>OX297889.1:4717357-7621107 GCA_946478455.1 Eupithecia vulgata
CCATTGATCATGACCTTGGTTTTATCCAAGTTCATGCCAAGACCGACACTGCGAGAGGCTGAAACTAGGCCGTCCATCATCCGCATCGCTGTAAGGATTCCAGAACAGCCCAGGTTTTAACAGAGTCAAAGGCCTTTCCACAAAGGCCAGACACAGGGGCTGATTATACTTTTGGGACTTCTGTATAATCTGCCTCACCGTGTGTATGTGGTCTATGGTACCAAATCCTCCGCGAAACCCGGCCTGTTCCGGTGCCGGAACTCGTCGAGTCTCCTGGCGAGACGATTCGTGACTACTCGTGAGAAAAGCTTATTGACGTGGCTCAGGAGTGTGATGGGTCTGTAGTTTTCAAGGGTTTTATCTCCCTTCTTAAAAAAGAGCACCACCAAACTCCCGCTCCACGCCTTTGGAGTTCTCCCACTGTGAAGGACGGCATGAAACAGGTTCTGCAGCTCCTGTAAATAACAGGGGCTCCTCTGCCTTCAGAAGCTCTGAAGTAATGCCGTCTTCAGCGAGGGCTTTTCCATTTTTAAGCTGCCTCAGTGCCATCAGGATCTCGTCTTGACTGATGTCCGGCAGTTCGTCGGTGTAGTGGTTGTCAGGGTGTCTCTGGAATCATGGTCGTCCCTTTGGACATGAGGGGCATGTGCAGCGTATAAACGACCATAGAAATCCTCTATCTCGGCAGAGATCTCCGGCTTCGGCAATACGTCCTCCCATCGTGCGTTTTTAAGCTTCGTCAGGTGACTCCTGCCAAGCTGCTGAGTGAATACTTTGGACCCTTGGTTTCGCTCTATCGCCTCTTCAATGAGGCTTGTGTTGGAGCTCTGAAGGTCGCGCCATACAATCTTCGATATTCGCTTGTTCAGGTCTGACCTCTCAGACGAAGTCGCTTGGGTGGTTTCCCGTCTTCTTGTCATCAACCCGAGAGTCACGGCCGAGAGTTTGGATTTTCTGCCAGTACACTGCTTTTTACAAAACTTGATACCCTCATTCCTCAGCGTTTCGACCAGATTGTGTAGAGTCTCGTCAACGTAATCAGTGGGTTCCAAGGCAACAAATTTATCCCCGAGAAGCTGCTGAAACTTCTCGGTGCCCGGCACGATTTGGATTGGGTTAGGTCGGAGCGTGGACTTCATCACACGGTTTCTTTCAAGCTTGAAGTTGATATTCAGAGAGCCTCGGAGGAGTCGGTGATCAGATCCGGTATTAAACCTGTGATCACTGAGACATCTCTGAATATGTGCTTGCTATCCGTCATGATGAAGTCAATCTCATTTTTAGTCACAGTGTCGGGGCTTCGCCATGTCCACTTCCTTTGAGGCTGTTTCTTAAAGAAGGAGTTCACTAAGAACAGCCCCTCTTTCTCGAGGAAGTTGACAAGCATTTGCCCTCTGTGATTCCTAACTCCGTAACCATGCGGGCCTATTCGAGATTCATTGCCATTTTGAGTTCCCACCTTGCCATTTAAGTTCCCCATAACAACGTTGAAGTGGGCCTTAGTGGTTTTATGCAAGGCTTTGGATATGTCTTCATACATATCCCCCACTTCATCATCCGAGTGTGCCGAGGTCGGTGCGTAGACCTGAATTACTTTCATGCTATATATATATTATATATATACCGTTTGGATAGCCGAAGGATCTGGTACGCTCAACATAATTTTAAATTACATCTAGAAAAATAGAACTTTGTTACTAGTTATTAAGTACAATAGAAGATCTCTGTCATTTTGTATAAAATACAAAATACCATAATATAGTAGGTACATAATGTATAAGTCCTAATTTTAAGAAATATTGCCATACCCTATTTGACAGGGTGCAGGAACACATACAAAACTCTGTATTGTTTTTGATAAGCAATAAAAATACTGAATACCTTTTGGATAGCCGAACGATCAGGTACGCTACCCTGGTCGACACACTGAAGATTTCTTGGACGTTGTTAGAGAGGACCTTATTGACGATGAAACCTACGTCACCCTGGGATGTTTTATCACCCTCACGAAAGTAGAGAAGATGACCCGAGTCTAGGGTTACGGTGTCCTCCCCCTCTCTGCGGACTTCACATAACCCTAGAACATGCCATTTGATGTTCTCTAACTCCACTTCCAACTGCGCTAGATGTTGGTCAAGCCTCAGATTGCGTCTGTTGTACGTTGCCAGGGTCAGATGTTGGTGGCAGCCTGAGGTAGCCTGGTGAATCCTAGCACCCCCTGCCCCGCCGTTACCATGGCCGCTGCCATGGCCAGCAATAGCGAGGCGGCCGGGAACTGGGGACCATTTATTGTTTCGTCGTACCATTAGGGGGCCCACGCTGGGCAAGCGGGTTGGGGATCACAGTTTCGTGTTGAAATTGTTCTGCAGGGGACGCTGCTGCCCGCCCCCCGGTTTGTGTCCCTTAGTCGCATCCTACACACACACACACACACCACGGGAAGAGTTTGGTTGGTACTATTCTAGACCGGCACCACACAGCCTCTGTAATAGTTTTAATAGATTAGGTTTAGGCAGAATATCGAAGTTGCCATTGGTGGCCACCAATATCTATTTTGGATATACTGGCTAAACTAAATATAAAATCAAAAAGTATGAAACTCACAGAAATTTCAAAAAGTGTTTTGAAATGGTCAAAACGATACCTTTCATTTGATACCCCACATAGGTAGGTACCCCCCCTTTTGAAAAAAAATTCCCCCCCTTTTTGACCATTTTTCAAAAACTATTATTATTACAGACTTCTCTATATTTTTCCTGTAAAATATAGATCGATATCTACAAACGCCTAATACATTGTACGGGGATCGGTGTGCAATCTTCGGAGATAGGGGGGGGGGGTATGGTCAATTTTTCGACTTTTTTTGAAATATTTCAAAAAGTATGAAATTTACAGAAATTTCAAAAAGTGTTTTGAAATGTACAAAACGATACCTTTCATTTGATACCCCATTTGTCTTCCTAGGTCTCTTTTGAAATTTCAACATCAAAATTTGTACTGAAAATATTCATTTTCATTATTCATTTATTTTTATATTTTTTTCTTAAAATCAGTAATGGCGCACGAAATGTATCATTATTTCAAATTTCAAGTTAATAGCTGCAGTAGTTACTGAGATATTCAAGAAAGAGCGGGGACGGACAGAGCGAGACCATAAGGGTTTCAAAACCGATCTTTGAAACCCTAAAAACTATTAGAGACGCCTTAAAAAAAACTTATAATAGGTATCACAAACTGTACGATGGATTTTTGAAAGTACCTACTAGTTTGTGAGGATGTATTTAAGTATGTTTGTTGCTCTTTCACTCAAAAACTACTGAATGGATTTTAATGAAAGTTCACAATAATATAGCTTAGATATCAGACAGAATAACACATAGGCAAATATATAACAATTCATAAAGATATTGTGTATAAAATTCATACGGGAACGGGACCTACTATGGCGAAGCCGCGGGCGGCAGCTAGTAATAGAACAAAATAGGTGGCGGTGGCGTTAGTTTCACGCATTAGGCGCACTCTTAAGGCGCATTGGTGGGGTATGCGCCTTTATCATGAGGATGAAGGCGCATACCCCACTCAAACAAGCGAGCGCCGCCACCTACTTTATGTTATTATTCCGTTTAACAAAGGAATTTTACAAAATCCATCTTTCAGTTTGTGATACCTATCATAAGCTTTTTTTTAATGCCTCTGTAATAGTTTAATTGTATTTAGTTTAGGCAGAGATGCGAAGTTGCCCTTGGTGGCCAGCAAAGTCTATTTTCGTATCTCTGCCTAAACTAAATAAAATAAAACTATTATTGAGACATTAAAAAAAAAGCTTATAGTAGGTATCACAAACTGGAAGTTGTATTCTTTAAAATTCCCTTGTTAAACGGAATAATAACATAAAGTAGGTGGCGGCGCAGTTTGGGTGGGGTATGCGTCTTAAATTCCAGTCTAAGAGCGTATTATCTTGAAAAATGTTGCTTTTTTTGCTTTCTATTACCGTAATGTCAAGTTTGGTTCATAGGTACAGTCAAGACTAAATATTAAAAGCCAGTACCTTTTATTGTCCAGTACAACTAATTTATTGTTAATAATTACAGCCTATAGATAAAAAAGATGGGCTGCTGTCGTGGTGGGATAGTCTACCGATTTTCACGAGGGATAAAAATACGCAATATGACACGAAACGCCTTGACGCTCTCCAAAAAGTCGGCATCGAGACTCAAGATATTTTGAATGATCTCAAAAAATGGGTTAAAGATGATCCTGGTAAGTAAGTACATGGTAGGCACACTAATATTCTATATGTACTGCTGTCGAACAGCTTGGTTTTCATTATCACGGAATATCGTGTAGGTACCTACCTATTACGGTTCCCGGTCGGATATCTCGCCATGCCATCTGTTTTTGCATAATGTTGTTTGCTTTGTAAGTTAGTTATTAAGTTTAATTCAACGTATGTTATCTACTACTATCCACATCTATTTCCCTTACTTTGTATTAGAGTGCTTATAGTTTAACCCTTACGCATGCTGTGTCCGCCTGTAAGATTGGTTAAAGCTGTAAGAGTGGTTGGTACACTTACCATCACTAATTTATAACCTATTTTAAATACCTTGCAAGTTTTGGTGTACCTACCTACTCGCTATAGGCTTTTGATAAAATTAAAATAAATTAATGCCAGCCTGTATGACATCATCCGGCGGGCCTTTGCCACCGCTAACGTACCTACCAGCTATTCTCGAACCGAATGGTCTGTTGCGTGACGATGGTAAGAGGCCCGGCGTGAGGCACGGCTATAACCCACCCACACTCAGAGCTCTCGAACTTCTCAATGGCTTTTTACAGGAGTTCCAACATGTCGACTTATTTAACGACGCTATATGTCATATAAATAATAAATAAATAAATAATAATAAATAATGCTGGACAATTCACACAGTATTATCTAGCCCCAAGGTAAGCAGAGCTTGTGTTATGGGTACTAGATAACTGATATACGTAATATTATACATTACATAGATAGATATTTTTTATTATAAATAGAAAACACCCAGACCAACGGAACAAATTTCTGCAGATCGTACACAAATTTGTTCCGAGGCGGGGATCGAACCCGCAACCTCTTGCGTCGCAGTCGTCATATATATTTATGCCTTAGATCATATCTGACTTTTAAATGAAATTTGTTTTTTAAGTTCTAATTATTGGTTTATTTTAATGTTTTTCTTCTATTTTATTATTATTTTTAAGTATACTTATGATTATCTTTTAAATTTTAATAGTGTAGTTAGTGCTTTGGGTCAAACTGTAAGCTAACTACTTTAGTTTTCAAGTAGGGTTACGGTGTCCTCTCCCTCTCTGCAGACTTCACATAACCAAAGAACATGCCACTTAATGTTCTCTAACTCCACTTCCAATAGCGCTAGATGTTGGTCAAGCCTCAGAGTGCGTCCGTTATACGTAGTAGTTGTTGGTGGCAGCCTGAGGTAGTATTAAGTAATTTAATTTTAATTTCTAGTTTTAATTTAAATTTGTTATTTGATTGTTATTTTCTTTCTGAATAAACTTTCTTTCTTAAAAAAAAAGTAATTTAATTCTATTATTTAAATTTATTATTTTCTATTATGTAATTTTCTATAATGTTTTTTTTTTTTATCTTACTAAACTCCAAATAAAAGCCAGTATTCTGATCTCCTGTGGAGAGGCCACAGGAGATCAGAATACTGGCTTTTATTTCGGTCAACGAATTAGCATTGCCATTCAACGTGGCAATGCTGCCAGCATTCTGGGCACTCTGCCTTCTGGTGACCGCTTCGACTTTTAGAAAATAGATGTAAGTGTAAATATTAGAAGTAATTATTTTATTCTGTTTTGTCCTTAATAAATCAAATATCAATAACGTTTATTTCTTTACAAAATAAGCACTTAGACAAGTCAAATTTTATACTATAAACACGTTTATAAACAGTAATTATTATCAAATAAGAAACAAGGTGTTACTGATTTTGTCCACTTCAATTTTTTGTCCACTAGTGGAAGAAGTGGAAAATAAACCACTAGTAAGTGTATATATGACTTACAAACTAATACAATAGTTGCATATCTAAGTCTAAATATAATGTGATTTAGTTAAAAGTCAATAAAGTAAATATTAATAATTTATTACAGGTTATTATCGGAGCATGGGCAAGAAAAATCAGGACTACTTTCAGACTGTACAGGATTATATGATAGCAAATGTAGAACGTATCATGATTGACCCAGGAGAAAATGAGAAACAACGAACACGACAGTGTTTTGCCATCGCAAACACTATGTTAAATTCGTAAGTACAATCAAGATCATTTGCCCGGACTCTTACAAGACCGGTGTCCTCAGGGATGGCCCACAGGTTTTATTCTATTTAGTTTAGGCAGAGATACGAAGTTGCCCTTGGTGGCCACCAAAATCTATTTTCGTATCTCTGCCTAAACTAAATATAATAAAACTAATACAGAGGCATTAAAAAAAAGCTTATGATAGGTATCATATACTGGAAGATGGATTTTTGAAAATTCCTTTGTTAAACGGAATAATAACATAAAGTAGGGGAGACTAGGTATGAAAGTAACACGGGATGAACGTAACGAATGAGTTTTTGAACTACTCTTGTCGCCTACACTGACAGCTTGTTCGACGGATATGCGCCATTTTAAATCCCCCCCTGCCTCAGTTGCGCTCGCGGCGCTGTGCAGTCAGGTTGTGACGTGACGAGTTTGTGCCGAAAAAAATGCTCTAAAGTAAGTTTTGACTGTTTTTTTCAATTGTGATTGTTTCTCGTATGGTTCGTTTAAACTTGTGTGTTGTAAGTGTTTTAGATAGCATAACTATTCATCTTTCTATTTATAAATGTGGAATGTTTACATTATAACGTATTTTAATGTTATGGGCATGTGTCTGCCATATTCGGGAAAATTTATAGGTCGGGATGAAAGTAACAAGTTGTTACTTCCATCCCCATCAGGGTCGTGAGCCATATTCAAACAGCAGGTCCAGTGAAAAATGGCTACAATGCCTAGAGTGTCAGCTGTGGGCCCACGTGGACTGCACTGACAACGAACTAAGATATGTTTGCCACAATTGCCTATCTGATTAAGATCATTTTGAAAAAATGTTGATATATTAGAAGATTTTTTATGTTTGCTCGTAATTTTAGAAGATTTTTTTGTTTCCTTATAACTTAATTTTATTTTGATAATTGTGATATTACTGCATGACGTCAAAGGCTGATTTAGGTAATAAATATGTTGATTAATAAAGTTTCTTTATGTTTATTTACAATGTTACAACTATCCCTATAGCCTGTTACAATCATCCCTACCCCTAGGGATGGTTGTAACAATTTCCACATATTATATTTGTTCGATTTTCTCCAAATCTCTAATAACAACTATATTTAATGTGATGTCTACAAATAGCCAAAAGACTTGTCTATCTTGCGTATTGATTAGAATTTTGATATTCATAAAGGTGAGTGAGATATTACGAAAACATTGAAAATTGTTACGTTCATCCCTGGTCTCCCCTAGGTGGCGGCGCCACTTTGGGTGGGGTAGTAGGTCCCAAACCCCACATGTTGGTTTTGTCTGTACGGAAAATCAATTTTTTATTTTTTTGCAAAAGAGTATTATTTTAGAGCAATATAATCTATCAAATATATCAAATTAATAAATAAAAAGCAGTGAAATTGCGCGCGGGTCGGATCTTGCCTCCCTTTCTCTCATTCACCGCGCGGTGTTCGCTCGTCTCTTGTCTGAACCGACAACCGCTGGGGTAAACGTGTTCTTGAGTGGAGACTGCGACTCGGCAAACGTAGTGTAGGACGTCCTCCGACCAGGTGGATTGAAGATTTGCGAAAGACTGCTGGCAGATTCTGGATGCGGCAAGCTGAAGACAGGGCGTTATACCGCTCCTTAGGGGAGGCCTATGTCCAGCAGTGGACTGATGATGAATTAATAATATTTTTTTTTTACGGAATGTCTTTTAATTTGTCTTTTAATAGTCCATCGTTTCTTTCGAACTATGAACAAAGAATCTTGCTTAGAAATATTTAAACAAAAAGGTCTCAAATCTTAATCGTAAACTTTCGACGCGTGCAAAAAAAGGCCCTGATGGCGAGGCTACCTATCAAATAAACTCTCTAGGAATCATGCATGTTTTCTTAGGAGTACTATATAAAAAAATTCTATGTCTATGGGTGTACTGTACATTGTACTATTACAAACCCAGAGAACCCAATGCATTAGGTATATCATAATGTGAGGATTCATTTATGGTCAGAGTTCCAACTAAACATCTCTCGAACTACCTAAACGCAGAGTTTTGGCCGAAGGGTGTCAAGTTCCGACGGTTCACTGGCCGCCTGCATACACCTTCATCGACATAGCTCAAAGGATTAGCAAGCTGAAATGGCAGTGGGCTGGCCATATTTCGAGAAGAACCGACAACCGCTGGGGTAAACGTGTTCTTGAGTGGAGACCACGACTCGAAAAACGTAGTGTAGGACGCCCTCCTACCAGATGGGACGACGATTTGCGAAAGACTGCTGGCAGATTCTGGATGCGGCAAGCTGAAGACAGGGCGCTATGGCGCTCATTAGGGGAGGCCTATGTCCAGCAGTGGACTGGTATAGGCTGATGATGATGATGATAACTGGCCGCCTGCATGGAGACATGCATGACACCGTCGACAGCTGACACCCTGATTGTGTCATCTACACGTCGTCAATGTATCATAGAAAAACGTGTCTTAGTTAGGTTTTTAATATTGTATGTAATGTACCTAGGTAAAATAAAATAAATAATGCTGGACAATTCACACAGCATTATCTAGCCCCAAGCTAAGCAGAGCTTGTGTTATGGGTACTAGATAACTGATATACATAGTATAATACAATACATAGATAGATATTTTTATTATATATAGAAAACGACCAGAACACCCTGAACAAATGTCTGCAGATCGTACACACATTTGTCCCGAGGCGGGAATCGAACCCGCAACCTTCTGCGTCGCAGGCAGCGCCACATCGGTCGTCAAAGGTATGATAGTTTTAAGGTAAGTATAATTACTATGGACCGTAACATAAGTTAACTTCTATAATCTATAATTATTCTATGATCTGAAATAATTAACCTGAGCGTCTGGTCGAAGCGATGCGTGACCCGAGAGCTGGTGAGTATCTGGCACAGCACATCAGCATTGCTATACAGCGGGGTAATGCAGCCAGTGTCTTGGGCACGCGCGCGACTGGTATTGATATGGATCAGTTGAGCTACCTGTAGATTGTTTGCAACAGTTTGCAGATAGCTTAATTGTTTCTATGAAAACCAAAAAGATTACGTATGAGGAATGTGTCCTGATCGGAGCCTCATCATAGTAAAGATGGCGGACCTCTCCATTTTCGAACCCTCGATTTCCCTGCGCTCGCGTTGGCTTTAGCTCGGCCAACATGTATTGGAGCCTATATTGTAAATACTAGTTTTAATTTAAATTTGTTATTTGATTGTTATTTTCTTTCTGAATAAAGACTGTATGAAATAAATGATTACCTAATATTATTTTTATTATATCTTTTTGTTTCCAGGAGATTGGATGTACAGAGGTACTACAAAATTCGCTATTTGTACACATGGACTCAGCATTTCGAAATCGGTTATCTATCTCATGAAATCTTACGTCATTACACAGTAGTGATTGATCTATTCCACTTGGTGGTCACAAGGTGAGACGAGTCAAGCTATAGGACGTTCACATTAAAGCCGGCAACAGACGCTGGGCGACTTTAAACTGGTGGACCAGCGAGCTATGGAGAGAGCTATGCTTGGAGTTTCTCTGAAGGATAGGATTCGCAACGAATACATCCGACAGAGAACCAAGGTTATCGACATAGCTCAAAGGATTAGCAAGCTGAAGTGGCAGTGGGCTGGCCATATCTCGAGAAGAACCGACAACCGCTGGGGTAAACGTGTTCTTGAGTGGAGACTGCGACTCGGCAAACGTAGTGTACGAAGCCCTCCGACCAGGTGGGATGACGATCTGCGTAAGACTGCTGGCAGATGCTGGATGCGGCAAGCTGAAGACAGGGCGCTATGGCGCTCATTAGGGGAGGCCTAGCTATGTCCAGCAGTGGACTCATATAGGCTGATGATGATGATGAATGTTCTGCTAATATTAGATGGAATTATGATTACCAAAATATTTGATTACATATTACATATACTGACGGAAGACCAGCGTTGGTTGCTAGCTTGCTAGTCATCTAACACATGCTGAGGCAGAGCCATTTTGTTACTGGGCCTACACTACGAGTATGTTTTTTAATCTAAGTTTATTATGTATTTTAGTCGTAAGTTTAGTATGTGTAAGTCTTTTAACAAATAAATTCATATTCTATTCTATTCTATTCTATATAGGTTTGACAAACACCGTTTCGACGACCACACACCAAGTCGATACATGCTGTACATGTACTCTGTTATACTGCAAGAATGTAAAATGATTATAAAGTTATGCCATATGCTTCATGAGGTGGAGAAGAAATATACCAACTTTGAAGACCAAACAAAACTGTGGAGAGAGACGCCAGGTAAGTGCCGTTTTTCTATTTTCCACGTTATGGTAGGTTTTTTACTAACTTCTAGGTTCATAATGATTCCTTTATGATCTGAAAAACCTAAATCACTGACACTTAGGCTATAGTTTGTAGTTTGGAAGTTAATAAAAACTAAGTCTAAGCAGGTCGAGGTGTGCATTGTTTCTCGGGTCGATGTTTTAACAATTTGAATATACATAGTTGAATTCTAACATGAAATCTAATAGTAAGTTAGTTTGTCTATTATTTTCAAGGACGTTAATATTGAAGTCGCCGCCAATTATTATATTCCTTTTGCTAGTTTTTTGAGTCAAATGTTTAAGGGCTTTTTTTAGTTGACCATAGAAAACTTCTTCACACACTTACAAAACTTATGCCAAAAAGATTTAAAAAGAATGAATACGCTCCAATATCAATAACGTTTATTTATTTAAGCTTACAAAATAAGCACTTAGACAAGTAAAATTTTATACTATACACCCCGTTTATAAATAGTAATTATTGTCAAATAAGAAACAAGATGTTATTGATTTTGTCCACTTGTGGAAGAAGTAGAAAATAAACCACTAGTAAGTGTATATATGACTTGCAAACTAATACAATATTTGCATATCTAAGTCTAATATAATCCGATTTATATACAAGTCAATATTTATATGAAACTAACTAAGCTTAATATTATTTTCATTAAATAATATTGTCGGTGCGGAACTGGGCGACATCTGGCCTAGCATTAACATCATTGATGATTCAATGGAGTAAAAGGCTATCTTGATAAGAGTTCATTAAAAATACTGTTTAAATTTACGAATAGGGAGCTCAGTTGCGTCAGATGGAAGCTTGTTATATAAAAGCGTACGCAATTGCCTTTGGGTCTTTAGAGCTGGGTTTCGGGTGTGTTGCATGCTCAGGCGTCCTTTTTGAATAAGGCTGGAGAAGTTTGGCCGTACCGTCTAGTAGTTATATAGATCTCCGTCTAGTGAAAAAGTATATATTTATTTGGAACCAAACATAACACAGACACACATTACAATAATTAAGTACCTAGGTACAATAACATTATATACAGTCGTGGTCAACTAATTAGGGACTTTCAAGATAGTGAAGAGCAATAACCGGTTATGTACATATAAATATAAAACCATATTGATTTCTCAGCACCTATTATTTGCATAATTTGGTCCGATTATTATGCTATAAATGGCTGTAAATAAAAGAATAAATAAATAGAAAAAAGTATTTAATATCAAAGGTTGAACATGTATTCAATTTTAAGGTATAATTCTGTAGCTGGACATTTAATTAAGGACAGTAAACTATAATGAAAAATAGAGTTAAACAAAACTAATAATCTTTAACATTATAATATCTTTAACAGCTCCATTTTATTGCGTGTAAAATCAGTACCCAGTAGCAAAACCTTTGTTAGTAATTACCGCTTGACACCGATGTGGCATAGACATTATCAGTTTCTGGCATGTTTCGACAGGAATGTTTGCCCATGCCTCACAAAAAGCTTCATTAAGTTCATCTAAAGTTGTGGTACGATAAGTGGCAACTTTTTTCTTGATTTCGTGCCAAAGGTGCTCGATTGGGTTAAGGTCCGGGCTATTTGCTGGCCAATCTAGCACCGATACTGACTGACTGGTAAGAAACGACTTGACTGAACGGGCGGTATGTTTCGGGTCGTTATCATGCTGAAACGTCCATATAATAGGGAGATGCTCCTCAGCATAGGGAAGCATCGTTTCCTCCAATATTGCCTTGTATTGATGTTGGTCTAAGTTACCCTGAACTTTCCTCACAGGTCCCACTCCACGTCCAGAAAATGAACCCCACATTTTAATGTTTCCACCGCCATGTTTCACCTGCTTTTTTGTGAATCTTGGATTCATTTCCGCTTTTACTGGACGCCGTACGTATTGCCTTCCATCTGAAGAAATCAAATTAACCTTGGTCTCGTCAGAGAATAATACATGTTGCCATTGGGCGTAGGTCCAATGTCCATATTTACGTGCAAACGCCAAACGAGCATTTCTATGTTCTTTCTTCAACAACGGTACTTTGCGAGCCACTCTTCCGAACAACCCTGCTTCTACCAGACGTCGTCGTCGAACGGTCCTCGCTGAGACACCAGCTCTTTCGTCTGTCCCAAATACTTCGTGTTTAATTACAATAGAGCCTAGAAACGGATCTTTCTTAGCTAACCTGGTTATCATTCTATCTTCTTGCGGAGTTGTTTTTCTCGATCTTTTTGTTTTGGGCACATTTAAAGTTGTGTTATTGCGTCTGACATGTTGCACTGCATTGTATACCATAGTTTTTGAACAATTTAAATGTTCTGCTATCCTTCGGTATGGCCAACCATGCTCGACAACAAACTTCATGATAATTTTTCGTAGTGTTGGATCGCAACTTTTATTTTTGCCCATTTTTCTTCAAAATATTTTTCAAAACTTAAAATAAAAATCGGGATTGCCGCCAAAACTACCACGAAACAATAAAAGAAGAAGTAAAAAAGTATTGAGATTCAAACTTTGAAAATAGAACGCAATATCTCAGTGTCCCTAATTAAATGGCCAGCCAGCAATATTTGAACAAATAGCACTATGATAATCTATCAGCTATACTGTAAAGAGGTTTAATGTTTAAGAAGTTGTTATTGTTTGTATAATCGGGCACATCAATGACTAATTATACTTACATGTAAAAGATATGGAATATTTTTAAGACTCGTAGAAAAAAATAAAAAAAAATCACAATTTGACCTAACTAGAGATTGTCCCTAATTAGTTGACCACGACTGTATATGTAGTGACACAGATTATTGAATAATACTCGTGCAAACGCGGATTGATATTCTGCATTTTCACTAGCTAAAGCGAGACTAACCAGTCACTTCATAAAGCTCCCTCTGAACACACATATCCTAATTAAGAGGATTATAGACTATCGGCGAATGTAAATTAATGTACTCGTGTCCTGTGTAATGAATATACCCAGTAAATTTATAAAATCTTTTATTCACAACCAACCCACAAAATATATACACGAAAAAAGAAACAAAAAACCGATTCCACAAATATGTTACGTAAGGGTCCAAAAAGGTCTCTGCCTCAGCATTATGCCGCTACAAAGCAGAAGCTAGTAGCGGCGCTGATTTTCAGACGACTCCTGGTGTGGTCGCACAAAGCTGGATAACATTTCCAAAAATAAAAATCGACATGAAAAATAAAAAAAAAAAACAAAAGGATAAGTAGAGTACATGACATTCAGGACATTACCTATTTATACACCTCTAAAAAAAATACATAACTACAATTCACACCTAAAATTAACTGAAAGTTTACAAGTGTATAATTTTATCTAGTGTAATTAAAAAAAAAAAACATTTATTCAGATCGTTTTTACAGTGGTACCTACACTGTTGCTTTTGAAACGATGACACTACCGAAGCTTAAAAACTGTGTGGTAGTGTCAACGCCCAACTCCTAGATTCTTGAATAATTATTTACAAATTACCTACATGCTAATATTAAAAGCTACCTTCTTACTAATTTACAAAATGTTTGTTATTGGCGTATAATATGAGGGGAATTTTATCTAGATTCTATGTAGGTACCTAGATACTAAAACCTATAACTTAAAAAATACACGAGATTTTGGGTAACCCCCTCACCCAAAATCACGTTTACTTTCTAGGTTAGTCTTAAATCTCACCACACCACATATCACTAACGGGGAGGGTGGGTAAAACAAGATCCGTCAAGTGCGAGTGTAACTCGCGCGCCGAGGGTTTCAAACATTTGCCAATTATTTGGACAATCAATTTTCCGTCTTTTTTCGAATGTCAATACTTTGAAAAGTATGAAACCTACAGCAATTTCGAAAACTGTTTTAAAATTTACAAAACAATGCCTTTCATTTGATACCCCAATAGGTAGGTAACCCCCCTTTTCGATAAAAAATATCCCCCTTTTCAACAATTTCTCAGTATGTTTTTTTTTTCAAAAATGTTCATTTTTACAGACTTCTCTATATTTTTCCTGTAAAATATAGATCCATATCTAAACGCCTAATACATTGTACATGGATCGGTCTGCAATCTTCGGAGATAGGGGGGGGGAAAGGTCAATTTTTGAAACCTATAAAAATTTCAAAAACTGTTTTGAAATGTACAAAACGATACCTTTCATTTAATACCCCATTTGCCTTCCTAGGTCTCGTTTGAAATTTGAACATCATTTGTACTGAATATATTCATTTTCATTTTTCATTTATTTTATATTTTTTTTCTTGAAATCAGTAATGGCGCACGAAATGTATCATTATTTCAAATTTCAAGTAAATAGCTGCAGTAGTTACTGAGATATTCAAGAAAGAGCGGGGACGTACAGAGCGAGACCGATACTACTCATTGTTTCATATTTATATGAGCAGTCAGAGTGATCAAAATTATCTTAGCAAACAAAGCTTTCAAAATTTTCTGTACATAAAATGTACCATCAAAAAATTATGATAATAACAGAATTGCAACAATATGCACAGATAACTTTGAGAGTTTTGTTTGCTAAGATAATTTTGATCACTCTGACTGCTCATATAAATATGAAACAATGAGTAGTAAGATGTTTTGAATACATTGGGTGCTTACAACAATATGATCATTCGAACTGCGTATATCAAATTGCTTTTATGTTTTTCAGATCATTTTGACTACTCTTCACGCTTATTTCAATTTGACGCTGACTGTACCTACATCCTAATTTTTACATCTATACATATAAAACAAAGTCGTGTTAGTTACACCATTTATAACTCAAGAACGACGGGACTGATTTTCATGGTTTTTGTTGGATTTCTCTTAGTCCGGAATAGGATAAGAAGTGAAACAAGTTCCCAAAAATTTTCGACTTCGGCGGGACTCGAACCCGCGCCCCACCCTTAGAAGAGGTCCCAAAGATTTTCGACGAAAACCGACAGAGACTTCGTGGCTTAGTTGGTTAGAGCACACCCGTACTAAGGGTGGGGCGCGGGTTCGAGTCCCGCCGAAGTCGAAATTTTTGGGAACTTGTTTCATTTCTTAGAGATGCCCAGAGTGCGGGTAAGTACTATAACAAAATCCTTAGGATAAGAAGTATTAAAAACATTGGAAAATTTACGAAAAAACGAAAAACCCGTGCGAATCCGGGCGGACCGCTTGTTAATAATATTAGTGTGATTTGTGCAGGTACGGCTGAACAATTGATAAACGAACAGAAAAAACATAGAGAGGCAAACATGAGGGAATGGAAAAAGTATAACGATGAGCTGAAACGAATCCGCGAAGAGAAGTTGAAGGCATTGAAAAAAAAACACAAAAAGACTATGGACATGTTCAAAGGCAGCTTAAACGCACCACAAAAAAAAGGTAAAAAATACTACAAAGGAAATTTCGGTTGACGACCTATGTGGCGCGGTGGGCGAAGGTCTGCCTGCGACGCAGAAGGTTGCGGGTTCGATTCCCGCCTCGGGACAAATGTGTGTACGATCTGCAGACATTTGTTCAGGGTGTTCTGGTCGTTTTCTATATATAATAAAAAAATATCTATCTATATTATGGTATTATATTATGTATAGGTATCAGTTATCTAGTACCCATAACACAAGCTCTGCTTAGCTTGGGGCTAGATAATGCTGTGTGAATTGTCCAGTATTATTTATTTATTTATTTGCTTACATCGTCCATTAGGGTAGTTCCACTACGCTCTAAAACCCATTATTCTCAAAATTTTAAAGTTCATACATTGATTCCACTGCGCTCCAAGAATTTTTAAGTTATAATATTACCTATTGATTAAATGAATTCCACCGCGCTCCTAGAAATTTTGAGTAGAGTTAGCAAAAAATAAATTTAGCATGAAACTATTTGTATTTTGGAGCGCTGTGGAAGCGTTTTGGTACTTACTTTTAGTTTTTAAAATATTACGGGTAGGTACCTAATAAAAACTTGGAGCCCGGAGGAATAAAAACTTGGAGCCCGGAGGAATAAAAACTTGGAGCCCGGAGGAATAAATTCTTGGAGCGCGGTGGAATTCATCCCATACATATCTTTGTCGAAGTTCTTTGTCCAATATTTGATTAAAGTGGAAGTAAAGAGACCCATTCCACTCATCCAATTTATTTGTCCCATACATTTGATCAAAGAACTTGCATGACTTCATCCAATTTACTAGCAACACCGATATTTGATCTAAGATTTGGATACTAGTTTCTGCCTGCAGCTTCGCACGCTATGTTTTTATAAAAACGACAGGTTAATTATTTCCCATGGAAATCGATAGGTTAAATTGTAGGCTTTGGTTTATTTTAGCATATTATGGAGCTTTAGGTACCTATGTAAATTTTTAGCCCGATCTGTTGAGAAGTTTTGGCGTTAAAAAGTAACAATCATCCATCTCTCCATTCAAACTTTCGCATTTTTAATATTAGTTTGATGTGATGTAATTTCAATTGAAATCCACTACGCAAACTACTATTCAATTGTTTCAATTGTAAATACATTTATTCAGAAAGAAAATAACAATCAAATAACAAATTTACATTAAAACTAGTATTTACAATAGAAACAATTAAGCTATCTGCAAACTGTTGCAAACAATCTACAGGTAGCTCAACTGATCCATATCAATACCAGTTGGAAGCGTGCCTAAGACACTGGCTGCATTGCCCCGCTGTATAGCAATGCTGATGCGCTGTGCCAGATACTCACCAGCTCTCGGGTCACGCGTCGCTTCGACCAGACGCTCAGATAATTTTTTGAAAACCCGGAGTGCCTCGGTACCCCACGAACCTAGGGTCTCGACTCCAAGGGGAGCAAATGTGTAGGCTCTGTCGAGACCTGCATATTTGCGCCTCTTGAGATCTTCGGCTAAATCTGCCGCCGCACCAGCCCTCACGGAAGTCCTAGGAAGATGGGAAGGCGCGAGTGTGTCGACACATGTAGCGTCCCACACAATAGGCCTCCCTAACTCCCATGGGACTATGGGACTAGAGTCATGCCGTCAGGCCTCTTACCATCGTCACGCAACAGACCATTCGGTTCGAGAATAGCTGGTACGTTAGCGGTGGTAAAGGCCCGCCGGATGATGTCGTTCAGGCTGGTATGACGAGATATCCGACCGGCAGCCCTAGTACACGATAATCCGTGATGACCGAGATTGTAAATACTAGTTTTCATTTAATTCTATTATTTGATTGTAATTTTCTTTTTCAATAAAGAACTTACGTTTAAGAGGCAGGTATATGACGCCATTTTGTGAATAGGATAGGCATACGAACTCTCTAAAACTCGAAACTCGGCAAACGTAGTGTAGGACGCCCTACGACCAGGTGGGATAACGATTTGCGAAAGACTGCTGGCAGATGCTGGATGCGGCAAGCTGAAGACAGGGCGCTATGGCGCTCATTAGGGGAGGCCTATGTCCAGCAGTGGACTGGTATAGGCTGATGAATGTTCGAAACCAAAGCTCATGACTTGGTGCGCGGAGCTCGGAATGGTAACATCTCTGGTGGGACCCTGCCGGTGTTGCTTAGTGCTATCAATGTCAAGGTCGAGTATTGTGGTGTCCTGATGATGTCTCGTGGAGAGACGAAACTAGTTGACGTCTTACTTTGATAGATTTCTTTTCATTTTGTAGTTGGTGTGGTTTTTTCTTCTACAACGCTGACTACATTTTGTTAGAGCTTATCGAAGAAGGTTTTGCGCGGAATTGTTACTAAATATTTTCATCATTATATTTTTCTTATTGAGAAGTAAAAATGCGCCTTAATTTCACAGGCAAGATTGCTGGTTCAGGTTTTGGCGCATTCGGCAATAAGGGAAAAAAAGCAAAATGGACGCCAGCAGACTCTTTTTACGGTTCAATCAATTCTACCATCCAGAAGAAAAGGTATTTAATAGTCCCGTACCACGAAACACGAAATCCTCGACCACCCAAGGTCACTCCGCGAAGCCTGCGAAGACCTCTGGAAGATTCTGCGCTTCTGGACGGAGCTGGGCTGGCTAAGCTAGCAAAACAACCACGCACAACGGACCAATCAGAGTCTCAGTGCGGAAAAAAGAGTTCACACACCATAACCATAATAAGAAATAAGTTCACCAAAATTTTCGACTTCGGCGGGACTCGAACCCGCATCCCACCCTTAGTACGGGTGTGCTCTAACCAACAAAGCCACGAAGTCTCTGTCGGTTCTCGTCGAAAATCTTTGGGACCTCTTACGGACTGTAGCGCCGGTGACTCCACCTACAGAGAAAACATTTAAAGTTTCCAATGTTCAAAGACTAAAGTTACATACATTTAGTTCGTTTGACGAGAGGTGTTGCCGTTGCTAAATTCTAAGGATTTTTGTTACAGTGCTTACCCGCACTCTGGGCATCTCTAAGAAATGAAATAGGTTCCCAAAAATTTTCGACTTCGGCGGGACTCGAACCCGCGTCCCACCCTAAGCTACAGTCCGTAAGAGGTCCCAAAGATTTTCGACAAAAACCGACAGAGACTTCGTGGCTTAGTTGGTTAGAGCACACCAGTACTAAGGGTGGGGCGCGGGTTCGAGTCCCGCCGAAGTCGAAAATTTTTGGGAACTTATTTCATTTCTTAGAGATGCCCAGAGTGCGGGTAAGCACTGTAACAAAAATCCTTATAACCATAATAGTCCCGTACCTACATCAAAAGGAAAAAAGAAATTTTGTTCGATCACCACGTTGTCCGTCCGTCTGTCAAAACTTTTTTACTAGGTACCTAACTAGTAGGTATTGTTCGAAATTAATATACCTAAAACATTCAGGTCTGCAAATCCTGTGAAAAAATCAAACCAAAACAATAAAAAAACTACCATAATAATTAATCGCCCATTTTTTTGCTAACAGTACTTACCTATGAAATTAAATGAGTCCCAAAAAATTTCGATTTCGGCAGGATTCGAACCTGCGCCCCACCCTCAGTACGGGTGTGCCTTTGTTTCTGATATCTGTGGCTCTAACCAACTAAAGTACCTACTTAGCATTTGATTGAAGACGACCTCTGTGGCGCGGTGGGCGAAGGTCTGCCTGCGACGCAGGAGGTTGCGGGTTCGATTCCCGCCTCGGGACAAATGTGTGTACGATCTGCAGACATTTGTTCAGGGTGTTCTGGTCGTTTTCTATGTATAAAAATATATATTTGTGTACCTACTGTATTATAATATGTGTATCAGTTATCTAGTACCCATAACACAAGCTCTGCTTAGCTTGGGGCTAGATAATGCTGTGTGAATTGTCCAGTATTATTTATTATTATTGTTTTAATCTTATTCGGTATCCTCGGCGCGCGAGTGCGACTCGTGAATTGACTGGTTTATTCTACATCTTTTTTAAAGTTTTTCCCCGCGTTTTTACACGCGTTGATTTATAGAAACGTTTAGAGGATATTTATATTTACACGTAACATCATTTTATGGGGGTTTTATCTTTATCCGATAATGGACCAGTTGAGCTACATCGAGATTGTAACAATCTGTAGTTAGCTCATCTTTTTCAATTAGACATTTATTATTATGACTAGCCCTAGTCATACGATAGCTGGGGAAAGGCTTACCCGAATTCCCTCCAGACATCAATTATAAATTTGTACATAAGTAAGTAGGTAATTTACCTATACCTAGTAGTAATTTTTTTTTTTTTTTTTTTAATAATGCTGGACAATGCACACAGCATTATCTAGCCCCAAGCTAAGCAGAGCTTGTGTTATGGGTACTAGATAACTGATATACATAATATAACACAATACACATATATGTAGATACTTTTGATATACATAGAAAACGACCAGAACACCCTGAACAAATGTCTGCAGATCGTACACACATTTGTCCCGAGGCGGGAATCGAACCCGCAACCTCCTGCGTCGCAGGCAGATCTTCGCCCACCGCGCCACTGAGGTCGTCTTTTATTTATCGTATTTAATTCTTATATTGCAATTTTCTTTTCAGCAAATTTCCTCACATCTATGGGTGGTCTATTGAAAATTTCCCTGAGTAACTACTGCGGAAATAAAAGCTTCAATCAACTGTGTATTTTAATTCTTTTTAAATATTATAGGTAGGTACTTTTCATCCCCCCATCTCGAAAAGAGTATTTAATTTTTTGCTCTTCGATATCTGAGTGCAAAAGCCGTTTTTATCCGATAGAGGATAAAGTAAATTGAATTTAGGACATCGTGTGCACTAAGTTTGTGAATTTAAGAGCGGGCCTTATGCAAAAAATTGTGAAAAGGATAGGCATAGGATTTCGCGTTCATAGGAGCGGGACAGAGTAAAGCAATGTCAGTGCAACAATCAAGTTTATGCTTCTTTTCTATTAATGATTCAAAATTTAAGCATTAAATAGAAAAACTAAACGATTAGGTACTTTAATAAAACAGTAGTCTGGCTATGTAATTCGTAAAAAATAATATGGTGTTGTCGCTGATACTTTAGAGCATTTCAATTAAAACAGTTTTTTAAAAGCGATTTTTGTATAATTTTTTGTAAAGAAACCAGTTTATTTTTCAAAATTCTATTCGATTACTCGACTTCTATGGGTTTTTCCCCTACCTATCGTATTTTTTTAATTAGAATAATTAAGTTCGTTACCATAGATGTAAGGGTTTAAAAATACACAATTTGCTTGTTTTTTTGCATTAAGCGCACTCTTAACACAACACTATACCTATTTAGGGCGCAGCCGCCAGTATAAAGTCTGTGATATTTACAAACTTCTACCTCCATGGTGCCGAATTTATCATACCTAAAACCTTTTTTAATGTGTAAAAACTCAGACTCGGAACCTTCTTGGTGTAATAATACTTTTTATTTAATTTGCTTTGCGCACGTCATTTTCTTTTCATGTCATATTGTTAAACCCCTAGAGTCCAATTAGGTAGGAATCTCGGAATTTGAGATACCCAGCTATAAGTCTGTAAATACTTGTATATTGACAGACCACTTGTGACCTTTGACCTTGAAATTTAATAGTTGCGTACACCCTACCATATGTAGGTTTTGAGACAACTTTTAGGGTGTCATATACAAGTATGTAGACGAGGCGTGTATTTTAGGTAGCGGTGAGTGGTTTTATTCTCATACTTAGGGGGAGCTTTGGTAAGGGTCGTTGAGATGTAAATCCATCCTCTGTTCGTGGTTTTGTTTGTCCAAAAGATGACATTGACAATCTTTGGAAAACTGACACTGACAACTGATCGTGTTGTCTTTCCCGGTCGGTGAAAGAGGGAGGATGCAATCCTTTTCTTGCTCGATCATCAAAATTGAGCACGCGGTTAAAAAAGCAACTTGGCACTCTTGTTATAACAAATAATAATAATAATACTTTTTCAGGCAACAAAGAAAGTGTACAAAAGTAACTTAAATAGGGCCCAAATAATAAATATGTAGACGAGGCGTGTATTTTAGGTAGCGGTAAGTGGTTTTATTCTCATACTTGGGGGAGCTTCTTTGGTAAGGTCGTTGAGATGTAAATCCATCCTCTGTTCGTGGTTTTGTTTGTCCAAATGATGACATTGACAATCTTTGGAAAACTGACACTGACAACTGAACCGTGTTGTCTATGCCGGTCGGTGAAAAAGGGCAGAGGCAAGATGGCGGGTGGCGGGCATCGGGCTCTTGGTATCGACCATGCGTAGAATTCACGATTTTATCAGTTGATTGGTGGAGTTTTCGGTGCCGTAGGGCTGCGCAGGGCTGTTCTGATTGTCTTAGCCTTTATCAGAAGGTGGGATGTAACCCTGTCTTCACGCCCACTGATGGTTTACCTCGAATGATACTAGGAAAAGTCTGACTCGCACATCCACGGAATCCACACGCGACTTTTTACAACAGGAGTTCTGCGCCAGTTACCAAGTTACGTTACGTGATTATTGTCAGTCCCTTCTACTATCCTATGAGAATGAGATTAACAAGTGCTATGGATGTTCAGAAATGCAATTGGTTTGTAATAGAGGTGCTGGTAAGGTCTGATCGTTTCATGCTAAAATTGTTGGTTTTGTGAATACTTCTATTGGATTGATTTGTAAATACTAAAGGTAGTATGGTTATTAAGCAAGCAGTTTGGGTTTTAGTTGGTTTATTGTGATGTGACCATACTTTTGATTGATTAGGTATAAAGAATCTTGAGAAAGAAACTAAACAAATGTCTTTCGTCAACATAAGTAGCTAATCAAAGCTAATCGAGTAGAGTTGCCCAATGATAAAGCATAGTCGGTGTAAATATGTCCCAATGCTAATAATCATAGCCGATGTCTGTCAATGACACAACTTGCCCATCTGTTGCAATGTTTTCTTGTGAATTATTGTTTTCAGGGTTCAATGGAAGTGGAGGATGCCTGACACTAGATATTGGCAGACCACATCAATCATGGAGGCACATAAAGATTTAGTGATTGACGGAGCCAAATATGTGTGTGATAGTGCCAGAGAATCTACTTAGCATAGACTGTCTGGGAATCAGAGGTGCCTTATTATAAAGATAAGTCACACCTTCACAAATCAGATTTGTTTCAATTCCAAAGTAAGTGTATGTTTATTAAAAAAAAGAAAGAAAAACAATAAAATTAGTTTACTGTTGATAAAATTATAAAACCTAAATATTGTCTTGCATTTTGTTGTTCTGTTCATGTATCTGTTCAGTTACACGTGTTACAAAGACAAGACTTGATTAAACTTGATACATGTTATGGAGTAAGTATGGGTGCTAAGATGTGTTCTATTTTAATAATTCCATAATCAGATCACTAAACACTGATCCACATGCTATGTGTAAATCTTGTATGACTCTTTATCATGTCATTTGCTTTCCTACTTTGTGTTATTTCTGTTGTAGTCTGCTGATATACTTTGTTGTTAGTTCTTGTTCATGTAGGATTCGTCCTTTAAGGATGATATTGTTCGGTTCTGATCTTTGTTTCTGTTTCGCTGTTTTTGCTGGAAGGTGAGGTCTTTGTGTCGTTATTTGGTTATGGTGCTGCTTGGCATAGCTAGTGTGAGCATCTTGGGTTACTACACCCAAGATTGGTCCTTGATGGGTATAGTGACCATCTGAGAGGACGCGTGTGGGCATATTGAGTACGGTGTCTCAATATGAGTTCTACAGGCATACGGTGTTGCTTGTAAGAGCTGGTGAGATAGTCTTGGGTTCCTACACCCAAGATTGGTCCTTAATGGCCACGGTGGCCATCTGAGAGGACGCGTGTGGGCATATTGAGTACGGTGTCTCAATGAGTTCTACAGGCATACGGTGTTGCTTGTAAGAGCTGGTGAGATAGTCTTGGGTTCCTACACCCAAGATTGGTCCTGGATGGGTATAGTGGCCATCTGAGAGGACGTGTGTGGGCATATTGAGTACGGTGTCTCAATATGAGTTCTACAGGCATACGGTGTTGCTTGTAAGAGCTGGTGAGTGTCTTGAGTCGTCTAGCTATGCAAGCATTATGTATGTTGTGTTGTCTCTAAATGGTGATCAGATGTTGTTTTGTGGAATATGGTTACATCTTGTGAGTCTGTAGTTATATGTGTCTTGCTTGATGAAATTGGTGTTGACCTGTGTTGTGGTCAAGCAGTGTTTCTGGTTTCGGTCCCCTCATCTCTCTGGTGGTGCCACCGTGGATCTCATCTGTGGTCGGTAACTAGCAATGGTTGATCAGGTGGTAGTAGGACGTACTTACCTAGAGTATGTACCTGCTAAGAGGCTGGAAGTCGGTGTGTAATGTGCAGGTGCCCAAGCCTATAATCAGGCTGTTCTTAAAAATAAAAAAAACAGTTTGTGGACAGCTCTGTATAATTGGCTAGAGTACCAATGTTATTGCATGTTGATGATGTGTTTTTCGACAGAACGCGGCTGAAGCGAGTAATGTGTGCGGTTGGTTGGTAGGGGTGGTGGAGCGTCCGTGCTGCGGTGTTGGCTTGCGTCTGCCTGGTGTGCGCATTAATCATAGCAGGAAGAATGATGTCAGGTTGGACGAGCGAGTCTATGGCGTTATGGCGATGTCTTCCTCTTTTTATTTGGGTGCTGTAGTAAGTACATGGAACGTAAATAACCCGGGGTGTGTATCTTTATCAACAACAACAAACAAGGCATAATCGGCTAATTGCTGCGTTTGTTCATTACGAGGCTATTTCTCAGGGCTGGGAGTGTGGTGAAGCCGAAGCGATGACTGACTATTTCTCCGGGCTTGCAGTCTGGAAAGGAGATGGCTATAGTGTTGTGAAAGTGGCTAAGTATCGTAGGGTAGCCAACAACTGTATCAGTCTTCCTGTAGTGCGGTTGAGGTGGCCAACAACTGTACCTGATAGCGTTTGTTGGCGTGGTGGCCAAAGGCTGTATGCGTTACACTATAGCGTCGTCCGTGGACGGACTCATTGTCAGGCATTGGCCGTGTAGACGAGGCGTGTATTTTAGGTAGCGGTAAGTGGTTTTATTCTCATACTTGGGGGAGCTTCTTTGGTAAGGTCGTTGAGATGTAAATCCATCCTCTGTTCGTGGTTTTGTTTGTCCAAATGATGACATTGACAATCTTTGGAAAACTGACACTGACAACTGAACCGTGTTGTCTATGCCGGTCGGTGAAAAAGGGCAGAGGCAAGATGGCGGGTGGCGGGCATCGGGCTCTTGGTATCGACCATGCGTAGAATTCACGATTTTATCAGTTGATTGGTGGAGTTTTCGGTGCCGTAGGGCTGCGCAGGGCTGTTCTGATTGTCTTAGCCTTTAAATACCTTAGAGACTAATATAGATAAAGATATTAAAAATTAACCGAGTCATCGACGCTCCGATGACGCACGCGCGGTGTCGTTTGACAGGCGTCCAATGAACTTTCTGAAAACGACACCTTTCGGCCAAAACCCACTGTCCATATATGTAGAGAGTCGATCCGTTGGCACTCTTACCATAAATGAACCGAAGGTTTTTGCTTTGGAAGACTTCTCATTGTAGTGGTGAGCGGTCTACCACTAGCAGCCAGCGGTGACGAGTTAAAGGTTATTAAGAACTAATATATTTCTATGGTCGAGCTATATGGGGGATTTCCGGAATTTTTTTTCCTGAAATCCCCCATGAGACTGATCGATTCGATTTGGGGGATTTCCGGAATTTTTTTCCGGAAATCCCCCACGTGGGGGATGGACGTGGGGGATTTCCGGAATAAACCGAAATTCACGTTACGGCGAGACACCAATTTCTCTACTCTCAAGGAGATGCCGGTCTTCTGGCTCAGGTACCTCACCACATCCTCGGCGGTCACGGTGTAGAAGACGCGCGACACGTAGAGTTGCGTAGTAGGTACTTCGGCACGTAGCGGGCACAGCTGCCCTGGTGCGTTCGGTGCGGCGGTCCCACACTGGTTACGACAAGTTGGTTTCCTCTTCTTTCTTTCAAAAAGTACGAAACCTTCCTTGTCACATCGGCCCTTCTCAGGACCACACGAAGGCAAAGCGCCACGACTAGGTTCAAATAACTACTGTCCGGGCAACACCCTAATGGATCCATCCATGGTGACAGTGACAGCGGCGCTGCGGTCGCGCATGACACCTGTCAGACCGACAAGCCGTCAAAAAAGGAAGCAAGCGGAGCACTAGGATCAGGGGTACAAGGGAGACTCCAAGATCTTGTCTCCCAAGCCAACCTAACCTGCACGTGGTGTACCCTGCTAGATAACGAACTAGGCTCTGGTGAAAATATCAACATTCTTCATAACTTGCTAACATATTTTACTATTATTTTCCATTACTTGACACTGGCAGAAAAGAGTCCAACCAGACTCATATTGCCATTAACTAAGAATCATCATCAGCACTAGGATCATTCATAAATAACAAATCAAATCAAATCGTTTATTTGCTGAATACATTATTACAGGTACATGTCAGATCTTATAACTAGAGTGAAGTCAATGTATTCAACCCGCAAGCAGGTATGCACATATTAAAATAAATGTTGGTGAATATACATAAGTGTTAAAATAATCAATAAAAAAATAATCTAGAATAAAAATGATACTTCAATCAATAAATCAATTCATTGCTCATGTTTGAGAAGAAACCAGCATACGAAGTTGCCCTTGGTGGCCACCAAAATCTATTTTCGTATCTCTGCCTAAACTAAATAGAATAAAACTATTACAGAGGCATTAAAAAAAAAGCTTATGATAGGTATCACAAACTGGAAGATGGATTTTTGAAAATTCCATTGTTAAACAGAATAATAACATAAATTAGGTGGCGGCGCCACTTTGGGTATACGCCTTAATAGCTGCAGTAGTTACTGAGATATTCAAGAAAGAGCGGGGACGGACAGAGCGAGACCATAAGGGTTTCCAAACCGATCTTGAAACCCTAAAAACGGAGTTTACGTGGAGAGAATTAAGGCGCCCTCGATTTTACGAAAATATTATATATTATAATAAAATATTATATTCATAAATTGTCGTGCATAACAGTGACCAGGCAAGGTCGTCGGGAAAGTATATAAAAACTTTGTAAGGCTGATAAAATTACATTACTAGGTGTCGTATAAAAACCTTATTCAATACTATTTGTAACATTAGTTACGACACGCTTCTTCCTCTGCTGGGGCATTTTCAGATGAACGGCTTGCACGTGAATTTTCAACGAATTCGTTTGACTAAAGCTTTTAAAGCATACTTGGCATGTGTATGGTTTTAATCCAGTGTGTACCTGAAAATAAAATGATTTATATAAATAAAAAATATAGTAAAAATATAGTTATAAAAATATAACAACTGCCTGCGGGGTTATCCATTAATAACCGGACACCCTGTATATATTACGTATATCAGTTATCTAGTACCCATAACACAAGCTCTGCTTAGCTTGGGGCTAGATAATGCTGTGTGAATTGTCCAGCATTATTTTTATTCAGAGAAACTCTGAAGAGTTTCTTCAGTTTCTCTGAAGGATAGGATTCGCAACGAGTACAGAGAACCAAGGTTATTGAAATAGCTCAAAGGATTAGCAAGCTGAAGTGGAAGTGGGCTGGTAAACGTGTTCTTGAGTGGAGACCGCGACTCGGCAAACGTAGACGCCCTCCGACCAGGTGGGTTGACGATTTGCGAAAGACTGCTGGCAGATGCTGGATGCGGCAAGGTGAAGACAGGGCGCTATGGCGGGCGCTCATTAGGCGAGGCCTATGTCCAGAAGTGGACTAATATAGGCTGATGATGTTGATAATTATTATTAATATTAAAAAAGTCCCGTTGTGCCGGCTTGAGGGGCCTGCTGTGGATGATGATTTGCCCATTCAAACGTTCTACCAAAATTATTCTTAATTCGAGCATATTTCCACCATATCATGTTGTTTTTTGTATTCGAATAGTATTTATCTAGGTCCATTTTTGTTTTTTTTTTCTGAATAATTCACACCTATAATGAAAAGGTAGTAAAAATATGCATATTTTTACGTCGGAAATGACATGTTTTCGTCGTATTTTTTTTGTATTAAAAACAACAATATCTTACGTTTTGTTTGATAAGGAACATAGCTTATACTGTCTAGTTACAGAATAACAACACTATGTCGTATTCACTACAAGTTTTCAGTCATCATTTTTGGTATTACGGAACATAATAATTTACAAAATGCAGTTGCGAGCAGCTGTCGCCGGATTCTTAAGGCGAGGATTCCCGAGCGGCCGATGCTATAGCTCGGCGAGTACTACTGAGCAAGACGATGCGCAGGCAGCCGAGCACGATTTTGTAGGTATTTAGGTGTTTTGAAAAATATTTGTATGGCATATTAAAATATTTTCTAGTGATGCACTGCGTAATAACGTTTGCAGTGTTTTGGTATACATTTTGTGTCATTTTATTCATTTTTCTATTCACACTGATCATTCAAAGTTTGATTTAGAGGTAACTTTGTAATTTTTTTCTATCGGGTGAAATATCACCAATCGTGTTTTTGTCTAGTGATGCACTAGAAAATATCCTCAACTGTAATTTATATGAATTTCAAAACTATAAGCCTTATAGTTATTGAGGTACGGACTGTTAAAAATTCCGAAATCCGGGAATCCTCGCCTTAAGGTTGTTCTAGATCAGCAGGGCTATTTTAACTCATTCGATTCGTTTCCGGAGCGGAAACGTCCGATTTGAATTCGATTCCTCGAACGCTATTTTGATTTTGTTGCGGATTGATGATCGAAAGTATGAAACTCTCATAACAAGGATCCGAATTCGAATGTCAAAAGTTTTCGAATCCGCTGGTTTAAAATAGCGTTCTTCGACAAAGTTTCCGATATCGAATCCGAAGGCCATTCCGACGAATTAAAATATCCCTGCAGGGGTCTATTTTAATGCCCCAACAAGAAATTTCGTGTTTCGTTTCGGCAAATTGGTATACTCTAATTTTAATTAATAAGTGTAAATAAATAAAAATCATGCGGCGCTAGTTTGACGCATACGACCGCCATAACAAAGATTAAACCATTGAAACCATTTATTAATTGTGATTGTGGTTAAATACACCGGGTCTTAAATATAGTTTTCGATCTACACAATCTACTCTTTCGAGCGTCCAAAAATTTATTTTAATTAAATTGGAGAGTTATAAATGGCTGTACCAAGAGGAAGGACCAACCTCTTGAACAGAGCACCTCTGACGCGCTGCATTCGCACGCTAAATCGAGTAGCAGAGATAAAGATAATAGATCTTTTCAATTGCTCCCTGAGCGAATTTCAAAGGACTCTGTTATATATTCTAAGTATATCATGATTAAGTTTGACCTTTTGTATTTATCTTTTAATCGTCTGTCGTATTTTATTTAATTATTTTATTTTAATTTTTGATGTAGGTATTATGTACCGTTATATTTATATTCTAAGCTAATATTATTGGGTTTGACATTTGGACGTAGTTACGCTGAAAGGACTCAATCCACACTTTGGTCAAAAATGAGTTAAATATACCAAAATGGTCCTAAAGGTCGGTTCTATCACCTCGCAAAAAAGATCCGTAATCTGATAACGTTAAGGTGGTTTTTTGAAATACGAGAACCAAGCCACATGTATGGCGGGTATTTTTTCTAAAACACTGTAATAACTCAGGCTACATGGATCCTTTTTAAGAAATCCAATCTCAAAGAAGTGTGTATTTAAGTAATTTAACAGAAATGTCTCATAGCACCTGAATCATTTCAGTTAAATTTACTTTCATAGAAACTAGTAAATTTTTTATTTAGCTGAAACGACTCAAACTGTATAGGTCATTTCAGATAAAATACTTTACTAAGAAACAAGACGATTTTGCATTTAGCTAAAAGGACTCAAACCATATGGGTTATTTCTAATAAACTGATTTACTATGAAACAAACCCATTTATCATTTAGCTAAAACGACTCAATCGGTGTGCGTCATTTCAGATAAATTCATTTTAAAAGAAACTAATCGATTTTGCTTTTTATAGTCTGTCTAATGAAAGTAGAGACTGAAAAATCGCGGCAAATTAAAAAATTATTAGAATGGCAACATCAAAACGACTATGACAAAATTTTAATAACATATTTTGATACTTGGTAATTAATTATTTATTTATAAGTTGTGTATTTAAGTGGCAATTAATTTATCACTAGGCGGTACCAATATTTTAAATAGTTAATAGTTAGTTTGTTTAGATGTTTGTAATTCTGAACGATTTTTAATGAAACTTGCACTTTGTTTTCAATCTTGCTTTGCATTTTCTGCACGTAAAATACAATTGATGTGGATTTCACTAATCCTAACGCATTGCGGTATGGATGACGAGAAGACTCGACGTAGTTTCCCGAACGCTGCCCAACCTAGCTGGATCCTTTTCTTGGCCTCCTTCTCGAAACTGTTTCTACCCAACTGCAGAATCTGCCCAAGGTAAGTGTATTCGGAAATAATTTTGAGAAGGTGGCCATGTACGACGACCGGTCCCGGATCTATGTGGCCATTGATCATGATCTTGGTTTTATCCAAGTTCATGCCAAGACCGATGCGTCGTGAGGCTGAAGCTAGGCCGTCCAGCATCAGGTTCAGCTCCTCCAGCGACTCCGCTATCAAGACTATGTCATCCGAGAATCGCAGGTGTGAGATGTAATCGCCGTTTATGTTGATGCCCTTACCTTTCCAGTCCAGCGTCTTAAATACATCTTCCAATGCGCTTGTGAACAGTTTCGGGATATAACATCCCCCTGTCTCACCCCTCTGCGCAGTTGGATTGGTTTAGACTGCTGGCCCTGTACTTGGACACTCATGCTGGCGGCATCATAGAGACATCTCAGCACTTCGATGTAACGTCCCTACTTAAAAAAGAGCACCACCAAACTCCCGCTCCACGCCTTTGGAGTTCTCCCACTGTGAAGGACGGCATTGAACAGGCTCTGCAGCCCCTGTATAACAGGGGCTCCTCCTGCCTTCAGAAGCTCTGAAGTAATGCCGTCTTCACCGGGGACTTTTCCATTTTTAAACTGCCTCAGTGCCATCGCGATCTCTTCTTGACAGATGTCTGGCAGTTCGTCGGTGTATTGGCGTGTCAGGGTGGCTCTGGAATCATGGTCATCCCTTTGGATATGAGGGGCTTGTGCAGCGTATAAACGGCCATAGAAATCCTCTATCTCGGCATCCCGAGATCGGCTTCGACAATACGGTCCTCCCATCGTGCGTTTTAAGCTTCGTCAGGTGGCTCCTGCCAAGCTGCTGAGTGAATACTTTGGACCCTCGGTTTCGCTCTATCGGCTCTTCATTGAGGCGTGTGTTGGAGCCCCGAAGGTCGCGCCGTACCATCTTCGCAATTCGCTTGTTCAGGTCTGACCTCTAAGACGAAGTGGCTTGGGTGGTTTCCCGTCTTCTTGTCATCAACCCGAGAGTCTCGGCCAAGAGTTTGGATTTCCTGCCTGTACGCTGCTTTTTACAAAACTTGATGCCTTCGTGCCTCAGCGTTTCGACCAGATTGTGCAGGGTCTCGTCAGCGTCATCAGTGGGTTCCAAGGCAACAAATCTATCCCCGAGAAGCTGCTGGAACTTCTCGGTGGCCGTCATGATTTGGATTGGGTTAGGTTGGAGCGTGGACTTCATCAGACGGTTTCTTTCAAAATTCAAGTTGATATTTAGAGAGCCTCGGAGAAGTCGGTGATCAGATCCGGTATTAAACCTGTTGATCACTGAGACAACTCTGAATATGTGTTTGCTATCCGTCATGATGAAGTCAATCTCATTTTTAGTCACAGTGTCGGGGCTTCGCCATGTCCACTTCATTTGAGGCTGCTTCTTAAAAAAAGAGTTCATTAAGAACAGCCCTTCTTTCTCAAGGAAGTTGACTAGCATTTGCCCCCTGTGATTCCTAACTCCATAACCATTCTGAGTTCCCACCTTGCCATTACAGTCCCCCATAACAACTTTGAAGTGGGCCTTAGTGGTGTTATGCAAGGCTTTGGATATGTCTTCATACATATCCTCCACTTCATCATCCAAGTGTGCCGAGGTCGGTGCGTAGACCTGAATTACCTTAATGCTATACCGTTTGGATAGACGAAGGATCAGGTACTTATTTCATTTAAAGAATTCCTTCATGTCGTAGAAACAATTGTTTAATACCAAAGTAAATATTATTTATTTATTTAAATAGCTTAAAGTCATTTAAAACGGGATATTTACCATGATTCGATTTTTGAGTTTTCCAATATTTCGGCACAGTTTCATGCGCCATGATCACGGAAGAACTAAAGTCACTGCGAGTTGGTTTTTATTGGCAGATATATCGATCTACCTTCATTCTTTGTCTTTTGCTACGAAAGTTACCACTACCACCGGTTTCATTTACGAACGCAATTCGATCACGACACACAACACTAACGGTATCTGCACACGGCTTGGTTGGTTCATCACTTCTTCGATTTTTACACATTCTCACCACAGGGTTCCAGGTTCCAGATAATTGGAAACCTTCTTCTCGGTTGAAGTTTCTGTGTTTGGTAATCTCAAAAATCGAATCATGGTAAATATCCCGTTTTAAATGACTTTAATGTTAATAACCATGATAGTTTTAAAAGTTTTAAATAGCTTAGTTTTTAACTTCTGGTGGGGCAAGGAAGTTATGTCATTAGGTCCGACATATAATATATACTTTTGCGACTAGAAGATAGCCTAAACATAGGGGTGGCCAATTTGTTCTCAGACCGTTCACGAATTCTTGCACTTTTAAATTCAGATTTTTTTAATTAAACGTTTTCATATTTCTTAACTGTAGTGGCGTGAATGTTACATAACTATGATGTGATGACGATTTCTAACGGTTTAGGTCGATTTTAATTTGAATTGAAATAAAAGGTCAATGTTCAAGTAGCAATGTTTGCGATTATAATGAATAAAAATTACAAGACAAAAGGATAGTGGGGTGTGGGAACAAATAACCAATCAGCGTTCACATCACGTAATTTTAAAGCGCTGCTATTGGTCGTTGATGATGCGACTACAATGTAGTAGAAACTATTACGATGCACTGTGGTACACTGCGTGGTAAGTACTTGATGCTGCGGCTAGATGGCGCTTTAACACTTAACGAATAAACATATTTCATAAATGTAGAGCATAGCGGTAATATTTTAAGATCCTAAAATAGTGGTCTACAGTCTACACATTCATCATCATCATCGGCCTATACTGGTCCACTGCTGGACATAGGCCTCCCCTAATGAGCGCCATAGTTCCTGGTTCGCATCTTCATTAGGGGGTAATGACCATAATCCCCACTGCGGGTTGGGGATCGCAGTTTCGTGTTGGAATTGTTCTGCAGGGGACGCTGCTGCCCGCCCACCGGTTTGTGTCCCTTAGTCGCCTCCTACGACACCCACGGGAAGAGATGGGTTGGTACTATTCTAGGCCGGCACCACACAGTCTTCGCGAAGACTGTGTGCTCTACTACCGCGGTAGTATAGTGGTAAATATCCCCGCCTGTCTAAACATTGGTCTATCAAAAAATATATTTACCCTGTGGTGTCTGTTAAGCGCTGCTTTCTGAGTGAACCGCCGCGGACATGTTCCACAGGCGTATGGCCGCTCCCCGCTGTGCGTGCGTCCATGGAGGCGAAGCTGACTCGAGTTACCGAATCTTTTACTGCACTGGAGACAGGGGAACGGACGGGCTCCGGTATGCTTTCTTTGGTGGTAGTGTAAGGCGCCGAAGGACTGGAAGGTTGAAATAAAAAAAATATATAATAATAATAATAAATAATGCTGGACAATTCACACAGCATTATCTAGTCCCAAGCTAAGCAGAGCTTGTGTTATGGGTACTAGATAACTGATATACATAATATTATACAATACATAGATAGATATTTTTTATTATATATAGAAAACGACCAGAACACCCTGAACAAATGTCTGCAGATCGTACACACATTTGTTCCGAGGCGGGAATCGAACCCGCAACCTTCTGCGTCGCAGGCAGACCTTCGCCCACCACGCCACATCGGTCGTCTAAAAATATTACGTGTTTGCAGAGGTCGGTGCGTAGACCTGCATAACCTTCATGCTATACCGTTTGGATAGCCGAAGGATCAGGTACGCTACCCTGGTCGACAAACTGGAGATTTCTTGGACGTTGTTAGAGGGCCTCATTGACGAGGAAACCTACGCCGCCCTGGGATGTTTTATCACCCTCACGAAAGTAGAGAAGATGACCCGAGTCTAGGGTTACGGTGTCCTCCCCCTCTCTGCGGACTTCACATAACCCTAGAACATGCCATTTGATGTTCTCTAACTCCACTTCCAACTGCGCTAGATGTTGGTCAAGCCTCAGAGTGCATCCGTTATACGTTGCCAGGGTCAGTTGTTGGTGGCAGCCTGAGGTAGCCCGGTGATTCCTAGCACCCCCTACCCCGCCGTTACCATGGCCGCTGCCATGGCCAGGAATAGCGAGGCGGCCGGGAACTGGGGCAATTTCCTGGTTCGTGTCGTCATTGGGGGGGGGGGGGGGGGGGGATAATGCCCATAATCCCCACGCTGGGCATGCGGATTGGGGATCACAGTTCAGTGGTGGAATTGTTCTGCAGGGGGCGTTACTGCCCACCCCCTTAGTTGCCTCCTGCGACACCCACGGGAGGTGTTGGGGTGGTTGCTATTCTAGGTCGCCACGAGCGTATTATATAATATATTGTAGCGTTTTAATTGCATTTTTAAAAGCTCAATTTCATATTTAAAATCCATTTTTGTTGCAGAAACATTTTTTATCTTCTATTCAGTAGATGTTTATGTGACATTTCATTGTGTAATATGTATGTGTTTTTTATGTGACATTATTAATAATTGAAATTGTTTTTATGGTTACTAACATAGTATCTAAGTAGTTTACTAACAATTATGGTGAAAAACGAAATAAAATAAAATCATCATCATCATCATCATCAGCCTTTTTCAGTCCACTGCTGGACATAGGCCTCCCCTAATGAGCGCCATAGCGCCCTGTCTTCAGCTTGCCGCATCCAGCATCTGGCAGCAGTCTTTCGCAAAACGTCATCCCACCTGGTCGGAGGGCGTCCTACACTACGTTTGCCGAGTCGCGGTCTCCACTCAAGAACACGTTTACCCCAGCGGTTGTCGGTTCTTCTCGAGATATGGCCAGCCCACTGCCACTTCAGCTTGCTAATCCTTTGAGCTATGTCGATAACCTTGGTTCTCTGTCGGATGTATTCGTTGCGAATCCTATCCTTCAGAGAAACTCCGAAAAAAAATTGAAATTGAATTGAATTAAAAATATCAAGAAGTAGTTTCATGCCTATTGTGCCGATGCGTTTTTAGGGTTTCAAAGATCGGTTTTAAAACCCTTATGGTCTCGCTCTGTCCGTCCCCGCTCTTTCTTGAATATCTCAGTAACTACTGCAGCTATTAACTTGAAATTTGAAAAAATGATACATTTTGTGCGCCATTACTGATTTCAAGAAAAAAATATAAGTATATATAAATGAGAAATGAAAATGAATATTTTCAGTACAAATTGTGATGTTGAAATTTGAAAAGAGACCTAGGGGGACAAGAGGGGTATCAAATGAAAGGTATCATTTTGACCATTTCAAAACACTTTTTGAAATTTTCGTAAGTTTCATACTTTTTGAAATATTTCAAAAAAAGTCGAAAAATTTACCTTCCCCCCCCCCCCTATCTCCGAAGATTGCAGACTGATCCACGTACAATGTATAAGGCGTTTGTAGATATCAATCTATATTTTACAGGAAAAATATAGAGAAGTCTGTAGAAATGGACATTAAAAAAAAAACATTGAGAATGGTCGAAAAGCGGGATATTTTTTTATCGAAAAGGGGGCTACCTACCTATTGGTTTATCAAATGAAAGGCATTGTTTTTTAAATTTTAAAACAGTTTTCAAAATTGCTGTAGGTTTCATACTTTTCAAAATATTGCCATTCGAAAAAAGACTGAAAATTTATTGTCCTAATAATTTGCAAATGTTTGAAACCCTCGGCGCGCGAGTTACACTCGCACTTGACGGATCTTGTTTATGAGTGGTACAACTTTACCCGGCTTTATACTCACGTTAAATTGCGCACCGCATTGCTCACAAACGACTTGCCGCGAGTACTTGATGCCGAGATGTTTCCTGTTGGTGTGCGCCGCTAGACGCGACCTGCTACCAAATACAGCGCCACACTGTAATATAAATAAATAAATAGTACAAGACAATTTACACAGCATCATCTGGTTCCAAGCTAAGCAGATCTTGTGTTTTCGGAACTATATCTATTCCATAGAGCTATTTATCATCGGCCTATACCTACTGGTCGACTGCTGGACATAGGCCTCCCCCAATGAGCGCCATAGCGGCCTGTCTTCAGCTTGCCGCATCCAGCATCTGCCAGCAGTCTATAGCAAATCGTCATCCCACCTGGTCGGAGCGCGTCCTACACTACGTTTGCCGTAGATAGAGCTATTAGCGTAGCGTAAATTGTAACCGAAAAACTTCAGTAGTACATCTCACAATTTTTCATTTTAGTGTATACAGGTTTATTTTTAAAGACCATCAACCTTCGGAGACCAGGTTCCTAGCATCATCAGCAACGTTTGTTCAATGACTTTTCATAATTAGCTACTTTTTATTTCCATACAAAAATAATTTTAATTGAAATATCCGATTGTTCTTAACTCTATGCGCATCGCAAAGTTTAGGCAAACAAATAGTAGTAACGCTGGGCGGGAGTAGCGGCGCGCGGCGCCAGCGCCTTTGTAGTTTGCCGCTCAAACCTCAGAAGAACGATCCTATGGCACTGCCCTAAGCATGTACTTTTCCTGGATACCTAAGTAAACAAATCGGTTGACAAACATGGCAGATTATGGTTAGATTCGGCCTGTTTTTGCTTTGGCATAGGCTACAGCCTGCTACAGAAGACTTCATGGTACCTCTTCTATATGATTTTCAATTTAAATCACATTTTTGCTAAATAAATAAGTCGAAAACACGGGGAAAACATAAAAATCTCACAATGACATGTAAACAAAACCGTAGAATAAAATGGCGTCCGTGACAGCAAAAGTACATCGAAACCAGGAAGAGGGCGCTGATAAAAAGAGTGTGTATGCTTTTTCCTAACGTAAAACCACTGTTGTGAGAAAGAGACTGGTAGTCCATTATTGCTTCCGTGTCAAATTGAACAATTACGGCAGTTCCATAGGATCGTTGTTCTGAGGCTTAAACGCGACCCGCTCGACAACGCGCCTGTGCTGCGCTGCCCAGTCAGTTGCCCCGCGGCAGTGGGTTGCGCTTGCGGCAGTGGGTTGCCCCGCGCTGCTCCCGCCCCGCTTCATACCTCACCCCCTCAGAAACGCGATGCGCAGCCCACCACTTCTTCTTAAGGACGATGCGACAAGGTAGGTAGGTAAATATCTGAGTGTTATTATTATCGCCAAGGCACGCGCGCGCAATAGTTCGACAGGTAGTCGATAGTTCGACTGACAAAAAGCGCACGCGTACCGTTGAGGCGCGGGTTCAAATCCTGCCAAAATCGATTTATGAAATAGTTTCTTTTTTATACAGGATTCTTTTTACGGTTTCAAAGATCGGTTTTGAAACCCTTATGGTCTCGCTCTGTCCGTCCCCGCTCTTTCTTGAATATCTCAGTAACTACTGCAGCTATTAACTTGAAATTTGAAATAATGATACATTTCGTGCGGCATTACTGATTTCAAGAAAAAAATATATAAATAAATGATAAATGATAAATGAATATTTTCAATAGTGATGTTGAAATTTGAAAAGAGACCTAGGGGGCAAATGGGGTATCAAATGGTATCATTTTGACCATTTCAAAACACTTTCTAATATTTTTGTAAGTTTCATACTTTATGAAATATTTCAAAAATTCCCCCCCCCCCCCCCTATCTCCGAAGATCGCAGACCGATCCATGTACAATGTATTAGGCGTTTGTAGATATCGATTTAAATTTTACAGGAAAAATATAGAGAAGTCTGTAAAAATGACCATTTTTGAAAAAAAAATCATATTGAGAATGGTCGATACAGGGACTTTTCAAAATATTGCCATTCGAAAAAAGACGGAAAATTGACTGTCCAAATAATTGGCGAATGTTTGAAACCCTCGGCGCGCAAGTTACACTCTCACTTGACGGATCTTGTTTATACAGGATCCTTTTCTAATATTAATGTGTCAGTGTAGTAAAATCTTACCAATTCACACGGCAAACGCACTTGCATTGATTCGATGCTGATTCCCGAAGCTTGGGGTAGCAGGAGTTTTTTCTTGTGGATCTATAAAAAAAAGTAATTAAAGGCTTCGGCGACAGCTGCTCGCAACTTCAATTCGTAAATTATTGTGTTCCGTAATACCAAAAATGATGACTGAAAACTTTTTGTATTTTCGACATGGTGTTGTTATTCTGTAACTAGACAGTATAAGCTATGTTCCTTATCAAACAAAACGTAAGGTATTGTTGTTTTTAATACTAAACAAATAGAATGAAAACATGTCATTTTCGAATTAGGACTTTATTATAAAAATCCGAAACATATAAAATATTCTTTATACTTAGTTCTATTACCATGCTTATTTTCAAGATCTTAACTTCTGTATTTATTAAAAAATTCAGGTTTTATTAAAAATTTAGAGGTAATTTCGCGATTTTTTCAATAGAGAAAATTTTATGTAATCGTGTTTTCGAAACATATGATCGATAGAGTAAGTCCTGAACTGTACAGTCAGCTTCAAATTAAAATAAGCGTGAAGAGTAGTCAAAATGATCTGAAAAATATAAAAGCAATTTGATATACGCAGTTTGAATGATCATATTATTGTAGCACCCAATGTATTCAAATCATCTTACTACTCATTGTTTCATATTTATATGAGCAGTCAGAGTGATCGAAATTGTCTTAGCAAACAAAGCTTTCAAAGTTATCTTATTACCGGGCTATGGCGCGGTGGGCGAAGGTCCGCCTGCGACGCAGGAGGTCGCGGGTTCGATTACCGCCTTGAAACAAATATTTGTACGATCTGCAGATATTTGTTCCGGGTGCTCTGGTCGTTTTTTATGTATAATAAAAAATATTTATCTATGTATACATAACATATCTTTATTAAGAAAGAAAATTACAATCAAATAATAAATTTGAATAAAAACTAGTATGTACAATAGAAACAATTGAGCTATCTGCAAACTGTTGCAAACAATCTCCAGGTAGCTCAACTGATCCATATCAATACCAGTTGGAAGCGTGCCTAAGACACTGGCTGCATTGCCCCGCTGTATAGCAATGCTGATGCGCTGTGCCAGATACTCACCAGCTCTCGGGTCACGCGTCGCTTCGACCAGACGCTCAGATAATTTTTTTAAAACCCGGAGAGCCTCGGTACCCCACGGACCTAGGGTCTCGACTTCAAGGGGAGCAAATGCGTATTTTCTATGTATTGTATTATGTATATCAGTTATCTAGTACCCATAACACAAGCTCTGCTTAGCTTGGGGCTAGATAATGCTGTGCGAAAAGTCCAGCATTATTTGTTATATTATTTTATACACTGTAGTGGTTTTTTTCCATTTCTACTAGTGGACAAAAAATTTAAGTGGACAAAATCGGTGTTATTAATTTTGTCTACTTAATTTTTTCTTCCATTTATTACTTACTTTCATATGCACGTTCAGAGATGCGTAGTCAGGATTTTTCTGGTTACATATTATGCAGTCCGTACTAAAACAATGATAAGCTTGATAATACATGTAAAGTAAAGTAAAAATGTTTTATTTTTGTCACAATAACACAAATTAAAAAGAAATAAATAATGCTGGACAATTCACACAGCATTATCTAGCCCCAAGCTAAGCAGAGCTTGTGTTATGGGTACTAGATAACTGATATACATAATACAGTACAATACATAGATAGATATTTTTATTATACATAGAAAACGACCAGAACACCCGGAACAAATACCTGCAGATCGTACAAATATTTGTCCCAAGGCGGGAATCGAACCCGCAACCTCCTGCGTCGCAGGCGGACCTTCGCCCACCGCGCCACAGAGGTAATTAAAAAGAAAACACAAACAAAGAAAAATAAGTGACAAAAAAGGGGGCGGGGTACAAGGGAGACTCCAAGATCTTGTCTCCCAAGCCAACCTAACCTGCACGTGGTGTACCCTGCTAGATAACGAACTAGGCTCTGGTGAAAATATCAACATTCTTCATAACTTGAAAACTCATATTTTACTATTATTTTCCATTACTTGACACTGGCAGAAAAGAGTCCAACCAGACTCATATTGATATTAACAAAGAATCATCAAAAAAAGGGGGCATCGCTCAGCATATGCCCAGAAGCGATACATCGCTAATGAGCGCTGGTTTTATGCGACTCCCAATAACAACGTCTTCTAACAAAAATTATTACTTCAAAGTCCATACAATCAAATCTAAGCTTACAATTAAAAGGAAATATAGTTTCAGGAACAAAATTACACTTAAATTACCCAATATACGCCCAAACTACGGAAAAAAGACGATTTTTTAAGGCCTCTAATAGTTTTATTCTATTTAGTTTATTCAAAATTCATTTTAATAATAATAATAATGTTTTATTCAGTAATAAAAGATACTTAGTCATATTCATAAATGAAATCACCTTTTAAGACGAATAGTGAGGCAAATGACCTTGGACCTTTCCGCGCGCCTTTATGCAGCAAAGAGTGCTTGTTTTCAGTTCAGCATACTATGTAGTGCCATAATCAACCAAATAATAGGATCCTCTGCGGTTGGGCGACGTCTAACTGGTCAGGTTTGAATCACAGATTTTGTAGGTGAAAATACGTTTTTACGTTTGATTTCATTAATTTGACTGCTTTTCGAAGCTAATGGACCTCCAAGCGGTAGGTATGAACTATGTGAATCACTATACTGAATTTGGTACTACTATTGGGTTCGAAGCCGCTACACATACACTATAACTAACAGTATAACAACTACACTATGATTAACAGCAAATATTTGGAACCTCCAAGGGACCTTTCAGGATGTGTGTTACAGGATATATAAATTTCAGAGCTCCACAATGAATATTTTCGTCGGAAAACGGGTTCGAAAACACCTAATTTTCTTGTTTTTGGGTTAGTATGCGCCTTAAGTATTATAGAACACTTGTGATAGGTGATTTCGTTCTTCCACGTTCTAAATTACATGTACCTATAAGTTTTGAAGGCGTTACAATTTCAAAACATTGCAAATCAATCAAAGTAAGATATAGTACAAATCAGTGGAGGGTAGGACTCAAAAATTTACTTGACGTCACTAACAATAACGTTTTAAATTTTAACGTATAAATAAATAAATAAATAATGCTGGACAATTCACACAGCATTATCTAGCACCAAGGTAAGCAGAGCTTGTGTTATGGGTTATGGGTACTAGATAACTGATATACGTAATATTATACATTACATAGATAGATATTTTTTATTATAAATAGAAAACACCCAGACCAACGGAACAAATTTCTGCAGATCGTACACAAAATTGTTCCGTATGTGTATGGTCCAAGGAATTATTTCATTATTTCCTTTAGACCTTACATGACTCTTAGACACGTCACAAAAAATCAGATTACATAAGTAAAACTAGGAAATAAAGTGATCACTTTGATTTTTTTGTCCACTTCAATCTTTTTACGGTAAAGTAAAGAAGCGAACAAGAAACCTTTACCTTGTTAGAATGTTCGTTTGCGAGTTGGAGCAAAACTTGTCTCAAGCTTTTTTATCGTCTAGATCACGGAACAGAAAAAATAAGTGGAAGTGTTAAGTAGGCGTGGCACGCGTGCCATAATTATGCGTAGTTACGCTTAACTGATCTCAGTCGTGTTCTTACATCACGTCGAGTTGCTAGTCTCGCGGCGAATTCATTTTTCCGAAGCTACGCCGTATTGTTCCATTTTAGAGTGTAAAAATGATAGTAGGCGAAAAAATCTCGTAAACGGGGGTGTTTTATACCATCGATAGGTAGCATTTTCATTGCATTGTCATAAAATCTTATTTTATTAAAATTTACAAATAATTTATTAGAACGGTTAGTCAAAATCAACCTTATGCGATTAGCATAAAGTTGAATTTGGATTGTTTCTATTCTCGAATGTTCTTCGCTACTCGTTTAGTGATGTAGTCAAGTCGGCTGTTGATTTGATCGATACTACAAATCATGTTTACTTGGTGCCTAAAACATACCTTATCAATAAATAAATATAATATGTAGACATTTATAAGTAATAAAAAGTGCCTAAAACTACAAAACTCAACAAGAGTCATTTTTCCTTATACAAAAAGGTAAATAACTCTAAAACTAATTATCCTATTTAGCTAATACAAGCGGTAAAACTAGTTTTAGGCCTAAACATTTCTTTTTGTACTGTTTTTACTACAAAATGACCATAAACAAAAAAGTACACTTTCAACTTACGTAATAATACGATCTTACCAAATTCCTATAAAAAGTGTTTCTATGCTCTAAATAGATACAAACTAAGATAGGTAAACTAACCAATAAGAGTGTAATTAGATCTAAATATCCGTCGTCGCCGACAATCTGTGGCAAAATATCTATCGATATCGACAAAGTAGTTCATTGTGCTACCTGGTACAGCCTTAGTCGAGTCGCGACCTATCACGCGAATGTCAATCATATGTTTAACGAAATTAAGTTTATAATTGCGAGCACAGAATACCGCCATCTATGGTGAAGTAGCGGAATTGACTCGACAGTCAAATGTTTAGTGAGTAGGTCCGCGACCTATCATGCGAATGTCAATCATATGACTAAGGAAATTAAGTTTATAATTTGCGAGCACTGAGAATACCGCCATCTATGGTCAAATAGCAGAATTGACTCGTCAAGTTGCTGTTTGGTGAGTGTAGCTCGTAAATACGTTCGGCTGCTAAAGTAAAATAAATCTTATACAGTAGAATTCAAGGTTTATTTTCTAATCTGTGACGTTGGCTAATTTTGACTAAACTTATAACTACCAATGAAACGAATTGTGTCTTTGTAATGCATTATAAGATTAAGGGTTTATTTGTGTGAGTTTGGCGACAGCGGTGCCCATAGTAATTTTGTTGCATAGCACTTCCACTTGTTTTTTCTGTTCCGTGGTCTAGATAATCTGATATTTTATAGTAAGCCTTTTTACAAAGGATACGTTTGACAATTTGTTTAAATTTATTTATTGATAATTTTTGCAACTCACTTGGAGTTTTGTTGTAGAAGCGTATACATTGTCCTTTAAAAGATACATTAATCTTGTGTAGCCTAGTTGTGGGCACAGCGAGTTTATTCTTATTTCTAGTATTTAAATTATGTATATCGCTATATTTTTGGGGAACCGATTGACAATATGTGTGACGCCCTCTTTAATATTAGTAAACATAGAATCGTTATTATATTAGGTCCTTACATATGAAATTGGCGTTTTTCGTACTGGCCACTTTAATCACAAATTTCTCCTCTTTGGTAAGGAATTCCAAATTCAAATTTGTACAGCTATAGACTCATGTATTTGTGCTTCGATGATTGTCATTCATTTGTTTTTTTTCTTCTGTTTTTAGGGTTTCAAAGATCGGTTTTGAAACCCTTATGGTCTCGCTCTGTCCGTCCCCGCTCTTTCTTGAATATCTCAGTAACTACTGCAGCTATTAACTTGAAATTTGAAATAATGATACATTTCGTGCGCCATTACTGATTTTAAGAAAAAAATATATAAATAAATGAAAAATGAAAATGAATATTTTCAGTACAAATTTTGATGTTGAATTTTCAAAAGAGACCTAGGAAGGCAAATGGGGTATCAAATGAAAGGTATCGTTTTGTACATTTCAAAACAGTTTTTGAAATTTCTGTAAATTTCATACTTTTTGAAATATTTCAAAAAAAGTCGAAAAATTGACCATACCCCCCCCCCTATCTCCGAAGATTGCACACCGATCCACGTACAATGTATTAGGCGTTTGTAGATATCGATCTATATTTTACAGGAAAAATATAGAGAAGTCTGTAATAATAATAGTTTTTGAAAAATGGTCAAAAAGGGGGGGATTTTTTTTTCAACAGGGGGGGTACCTACCTATGTGGGGTATCAAATGAAAGGTATCGTTTTGACCATTTCAAAACACTTTTTGAAATTTCTGTAAGTTTCATACTTTTTGAAATATTTCAAAAAAAGACGAAAAATTGACCATTCCCCCCCCCTAGCTCCGAAGATTGCAGACCGATCCATGTACAATGTACTAGGCGTTTGTAGACATCGATCTATATTTTACAGGAAAAATATAGAGAAGTCGGTAATAATAATAGTTTTTGAAAAATGGTCAAAAAGGGTGAGAATTTTTTTTCAAAAGGGGGGGACCTACCTATGTGGGGTATCAAATGAAAGGTATTGTTTTGACCATTTCAAAACACTTTTTGAAATTTCTGTAAGTTTCATACTTTTTGAAATATTTCAAAAAAAGTCGAAAAATTGCCCTTTCCCCCCCCCCTATCTCCGAAGATTGCAGACCGATTCATGTACAATGTATTAGGCGTTTGTAGATATGGATCTATATTTTACAGGAAAAATATAGAGAAGTCTGTAATAATAATAGTTTTTGAAAAATGGTCAAAAAGGGGGGGATTTTTTTTTCAAAAGGGGGGGTACCTACCTATGTGGGGTATCAAATGAAAGGTATTGTTTTGACCATTTCAAAACACTTTTTGAAATTTCTGTAAGTTTCATACTTTTTGAAATATTTCAAAAAAAGTCGAAAAATTGCCCTTTCCCCCCCCCCTATCTCCGAAGATTGCAGACCGATTCATGTACAATGTATTAGGCGTTTGTAGATATGGATCTATATTTTACAGGAAAAATATAGAGAAGTCTGTAATAATAATAGTTTTTGAAAAATGGTCAAAAAGGGGGGGATTTTTTTTTCAAAAGGGGGGGTACCTACCTATGTGGGGTATCAAATGAAAGGTATCGTTTTGACCATTTCAAAACACTTTTTGAAATTTCTGTAAGTTTCATACTTTTTAAAATATTTCAAAAAAAGTTGAAAAATTGCCCTTTCCCCCCCCCCTATCTCCGAAGATTGCAGACCGATTCATGTACAATGTATTAGGCGTTTGTAGATATGGATCTATATTTTACAGGAAAAATATAGAGAAGTCTGTAATAATAATAGTTTTTGAAAAATGGTCAAAAAGGGGGGGAATTTTTTTTCAAAAGGGGGGGTACCTACCTATGTGGGGTATCAAATGAAAGGTATTGTTTTGACCATTTCAAAACACTTTTTGAAATTTCTGTAAGTTTCATACTTTTTGAAATATTTCAAAAAAAGACGAAAAATTGACCATTCCCCCCCCCCTAGCTCCGAAGATTGCAGACCGATCCATGTATAATGTATGAGGCGTTTGTAGATATCAATCTATATTTTATAGGAAAAATATAGAGAAGTCTGTAATAATAATAGTTTTTGATAAATGGTCAAAAAAGAGGATTTTTTTTTCAAAAAGGGGTACCTACCCATGTGGGGTATCAAATGAAAGGTATCGTTTTGACTATTTCAAAACACTTTTTGAAATTTCTGTAAGTTTCATACTTTTTAAAATATTTCAGAAAATTTATTGTCCAAATAATTGGCAAATGTTTGAAACCCTCGGCGCGCGAGTTACACTCGCACTTGGCGAATCTTGTTTTCTGTTTGCGTCACTCATTTTACAAAATGGAAAACTTAAAATATCGCATTATTTACGAGTACGAGTTCCGCCGTGGCACTAGTGCTGCGGAAACAACTCGAAGGGTGAATGATGTGTATGGCGGTCGTGTTGCAAAAGAAAACACAGTTCGTTTTTGGTTCCAACGTGGCCAGCCAGCCAAATCCTGCCCCAAGCGAAAATTAACCCCAAAAAAGTTACTTGTAAGCGTTTGGTGGACTAGTGCCGGTATTGTTCATTACAGTTTTCTCAAATCTGGCCAGACTATTACGGCTGATGTCTATTGTCAGCAATTGCAAACCATGATGGAAAAGCTAGCGGCTAAACAACCTAGGCTGGTCAATCGCTCCACGCCACTGCTGCTTCACGACAACGCTAGACCACACACTGCGCAACAGACGGCTACTAAATTAGAAGAGCTTCAATTGGAAAGTCTAAGACATCCTCCGTACTCCCCGGACCTTGCTCCAACAGATTACCATTTTTTTCGAAATTTGGATAACTTCTTGCAAGGGAAAAAAATTCAACTCCGATGGGGCAGTCCAAATCGCCTTCAAAGATTTTATTGATTCCCGTCCGACTGGTTTTTTTAGTAAAGGGATCAATGAACTACCTATAAGATGGCAAAAGAGCATAGAAAATAATGGTTCATACTTTGATTAATTAAATATATTATATTAAAAAATATTCGACTTTTTGTTCCTCCCATACAAAACGCCAATTTCATATGTAAGGACCTAATATTTATTAGGTATTTATTCGGATTTATAGTATTTTATATATATTTATATTATTTTATGTATTAGTTTATGCAATTGACGACCTCTGTGGTGCGGTGGGCGAAGGTCCGCCTGCGACGCAAGAGGTTGCGGGTTCGATTCCCGCCTTGGGACAAATATTTGTACGATCTGCAGGTATTTGTTCCGGGTGTTCTGGTCGTTTTCTATGTATAATAAAAAAATATCTATCTATGTATTGTGTTATATTATGTATATCAGTTATCTAGTACCCATAACACAAGCTCTGCTTAGCTTGGGGCTAGATAATGCTGTGTGAATTGTCCAGCATTATTTATTTATTTAATTAGTGTAGGTATTTTCTATCTTTATATCTTTTGCACACTCGCCCACTTCTACATACTTGTCTCCCTCTCTCATTAAGGTTTGCTGGAAGAGAACTCTTTTTATGGTTAAGCTCCCCTTTGCGATACCTCTCTTGTAATTAGGTTTAAAATAAGGTTTTATCAGTGCAATAAAGAATTAAGAATAGAAATATTTTGAGAAATATAAAATCATGATATCTATATTTATAAAAGTTTTTTAAAAATACATAGCAATAAAGAAAACTATTTACAAAAAAAACAAACTCATAATTATAATCTACGAAATAAAGAAAAACTAGTCAAACCAACGGTACGTCTTGCGAAGGTACAAAAGCAGGGAGAATTTACTATCTTCTTCTAGTATTCTAACTCGATGTCTTCTTCTTATCCGGTACGCTCTTGACAGAGCGGTCGTGATCGTTAAGTACAAGCAGTATTGGAAGGGGCAGATGTGATGCGCTTCACGACATGTCGCCACCGCTGCCTGCTAGAGGTCATCCTACTGCACTCGTTTACTGAACTTCCAATAGCAGACTTGATTTGGTCTGTCCAGCGCGTGGGTGACCTTCCGCGCGGTCTTGTGCTATTATAATGGTCAATAAACACAAATACGAATTAGTAGGATTTTACCTATTGTGAGTGAGGTGTCTGACAGATGTCAACAGATGTCGCTGGTACGCCTCCAGCACAACGAACTGGATGTTACAGGTCGCACAGAACCTGCTTGCTGGCATCGTCGTCTCTTCCAGCTGAAATAAATAAAAAAACAACAATAAATAAACAGTACTGTTCATTTCTCGACGACCTCTGCGGCGCGGTGGGCGGAGGTCCGCCTGCAAGAGGTTGCGGGTTCGATTCCCGCCTTGGGACAAATATTTGTACGATCTGCAGGTATTTGTTTCGGGTGCTCTGGTCATTTTCTATGTATAATAAAAAATATCTATCCATGTTATGTATTGTACCTCGGCTTCTGATTAGTGGGATTAGATTAAAAAGCAATACAAATCGTATTTTCTACGCGAGCGAAGCCGCGGGCGGAAAGCTAGATTCTTAAGAAATACAGAAGTTAAGATCTTGAGAATAAACATGGTAATAGAACTAAGTATAAAGAACATACCGCAATGCTTGAAAACGAAAGTTTTCAATCAATGCGTCCTACCCGTCATGACCTACGGAGCTGAAACGTGGACACTCACGGTAGGGCTGGTCCACCAGTTTAAAGTCGCTCAGCGAGCTATGGAGAGAGCTATGCTCGGAGTTTCTCTGAAGGATAGGATTCGCAACGAATACATCCGACAGAGAACCAAGGTTATCGACATAGCTCAAAGGATTAGCAAGCTGAAATGGCAGTGGGCTGGCCATATCTCGAGAAGAACCGACAACCCCTGGGGTAAACGTGTTCTTGAGTGGAGACCGCGACTCGGAAAACGTAGTGTAGGACGCCCTCCGACCAGGTGGGATGACGATTTGCGAAAGACTGCTTGCAGATGCTGGATGCGGCAAGCTGAAGACAGGGCGCTATGGCGCTCATTAGGGGAGGCCTATGTCCAGCAGTGGACTGGTATAGGCTGATGATGATGATGATGATAAAGAACATTTTATATAATAAAAGACTCGTGTCACTGGCACTAGGTCAATGACGTATATGTTTGTGATTTTTATAATAAAGTCCTAATTAATAGATAATGTGCTAAAACTTGATTTTTGAGCTTGCGTTGCTACGCGCTGTCTCACTTCTATGAACACGAAATCCTATGTCTGTCCTTATCACAAAAAAATCAGTTTGTATAGGCTCATAAAGTCTAACTGTACCTTTATATCTCGCTTATGAGACTTGCTCTTATGCAGTACAAGTCCGTTCTCGCCGACGAAACTGCATCCGCAAATATCGCAAACATTCTCTGTCGGATGTTTGAGACGAGTATGTGTCAAGTAGGATGTTCGTTTCCTGAAACAATATAAATAAATAAATAATGCTGGACAATTCACACAGCATTATCTAGCCCCAAGCTAAGCAGAGCTTGTGTTATGGGTACTAGATAACTGATATACGTAATATTATACATTACATAGATAGATATTTTTTTTTATTATACATAGAAAACACCCAGACCAACGGAACAAATTTCTGCAGATCGTACACAAATTTGTTCCGAGGCGGGAATCGAACCCGCAACCTTCTGCGTCGCAGGCAGACCTTCGCCCACCGCGCCACATCGGTCGTCAAAATACAAAATAAGAAGTAACATCTTGAAACGAAGGCAGCCTGAGGTAGCCCGGTGATTCCTAGCAGCCCCTATACCCCGCCGTTACCATGGCCGCTGCCATGGCCAGGAATAGCGAGGCGGCCGGGAACTGGGGGCCATTTTCTCGTCCGTGTATACATCATTGGGAGTACCTAATGCCCATTATCCTCACGCTGGGCATGCGGGTTGGGGATCGCAGTTTCGTGTTGGAATTGTTCTGCAGGGGGCGCTGCTGCCCGCCCCCCGGTTTGTGTCCCTTAGTCGCCTCCTACGACACCCATGGGAAGAGTTGGGTTGGTAATATTCTAGGCCGGCACCACACAGCTCGTTGCAGTAGGCGGGTTCATCATCATCATTATCGTCATCAGCCAACATTAGTCCACAGCTGGACATAGGCCTTCCTAATGAGCGCCATAGCGCCGTCTTTAGCTTGCCGCATCCAGCATCTGCCAGCAGTCATTCGCAAATCCTCATCCCACCTGGTCGGAGGGCGTCCTACACTACGTTTGCCGAGTTGCGATCTCCACACGTTTACAAGCTGGCCATATCTCGAGAAGAACCGACAAACCGCTGTGGTATATCATCATAGACCAGGGATATCATCATCAGCCTATATCAGTCCACTGCTGGACATAGGCCTCCCCTAATGAGCGTCATAGCGCCCTGTCTTCAGCTTGCCGCATCCAGCATCCGCCAGCAGTCTTTCGCAAATTGTCATCCCACCTAGTCGGAGGGCGTCCTACACTAAGTTTGCCGAGTCGTGGTCTCCACTCAAGAACACGTTTACGCCAATGGTTGTCGGTTCTTCTCGAGATATGCCCACTGCCACTTCAGCTTGCTAATCCTTTGAGCTATGTCGATAACCTTGGTTCTCTGTCGGATGTATTCATTATGAATCCTATCCTTCAGAGAAATTCCGAGCATAGCTCTGTCCATAGCTCGCTGGGCGACTTTAAACTGGTGGAAAAGCCTTACCGTGAGTGTCCACGTCTCTGCTCCGTAGGTCTCTTATTTTTCGAGTTGGAGCAAAACCCGTCCCAAACTTTTTATCTTCTAGATAATCTGATATTTTGTAGTACATAAGCCTTTTTGCACAGAAAGGTTTTGACAATTTGTTTGAATTTATTTACTGATACATTTTGCAACTCGGAGTTTTGTTGTAGAAGCGTATACATTGCCCTTTAAAAGATACATTTATCTTGTGAAGCCTGGTTGTGGGCACAGCAAGTTTATGTTTATTTCTAGTATTAATATTATGTATATCGCTATTTTTAGGGAAGCTTTTGATATTTTTTTATGAGTGTAGGTACAACAAGTGTTCATAAATATATTGACAGGGAACTGTCACTGTCGAAAATAACGGTCCTTAGCCCTAGATTAAACCTCAACAGTCTATAACGGTCTACTGCTGGACGCAGGCCTCCCTTGATAAGCGCCTTTTTGGCGTATATCTCATGGGGGGTAGTGCCCATAATCACCACGCTGGGCATGCGGGTTGGGGATCGCAGTTCGGTGGTAGATCTATTCTGCAAGAGGCGCTGCTGCCCGCCCGGTGTATGTCCTTTAGTCGCCTCTTAAGACACCCACGGGAAGAGTTAGGGTGGTGTAAACACTAAACCGGCTTCATATGAAAACACGGCGTATCCCTCTTACAAGTAGATAGATAACTCTTTTTAGGTACTAGATAACTCATATACTTAATACAATAATTGCATTACATATATTTTTATATACATAGATAATACCCAAATATCTTCATATCATACAAACACATGTCCTGACGCGGGAATCTAACCCGCAACCTCCTGCGTTAGAGAGGTGGAAAATTGTAATAAACAGGGTTACAATAATGCACGACAATTTATTGCACGGCCGAATAATGTACACCTTGATAATCCGTGTCAAAACCTATTAAACTTGGAAGCCATGACACAGATAATTAAAATATATAATAAACTGCCCCAAGAAATAAAAGACATCACAAAATACCACCTTTTTACTTATAAACTAAAAAAAATATTAATTCATAAATGTTATTATAGTGTGAACGAATTCTTGACATATAAATAAATTTAGAACAAAACTAATAATCAACTGAAACGGACATTTGAAATTATGACATTAGTTTTTTTATTTTTTAGGGTTCCGTACCTCAAAAGGAAAAAAGGAACCCTTATAGGATCACTTTGTTGTCCGTCTGTCCGTCTGTCCGTCTGTCAACCCACTTTTCTCAGAAACGCGTAGAGTTATCGAGTTGATATTCACATCATATACGCAGGCTCGTAACCTCTTGAAGCCTCGATATAAATCAAACTTCTAAGTCAACGCAATCAAAAGTTACAGCTGTTTATGTCTATTTTTTTTCAATTTTCCTAGGGAATCACATGCACACAAAACCTATAGGGTACTTCCCGTTGACCTAGAACCATGAAATTTGGTGAGAAGCAAGGTCTTATAGTACAAGTAATGGAAAAAATCCGAAAACCGTAAATTTGTAATTTATTCACAGAAAAAATATTTTTTTAATCTTGCCATGGACCAAAAACCTATAGGGTACTTCCCGTTGACCTAGAACCATGAAATTTGGTGAGAAGCAAGGTATTATAACACAATTAAAGGGAAAAATCTGAAAACCGTAAATTTGTAGTTTATTCACAGAAAAAATAATTTTTTAATCTTGCCATGGACCAAAAACCTTTAGGGTACTTCCCGTTGACCTAGAACCATGAAAATTGGTGAGAAGCAAGGTCTTATAACACAAGTAAAGGGAAAAATTCGAAAACCGTAAATTTTTAGTATATTCACAGAAAAAATAATTTTCGAATCTCGCCATGGACCAAAAACCTGTAGGGTACTTTCCGTTGACCTAGAACCATGAAATTTGGCAAGAAGCAATGACTTATAGCACAAGTAAAGGGAAAAATCAGAAAACCGTAAATTTGTGGTTTATTCATTCAAAATAGTACATTGTTACAATAGGGTAGGACGTAACTTATTTAGTCTCGAGACGCCAATAGTTCGAGGGACTAAATAAGTTACGTCATAATCGTTATCAAATCAGAAAATTATTATAATAATAATAATAAAATTTATTTATTCACAAAAAGATAGGGTTACAAAGTCGGTATACTTGTATTAAACCTATCAGGGTCAAAGATAATGACACCTTGCTCTAACTAAGTTTAGATTAAACTTGTGTTTAGACACAAGTCTTTAATTATTGTGCCTTATTCGTCTGGATTTGACTGATTTCTTTGCTAAAGAGTAGGAGTTTGTACGGAACCCTTGATGCGCGAGTCTAACTCGCACTTGACGTTTTATTTTATTTTTAACCTAAACATGACCAAATTGTGACTTAAATGAAAATTGCAGTGCCCAACAGGGTGTATGTACTAACTTAGGCTAAAATTAGATCTTAAGCTACTAACCCTATGTAATGTAAGTACATATAAGCAATTAATAAATCAATTGGATTATCAAGGTGTACATTATTCGGTCATACAATAAATTGTCGTGCATTATAGTGACCCAATAAACTCACTTGAATTTGTGTCCGCAAAGTAGACAGTCGAACATAAAACCTTGGTGCCACCTTTCATGGTCTTTCGCTTGATTTCTGTAACAAATTCAGATTCATCATCATCATCGCCAATGTTAGTCCACAGGTGGACATAGGCCTCCTTTAATGCGGGACGGAACCTTTAAGCTCCCATACAAACGTACTTTTCGATTCATTTGGAAACTATGTCACAGATTTTAATGAAATTTTGTATACATAATCGAAAAAGAAATAGCTATGTTTAAATCTTTTCAGTTTTTCAAAATACAATATCTTTATTAAGTGAGAGCGAAAATTCATTTTTATCAATTTTCAAGCGATTTTATAACTTTCGTTCTCATTTAATTATGATTGTTTTTTAAAAACTAAAACGATACAAACATACACCTCTTTCTTTTCCGCTTATGTATGCAAAATTTCATTAAAATCGTAGTTTCCAATCGAAAAGTATGTTTGAATGGGGCAAGGGTCTCCGTACGGGTCTTAAAGCGGCGATAGAGGTGAAATTAGCAAATTTGGGTTACATTAAAACAATCTTTCTCCGTCATCTTTATAGATAAGGCTTCGAAATACCTAATATCTATGGGATACAAGTAGGGCATGGACACCGGTATTCGGTATTACCGAAAAACCGGTAATACCGGATGATTTAAGGCAGATCCGAATACCGGTATTGAAAATGCAAAAACCGGTAATTCGGTATTTAGAAAATAAAAGTTTGATTAATAAATATGCGTAAAGAAAACCCTTTTGGCGGCTCTAAAATAAACAAATACCTTACCAAACAACTTCTATATAAAATATATAAATTTTATGATTGTAAAATTGATAGCCAGTCTACGTTTTTGGTCATAATGGTTTCAAAAATTGATAAACCAACGCGTTTTCTCCTGCCACTCCAAGCCACACCACACGAACAGGACAAGCAGATGCACATCGTATTACCAATGTGAATATACCGTTCACTCGCACTAAGCGGTTTTCCACCGCCTTCATCATTCGTACCGCTGGGGTTTGGAACACGCTCCCTGCTGCTGTTTTTCCCGTCAATACCAAGCGTCTCATAAAGACAAGAGTAAATAGATAATATTTTCTGACCTTCGTGATACATCGTCGGCCACATCTTTACTTTCCATCTATTGAGTTTGTAGTCTATAAAAAAGTATTATAACGAATAAATGCGCGTAGAATACAAGTAAAGATTTCAATCTTTACTTCTACTGTCAATGTGTGCGTGGAAATTGCAGCGAGTATTACTGTTCCTGTAATTTTTTTGAAAAATACCCTATCTTTCTTTGCTACGCACATTGTCATTTTTTTATATGTTTTTTATTGTGGCAAATATTTGAAATGAAAATGAAATGAAATGAAATGAAATTTATTCTGATATATACAGGTAAATATATAAAAAGAAGAAACTTACACGACAGATAAAAATAACAAACATGACACATTACATAAACAATATATACCTACTACCTATATGAATGACAGTACCATATTTATAAACTACTTAAAAAAAAAAACTAACATGCAATTTAAAATTAAGAGCAAGCCGTGTGTGTTGATCAGTGCCATGTTCCTGCGCTATCAGAATAGGTTCATGCTCAGCTGAATGTTGCGAGTAACCCCACAACGCTGATTTTCAGCATGTACCTTAATGATGATGAATGACGTACGGAACTAGAGAAGTTAAAAAATAAATAAAAATAAAAAATGATGGCAACTTGTCTTCGAGTTATTACGAGTTATTACAAAAAGCTTTAAGGTGCCGAATCAAATACCGTATATTAAATTATTATTCAAAGACTAAAAAAAAGCATACAATTGTAATATTAATATCATACTAATAAAAAATAAAAATGTACAAGTACGATACGTATTTGACTGTTCATTGTAAATATTTTTTTGTTTTTACATTAACAAAGCAAATTAAAGATGGAATTAGTATTTACAATTGAAAGTAGGCTAGGCAGCGTAGGATCTGTCGAGATCTGCATATTAGCAACTCTTGAGATCCTCAAGCCAAATCTGCCGCCGCACTAACCCTCACGGATGTCCGGGAAGATGGAAAGGCGCAAGTGTGTTGATATGTAGCTTCCCACAAATTGGGTTCCCCAACTCAACTCCCATGGGACTACTGTCATACCGTCGTCGTTGGGCTTCTTACCATCGACATGCAAAATACCATTCGGTTCAATAGTATTTTTTACTTTAGCGGTGACAAAGGCCCGATGATGGTATGGTATGATGGTATGGCAAGATATCTGACTGGCGACCCTATAGTACACGACAAGACGTGATGAGCTATTCGACAGCAGTACCGCACTGGCATTGATGAGACGCGCAACAACTTGCACCCAACTGAAGATACGGAAAGTTACGAGATCCGATAAAGTGCCAGCCAGTGTTATAATTATATAGAAAGTGCTTGCAATTAAAGTTTTGAATCCCATTAAGAAACGGCAAGGAAACGAGCATGATCTGCACAGCTGAAGCACGTTTGTATCAAACCATTCCGTTTCAACTCGCACAAGAGCCCGTCCTATTGCCATTAGGACAAAATAGATTTTGGGGAGCAACATTGGGGCAAGAACTATGGCTATTATTGTCAATAAAAATTAAGCTGGTTTCAAATAACATTTCTTGGTACATTTATTCAGTTTAATACAATATTAAATGTATGTAGTGCATTTTTTTCTGATATTTTAGTATTTATAGTGTATTACCGAAAAAATACCGAAAAACCGGGATCCCGGTTTTAAGAATTTGGATACCGGTAAATTACCGGTATTGTAATTTAGCCCAATACCGCCATGCCCTAGATACAAGGTAGGCCTTTTGAGGTGTTTTTTTTTTGTGAAAAGGACAGACATAGTATTTCTCTTTCATGTTTCATGGGACAGTGCATAGCAACGCAAGCCCAAAAATCAAGTTTTAGCTTATTAACTTTTTATCTATTTATTAGGACTTTATATAAAAAAACCGAAACATATAAACTGTTCTTTAAACTTAGTTCTATTGCCATGTTTATTATCAAGATCTTAACTTCTGTATTTATTGAGAAATTTAGGTTTTAATAAGAATTTAGAGGTAACTTTGAGATTTTTTTTCTTGATCCTATTTTTGGTTTTTTCCAGCCGGTCACTCCAATTGCCTTTAGGTCTTGTTGGATCCCGTCAAGCTGGATCCCATCTGAGTTTTGGTCTTCCAGGGGGTCTTCGGTTCGGCCCCCTGGAAGATTTTTGTTTGTTATGTATATTATGTGTGCAATAAAGCATTTTCTTCTTCTTCTTCGGCCATCACGTTTGTCACGAAGAAGACGTTTTGGTGCTCTGTCGTCTTGCATTCATTCTACGTGACCATATGATTGATAGAGCAAATTCTGAACTTGGTAAAGTTATATAAATTTCTTTTTTTTTTTTTTTTCAGAAATATCTTTATTCAGAAAGAAAATAACAATCAAATAACAAATTTAAATTAAAACTAGTATTTACAATAGAAACAATTAAGCTATCTGCAAACTGTTGCAAACAATCTACAGGTAGCTCAACTGATCCATATCAATACCAGTTGGAAGCGTGCCTAAGACACTGGCTGCATTGCCCCGCTGTATAGCAATGCTGATGCGCTTCCAACTGGTATTGATATGGATCAGTTGAGCTACCTGTAGATTGTTTGCAACAGTTTGCAGATAGCTTAATTGTTTCTATTTCAAAGTTAATTATTTAGTAGTTTGGAAGATATGGAGATTTGACGCAGTTAATTTGAGGATTGGCCCATAAGTCTCAATTTTATTATTCTGATAGCTACCCGTGAAAACCATCGACAAGCTTACTGGTATCTATTAATTTGTAACTTTGTGTATTTGTGTTCTGGTTTTACATCAAATAAATAGGTTTATTCCCATTTGTCACCCCGATCTGTCCCCTTAAGGGGACAAATAGGAAAAAAAGGATCTACTTTTAAAATAAAAAACAGTTTTATCTGTCCCCTGTTAGTCACAAGGGGACAGATAGAACTTTTTAAATAAAAATTGTTTTATCTGTCCCCCTGTTAGTCACAAGGGGACAGATAGACCTTTTAAATAAAAAATAGTTTTATCTGTCCCCCTGTTAGTCACAAGGGGACAGATAGAACTTTTTAAATAAAAAATTGTTTCATCTGTCCCCCTGTTAGTCACAAGAGGGCAGATAGAACTTTTTAAATAAAAAATTGTTTTATCTGTCCCCATGTTAGTCACAAGGGGACAGACAGAACTTTTTAAATAAAAAATTGTTTTATCTGTCCCCATGTTAGTCACAAGGGGACAGATAGAACTTTTTAAATAAAAAATTGTTTCATCTGTCCCCCTGTTAGTCACAAGAGGACAGATAGAACTTTTTAAATAAAAAATTGTTTTATCTGTCCCAATGTTAGTCACAAGGGGACAGACAGAACTTTTTAAATAAAAAATTGTTTTATCTGTCCCCATGTTAGTCACAAGGGGACAGATAGAACTTTTTAAATAAAAATTGTTTTATCTGTCCCCATGTTAATCACAAGGGGACATACTCACTTAGTCTGAGACACGTGCGCGCACTTGTTGCAACTGTAGTATCTGGAATGCGCAGACCTGGAGTGCATGCGCAGAACTCGGAGGCTGGGGTAGCGCAATGCGCAAATCTCGCACTTGTACACACCGCTTATCTGGAGAAGTGACGAGTTTCAACGTCAAAATTTTAAAGTCATTGTAAAGAAAAATAATGCGCAAATCTCGCACTTGTACACACCGCTTATCTGAAGAAGTGACTAGTTTTAAACGTCAAAATTTTAAAGTCATTGTAAAAAACAAGATTCGCCAAGTGCGAGTGTAACTCGCGCGCCGAGGGTTTCAAACATTTGCCAATTATTTGGACAATCAATTTTCTGAAATATTTTAAAAAGTATGAAACTAACAGAAATTTCAAAAAGTGTTTTGAAATGGTCAAAACGATACCTTTCATTTGATACCCCACATGGTTAGGTACCCCTTTTTGAAAAAAAAATCCCCTTTTTTGACCATTTTTCAAAAACTATTATTATTACAGACTTGTCTATATTTTTCCTGTAAAATATAGATCGATATCTACAAACGCCTAATACATTGTACGTGGATCGGTCTGCAATCTTCGGAGATAGGGGGGGGGGGGGGAAAGGTAAAATTTTCGACTATTTTTGAAATATTTCAAAAAGTATGAAACTTACAGAAATTTCAAAAAGTGTTTTGAAATGCTCAAAACGATACCTTTCATTTGATACCCCACATAGGCAGGTACCCCTCCTTTTGAAAAAAAGTTCCCCCCCTTTTTGACCATTTTACAAAAACTATTATTATTACAGACTTCTCTATATTTTTCCTGTAAAATATAGATTGATATCTACAAACGCCTAATACATTGTACATGGATCGGTCTGCAATCTTCGGAGCTAGGGGGGGGGGAATGGTCAATTTTTCGTCTTTTTTTGAAATATTTCAAAAAGTATGAAACTTACAGAAATTTCAAAAAGTGTTTTGAAATGGTCAAAACGATACCTTTCATTTGATACCCCACATGGTTAGGTACCCCTTTTTGAAAAAAAAATCCCCTTTTTTGACCATTTTTCAAAAACTATTATTATTACAGACTTGTCTATATTTTTCCTGTAAAATATAGATCGATATCTACAAACGCCTAATACATTGTACGTGGATCGGTCTGCAATCTTCGGAGATAGGGGGGGGGGAAAGGTAAATTTTTCGACTATTTTTGAAATATTTCAAAAAGTATGAAACTTACAGAAATTTCAAAAAATGTTTTGAAATGGTCAAAACAATACCTTTCATTTGATACCCCACATAGGCAGGTACCCCTCCTTTTGAAAAAAAAATCCCCCCCTTTTTGACCATTTTTCAAAAACTATTATTATTACAGACTTCTCTATATTTTTCCTGTAAAATATAGATTGATATCTACAAACGCCTAATACATTGTACATGGATCGGTCTGCAATCTTCGGAGCTAGGGGGGGGGGGAATGGTCAATTTTTCGTCTTTTTTTGAAATATTTCAAAAAGTATGAAACTCACAGAAATTTCAAAAAGTGTTTTGAAATGCTCAAAACAATACCTTTCATTTGATACCCCACATAGGTAGGTACCCCCCCTTTTGAAAAAAAATTCCCACCCTTTTTGAGCATTTTTCAAAAACTATTATTATTACAGACTTCTCTATATTTTTCCTGTAAAATATAGATCGATATCTACAAATGCCTAATACATTGTACGTGGATCGCTCTGCAATCTTCGGAGATAGGGGGGGGGGGAAAGGTCAATTTTTCGACTATTTTTGAAATATTTCAAAAAGTATGAAATTTACAGAAATTTCAAAAAGTGTTTTGAAATGGTCAAAACGATACCTTTCATTTGATACCCCACATAGGCAGGTACCCCTCCTTTTGAAAAAAAATTCCCCCCTTTTTGACCATTTTTCAAAAACTATTATTATTACAGACTTCTCTATATTTTTCCTGTAAAATATAGATCGATGTCTACAAACGCCTAATACATTGTACATGGATCGGTCTGCAATCTTCGGAGCTAGGGGGGGGGGAATGGTCAATTTTTCGTCTTTTTTTGAAATATTTCAAAAAGTATGAAACTTACAGAAATTTCAAAAAGTGTTTTGAAATGGTCAAAACGATACCTTTCATTTGATATCCCATTTGGGTAGGTACCCCTACTTTCGAAAAAAAAATCCCCTCCTTTTTGACCATTTTTCAAAAATAATTATTATTACCGCCTTCTCTATATTTTTCCTGTAAAATATAGATCGATGTCTACAAACGCCTAGTACATTGTACATGGATCGGTCTGCAATCTTCGGAGCTAGGGGGGGGGGGAATGGTCAATTTTTCGTCTTTTTTTGAAATATTTCAAAAAGTATGAAACTTACAGAAATTTCAAAAAATGTTTTGAAATGTTCAAAACGATACCTTTCATTTGATACCCCACATAGGTAGGTACCCCCCCTTTTGAAAAAAAATTCTCCCCCTTTTTGACCATTTTTCAAAAACTATTATTATTACAGACTTCTCTATATTTTTCCTGTAAAATATAGATCGATATCTACAAACGCCTAATACATTGTACGTGGATCGGTGTGCAATCTTCGGAGATAGGGGGGGGGGGTATGGTCAATTTTTCGACTTATTTTGAAATATTTCAAAAACTATGAAATTTACAGAAATTTCAAAAAGTGTTTTGAAATGTACAAAACGATACCTTTCATTTGATACCCCATTTGCCTTCCTAAGTCTCTTTTGAAATTTCAACATCAAAATTTGTACTGAAAATATTCATTTTCATTTTTCATTTATTTATATATTTTTTTCTTAAAATCAGTAATGGTGCACGAAATGTATCATTATTTCAAATTTCAAGTTAATAGCTGCAGTAGTTACTGAGATATTCAAGAATGAGCGGGGACGGACAGAGCGAGACCATAAGGGTTTCAAAACCGATCTTTGAAACCCTAAAAACTAAGTCTATAGATAGATAGAAAACTCTTTATAGTACCACACAAATACAAAATACAATACAAAAGAAAATACATGGAATAAAGGAAGTACAAAGGGCGGCCTTATCGCTAGCTTAGTCTATATCACTACATAGTATAAAACAAAGTTGCTTTCTCTGTCCCTATGTATGATGCTTAAATCTTTAAAACTACGCAACGGATTTTGATGCGGTTTTTTTTAATAGGTGTGATTCAAGAGGAAGGTTTATATGTATGTATAATACATGAATAATATAGTACTCGTGCGAAGTCGGGGCGGGTCGCTAGTATAATATATTTATAATAATGATCCATTGCTCGACGCAGGCCTCCCCCTGTTTTTTCGGCGGGTAATTCACATAATCACCACACTAAGGATGCGGGTTGGGGATCGCAGTTCGGTGGTAGATCTATTCTGCAAAAGGCGCTATTGCCCGCCCCCCGGTGTATGTCCCTCAGTCCCCTCCTACGAAACCCACGGGAGTTGGGGTGGTGCAAATTCTAAGCCGGCACCACACGACAAATCAAAACAAATCAAATCAAAAAGTCTTAGTTTCCATAAATACAAAAATGTACACTTAGAAAAGGTCAAATTCTTAAAATAAAACATTGACATGGAAATAAAGTGATATTTTTGATTTCGGTCGCTTCGGTATGTAGACTAAGGTAAAGAAGCTATAACAGATCCTATAATGGTTCTTTTTTACTTTTGAGATACGGAACCCTAAAAATTTAAAAAGAATATAATTACAGCAATTAAATTATTTTCAAGTAATCGAACTAAGTATCTAAGAACATTTCATATGTTTCGGTTTTGTCAAATAAAGTCCTAATTAATAGATAATAAGCTAAAACTTGATTTCTAGGCTTGCGTTGCGTGGTTTTGGCATGCCCTGTTCCGCTCCTATAAACGCAAAATCCTATGTCTATCCTTTTCACAAAAACTTGTGGTTGTATAGGTTCTTAAGGGGCCTATTTGAAGGCCGTTTTATGAAAAGGATAGGCATAGAATTTCGCGTTCGTAGGAGCGAGACAGAGCAGACCGCGTGTGCAAAAATAAAGATTTCTTCTAATTAAAAGAGTACGGTTCAAGTATCAGCCTATACCAGTCCACTGCTGGACATAGGCCTCCCCTAATGAGAGCCATAGCGCCCTGTCTCCAGCTTGCCGCATCCAGCATCTGCCAGCAGTCTTTCGCAAATCGTCATACCACCTGGTCGGAGAGCTTTCTAAATCAAATATTTTGACGAATCTGTTACCTTGCCTTTGCTTTATTCTTCAAAACAAAAATCAAGTCAGTAACTCATATTGTTTGGGAGAAGAAGGCAAATATGTCTCAAAATTGAGATGTTTTAGATTTTTTTTTCCATCAAACTTATACCTACTACTAATCAAATAGGTAACTATCTTGGCGCTTTTGTACAGAATGAAATGGAATATTAGATGTAAGAGTCTAAGAATCCTAGATTAAATATTTAAACAGCAGTAGGATCTCAAGAGCCAAGAGGATCCTAGGAGCCTATCCTGGAGCTAGGTTGGGCAGCGTTTGGCAAACTACGTCGAGTCTTCTCGTCATCCATACCGCAATGCTTGAAAACGAAAGTTTTCAATCAGTGCGTCCTACCCGTCATGACCTACGGAGCTGAGACGTGGACACTCACGGTAGGGCTGGTCCACTAGTTTAAAGTCGCCCAGCGAGCTATGGACAGAGCTATGCTCGGAGTTTCTCTGAAGGATAGGATTCGCAACGAATACATCCGACAGAGAACCAAGGTTATCGACATAGCTCAAAGGATTAGCAAGCTGAAGTGGCAGTGGGCTGGCCATATCTCGAGAAGAACCGACAACCGCTGGGGTAAACGTGTTCTTGAGTGGAGACCACGACTCGTGTAGGACGCCCTCCGACCAGGTGGGATGACGATATGCGAAAGACTGCTGGTACATGCTGGATGCGGTAAGCTGAAGACAGGGCGCTATGGCGCTCATTAGGGGAGGCCTATGGCCAGCTGTGGACTAATATAGGCTGATGATGGTGATCTTAAAGATTTTTTTGAACGACCAGCATTAATCTGCAGAAACTTACCTCATCATGCTTCACCATATGGTTGTTAAAAGTCACTTCGTTCACAAATCCTTTGTAGCACAGGTTACACTTAAAAGGCGAGTTTAAGTAGTTGAGGGACTTCGCCCTAGCGAGTACCGCTTCTAACTGCTGCTGTATCGTCGGTTTCACTTCTATCGCGTCTATTTTTATTGTTTCTGAAAATGGTAGAAGTTATTTTATTTATTTAATTTAGATTGCCATCAGCTTAACTAATATCAATAGAACTTAAAAATAGACACAGGTAGCTAATAATAGGCATAATTTTTTGGTATAGATAGATATGCAAAAAGGCAAAAAGGCTTACTACAAAATATCAGATTATTTAGAAGATAAAAAAGCTTGGGACGGGTTTTGCTCCAACTCGAAAAATAACAACTAACAGGCTAAAGGTTTCTTCGTCGCTTCTTTACTTTAGTCTACACACCGAAGCGACAGAAATCAAAAACATCACTTTATTTCCGTGTCAGTGTTTTATTTTAAGAATTTGACTTTTTCTAAGTATACATTTTTGTATTTATGGAAATAAAGAATTTTTGATTTTAATTTTTTGATAGAAGATACTTTATTGCACACTTAAAACTAAAAAACAATTTACACATAAAACAATTATTTTATGTGACAATTGGCGGTCTTATCGCTCAAGAGCGATCTCTGCCAGACAACCTGGTATGGATAGGATCATCGGATATACATGGGGTAAGATCTGTGTGCATCGGATAGTACTACTTAGGTATTATAGACGACCGATGTGGCGCGGTGGGCGAAGGTCCGCCTGCGACGCAGGAGGTTTCGGGTTCGATTTCCGCCTCGGGACAAATGTGTGTACGATCTGCAGACATTTGTTCAGGGTGTTCTGGTCGTTTTCTATGTATATTAAAAAATATCTATCTATGTATTGTATTGTATTATGTATATCAGTTATCTAGTACCCATAACACAAGCTCTGCTTATCTTGGGGCTAGATAATGCTGTGTGAATTGTCCAGCATTATTTATTATTATTAAATTACGGAACACAATAATTTACGAATTGAAGTTGCGAGCAGCTGTCGCCGAAGCCTTGGTTATTGATTAGCCCGATTAGCCGCGCATAATATAGGGAAAGACCAATTTTTTTTTGCCTATTTTATGTTATTATATGTTTAAAGTTTTCATCCCAAAGGTTTATGTTATTTTTTTTTATGTAAATATAACTTTATTATTCAGAAAGAAAATAACAATCAAATAACAAATTTAAATTAAAACTAGTATTTACAATAGAAACAATTAAGCTATCTGCAAACTGTTGCAAACAATCTACTATATTATTAATTAAAAAATAAAATAAAATAAATAATGCTGGACAATTCACACAGCATTATCTAGCCCCAAGGTAAGCAGAGCTTGTGTTATGGGTACTAGATAACTGATATACGTAATATTATACATTACATAGATATTTTTTATTATACATAGAAAAAACCCAGACCAACGGAACAAATTTCTGCAGATCGTACACAAATTTGTTCCGAGGCGGGGATCGAACCCGCAACCTCTTGCGTCGCAGGCAGACTCTCGCCCGCTGCGCCACTGAGGTCGTCGAATTAATTCGACGACCGAGAATTAATTATTCGGTCGAGAATTAATTATCATGTACCTATGTTTTTTGTACCTATTTCCCTTTTTTGTAGGTACAACATATTGTGTGTGGCTATAAATAAATTTATTTATTCTTTATTATCATGCTAAGTCTCACCTTTTCTATATTTCCGTTTCTGCCGTTTTAGTTTATTATTTTCTTTTCCAGAATCTAGATCTAATCTAGAATCTAAAGAAACCTCCTGTTTTCTTATGAATGTGTTCAACGGTACATTATCATCGGAATCTGAAGACGAAATATTTAAGGAATCCGTTTCAAATTTGACCTTTACTGCATTATCTGAAAATAAAAAAGTTGAGAGGTGTCAAGGGACACCCGGATGGAACGAAGTTTCTTTCTATAAGAGAGAGAGAGAGACAGACAGAGAAACATGCGCACGCCGCACGGCTTACAATAGCTTAAAGCAAAAAGTGCCGTTATAACTTTTCGTGAGAATTTTTTCCGTAAAGCCCCCTTTCACAAAGCGCGATAAGGAACTTAGTTCCTTATCGCGCGTTGCCTTCTTTCTATAAGAGAGAGAGAGACAGACAGAGAAACATGCGCACGCCGCACGGCTTACAATAGCTTAAAGCAAAAAGTGCCGTTGAGAATTTTTTCCGTCCAGCCCCCTTTCACAACGCGCGATAAGGACCTTAGTTCCAATAAGTATTTTAACGTTGTAGTGTAGGAAAGCGAGGGAATTATGGGCAGTATCCTTCCATGCTTGTGGAATGACATGCCTCTGGACATTAGAAAGGCAGATACACGAGATGCTTTTAAGCAATTGGTGCGCAGGCATTTTCTTAAGTCGAAGTGGTGGCGCTTTTTCGAGACAAGGACGAGCGAACACCGCGCGGTGAAGGCGAGAATGGAAGGCAAGAACCGAACCCGCGCGCAATTTCACTGCTTTTTATTTATAAATTTGATATTGCTCTAAAATAATACTATTTCGCAAAAAAATAAAACTATGTTGCTCTCAAGTGTTTAGTTAAGTATTTTTTAGACGACATTTCATTAAAATATGTTAAATAACTAGCATACGAAACTGGTTTTCAGTAGTAAAAATGAAAATTTAGAGGAAACTTTGCGATTTTTTTCTATCGAGTCAAGTTGAGTCCATCGTGTTTCGACTTTAACGCACTAAAATCCTAAACTTTCGAGAATCATCAAAAAAGATTTAAAAAACTAGTGTTTTCTTGCCTTAAAATGGATTTTTCGTACAGACAAAACCTGGGTTTTGGGTCCCACTTCATCTTAAGAGGTTACACAAATAGTTTTGGTTTTTCTTTTCTTGTAATTAATTTACAAATATTTTATGTTTCCGGTTAGCTATTTAAACCTTATTTTCATTAGTACATTTTTAGCTATATGTATAATATATGACGACGCAGAACCGTTTAAAAAAGAAAGAATCAATGGGCACTCCGAGATATATAATATTTATATAATAAAGTTTAGCATCTATATTTTGTAAAACTAATATTAGAACGCCCAACCATCTGTATAAAACATGTGTTATTGGTTGGCAGGTAGAAAATGCCTCGGCATTAAGAGTTTTTAATAAATGAATAAATTAGATAAAAAATCAAGGGGAGGCCTGCGTCCAGCAGTGGACCATTAAAGGCTGTTGAGGTGGTGGTGTTGGGAAGGGATCGAATGAAACAATGTATGCTATACTTCAGGCGAATTAGATGTTAAAAATTTTGGAATTCTACAGGACTTGTACCGTATGCTTTAAGGATGTTTGATTTGTGAAAAGGATAGAAATAGGATTTTGCGTTCATATGAACGGTACAGATCAGAGCAATGTCAGTGCAAAAATCAATTTTTAACTTTTTTTTTCGGTCTATTCCGTCCCATAGCTGGTCAAAAGCCTCCTCCAAATCTTTCTACTCCGTGCCATCTTGGTAGGATTTCCCACCAAACATTTAGGAAGGCGTTGAGGTCATCCCATCAACGTTTTCGTGGCCGACCTCGAACGAGGCTTCCTTCCGGGACACAGTGTTATTGTTTTTGGTAAAAAAAAAACACTACTGTAGCGTACAAAATAGCGCGCAACCGGCCTGAGGCACACCCCGCTCCTGCCGGCGCAAACTGATGACCCCGCGCAGCGTCAGCGATCCCCGCTCCGGCTCGTCCCTATAAAAGCCACAGCACGGCCGTACACAACTGCCAGTCGCTCGCCGCTCCCGCAACGGGAAGGTGCTCCGACTAGACACCGCTACACTAACTACTAGTGAGTGGTGCTGCATACGGACTCTTGTCCGGATCGGCTGCGCTAGTAGTTGGTAAATAACATTATTGTTCTTTTGTTATTCAGATAAACGTTCTTTGTACCAAACTTCTGTTTTCCTGCACTACCCCCCCAATAGTTGTTGGAAGACATAGACCGTTACACTACAATTTAATGTGTCTGCTCACACTTGACTTTGTTTTGCTCGACTTCGTTACGCACTACTGCAATAATATAAATATTATAATAATGCTGGACAATTAACACAGCTAGCCCCAAGCTAAGCAGAGCTTGTGTTATGGGTACTAGATAACTGATAACATAATATAATACATTACATAGATAGATATTTTTTATTATACATAGAAAACGACCAGAACATCCAGAACAAATACCTGCAGAACGTACAAATATTTGTTCCAAGGCGGGAATCGACATTACAGTGTAGGGCTGCCATCCGTCCGGGTTTCCCCGGATTTGTCCTAGTTTAGAAGGCGTCCGGGCGGGGTTTTATTTTTAGTCCGGGTTTTACACTTTTCAAATAATCAACGGTCGCGCGCGACTCGAAACGCGCGGCGCGTGGCGCTTTGGTTACAATTTTTTTGAACACTGAATACTCATTTATATTCAGAATGATTAAAAATTGCACAGAATTTTTTTTGTATTCCTGCACACAATGCCAATGTCGAAAGAATATTCTCTCTAATCACTAATCACACAGCAATGGACAAAAGAAAGAAATTCATTTAAAACAGAAACAGTCTCAGCAGTGATAAAAATAAAATATAATTTTAAAGATTATAATTGTGTTGATTTTTATAAATTTCTGGTAAGCTAGGAAGAAACTTTAAAAGCTATTGGCAAGGCTGATAAATACGAAAAACCTGAGAAATAAAACAGACTTTAAAAATGTAGGACTTGTAATAGTTTTTTAGAACTGTTTTAGTTTTGTTATAAGTACAATTTTCTTGTAAAAAATGTGGTAGTACCTACTGAAAAGTTTAAAAAGATTTTTTCGTTAAGTTAAAGAGTAATTTTTTTGTTATGTTTACAGACATTAAACATGTAAGACTGATAATAGTTCCTTTTAAAGCTTTTTAAGAAAATTTTGTTTTGTTAAAAGAGTAGAGATATTTTATTTTTGATACAAGAGTCTAATTTTTTAATTTTAAAGAAACGAGAAATGTAAGTTCCTTAAAACTTTAAGAATATTTTGTTTTGTTTCCTTTTTAGACGTAATTTAGTTTAAATTGATTAAAAATAATAAATAAATATTTAAAAACATTAAAACTATATTTTTTCCACTTGGAAACTTAGAAAAAATAAATCTCTTGAAACGTCCGGGTAGTAAGATCCAAAATCCGGGGTTTTCACGTTTCTTGTCCTGGGTGACAGACTTTCGAGGTGGCAGCCCTACTTACAGGTACATTTATAAAAAACTTAATCTAATCTCTCTCATCCGATTTTTAATATTTTTTGGATATTGTTTTGTTGGTTTCAACTTTCAACTTACCCATTTCATTCTCCACATGGTTCACTACTTCCATTTTCACTTTACTCTCCGTAAAAACATTATTTATTTCATTTTCTTTATTCAATCCATTAATTTCATCAATCTCGCTCAGAGTTATCGACTCGATAGGTGTCATAAAATAATTGTGACTTAATTTTCCTCGATCCAACCGCAGAAATGCTTCTTCTGTTAAATACTGAAAAATATTGTATCAATCAATCAATCAAAAATGCTTTACCTATGTTTACCTAGTTTTAACTGTAGTTATTAGTACCTAGTATGTAAGTCTTTTTTATGTATCTTTGGGAAAAAAATAAATATTTCTCTCTCTCTCTCTCTTTATTTTATTCGTTACGTTAAGAGCCGTACGGAGACCCTAGCCCCCATACAAACGTACTTTTCGATTCATTTTGAAACGATGTCCCTGTTTTCAATGAAATTTTGCACACGTAATCGGAAAAAATAAAATAAATAATGCTGGACAATTCACACAGCATTATCTAGCCCCAAGGTAAGCAGAGCTTGTGTTATGGGTACTAGATAACTGATATACGTAATATTATACATTACATAGATAGATATTTTTTTATTATATATAGAAAACACCCAGACCAACGGAACAAATTTCTGCAGATCGTACACAAATTTGTTCCGAGGCGGGGATCGAACCCGCAACCTCTTGCGTCGCAGGCAGACTCTCGCCCGCTGCGCCACTGAGGTCGTCGAAAAGGAAGAGTTATGTTTGTATCGTTTTAGTTTTTAAAAATACATATAATTTAGTTCTATGGCCAAAATTTCAATTATATAAGTTATAAACTAAATTAATCGATTCACCATAACAATGGCATCGATGCAATAGCTAAGATACCTTTGTCATGATGAATTGATTAATTTAGTGGAATTAGATGAAAGAAACTAAAGATGGAAGGACTAGTGTCAAAAGAGTCAAGGTTGCAACCATTCCATCTCTTTGTGCAAATTGCACCGCACACTTTATCTAGTTTCTTTCATCTTTGTATAATTCTGCGACTATACCACTATCATAGTAAAGTTATTAAGTAGTAGAATTCGACTCCAGGTACTGCGTGAGCGAAGTCGCGAGCGGCAGCTAGTCAATTACCTCAATTCCATTTTGTCGACACTCTAGTAGAATCTTCTCAGTATTTCGGGCCATGTCAACCATTTTACAGCATTTTTTGAGCAGTGAGTGGCATATGTAGCAAACGGTACTGCTTGCTTCTGAGCTGAACTGAAAACGTCAAAATAAATAGTAAAATTAATAATCCTGGACCATTCACACAGCTTCATCTAACATATATTATTCGTTATTTTAGTAAATATGTGCAGATCGTAGCAACTAACTTTGTATCAAGGAAAGGTTGAAATGTTTATGTGAGGTAATCTTCGGAACTTCTGGCTTTACGATCAGCAGGGGCTCCCTGCCACCAACAGAGCCGCAAACGGTTTCTGTGTCTTGGGCCATAAAAGTGTTAGCTTTTACCTTACCTTTTACACACCTAAAGGTACAATAGACAACCTTAGTGGAGCAGCGGGAGAAGGAAAAATATCTGCATATATTGTTCCCGTGTTCTGGGTCTTCTCTATGTAATATAAAAATTCTATCTATCAGTTATCTAGTAGGTACCACTATAGTATAGGGCTATCTGATATCTCTATCTTTATAGCACCCTAGCCACCCTAAATGGTTAGGTTAGATGATGCTGTGTGGATTGTCCAGCAATATTTATATTAATATTATTAAAGGAGGAAAAATTTGTAGGCTCCAATACTAAAGGACCGATTTGAACGATTCTTTCACCATTAGAATCCTTTATCCCTGATGAACAAGCCGCAAGGTCCGCCCCGGCTTCGCACAGGTATATATATTGTATACAATATACCTGTGCGAAGCCGGGCGGACCTAAACTAAACAGTAAATACAGGAATAGTCATGTCCTTATAATCGTAGGTTACCTTTATTTTTGTGAGATTTTCGTATAATTCTTGCAATGGTGTGTTAGCTATCGAATGCATCCTGACATTATCAGATAAACAAACTCTACAGACAGTAAACCGAGACATTTTTATGTTATGACTCTTTGTTTTTGAAGATAAAAATTTTGGGCTTTGACTGTCGAGAATTAAATGACGGATATGAAAATAGTAACACGGCGGCGAGACTGGGTTGAACTGAAGGCGTAATTACTATGTTTCTAAATAACTACTTGAATGAGAGAATAAATTCTTTTCCTGATCTGCGAGTTAAAAATTTCAGAGAAAGAAAAACAACATAAACAAAAACAACGCAAAATCAGGCAAGCAAGCAAGGTGAGTGAAAGGTGAATGAATGAAGCAAACGGACGCGGACGGAGACAGGAGGCAGATGGCGTTTGGTTTTTTTTAAATTGAAGGATCATCATCATCAACCATCTATAACTTGATAGCAAAGATCCTAGGATCCTACGTTCCGTAGGTATACTATAATCTTTGCTTGATAGTAGTAGCACCTGAGAGTAGCACCAATCAAAACTATGCTTCTAAAAGCTTTATTTTAATTGGATATGAGAATATTTGAAATGTCATTGTCACACAAGAAGGGGATCTTTTTTTTTTTTCATTGCCTTAATCAATCTACGTGGACCATAGACAGAACGAAAGAATCTCACTCTCTCTCTCTCTTCGCTCTCTTTATCTACTCACATCTACTCCTTAGTTTGTCTGTGGTGTGGTCTAGACGACTCCTTTTGGATTCGAAGTGGGCAGGACAAGCAAATTTTACGTTTTTGGAAACTTTCCAATTCGTTTTATTTTGTTATTCCGGCTATTTATGTTGTAAAACGCGTTTGTTTCTTTGTTCCCTGAGTTGATACAGTGTTTGTTTATGCAGTGATGTAGAAATCGCTAGTCATTGTGAGTGCACCCGAGAGGTGGAGACATTTTTTTAAGATGGGGTCCCTCGACCCTGATGTTGATATGAAACAGGAGTCCGACGCCAGTGAAGATGTTGAAGATGGTTTGTGCCTTCTTTACAATTATAATAAACCAACGTAGGCCGCTCTAAATCTATCATTAATAACATGGTAATGATTAGAAATATTTTTCCGATGCGCCGCCGCTACTGCGCCGGTCCTCTTTATACAAAGGATTATTGATTAATCGCCTGCAGGTAATGGTCCATCTTGATTATTACACCGTGCTGCATTAATTTAATGTGGGAATTAGTTAAATAGCTCACGCAAACCAACATTACAGTCCTCTAGCAAAAATAACTACCTACTCAGCTAGTTTTGTACTAATTCCTCTATTTTCTTGTCTTTGTGAGTCCAGAACTTGTTCCTTCCCGAAAGTTAGAGGTAACAGTCAATAATGGCTGTTTAGTTAAATAAAATGATAATCTTATAAGTAAATATGTAGCTTGGATGCTGAGCTAAACTATATTTTTTTATAATAATTAACATGTGTAAAGTGTAAACTACCCACATGTCAACATTTTAAACCAGAACTTGTTCCTTCCCGAAAGTTAGAGGTAACAGTCAATAATGGCTGTTTAGTTAAATAAAATGATAATCTTATAAGTAAATATGTAGCTTGGATGCTGAGCTAAACTATATTTTTTTATAATAATTAACATGTGTAAAGTGTAAACTACCCACATGTCAACATTTTAAAATAAATTGGACAAGTACCTGCATGCATGTTTCATGCATTAGTTTGAAACATAGAAAACCAATTCTAAAGATATACCTATAAAATGGCTGTTGAGTTCAATAAAACATCATAATAATCTTTATCGGTAGTTTACACTGAAAAGTATAAACTACCCACACATGTCAACCTTTTAAAATAAAATGGACAAGCACCTGCATGCATGTTTCATGCTTTATCTCATAGTTTGAAACGTAGAAAACTAAATCATTTGGAGGTCCGAGCCTTCGCTTGACCCACCTTGAGAAACATCCCCTGTTTTTCGCCCCACCTACAAGCTCCTATCGATCGTTTTCTACAGAATTTCTACAGGTGGCAGCACTGTCGTGACGTCACGGTCGGTTCCTCTACACCGCGCGGGTCGGCTAGCCGTCACTTCAGTACGCTTCTGTTTTTCCCCCAGTAACGTCGTGAGACCGTTCGTACAAGCAATAAATAAAAGTGAAGCAATTTTGTGCAAATAATAATAAAGTAAAAGAAGATCGTTATAAAGAAGAACCGCGCAAGGTAAGTAAATAAGTTTTATTTACAGGTTTTTCGTATTAAGTTTATTCTTAAACCTTAACTCGGGTCGACGGTCATCCTGGCCTCACCCGGAGTTACAACAAATCTCATTTTGATTTGTGCCAAGGGATATTAAGTATCCCGGTATTGTGATGCATATGCTTCATAATAATCTTATAAAACAGTTTTCGGTAATGCGCAACTACCCCCATTACTAGAAACGAGCCGACGGCTCAAATAATGATGACGGTTCGACCGAGCCTACACGTATCAACTTGACCGGACGACGGCCCAAACCACCCATCGGCCGTGTTAATTCACCCGACGGACCAACAAATAATGTGAACACCTCATTTCAGATGGTGATGGTTACGATAAGAGAAATCCTTCTCTTTTCCTCGGACTCTGACAAGGACAAATATGTCATAGAGAAACTGATGGAGGCAATCTCTCCTCATATGCCGAACAACTGGAAAGACTGGAGAGTCAGCGACCAGCAACCAGAAGAGCTAGTGGGCGATCCACCGGATCCCAAAATTATAAATAAACTTCGATTTGGTATCCCAACGGCAGGCATTGCAAATGCCTTCTCCCTAACTGAATTATCCGAGAAGACTTACAAAAGCATCAAGCTTAAAATGCTCACATGGCCAATAACAAGAGCCCTGATTTATGCGCCATACTCTTTGACCATAAAAATCCATGGAGACAATACAGAAAATTGGCTTACGACTGTGAAAGCCATGAAACGGACATTATTATCTCGGACCGAAACGGACGATCGTCTCAGAAGCCTGTCATCGTCTAGGGTCACAAACACACCATCTCCTGCCCCTCTAGCCGTAACCCCGAAGTCCAGGAGACTACGAACTCCATCAAATTCACACACAGACATGCTATCTGCGGTCCTCCAAAAACAAACTGAAATGTTCGCAACAATGATATCGAAAATTGAGGCAATAAGCCATCAATCTGCGCCTGCGCCCTCTCGGCCAGTCACAGACACATACATACCTGAAGCAGACTCCTCGTTCTCAGAGATCGAGGTAGATTACGAAGATGAAAATATGGAGGAAGAAACAAACCCTTCATCACTTACATTCGATGCGGTTATAACAGAGGCGGAACCCTCTATCCCTCTGGCATCGGAGGCTATGGTGAAAAAAGGTGCCGAATGTCAACATTTAGGCCGTGAAACTTGGAACAACCTAAGGTATAGAGAGGCGGAGAAAACCTTGCAGGCCACTCCTATCTTCACCGCAATGAAGGTGAACGCTCAACTAACAAACGCCACACCCAAATGGTGCAGTGCCGATATCCTACCAAAATTTGACCAAACCTGCGCAGTATTTGAACACGCGCTCCTTTTACAAAGAAACGCCTTCGAAAAAGGAGTCCAAAAAATAGTGGATGAAGTAGGAGGCGACACAACGGCCCTTACTGGATTAATCAGAAAAAACCTACTAAACAAAGAATGCGACTTCCGAAAGTGGTCCGACGGAGCGCTCCAATATGTATGCGGCCGGCGAGCAGACGTGATAGCAACCAGGCGATCGTTCTACAGACCAGCCAACGTCGGCTTAGACACTCTGCTCAGAAACATTCCGCCCTCCTTAACTCATCTTTATGACGAGGAAAAGCTCGCGGAGTGCCTGAAGCAAAACGGTGGATATTATAAGTTTTTTCCTACCAAAAAATATGATCACCACCAAAAGAAAAACTTTGACCGCTCACAAACAAAGCGGCAAAACCAAAGACCAGCTAAGAAATCAGACGTTAAACGGGACCGTTTTCAAAACAACAAAAAGAACGGCGCCCGTACGGCGAAGCAGGGGAATGCAAATTCCACTGAAAACAAAAAATATTGACTATCAAGGATTCGTCGCTGGAGGGTTAAAACACAAAATACAAATTTGGAAACACCTTGGAGCCGAAAGACCTCTGCTAAATATATTAGCTGGCTACAGGATTCCCTTTGTGAAAAAGCCTCCTGTAAAGAATATGTCCGACTTGCCGACACATCTATGGGAAACCAAATACAGCACCCAAATGCAATCGGAATTACAGGAGCTGCAAACAATAGGGGCTATAGAGCTGGCAACAGCTCCATCGGGATTCCTTTCACCCATGTTCCTAAAAAGGAAGCCAAACGGCTCTTACAGACAAATCTTCAACCTAAAGGCCCTCAACAAATACATGAGGCCAAAACAATTCCGCCTAATAAACTGCGAACGAATACCGAACTTCCTCCAGCCCAAGGATTATACAATAAAAATAGACATAGAGAAGGCCTACTTCCATGTCCCTATTCACGAAAATCATCGTCGCTTTCTCATGACGAAATTCAGTGGGAAACTATATCAAATGACCTGTCTCCCCTTCGGTTTGGCCACAGCTCCGCAAGTTTTTGCAAAAATTACAAATTGGATTGCAAATATCCTAAGAAATCAGGGAATTCGAGTCGTGGTATACCTAGACGATTTCCTGCTAGCAAACCAGAATGCGATTACCCTACAACGACAAAACTGTCAAGCTCGACAACTTCTCACGCATTTAGGCTGGCACTTAAACCAGGAGAAAACCTCCGATTTCCCGACTCAGGAACAGGAGTACTTGGGAGTAGTCTGGAATACAAAAAACAACACAAAGAGCATAAAGGACAAGAAAAAAGAACTAACAAGGAAACTACTGAAAGAAATGATAAAACGAGGGCAAAGTACTTGGCTACAGGCAAAGCGTCTGCTAGGACGACTAACTTTCGCATCCTTTGTGATACCACAAGGAAGACTACACTGTCGATACCTCCAAAGAGACAACAACGGCATGAAAAGATGTCCGGCCTCAAAAATGTACAACCTATCAAAAGAAACGATAGAAGACTGCTGCTGGTGGCTTCAACACCTGACAGACGTCTCTCCAATTCACTTACAACCCACAACGGTGTTTATCACAACAGATGCCTCAGACATCGGGTGGGGGGCGAGCGTAAACGGCCAAAAGGTCAGCGGCACGTGGAATGCGACACAACGCAAGTGGCACTGCAACAAGAAGGAGCTTTGGACAGTCTTTCTCGCCATAAGAGAGAAACAAAGCCTATTACAGCGCGCAACGTGCTTAATACAGTCGGACAACAAAACGGTAGTAGCATACCTTCAAAAGCAAGGAGGAACCAAATCATTAATCCTCCTAAAACTGGTCCGCAATATTTATGCCTTAGCAAGCCAAATACACCTAACAATGATTGCACGCTACATTCCGGGTCGCTACAACTCAACAGCAGACGAACTATCCCGAAATCAGGGCCCGTCCGAATGGTCGCTATCAAATCAAGTAATGGAAATTATCTTCAGAAAATGGGGCACACCCCAAGTGGACCTGTTTGCGTCCAAAGACTCGGCTGTAGTTCCAGTCTATGTGACAGAAGACCCCCGAGATCGGAAGGCCTTATACGTAGATGCTTTCTCAAAGGACTGGACGTGGGACTTGGCATGGATATTTCCACCACCTTGCCTAATGCCGAGAATATTATCCCACTTAAATCGAGCTGTGGGAACATACCTGATAGTATGTCCCAGATGGAACAAGGTTTATTGGAGACCAGATCTGAAAAACAGAGCAATAGCAGCTCCATTCACGATTCGCAACCTAGATCAGAATCTAATCAACCGTCTCACGAACCTGCCCCCGCCATTAGTGAGACAACTACAATTGGAAGTTTGGAAGGTACGGGGTGGCCTAAGGACATAGACTCATGGCCTCAACAATATAAAGAATTGCTCAATAACTCGTGGCGAAAAAGTTCTCTGAAAACCTATCATGCAGCCTGGAACAGGTGGAGGAAATGGGCTCAAGAAAATGTCGTTTCGGCTAATGACCCAAAACCGGATCAGGTTGCACAATACTTATGTTATCTATGCACTAGCGAACGCTTAGCTCCAGCAACAATCTTGGTGCACAAATCGGTAGTCTGCACCTTTGCAAACCCTCTGAAATCGGAGGCCATAGCACAACATCCTCTAGTGAGACATGTTATTAAGGCAATTTTACTTAAAAAGCCTAAAATAAAAAGAACTATCTGGAGTCTAAATACCATTTTAGATTGGTTGAGACAGTTCAAAGTGTCAGAAAACAATCTGTACCAAGTAACAAGGCATACTGCACTGCTTTTATTATTACATTCTGGCAGAAGAATACACGATCTAACACTACTAAACATATCAGCTGATGATTTTCAAATGACCGAAGACTCTGTAACCTTTTGGCCTTTATTCGGTTCTAAAACAGATTCAGCTAATCATCGTCAATCTGGTTGGTTGTTTACAAGGAATACTATTAAAAATCTTAATGCTGTCTTTTGGGTAAAGAAACTATTAGAAGTTTCACAAAAGAGAAGACTAGCTAGGCAGAACTTAGACAGTTTATTCATAACTACAAGAGGAACTGTCCGAGCAGCTAGCAGAGCTATAATAGCGGGCTGGATAAAGTCCTGCTTTAAGGATGCTGGAATCAACGCATCAGCCGGTAGTGTAAGAGCTGCAGTGGCATCGGATAAATTTTTAATCCAAGGCCGAGATCTTGATGAAATCCTTCATAAAGGAAACTGGCGTTCCAAGCAAACTGTTTTCAATCATTATTTCAAAGAAGTGGCTGTACCAAAAAATAATCTAGAGCGGCCATCTGATTATTTTGAATGTATTTAAATATTGTGTGATGATTACACCGAAGATTACAATATAAAATTAATGTCTTTCATTTTTAATCAAGTCACAGTACACCTCGCTTATGCCGGCAGAATCCAAACATATCTCAAGGTGGGTCAAGCGAAGGCTCGGACCTCCAAATATAACCGTTTTTCCCCCAAAGGGATAAAAACGAATATTTTGAGTCCAGCCGAAGCTTGACCCACCCAGTTTAAATGCCTTGCCGGCAATTAAAGGTACTGAAGTGACGGCTAGCCGACCCGCGCGGTGTAGAGGAACCGACCGTGACGTCACGACAGTGCTGCCACCTGTAGAAATTCTGTAGAAAACGATCGATAGGAGCTTGTAGGTGGGGCGAAAAACAGGGGATGTTTCTCAAGGTGGGTCAAGCTTCGGCTGGACTCAAAATATTCGTTTTTATCCCTTTGGGGGAAAAACGGTTATATTGTCAGCCAAAAATAGTCCACTTCTGGACATAGACCTCAGCTTCTGCCAGCCAGCAGTCTGTTTAAGGTCACCATTCCACCTGACCAGAGGACAATGATATGACTCCTACACTATCATTGCTAGTTACAGAAATTTCTAGGTAAAGTAGTCTGTTAAGTTTTTGAATTTTATGAACAAAGAAAATCTTTATAAAGATAGAAAATCAATACCAGTCGTAACATCCCCAATACGCTGGCTGCATTGCACCATTTGCACCGCTGTATGGCAATGGTGCGAGTACTCTTTTTTTCCCGCACTGAAATCGACCTTTAATTTCAAAGCTGATACAATTCAAACAACCAAATCTCTCCTCTTTATAATATTAGTGTAGACAATCAAGCTATGCCTAATCAAGAGTCTACTGATCCATAACAATAACAATAGGAACCGTCCCCAAGACTGGCAAATTCGCAATCGTATGGCAATGCTGATGTGCTGAGCCAGATACTCATCAGCTCTACAGTCATATGTCACACACAACTGCCAGTCACTGATAAAATTGTTTATTTGTACGGAATACAGAAATTGGATTGAAGACAGCAATGGAGGAGTACAGAGGATCAGCAAATCTTCTGGATCTCTCTGATGATGTACTTCTCTACATATTAAAGAACTTGTCTGCGCATGATCTGAAGGCGCTTGGATTGTAAGTTATTTTATAATCTTGGGAGAACCAACACACATACTCATCCATCCGCTGTCTTATAAACTTACTGATTTATAGGGAGGGCTACCTATCCAAGTGGGATTAAAATAAAAGGTATTGGTTTGTACATTTCAAAACAGTTTTTATAATTTCTGTAGCTTTCAAACTTTTTGAAATAAAAATATTACCAGTATTTCCACATTTGCAGAGTGATCCATCTAAAGATAGATGGAGAAAATTGTTTTAATGTAACCCAAATTCACTCAATTCACATCGATCTGGGCCTTAAATAAAAAAGGCAGGGTCTCAAAGATAATATTTTGGCTGCAATTGCGAAATTCAGGCTGAAATCTGATTTTGACAAAAAAATTACCGAAGTTCAAAAATCTTTTGAAACATTGAATATCGCAGAACATACAAGGGGGTTAAATAGATAGGTACTGAGCCCAGCCACCGCTGATCCACCACTCATATTACACCGTATATATATTGTATTAAATAAAAACCACCGCCAACATTCTTAATCTGGGCTGCTACTGTGAATTTTTCTTAGTGCATAAACATAAATCCCCAATCCGGGATGTGAATCCGGGTCTCAAATATCAAAAATTTACCATGTGACTGTAACAAACGAGGCAGTCAAAGAAAGCAGTCGTATATCCACAGCCAATATTTGTATATTTATTTATCCACCGTAGGTACTTTGTAAATCTTAAAGAAATCAAGTGTACCAAACACTTGATTTCATTAAGATTTACAAAATTTGATTAGGTTTACATGTTCCATAGGTACTTAAATAATATAATTATTTTAAAAATAAACAAATACCGTCTATATCCCATTCCCATTACAATAATTAATGCATTCCAGTACCTGCGTCCGCCTCGGCGCTCTAGTCGTCGACCACACGCTATGGGTAGACGTGGACGCACGCGACGTGCCGCACGGATGCAAGCGAGTCCGCTGGATGCTGATGCGAGTGCTCGGTCCGCACACTCGCAGCCTGCGTCTCACGGGATACGCGGAACAGGCGACAGGGTATGTTTCATTACATCTGTTATCTACACCACGACCACACGCTAGGGTATACGTGGACGCACGCGACGTGCCGCACGGACGCAAGCGAGTCCGCTGGATGCTGATGCGAGTGCTCGGTCCGCACACTCGCAGCCTGCGTCTCACGGGATACGCGGAACAGGCGGCAGGGTATGTTTCATTACATCTGTTATCTACTCACGGTAGGGCTAGTACACTAATTCAAGATCGCTCAGCGAGCTAGGAAAGAGCTATACTCGGAGTTTCTCTGAAGGATAGGATTCGTAACGAATACATCGTACAAAGAACCAAGGTTATCGACATAGCTCTAAAATTAGCAAGTTGAAGTGCAAAGTGGATTAGCATAGGCTGATGAGGATGTTGTCATAAACTTGCTCCCCTTCCACAGATGCCTAGGTTTCGTGACTCGCTACGACAAAGAAGACAGTGATGATGACGGCCCCGAGGAAGAGAGGTATCTTTGTGAAGGTTCCCGACTGTATAAACTCATACAGCCCCAGGCTCCCAGGTTAGTCACGACGCTGAATTTGCCTGACTGCTATGTTTTTTTGGGCGCCAGGTTATTGATAATTTGGTGGCTAGGATAATGATTTTGGGGAGCCAGGATATTGATAACGGGCCAGGGTAAAGAATTGGAGCGGCCAGGACAATGATTTCTATGTTTTTTTTTATAATGGGCAAGGGTAAAGAATTGGGTTAAACGGGGAATGATTTCTGCCGCCAGGATAACGGGTAGCCCTAACAAGGATAATGATTTTGATTTTCAGGGTAATGATAATGGGCCAGGGTAAATGATTTTGGTCAGGGGTTACAGTAACAGCCAATAAAACTCCGCCACAAGACATAAATTCAAAACATATGAAATACAATTATCAAAAAATTAACACAGGCTTATAGAACTACTTTGTTGTCCATCTGTCAACCCTGTTTTCTCAGGAGCTCGTCGAGGTACTTATCGAGTTGAAATTTACATCAAATACTCAAGTCCGAAACATCTTGGAGCCGTGATTTCAAACAAATTTCTAAAAATTCACAGCTGTTAATGTTCAATTTTTTTTACTTATTTCATTGAATCATATGCACAAAGCCATACCTATAGTGTACTTCCCGTTGACCTAGATTCATGCATATATTTGACAAGAAACAATGTCTTACAATTATTATAATTTAATAATAATAATAACGTTTATTGAAAAGAATTAAGACTTACAATTAATACAATCTTTGATCCCCAAACTAGGATAAACCTGTATCTTGGGGACCTCCTTCCTTTGGTTCTTTATTTAACGCAACCCTTATATCGCGAGTCCGACTCGCACTTAACTTTATATTTAAATATAACGTTAAGTGCGAGTATTATTTATTAAAATATCAACAACGATCTAATTGAACTTTTACACCACAAACATCTTGATACCTTAAATTTTATCTTCTTGATATATCTTAAAATTTCTTTACACAGATGTGACAACAGATTTCCGTTCTGGCTTAACGCATTACCCGCCGCGACAGCGCCGTCACAACCGCTATCCACGAATCGGCCGACACAATATGCGATTAGACAAACGCCGGCCGGGCTTATAGTTGGGCCATCGTACCCGTGCACGCCATCTGCTGGACCATCGAACCAACCCACCGCGACCGAACCGTCAACGCAGCCTTCTGTGTCCGCGTCAAAACCTGCTGTGGCCGCGTCAAAACCTGCTGTGGCCGGACCGTCGAAACAGACCGGATCACAGCCCCAGCCAACATCAGACAGACCACTACCATCACGGGGTGGCTCATCAGAAGTATTAGCAGCAGGATCTCAGTCGTGGCAAGTCACGTCTCTGTCACAACCTTCTACATCTGAGCCAGTGCCGTCTACATCAAAACAGAACGCGTCCACATCGCAGTCAACACAGGCCTCGTCATCGCATCTCTCAGAACCGGCTGAGCCGTCAACTTCTGCGTCCGAATCACAGCCATCGACGTCGGGATCACAGGCGTCATCCACCGCTGATTCTGCAGCCGGACCATCGCAGGCTGCTGGAACATCGCAGGCTTCGAGAAACCGAAGGAGGATGTTCATGCCTTCGCCTCAACCGTACTCGACCTCCAACACCACCTGCCCTGGGCCTCAGCTCACGTTCACTCACACGGGACTGCGTGCGCTCTCGATAATGTGCCCCAATCTTACTACGTTGGAGCTAGACTACTGCGTTATCGACTGTCAGACTGTGAGTACTATTTTATATTACTATCTGCTATAGACAACACGCTCATTCATAAATCGTAGGGTAATTTCATATTTTCGCCTCGCTCCTACTCAAGCTCCAAAACAAAAGTCGGAAGTCGTGTACATAAAACTTATGTTAGGGAAAGTAAGGTCCAATAATTAGCAAATGACCTCCTCTTCATGCGAGTTCGCTATGGCGGGTTCACTTCCAGTCACCCTGTATACTCTAATTGATCTATATATTTTTCAGACAAGCATTGCCCAGTTTCCCAAGACCCTGCTACGGCTTTCTCTCAAGGGAACAAAATGCTACAACATGGAGTCGAAAACGTTCCTCTTCAAGATACAGGATCATCTTGATGTTTTAGAGGTAAATATTAAATGTAAATATATAATTGGCTATGCCAATATTGTGTATTAATAATGTGACTACATTGAAAATAAGTTGCAAATTGTTTTCATCCTAGTCACTCACAACGTTACCAAGCGTAATCAGGCGATTAAAAAAAAATGCCTGTTTTAGGTAAAAACGGGGATTAAAATTACACATTTTTTATAAACGCATAAACGCATACGCTCTGCGTTTGGTTGTATAACTTGTGACGTCACCCGTAGAATAGATTACAGTGCGTCTTGTTCAATTTTTTAGGGCGTGGCTTAAGGTGTGACGTCATCGAGTAGCCATGACAGAGATTATCGTTTTAGCATGGCATTATTTTATTCACACTTTAAAATTAGTTTTCACAGCAAATACGACGGGCCTTGAAGAAATTATTAGTATCATTTGCATTATTTTTTATCAGACAATACGTAAGAAATACTTTCATTCAATCATTTTAATATTTTTTTTTCATTTTTCCTCCGCAAGCAAGCCGTTTTTTAGCTATTATGTATTATGCGAGGACACATCAATGGTTAAAACGTCTCAGCTCCGCAGGGCATGACGGGTAGAACGCACTGATTGAAAACTTTCGTTTTCAAACATTACGGTATGGATGACAAAAAGACTCAATGTAGTTTCCCGAACGCTGCCCAATCTAGCTGGATCCTCCATTTGGCCTCCTTCTCGAAATTGTTTTTACCTAACCGCAGAATCTGCCCAAGGTAAGTGTACTCGGAAACAATTTCGAGAAGGTGGCCATGTACGACGACCGTCAAATAGTATTTAAGGAAAATAATGTTAAACTTAGTTTTATATAAATATTGACATAGGTATATAAATCAGATTATATTTAGACTAAGATGATGTATTAATTTTAAGTTTTATAAAACTTACTAGTGGTTTCTTTTTCGCTTCTTCCACTAGTGGACAAAAAATTGAAGCGAATAAAATCAATAACATCTTATTTCTTATTTGATAATAATGACTATTTGTAAACCTGTTTATGGTATTATATTTGACGTGTCTAAGTGCTTAGTTTGTAAGCCTAAAGAAATAAAGTTATTGACTTTTAACTTTTTTTTTTGACTGGTCCCGGATCACTGTGGCCATTGATCATGACCTTGGTTTTATTTAAGTTCATGCCAAGACCGAAGCTAGGCCGCGTCCAGCATCCGGTTAAGCTCCTCCAGCGACTACGCCATCAAGACTATGTCGCGCACAACGCGAAACGCAGGTGTAAGATGTAATCGCCGTTTATATGGATGCCCTTATAGTCCAGCGTCTTAAACACATCTTTCAACGCGCTTGTGAACAGTTTTGGGATATAACATCCCCCTGTCTCACTCCTCTGCGCAGTTGTATTGGTTTCGACTGCTGGCCCTGTACTTGGACACTCATGGTGGCGGCATCATACAGACATCTCAGCACCTCGATGTATCGCTAGTCTACTTGGCATCGTTGTAAGAATTCCAGAACAGCCTAGGTTTCGGTTCGACATAGTCAAAGGGGCTTTTCATAGTCCACAAAGGCGACGTCTGTGGCGCGGTGGGCGGAGGTCCGCCTGCGACGCAGGAGGTTGCGGGTTCGATTCCCGCATCCGGACAAATGTGTGTACGATCTGCAGACATTTGTTCAGGGTGTTCTGGTCGTTTTCTATGCATAATAAAAAATATCTATCTATGTATTGTGTTGTATTATGTATATCAGTTATCTAGTACCCATAACACAAGCTCTGCTTACCTTGGGGCTAGATAATGCTGTGTGAATTGTCCAGCATTTAAAAAAAAAGGCCAGACACAGAGGCTGATCATACTCTTCGGACTTCTGTATAATCTGCCTCACTATAGTATGTGGTCTATGGTACCATATCCTCCGCGAAACCAGGCCTGTTCCGGTGGCTGGAACTCGTCGAGTCTCCTGGCGAGACGATTCGTGACTACTCGTGAGAAAAGCTTATAGAGTGGCTCAGAAGTGTGATGGGTCTGTAGTTTTAAGAAGGGTTTATCCCCCTTCTTAAAACTATAACAATTTTAAAACTTTACTTTTACAGCAGCAAAATGTCAATTTATAAATGCATTGTGAAACCAATATGGACCTACGGGATACAGCTGTGGGGCTCTGCGAGTCACAGCAACATCGAGATACTTAAAAGGTTTCAAAATAAAACAATAAGAAATATGCTACAAATTTCACCTCACATTAGCAACAAGTTTCTGTATACAGACATCAAGCTAAACACAGTGAAACAGGAAATTGAAGCCTTCAGTAAAAACTACCAGCAACGGCTAGAACATCACAAAAACGAGCTCGCCTCTCAACTACAAGGAACTGGAACCCTTGAATTCTCTAGACAGTATCCCAAACCTAGCTGAAAGATTCACAGACAAAAGCTTAGAGATGACTCACTGTAGTCAACACTAATAACGAAACAAAAAGCGAATAATATCAGAGATCAGATTGGATTATTGTTTATTTAAACAGACCGCCAAGAGGCAGTATAGAAAAGGAAAATTAAAAAAAAAAACTTTTACTTACTTACATACGTAGCTTACATATAGGCCTCTTGCAGAACAGATCCACCACCGAACTGCGATCCCCAACCAGCATGCCAAGCGTGGTGATTATGGGCATTATCCCCATGAGATTAAAACCATTATTTAATCAGGGGAGGCCTGCGTTCAGCTGTGGACCATTATAGGCCTTTGAGGTTGTAATGATGTTTGACGACCTCTGTGGCGCGGTGGGCGAAGGTCTGCCTGCGATGCAGGAGGTGGCGAGTTCGATTCCTGCCTCTGAACAAATTTGTGTACGATCTGCAGACATTTTGTTCTGGGTGTTCTGGTCGTTTTCTATGTATAATAAAAAATATCTATCTATGTAATGTATTGTATTATGTATATCAGTTATCTAGTACCCATAACACATGATATTTGAAAGGGGGCTGGACGAAAATCCGGGTGTCCCTTGACACCTCTCAACTTTTTTTTATAATTGATGATAATTAGTTTTTTTTTTTAATAATCATATTATTGTTTTCAGGATATAGACGTGTCTTTCTGCTCGTGGATCGAACCAGCGTGTATGCTGCCGCTGTCAAAGATTTCAAATCTTCTTCGACTGTCGATGCGCGAATGTCCGAAGCTGACAGAGTTTGTTGCGTACGCTTCGCTCGCCACCAGATATGGGTTCAAGAAACTCAAGGTAAATAAATAATAAATCGTTTATTTTGTGAAACAAGAAATGGTATTAATTTTAAAACTTTACTTTTACTTCATCAGCATCAGCCTATATTTGTCCACTGCTGGACATAGGCCTCCCCTAATGACCGCCATAGCGCCCTGTCTTCAGCTTGCCGCATCCAGCAAGCATCTGCCAGCAGTCTTTCGCAAATCGTCATCCCACCTGGTCGGAGGGCGTCCTACACTACTTTTACTTATATAATAAATAAAAACTATAATATAACACACACATAAACATAAACATTTTTTATTTTATAATAAAAAATATAAAAAAAACTATAATAAATCTATCATTTTACAAATTGAGGGTACTTGATACAAAAAATCAATGAGATTTCGTCTTGTTAGTAGTTAAGCTTAAACCAAGAAATTAAGTATTGCTAACTAAGTAAATATTAACAACGTTCTTAATTTTACGTTATAACAGGTACATCAATTTGTAAATGGCGCTAGCTCCCACCTAGACATGCGCGCCGACCTCAAATTTGCCGGCGGCGGCGCGCCGACCTCCGAGGTCGGCGCGGCGGCGCCGCGCCGGCGTGGCTGGATTTTTTCCTATCTCATAACTAAGTACCGTAAAACAGGGTGAATAGAGACTCCAGGGTGAACAGAAACGAACGAAATACTGGAGCAAGACATCACCTAGCTAGTAGCAGTGAAAGTAGCCTTAGTCCGTGACTTTTCACCTGTATAAATCGATCAGATCTGTGCAAAAGGATGTTTTGCTCTAGTATTTCTTCCATTCTGTCTTTCAGACCTGGGTTTAATAGTACATTATGATACAAGTGCGGTAAGTTGAAAATTACAGCCGGCTCATCATAAGAAAGCAGAGGCTGTAATTATCAAAGCGCACGTGTGTCATACGAAGTTTTATAACATATTTGCGAGGAAATAAATAAAACTCGGACTTTCGAATAAATATTGATACTTTTGTAAGTATCTATCGGTAGATTTTTCGGCCAAGAGGCTTGGTGTAGCCTTTTTCGCTGCCTCTGAGAGTTCTGGCGGTGTTAAATTAATAAATTCATCATTACTTGACGACATATTTAAATAAAAACAATACAACGAAAATAAAAAGGCCGCAGATTAATTTTACTTGTTCACAAATTAGCGATCCGCGCGCGTCAGCGCTTTTTTTTAAGGCAAAGGCACAAAAACAGCCGGTATTATTAATAAAGTAAATTAATATTTTTGAGTTTTGTTACAGATAAATGGTTGTAATTTATGGTCAATAAATTAATTAAATTAAAGAATTAAATGTTTATTTATTATATTTCTAAGGTTAATTTTATTCTTAAAATGTTGAGCACTTTTTTGACATTAAATCTCTTAGCTTAGATTTAAAAAAAGTACCGTTCGTTTTAGACGGAGCATCTTGATAAACCGTGCGTTTTACATGAGACCCTTTACGAGCAAATGTGTTATAAATAAAACATTACTGTAAACACTGAAAAAAAAGTTAATTGCAGAAAACATATCACTAATATTAGACATTTTCTTTGCATAAATTATAATAAGTATATGCAGTTGTCGTGAATAAAAACAATTTTATTCACGCGAGTTGGGTTCAAGCGTGGACTCTTCGCATTGAGGACCAGTCCTGCTACCGAAAAAATCCGCTCGCTTGGCGTGCTAGCAGGAGTAGCCAGCACAACAAGCAGCAAGGAGGCTAGCATTGGAAATCCTGCTTTTTGTCACTACAGACTCTGTATCGAAGACGACCCCCTGATTTGTAGTAATTACATACAAGGCAGGGTCATCTTACGGTGAACGTAGTAGTCGGCGCGCCGACTCGAATACACGGCGGCGGCGGCGCGGGAAAACGGCGGCGCGGCGCGGCGGCGCCGGCGCGGCGCGCATGTCTACTCCCACCCTAGGATAACCTGATTTTTTTCTATCGAGTCTAGTTGAGTCAATCGTGTTTCGGCTCCCATAACTTACTAACAAAAATCCTAAACTTTCGATGCTCATCAAAAAAGATCTAAAAAAAATGTGTTTTCTTGCCTTAAAATTGATTTTCCGTCTAGGCAAAACCTGAGTTTTGGGACCTACTTCACCTTAAGGTACACATGTTACCAAGAAAAGTAAAAAACAAAAATAAACAAAATCGTCATTCACATCTATAAATTATGGAATAGTATATAATTTAGATAGATGGATGTTTGTTGCTCAATCACGCCAGAACGGCTGAACGGATCAGAATGAAATTTGGCACAGATATAGATTACAGTTATGTGGTGCTGGCGCAAGATGCTTCGGATACCGTGGACTGCTCGCCGCACCAACATATCCATTCTAAAGGAGCTCAACGTCAACATCAGGCTCTCCACCATATGTCTTCGCAAAATAGTTGAGTTCTTCGGACACATTGCCAGAAAAGACGGCAGCAGTCTGGAAAGGCTCGTGGTCACCGGCAAAGTGAACGGAAAACGACCGCGTGGACGGAGCCCTATGCGTTGGTGTGATCAAATACGTTCAACGCTTGAAACCAGCATGAGCGACGCTATCCGCACTGCGGAAAACCGTCCCCGATGGAGACACATCGTGCATTCCAAGGTCCTACATAAAGGTCCCGACCCTCAGCATTGAGGTTATCGACGCAAGGAGGAGGATAGATTACAGTCTGGAATAGCACATACGCTATATTTTATCCCGGAGTTCCCATGGGAACGGGAACTACGCTTGTGAAACCGCAAGTCTGCTTGTAAGGTCATATAAAAAAATTGTTTTTGTCACCAGGTGCTTGATCTTCGTGCCTCGCCAGTGGGAGACTCTGAAGTGGCTGCCCTTGGATGGCTGCCGTCTCTTGAAGAGTTGTATCTCTCACCGTCGCCGAAAACGCCACCGATTGAAGAGCATGCTCATTTCAAACAGGTAGCGTAAGAACTTTGAAACTATCAGTAAATTCAATTTATTCACCGTAACATTATTACTAATATTGGCATGTCAAATAATGAATAATACAACAAATATTAATCTTAGATATAAATTAATAAATAATGCTGGACAATTCACACAGCATTATCTCCTAAATGTTTTTTATATATATATATTCCTTTCTGCTATTTTGTTTATTGTCGCTGTTTTTGTGTTTGTAGCTATCTTTTTATTTTGTATGGTAAAATATAAGTTATTTTTAATATTGTCTTCAAATCCATTACGCCACCGTCAGCTTTAATGCGTACCGATCCTGTCCATCCAAAGGTTGCCTGGAAGAAATCGCTGTTAGCGATAAGGCCGCCGATTGTGCCACTTTATATACTTAGTATTAAGTTTATGTTAATTTATATTTTTGTAAATTGACTGATGGTGCAATAACGTTATAATCTATCTATCTATCTATCTAGCCCCAAGGTAAGCAGAGCTTGTGTTATGGGAACTAGATAACTGATACACATATTATAATAAATATTTTTTATTTTACATAGAAAATGACCAGAACACCCTGAACAAATGTCTGCAGATCGTACACACATTTGATATTAGATAAAACCCTATTTATTGTCATTTAAGATGTTATTTAAGAAATGAAATAAGTTCCATAAATCTTTAGATAACTTATATACATATTATAATAAATATTTTTTATTTTACATAGAAAATGACCAGAACACCCTGAACAAATGTCTGCAGATCGTACACACATTTGATATTAGATAAAACCCTATTTATTGTCATTTAAGATGTTATTTAAGAAATGAAATAAGTTCCATAAATTTTTAGATAACTTATATACATATTATAATAAATATTTTTTATTTTACATAGAAAATGACCAGAACACCCTGAACAAATGTCTGCAGATCGTACACACATTTGATATTAGATAAAACCCTATTTATTGTCATTTAAGATGTTATTTAAGAAGTGAAATAAGTTCCATAAATTTTTAGATAACTTATATACATATTATAATAAATATTTTTTATTTTACATAGAAAATGACCAGAACACCCTGAACAAATGTCTGCAGATCGTACACACATTTGATATTAGATAAAACCCTATTTATTGTCATTTAAGATGTTATTTAAGAAGTGAAATAAGTTCCATAAATTTTTAGATAACTTATATACATATTATAATAAATATTTTTTATTTTACATAGAAAATGACCAGAACACCCTGAACAAATGTCTGCAGATCGTACACACATTTGATATTAGATAAAACCCTATTTATTGTCATTTAAGATATGAAATAAGTACCATAAATTTTTGACTTTGGCGGGACTCGAACCCGCGCCTCACCCTTAGTACGGATGTGCTCTAACCAACTAAGCCACGAAGTCTCAGCCGACGCTAGCAGTGATCGTGTTAAGATATTCTTTTATGCTATGAAATGGATTACATTGTAGATAATTTCTTATTTTTTCACTATATTGCTTAAGAGGCATGTTAGTAAGATCTACCATGCTTATAAGAGGTCACAATACGCGCCATTTTATGAACAGGATAGGCATAGGATTTCGCGTTCATAGGAACGGGACAGAGAGTACGTTTTTGGAACGGAATAAGCAGAAAAATCTAATTTTTGCTTATTTACAAGAAAACTGCACAACATATTGACGGCCTCTGTGGCGCGGTGGGCGAAGGTCTGCCTGCGACGCAGGAGGTTGCGGGTTCGATTCCCGCCTTGGGACAAATGTTAGTAAGATCTGCAGATATTTGGTTCTGGTCGTTTTCTATGTATTATAAAAAATATCTATCTGTGTATTATATTGTATTATGTATATCAGTTATCTAGTACTCATAATACAAGCTCTGCTTAGCTTGGGGCTAGATAGATAATTATGTGTGAATTGTCCAAAATTATTTTTAATTTATTTTTTTAATCGTGGTTGGAGGGCTCAATGGCCGCCATTTTGTGAAAAGGATATTCATAGGATTTCGCGTTCATAGGAGCGGAACAGAGCGTACGTTTTTGGAACGAAACTAGCGCAAAAATAAAGTTTCTGCTTATTTATATGGCGTTTACTATTCTATTGAATAAAACTTACAGAGCCGTTAAAAAAAACGCTAGGTATCACAAACTGTACCTTGTATTTTAGAAAATTTCCTTTGTTCAACGTACTAAGTAATAAATAATTGTACGTTTTACATAGAGACAAAGTACTTGCTTGTGTCTGTAAGAATCACCAGCTTGGATCTCACGATACAGGCTCCGCCTAGTGTGAGATCTATAAGTAAAAAACATTGTCTCCAAACCCTCAGCAATAACCTCTATCAGTTTAACAGGCCCATTTATCACAATATAATGAAACTCTACCTACCAACCCATTAAGTTTAATACTGTACCTAATGTGTTTTTGCCGAAAATAAATATATTTTTATGTTTATGTTATGTTTAAAATGGATGGCGGCGCTAGTTTGACGCATACCTCCGCCTTAAATGTGTTTTTGCTGAAAATAAATATATTTTTATGTTATGTTTAAAATGGATGGCGGCGCTAGTTTGAGCAATACCACCGCCTTAAACATAAAACTGTAGTGACACAGATTATTAAATAGCCTTGCCAAACGCGGATTGCTAATCTGCAATTTTGACGGCTAAGCCGTGCACAAGCAGTCACTTCATAAAGCTCCCTCCACATAATAATATCCAAATTAAGTGGATTAAAGACTATCGGTAAATGTAATTTAATGTACTCGTGTCCTGTGTAATGAATAGACTCAGTTAAGGCGCATACTAAGGCAAAAACAAGAAAATTAGGTGTTTTCGAACCCGTTTTCCGACGAAAATATTGATTGTGGAGCTCTGAAATTTATATATCCTGTAACACACATCCTGAAAGGTCCCTTGGAGGTTCCAAATATTTGCTGTTAATCATAGTGTAGTTGTTATACTGTTAGTTATAGTGTATGTGTAGCGGCTTCGAACCCACTTTTTATCGTATGCGTCTCAAATTCGATTAGTACCAAATTCAGTATAGTGATTCACATAGTTCATACCTACCGCTTGGAGGTCCATTAGCTTCGAAAAGCAGTCAAATTAATGAAATCAAACGTAAAAACGTATTTGCACCTACAAAATTTGTGATTCAAACCTGACCAGTTACACGTCGCCCAACCGCAAAGGATCCTATTATTTGGTTGATTATGGCACTACATAGTATGCTGAACCGAAGACAAGCACTCTTTGCTGCATAAAGGCGCGCGGAAAGGTCCAAGGTCATTTGCCTTACTATTCGTCTTAAAGTAACAAACTCTTTTAATCACAAAACAACCCACAAAAAAACAATATTTTGCATGTCATTTTAAATAATAATTATTTATAATAGAGTTAATATTATATTTAATAATTTTTAATACTAATAGAGTCCACAGGTGATCGGAATGCTGGTTTTTATTTCGGTCAACGAATTAGCATTGCCATTCAACGTGGCAATGCTGCCAGCATTCTGGGCACTCTGCCTTCTGGTGACGGCTTAGATTTTTAGTAAATAGATGTAAGTGTAAATATTAGTTGTAATTATTTTTTGCTGTTAAAAACTTAATAAATGAGCTCTTGTCATTAAATTCACTATAAATTATTTATAATGTAAAACTCATTTTACAGGACTCGCTGCCTGAATTCAAGGAACTGAACGATTGGGAAGAAACGGTAAGTTCTCTCTGCCATCTCAATCTTAAGGTGGAACGTTTCTTGAGTCGCAGGAAATTCACAAAACTTCCAGTAAAATGGTTTCCTGTAATACATTTTTTTTTACTCATCTTAATTTTTTTGTAGCACAAAGATACTAAGGACAATTAAAGACAATAAGTTAATATGCATGTGATTTCAAAAAAGCTGATTATTTTGGTTCGTATCCTCTTTTGATATAAAATTATATCTGCACATAATTTTTTAAATATATTTTTGTTTTTAATGAGAAATTTAATAAAAGATTTTTTTTCCTTTAATAAGAAAGAAAATAATAATAGAATTAAATTAAAACTAGTATTTACAATAGAAACAACTGAGCTAACTGCAGACTGTTATAAACAATGTACAGGTAGCTCAACTGATCCATATCAATACCAGTCGCGCGCGTGCCCAAGACACTGGCTGCATTGCCCCGCTGTATGGCAATACTGATGTCCTGTGGCAGATAAAAATATGAAAAGTTGATATTTTCAGACTCTAATGCGAAAATTTTAAATGTGACGTCACCGTTCATCTTATTATGTCATTAGTCATTATTATCATGAAGCTTCAACGGCATATCTTTTTAGAAGGAAAGATAATTTCTGTTTATACATAAACATAACAACACACCAAGAAATGTAATGGTTTTTATCATTTATTCGTTTACTAGCCATTCCCCGCGGTTTTTCACCCGCGTTAAATTCCAATTTCAGATTTACGTAAATCTCCCATGGGAATTTGATGTTTTACCAAGACAAAAAGAGACCTATGTTACTGTCCATCCTTTCAACTAAAGACAAAAATCAAGTCGAATAGTTACTTAGGGCGTGAAGGAATAAACAAACACACAATTTCGCATTTATATTTTTAGTATAATATAAAGAAAACATCAAAAAATACAAAAATTAATATGCAGATATATCTGGATGCGGCAAACTGAAGACTCGGCGCTATGGCGCTCTTTAGGGGAGGCCTATGTCCAGCAGTGGACTAATATAGGCTGATGATGATGATGATATCTATCAATAGACAATACAAAATTTGTATTGTCTATTATATAAAAAAGTTGTTTTTTATTTAATAAAAAAAAAAACAAATTTTTTGAAGTCACATGCATATCCTATTGACCAACGAAATCTATGACCCTCCAGGACCCAGACTACTTCAAAATTTCCGAGGAGCAAGAAGATGAGTGGACTCGAGACGAAGAAAGTGCTCAGGGTATCAGGAATAGATTCTACAACTGCGAAGATCCACCTGCGTGAGTTATATTACTATTGCAATACTGGACAAAAACCTGGGTCAGCTGTGTTAAAGTATTATATAAAGAAAGGTCACAATGAAACGACTCGTGTCGTAGCCATTATTACTTTAGTCCAGTATTCACTCTACCTACACTTGTATGATATCTTAATACATATTGTATACTAGCGGTCCGCCCCGGCTTCGCACGGGTACCTATTCGATTTTTTCTCACCTTTTAAACCTTCCCTAGACCTCCACGAATAATTCAAGACCAAGATAAGATAAATCCGTTCAGCCGTTCTCGAGTTTTAGCGAGACTAACGAACAGCAATTGATTTTTATATATATAGATTTTAATCTACCGCAGATACCTATTGATAAAGAAAATAACAATCAAATAACAAATTTAAATTAAAACTAGTATTTACAATAGAAACAATTAAGCTATCTGCAAACTGTTGCAAACAATCTACAGGTATCCTATTGATACACTTGATATCGTTAATATTAACAAAATTTGCTTAGATTAGCATGTTAAATTACTTAAATATAGTTATTTTCAAAATAACCAAAAAACAAAGACAAATAGCCTACAGTCAGATACAAATTGGAAATATATAAAGGAACAAGCGATTTTCTGGGGACAACGCCCAGCCCGAACCGCGCTGAAGCTAGAAAACTGAAATTTGGAAGGTAGGTACGTCCTTATACACAAGCTCCCGATAAGAAGGGATTAATTTCTTCCCTAAGAGGGTTAAAAGGGGGATTGAAGTTTATTGGTGTTTTTTGTAACTCGTATAACCAGTGGCCCGATTTGCTTGAATTTTTCAGGGAATAGTAAAAACGTAAAATTATTGAAGTCTTATAATATAAATTAACTGAATCTACCCACAAGCTGGATCCACGCTGTGTTTTAGGCAGACCTTAAAATACCGGTATTTTCAAATACCGGTCCGAGTGACCTTGACGTGGTACCGGTCTGTAATAAAATAATTTGTTTTTTTTTGTGTTGTGTAGTGTAACTACTATTGCCATCAACATACTCGTAGTATAAAACAGAGTCGCTTTCTCTGTCCCTATATCCCTATGTATGCTTAAATTTTTAAAACTACGCAACGGATTTTGATGCGGTTTTTTTTATAGATAAAATGATTCAAGAGGAAGGTTTTTATTTATAAAACATGCATAATATACTTCCCGAGCGAAGCCGGGGCGGGTTGCTAGTTAGACATAAGACTCCCAGTGCTAGACAAAAACCTCTTTCGACTCAGCTGGATCCACGCTGTGTTTAAGGCAGAGCTTGGAATACCGGTTCGGCTGACCTTGACGTGGTGCATCTTTGGTATCGATGTAATTTATACTGGTATATTACTGGCACGATATCGGTATATACCGGTATATTTACCGATATTATGCAATATCGGTATACGTAAAATATCGGTATTTATGCAAGCGAGAACGAAAACTTATTAGAAGTTTAAACCACCGAAAGTGTGCAACATAAATAAATAATAACAAATAATGCTAGACAATTCACACAGCATTATCTAGCCCCAAGCTAAGCAGAGCTTGTGTTATGGGTACTAGATAACTGATATACATAATATTATACAATACACAGATAGATATTTTTATTATATATAGAAAACGACCAGAACACCCTGAACAAATGTCTGCAGATCGTACACACATTTGTTCCGAGGCTGGAATCGAACCCGCAACCTTCTGCGTCGCAGGCAGACCTTCGCCCACCGCGCCACATTGGTCGTCAACATGGCGACAATCGCTTTGAAAAATATCAAAACTTTGAATTTATCGAAAACACAATATTAATACCTGTGTGGCGTACTTACGCGCCACACGATCGCCGATCCGAAATGTGCACAGATGTACACGGATGCTAACGCTAGGTCATGGAAATGTGTGTTCTTACAGATATTTATATTATATCTTAAAATGCAATAATTTTCATTTCGCTTCAATCTTTGAACTATAGTTTGTCTAACTTAGCATGATAATTTTGACAGCTCACGAACAAGGATACCTCTAAAATTATCGTTGCACATAGACGAGTACCGCCCACTTACCGTAGTGAAATCTTTGCAAGAATATCGCACAACCGACTAGACAAATGAATCGAATAAATCGAATTTATAATAATTAACATTAAGATGAAGTGCTACCCAAAACCCAGGTTTTGTCTGTACGAAAAAATATATAGCCAGACTACTGTTTTATTTAAGGAATCGTGTAGTTTTTCTATTTAATGCTTAAATTTTGAATCATTAATAGAAAAGAAGCAAAAACTTGATTTTTGCACTGACATTGCTTTACTCTGTCCCGCTCCTATGAACGCGAAATCCTATGCCTATCCTTTTCACAATTTTTTGCATTAGGCCCGCTCTTAAGTAATAAATATTTATAAAAATAATCATGTTTACCTACTTACCTAAAAAAATAAACGTTTTTGTAATTTATAACTTATCAATAAAACATACCATGGAACTATCGATTCAAAATTCTATGGGAACGATAATAGAAAATCGAATAGATTCATTAACGATTATACACTACCCCATCCCTACTGATAGCTGTCAAAATTATCATCCTAAATTAGACAAACTATTATATAGTGAACTGAACATGGAGTGCGTTCAAGACCTACGCTCGAGTGTACTCTTAAGCGTTCGGAACCTGCGGTTATGACGCACCGTTTTTGCAACTGACGCGTTCGAGAGTTGCGGGTGTTTCACTCCGAACAACTATCTCGGGAGATGGTTGTCAAAAACGTTCTGACGGTTCAAACGTCAATTGAATGTGACGTATCTATTTTCTTTTTTTTAGATCTCTATTTTCATGTATATTGACTTCAACATAGTCCGTAATCCGGACCGGCTTTACACGCGATCCCAGCAAACTTGCTTGAACTTATCTAATAAAAGTAATTCGCAAGTTAAGATTAGGTCCTCCTCATCGTCAACAATTAAAAGGAATATTATTATTTATAACATATAGCTTAGAAGAAGCAGGCTAAAAAATCTATTTGCAATCTTTGCAGACATCAGTATTTTATATTTTATCCTATGCCTTCAGAAATTATTTCAAGGATTTAAGGTTATGTAGAAAAGTGTCAACTGTCAGTTTTGACATTAGTTAACAAACTGTTCGGTACCTTAGGATGAGAGCGATACAAATTACGGTTGTCTTACCCAAAAGCCTCGAACTCACTCCATGCACTTCGGACCGTTCCGGCTCGGTCACTCGCGCGCAGCCGCTCATTCATTCCGCGACTGACCGCCTTGCTTACTTCACTTTGCTTTGTTATTTCTTTACGTATTATTATTTTTCTTTCTGCTTGTAAATCTTTCATTAAAATCAATCATTCTTTCATAAATAACACTCTTCATTACTTCTGCTTCACTATCATTCTTCCAGAATCAACCTCCGGAATAAATAATAAAAAAAAAAACTGGACAATTCACACAGCGTTACCTAGCCCCAAGCTAAGCAGAGCTTATGTTATGGGTACTAGATAACTGATATACATAATATAACACAATACATAGATACTTAGATATTTTTATTATACATAGAAAACGAACAGAACACCCTGAACAAATGTATGCAGATCGTACACACATTTGTTCCGAGGCGGGAATCGAACCCGCAACCTCTTGCGTCGCAGGCAGACCTTCGCCCACCGCGCCACGGAGGTCGTCAAAAAACAAAATCACAGGACAGGAGTTAACCTACCGAGTTCATCAGCTAACTCCTCTTGCAGATGCACCACCCTGGAGCGCATGATGGCAGAGCTGCATCCTCTGAATCTTTCCGCGGTCCGCGATCAGTTATCCACCGGTGACAACGACATAGCCTACGCTAGCTCGGAACAGCACAGGTGAAATTACTTAATAATACAGACCAGTACGGACGAAATTTATTAATAATACAGAACAGTACGGGCGAAATTAATTAATAATACAGTACAGTACGGACGAAATTAATAATACAGAACAGTACGGGCGAAATTAATTAATAATACAAAGCAGTACGGACGAAATTAATTAATATTACAGAGCAGTACGGACGAAATTAATTAATAATACAGAACAGTACGGGCGAAATTAATTAATAATACAGAGCAGTACGGACGAAATTAATTAATAATACAGAGCAGTGCGGACGAAATTAATTAATAATACAGAACAGTACGGGCGAAATTAATTAATAATACAGAACAGTACGGGCGAAATTAATTAATAATACAGAACAGTACGGTCGAAATTAATTAATAATACAGAGCAGTACAGATTGAAATAATTAATAATACAGACTAGTACAGGCGAAATTTATAAAAATACTTTTTTAAGACGGTACCCCCAGCCAAACAAGCGCCGCCACCTATTTTGTCTTATTATTTCGTTCAACTAAGGTAATTTCAAAATTTTCAATAGGCAATTTGTGATACCTATTATTTCAGTTTTTTTTTAATAACAGATGATGCTGTATGAATTGTCCAGCAACCTCGGTTTAATTTATTTCATTTGGTACTGGTCTGTATTATTAATTACTTATTTAAAATTATCTGAGCGTTTGGTCGAACCGACGCGTGACCCGAGAGCTGGTGAGTATCTGGCACAGCGCATCAGCATTGCTATACAGCGAGGCAATGCAGCCAGTGTCTAGGGCACGCGCGCGACTGGTATTGATATGGATCAGTTGAGCTACCTGTAGATTGTTTGCAACAGTCTGCAGTTAACTCAATTGGTTCAATTGTAAGTACTAGTTATAATTCGTTTCTATTATTTGATTGTAATTTTCTTTGATAATAAAGATTATGTACACAGGTACTGAACATTATTTAAATTTACAGACCTCATTATTTTTTTAGTATATAATATATAATAATATATATATAAAATGATGTCTGCCCTTAAAGTCGGTTTATTATACCGTATACGGCATATATGGACGGCCTAGCTTCAGCCTCACGACGCATCGGTCTTGGCATGAACTTGGATAAAACCAAGGTCATGATCAATGGCCACATTGATCCGGGACCGATCGTCGTACATGGCCACCTTCTCGAAACTGTTTCCGAATACACTTACCTTGGGCAGATTCTGCAGTTGGGTAAAAACAATTTCGAGAAGGAGGCCAAGAGGAGGATCCAGCTAGGTTGGGCAGCGTTTGGAAAACTACGTCGAGTCTTCTCGTCATCCATACCGCAATGCTTGAAAACGAAAGTTTTCAATCATCAATCAAACAAAATGTCTTTATTTCCATAAATACAAAAATGTACACTTAGAAAAAGTCAAATTCTTAAAATAAAACACTGACACGGAAATAAAGTGATATTTTTGATTTCTGTCGCTTCGGAATATAGACTAAAAAAAGAAGCGACGAAGAAACATTTAGCCTGTTAGTTGTTATTTTTCGAGTTGGAGCAAAACCCGTCCCAAGCTTTTTTATCTCCTAGATAATCTGATATTTTGTAGTAAGCATTTTTGCACAGAAAGGTTTTGACAATTTGTTTGAATTTATTTACTGATAGATTTTGCAACTCACTAGGAGTTTTGTTGTAGAAGCGTATACATTGCCCTTTGAAAGATACATTTATCTTGTAAAGCCTGGTTGTGGGCACAGCGAGTTTATGTTTATTTCTAGTGTTAATATTATGTATATCGCTATTTTTAGGGAAGCTTTTGATATAATTATGAGTGTACAACAAGTTTTTAAGCAAAAGAATAGACTCAAATATCCGAGTTTAATATTTATTTAATTTTCTTTACAGTGAGGCGATTCGTAACTTCTTGGCTCGTCAGAACAACCCTCAGCTGCCTCCTGGCCGTTCCCTGGTCTTACGCAATGTTGATCAAGATATCGACTCTATGATAGGTAACATAAAACAGAATATGGAGTGCGGCACAATACTTACTATACCATATACCAAGTCATCCGACAGAGAACTAAGGTTATCGACATAGCTCAAAGGATTAAGATACTCACGGTAGGGCTGGTCCACCAGTTTAAAGTCGCCCAGCGAGCTATGGTAAGAGCTATGCTCGGAGTTTCTCTGAAGGATAGGATTCGCAACGAATGCATTTAGCAGAGAACCAAGGTTATCGACATAGCTCAAAGGATTAGCAAGCTGAAGTGGCAGTGGGCTGGCCATATCTCGAGAACCGACAACCGCTGGGGTAAACGTGTTCTTGAGACCGCGACTCGGCAAACGTAGTTTAGGACGCCCTCCGACCAGGTGGGATGGCGATTTGCGAGAGACTGCTGGCAGATGCTGGATGCGGCAAGCTGAAGACAGGGCGCTATGGCGCTCGTTAGGGGAGGCCTATGTCCAGCAGTGGACTGGTGGATGATGATGATATATTGTGTATTGTTAAGGGCATATTCTACCTCAAATCAACTCCATAGGATCGAAATATCTTTATCAAAGTCTCTATCTTGTACTTATAAAATACATCCCTAGAGTTGATGCCGGGGGAAAGAGGTTCAGTATCGAGGCCCCCCCCGTACCCCTCAAAAGGCCGGAAAGATATTCTATAGTCCTAATTATATATTGTATACCTAATTATTTGAGTATACCTAATTATTTGAATGAATGAAATGGGTAAGTAGCAAATAGTATGTACCACGAGACTCTTAGCGATACCCGTTTTCGTTAGGTTTGTATGGTGAGCGACAGAATTAGCGATACATTTATTTGATTTTACGTTAACGTAGTAAAGGTCGGTGAATGACCTCTTTTGCCATCTTATTTGGCAACGACTATAGTCTTAGTTGACCGTGCCACGGTCGAAATTCTGCTCGGACCCAGCACGGTCGAGCGTGAGTCATCCTTTATTCTCCTGAATCTTAACTTAAGATTAAAGAAGAAGAGTCTGCGCTCAGCTTAAGATCTTAAGCTGAGCGCAGACTTGAGTCACAATAGTTTTAAGACAGTCCATTGCTTTTGTTAAGTTGTAATATCCTAAATATTTGAATCACACGGCGCGCAAGTTACCGACCGTTTTTCAAAATACATACTTATAATTGAGAGCAAAAGTTATAAAATCGCTTGAAAATAGATTAAAAAGAATTTTCGCTCTCACTTAATGACTATAATGTATTTTGAAAAACTGATAATATACAAACATAGCTATTTCTTTTCCGATTATGTATGCAAAAATTAAAATCGTTGAAGTAGTTTCTAAATGAATCGAAAAGTACGTTTGTATCGGAGCTTAGAGGTTCCGTCCTATCTTTAGATAAAATGCCTATAAGAAATGAAATAAGTTCCCAAAAATTTTCGATTTCGGCGGGACTCGAACTCGCGTCCCACCCTTAGTACGGGTGTGCTATAACCAACTAAGCCACGAAGTCTCTGTCGATTTTCGACGAGATCAAGTCCCGCCGAAGTCGAAAATTAAATTGGGAACTTATTTCATTTCTTAGAGATGCCCAGAGTGCGGGTAAGCACTAACAAAAATCCTTAAAATGCCTATATCTCTAGATTATTTAATACGTATTTTTGCTTGCCAGCTCGACAATTATATGCGACCAGACAACATGTGCTGGGACAAAGAAACCTGAATCAGCGCCCAGGTAAGTAAATATCATATACTGTAGGGGCTCGTCGAATAAATAAATAATAAATAATGCTGGACAATTCACACAGCATTATCTAGCCCCAAGCTAAGCAGAGCTTGTGTTATGGGTACTAGATAACTGATATAAGTACATAATATAATACAATACATACATAGATATTTTTTATCATATATAGAAAACGACCAGAGCACCCTGAACAAATGTCTGCATATCGTACACACATTTGTCCCGAGGCGGGAATCGAACCCGCAACCTTCTGCGTCGCAGGCAGACCTTCCACCGCGCCACATTGATCGTCCTAATTAATAAATAAATAAATAATTCTGGACAATTCACACAACATTGAGCTTGTCTTATGGGTACTAGATAACTGATATACATAATAAAATACATTACACACATAGATGTTTTTTATTATACATAGAAAACGACCAGAGCACCCGGAACAAACACCTGCAGATCGTACAAATACTTGTCCCTAGGCGGGAATCGAACCCGCAACCTCCTACGTCGACTTTAAGTGTGCCGGAGTGTTTTTACTTGGACATCATTCTCGACCAGCCCTAGTTGAAGTCTCTCACTGTAAGGTGAGCAAAGACACTACCAATTTTCATGGAACACTATTTGTCACTGCATACATCCTTGTTTCCATATATGTAATATGTACTTAAGTAGATATTTAATTTAGTATATTATATTAATAGTTTAGGTATGTATGTATATATTTGGAACTAAGTTCCTTATCGCGCGTTGAGTTGTCCAGCATTAATTATTTATTTATTTTATTTAATGATTTAATCATTATTCTTCTTTGCTAGTCGGACAAGGACAAGATGCGCCGCCGAATGTTAGGAGACGTCGGAGCTCTGATCAGCAACCAGGTAACTATAAAATATATAACATATTCTGTGCCCATGGCACATTTTGTCTTCTATACAGGTTGTAACAAAAATGAAGGACCAAGCCTTTAGGGGTGGTGGGGGGGGGGGGTGTTAGCTTTGATCATTGACATGGGAAAAATGGGGTGGGATGACGATTTGCGAAAGACTGCTGGCAGATGCTGGATGCGGCAAACCTTTATTTAGCCTGTTAGTTGTTATTTTTCGCAAAACGAGCAAAACCCGTTCCAAGCTTTTTATCTTTTAGATAATCTGATATTTTGTAGTAATAGTAAGCCTTTTTGCACAGATAGGTTTTGACAATTCGTAGGAATTTATTTACTGATACATTTTGCAACTCGGAGTTTTGTTGTAGAAGCGTATACATTGCCCTTTAAAAGATACATTAATTTTGTGAAGCCTGGTTGTGGGCACAGCAAGTTTATGTTTATTTCTAGTATTTATATTATGTATATCGCTATTTTAAGGGAAACTTTTGATATTTTTATTAGTGTACAACAAGTTTTCATAAATATATTGACTGGGAATAACCTTTGCTATGCGTAACCATTCCGGTTAAGCTACTTTCTTAAAATCGTCTTCTCATCGCTTAATCTGTCTTCCTCTACTTGTATTACCCCTTGGGTGCCATTCGGTAATTATTCTAGTCCATTTCTTCTTCTGTTCTCTCAACATATGCCCCGTCCAACGACTTTCGAAATCTGAAAGTCGGATTATTTTCCCGTGTTCTTTGATCGAAACTGAACTTTCTCTTAAAGTTTCGTCCTTCATATATTTACAACCTGTATAGTACCCCGTCGAATATAGTGGCGGTGAAATCTAACTTTAGATAATTATGATTAAATCACTTAAGATAATAATGATTTAATCACTTAAGATAATATTGATTTAAACACTATCGCTAATGTATACATTATCTAATCAAAAATGTGAAAACTAGTAAAGTTTGTAGTGTAGTTTATAAATGATAAAGTTAATACAAATTTTCGCTAGGTTAAGCCACCAATTACTAACGTACATATTATACTATTCATACAACTCTGTGAAACTATCTCTTACTATATATATATATATATATATATATATATATATATATATATTATATATATTTCAGGACAATCATTACAACGATAGCTACATCTAACTATCATCACCTAACTAATATTATAATTGCGAAAGTGTGTTTGTTTGTTTGTCCTTCCTTGACGCCCTTACCGAGCAACCAATCGACTTGATTTTTGGCATAGAGTTAGTTGAAAGAATGGAGTGTAACATAGGCTACTTTTTGTCCTGGTAAAACATCAAATTCCCATGGGAGATTAACACGCATTGCCCATAGCGCATATTGCCTTCTTACCCCGCTAAATGCAGTAGTCACGAAATCTAACTTTAGATAAAGTGTAGATAATAATGATTTAATCAGTTTAGATAAAGTTAACAGAGTAATAATTAAATCTCTATTCCTGTTTGCTAGCTGGACAAGGACCAGACGCGGCGCCAAAAGTGCGGAGACGGAAGAGCTCTGATCAGCAGCCAGGTAACAAGATAACACATATTGCCAAAATCGTAATTTGCCTTCTAGTACCCCGCTAAATGCAGCGGTAGCGAAATCCAAGTTATAAAGTGTAGATAATAATTATTTAATCACTTTAGATAAATTGTAGATAGTAATGATTAAATCACTATTCTTGTTTGCTAACTCTACAAGGACCAGACGCGAAGCCAAAGATGCGGAGACCGGGGAGCTCCGATCAGCAGCCAGGTAACAACATAACACATAGTGCCAACGGCGCACATTGCCTTCTAGTACCCCGCCAAATAGAGCGGTGGCGAAATCCAAGTTTAGATAAAGTGTAGATAATATTTTTTAATCACTTTTGATAAAAGTGTAGATAGTAATGATTTAATCACTATTCTTGTTTGCTAGCTGGACAAGGCCAAGACGCGTCGCAAAAGATGAAGGGACCGGGGAGCTCTGCTCAGCAGCCAGGTAACAAGATAACATATAGTGCCAACAATTGCTTTCTAGTACCCCGCCAAATAGAGCGGTGGCGAAATCCAAGTTAAGATAAAGTGTAGATACTAATTATTTAATCACTTTAGATAAAAGTGTAGATAATAATTATTTAATCACTTTAGATAAAGTGTAGATGATAATGATTTAGTCACTTTAGATAAAAGTGGAGACAATAACGATTTAATCACTTAGATAAAGTGTAGATGATAATGATTTAGTCACTTTAGATAAAAGTGTAAATAATAATGATTTAGTCACTTTAGATAAAGTGTAGATAATAATTATTTAATTACTTTAGATAAAGTGTAGATGATAATGATTTAGTCACTTTAAATAAAAGTGTATATAATAATTATTGAATCAATTTAGATAAAAGTGGAGACAATAATGATTAATCACTTTTGATAAAAGTGTGGATAGTAATGATTTAATCATCATTCTTGTTTGCTAGCTGGACAAGGCCAAGAGGCGTCGCAAAAGATGAAGAGACCGGAGAGCTCTGATCAGCAGCCAGGTAACAAGATAATACATAGTGCCAGCGGCGCACTTTGCCTTCTAGTACCCCGCCAAATAGAGCGATGGCGAAATCTAACTTTAGATAAAGAGTAGATAATAATGATTCAATCACTTTAGATAAAAGTGTAGATAGTAATGATTTAATCACTATACTTGTTTGCTAACTGGACAAGGACCAGACGCGAAGCCAAAGATGCGGAGACCGGGGAGCTCTGATCAGCAGCCAGGTAACAACATAACACATAGTGCCAACGGCGCACATTGCCTTCTAGTACCCCGCTGTATGCAGCGGTGGTGAAATCTAACTTTAAAAGCGTAGATAAAAATGATTTAATCACTTTTGATAAAAGTGTAGATAATAATGATTTAATCATTATTCTTGTTTGCTAGCTGGACAAGGCCAAGACGCGTCGCAAAAGATGACGAGACCGGGGAGCTCTGATCAGCAGCCAGGTAACAAGATAACACATAGTGCCAGCGACGCACTTTACCTTCTAGTACCCCGCCAAATGCAGCGGTGGCGAAATCCAACTTGAGATAAAGTGTAGATAATAATTATTTAATCACTTTAGATAAAGTGTAGATGATAATGATTTAGTCACTTTAGATAAAAGTGTAGACAATAATGATTTAATCACTTTAGATAAAGTGTAGATGATAATGATTTAGTCACTTTAGATAAAAGTGGAGACAATAATGATTTAATCACTTTAGATAAAGTGTAGATGATAATGATTTAGTCAATTTAGATAAAAGTGGAGACAATAATGATTTAATCACTTTAGATAAAGTGTAGATGATAATGATTTAGTCACTTTAGATAAAAGTGTAGATAATAATTATTTAATCACTTTAGATAAAGTGTAGATGATAATGATTTAGTCACTTTAGATAAAAGTGTAAATAATAATTATTTAAGTAATCACTTTAGATAAAGTGTAGATGATAATGATTAATCACTTTTGATAAAAGTGTGGATAGTAATGATTTAATCATCATTCTTGTTTGCTAGCTGGACAAGGCCAAGAGGCGTCGCAAAAGATGAAGAGACCGGGGAGCTCTGATCAGCAGCCAGGTAACAAGATAACACATAGTGCCAGCGACGCACTTTACCTTCTAGTACCCCGCCAAATGCAGCGGTGGCGAAATCCAACTTGAGATAAAGTGTAGATAATAATTATTTAATCACTTTAGATAAAGTGTAGATGATAATGATTTAGTCACTTTAGATAAAAGTGTAGACAATAATGATTTAATCACTTTAGGTAAAGTGTAGATGATAATGATTTAGTCACTATACTTGTTTGCTAACTGGACAAGGACCAGACGCGAAGCCAAAGATGCGGAGACCGGAGAGCTCTGATCAGCAGCCAGGTAACAAGATAACACATAGTGCCAACATCGTACATTGCCTATTAGTACCCCGCCAAATAGAGCGGTGGCGAAATCCAAGTTTAGATAAAGTGTAGATAATAATTATTGAATCAATTTAGATAAAAGTGGAGACAATAATGATTAATCACTTTTGATAAAAGTGTAGATAATAATGATTTAATCATCATTCTTGTTTGCTAGCTGGACAAGGCCAAGAGGCGTCGCAAAAGATGACGAGACCGGGGAGCTCTGATCAGCAGCCAGGTAACAAGATAACACATAGTGCCAACATCGTACATTGCCTATTAGTACCCCGCCAAATAGAGCGATGGCGAAATCCAAGTTTAGATAAAGTGTAGATAATAATTATTGAATCAATTTAGATAAAAGTGGAGACAATAATGATTAATCACTTTTGATAAAAGTGTAGATAATAATGATTTAATCATCATTCTTGTTTGCTAGCTGGACAAGGCCAAGAGGCGTCGCAAAAGATGACGAGACCGGGGAGCTCTGATCAGCAGCCAGGTAACAAGATAACACATAGTGCCAACATCGTACATTGCCTATTAGTACCCCGCCAAATAGAGCGATGGCGAAATCCAAGTTTAGATAAAGTGTAGATAATAATTATTGAATCAATTTAGATAAAAGTGGAGACAATAATGATTAATCACTTTTGATAAAAGTGTAGATTATAATGATTTAATCATCATTCTTGTTTGCTAGCTGGACAAGGCCAAGAGGCGTCGCAAAAGATGACGAGACCGGGGAGCTCTGATCAGCAGCCAGGTAACAACATAACACATAGTGCCATCATCCTACTTTGCCTTCTAGTACCCCGCCAAATAGAGCGATGGCGAAATCTAACTTTAGATAAAGAGTAGATAATAATGTAATGATTTATTCACTATTCTTGTTTGCTAGATGGACAAGGACGAGACGCAAAGCCGAAGACGCGACGACCGAGTAGCTCTGATCAGCAGTCAGGTAACTAGATTACACTTAGAGTGCCCATGACGCAGATTGCTTTCTAGTACCCCACCGAATGCAGCGGTGGCAAAACCTAACTTTAGATTAACCATATATAATAATAATGATTAAATAACTATTCTTGTTTGCTACTTGGACAAGGAGGAAATGAAAAACCTAAGATGCGAAGACGAAAGAGCACTAATCAGCAGTCAGGTAACTGAATAACATAGATTGCCCATGGTGCATATTGCTTTCTAGTACCCCGCCGAATGCAGCGGCGGCAAAATCTAACATTAGATTATAGATAATAATGATTGAATCACTATTCTTGTTTGCTAGGTGGACAAGGACCAGACGAAACGCCGAAGGTGCGAACACCAAGGAGCACTGATCAGCAGTCAGGTAACTAGATTACACTTAGAGTGCCCATGGTGCATATTGCTTTCTAGTACCCCGCCGAAAGCAGCGGCGGCAAAATCTAAGTTTTAAATATAGATAATAATGATTAAATAACTATTCTTGTTTGCTAGGTGGACAAGGACCAGACGAAACGCCGAAGGTGCAGAAACCAAGGAGCACTGATCAGCAGTCAGGTAACTAAATGACATAGAGTGAAGCAATTTGGTTTCTAGTACCCCGCCGAATGCAGCGGCGGCAAAATCTAACTTTAGATTAACCATATATAATAATAATGATTAAATCACTATTCTTGTTTGCTAGGTGGCCAAGGACCAGACGAAACGCCGAAGGTGCAGAAACCAAGGAGCACTGATCAGCAGTCAGGTAACTAAATGACATAGAGTGAAGCAATTTGGTTTCTAGTACCCCGCCGAATGCAGCGGTGGCAAAATCTAACTTTAGATTAACCATATATAATAATAATGATTAAATCACTATTCTTGTTTGCTACTTGGACAAGGAGGAAATGAAAAACCTAAGATGCGAAGACGAAAGAGCACTAATCAGCAGTCAGGTAACTGAATAACATAGATTGCCCATGGTGCATATTGCTTTCTAGTACCCCGCCGAATGCAGCGGCGGCAAAATCTAACATTAGATTATAGATAATAATGATTGAATCACTATTCTTGTTTGCTAGGTGGACAAGGACCAGACGAAACGCCGAAAAAGCGAACACCAAGGAGCACTGATCAGCAGCCAGGTAACTAAATAACATAGAGTGCCCAACGTGAATATTGTTTTCTAGTACCCCGCTGAATGCAGCGGCGGCTAAATTTAATTTTAGATTAAATATACATATGTAATATTAAATCAAAATTCTTGTTTGCTAGGTGGACAAGGACCAGACGAAACGCCGAAGAAGCGAACACCAAGGAGCACTGATCAGCAGCCAGGTAACTAAATAACATAGAGTGCCCAACGTGAATATTGTTTTCTAGTACCCCGCTGAATGCAGCGGCGGCTAAATTTAATTTTAGATTAAATATACATATGTAATATTAAATCAAAATTCTTGTTTGCTAGGTGGACAAGGACCAGACGAAACGCCGAAGGTGCGGAGACCAAGGAGCACTGATCAGCAGTCAGGTAACTAAATGACATAGAGTGAAGCAATTTGGTTTCTAGTACCCCGCCGAATGCAGCGGCGGCAAAATCTAACTTTAGATTAACCATATATAATAATAATGATTAAATAACTATTCTTGTTTGCTAGGTGGACAAGGACCAGACGAAACGCCGAAGGTGCAGAAACCAAGGAGCACTGATCAGCAGTCAGGTAACTAAATGACATAGAGTGAAGCAATTTGGTTTCTAGTACCCCGCCGAATGCAGCGGCGGCAAAATCTAACTTTAGATTAACCATATATAATAATAATGATTAAATAACTATTCTTGTTTGCTACTTGGACAAGGAGGAAATGAAAAACCTAAGATGCGGAGAAGAAAGAGTACTGATCAGCATTCAGGTAACTAAATAACATGGAGTACCCATGATGCATACTGCTTTCTAGTACCACGCCGAATACAGCGGCGGCAAATTCTAACTTAAGATTCAATATAGATAATAATGATTAAATCACTAATTCTTGTTTGCTACTTGGACAAGGAGGAAATGAAAGGCCAAAGATACGGAGACGTAAGAGCACTGATCAGCAGTCAGGTAACTAGGCAGATTGCTTTCTAGTACCCCGCTGAATGGCAGCGGCGGCAAAATCTAACTTTAGATTAACTATAGATAATAATTATTATTAAATCACTATTCTTGTTTGCTAGGTGGACAAGGACCAGACGAAACGCCGAAGGTGCGGAGACCAAGGAGCTCTGATCGGCAGTCAGGTAAGTAAATAACGTAGAGTGCCCATGGTGTATATTGTTTGCTAGTACCCTGCCGAATGCAGCGGCGGCAAAATCTAACTTAACCATAGATGATAATAATAATAATTAAATCACTATTTTTGTTTGCTAGGTGGACAAGGACAAGACGAAACGCCGAAGGTGCGGAGACCAAGGAGCTCTGATCGGCAGTCAGGTAACGAAATAACATAGATTGCCCATGGTGCATATTGCTTTCTAGTACCCCGCCGAATGCAGCGTCGGCAAAATCTAACTTAAGATTCAATATAGATAATAATGATTAAATCACTAATTCTTGTTTGCTACTTGGACAAGGAGGAAATGAAAGGCCAAAGATACGGAGACGTAAGAGCACTGATCAGCAGTCAGGTAACTAGGCAGATTGCTTTCTAGTACCCCGCTGAATGGCAGCGGCGGCAAAATCTAACTTTAGATTAACTATAGATAATAATTATTATTAAATCACTATTCTTGTTTGCTAGGTGGACAAGGACCAGACGAAACGCCGAAGGTGCGGAGACCAAGGAGCTCTGATCGGCAGTCAGGTAAGTAAATAACGTAGAGTGCCCATGGTGTATATTGTTTGCTAGTACCCTGCCGAATGCAGCGGCGGCAAAATCTAACTTAACCATAGATGATAATAATAATAATTAAATCACTATTTTTGTTTGCTAGGTGGACAAGGACAAGACGAAACGCCGAAGGTGCGGAGACCAAGGAGCTCTGATCGGCAGTCAGGTAACGAAATAACATAGATTGCCCATGGTGCATATTGCTTTCTAGTACCCCGCCGAATGCAGCGGCGGCAAAATCTAACTTAACCATAGATGAAAATAATAATAATTAAATCACTATTTTGCTGTTTGCACTGTTTGCTAGGTGGCCAAGGACCAGACGAAACGCCGAAGGTGCAAACACCAAGGAGCACTGATCAGCAGTCAGGTAACTAAATAACAGAGTGCCCATGATGCAATCTGGTTTCTAGTACCCCACCGAATGCAGCGGCGGCAAAATCTAACTTTTAAATATAGACAATAATGAATTAATCACTATTCTTGTTTGCTACTTGGACAAGGAGGAGCTGAAAGGCCTAAGATGCGGAGACGAAAGAGCACTGATCAGCAGTCAGGTAACTAAATAACTTAGAGTACCCAGTGCGCATATTTTTTTCTAGTACACCGCCGAATGCAGCGGCTGCGTAATCTTTCTTTAGATTAAATATACAGGGTGAACCGAAATTCATCGTCAAGCCGTAAACGACAGGTAGGTCATGACTACTCGGAAAAGCATGGATCTTATCTTTAATGGCTTCATGACTACTCAGAAAATCATGGATTTTATCTTTAATGGTTGCAAAACTGCGTTTTTTTATTTATTTAACACAAATTATAAAAAGTACACAATTGGTGGGCATAATGCCGATGGCATTTTCTGCCTGCCAACCACACAGGGTCAACATAAAAATACAGGCGTGCTTTAAACATAACACTAAAAAAGAAAAAAACTAGGTTCTAATTACAGATTTTGAACTAATACTAAACTATAGCATTAGGTACTTATAATAATTATACAATATTTTTGACAATAATGTATTGATAATGTATGTATTAATTATTACCTGTAGATTGTTTGCAACAGTTTGCAGATAGCTTAATTTTTTCTATTGTAAATACTAGTTTTAATTTAAATTTGTTGTTTGATTGTTATTTTCTTTCTGAATAAAGATTAGTGGAGTAAAAAAAATAATTATCTAAAATATTATTCAATCAATTTAAATGTCTACTGTGAAATACAAAAGCAAAATATAATTACTAAAGTAGCTTACCTACACAAATCAAAATGTTATGTAGCATATTAAATTTATATAAAGTGAAATGATGGTTACCTAACTAGAAGATGGGTAGAGATTTTTCGTAAAATGCTCACGAATCAGCTTTTTGAAACAATCTGCGTTATGCTTTTATTTCGCATTAAAATGAGTAAAAGTTATTTGAGTTTGTTGAACAAAAATAAAAATCCCAAAATATCGATATCTACACTTCTACAGTCACACAGCATAGAAAATTTTGGCGCCGGGCAGAGAATGTATGATTTTCAGTAAAAAGCTTGTAACTCAGAAACCATTGGAGATAGACCCAAAATATTCAGATTTTCTGGGTCATAATGAATCCATCTGTGTATTATTTTTGTTAGTGTTAGTATTTTTTGGCTTGACGTTGAGTTTTGGGAAATATACTGATTCATCATTCAAAAGTCGTAATGAATGCATCTGTGTATTATTTTGTTAGTGTTAGTATTTTTTGGCTTGACGTTGAGTTTTGGGACACCTGTAAATATACTGATTCAATTCATCATTCAAAAGTCGTAATGAATGCATCTGTGTATTATTTTGTTAGTGTTAGTATTTTTTGGCTTGACGTTGAGTTTTGGGACACTTGTAAATATACTGATTCATCATTCAAAAGTCGTAATGAATGCATCTGTGTATTATTTTTGTTAGTGTTAGTATTTTTTGGCTTGACGTTGAGTTTTGGGACACCTGTAAATATACTGATTCATCATTCAATAGTCGTAATGAATGCATCTGTGTATTATTTTGTTAGTGTTAGTATTTTTTGGCTTGACGTTGAGTTTTGGGACACTTGTAGATAATACTGATTCATCATTATATTATTATTGCCTGCGACGCAGAAGGTTGCGGGTTTGATTCCCGCCTCGGGACAAATGTGTGTACGATCTGCAGACATTTGTTCAGGGTGTTCTGGTCGTTTTCTGTATATAATAAAAAATATCTATCTATGTATTATATTATATTATGTATATCAGTTATCTAGTACCCATAACACAAGCTCTGCTTAGCTTGGGGCTAGATAATGCTGTGTGAATTGTCCAGCATTATTTATTTATAGACGGATAGCTTATCCGTCTATGAAATGCTCTTCCCCTGTACATCATACGTGCAAAATCACTTCCTATATTAAATAAACAGCTTCATCAGTATTATTTATCAGCGTAACAAAAAATACTAGTTTTTTATGTGTATCATTTTATATTATATGCGAGGACACATCAATGGTTAGAAGTTATAGTGTAAGTTTATATAAATAGTGATTACAACTGTTTGTTCTCCAAATAAAATAAAATAAAAATAAATAAATAAATCATTAGTATAGTATAATGCATGTTAGGTATTATGGTAAGTAGTGTATGTATAATGTAATTATTTTATTTTCATATTACTCAAATTAATGCCACCGTCTATATTGTTTTTTTATAAATGTTTTTAAACTTACGCGATCTGAACACATAATTATAAATACTATTTAACGGGTATTTATCATAGTCATCCCGTGACCACGGCAGTGTGTAAACCTGTCGAAACGTCGAAAAATATAGGTAAATAAACGCGATAAATACCCGTTAAATAGTATTTGTTTTTTTATGTCCAGTCCATCCCAAGGTTGCCTGGAAGAGATCGCTCAAAGCGATAAGGGCGCCCTTTGTACTTCCTTTATTCCATGTATTGTATTTTGTGTTTGTGTGATACAATAAAGAGTTTCTATCTATCTATCTTTTAAGGGCAAGACGAGGTGCCAAAGGTGCGACCGACGAGCTCTGACCAGCAGCCAGGTAACTAAAGCACATATAGAGTGCCCATGGCGTACTGTTTGACCACTTTAATAAGTCGCATCGGCAAAATTCGTCTGCACAGAAGAGAACATTTCAACCCGATTGAATACGAATGCCAACGCCGTTGAAATAATAGACTTTATTGCGTCGCGTTAAGCTTTTAAGTCAACAAAAACAGAGGCTCATGCTATCTCGCTCACAAGAACAGAGGCTTAACCTATCTCGCTCGTATGATTATGTACACGGGAAGACAAAAAAGGACCAACGTATTTTCATATGTTTCCCACTCCAAATACTACTCGCGACTGTCGAGATCGCAACGTGTGTTTGTTATTGGCCGATATTCTCTGCGTAGCCATCACCCAATAGCAACCACACATGTTTCGCGCGCAAAGGCTGAGCGATATGATTGGCTAGGATTTTTTCGTCTACCAAAGTTAAGGTACGCAGGTAGGTACATCGGTGTGACTTATTAAAGTGGTACTACTGTACATTCTGGTATCCCGCCGAATGCAGCGGCGGCAAAATAAAAATAGATAATTGACGACCTCTGTGGTGCGGTGGGCGAAGGTCTGCCTGCGACGCAAGAGGTTGCGGATTCGATTCCCGCCTTGGGACAAATATTTGTACGATCTGCAGGTATTTGTTCCGGGTGTTCTGGTCGTTTTCTATGTATAGTAAAAAATATCTGTCTATGTAATATATTGTATTATGTATATCAGTTATCTAGTACCCATAACACAAGCTCTGCTTAGCTTGGGGCTAGATAATGCTGTGTGAATTGTCCAGCATTATTTATATTTATTTATTATTTATTTAACATACTTGCAAGTACATATTTTGATTGATACCTTGTGTTACCTATTACGTACCGCGCTGGGGCGGCGCGGCGACCGCGGGTCTAACTGTATAAATACGACCCGGTCTTGTTTTTATTATTATGAATTTGACAAAAAATCTTTGTACTGAATTTTATATGCCAACTGTACTATTTGTCAACGCAATGACAAGCCGCCATTTTAGATTCGTTTATCTATTAAATCGACTTAGATATCAGTTATTTAGTACCCATGACACAAGTTCTGCTTAGCTTGAGGCTAGATGATGCTGTGTGAATTGTCTAGCATTATTTATGTATTTATTTATTTTATTTGTTTAACAGTCGGACAAGGACCCGACGCAACTAAGATGCGCAGACGGAAGAGCTCTGATCAGCAGCCAGGTAACTAGATAACACAAGACTGCCCATGGCGCACATTGCCCCCTCACCTCAACTGCTTATAATGGTCCACTGCTGGACGTAGGCCTCCCATGGGGGTAATGCCCATAATCCCTCTGGCATGCGGGTATCGTAATATTCATTAATAAATCCAAATATTTTTCACAGATACATCCGGCAACGCCGACAAGCCCGGCACATCAGGAAAGAAGCGGAAATCCGATAAGGACGATGGTTCATCCGACGATGACAACACGCCGACTAAAGTGACTGCCACTATGAGGACCATAGCAACGCAGACTGGCTGCTCTAAGAGGAACGGCAAAGGTATTATAAATAAATAAATAAATAATGCTGGACAAGTCACACAGCGTTACCTAGCCCCAAGCTAAGCAGAGCTTGTGTTATGGGTACTAGATAACTGATATACATAATACAATACAATACACAGATAGATATTTTTTATTATATATAGAAAACGACCAGAACACCCTGAACAAATACCTGCAGGTCGTGCAAACATTTGTCCTAAGGCGGGAATTGAACCCGCAACCTCCTGCGTCGCAGGCAGACCTTCGCCCACCGCGCCACATCGGTCGACAGGGATTTGGAGCTGTTCTTCTTGCAGCATGGCACGGGGATTCTTGTCTAGGGTAGAATAGAGGAAATCCGACAAGGACGATGGTTCATCCGACAATGACAACTCGCCGACTAAAGTGACTGCCACTACGAGGACCATAGCAACTCTGACTGGTTGCTCTAAGAGGAACGGCAAAGGTATAAATAATGTGACAGAGATGTGGAGCTGTTCTTCTTGCAGCCTGGCACGGGGATTCTTGTCCAGGGTAGAATAAATAAATAAAATAAATAATGCTGGAAAATTCACACAGCATTATCTAGCCCCAAGGTAAGCCGAGCTTGTGTTATGGGTACTAGATAACTGATATACATAATATAATACATTACATAGATAGATATTTTTATTATACATAGAAAACACCCAGACCAACGGAACAAATTTCTGCAATCGTACCCAAATTTGTTCCGAGGCGGGGATCGAACCCGCAACCTCTTGCGTCGCAGGCAGACTCTCGCCCGCTGCGCCACTAAGGTCGTCAAAGAATAGAGATAGAGATCACGTCAACTGCGAGTTGGACTCGCGCACAGAGGGTTCCGTAAATTTAAGAGTTTGTTGTGTGTGTTCTTTTTTCTTGCCAAATAGCATGATTCTTAATCAACGGAAAGTAGTGCCTTAGATTTTGGTCACTAGCGAGATAAAAAATCTATTTTATCTTTAAATTTACGATTTTTCGTTTTTTAGTTTTCTGATTTTTCCCTTTACTTGTGCTATAAGACCTTGCTTCTTGCCAAATGGCTTTGGGTGCATGTGATTCCCTAGGAAGTTTCAAAATATTTGGACCTAAACGTCTGTAACTTTTGATTGCGTTGACTTAGAAGTTTGATTTATATCGCGGCTCCAAGAGGTTACGAGCCTGAGTATATGGTGTGAATTTCACCTCGATACCACGCGTTTTTGAGAAAAGAGGGTTGACAGACGGACAACAAAGTGATCCTATATGGGTTCCTCTTTTCCTATTGAGGCTCGGAATCGAAACCCTAAAAATGACGTCACTTTGTCATACAATTCTTATAATGCGTATGTCATTTAAAAACGCACTCCTTCCACTTCAAAAATTTACGCAATGTACGCCGATGTATTGTCATTATTGTCTATTCTACCATAGACAACAATCACAGTGCTAGGAGGCATGTTATTTCAATAAAAAACTTGTTGTAGATTGCTGAATTTGGTTCGAATCTGATTTTTTGTTAATGGCAATATGTGTCTGGACACAATTCTGCCAGTGTCAAGTAATGGAAAATAATTTTGTACAATTCACACAGCATTATCTAGCCTCGAGCTAAGCAGAGCTTGTGTTATGGGTACTAGATAACTGATATACATAATTTAATAGCTCAATAGATATTTTTACTTAACGAACAAATGTCTGCAGATCGTGCACACATTTGTCCCGAGGCGGGAATCGAACCCGCAAACCCCTGCGTGGCTGGCAGATTTTCGCCCACTGCGCCACAGAGTTCGTTAATTATACAGGGTGTCCGGTAATTAATGGATAACCCCGCAGGCACTTGTGGGGGGGCAGAAGGGCAACTCAGAAAAAAATATAAAAAAAATCTATCTGCATTTTTTTATTTTTTTTAAGTGCAAAATTTTATAGCTTTGTTCAAATTTTTGGACATTACGGCTACAAATTGAATAAAAACGAATTGATTTCGTTTGAATTCGTTATTATTCAATTTGTAGCCGTAGTGCCCAAAAATTTGAACAAAGGTATAAAATTTAGCACTTAAAAAAAAATAAAAAAAATCCTAGACCGTTGCAGATAGATTTTTTTTATATTTTTTTCTGAGTTGCCCTACTGCCCCCCCACAAGTGCCTGCGGGGTTATCCATTAATTACCGGACACCCTGTAGAGATAATTTGATATTTTTCACCTAAACTGACCGCTATATATTTTGTATAGAATCTGCAGATTTTGGTTCCTGGTGTTCAGGTCGTTTTTCGTGCATGCATCAGTTATCTAGTACCCATAACACAAGCTCTGCTTAGCTTGGGGCTAGATGATGCTGTGTGAATTGTCCAGCATTATTTATTATTTATTTTATTAAGTTATATTGTTGAGGTATCGCAATCGGCTATAGCAACGTATGGAAGGCAATGAGTTCAAATCCCACATAAACCTTATTTACCTTTCTTAAATTCTTTATTGTACACCAAAATACAAACATAAAAATAAAACAACGAAAATTTATGTACAAAGGCGAGCTTAACCCTAACAGAGTTTTCTGACAGCAAACCTAGGGGTATTAAGAGAGTTTGTGCAATGCGTGTGAATAGCAATGTGTATATACAAGTCAGAAAATAAAAACCTTTATATTATTTTTGTGTTTTAATGTATGTATGTTTCCATACAGGTTCTGATTCTTCAAAGAAAACCAAGATGGTTCGTACACCACGACGTGTGGTTGAAATCACGTTCGGCGAGAGAATTACACACGCACAACTCCCGAGATTAATGTCGGAAGGTTAGTAAAACTAGGATTTTAAAATCACGTAACCTTTATTAACATTTCAAGTTACATGGTCAGGTATTAAATAAATAAATAATAAATAATGCTGGACAATTCACACAGCATTATCTAGCCCCAAGGTAAGCAGAGCTTGTGTTATGGGTACTAGATAACTGATATACGTAATGTTATACATTACATAGATAGATATTTTTTATTATACATAGAAAACACCCAGACCAACGGAACAAATTTCTGCAGATCGTACACAAATTTGTTCCGAGGCGGGGATCGAACCCGCAACCTCTTGCGTCGCAGGCAGACTCTCGCCCGCTGCGCCGCCACTGAGGTCGTCAAATAAGCGTCCTAAACATAAATATTACAATAGTAACATTAGGTACTATGACACTGCATAGGTATGTAGTTAGTACAAATCTATAAATTAATACATAAGAATTTATAAAACCATAATAAATAATATTTAAATCATTATTGAAAATAGACTCTGCTTTATTAAGAAAGAAAATTACAATCAAATAATACAATTAAATTAATACAAGTATTTACAATAGAAACAATTGAGCTATCTGCAAACTGTTGCAAACAATCTACAGGTAGCTCATCATCATCATCATCAGCCTATACCAGTCCACTGCTGGACATAGGCCTCCCCTAATGAGCGCCACAGCGCCCTGTGCTTGCCGCATCCAGCATCTGCCAGCAGTCTTTCGCAAATCGTCATCCCACCTGGTTGAGCTACCTCACAAGAACCGACAACCGCTGGGGTAAACGTGTTCTTGAGTGGAGACCGCGACTCGGAAAACGTAGTGTAGGACGCCCTCCTACCAGGTGGGACGACGATTTGCGAAAGACTGCTGGCAGATGCTGGATGCGGCAAGCTGAAGACAGGGCGCTTTGGCGCTCATTAGGGGAGGCCTATGTCCAGCAGTGGACTGGTATAGGCTGATGATGATGATGTTACATAATCGTAAATTATCGTTTATTATCCGTGAATTCACGGAAGTCATAAAATAATTTTTCCATAAGCCATTGTTTTATCTTGTACTTGAAGGATTGTGCTGACGCCACTTCTACAATTTTAGCCGGCAGGCGGTTGTACACCGTGGGTCCCATGACCCATCACATGAATCATCTTCGACATTTTTGTAAGCTTACGGGGTAGAGCTCGCAGTTTCCCAGAATTTACCGTCTTTTATCATGCATTTTCTTTCTTTTATCATTTCGTCTTCTTTTATCTTCTTCTTCTTTTATCATTTCATCTTTATCAAACATCAATATAGTTTATTTCTTTAAGCTTTCAAAATAAGCACTTAGACAAATCATATTTTATACCATAAACAGGTTTATAAACAGTTATTATTAACAAATAAGAAACAAGGCAACAACGGTTCACGGTAGGGCTGGTCCACCAGTTTAAAGTCGCCCAGCGAGCTATGGAGAGAGCTATGCTCGGTGTTTCTCTGAAGGGTAGGATTCGCAACGAATACATCCGACAGAGAACCAAGGTTATCGACATAGCTCAAAGGATTAGCAAGCTGAAGTGGCAGTGGGCTGGCCATATCTCGAGAAGAACCGACAACCGCTGGGGTAAACGTGTTCTTGAGTGGAGACCGCGACTCGGCAAACGTAGTGTAGGACGCCCTCCGACCAGGTGGGATGACGATTTGCGAAAGACTGCTGCCAGATGCTGGATGCGGCAAGCTGGAGACAGGGCGCTCATTAGGGGAGGCCTATGTCCAGCAGTGGACTGATGTAGGCTGATGATGTATGATGTAAGAAACAAGGTGTTATTGATTTTGTCCACTTCAATTTTTTGTCCATTTAATTTTTTTGACTATTTTTGGAAGAAGTGGAAATAAACCACTAGTAAGTGTATATATGACTTATAAACGAATACATAGTTATTTGCATATATAAGTCTAAATATAATGTGATTTAGATAGAAGTCAATATTTATCTAAGACTAACTAAGCTTAACATTATTTTCCTTATACACTATTGTCGATGCGGAACTGAGCGACATCTGACCAAGCATTTACTTCATTAATGTAATCATCTATGAAGTAAAATGCTTTGTTGATAAGATTTCGTTTGAAGTATTTTTTAAATTTACGAATAGGGAGCTCAGTTGCTTCAGATTAAAGCTTGTTGTTATAGAAGCGTACGCAATTTCCCATAAATGATTTCCCTACTAATTCATCGGTCGGTCCTATCCTGCTATTAAATTGTGTGTATTTGTTTAATAAATAAGAAATTACTTCACATTCTTACATGTTCCCTAACTTTCGCCTTTATAAAACTACTAGCGACCCGCCCCGGCTTCGCACGGGTACTACATTATGCATGTATTATACATATAAAACTTCCTCTTGAATCACTCTATCTATTAAAAAAACCGCATCAAAATCCGTTGCGTAGTTTTAAAGATTTAATCATACATAGGGATATAGGGACAGAGAAAGCGACTTTGTTTTATACTCTGTAGTGAAGAAGGGTAACTTGAATGCTCATATTGTTCTTACAGCTCCTGCTAACAATAACACCGTGCAAGATAACAACCAAGGCTCTGCTGGTCCTAGCGTGCAACCCATGGACGTAGAGCAAAGACCTTCGAACGATATTCAAAACCCTGTACATCCTGAGGCTGTTGCTGGACATTCTTTAGAACCGGACCCTATGGAGTTTGACAGATATGTCAGGGATATGCGAAGGCTTATAATAGCTGCACATAGTGCAGCTATGAATCTCGCAACTCAAGCCGAACTTGGTAATCAAGCTGGACGTGCACAGGCCGCTTCCGATAACACAGCCCAAGCCAGACATACAGAGAATGAGACAGACAAAACTAAAAATGAGACGGAACAGAAAAACAAAAAGGATATGGATGTAGACGAAAAATCTATAACCGATAACCCAGACTCTAATCCAGACACGGCTGGGCCTTCTACTAGTGAACAATCCAATAACGTACGTGTTTACACCCGCAATTACGTATATTATAGCCGTCGTAAAGTTCGGGATCCTGATAATAGATCTGAAGCTGGGAATCAAGCTGGAAGCTCCAGTAGCAATGAAAATGGTGGCAACACTCGGGCTACAGAAAATGAGGCAGAGAAACCTGCGAATGAGGCAGAAGAAGCTGCGAATGAGGCAGAAGAAGACAACGCGACCAGAGATGCGGGAAATCAGACGAGAAATCTGTATAATGGTGTACCAGGTATAGATGATGTTCCTCTGACTCCAGAGCAAGAGGAAAGGAATCGGATCCTTTACGAGAACAGGTATGATTAGACGTTTTTAAAAAAAAAACACTTAATTTACCATAAAACTAAATTATAGGCGCTGCGCAGCCATGTTGGGTCACTATAATGCACGACAATTTATTGTACGGCCGAATAATGTACACCTTGATAATCCGTGTCAAAACCTATTAAAATTGGAAGCCATGACACGGATTATCAAGGTGTGCATGTGCACTATTCGGCCGTACAATAAATTGTCGTGCATTATAGTGACCCGACGACCTCTGTGGCGGGCTTAGGTCAGCGACGAAAAAAATTGCGAGTTCGATTCCCGTCTCGGAAAAAAAATGGCAGACAAAAATACATCAATTTTTGTACCTTCTGCAGACATGGCTTACATGCTTCTTTCGCTTCTACAAAAAAATACTCAAGCTAGTTCGAAAAATTATTAGGAAGATCATTTTTAGCGATATAGGTACATATATAATTTTTTCTAAGTGTTTTTTAGCTTGACTTGCACAATAATTGAAAGCATATTTCTTGAAAGGTACGACATATTTTATGTAACATATTTCTGGTTCTATACTCTTCTTTCTCAATATCTATGTTCTCTGTGTAGGTAAAATCAAAAATACCGGTCTATGTTTTTAGGACCAGATCTATATGGACTGTTTAGCATTATTATTATTATTATCTAAAATTAAACCACTTTCACTTTAATTACGATAGCAATGAAACCTAAACTTGAATAAATTGTTTCCAGGGCTCACAACCTATTAGATGACCAATCGCTGCATTTAAGTAACATGGGTAACCTAGACCACGCAGCTCGGGTCGTGATAGACGCATTCGCGCAGACCGAAAATCGTCAGAGGCCGGCAAGAGATGCTGAGAGGCAACGGCTTTACCAGTTCAGGCAGTACCGGAGGCCGATTGTTATAGAAGAGTTTATAAACAGCATCGGCAATGAGGCCAGGAATCAGAGGCCAATGCCACGCGGTGTTCTTTTTGCAGGTAAATATTTCTACTGTATTTTATTTATATTTAAAACTTTTTTGCATTAAGAATGAATGAATGAACACTTTATTGCACTTAAAATAAAAAAATAACAAAATAAACCTTATATCTAAATTTAAAAACTATCAGTACAATAGGCGGCCTTATCGCTGATAGCGATTTCTCCCAGGCAACCCAGGGGAGGGATAAAAGAAATATAAGAGTTGGTAGTGCACAAACAGTTGAAAAATAAATTAAGCAATAACATAAAAAATAAAAATTAACATACTACATACAAACATCACTATTCAAAACAATTCTAAAAACTAGCCTAGAAATTATCTACAAATAGCTTTATACAATAGGTGGGTACCACAGAAATACAGAGTAAATCGTCAACATCACGTCACTGATGAAACTAAAATCACATCTGACGTTACAGAATCTGAATAAGGAGGGGAGGGGAGTAAGAGTGAAGGAAATATTTAGGTAGCTGAAGATAGGAAATGGGACTTTAATTTTGATTTGAAGGAGTTGATGGAAGGCGCAAGTCTGACATCAGCAGGCAGTTTGTTCCAGAGCCGTACAGCATGAACACTAAAGGAGTTGCCGTAGAAAGTTTGGGAGTGGGTGGTGTAGTGTTTGCAGGAACTCAATGCCATGCAAACATACACTATCTCGTGGTCCATGTATTGCCAAAGCAAGCTGTCAGTGTCATACGTCATTGACGGGTGACAGACAGTCAGTTGACATGGTCAACTGACGTGTCAGGCAAGTCCGTAGCGCGGGAACGCCAGTTGCTCGGGAACCGTTGGCGGGGGTGTGTGCTGCTTTGCAATACGTGGATGTGGCGAGCTAGTGTATGTTTGCATGGCATTGAGTTCCTGCAAACACTACAGGTGGGAAATTTGAGTAGTAAGTTATCTGATGACCTAAGATTGTGGGAGCTAGAAGAATGAAGGAACTCAAACCTTTAAATTAAGGTACAGTTTGACCACTTTAATAAGTCGCTTCGGCAAAATTCGTTTGCACAAGAGAATAATTATTTCAACACGATTGAATACGAATGACAACGCCGTTGAAATAATAGACTTTATTGCGTTGCGTTAAGCTCTGAAGTCAATAAAAACAGAGGCTCAAGCTATCTAGCTCACAAGAACAGAGGCTTAACCTATCTCGCTCGTATGATTATGTACACGGGAAGACGAAAAAGGACCAACGTATTTTCATATTATGTATCCCACTCAAAATACGACTTGCGAATGTCAAGATCGCGACGCCGAACGCGGACGTCATGCGCGTAGCCATCACCCAATAGCAACCACACATGTTTCGCGCTCATAGGCAAAGCGTTATGATTGGCTAGGATTTTATCGCGCCTACCAAAATTAAGGCATCTGCGCAGGTACCCACATCGGTGGAAAATCGTTTGTTTTTAAAAATACATAATCACAATTAAATGAGAGCGAAGTTATAAATATGTTTAAAAATTTATAAAAAATAATTTTCGCTCTCACTAATGATGATAATGTATTTAAAAAAAACTGAAAAGATTCAAACATAGCTGTTTCTTTTCCGATTATGTATGCAAAATTTCATTAAAACCGGGGACGTAGTTTCCAAATGAATCGAAAAATACGTTTGTATGGGAGCTTAGAGGTTCCCTCCCACTTTAACGACTACTTGGCGCGCGCCGCCGCCCCGCCATGCTTGAGGTACCCAGCTATAGGACCATCCTACTTAAGTTTGCCCCCATGTCACTCGCTATCATCTACTGAATATCCTGTCCGAAAACAGCGTAGATATATTTTATCAAAACCTGCCGAAAGTCATGGAAATGGCATAGCTTGTGATAGAAGCAAAAACATACTCAGAGTTTCCCTGAAGGATAGGATTCGCAACGAATACATCCGACAGAGAACCAAGGTTATCGACATAGCTCAAAAGATTAGCAAGCTGAAGTAGCAGTGGGCTGGCCATATCTCGAGAAGAACCGACAACCGCTGGGGTAAACGTGTTCTTGAGTGGAGACCGCGACTCGGCAAACGTAGTGTAGGACGCCCTCCGACCAGGTGGGATGACGATTTGCGAAAGACTGCTGCCAGATGCTGGATGCGGCAAGCTGAAGACAGGGCGCTATGGCGCTCATTAGGGGAGGCCTATGTCCAGCGGTGGACTTGTATAGGCTGATGATGATGAATATCCTAGATACGTTTAGTAGATGTAGGATCGCCTTAGGGTTAAAAAAAACCTGTTATGATGTTATGTTGACGATAAATAAATAAATTATTATATCCTATTTTTAGAAAATAAATTGTTATTAATTACATAATTGTTGTTTTAATTGTTGTTACAGGTTTGATTCCAGCTAGGCTGGACCACTCCGCTCTTATAAGCGACTCTTCAATCCGCCGTTTTGGACGAGCTACAGGGGAGAATATCGTTTACCTTGGTAAGATTACACGATTAACTTACTAAGCTTAAGGCGAGGTTATCCAACAACATTAGGCATTTCGCGTTACCTCAGCCCCCCTCATGTTTAGCGCACGACGTATTTGTTTACGCTCCCGGCAGGCTGTGCGCCACTTGATCTTGCGTGACCGCGCGGTATCTTAGTGCCACAGTATAGCAAATCAAGCAGTAGGTAAGTATGTTATGTCCTTACTAGTTTCTTCCCGCGGTTTCGCACGCGTGTTCTATCCTATGGAAACTGATTTAGGATTTAAAAAATAGCCTATGTATTATTCCAGGCTTAGTACTAACTGTATATGTGCAAAATTTCAGCACGATCCGTTGAATCGTTTTTTCGTGAAGAGGTAACAAACATCCATCCATCCATCCTTCAATCCATCCAACTTTCGCATTTATAATATTATAGTGCGACTAACTTCAGGTAGGTAGGGTAATAAATAACAATTTTACCAGTATTTTTATTACTTACGAATTACGATGTAGTGACTGTACCTAATTCTACACATAGATCTACGAGTAGGTACCGTCACAAAGCTAGGTCAACTAATTATATTACATAGATAGATATTTTTTACTATACATAGAAAATACCCAGAGCACCTGGAACAAATATTTGCTGATCGTACAAACAAATATTTGTCCCAATGCGGGAATCGAACCCGCAATCTCCTGCGTCGCAGGCGGAACTTCGGCCGCCATGCCACATCGGTCGCCGAAGCTAATTACAAATTCTATTTGTTTGTACAAATCATCTACCTTACCTACCTACTAGAGATGTAACGAATATTCGCATCCGCATTCGCATTCGCGAATATTCGCAGGATTTTCAATATTCGCATTCGCATTCGTCAAAATCTATGCGAATATTTGGCGAATGTTGATGGAACAAAAACTTCTCTAATATATTTAAAAAACTGTTCTCTTTTACATGCGGAATTATAAAAAAACTCTGCACATCTCGTAAATAGGGATGATGACAGTAACAAAAAGCATCATTATTATGTATTTACTAAATTATATCAGAGCCATACATGACAAAAAGTATTTTAATTTTTATTTTGATCAAGATCAATTATTATTTTGATAAATAACAAAATACAATAATCAGCCATGCATGACACGTTGAACAACAATTAGAGACCCATGACGTCATGTTGTCACAAAGTAAAATGGAAGGCACAGAATAACCACAGAAATAAGTAATGTAAGTAACGTATGACTTTCTTCAATCAATAGCTTGCTTCTTTGTTTCTTGACAATATTATTAATACTTGTTTTTATTATTTGATTGTATTTCTTATTTGTAAAGACATACTAATGAATAATAAATATTATGGTAATTCTGTACCATAAAAATGTGTGCATCGGTGACGTCACAGACAGTCGCCACGAGTATTGTAGCGTGTTAGAGCGAAATTGAAATTACATTTTTAAAAACTCAATTTTACCTTCAAAATCCATGTTTTTTGTAGAAATATGTTTTATTTTCTATTCAGTAGATGTTTAAAAATATCAAGGAGTAGTCTCAAAATCAATCATCATGCCTTTTACTATATTTTATTACGGCACTCTTATTGCTAATTCTTTAATAGGAACTTTGTAAGAAACTTTGACAAAGGTTTACAATTTAACTTAAAAAAAATATGTTGAACAGACTTTGATTGGGTGACTAGTGTCTGTCCGTGGCTTTGCACGCGTTTCTACGGTAAACGTTCTAACGTTTAATGTTTTTTTTTTCCATGGGAACTAATATGTGAGATCGAAAAGTAGCCTAGCCTTTGCTTTGAATGACAATGTATTGATTATTCTAACCCAGGGGTTAAGGTAACCTTTTAATGGCGGGAACCACTTGACAAATTTATGGTTTGTTTTTGGCGTGCACAGACCTTGATTGGAGGACCTAGGACAAGGCCGTCTTTTATTTTTCATTATTATGTTATACTGGTTAATAAATAAATATGTATATTTGAAATATTAAAAAAACAAGTTAATTTCTAGTTACACCCAACCCAAATCTCATAAGCTAGAAATTTTAAATTTGAAGCATAGGAGTTTTGGAAATTACACCCCCAAAAGAAAAGAGGATTGCAGTTTTTTACGTGTTTCTTTTAACTCTACGATGTGGCCAAATTTGCTTGAAATTTACCAAAAATACAAAGCCGTTGAACACGTATTTCAGGATTTTTCAAAATATTAATGAAATGGTTAGGTATATGAAAGTTTGAGATTTGTAGTTGGGCTCCGACTTAAAAGGGCTGTAACTTTCTAACGCATAACGCTATTGTACTGAAATTTTTCTGAGTATATAAAAAACAAATAGATTGAAAAACGACTATCAGAAATTTTCAAGAAAACTCTTAATATGATATGCGTTTTTCAATCCATTGTTTTTTATATACTCAGAAATTTTCAGAACAATAGCGTATTGTATTATATCAGTAGCGTTATCCTTGTAACTTTTAAACCAGTACCCCTATTTATAACTTTACATTTTGCATGTTCCGCATCCACTAATATAAATAAGTCTAAACGTGGTCTAAATTTTACTCATTGTTTTCATGGAGGCACTCATTTTTCCCAAAATAACTATAAAAACAAACAAATCCAACTCCAACCGACAAATGTGTGGATAAAAATATTATCAAACAAACAACGCGATTGGTAGACGAAGATAGCAATTATCAAGCGATTCATCTTCTTTTATTTTTTGCTCTGCATCTGTTTTGATACAATTATGCCAATAAAAGTTTCAAATTCTGTAATTATCAAGGTTGTGAATTGTCAATGTCATGAATGAATGAAATAAACATTATTACTCGTACGTAGTGTAGGACGCCCTCCGACCAGGTGGGATGACGATTTGCGAAAGACTGCTGGCAGATGCTGAATGCGGCAAGCTGAAGACAGGGCGCTATGGCGCTCATTAGGGGAGGCCTATGTCCAGCAGTGGACAAATATAGGCTGATGATGATGATGATGACTCGTACGTAATTGGTAGTTGAAGATAGCTAATAGTAAGCGTTGGAATTGGACAACGCGCGCGCCAATAAACGATACGTGAAGTTGGCGGCAAGTTCGAAATACCAACATTCGCATTCGCATTCGCGAATGTGACGAATGTGTGTAACGAATGTCGAAAATTTGACATTCGTTACATCCCTACTACCTACCTACTATATTTTTTATACTGTACTGTGGCGCGTCAACAATATGAATGTAGGTAAGTAGCTACTAACAAAAGTTTGGAACTTAGCGGCATTGTAGGAAATCATTTATACATTATCGTAAATAGGAATCGTACCTTTATTACATACCTACATAAGTGAGTGACAAGGAAACTATTTCTTTGTGTAGGTACCTAGGTATATATAAAATATAACTTTATAACGAAGCTACTTACCTACCTACATGCCAATAATCTGATAAAATCATGAGAAGCATTTTTCGAGTAACAGTTTTCTATGCTGTCTTAGGTTTCAATTTTCTTTTTATTACCCATATTTTATAACAGCACTGCACCAATTTGAAACGCGGGGGGAGTTTTCGGGAGACAAACGGCGTGCGTCCAACCTCGAAGACGTCTAGACGGGCACTGGCCGCCCGGCGCGAGCGTCTGAACGGGTAGATTTTCATAGTTTTCTTTCACAGAGATTAATAATAACTATATTCAAATATTTTTTTTTACAATTCCCTTGTAAATAAGAAGCCCTATCTTATGATATAACTTTGACATGATTTTAAGAAGAAACCTCTTAGTATCAACCGTTTGAAATATCGATTTAGTGTCAACTTTATGATTTTTTTTTATCGAGAAAATTGTTATTATCCACGTTTCTATCTTCATAAAGCGCTAGAGTATATGTTCAACTATAATAAAAATAAAAAAAATCGCACAACTTTTACATTTTAGTAGAGATACAGTTGTTTAAAAACCTAAAAGATTCGTCCATTCTCAGACTACCTCGCCTTAAATGAAAGAAACAAATTCTTAACAGTGAGATTTAAGAGTTCATTATTAAATTTTAGTGGAAAATTTTAACTAAATACTAGGTACATTGCTTTTAATGTTTGTATTGCTTTTAGTGTATTTTTTTAATGTCAATTAATTTAATCTAACTATATTTTCTATTGAATCCTACTGTAATTAGTATAATTGGCTTAGGGTCGTTCTAATTACACAAACAAATAAATAAATAAAATTGGATAAAATTAAAACATCAAATTCGTCATAAAATTAAAACATCAAATTCGTCAAACCGTTCGAAACAAAATACTATAAAATAAAAATTATGTAATAAAATGCAATAAAAACATATAAAAATATTCAAAAATTTATCAATTGTTATTATATACACATGCATGGATCCGAAATAAAATAAAACTGTTTTGATTTTTAGTTCCAATATGTTATCAAAGTATGTTTAATGAAATGTTTGTACGCTTAAGCGTCAGTATCTAGCGCTCTAAAATACATAAGTCTTATGTACTGATTGTAAAATTACCTGATTGACAAACAATAAATGAATTATGATGTATAAATATATCAAAAGTTTACCTAAAAATAGCGATATACATAATATAAATACTAGAAATAAACATAAACTAAAAACTTGCTGTGCCCACAACCAGGCGCCAGGCACAAAATTAATGTACCTACTTATCTTTTAAAGGGCAATGTATACGCTTCTACAACAAAACTCCTAGTGAGTTGTAAAATCTATCAGTAAATAAATTCAAACAAATTGTCAAACCTTGTGCAAAAGGCGTACTACGAAATATCAGATTATCTAGAAGATAAAAAGCTTGGGACAGGTTTTGCTTCAACTCGAAAAATAACAACTAATAGGCTATAGTTTTCTTCGTCGCTTCATTATTTTGTCCACATACCGAAGCGACCGAAATCAAAAATACCACGTTATTTCCGTGTCAATGTTTTATTAAAAAAAAATTGACCTTTCTAAGTGTACATTTTTGTATTTATGGAAATAAAGAATTTTTTATTTGATTTATTGAATCTTCACCCCTTATTCAGATCATATTCTATTATATTCAGCTACCATCAAAACTTTCACATATGTACAGTCGTGGTCAACTAATTAGGGACTTTCAAGATAGTGAAGAGCAATAACCGGTTATGTACATATAAATATAAAACCATATTGATTTCTCAGCACCTATTATTTGCATAATTTGGTCCGATTATTATGCTATAAATGGCTGTAAATAAAAGAATAAATAAATAGAAAAAAGTATTTAATATCAAAGGTTGAACATGTATTCAATTTTAAGGTATAATTCTGTAGCTGGACATTTAATTAAGGACAGTAAACTATAATGAAAAATAGAGTTAAACAAAACTAATAATCTGCAGTATTATAATATCTTTAACAGCTCCATTTTATTGCGTGTAAAATCAGTACCCAGTAGCAAAACCTTTGTTAGTAATTACCGCTTGACACCGATGTGGCATAGACATTATCAGTTTCTGGCATGTTTCGACAGGAATGTTTGCCCATGCCTCACAAAAAGCTTCATTAAGTTCATCTAAAGTTGTGGTACGATAAGTGGCAACTTTTTTCTTGATTTCGTGCCAAAGGTGCTCGATTGGGTTAAGGTCCGGGCTATTTGCTGGCCAATCTAGCACCGATACTGACTGACTGGTAAGAAACGACTTGACTGAACGGGCGGTATGTTTCGGGTCGTTATCATGCTGAAACGTCCATATAATAGGGAGATGCTCCTCAGCATAGGGAAGCATCGTTTCCTCCAATATTGCCTTGTATTGATGTTGGTCTAAGTTACCCTGAACTTTCCTCACAGGTCCCACTCCACGTCCAGAAAATGAACCCCACATTTTAATGTTTCCACCGCCATGTTTCACCTGCTTTTTTGTGAATCTTGGATTCATTTCCGCTTTTACTGGACGCCGTACGTATTGCCTTCCATCTGAAGAAATCAAATTAACCTTGGTCTCGTCAGAGAATAATACATGTTGCCATTGGGCGTAGGTCCAATGTCCATATTTACGTGCAAACGCCAAACGAGCATTTCTATGTTCTTTCTTCAACAACGGTACTTTGCGAGCCACTCTTCCGAACAACCCTGCTTCTACCAGACGTCGTCGAACGGTCCTCGCTGAGACACCAGCTCTTTCGTCTGTCCCAAATACTTCGTGTTTAATTACAATAGAGCCTAGAAACGGATCTTTCTTAGCTAACCTGGAGCTGTGTGAACTTGGCACCCGACTTTGGACAAACGAAATTTTTTTTAGCGATTCGTATAGATAATCGTTTGTAGTTGATTGTAGTAAAAAAATTTTCGTTTGTAGTAGCTCAAAAAAAAAGTTAGGCTACTTCGAAAAAAACTCAGCACCCGAGTTTGGACAAATTAAATTTTTCTTAGCGATTCGTATAGATAATCGTTTGTAGTTGATTGTAGTAAAAAAAATTTCGTTTGTAGTAGCTCAAAAAAAAAGTTAAGCGACTTTGAAAAATAACTCGGCACCCGACTTTGGAAAATCGTTATTTTTATTAATGATTCTTAAAGATAATCGTTTGTAGTTGTTTGTAGTGAAATTTTTTTCGTTTGTAGTATCTCAAAAAAAAAGATAAGCTACTTTGAAAAATAACTCAGCACCCCACTTAAGGAAATCGTTATTTTTATTATTGATTCTTATAGATAATCGTTTGTAGTTGTTTGTAGTGAAATTCTTTTCGTTTGTAGTAGCTCTGAAAAAAAGTTAGGCTACTTCGAATTTTTTTTTATATAAAATATCTTGACTTTCAAAAATCGAACATTTTTTTATGGAAACGTGTAGACAATCGTTTGTAGTTGTTTGTAGTGAAATTCTTTTCGTTTGTAGTAGCTCTGAAAAAAAGTTAGGCTACTTTGAATTTTTTTATTTCAATTAATTATCCTAACTTTAAAAAATCGAATATTTTTTTATGGAAACGTGTAGACAATCGTTTGTAGTTGTTTGTAGTGAAATTCTTTTCGTTTGTAGTAGCTCTGAAAAAAAGTTAGGCTATTTCGAATTTTTTTACGAAAAATATCTTGACTTTAAAAAATCGAATATTTTTTTATGGAAACGTGTAGACAATCGTTTGTAGTTGTTTGTAGTGAAATTCTTTTCGTTTGTAGTAGCTCTGAAAAAAAGTTAGGCTACTTTGAATTTTTTAATTTCAATTAATTTATCCTAACTTTAAAAAATCGAATATTTTTTTATGGAAACGTGTAGACAATCGTTTGTAATTGTTTGTAGTGAAATTCTTTTCGTTTGTAGTAGCTCTGATATAAAGTTAGGCTACTTTGAATTTTTTAATTTCAATTAATTATCCTAACTTTAAAAAATCGAATATTTTTTTATGGAAACGTGTAGACAATCGTTTGTAGTTGTTTGTAGTGAAATTCTTTTCGTTTGTAGTAGCTCTGAAAAAAAGTTAGGCTATTTCGAATTTTTTTACGAAAAATATCTTGACTTTAAAAAATCGAATATTTTTTTATGGAAACGTGTAGACAATCGTTTGTAATTGTTTGTAGTGAAATTCTTTTCGTTTGTAGTAGCTCTGATATAAAGTTAGGCTACTTTGAATTTTTTAATTTCAATTAATTATCCTAACTTTGAAAAATCGAATATTTTTTTATGGAAACGTGTAGACAATCGTTTGTAGTTGTTTGTAGTGAAATTCTTTTCGTTTGTAGTAGCTCTGAAAAAAAGTTAGGCTACTTTGAATTTTTTCATTTCAATTAATTATCCTAACTTTAAAACATCGAATATTTTTTTATGGAAACGTGTAGACAATCGTTTGTAGTTGTTTGTAGAGAAATTCTTTTCGTTTGTAGTAGCTCTGAAAAAAAGTTAGGCTACTTTGAATTTTTTCATTTCAATTAATTTTCCTAACTTTAAAAAATCGAATATTTTTTTATGGAAACGTGTAGACAATCGTTTGTAGTTGTTTGTAGTGAAATTCTTTTCGTTTGTAGTAGCTCTGAAAAAAAGTTAGGCTACTTTGAATTTTTTCATTTCAATTAATTATCCTAACTTTAAAAAATCGAATATTTTTTTATGGAAACGTGTAGACAATCGTTTGTAATTGTTTGTAGTGAAATTCTTTTCGTTTGTAGTAGCTCTGATATAAAGTTAGGCTACTTTGAATTTTTTCATTTCAATTAATTATCCTAACTTTGAAAAATCGAATATTTTTTTATGGAAACGTGTAGACAATCGTTTGTAGTTGTTTGTAGTGAAATTCTTTTCGTTTGTAGTAGCTCTGAAAAAAAGTTAGGCTACTTTGAATTTTTTCATTTCAATTAATTTTCCTAACTTTAAAAAATCGAATATTTTTTTATGGAAACGTGTAGACAATCGTTTGTAGTTGTTTGTAGTGAAATTCTGTTCGTTTGTAGTAGCTCTGAAAAAAAGTTAGGCTACTTTGAATTTTTTCATTTCAATTAATTTTCCTAACTTTAAAAAATCGAATATTTTTTTATGGAAACGTGTAGACAATCGTTTGTAGTTGTTTGTAGTGAAATTCTTTTCGTTTGTAGTAGCTCTGAAAAAAAGTTAGGCTACTTTGAATTTTTTAATTTCAATTAATTATCCTAACTTTAAAAAATCGAATATTTTTTTATGGAAACGTGTAGACAATCGTTTGTAGTTGTTTGTAGTGAAATTCTTTTCGTTTGTAGTAGCTCTGAAAAAAAGTTAGGCTACTTTGAATTTTTTAATTTCAATTAATTATCCTAACTTTAAAAAATCGAATATTTTTTTATGGAAACGTGTAGACAATCGTTTGTAGTTGTTTGTAGTGAAATTCTTTTCGTTTGTAGTAGCTCTGAAAAAAAGTTAGGCTACTTTGAATTTTTTCATTTCAATTAATTATCCTAACTTTGAAAAATCGAATATTTTTTTATGGAAACGTGTAGACAATCGTTTGTAGTTGTTTGTAGTGAAATTCTTTTCGTTTGTAGTAGCTCTGAAAAAAAGTTAGGCTACTTTGAATTTTTTCATTTCAATTAATTTTCCTAACTTTAAAAAATCGAATATTTTTTTATGGAAACGTGTAGACAATCGTTTGTAGTTGTTTGTAGTGAAATTCTTTTCGTTTGTAGTAGCTCTGAAAAAAAGTTAGGCTACTTTGAATTTTTTAATTTCAATTAATTATCCTAACTTTGAAAAATCGAATATTTTTTATGGAAACGTGTAGACAATCGTTTGTAGTTGTTTGTAGTGAAATTCTTTTCGTTTGTAGTAGCTCTGAAAAAAAGTTAGGCTATTTCGAATTTTTTTACGAAAAATATCTTGACTTTAAAAAATCGAATATTTTTTTATGGAAACGTGGAGACAATCGTTTGTAGTTGTTTGTAGTGAAATTCTTTTCGTTTGTAGTAGCTCTGAAAAAAAGTTAGGCTACTTTGAATTTTTTAATTTCAATTAATTTATCCTAACTTTAAAAAATCGAATATTTTTTTATGGAAACGTGTAGACAATCGTTTGTAATTGTTTGTAGTGAAATTCTTTTCGTTTGTAGTAGCTCTGATATAAAGTTAGGCTACTTTGAATTTTTTAATTTCAATTAATTATCCTAACTTTAAAAAATCGAATATTTTTTTATGGAAACGTGTAGACAATCGTTTGTAATTGTTTGTAGTGAAATTCTTTTCGTTTGTAATAGCTCTGAAAAAAAGTTAGGCTACTTTGAATTTTTTCATTTCAATTAATTATCCTAACTTTGAAAAATCGAATATTTTTTTATGGAAACGTGTAGACAATCGTTTGTAGTTGTTTGTAGTGAAATTCTTTTCGTTTGTAGTAGCTCTGAAAAAAAGTTAGGCTACTTTGAATTTTTTCATTTCAATTAATTATCCTAACTTTAAAAAATCGAATATTTTTTTATGGAAACGTGTAGACAATCGTTTGTAGTTGTTTGTAGTGAAATTCTTTTCGTTTGTAGTAGCTCTGAAAAAAAGTTAGGCTACTTTGAATTTTTTCATTTCAATTAATTTTCCTAACTTTAAAAAATCGAATATTTTTTTATGGAAACGTGTAGACAATCGTTTGTAGTTGTTTGTAGTGAAATTCTTTTCGTTTGTAGTAGCTCTGAAAAAAAGTTAGGCTACTTTGAATTTTTTAATTTCAATTAATTATCCTAACTTTAAAAAAATCGAACATTTTTTTATGGAAACGTGTAGACAATCGTTTGTAATTGTTTGTAGTGAAATTCTTTTCGTTTGTAGTAGCTCTGATATAAAGTTAGGCTACTTTGAATTTTTTAATTTCAATTAATTATCCTAACTTTAAAAAATCGAATATTTTTTTATGGAAACGTGTAGACAATCGTTTGTAGTTGTTTGTAGTGAAATTCTTTTCGTTTGTAGTAGCTCTGAAAAAAAGTTAGGCAACTTTGAATTTTTTCATTTCAATTAATTATCCTAACTTTGAAAAATCGAATATTTTTTTATGGAAACGTGTAGACAATCGTTTGTAGTTGTTTGTAGTAAAATTCTTTTCGTTTGTAGTAGCTCTGATAAAAAGTTAGGCTACTTTGAATTTTTTCATTTCAATTAATTTATCCTAACTTTAAAAAATCGAATATTTTTTTATGGAAACGTGTAGACAATCGTTTGTAATTGTTTGTAGTGAAATTCTTTTCGTTTGTAGTAGCTCTGATATAAAGTTAGGCTACTTTGAATTTTTTAATTTCAATTAATTATCCTAACTTTAAAAAATCGAATATTTTTTTATGGAAACGTGTAGACAATCGTTTGTAGTTGTTTGTAGTGAAATTCTTTTCGTTTGTAGTAGCTCTGAAAAAAAGTTAGGCAACTTTGAATTTTTTCATTTCAATTAATTATCCTAACTTTGAAAAATCGAATATTTTTTTATGGAAACGTGTAGACAATCGTTTGTAGTTGTTTGTAGTGAAATTCTTTTCGTTTGTAGTAGCTCTGAAAAAAAGTTAGGCTACTTTGAATTTTTTAATTTCAATTAATTTATCCTAACTTTAAAAAATCGAATATTTTTTTATGGAAACGTGTAGACAATCGTTTGTAATTGTTTGTAGTGAAATTCTTTTCGTTTGTAGTAGCTCTGATATAAAGTTAGGCTACTTTGAATTTTTTAATTTCAATTAATTATCCTAACTTTAAAAAATCGAATATTTTTTTATGGAAACGTGTAGACAATCGTTTGTAGTTGTTTGTAGTGAAATTCTTTTCGTTTGTAGTAGCACTGAAAAAAAGTTAGGCTACTTTGAATTTTTTAATTTCAATTAATTATCCTAACTTTAAAAAATCGAATATTTTTTTATGGAAACGTGTAGACAATCGTTTGTAGTTGTTTGTAGTGAAATTCTTTTCGTTTGTAGTAGCTCTGAAAAAAAGTTAGGCTTCTTTGAATTTTTTCATTTCAATTAATTATCCTAACTTTGAAAAATCGAATATTTTTTTATGGAAACGTGTAGACAATCGTTTGTAGTTGTTTGTAGTGAAATTCTTTTCGTTTGTAGTAGCTCTGAAAAAAAGTTAGGCTACTTTGAATTTTTTCATTTCAATTAATTATCCTAACTTTAAAAAATCGAATATTTTTTTATGGAAACGTGTAGACAATCGTTTGTAGTTGTTTGTAGTAAAATTCTTTTCGTTTGTAGTAGCTCTGAAAAAAAGTTAGGCTACTTTGAATTTTTTCATTTCAATTAATTATCCTAACTTTCAAAAATCGTTTTTTTTTTTTTTTGGAAACGTGTAGACAATCGTTTGTAGTTGTTTGTAGTGAAATTCTTTTCGTTTGTAGTAGCTCTGAAAAAAAGACAAAAAAATACATCGCACAGTTGCTTATTTTAAGGCCTCTCTTATTGTTTTATTCTCTTTAGTTTAGCCACAAAGGGCAACTTCGATATTCTGCGTAAACCTAATAGAATAAAACTATTACAGAGGCGTTAAAAAAGCTTATTATAGGTATCACAAACTAGACGTTTTAGTTTTGAAATTTCCTTTTTCAACGTAGTAAAAAAATAAAATAGATGGCGGCGTCGACGGCGCTAGTTTAACGCATACCCCACCGCTTTAAGGGAATAACCCCCCTAGAAATTTGAAATTGGGTGAATGAGACCACGGGGAAAAGCTTGTCCTAACTAATATAAATTCGAAAGGGTGTTTGTATTTCCTTCCTGGCTCTAACCTCTAACTAAGCAACCAATCGACTTGATTTACCTGGAAAAACGTACCTTGCCTACCTACTGTGCAGTGGAACGTTGCTTTAAAAGATAATAGAGATTTTTTCTAAAGTCGAGGAAACGTATGTAATGTATGTAGATAAGATACCACAGAGATCTATTTCGATGAAGATGAAGATCGATCTTTGGTAGGTACGTTACGTTACCGACCTTCTTCATCTACCTAGTAATATTTTGCTTTAGATAGGTTGGTACCATACCTACCTACGTGCATCCATAGTTTTATATAAAATACTCTAGCTAGCTAGGAGGTAATAGTAGTGCAATGCCTAACATGCCACACTAATAGGTATTGTAAATGCGAAAGTTTAGATGGATTGATATTTGTTACTTCTTCACGACAAAACTAGGTAAGTATAGATACGTCATTATGTTTCTAGATGTAAGTAGATAAGTTAGGTACCTACCTACCTATAAGCAATGATGTTATAGGTATATAAAAAAGCTGAAGTTATAAGTCTGGAATTAGACATACCTAGGCTTTAAGTCTATAATTTTTTGGGTTCCGTAACCAAAGAGCCAAAAACGGGACCCTATTACTAAGACTACGCTGTTCGTCGTCCGTTCGTCTGTCACCAGGCTATATCTCATGTCATGAACCGTGATAGTTAGACCGACTGAAATTTTCACAGATGATGATTTTTTTATAGCCGCTATAACAACAAATACTAAAAAACAGAATAAAATAATTATTTAAGGGGCTCCCATACAACAAACGTGTTTTTTGCTCCTTCTTGCTTTATATTAATAACGGTAACAGGTAGATGCTTTAAATATTTACAGAATATTTAGTTACCCATATATAATATTCACTTTAAAAATAAATAATTAAATTTAAATTTAAACAAATACTTATTAATTACTTAATACTCCCGTACAACATTTTTTTTTTTTTGAGATTTTTAGATGGCGGCGTAGTGTACGGACTACGGAACTTTTCGTACGCGAGTCGACTCGCACTTGGCCGGTTTTACATCTTTGTTTTGTTCATTGACTTATTCAGTAGATACCTGGTACATTTCATGAGAGAGTTAGGTACTTACTTATTTATAATACTTCGACAAAAACTATGCATGTCATGGTCAATCCTACCTACCGTCAAGCTAAGGGCCGGCGAGGGCGAGGGAACTGCAGTTTGGTGACGCGCGGGTGGTCGAGCCACCGCGCTAACAGCGACCAGAGCGTTAGGAACAATATTTCTTCCGCTCAAAATTAATTTGTTAAAGGAAGTAAGTAAGGTACTTATCTGTTTCGGAGTAACTTTACCTCATCTGTGTCTTTACTATAAAAATTACAGATGGACTTTCCTAGTACTGGCAATAGCAGTGTCCGTGATGGTAGCGTACATATAAACATAACCGAATTCACGTTTGTTGTTATGCCTAATAAATAGCGTATAAATAGAGTATAATCAGTGCAAAAGTAAAATAAATAGCGCCTCCTTGGTTTAAGAAATAATGACCATTGTTTGTGGGTACGCCAGCATAACGATCAAGCTAGCGTACACACGACCGTTCTCAAAAACGGCTTATACTATAGCAACAAAATTTATACACAATAATAGAGTATAAATATCGTTTCAGCTATGCAAAATTTCATAATGATTGCTCTCATAGGAACAGAGATATGGAACAAGACTATAAAATAACACCTGAGCTGGCGTTATGCTAGCGTACCCATTAAAAACCGAAAACGAGGTTTTCTTAATGTAAATGCTATTTGTATAAATAGTGTGTGAAGTACTTCCTCTCCCAGTAGTCATACTTTATGCAAATTCGTAATCAATTTGACTTGCCCACTTTGCCTGCTTGCCATCACTAGCAGATCACATAAATAAATAAATAATGCTGGACAATTCACTCAGCATTATCTGGCCGCAAGCTAAGCAGAGCTTGTGTTATGGGTACTAGATAACTAGATTGATATATGACTGATATACATAATACTGATGACATAATACATAGATAGATATTTTTTTATTTTGTATAGAAAACGACCAGAACACCCTGAACAAATGTCTAGAGATCGTACACACATTTGTCCCGAGGCGGGAATCGAACCCGCGACCTCCTGCGTCGCAGGCAAACCTTCGCCCACCGCGCCACAGAGGTCGTCAATATAGTTAGTATGGTAGAACTTTTTCAGTTTTTAATGGCATTTTGTAGTTATGTTTACGAAAAGTGGCTGATACGGGTGATAACTATTCTTATTGAGGAGTGAGAAAGAAAGCACAATAAATTCAGAAAACAATAAGTACTTAATAGGTACCTACCTACCTATCAAATAGAAAACTTAAACAGTGAGGACTGCGTATTGATCACCACCGGCTTGAACATATTTGGATTATCTACAATATTTTACTGAAATACTGCATGTATAGGGTACTTCTAATCTTATTACATCAGAATTTCTTATCGTAATTAATCCTGAGTATTGTATTTTTTGATTAAGCCTAATTTTCAATATCAAATATAATAGGTACTAGGTATTTGTACAGTAGGAAGTAGGTAAGTAAAACAGGTTATAATTCATAATTCAATAACGTTTATTTCTTTGCTTACGAAATAAGCACTTAGAAGAGTAAAATTTAATACTACACGTTTATAAATAGTAATTATTATCAAATAAGAAATAAAGGTGTTATTGATTTTGTCCACTTCAATTTTTTGTCCACTAGTGGAAGAAGTGGAAAATAAACCACTAGTAAGTTAATATGACTTATAAACTAATACAATGCTTGTATATCTTAGTCTAAGTAAATATAATGTGATTTAGATACAGTTTAATATTTGTATAAGCTTAACATTATTAACCATAAATACTATTATTGTCGGTGCGGTGCTGGGCGCAGGGACCGATTTGGTTACCCGTTGAAGGGGTTTTCGATAGGGTTTTTTGAAGAAGTTGTTTTAAAACCCTTTCCGTATGGGTAACACTTTCAACGAATAACAGACTCTTGGGGGTAACCCTTTCAAAACCCTTTCGAATGGGTTATCTTTTAAAAGGGTTTTGGGTTTTAGATAGATTTGATAACCCTTCGTATGGGGGTTACCCTTTCCATCATTGTAACACGGTTACCCTTTGTATCTTATAGTATAGTGTAAACTAATCTCTATTAGAATAGCGTAAGGTTGAAAATAATAAACGTTTTTGTGCAAAGACCACGCACACCTCAAGGCGGGTGTCGGTATCTTTGACCTTATAGCGGCTTATTGTTTGATGTGCCGAAAAGGTGGCAATTATTTTATTTAGATTTTGGTTATGCGATAGACAAGGTACATTGGTCCTGCGCCTGACCTCTTCCCGGTCGAGTCGGTCTGCCATTCTTTAATAAAGTGAGGGAATAGGCTCCACGGCGGCCAGGCTAAACGGAGACTAGCCAGGTGCGCAGGACATATAATAGTGCACAAGTGTGTGCGTGAGCACAGGAGCACTCTGCATCTGTGTCAATTTCGACAACAGTGGCCAGTCTCTACGGAGACTAGCCAGGAGCGCAGGGCATATAATAGTGCACAAGTGTATGCACGAACTCAGGACAGGTGCACTGTGATCCTATGTTAATTTCGACCACGGCAGCCAGGCTTAACGGAGACTAGCCAGGTGCGCAGGACATATAATAGTGCACAAGTGTGTGCACGAACACTGGTGCACTTTGCACCTATGTTAATTTCGACCACGGCCGCCAGGCTCAACGGAGACTAACCAGGTGCGCAGGACATGTATTAGTGCACAAGTGTGTGCACGAACACTGGTGCACATGCAATGCACCTATGTTAATTTCGACCACGGCCGCCAGGCTCAACGGAGACTAACCAGGTGCGCAGGACATATAATAGTGCACAAGTGTGTGCACGAACACTGGTGCACCTGCACCTATGTTAATTTCGACCACGGCAGCCAGGCTCAACGGAGGTAGACTAACCCGGTGCGCAGGACATATAATAGTGCACACTGCACAAGTGTGTGCACGAACACTGGTGTACTCTGCATCTATGTTAATTTCGACCACGGCCGCCAGGCTCAACGGAGACTAACCAGGTGCGCAGGACATATAATAGTGCACAAGTGTGTGCACGAACACTGGTGCACCTGCACCTATGTTAATTTCGACCACGGCAGCCAGGCTCAACGGAGGGAGACTAACCCGGTGCGCAGGACATATAATAGTGCACACTGCACAAGTGTGTGCACGAACACTGGTGTACTCTGCATCTATGTTAATTTCTACCACGGCAGCCAGGCTCAACGGAGACTAACCAGGTGCGCAGGATATATAATAGTGCACAAGTGTGCGCGCGAACACTGGTGCACTCTGCATCTATGTTAATTTCGACCACGGCAGCCAGGCTCAACGGAGACTAACCAGGTGCGCAGAACATATAATAGTGCACAAGTGTGTGCACGAACACTGGTGCACTCTGCACTGCACCTATATTAATTTCAACCACGGCAGCCAGGTTCAACGGAGGGAGACTAACCCGGTGCGCAGGGCATATAATAGTGCACACTGCACAAGTGTGTGCACGAACACTGGTGCACTCTGTATCTATGTTAATTTCTACCACGGCAGCCAGGCTCAACGGAGACTAACCAGGTGCGCAGGATATATAATAGTGCACAAGTGTGCGCGCGAACACTGGTGCACTCTGCATCTGGGTCAATTTCGACCACAGCGGCCAGTCTCTACGGTAGTAGAGACGTTCGTAATATATAATAACCCGTAAGTACCTACCTACGTACCTACCTACAAATCACACTCGCATAAGAATCTAGTCTACAAAATACGATTTACCTACCTACTTCGTTTGGCAGGTATTTATTTTACTTACCTACAGATTAGGTAATGAGCTAGTAGCTAAACAAGATAATTATTAATGAATAAAAATGTACTTTTAACATTTGATCATCTTCAAATTCACTTGTAGTTTTTGTAGGTCGGTACATACTACATAATGTAGGTATGTATGCCTATCCAAAAACGCACAGACGTTAGTCAGTGTTCAGATAATTCAATAAGTACCTAGTAAATTCCTATGCAAAAAGGTGCGCCACTCCCAGTTTCAACCAGATTGAGTGATCGCGCAATCAAACGAATTATTTATTATTAAACATTTATTTATTTTAATCGTATTTTAAAAATGCCGAGTTCCGGTCCCTATCAACTGCAGTAGAAATTATTACCATGTCGTAACACTACAAACCCATACAATGAGGTAACCTCAAAACCCAATAAAAGGGTTACCCTTTCACATGTGTTTTATACGGGTTACTACGAACTAAGGGTAACCCAATCGAATGCGCAGACGAATGTAAGTGTTACCCATTGGAAGGGGTTAACCCAAACTCGGGGTTGTACGGTCCCTGGCTGGGCGACATCTGGCCAAGCATTAACATCATTGATGTAATCATCTATGGAGTAAAAGGCTTTCTTTATAAGATTTGGTGTTATGTACTGTTTAAATTTACGAATAGGGAGCTTTTTTGCTTCAGATGGAAGCTTGTTATAGAAGCAATTTCCCATAAATGATTTTCCTACCTTTCGTAATCTATATGATGGTATGTGCAGTTTGTTCTTGTTTCTTGTGTTTACATATTTTGTGAACATCACATTTTTTTAAAACTCTCTTTATCTTTAAAGAATTCCTTCTAAGAGTGGCGTGGCGTGGCTTTAATTTATAAATTACGCGTCTGTTTTCTTTCTGTTTTCTTACAATTTTTGTCCTAAACTATCAATCACAAGTTTTTTTTTATTTTCATCACCATATTAAATAGAAGAATACCCAGGGCACCTTCGGCTTAGTTAAAAGATGATCAGTAAAAACTTTTTTTGAGAGAACAAAAGTTGATTTTTGAGCTTACGCCGCCGCTCTGCTCTGTCTCGCTCCTTGAAACACGAAATCATATCTATCCTTTTCACAAAATTTTCGTCATATCCTCCTTAAAATCCATTCCACTTCTTGAAATCTCGATAATGCTGAAGTTTTCTTGATATCCTGAAATTTCTGTATGTCTATCTTGCGGGTGCCATTTTGTGCGCGTGTCGTGAAAAATTGTGAGGTTTGTATTAATCATGTTCATCATCATATGGCAATCAAAGATATTTCATGATACGGCACGGCGGCGGCGGCGTCTGTGTGAAAGAGAACAAAAGGAAACGTTGTAGAGTTTTAGTAATACAAAATAGGTACCTAGGTAAATAACTATTTAATGGTACCTATTAGCTGGATGGAGAAGGTAACTAATGAGAAGAGTAGAGTAAAAAAGTTTAAAAAAAAACTAGTGCTATAATATTTTCTACCGATGATGATTCAATTCATGTACAATAAATAATCTGAATTCTAATTCTGTTAATTCAATTGGATTATTCATTCTGAATGTCTAATTGTGCTACAAGAATCTTATTATTAAACCTAAATATAAATAAATCTTTTCATGTGACTTATACAGGCTGTAACAAAAAAGAAGGACCAAAATTCCAGGGAGGGTTTATCTTGGATCAATCGAAAAAATAAATAATAAAACGTCAAGTCGTTCGAGTCAGACTTGCGCAACAAGGGTTCCATATAATTGTATAATTAAAAGACCTTGTTTCTTGCCAAATATCATGATGCTAGGTCAAACACATAGCGAGAACCAAATATTTTTTACAGATTTAACAACAAATTTACATGTCCGGTTTTTTACTTTTTCGTTTTTTTGCTATAAACCTTAATTCTTGCCTATTTCCATGAATCTGGGTCAACGGGAACCCTATATTTTTATATTTTTGGTTTTGTGTGCATGTTATTCCCTTGGAAAGTTAAAAAAAATGGGCTTATGCAGCTGTAACTTTTTTGCGTTCACTTAGAAGTTTGATTTATATCGCGGCTCCACGAGGTTACGAATGAGTATTATGATGTGAATTTGAACTCGATACCTCCACTCGTTTTTGAAAAAAGAGTGTTGACAGACGGACAACAAAGTGATTCTACAAGATAATTAATTGAAATGAAAAAATTCAAAGTAGCCTAACTTTTTTTCAGAGCTATTACAAACGAAAAGAATTTCACTACAAACAATTACAAACGATTGTCTACACGTTTCCATAAAAAAATATTCGATTTTTTAAAGTTAGGATAATTAATTGAAATTAAAAAATTCAAAGTAGCCTAACTTTATATCAGAGCTACTACAAACGAAAAGAATTTCACTACAAACAACTACAAACGATTGTCTACACGTTTCCATAAAAAAATATTCGATTTTTTAAAGTTAGGATAATTAATTGAAATTAAAAAATTCAAAGTAGCCTAACTTTTTTTCAGAGCTACTACAAACGAAAAGAATTTCACTACAAACAACTACAAACGATTGTCTACACGTTTCCATAAAAAAATATTCGATTTTTTTAAAGTTAGGATAATTAATTGAAATGAAAAAATTCAAAGTAGCCTAACTTTATATCAGAGCTACTACAAACGAAAAGAATTTCACTACAAACAATTACAAACGATTGTCTACACGTTTCCATAAAAAAATATTCGATTTTTTAAAGTTAGGATAATTAATTGAAATGAAAAAATTCAAAGTAGCCTAACTTTTTTTCAGAGCTACTACAAACGAAAAGAATTTCACTACAAACAACTACAAACGATTGTCTACACGTTTCCATAAAAAAATATTCGATTTTTTAAAGTTAGGAAAATTAATTGAAATGAAAAAATTCAAAGTAGCCTAACTTTTTTTCAGAGCTACTACAAACGAAAAGAATTTCTCTACAAACAACTACAAACGATTGTCTACACGTTTCCATAAAAAAATATTCGATGTTTTAAAGTTAGGATAATTAATTGAAATGAAAAAATTCAAAGTAGCCTAACTTTTTTTCAGAGCTACTACAAACGAAAAGAATTTCACTACAAACAACTACAAACGATTGTCTACACGTTTCCATAAAAAAATATTCGATTTTTCAAAGTTAGGATAATTAATTGAAATTAAAAAATTCAAAGTAGCCTAACTTTATATCAGAGCTACTACAAACGAAAAGAATTTCACTACAAACAATTACAAACGATTGTCTACACGTTTCCATAAAAAAATATTCGATTTTTTAAAGTCAAGATATTTTTCGTAAAAAAATTCGAAATAGCCTAACTTTTTTTCAGAGCTACTACAAACGAAAAGAATTTCACTACAAACAACTACAAACGATTGTCTACACGTTTCCATAAAAAAATATTCGATTTTTTAAAGTTAGGATAATTAATTGAAATTAAAAAATTCAAAGTAGCCTAACTTTATATCAGAGCTACTACAAACGAAAAGAATTTCACTACAAACAATTACAAACGATTGTCTACACGTTTCCATAAAAAAATATTCGATTTTTTAAAGTTAGGATAAATTAATTGAAATTAAAAAATTCAAAGTAGCCTAACTTTTTTTCAGAGCTACTACAAACGAAAAGAATTTCACTACAAACAACTACAAACGATTGTCTACACGTTTCCATAAAAAAATATTCGATTTTTTAAAGTCAAGATATTTTTCGTAAAAAAATTCGAAATAGCCTAACTTTTTTTCAGAGCTACTACAAACGAAAAGAATTTCACTACAAACAACTACAAACGATTGTCTACACGTTTCCATAAAAAAATATTCGATTTTTTAAAGTTAGGATAATTAATTGAAATAAAAAAATTCAAAGTAGCCTAACTTTTTTTCAGAGCTACTACAAACGAAAAGAATTTCACTACAAACAACTACAAACGATTGTCTACACGTTTCCATAAAAAAATGTTCGATTTTTGAAAGTCAAGATATTTTATATAAAAAAAAATTCAAAGTAGCCTAACTTTTTTTCAGAGCTACTACAAACGAAAAGAATTTCACTACAAACAACTACAAACGATTGTCTACACGTTTCCATAAAAAAATGTTCGATTTTTGAAAGTCAAGATATTTTATATAAAAAAAAATTCGAAGTAGCCTAACTTTTTTTCAGAGCTACTACAAACGAAAAGAATTTCACTACAAACAACTACAAACGATTATCTATAAGAATCAATAATAAAAATAACGATTTCCTTAAGTGGGGTGCTGAGTTATTTTTCAAAGTAGCTTATCTTTTTTTTTGAGATACTACAAACGAAAAAAATTTCACTACAAACAACTACAAACGATTATCTTTAAGAATCATTAATAAAAATAACGATTTTCCAAAGTCGGGTGCCGAGTTATTTTTCAAAGTCGCTTAACTTTTTTTTTGAGCTACTACAAACGAAATTTTTTTTACTACAATCAACTACAAACGATTATCTATACGAATCGCTAAGAAAAATTTAATTTGTCCAAACTCGGGTGCTGAGTTTTTTTCGAAGTAGCCTAACTTTTTTTTTGAGCTACTACAAACGAAAATTTTTTTACTACAATCAACTACAAACGATTATCTATACGAATCGCTAAAAAAAATTTCGTTTGTCCAAAGTCGGGTGCCAAGTTCACACAGCTCTAACCTGGTTATCATTCTATCTTCTTGCGGAGTTGTTTTTCTCGATCTTTTTGTTTTGGGCACATTTAAAGTTGTGTTATTGCGTCTGACATGTTGCACTGCATTGTATACCATAGTTTTTGAACAATTTAAATGTTCTGCTATCCTTCGGTATGGCCAACCATGCTCGACAACAAACTTCATGATAATTTTTCGTAGTGTTGGATCGCAACTTTTATTTTTGCCCATTTTTCTTCAAAATATTTTTCAAAACTTAAAATAAAAATCGGGATTGCCGCCAAAACTACCACGAAACAATAAGAGAAGAAGTAAAAAAGTATTGAGATTCAAACTTTGAAAATAGAACGCAATATCTCAGTGTCCCTAATTAAATGGCCAGCCAGCAATATTTGAACAAATAGCACTATGATAATCTATCAGCTATACTGTAAAGAGGTTTAATGTTTAAGAAGTTGTTATTGTTTGTATAATCGGGCACATCAATGACTAATTATACTTACATGTAAAAGATATGGAATATTTTTAAGACTCGTTGAAAAAAAAAAAAAAAAAACACAATTTGGCCTAACTAGAGATTGTCCCTAATTAGTTGACCACGACTGTATACAATGTTCCACGAAAATTAAATAATGTCCCAAAAATTTTAGACATTATTAAAGCAATAAATAAAATACTGAATACTGAACGAAACCACTACGTGGCTTAGTTGTTAGAGCACACCCGTACTTGATGGGGTGGGGTGGGGCGCGGGTTCGAATCCTGCCGAAATCGAAAATCTTTGGGACATTATTAAATTTTCGTGAAAAATTTCCCCAGTGCGAGTTACGCACTAAATAGCAAAAAGCTAAATATACAATGTTAATAGTGTAATTCTCTTTCAGGCGGTGGTCCCGCGCCAGCCCGCGGCGTCGCCCGGCCCGACCGCTCAAATCTCCGGATCCTCTCCGTAACCGGATTCCGTCACATCACTGATGCGTCCCTGACGCATCTCGTCAGCGCGGCGCCTCATCTACAGACCCTAGACTTGACGGGGACGAGTGTCAGCGCGCGGGCGGTCCACAATTTCCGCGTGATGAGACCGGATGTTAACCTCATTACTGACCATCCGGAAGATAATTTGGGACTAGACTAAGTCATTTAAGAACTATTAAATTCATTACGGATGTAAGCGGGTTAACTACTAACCATATTTGTGTGGAAGTTCATATCTCAACGAGGTATTTTTTTCAGGGTGAGTGCGTTTCTAAACGCGCGTACCCGAATCCTTCCGATGCTTACATCCGTATTGAATTCGTCAAACGTTACTTTTTATAGAAAAACTCTCAAATTATGTAAATCTTATGATATAGATGCAAAAAGAACTAGAAAGATGACGCAGTTTGACAGTGCTTTCTTGAAGTTGGAATGTTTGCAATAGCGCCATCTATGCTCAAGCTTGTGAAGTAATGTTTGTGAACAACGAAACAAAAATCTAATGTTCTCGTTTCAGCGTTGATGGAGTTATAGTTGACAACAAACAATAAGCATTGTAGGAAGAACTAGAATCGGGTGGCAATGCAGGTTATTCACTTCCTTCTCCACAAAATTTAGTCAAATTACCGCTATTCTGTTGCTTTCTATACAAACCTAAAGCGATACCAGTCTCGTTAGAGTGTCGTAGTACTAGCGTACCTAGGAAGCAACAGACAAGCAAGAGAATCCAAAAAAATATCGGGAATATTTATAGGCTTTTTAATTATATACCAAATTAATAATATTATGCAAGTATCAAATTAAATTATCACTACTTTAATAATAAATGTATTGTGTGCAAATAAGAATTTAAGAATTGAAAACTTATGAATAACCATAAAAAATGCAAAATTTGAGTTGTGCCCCGTTTTGATTTAGTGAAGGAGATAGGTCAATGACCTGTATTGCCATGCTTTCTTGCATCTCCTCTGATTTTCAAGATATGTTGATGCGGTGTCTTTCTTTACGAAAGAAACATTTTCAATCCTATATCTCCAATGTGTTATTTGACGATTTAACAAAAAATATGTGGTATTTTTTCTACTTCCAAGTGCCAACGTTAACTGAAAATTCGGAAAATTGCCACATTATCATGAATTTAACTACGCCATGTCAGCGGTCCTAAAGTTAGTGTAAGCCAATCCTATCCTCAAAACATGCACTGCCCAACTTCGGTGGTGCAACAAAAGGGCGCAGCGCAAACCGCCCTTCACCACCGTAATGCAGATGTACTCCGGCACCCAAAGTGTCAACAAAGAGGGCGTTGCACTACGCTGGGTATACCATAACATATTATATCCATAATTTCTTATAAAAAGAAAAGCGGATTGAGCTTGATGTTTGAGCTTCGATAATGAACAAAAACATTCGTGTAAAGCCACTCACCGACCGGTGTTACGAACGTAATGTAACGTGCAACAAAGCGAGCGTTCGTACAATCAGTACGGGGAAAGGAGGAGCTTGCAACTCGCAACGAGACAAATTACAGAACATGGCGTAACGTATCATGCTCTACGAATGGTACATAACGCCCCGTAAAATTCCTTAGGGATTGTTGTCTATTCTAGACAGCAATCCCGAGGTGAGAAAGATTACGTCAATTTTTCATGGGTAAATTACATTCTACCCTCGAGAATAATCCCCGACAGTACACGGGTTAACTGACAACTTGGCTTTACATTACGCCCCGTAAAATCGCTCGGGGATTGTCTATTCTACCCTAGACAACAATCCCGAAGTGAGAAAAATTACGTCAATATGTCATGGGTAAATTACATTCTACCCTCGAGAATAATCCCAGTGCTTGGCCTACAGTACACGGGTTAACTGACAGCTTGGCTTTACAAGCATCTTGATCTTGTCATCGCAGTAGCTAAGGTACTGCAAGATGGTAGATTAGCGCTATTTGTAGCGTCATTGGACATACCAAGAGAAAATAGGTATGAAATGGACCGAAACCAGCCGCACTGCAAGCGGGTATGTAAATTTTATTGATCTTTAACCTCTAATGTCGTATTGTGAGCGGGGAACAATCCTGCCAATCAATATCTTTGCTGTACTATTGTCAAAGTACAATTGTACTATTTTTTAATGATTAAATCTAATATAAAAACATAAATTTATTATCTGGTGTTACCATATACCGTAAAGTAAAATTAATAATTTGAAATGAAATTGAATCAAGAAACACAAAAATATATCAATAGAGAATTCAAATGCAAATAATCAGGACCCTGTAATATTAAACAAAGTTAGTGAGACATCCTGGGCGCTTGCAGTACGGTCCTGGTCTTAAGGTTTACTATTTTTGAGATCTGTTAAGAGCTACTTTTAGTCGTGATATCTTAAAAATCGTAATATTATTGCCATTAGGCGATAATTATCGCTGTATAGTACACTTTTAAAACGTATTTTAAAAGTTTTTAAATACTTCAGTATAGACGTTTTTATAAAGCCAGTTATAGTAGGTTTTACTTGCGCTTTGTCTTACGATAAGTTAACTTAATATATTTCTTTAGTAAGAGCACGGTTTATTTATATGCTATTTATATACATATAATAAGATATAAGTTATAAAGAAGTCGTGTTATTCTCAAATTACTTGTTTTCTTTAGAAGAGTTTTAAAAATATAAACCTCGAATAACATAGTTTCGTTCTAAGTAAAAACTTTATTGTATTTTTATTTATTGTAAAGAAATTAATATTATTTGCACATGGCAACTAACATAATCGCGTAAGGTGGATCATTACAAAAATGCTGTTTCAATAAGAATAAAATAGGTATGTCTTTAAATTTAAAGATTAGTAAAAAAATATTTACCTAACGTGGAACTTTTTATTATAACACATTATTCTTTACGCCTAAAAAATAATATTTAGTTGATTTCGCAAGTGAATGTCTAATTAACTACGATGATCCACCTTTATACGTTTTAGGTTAGTATTTAGGAGTCTACAAACTCTGCTACACAGCCCGGCTGGTCAGTACGAAATTTCATTGTATTGCATATAAAAAAACCTTTGGTATAATAACCGTCATTCTTCTTGTCCTCTGTCGAATCACGTGACAAAGATGCGTAGAGCGCAGTTCTAAGAACAAATTGGTGGGTGGCTACTTTCTGAATAGTCGTCAGAGCAGCATCTTAGAAACCTTTTATTACATGGCGACTTATGTCTGACCATGTTTTGTGCTAAATGCTCCATGGTTTTATTCTGTTTTGTTCTGCTACATAACACAACGCAGCAGGCGAAAGAGATAGGTACAGCTTCGTATAGATCTGTCTCGCTCTTTAGAAAATCTTTCAGTGAATAAATCGACACGACTGTCCAGAAGGCCTTCTACAAACCTGCCTTCTACAAAAGAACGCGATGAACCAGTGTGGCGAAAGCAAGCGAGCCAAAACGAGGGCCTTCGTTCTCCTTTGGCTGTGCTCCGGCGTCCAGTTGTCGCTTCTTTTCGCCATGATGACGGCCACACTGGTTCTACGCGTTCTTTTGTTAGCCTTCGTTCGCTCTCGCTCTTTTGGTCTGCACCCACCAGTAGTCACGTGGTTGGCCAGAGGACAAGAAGATTGGCGGTTATTATACCAAAGGTTTTTTTTTTTAATCTAAGATCTAGTATAATAGCTTCGATAAAATATTGTAGGCGACGTATTTTGTTCATGTTGTCGACAGCCAGTCTATTTTGATTTGTAGACTCCATTAATATTTGATGTTCTATTCGGTGTTAGTTTTTAGGGTGTTTTTGGAGCCATTGAAGGCTGGACTGAAATCGAAAAGATGTAAAAAGTTATGGATGTAAATAATTTTGTTAGTCTTTATTTGTAATAATTCTATTACCTCTGGTGGCAAAAAAACTACTCTCGACGTTTGTATTGTAGCTAATTTCAATAATTTTACGTTTGCTTCGCGAGGCGTAGGTTATTTTTTAATGTGTTTGTTAACTGCAAGTATCAAAACTACTAAGGCTTTTTTGATTAATGACGTAACAAAAACTAGAGTGATCTTAATTGGAAACTTTATTCCCTAGGCCTACGCCCTCTTATTTAGCGAAAATAGTGAAAAATCGAAGACCGGTGCTGTTTTTTTTTTTTAATAAACTACCTACTTGTTTGTTAGATGTTAAAAATAAATTATTTTTAATAACAGAATACTTTAGTAAGTCTTGAATACCTAGACGGCCTAGCGGTAGCGTGTTCTAGTAATGAGATCACGGGTTCAATTTCTGGGTCGGGCCAAAGTTGTTATTGGGGTTTTTCTTGTAACAAAAATCCACATTAACAGCTCAGAGTCAGGAAGTGCGGGAATCGCGCTAAGCTGTTTTGCTCGGCTGGCTAATCCGTTAAACCAGGACGTATCGCCATGACCTAAGATTTGAATAAGAACACCGTATGGTTCAAGCTTCAACCTATAATTTTTTTGTAGAATCTCCGATTTGCTACCAGAGTTATAGATTTATTATAAATACTAGTGGAATGAAAATCAACTGTGTGGTAAATATTAGATACTACAGCAGTTTTAGTATTAAGATTGGTGTTTAAAACTTAAAGAAGTTTAACTGTTTTATAACTAGCACTGCAGTTGATGTCTTTAATTTGTGAACTTTTTTATTGTGAAGCTTACAGCTTTTTTTGTGAGGGCTTTAATGTTTTATGTGGCAAGTATATAATGCTATTTGAGAAGCTCTCAACAACCTGTATTGGTCCACTGCTGGACGCAGGCCACCTCCTGATAAGCGCATGATTGGCTTTTATCTCATTGGGGGTTATTATAATCCACGCTGGGTATGCGGGTTGGGGATCCCAGTTCGGTGGTAGATTCACCTGCAAGAGGCGTTGCTACCCGCCACCCAGTGTATGTCTCGTAGCCGCCTCCTACGACACCCACGGGAAGAGTTGGGGTGATACAAATTCTAAGCCGGTACCACACGGCATTTGAGAAGCTCAATCGAAGCTTTATCTGTGCCATAGGATTCTTTCCGAGCTTTCGTTTTACACGATCCATTTTCATTTGGCGGTAGCTGAGGTTGTCATATGAGAGAGTGCACATAACACATTACTAGATCACATGACACATTACTGGATCACATGATAAATTACTGGAATCACATGACACATTTCTGGATCCGTGACACATTACAGGTTCCGTGACACATTACTGGATCACATGACACATTACTGGATCACATGACACATTACTGGATCCGTAACACATTACTGGATCACATGACACATCCAGTAGATCACATGACACATTTCTAAAACACATAACACATTACTGGATCTGGAATCCAGTAATGTGTTCGAACTTCGAACACGCTCATACTGTCCGAATTAAAATGAATCCAGTAAAAAGGATGCAGTGAGAATTAACCCTCAGGGGTTGTCCATTAATCACGTGGAGGACTCCAAAAGGGGGAGGGAGTTCTCGTTACGAAATATCACATGGGCCTCCCTTGTGTGGTGTGATGAAATATCACGTGTATTTATTTATTCTTTAAAAGCGCGATTGGAAGCAGTCATACAACCTTTTTTTTACAGTGCTAAATTTTCTAGATTGAAATTGGCTGGAGCCAAACTACTTGTAAAATGTCAACAAACGCCCATACTGAATCTAGAATTCACTCTGTTGCCTTTTTCTTCTCGAAACTTTCTCGTCGAAACTCGTCGCCAATAAAGCGAGTTTAAATTAATTGTGTCCTGGTTTGTTTACAAACATTTTTGGCTACGGATAGAGACAAATTCTAATCTTTTATAATATACATTGTTGTAACAAAAAATACACGTGATTTTGGGGAAAGTATATAATTTAAGTTCTCAAATTAAAGATGGCATTTGTAGTTCATGTTAAAAAGATCTCTTTATTTAAGTATATTTATAAGAATAGCCTATAAGTATGTGTACCTACTAATAAATAGTTTTCGAACACCAATAGGTAATGAAAAAATTTACTTGATTATAACTGCAGGCCTGCTATAAAACAACTGAGTGCAAAAAGTCATGTTTCGTTTCGTGCTATCGGTATTTAATCGAAATAAACCGAAACTTCGTTCCGAAGTTCGTAATTCACATGGTAGCAAAAGAGCTGCTTTTTATGTTTCGTTAGTATGGTTAACATTGAAAATAACAATAAGTACCTAAATATAATCATTAATACGTAGTAAACAATCATTGTATACTATCGTCATTAGTCATTGTCTGCCAAGGGCATAAAGTGACCTATTTTGAATCCCGATCGAACTCAGTATTCTAGAGTTCTCGCGAGCGAAGCGAGGGAGTTAAAACCCTAAGTGCGCTCATGGCCACGAAGAGTTTACTTTACACAATCCCTGCGCTAGAATTCTACAGCTGTTATTGTACACTTTATAATATAAAATATATTATCAGAAAACTAATTCAGCATTGCTATGCAGGCTATACAGCCACAGGCTATCAGTTGAGCTACCTGTAGATTGTTTGCAGTTAGCTCAATTGTATATACTAAGTTTATATGGTATTCTTATTTACTTAAATAGCATTTTTTTAGATTCTTTGGTTGTAATTTTCATTCAAGGCCCGTAAAAAAACAGTTATCAATTATTTTCACAGTTGCTATTGGTGTCCGAAAATTTTTGTTTTCTTATTATATTAATGAATGTGTAGAGCTTTTGTATCTAGAGTCTTAATGTGTTTCTGTCAAAATCAAGTTATTGCCTAAAGCAAGGTTTTGTCTTAGCGGCGGGAATCTAGTATTTCTAGAACTACGCCGTGAAAATATCAGTAACTTTCTTGATATAATAATAACCAAATTATAGTTTTATCGAGTAGTTATATAATCGATATATTTAAATAGGTATTCCTTTTTGTGATTATGGCTGCGTCATAGCAAGAAAACATAATATATGTATTTGACAGGATTACGTAAATCAATCTTGTACCTACATAGTTTATTAGCTGTTACATTTCGTGAGTGGCGGGAATTAAAATAAACAGTTTTTTTATGTTTGAGTTTAACACTAGTGGATACATTTGTTCGTTATATAAAAGCTTACTCAGTCATCGATCTATGTTTGAGTAACGATTTTTGTGGTAAAAGCTTTTTTCAAGCATAGATGACCGAGCATAGTTTCATTATTACCTTGGTTTATCTGTCTGTATGCTATTTATTATGAATCCATGCTAAAACAAAGTTAGATTTTGTAGTCCTGTTGGACGATATAAACATCTATAAATATGTTACAAAAACCAAGTTAATATTCACCACTCGCAAAACGTACCACCTTAGTAATACTTAGGTCTGTTTAATAAAGCTTGCTCAGTAATAAATATTTGCTTGAGTGACGTTTATGGCCAACGCAGACCGGCCGAGTGATTACGGTAAAATATCCCTAATGGATCGCCATCCGGGGAGACTGGGTAATGTGATATTTTACCGTAATCACTTGGTGGGACGGGATGGCAATGGCAAAGAATGTGAAGTAGTAGTACATATCGACACGTTTGAATGTCCATTGGTAAAAAATTAAATCCTTTGCCATCCCGCGGACTGCGTTTGCCCTTATTCCAAAGAAAAGCGTTACTCAAGCATAGATTATTACTGAGTAAACTTTTATAATACGAGCCTTAGTCTATTGGTGTTAGACTACTTTTGTGTCCCGCCCTCTAATATAAGTACCTCTACCTATGTGTAGATACCCTTTGAATGTTTTTAAATCATACTCCTATAACATAGTACGTCTTATAGTAACCTCAAAATGTACTTTCGCTGTTTATGAGCGTTTGATTTACATTGCGCGGGAGATAAAAAAAAATCTGGTTGTATTTGATTTTGTTGTTCGTAAAACATAAGAAATCATGTTGAACCAATTTCAATTCAATTGTAACTAAGCAGCTACTTTTGGAGCAATCGATAATATTCATGTTTAGGTCAAAAATTTATATACTTATGACAAAGAATGATCTGCCGAGCAATGTAAATCGATCCACCTTTAGTTATTTTGATGAAAATATACATTAGAATTAAATTGGCGTTTTCATCTTAACCTACTTACTTCCTATTAAACTAAATTATGATTGACTATCATTAAGCGCATCAATACGACAGAATTGTTATTTTTTTATAAAGACATCACACAGTAAACATAAACGCCAAGTTTCAGATGGATGAATGGGTGTGTCTTTACACCAAAAAATACTGATCGGATCAGGCTAAAATTCTCTGATTGTTTTTTTTTTCTTAGTAGGTAATACGTAATACACCTAAGTATATCGAAATGTAAGCAAAAATATGCAAAATACGATTTTGCGTAACTTCGTCGAAATGAGATGTTTTTGTTCGTCCTTATTGTTTTGTATTAAAATCAACAATATCTTTCGTTTCTTTGATCAAGAACATAGCTTACATTGTCTATATAGTTACAGAATAACAACACACAATGTTGAATAGAAGACGACGAGTTCCAGCCACCGGAACAGGCCGGGTTTCGCGGAGGATATGGTACCATACACACAATGAGGCAGATTATACAGAAGTCCGAAGAGTATAATCAGCCCCTGTGTCTGGCCTTTGTGGACTATGAAAAGGCCTTTGACTCTGTCGAAACCTGGGCTGTTCTGGAATCCTTACAGCGATGCCAAGTAGACTATCGTTACATCGAGGTGCTGAGATGTCTCTATGATGCCGCCACCATGTGTCCTCGTACAGGGCCAGCAGTCTAAACCCATCCAACTGCGCAGAGACAGAAAGAACAGAAAGTGTTCGGCTCGCCAATATAATGATGGCACACAAGGGGATCTATTTTTTCATTGTGGCACACTTATTAGCCAAAGTGTAGAGGGTCCATGAGAATGAGAACGCTAACCGAAGAAGCCAATAAAAAAAGCATAGACAGCATTTTTTCACGAAAAAAGAGGACTTAAATAAAGATAATGCCCCGCGCGTGTGCTGCCGTCGCCGCCGCCGCCATCCAGCTAAACTCTATCTATGGCAATGAAAAAAAGATCCCCTTCGGCTGACCAAGGTGTGACTTTTGTACTTTAGTAACTTTAATTATTATAAATCTGTGGGCTTGGCTTTGTGTTCGCTTCGCTACGTGAAAATAGCAGCTTGACACTTGTTTTGTTTTTAGTGTAGTGAATTCTATGTATTGTTCTATCTGCGCTCAAGTGCGCTCGAAAATTTCATAAAAATTTCATGAATGTGTTGGAAAACACGCTGACTGAAAAGCTTAATACATTCAAAAAATACTACCTATCAAAAACAAATGCTTTAAAATGTCTGTTCCGTACGTAGAATTGGAAACCCCGCTCAGCGACGATGCTCTCGTGTGCCGGGGGTGTTTGGCAAATAGCGGCGAAATGAAAGACATCAGAGAATGGAAACTTGTTGAAGATTTTCGAAAATACGCCGGAGTACAGGTTTGTTGTGTTGTGCACTCATTCCAAACGATAAAGGTAAACATTGTGAGCAATAAGCAGTTTTCTCAGGCCTGTAACTTTACTGGGTGTGTTTGTGATATTATATGAAATGGTACAAAAACATTGCTGGAATAATACAGAGCTGCTGAGTACAGGCATGTGAATATTTTAGGTGTATAACTTACTTAACTAAGTACCTATGTAGAGAAATTATAAACATTAAAATTAGATGTCATTGTAATTATTGAATTAAGTAAGTATAGATAAATCGATAGAAAAAATAATAGATGTCATGGTACAGGAAGGAATGGTGTACTTAATACATAAAGAGGATGGCCTATATAGTACTCTATAGTCTTTACAATTGCTAGATGATAAATAGTTATTATGACTTTTATATCCTTCAAGAAGTGTGGATACCTTTAGGTTCACTTGCAATGCTTAAGTCAACCGAAGGAACCTCCCTACCAAATATTAGCTATAAATTAATCAATAATGATCTACCCAGCAATAATATCTAGTGGCCCTAGGTAATGTTTTGATTTTTAATTTTAAAGTTCTTGGATAGCCTTCGTAATTTGCAGTTGTAGTATAGCGGAGGTCATTAACCCCCTACACTCGTTTGGACTTTGGACCCACTTGGTAGGTGAGCGTGTGATATGGGTAACTGATGATAATGTTTATTATAATACAAGAAAACATTCAGAACTCTCGGAACAAATAACTGTTATTGTACACAAACAAAAAAAGAGTGAAGGTTCCGTACCATTATCTATACAAAGGACAAAAAAATCACGCCCTTTCATTATTTATTTTATTCTATTTTAGTATTTGATATAGCAGCAACAGAAATACATGATCTGTGAAAATTTCAACTGTAACTATCACGGTCACAGCCTGGTGACAGACAGACAGCGGAGTCTTAGTAATAGGGTCCCTTTTTAAATAAATAAATAATGCTGGACAATTCACACAGCATTATCTAGCTCCAAGTTACACGTTACAGACCGCCAGGCTCTGGAACGCCCTTCCTGTTTACATCCGACAAGCTAAATCCCTTTCTATCTTCAAAAGTATGCTTCATCAACACTATCTGACCACTCTAGATAAGTCTCCTTAATTTTATTATATTTTTCTTTTTGCTATTGTTAATTATCTCTGTTTTTGTGTTTGTTGCTTTCTTTTTATTTTATATACTTCATATGGTTAAAATTGATATATTGTTTTCACATCCATTATGCCACCGTCAGCTCTAATGCGTACCGATCCTGTCCATCCAAAGGTTGCCTGGAAGAAATCGCTGTTAGCGATAAGGCCGCCGATTGTGCCACTATATATAGTTTTAGTATTAAGTTTATGTTTAATTATTTTTGTATATTAACTGATGGGGCAATAAAGTTATATCTATCTATCTATCCAAGCTAAGCAGAGCTTGTGTTATGGGTACTAGATAACTGATATACATAATTATAATACAAAACATAGATAGATTTTTTTTTATACCTACAGTACACCAGATCACCCTGAACAAATGTCTGCAGATCGTACACACATTTGTCCCGAGGCGGGAATCGAACCCGCAACCTCCTGCGTCGCAGGCAGACCATCGCCCACCGAGCCACAGAGGTCGTCAAATGTTTTACCCTGTGTAACCCTAAAAACAGTTTTTTTACTAATTACAGCTCCGAAGATCAGATGGCATTTCAGAGCTGATATGCACCTCTTGTGAAGACCACTTGAAGAAGTGCAAACAGTTTATGATGCAGTGCATCGAAGCTGATGTGGCGCTGCGAAATTATACTATGGTAAGTTACAACTGTTGCAAGTTTCATCATCATCAGCCTATATTAGTCCTCTCAAAGTCAAAGTCAATAACGTTTATTTCTTTAGGCTTACAAACTAAGCATTTAGACACGTCAAATTTAATACTATATACAGCTCTGCTGGACATAGGCCTCCCCTAATGAGCGCCATAGCGCCCTGTCTTCAGCTTGCCGCATCCAGCATGTATCAGCAGTCTTTCGCAGATCGTCATCCCACCTGGTCGGAGGGCGTCCTAAACTACGTTTGCCGAGTCGCGGTCTCCACTCAAGAATACGTCGGTCTCCACTCAAGAATACGTCGGTCTCCACTCAAGAATACGTTTACCCCGGTGCGGTTGTCGGTTCTTCTGGAGATCTTGCCAGCCCACTTCCACTTTTGCTAATCCTTTGAGCTATGTCTGTAACCTTGGTTCGCTGTCGGATGTATCGTTGCGAATCCTATCCTTCAGAGAAACTCCGAGCATAGCTCTCTCCATAGCTCGCTGGGCGACTTTAAACTGGTGCACCAGCCCTACTGCGAGTGTCCACGTCTCAGCACGGTCATGACGGGTAGGACGCACTGATTGAAAACTTTCGTTTTCAAGCATTGCGGTATGGATGTCGATCGAGAAGACTCGACGTAGTTTCCCAAACGCTGCCCAACCTAGCTGGATCCTCCTCTTGGCCTCCATCACTCGCTGCAAGTTTTAATGGACGTAACAGAATTGTTTATTTATTCGTTGTGAAACTTAAGAGTCTAAACAATCTCAAATTTTTGTGAATAGGATAGACATAAGATTTTGCGTTCATAGGAGCGGGATAGGGCATGCCAGAACAATGCAACGCAAGCCGAAAAATCAAGTTTTAGCTTTATCATCATCATCAGCCTATACTAGTCCACTGCTGGACAGAGGCCTCCTCTAATAAGCGCCATAGCGCCCTGTTTACAGTTTTAGCTTATTATCTATCTTAATAGATAATAAGCTAGCTGGACAATTCACACAGCATTATCTAGCCCCAAGCTAAGCAGAGCTTGTGTTATGGGTACTAGATAGCTGATATACATAATATAATACAATACATAGATACATTTTTTTTTTATTATATATAGAAAACGACCAGAACACCCTGAACAAATGTCTGCAGATCGTACACTCATTTGTCCCGAGGCGGGAATCGAACCCGCAACTTTCTGCGTCACAAGGCAGACCTTCGCCCACCGCGCGACATCGGTCGTCTAAAACGAAATAACTAAAACTCACTTGCTCGGCCGGCGTCTGGTTGACTATTGGCAGTTTGTTTACAAACTTTCTCCAACGAGTTAGGCAAAATGTATAGGTACATTGTTCCATCTCGTAGCCAGATTTGGTAGCTGGCTTCAAAATGGGAGAAAAGCACATTTACCATTTTGTAGCTAGCTACCAAATCACACAACTCGCACAATTTAGAAATCTAAATAAATAGTTAAACCTATTGCATATCCCTTTCTGTAACCCAATACAACCAATAATAAAATAATGTAATCTCTAAAGTAAACCCTTTTTTTTTTCAGAACAAAAATAAGAGAGAGAATGTTCCTGTCCAAAGTGAAAACACCGTCACTTACTCATTTAACCAGAACTGTCTGATCTACACGATTGTCGCTCCGGACTTCACGAAAAACATCAACATACCCTGCCCTTACAACTGCAAAGACAAATATACAAAGAAAAGTGATCTCTTGACCCATCTAGTTAAGGTCCACAATCACAGTAAAGATTATGAAATCGAGTATTATTACCATTGCTGGGAGGAAAAATGTTCGTATCACAAAGATGCTAAAGCTGATAAGTACTTCCTTGAGAGAAAGTGTGTTAACCAGCACTTTAATAAAGTACATAGAACCAAAGTTATCCACTGTGAGAAATGCGAAGTAGATTTTGCAACAGATTCAGAGTACACCCGTCATCACTCATCTTGCAACATGGTATTTGTATGTGAAGATTGCAATAAACAGTACACTAAACGAGAAAGACTGCTCGTGCACCTACTAAGACACCATCCCAAGAAGCATCAGGAGTATAAAAACGCAAGAAAAGCAGAAAAGCGAACGGCTGCAGCTGAAACAGTTGTCAAGAAACCTAAACTGGCAACGGTGGAAAGTCTCTTTGAAACTGACAGTCCGAAACGGTCCTTCGCCACACAAACTCTAGACCCGAGAAGTAGCATCAAAAACGATGTTAGGTTACCACCATGGCAGAATAAGATTACAAAAATATCTACACAAAATGGCTACGAAGATATGCTATCAGTAAAATCGAACAGCGAAGATGATTCTCTTTTCTATTCAGAGACAACTTTATCTGATATACAGACTCAAACTTTTCCTCTTGAATTCGGTCTATTTGTCAACCGGTCCAATAAAGAAACTCTGACAGAGTCGGTAGATATGAGCATCAAAGGTACTCAAACTTGTCTATGCTACTGCGACTCGCCGAAGATGAACTTTGCAGCATTAGACAGTGTTAGTCAATTCTCAAGCCCTCGAAGTGGGAACGTAACCTCAACAGAAACACAAACTGCTGATTTCGGATCCGATTTAAACAACTCGCAAGATATGCTTTTAAGTTTAAATTCTACGGAGACACAGACATGTTTCAATGAGGCATTTAAGGAAAGTTTGTGACATTTGAACTTTTATTAGGCTATGTATGTTGATTGAAAACTAGCCTAGGGCAGCTGTTAAGCAGCCTAAATTTATAAAAGATACTCAAGTAAATAAAGCAAATCTGATAGTTTATAGTGTAAACTACCATACTTTGTACAGGACACCTACCTAATTATCTTTCAATAAATACTACGTACGTACTTAAATGTAACATTTATGTATTATCTATAACCTATTAACCATATAACGAGAATTAGGCAGGTGTATATATTATATACACCTACCTAATTCTCATTTAATAAATACTATATATACACCTACCTAATTCTCGTTTAATAAATACTAGGTACCTTACCTACTTAAATGTAACATTTATGTATTATTCTACGTATTACTATCTATGTAATGTATATAATATTACGTATATCAGTTATCTAGTACCCATAACACAAGCTCTGCTTACCTTGGGGCTAGATAATGCTGTGTGAATTGTCCAGCATTATTTATTTATTTATTATCAATAATCTATAAGTATAAGATACATATAATATATTATATACACCTACCTAATTCTCTTAATAAATACTAGGTACTTACTTAAATGTAACATTTATGTATTATCAATAACCTATAAGTATAAGATAAATATAATATATTATATACACCTACCTAATTATCTTTTAATATATACTAGGTACTTACTTAAATGCAACATTTATGTATTATCAATAACTTATAAGTATGAGATACTTATCTAATAACCTTTTTAGGACGACTTTCTTTTATATACTAGAGATATAGAGTTAATATGTGATTAGATAGGTTAGGTATATGTTAAGTTAAATGGACTAGAAATAGTTATGTTAATGTCACAAAAAAACTTACCTAAGTAAACTCCGCTTACCGCACTGTAAAATGTATACCTGATGCATAATAAAACGCATACTTTATACAAAAACACTGAGTTTTAATAGAAATTATATTCTAATATTAAGGTCCAGCATATCTTACTCAAACTAGCGCCGCCACCTACTTACCTTATTCCGTTTAACAAAAGAAATTTCATTAGTCCATCGCATTTTGTGATAGGTACCTAATAATAAGTTTTTTTTTTTTAATTTATTTACGATACAAAATCCACAGAAATAAATAGATTTTGATGGCCACCAAGGGAAACTTCGTATCTCTGCCTAAACTAAGTAAAATAAAACTTACAGAGCCAATAAAAAAAAGCTTATGATTCGTATCACAAACTGGAAGATGGATTTCTGAAAATTTCTTTGTTAAACGGAATAATAACATAAAGTAGGTGGCGGCGCTAGTTTGGGTGGGGTATGCGCCCACGGGCCACGGGAAGAGTTGGGGAGGTGCAAATTCTAAGCCTGAACCACACGGTTATTTCAGTAGTTTTTATTCAGTACTGCATAGGTTAAAAATAAAAGAGCAGAATAATATTTATCACATTTATTCAATGGCACAGCCAACAAGTATGAAACAAACAACCATTTGGTACAAAAACCAACAAATTGAACCTACACCATATCCAATTTCTTTGCTGTACTGTAAACCCCGTAAAAAGTTTATCCTAAATCCAAGAAATACGTAATTATGTACTTAATTAATCAACAACATAATTAATTACCGAAAATAAATAATTAATAACTAATAAATATATTAAACTCATTAAATTAATGTCTGCAGCAAGACTTCACTCCCGCATCTCCACCCCCATTTTCCGTTGCACTCGTAACCGTTGTTTTCGCATCTCTCCGTCCCTTTCCCGCCAATGGCCGCTCCCGTTCGTCCCAGACCAAAACGCCATCGCATTCGCAGATTCGCTTCGAGTTCCCGAAGATTCCTGCACTTCGGGCTATTATGCCACATGCTATGCTGAAATAGGTAAACAAAATTTCAGTAAGGGGCTACTAACGACGCCATTTTGCGAAAAAGATAGGCATAGGATTTCGCGTTCATAGAAGAGGGACGGAGCAGACGGCGTGTGCAAAAATCAAGATTTCTTCTAATTAAAAGAGTACGGTTCAAGTAATCAAATAGGTACCTATTAATTTTGGCGAATCTGTTACCCTGCCGTTGCTATATTTTTCAATATAAAAATCAAGTCAGTAAGTCATTGTTTGACGACCTCTGTGGCGCGGTGGGCGAAGGTCTGCCTGCGATGCAAGAGGTTGTGGGTTCGATTCCCGCCTTGGGACAAATATTTGCACGATCTGCAGGTATTTGTTCTGGGTGTTCTGGTCGTTTTATATGTATAATAAAAAATATCTATCTATGTAATGTATTGTACTTACAAAGTACAATATCAGTTATCTAGTACCTATAACAAGCTCTGCTTAGCTTGGGGCTAGATAATGCTGTGTGAATTGTCCAGCATTATTTATTATTTAATATTATTTCATACAGTTACTTTTGACATATTACGTCAAATGTACTTGTGCCTATGAAATACTTCATTCTATCATTCATTCTATCATTCACTCACCTGCCAACAATTAAGGAACTCCATAGTCATGCATATACCAAATATAAATAAATTCATGGACGGGGTATAGGTTAGTAAGTACTTACGGTTTGCCACTGTTCCCGTCCACTTTAGAGCTGGGTCCGTGACCACGACCGAGGTCATCTGGATGTTCCGTGATAGCTATACACCGCCCGATTATTTCAGGGATCTGTAACAATCACAAAACATCAGTTATTTTAGTAAACATGTAATGAATAGAAACAACACGGTTAAATACAACCTCAAATTTTTGTGAAAGAGATAGACATAGGATTTCGCGTTTATATAGGAGCGAGACAGGGAATAGCAACCCAAGCCACAAATCAAGTTCGGCTGTCCAAAATCAAAACGTAGTAAGGGACACAAAACAAATTGTACAGGAGAGCCAAAAAACGTGTTGATCAATTTAAAGGCGTGCCCTATGAAAACTATTAGAGTGAGCTAAATGAAAGTTAGCTCAAAAGATGCAGTATATCATCAGCTTTAATATTAAATAGTTTATATTCTTAAATGTTTATAGTTGAACGTTAGGCAGCGCTTAATGCAGTTTCGTTTGTTTTGTTAGGTTGAAATAGGTTAATTTTACAATTTCAAAACGTAGCAAGGTCGTCTTGCTGTGTTTTCGACTGGTATTTCTAAACCTATTTAACCAAAAATATCTAGTAGGTAAGGGGCATATAAATAAAACCACAATTTAGTAAAAATCAAATTAAGTCTGGTAGGTTGTTACTTTTATTATTAACATACTTAAGTACCTATTTAAAAAAATCTAATAATTATAAAATGATTTAAAAATCTAATTCTGATATTCATCAAGTTAGGAGGATAAACTAGGGTAAATGCGTTCACAGGGCTAAAGCTTCTTTTTGAACTTACATCTAAATTTCAAGTAATACATAATATAATAAGTTATAATAAGCCATAGACGCATTAATCCCCATTGACGCAGCTACATTATTTTAGAATATGGCAAATTATGTGTGATACTCTCATCATTTTCAATTTGTCCACTAGGGAGACCGAAGTCTTAGGAATTATCGCTTGTTGGCAGTTGAAGCCAGAATTTTCGTCTGCTATTCGGTAAAAGTGGTTGTAATTTGGTTACAATGCCTTCCTTTTTACTTTCTTTTACTCCTCTTGGAGTGTTAGTCGCCATCGGTAGTATTCGTGCTTTATGTTTCGTCATAAGAAATCCAGTTCTTGATACGGCTCATCAAATTCATACTTAAAGAGCATGTTCCTACTCCCACTGGTAAACTTAACTTCGACCAGTGAACTCAAAAGGAAAGTATTTAGAGGATCAGCAGCTGCTCCTTCTTTCTGAGTGCGTCTCGGTGTGGGTTTCTTTTTAGTAAAATCGTAAGACTTTTGAATCTCCACCACTACAATATTCTTCCTTTATTTTAAGCTCGACAATAACTAAGACTTGACGTCTATCGACTAGGAACGTTTTGTTCTGATTTGACGATTTTAAAACGCAGTAAGTCACATTAACAATTTTTAAACACAGTAACGGACAGACCCTTACTACGTTTTAATTTTGGCAATGCGACATACTTGGTTTTGAAATTGTATTTTAGTAGACTTTTGATAACCAAAGTGTACTTATACTGTACATACTGCGTTTTTTAGAATTGATATCTCGGGATTTAGCTGTAATTTAGAGAATATTTCTTCAGCAGGACAAGGGGATACGTCTAGTAAGTCCAAAAATGCAAAAAAACGTCTTTTTGAAAAAATGTCCCTTACTACGTTTTGATTTTGGACAGCCGAGTTTTAGCTTATTATCTATTAATTAGGACTTTATTAAAAAAAAAACAAACATATAATGTTTTTACACTTATTTCTATTACCATGCTTATTTTCAAGATCTTAACTTCTGTATTTATGGAGAAATTAAGGTTTTAGAAAACATTATTTTTACGATTTTTTTGGGCAAGCACCTGCTCGGCCCAGACGAGCTACGAGACTTCTACCCGAAGGAAATCCTTCAGTTCCTAGCAGCTGCAAGGGTAGGTGGCGAACTCTGAACGCCGCGGCTTTAGGGGAGAACACATAAAGTGGCGATCACAATAGGCCCATCATGGCCGCAGTGACACGAAAGCCACCAAATGCAAATAAAAAAAAAAACGATTTTTTTTCGTATCGAGAAAATTTTATAGAATCGTGTTTTCGGAACGTAAGATCGATAGAGTAAATTCTGAACTTTACCAGATATAAATTTCAAAGTTAAAGATTTAGTACTTTGGAAGATTTCTAGATTTGATGGATTTGATTTGAGGTAGAATAGGGCCTTAAGGCGAGGATTCCCGAGCGGCCGATGCTATAGCTCGGCGAGTACTACTGAGCAAGACGATGCGCAGGCAGCCGAGCACGATTTTGTAGGTATTTAGGTGTTTTGAAAAATATTTGTATGGCATATTAAAATATTTTCTAGTGATGCACTGCGTAATAACGTTTGCAATGTTTTGGTATAAATTTTTTGTCATTTTATTCATTTTTCTATTCACACTGATCATTCAAAGTTTGATTTAGAGGTAACTTTGTAATTTTTTTCTAACGGGTGAAATATCACCAATCGTGTTTTTGTCTAGTGATGCACTAGAAAATATCCTCAACTATAATATGTATGAATTTCAAAACTATAAGCCTTATAGTTATTGAGGTACGGACAGTTAAAAATTCCGAAATCCGGGAATCCTCGCCTTAATAACATGTGATTTGATTTACTGAAGACTTAAACGCGGCTTGGTCTTAACTTTTTAACCGACTTCAGGAGAAGGTTCTATGTTCGGTTGTATATTTTATTTGTGTATGTTTATCGATTGGCACATTATACACATTTATTTTTAATCATTATCATCATCAGCCTATACCAGTCCACAGCTGGACATAGGCCTCCCCTAATGAGCGCCATAGCGCCCTGTCTTCAGCTTGCCGCATCCAGCATCTGCCAGCATTCTTTCGCAAATCGTCATCCCACCTGGTCGGAGGGCGTCCTACACTACGTTTTCCGAGTCGCGGTCTCCACTCAAGAACACGTTTACCCCAGCGGTTGTCGGTTCTTCTCGAGATATGGCCAGCCCACTGCCACTTCAGCTTGCTAATCCTTTGAGCTATGTCGATAACCTTGGTTCCTCGGAACCTGTCGGATGTATTCGTATATTATTATTCGTTATTTTTAATAGCTTAGGTAAATGCTAGGAACCTGGTTACCGAAGGTTGCTGGTTAACCTTCGGTGAACAGGTTCCTAGCATCATCATAATCAGCAACGTTTGTTCTACGACTTTTGATTTGAATTAGCTACTTTTTAATTTCCATACAAAAATAAAATTAATTGAGCTACAACAATTTTGACAATTTCTCCGCCAATTGTTAATAGATTTTTAAGAATTTATCGTTTTTGGATAAAGGTTGAATTTGAGTTGGTCCCATAAAAGTTTGATCCTCAACGAATTGGTATGTGCTCGGTAAAACGTATTTAAAGCATCATCACTTGATCATTTTCACATTAATAGTAGCAAATGGTTTCCATAGCGACGGGCGTAAGCAAGAGGTATTTTCATTCGTCGTTCCATCCATGTGTCATTCATCACTCATTACATAACATCAAATTAAATTGTTCCAGAATTTGAACTAGACGTTGCCACTTGAAAAAATTGATTGTGTTACTTTACTTCCTAACCAATTTTCACTTTCTTTCTCTATGTTGCAGAGGTCGCCCGCGTGTCTCGCACGTGTGTCCCCTGCACTGTCTCTCACTGCTGTTGGCTGTAGTGTGTGGAGTCAGTGAGTGTACGTGACCGGAGTCAGTCTCACTTATACCTGTAGCACGTTGTCCACAATACGAAAGCTCGCTCGGCCCGCGCTATCCGCCTCTATGTTGCCGAGGTCGCCCGCGTGTCTCGCATATGTATCCTCGGGTGCTCCGTGGCAGCTATTCGTTGGGTTGTAGTGGCCCGTCAGAGCGGCACAGCCCTGGAAAATATACCATAAAGCATAAATTGGCATCGTTAAATTGAAGCAAGCGGCTAGGAATTATCTGTAAGGTCTAAAGGAAGAAATAAATAAATAAAAAACGCTGGACAATTCACACAGCATTATTAAGCCCCAAGCTAAGCACAGCTTGTGTTATGGGTACTAGATAACTGATATACATAATACAATACATAGATAGATATTTTTTATTATACATAGAAAACGACCAGAACACCCTGAACAAATGTCTGCAGATCGTACAAATATTTGTTCCGAGGCGGGAATGGAACCCGCAACCTCCTGCGTCGCAGGCAGGCCTTCGCCCACCGCGCCACAGAGGTCGTCAATTTCTACCTTAACTTAATGAAAATAATATTACCTGACTGATGTCACCATGCTCTGTAACATGCAGACCGTGCCTGCCCGGCGGCAGACCGTCGATTGTGCCGTCAGCCACTAGAGCGCTGCCACTCTGCTGAAACCTGATGACGCCAACTGGTCCGGAGTCACAGGATGTAACCATTGCTGCTGCTGATAGGGTTTCTGAAAATGGGGAGAATTAAACAACGAAAGCTGTGGAGTACCTAAAAAGGAAAACTGGACTCTCGATGCGCGTCGAGAAGCTGGACTTTCGCCATTGTGAGCTTCAATTCATTTATGGTCAGAGTTTTAACTCAACATCTCTCGACCTACTTAAGTGCAGAGTTTTGGCCGAAAGGTGTCAAGTTCAGACAGTTCACTGGCCGCCTGTAAGGAGTCCCGAGACACCGCCGCGCACCTTCGCCAGCTGAAACCCTGATTGCGTCATCTACACATCGTCTCGCCGTAATCAATTAATCATAGAAAAACGTGTCATTAATTAAGTTTTTAATATTATATGTACCTATGTTAGTTTTAAGGTATATATTACTATGGACTGTAGAATAAGTTAAATTAGATCTGTAACTTTTCTATGGTCTGAAATAAATGATTATGAAGGGTAGGTGAGTGATAAATAATGCACAATCGACAATAAGGTAGGTTTATTGGTTTTTAACTCAGTATACAACTCTCAGAGCTCTTAGTAGCTAGGTTTAGTGGTCCGGTAGGTACAAGTAGATACGATCACTTTAACAATATGTGTGACCGGTTTTAAGTAAGTACCTCGCGGTCGAGCCTAGCTAAGATATAGAAATACGTATCCCAAGGAATAGGCAGTGGCTGAGAACCTAAGTATTAGGACCATCCGGCTGCGCTAAACCAGGGGACCAGACTTCCAGAGGCTATGACTAGTATAATAGCCATTACCGAGAGGTTGTCCGTTCCTAGTTAAACGGGCGCCTTGTAAAGGCGCGCAACAGATTACACTATAACTACTGCCGCTCGGTGTTGGTGGGGACAAGTGCAGAGCGAGATGGCTGCCATGCGCGAGCGAGAAAGTATTCGAGCCCGCGCGCCTTCATAGTGCGTACGTGCGTAGTGTTTGATAAAATATTATGTTCTACAATTATTATTATTATTAAATAATAAATAAATAATGCTGGACAATTCACACAGCATTATCTAGCCCCAAGCTAAGCAGAGCTTGTGTTATGGGTACTAGATAACTGATATACGTAATATTATACATTACATAGATAGATATTTTTTATTATACATAGAAAACACCCAGACCAACGGAACAAATTTCTGCAGATCGTACACAAATTTGTTCCGAGGCGGGGATCGAACCCGCAACCTCTTGCGTCGCAGGCAGACTCTCGCCCGCTGCGCCACTGAGGTCGTCATTAAAGTTTGTTTAATGATCTCTGTGGCAAAATAACACAGAGTTCAAGTTGATCTCTATCTGGTTTTGGCCACTACTAACAGAGATCACCTTGCAGTCTTTCTAGAAACCTTGAAGATTGGCAGTTCAATTCCTACGGGACAAATGTAGGTACCATCCACTTCTGGTAGGTACTAATATTTGTAATATTTGTCTCCCTAAATTTGTGTGGAGAGAGAGAGATAGAGGTGAGAGTTCTATGCCTCTCTCAATTATTTTATTATTTTGGCATATTTGTATGACTATTGTTACCAAGAGACAGCTGTGCCTCCATTTTTGCTCCGCAAGCAAGCAGTTTTTAGCTATTATATGCAAGGTTATGACAGGGCGCTATGGTGCTCATTAAGGGAGGCCTATGTCCAGCAGTGGACTGATATAGGCTGATGATGATATATGAGGACACATCAATGGTTAAAGTTATAGTGTAAGCTTATATAAATAGTGTTTACAACTGTTTGTTCTCCAAGAAATGAAATAAGTTCCCAAAAATTGACTTCGGCGGGACTCGAACCCGCCCCACCCTTAGTATATATGTATATTTTTAATCTACCGTAGGTACCTATTGATACACTTGATATCGTTAATATTAACAAAATTTACTAGTACTAGTTTTAGTACGGGTGTGCTCTAACCAACTAAGCCACGAAGTCTCAGTTGGTTTTCGGTTTTCGTCTAAAATCTTTGGGACCTCTTACGGGACTTACTTGTTTGTTCTCCAATAAAAATAAAATGACTTGCTAATATTTTTATCAGGTCTAGGTATATTGTGAGTATATATATAGTAATCTGCATAGGGTAATATTGACCTTACCTTCAAGTCAATAGATAGATAACCCTCATTGTACCAAACAAACACAGAATACAATACAAATGTCGTTGTTACTTTTTACCACCTTACAGGCACCGGTATTCATGAAGACCGATACCAACTGCTCCATGTGATCAAGATGAGAGAGACTTGCCTGCACATCATAAATCTGAAGACCTATTTAGCCTAGCCCTAGATAAGGTAAACTTCAAGAGGATGATGGTTCTTACCACCGAATCCCTGCAACACGGTCTTCTTGCCTGTGCTTTGTGAGACTACATCCAGCACCATTTGGTTGGGCAATGTAGTTTCCACAACAAAAGCTCCGTTCTTGAATACAGCATCTGTCACTCCATCTCTGGATTTAAGATCTTTTAGTGTTTGGTTTACAAGTGTTTCATCTGGTTTTGGCCCCAAATTTACTAGTACTTCCAGCTGAAAGATGATCGGTTTTATTTGTAGGTACAGGACTTAATGATTGAGAGTTATTTAGGATATTATATTTTTTTACAAAAGTTGTAGGTCATTAGTACAGACAGACGTAGTTGCAATTGCAAGTAAGTGAGTACCTATAATTTAATAAATGTACCTACATTTATGTAGGTACTTAAGTAAAAATAAATTTGTGAGATAAAATGAAGACTTAGGTAATGCTAAAAAGTCTGCAGATATTTTGTATAGGTACCAAGTATGTAAATATTGTAGTTATTTATTTATTTTATTTATTTATTACAAAGGAACGTCAACAGCGTATACATAGAGCATTCTTAAAGATTATTATGACAGGTTCTAATATATATGACAGGTGCTAATAACAGGCGGACACAACATTGTTCATAAGTTAAATAAGTAGGTAATCGAAGAGGAAACTTAAAGTAAAGTAGCTACTTTACTTTAAGTTTCCTCTTCGATTAGTTATTGAGTATAGCTATACTGATAGATATAATGCAGAGTCATCCGAGATAAAAAATAATTGGATACCTATGTAAAAGTTTTCAAATTATCTTTGAATTTTTGAGCATCACAACTTAGTGCAGTTATACCAATTTACAAACCTTTGATGTCAACATTTTCTTAGGTACGTATCTATTCTTAGCTGAAAAACACTCAAAATCTCGTAAAAACTACAAAATATTCGTATTTTCTAGAAGTAAACAAGTTTGCACGCAGCGCACAATTTTTACAACAAGTGTTATGACACTCACTTGACACCGCTTGACACTTTGTTTTTGATAGTGACATAATGACATTGACTTGAGAATGACATCAAATTTAAGGTGTCCATTCCATTCATCCAATCTCTTTGTCCCATGTACATTAAAATTTGATCAAAAACTTGAATGACTAGACTATACCATGGACTAGACTACATCCAATTTACTAGCATTAGCATCACCGATATTTGATCAAAGATTTGATACTAGTTTCAGCCTGCGGCTTCGCACGCGTTGTAAATGTGTTAACACAGGTTAATTATTTCCCATGGAAACTGGTGGGTTAAATTGTAACCCGTGGTTTATTTTAGCAAGCAGCTATATATCCAAATTTTTAGCCCGATCTGTTGAGAAGTATTGGCGAAGTAACAATCATCCATCTATGTTATTGCTCTGAGCCATCTATCCATCCACACTTTCGCATTTTAATATTAGTGTGAGTGATGTGATGTAGGTAGTATGTAATTTCATTTGAAATTAAAGTAGCAAATTACTTAGGAATTTTGGACAAAAACATTGGATGAGTGGAATGATCCTTCATCCAAAAACTTTTTACAAATTACAAAGAGTTACTAGTTACACTGTTTTTTGGTATCACAAAAAACGATATTTAGTTTAGGAAGTAGGAAGGCACCTTACCTACCTACTTAGCGACAAAGAAAGACAAACACTCTGAAAATTTTTCAAGTGGCCTACCCACTTGAACATCATTTTTAACTAGTACTTAGTATTCTTGCGTGGAGACCACGACTCGGTAAACGTTGTGTATGACGCCATCCGACCAGGTGGGATGACGATTTGCGAAAGACTGCTGACAGATGCTGGATGCGGCTAGCTGAAGACAGGGCGCTATGGCGCTCATTAGAGGAGGCCTATGTCTAGCAGTGGACTAACACAGTCTGTTGATGATGATGATTATTTATTATTCATTGCACGCCTTGACGAGGCAGAATGTATAGAGTAAGCTGTATTCTTAAGACCCCATGTACCTACATTGTTTGTACCTGCAAAATAAACAATTATGAATTAAAATTATGAATTCATAGTGCATTTACCAGTGAAGATATTTTGGAGAGATGTTAGGGTTAGGCCTGAAAAAAGTCACTCATCTCAATGGCAAGGGCGAAAATCAACTAAGATACACGACATACGATGGTGATGCTGATGACTGTTCACCAATTGTGGTGAAATGAGTCCCAATTGGTGAACGTTTTGACTGTAAGGAAAATCAATTAAAATTGATTTTCCTTACAGTCAAAACGTGGTTACACAAGTTAAAACACAAGTTCTAGCAAGTATTTTTGATGAGCATCAAAAGGATTAGGATTTTAGCTTGCTTTATCTAGCTGGAGTATTAGTATTATGGAGGTTATCTGTCGAGTTCACCACCTAGCCTCGCTTCAGCTTTGAAATCATTTCTTTATCTCACTGGCCGTCACTGAGGCGAAGAAAGTTCAAATAGAATACAAATAGATTGGTAGTCCTCTTGCTAGTGTTTCGTGAATTAACCCTGTGCTCCGTGTCTAGTTTTACTGCAGATTAGCACCAGTTAGCTCTGGCAACGCGAGTAGCCAGCAGATACCTACCTCGCTAAGCGAATATAGATCGGCTCAATATGGTATTTGTGACCGTATCCGGCTTCGTGAGCTCCTATCCGGAAATAGTAAAGAGCTTAAACAGTACTATCAGTTCGTCGTTCAACCATCTCGTTGTTGACAATAACACAGGACGCGTCTATATCGGGGTAGTCAACATTATCCTTCAATTGACTCATAACTTAGACATCGAGAATGTAGTTCATACTGGCCCAGTAACAAAACGTAATAGTGACCAATGCGACAACTGCGGAGTAAATAATTCGACAGATTTTGTAAACAAGGCGCTTGTTATAGATTATGGCAGAAGTCGTTTGATCAACTGCGGTTCGGACGGATTGTGCTCCGTGCGAAAGTTGAGTTATATATCGGAAGTGCGAGAGTTGCCGTTGCCACACCTGGTTGTAAGCAATGCGACGTCGTCGACTGTAGCTTTCATCGCTCCAGGACCTCAGATGTCCCAGGTATGTATGTGGGTGAAACTTACACAAACCCCGAAATTCCTGCTGTTAGCAGTCGCTCGCTTGATGATGGTAGTCTTTTTCAAATTGCCAGAACTCGGGCTACATTTGGAACGAGAATGTTTATGAATACGTTATCAAAAGAGGGCTACCCTATAAACTACGTCTTCGGATTCAGCTATTTCTTAACTACACAGCAACGAAGTCAAAACCCAGATTGGCACAGCAAATTAGTTCGTGTCTGCCAATGATGAGAATTATTACTCTTATACGGAGATACCTATAACATGCTCGATCTTTAACCTAGCACAAGCAGCTTTCGTCGGGAAACCAGGATCAAAATTAGCAAGCAAACTTGGAATAACGGCTGATGATGAAGTTCTTTACGTTGCGTCAAGTTTAAGTGAATCAATCAATAGCAGAGAGCCGACAGATCGATCAGCATTGTGTGTTTACTCGTTGAAATCTATCCGACGTAAGTTCATGCAAAACATCAAATCATGCTTTACCGGTAACGGAACTAGAGGTTTTGAAGTTATATCCTCTTCTAACTATTGCGTCGCTACAAAACAGGTCGTAATCGGTGAAGAATTCTGCGGGTCGAGTATTAATACACCTTTAGATGGACATTGGCCGGTAGAAGGAGCACCTATCAAATTTTTATGGGAGAGATTAACGGCCATAGCGGCAATAGCCGCTGGCGATAATACTGTTGTTTTCGCGGGGACTGCAGAAGGACATTTGAAAAAGATTGTGATCGATAACCTTGATGCACGCGAGGATGACGATATTGTCATCAACGAAGGAATACCAGTGAACAAGGATATGTTCGTCGATGCTGAATCAAAGCATTTATACGTGATGACTACGCGTAGATTGTCTAAAGTAAAACTTTATGAATGTGGTGCTTACGCATCATGTTTTACGTGTGTCGAAAAAGATCCGTTCTGTGGTTGGTGTTCCTTACAAAATAAATGCAGCCTACGTTCAGAATGCCAAGCAGATAAAGATGTATGGATCTCGTATCGAAGTGGACTTTGCACTAATATTACCAACCTGACACCAAGTAAGGTGCAGCTAACTACTGTAAAGACTCTGGATTTAATTGTTTAAATCTTGCCTGCTTTAGATGTACAGTGGATATGTCGTAGGTTTACAGCTTTAGATCGTTTTCTTTTCACTAATGCGACTAGAAAATCATACGGTGTTGCTTGTCCAACTCCAAGAACTGATTATCTTCCTTCAATCCCTATTAGTGAGCATAATTTTACAGTCAAGTTATCGGTAAGAAGCTCGCAGGGAATTGATTTTGCAGCCACTAATTTAACGTTCTTTGATTGTAGCTTCTAAAATCTTGTACTCAGTGCGTCGGTTCCCCTTTCCCCTGCGATTGGTGTTTTGACGGTCATCGCTGCACCCACGATACCTCTGAAAACTGTAGGAATGATATCCTAGTGACCTGCGTCAGTCAAATAAGTCCCAGCTATCGCTCAGGCCCTAGTTTTTGCCCCGTTATCACGTCTAGCACCAGTGAAATTTTAATCCCATTTGGTGTTAGGAAAGCTGTCACAGTAAAAGTCCATATAATAGGGCAGTTTATCGTACAAACTAGGTTTGTCTGTCAATTCAACATAGAAGGTCGCGTATTTCACGTGAACGGTCAACTCCTTGCGGATACAATTTATTGCGAAGCTGTTAACTTCACGTACACTTCAAATGCGCCTAATGTAACAGCTTCTTTGGCTGTTATATGGGGTAGCACTAAGCCACTTGATAATCCAAATGATACTCACTCATATTCTCATTTATCGCTGTAGCGGCACGGCGGATAGTCGTGAAAAGTGTCTGGCGCAGCCGGATCGATTCGGTTGCGGTTGGTGTTCGGACACTAATCAATGTGCAGTTCAGGATCAATGTCGAACCCCTGGGGTTTGGCTTAAGCCTACTCGGACTTGTCTGAAACCCTAAATCAATTTTACTTTTAAGCTGTGCTAAGATTGTACGTTTTTAGGGTTTCAAAGATCGGTTTTGAAACCCTTATGGTCTCGCTTTGTCCGTCCCCGCTCTTTCTTGAATATCTCAGTAACTACTGCAGCTATTAACTTGAAATTTGAAATAATGATACATTTCGTGCGCCATTACTGATTTTAAGAAAAAAATATATAAATAAATGAAAAATGAAAATGAATATTTTCAGTACAAATTTTGATGTTGAAATTTCAAAAGAGACCTAGGAAAGCAAATGGGGTATCAAATGAAAGGTATTGTTTTGTACATTTCAAAACACTTTTTGAAATTTCTGTAAATTTCATACTTTTTGAAATATTTCAAAAAAAGTCGAAAAATTAACCATACCCCCCCCCCCCTATCTCCGAAGATTGCACACCGATCCACGTACAATGTATTAGGCGTTTGTAGATATCGATCTATATTTTACAGGAAAAATATAGAGAAGTCTGTAATAATAATAGTTTTTGAAAAATGGTCAAAAAGGGGGAGAATTTTTTTTCAAAAGGGGTGGTACCTACCTATGTGGGGTATCAAATGAAAGGTATCGTTTTGACCATATCAAAACACTTTTTGAAATTTCTGTAAGTTTCATAGTTTTTGAAATATTTCAAAAAAAGACGAAAAATTGACCATTCCCCCCCCCCCTAGCTCCGAAGATTGCAGACCGATCCATGTACAATGTACTAGGCGTTTGTAGACATCAATCTATATTTTACAGGAAAAATATAGAGAAGTCGGTAATAATAATAAATTTTGAAAAATGGTCAAAAAGGAGGGGAATTTTTTTTCAAAAGGGGTGGTACCTACCTATGTGGGGTATCAAATGAAAGGTATCGTTTTGACCATATCAAAACACTTTTTGAAATTTCTGTAAGTTTCATACTTTTTGAAATATTTCAAAAAAAGACGAAAAATTGACCATTCCCCCCCCCCTAGCTCCGAAGATTGCAGACCGATCCATTTACAATGTATTAGGCGTTTGTAGACATCGATCTATATTTTACAGGAAAAATATAGAGAAGTCTGTAATAATAATAGTTTTTGAAAAATGGTGAAAAAGGGGGGGAAATTTTTTTCAAAAGGAGGGGTACCTGCCTATGTGGGGTATCAAATAAAAGGTATCGTTTTGACCATTTTAAAACACTTTTTGAAATTTCTGTAAGTTTCATACTTTTTGAAATATTTCAAAAATAGTCTAAAAATTGACCTTTCCCCCCCCCCTATCTCCGAAGATTGCAGACCGATCCACGTACAATGTATTAGGCGTTTGTAGATATCGATCTATATTTTACAGGAAAAATATAGAGAAGTCTGTAATAATAATAGTTTTTGAAAAATGGTCAAAAAGGGGGGGAATTTTTTTTCAAAAGGGGGGGTACCTTCCTATGTGGGGTATCAAATGAAAGGTATCGTTTTGACCATATCAAAACACTTTTTGAAATTTCTGTGAGTTTCATACTTTTTGAAATATTTCAAAAAAAGACGAAAAATTGACCATTCCCCCCCCCCTAGCTCCGAAGATTGCAGACCGATCCATGTACAATGTATTAGGCGTTTGTAGATATAAATCTATATTTTACAGGAAAAATATAGAAAAGTCTGTAATAATAATAGTTTTTGAAAAATGGTCAAAAAGGGAGGGAATTTTTTTTCAAAAGGAGGGGTACCTGCCTATGTGGGGTATCAAATGAAAGGTATCGTTTTGACCATTTCAAAACACTTCTTGAAATTTCTTTAAATTTCATACTTTTTGAAATATTTCAAAAAAAGACGAAAAATTTACCATTCCCCCCCCCCTAGCTCCGAAGATTGATGACCGATCCATGTACAATGTATTAGGCGTTTGTAGATATCAATCTATATTTTACAGGAAAAATATAGAGAAGTCTGTAATAATAATAGTTTTTGAAAAATGGTCAAAAAAGGGGATTTTTTTTCAAAAAGGGGTACCTACCCATGTGGGGTATCAAATGAAAGGTATCGTTTTGACCATTTCAAAACACTTTTTGAAATTTCTGTAAGTTTCATACTTTTTAAAATATTTAAGAAAATTGACTGTCCAAATAATTGGCAAATGTTTGAAACCCTCGGCGCGCGAGTTACACTCGCACTTGGCGAATCTTGTTTAATATTAATGTACCTACTATCTTTGAATATTAGTTAAGGCGCATACAGCACCTAAACTAGCGCCACCACCTACTTTATGTTATTATTCTGTTTAACAAAGGAATTTTCAAAAATCCTTCTTCCAGTTTGTGATACCTATCATAAGCTTTTTTTTAATGCCTCTGTAATAGTTTTATTCTATTTAGTTTAGGAAGAGATACGAAAATAGATTTTGGTGGCCACCAAGTGCAACTTCGTATCTCTTCCTAAACTAAATAGAATAAAACTATTACAGAGGCATTAAAAAAAAGCTTATGATAGGTATCACAAACTGGAAGAAGGATTTTTGAAAATTCTTTTGTTAAACGGAATAATAACATAAATTAGGTGGCGGCGCCACTTTGGGTCCGGTATGGGCCTTAACTACAAATGTAACTGCAGATGAACTTGGCTTATTTAATTGAAAATGCCATTAAGCGAAAATTAAAGGGTGACTGGAACTCAACCCGCCATAGCGAATTCGCATGAAGAGGAGGTCATTTGCTAAGACTAGACCTTACTTTCTTTAAAATAAGTTTTACTGTTTTGGTGATATGTAAATTTTTGTACGTATTTAAATTTTTCCAAAATTTGACCTTCAGGCCTGCGTAACTTTTTTCTTTTTCATTTATTCAGTTTTTTTAATTATTTGTCGATAGTCATAAAAAATTGTGACTAACATATGTCTGGACTTCCCTCAATCTAGGATTAAAAATAAGATATTACGCTTTAAATACTTACTCAAAAAAAACTTTACGATCAAATTTTTCTAAAATTATGAAATAACTACGGTGTTTCAATTATTGATTCTACTCTAAGTTTATTCTCCGGTTCGTCACCTTTCCAACGGTAGGTACTAAATTTCGAATAGGTACAAAAAGTTTTATTCGCTAGATATCGGTAGGATTTTCAGGTCAACCAGCCATATTGATCAAGAATAGTATAAATGCTGCACCATCGTCAGCTGAAACCCTGATTGCGTCATCTACACATCGTCTCGCCGTAATCAATTAATCATAGAAAAACGTGTCATTAATTAAGTTTTTAATATTATATGGATGTTAGTTTTAAGGTATATATTACTATGGAACTGTAGCATAAGTTATATTAGATCTGTAACTCTACGTTCTATGGTCTGAAATAAATTATTATTAAATGAAATACCATTTCATTTCACAATATTTTTATTTACGGAACCAATTACTTAAACAGAATCTCCTACGGAAATCAAATAACATGTAAATTAAATTTCGAAATAAAATAACTTTAATTCCAAGTCAATAGGTACCCATAAACTTTGTCAATACCTACTTACCTAGATATTAATTTATAACCAACTTTCCGATAGTTATCGGAAATTCAAAATTTTTGACCCATCTTTTCATTCCTAGCTCAACAGCAAACAAATAAGTTTTACATCAATCTATACAATATTTTACCATATTCATTTAATTGATTAAAATCGGTACTAAGTTTTCGCGATATTAAATTAAGAGCGGGCCTAATGCAAAAAATTGTAAAAAGGATAGACATATGCTTTTTTGACGTACTAATACAGCGTATCTACATAGACACCTTACATAGATTTAAATTATTTGTTTTAAATAAATAAATAATGCTGGACAATTCACACAGCATTATCTAGCCCTAAGCTAATCAGAGCTTGTGTTATGGGTACTAGATAGATACCTAACTGATATACTTAATATAATACAACACATAGATATATATTTCTTATTATACATAGAAAACGACCAGAATAGAACACCCTGAACAAAATGTCTGCAGATAGTACACACATTAGTTCCGAGGCGGGAATCGAACCCGTAACCTCCTGCGTCGCAGATGACCTTCGCCCACCGCGCCACAGAGGTCGTCGTTTTATTAGTCCACTGTATTTTATTATTGTTTGTTTTTACTAGTGTACTGTATATTTGTTGTATTTTGTATGTGTGTGTTTGAAGTTGCAAATAAAGTCATTATCTATCTCTCTACATAATTATCTATCATAGGATTTTGCGTTAATAGGAGCGGGACAGAGCTAAGCAACGTCAGTGTAAAAATCAAGATTTTTTTATATTTGTGTGTTATTTTATAAAATTAAATAGAAAAATGAAACTAACGAAACATTAGTCTGGCTGTGTAATTAGTAAAAAAATATATTATGTGGTGTTGTAGCTGATAATTTGGAACATTTCAATTGAAACAGTTTTTTTTGTGTGTTATGTATTTTTTTATCATAGAAACCAGTTTATTTTCATAAATTTAATTCGATTACTCGACTTCTACAGGTTTTTTCCCTACCCTGCATTTTATAATCTGAAAATTTTCGTTCGTTAACTTTTACTAATAATACTTAACTAATCTAAGTGTTTAATAATAATACACCATTTTGCTTGAATTTTGCATTAAGCGCACTCTTAAGTTAAAATAAACGGTCCCACATATTGATGGTGTAGGTAGGTACTAAGCCGAAAGGGTGTGATTCTGGACCATACATAAGGGAATATTATATTTAACTTGTGAATATAATATATACCTATTTTCTTTTTTTCTTTTGTAGATTCTTTTTTTTTCCTCTTATTCGTGTATTTACACTCACTCTAGCTCTAATATAGTCTTATACTTAACATTTTAAGACATTTCACAAATGTTTTTAGCTTTTTTTTAGGAAAACCACTGTTTCGTCAAGAAATTACTACAATAAAAAATATTTCAATCCTTTGTTAGACATCTTTATTTATCAGCAAAAAATAATTACAACTTATATTATTATTTGATAGACCAAAACCATTAATGTAAGAATATACGTGAAAGAACTCAAATTTGAAGAAAAAAGATTTTTAGTATTTTGCATAAAATATAGGTAGGTAACGAATTAGAAATTTAAAAACAAAATTTCATACCCCCGTGGTCCACAATAATTAATCTGGCTTATTTGCTTTTATAAGTGTGTCGCATTGGGGAAATTTTCTACGAAAATTTAATAATGTCCAAAAAAAATGAACCGTAATCGAAAATTTTTGGGACGCTGTTAAATTTTCGTGCAGAATTAACTTCTTTCGGTTTAGTACACAAGTTTCGTGTAAAAAAAATATATCTGTTTAAGAAAATCCAGCAGTGGGTAAAATCCGGCTGTGGATGATGATGATGAAGAAAATCATAATATACTTAATTACAAGCTAGTACAGAAAAGCATATTTCACACAGAAAACAACACTCACTATCAACTTAATTTTTATACATTCCTAAAGTTATATTATTTGTAATAACTATGTTTAATATAAAATACAAGTACATTCGTATAAGATAGTTTATATTATGTTACAAGTAGGGTACATACATAGTTATATCTAATGAAGACAATATACCAGTAAATTTTTAGTCATGTATCTACCTAATTAGGTAAGTACTAATAAGCAAGTTATTTCATATTTTTATATATGTTATTATATTATATAACGTTATAAAACAGCGTTCGAGTAAGTACCTACTCGAACATACTTCTAACTTATCTACCCACGGGTGGGCATAGTGAATAAACTAGCTAAGTAACTAATGTAACTATAAAAACGGGAAAAAATGACGTTTGTTGTATGGCCTTTAATATTAATTTTATTATAATTAAAATATTTATTTTAAAGTGAATATGTACATAATAATGTGTATATACCCAGCGAGCTATGGAGAGAGCTATGCTCGGAGTTTCTCTGAAGGATAGGATTCGCAACGAATACATCCGACAGAGAACCAAGGTTATCGACATAGCTCAAAGGATTAGCAAGCTGAAGTGGCAGTGGGCAGGCCATATCTCGAGAAGAACCGAAAACCGCTGGGGTAAAGGTGTTCTTGAGTGGAGACCGCGACTCGGCAAACGTAGTGCCCGCTAGAGGACGCCCTCCAACCAGGTGGTATGACGATTTGCGAAAGACTACTGGCAGATGCTGGATGCGGCAAGCTGAAGACAGAGCGCTAGGGCGCTCATTAGGGGAGGCCTATGTCCAGCAGTGGACTGATGTAGGCTGATGATGGTGATGATGATGTACATAAATATTCTGTGCATATTTCAAGCGTCTACCTGTTGCCGTTATCAATATCGAGCGAAAACGAGTCGGTTCTTCTCGAGATAAGGCCAGCCCACTGCCACTTCAGCTTGCTAATCCTTTGAGCTATGTCAATAACCTTGGTTCTCTGTCGGATGTATTCGTTGCGAATCATATCCTTCAGAGAAACTCCGAGCATAGCTCTCTCCACAGCTCTCTGGGCGACTTTAAACTGGTGGACCAGCCCTACCGTAAGTGTTCACGTCTCAGCTCCGTAGGTCATGACGGGTAGGACGTACTGATTGAACACTTTCGTTTTCAAACATTGCGGTATGGATGACGAGAAGACTCGACGTAGTTTCCCGAACGCTGCCCAACTGGCACGACGACGGTTAATTGATGTTCTAATAATTGTGGATTTAAACGTTTGCGACCTGGGATTCTGTTGCTATCGATATCTTACACTGATTTGAGATTTGTTTTAGCGCCATCTAGTGAACATGCTCTGAAGCTCTTAGAGTAGTTAGCTTCTGAAACACAGGTAGCGTTGGGTTTAGATGTCGCTTCAAATGCAAACATTTCTACGGAAGGATATATCGTTGATTTTCCAGATGGAAGAATAATAATTAAACAAATGAACTCTAAAAAACACCCGTGAGTAGTTTTTGTATAATAAAATACTTACATGAACTTAAATAAGCACAAACACGGATGGTTTGAACCACAATAAATAATAAAAATAATAACAAATCGTATAAAAGTAATGCTTAAGTAGGTATAATTTATGAATTATGATATTCAATGCGGTATTGGTACATTTTATAAGCACCTTTTTAATATCCTAAATGAAAATAATGTGCGTAGCATACATGCACATAATGGTTCTACTAAGCCACTTTTTGTATCCACATAAAATAGAACAAATTACGCCAAATACATAACTATCCTAAGTTGAAGGCAAAAACTAGATTCAGTTTTGCTGTCTTAAAACTATGATAAACCTTACATTGAAAAACCCACTATACTCCCTCCATTCATAAATCTGCCGTTCGGTCTAAGGATATAAGTGCATTCCGAGTTACGCTAAAATCGATATTATGCTGACGAGCATTCCGTATTAGGTACTGTGAGCGCAACAACGATATCCTAGTTTTTGGCGGGACTCGATATATCATCTAAGGCTTGATACTTATCACCTGATATTTTATCCCGTGATACTGCGTATCACTCGATAAATATCTCGTGATATTCAGAATTGGCCCCCTGTGTGACGTCTTACGTCATTACATTACAATACATGTGCAATTTTGCGATATCTTATCACTGACCATCTGTCAAAAGTGACAGTAGACTTTATTAATGACTGATAGACATCAAACAGGGTGTTCGTTGTCGCGCTCACGGTAATTCGGAACGCTCATAGCGCGCTAATTAGCGCGCTGATTTCGATTATAAAGCAAAATTCAAAATTCAAAGTGCTTCATTTCCTTTAGACCTTACAGATCTCTTGGACACGTCACAAAAACTCAGATAACATAAGTAAAACTAGGAAATAAAGTGATCACTTTGATTTTTTGTCCACTTCAATCTTTTTAAGGTAAAGTAAAGAAGCGAACAAGAAACCTTTACTTTGTTAATTGTTTTTGCTTGTTAATTGTGTGAATGTTAGTTTTCGAGTTGGAGCAAAACTCGTCCCAAGCTTTTTTATCGTCTAGATAATCTGATATTTTATGGTAAGCCTTCTTACAAAGGATATGTTCGACATTGGGAGTCGCATAAAACCAGCGCTCATTAGCGATATATATCGCTTCTGGGCATATGCCTTAGACAATTTAACCCGCTGTGCATATGCTGAGCGATGCCCCCTTTTTAGTCACTTATTTTTCTTTGTTTGTCTTTTCTTTTTAGTTTGTGTTATTGTGACAAAAATAAAACCTTTTTACTTTTACTTTACTTTACAATTTGTTTGAATTTATTTATTGAATTTATTAAGCGTACCTAATAGGTACCTATTATAATGACATTGACACCGCGACTCATGAGTGTTCCGAATTATTGATTACACTCAACTGTCAATATTGTGATATCTAATTTGGAACGCAAAATATCGTCGGGATCGTTAACAGCATAATCGTATTTCGGAATGCCTCCGTTATTATTATTAGCTAGGGGAGACCTATGTCCAGCTGTGGACAAATATAGGGTGATGATGATAATAAACTGTTAGGTACCTTAATCTCCTATGTATTTCTATTTTCCTGGTACTTTGCGTGAGATAGTCAAAAAAATCCTTCGGAAACAATGGAAATAAATAAATAATGCTGGACAATTCACACACCATTATCTAGCCCCAAGCTAGGCAGAGCTTGTGTTATGGGTACTAGATAGCTGATATACATAATACAATACATTACATAGATATATATTTTTTATTTTAAAAAGAAAACGATGAGAACACCCGGAACAAATACCTGCAGGTCGTACACACATTTGTCCCGAGGCGGGAATCGAATCCGCAACCTTCTGCGTCGCAGGCAGACCTTCGCCCACCGCGCCACATTGGTCGTATATTTTTATGTTATAAAAAAAAAAATATTGGTGCATGTGTATAAGACACATGTGTAAGATGGTATTCATCACTATAGGCACCACAATTGCAAAAATGCCACCTGGCTGCCGAAGGATTTCCAATATTTTTAAAAATAGACGTTCCTGTTCAATCGACATTCGATTCCGTAGATTCCGTGTCCTTGGTACAAACATGAAATGCTATGACTGGAATTGTACCTAGTACCATACAGGAACCCATGCCGTAAAATGTACAGGAATAGCCGCCGGTGACGTCGCGTAGATAACCTAAAACAAATACAAGAAAAATAATAAGCCGAGTTTTTAATTAGTACATTGTACACATATACAGACAGCTCTATGGCGTTCATTAGCCTATGTCCAGCAGTGGACAAATATAGGCTGATGATAATGATGATGACAGAGCAGAGCATATACAATAAATAATGCTGGAAAATTCACACAGCATTATCTAGCCAAAAGATAAGCAGAGCTTGTGTTATGGGTACTAGATAACTGATATACATAAGATAATATAATACACATCTAGATATTTTTTTATTATACATAGAAAACGACCAGAACACCCTGAACAAATGTCTACAGATCGTACACATTTGTCCCGAGGCGGGAATCGAACCCAAAACCTGCTGCGTTGCAGGCAAACCTTGGCCCACCGCGCCACAGAGGTCGTCATTATCAAGATGTAGTACATTATTCGGCCAACAAATCGAATCCAACTCGGACCGGATGGGCAGCGTTCGGGAAGCTGCGCAATATCTTCTCATCACAGATAACGCAGAGCCAAGTCTTTAATCAGTGTGTGTTACCTTACCAGTGATGACCAGCGGATCCGAGACGTGGTCGCTAACTATAGGCCTCGTTCATAAGCTTAGAGTCGCTCAGCGGGCTATGGAGAGAGCTATGCTCGGGGTTTCTCTACTTGATAGAAACCGGAATACGAAAATCCGTAGAAGAACTAAAGTCACCGACATAGCTCTCAGAATTAGCAAGCTGAAGTGGCAGTGGGCAGGTCATATAGCTCGCAGAACTGATAACCGCTGGGGAGTAAAGGTTCTCGAGTGGCGGCCGCGATGCAACGCGGAACGGAGTATTGGTAGACCATCAACTCGATGGACCGACGACGTCGTAGCGGTCGCAGGGAGTCGATGGATGGAGGTGGCTCAGGACCGCTCTTTGTGGCGTCGTATGGGGGAGGCCTATGTCCAGCTGTGGACGTGTATGAGTTGGTATGATCGTGTACTTACCAGCTGTTGGCGGCACGGACACGGCGGCGATGCTCTGGAACATTCGCACGAGTCCGTACGAAGACGCGATGCGAGCGGTACCAAATGTGTCTGCTAGTAGAACTGGGACGAGAAGGAACCAGCAGCCGAGACACAAGCCGTAAGCACCTGGGAATCAGGAGAATATATATCAATTCATTCAAAATATTTTTACCGACTAACTTTCTTGGATAAGTTTGGAAAAGGAGTCAACTTTTGAATAGGTGTCGTATAATAGTACATTATGATACAAGTGCGGTAAGTTGAAAATTACAGCCGAGGCGATATTGCTACATGAAAGCAGAGGCTGTAATTTTCAAAGCGCACGTATGCCATACGACGTTTTTTATCATATTTGCGAGGAAATAAATAAAACTCGGACTTTCGAATAAATTTTGATACGCTTGTATCTATCGGTCGATTTTTCGGGCAAGAGGCGTAGATTAGCCTTTTTCGCTGCCTCTGAGACTTCTGGCGGTGTTGAAATAATAAATTCATCATTACCTACTTGACGACATTTTCAAGTAAAAACAATACAGCGAAAAAAAAGCTTGCACTTTGTTGTTCGTCTGTCATCTTTTCTCAGAAACAAGTAGAGGTATCGAGCTGAAATTCACATCATATTATAACTTAAGTTCGTTACCTCTTGGAGCCGCAATATAAATCAAACTTCTAAGTTAAAGGTTTCAGTCGTTTAAGCCCAAATATTTTGATATTTCCTATGGAATCACATGTACACAAAATCTATAAGTATAGGGTACTTTCCTTTTACCTAGAGTCATGAAATTTGGCAAGAAGAAAGGTCTTATGGCACAAGTAAAGGGAAAAATCTGTAAACCGTAAAATTAAAGATATTTTTTATCTCGCTAGTGACCAAAATCTATGGCACTACTTTCCGTTAGAATCATCCTATTAGGCAAGAAACAAAAACACACACAACAAACTTAACTTTACGGAACTCTCGGTGCGCGAGTCCGACACACACTTGACGTTTTATTTTATTGCAATATTTTCTGAAACATTGCCGGCTAATTATTTTTTATTATTGTGTATATTTTAAATGTAATTTTAGGAGTACCTCATGTGCTTGAAATAAAGAATTTTAATTTTTATTTATTTATTACTGAGCATTAGGGGAGGTGGTAAAATGGTGTGTTTACCAGAAGCAACGGCAAGTGCCCACCACGACGTCAAACTTGGCAACGAAAGCACAGCGAGCCCCGCCACCAATATGCTGACGATGTAAGCCCGTCTTCGGCAGAAAAGATGCAGGTCACAGAGCCAGCCGAGACCTAGCCGGCCGCAGAGGTCTAGTACAGCACTGATGGCTACTAAACGACCTGGAAAAAAGAAGACGTTACAACATTATATCAGCGGAGTCCCTCCAATGGCGAAAATACGCTAATCTTGACAGAGGTTACCTATTCAAGCCGTTTGGGGTGGAAACCCTAGGTCCTTGGGCACACGTTATCTATAAAGATCTTACAAAACTACTAATAGAGTCCACAGGTGATCAGAATGCTGGCTTTTATTTCGGTTATCGAATTAGCATTGCCATTCAACGTGGTAATGCTGCCAGCATTCTGGGCAATCTGCCTTCTGGTGACAGCTTAGATTTTAAGAAAATAGATTTAAGTATAAATATTAGCTGTAATTATTTTGTTCTGTTATTTCCTTAAAAATAAAAGTCAAAAAGAGTTTACCATACAGGGTTATTGCACGGGTTATTGGTAGGTAATTGACTGACACTGCGTGAACTGCAGTTTTTAGGGTTCCGTACCTCAAAAGGAACTCTTATAGGATAACTTTGCTGTGTTTAATAGTCCGTCTGTCTGTTATTCTGTCCGTCTGTCAACCAAAACTCACATACTTACTCATGTTTGTAACCTCTTGTAGCCGCGATATAAATCAAACTTCTAAGTCAAAGTAATCAAAAGTTACAGTCGTTTATGCCCAATTTATTTGAAAAAACCTATAGGGAGCGGGATAGAACAGAGCGGTGTAAGCTCAAAAATCAAGTTTTTGCTGATTATCTTTTAGTTAAGACATTATTTCAAAAAAATAAGCCAAAGGTGCCCTCGGTATTACTTTGTTTTATATTGGTGATGACAATAAAAAAATCATGTGATTGATAGTTTAGGAGAAAAAATTTAAAAACTAAAAAAACAGACACACACCACACACACGCTCCTTGCACAATTATTTCTGAAATTTAAAATAGTTTTTTTAATTTTCGAATCGAAGGTGCCCTGCCTTGTATCCTACAGATTATTATGTATTTTTTTCAAGCTTTTACAATAAAGATGACGGAGAAAATTGTTTTAAAATAATCCAAATTCGCCCAATTCACATCTACCTGGGCCACGCGAAATCCTATGCCTCTCCTTTTCACAAAATGGCGTCATTATATCGCTCCTTAATTCTTACCCGCTGCGGTCTTGCTATGGCCAGCCTGAACGGTATATGCAGGTAAGTAGTACAAGGCATAGGGGGAGCCACATGACATGAGGGCCACAGATGTGCAGAGAAGACCGAATCGCCAGGACTTCAGTAAGGAGACATCTAAGTATCTGAAATAATGTAGAAATTATTAATCAAATATAAAATGTGTATATAGAGATTTTTATTATACATTGAAAATGGATCATTCCACGACCAGAACACCCTGAACAAATGTCTGCAGATCGTACACACATTTGTTCCGAGGCGGGAATCGAACCCGCAACCTCCTGCGTCGCAGGCAGACTTTCACCCACCGCGCCACAGAGGTCGTCAAGTTTTAATAACTAGCTACTGCTAGCACAAGTTGTTTATGGTTAAGGCGCATAACCCACCCAAACTAGCGCCGCCACCTACTTTATGTTATTATTCCGTTTAACAAAGGAATTTTCAATAATCCATCTTCCTGTTTGTGATACCTATCATAAGCTATCATAAATGTCTCTGTACTGTAATAGTTTTATTCTATTCAGTTTAGGCAGAGATACGAAAATAGATTTTGGTGGCCAAAAAGGGCAACTTCGTACCTCTGCCTAAACTGAATAGAAATAGGTTGCAGCATCAGGATACACTTATATGCAGATCAACTGTTTAAATTATAAAGAAGTCCTTTAATTTGTTTCTAAACTTAAATTGTAATTTTATATGGTTTTTAGATATAGAACATTATATTATGGAAAAATATAGGAAAGTCTGTAAAAAAACGCTTGAAAAATGGTTATTAAGAAGGAATATTTGTCGAAAGACGAAGTCTTTCGAAAATTATACCACCTTTAATACCAGGCAGCCTTATTGTCTAACTTGAAGTCCATTACCAGTGAACTTCAAATCGATTACCAGTTGTCAACCCAGTCAGTCAGAATGTTTTCAGTATTGTGTAAGGTATTCAACTGGTCATGGGTTTCGGAATGAATGATTTTTTATTTGTATAGAGATTTCACCAACACTTTTTTAAAACAAGACTCGAATGAGCTCCCTTCTTCATTTGACGTTTCGGCTTGGATTTGCTACTGAAATTAATTTCATTTCATTTCATTTATTTCATTTAGGGGGTTGGGGCTGGGTTTGAATTTCGCTGGTAATGGTGTTGCATGTGTCAGATAGTTACACAATACGAAAGTGACATTCGAAGTCGAGGCTAGGTTTCAAATGTCAAAAATGTAGCCGAATTCGATTACCAGTTGGCTTAGACAATAAGGCTGCCGGGTCTGGTATCAAATAAAAGGTATTGGTTTGGTACATATCAAAACAGTTTTTCTAGTCGAACTACTTTAAAGAAAATAATTTCATGAAATAAGTTGTTTTCTAGGTATAGTTCCATTTAGTCTCTGGAAGGAAGGAAATGAATACCTACTTTTATTGTAATTATTCGTAAAAAATAAAACTCTGTGGTCTTTTGTATGTCTTTTTCTGAAGCTTTAGCGCTCCACGGATCACGTGAAACAAACTTACCTTGAGATCTTATCAACGCAGCTCTTCCTCTTGATAACGACCTCTTCTTTAACTTCCTCTTTTTCAGGCTTCGTCACGGTTTCTAATTTCGTCTGGATTATTCTGGCTGGCAGTGGCGGCTTTATATACAGGGACCTAGGAAAACATTACTATAGATAAATAAATAAATAATGCTGGACAATTCACACAGCGTTATCCAGCCCCAAGCTAAGCAGAGCTTGTGTTATGGGTATAGATAACTGATATACATAATAAAATACAAAATATACTTAGATATTTTTTATTATACATAGAAAACGACCAGAACACCCGAAGCAAATACCTGCAGATCGTACAAATATTTGTTCCAAGGCGGGAATCGATCCCGCAACCTCCTGATATAGATAGTTTTACATTAAGTACAAGAAAAACTAAAAACATATTCCAAATTCTAGTATTAACACAGATTTTTAAGTTATTGGCGACAAATACTTATATTTTTATGACTAAAAAATTCCATAAAATCATAGAATCTGTACACCAAGTTTCGTCCAAATCGGTCGTAAAACACGACCTGTAGAGGAGTACGTACATTCTGACAGAATCCATACTTTTGCTAGTAGTTGATACAGGGACGCTTTGCTCGCTCGGTCAATTATGTAAAAAAAAACCCTCTTACCGATGTAACTTTCTCCTGCTGGCCTTGTAGACACAGGTGCTGTCGGTTGACAGATCCTCAACTGAGTGAAGGATGGAAGAGGATCGCGTAGGGCGGAGTCTTAGCCGAGCTACTTCTCTGGGCAGACCTGTGTATAAAAAAAACTGAGTCTCTGATCAAAGCGACGCGTGACCCAAGAGCTGATGCGTTGTGCCAGATACTCACCAGCTCTTGGGTCACGGGTCGTTTCGACCAAACGCTCAGATAATTTATTGAAAACCCGGAGAGCCTCAGTACCTTACTGATCTATTGTCTCGACTCGGGGAGCAAATGCGTAGGCTCTGTGGAGACCTGCATATTTGCGCTTCTTGAGGTCTTCGGCCAAATCTGCCGCCGCACCAGCCCTCACGAAAGTCCTAGGATGATGGGAAGGCGCGAGTGTGTCGACACATGTAGCGTCCTACACAATAGGCCTCCCCAACTCCCTGGGACTAGAGTCATGCCGTCGGGCCTCTTACCATCGTCACGCAACAGACCATTCGATTCGAGAATAGCTGGTACGTTAGCGGTGGCAAAGGCCCGCCGGGTGATGTCGTTCAGGCTGGTATGACGAGATATCCGACCGGCAGCCCTAGTACACGATAATCCGTGATGACCGAGCTGTTCGACAGTAGTACCGCACTGACATTGATGAGGCAACACCTTGCACCCAACCAAAGACAAGTTGCGACACGGAAAGTTACGGGATCCAATAAATTGCAAGTGTTATATGAAGGAAGTGCTTGCAACCAATGTCCTGACTCCCATTTAGAAACGGCCAGAAGACTGGCACGATCTGCAGAGCTGGAGCACGTTTGTAATAAACAATTCCTAACTAGACAGTCTAGTACAGTTCGCTATCACTGCTAGCGTCACGGATCCGCTGATCGCTGTCTGTGTTTTCAGCCATGAAAGTGCTAGACAGTCTAGTACAGTCTAGTACAGTCTAGTACAGTCTAGTACAGTCTAGTACAGTCTAGTACAGTCTAGTACAGTCTAGTACAGTCTAGTACAGTCTAGTACAGTCTAGTACAGTCTAGTACAGTCTAGTACAGTCTAGTACAGTCTAGTACAGTCTAGTACAGTCTAGTACAGTCTAGTACAGTCTAGTACAGTCTAGTACAGTCTAGTACAGTCTAGTACAGTCTAGTACAGTCTAGTACAGTCTAGTACAGTCTAGTACAGTCTAGTACAGTCTAGTACAGTCTAGTACAGTCTAGTACAGTCTAGTACAGTCTAGTACAGTCTAGTACAGTCTAGTACAGTCTAGTAAAGTCTAGTACAGTCTAGTACAGTCTAGTACAGTCTAGTACAGTCTAGTACAGTCTAGTACAGTCTAGTACAGTCTAGTACAGTCTAGTACAGTCTAGTACAGTCTAGTACAGTCTAGTACAGTCTAGTACAGTCTAGTACAGTCTAGTACAGTCTAGTACAGTCTACTACAGTCTAGTACAGTCTAGTACAGTCTAGTACAGTCTAGTACAGTCTAGTACAGTCTAGTACAGTCTAGTACAGTCTAGTACAGTCTAGTACAGTCTAGTACAGTCTAGTACAGTCTAGTACAGTCTAGTACAGTCTAGTACAGTCTAGACAGTCTAGTACAGTCTAGACAGTCTAGTACAGTCTAGACAGTCTAGTACTGTCTAGACAGTCTAGTACAGTATAAGTAACCTATCTTACCTACAACACCTAGAACATCCAGTCCTTCCGAATCCTCGGAGTCTGACATGCAGGGCCCTGGTAATGGTGGTCGGCCGCTCTGAAAAACAATATCACAAATTTTATAAACTCATGTCCTCTTTTTCTTGTCCTCAATTTAAAGACTTCTCGTCATCTATACCGCAATGCTTGAAAAAGAAAGTTTTCAATCAGTGCGTTCTACCCGTCATGACCCACGGAGCTGAGACGTGGATACGGTAGGGCTGGTCCACCAGTTTTAATTCGCCCAGCGTGCTATGGAAAGAGCTATGCTCGGAGTTTCTCTGAAGGATAGGATTCGCAACGAATACATCCGACAGAGAACCAAGGTTATCGACATAGCTCAAAGGATTAACAAGCTGAAGTGGCAGTGGGCAGGCCATATCTCGAGAAGAACCGATAGATAGATATTTTTTATGATACATAAAAAACGACCAGAACACCCGGAACAAATACCTGCAGATCGTACAAATATTTGTTCCAAGGCGGGAATCGAACCCACAACCTCCTGCGTCGCAGGCAGACCTTCACCCACCACGACACAAAGATCCTAGGATTCTACGTTCCGATAGTTACAAATTGTATCTTACGACCATCGGTACCAAGGTTATCGATCAAAGGATTAGCAAGCTGAAGTGGCAGTGGGCTGGCCATATTTCGAGAAGAACCGACAACCGCTGGGGTAAACGTGTTCTTGAGTGGAGACCGCGACTCGGAACACGTAGTGTAGGACGCCCTCCTACCAGGTGGGATGACGATTTGCGAAAGACTGCTGGCAGATGCTGGATGCGGCAAGCTGAAGACAGGGCGCTATGGCGCTCATTAGGGGAGGCCTATGTCCAGCAGTGGACTGATATAGGCTGATGATGATGATGATGATGACCATCGGTATTATTTATCTCAAACCCGTTCTGAGTGATTTGAAGTTTTGTTCTTCCTTACCTCAATATAGCTGGGATGCATGAAGTTCCGCTTCTCATCAGCCAGGAGATTGTGATGGTTCAGAGCTAGCTCTGTATCGGGTCTGAATAAGCTCTGAAGGCGGTTGTCTTTGCACTGCGGAAGGGACTCTGTTTTACCTGGAACATTATTTCCACAATTTAAAAATTAACGAGTTGGCGTAGCGAAACACCTGCTAGACTCAGTAAGCAACAGCTGGATTGAGCTCCATGACCCTAAAGTACCAGTTACCTGAAAGGAGTAAAGTGAAAAACAGCGCTACATGCATTACTTACAATAATGTATGTAGCAAAAAGCTGAATGTACTCCCATTGCCTTAATATTATTTTTATTTTACGTTTAATTTATTCAGAAAGAAAATAACAATCAAATAACAAATTTAAATAAAACTAGTATTTACAATAGAAACAATTAAGCTATCTGCAAACTGTTGCAAACAATCTACAGGTAGCTCAACTGATCCATATCAATACCAGTTGGAAGCGTGCCTAAGACACTGGCTGCATTGCCCCGCTGTATAGCAATGCTGATGCGCTGTGCCAGATACTCACCAGCTCTCGGGTCACGCGTCGCTTCGACCAGACGCTCAGATAATTTTTTGAAAACCCGGAGAGCAATTAAATTAAAATCAAAATTAAATTTTAGAATAAATAAAAATGTAGTTCTATTGAAGTAGACATTATATCTTTATTCAGAAAGAAAATAACAATCAAATAACAAATTTAAATTAAATCTAGTATTTAAAATAGAAACAATTAAGCTATATAGTATAGCTATATAGTAGACATTATATATTTATATATAAACATAACAAAAAACTAACAGATAACATAGCCTTCGTCCAATGCTGCATTTAGGGAGAGACTGTGTCCAGCCTTCCTGCAATGACCTGCTTTATATTAATTGTTCCGAAGTTTTATCGTGAAGATGGTTTTTGTCTCTATTCCTCGTAGAATCCTGAGCTTAATAAAAGTGTGCTTTGTGATCCGATTGTACTGCAACTGGACACGGTCAGTGTAATGTCATATAGTGAACATGATTCTGAATACGAATTGAGAAAAGTCTTTGATATTGTCGACAATTCTCGGCTGTAACTACGAGTCCAGTCGCCCCATGACCATGATCGCTGTAACGCAATAAATACTTTTTTCTACTCCAGCAGGGCTATTTTAATTCATTCGATTCATTTCCGGAGCGGAAACGTCCGATTCGAATTCGATTCCGCGCCATTTTGATTTCGTTGCGGATTGATGATCGAAAGTATGAAACTCTCCTAACAAGGATCCGAATTCGAATGTCAAAAGTTTTCGAATCCGCTGGTTTACAAGCGTTCTTCGACAAAGTTTCCGATATAGAATCCGAAGGCCTTTCCGACGAATTAAAATACCCCTGCTGTACTTTTGTCTATGAAAATCTAATGTATACTACGCACAAAAATAAAGATAGCTTTTTAAAAAAATGTGATATTCACAAAATAAATACAAGAAACAAGAACAAACTGCACATCCCATCATATAGATTACGAAAGGTAGGGAAATCATTTATGGGTAATTGCGTACGCTTCTACAACAAGCTTCCATCTGAAGCAACTGAGCTCCCTATTCGTAAATTTAAACTGTACATAAAGCGAAATCTTATCAAGAAAGCCTTTTACTCCATAGATGATTACATCAATGATGTTAATGCTTGGCCAGATGTCGCCCAGTTCCGCACTGACAATGGTGTTTAAGGGAAATAATGTTAAGCTTAGTTAGTTTTATATAAATATTGAGTTATATACAAATTAGATTATATTAAGACTGAGATAATGTATTAATTTTAAGTTTTATAAGCTTACTAGTGGTTTCTTTTTCGCTTCTTCCACTAGTGGACAAAACATTGAAGCGAATAAAATCAATAACATCATATTTCTTATTTGCTAATAATGACTATTTATAAACCTGTTTATAGTATTAAATTTGACTTGTCTAAGTGCTTATTTTGTAAGCCTAAAGAAATAAAGTTATTGAGTTTGAGTTTTTTATCTTTCATTTACATAGTCACGAACACTAATTTATAGACATATAAAATAAGTTTGCAGAAAAGTCTATACCCTATTCCTCATAAACAGTACGGCACGTCAGCCGTGCTAACTGCCTGCTAACCTTATCGTTTTGGCGAGGAATAGAGTATAGACTTTTCTGCAAACTTATTTTATACATTTTATATGTCTTTATATTAGTGTTCATGACTATGTAAATGACAGAAAAAAGTACAAGAGTAGAAAAAATACTATAAGGTGGTGGTATGCGTGAAACTAACGACGCCACCTATTTTATTTTATTTCTACGTTGAACTAAGCAAATTTCAAAAATACAACGTACAGTTTGTGATACCCATTATAAGCTTTTTTAAGGCCTCTAATAGTTTATTTCCATTTAGTTTAACCAGTAAATCGAAAATAGATTTGGTGGCACCAAGGGCAACTTCGATATTCTGCCTAAACCTAATAGAGTTAAACTATTGTATATAAAAAGCTGGTAAAAATGATACGCTACACACACACATGCTACATCCTAACTGCTACAAATTCTACGAAGCAGCTGCTCAAAATCGTACGATGTAGCTGCTACAGACGTGCTATATATATCACATCTGCTACAAATGCTACGATGTAGCTGCTACAAATGCTACGACGTAGCTGCTACAAATGCTACGACGTAGCTACTACAAATGCTACGACGTAGCTGCTACAAATGCTACGACGTAGCTGCTACAAATGCTACGACGTAGCTGCTACAAATGCTACGACGTAGCTGCTACAAATGCTACGACGTAGCTGCTACAAATGCTACGACGTAGCCGCTACAAATGTTACTACAAAACAAATTACACACTCACTTTTTGAAGGGTCTATAAAACGCTTTGTACCTTCTTGTATATCGGACAGTAGCGTGGCATGTTCTGTGGTGGTAGTGGTGGCAACACTGGCGCTTTGAGGGCGATGTGACGGCGCGGCGCGGTACAAGCATGCGGCTACACATACGTGTAGCATGCCACCTCCTGATGAAAAATAATTTATAGACTACACCTATTCCGAAAGTATATTAGTTCTTACTTGAAAAAAGGGAAGAAAGTACGTAAATCCAAGCGAACAAATATGCGGGCGGGAAAAATAAATGGGATTTACTTTCTACCCTGCTGCAGCGGAGAGAAAGTACTTACTTTCTCCCCGCTGCAGCTCCTTTATTTTTTTTAATTCAAAATTCAAGGCAAACGATGGCAATAGAAACAGGCGGATGCCAAAATAAAAAGTTTTTATCTCGAAGCCCACCAAAATGTTACTGGCCACCTGCATTTTTAAGAAAACTTGGCAGTATGTGCTTTATTTCATTTGGCTCCTCAGTATTTAAAAAACAAGATTCGCCAAGTGCGAGTGTAACTCGCGCGCCGAGGGTTTCAAACATTTGCCAATTATTCAATCAATTTTCTGAAATATTTTAAAAAGTATGAAACTTACAGAAAATTCAAAAAGTGTTTTGAAATGGTCAAAACGATACCTTTCATTTGATACCCCACATGGGTAGGTACCCCTTTTTGAAAAAAAAATCCCCTTTTTTGACCATTTTTCAAAAACTATTATTATTACAGACTTCTCTATATTTTTCCTGTAAAATACAGATTGATATCTACAAACGCCTAATACATTGTACATGGATCGGTCATCAATCTTCGGAGCTAGGGGGGGGGGAATGGTCAATTTTCCGTCTTTTTTTGAAATATTTCAAAAAGTATGAAACTTACAGAAATTTCAAAAAGTGTTTTGAAATGGTCAAAACGATACCTTTCATTTGATACCCCACATAGGCAGGTACCCCTACTTTTGAAAAAAAATTCCCCCCCTTTTTGACCATTTTTCAAAAACTATTATTATTACAGACTTCTCTATATTTTTCCTGTAAAATATAGATCGATATCTACAAACGCCTAATACATTGTAGGTGGATCGGTCTGCAATCTTCGGAGATAGGGGGGGGGGAAAGGTAAATTTTTCGACTATTTTTAAAATATTTCAAAAAGTATGATACTTACAGAAATTTCAAAAAGTGTTTTGAAATGGTCAAAACAATACCTTTCATTTGATACCCCACATAGGCAGGTACCACTCCTTTTGAAAAAAAAATCACCCCCTTTTTGACCATTTTTCAAAAACTATTATTATTACAGACTTCTCTATATTTTTCCTGTAAAATATAGATCAATATCTACAAACGCCTAAGACATTGTACATGGATCGGTCTGCAATCTTCGGAGCTAGGGGGGGGGGGAATGGTCAATTTTTCGTCTTTTTTTGAAATATTTCAAAAAGTATGACACTCACAGAAATTTCAAAACGTGTTTTGAAATGCTCAAAATGATACCTTTCATTTGATACCCCACATAGGTAGGTACCCCCCCTTTTGAAAAAAAATTCTCCCCCTTTTTGACCATTTTTCAAAAACTATTATTATTACAGACTTCTCTATATTTTTCCTGTAAAATATAGATCAATATCTACAAACGCCTAAGACATTGTACATGGATCGGTCTGCAATCTTCGGAGCTAGGGGGGGGGGAATGGTCAATTTTTCGTCTTTTTTTGAAATATTTCAAAAAGTATGACACTCACAGAAATTTCAAAACGTGTTTTGAAATGGTCAAAATGATACCTTTCATTTGATACCCCACATAGGTAGGTACCCCACCTTTTGAAAAAAAATTCTCCCCCTTTTTGACCATTTTTCAAAAACTATTATTATTACAGACTTCTCTATATTTTTCCTGTAAAATATAGATCGATATCTACAAACGCCTAATACATTGTACGTGGATCGGTCTGCAATCTTCGGAGATAGGGGGGGGGGAAAGGTCAATTTTTCGACTATTTTTGAAATATTTCAAAAAGTATGAAACTTACAGAAATTTCAAAAAGTGTTTTGAAATGGTCAAAACGATACCTTTCATTTGATACCCCACATAGGCAGGTACCTCTTCTTTTGAAAAAAATTTCCTCCCCTTTTTGACCATTTTTCAAAAACTATTATTATTACAGACTTCTCTATATTTTTCCTGTAAAATATAGATTGATGTCTACAAACGCCTAATACATTGTACGTGGATGGGTGTGCAATCTTCGGAGATAGGGGGGGGGGTATGGTCAATTTTTCGTCTTTTTTTGAAATATTTCAAAAAGTATAAAACTTACAGAAATTTCAAAAAGTGTTTTGAAATGGTCAAAACGATACCTTTCATTTGATACCCCACATAGGTAGGTACCCCCCCTTTTGAAAAAAAATTCTCCCCCTTTTTGACCATTTTTCAAAAACTATTATTATTACAGACTTCTCTATATTTTTCCTGTAAAATATAGATCGATATCTACAAACGCCTAATACATTGTACGTGGATGGGTGTGCAATCTTCGGAGATAGGGGGGGGGGTATGGTCAATTTTTCGACTTTTTTTGAAATATTTCAAAAAGTATGAAATTTACAGAAATTTCAAAAAGTGTTTTGAAATGTACAAAACGATACCTTTCATTTGATACCCCATTTGCCTTCCTAGGTATCTTTTGAAATTTCAACATCAAAATTTGTACTGAAAATATTCATTTTCATTTTTCATTTATTTATATATTTTTTTCTTAAAATCAGTAATGGCGCACGTAATGTATCATTATTTCAAATTTCAAGTTAATAGCTGCAGTAGTTACTGAGATATTCAAGAAAGAGCGGGGACGGACAAAGCGAGACCATAAGGGTTTCAAAACCGATCTTTGAAACCCTAAAAACGGGTTGTACGAGCGAATTTTCTTTTTCATTGCATTCTGTTCAGTTGAAATTTAAAGTAAAAATGTGTTTTATTTTTCTCATAGGTAGTATAAAGCACATATAACTCGGAAGAAAATGCGATTCCCAACTCGTGTGTATCCCACACGTGTGTATCCTACACCCTCGTCGGGAATCGGTCATTTTGTTAGCCGTGGCAGTTGCGGCGTTAGAATTGACCCCTGCAACCCAGCCCTAGGATGTAGTAAGAGCCAACTAAGGGAATATACCAGAGAAGGACGACCGACGACCTCTGTGGCGCGGTGGGCGATGGTCTGCCTGCGACGCAGGAGGTTGTGGGTTCGATTCCCGCCTCCCACAAATGTTTGTACGATCTGCAGGCATTTGTTCAGGGTGGTCGTTTTTTATGTATAATAAAAAATATCTAGTGGGCTATATGGCTAGCCCACTGCCACTTCAGCTTACTAATCTTTTGAGCTATGTCGATAACCTTGGTTCTCTGTTGTATGTATTCGTTACGAATTCTATATCTATATACTAATAATCCTTTTGTTTTTCCTATAGTCGGTAAACGATATCAAAAGAGGTCTTTAACACATTCACTGCCTAACCACGGAGCGGTGCGACCCACAGGGGCACGTCGTCACTACGCGGGGTCAAGGATATTTGGCCATGAACGTAAATGCTAACGAATCTATCAACCAACGAAACTTAGCCACACTTGGTTGGTTAAGTCATTCACTATAACCATTTACCATAGACAAACAGAATTGTTTGTTTGCTATAACTAGAAAAGTTTTTTTTTTAAGTCCTTACCCAATAAAAGCACGGTGCCATGTAATCCATACATATCAACAAGCTTCTCAATTAGCATCGGGAACACAAAGCTGCCCGCCGCCGTCCCGCTCACACAAATACCGTTCGCCATGGCTCTGGAAAGAGACGGATTGATTATTGTAAGATACCTACATAAATTAATAATCGATAGGATTATCGATTGTATAGTTATTTAGCTGGCAACACAGGTAATTATTTTTATTAAAGATGTAATAGCTGGCAACTCTCTCTCTGGGTCGCCATCCTCCAGCTAAAACATGTAAAATCTTGTGATAAATAAAATTAATGAAAGTTTTTATTCTGGTGTTTTTCAACTACAAAAATACAATCCACTGCCTCTCAACACTGCAGTCTACAATTATAAACAAGAAACTACGTAGTTTTAGAAACAATGACGTAGTAGGTACAGATTAAAGGCGCATCGCTACAACACAGCACAATAGCGTATTTCACTATTAGAGAATAAATCTAAAAATATATTATTGACATAGCATAGGCAAAAATCAGTCGGAAAATGTTAGCTTTGGTTCATAAAATAAGAAAATAAATTTTAAAATTCAATTTAAAGTTTTCAATTTTTTAAATCTGTTTTATACACCATGAAATAGTAATGATAATATAGGTAAATTATGTCATACAGTAATGTAGTCAAACTAAAAAGTATGAACTGTCAGTCTGTCATTATAGCTTATCTGACGTCATCACCACAGAGCAATATGGCGTCCACTGCGTACAGCGTTTCCGTCAAGTTGCGCGTGCAACTTGAAAATGTAATTTTTAAATATATTTTTAGGGCACTTATCGATTAAATAAAATTTTATATTTTTTTAGTGATTCATTAGGGGTCACTATAATGCACAAGAATTGATTGCACGGCCGAATAATGTAAACCTAATCAAAATTAAGCCAGTTAGTTAATGTTCGTTGTGCGAGTTTTTAAACTTAAAAGTTCAAACCAGTATTGACAATTAAAACAGTTGAGCTAATAGCAAACTGTTGCAAACAATGTAGAGGTCGGTAACAATACATTTTTGAGTTGTAGACTGCCAGATGCTGCATAAATTCGGCTAGAAATCAATAAAATAACGAAGATCGATGAAGGTACTCAGGTATTTACAGCTTTGAAACTGAAATTACAAACCTGTGTTTGTCAAAATATTGTGAGACGATGACTATTCCTGGGGTCGTTGACAGGCCGCCACCAATTCCTGGAACAAACGTAAAATACTCAGGTAAAGAACCACCTTAAAGGTATTGCTGTAGCGACCTCTAGCAAAAAGGAAAAGAACTACAAAGCTGACCTCAATAGAGTAGCTCTAGGAAGTAACATCAGAAAACAGAAGCTAGCTAAGCGCTTCAACGGATATTCGCTAGATGTCGTTAAGACAAAATTGGAGCACAATTCCTAGATCGCGCAAACTTATAGCTTTTGCAACTTTTATATAACAAATTTAGAGGTAACTTTACGAATTTTTCTATCGAGGAAATTTTATGAAATAGTTTTTTCGTAACATATGATAGAATAAGTCCTGAACTGTACAATGTATAAATTTCAAAGTTAAATATTTATTCGTTTGGAAGATATTTAGGTCTGACGGAATTGATTTGAGAAAGTATAATAAATTAAAACTTTACTTTTGGCTGTGCTTTTGGGCTTGCGTTGCTATGCCCTGTCTCGCTCCTATAAACGCGAAATCCTATATCTATCCTTTTCACAAAAAATATGGTTGCATAGGACAATTTTTGTAATCATCCATGGAGTAAAAGATGAAGTGTTTCATGTACTGTTGAATCATATTTACCAGTCATAAGTCCAAAGCTGAGCAGCAGATGTAAAAGCTGCGTGCTGAAGTAGGACAGAGCTAGTCCGGTGGCGCAAAACAACCCGCCTATGAACACCACCAGCCTACAGGAATACTTCTCACAAAGAGCTGAAGATAGTGGAGCTGTGAAATAAAATTAATAAAACAATATAAGTAATATTATACTTTAGATATCGACATAGGTAAATAAATAAATAATGCTGGACAATTCACACAGCATTATCTAGCCCCAAGCTAAGCAGAGCTTGTTTTATGGGTACTAGATAACTGATATACATAATAAAATACAACACATAGATAGATATTTTTTTTATTATACATAGAAAACGACCAGAACACCCTGAACAAATGTCTGCAGATCGTACACACATTTGTCCCGAGGCGGGAATCGAACCCGCAACCTTCTGCGTCGCAGGCAGACCTTCGCCCACCGCGCCACATCGGTCGTCAAAGTCAAGGAAATAGCAAGCTGAAGTGGCAGTGGACTGGCCATATCTCGAGAAGATTTTTATTTTATTTATTTCGTTGAACATAAGTAATTTCAAAATTTTCAATGGGCAGTTTGTGATACCTATTATAAGCTATTTTTTACTGTCTCTATCACAGTTAGCATGGCATAGGATTTTTGAAATTACCTTTTTTAAACGGAATAATAAGATAAATTAGGTGGCGGCGTCACTTTTTATGGGGTATACGCCTTAATCATGGCATTTGTTCTTAAATATGGTTATGTATGTTGAGTTGTGTGGTGCCGGCTTAGAATATGGACCACCCCAACTCTTCGACATACATCGGGCAGCAGCGCCTCTTGAAGAATACATCTACCACCGAACTGCGATCCCCAACCCGCATGCCCAGGGTTACAGGCCTCTAAGGGTTATGGGCCCCCTGAGTTAAAAGCCAATGGTAATTATCAGGGGTGGCCTGCGTGCAGCAGTGGGCCATTATAGGCTGTTGAAGTGAGATGTGGTATGGTTAATTAGGGTTCCGCACCTCAAAAGGAAAAAAGGAACCCTTATCGGATCACTTTGTTGTCCCTCTGTCCGTCTGTAAACCCTCTTTTCTCAGAAACGCGTAGAGTTATCGAGTTGATATTCACATCATATACGCAGGCTCGTAACTTCTTGAAGCCTCGATATAATCGATATCGATTTTGATTTTGATTTTGATTCTTATTTAGTCCCGAGACGGGGTTTAACATGACGCCAATAGTTCGAGGGACTAAATAAGTTACGTCATAATCGTTATCAAATCAGAAAATTATTGTGCACTATTCGTCTGGGTTGATTTCTTTGCTGAAGAGTAGAAGCTTGTACGGAACCCTTGATGCGCGAGTCTAACCAGCACTTGAAGTTTTATTTTTTAATCTGTAACTCACCTAGTGCCAAACACAGCGTAGATAGCGCAGCTGGTATCCACGAAGCAACGCTTTCCGACGAGTCTGGGAATGTCTCCATAATCTCCACGTACAGAACCCCATACGACTTGAATAAACCAGCCACCCAGAATTGGACCATGAAAGCGCCGAATACAACCACCCAGCCATAGCCGCCGTCCGGAGGAGAATTACTGGGGAGATAAATATTTTATTGTAAATATTAAATTTTTGATGATTGGTTTGTAATTTTGTTTTGGTAGTATCTAATAAAAATAGATGATGCTTTATTAAACTAGGATAGTTTATCAACAATATGTGCAAATTTCAGATTAATCGTTTGAGTTTTTCTACATTTTCGAGACCTTTAAAAAAATCCGAGTCACTGAAGCCTCCCTACGGATTTCCGAATCGATATTTCGAATCGAAATCCCGAAATTGCGACTGTATGTGGCCGCTCTTAAAGATCACGAGACCGATTGCAGAAACCTGGATACTCACTCAGTAGACTCTGCAGTATGCAGTCTTCTTGAGGCCGCCAACAGAGGGCGCGCCGTCACAGACGACAGCGTCAAGAGAGAGTCTTCCTCCTGTTCGGTAGGAGACATGGCTGACAGGTACGCACCGACTTGCTGGCAAATAGAATTTTAATACTTCAGTAACTACTGCCCCAGCTTCACACGGGTATATTGTATAGCCTATTTTACTCAACAATAACGTAGCTTTCTAACGGCAAAAATTTTCGAAATCGGTCCAGTAGTTTTTAAGAGCCAAATTAGCACCGCCATCTATGTATATTATCTTATTATTTCGTTGAACAAAGGTAATTACAAAATTTTCAATGGGCAGTTTGTGATACCTATTAAAAGTTTTTTTTAATGCCTTTGTCATAGTTTTATTTTATATAGGTTAGGAGAAAATACGATATTGCGCTTTGTGGTCATTAAACTCAATTATTTCATTATTTATTTCGCATCAGCATTGCTATACAGCGGGGCAATGCAGCCAGTGTCTTAGGCACGCTTCCAACTGGTATTGATATGGATCAGTTGAGCTACCTGTAGATTGTTTGCAACAGTTTGCAGATAGCTTAATTGTTTCTTTTGTAAATACTAGTTTTAATTTAAATTTGTTATTTGATTGTTATTTTCTTTCTGAATAAAGATATGTTCTAATTTAACATTATTTCATCTATTTTATTTTATTTATCTCCTATATATACTATACATATACATATACTATACAAAATGGCAATGAAAAACTATGATAGAGGCATTAAAAAAAAGGTTATAATAGGTATCACAAATTGATATCTTTAATATCTCAATTTTAATGCATATTTGCCTTCTTCTTCCAAACAATATGACCAACTGACCTGATTTTTACATTGAAAAATAAAGCAAAGGCAGGGTAACAGATTCGCTAAAATAAATATTTGATTACTTGAAACGTACTCTTTTAATTAGAAGAAATCTTGATTATTGCAATTGATTTTTGCACGCTCGTTTTGCTTTGTCCCGCTCATATGAACGCGAAATCCTATGCCTATCCTTTTCAAAACGGTCTGGGAAGAAGCCCTTTAAAGATACTCACCGTGGCCAGTGGCAGCTCCAACATTAGACTGGGGGGTCTCTCGGGTCCCGGAGCTGATTGTACCGACAACAGGGACCCCGCCTTTTCAGGGGACAAGCTAGCCTGAGGGCGAAAATGGTAAACTTATAAGAAAGAACTTATAGACAAAAATCGCGAAAAGACTACTTTGTCTTATATTATTTGTTATAACATTATAAGTACAACAAATAATAAAAGACAAAGTAGCCTTTTCGCGATTTTTTTCTTACCAGTGAATGTTAATGCAATGCTAAATTCTACAATTATCTAAATCATCACGTCACGCTCGGTGGTTAGTTAAAGCGGATTTCGAATTTATTTATTTATCTCTCTTTTATTTTTATCTCTCTCTTATCTATTTGTCTTACGTCTGCGATGCTGTGCTGCAAATCGATGGAGCAGGAGACAGGTGCCACGCTTGCTGGAGGGGCGGAGCACCCGAGGACCGGCTCCTCCAATCCCGACTGCTCCTGGGAAACAATAAAATAAATAAATAATATATATTTCAACACAGTTTTTTTTTAATTAATAAAAAGGAAGATAAAAATATAATCCGACTTTAAATTCTAATGGTAAAATACAGCCGCACTGCTGACAGACAGAGAGCTTGTGTTATGGGTACTAGATAACTGATATACATAATAATATAATACAATAATAGATAGATAATTTTTATTATACATAGAAAATGATCAGAACACCCTGAACAAATGTCTGCAGATCTTACACACATTTGTCCCGAGGCGGGAATCGACCTCCTTTTTTTTATGCGGCGAGGAAGTTCGTTTACGAATAGACTGGTCTGGGGGGGGACCAGAATTATGTGGGACTCGACGCCCTGAGAAGGACGTAATACCCACTAAAACCTCTCCGGTGACCCTCTCTCGCCAGTTTTTCGCCAAACCGCGGGAACATTTAAACCTAGCTGGCGTCCCCTCTACCTCTCATACTGGACCGGCGAGCCCACCGTTCTACAAACTCGCTGACCCCATTCATCCATCACCTTCCCTCCCCCCGATTGGGACACAGACAGGACAGACGCAGTTGAAACCGTGAATGTCGACCTCTGTGTCCAGATGGGAATTTCCGTCGCCCATACTATCAGGTGTGGGTCTCGCATTTACACACACACATACTCACACTCTCACTCAAACTTGTCTTACAAACCCGTAACCTCCTGCGTCGCAGGCAGACCTTCGCCCACCGCGCCACAGAGGTCGTTAATAAATAATAGTTTTATGATAGTCTATAATGCATGACAGTGAAGCGTTGCAGCAACATTGTAAATGTACTAACCAGAAGCCATATCAAAGCATCGTGACAATTACATCAGTACCTAGGTAATTGTGTTCCAAGATCACACCGAGATTGTTCTGAGAATCTAGTGGGCTTCACACAAAACGATTACCTACACTGTTATTTCCTTCACTCTCCCCTCCTTATTCAGATTCCGTAACGTCAGATGCTATTTTCGTTTCATCAGTGACGAGATGATGAAGATTTCCTCAATATGTATTTCTGTGGTACCTTCCTATTGTATATAGCTATTCGTAGATAAGGTCTAGGCTAGTTTTTTGTGTTGTTTTAAATAGTGATGTATGTGTATGTAAATTTTTGGAACTAAGTTCCTTATCGCGCGTTGTGAAAGGGGGCTGGACGGAAAAAATTCTCACGAAAAGTTGTAACGACACTTTTTGGTATAGTAAGCTATTGTAAGCCGTGCGGCGTGCGCATGTTTCTCTGTCTGTCTCTCTCCCTCTCTTATAGAAAGGAACTTCGTTCCATCCGAGTGTCCCTTGACATCTCTCAACTTTTTTTTTATTTTTTATTTTATGTTTAATTAACTTTTCAACAGTTTGTGCACTACCAACTCTAACAATAATTCTAATATCATTTTCTCTATCTCTGGGTTGTCTGGGAGAAATCGCTCTCAGCGATAAGGCCGCCTATTGTACTCAGTTTTTTAAATTTAGATATAAGGTTTATTTTCGTTGTTTTTTATATTTAAGTGCAATAAAGTGTTAATTCATTCATTAATTTTTTTTACTGCGGCAAAGCTTACCCTGGACGGGTTCTATCATAGAAATCTAAATAATAAGGCACTTATGTATTTAGATTTGGGTTGTTGTACATTTGCCACAAAGTTAATTCGTCACATTTTTGTAAACTCCATACATTGAAAGTAAATTCGTCACATGCATAAAAAATATGTGTAAATTCGTCATAGGTAAGTAAAGTTCATCATAAAGTAGGGTTAGCAAGTAAAGTGAATGGTGTTTAGCGCTCGTAATGAATCAAAGGTTATTAATGGCTTTTTGGCCTATTACCAAAATTATATATGAATTCATCATCATCATCAGCCTATACCAGTCCACTGCTAGACATAGGCCTCCCCTAATGAGCGCCATAGCGCCCTGTGTTCAGCTTGCCGCATCCAGCATCTGCCAGCAGTCTTTCGCAAATCGTCATCCCACCTGGTCAGAGGGCGTCCTACACTACGTTTTCCGAGTCGCGTTCTCCACTCAAGAACACGTTTACCCCAGTGGTTGTCGGTTCTTCTTGAAATATGGCCAACCCACTGCCACTTAAGCTTGCTAATCCTTATAACCTTGGTTCTCTGTCGGATGTATTCGTTGCGAATCCTATCCTTCAGAGAAACTCCGAGCATAGCTCTCTCCATAGCTCAATAATTATGAATTATATATAGTATATTATATATATATATTTATAATTATGAATTAACAGGTTATATTACCTTTATGATAACCAAGAAAAAATTATAAAAATAACTAACAGAAGTCAGCACAGAAAAGGGGAATGTAGTCATACATCTCTCTTTAACCCTAGGCTCCGGCACATGCTATCACGCTCTCGCTCACTCGTTGTGTCTATCTCTTTTTAACCGTATCAGTCGATGCATCTCTAACATCTTATCAGTGCGTGCAGTGACCACCTTGACCTTGAAAAAATATCTATCTATGTAGTCTATTGTATTACGTATACCTATCTAGTACCCATAACACAAGCTCAGCTTGGCTTGGGGCTAGATGATGCTGTGTGGATTGTCCAGAATTATTTTTTTAAATTTTTTCTCAACTGTTATTTTTATGTATAATAAAAGGTAAAATTTTCAAAATCCTGATCATTAAAAATTAATATCGTATTATATGGAATTTTATTTAACCCTATCTATGAGTGTGAAAATATTTGTTTTGTTCTATTCTACTTATTGTATGATTTTTCTGCTGTCTCTACGGAAAAATATATGTGACGAACTTACAACAACCAAAAATAATAAAACAGAAGTGTGGCGAACTTACACATACTTTTTTTCGTGACGAATTTACTTTGTGGCAAATGTACAACAACCCTTAGATTTCTATGCGTTCTATAGACTCTGACAACCATTGTAAACTTAATATGAAGAGAAGATCGAGTTACCTAGCCGCGTACAATACTGTTATCATATTCACACACGTCCGGTACCAGGACATAGGCTTCAATTCAATTTATTAAGGCGCATACCCCATGTCTTTATTGGAGGAACGAGTTGTTTGTTTGCTTGAATTGAATAGGCTCCTAAACTAATAGCAGATTTGAAAAATTCTTTCACCACTATAATCGTACATTATCAGTGATGAACATAGATTATTATAATATGACGAGAAGTTATAGTTATGTAGCCTCGTTAATTATTAAGGCGCATACCCGACCCATACTAGCCCCGCCACCTACACTATCTTATTATTCCATTTAACAAAGGAAATTGCAAAAATCCATCCACAGTTTGTGATTGTTATGATAAGTTTTTTTTATGCCTCGATTATAGTTTTATTCTATTTAGTCTAAACAGTGAACCGAAGTTGCCCTTGGTGGTCACCAAAATCTATTTTCGTATCTCTGCATAAACTAAATAGAATAAAACTAATACAGGGGCATTAAAAAAAGCTTATAAGAGTTATCACAAACAGTGCGATGGATTTTTGAAATTTCTTTTGTTAAACGGAATAATAAGATAAATTAGGTGGCTGCGCAATATCTTCTCATCACAGATACCGCAGAGCCTCAAGACGAAAGTTTGGAATCAGTGTGTGTTACCTTACCAGTGATGACCTACGGATCCGAGACGTGGTCGCTAACTATAGGCCTCGTTCATAAGCTTAGAGTCGCTCAGCGGGCTATTGAGAGAGCTATGCTCGGGGTTTCTCTACTTGATAGAATCCGGAATACGAAAATCCGTAGAAGAACTAAAGTCACCGACATAGCTCTCAGAATTAGCAAGCTGAAGTGGCAGTGGGCAGGTCATATAGCTCGCAGAACTGATAACCGCTGGGGAGTAAAGGTTCTCGAGTGGCGGCCGTGATGCAACGCGAAACGGAGTGTTGGGAGACCATCAACTCGATGTACCGACGACATCGTAGCGGTCGCAGGGAGTCGATGGATGGAGGCGGCTCAGGACCGCTCTTTGTGGCGTCGTATGGGGGAGGCATTTGTCCAGCAGTGGACGTATATGGGCTGACATGATGATGATGATGATGATTAGGTGGCGGACCGCGAGGCTACGTAACTATAACTTCTCGTCATATTAAGTATGTTCATATTAAGTTTATATATCTATGTTCATCACGGATAATGTATGATTCTAATAGTGAAAGAATTTTTCAAATCGGTCTAGTAGTTAAGGAGCCTATTCAATTCAAACAAACAAACAACTTGCCTCATTATGGCGGCGATATATGTGATATGGGCAATTTTGGGTTATAATAAAACAATTTTACTCAGATATCTTTATCGGTAAAAAAAATACCTAATAATCCCATATTTTATTAGGTATTTATAAATAATCCCCTCGATTATTATGAATTTTTTCAAAGGCTGCCGGATACAAAAAAGATTAGCTACTTTTCGAAAATGAAAAAAGTAACTATTTTAAATACCAGAAATAATTGTGCAAAGAATCATGTAAGTTTTCTTAGTTTTATCAATTTTTCTTCTAAACGATCAATCACAAGATTTGTTTGTTTTCATTATCATGTTAAATAGAAGAATACCCAGGGCACCTTTGGCTTATTTTTTGCAAACAAATCTCTTAATTAATAGATAATCAGCAAAAACTTGATAATTGAGCTTACGCCGCTCTGCTATGTCCCGCTATTTTAAAAGCGAAATTCTATGCCTAATCCCATACACAAAGTGGCTTAAAATCTAAACAATACTATCAAAATAAGAGGTTGCTTACGTAGTTAAAATTTAAAGTCATTTATTGAGAACAAGCACTTTTACAACAAACATCAGAACTGTCAATGCCATTTAATTATTTAAAAAGCAAAAATTATAAATTCCTGCAATAGGCAAGAAATTAAATAATTTGACAGACCTAGACCTAGTAATACCTAGAACAATGCTTTACAACACCTAGCTTACGAAGTAACATTATTTCATCTGTATAAATAAATAAAAAAAATGCTGAACAATTCACACAGCATTATCTAGCCCCAAGCTAAGCAGAGCTTGTGTTATGGGTACTAGATAACTGATATACATAATACAGTACAATACACATATAGATACTTTTTCATATACATAGAAAACGACCAGAACACCCTGAACAAATGTCTGCAGATCGTACACACATATGTCCCGAGGCGGGAATAGAACCCTCAACTGTATCCTAGCCTAAAGGTGCTCGATTAGTGAATCGATTTTTATTTTAGGCCCTCGTTATCCAACCATTCGATTCAAACCACCATGATTCTATGGCCGTGAAAATACAAGACCTTGAGAATCGAACATCGTTAAGTATTCAGTAGACAGAGAAATGTATCTACGAATAGGTTCAGAAATCGATGAAGCAATGCCTTGATTTCAAACTACAAGGCCAAGGAAAGTAGTAAATTAAGTCTTTATTCTTTATTTTGCAAATACAAATAATAAATCATTTATTATGAATAAGGAACTAGACTAAACAGGGTATATCAATGAATGATGCGGTGGCAAAATTTAAAAACTGTGGAGCGATCTCATCGCCCGCCTCCTAGGCACAATTTTTTCTTTATTGGTAAATCACAAATAAATAATTAAGATATGGACCATTTAATATTTAAAATTAAGCCATAGAAGATTTAGGATGACAAATCAACATCGAGCTATGCTGCACTGTACTGCGCTGTGCTATGTTTGGTCAACTCGCTCGTCTAATATTTTAATGAGGATACAAACAAACCATGCTGTGCAGCGCTGTGTGAGGCTACGCTCTGTTTAAAAACGCAGTAGTGCCGAACTGTGCTATGTTTTTTATGGAGCTCTGCCATGACAAAATAACTCATAAAATATCCATAATATCCGCTTCTTCTTCACTTTCATCTTCATCGGATTCAACTATGTCGTAATGTATACGTTTTTTTGAAAATAAAGTCATTTTTGTCGAGATAAACGACTACAAGAGCTGCTGATTACTTTTAATACTGCGCTAAGCAAAGCGCAGCACAGCTTGATGTTGATTGTTAAAAAAACGTAGCTTAAGAAACACAGCACAGCACAGCGCAGTACAGCGCAGCATAGCTCGATGTTGATTTGACACCCTTACACCTTATTACTAGGTAAATGTTAGGTTTGGGATTGATAAAATGCTCTGATTATACTATCTGATATATTATTTCAACAACGGTTAACCATGTAGATAGGTAGGTAAATGTAAAGATACTCACTGCGTTGTATGTGTTTGTGTGTAAGTGTGCGATTGCTCTTACGAGACACCAGTCTCTTATGTTTTAATTTATCGTTCAACAAAATCGATAAACCTGAGTGTATTAATATTTGTTTAATATTTGAGGTCTAAACTAAGATTAATTATTATCTCTTGAGAGTAAGCATCCACCCGCAGGGGTCGATCTCCAACTCCCCGATCCACCGCAAGAGAGTGATGGCGCTATGGGCACGACCAGCCAGGACGTGCTTAAAGCGGTCATGTCTTTTCAGAGTGGCTCTGCCGGCGGCCTCGATGCTGTGTCTCCACAGCATCTAAAAGATCTACTTTTTGGGGGGTCTGGCCATGCAGGTGAAGTCCTTCTGGAGGCCTTGACCTCTCTAATCAACCTGATGTTGTCAGGCCGAGTCCACAGCGAGATCACAGAACTCCTGTACGGTGCAAATCTTTGCGCACTAAAAAAGAAGGATGGCGGCATAAGACCCATAGCCGTGGGCACCACTTACCGCCGCCTTGCGGCTAAAGTCTGCTGTCGAAAAGAAGCCGACCACCTAGGCGACTATTTCCGACCAATTCAGTTAGGCTTTGGTTCGCGAGGCGGATGTGAGGCCGCAGTACATTCCCTTCGTACATTTTTGAACCAAAATTATGGGGAGGTAGTTCTGAAGGTAGACGTCAAAAATGCCTTCAATTCCGTAGACAGGGGCGCCTTGCTAAAAGAAATTAAAGACAAAATTCCAGAAATTTACCCTTTTCTCTGGCAGTGTTATGGTTCACCCTCAAAATTAATTTATAGGCACAATGTCATTTCATCCGCTGTTGGCTGTCAGCAGGGCGACCCTCTTGGTCCGGCCATTTTTAGCCTTGCGATCCAACCTATTATTCAACGTCTCCAATCCAAGATAAATGTTTGGTATTTGGATGACGGAACTCTGGGTGGAGAGGTGAACACAGTTTTTGATGATTTAAAAACCATCACTGACGAATTTCAAAAAATTGGATTGGCACTAAATTTTTCAAAATGCGAGTTGTTTATTTCGGACTCTTGTGTAGATAAAAACAATATCATTGGTAAATTTTATAGTTTGGCCCCCAACATTTCAATTGTAGATAAATGTTCACTTCGACTCCTTGGGTCACCAATTCTTGATGATTCAAAATTTTAACAGAACTTCAGACAGACTTCTCAAAATTAATAGCCATATGGCTTTTACAATTATTCGGTTTTGCCTGTTTGTACCTAAGTTTACATATTCTTTGAGATGTTGTCAACTGTGGAAACACAGCGAGCTCTTGGAAGGCTTAGACAAACATAATAAAGAATACTTTATCATCGGTTTTGAATATATATTTGGATGACAAGGCATGGTCGCAGGCCTCCCTGCCTGTGAAATTGGGAGGCTTAGGTATACGCAAAATTTCAAGTGTAGCCCTACCAGCGTTCTTGTCTTCTGTCTACTAGTTCCTTAGTTCAAAAAATTTTAAAGCCCTCTCATTTGGTTATACCTGGAATTTCATTCAAAATTTCATTTTTAGACGAAGCTCGATCTGCTTGGCATAGTGCTTGCCCCGATGCTGCTCCCCCAAAATCTCTTTTGTCCCAACGGCAATGGGACGGGCCTCTGTGTGAATTGACACGGAATTGTTTGTTACAAACGTGCTCCAGCTCTGCAGATCGTGCCCGTCTTCTAGCCGTTTCTAAATGGGAGTCAGGACATTGGTTGCAAGCACTTCCTTCATATAACACTGGCACTTTATTGGATCCCGTAACTTTCCGTGTCGCAACTTGTCTTCGGTTGGGTGCAAGGTGTTGCGCGCCTCATCAATGCCAGTGCGGTACTGCTGTCGAACAGCTCGGTCATCACGGATTATCGTGTACTAGGGCTGCCGGTCGGATGTCTCGTCATGCCAGCCTGAACGACATCATCCGGCGGGCCTTTACCACCGCTATCGTACCAGCTATTCTCGAACCGAATGGTCTGTTGCGTGACGATGGTAAGAGGCCTGACGGCATGACTCTAGTCCCATGGGAGTTGGGGAGGCCTATTGTGTGGGACGCTACATGTGTCGACACACTCGCGCCTTCCCATCTTCCTAGGACTTCCGTGAGGGCTGGTGCGGCGGCAGATTTAGCCGAAGATCTCAAGAGGCGCAAATATGCAGTTCTCGACAGAGCCTACACATTTGCTCCCCTTGGAGTCGAGACCCTAGGTTCGTGGGGTACCGAGGCTCTCCGGGTTTTCAAAAAATTATCTGAGCGTCTGGTCGAAGCGACGCGTGACCCGAGAGCTGGTAAGTATCTGGCACAGCGCATCAGCATTGCTATACAGCGGGGCAATGCAGCCAGTGTCTTAGGCACGCTTCCAACTGGTATTGATATGGATCAGTTGAGCTACCTGTAGATTGTTTGCAACAGTTTGCAGATAGCTTAATTGTTTCTATTGTAATTACTAGTTTTAATTTAAATTTGTTATTTGATTGTTATTTCTTTCTGAATAAAGATATTTAAGATTAATTAGATTTTTTTTATTTGATATAATTTATTATCCTTTGAAGGTTATCGACATAGCTCAAAGGATTAGCAAGCTGAAGTGGCAGTGGGCTGGCCATATCTCGAGAAGAACCGACAACCGTTGGGGTAAACGTGTTCTTGAGTGGATAGCGACGCGGCAAACGTAGTGTAGGACGCCCTCCGACCAGGTGAAATGACGATTTGTGAAAGACAGATGCATGATGGCAGATGCTGGATGCGGCAAGCTAAAGACAGGGCGCTATGGCGCTCATTAGGGGAGGCCTGTGTCCAGCAGTGGACAAATATAGGCTAATGATGATTATGACATTATTTGTATTTACGTATGTGTACATGCAAGTCAAATAATTTTGTCTTTCACAACAAAACTAACTTTGTAGAAATGCAAACCTTTTAAAAATTATATTCTTGGCATCGACTGCATATTTGAAAGAATATTATTTTGGCAAGGTACACTAGTTAAGTACAAACAAAATGGATCAATACTCGGATTCTCCAACATTGGGAGTCAGGTTGTACCAGTTACAATAATATACCAACCTAGTAGGTTAGGTACCCAGTTATTCGGATACCGGTATTAAGGTACCTATTTTATTACATTAATATCAGTAAAGTTCAATGTTGAAGGTAATTTGAACATGCAATGTTAAGCAGATTCAATTGACAGTTTTCACTTTTTAATACGCAAATGACATGCAAGCTTATCGATACCACGCCTTGAAATGATGAATTTGCCGTGCCTATTAACGCGGTTCATTAAGGAAACGTATCTGTCTACCGTGAGTTTCCACGTCTCAGCTCCGTAGGTCATGGTAGGACACACTGATTGAAAACTTTCGTTTTCAAGCATTGCGGTATGGATGACGAGAAGACTCGACGTTGTTTGCCAAACGCTGCCCAACCTAGCTGGATTCTCCTCCGCGCAGCGCCTAACTGTGTCCAATAAATTATTTTTGGAACTAAGTTCCTTATCGCGCGTTGTGAAAGGGGGCTGGACGGAAAAAAATCTCACGAAAAGTTGTAACGACACTTTTTGCTATAGTAAGCTATTTTAAGCCGTGCGGCGTGCGCATGTTTCTCTGACTGTCTCTCTCTTATAGAAAGGAACTTCGTTCCATCCGGGTGTCTCTTGACACCTCTCAACTTTTTTATGTTTTATGTTTATAAACTACTGTTCGCGGTTTCTAGTCTCTGTCTTTGGTCTCGGTCTCTGGAAGCTAAGGGGCCTCTTCCGAGGCAGTTTGTGAAAAGGATAGGCATAGAATTTTGCGTTCATAGGAGCGGGACAACGAAAGTTGAAAACGAAAGTTTATAATCAGTACGTCCTACCCGTCATGACCTACGGAGCTGAGACGTGGACACTCACGGTAGGGCTGGTCCACCAGTTTAAAGTCGCTCAGCGAGCTATGGAGAGAGCTATGCTCGGAGTTTCTCTAAAGGATAGGATTCGCAACTAATACTTACATCCGACAGAGAACCAAGGTTATCGACATAGCTCAAAGGATTAGCAAGCTGAAATGGCAGTGGGCTGGCCATATTTCGAGAAGAACCGACAACCGCTGGGGTAAACGTGTTCTTGAGTGGAGACCGCGACTCAGAAAACATAGTGTAGGACGCCCTCCTACCAGGTGGGATGACGATTTGCGAAAGATTGCTGGCAGATGCTGGATGCGGCAAGCTGAAGACAGGGCGCTATGGCGCTCATTAGGGGAGGCCTATGTCCAGCAGTGGACTGGTATAGGCTGATGATGATGATGAGGAGCGGGAGAGAGCAGACCGTGTGTGTAAAAATCAAGTGTATAAATCAAGATTTCTTCTTATAAAAGAGTACGGTTCAAGTAATTAAATATTTATTTTGGCGAATCTGTCTGCCTTTGCTTTATTTTTCAATAATATATATTTCCTCTCTCTCCGTAATATATTGTGTGCCCAGCAGGATCTATAGTGAAACTAAATACCTACGTAGATTTTAAGCACCTCTGTACACATATAGAATGCAATAAATGATTGAGTATTGAGTATACAAAATCAAGTCAGAAATTCTTTGGGAGAATAAGACAAATACGTATGAAAACTGAGATGTTTTAGATAAAAAAAAACCATCAAACTTAAATATCAAACTATCTTGGCTCTTTTGTACAGAATGAAATGTAATATTAGATGTAGGAGTCTAGGAATCCTAGATTTCATATTTGAACAGCAGTAGGATCTCAAATATCATGAAAATGTTGATTTTTAGGGTTCCGTACCTCAAAAGGAAAAAAGGAACCCTTATAGGATCACTTTGTTGTCCGTCTGTCCGTCTGTCCGTCTGTCCGTCTGTCCGTCTGTCAACCCACTTTTCTCAGAAACGCGTAGGGTTATCGAGTTGATATTCACATCATATACGCAGGCTCGTAACCTCTTGAAGCCTCGACATAAATCAAACTTCTAAGTCAACGCAATCAAAAGTTACAGCTGTTTATGTCTATTTTTTTTCAATTTTCCAAGGGAATCACATGCACACAAAACCTATAGGGTACTTCCCGTTGACCTAGAACCATGAAATTTGGTGAGAAGCAAGGTCTTATAGTACAAGTAAAGGAAAAAATCCGAAAACCGTAAATTTGTAGTTCATTCACAGAAAAAATATTTTTTTAATCTTGCCATGGACCAAAAACCTATAGGGTACTTCCCGTTCACCTAGAACCATGAAATTTGGCACGAAGCAAGGTCATATAGCAAAAATAAAGGGAAAAATCTGAAAACCGTAAATTTGTAGTTTATTCACAGAAAAAATATTTTTTTAATCTTGCCATGGACCAAAAACCTTTAGGGTACTTCCTGTTGACCTAGAACCATGAAAATTGGCGAGAAGCTAGGTCTTATAACATAAGTAAAGGGAAAAATCCGAAAACCGTAAATTTTTAGAATATTCACAGAAAAAATAATTTTCGAATCTCGCCATGGACCAAAAACCTGTAGGGTACTTTCCGTTGACCTAGAACCATGAAATTTGGCAAGAAGCAATGACTTATAGCACAAGTAAAGGAAAAAATCAGAAAACCGTAAATTTGTGGTTTATTCATACAAAATAGTACATTGTTACACTAGGGTTGGACGTAACTTATTTAGTCTCGAGACGCCAATAGTTAGAGGGACTAAATAAGTTACGTCATAATCGTTATCAAATCAGAAAATTATTGTGCCTTATTCGTCTGGATTTGACTGATTTCTTTGCTAAAGAGTTTGTACGGAACCCTTGATGCGCGAGTCTAACTCGCACTTGACGTTTTATTTCGAAAGACCAGCCTTTTCTCCGTCTGGTCGGCTGTACCGGGTTCACAACGCACAGTGACCTCCGAGTATCGATCCGAAGAGAACTGTCTGTAATATTCATTGAATCGTGTACAGCAAGGCAGAGCTTTTTGACTAACTACCTGCCCACGACTTTGCACGCATTTCAGAAGTATTTTCATTTTCATTTTAGTTGCAGATCTTATTTATTCAAACTAAAGAATCATAAATGCGAAGGTTTGTATAATAAATAACGCTGGACAATTTACACAGCATTATCTAGCCCCAAGCTAAGCAGAGCTTGTGTTATGGGTACTAGATAACTGATATACATAATATAACATAATACATAGGTAGACATTTTTTATTATACATAGAAAACGACCAGAACACCCGGAACAAATACCTGCAGATCGTACAAATATTTGTCCCAAGGCGGGAATCGAACGAAACTACATCACCGATTTGAAAAATTCTTTCACCATTAGAAATCTACATTATCACTGATGAACATAGGCTATAGAATATACTCGTGCGAAGCCGGGGCGTACCACTAGTATATGATAAAGCGGAAAGATTTGTTTGTTTGAATTGAATATTCTCCCAAACTAATGGACCGATTCGAAAAATTCTTTCACCATTAAAAACCTACATTATCCCTGATGAACATAAGCGATAGAATATACACGTGCAAAGCCGGGGCGGACCACTAGTTTTCCATAATTTACAGAATACTGGGGATAAAACCACGTGGTGAGATTCTGGAGTGCAGGGTAAGCCTTAGTATTGCCGTAAATTATACGGACAGCGAAAGTGTTATACGCGGCCTAATTTCAGAAAAAACGTTGCACCAATACGTAGTATGTAGTAATCTATGGTCCAGGTCAAGGCTGGATTGTGGTAGGTCAGTTTAGGCACAAGGATTCTGACACTATGCCAAAATGATGACGTCACGGAATTATATTTCAACCAGGGTTCTAACTCCACACATTATTTTTTTTCTAAAAGATTAGAGAATAAAATCTTAGAATGTTTATTGAGAGGCTTAGGCAAAAAGCAGTAAGAAAATTTGAGCTACAGTTCATAAAATAACAAAACCAATTTTAACATTCAATTCAAAGTTTTCCGTTTTTTATCTGTTGAACACCATGAAATTAGTAGCTGCAATGTTTTTACGTCAAACGGCTGAGTATGTATATTAAAAATTATAAACTGTCATCAGCAACATCAGCACTTATGACTCAATTTTAATATAAAAAAAATATTTCTTCCAAAGTAGTGTCTCTATTTAATTAAAATAAAAACCATAATCAAATTTGTATATGGTCACTGTCAGCAACCTATTAACTAAATACATCATCTTTCATGATTCCACGTCCAGCTCTCGGGTCACGCGTCGTCGCTTCGACCAGACGCTCAGATATTTGTTGTAAAACCTGAGAGCCTTGTTACCCCACGATCCTTGGGTCTCGATTCTAAGACCAGCGTAGGCCCTGTCAAGACCTGCATATTTGTATTTAGGGATATTTATAATACAATAATCATAATAGTCCGCCAGTCCGTCAGTCCATTAGTCCGTCAGTCCGTCAGTTCGTCAGTCTGTCAGTCTGTCAGTCTCTTAGTCGGTCAGTCCGTCAGTCTGTCAGTTCATCAGTCCTTCAGTCCGTCAGTCCGTCAGTCCGTCAGTCTGTCAGTCATTTTTCTATTGTATAAATTTTGATGTAAGTGTGAATATTTGTTGTAACTATTTTTAGCTGTTAAATAAATAATATATATTATATAATCATAATTAATACCTTACCTCAGGTATAATATTATCCTGATATGAGATGGAAACCCAAAAAAGTGAGCAATTAATCAGTATTGCGCGCAATATTGTGAAACCTTGATGACGTAACAGCCGACCCTTCCTTTCAACCCACGCAGGTTTAAATTGATTGAGTGGGTACCGGCATTTCTATAAAGTACTTGATAAAAGAACACACACACACACAAATAATGAACATTCTACAGAATTATGTTACGTGGATTTATGTAGTAAATGATATATCAAAACACTAGTAATAAGCTGCACTGCTAAAACGGGGACCGAAACGGGCTTTTTTATAGTAGTTTTCATTTCAATTAATAATATATTCCAGACATATTTCTATGAAGGGTTTGTATAATCATTTGAAAATTCTATCTTTTTTATGCACACATATTATAATAATAACCACATACAAGGGAAAAATATCCATAGAAACAAATTAAACTACCTAAAAAGTAGGTACAATAGAGAAACATAGAACAAAATATTATTTACGTTCTTCAAATGCCTGTTGACAGCTTGCACTATATACTGGTAAAATACGAACCAAACCGCGGGCAGAAACGAGTCCAATATAATTTCATTAAAATTTCGAGACTGCTGATACATTCTATTTCAAGATTTTCAAGCGATTATTTTCGTAGAGGATCTACGTCGTAGCACGCTCTACACCGTAGCGCTGTTCTACGACGTAGACCCTCTACGCAATCTACGTTGTAGAGCTGTAGAGAGCACTAAGAAAATATTTCAACAAAATTTTATATCCTTTTATTTACGATACCAGGCTAGTTTGTGACCGCAGTTTTGCACGTTATTTCCGGGTAGTAATAAAAAGCCTAGGTATATAAGACAGATATTTAGGATACGTTCTTCCTAGTCAACATCGACCTATAAAAATCTAATTAGACTTCTATGGAAACGTTTAAGGCTGCATTTAGTGCTCGACCGACGGTGAGCGCCGACGTCGGTCGAACGTAGCTGTATCAATGAAAACGTATGACGTACTTATACCCTTGCTATGTATGTCATTCTGCTTACTTGTCGTTGATCAGACATATTTGGGGTACAAGGGGTACAAGGGAGACTCCAAGATCTTGTCTCCCAAGCCAACCTAACTTGCACGTGGTGTACCCTGCTAGATAACGAACTAGGCTCTGGTGAAAATATCAACATTCTTCATAACTTGCTAACTCATATTTTACTATAATTTTCCATTACTTGACACTGGCAGAAAAGAGTCCAACCAGACTTATATTGCCATTAACTAAGAATCATCATCATCATCAGACATATTTGATAGTTGGTGTAGGGATGTCTCAGCCAAGCCCTCAGTCTGGTTTTGACCTCTGAAGCAGCCGGTTGTCCGATGGTCGAAATTTTTATTAACAAAACAAACATCCGTTCATCGATTCAAACTTTTGAATTTATAATATTAGTTTGATCCATACTCTTGTCTATTTGTCACCTTAACGCGATAAAGCGGCTGAACGAAACTAAATTTCATTTCATTTTATTTCCACCGTAGGTGTTATTATATATTATACACTTGATGTCGTTAATTCTAACTCTTTATAAAAGGAAAAGAAAACGCCAAAAGGAATTTTACAATTCAAGATACAGAATGACAGTAATTTCTGTTATTTATAGTAGTTACGCTAAACTTAATAATAAATAATAAGAGTTGGCTGTAAAAGAGCCTGTGATAATTAAAATTACAAAAAATAATTAGAAAAATTAGAGAGAATAAATATGATTTAGATACATGTCAAGAAATGTCATGAAAGCGGCATTGTAATGCTTGACAGGGATTAAACAAGATTCGCCAAGTGCGAGTGTAACTCGCGCGCCGAGGGTTTCAAACATTTGCCAATTATTTGGACAATCAATTTTCTGAAATATTTTAAAAAGTATGAAACTTACAGAAATTTCAAAAAGTGTTTTGAAATGGTCAAAACGATACCTTTCATTTGATACCCCACATGGGTTGGGTAGGTACCCCTTTTTGAAAAAAAATCCCCTTTTTTGACCTTTTTTCAAAAACTATTATTATTACAGACTTCTCTATATTTTTCCTGTAAAATATAGATTGATATCTACAAACGCCTAATACATTGTACATGGATCGGTCATCAATCTTCGGAGCTAGGGGGGGGGGAATGGTCAATTTTCCGTCTTTTTTTGAAATATTTCAAAAAGTATGAAACTTACAGAAATTTCAAAAAGTGTTTTAAAATGGTCAAAACGATACCTTTCATTTGATACCCCACATAGGCAGGTACCCCTCCTTTTGAAAAAAATTTCCCCCCCTTTTTGACCATTTTTCAAAAACTATTATTATTACAGACTTCTCTATATTTTTCCTGTAAAATATAGATTGATTTCTACAAACGCCTAATACATTGTACATGGATCGGTCTGCAATCTTCGGAGCTAGGGGGGGGGGAATGGTCAATTTTTCGTCTTTTTTTGAAATATTTCAAAAAGTATGAAACTCACAGAAATTTCAAAAAGTGTTTTAAAATAGTCAAAACGATACCTTTCATTTGATACCCCACATAGGTAGGTACCCCCCCTTTTAAAAAAAAATTCCCCCCCTTTTTGACCATTTTTCAAAAACTATTATTATTACAGACTTCTCTATATTTTTCCTGTAAAATATAGATCGATATCTACAAACGCCTAATACATTGTACGTGGATCGGTCTGCAATCTTCGGAGATAGGGGGGGGGAATGGTCAATTTTTCGTCTTTTTTTGAAATATTTCAAAAACTATGAAACTTACAGAAATTTCAAAAAGTGTTTTGATATGGTCAAAACGATACCTTTCATTTGATACCCCACATAGGTAGGTACCCCCCCTTTTGAAAAAAAATTCTCCCCCTTTTTGACCATTTTTCAAAAACTATTATTATTACAGACTTCTCTATATTTTTCCTGTAAAATATAGATCGATATCTACAAACGCCTAATACATTGTACGTGGATCGGTCATCAATCTTCGGAGATAGGGGGGGGGGGGGTATGGTCAATTTTTCGACTTTTTTTGAAATATTTCAAAAAGTATGAAATTTACAGAAATTTCAAAAAGTGTTTTGAAATGTACAAAACAATACCTTTCATTTGATACCCCATTTGCCTTCCTAGGTCTCTTTTGAAATTTCAACATCAAAATTTGTACTGAAAATATTCATTTTCATTTTTCATTTATTTATATATTTTTTTCTTAAAATCAGTAATGGCGCACGAAATGTATCATTATTTCAAATTTCAAGTTAATAGCTGCAGTAGTTACTGAGATATTCAAGAAAGAGCGGGGACGGACAAAGCGAGACCATAAGGGTTTCAAAACCGATCTTTGAAACCCTAAAAAACAGCCAATATTTGTGACAAAAAATATAGTTAATACAATTAACCCAAAATTATTATCATATAACTGTGAGGAAATATAGAAAAGCTCAAAAATCTATTCATGATAAATATCCTGTTAAAATGACTATGAAATAAGTGTTTATTTCCAAGCTTGTTGCAGACATGATCCCTCTAGATTATTTATTTATTTAATATTTTATTGCACTACGGTACAAAAGGTGGACTTAATGCTGAGGCATTTATTTGCTTAAATAAAATAAATAATGCTGGACAATTCACACAGCATTATCTAGCCCCAAGCTAAGCAGAGCTTGTATTATGAGTACTAGATAACTGATTTACATAATACAATAGATAAATAGATATTCTTACTATACATAGAAAACGACAAGAACACCCGGAACAAATACCTGCAGATCGTACAAGTATTTGCCCCAAGGCGGGAATCGAATCCACAACCTCCTGCGCCGCAGGCGGACCTTCGCCCACCGTGCCGTAGAGGTCGTCAATTACAACAGCGTAGTTAACTCAGCTGTTTCAATTGTAATTCATCATCATCATCATCAACCCACGTCAGTCCACTGTTGGACCTAGGCCTCCCCTAATGAGTGCCATAGCGCCCTGTCCTCAGCTTGCCGCATCCAGCATCTGCCAGCAGTCTTTCGCAAATCGTCATCCCACCTGGTCGGAGGGCGTCCTACACTACGTTTGCCGAGTCGCGGTCTCCACTCAAAAACACGTTTACCCCAACGGTTGTCGGTTCTTCTCGAGATATGACCAGCCCACTGCCACTTCAGCTTGCTAATCCTTTGAGCTATGACGATAACCTTGGTTGTACCAATTGTAATTACTAGTTGTAATTTTTTTTTCTAACTGAAATTTACTTTGTTTATAAATTACTTTTTAAAAAGACAAAACCAAACACGAAAGCCAGATATTTTAACATCTGGCTTTTGTCATCGGAGCCCCAATTCACCGTAGGACGTGATTCACGCTGCGCATCTGACGTCACTCTTCCCTTCCTATGTAGAGCTTCCCATGATTTGGTTGACCTTTAGAATATTATCTCGCTAAGGTCAAGTAATGCAAAACATTATAACAAATAATTTGTTACAATTCCGCGTAAAAACGTATCTGATGTTCGTTTTTCTTTATTACCAGTGTACGTAGAATAGAATAGAATAGAATAAAACTTTATTTAGCATACACAAATCAAAAACATAGAGGAAGTTCTTAAAATAAAAAAAACTAACACTACACACTACAATAAATGAATGAAACAATCAAACATATAAAAAAAAATGTTATGATATTGAAATTAAAAAAAAATAAACTACGTGTAGAGTCTGAGGTATGAAATGAAATGTATAGTTATGTCCAATAATCCGATTTTTCGATTATCCGAATCGACCCCGGTCCCAATTAATTCGGATAATCGGCATGCTACTGTAAATACTATTAATTTATGTATCCACAGTAAAGCACCTTATAAAATGTCAATTACAATATATAATAAACTGCCCCAAGAAATAAAAGACACCACAAAATACCACATTTTTACTTATAAACTAAAAAAAATATTAATAAATAAATGTTATTATAGTGTGAACGAATTCTTGACAGATAAATAAATTTAGAACAATATTAATAATCGGACATTTGAAATTGAGACATTACTTTTTTTGATTTTTGTATTTTAACATAAACATGACCAAATATGAAAATTGCAGTGCCCAACAGGGTGTATGTACTAACTTAGGCTAAAATTAGATATTAAGCTACTAACCCTATGTAAGTAGGTACATATAAGCAATCAATAAATGAAATGAAATGAACCTGAATGAACCTACTCAATTTCTAAAGCTAGTACTGACCGGTGTTACGATTCGTAATCTAACGTGTTACACAGCGAGCGTTTGTGCGGTTTTTACGGGCAATGAAGACGCTCGGAGAATACGTCTCGTAACGTATCATGCTCGCTTCGAATGGGACGTTACACCACGTAAACCTGGTTAGCAAGGTATACATAGGTAGATAGTAGGTACCACGTGGTAGGTACAAAGCTTTTACGTTCTTAGCCGATTTTATGGAGTCGTCGACCTGTCTCGAACTTTGTCTGGACCTCGGCACGACGCTAGACAAACTCCAAATTCGCGACCATGTCGTCATTTTTAACCAACCGAAAATCCTAGTAAAGAAGGATCCCAGTAGCAAGCGCTTTTGTATCATCATTATCATCATCATCAGCCTATATTAATCCACTGCTGGAAATAAGGCCTCCCCTAATAAGCGCCATAGTGCTCTGTCTTCAGCTTGCTTTGCATCCAGCATCTGCCAGCAGTCTTTCGCAAATCGTCATCCCACATGGTCGGAAGGCGTCCTACACTACGTTTTTCGATTCGCGGTCTCCACTCAAGAACACGTTTACTCCAGCGGTGGTCGGTTCTTGTCGAAATATGACCAGCCGACTGCTACTTCAGCTTGCTAATCCTTTGAGCTATGTCGATAACCTTGGTTCTCTGTCGGATGTATTCGTTGCGAATCCTATCCTTCAGGGAAACTCCGAGCATAGCTCTCTTCACAGCTCGCTGGGCGACTTTAAACAGATGGAACCATATTGTATCTATAAGTCTAATCAAGTTTAATTATATAAAAATCTTCTTATAAATAAGCTTTTCTAATAATCTTGGACCACAATATTTGGGAAGATCTAAGTGAGTAATTTCGTTTATGAGTTCCTGTAACCACCTTTTCTCTCCATCATCAGACCAGCTCGATGGCACCATGACATTTTACTGTCACCAAACTTACATAAGTATGCCAAATTTCAGCGCAATCGGTTAGAAGATAAAACTATAAAAAAACGTAAAAAAGGATCCCAGTAGCAAGCGCTTTTGTATCATCATTATCATCATCATCAGCCTATATCCACTGCTGGACATAAGGCCGATAAACGTTCCTTGCCCTGTTCTAATACAGGGCAAAGAAAATATAAACTTTAAAAAAGTATTTTAGTTCTTTAATTTATAAGTATGTACTACAAGCTTCCGCCAGCGGCTTCGCATGCGCTTTTACGAAGAAATACGTAGCCAAGAACGAAATTTATTAAAAAGTAGAGGGCCGCCCTTCACACGGGTATATTTTTTCATCAATTTTCCAATGTTTTTAGTACTTGTTATCCTATTCCGGACTAAGAGAATTCCAACAAAACAAAAACTATGAAAATCAGTCCCGTCGTTCTTGAGGTATAAATGGTGTAACTAACACGACTTCGTTTTATATACATATATGTATGTATATAAAACGATTGTATATAAAGAGATAGGTACAGATTTCAGCCCGATCAATTCAGTACTTTTGTCGTTGGCTCCAGTCATAACATCTACAAAACTATTCAAATTTTCGACTTGGAGTTAATTACTTACTCTAACTTATCTGGACTTAATCTAAATAAATATCAGAATTTATTATTTATTTAAATTAGAACAACATAATATTATTGTTAGTGCTGGTGAAAATAAGGTAAGTAAGATACTAACCTCATTGAAGATAAACTCTCTGGGCAGCGACATCTTTCAATATCCGGCGGCAGTGGCAGACAAAATTGATCCTCTGACTCTGTAGACTCTAGCTGACACCAATTAATTACGGCAAAAGCCGAATTATACATTTGGTTTTTAATAATAATCCTTTTACACGACGCCGTTTTCACAAATTTATGAAACCTTTTTCGATAAAAAACCTCTTTACAAAAACTTCAACGGATAAAGTATTTGCGTATTACGGAACGGACATTTTCAAATTTAGATTACGAATTACAAACGCGTTATAGAAAGAATTGTGTACAGAGAAGCTGAACCTTTTAATTTCTGTTATTTTTTGTTATTTTTCGCGTTTTGGCACGATAGCAAGTGTTCGCGATGAATACCCACGGAGGAATGAAATGGACATGCGCGGTATCGCCGATCGATAGTAGAATAGGAGGCTGTGAGAAATATTTTACGGTAAAGCTCTGTTTCTGCTACTGCAGTCTTTTGATGCAATAATAGGAACGCAGATGAAACTGTCTGCGCAGAAAGGTCGTTGAACCTTTTTCAGTACACTTAAAATACATATCTGTAGAGAAAGAATCTACCGGTAATATGTAGAACGTAAAATGGTTTGAGAATAATGTGTTAAGTATTACACCCATTTTTGAAAAATATCTCAATTATTTATTTGATTCTGTAGTGCTTATGAACCACTTAATAAAAACATAACTTTTATTCTTTTGAACGAAAGTACCGTGAAAATGCTTTGCTCTTTTGTTATGACGTCAGTTGGTTGTGTAACTAACCAAATTCGCTGATGGTCCTGATGACAGTTGATACTTTTTGGTTTGCCTGCACAGCCGTATTACATAACGCTGCTCCTACTAATGGGTGTTTAAAAACAGATTAAAACAAGATTCGCCAAGTGCGAGTGTAACTCGCGCGCCGAGGGTTTCAAACATTTGCCAATTATTTGGACAATCAATTTTCTGAAATATTTTAAAAAGTATGAAACTTACAGAAATTTCAAAAAGTGTTTTGAAATGGTCAAAACGATACCTTTCATTTGATACCCCACATGGGTAGGTACCCCTTTTTGAAAAAAAATCCCCTTTTTTGACCATTTTTCAAAAACTATTATTATTACAGACTTCTCTATATTTTTCCTGTAAAATATAGATTGATATCTACAAACGCCTAATACATTGTACATGGATCGGTCATCAATCTTCGGAGCTAGGGGGGGGGGAATGGTCAATTTTCCCTCTTTTTTTGAAATATTTCAAAAAGTATGAAACTTACAGAAATTTCAAAAAGTGTTTTGAAATGGTCAAAACGATACCTTTCATTTGATACCCCACATAGGTAGGTACCCCCCCTTTTGAAAAAAAATTCCCCCCCTTTTTGACCATTTTTCAAAAACTATTATTATTACAGACTTCTCTATATTTTTCCTGTAAAATATAGATCGATATCTACAAACGCCTAATACATTGTACGTGGATCGGTCTGCAATCTTCGGAGATAGGGGGGGGGGGGGGAAAGGTAAATTTTTCGACTATTTTTGAAATATTTCAAAAAGTATGAAACTTACAGAAATTTCAAAAAGTGTTTTGAAGTGGTCAAAACGATACCTTTTATTTGATACCCCACATAGGTAGGTACCCCCCCTTTTGAAAAAAAATTCCCCCCCTTTTTGACCATTTTTCAAAAACTATTATTATTACAGACTTCTCTATATTTTTCCTGTAAAATATAGATTGATATCTACAAACGCCTAATACATTGTACATGGATCGGTCTGCAATCTTCGGAGCTAGGGGGGGGGGAATGGTCAATTTTTCGTCTTTTTTTGAAATATTTCAAAAAGTATGAAACTCACAGAAATTTCAAAAAGTGTTTTGAAATGGTCAAAACGATACCTTTTATTTGATACCTTACATAGGTAGGTACCCCCCCTTTTGAAAAAAAATTCCCCCCCTTTTTGACCATTTTTCAAAAACTATTATTATTACAGACTTCTCTATATTTTTCCTGTAAAATATAGATCGATATCTACAAACGCCTAATACATTGTACGTGGATCGGTCTGCAATCTTCGGAGATAGGGGGGGGGGAAAGGTAAATTTTTCGACTATTTTTGAAATATTTCAAAAAGTATGAAACTTACAGAAATTTCAAAAAGTGTTTTGAAATGGTCAAAACAATACCTTTCATTTGATACCCCACATAGGTAGGTACCCCCCCTTTTGAAAAAAAATTCCCCCCCTTTTTGACCATTTTTCAAAAACTATTATTATTACAGACTTCTCTATATTTTTCCTGTAAAATATAGATTGATATCTACAAACGCCTAATACATTGTACGTGGATCGGTCTGCAATCTTCGGAGATAGGGGGGGGGGAAAGGTCAATTTTTCGACTATTTTTGAAATATTTCAAAAAGTATGAAACTTACAGAAATTTCAAAAAGTGTTTTGAAATGGTCAAAACGATACCTTTCATTTGATACCCCACATAGGTAGGTACCCCTCCTTTTGAAAAAAATTTCTCCCTCTTTTTGACCATTTTTCAAAAACTATTATTATTACAGACTTCTCTATATTTTTCCTGTAAAATATAGATCGATGTCTACAAACGCTTAGTACATTGTACATGGATCGGTTTGCAATCTTCGGAGCTAGGGGGGGGGGAATGGTCAATTTTTCGTCTTTTTTTGAAATATTTCAAAAAGTATGAAACTTACAGAAATTTCAAAAAGTGTTTTGATATGGTCAAAATGATACCTTTCATTTGATACCCCATTTGCCTTCCTAGGTCTCTTTTGAAATTTCAACATCAAAATTTGTACTGAAAATATTCATTTTCATTTTTCATTTATTTATTTATTTTTTTCTTAAAATCAGTAATGGCGCACGAAATGTATCATTATTTCAAATTTCAAGTTAATAGCTGCAGAAGTTACTGAGATATTCAAGAAAGAGCGGGGACGGACAGAGCGAGACCATAAGGGTTTCAAAACCGATCTTTGAAACCCTAAAAACTGAAAACTTTGAATTGAATTTGTAAGTTTATTCTGTTATTTTATGAATTACATCTAACATTTTTGAACTGCTTTTTGCATCAATCACAACAATATATTTTCGCTTTTTTAAGCTAAAGTTAGTGTTATTTTTATTGTAAAAAGTAAAATAACCAGGCTTCCTGACTATGATGTAGAGAAGGCCAGTATAGCTCTGCTTACGCTGAAAGGCGAACTTAAATGAAGTTAATTTATTTTCATTAAAACTACGAAGTATCTAGCTGTATACGAAGGTACGTATTCTAAAGTGTATCTGACCGTTTGAAATTATAGTATTTTTAGGAATCATAAGCGAATTTATTTATATTAGTATAGTAATATACTAATTTCTGCCCACGGCTTCGCACGCATTGTGCAACGTTTAATATTACATTGTTACCCTAGGGTTGGAACTGTTGGAAGTAACTGAAGAAGCCCCGATATAGAGGAGTCTGTAAAAATGACCATTTTTGAAAAAAAGTGTAGTCGAAAAGGGGTGATTTTTTTCGAAAGGGATCAAATGAAAGGCATTGATTTGTAAATTTTAAAACGGTTTTTTTTATATTTCTGTAGGTTTCATACTTTTCAAAATAATGCTATTCGAAAAAGTAGTGCTAGTAAAATTTATTGTCCAAATAATTGGCAAATGTTCGAAACCCTCGAGGCGCGAGTTACACTCACACTTGACGGATCTTGTTTTTATAGTCAATAGACCATAATTTTTGACCACAATCTCACCTGATGGAAAGTGAAGATGTGGCCGACGTATCACGAAGGTCTAGAAGATACCCAGGTTGTAATTGACGGAAAAAACAGCAGCAGGGAGCGTGTTCCAAACCCCAGCGGTACGAATAATGAAGGTGGAGGAAAACCGCTTAGTGTGAGTGGACGGTATATCCACCAAGTAGGAGTAATGCGCTGTGCGTCTGGTTGTCCTGGAGTGGAGTGGGGATGGCTAGTTTTCTATTAGGTGTCGTTCTTAATGCCTTTTCTCTTTTTTTTTCAGCGATCCGATCATGCTTAGCACCACACTGCCTCGCTTCTGCTGGACCAGTTTCCCTTTAACTGGGTTCTTCATAGGCAAGTGGCTTGATGACGAGGAGACGAAGAGAATGGTCAATTTTAGAGATAAGTCAAGCTTGTATGGACGGAACGATGTTGCGCCATCTTGGGCATAACCATAGACATAGAATTTTTCACTATTCTAAGTCTATGGGCATAAACAACTTTATTAATATTAAATAGGTAGGTCCTTAAGATTGTTTCGTGATGGCGCGAGAATAATTTTTTTGTGGTTTTTAATTATTTCTGCTTTCTACTAGGAATAAAAGTAACGGAAATGTAATATGCCGTAAATTGGAAAACATTTTCATTTTCTATGAACCCATATATACCCAAAACCTCTTATTTTACTAAATGCCTCTTACCTTAGCAAATACTTGGCCAAACAAGCTATATTGACTTGAAGGTTGCTTTTTTTATAACTTCTATGGTGTAAGTGTCGGTCCAAGAGACCGAAGAAACCTAGTATACCGGTGTTTACTCTAACTCATTTTTCTTATTTTTATAATCTGTTTTACTAACTTCCTTAGCCCTTAGGCTTAATTAGTGAGATATGTAGAGTGTATAATATTATTTACCACTCTGAAACAAATCATAAAAAAACCTGTATTAATGCTAGTTAAACAATAGACAAGTCATTTTAGTCATTTATTTACTATTAATTAGAACGGCGGCGATTGCCAATTACACTAATTAATTATAATGTATATACAAACAATAAAACACTTGATAAACAAATGATAATTTAAAATAGATACATATACAAACTCGGTCATTCTTCTCTCTCACAATAGAGCATACAAAGTGACATTAGGTCCATCCATTCGTCCGCAAATATATCATACAATACACAATACATTTTTTTTGTAGTAGGTAAGTAAAACTCGTAGTAATCTGTGGATAATGCTGTTGGTTGTACATTTAGGATCACATAGAATAAGCACATTATTTAATAAGTCTGTATTGTACAATTGTTTATTGTCCTAAATAAAGAAAAATAAAAAAAAATGATTATAAATGACATTATTATAATATCACCTATTATTAGCATAAATTTTGCACGCCTTGACGAGGCAGAATGTATAGGGTAAGCTGTATTCTAAGACCCCATGTGCCTACATTTCTGCATAATAAACAATTATGAATTAAAATAGACAGACTATAGGGCCCCTGATTTCGTGACACCCCGTACGAGGCTGGGGCGCGAGTTCGTCCCGTTGAAATCATTTTTTTTTTGTAACTATTTGATCTCTTTCAAGTCTTTGTGTACGTCTTTTAGACTCTCCTTTAATTCTTTTAAATTCATCTTAATTCTATTATTTAGCTTTCCACACCCTCTGACCAGGTGGAATGATGACCTGGGAAAGACCGCAGGAAGATGTTAGATGTGGCAGGCTGCAGACAGGGCGCTATGACGCTCATTCGCTGTCCAGACTAATATGGGATGATGATGATTTAACGGTCATTTTCTTTGTTAATAAAGTCAGTTAAAGCCGGTAAGTAGGTAGTTTTCCATCATTTTCAAAATGTATAGATAGATTTTTATGAATAAAACAACATGTTTTTATAACACAACTTTATTGAAAAAAAATAGGATATTGAGTGCGTGCGAGATGACTTTTTTCTTTCTTCTGCCCAAATTAATATTCTTAAAAAAAATGGTTGAGGAAAATTTAAGATTGGGCTAAGTATTTTACAAGGTTACAAATAGATTTACAATATGATAAATGAGAATACGGACTACAGTACAAAAGCCATGTTTTTTTGGCATAAATCAAGGTCCAGGTTTTAAATAATATGGCGAGCCTGGTCATAGACAGACATTTATTTATTTGCTGCTGCAGTACAAAACATACTTAAGAATATACTTAATTTGAAAAAAAAGTGATAAAAAAGACTGACTGCTGTGTTACAGCAGCAAAAAGGTCTCGACTCAGCATGATTGCCTTACTACTCCGAAGTAGATAGGCGCTGATATTCCGCCGAAACCATTATGATCACAAGACCCTGTGAGGCTTACAATTAGAGAAAGTAGTGGTATTAAAGGTTAATCAAAGACCAGCTAGTTATACATTTAAAAGGCCAGCTAAAAATTTAGCACTTTGTAAGTATCGTGGATCAGGGCTATTATAAAATATACTGTATTGACATGATCAAGGTTGCAGCTGTTGAGGAAGGTCCAAGTGCTCCTCGATGCGGCCCGGCGTCATGGAGCGGCATCTCTGGAAATAAATAAATAAATATAAATAATGCTGGACAATTCACACAGCATTACCTAACCCCAAGCTAAGCAGAGCTTGTGTTATGGGTACTAGATAACTGATATACATTAATACAATACATTACATAGAAGGATTTTTTTATAAAACATAGAAAACGACCAGAGCACCCGACTTGATTTCCGCCTTGGGACAATATTTGTGCCAAGGCGGGAATCGAACTCGCAACCTCCTGCGTCGCAGGCGGACCTTTGCCAACCGCGCCACAGAGGTCGTCTATATTCACTCAATAAATAAAGTAATAAAGTCAATAAACAGTCAATTAATATATTATGCGATATATTAATAAGTGTGGCAAATAGCACAGGACAGAGAAATGGGCATCATTGAAGGAGGCCTTTACCCAACCTATTTAACCTTGGTTTATATATTACGCAAGGTCCCCGCGTAATAAATAAACCAAGTACCTACCTAATTTATAGTAAAAGTGTAAATGTAAATGTATATATATAACAACAAGTAAGCGTTAAAATACATGGTCAAATAAAGGCTTTTTTATTTTTATTTTATTTTTATATATTAATAAGCTAGGCGTAAACGAAAACGATAAAAAATAGATTCAGGCGTTACTTTGCGGAAATCCATTGCAAAATATAAAGATGAAAATATTTAGTAACAATTCCGCGCAAGACCTTCTCCGATAAGTTCTAACAAAATGTAATCAGCGTCGTAGAAGAAAAAACACACCAACTACAAAATGAAAAGAAATCTATTAAAGCAAGACGTCGACTAGTTTCGTCTCTCCACGAGACATCATCAGGACACCACAATACTCGACCTTAACATTGAGAGCACTAAGCAAACTCCGGCAGGGTTCCACCAGAGATGTTAACACTCCGAGCTCCGCGCGCCAAGTGAAACACTATTCATTTTGTAGTTGGTGTGTTTTTTCTTCTACGACGCTGACTACATTTTGTTAGAACTTATCGGAGAAGGTCTTGCTCGGAATTGTTACTAAATATTTTCATCTTTATATTTTTAAAGAAAACGAACAAAAATCGTCAAACAAAAATTTTTACGCATAGGTGGACCGAGAACTGTTACTCCCAAAAAATATTTATTTATAAAGCGGTATTGGATAAAAGTGCGTAGAGCTTTGGCTATACGAGATTATAATAACAATAATAAAATCGTTTCTTACAGGCAACATTAGTCTAGTACAGGATGTAAAATACTAAAAACTGAGGTCCTTATGAAATAAGAGTTATTCCTGACTCGTCTCACATTGGTCCCAATTCATTGGCACGAGTCGAGAAACTCAAATTTTATGCTGAAAACGTTCCTGATTCGTCCCAGTTTGCAATTTCTAACAGTAAAGTAGCAAAAGTACTGTCGGCCGCACATTTCTCGTGCAAGTAATTTTGATTACCATTGTTCCCGAAGGATTTTTTAACAAACATACATAAAATAAACCTATTTACTAGCACGTAGTGTCGGTGACGTGTGACATTCACTATGTACTGCGACCGGTAATCGTCCGCGAAAACGCCGGAACAGCACATTCTTCGGACAGAATTCTTCCTTAGTGAAAGTCGAAATATTCGCAGTTGGAATACACACCACAAACGATTTAAAGTCATTATGACGCGACTCCAACCGCTCGACCCTCACCAAAGTGTTGGTCTTCCTCTTCACATACCACGATCTCCTCCACCTCGTGGTATAGTGAAGCCTGGACACGTAGAGCAACGTCGAAGGCACGGCCGGGCGTAACAAGTAGTTAGGCCCGGTCGGAGCAACGCCACGATGGTTCCGGCTTCCTTTTCCTCCGCACTACCTCAGTAAACCCTTCAGCATCACACGGCTTTCTCTTATTACAGATTATGACCGGGTTTCCTGGCTATAAGACCAAAGAACTTCAAGACTTACACATGGAGCAAAATCTTAGCTTCACTCACCTCTCTATAATCAGCCTCGCAGACCACAGGGGTAAGCAGGTCAACGCGTCGCATCGGCACGTCCATACCGTGGACCGCCTTGTACACTTCAGAGTTCTGGAGGTGGTCCAGGTTGACAGGCGGCTTCTCATACTTCATGAAGTTTATCCTGAGCAGAAGAATCGGTTAGTAAGAGGTCTGGGTAGTTGTAAGAGTAGGTGTCTGGGTATTGGGTAGGTATTGTTTAGGATGTTATAAAAATTTGCATTTAAATGTTGGCTTTAACTCTTAAAATTTTATATCGGATTCGTCCCATTGATTTCATCCCAGACTGGTCCGAATCTGGAAAAACTAATTCTATGCTAAATTTATTCCAGATTCCTCCCATTCATATAAGGCAGGCTTTAGTACCGTCAACCACAGACTTGATGCATTTTATATTGATGGCATCAGTTGACAGACAGCTCGTGGGCCACTCACTGCTTGCGGTAAGCAGTTTTGTCTTTGTAAAATGCATGTAAAGATACAAGTTTAAGCCCATATTTGAATGCTTATTATTGTGCTGGGCGGTAGCGGTGCTGGATGAATGTGCGTTTTATACGGCTTTAGTTTGACTTTAGTCACCCAACCTTTTTCAAAGCCAAGAACATTTCTTGTTGTCGACTCAGACATTATATAATATTTCAGTGCATGTACCTACACCTATGTTTTGTGCCACATTTTTGAAAACCACTATTTGTAATCTGTACATAGACAATTTCATACTTTTAAGATGCAGACTTCTAGGCCAGCAAATGCCAACAAATACCGTTCAGTATTTTATTTTGTTTTGATAACATTTGACATTTTAAAATTGTAATTCATTCAAATGAACGAGAATGGTAGATAGACACAAAATTTTATGCAAAACTTACTAAAAGAAAACCATCGTTGACTTAAATTACTTTGGTGTGAATCTTAATGCTTTTACTTGGTTATTCTTATGGAGAAATAATAGTTAGCTCGGCAAGATTCCAATGGCTTATATTAAATTATTTTGTGTAAATTATTATGGATAAATTTTATATGAATGAATGTTCTGTTATTTTTAAAAGTTAAGTCTTTCGCCAACTGCAGTATACAAACAGCTTTAACACTGCGATCGTAAACTGTAGTTGGTGTTGCCTTTATGATTATTATAGTGTCAACTGTCAAAAACATGCCACTGGTTAAGCTTGCGTCAAACAAACTTACGCCTTATTTGCTACATTATTAAAAATATGCACCATTTTTTCTTTGACGTTTTTTAAATCGACAAGGTGGCAGTTCGATTCCCTGGAACGTGTAAAATTTTTGGATTTTAACCTCCATTATAAGCAGGTCAATTGGACTTTGCTCAGAATTTGCGTTACATTTTTTTATGAAAATCAGTTACTGTTATAAAATATGACTGCTTTATCCATGTGATATTCATTTATTTACCTAATCATATTCAAACCTTAGTCTTAAGGCGCATACCCCACCCAAACTAGCGCCGCCACGTACTTTATGTTATTATTCCGTTTAACAAAGGAATTTTCAAAAATCCATCTTCCAGTTTGTTATGCCTACCATAAGCTTTTTTTTAATGCCTCTGTAATAGTTTTACTCTATTTAGTTTAGGCAGAGATACGAAGTTGCCCTCGGTGGCCATCAAAATCTATTTTCGTATCTCTGCCTAAACTAAATAGAATAAAACTATTACAGAGGCATTAAAAAAAGCTTATGATAGGTATCACAAACTGGAAGATGAATTTTTGAAAATTCCTTTGTTAAACGGAGTAATAAGATATATTATTTGGCGGTGCCACTTTGGGTGGGGTATGCGCCTTAAGTTTTTTTCTAAACCCAATAGGTATAAGGTATCACTTAATTTCAAAACATTGGTTTTGAACTTTGCAACGAAAATTGTTTATACCAAAAGATTATTTATAACGGGATATTAACCACGATTTAAGTTGTGAACTTACCAGTATAATTTTGATAGTTTCAAAAGTTTGACAAAAAAGTTCCTCGTTAACCAAAGATTTAAATAACCAAATTAATTATAAATTGTCAACATATTTTTTGACTATTAACAGTAATCAATATTTTCAAAAAGTCGTTAAATCATCACATGTATTTTGGTACAAAAAAATTTCAAATTTCTATCCTTCATATTTTTCGATTTTTTCACAGCAACACATTTTTTTTGCCTATCTTAACTTGTCTATTTACACTCCAGGTAGGGGATTTTGGGCTACTACCAAAAGTTTAAGAGAAATAAAGGAAAATGTAAAATGGCACATTCTCACCCCGACCTCGGTGAGAATGTGCCACAGAAAACATTTTTTTCTCAATATTTATGATAGATATGGGTTTGATACCTCATTATTCTGAAAGATGAATAGTTGGCTAACGAGAGTGTATTTTTTTCGACAGCATAACTGCTCTAGTTTTTTCTGAAAATCAAGAAAACCTCAAAGTGGCACATAGCCACCCCGTTTGACGGTACTTAAAAAGCGCGTGTAAAGCCGTGGGCAATAGCTAGTCTTTGATAAAAAATAAAGACATACCTATACTGTCTACAGAGATTTTTTGAATTCTGCCACGGCCAAATGTTGTTCCAATTCTCGATCTGCCACCAGCACACCACACATGCAAACAAACAGAAACACAAAGTAAACACACACTATCTACAACGAGCAATGGATGGTAAAAAAGTAAATACAAATATTATCCCGAAAAATAAAAAAAAACCAGTCGAACTTTAATACTATTTTCTGATTTCCTATTGAGAAGTGTCCCATTTTTATGTCATCCAAACTATATCTTAGCCAAACTTGTTGAATGTTAGTGAACAAATCACCCATCATCAGCCTATATTAGTCCACAGCTGGACATAGGCCTCCCCTAATGAGCGCCATAGCGCCCTGAAAATAAATAAATAAATAGTGCTGGACATAACACACAGCATTATCTAGCCCCAAAATTACTCGTACATAACCTAAAATTTACTCTGTTGCCGCGTCTTCTTATACGCAACTACTAGCTTACCGCTCGCGGTTTCGCTCGCGTAGAAGATACGATTTGTATTGCTCTTTAATCTAATCTCACTAATCAGAAGCCAAGGTACGAATTTCAAACCTTACCATTTACCTAATTTTCATGAATATTTTGAAATATCCTGAAACAGGTGTTCAATAGTTCTATAAGGGTTTTTTTGAAAATTCCTGAACCACGTATTTTAATTTATTGTGTTGTTTATATACAAAGAAAATTTCAGAGCAGTAACTTTGAAAATTAAAAAATTACAGCCATTTCAATTCGGAGCCAAACTACGAACCTCAAACTTTAATAACCCGAATAAACATTTTCAAGAAAATTTAAAAAAATCCTGAGACAAGTGTTCAAAAATTTTATATTTTTAGTAGGTATTCTACAAAAAAATTCAGCCCCCTTAACCCCTGAAATTTTCTAAAATCCTTTCTTATCGAGAGCTTGTGTATTAAGAGGTACCTACCCTCCAAATTTCAGCTTTCTAGCTTCAGTGGCTGGGCGTTGTCCCCAGAAAATCCCTTGTTCCTTTATATATTAAGTTGTTTAAGTTAATTAAGTTGTTCCTTTATATATTGACGACCTCAGTGGCGCAGCGGGCGAGAGTCTGCCTGCGACGCAAGAGGTGCAAGGGTTCGATCCCCGCCTCGGAACAAATTTGTGTACGATCTGCAGAAATTTGTTCCATTGGTCTGGGTGTTTTCTATGTATAATAAAAAATATCTATCTATGTAATGTATAATATTACGTATATCAGTTATCTAGTACCCATAACACAAGCTCTGCTTACCTTGGGGCTATATAATGCTGTGTGAATTGTCCAGCATTATTTATTTATTTATTATTTATTTGTAATAATTATCCATTATATATATATTTATATATTAACATTACTTCTCGATTTGAAAACCTTCCTTCCATAAAAATAGCTTACAATTATATTGAAACTCGACGCTTTGTTAGTGAGTTTTAATTATTTGTGTCGTGGTTTGTTTAGAAACATTCTACAAGGAGTTTGGATAAGGTATAGATTGAAAACTGTCTGAGGCCCGTGTTATAAAAGCTTGATCAGTCATCGATCTATAATTGAGTAACGATTTACTCTGCCAAGAGCGATACTCAAGCATTGATTCTTCTGAGACTGAATTACAGCAGTGACTGATTTCATACTGCTGTGAAATTACAAGCATATTTATATAACTATCATATAACCTTCGTCATTAATTACAACTTGATCTACATATAAAATTTTTGATTTAAGTCTGGTTTTCCTTCTCTATCATAACTTTCGCTAAAATGAAGTACAAAAATCACGATTCACAAATATACAAAAATACAAATGAATACAAATACACGTAAGTAGCAAAATAATAACATAAACAATTCAAGGAAAACGAATATACAAGAAAAAAAAAATAACAAAAAATTTTTGGGACTACTTATTTCCTTCCAAAGTAAATTCCAAGATTTACTTTGGCTGGCCATTCACTGTCCTTGATATGATATTACACAAAAATGCTTATGTATCCAAAAAATACAAGTAATTAATGAACCTAGAAATACCTACAAAATTATGCATTATAATTTCACATATGGAAGTACATATTATGTTAAAAGAGATGTGAATTTAAACAGCCGCTTACAAAATAATTTTGCAAGTTATTTTAGATCATTTGGTGTTGAAGAATTCTTTAGATTCTGCGTTTTGTGACTATTCCGAAATAATACAGTATTCATAACAACCACTTCACTTGTACACGTTTTTCGTCACGTTTTTATTATTCAAAAATAGTTTAGTATTGTTTAATACATGTGAAAACCTCCAATTTTCTGTTTACATAAAATCGTTTATTGACACGAACCAAATATTAAAAAATCATTCAAATTGGATTTTTTAAATGAAACATTCAAAAACTTAGCAATAACTACATAAGACAGTTGTCTTCTGTTGTATATAACAGAAGAACCGTAAACTGGAAACTGTTTATCGTCGTTATTTAAAAAAGTGATATTTTGAGTGAGTTCTGTCTTTAGGTTTGCAACGTAGAAGCATTATGTAAAATGGGTAACTTAAAAAATAATTAACAAGTACATAGGTATATTTACTTACTTTGAAGTAAATACATAGAATGAATCGATTATGGTAAAGTAATGCTCATGAACATATGTATGACCTAATGCATAAATGCAAAAAATGCAGAAAAATCATTGATAATATGACAATAAGAATATGCAACTTATAATCTCATCTTCAATGTAATAAAACTGTTCCTACAAATGCAAACATCACCGTGATTTAATCGATTTTTAGTACCTATAAAAAGATTTATTAAAATTTATTTACAAACGCTGAACCTATGCTCAAGAAAACTTCGATTATAATGAATACTAAGATAGCTGTTAAATTAGTACTTTATTAATGAAAAAAATAAAAATATATTTCTAATTTTTAGAACATTTAATTTTCATTAGCTTTTCGCAAAACTACTTACTAGGTAGATAAGCTATTTTTGAATCTCGCACGACCAGTGAGGGTCCACCCTAATGTGTTTACTTCAAAACTGTTTAATAAAGTGTGTTTTAATATTTAATAGTATATTTATTACATGTTATTCATTTATTATTAAAGTTGTATTATAAAAGCCGCAGTCAAAATCATGCATATGTTTATGAAATGACAAACCTTTCATCATATGGTAGACGATCACTCTCAAACCTAAAATGTAATACATGATTTACTATCGAAATACTTAATGTGGACAGTTGAATTGTTCTTAATACTGACACAATTGATAATATGACACATATATAAATTATGGATTGTAATTGAAATAAATTAAAAATATCCTAAGAACGAAATGTCTCGGGGAAGCCGTAGCTAGATCATCAGCTTCAAAGCCAAATATTTCAAGCAATAAGTATGCTAATACATATTGACATTATGGAAACCTCGAAAATTAATGAAAGGATGCCACTTCTGGCTATGAATAAACCGGGGCTCAATTTTGCTAAGTCGCAGAATCGCCTTTTAGCATACTGAAAAGAGTGTATAGGGGCAATTCTGCGACGAAACTATAGTCTTAGGAAGCAATTACTTTAGCAGATTTAAAATAATAGAATAAATAAATATTTATTGCAAGAAAATTAGGTAAATAAATAAATAAAATAATGCTGGACAATTTACACAGCATTATCTAGCCCCAAGGTAAGAAGAGCTTGTGTTATATGGGTACTAGATATACATATAAAACGTCCAGAACACCCTAAACAAATGTCTGCAGATCGTACTCACAAACACACATTTGTTCCGAGGCGGGAATCGAACTCGCAACCTCCTGCGTCGCAGGCAGACCTTCGCCCACCGCGCCACAGAGGTCGATCGACGCGGTGGGCGAAGGTCCCCCTGCGACGCAGGAGGTTGCGGGTTCGATTCCCGCCTTGGGACAAACATTTGTACGATCTGCAGGTATTTGTTCCGGGTGTTCTGGTCGTTTTCTATGTATAATAAAAAATATCGATCTATGTATTGTACTGTATTATGTATATCAGTTATCTAGTACCCATAACACAAGCTCTGCTTAGCTTGGGGCTAGATAATACTGTGTGAATTGTCCAGCATTATTTATTTATTTATTATTATTTATTATTTACTTTATTGCTGATAACCCCACTATAGCTTTCCAGTGTTCTTATGCCCTCAAATTTTATAATATTCTCTATGTATGTACCCCATGACTTTTCCTTGGAGAATTTCACTTTGAGCCTGCAGCGTTTCAGCAATGAATTGGTCATTGAACACGTCCTTTGGCCCCTTCCACCTTCGACCTCCAGGTAGAACCAAGGGTCTAACTTCGGGGTTCTGGGGACCAAACATCTTAGGTTTGCCCACGCGTGGGGCTGCGCGATGCTTCAGCTGACGGGATTCTTGTTCAATCTTTTCCTGGACCTAGTTAAGGGTTTTACAGTAATATTCGAAGTTTATGGGTAGAAAATATGAGTAAAAAATAATATCAGGAATAAAACCAAAATCGATGGAAATGGGAAAGTCTTCGTCTGATTTTTACTGTTGGAGTCACTCATTGATTCAATATGTGGTAACAAAGGCATATTTCAGATATTTCAGAGCGTATTAAGAAAGCGTGCTCCATATAAGGCCATATCTTCACTTTCGTGTTTTATGTTTAAATCATTTATTCTCAAAAAGACAAAATATTACATGTCACTTACTTGAGAACAGGGTTTTTACAAAGAATTACGGTTACATGTGGGTTATGGTCGTTTAAAGTTTACTCGTTCAATGTGTTTTTAAGTAAGATGGCGGTAAAACGCTTTACAATTTTACAAAAAAAGGAAATTTATTTTTGTACACCCATTCATTCAAAAGAAAATTTAAATATCATACACACATATCATACACTTCATCTTTTATTTAATAAACGCGTGAATAATATCGCTTGTTACATTAATTTAATAAATGTACTTATTCCTTCAGGGAATAAAACAGTGTTAATTAGATAATAAGGCGTTCATTAGTTCAATAAATACCTCAATAGCTTCCAAAACCGTTCATTGCTTCACCCATCACCTTAATATGATATCACTCATTCGTTCAATTGATAGATGACTGTCAGTTTTAGAATCCAAAATATTTATATGCAAACAAAGGCCTAAATAAAGAAAACGTCACAAAAATCTGTTATCAAAAACCATAAAAAGGAAAGTTCAGTTCAGTTGAGCTACATGTAGATTGTTTGCAACAATCTGCAGTTAGCTCAATTATTTTAATTGTAAATACTAGTTTACATTTAATTATATTATTGGAATTTTCTTTTTTAGTATAGTGTTTCCCCACTTCAAAGAAAGGAGGTGCTAAATATAAAAATAAAATCTCCAACGACGCATTGCAAAAGCGCAGTGAAAAAATTTAAATCTTTTGAAACTGTCATGGTTAAATCCATGCATACAAGTCATTTATAATAGGATTTTATCCATGATTTGATTTTTGAGTTTTCCAATATTTCAGCACAGTTTCATGCGCGTCATCACGGAATAACTGAAGTCACTGCGAGTTGAAAAAGTTTTAAATTGCAAGTTAGACGATTGAAATTATTAATGAAACTTTTTAGACCAACAATAGTTTCGAGTCCCGTAACCAATGAGCATTTCTTCCACCATAATTTTATCTTTGAATTCAATATTTTACCTATATATAATATAATATTAATATTATACTAATTTTTTAATACTTATACAAATTTTTTAATACCATATAATATTTTACAGATAGTTTTACCTTTGTTAACAAAAAAAAAGTAGGATTCTACAAGCGTTTAAAAAGCGTTCAATATAATAAGTTCATTCATTCGTTCTATCGTTCAATGAACAAAAGGTGATTAAATATAAAAGGGGTAAGACTTACGAAGTCACATACCTTCTTCAGTTTCTCTGCTCGTATCTGTTCTTCCAATAACATCTCCTCTTCTCTCTGCAGGGCTGCGAACTCTTCAGCTGTCAGTGTGATTTTTGCTTCGGGGACCATATCCTAGAATTATTATAATATTATTAAAACACATTACACAATTTGTTTTCATTAGAAATGCGAAAGCTTGGATTTGTTGATTAGATTGTTAGATGGACCCATCTGTCTAACAACGGGTAAGATAAAATAGGGAAAACCATGCCAAAAAAATACCAAAATGCCATCAGCATTTTAGTATTTTTCCGGATTTGAACTAGTTTGAGCCAAATTCAGTGCGACGAATGCAGAAAAACTCTAAATTTTGCATAAATGTAGCCTTCGTATAAAACTCTATTTTTATCCTATAAATCAGTTCCCATTGGGTTAAATTGTCTAAGTTCCCATGGGATATAAAATAAATAAATAAAAATTGCTGGACAATTCGACAACATCTTAGGTTTGCCCACGCGTGGGGTGGCGCGATGCTTCAGCTGACGGGATTCTTGTTTAATCTTTTCCTAGACCTAGTTAAGGGTTTTACAGTAATATTCGAAGTTTATCGGTAAAAGGTAGAAAATATGAGTAAAAAATAATATCAGGAATAAAACCAAAATCTATGGAAATGGGAAGTCTTGTCTGATCTCTACTGTTGGAGTCACTCATTGATTATTAAATTAATAATGCTGGACAATTCACACAGCATTATCTAGCCCCAAGCTAAGCAGAGCTTGTGTTATGGGTACTAGATAACTGATACCTATACATAGTACAATACATTACATAGATAGATTTTTTTTTATTATACATATAAAATGACCAGAACACCCGGAATGAATACCTGCAGATCGTAAAAACATTTGTCCCAAAGCGGGAATCGAAACCGCAACCTCTTGCGTCGCAGGCGGACCTTCGCTCACACAACCACAGATGTCGTCGAAAAAATGTCCTTTACGATTCTATAGAAAAACACGAGTGTTCGCGGATAGAAACTAGTGCCTAAGAATTCACCTGGATGGTCTCTTCGGTGACTTCAGGAGACCCAATCTCTTCAATGGTGAGATGTCCCACATCGTCAGAACTCTCTTGTTCCTCTTTTATTTGTTCTTGGTTCTCTGTTTCGCTCACTTTCACTGTAAAAAAAGGAGACGGTTTTATCGTATGCTAAGAAAAAATAACATAAATGTTATAGATATCACGCGTTTAGAAATAAATATTAAAACACCTTTTCAAGCAGGTCGAATTTCAGTATTTCAGTATTTATTTATTCACCATTCCGTTACATAACATAACATAGGCAAGTCAAAATAACAATGTTTGATAAAAAATAAACAAAAAATATAAAAACAAAAGCTCACACAATTTCATCAAATTCCTAATATATATACTACTCTGAGCCCGAGTGGTCCAGAATAACACACTTTATATGGAATAATAAATAATATAAATAAATAAATAATGCTGGACAATTCACACAGCATTATCTAGCCCCAAGCTAAGCAGAGCTTGTGTTATGGGTACTAGATAACTGATATACATAATATAATACAATACATAGATAGATATTTTTTTATTATACATAGAAAACGACCAGAACACCCGGAACAAATACCTGCAGATCGTACAAATATTTGTCCCAAGGCGGGAATCGAACCCGCAACCTCCTGCGTAGCAGGCGGGGCTTCGCCCACCGCGCCACAGAGGTCGTCAATAATCCATAGTATTTTTTTTTTTAAATCTTATTTATTGTTAAGGACTTTTACTTTACAAAGTATGCCAGTCCTATCATAACCTAAACTTATGAATAACACACAAAAGAAAATAAACAATAATATTCTGCATAGCAGGTAAGTTGTAGGAATGATCAAAGGGAGTCACTGATGCATAAAAATTTTAAACAATGATATATGGCCGCTATTGAATTTGGTTCCGCTAAAATGTTAATAAATGTTCCTAAATCAAATCTATTTAAATTAAGCTCAGTCATCAGTGCCTCCCGGTCTTTGAACTTGGCGCAGTCCATCAAGATATGCTGTGCATCATCTAGGACTTTACAAACATTAAAAAAAAAAGTAATATTATAAATTCTAAAGTTACTCTGCGTGTCTGTCTGTCCTTTTCAGGCCTAAATGACTAAAATAACACTTTCATGGCCTAAGACGCAGAATTCCACGCAGAATTCGATCTCAAAATTTGTGAAAAGGATAGTCAAAGTCAAAAGTCTTTATTTTCATAAAAATAAAAATGTACACTTAGAAAACGTCAAATTCTTAAAATAAAACACTGACACGGAAATAAACAGATATTTTTAATTTCTGTCGCTTCGGTATGTAGATTAAAGTAAAGAAGCGACGAAGAAATCTTTAGTACCTAATTACCTATGTTAGTTGTTATTTTTCGAGTTGGAGCAAAACTCATCCCAGGCTTTTTTATCTTCTAGACAATCTGATATTTTTGTAGTAAGCCTTTTCACAGAATTTCACATCATAAAGTCGATTTACGGTATATAAAACTTACAATTACCTTCGTCAAAGTTTTCGCCGTTTCGCTCTTCGCAGACTTCACGCGTCTCCTGTAAAAATACAATAAGATGAGTAAAACGAGAGATGAGAGGATTACTGGGACCATTACTAGCCTATATTAGTCCACTGCTGGACAAAGGCCTCCCCTAATGAGCGCCATAGCGCCCTGTCTTCAGCTTGCCGCATCCTTAGTACCTAATACCTACCTACTCTATTCAGCAAGGCTATTCACGAATGCTCGGAATGAAACCAAGGCCCGAGCTTTGGTTTCATTCATTCATTCAAACAGTAACGCGCGAAATTTAATTATTTTAGCGGTGGGACATTTATTTAACAGCAAAAAATAATTACAACTAATATTAACACTAACAACTATTTTCTAAAAATCTAAGCCGTCACCAGACGGCAGAGTGCCCAGAATGCTGGCAGCATTCCCACGTTGAATGGCAATGCTAATTCGTTGACCGAAATAAAAACGAGCATTCCGATTACCTAATACCTGTGGGCTCTATTAGTAGTTTTGTATGATCTTTATAGATAGACGTGTGCCCCAGGACCCCAAGGACCTAGGGTTTCCAACCCAAACGGCTCAAATAGGTAACCTCTGTCAAGATTAGCGTATTTTCGCCGTTTGAGGAACTCCGCTGATGTTGCTGCGGAGCCGGCCCTTACTGATGTCCCTGCAAGATGAGAAGGTGCTAGGGTATCTACACACGTAGCATCCCAAACTACAGGCCGACCCATCTTCCAAGGAATCAGAGTCATACCGTCGTCAGGCCTTTTACCATCATCTCGCATTAGGCCACGTGGTTCGAGAGTAGCTGGCACACTGACGCTGATCTTAAATGTATTCTGCGTTCTGCAAGGAATTACCAGAACTTCAGAAACTACCAGAAAAGAAGTTTTCCATTCCACAAATCGTAGACATATTTCTATGAACCCATGTTACAGTATGAAATAATGGAGCAATAGGTAATTTATGTTGATTTTTAGTAATAAATATCTTTTAATATTAATTCTTTCATAGAAAATAGAATAGAAAAACTTTATTTGTCACTCGTACAAGTAGGAACAAACATAAATAAAAAACACACAGAAATAACAACTTGCTCGAGTCACAAAAAGGCCCTTGTCTCAGCATAATGTTAGTCGCGTTTGCAACCAACGCTGATCTTCCGACAAGACCGTTTGGTGACGTCACGGAAAATGAAACAACTACAATACAGTATTGAGAAGAAATATGCACAAAGGAGTTGATATACACAAAAATAAAAAAAATGAAAAAACAAGAATGAAAAAAAAAAAAAAAAATTGATGTGAGATCTACAACTGACTGAAGTTTTTCTGTTACAAGACATGCGCTTATTGTTGTTACAGTTACACACAGTAGATAAACTCTTCACAACACCATTAATTATATTATAAGCTAAAATGTATTGTATTACACAGAATAACTATTATACATAGGTAGTTAGTACTTATTATAAAATACTTGAATCGCTTTTATGACTCTCCTGTTTCTTTTGACCATCAACAATAAATTTACGTAGTTTAATTTTAAACCCATAAAAACTTTGCAGGTTCCTTATTGGAGGGGGGATATTATTCCAACACCGCGATGCAGCGTATCTAAAACTGCCTCTAAAGGAAGCTGAGCTATGACGCTGCATAGAAAGCTGCTTCGCAGTCTGTCGAGATCCGCATGATCTGGAACTACCTATCCAAGACAGTTTTTCGTAGAGATATGAAGGCATTTGGTGTTTAATCACTCCGAAAAGTAAACACGCTAAATGTAGTTTTCTACGATGTTTCATTTTAACAATGCCATATTCATTTAAAAACGGCGTGACATGAGATCTCGGTGGAATATTAAAGCAAAAACGGGCACAAGCGTTTTGGACACGCTGGATCAGTTTTTGCGTTCTTGCAAACAGCCTAGGGCCAATTACTGTATCTGAGTAATTCAATTTTGACAATATAAGTGACTCCACTAGACGAATACGCAAATCCACACAAATATGAGATCTCATTCTGTAAAGAACTTTCAATCTGTAAAAACAGTTTGCCACCGTATCAGCTACATGTTTTTCGTAACGGAGATTACAGTCCATATGCAGACCTAAATTACGCGCTTCATACACGCGTTCAACAGGCATGCCCATAAGCTCTACTTTGACACTGGGATCTAGATTAGCGAGTTGGTGTTTCGTGCCAAAGATCATATATTTGGTTTTTGTAGGATTGAGTAAAAGACTGTTATTTTCAGACCAATGTACTATGCTAGAAAGATCACTGTTTAATTTCTTCACTGTCTCATCAATATCAGAGGGCTTACACGATATATACAGCTGCGTATCGTCTGCATAAACATGGTATCGACAGTGCTTTATATGTCTCTGTACATCGGCTGAATACAGTATGAATAAAAGCGGACCTAAGATGGAACCTTGAGGAATCCCTGAATTGACGGGTAGTGTATCAGATAGCAATATCGAACCATCACTGCAAGCGAGCTTAGTGTGCTGACGGCGATTACTGAGGTAGCTGTGAAACCAGAGAATAGATTTATTATCAAAACCATAATAGTGCAGTTTTGACAGTAGAAGATTAATATTTATTGAGTCGAAAGCCCTGGAAAAATCCAACAGCACCAACAGAGTACACATACCATTATCTTGCGCGCAGAGAATATTGTCCGTTACGTCCAACAATGCAGTGATGGTACTGTGTCGTGTGTGTTTCAAAAGTAGCTATAAATCGAAATTTGTCAAAACATAGGTTTATAGACAATATTTAACTTTTTTTGGAAAACTTATTTTCTGGTAGTTTAATTCCTTCTGGCAATTCAATCTGAAGCGATGACACACACGGGAAGAGTTGGGATGGTGCAAATTCTAAGCCGGCACCACACGGCTATAGGTACATCTTCCCTCAACCTCAACAGTCTATAATGGTCCACTGTTGGACACAGGCCTCTCCTGATAATCGGTTATTTTTCAGTATTTATCTCATGGGGGTAATGCCCCCAATCCAAAAGCTGGGAATGCGAGCTGAGGATCGCAGTTCGGTGGTAGATCTATTCTGCAAGAGGCGCTGCTGCCCGCTTGCCGGTGCATGTCCCTTAGTCACCTCTTGCCACCCACGGGAAGAGTTGGGGTGGTGTAAATTAAATTGCAAAACTGGTATCACAAGGTTATAGGATACCTGCTGAGTAGTAATGCTGGCGAGGTGGTTGGTCAGCATCTCGAGAGACTGCTGTATGACACAGGGAAGCTGCGCTAGCGCCGCCAGTTGAGCTCTCATCTGCGCCAGTTGTTGTTGAATCGGCGCGTTTGGGTCTGAAATATGTCAGGATCGATTTTCTTATGGATTCACTTTAACCATAATAGGCTTAGTATTTAAAAGTTTACTTGAAAGATTGAATCGCCAATAGATTTTTAGTTAATATGTACTTACCAACCATACTCTTAACATTCTGAACCAGCTGTTCAGCCATCTCTTCCACTTCTCCCTTCATTTCCTTCTCTTCTTTTACTTCTTCAATCTCTTCCTCTATTACTTCCGCTTCTTCTTCTGGTGCTTCTATGTCGGGTGGCGCCTCTGGTGAGTCTGGTTTAGGAGGTGGTAGAATTATACCTGAAAATGTCTTGTTAAAAATCAAGTGATCAGGTGTTTTACTCGAGTAGATTTCACAGGCTGTGAATCAGTTTTCTCTCTCGCTTGCACAAAATAAAATTGTTGAAAAGTACCGATACTTTTCGAGCATAATTTCGGTAATTTTACCGATACTTTAGTACCGGTACCAATGAAAGTACCGATACCACACTAAGTTCAATTATACCGGTTCTCAAAAAGTACCGGTATAATTTGTATCGATACCAAAGAAGTACCGGTACCATGTCAAGGTCAGTCGAACCGGTATTTATAAATACCGGTATTCCAAGCCCTGATCACAGCATGGTTTTTGAATGAAAGAAGTTGCCCATGTTTAAAAAGAAAATGATCAAAATGGAGATGCATTTTACTCTCAGCTGCTATTACGCGTTTTAGATAGAAATTGAAATTGCCTTTTAAAAGCTAAATTTTTGCCTTCAAAAACCATTTTTTTTGTAGACATATGATTTATTATGTATTCAGTAGATGTCTGAACATTTCAAAGTAGTTTTTGAAAATCAGTCATCATCCCTTTCATCAGCCTATATTTGTACACCGCTGGACATAGGCCTCCCCTAATGAGCGCCATCATACTTATTGCTGTATATTATGTTGTTCAAATAACAAATTTAAATTAAAACTAGTATTTACAATAGAAACAATTAAGCTATCTGCAAACTGTTGCAAACAATCTACAGGTAGCTCAACTGATCCATATCAATACCAGTTGGAAGCGTGCCTAAGACACTGGCTGCATTGCCCCGCTGTATAGCAATGCTGATGCGCTGTGCCAGATACTCACCAGCTCTCGGGTCACGCGTCGCTTCGACCAGACGCTCAGATAATTTTTTGAAAACCCGGAGAGCCTCGGTACCCCACGAACCTAGGGTCTCGACTCCAAGGGGAGCAAATGTGTAGGCTCTGTCGAGACCTGCATATTTGTTGTTCATATTCATATCATTTATTGTGATTTTATGCATACATTTATTTTTCTTATGTGGTAGTGTTAGTGGGTACACAATGCATAAAAACCCTGTCAGGGCGCAACAATTACATAGGTAGTTTGAGTTCGATTTTGTTAGCTTAATTAATTTTAAGTAATTTAATTTTATTTTAAATTTTTTTAAGTAATTTTACTTTGGTACTTAAATTTATAGAATTAAGTTATTTTAGCAATGTCATGTTATATTTTTGTTAGTAGTTTTAAAATTTTGTGAATTGTTTTTTTAGTTTAGGTACTTCCTTTTTTCTCAATAATTTACTATTGTTACCAAGAGAGAGCTGTGTCTCTATTTTTCCTCCGCAAGCAAGCAGTCTTTTTAGCTATTATATGCGAGGACACATCAATGGTTAGAAGTTATAGTGTAAGTTTATAAAAATATTCAATATTAAAAAATTCTCCAAATAAAATAAAATAAATAATTTAATATAAAAGTAATTGTAGTAAACATTGCTGTATACTTGTTGAGACTGTACTGACCTGTATCCTGCAGATCTGGTACTTCACTCTCAGGCAGCGGGTCCACAGCCTCCACAAACTCAGGGCTCTCCTCCGGGATCAGTATCGGTTCCTCGGGCTCCACTGGCGGTGGGGAAGGCTCCGATAACGCACGGGACTCCCAAGGCAGGGGACCTGTCTCGAAGTCCTGTTGAGATGGAAATTAATGGAGATGGTATGGGTTTTTTTACATGTGTGAATTGGTGTGGGATGTAAATGTGAAAGAGAAATTACAGACTAATACGCAGTCATCAAAACAGCGAAAAATTTGATGAATCAGGAAGAACCCTTAATATTTAGATAAGTTAAATTTGATTTAAATTTTAATTTAAATTAATATTTTTATGCTTCCATTCCTTCCAGCTTTCCCGGTTCCTAAATACCATAGACCAGAGATCGTTTGGCATACAACAAACATGCTCCAATTTCAAGTGTTCAGATTTCATGGCAACGCCATAAACATTAGTCATATGAATAGAAAATATTTTGTAAATAGAATCTTTCAGTAAAAAAAAGACGGCAAGTCATTTTATAATAAAAATTATTTAATAATAATAACCCAGTTTTTTTTTTTAAATGCTAGAGATAACATTTATTCAGAAAGAAAATAACAATCAAATAACAAATTAAAATTAAAACTAGTATTTACAATAGAAACAATTAAGCTATCTGCAAACTGTTGCAAACAATCTACAGGTAGCTCAACTGATCCATATCAATACCAGTTGGAAGCGTGCCTAAGACACTGGCTGCATTGCCCCGCTGTATAGCAATGCTGATGCGCTGTGCCAGATACTCACCAGCTCTCGGGTCACGCGTCGCTTCGACCAGACGCTCAGATAATTTTTTGAAAACCCGGAGAGCCTCGGTACCCCACGGACCTAGGGTCTCGACTCCAAGGGGAGCAAATGTGTAGGCTCTGTCGAGACCTGCATATTTGCGCCTCTTGAGATCTTCGGCTAAATCTGCCGCCGCACCAGCCCTCACGGAAGTCCTAGGAAGATGGGAAGGCGCGAGTGTGTCGACACATGTAGCGTCCCACACAATAGGCCCAGAAATTGATTTATTTAGATACGAGACTTGGAATCTGTCAGGGGGTCAACTAACGCGAACCCTAATGTAAAATTTGCGCAGCAAAATGCTTCTTTTTATGCGAGTTCTCAGAATGCAAATAATGGGTAATACATTTGCTCCCCTTAGAGTCGAGAGCCTAGATCCGTGGGGTACAAAGGCTCAACGGGTTTTCAAAAAATTATCTGTGCGTCTGGTCGAAGCGACGCGTGACCCGAGAGCTGGAGAGAATCTGGCACAGCGCATCAGCATTGCTATACAGCGGGGTAATACAGTGTCTTGGGCACGCGCGCGACTGGTATTGATATGGATCAGTTGAGCTACCCATAGATTGTTTGTAAAAGTCTGCATTTAGCTCAATTGTTTCATTTGTACATACTAGTTTTAATTTTGATTTTATTAGATTGTAATTTTCTTTCTTCATAAAACTTTTGATTATATTCATCTAAATTTTTATTCTGATGTAATTTTTATACTAAATGTCTCATTTTACTTGGAACAGAACGATTGTATGGTGTAGGTACAATTATGGGCCGTGTATCGTAAAAGTGAAAAACTGTATCTATCATGCAGCCAAAGAGCGACGGAAACACCAGCCCTTCACTGAACTTTATACATAGACTAATTTCCGCCCTTCGCAAGCGTTGTTTAAAAGGAAACTTTAAGCCCCGAGTTCACCAACAGATGGTTAAATTTTAAACAGTTGTTTTGGCGATTTTGACACCAATTTTCATACATCAAACATCAAAGTTAACCGATAAAGCTGCCCAATTGTCTGATTATCTTTTGGTGAACACAGACCTAAAGTGGTTTTATTCTCTTTGACTTTAAAAGGTTATTTCATTCCATGGGAACTCATTTAAGAGATAAAAATTAGCTTATGGTTGATTCCAGGGCCTAGCACAGGGATTTTTGTCTATGGTCGAATAGACAATAATGACATCGCATCTACATACATTGCGTATATCGTTGAAGATAAAGAAATTAATATCAAACAATTAACGCATTCGATGACCAAGTGACGTAATTTTTTTCTATTCTAGGGCAGGCACGGGTATTGTTGTCTAGGGTAGAATAGAGAAAAATTACGTCACTTCACAGATTTATAAGTACATATAGTACTAAAGTACGTCACTTGTTCATCGAATGCGTTAATTGTTTCATTAATTTATTCAAATCAAATATTCCTTATATACAAAAATTACACAGAAGGTCAAATTCTTAAAATAAAACATTGACACGGAAATAAAGTGATATTTTTGATTTCGGTCGCTTCGGTATGTAGACTAAAGTAAAGAAGCGACGAAGAAACCTTTAGCCTGTTAGTTATTATTTTTCGAGTTGGAGCAAAACACGTCCTAACCTTTTTTATCTTCTAGATGATCCGATATTTTGTAGTAAGCCTTTTTGCACAGAAAGGTTTTTACAATTTGTTTGAATTTATTTACTGATAGATTTTGCAACTCACTAGGAGTTTTGTTGAAGAAGCGCCCTTTAAAAGGTACATTAATTTTGTGAAGCCCGGTTATGGGCACAGCAAGTTTATATTTATTTCTAGTATTTACCTATATTATGTATATCGCTATTTTTAGACTTCAATAATGTACGCACGCAATGTATGTCGCTGCGATGATGTCATTTTACCACAGACAATAACCCCCATGCTAGGCCCCCAGGAGCCCCCAGGGTATCTATTATAGATACCCTGGGGGCTCCTGGGGGCCTAGCATGGGGGTACATCTGTGCAACTTCAACCCGATCCGTACAGTAGTTTTGGCGTGAAGAAGTAAAAAATCCATTCAAACTTTCGCTTTCATAATTGGAAGGGAAGCTGTCGCGTTCAGTGGCCACCTAACCTAGCTACAAAATGGTTATAGATCATTTGCAAAAACCATGCATGGGATGGGATGTAGTGGAATGCATACTGCGGATTATAAGAGAAAATTAATTAATTAATATTTTTATTCAGGCTATTAATTCACCAAGACGCCATTCCCACAGGCCAATTATTAGTTCAGACAATGCAACTCTTGTATCTATCCTTTTTTTGGTTGTATTATTATAATCGAAAACTATTTAGTAATAATTCCGTGTAAAACCTTCCAGAGCCAACAAAATGGGGCGTGTTACACTGTCAATAATATCACAGGATGGCAAGTGAAATTGAATGTTGAAATTGTGCTATTACACGTTTGATTATCATCGTCCAAAGACAAACGTCTTTGAACTTACTAGAGTGAAGTCGTGTCTATGCTTTCGTACAAAATTAATAACTGATTTATAGTCTATGGATGCGCCTTTTCCTGTACCGAAGGGGATCTCTTTTAATATTAATTTAATATTAATTCATTTTATTTATATTTAAACTTTAATATCTTACACTATTATCACGTATAGATATTATCATAATATTGTGATTAAACTGACCGTGTAACATACCCAAAATTAAATTCGCGTATTTTGTTGGATCCTGTGAAAATAGTTTTTACGCGGAATTGTAACTAAATACTTTTTAACTAATTTATTTCCTAATATCGCAACACTAGATTTCTACAAAGTGAAGAACACAAAAAAACTAAAGAAGTACGCATCGAAAAAAATAATAACTTTTTTTTTTCGATGTGAAACATCGTTTATAACTTTACTTGCGTAGGTACAGACTGCTCGGTCTTGGTTAATACTAATTGTTGAAACACCGTGGCTGAGAAGAAGACTATTTTGACCAAAGCTATATTCGCTACCCAGAACGGTAGCGAAATATTAGCTGAGTTACGTGCGTCATCCCGCCGAATTTCTATAACCGTTGAAAAGAGCATAACAGGCACTGATTCTACATTGAGCTGTTTGAACTTTCTATTATTTTTTGTCGATTTCGCCTTCGACTAGACTAGTATAGAGTCGACCAAAATTCATCTCTGTCAGAATTGTTGTTATTTAAAATGTCTGTTTTGACCGGACTTAGAATAACAAAGAAAGAAAAGAGAGATTAAAAGGACTTATTAATTCAAAAACATACATTTTATTATAAAATTGATTAATACAGATAACTTATTACTAAAATAATAAATAGGTAGGTTAAGGAATTGGCAGATATTAAAAGCAATTAATTAAGTATTTAACTAGGTTTAAGCATTTTCTAACTAATATTCAATTCAAGCAAGTCTTTTAGTATTTTAAACATGGTTTTAGTTGTCAATAAACTCATTTTTTAAGTTGACATGTAACAAAATTGTAAGCAATAAGTAAAAAATATAAGGATGAAAATATTAAATAACTATTCATGCAAAGTAATCATTTGTGTTTCTTTTTATTTTCATTCTTGTATTTTTTTATTGATTTCCGCGAAGGAATACCTGAATTTTTGTATGCATTACTTAAAAATGAGTCAAGATATTACAATAAGTTTTAAAGTTAAGTTTACTTGTTAATATAGTTTTAAGTTAGATTCAGTTTAGTGTTTTTTTTAACATTACCTCAGGTTTATAATCAGGTGCTATTTTTGGTTTAGGTTGCTTAACTATTTTTACTTTGTACGGCCCCTGAAAAGAAAAAAAAACAATTGTTAGATTCCGTTCAAAAATTTCGATTCGAGGTTACATCCTAGTAAAAATAAAAATCAGGGTGTATTTAGTTTTCATGCAAACGCTATCTTATCCAAGTGGCAAAAGAGTTGGTTTTGCACCGAAAACGAATCAGAAACTTTGAGAAAGGTCTCTGTTTTTTTTAAAGTTGCTTGAAATCTGAAATGTGAGTGACATAAAAGATGGTTTTGCACGAAAAAAAATTAGAAACTTCGAGGAACGAGAATCGAGGTCTCTGATTCCTTTTCGTGCAAACGCTGATAGCGTGTGAGGTCGCTAGTGACATGAAAGTTGGTTTTGCACGAGAACGGTTCGTTCTCGTGCATAACCATCTCTTTTTTCCGCTGGCACCATACTTATGATTATGTACCTTTGTGTTTTTTGGAAAATAAACAATTTATTATTTATTATTATTATTATTTTGCCATTTGCAAAAGTAAACACTGATTTTCAGTATCACCCTGTAAGGTTTTCGAATATTATACTGATTCTCAGTACATCGACGAGGTTTCTTGTGATATTCACTAGTGGATAGGGTGCTTCGTAGCAGGTCTACAGCGTTGAGTTTGCTACGTCGTTCGTAGACTCTCTACACATTTTCGTAGCACGTTCTACGCCGTAGAGTAGCTACGACGTAGACCCTCTACGTACGGGTCAATCTTCTAAGATTTTTTTTGTAAAGAAATAGGCTGCAACACCAAATAAATATTGGCAGAAAATATGTATGTTAAGACAGACATGTGACAACATGAGAGTTAATTGCAAAAGTTCGAAACGATTATTGGTTTTGTCATGGTTTTTTTCACCATTTTTGTACCTTGTTGAATATTAATATTATTAAAAAATGTAAAGCTGCTATGTTCACAGCTGAACATAGGCCTTTCATAATAATCGAAATAAACATCAAGCTAATTTTAAAAAATCTAAAACCTGAAAAAGGACTTCTTAATTTCGAACATTATACTAAACCAAAAAGACTGGAGAAAAGGCTGGAGGCATTATGTCGTTGAAAAATTTCATTAAATATTTACTTCAGGGTGTGTATTTGCAATGGTAAACACACTGTAAATATCAGAGTGAAAATTCATAATAAGCAATGATATACACAATCTTTGACGCATCGTAATATTAAAATCTAAGTTCATAAATAATAATTGGCATAAAATAGGAAGAAATTCGTTATTTTGGGTATGATGTGCAACAAGAATATAAATAAATATGAAACTCACAAACACAACCGTCAACTTAGACACCAAATACACAACTGATAATATAAATAATTCTAACCGTTTTGACAAAAATAATCATTGAAAGACAGCCAAAGATTTACACCTTGAAACCACCCTTGAAATAACAATTAGATAAATGGCATGTCAATCTACAAGGAAGTGATGTAAAATCAATCACAAACAGAATTAAAGCACCTTGTACAATCGTTCCTTCTTAAAAATTTTGGCATTTCGTTTTTAGGTGAAGTAAAGTTTTCAATATTATATCTCATCTCATATATACAGGGTTATTGGTAAATTAGTAATACTACGTGAACTGCAGTTTCCACCCATCATCACAAACACGTTTGTGAAGACGTCAGGTCTTAATTCTCTATCTAAATATTAGTAATAGGTATTCCGATTCAATAATCGGTTGTTAAAGAGGTTTTATTTGAAACTTAACTTAAAATTGGTTCTGCCCTGAATCGACAGTGGTTATGGGATTGGAAGATCGATCTTTAGTAACTCGTGGGGTCCCAGGCTAAGGTGTTTCTTCATATAATATCTGAGGTGATTACTAATATTTTGAAGAATGAAGACCTGGCGTCTTCACAAACGTTTTTATGATGATGGGCAGAACCTGCAGTTCACGTAGTGTTAGTAATTTACCAATAACCCTGAATACGCCCTCCGACCAGGTGGGATGACGATTTGCGAAAGAGTGCTGGCAGATGCTAGATGTGGCAAGTGGAAGACAGGGCGCTATGGCGCTCATTGGGGGAGGCATATGTCCAGCAGTGGACTAATATAGGCTGATGATGATGATGGAGATGATGATGATATCATTTCATGGTGGGTATAAGCCTCCAAACTCCAGTCCTGCGTCAAAGCCATCCAGGTTCGCCCCGCGATGTTGATATCGTCCGCCCATCGCAGGCGCGAGATAGGTATTGGGCGAATTTGGATTACATTGAAACCTTTTTATGGTCATTACTTAATAATACAATAATTCATTACTGCATGTATTCTATCTACTCAAAAACATGACTAATCTTCGTCTTTACTTATAATCTTTGTACTCTCGAATAGAGTAGATTGTGCTGACCTAAAACTAAATTTGGGGATAAAGGAGAAAGTAAGCACTTTCTCCCCTCCTTTATTTTTTTTAATTCAAAATTCAATGCTGGAAACAGGCGGATGCCAAAATACAAAGTTTTTATCGAAACCCACCAAAATAAAATAAAATAAATAAATAATGCTGGACAATTCACACAGCATTATCTAGCCCCAAGGTAAGCAGAGCTTATGTTATGGGTACTAGATAACTGATATACATTATATAACACAATACATAGATAGATATTTTTTATTATACATAGAAAACACCCAGACCACCGGAACAAATTTCTGCAGATCGTACACAAATTTGTTCCGCGGCGGGGATCGAACCCGCAACCTCTTGCGTCGCAGGCAGACTCTCGCCCGCTGCGCCACTGAGGTCGTCAAAAATGTTACTGGCCACTTGCAAAAAACTTGCTTTTTAAAAAACTTGGTAGTATGTGCTTTATTTCATTTGCCTCCTCAGTATTTTTTTTGAGTTTCGATAATTGTAATAATTTTAATATAAATTTTAACTAAAAATGTTTTTTATTTTCCTCATAGGTGTAGTATAAAGCACTGTGTATAACTCGGAAGAAAATGCGATTCCCAACTCGTGTGTATTGAGGCCCTCAGCTGTGCTTCGAGCCACAAACTACTCCCTCGTCGGGAATCGGTCATTTTCATCCCTCGATAAACAATGTACTATTTATTCTCAAGGGCGTATACTGAAGTTTTACGCCCGCTAACCCACCCTATAATGATACACTTTTTAAGCAAGAGAAGTAAAAAGAGTTTTTGACACTTCACTCTTAAGGGGCGTCAGTGATGCCTTACACCACATAAAAACAAATAACTATCTTTACTACCTCTTTTTTTCATTATTTTGTGTAGTTTTATAATAATTAACTGGTAATGATAATACTCACCTCTTCACTCTCCTTCTGGGGCAGGTACCCCCAATATCCGCACTTAGCCCTCGGCGCCGGTCGCTGAGGCTTCTGCAGGAACGTCGTCCATTTCTTATCATCTCTCTTCTTCTCCGTAGTCTTCAGTATCTCCGCGTTGAGAGCCGCGATGACCTCCGAGTTCTTGAGGGAGGGGTTTATTGGTTTGAGCTTGTTGAAGTCCACGCTAGAATCGTCTGGCTTGTTCATGTGTGTCGACAGCACGCGGGACAGCCTACGGTCAACCGTTTTTATGTCAAGTGTTTCGAGATAGAAGTAGTTTTGTACAGATAAAACCAGTTTTGTACAGATAAAACCAGTTTCGTACAGATAGAACCAGTTTTGTACAGATAGAACCAGTTTTGTACAGATAGAACTAGTTTTGTATGCATACATTTATATTTGGTCGGATTATTGATGTGGTGAATTTCGAGAAGGAGGCCAAGAGGAGGATCCAGCTAGGTTGGGCCGCGTTTGGCAAACTACGTCGAGTCTTCTCGTCATCCATACCGCAATGCTTGAAAACGAAAGTTTTCAATCAATGCGTCCTACCCGGTCATGACCTACGGAGCTGAGATGTGGACACTCACAAGTCACCCAGCGAGCTATGGAGAGAGCTATGCTTGGAGTTTCTCTAAAGGATAGGATTCGCAACGAATACATCCGACAGAAGGTTATCGACATAGCTCAAAAGATTAGCTAGCTGTAGTGGCAGTGGGCTGGCCATATTTCGAGAAGAACCGACAACCGCTGGAGTAAACGTGTTCTTGAGTGGAGATCACGACTCAGCAAACGTAGTGTCCTACACTGCCCTCCGACCAGGTGGGATGACGATTTACGAAAGACTGCTGGCAGATGCTGAATGCGGCAAGCTGAAGACAGGGCGCTATGGCGCTCATTAGGGGAGGCCTATGTCCAGCAGTGGACTAATATGGGCTGATGATGATGAATGTTGATTGATGTGATATGGCAATATTATCCTTTACTAGATGGAATCAGTGTCAGTATCTAATAAAAATTGAAGCTGGAATTACATAATTTATACCGACGGATCGATCGACCTTGCGGTGGTCGCTTGCCAGTTAAGCATGTGTCCACGGCATGGTCGCTTGCCAGATTTGTACAGATAGAACCGGTTTTACTTAACTAGTTTTTTAGGGTTCGCAAAGGTAGAGGTATCTTAATTCAGTGTTATGTACAAAATAGTACAAATATATAAATTTTTATTCAGTGATTGTATTTATAGTCTATGGATAGGCCTCTTTCGGTACCGAAGGGCATCTCTTTTGAATATTTAATATTCATTATCTAAGCTAAGGCTTAGATTGTGTTATAATTTATTTGTGAGTTTAAATATTTATTATATACATTTGTATTATTTTTTAAATACCTAATTTAATTTAATTTGTTTTATCTGTATTGTTATTCCGACACAATGCTTATTATGAATTATTAAATGAAATGAATTAGTAATAATAAATGAAATCAGTATTATCAAGAAATCCTAGTTGGGCTACTTGTAGATTGTTTGCAACAGTCTACAGTTAGCTCAATTGTTTCAATTGTAAATACTAGTAGATTTTATTTTATTATTTGATTGTAATTTTCTATCTAAATAAAGTCTGTCTTACCTAGAAATACTTATTATCAAAGAAAATTACAATAACATAAAAGAATTAAATTTAAACTAGTATTTACAATTGAAACAATTGAGGTTATTGCAGGCTGTTGCAAACAATATAAAGGTAGCTCAAGCATTATCATGATATCATGATAATATTTAGTGAGTAGCAACCCCATTTATTTCAATGGGATTTTTACAGTGAACAGTTGTTTTAATGAGTTTTAATTCAGTGATAGCTTATGGTATAGAACACTGGTGATAAAAACGGTTGATGGAATCAGGCTTGCCCGTACGCACTAAGGGTTGAACCGCACGTGAGAAGTTATCACTTTTTGATGAAATAAAATGATGGCTGATTCATTAAAGTATGACGGGATATTTACCATGGTCCGATTTAGTTCTTCCGTGATCATGGCGCATGAAACTGTGCCGAAATATTAGATAACTCAAAAGCTCGGTCATCACGGATTATCGTGTACTAGGGCTGCCGGTCGGATATCTCGTCATGCCAGCCTGAACGACATCATCCGGCGGGCCTTTACCACCGCTAACGTACCAGCTATTCTCGAACCGAATGGTCTGTTGCGTAACGATGCAGCGATGGTAAGAGGCCTGACGGCATGACACTAGTCCCATGGGAGTTGGGGAGGCCTATTGTGTGGGACGCTACATGTGTCGACACACTCGCGCCTTCCCATCTTCCTAGGACTTCCGTGAGGGCTGGGTGGGTACCGAGGCTCTCCGGGTTTTCAAAAAATTATCTGAGCGTCTGGTCGAAGCGACGCGTGACCCGAGAGCTGGTGAGTATCTGGCACAGCGCATCAGCATTGCTATACAGCGGGGCAATGCAGCCAGTGTCTTGGGCACGCGCGCGACTGGTATTGATATGGATCAGTTGAGCTACCTGTTGATTGTTTGCAACAGTTTGCAGATAGCTTAATTGTTTCTATTGTAAATACTAGTTTTAATTTAAATTTGTTATTTGATTGTTATTTTCTTTCTGAATAAAGATATGTATAACTCAAAAGTCAAATCATGGTAAATATCCCGTTATAATAGTACATTATGATACAAGTGTGTAATGTTGGTGATTACCGCTGGGCGAGGGTCTTCAGAGAGCCGAGGACGGTAATCACCAATACACACGTGTATCATACGACGTTTTTCAACACACTTGTGAATAAAATAATCATTTTATTTAGTAGATAAAAAGTTTATTTGTACTATTGAACACGATCTTTTTTGTATCGACACTTAGAACTCAACCAATAAAATAAAAAAAACCTATAACTCACTTGTGAATAATGGTAATGAAAAAGTCACAGTTTGATTACAGATGTCATTATGTGCCTAATTGCGGTGAAATAAGAGCCACTTTATGAGCAAGGGTGTTGAAAATGACTTTAATATTATTAACCATGATAGTTTTAAAAGTTTTAACATGGCTGATTCGCTCGGTTGTATCGGGATTAACAATCAATAAATAACAAGATTCGCCAAGTGCGAGTGTAACTCGCGCGCCGAGGGTTTCAAACATTTGCCAATTATTTAGACAATCAATTTTCTGAAATATTTTAAAAAGTATAAAACTTACAGAAATTTCAAAAAGTGTTTTGAAATGGTCAAAACGATACCTTTCATTTGATACCCCACATGGGTAGGTACCCCTTTTTGAAAAAAAATCCCCTTTTTTGACCATTTTTCAAAAACTATTATTATTACAGACTTCTCTATATTTTTCCTGTAAAATATAGATTGATATCTACAAACGCCTAATACATTGTACATGGATCGGTCTGCAATCTTCGGAGATAGGGGGGGGGGAAAGGTCAATTTTTCGACTATTTTTGAAATATTTCAAAAAGTATGAAACTTACAGAAATTTCAAAAAGTGTTTTGAAATGATCAAAACGATGCCTTTCATTTGATACCCCACATAGGCAGGTACCCCTCCTTTTGAAAAAAATTTCCCCCCCTTTTTGACCATTTTTCAAAAACTATTATTATTACAGACTTCTCTATATTTTTCCTGTAAAATATAGATCGATGTCTACAAACGCCTAATACATTGTACATGGATCGGTCTGCAATCTTCGGAGCTAGGGGGGGGGGAATGGTCAATTTTTCGTCTTTTTTTGAAATATTTCAAAAAGTATGAAACTTACAGAAATTTCAAAAAGTGTTTTGAAATGGTCAAAACGATACCTTTCATTTGATATCCCACTTGGGTAGGTACCCCTACTTTTGAAAAAAAAATCCCCTCCTTTTTGACCATTTTTCAAAAACTATTATTATTACCGACTTCTCTATATTTTTCCTGTAAAATATAGATCGATGTCTACAAACGCCTAGTATATTGTACATGGATCGGTCTGCAATCTTCGGAGCTAGGGGGGGGGGAATGGTCAATTTTTCGTCTTTTTTTGAAATATTTCAAAAACTATGAAACTTACAGAAATTTCAAAAAGTGTTTTGATATGGTCAAAACGATACCTTTCATTTGATACCCCACATAGGTAGGTACCCCCTCTTTTGAAAAAAAATTCTCCCCCTTTTTGACCATTTTTCAAAACCTATTATTATTACAGACTTCTCTATATTTTTCCTGTAAAATATAGATTGATATCTACAAACGCCTAATACATTGTACGTGGATCGGTGTGCAATCTTCGGAGATAGGGGGGGGGGTATGGTCAATTTTTCGACTTTTTATGAAATATTTCAAAAAGTATGAAATTTACAGAAATTTCAAAAAGTGTTTTGAAATGTACAAAACAATACCTTTCATTTGATACCCCATTTGCCTTCCTAGGTCTCTTTTGAAATTTCAACATCAAAATTTGTACTGAAAATATTCATTTTCATTTTTCATTTATTTATATATTTTTTTCTTAAAATCAGTAATGGCGCACGAAATGTATCATTATTTCAAATTTCAAGTTAATAGCTGCAGTAGTTACTGAGATATTCAAGAAAGAGCGGGGACGGACAAAGCGAGACCATAAGGGTTTCAAAACCGATCTTTGAAACCCTAAAAAAGATAAAAGATAAAAATATTTATTTCGTCTTGTGTAACACATCAATGTTTCTAGACATAAGAACGGATAGTTGATTTATAATAATTTGGACACGTGTTAAAAAGACCCGATTTAAGGCTTCACTAATGAGTTCCTCGCTCTTGCTAAGTCGAAACTTGTGTTAAGAAGCGAGGGCTCCTGCTCTGGCCAACTCAGGTTTTTTTGGCCAACTCAGGTTTTAAATAAATTACATTCATGAACATGGGGTAAAACTTAAATAAAAATATATTATGATCGAAGGAGACAATTATAAGTAACTAGTGGTCCGCCCCGGCTTCGCACGGGTATATTCTATAGCCTATGTTACTCAATTATATGCACATGTGAAACACCTAGAGCACAACAAATATCTACAAACATTTGTTCCGAGGCGGGAATCGAACCCGCAATCTCTAGCGTCGCATGTGGACCTTCGCCCACTGCGAAACAGAGGTCGTCAATGACTTATTTATTTATATTGATTTATATAATGAATCATTTATTATTTCTAAAATGTGTTTGGGTATTCTTCGGCTTTTATATTCTACTATCAGCGCCTCGCGGATTCACCCGCGTAGTACCCGTTCCCGCGGGAATTCCGGTATAAAATATAGCCTATGTGCTATTCCAGACTATAATCTATCTCTGTGCCAAATTTCATCCAGATCCGTTCAGCCGTTCTTGCGTGATTGAGCAACAAACATCCATCCATCCATCTAATCTTTCGCTTTTATAATATTAGTGTGTGATGGACTAAAAGCCGTGTGGTGCCGGCTTAGAATTTGCACCACCCCAACTCTTCCTGTGGATGTCGTAAGAGGCGACTAAGAGACATACACCGGGCGGGCAGCAGCGCCTCTTGCAGAATAAATCTACCACCGAACTACGATCCCCAACCCGCATGCCCAGCTTGGGGATTATGGTCATTACTCCTCATGAGATAAAAAAATTAGGGGGAGATCTATGTCCAGCAGTGGTAATATAGGCTGTTGAGGTTGGTGGAATAATACTTACCCCATAACGTGTGCTTCCCTCAGCATTTCAGACTCTCCTGATATAAGCTCAGCTATTTTGTCTTCAGTCAGTCCTGGCTTGCCCAGCTCTTCTGCAAACATTCAACAAAGACAGTGTTTATTCAACCAGTCCGTGGGCAAGGATCCAAAACCGGGCCTGGTCTTGATTTTATAAACAAAATACTCAAAGGGCGCGATGCACGCCATGTGCAGTGAATCGAAATCTATTTTTGATTCACTGCCTAAACTAAATAGAATAAAACTATTACAGAGGCATTAGAAGGAAGCTTATAATAAGTATCACAAACTGTACGATGGATTTTTGCAATTTGGAATAATAAGATAAAGTAGATGGCGGCGCTAGTTTGGGTGAGGTGCGCCTTTAACCAGAATTCAAATTCCGTATTATTTACACAGCTTTTATAATACTCGAATGCCAATCCAGATGAAAGGAAATGTCTACAAGGGAGGAGTGCGACCAGCCCTTCTCTACGGATCAGAGTGCTGGGCGATGCGCAAGACTGATCAAGAGCCATTGCACGTCGCCAAAATGCTCATGTTGTGGTGGGCAGGAAGCGTAACCATGTTGGACAGAATTAGAAACGAGTAAAAGCTTTCCTAAAAATAGCTATATACATAATATAAATACTAAAAATAAACATAAACTTGCTGTGCCCACAACCAGGCTTCACAAGATAAATGTATCTTTCAAAGGGCAATGTATACGCTTCTACAACAAAATTCCTAGTGAGTTGCAAAATCTATCAATAAATAAATTTAAACAAATTGTCAAAACCTTTCCGTGCAAAAGGGCTTACTACAAAATATCAGATTATCTAGAAGATAAAAAAGCTTGGGACGGGTTTTGCTCCAACTCGAAAAATAACGACTAACAGGCTAAAGGTTTCTTCGTCGCTTCTTTACTTTAGTCTACATACCGAAGCGACCGAAATCAATAATATCACTTTATTTCCGTGTCAATGTTTTATTTTAAGAATTTGACCTTTTCTAAGTGTACATTTTTGTATTTATGGAAATAAAGACTTTTTGATTTGATTTGATTTGAGTACATACGAGGGACATTCAAAGTGGCACCCATACAGGAAAAGATGAAACCGACTAAGATGGTACGGTCACGTAATGCGTAGAGACGAAAACCATTATGACCAAGAAAATCCTTTCTCTCGGAACCGAAACCGTCAAAAGAAGACCAGGCAGACCTCCAACTACTTGGATTGGAACCGTCCAAAAGGATATGAAGACGATTGATATGACGACGCCCTGAAATAACGCAAAAGCGCCCGGAGTGGCGCATGTGGACTAGGAGGTCCGACCCCAACAGAAATGGGACATAAGGCCAGGGCAAAGTAGAAGTATTTACACAGCTTTTAAGTTTTTCGGAAATACTTATCACTCGGGGAAAAAAATATTTCTTTACAATAGCTCATAACGACGGACCATAAGGTTATGAGCTATTGTAAAGAAATATTTTAAGCTAAGTATGGTCCGTATGAAACTTACTATAAAGTAAGTTTCATACGGACCATACTTAACACTAAATCCAGTCTACGGTTCTATTTTTTTTTAACCGATACAAAAAACAAAGGAGGAGGTTCGGCTGTAGGTGTGTATTTTTATCTAACGTCGTTCGTGAAGGTCTCTGTAAAATAAGGACTGATTTGGATTTCAGAGATTTTCCTAAAAAATCTAATTAGACCGTCAGTAAGATTATCAGAAGATATTATTAGATACACGTATTAAAAAAAAATATATGAAGCTCATTAAAGTTACGCGTGTCGTCACGTCGTCGGACGACACTTTTTAGTGACTTAGTGACGTCACGAGCACTTCACACGTCACTTCCGAACTTTGACGCGCTTTTTATTTCTATTTTTTTATTGATAAAAAATACGTTTTCTTCTGATATTCTAACTGACGGACGGGTTTGTAACATGTTTGCTAATATCGCAAAATGGCGCATGTAATGACGTCATCTATGACACTCTTAATATGAGAAAGTTGGGATGGATGGATGTTTGTTACTCAATCACGCCAGAACGACTTAACGAATCTGAATGAAATTTGGTACAGAGATATATGCTATTCCTAGCACATAGGCTACTTTTTAAATAAATAAATAATAAATAAATAAAATGTTTATTTTCCAAAAACACAGGTAATCTTAAGTATAGTGCCAGAGGAACTCAAACTAAGCAGTGCTATTTATCCCGGTCAAATGTATGGTTCCCGTGGGATAGATTTGTTTTAATTTTTCATAGAACCAAGGATCGCATGATTTTTTGCACAGGTATAGCCTACTACTAGGTTACGGGTCTGAAAATTTCATAGGCTAATTTATTATCCCTGAAAAATGCACGGTTCTTATGGGATAGCATATAGGAATTGTGTTTTTAAAGGGGGTTGTAAAAGTTGTTGAAACAGATTTTTAGCGCATTTTTGGATTATTTTTGAATTTTAATTGGTAAATGCAACAACGGTCAACAATCAACGATCGTCATAGATTACGTCATTCTGATACATCGTTGTTACTACGGAAGGTTCGTAGCGTGATATTGGTAGTGATTCTGTTGGCACAAAACCTAAACTAAACTAGCCTAAAATTGTTGACGTCTCTTTTTTTTCGATCGAACAAAAGGGTACAGCTACATTTTTACGCTAATTTAGTTTAGGTTTAGTGCCAACAGAATCACTACCAATAGTAGTATCGACTTTGGCGTACCTAATTCGGAACACAGATAAATTGAAACCTTTCTATGAATTTCTACGAGCAAATCTCATGCACTATCTAGACTTTTTTTCGTCTATGGACGATCCTACCATGATACTAATGTCATAGTAGAGAGTTAGCAGTATTCTATCCAAGATAAGTAGGTACTAAAGGTACTTCTACTTACTAGCGACTTCCTCGTCCACGGTAGAGTCTTCCAATCCATCCACAATGCCCTGCACACTCCCCAGGGGCTCCCCAGTCTCGTTCACGTAGGGCTGCGGAGTGGGGACGACTGGCATTACCTGTATTAAATAAAAAAACGTATGGAATGGCCTCTCCGTCTCTTCTGGAGATGATAATCTTGTTTTTTCATTCTAGCTTTAACACACAAAGTTTATTTCAGTTTGTACTTCAATTTAGAGCGCTATCAGGCTAAGCTGTCTTTTTGGTTGCCTGGAAAAATTGCTGTAAGCGACAAGGCTGCCAAATCCATCGCTATTTTCTATAATATGACCTTAAAAACTAAATTTACGCCCGCTAAGCTACGCTATATTGACACACTTTTTGAGGAAGAGTAGTGACAAATATATTTACCGGTACACTAGCATGTGGTATCCTAGGCGAATTCTCCGGCACAAATGGAACCGACTTGTACCCAACGAGCTCATCCTCAGGCTTTGGTTCTTCGACCTCCTCCTCTATTGTCTCTGGTTCGTTGTCTATGCCCACCTCTTCTTTGTACTCCTCTATGCATTTTATGGTTTGATCGATGGCTGATGCTAGAAGGGAGGACTTCCGCTCGATTTCTCTGATGTATTCCTGTTGGGGATTTACGTTAAGGTTGATTTTGATTTCTCAAATTTGGAATTTTATGGTATATTCTGCATTTGATTATTATGTACTTACACAAACTAAACTCACCCAGTGCGGGGTAAGGATAATGAGGTTCCTATAAATATTGTTTTTGGCACACAACAGTTTTCATGATTGAGACAAATGTAAGCAAGTACCTTTTATTAGGTCATAATACTGACAGGCCTACTTACTGTCGCCTTATTAGTGTCCTTGCTAACTAAATTGAAAAAAAGGTTTTCTACCAATTGAAAAAAACATTTATTGTTCAGCGTAGCGATTTGAGTCTTCAACTTCTCCAAGGTGACTACCATCTCGTTAACCCAACCAAATCAAATGGTGGGTTAACGAGATAGTAGTCTAGGTACCTAAATAGGTAAGTAAAGTACCAATACTTATTAAGTACTCAAAGTATTATTTACCTACTCATGCATTAAAGAATGACAGACAAACGTGGCATCAAAGTGAATTTATCATATTTTAGATCTATTTTATTATAAGCCCAGCCCAACAATAATTCTTTGCGATGACTAAATGATTTTTATCACTCATTCGATGATATATTTCACCACTTACCTTTCTATAGCAAGGAACGCTAGCTCCACCTCTCAATCCAGGTTTAGTATATCTCATACCACCTCCATTCAACCCAAGTTTGTTAAATACCGGCTCTTTATCTTCTGTGGGCGTTTGTAGAGGCGGATCGTATATAATTGTTTCGTCTATAGTAGTTTCAATATGGGGAATCAACCTCTTTTTTACGATATTAAGATCTTCATGGTCAGTAGACTCTTCTCTGATAATCGGGCCTGAATGTTTAGGTAGAGGAATTTCTAGTTTGAAAACATATTCATCGGTTAGTGGAGTGGGAGGGACAGTTGATGGAGTAGGAGTGTTAATATCTGTGTTTTCTTCACTTGCTGAATGGTTAAAGGCGACTTGCTGAGCGATATCAGTCCTTATGTGTAGTTTTTCGAGGGTAACTGATGTTTCTTGTGACACTTCGATGTTTTCAATTTCAATGCTCTTTTTAAAGAGTTCAGATTCGTTTATCTCTGTTATGTCGACTGATTGGTCATCTATAAATTCTTGTTTTATGATTTTTAGCGCTGCGTATTCGTTTTCTGTCGGTTTAGGTACTATTACCTTGTCTTCTTCGATCTTAGTGTCGATGATTCCGGCAACAGCAAGGTCTGTGGTTTCTCTGATTGTTGCGTGTCCTGTTGGTAATTTGAACGTGTGTTCTTCAATAGCTTCTTCTAAAGCAAGCTCTGTTGTTTCAATCGCTGCAGTCTTGAAGGTTTCTTCAGATCTAGTGGTAGCAGTTTTAGCATTCAGTTCTCTTGCTTGAAATGTTTCTAATTTAGAATCGTCGATGACAATATCTGTAGATTCAGCGACAGCTATAGCAAGTTGCTCGACTTTGCTTGAAGCGTGCTTTTCGTTTACTCTTAATTGAGTTACCTCTTCCTTGCTCTCCTCTAAGAGAGTTTCGGTAGTTTGAACTATAGCTGTTTTGTAATTCTCTTCTGAAGTTACTTCTGCCTTTTTCTCAAATGTTTCTGTTGCTTTAAAAGACTTAGCTTCCAATTCTTCGATTACTTCTGTAGATTCTGATGCAACTGATGTAAACATTTCTTGTTTAGCTTCAATGGCTTCTTGTTGAGTAACTACAGTTTCAGAAAATTCTTTAGTCGCTTCTAAACTAATCTCAGAAATCTCAACAGCAGCCGTTTTGTAGACTTCTTTAGAAACTTCTTTCTTCTCTGCCTTAAATTCTTTAACATCTATGAATTCATGCTTAGACTCAGCGCTAGTTACAGAGGTTTCAGCAACGGCAACGGATTTAGATTCGTCAATAGCTTCAGAAATGACTTCAACTGCCTGTTTCTTTATTTCTGATGCCGCTTTCATCTCCTCGGTACTTTCAACAGAAGATGTTTCTAACATTTCCTGTAAAATAGCGTCATCGTTTGTGTAAACGTGAGATTCAACCACAGCTACATACATCTGCTTACCAGGCTTAGTTTTGCGAGTGACTTCGGTTACTTCATGATCTGATTTTCTGCTTTCCTTAGACTCGGTATGTGAACTTGATCTAGTAGTTATTTCTTGAGATTGCTTGTTCACCTTGTCGAGCCATTCTATCGGATCGCTTTCCCGCATAACTTCTTCGTCAATCTGACTTCTGCTCCTCGATCTCCTTTCTTCATCTATACCGGTTTTAGTTTCAAACTCTGTAATAACGGCTTCCATTCTATTTGTTAAGTCTTTGGGCTTTCGTTGTGTCCTTTGTGACATTTCAACGCCAGATATTCTTTTTCTCTCTATCTCTTCCATCTCCATATCAACATGTTCTTGGGTTTTAATCTCATGCTTAGTTTGTCTAACGTATTCTTGTTCCCTCTTTTTAGATGCAACAATGTCTACTTTTTTATCTTCGCGCTTAACTTCAACATCTGTCCTAACCTGCTTCGATGTTTGTTCAGATCGGAAATCATTTTCAATGTTTCGTTGAGAAGTTTCATTAGATCGCAATCCAACAATTAGATTGTCTTTGAATATTTTCTCTGCCTTGCTCTCAAGTTCTATAGCAGGCTGTGTTAGAATAAATCTAGACATAGCAACCATGACGTCAGTTAGATGAATGAAGAAAGTTCTCATAAGTAAATCAAAGTGGTATGACGATTGTGCCATTCCTCTAATGTTTGGTATAGTCTGTAAGCCTATGCTAAAAGCTTTCTGTTTGTTTACTTCTTTCTTGGTCTCTTGAGCTTCCTCAAAATTTTGCCTCTTAAAATCAGTCATGTCTGTTTTAACTTCATTGGTTTTTTCTTTCAATCTGTTTTCACGGACAAACATCAGTTCTCTTGGCTTTTCGGGGATGTTTTCAGACTTTTGTACTAGAATTTCAGTTTTAGTTGCTTCTATAAATTCTCTTTCTTGCTTGTCTACTCTACATTCTACAACTTCTGACGTCTCTATAGCTATTTCTTCTTTTATCAACTCTTCTTTTACCATCTTCTCTTCCTTAGACACTTTCTCATCTACGATCTCTCTAGTAGCAGAAGCCCTTAGTTCTTCCTCGATTGCTTCTTTTATCTCCTCAGTTACCGACACTGCTCTTTCGATACTTTCTTCCACAACATCTATAGCTGTCTTTTCAATTCTTTCCATATTTATTTCTAACTTCATTTTCTCATCAAACACGTCTTCTTTTAGCTCTTCGTCATGTTTTTCTACGATAACTTCATCAGATCTCTCTTTAACCTCACAGAAGTCTGTAACTTCTTGAAATCTTACTTCATTCAGCGTTTCTTTCTCATTCACTTGTAGATCATTCAGCTCTCTTTCCATACTCTTCTCAAGAATCCCGTCAACTTTCTTTTTATAATTAGGGTCATACTGCTCTGAAACCGGCAGCTTAAACTTAGTCTCAACGATATCAACATCGATACCTTCCAGGAGCTCAGCAAAGTCATCTTTAAACGTCGGGTTCAGTATAATAGGGTCTTCTACAGGTGGTACGGGAACCTTTATTGGTTCCGTAGAAAAAGGTCTGTAAGGTTTAGAAGTAAGCTGGGGTAAAAAAGGAGACGCAGTTCTAAACGGTTTAGCTTGTAGGTTTGGCGACGCAGTTAAGGAACGGGAGTCAGTTATAGGGTGGAAGTCAAGGTCAGGTATAGGGTGTTCTGGGAACTCGACGTAACGAGGGGGTGATACCTCAGTAGGTTCCGATCGTAGGTCGGAATCGGCCCGCTCTATCGGCTCGTATATCGCGTCGAAATCGTCTAGCACCGGGTCGTATAGGCCCCTGGAACAAATAGAGGATTCTTTTAAGGGATTATAGAATATAGTTTTTTTTTTCAAAAATGGATAGACAGGATTTAGCGTTCATAATAGCGGGACAGGGCATAGCAGTGCAAGCCCAAAAATCAAGTTTTAGCTGGGAGGCCTATTGTGTGGGACGCTACATGTGTCGACACACTCGCGCCTTCCCATCTTCCTAGGACTTCCGTGAGGGCTGGTGCGGCGGCAGATTTAGCCGAAGATCTCAAGAGGCGCAAATATGCAAGTCTCGACAGAGCCTACACATTTGCTCCCCTTGGAGTCGAGACCCTAGGTTCGTGGGGTACCGAGGCTCTCCGGGTTTTCAAAAAATTATCTGAGCGTCTGGTCGAAGCGACGCGTGACCCGAGAGCTGGTGAGTATCTGGCACAGCGCATCAGCATTGCTATACAGCGGGGCAATGCAGCCAGTGTCTTAGGCACGCTTCCAACTGGTATTGATATGGATCAGTTGAGCTACCTGTAGATTGTTTGCAACAGTTTGCAGATAGCTTAATTGTTTCTATTGTAAATACTAGTTTTAATTTAAATTTGTTATTTGATTGTTATTTTCTTTCTGAATAAAGTAAAAGTTTTAGCTTATTATTTATTACTTAATATATTATTTGAAAAAAATAAATGTAAAATGTTCTTTATACTTAGTAGAAGTTTACGATATATAAATTTCAAATTTAAATATTTACAGTTTGGAAAATATGGAGATCTGTCGGAGTTGATTTGAGGTGCTATAGGCCCCTAAGGGAGTGCCCTATGACGCCATTTCATGAAAAGAATAGACATAGAATTCCGTGTTCGTAGGAGCGGAACAGAGCAGCGTGACGAAAGTACAAAAATCAAGATTTTGCTATGCAAGTTATCTAAAAAATAATAGTAATTTTGAAAATCTATAACATACACCGTCTGATTTATATTCTGTTTATTTACTGTACAAAGTATCAAGGCTTATTTTAAAGTATTTATTGGGTAGCGACGATTTATTGTACAGTTTAGAGCGAATTTTGGATTTTTTTAGATTTTTGTTATGTTATCGTATTTTCGAAACGTTCTAGCATCAATCCTGAACTTTCAAAGTTTTTTTTTTTAGAAAATTGATGTAAGTGTAAATATTAGTTGTAATTATTTTTTGTTTTCAAAGTAAATGTTTCAATATTATGGAAGATCGCTGACTCTAAGCTATTTCAGATATCATGGAATCGTAGCCCGGTATTTAAAGTTAATCAAACTTTATGTAGTTAGCTTGTTTCTACTTCAAGTTTTGTTCAAGGTCAGTCAAGAGTTTTACTTCAAGGTCATCAAAATTCCCGAAACACCATTTCTAAGTTACGTGAATTGAAAAATCCTTTTGACAATGTGTAATTTATTAAAATGGTTGACATAAACAGTAGCAAAAACGCCATGATTAGTAACCTGAACAGCCTATAATGGTCCACTGCTGGCCTCCCCCTGTTTTTTTCTCATGTGGGGTAATGCCCATAAACCCCACGCTAGGCATGCGGGTTGATGATCGCAGTTTGGTGGTAGATCTATTCTGCAAGAGGCTGCTGCCCGCCCCCCGGTGTATGTCCCTTAGTCGCCTCTTACGACACTCGGGAAGAGTTGGGGTGGTGCAAATTCTAAGCCGGCACCGGCTATAAAATACATTACATTATAATCGATATTGTTATTTCTCAAAATGATTATTGACATCAGTGAGATATCACTTTTCTTTTCACCACTCATTTTAAATAAAAACGTTTGTCACTTTTATCGGTCTTTAACGTAGGGTTGGTTTTTATTATTAATTAAAGATTATTCTGGTATGACACTACACGTTCTTAAACCTAATATTTTATATCTAGGAGAAGATATAATTAAGAGATTGGCACATGTATTCCGTTAGATATAAATTATCTAAATTGGCACAGGCTGATATTTTACAATGAAGACACTACAATAGGTACGTAACACTCACTTGCTTTTATATAATAAAAAGAACTTCATTTTACCGATCAAAATAAATAAAAATAAAAAAAGGTTCGTTTACGCCCTACACCAATGAGCAAATGAAATAGAAAACAAAATTAGGCCTATATCGACCATGATTTTACTAGGCAAAGGGCATTGCGAATTGTATTCTATTGACATGTTTATTTATAGATCCAATAGTAGATCGATTGGATCTATTGATTTAGTGGCCGTGACTCAATCATTGCTGCAGGTTTGCCAGAACTGATACTAGCTTGTGCCTGCGGAAATGCCTCAGAAAAACGATCCTATGGAACTGTCGTAGCTTTATTCTGTTTAGTTTAAGCAGAGATACGAAAATAGTTTTTAGTGGCCACCAAGGGCAACTTCGTATCTCTGCCTAAACTAAACAGAATAAAACAATTATAGAGGCATTAAAAAAAGCTTATGATAGGTATCACAAACTGGAAGATGAATTTTTGAAAATTCCTTTGTTAAACGGAATAATAACATAAATTAGGTGGCGGCGCCACTTTGGGTGGGGTATGCGCCTTAAGACAGTTTTCATTGGACCGTCAACTGCGCTGTCTAGTTACCTAAAATACAGCCAGTGGATCTCACCCGGATCTCTATAGTAGCACCTGGGGTCACCACATTTACCGAAGTAGGTATGTCCTATAAATAAAAGATTTTTCTGGCCGGTTCTAAGTCGAAAAGACCACACAAAAATTCGACTACTCCGGAATATCTTGCTATCCTACTAGAGACACGTACCGATACACTCAATACTGAGCCCTGGGTCTGCTTCAGCGTCAGGTCTGAGCCGCGGTGGTGTGGTATAGAGACCTAGGTCACCATCTCGCCTGGCTACATTCTTGGATCTACATATAGAGACACGTACCGACACACTCAATACTGAGCCCGCTGGGTCTGCTTCAGCGTCAGGTCTGAGCCGCGGTGGTGTGGTATAGAGACCTAGGTCACCATCTCGCCTGGCTACATTCTTGGATCTACATATAGAGACACGTACGGACACACTCAATACTGAGCCCTGGGTCTGCTTCAGCGTCAGGTCTGAGCCGCGGTGGTGTGGTATAGAGACCTAGGTCACCATCTCGCCTGGCTACATTCTTGGATCTACATATAGAGACACGTACCGACACACTCAATACTGAGCCCTGGGTTTGCTTCAGCGTCAGGTCTGAGCCGCGGTGGTGTGGTATAGAGACCTAGGTCACCATCTCGCCTGGCTACATTCTTGGATCTACATATAGAGACACGTACCGACACACTCAATACTGAGCCCGCTGGGTCTGCTTCAGCGTCAGGTCTGAGCCGCGGTGGTGTGGTATAGAGACCTAGGTCACCATCTCGCCTGGCTACATTCTTGGATCTACATATAGAGACACGTACCGACACACTCCAATCCCGAGACCCCCCACTGCGTCAGCCAGCACCATACACGTCTGTTTCAGCGTCAGGTCTGAGCCGCGGTGGTCGCCAATCCGCGTCACAGTGTCACCTGGCTGAAGACCTGCGGCGTGGGCTGGTGATGACGGGTATACCTAGAAACACCACATTAATTTTATTTAATTACTGCGGGTCCAAGCGACGACGCGTGACCCGAGAGCTGGTAAAGCGCATCAGCAATGCCATACAGCGGGGCAATGCAGCCAGCGCCGACTGGTATTGATACCAATCAATTGAGTTACCTTTAGATTGTTTGCAACTAAAATAAATAATGCTGGACAATTCACACAGAAATATCTAGCCCCAAGCTAAGCAGAGCTTGTGTTATGGGTACTAGATAACTGATATAAATAATGTAATACAATACACAGATAGATATTTTTTATGACACATAGAAAACGACCAGAACACCCTGAAAAAAATCTGCAGATCGTACAAACTTTTGTCCCGAGGCGGGAATCGAACCCGCAACCTCCTCCGTCGCAGGCGGACCTTCGCCCACCGCGCCACAGAGATCGTTAGCTCAATTGTTTCAATAGTAAATACTCGTATTAAAATTTTTAATTCTAGGTATTTTTTGTTTAATAATGGCGCCGCGGTCCACTTGGATTGCACTGCGGACCACTTCGCATGCTTTCAGGGACCACCGCATCTTGGCCCTCAAGGCGCTTTGCCCGCTGCACTGCACGCTGCACCTCAAGAGTCATGTGATTAAATAGGTAGGTACCTACTTTTCATTATAAATTACAATTGATTATCACAGATTTATAATTAAAGAAGTTATTTGCGTCAAATGCCATTCCCCGCTTGCACAAGATCACTGTCGGCCAAGATCGATATTACTGGCAACTAGTCAATCGAAACTAAAGATAAATCGTTGTGGCGGACAACAGAACTGTACTTCAGCAGAATTCGATGTGAAATGTCTGTGAACAAACCACATAAAGGCTTATACTAATCAACTCCGTTAGATCTTCATATCTTACAGACTACTAACTATTTAACTTTGAAATTTATATATGGTAAAGTTCAGGACTTACTCTATCGATCATAAGTTTCGAAAACACAATTCCAGATAATTTTCACAATAGAAGAAAATCGCAACGGTAAGGTACCACTAATTTTTTAATAAAACCTTAATTTTTCAATATATACAGAAGTTAAGATTTTAAGAATAAGCATGGTAATTCAACTAATTATAAAGAACATTGTATATGTTTCGGTTTTTTTAAATACTGTCCTAATTAATGAAGAATAAGCTCAAACTTCATTTTTGTGCTTACATAACTATTCCCTGTCTCACTCCTATGAACGTGAAATCCTTTGTCTATCCTTTTCACAAAAATTTGGAGTTGTATAGACCCTTAACGAATAAACTTTAATAGAAATAATCTTTTTTATTGTCTAATTTTACTGTAACATAGGTATGTAAGTGTAATTCTGCCAATTGTAGATATTTAGCCACGACAGCACAACAATATTTAAAAGTCTAATTTTGATTAACTTTGACGTATTTGTATGGTTTGACAACTCACTAATCAAAATTAAGGTAGTTATACTTCAAACAATTGCCATCCGTTTAACATTTTATATATTTTTAAATTTCCTGTGAGTATTGACACATTTTGTCACATTTCACATTTGCTGTGACATTTGAAATCGGCTGTCACTTGATCAAAAGCCGCCGGCAATGTGGTATCATTAACACCGATAAAACTATTAGGTACAAAAAAAAGGCTTTAAAGTCTGGTTGAATTAAGCAATCGAACTATGAGGACTACACCGTTTTTCCAGATATTTCACATCGAATTTTGGCTGTAGTTATAGTAGACATGTACATGTATCATATTAGCAGCGCCTCGCGTTTCAACCGCGTAGTTCCCGTTCCCGTGGGAATTTCGGGATAAAACATAGCCTATGTCACTCCCTGAAAAGTAAGCTTTCTAAAGGTGAAAGAATTTTAAAAATCGGTTCACGGCTGTCCAAAATCAAAACGTAGTAAGGGACACAAAACAAATTGTACAGGAGAGCCAAAAAACGTGTTCATCAATTTAAAGGCGTGCCCTATGAAAACTATTAGAGTGAGCTAAATGAAAGTTAGCTCAAAAGATGCAGTATATCATCAGCTTTAATATTAAATAGTTTATATTCTTTAATGTTTATAGTTGAACGTTAGGCAGCGCTTAATGCAGTTTCGTTTGTTTTGTTAGGTTGAAATAGGTTAATTTTACAATTTCAAAACGTAGCAAGGTCATCTTGCTGTGTTTTCAGCTGGTATTTCTAAACCTATTTAACCAACAATATCTAGTAAGGGGTATATAAATAAAACCACAATTTAGTAAAAATCAAATTAAGTCTCGTAGGTAGGTAGTTACTTCTATTATTAATCCGACACAAACAATATACTCGGGTACCTATTTAAAAAAAATCTAATAATTATAAAATGTTTTAAAAATCTAATTCTGATATTCATCAAGTTAGGAGGATCAACTAGGGTAAATGCGTCCACAGGGCTAATGCGTCTTTTTGAACTTATATCTAAATTTCAAGAAATACATTATATAAGTTCAAACTACGTTCAAAAAGACGCATTAGTCGCCATTGACGCAGCTATATTATTTTAGAAGATGGCAAACTATGTGTGATACTCTAGTCATCATTTCAAATTTGTCCACTAGGGGGACAAAAGTCTTAGGAATTATCGCTTGTTGGCAGTTGAAGCCAGAAATTTCGTCTGTTATTCGGAAAAAGTGGTAGTAATTTGGTCATAATGCCTTCCTTTATACTTTCTTTTACTCCTCTTGGAGTGTTAGTCGCCATCGGTAGTACTCGTGCATTATGTTTCGTCATAAGAAATCCAGTTCTTGATACGGCGGCGCATCAAAGTCATACTTAAAGAGCATGTTCCTACTCCCACTGGTAAACTTAACTTCGACTAGTGAACTCAAAAGGAAAGTATTTAGAGGATCAGCAGCTGCTCCTTCTTTTTGTGTGTGTCTCGATGTGCGTTTCTTTTTAGTCCACTCGTAAGACTTTTGAATCTCCACGACTTAAATATTCTTCCTGCATTTTAAGCTCGACAATAACTACTTGACGTCTATCTACTAGGAACGTTTTGTTCTGATTTGACGATTTTAAAACGCAGTAAGTCACATTAACAATTTTTAAACACAGTAATGGACAGACCCTTACTACGTTTTAATTTTGGCAATGCGACATACTTGGCTTTGAAATTGTATTTTAGTAGACTTTTGATAACCAAAGTGTACTTACTGCGTTTTTTAGAATTGCTATCTCGGGATTTAGCTGTAATTTAGAGAATATTTCTTCAGCAGGACAAGGGGATACGTCTAGTAAGTCCAAAAATGCAAAAAAACGTCTTTTAAAAAAAATGTCCCTTACTACGTTTTGATTTTGGACAGCCGTCAGTAGTTTTTAAGTTTATTCGTTACATACAAATCTTTCCTCTTTATATAATATTAGTTTAGATATTATGGTTTAGCGAGACATCACACAGTGAGTTTTTAAATGACTTTGAAGAAAGGAGGAGGTTTTAAGTACGTCATGTGTGTATGTTTGTCGATTTCTTAGTCTATTAAGCACTGATTTTATTCATATTTTTCTTGAACTCAGTACCCCCCGGACCGCCACTCTGCCACACTTTAAGGCTTAGAGCATTTATAACTGGAGATGTCATCGTAAGACGTACCCCTCTGCCGGCCATAAGGCGCTCTTGGTCATACGCGTTATACAAAACTACTTCACTCGTTACCGCGCGGCCATTAGCTGTCGTTTTGTGTCGCGAAGTAGTGCTTAGTGAAAACGGTGAACTGTGCGGTATTTTGGGGTAAAATGGGGCGATCAGAGACATCAAACTTAAGGGAACACGGTATTTCCTATCACAAGTAAGTAATATTTTTGTCAATTGTTTTTGTAATTTTGTATATTTTGATTTAAATGGAATACTAGTTGCGACAGTTTCAAGCGTCTTGGTAGGAGGTGTAGATGAGTATTGATTTCTTGGTAGAAGGCGAAGTGCGTGTTAGTGTGTAACTCAATAATGGTGTAACAACAGTCATTGTATAATTGTGTGCTTGTTTGGTGTTTGTGTCACAGCTTTTACTTGCGTGTGCGTTTGTATGTGTGCTGTACCGTATTACCTCGCCTCCCGCGAAAAACGGCAGAAAGATTTTAGTACTAAAAGTGGCGCTTGCCAACTCCCGTTATAAATGCTCTAAGCCTTAAGGCGATACCCTGACCCCAACTAGCGCCGCCACCTATTTTACCTTACTTTGAACAATGAAGGGCATTATAAACTGCCCAGTGAAATTTTAAAAAATTTCTTTGTTTTACGTAATAATAAGATAAAATAGGGGGTGGCGCCATTTGGGTCGGGGAAGCGCCCCAATAAGATTACCTGACTGATGGTGAGTGGTGTTCCTTGGTCTCTACCTCCGATGAACTCCAATCCCCAGGGCTCGTCGCATTCTCTCGTCAGATGAACGTCTAGCTCCATCTAGCGGGGGAAATAGCAACTAATTAGATGAAACTTTTTATAAGCCTATACTTACAACCTCAATTTTTTCTGAAAAGGACAGACATAGGATTTCGCGTTCATAGGAGCGAGACAGGGTATAGCAACGCAAGCCCAAAAATCAAGTTTTATCTTATTATCTATTGAAATGAAATGAAAATGAAAATTATTTATTTGACACGACACATTAGAGTTACCAAACATTAAAGGAAGGAACTAAACTAGATTGAGTTTATCAGCTAGACATAAAATAACGGTTACCTATTATTATGTACTACAAAATAAATTGTTGAAAATCTAAAAGGAGTAGGTTACCTACCTAGTTACCTCCGCAACCTGCCTGGCAAACCACAGAGTGTCGAGCCAAAAAGGTATCAACTCAGCATGGTGCTGGGTAGATAAGTCAAGATTACCTACTCAGCGCTGGTGTTATGTTGACCCTAATTGTGGAGTGAGTTATATCACCAACGACAAACAACTACGCACTCTGCTTTACGTATATAGACTTTGTGTATTAAAGATTTTATGTAAGTTTTGAAAATAGCAATAGTATTAAGATCTATGCACAATGCCTACCTAGGACTATCACTAAAATAAATATTATAAAACATATTATAGTCTACTTATTTCCTTTTATAAACATATTATATCTACCTGTACCTATATAAACTATTAGAATCTTGTCTGAAAAATAAAAATAAATAATTTCAAAAATTTATAAATCATTTTTAGTTAGTTACCTACTAATTGTATTACACTTAAACTAACATTGTCCGAGCCTAACTGATTGATAATACATACACATATAAGTATAAACGGCATTATATCTTAATTCCCAAAACAACCAGACCCGAAGTGCACAGCAATTATCAATGTAAATATTATAATAAAGATGTATTAAAACGTTTGTAACGAAATTTTATTAAAAGCCAAGTTTAAAATATTATTATTAGGTATAATTAGGATTTCTTTAATTTGATAGGAAAACAAGTACAGTTACATAGGTCATATTATAATTAGTGTGTGTGTAGTGTAGTGAGACAAGTGTTAAGGTATACAAGGCAAAATAAACGTATAAATAAAAATGAGAATGTACATATAAATCATGTATTAGAATCCATTTAATAAAGTTGTATAATGATAAATAAAACTGGTTCGGCATGTGCACTGTAAAAAGGTGTTTACTAATATTATCTGACCTGTTATGTTACATAATCCTACTGCGACAAAATAGGTAGGTAGTATACCTAGTATGTAAGAGGACTTTTGCGCTGATATGTGTGTTAAAATCACAGGATAAGAACACAATAGTACGAAGGTGAATAATTTATGTGTGTGATATTGATGTCTAAGATTTTTTGCGCGGATTGGTTTACCAAGCAGTTTACGTAGTGTAGGTATGTTCTTAGAGTAGTTTACATGTGAGCACAAAATACTGTTATTACTTAAGTAAGACTGCGCACCAGACAAGTATGATATAGATCTAATATTACAAGGCGTCTTGAATAAAACTAAAATATAAGTGACGAAGTACATTAAGATAAAGTAGGTGCGATTGTTACATAATATTAAATTTACAACAAATATCTTCAAACTAAAGATGTACCAAAAATTCTAAATATATCCTTCTCTGACTTAATACGTTCAGCCTTTAGTCCATCTTCCTTACGTACAAATATTTTTCCCTCCTTCGTCCAAACATATTTGTAGTGGGAGCGACGGGCTGCTTCTCGGGCTCGCGCGAACAATTGCCGATTAGTACGTGTCAATCTTTCGTTGATGTATACACGACTCGGTACTCCCTGAAGCTCAAGGTCCGTGCTCGACAGGTTGCGGCGTACCCTTGCGGCTGTAATCAGCTGTTCTCGAATGACTCTTCGTGCAAATCGGACAACAATATTACGCGGACGTGGTGGTTGCATGGTTCCGTTTTCTAGTTCGTGATGGTTTCGGTTCATAGGACCTACTCGTTCTGTGTGCACGATATCTCCGTCTTGTACTTCGGATCCCAGCTTCAGTGCTACAAGCTTAACTAGGTGTACCAAATAGTTTTCGCGATGCTCGGGAACTCCCGAAATTTCAACGTCATTAAGGAGAAGTTCTTGGTCCCTTTCATTCAACTCCTGTCTAAGTGTACAAATAGTGTCCTCAAGTGCGTCTACATTGGTTGGAACGCTTTCGCCGAATTTGCGTTCAAGTGACGAGAGTCTTCCGTCGATGATTTCGATCCTGGCGTTGTTAGCATGTAATGCCAACTTGAACTCTGCTAACTCAGACCTCGTATCGACCAGTTCAGCTCTAACGGCACTTAACTCGCTACGAAAAGCGCGTAACTCAGCGGCTAGGCTTATCATCGCCTGGTGAGTGTCTTCAGCCCCGTCACCATGAGCGCTGGCAGGGGCCTGCTGCGCAGGTGGGCTGCACGCTCTAGAGATCCCCGAAACGGGGGTGTTGCAGTTGTTATCCCTGGGAATTTTCACTTTGCATGCAGGACAAGTCCAAGACGGGCTGACGAATGTCGTAGCGGGGATGGAAACGCAGGAACGATGGTATGTTGCTGGGCATTTACTGCATTTTGGACCTTCGGATGCTGACAGGTATTTACCACATGCGCCACACTTGACCATTTTTAGGCACTTTATTAAAACCGTAAAGATTTGTAATTTAATTTCACTTAAACTTGTTTTTGAAGGTAGGAATATATTTCACAGACACTGCTCAATCAATTTATCGATTGTAGCTTATAAATTGATGTTATATTTCAAAATTAATAAATATTCCGTGTGTTTTTATTATAAAGTACGAGGTTATTTAAAAACGTTTCACTTTATACTTCCTATAACTATTTATTCGTGAACTACGACCGGTAGCGAGTGCGCGCCGTTTGACGCTCGCGACGTAACTCCTTCTCTATCATCTAGGTATTAATTATGATTTAATTTGAAAAAACCGAAACATGTAAAATGTTCTATTTACTTATTTCTTCTGTATTTATTGAGAAATTAAGATTTGAGTAAAAATTTAGAGGTAACTTTGAGATTTTTTTATATCGAGAAATTTTTATGAAATCGTGTTTTCGAAACATATTATTATATGATCGATAGAGTACTAAGTCCTGAACTGTACCATGTATAAATTTCAAAGTTAAATATATTAGTCGTTTGGAAGATATTTAGGTCTGAGGGAGTTGATTTGAGGTAGTAATGAGACCTTAAGGTATCGCATTAATTTCTTAGCCTGTCCTTTTAGTATTTTTGTCAACAAACCACGACACAGCTAACTAAATTTCACTTGCCTGCCGTCGAAATTCAGATGTAATTGTAAGCAATATTTATTGAAAAATCTCAAATCGACAATTAACGTTAATTGATTAAAAATTTAAAATAAAACCGGTCCAGTGCGAGTCGACTTACGCACGAAGGGTTCTGTACCATTATCTATAAAAACGGCAAAAAAAACATGTCTGTTGTATGGGAACCCCTTAAATATTTGTTTTTTTTACCTATCTAATTGTTACCTACTTTTAAAGTGAATATATAAAAAATAGATTCAGTCGTTACTTTGCGGAAATCCATTGCAAAATATAAAGATGAAAATATTTAGTAACAATTCCGCGCAAGACCTTCTCCGATAAGTTCTAACAAAATGTAATCAGCGTCGTAGAAGAAAAAAACACACCAACTACAAAATGAAAAGAAATCTATCAAAGCAAGACGTCAACTAGTTTCGTCTCTCCACGAGACATCATCAGGACACCACAATACTCGACCTTGACATTGAGAGCACTAAGCAAACTCCGGCAGGGTTCCACCAGAGATGTTACCACTCCGAGCTCCGCGCGCCAAGTCGGAAGTTTCATCTTTATATTTTGCAAGTGAATATACAGTGTGGAAATTAAACTCAGGCCCTGGAGGGAAACTACTTAAAATCCTTAAGCTAGCTCATTTTACTTAAAGGAGACATTCCTTTATTTTTAAAAAGAAACAAATCTGCATTAAAATATTTTTTTAAACTCGCTTGCTTCGCCCGGGACTCGAACCAACTAAAATTTAAAAAAATAAACACTCTTTATTTTATTATACTAATCGGTAGTATTAATATTCAGGATAAAGTTTCTGTAACAAACATTTGGTCTTAAAAATAAAAATAATCGTTAAATCTAACATCAACTTTATTTTACTATCAATTTTGTAACACTTAAATTATTTAACTGATAAATTGTTCGAAATGAGCCCCGTCGTTCCGGCTACACAACATTAGTCGCCGTTGAAATTCATTTCTTGTAGCCTTCAGCAAAGTGTTGTGGTGTATGCCCCTGATAACATTTTCTACCGCAATCCTTAGCTCTTGAACGGTTTCATAGCAAGTTTCATAAACAACATTTTTTACATGACCCCATAAAAAGAAGTCCATGGGCGTCAGGTCTGGACTTCTTGCAGGCCATCTAATCGTGTTGTGTTGGAGAGATAACAGAACTGTTACGTGTCTTTTACTTGTTAAAAGTGAACAGTAACCAAATATTTTTTAGAGAAACTTTATCCTGAATATTAATACTACCGATTAGTATAATAAAATAAAGAGTGTTTATTTTTTTAAATTTTAGTTGGTTCGAGTCCCGGGCGAAGCAAGCGAGTTTAAAAAAATATTTTAATGCAGATTTGTTTCTTTTTAAAAATAAAGGAATGTCTCCTTTAAGTAAAATGAGCTAGCTTAAGGATTTTAAGTAGTTTCCCTCCAGGGCCTGAGTTTAATTTCCACACTGTATAACTAAATATTCTGTGAATAGGTATTTCAAGCGTCTACCTGTTGCCATTATAAGTAAACGAAACAAAATCCAAATTTCGTAATAAAATTAGGCCTCCAGTATACAAAAAAACAAAATAGTATCGTACCACCTTAATTATACTTTTATGTCACCTACATAAGAAAGCGAAACTTCGTGAACGAAGCTGCCGCGTACGAAGAAGAAGAAGAAGAATACTTTTTATTGGCTCACACACACATACACAGTTCACAGAAAGATATAAAAAAACATAAAAATAATTAATAGTACTTAAATAGTTAAGTGACCCAATAAGGTCCTGCCTCAGCTTAATGTTGCTCCACAGGAAGTTGAGCAACGCTGGTTTTCTGGCAGAACCTTGGTGCACGGGTGTCTACACGGCCATAAAAAAAAAGAGAACACAAAAAAAAAACAGAAAAATATACATACAACTTATCCTACAATAATAAATACTATTATAATGTGTATTTAGTACGTAGAAATAATTCAAGCAGTTGGTACTTGAATTACTTCTACCAACACTAATACTAATAATGCATAACTATTCATATGGCTGCAGTCAGAATTTAGCTGCTGATTTCTTCTTCTGTCGTTGTGTGATTCTTCTGACGTTTCGGGAGACTTACCGTGCTGCCATGATAATATCTTTTGAGGATACATATTATGTGTTAGATGCATAAAACAGAGCCAGACTCCACCAAAGCTGAGTTGAGCGGACATCTTTTTAAACTAAAAAAAAAAAAAAGAAAAAAAAAAAAAAGATAATTAAAATAATTAAAGATAGTTTAAAAAGATGTTTTCGGATCACACTTCATCGAAATGTCACGCAGCGGAGACGAGAAGAGATGAGCAGAGATGTGAGCTGTGCCTCGCAAGCTGGCGACGTCAAGCAGCGGAGACAAGAAGAGATGAGCGGAGATGTGAGCTGTGCCTCGCAAGCTGGCGACGTCAAGCAGCGGAGACAAGAAGAGATGAGCGGAGATGTGAGCTGTGCCTCGCAAGCTGGTGACGTCACGCAGCGGAGACGAGAAGAGATGAGCGGAGATGTGATCTGTGCCCTGCTAGTGCATTTATCTCAACAAACATCCGTCGCTTGCCGCACGCAGCTCAGCCGCTCTAGCCAACACACATCTCCGCTCCAGTCTAGCCTCCACACAGCTTCGGTGGAGACACCCTAGCTGAAAAACGTCTCTTCTAGTCTCCGCTACGCACATATCCGCTTCGGTGGAAGTTGTGCCTTACAATTCATTAAGTAAGTTAAGTTACTTATCTATCCTTGGTGCTTGGGGAAGCCCGGTTCAGACACGCATCACACACGAACACACCCTAATACACACACACCCTAACACACACGCAGTACACAGGCGCGCACTCAACATAACTCACACTTAGCTACATTTCATTTATTGTATTAATTTTTGCATGTTAGTAGGTATTAACTGATAATTAAATTTGGGACATAAATTTTACTCATCTTAAAGAGTTATTAAAAACTAGATCATAAAATTATCTGTATCTGTAGTACACCTTCTTAAATCCATTATGTCAAAGCACTCAAGGACCTCAAGATACAAGCATTGCTTAGTTTGAGTTCCGCTGGCACCATACTTATGATTAAAGAAAGAAAGAAAGAAAGAAAAATATTTATTAGACACAACACAGCACAACACACAAATAAAACTTTAGTACATAAATATAATATAAGACTACTTAAGTACCTACTAGATAATGAAGTAGGTACATACTTAAACTAAGAAAACAAGGATGAATTATGTACCTATGTGTTTTTGGAAAATAAACAATTTATTTATTATTTATTTACTTTACTTACCCCTCAAAAAGGCGATCCTTTCGCCGCTTTTACCACACCGAGACAGTCCGTCTCACCCCACTGTTAAAACTGAACTGCGGTTAAAAATTGGCACATTGGTGGTGTCCTAAATTTTAACTACATTCTAGCACAGGCCCTAGATTCGAGGCTCTGATGAAATTACCAGGGGCGTACTTAGGGCACGCGGTTTGGCGACAAAAATATCATTATATAACACTACTGGGTATACTACTTGGTATATAAACAGTCGGAATAATGTTCGTTTTACTTCAGAAAATTCCAAAATAAAATATAATAATAATAATGCTGGACAATTCACACAGCATTATCTAGCCCCAAGGTAAGCAGAGCTTGTGTTATGGGTACTAGATAACTGATATACGTAATATAATACATTTCATAGATAGATATTTTTTATTATACATAGAAAACACCCAGACTAACGGAACAAATTTCTGCAGATCGTACACAAATTTGTTCCGAGGCGGGGATCGAACCCGCAAGCTCTTGCGTCGCAGGCAGACTCTCGCCCGCTGCGCCACTGAGGTCGTCAGTAGTATAAGTCATATAAATATGTATACATAATCAATCTAATTGTGGTCATAAATCTAATACCTACTAGATTTAATAAAAATAAAACCAATATAAATAAAAACCAACTCGCAGTGACTTTAGTTCTTCCGTGATCATGGCGCATGAAACTGTGCCGAAATATTGGAAAACTCAAAAATCGAATCATGGTAAATATCCCGTTCTAAATGACTTTAATACCTACTAGACTGATTTTCTAAAAATCTAATCAACGAAATCTTCATATACTCGTATTGTATTTGATGTTAATGTGTATATCCAATCATCCAAACAAAAATAAACATTTTAAATTATAATGATTCATCATCATCATTCATCATCAGCCTATATTTGTCCACTGCTGGACATAGGCCTCCCCTAATGAGCGCCATAGCGCCCTGTCTTCAGCTTGCCGCATCCAGCATCTGCCAGCAGTCTTTCGCAAATCGTCATCCCACCTGCTCGGAGGGCGTCCTACACTACGTTTGCCGAGTCGCGGTCTCCACTCAAGAACACGTTTACCCCAGCGGTTGTCGGTTCTTCTCGAGATATGGCCAGCCCACTGCCACTTCAGCTTGCTAATCCTTTGAGCTATGTCGATAACCTTAGTTCTCTGTCGGATGTACTCGTTACGAATCCTATCCTAAATTATAATGATATTACCTTTTAATTACCTAAATCGTAATTTTATTTATTTATACAGGGTTTTTCCTGTAACCCTGTATACTGGGTAGTTACATATAAGTTGAAATCCAATTATAAATTTCCACCTATAGATTACTAAATATACATCAAACATTTATACTTACCTACTGAATGAAACGCACTAAAACGGGTGCGCTATGTGGAAGTACCTTGGTGCGGTTCATCTGGGTGCGCTACGAATACCTCATTAATTCATTTCAAAAATTTCAGTTTATTTATCTGTTTTTAAACACCATGAAAAAGAAGTTCAATGTTGTTATATCGGGAATAATGTACAAGGTAAAGGTTTCTTGTTCGCTTCAGTGGACAAAAAATCACTTTATTCCCTAGTTTTACTTATTTTAGTTTTTGTGACCAAGAGTTCAGTAAGATCTTGAATTTTGAATTTTGAAAAAGCGCTGGTCCCAGTTTTTCTATTTTTTTTCCATGGAGATAGTCCGATAAACTAATTTATCACACATTTTCAGGGTTCCGTCCCACAAAATGAAAAAGGAAACCTTATAGGAACACTTTGTTGTTCGTCTGTCTGTCTGTCAATCCTTTTTCTCAAGAACATACACGGAGGTATCTTGTTGAAATAATATGATAAGTCTGTGGTTAAAATTAACATCAAATAGTAAAGTCCGTAACCTCTTGGAGTCTTATATCATAATTTGAACTTTTATGTCAACGTAATCAAAAGTTAGCCCAGCGAGCTATGGAGAGAGCTATATGCTCGGAGTTTCTCTGAAGGATAGGATTCGCAACGAATACATCCGACAGAGAACTAAGGTTATCGACATAGCTCAAAGGATTAGCAAGCTGAAGTGGCAGTGGGCTGGCCATATCTCGAGAGGAACCGACAACCGCTGGGGTAAACGTGTTCTTGAGTGGAGACCGCGACTCGGACACCCTACGACCAGGTGGGGTGACGATTTGCGAAAGACTGCTGGCAGATGCTGGATGCGGCAAGCTGAAGACAGGGCGCTATGGCGCTCATTAGAGGAGGCCTATGTCCAGCAGTAGACAACTATTTATAGGCTAATGATGTGCCGTCGCAAGACTCGGATATGTGGGCCTGATGGGCCGGCCTTGAACATGGAAGCTCTTTATTTGACTATTTGGGGATAATCCACCTTCAGCCCCTAGAACCGGTAAATGTAAACTACCTGTTCTGCCCAAAGTGAGCTTTACACCAGTTAAGTCGGACCCCCTCCCTTAGTCCGCTCTCGAAAGTTATCGAAACCAGTGCGCCCCTAGTCTAGGTTGTAGGTATAACACGATCACGCAAGGGCGCTATGGAGCTCATTAGAGGAGGCCTATATGGCCAGCTGTGGATGAATGTAGGCTGATGATTCTAATTCTAAAGATTTCTACATTAATGCATTGAAATAAATAATGCTGTGTATTCATTAGATATCTTATGACGATCATTTTTATGGTATGATCTATGAATATCATATCATATCAGTGAATTTATGATATTCACTGGCTGTACTAATACGAGAAGTACCTACCCACTGAGGTTATTACACCATTATTTAGGATTAAACTCATGAAGCAAATAATTTCAAAGCTTCCAACTTAAGGCGCATAGTAACGCAAAATCAAGAAAATTAGGTGTTTTCGGACCCGTTTTCCAACGAAAATATTGATTGTAGAGCTCTGAAATTTATATATCCTGTAACACACATCCTGAAGGGTCGCTTGGAGGTCCCAAATGCTTACCGTTAATTATAGTGTAGTTGTTATAGTGTTAGTTATAGTGTATGTGTAGCGGCTTCGAACCCACTTTTTATCGGCGTCTCAAATTCGATTAGTACCAAATTCAGTATAGTGATTCATATACTTCATACCTATCTCTTGGAGGTCCATTAGATTCAAAAAGTAGTCAAAATAATAAAATCAAACATAAAAACGTATTTTCGCCTACAAAATTTGTGATACAAATCTGACTAGTTACACTTCGCCCAACCGCAGAGGATCATATTATTTGGTTGATTATGGCACTACATAGTATGCTGAACCGAAAACAAGCACTCTTTGCTGCATAAAGGCGCGCGGAAAGGTCCAAGGTCATTTGCCTCACTATTCGTCTTAAGTTTAAAACAATGATTTATGTTTATCATTTGCTTCATGATTTGTTTCATTAATTTATTCAATTGCTAAATAAACAAAGCGTCATCGCTTGCCAGGCAGAGATCGCTCAAAGCGATAAGGCCGCCCATTGTACAGTAATCTGTATTAGTCATCAACTCGATGGTATTAGTTCTTTCCTGTCCTGTGTATCTTTCTTATTTGGTGTGCAATACCTAACGAGTAGTTGTATTGTAAAGAGTCGAGTAGGTAAGTAAGTACCTACAATTATTCTGTATTATGGCAAAACTTATGTGTAATTTCAATCAATATGCTTCATGTAATGCCAAGTACATGTAACAATGTATCTTATTGAATATTAAAAGTGCCACCTGTTACATTTTATAAACACTAAATTGTGCATGGAGCTTACTAAGCTATCATACTACATATTCGTAGTTCAATCATTTTCGCTAGGTGGCAGTTGATAAATAGTGACCTCTAGAGAGATTGTGGCTGAATTACAACGTCAATAGAGTAGCTCAAGGAAATAACACCGGAAAAACTGAAGCTAGCTACCTACCTAAGCGCTTCGATGGATAGCCGCTAGATGTCGTTAAAACAAAATTCGAAAAAAATGGAATACTAAGAGAACATTTCCTAGATCGCGCAAACGCTTGCTTGATTCATTGCAGCAGACCTAAATTTCTAAATACAACTATTCAACATCAACTAGGTGAGTGGACTATCTGGGTCAGGCTGGTGGAGGGGAGATCTCCGACCGCACAATTAGGGGGAAAATTTCACCTTCCCCAAAGCGTAGGTAATCAATCAGTCACGCATATTTTGAAATCTCTCTTTATTTCTCTTTTTGAATTGGAATATGTATAGTTCATTTGCAAAAAAGGTATAGGAGTATCAGCGAATCACGCCGATTCCCGCAACGTCGAATTTCCTTCACGGCAACCGCGCTTTCGATGTCGGCATGGTGGGTCCGAAGTGGGATATTTTTAAGGCGGTGGTATGCGTCAAACTAGCGCTGCCACCTATTTTATTTTATTGCTACGTCGATCAAAGGAAATTTCAAAAATCAAACTAACGGTTTGTAATACCTATGATACCTAAGCTCTTTTTAAAGCCTCTAAGTTTTATTCTATTAGGTTTAGGCAGAATATCGAAGTTGCCCTTGGTGGCCACCAATAACTATTTTCAATAAACTGGATTAACTAAATAGAATAAAACTATTAGAGGCCTTAAAAAAGCTTATAATAGACACAAACTGTACGATGAATTTTTGAAAGTTCCTTTGTTCAACGTAGTTATTAACCTTTGATCTGTGTGAACACTGCGACAAAGCGCACCCCCCGTCTGTGTGACGGGTATGAATTAGACGGGTGTAGTAATGATAAGGATCCTTAGCATACACATATAACGAAGTAAGTCAGGATCCTGCACCAACACAGATCAAAGGTTAAATAAAATCGGTGGCGACGCCACTTTCACACATACCACCGCACTGAGTTCACATGTCGATGAACCCGCCATAAGGTGAAAATTCAAGCTGTCACATAGATGCACCTTGTTCAAGAATGGAATTTTTGAGACCAAGATCAGAGCCGTGAGTTCGGTGACGAGACCTGATAGTGTCTCGGCTCTCGTGGCTCTACTCTGCATCAACATAAAGGCTAGGTACTTTTCATCCTTGAAAAAGGCATGCGAATCCGCGGGCAGCTTGAGAAATAAAACAATTGGGTTTAAAAAAAAAGACGAAATAAAAATTATCACTCGTTTTAATTTAAACACCTGCCAATTTATTTTTACATAAATGTATAGATAATATTAAGTACACAATCAAGATTAACACAATGCATAATTATAATTCAAAAAATGCGACATTAATTAAGAATTACATAATTATGATTTAAAATGAATACAAACTCCGATTTCGTTGACAATGTTTTTTTAAGTTCGATACAAATAGTGATACCTCGGATCGGACATAAAACGTTTATCGGTCTTATAAACGTTTTATTTCAGAGGTATCACGGATTGATTTATACAAAAACCCAAAATAATTATCAAAATAATAATTGGTCTACAACTGTCAATGAAATCTATTAACATACATGGAAAAAAATAACATACGCTAAGTCAAAGTCAATCACTTTATATTTTCTGTTTACAAAATGTGCACACTTAGACTCGTTAATTATACTCTAAACAGCTTTTTAAGGACTATACTTAAGGCGCATACCGGACCCAAACTAGCGTCGCCACCTACTTTATCTATATATCTATACTTTATATATATTATTCCTTTTAAAAAAGGAAATTTCAAAAATCCATCGCACTGTCTGTATTACCTTTTATAAGCTTTTTTAATGCCTCTGTAATAGTTTCATTCTATTTAGTTTAGGCAGTGAATCGAAAATAGATATTGAGACCACCGATGGCAACTTCGAACTCTTCGAAGTATTTATGAAATTTCCTTTGTTAAAAGGAATGTAGATAAAGTAGGTGGCGGCGCTAGTTTGGGTGGTGTAAGCGGCGAAGTTAAAATGATTAAAAACATGTTACATCATCATCAATATTAGTCCACTTGCTGGACAGATAAGTTACATAAATTAACTTTATTTATAATCAGAAACTGCTTGGTGAACTTAATAATAACCCGCTGTTTGTCCTCAACAGCAGGACCGTTGTTTCTATGTATTTTTTGGATATTTCTATACAATACAAAAAGTGCTTATGACATAATACCTACCTACCCTACTAAACTTATTGTAATACATACTACAATATACTTACATCTATTTACTAAAAATCTAAGCCGTCACCAGAAGGCAGAGTGCCCAGAATGCTGGCAGCATTGCCACGTTGAATGGCAATGCTAATTCGTTGACCGAAATAAAAACCAGCATTCCGATCACCTGTGGACTCTATTAGTAGTTTTGTAAGATCTTTATAGATAACGTGTGCCCCAAGACCCCAAGGACCTAGGATTTCCACCCCAAACGGCTCAAATAGGTAACCTCTGTCAAGACTAGCGTATTTTCGCCGTTTGAGGAACTCCGCTGATGTTGCTGCGGAGCCTGCCCTTACTGATGTCCCTGCAAGATGAGAAGGTGCTAGGGTATCTACACACGTAGCATCCCAAACTAAAGGCTGACCCATCTTCCAAGGAATCAGAGTCATACCGTCAGGCCTTTTACATCATCTCGCATTAGGCCACGTGGTTCGAGAGTAGCTGGCACACTGACGCTGGTAAAAGCCCGACGAATGATGTCATTAATTGAACCATGGCGGGACACACGTCCTGCACTAGAGACACATGCCAGTGCATGGTGACCAAACTTATCAATAAACAAATTACACAAATTACATACTACAATATAACACTTATAATAAAATTTGAATGTACAGTAGTACCAAATTAATAAGTCACATCGATGTACCTGCGCAGAGGTCTTAATTTTTGTAAGCGCGAAAACATCCTAGCCAATCATAACGTTCTGCCTTTGCGCGCGAAACATGTGTGGTTGCTATTTGGGTGATGGCTACGCGATCTCTACATTCGCGAGTCGTATTTTGGCTGTTTAAACAGTTACATTTTCAAAATTTCTATCTTGATCTTTTAGCCCCCCAACCCCCCTTCTCCGTCTCCCATTTCAATTTGTTTCTTTTTCAAGTTTTTCACTTTATAACGATCGATGATATTGTTACGCCGGTGAATTAGAACATAAACTTCGGACGGCAATTTCAGTGCTTTAGAAGCGTTTTCAGCAGGCTGAAAAGTCATTTCGGACCGTTTTAGGAGTAGCTCTATCACATACTGGAAAATCAAAAATTCACCCATGTTACCGTCGTTTTCAGGCGCCTGAAACATGTTTTCAGTCCGTTTCAGGCCACCCTTTATCCGATGACGCAATAACCTGAAAACCCGTTTTCAGGCGTTTTTAGGACCCCTTATTGAAGAACATTGAACATTGAAAAACTTTTCAGTATATGGCGAAATTTGCAATAGGAGTGAAAGAGAGCACTATTGATAGAGTAAAGTTCAGTTCTAAGTGCGACACATTTAGTGTAGTTTTAACCGCGACAGAGTGAGTACAGTTTTAACCGTGATACAGTTCAGATCGAAGTGCGACATAGTGAGTACAGTTTTAACCGTGATACAGTTCAGATCGAAGTGCGACATAGTGAGTTCAGTTTTAACCGTGATACAGTTCAGATCGAAGTGCGACATAGTGAGTTCAGTTTTAACCGCGATACAGTTCAGTTCGAAGTGCGACAGAGTGAGTTCAGTTTTAACCGCGATACAGTTCAGATCGAAGTGCGACATAGTGAGTTCAGATCGAAGTGCGACATAGTAAGTTCAGTTTTAACCGCGATACAGTGAGTTGTGTAGTGAGTGTGATACAGTGCGTTCAAAGTGATACTCGGAAGAAGGATTGTATAAGTGCTAAGTGTGACTAGTAGATTTTTAAAGTACAGTTTGTGTTAGTGCTGTGTTAAATTTGTAGTAAAGTGTTTGTTTTAATTAGTGGATTAATTAGTGCATTTTTCTATTAAACCCGAACCCCACGCTCGTAACATTTGTTGTCAGAAGTGGGATAGAAAAATGCCATTAACGCCACGAGAAACCGAGCCGAAGGGAGTGACGACGCGAAGCCAGACATCTGGAGACTCGACGCCTGGTACTTCGGATTCATCGGTTCCAACAGCACATGGAGTGGACCTCAACGCCATCTTACTTCTCCTGAAGGAACAGGCGAAACAACAGGCGAAAAAACAGGAGGAACAGGCGAGAAAACTGGAGGAACAGCTTCGGGAACAGCAGGAGGTACAGCTTAAAATGCTCCGTGAGGTACACGAGTCCACGACTGAATGGAAGAAAGAAATGTTTGAGGTTCAGGAAAAACTGGCCAACATGGATATAAAACTGGAAAGTCGAATCCATGAGGTTAATGACAAGGTGGAAACTGTCAAGGCGGATACACCTATAAAAACCGTCTTCAAAAATTAGAAGTTAAAGTGGCTAGTGGTACTACAAGTAACCTGTGTACGTGACACATTGGTGGCGGCATGCGGTAGATTCAAGGTACCACCTTTCGATGGCAGCTCATCGTGGACCGCCTATAAGCTACAGTTCGAGTCTGTTTCTAAGGCTAATGGCTGGAGTAAGGAGCAAGCCAGGACAGCACTAACATTGGCGCTACGTGACGAGGCCCTTACCATACTCGAAGCTCTGAGAAACGACCTGACGTACGACCGCCTTCTGGAAGCCTTAGAAACCCGATACGGTGACAGTCACCTGGAGCACGTGTACCGAGCTCAGTTAAAGGACAGGACGCAAGGACGTAACGAGTCCTTACAACAGTGGGCCCTGGAAATCGAAAAGTTGGTCAGAAAGGCTTATCAACGTACATCAGCATCCTTCGTGGACTTTTTGCTGGTGCAGGCCTTCATCGATGGGATCCGGGATCTGGAAGTGAGGGCAGCTGTGCGTTTGGCACATCATGGAAGCCTGAAAGATGTAGTAGCTCACGCCCTCGAGGTAGAAGCTGTACGGAAGGATTAAAAAAAACGTAGCTTAGGAAACACAGCACAGCACAGCGCAGTACAGCGCAGCATAGCTCGATGTTGATTTGTCACCCTTAGACTACGTCCGAGCTAGCCGTGGCGGTCATATGCCAGAAGTCATATTTAAATTATAATGGCAGAAAATTATCTTTCGAATAAAGTAAATTTCATATCAATTTTAAAAAAATTGCTTTGTTTTATTCTATTTCAAAGTTTTAAAAAAAACACCCTTTACAAGGCGTACGTAGGATACCCAAGAAAATATGATTTGTGTATGTAAATACCCTAGTAATTATGATGGTGCATGTTATTTTAGTAATAAAATGTGAATGAACGTTCGACACAACACAACATGTCACTACCACGAGTTATTTCTCGTAGCGTGCTTAGTGTTCCTAAGAAGTTCCTATGGATTTAAAAAATATATCTTTGGACCACAAAATCTTATCAAATAATAAGATACAATGTGATAGGTACATCTCTGTTAGTGTCCAGCTTTCATAAAGCTACTGCATTTGAGATGTAGCCAAAAAGGTGACCAATATTCATATTGGATATCCAAGAAAATACAAGGTGTTGGATACCCAAGAGAATACTAGGTGTGTTGGATATCCAAGAAAATTAAGTGGGTGTTAAATACCTAAAAATATACGAGATGTGCGTAAGAAAACTGCAGATCTCATCTCTGGGACCTTTCCGTTAGAATGATTAAACCTTTGATTGATACAATAGATCCAGATCTAGCTTTTATATTTAATGATTCTATCAATAGAGGTGTATTTCCTGATCTAATGAAATGTAATAAAATAATATCACTGTTTAAATCGGGTAGAAACACGAGGTGCACGTAGGATACCCAAGAAAATATGATGTGTGTATGTTGGATATCCTACAAATTATGATAATGGTGCATGTTGTTTTACTAATAAAATAAGAATGTGTACGAGCCAATATCGCTCATACAGCAGATTTACTTTATTAATTAGTAAACAACAATTAGTCGTAACGAAACCTTTGCCACGCGCCGGTGTGTGTCTCTTTACCTACTTAAAAACATTACGTGCGGCTCAGATTACCTAATTAACTTATAATTCGTAAATAAACCTAGACTATTAACAGAGGTTTGGTGTTGATATATTACCTACAAACTTAACTATAACTGGAGTGCCCTCAACGAGGAAATAACCCAACAAAATGAACGTTCGGCACAAAATGTCACTACCCCGTGTTATTTCTCGTAGTGTACTCTGCTTAGTGTTCCTAAGAAGTTCCTATGGATTTATAATAATTAAATCTTTGGACCACAAAATCTTATCAAATAATAAGATACAGTGTGATAGGTACAGCTCTGTTGGTGTCCAGCTTTCATAAAGCTACTGCAATTGAGCTGTAAAAGGTGACCAATATTCATGTTGGATATCCAAGAAAATACGGGGTGTGTTGGATACCCAAGAGAATATGATATGAGGTGTGTGTAGGATACCCAAGAAAATATGATGCGTGTATGTTGGATACCTAAAAATATACGAGATGTGCGTAAGAAAACTGCAGATCTCATCTCTGGGACCTTTCCGTTAGAATGATTAAACCTTTGATTGATACAATAGATCCAGATCTAGCTTTTATATTTAATGATTCTATCAATAGAGGCGTATTTCCTGATCTAATGAAATGTAATAAAATAATATCACTGTTTAAATCGGGTAGAAACACGAGGTGCACGTAGGATACCCAAGAAAATATTATGTGTGTATGTTGGATATCCTACAAATTATGATAATGGTGCATGTTGTTTTACTAATAAAATAAGAATGTGTACGAGCCAATATCGCTCATACAGCAGATTTACTTTATTAATTAGTAAACAACAATTAGTCGTAACGAAACCTTTGCCACGCGCCGGTGTGTGTCTCTTTACCTACCTAAACATTACGTGCGGCTCAGATTACCTAATTAACTTATAATTCGTAAATAAACCTAAAGACTATTAACAGAGGTTTGGTGTTGATATATTACCTACAAACTTAACTATAACTGGAGTGCCCTCAACGAGGAAATAACCCAACAAAATGAACGTTCGGCACAAAATGTCACTACCCCGTGTTATTTCTCGTAGTGTACTCTGCTTAGTGTTCCTAAGAAGTTCCTATGGATTTATAATAATTAAATCTTTGGACCACAAAATCTTATCAAATAATAAGATACAGTGTGATAGGTACAGCTCTGTTGGTGTCCAGCTTTCATAAAGCTACTGCAATTGAGCTGTAAAAGGTGACCAATATTCATGTTGGATATCCAAGAAAATACGGGGTGTGTTGGATACCCAAGAGAATATGATATGAGGTGTGTGTAGGATACCCAAGAAAATATGATGCGTGTATGTTGGATACCTAAAAATATACGAGATGTGCGTAAGAAAACTGCAGATCTCATCTCTGGGACCTTTCCGTTAGAATGATTAAACCTTTGATTGATACAATAGATCCAGATCTAGCTTTTATATTTAATGATTCTATCAATAGAGGCGTATTTCCTGATCTAATGAAATGTAATAAAATAATATCACTGTTTAAATCGGGTAGAAACACGAGGTGCACGTAGGATACCCAAGAAAATATTATGTGTGTATGTTGGATATCCTACAAATTATGATAATGGTGCATGTTGTTTTACTAATAAAATAAGAATGTGTACGAGCCAATATCGCTCATACAGCAGATTTACTTTATTAATTAGTAAACAACAATTAGTCGTAACGAAACCTTTGCCACGCGCCGGTGTGTGTCTCTTTACCTACCTAAACATTACGTGCGGCTCAGATTACCTAATTAACTTATAATTCGTAAATAAACCTAAAGACTATTAACAGAGGTTTGGTGTTGATATATTACCTACAAACTTAACTATAACTGGAGTGCCCTCAACGAGGAAATAACCCAACAAAATGAACGTTCGGCACAAAATGTCACTACCCCGTGTTATTTCTCGTAGTGTACTCTGCTTAGTGTTCCAAAGAAGTTCCTATGGATTTATAATAATTAAATCTTTGGACCACAAAATCTTATCAAATAATAAGATACAGTGTGATAGGTACAGCTCTGTTGGTGTCCAGCTTTCATAAAGCTACTGCAATTGAGCTGTAAAAGGTGACCAATATTCATGTTGGATATCCAAGAAAATACGGGGTGTGTTGGATACCCAAGAGAATATGATATGAGGTGTGTGTAGGATACCCAAGAAAATATGATGCGTGTATGTTGGATACCTAAAAATATACGAGATGTGCGTAAGAAAACTGCAGATCTCATCTCTGGGACCTTTCCGTTAGAATGATTAAACCTTTGGTTGATACAATAGATCCAGATCTAGCTTTTATATTTAATGATTCTATCAATAGAGGCGTATTTCCTGATCTAATGAAATTTAATAAAATAATATCACTGTTTAAATCGGGTAGAAACACGAGGTGCACGTAGGATACCCAAGAAAATATTATGTGTGTATGTTGGATATCCTACAAATTATGATAATGGTGCATGTTGTTTTACTAATAAAATAAGAATGTGTACGAGCCAATATCGCTCATACAGCAGATTTACTTTATTAATTAGTAAACAACAATTAGTCGTAACGAAACCTTTGCCACGCGCCGGTGTGTGTCTCTTTACCTACTTAAAAACATTACGTGCGGCTCAGATTACCTAATTAACTTATAATTCGTAAATAAACCTAGACTATTAACAGAGGTTTGGTGTTGATATATTACCTACAAACTTAACTATAACTGGAGTGCCCTCAACGAGGAAATAACCCAACAAAATGAACGTTCGGCACAAAATGTCACTACCCCGTGTTATTTCTCGTAGTGTACTCTGCTTAGTGTTCCTAAGAAGTTCCTATGGATTTATAATAATTAAATCTTTGGACCACAAAATCTTATCAAATAATAAGATACAGTGTGATAGGTACAGCTCTGTTGGTGTCCAGCTTTCATAAAGCTACTGCAATTGAGCTGTAAAAGGTGACCAATATTCATGTTGGATATCCAAGAAAATACGGGGTGTGTTGGATACCCAAGAGAATATGATATGAGGTGTGTGTAGGATACCCAAGAAAATATGATGCGTGTATGTTGGATACCTAAAAATATACGAAATGTGCGTAAGAAAACTGCAGATCTCATCTCTGGGACCTTTCCGTTAGAATGATTAAACCTTTGATTGATACAATAGATCCAGATCTAGCTTTTATATTGAATGATTCTATCAATAGAGGCGTATTTCCTGATCTAATGAAATGTAATAAAATAATATCACTGTTTCAATCGGGTAGAAACACGAGGTGCACGTAGGATACCCAAGAAAATATTATGTGTGTATGTTGGATATCCTACAAATTATGATAATGGTGCATGTTGTTTTACTAATAAAATAAGAATGTGTACGAGCCAATATCGCTCATACAGCAGATTTACTTTATTAATTAGTAAACAACAATTAGTCGTAACGAAACCTTTGCCACGCGCCGGTGTGTGTCTCTTTACCTACTTAAAAACATTACGTGCGGCTCAGATTACCTAATTAACTTATAATTCGTAAATAAACCTAGACTATTAACAGAGGTTTGGTGTTGATATATTACCTACAAACTTAACTATAACTGGAGTGCCCTCAACGAGGAAATAACCCAACAAAATGAACGTTCGGCACAAAATGTCACTACCCCGTGTTATTTCTCGTAGTGTACTCTGCTTAGTGTTCCTAAGAAGTTCCTATGGATTTATAATAATTAAATCTTTGGACCACAAAATCTTATCAAATAATAAGATACAGTGTGATAGGTACAGCTCTGTTGGTGTCCAGCTTTCATAAAGCTACTGCAATTGAGCTGTAAAAGGTGACCAATATTCATGTTGGATATCCAAGAAAATACGGGGTGTGTTGGATACCCAAGAGAATATGATATGAGGTGTGTGTAGGATACCCAAGAAAATATGATGCGTGTATGTTGGATACCTAAAAATATACGAAATGTGCGTAAGAAAACTGCAGATCTCATCTCTGGGACCTTTCCGTTAGAATGATTAAACCTTTGATTGATACAATAGATCCAGATCTAGCTTTTATATTGAATGATTCTATCAATAGAGGCGTATTTCCTGATCTAATGAAATGTAATAAAATAATATCACTGTTTCAATCGGGTAGAAACACGAGGTGCACGTAGGATACCCAAGAAAATATTATGTGTGTATGTTGGATATCCTACAAATTATGATAATGGTGCATGTTGTTTTACTAATAAAATAAGAATGTGTACGAGCCAATATCGCTCATACAGCAGATTTACTTTATTAATTAGTAAACAACAATTAGTCGTAACGAAACCTTTGCCACGCGCCGGTGTGTGTCTCTTTACCTACTTTAAAACATTACGTGCGGCTCAGATTACCTAATTAACTTATAATTCGTAAATAAACCTAAAGACTATTAACAGAGGTTTGGTGTTGATATATTACCTACAAACTTAACTATAACTGGAGTGCCCTCAACGAGGAAATAACCCAACAGAATGAACGTTCGGCACAAAATGTCACTACCCCGTGTTATTTCTCGTAGTGTACTCTGCTTAGTGTTCCTAAGAAGTTCCTATGGATTTATAATAATTAAATCTTTGTACCACAAAATCTTATCAAATAATAAGATACAGTGTGATAGGTACAGCTCTGTTGGTGTCCAGCTTTCATAAAGCTACTGCAATTGAGCTGTAAAAGGTGACCAATATTCATGTTGGATACCCAAGAAAATACGGGGTGTGTTGGATACCCAAGAGAATATGATATGAGGTGTGTGTAGGATACCCAAGAAAATATGATGCGTGTATGTTGGATATCCTACAAATTACGATATGGTGCATGTTGTTTTACTAATAAAATGAAAATGTACGATCGGCATAACATGTCACCACTTCAAGTTATTCACATTATAATTACTTAAACACATAATATGTATTTATATTATTTATTATATATGTATGTATTCATACATATATAATAAATAATAGTCGGAGTTAAAATGCCTGCCTAGTAATGCAGTCACCGTAGTCGAAATCGGCTGGGAGACATCGTCTATTGCATGATTTCTTATCATGCATCATGTACATGAATGATCCGCCTTGTAGCTCTGCTTAGTGTTCCTAAGAAGTTCCTATGGTTTATAAAAATATTTTTTACATATCCTTAACAACGTCAATGCAATTATCGTATATCAATGAAAAAACGGTGCTTTTACAGAATCCGAAGGGTTACCACAACTTAGCCGATCACCTGGAGGCTATAAGTAAATGCGGCATAATCCCGTATCACTTATATCTATTACAAGCGATGCAATTACTACATATTTGCCTATCCGTGCAGCGAAAGTGAATTTTGATTTCCTGAGTCGGACTACAGAGCGGTTTGCTGAGGACGTTCTAAAGTGAAAATAGGATATGTAGAGACTACCCAAGAAAATGTGACGTGAGTGTTGGATACCCAAGAAAATAGGACATGGTGCACGTAGGATACCCAAGAAAATATGATGTGTGTATGTTGGATATCCTACAAATTATGATAATGGTGCATGTTGTTTTACTAATAAAATAAGAATGTGTACGAGCCAATATCGCTCATACAGTAGATTTACTTTATTAATTAGTAAACAACAATTAGTCGTAACGAAACCTTTGCCACGCGCCGGTGTGTGTCTCTTTACCTACTTAAAAACATTACGTGCGGCTCAGATTACCTAATTAACTTATAATTCGTAAATAAACCTAAAGACTATTAACAGAGGTTTGGTGTTGATATATTACCTACAAACTTAACTATAACTGGAGTGCCCTCGACGAGGAAATAACCCAACAAAATGAACGTTCGGCACAAAATGTCACTACCCCGTGTTATTTCTCGTAGTGTACTCTGCTTAGTGTTCCTTAGAAGTTCCTATGGATTTAAAAAATTAAATATTTGGACCACAAAATCTTTTCAAATAATAAGATACAGTGTGATAGGTACAGCTCTGTTGGTGTCCAGCTTTCATAAAGCTACTGCAATTGAGCTGTAAAAGGTGACCAATATTCATGTTGGATATCCAAGAAAATACGGGGTGTGTTGGATACCCAAGAGAATATGATATGAGGTGTGTGTAGGATACCCAAGAAAATATGATGCGTGTATGTTGGATATCCTACAAATTACGATATGGTGCATGTTGTTTTACTAATAAAATGAAAATGTATGATCGGCATAACATGTCACCACCCCAAGTTATTCACATTATAATTACTTAAACACATAATATGTATTTATATTTATATTATTTATTATATATGTATGTATTCATACATATATAATAAATAATAGTCGGAGTTAAAATGACTGCCTAGTAATGCAGTCACCGTAGTCGAAATCGGCTGGGAGACATCGTATATTAATTTCTTAATCATGCATCCATGTACATGAATGATACGCCTTGTAGCTCTGCTTAGTGTTCCTAAGAAGTTCCTATGGTTTATAAAAATATTTTTTACATATCCTTAACAACGTCAATGCAAATATTATCGTATATCAATGAAAAAACGGTGCTTTTACAGAATCCGAAGGGTTACCACAACTTAGCCGATCACCTGGAGGCTATAAGTAAATGCGGCATAATCCCGTATCACTTATATCTATTACAAGCGATGCACTTACTACATATTTGCCTATCCGTGCAGCGAAAGTAAATTTTGATTTCCTGAGTCGGACTACAGCGCGGTTTGCTGAGGACGTTCTAAAGTGAAAATAGGATATGTAGAGACTACCCAAGAAAATGTGACGCGAGTGTTGGATACCCAAGAAAATAGGACATGGTGCACGTAGGATACCCAAGAAAATATGATGTGTGTATGTTGGATATCCTACAAATTATGATAATGGTGCATGTTGTTTTACTAATAAAATAAGAATGTGTACGAGCCAATATCGCTCATACAGCAGATTTACTTTATTAATTAGTAAACAACAATTAGTCGTAACGAAACCTTTGCCACGCGCCGGTGTGTGTCTCTTTACCTAGTTAAAAACATTACGTGCGGCTCAGATTAAATAATTAACTTATAATTCGTAAATAAACCTAAAGACTATTAACAGAGGTTTGGTGTTGATATATTACCTACAAACTTAACTATAACTGGAGTGCCCTCGACGAGGAAATAACCCAACAAAATGAACGTTCGGCACAAAATGTCACTACCCCGTGTTATTTCTCGTAGTGTACTCTGCTTAGTGTTCCTAAGAAGTTCCTATGGATTTATAATAATTAAATCTTTGGACCACAAAATCTTATCAAATAATAAGATACAGTGTGATAGGTACAGCTCTGTTGGTGTCCAGCTTTCATAAAGCTACTGCAATTGAGCTGTAAAAGGTGACCAATATTCATGTTGGATATCCAAGAAAATACGGGGTGTGTTGGATACCCAAGAGAATATGATATGAGGTGTGTGTAGGATACCCAAGAAAATATGATGTGTGTATGTTGGATATCCTACAAATTACGATATGGTGCATGTTGTTTTACTAATAAAATAAGAATGTATGATCGGCATAACATGTCACCACCCCAAGTTATTCACATTATAATTACTTAAACACATAATATATTATGTATTTATATTATTTATTTTATATGTATGTATTCATACATATATAATAAATAATAGTCGGAGTTAAAATGACTGCCTAGTAATGCAGCCACCGTAGTCGAAATCGGCTGGGAGACATCGTATCGTATATTAATTTCTTAACCATGCATCCATGTACATGAATGATCCGCCTTGTAGCTCTGCTTAGTGTTCCTAAGAAGTTCCTATGGTTTATAAAAATATTTTTTACATATCCTTAACAACGTCAATGCAAATATTATCGTATATCAATGAAAAAACGGTGCTTTTACAGAATCCGAAGGGTTACCACAACTTAGCCGATCACCTGGAGGCTATAAGTAAATGCGGCATAATCCCATATCACTTATATCTATTACAAGCGATGCACTTACTACATATTTGCCTATCCGTGCAGCGAAAGTGAATTTTGATTTCCTGAGTCGGACTACAGCGCGGTTTGCTGAGGACGTTCTAAAGTGAAAATAGGATATGTAGAGACTACCCAAGAAAATGTGACGTGAGTGTTGGATACCCAAGAAAATAGGACATGGTGCACGTAGGATACCCAAGAAAATATGATGTGTGTATGTTGGATATCCTACAAATTATGATAATGGTGCATGTTGTTTTACTAATAAAATAAGAATGTGTACGAGCCAATATCGCTCATACAGCAGATTTACTTTATTAATTAGTAAACAACAATTAGTCGTAACGAAACCTTTGCCACGCGCCGGTGTGTGTCTCTTTACCTACTTAAAAACATTACGTGCGGCTCAGATTACCTAATTAACTTATAATTCGTAAATAAACCTAAAGACAGAGGTTTGGTGTTGATATAATTACCTACAAACTTAACTATAACTGGAGTGCCCTCAACAAGGAAATAACCCAACAGAATGAACGTTCGGCACAAAATGTCACTACCCCGTGTTATTTCTCGTAGTGTACTCTGCTTAGTGTTCCTAAGAAGTTCCTATGGATTTATAATAATTAAATCTTTGGACCACAAAATCTTATCAAATAACAAGATACAGTGTGATAGGTACAGCTCTGTTGGTGTCCAGCTTTCATAAAGCTACTGCAATTGAGCTGTAAAAGGTGACCAATATTCATGTTGGATATCCAAGAAAATACGGGGTGTGTTGGATACCCAAGAGAATATGATATGAGGTGTGTGTAGGATACCCAAGAAAATATGATGTGTGTATGTTGGATATCCTACAAATTACGATATGGTGCATGTTGTTTTACTAATAAAATGAAAATGTACGATCGGCATACGCGGCGGCGGCGCATGACTCACCTATTCGATCGACGAATGAACGTCGGCGACGGAGATGACTCTCAGATGTCGTAGACATCGTATATTAATTTCTTTATCATGCATCCATGTACATGAATGATCCGCCTTGTAGCTCTGCTTAGTGTTCCTAAGAAGTTCCTATGGTTTATAAAAATATTTTTTACATATCCTTAACAACGTCAATGCAAATATTATCGTATATCAATGAAAAAACGGTGCTTTTACAGAATCCGAAGGGTTACCACAACTTAGCCGATCACCTGGAGGCTATAAGTAAATGCGGCATAATCTCGTATCACTTATATCTATTACAAGCGATGCACTTACTATTTGCCAATCCGTGCAGCGAAAGTGAATTTTGTTTTCCTGAGTCGGACTACAGCGCGGTTTGCTGAGGACGTTCTAAAGTGAAAATAGGATATGTAGAAACTACCCAATAAAATGTGACGTGAGTGTTGGATACCCAGGAAAATAGGACATGGTGCATGTTGTATACCCAAGAAAATATGTGGTGTGTGTTGCATACACAAGAAAATGTTACAGGAATACAAGAAAATGTTAATGAGCAGAGCAGGGCGTAAGCTCAACAATCAAGTTTTTGCTATCTATCTTTTATTTAAGACATTTTTTTCCACAGATACCTACATACATCTATGATACATCTGATCGGTTCTTGACCCGAAGAATGCTCAGTAAACAAACTGAACTGTCGCATTTGCGTAATGCGTACCTACGTGGATGGCGGATCACCTTCAGAGAAGCTGTCTGAGAGGCTAGAACCTTCAACATCTGAAGAAAAGGTGTTGATGGACGCGAGCAAAACTGCTGTAGTATTTCTCAGTAATCATTGAGTTAAATACTACTTACTGTTGTCAAGAAAGGCATTTTTGGATATCCGAGAAAGTGTTTATATAAGATATCCAAGAAAAAATTACATGGTGGCAATACAAGAAAATATATCAAGGTGTACCTTGGGTAGGTACCCGAGTAAATATAACGTGGTAATAGATTAGGTACCTACCCCAAGAAAATGTGACAAGCTGCGTGTTCAGATTCTCAACTGCCTTGTATTAATTTCTCTATCCTGAAATGATTAATTTAATTCTTGCGGAATAATTTTATCTATCAAAAACCCGTCCACAATATGCATCCATGCTGTTAAATCTGGCACCTTAAACAAGTTCCCAAGGTTTCTGTTAGTTAATAGATAAATTGTAGCAAAACCCATTGTACGAAGAGGCATAGATAAGATTGGACTTTGTGCTTAACCTTTAACTAGTGAACTCTCTAAAGACCACGAAAAGGAACGAGCAAGTGCATTCAGCCACACACTGGTGGTGAAAAAATGCCACAGTTACATCTGATCGGTTCTTGACCCGAAGCATGCTCAGTAAACAAACTGATCTGTCGCATTTGCGTAATGCGTACGTGGATGGCGGACCACCTTCAGAGAAGCTGTCTGAGAGGCTAGAACCTTCAACATCTGAAGAAAAGGTGTTGATGGACGTGAGCAAAAATGCTGTAGTATTTCTCAGTAATCATTGAGCTAAATACCTACTACTTAATGTTGTCAAGGCATTTTTGGATATCCGAGTGTTTATACTTATAAGATATCCAAGAAATAATTACACGGTCGTAATACAAGAACATATGACAAGGTGTACCTTGGGTAGGTACCCGAGTAAATATAACGTGGTAATAGGTTAGGTACCTACCCCAAGAAAATGTGACAAACTGCGTGTTCAGATTCTCAACTGCCTTGTATTAATTTCTTTATCCTGAAATGATTAATTTAATTCTTGCGGAATAATTTTATCTATCAAAAACCCGTCCACAATATGCATCCATGCTGTTAAATCTGGCACCTTAAACAAGTTCCTAAGGTTTCTGTCAGTTAATAGATAAATTGTAGCAAAACCCATTGTACGAAGAGGCATAGATAAGATTGGACTTTGTGCTTAACCTTTAACTAGTGAACTCTCTAAAGACCACGAAAAGGAACGAGCAAGTGCATTCAGCCACACACTAGTTGTGAAAAAATGCCACAGTTACATCTGATCGGTTCTTGACCCGAAGAATGCTCAGTAAACAAACTGATCTGTCGCATTTGCGTAATGCGTACGTGGATGGCGGACCACCTTCAGAGAAGCTATCTGAGAGGCTAGAACCTTCAACATCTGAAGAAAAGGTGTTGATGGACGTGAGCAAAACTGCTGTAGTATTTCTCAGTAATCATTGAGCTAAATACCTACTACTTAATGTTGTCAAGGCATTTTTGGATATCCGAGTGTTTATACTTATAAGATATCCAAGAAATAATTACACGGTCGTAATACAAGAACATATGACAAGGTGTACCTTGGGTAGGTACCCGAGTAAATATAACGTGGTAATAGGTTAGGTACCTACCCCAAGAAAATGTGACAAACTGCGTGTTCAGATTCTCAACTGCCTTGTATTAATTTCTTTATCCTGAAATGATTAATTTAATTCTTGCGGAATAATTTTATCTATCAAAAACCCGTCCACAATATGCATCCATGCTGTTAAATCTGGCACCTTAAACAAGTTCCTAAGGTTTCTGTCAGTTAATAGATAAATTGTAGCAAAACCCATTGTACGAAGAGGCATAGATAAGATTGGACTTTGTGCTTAACCTTTAACTAGTGAACTCTCTAAAGACCACGAAAAGGAACGAGCAAGTGCATTCAGCCACACACTAGTTGTGAAAAAATGCCACAGTTACATCTGATCGGTTCTTGACCCGAAGAATGCTCAGTAAACAAACTGATCTGTCGCATTTGCGTAATGCGTACGTGGATGGCGGACCACCTTCAGAGAAGCTGTCTGAGAGGCTAGAACCTTCAACATCTGAAGAAAAGGTGTTGATGGACGCGAGCAAAATGCTGTAGTATTTCTCAGTAGCTAAATACTACTTACTGTTGTCAAAAAAGGCATTTTTGGATATCCGAGAAAGTGATTATAAAAGATATCCAAGAAAACATAACATGGTGGCAATACAAGAAAATATGACAAGGTGTACCTTGGATAGGTACCCGAGTGGTAAAAGATTAGGTACAATCATGGAGAAATGTATTCAGGTACAAAACACAAAACATTTTATGAATATAATGTAACAGATACAACATAAATCGTACCAAATCACACCAATGGGAGCGCTCGGATGATATGGAACAAAACACAACACATGTTTAACAGATACAACTCTTACCACATACTCTGCCTTCTGGTGACAGCTTAGATTTTTAGAAAATAGATGTAAGTGTAATATTAGTTGTAATTATTATTAAGTTATACTATTTAATTGTAAGAGGAAAGATTTGTATTTTTGTATGTAACATCTTATCTTAACATAAGCTCTCCTTTATTATCCTGCCAGGAGGCGGGCGAAGACGCCGCAGTTTTTAACTTTTGTGGTCTTTTTGTTTATTGTAAACAAATTATACCTGTTATCCAAATAAACGATTTTCTGTTTTGTTTTCTTTACAATGTAAAGACACACGGAAGGACCACAAGGACATGTGCAGCATCCCAGAAAAAAACAATACATAGAGTTGAGCCTAGCCTAAATGGTGACCCCATTAAAAAACAATCGATAGAACGAGCACCTAATTCAGATAGGTACAGTTATTAAAACTGCATAATAGCTGCTCGGTTCTTAGCCCTAATAATGCTTGCAAAGCATATGGTCAACGAGCCTCTTTGACAAAAAAACACTCATGGATAAATGTATTCAGGCAACAAATTGCAACACATGTCATCAATGGGATTGGGAGCGCTCGGATGATATGGAACAAAACACAACACATGAATTTTCACATAACCTTAATATATCAGCAAGTATACTAAGTATGCAAGATGATTAATCTTGCATACTAAGTATTCTTGCTGATATACGTAGATAAGTACGACTATGTTAATAGGTGTGCTTAACACACGAGCTAAAATACGAATAAGTAGATTTAAATATAAGTACAAGTTTGTTTTTCTCTTTTAAGTGAACTATCTTTGAGAAAATAAAGAATCTTTAAACCGATATACTATACCAGTATACAAACCAAGCGTGCTAGGTTGAAAAATATTCTGAGGAACATTAAAATTAAGTGCGTAAAAAAAAAAACTTGAAGGCAAAAGGAAAAAGTGAAGGCAGCAAAGATTGAAATGAATTTCATGATAAGCACCCCTATTATGGAAATAATAACACTTTTCAGATCTTTCTTTGATGAAGTCAGGACAGGTGTTACTAGATTTAAGGTACGAGAGTCAGTTGCAAAGAGAGGGATTAAGAGAGGACCAGATGGTAAACCAAGAATCGTGTCACAAAGATCGGATAACACTCAAAACATTTCGCAAAACGGCCAAACAAACCAACATATAGGTAGCTTTATTACAGGGGATAACATTGGCCCCAGAGAGACGTACGGGTGTTTTGAGAAGTTTTGGCCCTTTGACCCAAGCAATATTATTGGTCATGGAAGACAAATACTATGATAAACTTAAATCAGCCCTATTAAACAGCCTTCAGATGTTGCCGATGGCAGCCGAGATAATTTCGTCACTAAAGGATGCATCAAACCCTGGAAGTGTGTCTGGAGTATTAAAGGAGCTAGGAGACATACTACTTTTAACAACGGCCCGATCAACACAAAAGGCTTACTTCCCATTGATGTTGTTTAGGATGATGTGGTTATATAGAGGTAAAGTGCAATGGAGTTTTTCGGGTGCGGCTGCTCTGAAATTCTATACTGACTTTTGTACATTGAAGAAAGTTCTTCGGAGTATAAAAGGCAGCTGACGGCCGGCACGGAGTTAGTGTAGTTTTAACCGCGACAGAGTTAGTACAGTTTTAACTGTGATACATTTCAGATCGAAGTGCGACATAGTGAGTTCAGTTTTAACCGCGATACAGTGAGTTGTGTAGTGAGTGTGATACAGTGCGTTCAAAGTGATACTCGGAAGAAGGATTGTATAAGTGCTTAGTGTGACTAGTGGATTTTTCAAGTACAGTTTGTGTTAGTGCTGTGTTTAATTTGTAGTAAAGTGTTTGTTTTTAATTAGTGGATTAATTAGTGCATTTTTCTATTTGAGGTCGCCGAGGCTAGACCTCTTGGAGATTACCTATCTTACCTAATGGTGCCCATGTCCCTACTAACTATGATCTTAGCTGTGTCTACCTCTCGCGCGGGGTGCCCTGCTCCTTTCCTGCGACGTTGCCGGCTGGCACGATGATGCCGGTTGGCGCGGCGTTGCCGGCTGGCGCGATGACGCGCGCGCTGTTGTTAGTACGCTATTTGAACCGAGTGTGTGCACATGTTCTTACGAATTTTGAGTAAAGAAATAGTAGTTTATTTAACACTGTTGTAGTGTTCGTTGTGATTTTGTGCTACGTTTATAATATTCGGTAAGTGTTTATTATTTTATGTTTATAGCTAGTCTACCTGTCATATTTCTTCGTAGAAAGTTATGTTGAGGGCCAGTTAGTTCGTTTGCAACTGCTATTTGGTTTTAAAGCGATAGGGAACAGTATATCTATCCCACACCTCAACTAGGTATCCAGATTCAGATCTTAATAAGACCGTAGCTCGCGAGCGTCAGCGTCCTCCGGGCCTGGGGCTCGCGAGCGGCAGCGTCAGCGTCCATCGGACCTGGGGCTCGCGAGCGGCAGCGTCAGCGTCCATCGGACCTGGGGCTCGCGAGCGGCAGCGTCAGCGTCCATCGGACCTGGGGCTCGCGAGCGGCAGCGTCAGCGTCCCCCGGACCTGGGGCTCGCGAGCGGCAGCGTCAGCGTCCGCTTACTTTTAATAATTAAACGGGTGCTCTTGTACATTGGTTGCCATTTTGTTTTGTCATAGATGGCGTTGAAAGGGAACTTCATATCCTTGGGCGAATTACTGGAGGAGGAAGTGGAGTCCGACGAGGATAATACTATCTTGGGGCGTCTGAAACTCATAGCACAGGAACACCTGCCAGAGGGTTGGACGGATTGGCGGGTGCTTCGCCTGTCAAAAGATGAGGTGATTGGCGAGAGCGTGGACCCTCAAATGCTCAACAAACTGCGTTTCGCTCTGCCGACGGTTGAGCTGGTGCAGGCCTTTCGCCCTAATGCCGACCACGCCTCGCAGAAGATGCTGCGTGATATCAAAGTGAAACTCCTGGACTGGGAGTTCACCAGAGCTCTAATCATCGGCCCCCCGGCCTTTGCCAACAGGGTCAGAGGTTCAGCTGCCCAGACCGAAATATTTAAAAAGGCGGTTGCATCGATGAAGCAAGGTTTCCTGTCACAGAAGGAGGCGTCAAGAGCCCTTTCCCGGTCGTGCTCCGAGTCATCGTTGAGGCGGAGTCGTCGGCGACGCAGCACGTCTTTGGACTCCGAGGGACCCAGTCGGCCAAAACGATCTAAAGTGGATATACTGGAAGAAAAAATGGGAACGATGTTCGACGCTCTGATGAAGAGGATGGACGCGCTGGGGAATGAGACGCGGACGCGACGACTCAGGAACCGATCGTCAGGGGCATCGTCTGAAGTGGAAAACGAAAGTCTGCTCTCCTATTCAGTAGGATCTTCCGGGTCACCTGAACCCAGTTCGTGGAGACGACAGGATTTTGAAATCGGGGAGCAGTCGACTTCGTCTTGGAGACCCCCGAAATTAGTCATGGACCTGGAACTCTCACCGGAAAGACCGAAGCCAGTAGACTTTAGTTTTGAGTTTCGTCCTTCAGTAAAGGAAGCCGCTCCAATCGTTCCTGAACCGGATCCTTCGATCAAAGCAGAGGGCATTGAGTGCCATAGGTTTGGCCAGTCGTCCTGGAACAGAGTCCGCTACAAGGAAGCAGAGAAGAACCTGCTGGTCTCACCTGTGTTTAGCGCTCTGAAGGTTAATACAGAGCTTGCCTCAGCCCAACCTTCAGCAAAACATCTGATGAGGTGGGACGGAGTGCTCGGTGCACTGGAGCACGGAATCTTAAAGGAAAGAAGAGCCCTGGCCGAACACCTCAAACGCATAGCCGAAAAACATCCGGAGGCGGCTCAGGACTTGGCGGAGGTGCTGGCAGATGGCTCCCAATTCCGTGTGGAGTCGGATGGGGTGCTGCAGTTTGCATGCGGACACCGAACGGAAATCTTTGAGATGCGTCGAAAGGCCTTCCGGACGAAAAACGACGCCCTGGGAGCAGCATTGCAGGCCATACCCCCGTCTCCTACACATCTCTTCGATGAGAAGCTGTTCTCGAGTTTTGTTAAAGACAATGGGGGTATCCCGGCGATTCTTGCTAGGCAAGATTTTCCTGGGAGAGGGAGATCAGGTGAGTCGTCCTTTCGAAAACCTGCTGCGGTCAAACCTAAGCATCAAGCATGGCGAGCACGCCCGGGGCCTTCAAGACCTGCTGATTCCTCGCAAGCGGCACGCAAGCGCCCGGCCAGATCGCCGCAAGCAAAAAAGCAGGGCAAATCGGGAAAGCCAGAAGGTTTTAACGATCAAAGACGCCAAGCTAGAAGATACTGACGGTTTCAGGGGGGGACAGTTGAGCGACTATCTGCCAGTGTGGCGAAAGCTGGGCGCACCAGAAGCAATTTTAAAGATTATATCGGGATACTCAATTCCCTTCGTGGTAAAGCCCCCTTCAGTCCCCCTACGGAATTTACGCTTGATAAAAAGATTCGCGACAGAAGCTTCGTCAAGCATGGCAACAGAGATAAAGTCTCTTTTAGAAATGCAGGTTGTGGAAAGATGCCGTGCCAGGACGGGGCTTCTGTCGCGGATGTTTTTAATACCAAAAGCCAACGGGAAAGTAAGGCAGATTTTCGATTTGCGCCGTCTAAATCTTTTCTTAAAGCCTCAAAAATTTCGTCTAATAAGTCAAGGCCAGGTACCCAGTTTTCTTCACGAAAACGACTACATGGGAAAACTAGACATCAGCCAAGCCTATTTTCATGTACCTATAAAAATGAGTCACCGGCGGTATCTAGCGTTTGTCTTCAAAGACAAACTCTATCAGATGACGTCGCTCCCATTCGGGCTTTCCAGCGCTCCATTGGCTTTCTCTCGAATCAGCAACTGGGTCGCAAGTATCCTTCGTCAGAGAGGTCTCCGAGTACTGGTGTATTTAGACGACTATCTGTTCGCTCATCACGATCCCGTGGTTCTCGAGAAACAGATTCAAGAGGCTATAGGATTGTTTCAAAGTTTAGGTTGGAGAGTCAACGTGGCGAAGTCGGTTCTAAAAGTTGTGAGACAGATAGAGTTCTTAGGCATAATTTGGGACACAGCTCGAAATCAGACGAGGTTACCTGTCCAAAAGATAGATCGTATACATTCGGAATTGAACCTGTTGTTGGAGACAGGTCAATGGACATGGCGGTCAGGAATGTCTCTTTTGGGAAGGCTCAGTTTTGCGTCATTAGTGGTCCCACAAGGTCGCTTATTCACAAGGAATATTCAAAGAATGAGCCGAAAGCTTCGCGAAGAGTGTCCTCTCCAGAAGGTCGAAGTCCCTTCACCAGCGTTAGCAGACGGTGCATGGTGGAAGGCGAATATCGGGAACCCCGGTGTATTGTTTCCACAGAGCTGCACCATGTTCCTGACCACGGACGCATCCGACACAGGCTGGGGAGTCAATTTGGGCGATCTTTTCCTATCAGGTGTCTGGTCTGCTCAGCAGAAAGAATGGCATATAAATCGGAAGGAGCTTTATGCAGTTTTCATAGCTCTTACGAATTTCAAAGATGTGGTATCAGGAAAGGCTATCATGATCCAGTCGGACAACAGAACTGTAGTGTCATACATTCGGAACCAGGGCGGCACAAGATCCGTCAACCTGTTGGAAGCTACAAAAGAGCTGTTGTTGTTAGCCAAGAGCCTGAAAGTGTCTCTTCATTCATTCTACATCCCAGGTCGTTACAACACTATCGCAGACAGTCTTTCCCGAGGAATGGCCCTCCCGGATTGGCATCTGAAGGAGAGCGTAACCAGCAAGGTCTTCCAGAAGTGGGGTGTACCCCAGATCGATCTCTTTGCCACTGTCCGATCAAGAGTTGTTCCAGTGTACGCGTCGTTAGAGACAGAAGATTGTCAAGCTCAGTTCTTCAACGCCTTCAGCCGTCCCTGGAGTTACCAACTAGCCTGGATTTTCCCTCCACCTCCGCTGATCCCCAGGGTTCTTCAGCATCTCAACAATGCCACGGGCGTCTTCCTGTTCGTGGTTCCTCGTTGGGAGAAGGTTTTTTGGAGAGTCGACCTCAGACGCAGAGCCCTGGCGCCACCCTTCCAGATATGGAATCTGTGCCAACATCTAGTCGACTTGACAACGAACCTCCCCCCACCGAAGGTTCAAGATCTTTCTTTAGAGGTTTGGAAAGTACGGGGTGGAACAAGTTGGTAGAGGGTTTAGGTCCTGATGATATCAGGCTCTTGCAGGCTGCTTGGCGAGATTCAACATGGCGCACCTATAGCTCAGCCTGGAAGCAGTGGGTGGCGTGGTCTAAACAAAATGGGGTAAATCCGAGTAGGCCGCACCCACAGCATTTGGCTACTTATCTAGGCTTCTTATCAAGAATCAAAAACCTAGCTTATCCCACGATTTTGGTCCATAAATCAGTTATTGCTTCTTTGGCAGATCCATTACAAGAGCTCCGTCTCTCAGCTCATCCGCTAGTCTCCACCATTCTTAAGGCCATCAGCATCAGGCGAAGTTCGAATTTGTTGAACAAGAAGTCGATTTGGTGTATAGAGGATATGTTAGTCTGGGTGCGAGCGAATATACCCTCTCGCCAGAGTATTTTCCAAGTCTCTCGTCACGTGGCCTTGCTCTTGTTATTAGCTTCAGGAAGGCGGGTCCATGATCTGACTCTTTTAAGCATTGACGATCAACACTGTGAAATATCAGAGTCATCTATTACGCTTTGGCCAAGATTTGGTTCAAAAACAGACAACGCCAGGTTTCGTCAATCAGGGTGGCACTTAATTTGTTCAGGAGATCCTGCTTTGAGTCTGGTTGTGTGGCTGAAGTGCTTAATTGAAGTATCGATGCACAGAAGGGCGGCGCAGCAGGGCTTGCATAGCTTATTCATAACCACGCGTGGCGTAGTAAGGGCGGCTTCGCGCACCGTTATTGCTGGCTGGTTAAAGTCACCATTTAAAGATCTAGGCATAGAGTGTGGCCCGGGCTCGATTCGGTCAGCTGTAGCTTCTTATGATTTTCAAAACAATATTCCTCTAGATCAGATTCTTAAACGAGGGAACTGGAGGGGGTCGGACAATTTTTTCAAACATTATTGTAAGTTGGTAGATAAACCAAGGGCCTCAAGTTCAAATGTTACTGTCAATATGGGCTTTGAATCTGTGTGATAATTCATTTAGTTGTTTTATGTTTATAAGATTATCCTGGACCTGTCCCGGCAATGTCTATTGATTAATAATTGTAAGTTAACATTTCGTCTTACTTTAAATAAACGTTTCTTTTGATTACTTACATGTTTTACTCAAACCGGTTTGCCCTACTTATGGTAGGACTTTTATTACTTTTGTTATTTCTTATAGTCACAGTACGCTTTAGATGCCGGCAGAAAACAGACACTTCTCCAAGAGGTCTAGCCTCGGCGACCTCAAATACAAACCGTTTTCCACCCCGAAGGGAAGAAAACGTTTATTTTAGGTCTAGCCGAGGCTAGACCTCGGTAAGGCCTTGCCGTCAATTTTGGAGTAGGTACTAACAACAGCGCGCGCGTCATCGCGCCAGCCGGCAACGCCGCGCCAACCGGCATCATCGTGCCAGCCGGCAACGTCGCAGGAAAGGAGCAGGGCACCCCGCGCGAGAGGTAGACACAGCTAAGATCATAGTTAGTAGGGACATGGGCACCATTAGGTAAGATAGGTAATCTCCAAGAGGTCTAGCCTCGGCTAGACCTAAAATAAACGTTTTCTTCCCTTCGGGGTGGAAAACGGTTTGTATTAAACCCGAACCCCACGCTCGTAACAATATTATTGATCACAAGTTTCCTGTTGTGGGTCACACTTACATGGACAGTGATAGAGATTTTTTACTTTTTTTTTTTCTTCTTTTTACGAAGACTCTTTCGAAGATTCAAGATCTAAAAAAATTGACAATGCGTAGGAAGACAGAATATTGAATGTACATTTTAGGTACCTTTCTACAATATTTCGTGCATTTGTGACGATGATCCGTTACAGAGACGTGAGAGATAGCAACACAGGAAAAGAACGATTTGCGAAGAATGTTTTAGTCTGTGGCGGCGTGGACTGACTGAGGGGTTAGAGCATGACGTACGTATATACGTCACGACACTCGACCGACAATAGTTTTCACAGTTTCTGTGCTCTGTGCTGTGCTCGCTCGACAGACGGGATCATAAACTAAGAAGTATACTACGACGGGATTTTGTTTTACCAAGTAGGTAAGTGTAGTAACATAAAATATTTTTACTTCATTATTTTAGTGATAGAGATAGTGTCTTCATTATTTTAGTGTTATAGAATCTTCTAGCATAAATAAGTTATAGATACTTTGAAAACCTTGGGTTTTACGTTGCGGTTTGTTTATTACTTTAGATTACCTGTAACTAATGATTGAATTTTACCAACAGCATGACTCCATCACCAGAAATGGTGCCAAGAAAGCGGCCGGCGGGGTGGGTCCACCTGTTGCCTAGAAAGCCACCGGGGCCTAGGTGCTACAATGGGCACTGTCACACAACACGGTGCATCAGGCCGCGGTGCCGAGCAAGCAGAAGCTGCTGCCGGCGGAATCTTTTTGTAAGTAGCTAAGCTCTCGCAGCTAAGCATCTTTAGTTTATTTTCATTATCAATAACCAATTTAGGTACTTTTATAATACATAACATAATACATTTTATTTGTGTTTTAGCAATTATTATGAATTGCTATTAAAAAATAAAGGTGCGCAATGCGGTTTCGTGCTAGGTGATACCATGTAAAGAAAGGTACTTTGCACAAGAGGCTTAGTTGTCGCTGCGAGATTATTTGTACCATAACTAGGGTGTTATCTACCTACAGAAACTTACGTTCCTACCTAACTCTATTGGGAGTATTGGTCTACAGAAAATATAAGGTAGGTAGGTAAGGACTAAGGAACCATTTTATTAGCTACCTACCTAACTCAATACTCTACTTAGGTACCCGGTACCCACCTTCATCTACGTACTATTATGCTATTCTATTAGCAAGTAAAAAAACACATACCCTGTGTTTTGCAGACAGCGAGTCTGACCGTCTTTACAGATTATTAAATAGTAAGCACGGCCGGTGAGCGCCCCACACACAAACGTGAGTTCCCGTACAGCTGTATCGTTTTGTTTAGCTAGCTATGGCGGCGGGTTGGCGCAAACACACGTGTGTGCACATGTGTGTTTACATGCGTCGCTAATAAAAAAACACATACGGTGCGTTTTTAGCAGTCAACGTGTGGAACAAATATGTCAAGTCTTGAATAATTCACAGCTCCCTTGGAGTAGAGTAACAGCACAGCATATGGAGCGGACAATGCCTCTGTTAATTTCGGAGTTAATAATTCCGTTTTTCAAAAGTTAAAGTCCGAAGAAAATAATGAAATAATATCTGCTCACTGTAAATGACCACATATTTCATAACTGTGCAAAAAATGCTTTAAAAATAATATAATATAAATATTTTTTTTTCAACACATCTGGCCACCCTAATCACTTCCCTTGTCTTCGTGGCCGGTGATAAACGTTATACGAAACCAGCGAACCAATAAATAAATTACGTGTTATCGGTGGTTATTTCCCTTATAAAACGGGAAAATAGTGTGAACTTAAAGAATTACTAGTCGTACAAGAGACGTCCGTTCCATCCAAACACCGCGAGCGAAGTGCATATAGCTGCTCGGTTCTTAGTCCTAATAATGCTTGCAAAGCATATGGTTAACGAGCCTCTTTGACAAAAAAACACTCATGGATAAATGTATTCAGGCAACAAATAACACATGTCATCAATGGGATTGGGAGCGCTCGGATGATATGGAACAAAACACAACACATGAATTTTCACATAACCTAAATGTTGGCTATCAGCAAGAATACTTAGTATTTAAGAAGAAGTGGTGGGCTGCGCATCGCGTTTCTGAGGGGGTGAGGTATGAAGCGGGGCGGGAGCAGCGCGGGGCAACCCATCTTCCGCCCCGCGCGTAGCGACGGCGGCGACGACGGGGCGGCGCGGCGACCGGGCGAGCGAGTTCAATGTTTACCCTCGTATTATCTTGTTTGTTTGTTTTTTGACACATTTGTTTCTTTATTCTTTTTTTGATATTTTTTTCCTCAGTAGGCATGAATGATTTGAAGTGAGACTAAGGGTCACCGCACACTTGACCGGGTATCGGTATTATCTTGTTTTCGACACAATTTTTTTCCTCAGTGGATATGAATGAGTAAAAATTAGAATAAGGGTCACCGCACACTTGACCGGGTATCGGTATTATCTTGTTTTAGACACAATTTTTTCCTCAGTGGATATGAATGAGTAAAAATTAGAATAAGGGTCACCGTACACTTGACCGGGTATCGGTATTATCATGTTTTACACTTTTTCATCAGCAGGTTTGAATGATTAAAAATGAGGATAAGGGTCACCGTACACTTGACTGGGTATCGGTATCGGTATTATCTTGTCTTAGATACTTTTTTCCTCAGTAGGTTTGAATGAGTAAAAATGAGAATAAGGGTCACCGTACGCTTGACCGGGTATCGGTATCGGCATTATTTTGTTTTAGATACTTTTTTCCTCAGTAGGTTTGAATGAGTAAAAATGAGAATAAGGGTCACCGTACACTTGATTGGGTATGTGTGGTTTTGTACAATACCGATACCTCTTTTGTTAACACCAATGGCAACCTGATAACGCATTGCTTAAATTTATATTTATTGGAATAGAAAACATTGACATAAATTATTATATGATCTTTGTTTATTTTTTACATTTTCGGCACCTCTGAGCGACATCCCACGTGTTTGTCGCGAGTCTACTAATTCTGGAAGGATGTGGTTGTGTTGTGATAAAAATCTAGAATTTTTTGCTCCGTTATGTCCTTCCAAAATTGGTCGTCTCTGTTTATGTAAATCACTTCCATGGCGATGGTCATATGTTGACCCTCGTAACAATTTTATGACAAATTTGACAGTAGATAAAAAAACTTTCTAAACTCTGCAAGAGATGATTAAAAAATTAAACAAAAAAGTACCTACTTCGTAGATAATTGGTTTATTTTTAAAATGAAATCAAAAAAGAAAGGGTCCATTTGTTTTTTTTCCAAAAAATGAATTTATAACTGTTTACGAGTAGACAATTATAAAAAAATCTTACAATGACTGAGTTACGAGTAGGGCATGGACACCGGTATTCGGTATTACCGAAAAACCGGTAATACCGGACGATTTAAGGCAGTTCCGAATACCGGTATTGAAATTGTAAATACCGGTAATTCGGTATTTGGAAAAAATAAGTTATGATGAATAAATATGCGTGAAGAAAATCCTTATGGAGGCTCTAAATTACACAAATACCTACTGTTGCTCACTCACTAAAGTTAAGTTTTTCTGAGACCATGATCGATTTGGGTATGAATATCGAATTGAACGCATTGGTGAATTTGTCAAAAAAATACTATCTGATTCTAGCGTGCTAGGAGCCATATCAAGATCGTTAGATGCATAATTCACATTCACAATAATCGTATCTTCTACTGGCTGCATAGGCATATCAGGATATGGTCCGTCATCAGTTTCTGGCTGGATAGCTTCCATATCACATCCGTTAAAAATAAAATTTATGTGCAGGTTCATCACATGTTCTGGCTTGATAGGAGAAATTTCAAAATTGTTTGACTGATAGTTCAGGTTCCAATCATCAACTGGTTCTGGCTAGATAGGCATTTCAAGATCTTTAGACGGATAATTCACATTCTTGTCAATCATATCCGTCGAGTCTGTAGCCTCGAACATCTGAAGATCTTCATTAAGCGTTTCTATATTGCTTATTACCAGATTTTCAATCTTAAAATCATCTTCAGGTTCCAAGGATGACTACCACCACGTTTCTTGGGGTCCGACTCGTGGCCCAGATTGTTAACCGACGTGTCGATGAAAGCAGACTGCACGCATACGTGCTCATCCGTACGGTTCAGGATTTTACAATAATGCTTCTCAATTTCCTCTACATCGCTCGGAACACCATTTGGAAAAGGCATAGCTTCAATCTTTTTGGATATCCGGCGAAATGTGGCAAGGTTCATTGAACGTCCTTTGCATGTGCACTCCTCGATCTTGTCAAAGATCGGCTGGCAGAGATCGTACATATCTGCTAATTCAGGATCTGGGAAATCCCTTTCTTCGTATTCAGGCACATTCGACTCGCTGAGCATAGCGTGTCGTGTTGATAGTGGAGAGGTTGCCTTACGCGTAGAATTAAGTTCTTCACTCGGGTTTCCCAAATCTTATCCACTTTTTTACCTGCGGCCTCTCGCTCAGCGAATGTCAACGCCTCGTAAGGCAAAACATGTTCACAATAAATATTTTCAAGTTTCTTCCAATCTAGATTGCTGTCCGGATACACCAAATTCATTTTTGCTGCTATGCGTGCCCATTTCTCGTCACGTGATAAATGTCCTTGTATGCCGCCTTCCTCCAATATAGGATTGTATAACTTTACCAGATCTACTTCGATTCCACCAAACAATGGTGCCTTGGTGAAACGTTCCTTATGTTCCGGTGTTAGCGAAGTCATACTCGTCTGAATCGTTGCAAACTCTCTGGTGTTAGGTCAACAGCGATAATACAACCGGCCTAGATGCTGGTTGGTGGTGCCAAATATACAATCTTCATCCAAGTGGCAAGGCACGTGGAAATCATTGGGCTGATATAATTTGATTTTGCTATATGGCAAACTTTTCTAAACATTTTTGAGTATTTCTTTATTTTCTTTAAATTCCTGGCTAAAATTATATTGTTTTTCGCTATACAGTTCATACAACTTTTCTCTAATCTTATGTATACCTACTGTTGCTCACCATGATCGATTTGGGTATGAATATCGAATTGAACGCATTGGTGAATTTGTCAAAAAAAACAGCAATACGACTCATTTGGGTTGTTATTAGGGCATGGACACCGGTATTCGGTATTACCGAAAAACCGGTAATACCGGACGATTTAAGGCAGTTCCGAATACCGGTATTGAAATTGTAAATACCGGTAATTCGGTATTTGGAAAAAATAAGTTATGATGAATAAATATGCTTGAAGAAAACCCTTATGGAGGCTCTAAATTACACAAATACCTACTGTTGCTCACTCACTAAAGTTAAGTTTTTCTGAGACCATGATCGATTTGGGTATGAATATCGAATTGAACGCATTGGTGAATTTGTCAAAAAAATAATATCTGATTCTAGCGTGCTAGGAGCCATATCAAGATCGTTAGATGCATAATTCACATTCACAATAATCGTATCTTCTACTGGCTGCATAGGCATATCAGGATATGGTCCGTCATCAGTTTCTGGCTGGATAGCTTCCATATCACATCCTTTAAAATGAAAATTTATGTGCAGGTTCATCACATGTTCTGGCTTGATAGGAGAAATTTCAAAATTGTTTGACTGATATTTCAGGTTCCAATCATTAACTGGTTCTGGCTAGATAGGCATTTCAAGATCTTTAGACGGATAATTCACATTCTTGTCAATCATATCCGTCGAGTCTGTAGCCTCGAACATCTGAAGATCTTCATTTAAGCGTTTCTATATTGCTTATTACCAGATTTTCAATCTTAAAATCATCTTCAGGTTCCAAGGATGACTACCACCACGTTTCTTCGGGTCCGACTCGTGGCCCAGATTGTTAACCGACGACGTGTCGATGTAAGCAGACTGCACGCATACGTGCTCATCCGTACGGTTCAGGATTTTACAATAATGCTTCTAAATTTCCTCTACATCGCTCGGAACACCATTTGGAAAAGGCATAGCTTCAATCTTTTTGGATATCCGGCGAAATGTGGCAAGGTTCATTGAACGTCCTTTGCATGTGCACTCCTCGATCTTGTCAAAGATCGGCTGGCAGAGATCGTACAGATCTGCTAATTCAGGATCTGGGAAATCCCTTTCTTCGTATTCAGGCACATTCGACTCGCTGAGCATGTCGTGTTGATAGTGGAGAGGTTGCCTTGCGCGTAGAATTAAGTTCTTCACTCGGGTTTCCCAAATCTTATCCACTTTTTTACCTGCGGCCTCTCGCTCAGCGAATGTCAACGACTCGTAAGGCAAAACATGTTCACAATAAATATTTTCAAGTTTCTTCCAATCTAGATCGCTGTCCGGAAACACCAAATTCATTTTTGCTGCTATGCGTGCCCATTTCTCGTCACGTGATAAATGTCCTTGTATGCCGCCTTCCTCCAATATAGGATTGTATAACTTTACCAGATCTACTTCGATTCCACCAAACAATGGTGCCTTGGTGAAACGTTCCTTATGTTCAGGTGTTAGAAAGACGAAGGAACCGCGCAAGAAATTTGAATGAAGGGGAAAATAGCGAGAGCGAGAATGATGACGTATTTGAGGACGCCATTGATGGACGGGCTCTTCAACCGGCAGGAGCCCGCCGGCGGGCTCGCTAAGAATGTAACGGAATATGCCTTGACAGGCGCGAGCCCGCCGGCGTGCCGGCTCGCCCGGACGATTATAAAACATTTTTTTCTACATGTTACGGTCTATATTAGTTTGAACAACTTCTGACTGTGTCATAGACTAATTATTATCCTATGCATTGCAACACCACGCAGCCATCCAGTAATAGAAAAAAAAATTGTCTTTCAATCTGTGCATAGTTTTGGCGCCGGTCATTGTGAATCTCGTGTTGTTTTTTTCGTTTTATCAAGGTAAGTGCATTGTTTTATGGAATAACTAGTATATTTTGTAATAATTGGGGCACGATAAAGCTATTTACATGCTAGGATTTAGATAGCTGAAAAAAAAATCATTTCTGCGGATCTCATCTCTGGGACCTTTCCGTTAGAATTATTAAACCTTTGATTGATATTTAATGAATCTATCAATAGAGGCGTATTTCCTGATCGAATGAAATGTAATAAAATAATATCACTGTTTAAATCGGGTAGAAACACGAGGTGCACGTAGGATACCCAAGAAAATATGATGTGTGTATGTTGGATATCCTACAAATTATGATAATGGTGCATGTTGTTTTACTTAAAATATCTTAAGTGTAATGCCAAAAATCTAGCAATTTTTTTCCAAAAAGTAACCTCAAAATTTTTCGACTCGATTCTTGGAAAAAATGGCCTGCCGGCAGCGGTGTGTGGTGATAAGCTGAGAAAATTAAATCCAAAAATATCAAAAAATAGCACGAGAAATATAGCAGGAGAGTGACCGGACCAAAGGGGTGAGCTTAGGTATAATAGCGTTCATTTATATTTATATATTTTACCACAACTTCACCCCAGCACAGACGAGCGACAAAACGACGGCAGATTCGGCTAAGACACCAGCGGAATGTCCCTGATCTTTAGTTAGATCAAACATTTGGTCTCGACGATTTTAGACGAATTTTGAAGATGCGACTTATTAAAGTGGTCAAACTGTAACCTATCTACTATAGCACGGCCATGATAAAACCACAAAGTCTAATAAAAACAAAGTCTATTCGTGGTGTCTATTGAAATTTTGGCTTCGGGTAGATGTAATCAAAATGTGGTCAGTTTTTGGCAAACGACACCTTACAAACAATAGTACACCTAAAATTTGGAACGGTGGTCTATTAAAGATTAAAGGTAGGAAACACCCTAACATAAAGCAGCTAACACCTTAAAAAAAGACGCTTAACAAAAACACAGACAAATCTAATAAACAAGGACCACAAAATTTCCGAAGGTTGTGCAGGTTACGGAAATTTGTGATTCCAGTCTTGTTAAACTTTGCTTCGTCGGTCTACTGAACGTTCTTAACTTCGTCGGACTACAGATATTGAGGACAAGACGTCTTTGCCACAATAGCCACGAACATAAAACTCTAACAGTAGTGTCACTGATGCATTGTGATTGTGACAAACCACTCATCAAACTGACACACGCATCAGCAACCAACCTCATGTTTGTGCGTTATATACAGTGCCCACCATAGCAGGAACATTGTTGTTAATTACGACTCACTGATAACATATGACAAAGTCACTCTTCGAACGTAAGTTTCAGCAAACAACCGCGAAGATTTTGCGTTGTAATTAGCGTCGCCATCTTTGTTTCCGATATCTGTGGTCGCCAGTCTTCTATACTGCTGCCGTTTCCACTTCAGCAGCATCTCTGCGCCGTTCTTAGGATAACATCCGGTTTTCGAAGATGATGATGATGTTGTTCCTGGAAGAATAAATGAAATGAAAATTAATAAATATATTATTATGCAGGATGCAAAAATGGAGGATTGGACTTTCATCGGGGTTCAGATTCGATCAGAAATAGTAATATAAATAGGTATATATATAAAAAAAAACACGACTAAAGGTTTTCGGAATAATAAATAATCAGATTTCTTAATAATAAAAACAAAATTATTGCTGCACAATGCAATAACTCCGACCAGGTGGGATGACGATTTGCGAAAGACTGCTGGCAGATGCTGGATGCGGCAAGCTGAAGACAGAGCGCGAAGGCGCTCATTAGGGGAGGCCTATGTCCAGCAGTGGACTGGTATAGGCTGATGATGATGATGCTGATGATTTTCCGTACTTGTAATATTAACTTGTAAACAAGTATCGACTTCGAACTTGTAAGAACTGAACGGAACGTAATATTTAACGTTCCGTTCCGTTCCGAAGTTATCACACAAGTATTTGTAGATACCCAAAGGGTAAAACGGGACCCTATAACTAAGACTCCGCTGTCCGTCTGTCTGTCTGTTTGTCCGTCTGTCACCAGGCTGTATCTCATTAACCTTGATGTATTTCTGTTGCCGCTATAATGACAATAACACTAAAACACAAAATAATAAATAACGCTGGACAATTCACACAGCATTATCTAGCCCCAATATAAGTAGAGCTTGTGTTATGGGTACTAGATAACTGATATACATAATACAATACACAGATAGATATTTTTTATTAAATATAGAAAACGACCAGAACACCCTGAACAAATGTCTGCAGATCGTACACATACATTTGTCCCGAGGCGGGAATCGAACCCGCAACCTCCTGCGTCGCAGGCAGACCTTCGCCCACCGCGCCACAGAGGTCGTCAAAAATAAATATAATTTAAAGGGGGCTCCCTTACAACAAACGTGATTTTTTTAGCTCGTTTTTGCTCGATATTGATAACGGCAACAGGTAGACGCTTGAAATATTCACAGAACATTTAATTATATGTTCGCTTTAAAATAAAAATCAAATTAAACTAATATTTAAGGGGGGCTCCCAAACAAACGTGATTTTTTTGCCGTTTTTATAGATGGTACGGAACTCTTCTTGCGCAAGTCCGACTCGCACTTGGTCGTTTTTACTTAGTTTTTTATTTATTTAAACTATTTTACTATTTTACAAATTACAGCAAAAATAATTTTTTTACTTACTAGGTTGCCTCGAAAGCGCTCTCTGACGACAGCTCGTCGAAATCTCTTAGACGACCATGCCCGTAAAAATCTCCTTTCTGAATAGAAAAGAAAAAACTGTGAATTTTATGTAATCGAAATAATGTTATTAGAAAGAGACGGCACATCAATAGATATACAATGGGGATGATGACAGTAACAAAAACCATCATTTCTATGCAGTATTTACCGAATTATATCTGAGCCATACATGACAAAACGAGTACCGATTGTTTTTTTTTTTAATCAAGATCAATTATTATTTTGATTAAAAAAAAACACAATTAAAAACAAAATACAACAATACGTTGGAATACAGATCCTCGACGTCATACCGTCACAATATGAAATGGAAGGCACAAAATAACCACAGGATTGAATTATGGTAAACGAATGACTTTCTTCAATCAATAGCTTGCTTCTTCTTCTTTTTTTTCTTGACAATTTTGTTAATACTTGTTTCTATTATTGGATTTTTTATTAATAAAGACATTCTGATGATAATATTATTTAATATTATGTTAATTCTGTATCATAAGAATTAGTGCATCTGGGACGTCATAGATAAGATAGTCGCCACAAGTGTTTTAGAGCGAAATTGAATGTTAAAAAGCTCAATTTCTGATTCAAAATCCTTTTGCAATGTTTTAGTTTCTTTTCAGTAGATGTTTTTAAAAATATCTTGGGAGTCGTTTCTCAAAATCAGTCGTCATGCCTATTGCAACACGAGTTTTCACGGACAAAGCGACATTTGACGCTGGATGTATAGTTTTCGTCACAGCTTGATGAAATAAAGTGGCATAAAGTGGTTTCAAATTCCTGAATAATGAAAATAGGTTTCGAAGTACCTAGTTCTATATTAAGAACACTTTTGACGATCTAATTTTTCAGGTGGCAACATCTTGTTAAAATTAGTCTTATTTAGTTTGTTTACTCCCGGTGCAAACAATTCTTACAGTGATCAGTTTATCATGAAAAAACTTTTTAAACTATCATGGTTATTAACATTAAAGTCATGTATAACGGGATATTTGCCATGATTTGTGCGTGATCATGGCGTTTGAAACTGTGCCGAAATATTGGAAAAGTCGAAAATCGAATCATGGTAGATATCCCGCTATAAGTTATATATAACATAATATATATAGTATAACTTTAAAATTATCATGAAATTCAATTGAAATGAAATGACATACATTTTTGGAGTCATTTTAATACACGACAATTTATTGTACGGCTGAATAATGTACACCTTGATAATTCGTATCAAAACCTATTAAAATTGAAAGCCAGGACACGGATTATCAAGGTGTACATTATTCAGCCGCACAATAAATTATCGTGCATTATAGTGACCCCATTTTTGAATGCTTTCTGTTTTCATTATAATTTCTCCGCTAGCAGAATCTTGTAACCAAATTATCGCGGACACAATTTATCAATACCTACTACTTATTTGGATTTCTAAATCTGAACCCAAATAAGACAGTGATTTTTTTATTTTCTGTTTCCAGAAACTTCTGAAAGCAACGCGCGTAGATAGAGTGCAGTCTAAATTCGAGATGGTTCAAAGGAGTTTCTTGAGGTAGCTCTGAAGCGTTTACTATTAGCCAGCAGCCGCCGCACAAGCGACCATTCCAGGAGATTCTGTTCTTCAGAGATTGTGGACTCGCCGCGCGGCGCCTTGTGTTCCGCGCTTAGCAATCCTAGGCGTTACTTGCTAGTATTATTACGTTGGCAGTTCGTAACTAGAGACACGGCTCTCGAATGAAAAGACAGGAAAGAATTAAAAATAAACAAATAATGCTAAACAATTCACACAGTATTATCTAGCCCCAAGCTAAGCAGAGCTTGTGTTATGTGTACTAGATGACTGATATACTCAATCACTACTATTAAAAAACAAAGTCGCTTCCCGCTGTCTGTCTGTCCCTATGTATGTATGCTTAGATCTTTGAAAGTACGTAGCGGATTTTGATGCGGTTTTTGTTAAGAGCGGGCCTAATGCAAAAAATTGTGAAAAGGATAGGCATAGGATTTCGCGTTCATAGGAGCGGGACAGAGTAAAGCAATGTCAGTGCAAAAAACAAATTTTTGCTTTTTTTCTATTAATGATTCAAAATTTAAGCGTTAAATAGAAAAACTACACGATTAGGTACCTACCTAAATAAAACAGTAGTCTGGCTATGTAATTCGTAAAAAATAATATGATGTTGTCGCTGATACTTTAGAGCATTTCAATTAAAACAGTTTTTTTAAAGCGATTTTTGTATAATTTTTTGTAAAGAAACCAGTTAATTTTTCAAAATTCTATTCGATTACTCCACTTCTATCGGTTTTTCCCCTACCTATCGTATTTTTTTAATTAGAATATTTAAGTTCGTTACCATAGATGAAAGGGTTTTAAAAATACACAATTTGCTTGATTTTTGCATTAGGCGCACTCTTAATAGATAGTGTGATTCAAGAGGAAGGTTTATATGTATAATAAATGCATATAGTACCCGTGCGAAGCCGGGGCGGATCGCTAGTATATTATTAAAATATACACAGATACCCTGGTTATTTCATATATCAGAAAAGATATCCAAGGATGTATTGGTGTTGATAAAATTTCGACTAATCTTGCAGAGTGTGTGCTAGATAGATTGCGGATGCGGTGTTTATCTTATTATTCTTTCACAACTGTTTATTTGGGAAGGCGGCAGCGATAATACCACATAACTGCTGATGCCAGGTAGATGACGTGGGAAATATCAACACTGATAAGATAATTTGATACTGATAAGGCGCATAGGTTTCCTTGATAACAATTTGATAAGTTTTATAATTAGGCCGGGCAATGAAGGTGTATACTACCTCAAATTAACTGCGTCCGATCTCCATATTATCTTCCAAACAACGAAATATTAAACTTTGAAATTTATATAATGGTAAAGACGTATATACAGTCGTGGTCAACTAATTAGGGACTTTCAAGATAGTGAAGAGCAATAACCGGTTATGTACATATAGATATCCCCATGGGCACTTAGTTGATCAAACGTGCCATATAGGTAGTATTTATTTGATCCGTTTTCACTTGTTGATCCGGGTGGTATTAGTTGATCCAATGCCGCATCACCCGTACGTACGTGGATCCGAACGGAGCCACAAGTGTCACCATCAGAAATAATAATAATTACGTGTGTTTTATACAAATCCACCTTTTTGGCGTTTTAGCACTAGTTGATCCGATTCAAATGAGCCAATCAGAGCCCACCGAGCTCAGCCATTGGTTGCTTGCACCCTAAGCCTTTCGTTTCACCTAAATCCAATATTTTAAATTATCAGTTTGATTCTCTGCTGATTTTTATAAAACATTTTAGCAGATTTGTTTATAGCAGTTTTGTTTGACACATTTCAAACAGAACAACTAAAGCGCGGATCCCGGCTCTGGTTTTTCAAAATTACAAAGTAAATTTCAAAGGGTGTTAAAAATGTTAGTCCACTGCTGGACATAGGCCCCCCCTAATGAGCAACATAGCGCCCTGTCTTCAGCTTGCCGCATCCAGCATCTGGCAACAGTCTTTCGCAAAGCGTCATTGGGGGCGTCCTACACTACGTTCGCCGAGTCGCGGTCTCCACAAGGTCAAGAACACGTTTACCCTAGCGGTTGTCGGTTCTTCTAGAGATATGGCCAGCCCACTGCCACTTCAGCTTGCTAATCTATGTCGATAACCTTGGTTCTCTGTCGGATGTATTCGTTGCGAATCCTATCCTTTAGAGAAAAAAAAAGCTCTCTCCATAGCTCGCTGGGCGACTTTGAATTAGTGGACCAGTCCTACCGTGAGTGTCCACGTCTCAGCTCCTTAGATCACGACGGGTAGGACGCACTGATTAAAAACTTTCGTTTTCAAGCATTGCGGAATGGATGACGAGAAGACTCGACGTAATTTCCCGAACGCTGCCTAACATAGCTGGATCATCCTCTTGGCCTCCTTCTCGATTTTTTTTTACCCAACTGCAAATTCTGCCCAAGGTAAGTGTACTCGGCAAAAATTTCGAGAAGGTGGCTATGTACGACGACCGCTCCCGGATCAATGTGGTCATTGATCATGACCTTGGTTTTACCCAAGACCGATGCGTCGTGAGGCTGAAGCTAGGCCGTCCATCATCAGGTTCAGCTCCGCCAGCGACTCCGCCATCAAGACTTATGTCATCAGCGAATAGCAGGTGTGAGATGTAATCGCCGAGCTTGTGTTTAAACTGCTGGCCTTACTTGGATACTCATGGTGGCGGCATCATACAAACATCTCAGCACCTCGATATAACGATAGTCTACTTGGCATCGCTGTAAGGATTCCAGAATAGCCCAGTTTTCGACAGACTCGAAGGCCTTTTCATAGTACACAAAGGCCAGACACATTGGCTGATTATACTTTTCGGATTTCTGTATAATCTGCCGCACTGTGTGTATGTGGTCTATGGTGCCATTTCCTCCGCGAAACCTAGCCTGTTCCGGTGGCTGGTACTCGTCGAATCTCCTGGCGATTCGATTTGTGACTACTCGTGAGAAAAGCTAATAGTTGTGGCTCAGAAGTGTTATGAATCTGTAGTTTTTAAGAAGGATTTTATCTCCCTTCACAAAAAAAAAGCACCGCCAAGCTGCCGCCCCACACTTTGAGTTGGGAGTTATTCCACTGACGGTGTTGAACAGATTCTGTAGCTCCTGTATGACAGGGGCTGCTGAGTTGGGAGTTATTGCACTGTGATAGAAGGTGTTGAACAGGTTCTGTAGCTCCTGTATAACAGGGGCTGCTCCTGCCTTCGTAAGCTCTGAAGTATTGCCATCTTCCCGGGGGCTTTTACATTTTTAAGCTGCCTCAGAGCCATCACGATTTCGTCTTGACTGATTTCTGGCAGTTGTTGGTGTAGTGGCGTGTCAGGGTGGCTCTGGAATCGTAGTCGTCCCGTTGGGCACGAGGGGCATGTGCAGCGTAAAAACGGCCATAAAAATATCTATCTTTCCAGGCTTCGACTATACGGTCCTCCCATCGTGAGTTTTAAGCTTCGTCAGGTGGCTCCTGCCATGTTATGTTGCTAAGTGAATACTTTGGTTTGCGACGTATGTTGGAGCACCAAAGGTCACGCCGTACCATATTCGCAATTTGCTTGTTCACGTCTGATCGCTCTGACGAAGTTGTTTGGATGGTTTCCCGTCTTTTTGCCATCAGAACGAGAGTCTCATCCGAGAGTTTGGACTTCTTTCCAGTGCGCTGCTTATTGCAGAACTTGATGCCCTCCTCGATCAGACTATGGAGGGTCTCGTCAGCGTCATCAGTGGGTTCCAAGGCAGCAAAACTCTCCTCGAGAAGCTGCTAAAACTTCTCGGTGCCCGCCATGATAATGGACAGGGTTAGGTCGGATCGTGGACTTCATTATTATCTACATAACTTCATTATTCTTTTTCTTTTTCGCTTCTTCCACTAGTGGACAAAAAATTGAAGCGAATAAAATCAATAACATCATATTTCTTATTTGATAATAATGACTATTTATAAACCTGTTTATAGTATTAAATTTGACTTGTCTAAGTGCTTATTTTGTAAGCCTAAAGAAATAAAGTTATTGAGTATTGAGAGAATTAGACGGTTTCTTTCATGGTTCAAGTTGGTATTCAAAAGCCTCGGAGGTACGGTATTGAACCTGTTGATCACTGAAACATCTCTGAATATGTGCTTGCTATCCGTTATGATGAAGTCGATCTCATTTTTGTCACAGTGTCGGGGTTTTGCCGTGTTCCTTAAAGGCAGTTGTTCAGGGGGCGCTGCTGCCACCCCCCGGTGTATATCCCTTAGTCGCCACACACCTACGGGAAGAGTTGGGTGGTGCAATTCTAGGCCGACACCACACAGCCAAAACCTTGTATTATTTATCACTTGATACGTGCGCACCAACATAAACGTAAACGGCGATTACATCTCACACTTGCGACTCGCTCATGACATAGTCTTGATGGCGGAGTCGCTGGAGGAGCTTAACCGGATGCTGGACGGCCTAGCTTCAGCCTCACGACACATCAGTCTTGGCATGAACTTGGAAAAACCAAGGTCATAATCAATGGCCACATTCATCCGGGACCGGTCGTCGTACATGGCCATCTTCTCGAAATTGTTTCCGAATACACTTACCTTGGGCAGATTCTGCAGTTGGGTAAAAACAATTTCAAGAAGGAGGCCAAGAGGAGGATCTAGCTAGGTTGGCCCGCGTTTGTCAAGTCTCCTCGTCATCCATACCGCAATGCTTGAAAACGAAAGTTTTCAATCAGTGCGTCCTACCCGTCATGACCCACGGAGCTGAGACGTGAACACTCACGGTAGGGCTAGTCCACCAGTTTAAAGTCGCCCAGCGAGCTATGGAGACAGCTAAGCTCGGAGTTTCTCTGAAGGATTGGATTCGCAACGAATACATTCGATAGAGAACCAAGGTTATCGACATAACTCAAAGGATTAGCAAGCTGAAGTGGCAGTGGGCTGGCCATAATATTTCAAGAAGAACCGACAACCGCTGGGGTAAACGTGTTCTTGAGTGGAGACCGCGACTCGGAAAACGTAGTGTAGGACGCCCTCCGACCAGGTGGGATGACGATTTGCGAAAGACTGCTGGCAGATGCTGGATGCGCCAAGCTGAAGACAGGGCGCTATGGCGCTCATTAGGGGAGGCCTATGTCCAGCAGTGGACTAATATAGGCTGATGATGACGTGCGCACACAACTCGACTTCTAGAGTCATAATGAAAACAATGGCGGCCCCGGCCTCTGCGGCCTTCACACATCCAGGTGGATGCAGCAATGTATGGAGCACTGCAAATATTATACATACAGAGCCAACAAATACTGAAGTTTACCGAAAGGTTTACCTTACATAAGATAGTTTCCTATGTCGGATCAAATAAAGCTCTAATTTTGATAATATAAATGGATCAGATCAACATACGACTTTGGATTTGGTATATAAAACTCAGTCAACAAGTGTTTGAGCAAATTTCAAAATTTTGAACGTTACGGAGTCGTTTAGGTTTGTCTACTCTAGGCGGATTTAGCAACGTATGGAGCTCTGCAAATATTATATAAACGGAGCCAACAAATACTGAAGTGTATTCAAAAAAGTTACCTACTTTACTTTATATTCATTTTCGCTTTGCCGGATCAAATAAAGCTCTAATTTTGATAATATAAATGGATCAGATCAACTTACGACTTTGGATTTGGTATATAAATTGGAGCCAACAAGTGTTTGAGCGTTTCAGAATTTTGACCGTTACGGAGTCGATTGAGTTCGAGATCGTAACGATAAAAATGTCGAGTACATCACTTTCTCGATGAATACGTTTGGCAACGTCGCTTTCAAATTTGCGCCGTTGCCACTCCGGGCGAGATCTATGCAACCGGAGTCGAGTTATAAGGGGGAAAAGGTGGAGTCCTTAATGCAGGGAAATCGGGCTGGATCAACTTAGTGCCCAAGTTGGTATTTATATATAAATATAAAACCATATTGATTTCTCAGCACCTATTATTTGCATAATTTGGTCCGATTATTATGCTATAAATGGCTGTAAATAAAAGAATAAATAAATAGAAAAAAGTATTTAATATCAAAGGTTGAACATGTATTCAATTTTAAGGTATAATTCTGTAGCTGGACATTTAATTAAGGACAGTAAACTATAATGAAAAATAGAGTTAAACAAAACTAATAATCTGCAGTATTATAATATCTTTAACAGCTCCATTTTATTGCGTGTAAAATCAGTACCCAGTAGCAAAACCTTTGTTAGTAATTACCGCTTGACACCGATGTGGCATAGACATTATCAGTTTCTGGCATGTTTCGACAGGAATGTTTGCCCATGCCTCACAAAAAGCTTCATTAAGTTCATCTAAAGTTGTGGTACGATAAGTGGCAACTTTTTTCTTGATTTCGTGCCAAAGGTGCTCGATTGGGTTAAGGTCCGGGCTATTTGCTGGCCAATCTAGCACCGATACTGACTGACTGGTAAGAAACGACTTGACTGAACGGGCGGTATGTTTCGGGTCGTTATCATGCTGAAACGTCCATATAATAGGGAGATGCTCCTCAGCATAGGGAAGCATCGTTTCCTCCAATATTGCCTTGTATTGATGTTGGTCTAAGTTACCCTGAACTTTCCTCACAGGTCCCACTCCACGTCCAGAAAATGAACCCCACATTTTAATGTTTCCACCGCCATGTTTCACCTGCTTTTTTGTGAATCTTGGATTCATTTCCGCTTTTACTGGACGCCGTACGTATTGCCTTCCATCTGAAGAAATCAAATTAACCTTGGTCTCGTCAGAGAATAATACATGTTGCCATTGGGCGTAGGTCCAATGTCCATATTTACGTGCAAACGCCAAACGAGCATTTCTATGTTCTTTCTTCAACAACGGTACTTTGCGAGCCACTCTTCCGAACAACCCTGCTTCTACCAGACGTCGTCGAACGGTCCTCGCTGAGACACCAGCTCTTTCGTCTGTCCCAAATACTTCCTGTTTAATTACAATAGAGCCTAGAAACGGATCTTTCTTAGCTAACCTGGTTATCATTCTATCTTCTTGCGGAGTTGTTTTTCTCGATCTTTTTGTTTTGGGCACATTTAAAGTTGTGTTATTGCGTCTGACATGTTGCACTGCATTGTATACCATAGTTTTTGAACAATTTAAATGTTCTGCTATCCTTCGGTATGGCCAACCATGCTCGACAACAAACTTCATGATAATTTTTCGTAGTGTTGGATCGCAACTTTTATTTTTGCCCATTTTTCTTCAAAATATTTTTCAAAACTTAAAATAAAAATCGGGATTGCCGCCAAAACTACCACGAAACAATAAGAGAAGAAGTAAAAAAGTATTGAGATTCAAACTTTGAAAATAGAACGCAATATCTCAGTGTCCCTAATTAAATGGCCAGCCAGCAATATTTGAACAAATAGCACTATGATAATCTATCAGCTATACTGTAAAGAGGTTTAATGTTTAAGAAGTTGTTATTGTTTGTATAATCGGGCACATCAATGACTAATTATACTTACATGTAAAAGATATGGAATATTTTTAAGACTCGTTGAAAAAAATAAAAAAAAATCACAATTTGGCCTAACTAGAGATTGTCCCTAATTAGTTGACCACGACTGTATTCCCTGGTATATATGGATATCCAATATTGCTCTCCATATCGACGATCTCTGTGGCGCGGTGGGCAAAGGTTCGCCTGCGACGCAAGAGGTTGCGGGTTCGATTCCCGCCTTGGGACAAATAATTGTACTTTTGTACGATCTGCAGGTATTTGTTCCGGGTGTTCTGGTCGTTTTCTAAATATAAAAAGTTGAGAGGTGTCAGTGTCAAGGGACACCCGGATGGAACGAAGTTCCTTTCTATAAGAGAGAGAGAGAGAGAGACAGACAGCGCACGGCTTACAATAGCTTACTATAATACCTATAGCTACAATCAAAAAGTGTCGTTACAACTTTTCGTGAGAATTTTTTCCGTCCAGCCCCCTTTCACAACGCGCGATAAGGAACTTAGTTCCAATAAAAAAGTATCTATCTATGTAGGTAATGTATTGTACATTATGTATATCAGTTATCTAGTACCCATAACACAAGCTTTGCTTAGCTTGGGGCTAGATAATGCTGTGTGAATTGTTCAACATTATTATTATTATTTCACACATACATTTTCAAGCGGGCGAAACCGCGGGGCGAAGCAGTTGTATAAAAAACGCCTTGGTATTAATTTCCACGCAAAATCGAACACTGTTGAGTCTAAATACGGACACTGGGTGTCACCATTTCACAACAAATATCTACCTAGTACGTCTAATTACTAAGAAAAACCTTCACCGACACTATTTGTACAAAAAGCCAGCGTGCTGGTTAGCGGAGATTTGATTATTTTAGCTCAATGCATCGAAATATTATTACACTCAGTGGCTCAATGCCGAAACTTTGTTAAATATAGGTTGGTTTACCTTTACCTACATACCTACCTAGTTACAACTTCACCTGAACCCCTGTGCACACTTTCGTTACAGACGTAGATCAGATGACTCAAGGCGCAGAATATTCCGTGATATCAAATCAACTCACCTATGAAAATGTTGGTAGGTACATTTTTCTTAACTACTTACATAACACGCTGCAAGTCCCAAGCAAAAGAGCGGCCATTTTGATTTTCTTTTATTGTATTTCCATTGCAGGTGCATCGTGCATTGGACGCCATTTTGCAATAAACTGCCACATAAACGCACTTTCATTTCGCACTTTATCCTATCAAATTATTGTGCTTTCTATTATTACATGTTGTAGAAATTATTACCTCTTTAGGTACTGTAACAAAATTGGAGAAATTTTAACAACCGCGTGGTAATTTGGATAAATTCAGCTGTCTAGAAAACGTCCGCACAGCTCCGAAGCTGGTTTATTACTAAGGTAAGGGAGCCGGCCGGGAGGTCGGCCGGCTGTCTGTCGGCTCTTTTTCGAATGGCTTATAAATGCTGTTGACCGCAGTTGGCCTTGGCCATGGCCTATGACGAGCGGATAGGACGCTGCGCTACGCTGCATGGCTGCGACCAAATAAATAATACAAAAAAGATAAATAATCTCATTGGCTACGACCCAATGAGAATTAACATTGTTACGACCTGTCTTTCTATCTTTCTTTTTAGATTCTAGCATCAACGCAAAAGAGTTCATTTCAGTTTACAATAACCAGCTGTTTTTCAGAGACAAGACAAACTATCGTAGCGTGCATCTCTTTCTAGCTGACACACTAACCGGTCTGAATGCATCTCCACACTCGCGCAAACCGCGGCGCGGATCGCGGACTCGCGGTGCGAAATCAGGTCGGGGTGGAGGTGGAGTTTACGAGACGCAGGACTTTTTCGACGATTTTTTAATGTAGGTACATTACATACAGTGTGATTGGAAGGTGGGTGCAAAGCTGGTGGGCGAAAAAAACGTTTTGTGTTCAAAGTTTAATTCTAAGAATTTCAGAGGAATTCCACTAAACAAAACAATGGCCACCGCGCGCGGTATGACGGCAACAAACGACTTCCCAGGTAGAGCGCCTGCCTAGTGAATAGAGAAGGTGATAAGTACCTACATTGGTTTTAGAAATAGTCAGACTTCGTCTAAGACAACTATGGGTTAAATGGTTCCAAATAGTCCACACTACCTTCGCCCACCAGCTTTGCATCCACCTTCCAATCACCCTGTATAACATAATATTTGTTCTTATGGCATCGTGAAGGGGTCACTAGCTGCAAAAAAGCCGCAGCTATATATTCGGCTTCAGCTGTTGATAAGGCGACAACGTTTTATTTTTTACAGGATCAGGCCAACATTATTATTGCCAAAAAACACTACAGAACCACTCACACTTTTCCTATCTGTTTTATCACCAGCCCAGTCAGCGTCAGTATAGGCAACCAAGGAACAAAAGCTCGCCGTTTATATACGAGAGATTTTGTCTTCGTATTCTTAAGATACCGCAAAACACGCTTTGCTGCTTTCCACAGTGATGTAGTGGGCTTATCCAAAAACCTACTCAAGAAAGATACTGCGAAGCAAATTTCATGGTCTACTTGAAGTAGCTAAGTATAAAAGAGAACCAATGAAATCACAATTATGGCATGTCCAACAATCTGTGGAGATGCCTTCAAAGCATCGTTACAAATGCGATTCGCATATTCGTCGGTGCTTCGCGTCGCGTTCGTGCTTCGTTACCGTAGTTAGTCGGTTTTTTGTCCCGCGACAGAGGGTTCCTAAGGCGATTGTGATACGCGCGAGTGTGGAGGCACTAATTATTACCTATAATAAAAGCTTATAATTTATTTTCAATTCTTTTTTCTTGAACAAACTCCGGCCAAGACGCTGTCATGTCCAGACTGTGTAAATCATACAATGTTATATCTAAAAGATGTGATTTGTATTTAGGTGAACCTTTACATAAGTTTAAGAAAAAGGTTAGCATTGCTCTACAAGAATGTAAGACTATAGTATAAATTTTAAATCTTATTATACGTGTATGTACCTATATTTATCTATTTTAACGCAGAAAAGTTCAATTGTACCTACCTAACTATATTTAAAGTCATTTAAAACGGGATATTTACCATGATTCGATTTTTTATTATGGTAAATATCCCGTTTTAAATGACTTTAACTTTAATGTTAATAACCATGATAGTTTTAAAAGTTCTAACTATATTTGTTATTCTCTGTATAACTTCTTTATATTTCTACTTACGGTCCTTTATTACTTGTAACTTAGATGTGTTGCTATTTCATGTTTGAAGATGTGTTGTCAACTTGAATGTATTTTTGTATAAGCTGTAACTACCTGTAATTGGGGGGTCACAGCTGGCGATGCATTTTACTTATTATTTTACTTTACTTTATTCTTATTTTACTTATTTTTTATTTTACTTTATTTGATTTTTACTGTGTTTTTAAGTGTATCCTCTGTTGGTAGTTCTAAACAAATAAATAAATAAACCGGCAGTTTCGCAACGTGATTCGCGCGCGAGTGTGTAGAGGCTTTAGAAATTGATTCGCGCGGCCACGTTATTGTGTGCAGGTAATGATGAGTCATCCACGCCAACTGGAGTTATTTTCGGTTCAATTGCACGCTTTATTAATGACATAGCATTATTCAAATTGCCCGTGTTTTTTGTGTGGGACAAATCATAAACCGGTTATCCCTCAAATTTTGGAGCAGATTTTTTGTATACTTAATAATGACTGTAACACAATGTAAAATCGGACAATACAATGACATGGTTGGTACACTTGGTACCTACCTACCTACCGCGCCGCCGCCGTCCCGTCACGCAGCGCTACATGACTCGATGATACGACATGTTCATTCCGTTTTTATACATACAGTTTAATCAAAATAAGCGAAATAAATCTTTATTTTTTGTTTACTTGTGATTTTTAACCCTATATCTGAACATTGTCAAAATGCCATCGGGTAGGTATCTAATCTAACCCACAACAATCTGAACAATCTGTACGGCGCGAGCCGTAAGTAGGTGCCTACCTAGGTAGGTAGGTACCTACCTAATCTAACCCACAACAATCTGAACAATCTGTACGGCGTGAGCCGTAAGTAGGTAGGTAGGTACCTACCTACCTACCTAGTGTCGCACGGATTAAACCTACTAAAGGTTAAGGTAGGTACACTTACCTATCTATCTAAACTAGGTAGGTATAATTATTAATACCTAATGCGACACTGAGTTACATTAATAAGTAAGTATTGTAATAAAATAACAATTCGATGTAGGTAGGTAATGCAATAAAATAAGTAGGTAGGTACACCTTTAACGAATACCGACCTACCATTATTATTACCTCATATAGGTGTAGCTACCTAATACCGTCTTATACAGGTACCTAGACCTAAAAGCCTATTTATAAAGAATATTTTACTTGCCTCTATTTCTTGCACGCGCTGCCTTCAATGTAAAGAAACACAGATTCTAGGCCATTTTGTTTTTCTTCGAATTTTCATTGCATGTGCATTTTGCATTGCAGACTGCAGTAGACGCCATTTTGCGATAAACCCGGCTTCGCGCTTTTTCGCAATTCACTGTCGTAAGATAAGTACTAATGGGTTCTGTTTTAGATAACGTACATAATTAAACACGTTTATTTTAGTTTTCAAAGCGCGTTCACGTGACAATAGTTGGTAGTTGTTATTTTATTACACTTTCATGTCGAAAGAATTCGCATATCTAGAAAACGTGCACGCACGTGCAGTCAGCCCCGAAGCTGCTATATTACTGATTGGCTGGCAGGATTGGCTGGTGGACGCGGGCGGGACGTGACGTGACGCCGTCCGAGCAAAGAGGATGTAAGTATATTTTAGTCCCGCCCGGGGACGAACGGAGACGGACTGACTTGACTGACTGACTGACGTGACAGACGGACGAGCTGAGTGACGACTGTCGATCGAAGTCATTTGCTAATAAAATACCGGCCGGCTGGCTTTGATGCGACGCCTATACTAAGAAGTATACTGATGCGACGAGACGGGACACTGACACCCAGGGACGAGGGAAATAATTAAAAATTTCCCTCGTCCCTGCTGACACCACACAAAGATTTTACCATGGTCCATGCGTGATACCAGTTTTGCTATCTTTAGGGCTGAATGATGGTGTGTCAAACTTTGAAGGAAAGGTGTTGAGCTTCGATAAATTATTGTGTTATTATTATTACCTAAAATAATATTCCTCCTGTGTAGTGTCTAAATACATCAACCATAGACATAGAATTTTTTCACTACCGTATTTTTTTTTATAAAAAGCAATGAAAAAAGAGATCCTCTTAGATAAAAAGTACTAAGGCAGTAGCAGTAGGTACGGTAGTAGTGGTGGTAGCATTAAATTGCCATTTCTGTTTTTTTTTTGACATATTATTTGGATAAAAATTAGGGACACATTTACAATATTTAAATTTAACCTACTATTATCTATATATTATCTACTAATATTATAAATTCGAGAGAAACTCTATCTATCTGTCTGTCTGTTACCTTTTCACGTCTAAACGGCTAGGCGGCTGAACGGATCTAATGAAATTTGGCAGGAATTTATCGATTTTCTTTTGGGATATTATTTAATTTATTTTTTATTAGGTACCTAGATTGCGAGAGGTTACGCACTATGTTAATGGAAAACCTTAGATTCATCTATATTTTACAGGAAAATATAGCGTAGGTACTAAATGTTCCAGTGAGAGACTGGTTTAAAATAATACTTTTTGACGACCTCTGTGGCGCGGTGGGCGAAGGTCTGCTTGCGACGCAGGAGGTTGCGGGTTCGATTCCCGCCTCGGGACAAATGTGTGTACGATCTGCAGACATTGTATAATAAAAAATATCTAGGTATCTATGAATTGCATGCATTGTATTATGTATTATCTATCAGTTATCTAGTACACAAGCTCTGCTTAGCTTGGGGCTAGATAATGCTGTGTAAATTGTCCTGCATTAAATATTTATAAATACTAGCAGGGCCTCGCGTTTTCACGTAGGAATTCCGGTATAAAACATATCATGAAATGACGCTCTAAAAAATAAGAGCAGATGATAGAATTTTTGAAATCTTTCCAAAAGTTTTAAGTTTATTTTTCATTACATATAAATCTTTCCTGATTACAATATTATGATAACTATGTTCGAAGCTGCGAACCATCGCCCACAGATGAGGTAATGTTACTTCGTAATTCAGCGCGTTAGACACACTCACACTTGACCTTTTATTTATTAGTGAGGTGACCTTCTCGTGTCTGCTACTTAGTAACTGTAACGGTTTTGTCCACCTGCCATTTAACCCTCCTTTACCTTAAAATATTCTTATTCTTCACCTCAGTCAGACATGCACCAGATGGTCATGTGAAATTGTAAAAGCATTGAGTGAGTGTGTCTCCATCTACGGTGTGTGTGCTTATCCGGCCGGAGAAGGATATAGGATACATTTTATACAAGAAAATCTATGCGAAGCTACGGGCAGATGCTAATCTATCTATATATATAAAAATCAATTGCTGTTCGTTAGTCTCGCTAAAACTCGAGAACGGCTGAACGGATTTATCTTATCTTGGTCTTGAATTATTCGTGGAGGTCTAGGGAAGGTTTAAAAGGTGAGAAAAATTCGAATAGGTACCCGTGCGAAGCCGGGGCGGACCGCTAGTAATGAATAAAAAAATTGTTTGCTAACAATGAAACAAAATTAAGTGGTTCAATAGTAAGTTATCAAATAATATATAACTAGGTAGGAACAAAATAGCTAAATAGTTTCCTCCCAATTTCTTGGATCTTCATCAATTGCGGTCATCCATGGTTATCCTTGTTTTAAGTTTATGTATTTTATGTTTTTGTATTTAGGTAGGTACCTACTTATTTCATGATTATATTTACCATTTTTTTAGACCGGTTGTCTGATATTTTACCGGAAGTAACGTTCAATGTTCAGCAAATTTATGTTACCTAGTGGTTGGCGTTTCTTACAATGGTAAGGTATACCTAGGCTTGTCTGTCTATACAATAATTTTGTTTGTTTGTTTGAATTGAAAAGGATCCGAAACTACGGGACTGATTTGTAAAATTCTTTCACCATTAGAATCCTATATCCCTGATAAACATAAGCTATAGAATATTATGCATATATATATTTTTTTATATACCTTTGCGAAGCCGGGGTAGAGAAGACCGCTAGTTTAGAATATTGTGGACTTTTTATCGTCATTTATTTCACCCATAGGCTTAGTAGAATGTACTAGTGAAAAAATTCTATGTCTATGGTTTCACCTAGTACCTATACTGCCGTTTAGGTAGTTTTAAAATAATTTCGTGCTCAACGATTTTCAGCGCTGTCAACCTTACCACGGTACTAGTAAACTATTATATGTATTATCTGAGCCACGGTAATGTGACCTTACCTATCTGTTAATTTTTTTGTGGATTGGACTGTGACCTTCACGTGGCTGTCACTTAGTAACTGTAACGGTTTTGTCCACCTGTCATCGGACCCCTGGCCATATACCCCACCTTTACCCTTCAGACATGGTACTGTACTCACACTGTACCAGATGGTCATGCAACCCTACCAGAGATATTACTTTTTGTATGAGCTGCAAATAATAATAAATTATCACTAGTTTCTGCCTGCGGCTGCACGCGTTCTTTCTTTGGAAATGTCTTTGGTCCTATACTACCCGACAGATCGAAATATCTTCAAAACTACTAAATATTTAACTTTGAAATTTATAAATGGTTCAGGACTTACTATAATAATATCGATCATGTGTTTCGGAAACACGATTCCATAAATTTTCTCGATAGAAAAAATCGCAAATGTACCTCAAATTTTTACTAAAACCTTAATTTCTCAATATATACAGAAGCAAAGATCTTGAGAATAAACATAGTTATAGAACTAAGTATAAAGAACAATTTAAATGTTTCGCTTTTTTCAAATAAAGTCCTAACTAATAGATATACTAATAGATTTAAGCTAAAACTTGATTTTTGGGCTTGCGTTGCTTGCCCTGTCTCGCTCCTATGAACGCAAAATCCTATGTCTGTCCTTTTCACAAAAGATTGAGGTTGGCAAAAAAAAATTGAGGCTCTTATAGGTTATTACATTATATTATATTACTATCCCATGGGAACTGATTAATGAGATAAAAATTAGGTACCATGAGTACTTTTTTTTTTATTTGGTATTTATTTATAGTATATTATTATCTACTTAACAAGTAATATTTGTTGATATTGTTTCTGCTAGCAAAATAATATTTATTAATTGCCCTGCCTTTCTTAAATTTTCAAATTAATATCCACCCAAAGGTTGCCTGGAAGATGTCGCTTCTGAGCGATAAGGCCGTCCATTGTACTTTTATGTTCGATAGCTTTAAATTATGCTGCTCAATAAAGAATTTTGTATTGCATTGTTAAAGTAGCCTACCTACTTACATAATGTCTTTATTAAGAAAGAAAATTACAGTCAAATAATAGAATTAAATTAATACAAGTTTTTACAATAGAAACAATTGAGCTAACTGCATACTGTTGCAAACAATCTACAGGTAGCTCAACTGATCCATATCAATACCAGTCTCGCGCGTGCCGCTGGCTGCATTGCCCCGCTGCTGTATGGCAATATTGGCAATGCTGATGCGCTCTGCCAGATACTCACCAGCTCTCGGGTCACATTTTCATATTTTTCTGTAAAGTCAAACCGTGGGTTTGAGACTCATCGATCACCTTAATATTTACAATAGAATGTTCTACGCAGGTTGGCGCGAGATTCAGATTTTCTTTTGGTTTTATATCTTTCTGCATTAAAAGCTACATTACAAGCAATAAAACTAGCAAAAAGAAATTTGCAGCCACAGTTTGCAGCAAATCGTTAACTATTTTTTATGAACTCATGATAAAACTACTTCGATTCACTGGTATTTTTGGAGCACTTCGTAATTATACAAAATTTTGTGGTAAAAATCTAAATTTTCCCAAATGCTGCTTCAAACGAATCAAAGTTGAGAATTTGGTAACCAGGTATTACTAATACTAAAAAAACCTTGTTAGTTTATCCTCTTTGGGTACAATTAGCCCAAAAAGACCATTATAACGAAATTTCTTAAACACGGTTTCATAGATATTGGTTTGTAATTGTTTGTAAGCCAGGTACTTCGCGCACTTTTTATTCTTATAAAATAAAAACTGCAAAAGAAAATCGAACTGCCATCGTAAATTTAGACCTTCAAATTTCACAAATCTGATAATAATACCGAGAACCGGTGAAATGAAAAGGGTCTTTAATACTCAGAGAAAAAAAACAGTGGTGGTCGGTGAAAAAAAACAATACTTAATACAAAAAAAAAAACAATGGGTCTTCTCGTCCCGGATGGGGTGATAATAGGGCTAAAGGGGCTAACACAGACAATGGTTAGAAACGAGAACTCGCACAAACCGAACAAAAGCATTGAATATTACTTGAATAAAGTTTTACAGCCTGATAATAATAATAATGCTGGACCATTCACACAGCATTATCTAGCCCCAAGCTAAGCAGAGCTTGTGTTATGTGTACTAGATAACTGATATAGGTTGTTGACTTGTTACAATACATTACATTACATAGATATTTAAGGGTATATACAACCTCAAATTTTGTGAAAAGGACACGTAGGATTTCGCGTTTATAGGAGCGTGACAGGGCATAGCAACGGAAGCCCAAAAATCAAGTTTTGGCTTATTATCTATTAATTAGGACTTTATTTGAATAAACCGAAACATATAAAATGTTCTTTATACTTAGATTTACTACCACGCATATTCTCAAGATCCTTACTTCTATATTTATTGAGAAATCAAGGTAAAAATTAAAAGTAACTTTGCGATTTTTTCTATCGAGAAAATTTTATGGAACCTTGGTTTCGCCAGAGGTCGTCATAATAATAAATAAATAATAATTCAATTTTAAATAATAAATAAAAAAAACTGTTTGTTCGATGAGCTGTTTAACTTAAAAGTCAGTGATATTTTTATCTCGACCACGAAACGCAAATAACTAATGTTAAAACAAAAAAAATGTTTTATGAAGATAAATTTGATAATTTTCGTTCTTGTCAAAGAAAATTACAATCAGTAATACCTATACCTAATTAAATTAAAACTAGTATTTACAATTGAAACAATTTGAGCCAACTGCAGATTGTTGCAAACAATGTACCTACAGGTCGCTCAACTGATTCATATCAATAACGGTCAAAAGCGTGCTTACAATTTAATAAATTTAAAAAAAAAAAAAAAAAAAGATGCCCGACAGCATGACTATTCCCATGGGAGTTGGGGAGTCTTATAATTGTGGGGACGCTACATGCGTCGACACACTCGCGCCTTCCCATCTTCCTAGGACTTCCGTGAGGGCTGGTGCGTTTGATATACTACTAAGTAATATTACTCAACATGTTATCAGTGCCTTTTACTTATGAAGTTATGAATAAACTTTTACTTTAAGTACTTTATTTTCAATACTTTTTTGAATCGGTTATGTAGGGTTCCTTTCCTTTTGCGAAATACTTATGTACGATGGAAATGGTACGGTACCTACCATCCATGTGCGAGTCGACTCGCACTTAGCTGGTTATTATTTTAAACGGTAACAAGTTCAATAAGATCCGTTTTCACTCCCCCGGGAGGTTATATGTTTACTTACAGACTCCCCCACGGAGAATTGATGATAAATGGTATTATTGTTAGTACTTACAATACATTAGTCTTCTTGCATAAAGACTCGACTGTTTGGTGTTCCATTTACAAAGAACATACATAATTTTACTTTAATTAATTTTTGAAAATGGAACTGAAAGCGCCTTGTTGGTCATTGTTGGAAGTTTTGTTTGATTCTTTCCACCCATACTATACTTATAAATCTGTGTTTCCACCCTTAGACAATTTAACTCGCTTTTCCACGTATGGTTAGTTATTGTGGTTATTCATGGTACAATAATATACTCCGCCTCTGTATAATTTGACCATTTGTGGTTTATTATACTCTTTGCTTCCCACAGACTAGGTAGGTAGATGATACAATTCATCGTGTATGTGCGTTATGGTAGAATTTTTTTAAAAAAATCTCCTCAACTATCTATCAGAAGACTTATATTTCCATCACCATATTAAATAGAAGAATACCCAGGGCACCTTCGGCTTATTTTTTGCAAAAAAAAGTCTTAACTAAAAGATAATCAGCAAAAACTTGATTTTTGAGGTTATCCCGCTCCTTTAAACGCGAAATCCTATGCCTATCCTATTCACAAAATGGCGTCATATACCTGCCTCTTAAAAGGAAAGAGACACTTTACGTTTCACGGAAGTAGATAATTTGATTTAAAATGGCTGACCGAGGCGACAGCCGAGCTGAGGCCTTTTGTCACCTTTTGTCACAACATGATCGGTAATTTCTATTTTGAGCAATACTTGTATAATTTTCTCTTGCTAGAAAATAAATAGATGATGTTGGACAATCCACACAGCATCATCTAGCACAAAAGTGAGCAGAGCTTGTGGGTGCTGGATAAGTGTCATAAATGTGTAGCCTACCCTATCCGACAGGGTGCATAAATAGGTAAAACTTTTACCTACTTACAAAACTATCTCGATCTTCTACTTACAAAACTCTGTAGTTAATATTTTTGAGAAACAATATAGATACTAAAATACATAAATAAATGAATTATTTTTATCAAAAACACCCAGAATCCAGATCTAATATCTACAGACCGTACAAACATTGACATTTGTCCCGAGACGGGAATCGAACCCGTATAACCTGCCACCCGCTGCGCCACAGATATCGTCAAAGTCGAATATTCTAATACCTTCCTACCTTGATCGATATTCTTCGGCAGTTAAAAGCGGCGTCACGCTGAAGATCTCTTCAAATCAGAACACGAATTTGAGCAAAACCACTCTGGTCTTTCAAAAAGAAGACACAAATAACCCTTTGTAATATTTTCAAGGCGACCAACCGCGACGTCCTTCAACAGACAGTTGAAAGGAACTCTGCACTGCGTCTGCAATGCAGCAAAATCAGCTAAATTTAGCCTACAACGTATCAATTGGTGTTGCCAGTGGCGCTAGTAGCGTACATTTCACAAAGATCTGTGTTTTTCGTATGGGGCGCCGTTAGTTCCGATTTCGTCCACCTGAATAAGTAAGTTGGTAGGTCTAGAGCGCATGTCTGATCTATCGCCTTGTAGCTCGCTTCCCAGACGCGTGGGCTAATGAGGAACGAATGATTTCAGTGTGGCTAGCACGTTAAAATAAGAGTTTGCGGCCGGCCTAAGAGTTGGTATGCTACGTACTAGGGATGTAACGAATGTCAAATTTTCGACATTCGCGAAAGCGAATGCGAATGCGAGTATTCGATGCTCACATTCGCGAATGCGAATGCGAATGTTGGTATTTTGAACTTGCCGCCAACTTCACGTACTGTTTATTGGCGCGCGCGTTGTCCAATTACCAACGTTTGCTATTAGCTACCTTCAACTACCAATTACGTACGAGTAATAATGTTTATTTCATTCATTCATGACATCGACAATTCACAACCTTGATAACCACAGAATTTGAAACTGATATTGGCATAATTGTATCAAAACAGATGCAGAGCAAAAATTTAAGAAGATGAATCGTTTGATAATTGCTATCTTCGTCTACCAATCGCGTTGTTTGTTTGATAATATTTTTATCCACACATTTGTCGGTTGGAGTTGGATTTGTTTGTCTTTTATACGTTATTTTGGGAAAAATGAGTGCCTCAATGAAAACAATTAGTAAAATTTAGACCACGTTTAGACTTATTTCACTTAGTGGATGCGGAACATGCAAAATTTATAATTATAAATAGGGGTACTGGTTTAAAAGTTACATAAGCATAACGCTATCGATATAATATACACTATATCGATATATACGCTATTGTATTGAAAATTTCTGAGTATATAAAAAAGAATGGATTGAAAAACGCATTTCATATTAAGAATTTTCTTGAAAATTTCTGATAGTAGTTTTTCAATCTATTGTTTTTTATATACTCAGAAAATTTCAGTACAATAGCGTTATGCGTTAGAAAGTTACAGCCCTTTTAAGTCGGAGCCCAACTATAAATCTCAAACTTTCATATACCTAACCATTTCATTAATATTTTGAAAAATCCTGAAATACGTGTTCAACGCCTTTGTATTTTTGGTAAATTTCAAGCAAATTTGGCCACTTCGTAGAGTTAAAAGAAACACGTAAAAAACTTCAATCCTCTTTTCTTTAGGGGGTGTAATTTCCAAAACTCCTATGCTTAAAATTTAAGATTTCTAGCATATGAGATTTGGGTTTGGTGAAACTAGAAATTAACTTGTTTTTTTAATATTTAAAATATTCATATTTAATTATTAACCAGTATAACATAATAATAAAAAATAATAGACGGCCTTGTCCTAGGTCCTCCGATCAAGGTCTGTGCACGCCAAAAACAAACCATAAATTTGTCAAGTGGTTCCCGCCATTAAAAGGTTACCTTAACCCCTGGGTTAGAATGATCAATACATTGTCATTCAAAGCAAAGGCTAGGTTATTTTTCGATCTCACAAATTAGTTCCCATAGAGAAAAAATAAACATTAAACGTTTAGTTTCTTTAATTTCGTAGAAACGCGTGCAAAGCCACGGACAAACACTAGTCACCCAATCAAAGTCAGTTCAACATTTTTTTTTTTCAGTTAAGTTTTGTCAAAGTTTCTTGCAAAGTTCTTATTAAAGAATTAGCAATAAGAGTGCCATAATAAAATATAGTAATAGGCATGATGATTGTTTTTGAGACTACTCCTTGATATTTTTAAACATCTACTGAATAGAAAATAAAACATATTTCTACAAAAAACATGGATTTTGAAGGTAAAATTGAGTTTTAAAAAATGTAATTTAAATTTCGCTCTAAAACGCTACAATACTCGTGGCGACTGTCTATGACGTCACCGATGCACAAATTTTTATGATACAGAATTACCATAATATTTATATTCATTAGTATGTCTTTACAAATAAGAAATACAATCAAATAATAAAACAAGTATTAACAATATTGTCAAGAAACACAGAAGCTAGCTATTGATTGAAGAAAGTCATACGTTTACTATTACTTATTTCTGTGGTTATTCTGTGTCTTCCATTTTACTTTGTGACCACATGACGTCATGGGTCTGTGTTCTCTAATTGTAGTTCAACGTGTCATGGCGGATTATTGTATTTTGTAGATATTATTTATCAAAATAATAATTGATCATGATCAAAATTATAATACGCGTTTTGTCATGTATGGCTCTGATTTAATTTAGTAAATACATAATAATGATGCTTTTTGTTACTGTCATCATCCCTATTTACGAGATGTGCAGACTTTTTTTTATAATTCCGCATGTAAAAGAGAACAGTTTTTTAAATATATTATATTAGGTAAGTTTTTGCCCCATCAACATTCGCCAAATATTCGCATAGATTTTGGCGAATGCGGATGCGAATGCGAATATTAAAAATCCTGCGAATATTCGCGAATGCGAATGCGGATGCAAATATTCGTTACATCTCTACTACGTACCTACGGCAAAATAACCAGCCGAGCCGTAGACTTTCTTCAAGTTCTTTTCTTCTACTTTGGTTTGATTTGAGTTCGAGTTTTGAGTCCTACGGAGTTTTTTTGAGTTCTTCTCTTCTCTAACTCTTCAGCTGGGTTTATTGTCTAGGGTAGAAAAGACAAAAAATGACGTAAAAATGATATTTAGGTGTAGAGTAGAAAGCTAACGAACGGTAACACGGCGTTCGAAGGAATGATAGAAACTATTTCTGGTCTAAAGAGTTACTCTTTTTAGTAGACTAGAAGGATAAATAATAATTATAGTCCTTAAGAGCATTATTATCTAACCTTCTAGTCTACCCTAGAGATGAGTCTTAAGTGTAACCATTGCAGAGTTCAAAAAATGGATGTGGTTGTAAATTTGACTATGTATGAAGGTATGCCCGGTATGCCTTTTTAGTATGCTCGCTGATTTCGCAGTCAATCACAGATTTATAAGTATAGTACTAAAGTACAGTCAATGGCGACCTTATAGACAATTTAACCAAGATGGCGACTCAATTTGTTTTTTTTGTTGTATAGACTACTATAACAAAACTATCTTTTAAAAAGTTTTAACTATCTTGGAGTCATTCTAAAGTAGGTTTTTGTACCATACCACGAACGTCCCATTATGGTGCCATAAAAAAACTACGAAATGATTTTTTGAAAAATTTTGTACCGCAAAATTTTAAAAATAGGGTAATTATCGATCGATTATAATGTAGAATTCTGTAATGTATGTGTTTGTAATCGATGTTTTTTATGTCTGTAATCTATATGTTATAAGTATTCATCTAGTTTTGGTACTTACCAACCTTGATCGATGGAAGGCGGGGGCGGATCCCACAAATGCGGCGCAACGTTAAAGATTTCTTCAACACATTTCCAGCGAAAATAAAAGTTCATAGGCACAAAAAGTCTAACAATATACCTCTACCTAGGCTAGGATGATCTTCCCAAATTAGTCAAACCACTAATAAAGAATAATTATTCTTGTACTATATTTTAAAAAGCACATAATTTAAAACACAACGACCGCGACAACGTTTCAACTAAATAGAAGATGCTGTTCTACCTTTACCTACCTACTGCATCTGCCATGCCACGTCGTCATCTCGTTTCATCGGCGCTAGTAGCGTATATTTCTCTTATTACCTGTGTAATTAGCACGAAGCGCCGTTAGTTCCGATTTCGTCCACCTGAACATGTAAGTTGGGTAGGTTTAAAGTGGTTTTAATGCGCACGCATGTCATAGGTTCGATCGATCGTTGCCCCGGGCGACGACGACGAAGTCTGAGGGCCTCGTTTTTACGAGGGCACTCGTAAAAACCGAAATCGAAGTTTCTGATTTATTTTTGTGCAAACGCTTTATCTTTAGGTGCAACTGTAATGTTACACTTTCGTGTAACACCAAGTTAATTGAGAAGCCTACCTACCTAATTTTTCTAGCCAGAAAGATCCTAACAAATTAAAAAAATATTATAATTTATGAACAATTTTATGTAAGTGACTTGAGTAGTTTTTGCATGTCAACGAATCAGAAACTTCGATTTTTGTTTTCCGAGTAGGCCCCCAGAGAGGATACGCGTCAAGCTTCAAGTCAAGTCGCTACTTTGCGCGTTGAATAATTTGGACTCTCTAAGTTTGGACTGATGAATTACACTGCTGCCAGATCTCCTGATTTTATTTTATAGAGATTTCCTGTTAATTGATATAATGTACTTAAATCACCAACTTGTACCTTTCCGCCATTAGGAATTTATATAATAAGTTTAAAAGACCATAATTATGTACAATTATAGAACTTTCTGAAAACGGCTTGATTGTACTAGGCGAAATCTAGAGAAATCGATTCGTAAGTGCTGCCATAGTGAATATCTAGTAAAACTTTACGAAATTTGTGTACTATGTGTTGCCATGCAATAAAAATAAGAATTAGGTACGGTAGAATCTGGCACCGTAACAACATAGCTACGGAAGCTACCTTCTTCCGTAGCTATGTTGTTACGGTTGTGTGTACGGAATTACCTGACGGACTGAAAGATTGACGTACTGACAGACTGAGAGACTGACGTCACATTGACGTCAGTCTCTCAGTCCATCAGTCCATCAATCCATCAGTCCATCAGCCTGCCAGTCCGTCAGTCAGTCTCTCAGTTCGTCAGTCTGTCTGATCGTCAGTCTCTCAGTCCGTCAGTCTTTGCTCTGTGCGTAAGTCTGTCAGTCCGACAGTCCGTCAGTATTTCAGGCCATCAGACTATCAGTCCGTCAGGCCATCAGTACGTCCACAGGCTGGCCGCACACGTCCGTTTTTTTTGTCTGATATAAGGGTGTATTCGACTATCCGATGTATTACAAATTGAGGGAACGAACGCTTTCGGATAGTCGAATACGCCTATCCATAGACAATTTCCTCCGACAATCAGACAATAAAATAAGAGTGTGCGGCCGGCCTAAGGGTTGGTATGCTACGTACGGCAAAATAACCAGCCGAGCTGTAGACTTTCTTCAAGTTTCTTTTCTTCTACTTTGGTTTGATTTGAGTTCGAGTTTTGAGTCCTACGGAGTTTTTTTGAGTTCTTCTCTTCTCTAACTCTTCATTCCATGTGATTCATCCATTCCATTCATGATAGAATCGCAGATTATGTAGATGTTAACGTAGAATAGGTCTTGTTTACGTTTTACATGTTTGTTTTTGTAATTCATGATTTTTTGAACTATCCGCCTACCTCACCAATATACAAGAATCATGGCAATATGCAGGGCATGTTTAACCGAAGGAAAGGAATTACTTCAAATGGAGCAAGACTTCGTAAACAAATTTAATATTTTGACCAATCTTGATGTAAGTCACCTCTTTGGTTTAAGAAATATTTACGCTTCTTGGTGTTACCGCCAGCATAACGATGAAGTTAGCGTACATATGACCGTACTCAAAAATGGCTTAAACTATAGCAATGAAATTAACACACAAAAATTACACAAACACCGCCCAATCCATGCAAAATTTCGTAATAATTGTTCTCATAAGAACAGAGATTTATAATAACATTAATATAATACAATACATAGTTTTTATATATACATAGAAAATGAACAAATGTCTGCAGATCATACACACATTTGCCCCAAGGCGGGAATCGAACCCACAACCTCCTGTGTTGCAGACCTTTTGAACAAGACTTGAATAACATTCCGAACTAGTGTTAAGCTAGTAACTATACCAGCTTCTTCGTCTAGCTGGATTAGTATCCAACAGAGCTAGACGAAGAAGTGTTTATCTTCATATACCTCTCCCAGCGCTGAGTTCATCACTGTTTCACTGTTCACTGTAGCAATTGAAAGGGATCAACTTATGATAAAACAACTCTCTTCAGCGCATAGCTCATGTTAATTTGGTTGAAGCTGAGCTTCCATCCCAAATTTTGAATGTCAACAAAGTCCAAACCCGGAACGAATACCTGCAGATCTTACAAATATTTGTCCCAAGGCGGGAAACGAACGCGCAACCTCCTGCGTCACAGGCGAACCTTCGCCCACAGCGCCACAGAGGTCGTCAACAATACACCTAGGTCAAATTATAAATGAAACTTCTTAAATGATAATTAGGTTAGTTAGACGCTTATATATATTATATGAAAATATTAACAAATCAGGAACTAAATTACCATAGCAAGGAATTCAAGAACTTTGTTTTCAGCTAGGCCTGTCTCACAAAACATTTAAATACATTTGTCTGTTTGCCATTATATTTATATTTTAATTTCTAGATTAAACCGGAAGAAATCCTCTACACATGCCAAGAATGCTTCACTGCTGTTAACTTTTGCATTGAGTTTCGAGAAAAATGTATTTCGTCTAACTTAACATTCAAGAGTTTAAAGGTAAGAGTCCTAGATTCGTAGTTTAAGGCTTAACCCGACTCACACTAGCATTAAACAAATTGGCCAGTTTGTGATACATGTATAATTTTTTTTAAGGTAAGATGCAAGATTTTTTGCCTGTATAATCATATGAATTTGTAAGCTTACCTTAATAATTGCGAAAACGGTGCAATGGATTTTTGATATTTCCTTTGTTAAAGAGAATAATAAGATAAAGTAGGTGGCGCATGGCGGCGCTAGTTTGAGTGAGGTATGCGCCTTAAATAAAATAGGTGGTGGCGCTTATGTGCGTAGCGCCGGAAAAAAGGATTGAACTTGACTCATTGATTCATAATAATTGTAGACTAGGAATAAGTAGATGTAAAAAACCCAAGGTTTCTTTTCAAACTATCTATGTTTTTAGGTTTACATCGAATTTGGCTAGAATATTAATACATACATATTTTTCATCATGCATAAAAACGCTCGGGACAATATGTACAGATTAAACAAGCATTTGTACAGAGGCGGGAATCGAACCCGCAACCCCCTGCGTCGCGATGTCCTTCGTCCACTGCACCACAACATGTAGTGTTCCTACTCGTTGTTTTGTAAATAACTGTAACACTTTGCTTATATTTTTATTTGTAAATCCTCGGCCCCAGCAAAAAACCAGCGCAGGTTTTTTTTCTGTTAAACACCTGCATAAGCTGAGTTGGGACCATTTTGTAGCTAAGATGTTAATACTGTATCTTTTCATCCTTTCTACATTTATATTTTGTGTAAATGATTTAAGTCTTTGTAATTGTAGGTTTATTAAAAGTTTTAGTTACAAATAAATGCTTTAAACTAAAACTAAACTAAACATCACCACCACAACTTTTAAACCTGTCATTAATATTTTTCAGAAAAACACAAATGATGAGGAAAAAATAATCATAAAGGAGGAATTTAAAGTTGAATACGATGATTCTCAAATAGAATACGAGCACTTGGATACCTTCTTGACTGATGATGATGATGAAATTACACTTTCTAAGCTGTCAGCAGCGATTCACTATGATGATAACAAATTGTTGGAAAATGAGGATATTTGTGAAGGCATGGTTACCGTTAAGAGGAGATCTACTCGCGCTTGTCGAAACAGGGTAGCAAGGAAAGATGTAAAGACAATTAAGGAAAATGTTACAAGTATAGATTCGTCAGAACCCTGTGGTGAGCTATATTTAAAATATAAATCCAGGTAGCTCAACTGATCCGTAACAATATAAGACTATAACGCTATAACGCTGGACAATTCACACAACATTATCTAGCCCCAAGCTAAGCAAAGCTTTTGTTATGGATACTAGATAACTGATATACATAATATAATACAATACATAGATAGATATTTTTTATTATATATAGAAAACGACCAGAACACCCTGAACAAATGTCTGCAGATCGTACACACATTTGTCCCGAGGCGGGAATCGAACCCGCAACCTTCTGCGTCGCAGGCAGACCTTCGCCCACCGCGCCACAGAGGTCGTCATTATTGTTAACCTATAAGTGGCAACAACTAGGCTTAAGTTACCTATAAATACTAACCACTTACTTTAAATTAACTAATTAACATGTTTGTTTTCCAAATAAATTAAAAATAAACTTTATTATTTTCTCTTCAGGTTTGTGCCCAAAAATATTAAAAAACGTGGAAGACTTGAAACGGCATCTTGGACACCATAAACTTGATGTGCCATGCAGTTTCTGTCCGCAACACTTCATAGGCCTCCCACATCTTTACAGGTATAGGTGCCTAGATTTAACAGTAAAACCAAAGGTTTGGAATACCGGTATTTTGAAATACCGGTTCCAATGACCTTGACATGGTACCGGTACATCTTAAACTTTTTGTATTTACGACATGGTCTTGTTATTCTGTAACTAGACAACGTAAGCTATGTTCCTTATCAAACAAAACCTAAGATATTGTTGTTTTTGATACAAAACAAATAGGTCGAAAACATGACGTTTTCGACGTAAAGTTATGCAATATCGCATTTTGCATATTTTTGCTTACATTTCATTATAGGTGTGTATTATTAAGAAAAAAAATAACCAGGGACAGATAAATACTATTCGAATACGAAAACAACATGATATAGTAGAAATATGCTCGAATTACAAATCATTTTGGTAGTAAGTTTGTATTGGCAAATCATCATTCGCAAGCCCCATAATGTATATAAATAATGCTGAAAAAAAATGGCTCTCCATCTGCTAGGAGAGTGCAGAGCGCTAATGCAAAAACGTAGCATCCTGCACAGCCCTGCACAGCCCAGACGAGCTAAGAGACATCACCCTGATGAAAATCCTACACTTTCTAGCAGCTGCAAGGGTTGATGATGATGATGATGATGATTCTTAGTTAATGGCAATATGAGTCTGGTTGGACTCTTTTCTGCCAGTGTCAAGTAATGGAAAATAATAGCAAAATATGAGTTAGCAAGTTATGAAGAATGTTGATATTTTCACCAGAGCCTAGTTCGTTATCTAGCAGGGTACACCACGTGCAGGTTAGATTGGCTTGGGAGACAAGATCTTGGAGTCTCCCTTGTACCCCCTCCCTTGTAACCCGCTGCAAGGGTTAGTGGCGAATTATGAACGCCGCAGCTTCAGAGGTGAACGTAGAAAGTGGCGATCACAAAAAGCCTGTCAGCATGTGATATGGCCGCAGTGACACCCAAAGCAAATAAAAAATAATAGATAATGCTGTGTAGATGATTGTTATGTAGTATTTATCATCTCATCTCAACAGCCTATATTGGTCCACTGCTGGACCAATAATTATTTACAGAAGAATTTTTCCTTTGCAGTCACAGAATTCTGCACATTCCTGAAAGCAAAAGGCGATGCCATTTGTGCAAGAAAATGGCTTGGAATATTGAGTTTCTAGAATTTCATTACATGCGAGTTCACAATATGGCTGACAAGGTATTTATTTTTTTCATTTTAGTTTTCCTCCTCATTGGGGATCTTGAAGGGGGAAACATTCCAGTTTTGACTATTTATAAACCTGTGTTTATAGTATTAAATTTGACTTGTCTAAGTGCTTATTTTGTAAGCCTAAAGAAATAAAGTTATTGAGTTTGAGTTTTTTCCCCTTTTCGTCCTTAAGGAAATTCAAGGGGGAAAACTGGAATGATTATTTTTGTATTCCAGTTTTCCCCCTCAAGGGGAATTTCTAGAATAACCCTCTATATCTTCGGCCACAACTGAGGTAATTTAACTTCGGAACAGATACCGCACTTAGATACTCATTAACATCATCATCAGCTATATTAGTCCACTGCTGGACATAGGCCTCCCCTAAAGAGCGCCATAGCGTCCTGTCTTCAGCTTGCCAAATCCAGCATCTGCCAGCAGTACATAATAATACATCTGACAGAGAACCAAGATTATCGACATAGCGCAAAGGATTAGCAAGCTGAAGTGGCAGTGGGCTGGCCATATTTCAAGAACCGACAACCGCTGGGGTAAACGTGTTCTTGAGTGGAGACCGCGACTCGGAAAACGTAGTGTAGGACGCCATCAGACTAGGTGGGATGACGATTTGCGAAAGACTGCTGGCAGATGCTGGATGCGGCAAGCTGAAGACAGGGCGCTATGGCGCTCATTAGGGGAGGCCTATGTCCAGCAGTGGACTGGTATAGGCTGATGATGATGATATTTGAGAGAAGCTATGCTATGCCCTGTCTCGCTCCTATAAACACGAAATTCTGTCTATCCTTTTCATAAAAATTTGAGGTTGTATATAGGCCCTTAAAAAATCTTTCTCGCATGTTTAAGGATGAACGTCTTCGATGCAAGCTATGTACCACAACGACAGCGTCCGTGAAGCAAATGCACCGCCACATGAAGAACCACGCTGACCTCATACACAAGTGCAAAGTGTGTCATAAAAGGTGCGAGATTAATTTAAGGTGAAGTAGGTCCTAAAACCCAGGTTTTGTCTGTACGAAAAATCAATTTTAAGGCAAGAAAACGGTTTATTCCCATTTGTCACCCTGATCTGTCCCCTTAGGGGGACAAATAGGAAAAAAAGGTTCTATCTGTCCCCCTGTTAGTCACAAGGGGACAGAAAGAACTTTTACACTATTTTTAAAATCTTTTTTGATTTCCATCGAAAGTTTAGGATTTTAGTTAGTTATGGGAGTTGAAATACGATTGATTCAAATTGACTCTATAGAAAAAATCGCAGTTTTCTCTAAATTTTAATTTTTACTACGAGAAACCAGTTTCATTTGCTAGTTATTTAACATATTTTAATGAAATGTCACCTAAAAATACTTAACTAAACACTTAAGAGGATTATGGTTTTATTTTTTTGCGAAAGAGTATTATTTTAGAGCAATATCAAATTTATAAATAAAAAGCAGTGAAATTGCTCAGATGGTACGGAGACGGTATTATTGCGTTTATCCTGATAATGTTTCTTTGTTTGCGCAAACCAATGTTTTCAACTATCTGAACCAATTCTGATCAATTGTTTTGTGCGCCAATACTAATATTTCAGTGTTCGTTGCTATGTTTGATGAAAAGCAATTCTTATAAGATGGATAGATAATTATACATATTTTTTTATTTTATATTGAAAACGACCAGAACACTCTGAATAAATGTCTGCAGTTATTACCCACATTTGTCCCGAGAGGCGGGAATCGAACCCGCAACCTCCTGCGTCGCAGGCAGACCTTCGCCCACCGCGCTACAGAGGTCATTCGGCTAATATTCATATCATGGCATATATATAAATAAATAATGCTGGACAATTCACACAGCATTATCTAGCCCCAAGCTAAGCAGAGCTTGTGTTAACTGATATACATAATATAATACAAAGATATTATAAATTTATTTTATATAGAAAACGACCAAAACACCCTGAACAAATGTCTGCAGATCGCACACGCATTTGTTCCGAGGCAAATATAATGAGATTTAAACTGTGCCGAATTATTTTAAAATCAACATTCCATCATGGTATATATCCCGTTATGATTTTAAATGACTTTTACTTATTTAATTTAATTTATATGTATTTTCTTGTTTCAGTTTCGCCCGTTCTCATACCTTGCGACTTCATGCATACGTCCACAGCACTGACAAGCTGCGGTGTGACCAGTGTGATTTTGTCACCAACCACCCAAAAGGACTAGCGGTAAGACTAAGAAAATATTCAAAGCGGAATTTAAGGCTGGTCTTTCGAAAAAAATCAAAATTTTTATGATCTTTTAAATCCTACTGCTGTTCAAATATGAAATCTAGGATTCTTACCCCCGAATACTCAAATGCATCTCTGGTTTAAGCGCGTCTCATCATCATCAGCCTATATTTGTCCACTACTGGACATAGGCCTCCCCTAATGAGCGCCATAGCGCCCTCTCTTCAGCTTGCCGCATCCAGCATCTGCCAGCAGTCTTTCGCAAATCGTCATCCCACCTGGTCGGAGGGCGTCCTACACTACGTTTGCCGAGTCGCGGTCTCCACTCAAGAACACGTTTACCCCAGCGGTTGTCGGTTCTTCTCGAGATATGGCCAGCCCACTTCAGCTTGCTAATCCTTTGAGCTATGTAGCGCGTCTCAAGTGACGAATTTATGACACATTTTCATTGAAAACTGTCAAAAAATCATAACTTGAGAAGTGTTTAAATCTGAGTTGTGTTGTGTTTGAGTATTCGCGGGCGTTATACTCCTACATCTAATTTATTTATTTAATAACACTTTATTCTACAAAAAAGAGAAAATACATGAAAAACATAAAAATCTTGTATCAAAATATAAATTTACTGTTCAAAAGGCGGCCTTATCGCGAGAGCTATTTCTCCCAGGCAACTTTACATTTCATTCTGTACAAAAGCGCTAAGATAGTTTTTGATTAGTTGTTTAAGTTTGATGAAAAAAATAATCTATAATATCTCAATTTTGATACAAATTCGCCTTCTTTTCCCAAACCGTATGTCTTACTGACTTGATTTTTGTATTGAAAAATAAAGCAATCTGTAATCGCGAATCTGTAACCCTGCCTGGGTTACAGATTCGCGAAAATAAATATTTGATTACTTGAACCGTATTCCTTTAATTAGAAGAAATCTTGATTTTTGCACACGCGGTTTGTTCCTTCCCGCTCCTATGAATGCGAAATTCTATGCATATCATTTTCACAAAACGGCCTTTGAAGAGGCCTCTTAAGTCCGTTTTTTCCCGTTGCATATGTTTTTTTTTTCTATATTATTGGACAATACAATAAGAATCCGCTCAACTGTCTGTTTGTATGTTATGTGTCTAATAATTCTTTTGCCTTGTTAATACGCCTTGACGACCTCTGTGGCGCGGTGGGCGAAGGTCTGCCTGCGACGCAGAAGGTTGCGGGTTCGATTCCCGCCTCCGGACAAATGTGTGTACGATCAGCAGACATTGGTTCAGGGTGTCCTGGTCGTTTTCTATATATAATATAGAAGCGCGTGCGTTCTATATATAATATACATGCGCGAATTCGACTCGGACTTTGCCGGTTTTTGAAATGTCTCTCAATTAGATTTCATAGTGCTAATAAACCACTATAGATAAGTGCCTCAGTGCCGAAGTGTTTATTGACGTTAGTTTTGTAGTTCACCCAACGTTGGAATAGACCACTTTAAAATAATTGAGAGGTTATTATCAAAACACTTTACCTATTCAAACTCATATGAGCGAGATAGCTTGAGCCTCTGTTTTTGTGAGCGAGATTGCATGAACCTCTGTTTTTGTTGACTTAAAAGCTTAACGCAACGCAATAAAGTCTATTATTTCGGGCGTTGGCATTCGTATTCAAAGGGTTGAAATGTTCTTTTCTGTGCAGATGAATTTTGCCGATGAGACTTATTAAAGTGGTCAAACTGAACCTACATTTGTTTTCAGCATCACCAGCTAAAAAAACACACAGAAGGCAGAGTGTACTGCAAAGTCTGTCACCGCCCGTTCAGGACTCAGGCGCTCTGCGACACACACAAATGTAAGACCACTGAGTCCATTGTGTGCTCTGTGTGTGGGTTCGTAGCTAAGGACGATAAGAGTGTAAGTACACTAGTCTAATGAAACACAGAAGGCAGAGTGTACTGCAAAGTCTGTCACCGTCCGGTCAGGAATCTGCGACACAAAAATTTGCCACTGCTACACACACGTAGGTAAATTTGGTTAGGATAATCAACACCGCTTTGTATTAAAGGCATTGTGCTTTTGACTGATTTCTTTATAAAGCGTTTAACAAAAATGATGAACCAAACTTCAGGGACATCACTAGACTAGGGCAATAACTGATCAATTTATTGTCATAGAATCGAGGAAAAATACATTTGTGGTACCGGTACCACCTACCAGCATCTAAGGTGCGTGGCCCGCTCCGATGATGTCGCGGGTCATTGACCGCCGCGGTCAACGACCCGCGACGAAAGTGTTTTTTGTTTTGTAGTGGATGTTAGCTAATACGTAGGCCTTTTTATCTTTGTATGTTAATGAGTACATGCATTGGTCTAGTAGTAATTTGATTCTCACATATTTTTTCAAAAACTATGTCAGTGTTAATATTTTTCCCGTGTTCTATGATCAAAGCTGAACTTCCCCTGAAAGTAATCTTTATTAGTTAAGTTAATTACACCCTTTGAGTTCATAAAAGTAAAATAACTTATCTTTGCTTTAATACAATAAAAGTAAACTTATATCCTTGACTTTTTTGTTATATTAAAATTTCTGGGCTGATTTAAATTAACAAAGATCATGGAAATGTTGATTTTCTTGAAAGACCAGCCTGATATTTAGTCAAATCATCTTATTTTATTTCCAGTATCGGAAGCACAAAAGCGTCCACGACGCAGTAATGAGGTACAAATGCGAGCAATGCCCAGCCAAGTTCCGTTCTAAGAGCAGTCTCAGTATACATCGGGATAAGCATGCGGGCACGCCGAGACGGATATGCGGGGTTTGCGGACGCGCGTTCTATTCCGCATCAGTGCTGATCAAACATAAGCGGATACACACAGGTGCGTTGGTTGTATGTAGGTAGATAGATAAGGCTACATTTTAGTTCCGTTCTAAAAGCAGTCTCAGTATACATCGGGATAAGCACGCGGGCACGCCGGGACGGTTATGCGGAGTATAGCGCCCTGTCTTCAGCTTGACGCATCCAGCATCTGCCTGCAGTCTTTAGCGGTTGTACCTATCGATTATAAAACCTCCTTGAAGTCGGTAATAAAATAGATAATTATAAATACTATTTAACGGGTATTCTTATTAGGTATATATATTACAATATATTGTCCAGAATTAATAAAATAAATAAATAATGCTGGACAATATGGAATATATTCACTCACGATAACCGCTGGGGAGTAAAGGTTCTCGAGTGGCGGCCACGATACAACGCGAAACGGAGTGTTGGGAGACCATCAACTCGATGGACCGACGACATCGTAGCGGTCGCAGGGGGTCGATGGATGGAGGCGGCTCAGGACCGCTCTTTGTGGCGTCGTATATGGGGGAGGTCTATGTCCAGCAGTGGACGTATATGGGCTGACATGATGATGATGATGATTTATACTCACAAACATGTTCGTGAAGACACCAATCGCAATACACTCGGGTTTGTTTGCCTTTAACTTCGGTTACTTGCGATGCGCATAGAGTTAAGAACATTCAAGCGGATATTTCAAATATTGTTTATTTTTGTATGAAAATAAAAAATAGCTAATTATAAAAAGTCGGAGAACAAACGTTTTTGCTGATGATGCTAGGAACCTGCAGGGCTATTTAATTCATTCGATTCGTTTCCGCAGCGGAAACGTCCGATTCGAATTCGATTCCGCGGACGCTATTTTGATTTCGTTGCGGATTGATGATCGAAAGTATGAAACTCTCCTAACAAGGATCCGAATTCGAATGTCAATAGTTTTCGAATCCGCTGGTTTAAAATAGTGTTCTTCGACAAAGTTTTCGATATCGAATCCGAAGGCCTTTCCGGCCAATTAAAATACCCCTGCTGGTCACCAAAGGTTGCTGGTCTTTTAAAAATAACCGTGATAATTATTATTTCTTGTTGTAGGTGAGAAACCGTACGTGTGCGAAGTATGCAACAAAGGATTCACAGGAAACCATAACTTAAAGGTTCATATGAAGATACACGGGATATACAACTTGATCAAGTCAAAAACTGCGAGAGAAGATGACAGCTTGGATATTGACCAATAAATATTTATAATTAACTTTTAACGGGTATTTATCACCAAAGTCATCGATATTAAGTATAAGCAAGCTGAAATGCAAGTGGGATGGCCATATCTGGCGAAGAGCTGGCAACCGCTAAGGTGAGTCGTCTTGAGTGAAGACCGTGACTCGATAAACGTAGTGTAGGACGCCATCCGACGATTTGCGCAAGACTGGCAGATGCTGGATGCGTCTAGTTGAAGAAAGGGAGCTATGGCGCTCATAAAGGGAGGGCTGTGGACTAATACAGGCTGGATGCGACTTAACTTAACCCCGTCGAGTTTGGGGTGTGCGTTATCCCAGCGACATGTAGACTCGGATCAAGATGAATATATATAGAAAAATCAGAGTGCTATGCCCTGTCCCACACTCGTTTGCCGAGTCGCGGTCTCCACTCAAGAACACACAGTAGTGTGGGACGCCCTCCGACCAGGTGGGATGACGATTTGCGAAAGACTGCTGACAGATGCTGGATGCGGCAAGCTGAAGACAGGGCGCTATGGCGCTCATTAGGGGAGGCCTATGTCCAGCAGTGGACTGATGATGATGCCCTGTGAATGAGCCCCAAAAATTCAATTTGTGCGTGGTTGGTTAGATTTGTCTTCCCTACCACTTTGATCCATAGATGATGATTATAAAAGATGGTGATTTAAAAGTTTTTATTTTATGTTAAAATTTTAGTGATTAAAATGTTGTATTTCGTTATCGTTGTGAAGTTTTTATTTATACTAGCGTCCCGCCCCGGCTCCGCACGGGTTTCCTAGACTATTTAGAATAGAATAGTATGTATTTATTTGTAACTTTATCAACAACGTTTCGTTACAGAATTTTCGGGTCACTATAATGCACGACAATTTATTGTACGGCCGAATAATGTACAACCTGATAATTCGTGTCAAAACCTATTAAAATTGGAAGCCATGACACGGATTATCAGGGTGTACATTATTCGGCCGTACAATAAATTGTCGTGCATTATAGTGACCTGAATTTTCACTACCAACGCCTTTCAGTAACAAGTCTGTTATGACTAGTGTGCTTATCAGAGGTCTGAAGAGGATATATTTTATATTAAAAGTTTTTGGTGTGATTTTGTTTATTTGCATGTATAACATTCCTCTTGAATCACTCTATCTTTTAACAAAAACCGTATCAAAATCCGTTGCGTAGTTTAAAAGATCTAAGCATACATAGGGACAGACAGACAGCGGGAAGCGACTTTGTTTTATACTAGTAGTGTAGTGATTGAGTATATCAGTCATCTAGTACACATAACACAAGCTCTGCTTAGCTTGGGGCTAGATAATGCTGTGTGAATTGTTTAGCATTATTTGTTTATTTCTAATTATTTCCAGTCTTTTCATTCGAGAGCCGGGTCTCTAGTTACGAACTGCCAACGTAATAATACTAGCAAGTAACGCCTAGGATTGCTAAGCGCGGAACACAAGGCGCCGCGCGGCGAGTCCACAATCTCTGAAGAACAGAATCTCCTGGAATGGTCGCGTGCGCGGCGGCTGCTGGCTAATAGTAAACGTTTTAGAGCTACCTCAAGAATCTGCTTTGAACCATCTCAAATATATTGTAATAAATACGTTATAGTATATAATTGCTATAGTAAGCTAATTCTTTCAATTAGATTTTAGTTATGTTATTTTGTATAGCCCCAACGGTACATGTTTGAAACTTTTTACATCTACCTACTTATGATCCTCTGAGTATACTTCTTAGTTTATGATCCTCTGAGTATACTTCTTAGTTTATGATCCTCTGAGTATACTTCTTAGTTTATGATCCTCTGAGTATACTTCTTAGTTTATGATCCTCTGAGTATACTTCTTAGTTTATGATCCTCTGAGTATACTTCTTAGTTTATGATCCTCTGAGTATACTTCTTAGTTTATGATCCTCTGAGTAGACTTCTTAGTTTATGATCCTCTGAGTATACTTCTTAGTTTATGATCCTCTGAGTATACTTCTTAGTTTATGATCCTCTGTAACAACTGAATAAATAATCGAATTTAGACTGCACTCTATCTACTCAAGTACTCACGTTGCTTTTAGAACTTTCTGGAAACACAAAATAAAAAAAATCACTGTCTTATTTGGGTTCAGATTCAGAAATGCAAATAAGTGGTAGGTATTGATAGATGTCAGAGATAATTTATAGCTAACAAGATTCTGTTCGCGGAGAAATGCACATACATAGCAGACCATAGGGGACGGACAGACAGGAAAGCGACTTTGTTTTATACTATGTAGAGATACCATTGTTGAATATATTTGATGTTTAGAACAGAGTACCTATAATAATAATAATAATAAATAATGCTGGACAATTCACACTATAGGTCATTGTATTACGATCGTAGCTTAAATTTATTTGATCTACCTATTATAATATTAATATATGATTAAATAATGCTGGAGAAATCACACAGCGTTATCTAGCCCCAAGCTAAGCTGAGCTTGTGTTATGGGTACTAGATAACTGATATACATAATACAATACATAGGTATGTTAAATAGATAGATATTTTTTATTATATATAGAAAACGAGCAGAACACCCGGAACAAATACCTGCAGATCGTACAAATATTTGTCCCAAGGCAGGAATATAACCCGCAACCTCCTGCGTCGCAAGGCGGACCTTCGTCCACCGCGCTACAGAGGTCGTCAGGTGATGATTTAGAATGATGATTTAGCTACCTAATGCCCGCGGCTTCACACGCTTTTTTCCGGAATAAATAGTAGCCTATGTCCGACATCGGGATACCAACCTCCCTGCTGAATTTCATTGAAATCCGTTTAGCCTTTAAAACATGAAAAGATAGCAGACTGACAAATAGACAGACACCCTAAAAAATTATGGATATAAAGTAACAGATTATAACCAGGTAGGCATATTTTATACGTAGAATCACAAAGGCCAGAATAAGTATTTGCTTTGAGTCAGAGTTACTTTCGAAAAGTATGGATTTTTAAGCTATGTCAAGAGTATTAAAACATCTTTAACTATTACATTTATTAATAAGAGAATACTGTAACACACAAATCACACGGATACGGAGTGACAAGGTTATTTATCTTTTTATGGACATTTCTAATATGCTTCTGTTGGAAGACGTCAAAATCTTTTACTGATATCGGATTACTATCACTAGAATCACTGCTTATATCTCCTGCATCTTTTATATTTATATCATCAATATATTCTTCATTAGTTACTAAAGTGTCCGTATTATAATCATTAGTCGCTATTGTCTCCAAATAATCATAGCTGGAATCACTGTCTAAGTATTCTGCGTCGGTGAATTCATCTAAACGATTTTCTTCAGTTGCTATAATTTCTAAATCATCATCACTATTTGCGTTAGATTCTTCAGTTAACTTATTATGTGTATTTGCGTTATTATCTGATGTAAGTTTGAATATACTATTGTTCGTATCTACATTATCTTCTACATTTAAGTTTAACTCAAAATTGTTTTCGCTGTGACAAGCAAACAAGTCGCTTCGTAGTTTTATTCTTGGTTCGTTGTGAGATAACTTTTTTGGTGTATCAGTTATATCCCGTTTATCTTTAGCTTCAATTAAATCTTTTATCGGATCACTTGGTACTTCATCGAAATTACCGTCTAAGCTATCATCATCTATATCATTCGATCCAGTATCAGATATATTAAGATACTCCTCTTCAATATTATCATCTTCAGAATCTATAACGGAATCATCCACGTCATCAGGGTCAATGACCGATACTTCCACTCCTGTGTACGATATACTCTGCGTTCGAGCAACTTTATTTATAAGATCATCTTCATCAGAGAGCAAAACTTGAGACTTGACTTCAAGTTCTTCCGTTGCTAAAACCTCTTTATTAGTTGTTTCTTCTTCTGAGCCAGCCAGATTGTTTTTATTAAGATTGATCTTAGTAACTTCTAAGTCTTCGGTAGTAAAGGCGGTTTCTTCGTTTTCTGCGTTTTGTTCTGTTAAGTTTGTGTACTCTTCGGAATCCGATATCTCAACCTCTACTATTTCTATACTGTCATCGAAATACTCTATATCATCATTGTTAATTTCATTGCATTCGGAATCGCCTAATTCGTTTTTAATTGATACTCCTTCATCTACCGCATTTTCATTCACTTCATCAGTTAGATTTATTGTTTCTTTAGGTTTTGTATTGCCGTTATCTACTGATTCTAATAAAACTTCGTTTCCAGTGACATCTTCGAATTCAGCCATGAATTCTCGTTTTATCTCGATTTCTTTCATATTCTCCGTTCCTTTTTCATTATTACATTCCTTGATGTTTTTATTGGTAGCAACAAAAATACAATTTAACTTGTGGCTATCTTCTGTAGTTAGAAAATTACTTATTGTAGTATTGTTGTTAGAACCATTCGATGATTCTTGCGCTTTTGAATCAGATCTCTGTAACTCTTCAATCATATATGTACAAGTCACATTTTCTGGGCTAGCTAAATCGTTTTCATGGCCGTCTTGTACGAGGCTATCTTGTAGTAAAATACTTTCCCTTTTTATTATTTTATCAACAGCTGAATTGCTCTCTTCTAAATTAACGTTAGTGTTATTTGACAATAGTCCTTCTATTTTTATACCATTTGCTATACCATCTATAGAATCCCGAAGTACAGTTATTTCTGTTGCTTTTTGTTTTGCGTTTTTAATACCCGGGTCTAAGATACAACCTTTTCGTTTTGTAGCTTTTATATTTGTAACTTTTTCATTTAAGTTCGGGATAAAAATCATAGCATTCGGTTCTAGAGGGTTAATAACTCTCGGTTTCAATCCCAGATTCAATATGAGCTCCATTTTCTTATCAGCTTCAGTTAAAGCCTCCATACGCTGTTCTACCTCCTTTTCATACTGACTTATAAACTTCTTTATAGTCTTCTCCGTCTGAGCTAACAATTCTTTTTTTATCTCAACCTTCACACCGTGGGTTACCACGTGTTTTCTCAGCTCAGAATTCATAGCAAAAGTTTTAAAACAAACCTTGCACGCGAACAATGGATCACCAGGATGGCATCTCTCGACATGCGTCAGCAAATTGCATTTCTGATTGAAAAATCTAGTGCACTTTTCGCAGGAAAATGGCTGTTCTCCCGTATGCAACCTCATATGCATGGATATGCTATCTTTCCGTAGGATTTTCCCGCAGACCGTGCAACTAGACATGACCTTTTTCTTACGGGAAAATAGCTTGTGACAGTTCTGTATTCGGTGCATGCTTTCGCCGTCTATATTGTTATCTGAGTGGATAAGCATGTGTCGTTTTAAATAGCTGCTAAATGGGAAGATTTTATGACAGATTTCGCAGGGGTATTGTTTTTCTCTCGCGTGGACTCGGAGATGTGTTTGTAGGTTGGTTTTCTGGTTGAAGCCTCTACCACAGAGGTCGCATGAGAAGGGTAGTTCGCCTGAAAAGAAAATTAATATCTTCTTAATGGCCGTATTTCATATGAAAACGCCCACAACAGACGGAGACCAGTGATCATCAGACCAGCTTGATGGTAGGTGCCATGACATTGCATTGTCACTGAACTGTGTTGGCTCTGAGGCAGCTTAAAAATGGAAAAGCCCCCGGTGAAGACGGAATATCATCAGAGCTTTTGAAAGCCGGAGGAACCCCTGTTTTACAGGAATTACAGAACCTCTTCAATGCCGTCCTACACAGTGGGAGAACTCCAAAGGCATAGGGCGGGAGTTTGGTGGTCCTCTTTTTTAAGAAGGGCAATAAATACCTCCTTAGAAATTACAGGCCCATATCGCTCCTGAGCCATGTCTATAAGTTGTTCTCACGAGTGGTCACGAGTCGTCTCGCCAGAAGACTCGACGAGTTCCAGCAACCGGGACAGGCTGTGTTTCGCGGAGGATATGGCACCATAGACCACATACACACAGTGAGGCAGATTATACAGAAGTCCGAAGAGTATAATCAGTCCCTGTGTCTGGCCTTTGTGGACTATGAAAAGGCCTTTCATCATCATCATCATCAGCCTATATCAGTCCACTGCTGGACATAGGCCTCCCCTAATGAGGGCCATAGAGCCCTGTCTCATCCGAGAGTTTAGACTTCTTGCCAGTGCGCTGCATTTTGCAGAACTTGATGCCCTCGTCTCTCAACGTTTCGACTAGATTGTGTAGGGTCTCGTCAGCGTCATCAATGGGTTCCAAGGCAACAAATCTATCCCTGAGAAGCTGCTGAAAACTAGAAAGGCCTTTGACTCTGTCGAAATCTAGGCTGTTCTGGAATCCTTACAAAGATGCCAAGTAGACTATCGTCTTGGATAAAACCAAGGTCATGATCAATAGCCACATTGATCCGGGACCGGTCGTCGTACATGGTCATCTTCTCGAAATTGTTTCCGAGTACACTTACCGTGGGCAGACTCTGCAGTAGGGTAAAAACAATTTCGAGAAGGAGGCCAAGAGGAGCTAGGTTAGGCCGCGTTTGGCAAACTACGTCGAGTCTTCTCGTCATCCATACCGCAATGCTTGAAAACGAAAGTTTTCAATCAGTGCGTCCTACCCGTCATGACCTACGGAGCTGAGACGTGGACACTCACGGTAGGGCTGGTCCACCAGTTTAAAGTCACCCAGCGAGCTATGGAGAGAGCTATGCTTGGAGTTTCTCTGAAGGATAGGATTCGCAACGAATACATCCGACAGAGAACTAAGGTTATCGGCATAGCTCAAAGGATTAGCAAGCAATATAATCTGATATTTTATAGTAAGCCTTTTGACAAATTTTCAAAAATATCCTATGTTTGAAAATTTGTTTGAATTTATTTATTTATGATTTAGCAACTCACTTGGAGTTTTGTTGTAGAAGCGTATACATTGTCCTTTAAAAGATACATTAATCTTGTGTAGCCTAGTTGTGGGCACAGCAATTTTATTCTTATTACTTAGTATTTAAATTATGTATATCGCTATATTTGGGGAACCGATTACGTGCAGGTTAAGTTGACTTGGGAGACCAGAAGTTAGACTCCCTCTTGGAAAATACTGGAATAGCTTACCTGTATGAAGCCTGACATGGATCCGCAGTCCATTGAGGTTATGAAATTTCTTCCCGCATATATTACAAACGGTGCAGTAGTTTCTATGCCTTTCTAGTTTGAACTCATCCGGGAATCTGTACAGACAGCAAGTACATATAAACAGGTTCTTAGGATCGTGGTGTTTGTAATGCTTTCTTAAAGTCTTCGATTGCTGGCAGCGGTAATCACACTTTTCACAATATAAATAGGTATTAATTTTGGGTTTTGGTATGTGATATCTCGTATCTGCCTTCACAGGGAGATTTTCTTGTTTTATTGAGTTTTCCACTTTTATTGAGCATTTATCTTTTATATTTAAATTGTCTTCGGTTTTCATAGGAAACTCTTCTGTACTTATGTTTTGTAAGTTTGAGTATTCTTCATTTAAAGTTTCTTTGTTCAAAGTTTCTTCGTTTGAAGTTTCTTCATTCAAAGTTTCTTCGTTCTCGGTTGATTCAGTTTTGATGGAAACAAGCAGTTTGTTTTTTAATTCTCTCTTTTCAGCGATGTTAGTTATTTCCGTTAATTCTTTGTCTGGATCAGTTATTATAGTTTTTTCAGTTTGAGAAATTACAATGGGTTTGAAAACTTCATTTTCGAACTCGTCTGATAGGGATTCTGAAAAAAGAAACTTTAATTAATAAAAAGCAAATATCAATAATAAAAAATAACAATGAAAATTACAATTCAAAAAAAATCATTTGCTCCCCTTGGAGTAGTTGCCGCGAGCAACTATATTTTGTAAGCCTGAAGAAATAAAGTTATTGATTTGAGTTTTTTACCACAAGTGTATCAACATTGTGACAAGACAAGAGTGAGTAGGTATCTTCTAGACCTTCGTGATACATCGTTGGCCACATCTTCACTTTCCATCAGGTGAGATTGTGGACCAACGGAGGTCTATAAACTATGAAACTTAAATAAAAATGTACCTACGGTGGATTAAATAAATAAAATATCACAATACTAACCTCCGTGGCGCGGTGGGCGAAGGTCTGCCTGCGTCGCAGGAGGTTGCAGGTTCAATTCCCGCCTCGGAACAAATGTGTGTACGATCTGCAGACATTTGCTCAGGGTGTTCTGGTCGTTTTCTATGTATAAAAAAAATATCTATCTATGTATTGTGTTATGTTATATTATGTATATCAGTTATCTAGTACCCATAACACAAGCTCTGCTTAGCTTAGGGCTAGATAATGCTGTGTGAATTGTCCAGCATTATTTATTTTTTATTTACTAACCCATAAACTCTTCCTTGAATTGCTCCCATTCATCCACGTCATCCAGCTCTTCTTTTACAGTGACTGTCACCTCGGGCGCCGCCTCCGACCCGTCATCCATGAACGACACTGCCTTAACAGCAGTCGTCGTTAGGTGGTACTTGGTAAAGTCTAGTGTGCCTTGCATCTGAAATATTAATTTTAAGACATTGTTTAAGAAAATATTAAAAAAGTCAAAACTCGTGCTTTATTTCTTTTACATTTTTTTTGTTTATTTATTTATTTAAAACTTTATTGCACTAAGGTACTAAGGGTGGAGCTTATAAGCTCAAGGAGCTAATAAGCTCCCGCTAGAGCGGGGATGCTCGGAGTTTCTCTGAAGGATAGGATTCGCAACGAATACATCCGACAGAGAACCAAGGTTATCGACATAGCTCAGAGGATTAGCAAGCTGAAGTGGCAGTGGGCTGGTTATATCTCTAGAAGAACCGCCAACCGGTGGGGTAAACGTGTTCTTGAGTGGAGACTTCGACTCGGCAAACGTAGTGTAGGACGCCCTCCGACCAGGTGGGATGACGATTTGCGAAAGACTGCTGGCAGATGCTGGATGCGGCAAGCTGAAGACAGGGCGCTATGGCGCTCATTAGGGGAGGCCTATGTCAAGCAGTGGACTAATGTAGGCTGATGATGATTATGATGATGACATGCCGTTAGGGGAGGCCTACGTTCAGCAAACGGACTACCATAAGCTGATGATGATGATGCCATGAGTAACACGGGCATACCTTACCAATGTGAGTGAAGTCACGCGCAGAAGCTTGTAGGTAATAAAACATGTAGGTAACTATTTTGAAATGTTACCTCAATGCCAAAAAGAAGCCGGGTTGTAAGAATTTTTTCAGTTTTCTGCGACATCTCGAAGAACCTCCACAACCTTTGCAGTTGGGCATTACAGATGAAGCAGATTGACTCTGGTCTTCCATCTTCAATGCTGAGCTGAAAAGAAAAAGGACAGATTTTATTTCTCTTGTCTACTCCAGTCTTTAATGGAGTAATATTTTCCATGCTGTAATTTATGACACCCTGTAACTAAGAGGACACATAGATTTAAAGATAAATCTTGAATTTAGTATGTTAATTATAAAAATCACACTGTTCAAAGCATTCTGTACATCTTTGTATACCAGTCTGTGGGTCAGTTATGCCTTAAAGGCACCTCAGCCCCAAGATAAGCAGAGCTTATAAAGATAGGTAGGTAGGTAAGTTTATTTAGTAAAAATAAAAGGTATTATTATAACAGCTTACCTACATGATAAATCGATAAAACTTAAATAAATCATGGTTATTGACATAGAAGAAAGATATCAAATTTTGGTAAATATCCCATCATAAATGACTTCTATGATAAATCGACTTAAAATACTTGGATAACCAACATAGATTCTTAGACATGTTAATTTATTTATTGATCTTCAGGCACTTTGTTATGGTATAAAACATATGAAGGGAAAAATCTCAGATAATCCTGATAAGTTACGAGTAGATACTATTCAGTCTGTCCTCTACCTTTCCATGTTTTCACTGTGCACCTTCTCAATTTAGCCACAATAAACAACTTAACCTGTTCCAAACCATTTTCACACCATGGTTGCAATAAAAAAATACACATTTTAAATGGTCCGCCATTCTAATTCTAAGTTGAGGAACTGGGATCTGCACTGACATCTCCCTTGGGTGTGTTGTGTATTGTGCATTGTACCCCGGCCTAACCAAGTCCCAATCAGCCTAGCTCCTTGAAGTACTGGTGCAGAACTTTTGGCAATTGACATGTTTATTTCAAATTTTCTGTAGGTGTGGACAGGTTCAATGCCTCTATGAAACTCTTCTATCATGTTTTCCATCTGGCCTCCTCTGTGGCAGTGCAGTCGTGGGTATCATTATTTTAGGAGCCAAATTTTAAGTTTAACCTTTATTGATACTCCCATATACTCAGATACATAGGTCTACGACAACATCAAACTGTAGGGCTGTGAATTTTACTTCTAGTTTAAACCGAACTAGATAGACGTCTAAAACTGTGATGTGCACTGACAATAACACTTAAGACGAACATACTGCAACTTGATCAACTTGATAAAAGATTTTATTTTTATTTATTTTAGTTTTTTTTGTATTTATTTACTAGCTTTTGGTTGCATTTGCATAACTGATACTGTGTCTGATATATTAACCAAGCTCGGAGTAGTAAGTTTTTGGACACCAGTTAAAAAAACGTTGAAGATACTGGTATAGGTACTTGAGACTACACATCAAATAAGTAAATCAATTTTTATTTTTTAAGGTCTTAAAAACACATACAGAAAAGAGTGTTTGAATGTCTCCCAAATAATAAATAACGATTTTGTAAGTAAGATTTTAGTTGGTCTCTTAATCTAGCCTCAAAAAGCAAATTGACAGGACAGCAATTTTTGCATAAATAGGTATAAAAATACTAACAATTAAGCAAATTAGATAGGGCGAGGATATTAAAAGACGTAGAAAATTCGTTTATTTATGTGGTTAAGAAACATGCCCTTAAATTATTGTTACAAGAAAATACTTAAGAGTTAGGTACTTAAATTTATCTTATTTTCTAAGTTTAGGATGGCATTAACGCGTTTCAAAGTATTTTACCTACAGAAAGCTGATGGACTATGTTAGTTTTAAGAAGGGAGCAGTTTAATATTTTATAAGTACCTTTTTCCCAGTCAGTTTCTCAAACGTTTCACGGTATCTAGTGTCCGTAATTAAGTGCATTCGCACGTTCTTGACCAGACAAGCTCTACATTCAGCCATTTCTGGTTCAGCTTTTAATCAACCACACTAGGTTAGCAACTTTTTCATTGTCAAGAAATTATGTAGGTATTGATTTTCTGCACCTTAATGTTCTACTTTCAATATAAGTATCTTTTGATCAAACAATGACTATTTTATACTCCAATAAGCCATGCAAGACGCCTTTTTGAAATATCTATCTTCTAATTTTCTTTTTATTTTATCTGAAGAGAACTTTTGAAGTAAGAAAAGAAAAAGAATGGCTAAGAGAGAAACGGAACCGGAAACAGGGAACCGATAAATTTTAAAAGGTACCTGTCACTTTCAATATTTGACAAAACAAAGATACTGTCAGATTCATATGTCATTTTGACAGTGACACGATATTTTTCATTTCTCGTTTTCAAGGTGCTATTTGTCAGGCAATGAAATAGTGTACCGACCGATCAATGAATGTCTAATTAGGTCTAATTCCTTGGTACCGATCTAAGTTGTAAAGACCTAAGTGCTAGGGAACGTAGGATCCTAGGATCTTTGAGTGCTAGGTACCTATAAGCATGGCATGACTGACTAGTTAGGAATATGGGTGTACCAAAGAATATCACATTCTATACCTTTAATTTCAATTACCTATCTCTTTTGAACACATTCTTAGCTTGTTTCTATCATTCTCCTATGATCATCAATTCATTAGGTTTTTAAAAAAGGCAGGTTGGTAGTTATTTGAATTTCACACGAACCCGTGACAGATTCCGAGTCTTTGTTAAAGTAGAAAACCGCCCCCAAAAAAACGGAAACAAAATTAAATTGCCTATTGAACCGCCGCCAAGTCGATTCTAACGGCGAGCGGAGCGAGTCACGAATCTTTTTTTGTTCTTATATTTGGTGAAAAGTAAGCAAGAGTAAGATATAGGTAGATTCCATTTTACGTGCTTCATTTTGAAAATGCTAAAAAGGAAAAAGAAACCTTAACCTTTTTATGTAGGTACCTAATTTATTTTAATGCAGAAGATTTCAAAATCGAGCACGACTTTTCGATCGATTTAGTAGCAGGGTAGACACAATGAACATTGTGTCCACCTTTGAACTGTGTGTGTCACTATTATACACCTAGGACATTTAAATATAACCTCAATAAATAACCTACCAAAATCAAACAATTTAATAGGTAATCTAGTCCACGTGTATCTTTGATACATGTAGAAAGCAGCGTGATACTGAGGAAAACATTATTGTGTGTATGGGTAAGTGTGTATGTATATAGGTAATTTTTAATTGAAAATTCAAAGAAAACAAAAAAAACATTTTCGTGAACTAAACTAGCTCCGCACGCAGAGGCGTCGTTTCACAAGCGGCAATGACTATAAAATAAGTACCACAAGCGGCGCGAATACAAACAAGGGAGGCGCGGGAGGTGTACGATGTACAAGGCTGTCTGGACCTCTGGACTAAACATCTTGCACAGTCTGTTAACTTCAAATTTCAGAAATATGACGGTGTTTCACTGTGTAGGTACTATTGTTTCAACGTTGAACACGCTATCATTTTGCCTTAGGGCTCAACCCTACCGATGACAAAGTAAATGATAGCGATCGAAACGTACCCCTAAAATTTTAAAGTTGCGGTGGTACATAGCTAGCAATATGAATAATGGCGAGCGAAGCGAGCCACCGAAATTTTTGTTATTTTTTCGGGTGGTCATAAACAGAGTTTGAGAAGGACTTTCTGTAATCTGTGATACTAAGGTAGTTTCGTAATTATGAATCATTTAAAACAAGATTTATTTAAACATATTTAATAAGAAAAACAAATAAAATATTTACTAACTATAAATAAATGACGCTTAGTTTACACTTAAGTAACTACGTACAAAGTACGTTTTGTATTTATTTTATACTTTTTTATTGCACAAATGTTCTACCCACCCGGTGGTTCTCCTGGCGGCGAGGTTGGGCAGTGAATGCGTTTACCTACATATAAATATAAACGTACATACCTACTTAAATCATTATAATAATAATAAATACACCTTCGGATATAAACCTACTAATTTAAGGAGAAACGAGTCCTAAAACCCACGTTTTGACTGTACAGAAAATCTATTTAAATGAGACTATACACAATTGACTCAACTTGGCTCGATACAAAAATCTCGTTTTCTCTAAATCGTAATTTTTACTTATTATTACCTACTGCTACGGAAAAAGCAGTTTAATTAGCTAGTTATCATCATCATCAGCCTATATCAGTCCACTGCTGGACAACGGCCTCCCCTAATGAGCGCCATAGCGCCCTGTCTTCAGCTTGCCGCATCCAGCATCTGCCAGCAGTCTTTAGCAAATCGTCATCCCACCTGGTTGGAGGGCGTCCTACACTACGTTTGCCGAGTCGCAGTCTCCACTCAAGAACACGTTTACCCCAGCAGCGGTTGTCGGTTCTTCTCGAGATATGGCCAGCCCAGTCACTTCAGCTAGCTAATCGTAGTTATAATAATGATAAATTTATTTAAATTTGAAATTTCGTTTTGTTCCAAATACTTTAGATAATTTAGTTAATTACTTTAACGATTATTATTTCTTAATTTATTGCAAAAAATATTATAGGAAAATAACAATTTTTTTATATAAAAACAAGTAAAATTTCGCATAGGCCAATTCCTCTTTCCTTTCTCGCCTTCCCCGCGCGGCGTTCGCTCGTCCTTGTCTCAAAAAGCGAGCCCATTTAGTCTTACCTCAACCTCAACAGCCTTTAACGGTCCACTGCTGGACGCAGGCCTCCCCCTGATAATCGCTAAATTGGCTTTCATCTCATGGTAGTTGTCCATAATCCCCACGCTGGGCAGGCGGGTTGTGGATCGCAGTTCGGTGGTAGATCTATTCTGCAAGAGGCGCTACTGCCCGCCTCCCGTATGTTCCTTAGTTGCCTCTTACGACACCCACGGGAAGAGTTGGGGGGGTGCATTTAGTCTTAGGAGATTCCTAATTAAACCACTCTAGTTTATTATGAACAATTTTCATATGGTGGATTAAATCCCTTCTCTCGACATACGTCTTAAAACACATTTCACAGGCAAATTGTTTTTCGCCACTGTGTTTTCTAACATGAGCGTTCAATCCCATAAGTGCTTCAAATGGTAACTCGCACACATTGCAGGCGTATCTACACAAAGCTTTATGTTGTCTCACATTATGCCGGTGTAAATTACTTTTGGTATCAAATTCTTCATCACAAAAAGCGCAGCGAAACTCAGCGGGGTGAATTTTGACATGCTGTGTTAAATTGCTTAGTTTGAAATATGATTTTTTGCACTTAACACAAGGAAACGGCTTTTCTTTGTGAGATTGTATATGGGTCGCGAGTTTTTCTTTATCAATAAATACTTTACAGCATATATTGCAGATTAGTTTTTCGATTTTATCGTGGCGAGTTAATTTGTGGGTTTGTAAGGATACTTTTTCAGCAAATGTTTTTTTGCACGAGACGCATTTAAATGGCTTGTCTTTATTATGTGCTCGAATATGACGTATTACGGCTGCTCTCTGAGCAAAAGTTTTTCCACATTCATTGCACTCATATGGTTTCTCGCCAGTATGAGTTCTTCTATGTAGCACCAGTATTATTTTACTGCGAAATTTTTTATCGCAAATGTCACACGCGAATCTCTTTTTGCGCAAATGAAATTCCATATGACTTTCCAAATACTGTTTTCTAGTAAATGTTTTCGCACAAATATCACAGGTATATGGTTTTTCGTTTATTTCGTGCATCAATTTTGTATGATATTTCAATGACTGAGAAGTTTTATAATCTTTCTCACATATGGCACATGTATGTTGTTTTTCATTCGAGTGAGATTCCATATGTTTTTTTACATACGTGTTGTTTATAAATTTTTTATCACACATATCACACTCAAAAATCTTTAAAGCAGTGTGAATTTTCATATGATTCTTTAATATATCTGGACGAAAGAAACCTTTTTGACAAATATTGCATAAGAAATCCCTAGAAGTGTGTGTTAGGGCATGTTTTCTAAGAATCGATATTTCAGTGAAAGATTTCTCGCAAATCTCACATTTGAAAGGCTTTCCAGTGTGTAATTTTATATGATTTCTTAAATTCTGATTCCTTATAAATGTTTTAGGGCACAAATGACATAAATACGTTCGGTATCCATAATGGCCTGACAAATGGTTTCTTAAAGTCGCTTTCGAAATAAATTTCTTATGACAAAAATCACAGATATAATAAGGACTTTTCGCGTGAATTCTAATAATATGATCTTGAAGCCATTCATAACTTGTAGATGTGTAATTACATCTGTCACACGGGTGCCTTAAACGCCGGTGGACTGCGTAAGAATGACCTCTTAATTTTTTCAACTGGTCGAACACTTTAGGACAGTTCTCACAATGGTACAAATCTTTCGCGGTGTGAGCTAACACGTGATTTTGATACTTGACCTGGTTCCAGAATATTATTTTGCACTTCTGACAGTTGAACATACGTTTATGGACTCTATTCTTATGTAGCATAAGATGATATTTCGTGAGGTATCTTAACGAGCAGAAATTGCAAGGGTATTTTCGATTTGGGTCGTGCATTTTTAGGTGTTTTTTTAAGCGGATATCAGAATCGCATTTAAACTCGCACGCATCACAGGATCCGTATTGGTCGATGTCGCTTATGATAGTTTTCTTGTTGGTGTTGTGGTTGTGAAGTTCTACTTCTTCATAAATATCCACCTCCAGTTTTATTTGCTGGCCCAGTGTTGTTTCATTCTTGATTACGTTTAGACTTGAACCTGTTGATAACAAAATGTAATTAGATATAGATTTAGTTAATTACAGCTAAAAACTTAATAAGGGGATGATTCTAGAACTCCGGGGATCAACTTGAGATTAACGATTTCTTGAACTTCGATTTTTATTATAACTACCCTTCTAAAAATTGTTTTATTCACTGAAAACAGTGAATAATAAAACTGGCCAAGTGTGAGTTTTTTATGGTTCATTTCCAGCGCGACGCTCTATCTAGACCCGGTATTAATAATTAAGAATTAGACTTAACACATGCTTAATAAATAAAATACACGAGATGCTTTTAAGGCGAAGTACGTTCGTATTTTCGAGACAAGGACGAGCGAACACCGCGCAGTGAAAGCGAGAAAGGGACGCAAGAGCCGGCCCGCGCGCAATTTCCCTGCTTTTTATTTATAAATTTGTTATTGCTCTAAAATAATAATCTTTCGCAAAAAACTAAAACCATAATCCTCTAAAGTGTTTAGTTAAGTATTTTTTAGACGATATTTCATGCAAATATGTTAAGTAACTAGCAAATGAAACTGGTTTTCCGTAGTAAAAATGCAAAATTTAGAGGAAACTTTGCGATTTTTTTCTATCGAGTCAAGTTGAGTCAATCGTGTTTCCGCTCCCATAACTTACTAACAAAAATCCTAAACTTTCGAAGCTCATCAAAAAAGATTTTAAAAAATTGTGTTTTCTTGCCTTAAAACTGATTTTCCGTCTATAAAACCTGAGTTTTGGGACCTACTTCACCTTAAGCAATTGGTAGGCATTTTCATTTTGTTAATTTTTTATTATAATTCATATAATAAAAAATTTCCCGGTTAGCTTATTAATCCTTATTTTCATTAGTAAATTTTTAGGTATATGTATAATATATTATTTATATAATAAAGTTTAGCATCTATATATTAGGTCCTTACATATTATGAAATTGGCGATTTTCGTACTGGCCACTTTAATCACAAATTTCTCCTCTTTGGTAAGGAATTCCAAATTCAAATTTGTACAGCTATAGACTCATGTATTTGTGCTTCGATGATCGTCATTCATTTGTTTTTTTTCTTCTGTTTTTTTCTGTTTGCGTCACTCATTTTACAAAATGGAAAACTTAAAATATCGCATTATTTACGAGTACGAGTTCCGCCGTGGCACTAGTGCTGCGGAAACAACTCGAAGGGTGAATGATGTGTATGGCGGTCGTGTTGCAAAAGAAAACACAGTTCGTTTTTGGTTCCAACGTTTTCGTTCTGGAAATTTCGACTTGCAGAACAAGCCCCGTGGACGGCCTGAGACTCAAGTTGATAATGAAGAGTTGAAGGCTATTGTGGAAGCGGATCCATCGCAAACCACGTCCGAGTTAGATGTCTATTGTCAGCAATTGCAAACCATGATGGAAAAGCTAGCGGCTAAACAACCTAGGCTGGTCAATCGCTCCACGCCACTGCTGCTTCACGACAACGCTAGACCACACACTGCGCAACAGACGGCTACTAAATTAGAAGAGCTTCAATTGGAAAGTCTAAGACATCCTCCGTACTCCCCGGACCTTGCTCCAACAGATTACCATTTTTTTCGAAATTTGGATAACTTCTTGCAAGGGAAAAAATTCAACTCCGATGGGGCAGTCCAAATCGCCTTCAAAGATTTTATTGATTCCCGTCCGACTGGTTTTTTTAGTAAAGGGATCAATGAACGACCTATAAGATGGCAAAAGTGCATAGAAAATAATGGTTCATACTTTGATTAATTAAATATATTATATTAAAAAATATTCGACTTTTTGTTCCTCCCATACAAAACGCCAATTTCATATGTAAGGACCTAATATTATAAAACTAATATTAGCACGCCAACCATCTGTATAAAACATGTGTTATTGGTCGGCAGGTAGAAAATGCCTCGGCATTAAGCCCACCCTTTGTACCTTAGTGCAATAAAATTTTAAATAAATAAAAACTTGAACGTTATTCAAGAAAATCCTACCTGTATCTTCAAATAGCGCACTAAGATCCGTTTCTTCCTCCAGCTCCTCTTCCTTTACCAGAGGAACATCTTCATCATCAGGAATGTAAGTAACGACCTGGATGGAGGAGCTCGTGTAGGTCGGTTTGGCTCGACGGTTGAAGATCGACACTATGTTCTGGGTGAGCTGTGAATAAGTAAAGCATATACTAATGTCTTAGTTTACATATAAAAACTATCGTAGTTTGACAAATTTCATTATGGATGTGAGCGGGTTAACTACGAACCTTTTTTGTGTTTTAAGAACACCAACGTTTCATCCCTTAGGGCTGGTCTTTCGAAAAAATCAACATTTTCATGATATTTGAGATCCTACTGCTGTTCAGTTTACAAGTCATTTATACATTCGGCAGTCGGCCTCAGTGGCGCAGCGGGCGAGAGTCTGCCTGCGACGCAAGAGGTTGCGGGTTCGATCCCCGCCTCGGAACAAATTTGTGTACGATCTGCAGAAATTTGTTCCGTTGGTCTGGGTGTTTTCTATGTATAATAAAAAATATCTATCTATGTAATGTATAATATTACGTATATCAGTAATCTAGTACCCATAACACAAGCTCTGCTTACCTTGGGGCTAGATAATGCTGTGTGAATTGTCCAGCATTATTTATTTATTATTTATAACACCTCGTTTCTTATTTGATAATAATGACTATTTGTAAACCTGTTTATAGTATTAAATTTGACTTTTCTAAGTGCTTATTTTGTAAGCTTAAAGAAATAAACGTTATTGACTTTGACGTAGAAATTGCTCCACTGCAAGTCACGCACTATAAAGCACAAAACTAAGAATTAAAAAATTATAATTGCTGATGCTGTTTATGCACATGTTAATTCTTACCTGCACTCCATTGTAAAAGAGTTCCGACAAAATATTTTCAGATTTTCTTGCCTTCTTGATAATCTTTCTAGCCACTTCCAGCTGTGATGTGCATATATAGCAAATTCCTTCCGGCAATCCATCTTTGCTATTCATCTGAAATACATTTTGAAAAGAGCTTTATTATACACATTTTAAAACATTGTAATTATTTATTTACACTAGCGGTCCGCCCCAGCTTCGCACGGGTATGTTCTATAGCCTATGTTCATCGGGGATAATGTAGGATTCTAATGGTGAAAGAATTTTTCAAATCGGACCGATTTGAAAAATTCTTAGTAATTTCCGAGCCTATTTAAACAAATCTTTCCTCTTTATAATATTAGTATAGACTAATGGTCCGCCCCGGCTTCGCTCGGGTATATTCTATAGCCTATGTTCATCACGGATATATAATATAAATAAATACTAGAAATAAACATAAACTTGCTGTGCCCACAACCAGGCTTCACAAGATAAATGTATCTTTTAAAGGGCAATGTATACGCTTCTACAACAAAACTCCTTGTCCCTCGTGAGTTGCAAATTCTATCAGTAAATAAATTAAAACAAATTGTAAAACCTTTCTGTGCAAAAATGCTTACTACAAAATATCAGATTTTCTACATATTCTAGATGATAAAAAAGCTTGGGACTGGTTTTGCTCCAACTCGAAAAATAACAACTAACAGGCTAAAGGCTTTTTCGTCGCTTCTTTACTTTAGTCTACATACCGAAGCGACCGAAAAAATATCACTTTATTTCCGTGTCAATGTTTTATTTTAAGAATTTGACCTTTTCTATGTGTACATTTTTGTATTTATGGAAATAAAGACTTTTTGATTTGATTTGGATAATGTAGGATTCTAATGGTGAAAGAATTTTTTAAATCGGTCCAGTAGTTTTGTAGCCTATTCAATTCAAACAGACAAACAAACAAATCTTTCCTCTTTATATTACCTATTCATCACCATCATCATCAGCCTACATCAGTCCACTGCTGGACATAGGCCTCCCCTTGTTCTCTTGTGCTTTATATTATTAGTAGTACAGATTTTACATACCTTATTCCCAGTTAGTTTTTCGTAAACGCCTTCGAGTGATGTGTTTGTTATGTAGCGAGTTCTGAAATCCGCTGATAGACACACCCTACATAGTAAGGTAGTAGGAAATGCGAAGTTGTCTTCGGTTTTTATCACTGAAATATAAACAATTATATACATTACAAACTTTAATATAAAGTTCGCGCTCCGACCAAACCCAATCCAAATTATGGCGGGCACCGAGAAGTTCCAGCAGCTTCTCAGGCAGTGGGCTGGCCATATCTTGAGAAGAACCGACAACAGCTGAGTTAAACGTGTACTTGAGTAGAGACCGCGACTCGGCAAATGTAGTGTAGGACGCCCTCCGACTAGGTGGGAAGTGGGATGACGATTTGCGAAAGACTGCTAGCAGATGCTTTATGCGGCAAGCTGAAGACAGGGCGCTATGGCGCTCATTAGGGGAGGCCTATATTTAGCAGTGGACTAAATATAGGCTGCTGTTGATAAATAAATAAATATAAATATTGCTGGACAAATTACACAACATTATCTAGCCCCAAGCTAAGAAGACCTTGTGTTATGGGTACTAGATAACTGATATACATAATATAATACAATGCATAGATAGATATTTTTTATTATATATAGAAAACGACCAGAACACCCTGAACAAATGTCTGCAGATCGTACACACATTTTTCCCGAGGCAGGAATCGAACCCGCAACCTTCTGCGTCGCAGGCAGACCTTCGCCGACAAGGCCCATCGGTCGTCAAATGATGATGATAATGAATAATGATAGATAGATAAGTAACCTTGATTTCTATAATCCATGTTAAGATCAGCTTCATCATCAGAGTTAGCTTCCTCTTTCAACGCTTCATTAGGGTTGTACGAGATACAATCACGAGTTATGGAAAAACTGGACTGTATTTTGTTAAGGGCTGCAACTGTTTCCGGAGTTATCTGTAAAAACATGAAATATCTAGCATTAATACATCCTCGGAGTGGTCACATGATAACTTTCCGACATTAGAAACTAGGATTCTTTTAGATTAATCTTTTCTTGGGTTTTCAACTATTATAATAATATCATGGACAAAAATATGTAGGCAAGTACACTCCTGACCACGTCTACGCCACAGTACCTATACATATCGACGGGTTCCGGGCTACAAATAGCCCGGAACCCTATTAAGCGACATTTTTGAAACTTTACAGGAGAGCAGTTTAAAGTGTCGATTTTTAGAAAAAAATATATAACTTAAGCAAATCGCATTTTTAAAAAAAGAAGGATTTTATTGTATTTATAACATATTCCCCATAATCGGATACATTATTATGTATACTGTCTACGCTCTGGCGGGCGCTCCTGGCGGACCGCGCCCCGCGAACGCTGGCACGTCTGTATCGACGACGACTGTACAATTACCATCACGTGGTTTGAGGTCCCATCCGGCGAAAGGGACCGCGGTCCCTTTTTGTAGCGGTCCAACCAATTGACGGAAGCCTCATCTAGCGAGCGTTTCGCGGCGCGCTCGCGGTACGATAAGATATGACGCATTCTTTCGCAGATTCCTTAATTATTTTGTATTAATACCTATAGACATCTTTATATATTTGGATTCTCCACAAAATTTCCTACAAAATAACATGTAAATATACTGCAGTTGTTTGAATAATATTTACATAAAGGGAAAATAATAATAAATAAGGAAAAATTACAGTGAAAGTTTGTAAAAAGAGGAATAAGTACCTATATTTAAAAAAATTACACTTTCGATCTACGAATGTGTTTTAAATTGTACCTTGATAGTCCATCGTCACTTTAGAACTATGAACAAAGAAACTTGCTAAGAAATATTTTAAACAAAGAGGTCTCAACTCAAATCATCTCTTTCGTAAACATTCGACGCGCGCAAAAAAAGGCCCGGATTGTGAGGGCCCTTGCTATGAAATAACCAAACTCCTTGTAGAATGTTTGTAGAAAAACCACTAAACAAATAAATAAAACACAGTTGCTTGGTGTATAATCTTGAATGGGTATAAAAAGAGTGAATTTTTAGTACCTAAGGCAAATGACCTTGGACCTTTCCGCGCGCCTTTATGCAGCAAAGAGTGCTTGTTTTCGGTTCGTCGGAAAACGGGTTCGAAAACACCTAATTTTCTTGTTTTTGCCTTAGTATGCGCCTTAAGTATGAGCGATTGGTTTACAAATATTCTACATTAGGTTTGGCTAAGGTATAGTAATATTTTATGAAGTATAGTCTGCACAGCCACAGAGGTCAGACGGAAAACGGGATTGAAAAATCTTTTAGAGGCATCGAACACCTTCTATATCCACATACAAGCTGAAACGAAGCTGTCAGTCTCCAAAAGTCCTGCTCCGGTACTCCAAGGAGCTGGGCTGGTTAGGGCCTGGTTAGGCAGGGGGATAATGCACAATACACTCCTATGCGAGATGTCAGTGCAGATCCCAGTTCCCCCACTTAGAATTAGAATTAGTGTAGTGTGTGATGCTGTTGAAAAGGCAGAAAAATAAAATTTGAGAAAGATTAATAATTATTGGTAAAATTATCTCATACCTCTATATTGTTCCACAAAATCTCAGCTAAGACATCTCCAGACTTCTGTGTCTTGTCACAAAATATAGAACATCTTTGTAACTGCCAGTAACATATATAACAAACTGTATCTGGTTTTCCATCTTCTATTAGCTACAACAAAATATTCTTATATTAAATAAGGTGTTTCATTAGGGGGATACGACGCCGTTTTGTAAAAAGGATAGGCATAGGTTTTTGCATTCATTGGAGCAGGACAGAGCAGAGCGGTGTTAGTGAAAAAAACAAGTTTTTGCTTATTATTAAAAAAACATAATAATTATGAAAATGTAAAACACATAGTCTGCTTTATATTCTGTTTGTTTACTGTTCTAATTCAAGGCTTGTTTTGAAGTATTTATTGAATAGCGATGATTTATTAGGGGAGGCCTATGTCCAGCAGTGGACTGGTATAGGCTGATGATGATGATTTATTGTACAGTTTAGACTTAAGAGTGAATAAATGAATTCTTTAATAACGACAACATGTCTGGTTAGACAATTCTGTCAGTGTTATGTAATGGAAAATAATTATAAATTGTATAAGTTAACAAATTATGAAGATTGTTTGATATTTTCACCATAGCCTATATAGTTCCTTATCCAGCAGGGTGCAACATGTACAGGTTAGGTTGGCTTGGGAGACGAGATGTTGGAGTCATCTTAGAGTGAACTATGGATTTTTGCTATCAAGAAAATTCTATATAATCTTGTTTTGAAACACTAGCGTAGCATCAATCGTGAACTTCATATCTTAAAGAATTTGCTTAAGTATATGATCGCTGATAATAATAATAATGCTGGACAATTCACACAACATTATCTAGCCCCAAACTAAGCAATTTCAGGTATCATCAACACATAATTAACGGAATGGTAGTAGGTCACCTATTCATAAAAGATTTTGTCAGGAGACAAACAGAAGACATCATCAACCAAACTCTAAAAGTAGTAAGTACCTATGGTTCAGGGTCTGTACTTATTTACAGGTTACCATGGACATATTGGTCATAAGATCTTTTTACAATAGTTACCTAACTAGGTATTATTTTAATCAGGGCAAAAAAAATATCGTAAGTTGAGAATACCTACTGTGTTAATCTTGGTATAACAATTAAATCAGTATACCTATTTCTCTCGTCCCTTTAAATTACCTTGGAATTTGTAAGTGTTTCATATAAATCTTGAAGTCTGCTGTTTTTGATGCAATTGATTTTTACATTACCCGCTAGGCACACCCTACACACTGCTAAGCTAGACATTGTGACATTTTTCACACGTTATTTCAAGAAATATGGAACGAAAAACTAACTAAGCCTATAAATCATTATCTTGTTGATGATTTTTTTTGCTTTAAAAGAAAAACAAAAATTGAATTTTATTTAAGCTATTTCAACGGCATCCAAAACCTATTTCTCCGTAATATAATGTACTCTATGAGCCCTACTACGGTCTAGCCACTATGGCAAGCTATGCAGATCTCGCGCAGGTCTGTTATAAAATGCTTGCGCGCAGGCAGAAACAGAAAAGTCGTGCCGCGCCACCGCCGCCGCGCCGCCGCGCCATTGAAAACGTGTTGCCAGTTGGGTCTTGTCAAAAGCAACCCAAAAGAAATAAAAAAGTAACCTTTTAGACTGAAAAGTTACCTTTTATATTTTTTTCCAATAATTATGTAGTTACCTACTAAAAGTTTATATAGACATAAGTTGTTAATAGTCAATAGACCTTCGTTTGATCACAATCTCACCCAGTGGAATGTGAAGATGTGGCCGACAATGTATCGTGACGGTCTGGAAGATACCTATTCACTCTTGTTTTGAAGAAACCCAGTTTGTAATTGGCTGAAAAAACAGCAGTACCTAGTTTCAAACCGCTTCAAACGCTTAGTGCGAGTGGACGGTAAGTAAAAACAAGTAGGGGTAACATAATGTCGATGAGGGGGATAATGTAAGACCATCAAAAGCCTGATGATTTTTTTTATTAGGAAACAAAGGCTAAATTTTTCATATTGAAAACTTTCTTCCTTTTCACTTTAGCGAGTCATATTTTGTGACCTTATCAAGGTTCTTATACATTAGTGCGAAAGAGATAGACATATTTTCAGGAGTTGCGCACACCATAATTATGTACAAACTATCGAAACATAAGAGCAGAGAACGTGTTGCCATAATTATTTTAATGTACTCTGTAGAGTTGCCTTGCCAGCGCTGCAAATAAAAAAAATGACAATTTCCAAAATATTACCTAAAAGTAACCTTTGAAGTCGTGTTACCTAAAAGTAACCGGACGTAGTGAAAAATCACCTAAAAGGTAACAAAAGTTACCTTCTGGCAACGCTTATACTCCTAGCGCGCCGCACCGCGCCGCCCCCCGTCGAATCGCCCCCGCGGCGCGGTGCGGTCCAGTCACGGCATCACTGTGAAATAACCTCAGCCAAAAAAAAACCGCTGTGGGTGAAAAAAAATGCCGAATGTGCAACTAGTCAAGTCAAGTAAAAAATTTATTTCAATTTCTTTATATTCTATTTTATTTCCGTAATGTTTTTTGTGTGATTGTGTTGTGATTACTTCTCGCATTTCACGAAAATATGTGCAAAATAACTAAGAACAAAGATGTGACATTTATCTTATGAATAAGACAAAGGTTAACAAATATAATTAATAATGTCCAATTTATCAATATGCAGAGTATGCCTCAAAGGCGATACAAAAACTTATTCTTTAGTAGACACTCCACTGCAAATAATTTACGAAAATTTGACCAACAACAAGGTAAGTGAAATGGAATGGATGAAAATACTCTCAAATACCGATATCCATAGATTTAAATCGAATAAATCTATGCCGATATCATGATATGGAATCAGTTTAAAAAATATCATTATCCGTACCTAGAAGCTATACCTAGTAGGTAAGTAAGTGGGCACCGTAATAAATAGCTTGTTTTGAATATAAGAGAATAAAAAAAATAATCTTCGACATTTCGATTATGCGAAATGCGGATAAGAATCGAACTTAGGTTCATTCTTCTGGCTTCAACGTCGAGCGAGACATCACTCGAGTCTTGCGTTGTCGCTTTGAGAGTCCTGCAGGCCTTTCAATAGCTGTTCGGTAGCCGATTGGCTGCAATGGTCTTCTTGAGTTAGTGTGTGAGCGTCATTGTGGAGTTCCAGTAGTTCTCGTGAATGACGCTCAGAAGAGAATAGATATTTCGATTATTCCACTGACATCCACAGTGACAAGTCTTTATAACGTGGGAACGTTGAATAAAAAGAACATGTCTTTAAAACCCATGTATCCTGCCAACTATGACGTTGCTGAGAAATAATAGCTCAATAAAGAAATCATACACAAAGTCAGTGTTGCACAGAGAACCATGGAGTGCTCCATGCTCATCTTAACTTAGAGAGGCCTATGCCCAGCAGTGGGTTGACAATTGCTTATGATGTTGATGATGACTTCAAGGACTATCCTTTCTTTTTGACCTTTTTATCAATTGTCTGCTAAGCTTTAAAAGCCTTAACATAAATGTGGTCTCAGCTGGAATGTTCAGTTGCCATGTCTATGTGTTGAGAAAGACAGCTGTGTAATAGTTATAATATAAATATACATAATAGATAATGCTAGAATGTACTGCGCAAACATGAACAGTAGAGAAACAATATGCTATGAGAAGATGAAGTGCAAACGCTATGAGCGCTATAAGTCTGCCTTTTTCATCTTTTAGTGTAATTTTAATTGTAATTTTACAGTGTCGTTCAATTGTCTAAAGTAAAACAGTTTATAAGGCTAATTGGTTTTGTCATTTTAGATCTTTATGGTCAAATAAACAAATAAAATGTATCTGATTTCCGTAGCTCGTCTCAAAAGATGGAAAGCCCAATACAGTTTGCTGTGTCTGCCTTTGGAACTTGATAAACTGCAACAAGTTTAAGGAAAAGTCGCGAAAATCTGGAGAGATTCTCGAACAGCTATCCCAACATGGCATTGAGGTAAAGTAAAACCAGGATTTCAAAACTTTACATAAGCAGTGCTCCGTCAATTGCTATCAGTTTTGAGTTATATACTTACTGTTTTTTTACCCAACGACATGGTGCTTTCTAGGGCTTCAGTGAGCTGCAAGCATTGCTTAATCTGTGAAATAAGTATTGACTAAGGTCCGTATTATGAAAGCTTTCAGTCATAGGTTTTGCTTGAGTGATGTTTATGCCATTTATAAGCGTTACTCAAGCATTGATCAACAACTGAGCAAGCTTTCATTGCTTTTTGGGCCTAAGTATACCAAACTTAAGTAAGGTTTCGAAACATCCTCAACTAAAGATGAGTTGATAAAGATTGTGAATACATAGGGATCTGAGAGTCACTTGATTTATCTGCTCCGACTCGAAAATTAACACTATTATAAAGGTTTCTTGTTCGCTTCTGCAGACATTAGTTCCTGGTGTTTTGCTTGTTTTCTATGTTTAATAAAAAATATCTATCTATGTAATGATGTATAGTATTACGTATATCAGTTATCTAGTACCCATAACACAAGCTCTGCTTATCTTGGGGCTAGATAATGCTGTGTAAATTGTCCAGCATTATTTATTTGTTTCGTCAAGAACTGCTTTGATCAATGAAATAATTATTGTTTTGTTTATTTAATTTAATATTTTATTCAGAAAGAAAATAACAATCAAATAACAAATTTAAACTAAAACTAGTATTTATAATAGAAACAATTAAGCTATCTGCAAACTGTTGCAAACAATCTACAGGTAGCTCAACTGATCCATATCAATACCAGTTGGAAGCGTTCCTAAGACGCTGGCTGCATTGCCCCGCTGTATAGCAATGCTGATGCGCTGTGCCAGATACTCACCAGCTCTCGGGTCACGCGTCGCTTCGACATTAAATATTTAATTTAATGATTACTTATTATTATTTAGGATAATTTTTTAATGATTTGTATGTAATTTGATTTTATTGTGAATTTATTTGTATGGCATTTGTTATCTGAAATAAAAAGTTAATTATAATAATAAAAATTTGATTCCAGATAAAGCCAGAAACCCTCTCCGTCATGAAGAGAGAGATCAAGCAAGACTACTGCGTGACCCCCGTGGACAGCGCCTCTTACGGCAGTATGTACGGGAACATTGTTGTTAAGAAAGAAATTAAAACCGAAAAGGAGGTGGAAGCAATGCCTCCTGTAGAAGATTTGGGTAAGAAATTAATATACCTACAGGGTTATTTTTAAAAAAACCAGCAATTTTCGGAGACCATGTTCCTAGCATCATCAGCAACAACGTTTGTTCTATGTCTTTTCATAATTAGCTACTTACTATTTCCATACAAAAAAATAATAATTGAAATATCCGATTGATTGTTCTTAACACAATGCGCATTGCAAAGTTTAGGCAAACAAACAGGAGTAAATCGCTTTGTAGCGGCGCCAGCGCCTTTGTAGTTTGCCTGTACTTTGTAGTTGTTGTCAGAAACGCTGTATACGAGCCATGTTTCGTCTCAAAGTGACAGACTCCTGCCAACCTTACTTTAAGCAACATAAGATTTTAACTGTACCTTCGCTGTATATCTACGAAACAGCTATGTTTGTAAAAAACAACCCCAGCTTATATTGTCAGCTTTCCGATGCCGTTCCTCGAAATCGAAGAGATCAAAACAAAGTCTGTGTCCCGATTTCGAAGACTGCTTTGATGCGCAAAAGTATCTTCTGCATGGCGCCTTCCATTTATAACAAACTGCCCAAATCACTAAGGGAACTATCGTATTCACAGTTTCAGCAAAAGTTAAAGACCACTTTGGCAAGTAAATGTTATTATAAAGTAGATGACTTCATGAAAGACAAAACTTTTTTTAGTTAGTTAGTATATGTATACATAAATATGTAGTAGGTAGTTTAAGTAACGATAATGTATTGATTTTTTTAAGTATATTTTTGACTCTTCATAATTTGTACATTAATCATTAGTTTTTAGTATTTGTATTTTTTTGACGCTTATAATTATTTTTTTATATTATCTTTAATTTAACTACACATTTTATTATAAGTTTCATTTTGTAAACCAGACATTGCACACCGCGCTGGTAGAAATACATTGGTTCATGAGATGACATACTAACGACTGTGTACTATATTTACATGTATTTCAAGCAATAAATGATTATGATTATAGGCTATTTTATAATATATAGCACCATTAAACCAGCGTTGCTTAGGCAAAGGCGTTCAAAACATTTATCAAGACGAATTCATTACGGATAGAAACGGGTTAACTACGAACCTTATAGAAACCTTATATAACTTATAGACCTTCTAGAAACGCTACTCACCCTAGAGAAATCCCTCGCTAAGGGATGAAACGTTGGTCATCATCATCATCATCATCAGCCTATTCCAGTCCACAGCTGGACATACGCCTCCCCTAATGAGCGCCATAGCGCCCTGTCTTCGGCTTGCCGCATCCAGCATCTGCCAGCAGTCTTCCGAAAATCCTCATCCCACCTGGTCGGAGGGCGTCCTACACTACGTTTTCCGAGTCGCGGTCTTCACTCAAGAACACGTTTACCCCAGCGGTTGTCGGTTCTTCTTGAAATATGGCCAGCCCACTGCCACTTCGGCTTGCTAATCCTTTGAGCTATGTCGATAACCTTTGTTCTCTGTCGGATGTATTCGTTGCGAATCCTATCCTTCAGAGAAACTCCGAGCATAGCTCTCTCCATAGCTCGCTGGGCGACTTTAAACTGGTGGACCAGCCCTACCGTGAGTGTCCACGTCTCAGCTCCGTAGGTCATGACGGGTAGGACGCAATGATTGAAAACTTTCGTTTTCAAGCATTGCGGTATGGATGACGAGAAGACTTGACGTAGTATTGTATTAGTAATGTCTATGTAATGTATTACGTATATCAGTTATCTAGTACCCATAACACAAGCTCTGCTTAGCTTGGGACTAGATAATGCTGTGTGAATTGTCCAGCATTATTTATTTATATATTTATACCTTATTATTATTACAGGTCCTGATGCAAAGCTGTGCCGAGTATGCCTAGCAGTCAGCACCAGAACATACAAACTGGGGCAGCTTGAACCCCTCTATGAGAAAATCACTGATTCAAAGGTACCTTAAATGCTATTATTAGGGTTCCATATATCAAAGGAAAGAAGGAACCATTATACGCTTATATGATCGCTTTGTTGTCTGGCTGTCAAACCTCTTTTCTAAGATAAAACTTTTAAAACTATCATGGTTATTAACATTGAAGTCATTTATAACGGGATATTTACCATGATTGAGACAATCATGGTAAATAATCATAAAATAAATCTGAGGAATCGAACCCGCAACCTCCTGCGTCGCAGGCGGACCTTCGCCCACCGCGCCACAGAGGTCGTATTAAATAAATGTTTGTATTATTTATTTCCAGATGACTACAACGCCGGCGCAGGTGGTTTGCTACCTCTGCACCGCGCGTCTGCAGAGATGCAGAGAGCTCGCCTCGAAAGCCTCCAAATCTGAGAAGATCTTGGCAGAACTTGCCAGGAATGGAATACAGGTGAGATGGAAAAATAATTAATTATAGTACCTACCACAAATGTAAGTTACACCGATGTACCTAAAGAAGTAGAAGAAGAAATACATTTGTTTACAACAACAATACAGTCATCATCATCATCAGCCTTCATTTGTCCACTGCTGGACATAGGCCTCCCCTAATGAGCGCCATAGCGCCCTGTCTTCAGCTTGCTGCATCCGTCATTATTTCACAAGCCGTCATTATTTATTAATTATTTATTTTATTTATTTTTTGCAGTTAAATCAACAAACCGTGACCATTCTTAACAGAAAAATCCAATCCCGCTTCTCCAAGACGACTGTGAAAATATTCACGTATAACCCTAATGGTAAGCACATCACAATATACTCTAGCCACTATCAAGTTACTTGTCCATACCGAAGAACTTATCCTGTGTATGTAAAAAGTAAAGTAAAAGTCATTTATTTGCAAATAAATAAATAAATAATGCTGGACAATTCACACAGCATTATCTAGCCCCAAGGTAAGCAGAGCTTGTGTTATGGGTACTAGATAACTGATATACGTAATATTATACATTACATAGATAGATATTTTTTATTATACATAGAAAACACCCAGACCAACGGAACAAATTTCTGCAGATCGTACACAAATTTGTTCCGAGGCGGGGATCGAACCCGCAACCTCTTGCGTCGCAGGCAGACTCTCGCCCGCTGCGCCACTGAGGTCGTCATGCTGAGAGAGGATGAGCTGCTTGACTATGTGTGTTAAAATTTATAACAAGTTGCCTAAAATTTTGTTGCCTGTAAATAACTATACAGTGTGGAAATTAAACTCAGGCCCTGGAGGGAAACTACTTAAAATCCTTAAGCTAGCTCATTTTACTTAAAGGAGACATTCCTTTATTTTTAAAAAGAAACAAATCTGCATTAAAATATTTTTTTAAACTCGCTTGCTTCGCCCGGGACTCGAACCAACTAAAATTTAAAAAAATAAACACTCTTTATTTTATTATACTAATCGGTAGTATTAATATTCAGGATAAAGTTTCTCTAACAAACATTTGGTCTTAAAAATAAAAATAATCGTTAAATCTAACATCAACTTTATTTTACTATCAATTTTGTAACACTTAAATTATTTAACTGATAAATTGTTCGAAATGAGCCCCGTCGTTCCGGCTACACAACATTAGTCGCCGTTGAAATTCATTTCTTGTAGCCTTCAGCAAAGTGTTGTGGTGTATGCCCCTGATAACATTTTCTACCGCAATCCTTAGCTCTTGAACGGTTTCATAGCAAGTTTCATAAACAACATTTTTTACATGACCCCATAAAAAGAAGTCCATGGGCGTCAGGTCTGGACTTCTTGCAGGCCATCTAATCGTGTTGTGTTGGAGAGATAACAGAACTGTTACGTGTCTTTTACTTGTTAAAAGTGAACAGTAACCAAATATTTTTTAGAGAAACTTTATCCTGAATATTAATACTACCGATTAGTATAATAAAATAAAGAGTGTTTATTTTTTTAAATTTTAGTTGGTTCGAGTCCCGGGCGAAGCAAGCGAGTTTAAAAAAATATTTTAATGCAGATTTGTTTCTTTTTAAAAATAAAGGAATGTCTCCTTTAAGTAAAATGAGCTAGCTTAAGGATTTTAAGTAGTTTCCCTCCAGGGCCTGAGTTTAATTTCCACACTGTATATTAATTAATTGCATGCTATATAATAGTGAAACATGAGCTCACAACTTTGTACTTAATCACCTTTATATACCATGTTTTGTGCAATAAAATATTTTTATCTTGAATTGCTTCTTTTATTGACGACCTCAGTGGCGCAGCGGGCGAGAGTCTGCCTGCGACGCAAGAGGTTGCGGGTTCGATCCCCGCCTCGGAACAAATTTGTGTACGATCTGCAGAAATTTGTTCCGTTGGTCTGGGTGTTATCTATGTATAATAAAAAATATCTATCTATGTAATGTATAATATTACGTATATCAGTTATCTAGTACCCATTACACAAGCTCTGCTTACCTTGGGGCTAGATAATGCTGTGTGAATTGTTCGGCATTATTTATTTATTTATTTTATTTATTATACAATAATAGAAGCAATTCAAGATAAAGATAAAGTTTTTTTTTTTTTTTTTTTTCACTGCAGTAAATTTGTATTTAAGATATTTTATTGCACAAAACATGGTATATAAAGGTGATTAAGTACAAAGTTGTGAGCTCATGTTTCACTATTACATAGCATGCAATTAATTAATATATAGTTATTTACTAGGCTTAATTAATTTTAAAAATAAATTTTAATTAATTCATTAATGTCATAAAAATTTCGATTACTTAGCCAGTTAAATAATTTATTTTTAAATAAATAGTCATTTAATAATTTAAATTCATTAGGCAACTTGTTATAAATTTTAACACACATACTCAAGCAGCTTTTTTGATGTTTCGCTGATTTTGAAGGTTTTTTTGGAATAAGTCTATTGGGGTCTCTACATTGCCTAGGATATTTGTCACAAGCTTTTTCAAACAAATATCCATGATTCCTTACAAAATAATATAAAGAGGCGGTGGAGTATCAATATAATGCCAATACTTCATTCGAGCACACCTTTACTTATGAGCTTTGCCAAAATGACACAAACCATTTTCTATGGATCCACCTAAAAAGTCTCGCCCTAGATGTTGGGGCCATATACAGATCACCCAAGTCACTGTTGTAAATAAAACCCCGATGAACATAAACTTGTGGTTTAAATAAAGATTTAGGTGGATTACAAAATAAAATCAAATGCAACATAAACTTGTGTAAGCGGTCGTGGAGCGAGAGAGAGAGGTATATTATCACGAGACGTCACTTGCTCTGTGTAACGTTGACACACGAAAAGCTTGACATTGACATGTCTACTTTCTTCCAACAGTCACAAAACGTCGACCTATTTTTGGATGCATACTCTGATCAACTACGCAATGCTAAACGAGGGGTGGCCTTAGGGGATTTCAACTTTAATCTACTAGCTCCAGATCGAGGATCAAATAAATATAAAGATGTTCTAAAGCAAAACGGGTACAAAATCATAAACAAACTAGACAAAAAATTCTGCACGAGAGAAACTATGACTTCCAAATCAATCATTGATCATATCTGTACAAACCTAAAAGAAAACAGATGTGTATGAGACTTTTCAATCCCGTTTTCTGTCTGGCCTCCTCTGTGGCCGCGCAGTGTACCACAACATGTTCCACAGTCTCTTCTTCCAGGAGGCAGCCACGACACAGGGTGCTGTCTGTCTGTGGCTCCTGTCTAAAAGAGATGGTGGTTCAGCTCACAGTGGCCTGTGATGATACCCACCATTGTTCTTAAGTCCTCACGGCTCATCTTGAGCATCGTGTTTGTTGTTATCCTATCTTTGAAAGGGAATATAGTTTTAGTGTGTTTGCAGTCTGTTCGACGCTCCCATAGGTTTTGGTGTTCCTTTTCTGAGTTAAGTTTTAGTCTGTTTTTGATTTCTTCTGTGGGCGGGTTTGAGAGACTGATGTCCTGTTTTGTTGGGATCAGTCGCGCTCCCTCCTTTGCTAGTCTGTCTGCATTTATGTTACCTGGACAGGATCGACTCTCTGTCTACTCTATGCTGACTTTACTGTGTTCAGAAAGTTTTTGTAGAGCGTTGTGACATTCTACAACTGATTTTGATCCCGTTTCTATCCTTTTGTGTGCGTTTATTAGTGCAGCGCTATCAGTTTTAAAGACCAGCTGCATCTGGCAGGTTGGCACTGATTGTTTTGTCCAGAAGCACATGATTTGCCGCCAGTTGGAGTCCCAAGGTTTCCGCCTGAATGGCCGTGGTGGCTGAGTTTAGTTGTTGGGCTCTTAAGAGTCCTATATCAGAACAAGAGTAGCAGCAGCCAGCTCCTGTTTTGGTCTTGGCCCCATCAGTGTAAATGTGGTATGTGGTGACGTCATGGGAGGTGATCGCTACTGTTTCCTCTTCATGCATAAATTAGTAGGTCTTGCCGTTTAAGTAGGAAGATGTGATAAATTTAACTACCTACGTGATAAATTTAAAGTAATAAATATAATGACAGTACCGTGTCAATATATTTATGAAAACTTGTTGTACACTCATAAGAATATCAATCGGTTCCCCAAAAATAGCGATATACATAATTTAAATACTAGAAATGAGAATAAACTCGCTGTGCCCACAACTAGGCTACACAAGATTAATGTATCTTTTAAAGGACAATGTATACGCTTCTACAACAAAACTCGAAGTGAGTTGCAAAAACTATCAATAAATAAATTCAAACAAATTGTCAAACATATCCTTTGTAAAAAGGCTTACTATAAAATATCAGATTATCTAGACGATAAAAAAGCTTGGGACGAGTTTTGCTCCAACTCGAAAACTAACATTCTAACAAGGTAAAGGTTTCTTGTTCGCTTCTTTACTTTACCTTAAAAAGATTGAAGTGGACAAAAAATCAAAGTGATCACTTTATTTCCTAGTTTTACTTATGTAATCTGAGTTTTTGTGACGTGTCCAAGAGTCCTGTAAGGTCTAAAGGAAATAAAGCACTTTGAATTTTGAATTTTGATGCGGCACAGGGCATAGTAAGCAACGGAAAATCATGTTTAACTTTCTATTAATTTAGGACATTATTTGAAAAAAAAAAAACAAATAAAATGTTCTATTACCATGCTTTTTCTCAAGATCTTAACTTCTGTATTTATTGAGAAATTAAGGTTTTAGTAAACAATATTTAAAGGTAACTTTACATTTTAGAATGAAATATGAATTCTCCGGCATTATTTATTTATTTAATTTTATGGAATCGTGTTTTCGAAACCAATGAACGATAGAGTCCTGAACTTTACCATATATAAATTTCAAAGTTAAATATTTAGTAGGTAGTTTGGAAGATATGGAGATCTTAGTCATTTATAACGGTATATTTACCATGATTAGATTTTTTAGTTTTCCAATATTTCGGCACAGTTTCATGCGCCATGATCTTCGAACTAAAGTCATGTTGCCGTCGTTTTCAGGCGCCTGAAACATATTTTCAGTCCGTTTCAGGCCACCCTCTATCCGATGACGCAATAACCTGAAAACACCTTTGAAGTACATTTCAATATATGGCGAAATTTTCAATACGAGTGAAAGAGGTTACTAGAAAGAGATAGCCATACTCAGAACATTCGAGACGTCATCAGTGACAAAGATAGCACCATCAGAAAGAGATAGCTATATTCAGAATATTCGAGACGTCATCAGTGACAAAGATAGCACCATCAGAAAGAGATAGCTATACTGAGAACATTCGGGAAAGTGCGAGACTAAGATGGGTCCTTTAGAGACAACAATGGACAAGAACGTTCGAGAGAGTTCTTCGGAGTATAAAAGGCAGCTGACTGCCGGCACGGGGTTAGTTCAGTCTTAACCGCGATACAGTTAGTTCTGTTTTAAGTGCGATACAGTTAGTTCTGTTTTAACTGCGATACAGTGCGATCAAAGTGATACTCGGAAGAAGGACTATATAAGTGCTTAGTGTGACCAGTGGAATTTTCAACTGTTAGTTCTGTGTTAAATTTGTAGTAAAGTGTTTGTTTTAATCAATGGATTGATTCGTGCATTTTTCTATTAAACCCGAACCCCACGCTCGTAACAATATTTGAAAAAACAGTTGCTTCAGTTCTTACCAGTCTCTGGGCCCATATTTCTTGGGGAGAAATGGCATGTTGTGAGTCTATGCCATTCGTTCATTAGATTATTAGATTTTCAATTGCAACTACATTATGTTATCAAAATCAAAATATCGAACCAAACCAAATCAACATTTCGAGGATATAGTTAAAGGGTAACTTTTATATGGGGAGATAGAGGTCATTATTCAAAGATGTACACTCCAGCGCCATCTCGCGAGTCTCGTGCTCTGTGACGCAAACTTCAACCATAAAACCAGCTTGCTCTGGTACCTACCACAGGTACCTACTAGGTATCAAGGAACATAAATACTCTCTAGTGAGAGTGGTTCATTAGCCTATTTAAATAACACTGTATTATGTTTTGTTATTTTAGAAATCCTAAATTTCTTGTAGGAAAAAAAAAAAAAAAAAAAAAATGCACATTATAATTTGTCAGCTGTCAACTCAACAGTAACGTACTAGTGTACTCATCATCATCAGCCTATACCAGTCCACTGCTGGACATAGACCTCCCCTAATGAGCGCCATAGCGCCCTCTCTTCAGCTTGCCGCATCCAGCATCTGCCAGCAGTCTTTCGGCAGATGCTGGATGCGGCAAGCTGAAGACAGGGCGCTTTGGCGCTCATTAGGGGAGGCCTAAGTCCAGCTGTGGACTAATATAGGCTGATGATGATGATTGCATTTATCGGGTGTTGATGATGATGATTCTTAGTTAATGGCAATATAAGTCTGGTTGGACTCTTTTCTGCCAGTGTCAAGTAATGGAAAATAATAGTAAAATATTATCTCTTGAACGTAGATTTTCTGCATGTTTTTTGTCTCTGACTGACGTTGATTTATGACGTATATTGACAACAATAACTTTTTGACATCTTGTCTGTGGAAGGCCTGCCTCACACGAAGTTTGTAGAATTTGTGATTTTGTTGCTTTTTAAGTATTTGAGAGCGATGTAAATAGACTTTTAAGCGAGTAAAGTGCTCACCTAAAATAATAAATACCCAAAACAACCGGAATTATAAGTGCGGAGTTCCAAAAATATTTTGTCCGACACGACCATGTCATGATCATAAAATAGTTATTATCTGTGGTCATGACCAATATATTTTTTGATGCGTATGGCAACACAAAATAGTAGATTACCGTTTTTTGCAGCGACAGAGATTCATTGGTTAGTAGAATACGAAAACAAGTCTCAATCTTAGCTGTCAAAACTACGACTGAGACCTCGGAACAATAACAGGGACTGAGACAGAAAAATATTGAATTAGTAGAATGCCAAAACGTGTCAATGGCGGCAATTTTAAATACCATCGACAAAGAGAAGAGATTGTATTAGTAGAATTGGGCCCCTGCTAAGTGGTGATTATGGCTTAATCCCCCCCTCGTTTGAGTGCTGGTGAGGGAAAGTACATTGATGAATAAAAATACGTCGTCAAGTAATAAACAATGACGACTGTATGTAGCCGAGGACGCAATAAAGCCTAACCGATACGACCGTGACATCTACATAGTACAAACTTACTAGAATTTTCTGAGCAACGTAACACCTATTTTCATCTTCTATTACAGATACGAAATTAGTTATAATAAAAGAAGAAAAACATAGCAGAGCCATTGAAACAAACAACGCTACTATTATCAAGCAAGAACGTGACCGAGATAACGAAGAACTTGACCAGAATTATGAAGACCTTGGTCAATATTGTGAACAATTTGATGAAAAATGTGACGAACTTGGCCAAAGTGGTGAAAAATCTTATCAAAGAAGTGACAAAACTCATCAAAGTGGAAACGAAATTGGCCAAAGTCATGATAAATCTTACCAAAGTGGCGATAAACTTAACCAAAGTAATGACGAACCTAAAGAAGGTAACGAACCTAAACAAAGTAGTGACAGGGCTAAACAAAATGGAGGTAAATCTAAAAAACGTGATGGCGAACCTGACGAATCTTACCAAAGCGATAAAGAAACTGACCTAAATTGTGGAGACATAGGCGATAATTGCAAAGTTTGCAAAGTTAATCTCAACTCACAAGTAAAAGTGGAAAGACACAAGCGTTTACACGACCCAAAAAGAGAATATGCCTGTAATAAATGTTCCTATCGGTTCGAGAAACAAAGTTACTTAAATTTTCATAGAAGAACACACCGTTACAACAATAAGTGCAATTGTGCAGTGTGTGGTAAATCATTTACAAACATGCGTCTTCTTCAACGACACATGTGGGTGCATAACGGGAACGTATATAAATGTAGAATATGTGATATTATATTTAGATATGGACACGAAATTTCTAAACATAATCTAGCAAAACATCCTGAGGTTGATTATCATTGTAATTTCTGTAAAAAGGCGTTTACCGCCGAGCATAGGTTGTTCGAACACGTTTTTAAGGGTCATGCAAGAGATTTTCCATACTTCACGTGTGATTATTGTAGAAAAAAATTTAAAGATTTGTATGCTTTAACGAAACATATGAATTTCGTTCATTTAAAGTTATGTAAACACAAATGTGATAAATGTAATCGAAACTTCTTAAAATCGGCAGCTCTTAAAGTGCATAAGAAAATATGTTATAAGAAAGAAGATATTGTGTACAAATGCGAATTGTGTCCGAAATCGTATACTAATAAGCATTCTTTGATTCGTCATGAAATAATCCACACGGGAGAAAGAAATTTTAAATGCGATATTTGTGACAAAGCTTTTAAAGATAAGTACGCTATAAAAAATCATATGAAGCATCACAACCCAGATGCAATACGATTAACATGTGATTTTTGTGACAAAACATACATAAACAAACATTCATACCAAGAACACGTCATGACACACATCACAGGAATAAACAAACCGTATGCGTGCGACGAATGTTATATGAATTTCGCTACAAAATACCAACTAAGCGGGCATAAGAAGAAACATTTGGAAAATCTTAAAGTTAAACCGAAGTATGACTGCAAAATTTGCAACAAACAAGTTATATATTTGTCAGACCATATGAGAATACACAGTGACAATAAACCACATGCCTGTGATGTATGTGATAAAGCTTTTCGTAGTAGACCGAACTTGATTTCACATAAGAAATCCCATAGCAAAGATAAGCCATTTGAATGCAATAAATGTGGGAAACATTTTGCTAGAAAATATCATATAACCAAACATATTATCAATATTCACACAGATAGGGTGAAACTGAAACCACACGTGTGCATGCATTGTGACAAAGCTTTTGAAATATCAATACAGTTGAAAGTTCATATGAGAACTCATACTGGTGAAAAGCCAAATAAATGTGATAAATGTCATAAAAAATTCTCTGAACTACGGTCGTTACAAATACACGAAAAAAGAGAACACTCGAATGTTAAAAAATCAAATTACATTTGCGATTTATGTCATAAAGTGTACTTGGAAAAGAAAGATCTGATAAAACATTTAAAAACTCATAAAGGGAAAAGAAACTTCCGGTGTGTTGTATGCGAGAAGTTATTTTTAGACATGGTGACTTTGTCATGCCATGTAATAACACATGCAAAGAAATCGGTCAAAAAACTTAATTGTATGTTTTGCAAGCAGAGCTTCTCAGGCCAATTGTGTTTGAATAGACATTACTTCAGCCGTCACGACGGGTATAAAGAATACGCTTGTAATATTTGTGAAGAGGGGTTTTTTTGTTATCGAAGTCTAAATGGTCATATGCAAAAATGTCATAAAGTAGGGTATAGGTGCAGTTTTTGTATAAAAAAATATTCTGGACACCCAAAATTGCTCAAGCACATGTTTAGAGTTCACGGTCACAAGGAAAAATGATTAAATCATACATAAATAAAATCCTAAAACATATATGTTAAAATCTGTGTTCTGTACGGGTCACTATAATGCACGACAATTTATTGTACAGCTGAATGTACACCTTGATAAACCGTGTCAAAACCTATTAAAATTGGAAGCCCTGACACGTATTATCAAGGTGTCAGCCGTACAATAAATTGTCGTGCATTATAGTGACCCTTCTGATTATGTAAGTTTTTACCGAGGAGATCCCTAAAATGAGGTTTTCATGTATACAAAGAAATCGGTCGAAAATAGTTATTTTTGTTGAACTAAGCAGTTTAGAAAATAGAGTCAAGAGCGTAGCGAGTGGTAAAGTAGACTGCTGGCTAGCAAGGGATTTAAAAGGCACGAAACAAAAAACATTTGCCCTCATGTTAAACATACAACTTGTCACCTCGACTAGCGATTTTGTTTCTTAGAAAATTGGTTGAGAGTCAGAAACTCATTTTGGTCAACCACCATAAATTATATTGAGTAAGAATGCTAAAACCTCTCTAACCGTGAACGAACGAAATTATCCTTTTCTATGAAGGTTGAATGAGGTCTAACCCCCTTCGGTAAGTTAAAATGAGAGGTGAAACTCATATAAAAAGTTAATTTATTGTTTGGGAGATTATTTAAAGATGGCGCTGTCCGCCTAAAAGTTGGTCGTCACAAGCTAACTTGTCAAGGTACACAAAAACTGGCGCTGTCTTCTGTATGAAGTCCTCCCATGGTGCAGATTGTCTATTTTTAGGGTTTCAAACATCGGTTTTGAAACCCTTATGGTCTCGCTCTGTCCGTCCCCGCTCTTTCTTGAATATCTCAGTAACTACTGCAGCTATTAACTTGAAATTTGAAATAATGATACATTTCGTGCGCCATTACTGATTTTAAGAAAAAAATATATAAATAAATGAAAAATGAAAATGAATATTTTCAGTACAAATTTTGATGTTGAAATTTCAAAAGAGACCTAGGAAGGCAAATGGGGTATCAAATGAAAGGTATCGTTTTGTACATTTCAAAACACTTTTTGAAATTTCTGTAAATTTCATACTTTTTGAAATATTTCAAAAAAAGTCGAAAAATTGACCATACCCCCCCCCCCCCCTATCTCCGAAGATTGCACACCGATCCACGTACAATGTATTAGGCGTTTGTAGATATCGATCTATATTTTACAGGAAAAATATAGAGAAGTCTGTAATAATAATAGTTTTTGAAAAATGGTCAAAAAGGGGGAGAATTTTTTTTCAAAAGGGGGGGGTACCTACCTATGTGGGGTATCAAATGAAAGGTATCGTTTTGACCATATCAAAACACTTTTTGAAATTTCTGTGAGTTTCATACTTTTTGAAATATTTCAAAAAAAGACGAAAAATTTACCATTCCCCCCCCCCTAGCTCCGAAGATTGCACACCGATCCATGTACAATGTACTAGGCGTTTGTAGACATCGATCTATATTTTACAGGAAAAATATAGAGAAGTCGGTAATAATAATAGTTTTTGAAAAATAGTCAAAAAGGGGGGGAATTTTTTTTCAAAAGGAGGGGTACCTGCCTATGTGGGGTATCAAATGAAAGGTATCGTTTTTACCATTTCAAAACACTTTTTGAAATTTCTGTAAGTTTCATACTTTTTGAAATATTTCAAAAAAAGACGAAAAATTGACCATTCCCCCCCCCCCTAGCTCCGAAGGTTGCAGACCGATCCATGTACAATGTATTAGGCGTTTGTAGACATCGATCTATATTTTACAGGAAAAATATAGAGAAGTCTGTAATAATAATAGTTTTTGAAAAATGGTCAAAAAGGGGGGGAATTTTTTTTCAAAAGGAGGGGTACCTGCCTATGTGGGGTATCAAATGAAAGGTATTGTTTTGACCATTTCAAAACACTTTTTGAAATTTCTGTAAGTTTCATACTTTTTGAAATATTTCAAAAATAGTCGAAAAATTTACCTTTCCCCCCCCCCTATCTCCGAAGATTGCAGACCGATCCACGTACAATGTATTAGGCGTTTGTAGATATCAATCTATATTTTACAGGAAAAATATAGAGAAGTCTGTAATAATAATAGTTTTTGAAAAATGGTCAAAAAGGGGGGGAATTTTTTTTCAAAAGTGGGGGTACCTACCTATGTGGGGTATCAAATGAAAGGTATCGTTTTGACCATATCAAAACACTTTTTGAAATTTCTGTGAGTTTCATACTTTTTGAAATATTTCAAAAAAAGACGAAAAATTGACCATTCCCCCCCCCCCTAGCTCCGAAGATTGCAGACCGATCCACGTACAATGTATTAGGCGTTTGTAGATATTGATCTATATTTTACAGGAAAAATATAGAGAAGTCTGTAATAATAATAGTTTTTGAAAAATGGTCAAAAAGGGGGGGAATTTTTTTTGAAAAGGAGGGGTACCTGCCTATGTGGGGTATCAAATGAAAGGTATTATTTTGACCATTTCAAAACACTTTTTGAAATTTCTGTAAGTTTCATACTTTTTGAAATATTTCAAAAATAGTCGAAATATTGACCTTTCCCCCCCCCTATCTCCGAAGATTGCAGACCGATCCACGTACAATGTATTAGGCGTTTGTAGATATCGATCTATATTTTACAGGAAAAATATAGAGAAGTCTGTAATAATAATAGTTTTTGAAAAATGGTCAAAAAGGGGGGGAATTTTTTTTCAAAAGGGGGGGTACCTGCCTATGTGGGGTATCAAATGAAAGGTATCGTTTTGACCATTTTAAAACACTTTTTGAAATTTCTGTAAGTTTCATACTTTTTGAAATATTTCAAAAAAAGACGGAAAATTGACCATTCCCCCCCCCCTAGCTCCGAAGATTGATGACCGATCCATGTACAATGTATTAGGCGTTTGTAGACATCGATCTATATTTTACAGGAAAAATATAGAGAAGTCTGTAATAATAATAGTTTTTGAAAAATGGTCAAAAAAGGGGATTTTTTTTCAAAAAGGGGTACCTACTCATGTGGGGTATCAAATGATAGGTATCGTTTTAAACATTTCAAAACACTTTTTGAAATTTCTGTAAGTTTCATACTTTTTAAAATATTTCAGAAAATTGATTGTCCAAATTATTTTTCAAATGTTTGAAACCCTCGGCGCGCGAGTTACACTCGCTGTTCGATGCTCAGGCTTACAATACGAGAATGAGATTATTTAATTAAGAATTTAAATTAATGAGTGGACTGTATTACGAAATGAAATAAACTAAACTAATGATAATGACAATGATTTGAATGAGCGATAGGATGAAATGCGTGATGTGAGGCACAATAGGATTCCACTAACCTGTCCAGATGTGTTGTGGCGAGTCGGCATGTGCTCTGCACCTAGGGTCTGCTTACTGCGCTAACACTATACCTATCAAGTCGTACTCCCTGGTTCAGTAAAATGTAGGCCAGCTTTCCCGGGTGCAGCACAGTGTGGAGTCCTGAGGTAGCCTGGATCACTGCATATATCACTCCTAATCCAAATCCGAAAAGGGTTGCTCCGCAAGTACTTATAAGGAAACGATACGAGACGATTATTTTCCGTTAAATAATATGCGCGCGCGAAAATGTGACCGTTAGTTATGTCCGAAGTCCGAAACCGAATGAATGGATTTTTCACAATTTCGCGGGAAGAAGCTAGCTGTCAACAATATTACGCGATGCCAGCTGTCAAAGTCACGAATGTAGAAGATGTCAAAGGCAGATCGTATCCTAACCATAATCAATTCTAAACATTCCGACCACCAAAATACGCTATTCTTGCAGGACGCGTATTTTTAACAAAAGTATACGAAAATTAACATAATTAATCTAATTAAACACGAGATACGAAACGATTTTTTACAGCTAAGTTTACAATTTTTTCGACAAAACAAGATAACTAATTTACGATGAAGCCGTCGTCGTTTGGGGCTAGTTCGATGGGGGGCCAGATTCGACATCCTGTGGGACGGGAAGTACACACAGTTTTACGACCGGCCGTTTGCATTCTCCGGACTGAGTTTTTAGGGAAACCACCCGGCAAACATTATCAGTTCCAGAGTGAAGCTGGGTTACCCGACCTAACTTCCACTTCAGAGGGCTGCATTGTTCATTGGATATGAGCACGAGAGTTCCGACGACAATATTGTCTCGTGCGTCTACCCACTTATGGCGTTGTTGCAGAGTGTGGATGTATTCCAGATGCCATCTGGCCCAGAAGTCTTGATGCATCTTCTGGATGAGTCTCCATCGACGATAAGGATTGACCTGATTCTCCAGAATAGGCGCTTCGGGCAATAGAGTCAGTGGCTCAAGAGTGAGGAAGTGGCCTGGGGTCAGCGCCATGAGGTCGTTCGGATCCGAACTCAGGGGGGACAGAGGGCGTGAATTTAATAAGGCCTCGATTTGGATCAACAATGTGTTAAATTCCTCGTATGTCAGGCGTTGCCCGCCGACGACGCGAGCAAGGTGGGTCTTTACAGACTTAACTCCTGCCTCGACTAGCCCCGAAAAATGTGGGCTGCCAGGAGGATTAAACCTGAATTCCACCCGCTCAGTCTGCGCCGCCTGCGACATAAGATCCTTAAGCATATTACTGGCCCCGACGAAATTCGTCCCTTGGTCTGATACCAAACGCGAGCAACGCCCCCGTCGTGCAATGAACCGCCGGAGGCAAGCCAGGTATGCTTCGGAAGTCAACTCCGATGCGAGCTCTAAGTGAACCGCCTTGATAGCCGTGCACACGAATACACAAACGTACCCTTTGTACGTTCTGACACCGCGACCACGTCCGAGCGCAATATCAAATGGACCAGCGAAATCAACCGAAGATGACGAAAAGGGTTTGATTTGATTAATGCGATAAGATGGTAGGTTGGCCATAAGCGGTGGTGCGGTCAAGCGGGGCTTGGCGCGGAAGCATTTAACGCAGGATGACACTACGGACGAAATGGCTCGCTTTACCGAAAGTATCCAGAAGTCCCGCACTAGCAGATTCTGCAATGTCTGCCGACCGGGATGCAGGAACTTGCGGTGATAATCCTCGATTAGGAGGTGTGTTAAACGGTGTTCTCTTGGTAGCAACAGCGGATGTTTTTGGTTGTAGTTCAGATCGCTATGCGAAAGACGACCGCCTACCCTCAACAACCCGTTTGTATCCATAAAAGGACATAGCTTCCGAAGCGCTTTTGGAAGCCAATTAGGCGTGTTTTGCTTCAAACAACGAATTTCGGAAGCGAATGTGACTTCCTGGACGTGTTTTATAAGGAAGTGCAGCGCCTCGTTGGTTTCGATCGTGGATAGGGCACCAATTGTCTTTGCAGACAGCCTCAAATTACGAATAAATCGAAAGCAATACGCAAGAATGTTGACGATACGAAAAAAAGATGAAAACCGATTTAGTATTCCATCGACGAAAGTTATATTGTTTTCTGTGAAAAACGTTAATACTTTTCTTTCCTCTAGTTCTAATTCATCTCTCAATATTAGCGATGTTTGTGGCCATTCTTCCGGCGGGTTCACTAACCAACTAGGACCCGACCACCATGACTGACACGGGATCAACTCGTCAGGCAGTAAGCCACGCGAACCGTGGTCAGCTGGGTTGTCGGTGGTTGGAACATGATTCCAGCAATCAGGAGGGATGCCATCTTGAATCTCTGTCACGCGGTTGGCGACAAAAGTTTTCCAACGCGAAGGGCAAGACTTTATCCAGGTAAGAGCGACGTTGGAGTCAGACCATGCAACAACGATATTCTCGAGCTGATAAAGGCCCTCCAAAGCAAAAGTCACCGATGACATTAACTCAGTCAGTAAGACAGCTGCCATCAATTCTAAGCGAGGTATTGAACGTTTACGTAGCGGGGCTACCTTGGATTTGGCGCAACACAGTCGCACTTCAGCCACTCCATTACTCTGCACTGCTCGACAGTAGACAACGGCACAATATCCACGCTCAGAGGCGTCACAAAATCCATGAAATTGAAGTGAGCTGAACTCAGATACCATCCTTCGAGGCAAGGAGAACTAAGCGAGGGCAATTGGGTTTTTATTTTGAGCCATTCAACAGAAACTACTTGTGGAGCCTCTTCATCCCAATTTACACCATCCATCCACAGCAGCTGCATGATGTACTTAGCCAAGAAGACTACTGGCGACAATAGGCCCAAGGGATCGAAGATCCGAGCTATGTCCGATAAAATAGAACGCTTAGTACATCGGGTTTCAACTGATGCTGTTTTAAATGCGAGCTGATCTGCGGTGGGGATCCACAACATGCCAAGGATTTTTAGCGATAAATCCTGAAGATCCTCAAAATTGCACATCTTTTCGGAGTACAATTCTGATGGGGGCAAGCCTCTAAGGAACTCTTCGGAATTAGAAGTCCATTTTCGGAGGTGAAGACCAGCCGACGACAAAATTTCAGTTAGTTCTTGTTGAATCTGGACTGCTGTCTCAATGGAATCCGCCCCCGACACGACGTCGTCAACGTATGTATCTCGCTGGAGAATCGATGCACCGAGAGGGACCTGAGCAGCAAATTCCGATGCCAAACGAGACATGCACCATAGAGCTTGGTATGGCGCGCACGACACACCATATGTGACCGTAAGCAACCGAAAGTCACGGATAGGCAAATCCGCATCATCGCGCCATAAGATTCGCTGGTAATCAGTGTCCTTAGGTGTCACTAAGAATTGACGGTACATTTTCTTGATATCTCCGGTGAACACAACTTTGTGCCAGCGAAATCGAATAAGTATATCGAAAATACTTTTCTGAAGTTTGGGACCTGGTGCCAGCGAATCATTCAACGACCTTCCGTCGACATCCTTGGCACTAGCATCAAACACGGTCCTGAGCGGAGTGGTGACGGAGTCTGGACGCAAAATTCCATGGTGCGGGATATAATAGAATGGACCAACACTAGCCGCAGGAGGATTCACCTCCTCCATATGCCCGCTCTCCAAGTAATCTCTCATGAACTCAACATACGCAGCCTTGAATTGCGCGTTCACTTTAAACTTATTCTCGAGGTTCAGGAACCGCTTCAAGGCTATTTTTCGCGAATCTGAAAAGTTAGGTTTCTGATTAGGATCGATAAAGGTTAACGGTACCACCAATCTCCCATCAGAATTCCGTCGGCAGGCATTTTCCATATACCTACTAATCGTAGTTTCCACTTTCGACGAAAATGTGGGCATGGGTGGATTTATATTTTCTAATTCCCAAAACCTTTTTATCGATTCATCTAAAGACAAATTGGACACGAACAAACAGTCCTTTTTACCATTCGAGTTGGTGCGAAGGCAAGAGAAGTCAGTGCCCATTGTGCATTCGCCCATCACTATCCACCCGAAAATAGTGGAGATAGCGATGGCCTGACCTGGTGCACCCTTCTTCAAACCAGGCATTAATGCCGACGACAAAACATTTACACTGACCAACATATCGACTGGCCCTGGGGTGTTGAACTCTGGATCAGCAAGCTCTAACCCCCTGAGGTGCTCCCACGAAGAAATATCTATATAACCAGTAGGCATATTCTGGCAGATGGTTTGGAGCACCGCAGCTTCCACAACTAGATTACCTGATGAACCATGATTTTGAGGACCCAATTCACACTTGACCGACCCTAGTGTGTTGGTCGATACCCTACCAATCCCATGGACTGATTGGGCATTTGATTGTATTTTTAGTCCCAAACGATATGCACATGACTGAGTTATAAAGTTGCAAGCGCTAGCACTATCTAACAAGATTCTAACTTTAATGAATTTGTTATGATCATTTTTTACCAGCACAATGGCAGTGGAAAACAAGGCATCTGCATTGGAGGAATATGCTGCTAGAGCTACCGGAGGTGCCTCTTCATGTTCCTGGGCAGAAAACTGAGTAGGTGCGGGGTCTTCAAAATGAAGTAATGTGTGGTGCCGTTGGTTACATTTACTACACAAAACTTTGACCGTGCATCGTTTTACTGAGTGTGAAGGCTGCAAACACAAAATACACAACCTTTTTTCCTTCACATCCTTAAACCGTCCTGCAGGAGATAGCTCTAAAAATGTTGGACATGCTTCACCGATGTGACCCTCAGTATGGCAAAACTCACAACTAAATTGAGGATGTACCACTAACGAAGTTTTTGTCTTTGAAGTCACCTGCTTTGATGAATTATGGTATCCATAACAGTTTTCTAATGCCCGCGAACGCTTATCTAGGAAATCCATTATGTCATCGAATTGTGGAATATCAATATTGGGTCCAAGTTGCAATTCAAATGCTTCGCGGGTTGCTGAGTCAAGCTTGGACCACACCATCTGAAAAAGCATGTAATCTTGGTTTGGTAGCTCATACCTAGCCAAGATCGCCAAGTTCTCACTGAAGGTGCGATGAATTCTCTCCAATTCAGAACCGCTTTTGTTTCTAACTGACTCACATTTAAGCAACTTCTCATAATAGGTAGTGGCAATGTTCCGTTTCCTATCATAATATTTATGAAGCGCGTGGTAGGCAGCTTTGTAGCTACTACCTGTCAGTGGGAAATTTTTTATTAGATTGTATGCAGTTCCTTGAACACTCGACAATAGATAGTGAAGTTTTTCCACATCTGCCAGTTCCCTGTTATGGATGAGAGAGTCATACAACTCCTTGAATGATACCCAACTTTCAAGTTTCCCATCGAACGGCTTCATAGTAATTTTGGGCAGTTTAGCTAACCCGCCAGTAGAACTTTTGTCTGACGAAGAACTTTCTTTACTTGCCTGCATTATCCTAGATTTTAGGCTCAGGAACCTTTTATCGAAACTTATGGTATGCGCAAACTCAGCACTACGATCTGCCTTTGGCATTGATTCTAAAACGTGGATTTGAGCTGTGTGAAAATCCCTTGAAATTTCATTTAAATCTTCAACACTAATCCCTAGCACAGTTGGAGATTCGGATAATATTTCCATTCGCATATAACAATAATCGCGGGCGACTCTGAATTGATCGGCCTGCATTCCACGTTCGTCGCGGCTCATTTCCATGTCAGGTTCCATTATTAATTAACTGAAATCAACGATTTACTTACACAATCAATAAAAATATCATACGAAAATCAAAAAATCCACGATGAATGTAAACAAACACCACCACAGATAACCCTTTTGTCAAGTCAAACCTCAAAATTATCTGTAGCTGTGAATGAGTGAATGGTTTGATACCACAGGTAATAAAATTCTACCTTGAAAACTTGGTTTGATGTTGACGTGATACCAACGGACCGAGCAAGAAAATTATAAGTTACAAGCAAGATCACAAATTTAGACGGTAGGTTTAAAAATATAAGGTACGACCGTTGAAATAAAGATTTTTATACCGCCAACAATAGTTTTTTAACGAAACGAAAACAAAGAAACTATTGCTGAAAAGGCAACAAACGACAATTTACCTTTTTACAAGTTAAAATCAATATTCCCACGGCAATTTCCAAACAAAAAATGTATTACGAAAGTTATAAAAGCTAGTTTAATCCGGTCGTAGGGCCAAATGTTCGATGCTCAGGCTTACAATACGAGAATGAGATTATTTAATTAAGAATTTAAATTAATGAGTGGACTGTATTACGAAATGAAATAAACTAAACTAATGATAATGACAATGATTTGAATGAGCGATAGGATGAAATGCGTGATGTGAGGCACAATAGGATTCCACTAACCTGTCCAGATGTGTTGTGGCGAGTCGGCATGTGCTCTGCACCTAGGGTCTGCTTACTGCGCTAACACTATACCTATCAAGTCGTACTCCCTGGTTCAGTAAAATGTAGGCCAGCTTTCCCGGGTGCAGCACAGTGTGGAGTCCTGAGGTAGCCTGGATCACTGCATATATCACTCCTAATCCAAATCCGAAAAGGGTTGCTCCGCAAGTACTTATAAGGAAACGATACGAGACGATTATTTTCCGTTAAATAATATGCGCGCGCGAAAATGTGACCGTTAGTTATGTCCGAAGTCCGAAACCGAATGAATGGATTTTTCACAATTTCGCGGGAAGAAGCTAGCTGTCAACAATATTACGCGATGCCAGCTGTCAAAGTCACGAATGTAGAAGATGTCAAAGGCAGATCGTATCCTAACCATAATCAATTCTAAACACTCGCACTTGGCGAATCTTGTTTTCTTTGTTTCGGCGCCATCCATTCCGTATCAATAACTTATTACACCATCGTAATTTAGTGTGACATTCTAAATTCAAATAATTTTTTTCAACAAGTTGAAAAAGTGAGTAAAACCCGATTTGGCTCAGTGTTTTTGAGCAGCAAAGTCACCGTTTTCGAGCGGTGTGGTAAAACATTATTGTATGTTTTGCGGACAGAGTTTCTCAAACCAATTGTGTTGGAATTGGAATAGAGATTATTTCTACTGTCACGACGGGTATAAAGAATCTGCGTCTAATATTTGCGAGGAGAGTTTTCGTTTTACCAAAATCTGAGTGATGTTATTTAAAAATCTCATAACTATACAATACAATACAAAACTCTTTATTTTACACCACAAAAAAACAACAAACAGACATAGACCTTAAACATAAAAGTACAATGGGCGGCCTTATCGCTTAGAAGCGATTTCTTCCAGGCAACCTTTGGATGGAGATAAATTTGAAAAATTTTAGAAAGGCAGGGGTGTACCATAAATATACATAAGTAATAATAATTATATAATCATAATTAACAATTATTCTTTAGGAAGTAGATTTTTATAAAATATAGAATAATATATACGGAATAAATAAATACCAAGAACAAAAAATAAATAAATAAAAGTACCTACCAGTGTTCACTTTTTCGATAGACCATAATAACCATCATCGTTGATAACTATCATCGTTGGAGTTAATTTCCTAATACCTCTAACATACTTTAAGTGTGTATTTCATTTCAAGCTGTTCTAAAAAGTTTCAGCTGGTCTCGAACAGCTTATTCTAAAAAACTAATGTAACTAAAACTTTCAAGAGGCTTCTTTTCATCTCGGATAATGCGTGAACACAAAAAGAGGGCGTTATACTTAATAACGATGAATTAATAAATACTTATAGACTATAGCGTTGTTCATCCCCTGCATTGGAGTCGGCGTTCACTGGATCGCCATAATTATCTGCCGTAATGATGACGTAATCGGCAAAGCTTTAAAAATACCAATACATGTTATATACCAGTCTAATATATGTTTTAAAGAAATGCCGATGTAAATTCTGAAAGCAGTGGACACACCGTATCGTAAATATTTACGCTTTGTACGCTTCGATGCTAATCTGGTGAATGCACAGCATAAGCCGATGTAAATTCTGAAAGCAGTGGACACACCGTATCGTAAATATTTACGCTTTGTACGCTTCGATGCTAATCTGGTGAATGCACAGCATAAGAGAGAAAAATAGTTATAAGTGCACTATATGAAAGTGCGAATATGGTCTTTACTTGCAAAGAAAATATTTTCCTCTATCTACTAGAATTGAACTAAGTAACATTTCAACTTTTATGGATAGTTGATTTTGGCCGAAGGGTGTCGTGTGTCAGGAAGTTCTGTGGAAGGCTGATACGCGACACCGCGCGCACGTCATCGACCTAGTGACACGAGTCTTTGTTTTTATTATTCTGTATGTTAGTCTCTAAGGTCTATTATCTGGTAAGGTATCTTAAGGGCCCTAGTTAAGTTACTTTGTAAGTACTTGTCTTGTGTTGCCTGAAATAAATGATTATTATTATTATATTCTATTGCAGATACGAAATCAGTTATTGCAAAAGAAGTAAAACAAAGCAGAGCTCTTGAAATCAACATCAATACCATTATCAAGCAAGAACGTGATCGAAATTACGAAGAGGTTGACCAGAACTGTGAACAATCTGATGAAAGTTATGGCCAGCTTGGTCAAAGTGGTGACACACCTGACAGAAATGTTGAAACACCAAGCCAAAGTGGTGACAAGTCTGGTCAAAGTGGCGACGAACCTGATCAAAGTAGTGACAAATCTGACCAAAGTAGTGACAAATCTGAAAAAAGTGTAAACGAATCTGAACAAAGTAGTGACGAATCAGACCAAAGTGATGAGGAATATGAACAAAATAGTGATGAATCGGGCCTAAGTGGTGACGAATCTGACGCAAGTGGTGACGAGCCTGACGCAAGTGGTGACGAGCCTGCCGCAAGTGGTGATGAGCTTGACCAAACGGACGTTTCTGATCAAAGCAATGAACAAGATGACCTAAATTGTGGAGAGGTAGGCGATAATTGCAAGGTTTGCAAAGCCAAGCTCGACTCACAAGAAAAAGTGGAACGACACAAGCGCTTACATGACCCAAAAAGAGAATATGCCTGTAATAAATGTTCGTACAGATACGAGAGTAAAAGTCACCTAGATTTTCACAAACGTACACACCGTTACAACAATAATTGTGAAGTGTGTGGTAAATCATTTACACACATTCGATTACTTCAACGACACATGTGGGTGCATAACGGAAATGTATATAAATGTAGAATATGTGATGCAGTATTTAGATATGGACACGAAATTTCTAAACATAATCTAGCAGAACATCCTGAAGTCGATTATGATTGTAAATTCTGTAAAAAAGCATTTACCGCCGAGCATAGGTTGTTCGAACACGTTTTTAAGGATCATGCAAGAAATTTTCCACATTACACGTGCGATTATTGTAGAAAAAATTATACAGATTTGCCAACACTAACAAAACACATGAATTTCGTTCATTTAAAGTCCTTTAAACACAAATGTGAAAAATGTCGTAGACTCTTTTCTAAATCAGCAGCGCTTGAAGTGCACAAGAAAATATGTAGTAAGAAAGAAGAGATTGTGTACAAATGCGAATTGTGTCCGAAATCGTATACTAATAAGCATTCTTTGATTCGTCATGAAATAATCCACACGGGAGAAAGGAATTTTAAATGCGAAATTTGTGACAAAGCTTTTAAAGATAAGTACGCTATAAAAAATCATATGAAGCATCACAACCCAGATGCAATACGATTAACATGTGATTTTTGTGACAAAACATACATAAACAAACATTCATACCAAGAACACGTCATGACACACATCACAGGAATAAAAAAACCGTATGCGTGCGACGAATGTTATATGAATTTCGCTACAAAATACCAACTTAGCAAGCATAAGAAGAATCATTCAGAAAAGCCAAAAGAAAAACCGAAGTACGACTGCCATATTTGTAACAGAAAAGTTGCGCATTTAACGACACATTTAAGAGTACACAGTGACAATAAACCTTACGGATGTGCTGTGTGTAATATGGCGTTTCGTCATAAACAGAATTTAAGATCACATATGACAACCCACGGCAAAGATAAGCCATTTATATGCAATAAATGTGGAAAAACTTTTGCAAGGAAACCTACATTAAAGAACCATATATTCAATGTTCATACAGATAAGGAAAAACCACATGCATGCATGCATTGCGAGAAAACTTTTGGAACTACAATGCAGTTGAAGGTTCATATGAGATCTCACACTGGTGAGAAGCCGTATAAATGTGATGAATGTTTAAGAAAATTCTCCGAACAAAGATCGTTACAATTACACAAAATAAGGGAACACTCGAAAGCTAAAAAAACAAATTACATTTGCGATTTATGTCATAAAGTGTACTTGGAAAAGAAAGATATGATAAGCCATTTAAAATCTCATAAAGGGAAACGAAACTTTCGTTGCGGTGTCTGCAATAAGCTATTTTTGGATATGTTCATTTTGTTTTGGCATCTAAAAACCCATTCAAAGGAATCGGTCCAAAAATCTTGTTGTATGATCTGCAAACAGAGCTTCTCTACCCAATTATCTTTGAAGAGGCATTATTTCAGCTGTCATGATGGATATAAAGAATTCGCGTGTAATATTTGCGAGGAAGGATTTTTGTGTTATCAAAATCTTGGTGTTCATATTCAAAGAACTCATAAAACAGGGTACAAATGCAGTTTGTGTCAGACTGTCTGTTCTGTACAGCGGAATTTGCTCGGCCACATGATTGCAATTCATGGTCTCAAGCAAAAATAATATATTGGTTAAATACTTGCTGTAATACAGTCGATCCTCCTCCTTGCGTCGATAATCTCAATGCTGAGGGTCGGGACCTTTATGTAGGACCTTGGAATGCACGATGTGTCTCCATCGGGGACGGTTTTCCGCAGTGCGGATAGCGTCGTCGCTCATGCTGGTTTCAATACAGTCGATAAAAACTAGGTATTTGTGCCTAATAATAGAGAAATTCTAGTGGAGTAGAGTAAATTATGTAGGTAGATAGACAATGCTTTGTTTCATGGCCCTCAAAAAAACATTCAGTACCTACGTTTATAAATAAATAATTTTTTTTTATAAATTTTTATAAATAAATAATGCTGGACAATGCACACAGCAGTATCTAGCCCCAAGGTAAGCAGAGCTTGTGTTATAGGTACTAGACAACTGATATACATAATATAATACAATACATAGATAGATATTTTTTATTATACATAGAAAACGACCAGAACACCCTGAACAAATGTCTGCAGATCGTACACACATTTGTCCCGAGGCGGGAATCGAACCCGCAACCTCATGCGTCGCAGGCAGACCTTCGCCCACTGCGCCACAGAGGTCGTCAAAACGTTACTAAACTAATTTAGAAAGGCAATGGAATTGGCGGCCTTATCGCTTAAAGCGCAGTTCTTCTAGGTAACTATGGTAAAAGTAAAGTAAAAAACAATTACAGCAAATGATACAAAATAGATTAGACCCGAAAAAGTTAATTTTGTACACAGGTAATTTGCTGAGCTTATTTCTACAGTGATTTCCGTCGGCTTCCTCACTAGGCTAGGCCTGTATCGAGGAAGCCAGTCGATAGGTAAAGTAAGGTTTACGGAGAATGTCATAGTGCGACGACGCGACGGTGCTTTATGCTAAGCTAATACCAAATAGATTACTATATCTACATATGTAGGGTGCGTAGTGTGCCCCCTACAATCCTATAAGTAGTAGGTGTTTGAGAGTTAAAAGAGGTTTGTAAAGTTTCACGGTTTAATCGTACGTTATGTTAAAGGTTTTGTTATGGTCGCGAGTGTACGCCGTGACGTGTTGTCCAAAGGACAGTTGTTTGCGACTGAGTGTAATGAGCCTGAGAAACACGTCATAACGTAAACTGCTGACCCGCGGGAACATGTCACTCTGTATGGTATGCAAACCGTACAGCATACTTATAATATAGTTCTTATGAAAATTTAAGCCCGATCTGGTGAGATGTTTTGACGTGAAGATGTAGCAAACTTCCTTCGTTTTTAATATTAGTGATATGATGTAATTATATCTATTAGATGTAAATAACCGCTGGGGTAAACGTGTTCTTGAGTGGAGACCGCGACTCGGCAAACTTAGTGTAGGACGCCCTCCGACCAGGTGGGAAAGATTTGCGAAAGACTGCTGGCAGATGCTGGATGCGGCAAGCTGAAGACAGGGCGCTATGGCGCTCATTAGGGGAGGCCTATGTCCAGCTGTGGACAAATACAGGCTGATGATGATGACTTAGTATTATTATAAGATTTAATTTAAATTTTTAATCATAGTAATTTACTTTTAATAAAATTATAAAGAATGTTTATTGTCAGATAGAAAATAACAATCAAATAACAAAAAATTAATCATAGTTGTATTTTTATTTTATTTTTATTTTTAGACCTTATATAATTGTACAGCACATACTTATTATGTATAATGTGCTTATTCTATATGATCCTTGTGATCCTATGTGTTCCGCATCCTCCGAGAATCCGTAATGAATTCTTCAAACTACGATAGTTTTTGTAGTAAATGTGGTAGTGAATCGCTACCATTATATAATTTGACATTTGTACACATCCCCTAATTTAAGTTTACTAATCCTTTTGTTACTTTGTATGGACCAATGTTATTTTTCATACTAATAGTTTATTATAATAGTTTGACATTATTTTTTTTTTTTTTTCCGTTTCTGCTTGTCTAATAACTGTTAATTTTATATAATTTTGCACACCAAAGCTGTATAGCTGGTAAGTCATCGCAAGGGACATTTTAAAATAAGCATACCAACTTGTAACCCGTTGTCTGCAAATAAATGATTTGATTTTGATAAAAATACCTTTATCTGGTTGATAATGGACAGGCAAAATATATAACTTAAGTTTAAGTAGGTACTCATTACTTGGTACAACCTTATTTGAATGAAATTTTTAATTTAAGCATAGATTTAAGTTCTATAAGTGAAAACTGTTAAGGGTTCGGCGACAGCTGCTCGCAACTTCAATTCGTAAATTATTGTGTTTTTTAATACCAAAAATGATGACTGAAACCTTTTTGTATTTTCGACATGGTGTTGTTATTCTGTAACTAGACAGTATAAGCTATGTTCCTTATCAAACAAAACGTAATGTACCTATTATTGTTTTTAACGCAAAACAAATAGTAGGACGAAAACATGTCATTTTCGACGTAAAATTATGCCAAATTGCATTTTGCATATTTTTGCTTACATTTCGTTATACCTAATAGGTGTGTATTATTAAGAAATAAAAATTACCAGGGACCTAGATAAATACTATTCGAATACGAAAAACAACATATGATGGAAATATGCTTGAATCACAAATCATTTTGGTAGGTAGTACGTTTGTATGGGCAAACCATCACCCCGCAGGCCCCTTAAGCTTTAGTTTTTTTACCACCATTGTTACTACTCATTTAAGTTTTTAAAGCTGTTTGTTTTCCATCTAAATAAATAGTAATTATATGACACAACTAAACCATCTATCTATCAACGTAAGTAGTAACTGAAATGGTTAAAAAAATAAACTGGTTTAATAATAGAAATGATTATTGCATGGTATTCTCTAGCTAGACTATTAATAATAGGGTTATTAGATAAATAAAAAACTTGTTCAGTTCTATGATTTCTTGTAATAAATAAATTATACATAAAAAAACTTATAAATCTACTTATTTATTAGCATTTCAGATCTATCTCCCATCATGGTAAAATAATTTTACATTATAGGCCTATTTACTAACTACTAAACTAATAAAATAGATTCCAAAAACTAATACTATAAACTAGAAAGTAACCGTCTGTCTGTTACCTTTTTACGGCTAAACGGATTTCTATGAAATTTGGAAGGAAAGTAAATATGGTGTCCAGGGCGGACATACCCCAGAATACTCAAACGCATCTCTGGTTTAAGCACGTCTCAAGTGGCGATTTTTTGAGACATTTCCATTAAATTATGTCAAAAAACCGCGACTTAAGACGAGCAAATGTATGTTGCGTTTGAGTATTCGGAGGATAGGCTACTAGAAAAGCGCGTGCTAAGTCGCAGGCAGCAGGTAGTATCATAAAATAAAGGTAAAAGTAGTCGTAATCTCAGTAAAAGAATTCAGAAGAACGAAACCAAAACGACCTCTGTGGCGCGGTGGGCGAAGGTCTGCCTGCGACGCACGAAGTTGCGGGTTCGATTCCCGCCGCGGGATGAATATGTGTACGATCTGCAGACATTTGTTCAGGGTATTCTGGTCGTTTTCTATATATAATAAAAATATCTATATTCTATGTAGATGTTATGTATATCCGTTATCTAGTACCCATAACACAAGCTCTGCTTAGCTTGGGGCTAGATAATGCTGTGTGAATTGTCCAGCATTATATATTTATTCATCTTTCTATATTCTTATGACTATAACATACCCAACAGGGTAAAAGCTTATAAAAGACGAGATCTATCTAAATTTTTTTAAAATTAAAACATAAGTTAGATTTAATTATTATTAATTTCTGCCCGCGGCTTCGCAAGCTTTGCTTAAGAGGGCGCATTGCGCTTTTTTGTAAAAGGATAGGCATTGGATTTCGCGTTCATAGAAGCGGGACAGACCATGCGTTTTTGGAACGGCGCAAGTGCAAAAATGGAGTTTTTGCTTATTTACAAGAAAAGTACACATTTTATGAAAAAACTGTCTGAAGAAACCAAGTAATTAGTAATAATCTACGAATCAAAACAAAATTCATTTCAATAACCGCAAGGTTCCTTAGATTTCGACCAAATTATGTGGAAAACAGTGCAATTTCATGTTTTTTTTATGTAGTATTTTTTTTCTTAGTCGTGTTTTCATTTAGAAGGAACAAAAAAAGTGTAAAATTTTACGTAATTCTAGTTTTTAACCACGGGAATCCCGTAAGTACTAAGATCTAGTCCTAGTTTGATAAGCAAACATACTAGGTTCGCCTCTTTAGGCCCAGATAGATGTAAAGTGAATTGAGCGAATTTGGATTGCATTAAAACATATTTTCTTCATCTTTATCGAAAAAACTTTGAAAAAAAAATACACAATTATCTATGGGATACAAGGCAGATCCCCTTCGGCTCGAAAATAAAAAAAAACTATTTTAAATATCAGAAATAATTGTGCAAAGATCCATCTGTTTTTTTAGTTTTTACAATTTTTCTCCTAAACTATCAATTACAATATTTTTTTATTTTCATCACCACATTGAATAGAAGAAAATACCAAGGGCACCTACGGCTTATTTTTGCAAAAAAATCTTAATTAAAAGATAATCAGCAAAAGCTTGATTTTTGAGCTTACACCGCTCTGTTCTATCCCGCTCCTTTAAACGCGAAATCCTATGTCTATCCTATTCACAAAATGGCGTCATATACCTGCCTCAAGCTTACTTCTATCCCGCGATAACTGATTTATGGGATAAGTATCCTATATTTTATTCCAGGCCTAAAACTACTTGTATGCAAAATTTCAGCCCGATCCGTTCAGTAGTTTTAGCGTGAAGAGGTAACAAACATCCATTCAAACTTTAGCATTTATAATATTAGTATGATTTGTGATGAAAGTTAACCTTTATTGCATTATATTGGTACTAAAACTTTTTAAACTTTCGCAATTTGATAACATATTTAACATATTTTAGTCGCCTCGTGACCACGATCGTTGTAACGCGATTGAAACGTTGGGGAAAAGAAAGCAAAAGGTACGCGATAAATACCCAATAAATAATCTTAAATATATTGGTACTAATTTATAATTGTTTGATATTTCCTTCGATGGTTATGTATAAAATAATATGTATAACAAAAAATATCTATAAATATCTATCTATGTAAGTAAGTAAGTAAATGAATTATTTATTTGACACTTAATAGACACAGGTTATTCATTATATTCTTAAGTATTAAAATTATTATTATTTTTGTAGACAAAAGTCATTATATTGCATTTGAATACATACAGGGTGGTAAGAAACGAAGGCCCTTCCTGTAAATAAGAGACCCATAGATTGAAAATACGCAATAATTGATCTCAATAAATAAAATGAAAAAAAATATATATTATTTTACTTATTTTTTTTATTGAGATTATGTATCTTTAGTACTATATTTTTCTCCAAGAAACTATGCTAATATTTTTAGCCGTTTTCGAGTTACAGTTAGTTAAAGTTTTATACAAAAAAGGTATAGTTTCAACCTGACATGTTAAACATGACTTATTTTAACTTCTTGTTTTGTTTATAATAATCATTTCTAAGCATTACAAATCGAATGTACATCACTTATGTGGTACAGTCAGCGTCAAATTGAAATAAGCGTGAAGAGTAGTCAAAATGATCTGAAAAACATAAAAGCAATTTGATATACGCAGTTCGAATGATCATATTGTTGTCAGCACCCAAGGTGTTCAAAACATCTTACAACTCATTGTTTCATATTTATATGAGCAGTCAGAGTGATCAAAATTATCTTAGCAAACAAAACTCTCAAAGTTATCTGTGCATAATCATTATTTTTTGATGGTACATTTTATGCACATATAACTTTGAGAGTTTTGTTTGCTAAGATAATTTTGATCACTCTGACTGCTCATATAAATATGAAACAATGAGTAGTAAGATGTTTTGAATACATTGGGTGCTACAACAATCTGATCATTCGAACTGCGTATATCAAATTGCTTTTATGTTTTTCAGATCATTTTGACTACTCTTCACGCTTATTTCAATTTGACGCTGACTGTACTATATTTTCGTAAACGGCTTTCGTCCCTTTCCACCCTGTATATTAAAATTATATCAAAATAATAAATAGTAAAATTATTTTTTCGTGTCATCAGTGTAAAAGTAGAGCTTCAAAATTATAAATAATATAATTAAAATAAAAGCGTGTCCATAATTATAACTACATTTTTTTCAGTGCTTTTTATCGTTTAGTAGGCGGTAACCCTGTCCAGCAGTGGACTAATATTGGCTGATGATGATGATAATGGTGAAGTACAAGGAAGATATTAACACAGTTAGCAAGCTGAAGTGGAATTAAACCAGCTAAATCACCCGAAGAACCGACAACCCTTGTGAAAGTTCTTCAAAAGCAGAACGTGACTTGCTAAACGTAGTGTAATACGCCCTCCGTGGCGTCCCTAGGTGGCATGACGACCTGCAAGACTGCAGGCAGATGCTGGATGCGGCAAGCTGAAGACAGGGCGCTATGACGCTCATTAGGGGACGTCCTTGTCCAGCAGTGGACTACCGTTGATGATGGTGTCATGGACGATAAGCCGTTGTACTACAGATAGTTATCTGTAGTACAACGGCTTATCGTCCATCATGTTTATATCGGATAATTTGGGGTCGCAAGCTGGCCACACCGGCTGCATATCGATCTCGCTAGCACCCGCTTGTGGTGGCGATCCCTGGAAAGAGATGGTAACATTTTAATGAATTTGTTGAATTATATCAACACATACATAAAAAAAAATGCTGGACAAGCTGGACATCTGCAGGTATTTGTTCAGGGTGTTCTGGTCGTTTTACATACAGTCGTGGTCAACTAATTAGGGACAATCTCTAGTTAGGCCAAATTGTGATTTTTTTTTATTTTTTTCAACGAGTCTTAAAAATATTCCATATCTTTTACATGTAAGTATAATTAGTCATTGATGTGCCCGATTATACAAACAATAACAACTTCTTAAACATTAAACCTCTTTACAGTATAGCTGATAGATTATCATAGTGCTATTTGTTCAAATATTGCTGGCTGGCCATTTAATTAGGGACACTGAGATATTGCGTTCTATTTTCAAAGTTTGAATCTCAATACTTTTTTACTTCTTCTCTTATTGTTTCGTGGTAGTTTTGGCGGCAATCCCGATTTTTATTTTAAGTTTTGAAAAATATTTTGAAGAAAAATGGGCAAAAATAAAAGTTGCGATCCAACACTACGAAAAATTATCATGAAGTTTGTTGTCGAGCATGGTTGGCCATACCGAAGGATAGCAGAACATTTAAATTGTTCAAAAACTATGGTATACAATGCAGTGCAACATGTCAGACGCAATAACACAACTTTAAATGTGCCCAAAACAAAAAGATCGAGAAAAACAACTCCGCAAGAAGATAGAATGATAACCAGGTTAGCTAAGAAAGATCCGTTTCTAGGCTCTATTGTAATTAAACACGAAGTATTTGGGACAGACGAAAGAGCTGGTGTCTCAGCGAGGACCGTTCGACGACGTCTGGTAGAAGCAGGGTTGTTCGGAAGAGTGGCTCGCAAAGTACCGTTGTTGAAGAAAGAACATAGAAATGCTCGTTTGGCGTTTGCACGTAAATATGGACATTGGACCTACGCCCAATGGCAACATGTATTATTCTCTGACGAGACCAAGGTTAATTTGATTTCTTCAGATGGAAGGCAATACGTACGGCGTCCAGTAAAAGCGGAAATGAATCCAAGATTCACAAAAAAGCAGGTGAAACATGGCGGTGGAAACATTAAAATGTGGGGTTCATTTTCTGGACGTGGAGTGGGACCTGTGAGGAAAGTTCAGGGTAACTTAGACCAACATCAATACAAGGCAATATTGGAGGAAACGATGCTTCCCTATGCTGAGGAGCATCTCCCTATTATATGGACGTTTCAGCATGATAACGACCCGAAACATACCGCCCGTTCAGTCAAGTCGTTTCTTACCAGTCAGTCAGTATCGGTGCTAGATTGGCCAGCAAATAGCCCGGACCTTAACCCAATCGAGCACCTTTGGCACGAAATCAAGAAAAAAGTTGCCACTTATCGTACCACAACTTTAGATGAACTTAATGAAGCTTTTTGTGAGGCATGGGCAAACATTCCTGTCGAAACATGCCAGAAACTGATAATGTCTATGCCACATCGGTGTCAAGCGGTAATTACTAACAAAGGTTTTGCTACTGGGTACTGATTTTACACGCAATAAAATGGAGCTGTTAAAGATATTATAATACTGCAGATTATTAGTTTTGTTTAACTCTATTTTTCATTATAGTTTACTGTCCTTAATTAAATGTCCAGCTACAGAATTATACCTTAAAATTGAATACATGTTCAACCTTTGATATTAAATACTTTTTTCTATTTATTTATTCTTTTATTTACAGCCATTTATAGCATAATAATCGGACCAAATTATGCAAATAATAGGTGCTGAGAAATCAATATGGTTTTATATTTATATGTACATAACCGGTTATTGCTCTTCACTATCTTGAAAGTCCCTAATTAGTTGACCACGACTGTATATAATAAAAAAAACTATCTATGTAACATATTGTATTATATATATCAGTTATCTAGTACCCATAACACAAGCTCTGCTTAGCTTGGGGCTAGATAATGCTGTGTGAATTGTCCAGCATTATTTATTTATTTTATATAACTAACCTCGTTCCGTTTGCTCCGTGCACGTTTGGGCCACGGCTTCTTGAGATGCACGTAGGTCACGTGAGCACGCTTCTCGCTCGCGTGCTTGAAGCCTTTCCCACACATTTCGCATTTGTAGGGTTTTAGCCCTGTGTGGATCTGGAATAAGAAAACAATAAAGCTTATATACTGAGCTACGTGCAAAATTAGTGTAGGACGCCTTCCGACCAGGTGGGATGACGATTTGCGAAAGACTGCTGACAGATGCTGGATGCGGCAAGCTGAAGACAGGGCGCTATGGCGCTGATTAGGGGAGGCCTATGTCCAGCAGTGGATTAATATAGGCTGATGATGATGAATGAGTGATGATCAATGCAATGAGTGTTTTTAACACTGCTAATATTGTTTCTTTATGAATTTACGAAAATAGATTTTGATGGCCACCAAGGGCAACTTCGTATATCTGCCTAAACTAAATAGAATAAAACTATTACAGAGGCATTAAAAAAAAGCTTATGATAGGTATCACAAACTGGAAGATGGATTTTTGAAAATTCCTTTGTTAAACGGAATAATAACATAAAGTAGGTGGCGGCGCTAGTTTGGGTAGGGTATGCGCCTTAAGTAGTAAAATAAACTCTATGTACTCACAAACATGTGCCTTTGTCGGTTGCTGTGCGTAGAGAAGTGCTTACCGCAGACACTGCAACTGTGAATTAAAACGTTAAAATATTATTTATATTCCACGAAAATTTGTCGTTGCTTCATTCTGAAGGACTTGCCACATTGTTAATTTTTGAAGGGACGCTCGTGTGAGTCATATTACTAGGTCTCACCTATAGGAGGTCCGTGCAGCGCTATGGACGCGTCGGTGCGCGACCAGTCGTTGCTTCATTCTGAAGGACTTGCCACATTGTTAATTTTAAGGGACGCTCGTGTGAGTCATATTACTAGGTCTCACCTATAGGAGGTCCGTGCAGCGCTATGGACGCGTCGGCGCGCGACCAGTCGTTGCTTCATTCTGAAGGACTTGCCACATTGTTAATTTGAAGGGACGCTCGTGTGAGTCATATTACTAGGTCTCACCTATAGGAGGTCCGTGCAGCGCTATGGACGCGTCGGTGCGCGACCAGTCGTTGCTTCATTCTGAAGGACTTGCCACATTGTTAATTTGAAGGGACGCTCGTGTGAGTCATATTACTAGGTCTCACCTATAGGAGGTCCGTGCAGCGCTATGGACGCGTCGGTGTGCGACCAGTCGTTGCTTCATTCTGAAGGACTTGCCACATTGTTAATTTGAAGGGACGCTCGTGTGAGTCATATTACTAGGTCTCACCTATAGGAGGTCCGTGCAGCGCTATGGACGCGTCGGTGCGCGACCAGTCGTTGCTTCATTCTGAAGGACTTGCCACATTGTTCGCATTTGAAGGGACGCTCGCCGGTGTGAGTCCAGGTGTGGTCTTTTAGGAGGGCGAAGCTCTGTAATAAAAAGCAACAATTCAATAAATGATTTGTTTATGGGGAGGCTTTTGCCTAATAATGGTACGGAATAGTCTAAAAAAAATATGTGAAGTTTCAAATTGTAAAGACAAAATTTTAAAATTATAGACAAAAGGCTAGTTTCCTAAAATCTTATTTGTTCTTCAGTTAGGTTATCAGAAGATTTATACTATTTATATATTAGACACTTCTTTATTAGTAGACATTTCTTTAATTAGTAGTGTTGAGGTTAAAGTTCCACGTGACGTCACGCTGTGCGACAATTTTTAGCACGGCGTGACATCACGAGCCCCTTTACTCAACTTTGACGCGCATTATTTTACAATACTGAAAACATCCTATTTTATACTCCATCCATCCCATTCCGCAATGTTTGAAAACGAAAGTGTTCAATCAGTGCGTCCTACCCGTGATGACCTACGGAGCTGAGACGTGGACACACACAGTAGGGCTGGTCCACCAGTTTAAAATCGCCCTGCGAGCTATGGAGAGAGCTATGCTCGGAGTTTCTCTGAAGGATAGGATTCGCAACGAATACATCCGACAGAGAACCAAGGTTATCGACATAGCTCAAAGGATTAGCAAGCTGAAGTGGCAGAAGAACCGACAACCGTTGGGGTAAACGTGTTCTTGAGTGGAGACCGCGACTCGGCAAACGTAGTGTAGGACGCCCTCCGACCAGGTGGGATGACGATTTGCGAAAGACTGCTGGCAGATGCTGGATGCGGCAAGCTGAAGACTGGGCGCTATGGCGTTCATTAGGGGAGGCCTATGTCCAGCAGTGGACCAGTATAGGCCGATGATGATCTTATACTACAGCCAATTTCGTTGTGAAATGCGTGGTAATAGACTTAACTGAGGAAATACCTGGAAATACCCATCTTACAATAGTCGATACACTTAGACTGGTTTACTGCACCTACTTCCAGTATATTATGTGGTATGGTATCTTTGTGTGGGGAACTAGGAAATACCTGGAATATCCGACCGCAGACCTCGCACATGCAAGGCGACTTCATGGACGGGTAGTTGGTTCGATTCTTGTCGGGGTGCATCCGGCGGAAGTGGCCGTGGTAGGCGCGCGAGTCTTCTAGTTCCATTCCACACTGGAACGGAATTTAAAAAAAATTACTTCCACTCATTTCATCATCATGTAAGAATATCATATTTATGTATGAAAACTGAGATTGTGTTTGACTATTGATTGTTTTTACAACTCTCCGATATCTGCTGTTGCTATGTACAATTAAATTAAAACCTGCATGCCATATTCTTAATTATTTTGCACACCAATTATATTGGTCAAACATGTTGACTCAAAAATAACAATTTGTCACCTTTTTACACGTGTTTTGCAAATAAATGACTTTTACTTTTTTACTTTTTACTTTTTGTGTAATAATAATAATCGATACTAATATTATAATAATTACAATTAATTTATTTGCCTAAATGTTCAAAAACTATTTAATTTTTAATGTTTATAATTATATTTTAACTTATTAGTAGATAATTGACGACCTCAGTGGCGCAGCGGGCGAGAGTCTGCCTGCGACGCAAGAGATTGCGGGTTCGATCCCCGCCTCGGAACAAATTTGTGTACGATCTGCAGAAATTTGTTCCGTTGGTCTGGGTGTTTTCTATGTATAATAAAAAATATCTATCTATGTAATGTATAATATTACGTATATCAGTTATCTAGTACCCATAACACAAGCTCTGCTTAGCTTGGGGCTAGATAATGCTGTGTGAATTGTCCAGCATTATTTATTTATTTTATTTAATTTTTAATGTTTATAATTATATTTTGATTTATTAGTAGATAATCATAAATAATGTGTTTTGATCTTAGGTAACTAGCGTAGGTAATTGGTTTTTTTATCGTGTTAGTTACTGTAATAAATAAATAAAATAAATAAATAAGGACAGATTTGTTTAAATTGAATAGGCTCCGAAACTATTGAACCGATTTGAATAATTATTTCACCATTAGAATCCTACATTATCCCCGATGAACATAGGCGTTGAATATACCCGTGCGAAGCCGGGGCGGACCGCTAGTATTAAATAAGGTTGTTGAGTAGTTCACACAGCATCATCTAGCCCCAGCAAAGCAGAGCTTGGTTATGGTATATTAGACAAGGAATGGAACAAAAATCAATCAATAGAAACTGGAATATAATTGTTTTTTAGCCTAATAAACAATACGGAACCCTAAATTTAGGGTTCCGTACCCAACGGTTAAAACGTGTTGAATGTAATTTTGAAATTGGCGCCTTTTTTTTTATTTGCTTTGGGTGGCTTGTGTGTCACTGCGGCCATGATAGGCCTATTGTGATCGCCACTTTATACGTTCACCCCTGAAGCTGCGGCGTTCATAATTCGCCACTAACCCTTGCAGCTGCTAGGAACTGTAGGATTTTCTTCGAAGAGATGTCTCTTAGCTCATCTGGGCTGTGCAGATGCTTGCCCAGGTGGATGCTACGTTTTTGCATTAGCGCTCGCAGATGGAAATTGGATAGAAATTGGCGCCTTACAACACTAGCTCACTCTTTCTGCTGTAAGCTTCAACCCTATACAAACTCACCTGCTCACAAGAAATAGGGCCCTCGACTTTCCGCAGCTGACTGGGATACAGCCGTCTCTTTTCATCGTCATTTTCATCGTCTTTGTTTAGAAGTTTTTCTCTGGAACAAATATATCAAATACAAAATATTTACTTTAAATTATAAAAAAATTTATTCACCTTGTTTCTTCTAGCCTGACGAAAACTGAGAGGTGTTTTAAATCAATCTGTCTGTCTGTCTATACTCATTCCTCAAAAGTATTATTACTTTCGTGCGTGAGACATGCACGCCTATGAAGTTTCCTAATTGTTGACAGATGAGTGAATAATACTGAATTATCGACGACCTCTGTAGTGCGGTGGGCGAAGGTCTGCCTGGGACGCAGGAGGTTGCGGTTTCGATTCCAGCCTCGGGACAAATGTGTGTAAGATCTGCAGACATTTGTTCAGGGAGTTCTGGTCGTTTTCAAGTAAGAGCGGGGACGGACAGAGCGAGACCATAAGGGTTTCGAAATCGATCTCGAAACCCTAAAAACATCTACGTAATGTATATCAGTTATCTAGTACCATAACACAAGCTCTGCTTAGCTTGCCCATAGAGCATAATGAGGAGTGGGTTTTACTCTAGCATTGTTTATTAAAAAACTTTTTTGGTAGTATCTACCTCTCCAGTTGTTCCCTGCACTTGCGCCCACGCGTGGGCTTGTTGTGTTCCCGGTCGGGCCCGGAGTGGCGCGCCGACACACTGACGTGCTTGTGATGTGCTTCTGCTGACACGAAGCGGACGTTGCACGGTTCGCAGTAGGGTGCGTCTTCTGGTATCTAGAAAACAGAGAAATAGGGTATTTTATTGTAGACGACCTCTGTGGCGCGGTGGGCGAAGGTCTGCCTGCGACGCAGGTTGCGGGTTCGATTCCCGCCTCGGGACAAATATGTGTACGATCTGCAGACATTTGTTCAGGGTGTTCTGGTCGTTTTCTATGTATAATAAAAAATATCTATCTATGTATTGTGTTATATTATTTATATCAGTTATCTAGTACCCATAACACAAGCTCTGCTCAGCTTGGGGCTATATAATGCTGTGTGAATTGCCCAGCATTATTTATATTTATTTATTTAAATAATCAGATGCGGTAAGCTGAAGACACGGCATTATGGCGCTCATTAGGGGAGGTCTATGTCCAGCAGTGGACAGTAATATAGGCTGATAATGATGATGAAGTCGCACAGCGAGCTATGGAGAGAGCTATGCTCGGAGTTTCTCTGAAGGATAGGATTTGCAACGAATACATCCGACAGAGAACCAAGATTATCGATATAGCTCAAGATTATCGACATAGCTCAAAGGATTAGCAAGCAGAAGTGGCAGTGGGCAGGCCATATTTCAAGAAGAACCGACAACCGCTGGGGTAAACGTGTTCTTGAATGGAGACCGCGACTCCGCAAACGTAGTGTAGGTCGCCCTCCGACCAGGTGGGATGACGATTTGCGAAAGACTGCTGGCAGATGCTGGATGCGGCAAGCTGAAGACAGGGCGCTATGGCGCTCATTAGGGGTGGCCTATGTCCAGCATAGGACTGGTGTAGGCTGATGATGATGAGAAAAACGAAAAATATATCATTGAGATAGCTTAGGCAAAAAAAGCAGCCGGAAAATGTTAGATTTCTATACTAATGTTATGAAGAGGAAATATTTGTTTGAATTGAATAGGCTAACTACTGGACCGATTTGAAAAATTCTTTCACCATTACAATCCTACATTATCCCTAATGAACATAGGCTAAAGAATATACCCGTGCGAAGCCGGGACGGACCAGTAGTAGTTCATATAATAAATTTTAAAATTCAATTCAAACAACTGAAAAGTCTAAGACCGAAACATTTTGTATGTTTCGGTTTTTTCACATAAAGTCCTATAATTAATAGATAATTAATATAAGCTAAAACTTAATTTTTGGGCTTCGATTGCTATGCCCTGTCTCGCTCCTATGAACGCGAAATCCTATGTCTATCCTTTTCACAAATATTTGTTTGTAGTTCAATGCCCTCAACGCTCACGAACGAGTACCCACACAGCTCGCACACGAAGTCGGGTGCTTTATGTGGAGCGCACGGACAAAAGCTAGTACCTATTATAATACTTACAGTAGTGTCCTCCCCCCTATGCTTCAACTTCTTGTGCAGTTCGATGCCCTTAGCGCTCACGAACGAGTACCCGCACAGCTCTACACGAAGTCCGAAGGGTGCTTTATGTAGAGCATACGGATAAAAGCTAGTACCTATTATAATACTTACAGTAGTGTCCTCCCCCCTATGCTTCAACTTCTTGTGCAGTTCGATGCCCTTAGCGCTCACGAACGAGTACCCGCACAGCTCTACACGAAGTCCGAAGGGTGCTTTATGTAGAGCATACGGATAAAAGCTAGTACCTATTATAATACTTACAGTAGTGTCCTCCCCCCTATGCTTCAACTTCTTGTGCAGTTCGATGCCCTTAGCGCTCACGAACGAGTACCCGCACAGCTCGCACACGAAGTCCGAAGGGTGCTTTATTCGGACGTGGCCCATGTAGGTGGTGAACTTTCTGTAAAATATAATTCTTAATTTCGTTTCACGATAGGTATCATTCATAAGCTCATCTTTCCCATTAATTTTCAAGTAATTAAATTTAATTTTCAAATTGTATATACATTTAAAACATTTAACTTGAAAATTAATGGGAAAGACGAGCTTAACACTGAAAAGAGTTCTTACCGTTGGTCGGTGTGTGGTGTCTGTCAACCTTATCGTAGTAACATTAAGATGTGAAATGGGGAAATTTGGGTAACATTAAAACAAATTTTTTCCGTCATCTTTATCAACAAAGCTTTGAAAAAATACCTCATAATCTATGGGTTACAAAGCAGATCCCTTTCGTTTCGAAAATGAAAAAAAAAAACTATTTTAAATACCAGAAATAGTTGTGCAAAGTAGCATCTGTTTTTTTAGTTTTTACAATTTTTCTCCTAAACAAAAATCACAAGATTATTTTATTTTCATCACCATTAAATGTAAGACTACCCAGGGCACTTTTACCTTATTTTTGAATGTCTTAATTAAAAGATAATCAGCAAAAACTATGCCCTGTACCGCTCCTTTAAACGCGAAATCCTATGTCTATCATGTTTACAAAATGGCGTCATTATCGCACCCTTAAGGTTCAGAATACTTACACAAACTCTAGATCGCAATGCGGACACTGGTACTTGGTCCCTTTGTGCCACCGCTCGTGCAACCTCGCCGTCTGTCGGTGTGTGGTGACGTAGGGGCAGTGGTTACAGCTGAACCTTAAAATACAAGAAAATTAATAAATAATGCTGAAAGAAATACTACATAAAATTTATAATAATTTTAACTCGATAGGCATTCCTGAGAAAAGAGTGTTGACAGACGGAAAGCAAAATCATCTTATAAGGATTCCTTTTTTCCTTTTAAAGTACGAGACCCTAAAACAAACATAAGCAATATAAACTAATATAAAGTTGCAAGCCACACAACCTCCAATGTCAAGCACACACGCAGCTTTATTGTAGAAAAAACCCACACCAACTACACAATGAAAAATTCATAAAGGTAAGTCGCCAACTAGTTTCGTCTCTCCACTCAACTTTGATTAACTTTAAGTGAAATACCTATCTAAATGCTACGTGAGTTTAACTTTTTTGAATGCTCATTATTGTGTTATGCTACTGTGGGTTAAACATGTCAGCGACAACCTTTTCGACTCAATATTCTCTGTCACGTCACAGCAGTTATGAATGTGGGCGTGTGTATTTACCTTTGTAAGTGATGCGCAGTGATGTGCTTTCTAAGCGCATGTGATTGCTTGAAATGAGTTTTACATATCTCACATCTATGCTCGCCACATGCCTGTAAACATTTTCATTTTAATATAAGATCTTGTAAATATTTGACTAGTTTGGCGGCATCCAAAAATCTACGAGTCGAATTTGGCGAATTTTCGTCCCCTTCTCCCCCTTGGTGAGATGTCGTGAGATATTGCACAACTCTCTCCCCCTCAAATCTCACTTAAATATTACAAAACGTGTATGTAGGTACGAGTATATAATAGAACAGTCTAGAGTCACAGTAATATTTCTCGATAGAAAAAAATTGCGTTAATTTACTTATATTAATTTAATTTGCACGTTTAATTTCTGAATTAATACATTAGTTAAGATCTTGTGAATAAGCATGGTTATTGAACTAAGTATAAAGAACATTTTAAATGTTGCGTTATTTGCAAATAATGTCCTAATAAATTTATAATAAGCAAGAGATTTTTAATTAGATTATTGGGCTTGCCTTGCTCTGCTTTGTCCCGCTCCTACGAACGAGAAATCCTATGTCTATCCTTTTCACAAAATGGCGTCAACAACGTGTGAAAAGCCGCGGGCAGAATAAAGTACACAAATAAATAGTGGTTACTTACACTCGTATGCCGGACCATATGAGTAGCGTAAGCGTCTTGATCCAAAAATCCTTTAAAACACTCCGTACATTTAAACACTGCATGCTTAAAATTATCCGTCTCTTGTCTCTTTAAAACTTCTGCGATTTGTTCTTCAACTGTCAAATCTATTACTGTAAAAAGAGTCTCGTTTAAGTCTTGGTTTAAGAAAGGTTTTCTTCTCCGGTCTATCTTAGGCTCGGATGGTTCTGTTTTCTTAATTCTAGGTGCTCTTTCTGTCTTCTTTACTTTCTCTTTCTTTTTCGCCGGTTCTCGTTTTTTCTTTTTCTTTCTAGTTACTTCTAGAGGAAGACTGTCTTCGCTGTCGAAAGCTGGTAGGGCTTCTTTTTCGCTGTCTGATATATCAAATTCTTGTGTGTTGTTTGTGTTATCTGATATTTGATGTTCTTGTGTATAAGTGTTTTCTGTGTTCTCTGATATTTCGAATTCTTGTGTAAAGTTTGCGTTTTCTCTAGATTCGCTTTTCGTGCTGAAGTCATCGACAAATATTTCTGGCTGTTCTGGCTCGTTTTTTATATCTATTTCTTTGTCTATGCCTGATTTTGTTTCGTCTTTTTGAGGGTCTATGGTAGGATCTTGTTCTATATATTCTAATATAAAATTATATTCATTATTTAAGTGCCTACTGAGTAAAGGTGTTTTAAGATCTTCGGAAATATATTTCAACGTGTTTTGTGTGAGCTGAAAGAAAAGGGCTTGATTATTTTTTATTTTATACTTTATTGCACTGAGGTACAAAGGGTGAGCCTAGTACCGAGGCATTTTCTATTATGTAATTCCTAATAATAATTGTCCCCTCGATAACTGTAACTTTTATACGTTGTTATAACGATAGGGGGAGGCCTGCGTCCAGCAGTGGACTATTATAGACTGTTGAGATGATGATAGCGACAATTATTTCTTTTTTAGCGGCAAAAGAAATACGCACTGACGCGTCTTCCTTTTAAAATGAAATGAAATGAAAGTAATTTTATTTATCCTAAATCTACTACACAAAAACACATATTATCTTAAAATGCGACATTATACCTAAGTTTTGCTGCTTATTTTCTGCGCAGCAGGGTTTAGGACAAATATGGCCTACACTCAGCATTATGCTGGATACACATTGATGTGTCTATCTAATTGTTTTATGGTTCATGATTTAAATACCGCCCGCTGACAGACGGACAGACGGACATTCAGCAGAGGCTTAGTAATAGGGTCTCATCTTCAGCTGCGGAACCCTAAAATTGTGTGGGTACGGGTACAGATGGACCATTTATTCCAAAACTAAACGATTTATATTTTTAGGGTTCCGAACCTCAAAAAGAAAAAAGGAACCCTTATAGGATCACTTTGTTGTCCGTCTGTCAACGCTCTTTTCTCAGAAACAAGTAAAGGTATCGAGTTGAAATTCACATCATATAAGTGCTCAAGTTCGTAACCTCTTGGAGCCGCGATATAAATCAAACTTCTAAGTCAACGCAATCAAAAGTTACATTCGTTTATGCTCAAATATTATTAAATTGCCTAGGGAATCACATGCAAACTGAACCTATAGGGTACTTCCCGTTGAACTAGAATCATGAAATTTGGCAAGAATCAAAGTCTTATAGCAGAAATAAAAGAAAAAAATCCGAAAAAGGAATTTGTAGTTTATTACCAAAAAAAAAATTATTCTCTCATAGGATCGAAAACCTACAGGAGTCAAAGGGAAGTATCCTGTAGGTTTTCGATTCATGAAATTTGGCAAGAAGCAAGGTTATAGCACAAGTAAAGGGAAATATTCGTAAAACATGAATTTGAACATAATATTAAAAAAAAATGTATCACGCTATTAACCAAAATCTAATAAGGCACTACTTTCGAAGAAACAATAACACTTGACGTTTTATTTTTAGTCAAGACATGAATATATCAGTCATAGCACCAATCTTCGCGAAAAGGCATTTAGGACCATCATCAAAAAGCACCTCACTGAGAGAGCCTACTACGACATAAAGGTTTATCAATTCGATCACAATTTTTGGAAAGACATCACTTAGATAACACTACTTTTTTGTTTGATGAATATATTATGTACCTACCTGTTATTTCAATTTACTCGTAAGACTTTCTTAAGTGCAATATAACGTGCCTATGAGAAATAAATAAATGAATATGAAATATGAATATGAATACAAAATAGTACATTATGGTACAAGTGTGTAACGTTGGTCATTACCGCTGAGGCGTTATTGAGACCCGAGCCGTTGGGTGAGGGGTCATAAGAGAGCCGAGGACGGTAATAGTCATCAATACACACACACGTGTATCATAAGACGTTTTTCAACACACTTGTGATTAAATAATCATTTTATTTAGTAGATAAAAGTTTATTTGTACTATTGAGGTATTCCGCGTAGCGCACCCAGATGAATCGCACCAAAGTACTTCCACATAGCGCACCCGTTTTGGTGCGCTTCATTCAGTCGGTATAAATGTTTAATTTTTATTCCTCGTAGCGCACCCATAACAAAGTAGGGTCTAGTGATGGGGTTGTCTTCATCTAATTAGTAACCTGTAGGTGGAAATTTATAATTGGCTTTCAACTTGCATGTGTACCCAGTATGTAAATAAATAAAATTAGGATTTAGGTAATTAAAAGTAATAAAATTATAATTTAAAATGTTTATTATTGTTTGGATGATTGGATACACATTTTAAGATCGTGTTCTTATTTTCTAAATAGTAATCGGTATACGATTACTATTTAGAAAATAAGAACACGATCTTTTTTGTATCGAAACTTTTTAAAGAACTAAGCAACTCAAGCAATAAAATAAAAAAAACCTATAACTCACTTGTGAATAATAGTAATGAAAAAGTCACAGTTTGATTACAGATGTCATTACATTATGTGCCTAATTGCGGTGTAATAAGAGCCATTTTATTTACATTTTATACTTTTAGCCAAAGTAAATCAGCTCAAATGGAGCTGGGCAGGTCACATAATGAGAGGTCCAGATAAATGGAGCAAAGAAGTAACAACATGGTTTCCCCGAGAAGGGAAAAGGAATCAGGGCAGACCTTACACTAGATGGGCAGATGAGCTTGTCAGAGGAGCACGCAAAACATGGACAAGGAAAACTCTAGACAGGGAGACTGGAAGAGGCTGGGGGAGGCCTCTGCCAAGCGGCAAACAAACTATTATGCTTAAAATGTAAATACTTACTGTTTGAAAAATTGTAAACCAGTTTGAAATAAAGGCTTATATTATTATTACATTAAGAGCCATTTTATGAGCAAGTGTGTTGGAAATTGTTTTTTACTTACATTATCATGTGTCTTCAACAAATCTAACATCGCCTCATTAACACGCAATGTTTTCTCCCTAAATTTATTGTAATTGTGAAGTCGTGTTGCACATTGAGGACAGAGGTTTGGTGGTAGGCTCATGTCTTCTATTACCTGGAAGAGAAAAGGCAATTTTAGATAAATAAATAAAGAGAGCTTGTGTTATGGGTACTAGATAACTGATATACATAATACTAATGTAATTTAATCTAATTTATTCTCATTATTATTTATTATTATTTTGATTTTAATGATGGTTTTAATTTTTTTATGTTTATATTTTATTATGTTTTTATTTTTTATGTGTAATATGGATTGTTTAATCATCTGAAATAAATGAATACAATACAATACATTACATAGATAGATATTTTTTAATAAACATAGAAAATGACCTTAACATAATATATTTGCAGATCGTACAAACATTTGTCCCGAAGCGGGAATCGAACCCAACCCTCGCTCACCGCGCCACAGAGGTCGTCATAAAATTTGTTTATCATGTTTGCTATTTATTATAGTTACTTTTTTAGGTAAAGAATTATAATCTCAACAGCCTATAATGGTCCACAGCTGGACGCGGAATTCCCCCTTTTTATCCCATGAGATAAAAAGGGAAAAAGCCAGTGGTCACGACCACTCTACCAAGAGTTATGATGGGGTCCTGATGAACGGCTGCTCTTGCGATGCGCCATCGCTCCCTGTTGGTTGCATTGTGGGAGCACTCGGTCATGGTGAACTGTGTCAGAGAGCTTATGAGGTCCGACCATCTGGTTGAGCGACCGCGAGACCTCTTCCCTTCCATTCTGCCTTGGACTCCAAGACGCTCAATCGAGTCGTCATTTCATGGTACATGCTCAAAGAACTTAAGTATCTAGTCATTATAGACTTACTGATAATCCTGTGAGTCGTTCAAAAGCCTCCCCCAGGTTACACTTCTCGATTGAAAAAAGTCTTTCACTTTTAACGAGGCACATTCTGCAGACCTGCAAATAATAACACGTATATTACCTACTTTCTGCTCGCAGCTTTGCACGCGCAAAAAACGTGTTCCAAAAAACGCGTTTCAAACTTGACAGCGATACTTTTCCCATATTGAAGGGAACTCGCGGAAAATTTCGTAAAAACGAAATAAATTATTTCCTATGGACATTTTGGTTAGGGTGTGGGTTAGGGTTAGGGTTAGGGTTAGCACAATGACTGTGCGTCAGCTAGTTTTATAGAAAAACATGTTCTGCCCGCGGCTTCGCATACATTGTATATATGGAAACCTTTATAATATAAGTGTTATGTCATCATCATCATCAGTCTATACTAGTTCACAGCTGGACATAGGCCTCCCCTAATGAGCGCCATAGCGCCGTCTTCAGCTTGCCGCATCCAGCATCTGCCAGCAGTCTTTCGCAAATCAATTTAGTGTGATGTGATTACCTTTAATGTTATGAGATCTTCATATTCACAAGAGCCACCTGAAATCTGAAAATAAATATAATAAATAAATAAATAATGCTGGACAATTCACACAGCATTATCTAGCCCCAAGGTAAGCAGAGCTTGTGTTATGGGTACTAGATAACTGATATACGTAATATTATACATTACATAGATAGATATTTTTTTATTATACATAGAAAACACCCAGACCAACGGTACAAATTTCTGCAAAAATAATGATTATTAAGAAGGAAAAGAAATTTAGCTAAAGTTATTGTAAAAAGCTTATTAGAGTAAGATTAAGGAGAAAGCAGTTGTCAAATCAAATAAAATCAAAAATTCTTTATTTCCTTAAATACAAAAATGTACACTTAGAAAAGGTCTAATTTAAAAAAGCTTAGAGATGACTCACTGGAGTCAACTCTAATAACGAAACAAAAAGCAGATAATATCAGAGATCAGTTTGGATTATTGTTTATTTAAACAGATCGCCAAGAGGCAGTATAGAAAAGGAAAAAAAAAAAAAAGAAAAGGTCTAATTATTAAATTAAAATGTTGACACTGACATAAAGTGATATTTTTAAATTCTTTTGTTTCAGTATGTAGAAAAGGTAAAAAAGCTACGAAGAAACCTATTAGTTATTTTTTGGGTAGGAACAAAACCTGTCCTAGGCTTATTGTCTGCTAGATAATATAATATTTTGTACTAAGCCTTTTTAACGACCTCAGTGGCGCAGCGGGCGAGAGTCTGCCTGCGACGCAAGAGGTTGCGGGTTCGATCCCCGCCTCGAAACAAATTTGTATACGATCTGCAGAAATTTGTTCCGTTGGTCTGGGTGTTTTCTATGTATAATAAAAAATATCTATCTATGTAATGTATAATATTACGTATATCAGTTATCTAGTACCCATAACACAAGCTCTGCTTACCTTGGGGCTAGATAATGCTGTGTGAATTGTCCAGCATTATTTATTATTTATTTATTTATTATTAACACAGAAAGGTTTTGACAATTTGTTTGATTTTTTTGTCACTTAATATAAAGAAGTAACAGAGACAGCATTAGAATGAGAAAAGTGGAGGAAATTGCATCATTGCACTGACAAAAGATGGGCTTTTTAATTTATAATAATATATATTAATATAATATGAATTATAATAATAAGACTATCACTTATTCAACCAAGGTAAAGGAGAAACGATAACTTTATTCTAGATAACTTTTTTCTCTTTATCTAGCGACTTAGGTCAGCAGGTTAGCAGAAGGAATATCCACAATTTTTTTTTCCTTTTGTGTTCTGCTGCTAGGCTATCTGATTTTATATCAATAATCCAGGTTGCTGTCCGATTAGATGATTTAGACGTGATTTAGAGAGAGTGCAGTCCAGTGAGTCAGCTTTCCAGATACAGACCCAGCTGAGTATCTAGTCACCAGGTCAGGGATGCTATGTCTTTTCAGAGAGGAGGATTTGATGATGATACCCACAAGATAAAGGTACATCTGCTTGTCCGGGAGTGATAGGGAGATGGATTTATGGTCACAAAGTTCCTGTGAGCATCAAGTTACTCACACATACCTGTTGGATGATAGGCACAGCTCCTGCCTGAACCTTTCGGAGTCCACTCGGAGTCATGTAAAGGTCATCAACCATAAAATGCAAGGAACAGACTGTACTGCGCTCTTTGGGTTTCCAGTTTGTCCTGCCTAGGGCTTCTAACCAGGATCTACGGAGTGACGGCTCCACAGGAAACCTGGGTAAAGAATAAAAAATCTATATACATAATATAAAACTAGAAATAAACATAAACTTGCTGTGACCACAACCAGGATTCACAAAATTAATGTATCTTTTATAGGGCAATGTATACACTTCTACAACAAAACTCCTAGTGAGTTGCAAAATCTATCAGTAAATAAATTCAAACAAATTGTAAAAACCTTTCGGTGTAAAAAGGCTTACTACAAAATATCAGATTATCTAGAAAACAAAAACGCTTGGAACGGATTATGCTCCAACTAGAAAAATAACAACTAACATGCTAAAGGTTTCTTCATCGCTTCTTTACTTTAGTCTACATACCGAAGCGACATCAAAAATATCACTTTATTTCCTTGACAATGTTTTATTTTAAGAATTTGACCTTTTCTATGTGTACATTATTGTATTTATGGAAATAAAGACCTTTTGATTTGATTTGAAATATGTTTCATGTCTTGTATTATTATTGTCATTGATTGTCCTAATGTTTATGATACTTTTGTCTGCAAGGTGTGATGACTGGTTAAGAAAAGAGCCGTTCTTTTCCCCGAGGAAATACATTATTAGAGATCAGGATCAATATTTAATCTTTAAGAATCCAGATCTCTTTGCTGATTGCCAGTTCCAGGAAGGTTTAAACATAGTGTGCGAAAATTATGTCGTCAATGCTCGAAACATAGCCGCATTATTTCTCAAGATTTTCAGTACTTACGAGTGGAAGGTGATCCCATCTGACTTGGAATTGCTTCTGGAATCATTTTTGCAGCTAGGAACAACGCACCTCATGCTGGAAGACAGTTGTGACTGAGATTAGGCCATATTTTGTCTTGTTTGACAAAATATGGCCTGATCACAGTCACAACTGTCTTCCAACCTGAATGTCGCTACCTACGGAGCTTCTGACCGAGTAAATAGTAGGTAGAACTTGTAGGTCATCTAAATTTTAATAAAACTGTAAGGTTTCATTCATAAAATCCAATAAAGTTACATAAAATTACGTAGTATTTTGTATTGCTGGTGAAAAGATTTTATTTATATTGGATTGGAAATAGTGAAAGAAATGGAAAGGACATAAACTAAGAAGTATACTACGTATAGACGGGGCACTCCCATAGACAAGATTTCGACACTAAAAAGCTCACATATCAAGAATGACAGCTTCTTTTTTTTTTAATTATTTGCTTAGACCCGGATATGACGTCACAATCTATGCTAGTCATGTACTATTCTTACAATATTTTCAATTTATATTGGCCTACCTAAATTTATTGATTAAGGAAAGGAAAGTAAGAAAAAATACTGGCGTAATTTATGTTTTTTATTGTTTCGTTTAGTTTTACATATTGTAAAAGGTTTGGATTGCATAGAATTGTTTCAAACAATTTGCTTGAAGGAACGTTTTGGTTTGAAGACTCACTCGCATAAAATTTTGCACCTTTGCACCGAATTTAACACACAAACTATTACTGAAGTTCCTGCAGACTCAATCCTCGCAGTCTATATTTCACTATTGATGCCACGTGACAACTTTTCGAGTTCTGTCTTTTTTGGGAACATTATGTAAACTGACGTCCCTTCGTCAACTATAACTATCACAACACAGATAGCACTATTTGTACATATTGCAAGATGTTATTGCAGCTTTCAGAAGTTGCGAGAAGAATTTTAGGGAGCCAAATACGAACGAGCTCGACGCAAACAAACAATTCAAACAAAGTAAACAAACATAGCAAAACCAATATGGCGTCGGTTATCATCACTCACTGTTTGATTGGTTTGATCAGAGACGAGAGGAAAGAAGTGTGAAGGAAGGGGGTGGGAATTGTCATATCATATTTGATATGTGAACCCGTAGACAAGACCATAGACATAAAGTCCATTATTTTTGTTCGAAGATAACCTGCCGTGGGAAAGGAACTGACTGAACGAACTGTCAAATTAAAAATGCAAGCAAGCAAGCAAGCACAAAAAGCAAGCAAGCTCAAGAAGTCTTGTTGCTATTTTCTTCTCTGTTTTGTCAGAGTAAAGTTGTAATGAGAGATAGGGACAGACGACAGACGGAACCCAAAACTGCCCAAAAGATGGTGTTGTGCTCTTAGAGGAAGAAGGGTATGCTTTTTTTTGTCTCGTTTCGTGACAAGGAGCTATTTACCCGAATGTTGATGCGGCTGTGTGAAGAATTGTTAAATAGACGAAAGGTTTCGAAATGAATGGTTGGATAAACAGACGCAGTCAATAAAAAAAACAAGGAAAACAAAAATGGCGCGGCATTGTTTTTCTTTTACTCGATCGAAGGTGGTGCGAGAGCGATCGATGGAGTTGATGCTGAAACAACACAAAATAACTCATTGGGTCATGGTAGTTAATTATGATAACTGAAAAGAGGGACAATAATCTAATTAGATAATCTACAAACTGGCGAGTCCAAGTGGAAAGGACAGCTGAAACGTTTCCTATCCATACAAGGGAATAGCGGCTTCATAATCATATGATGCGTTGCGGTGTTCAAAACTGCAGCAATGAGTCAAAAACAACCAGCAAAACTGATGGAATTACTTATCATCTGTAAGTAAACCCAGAAAACACCCGCCAAGCAATTAGTGATTTGTTTCTCTGATAAGCAAGACCAATGACTACACTTAGCTCACAAACAAAACAGCTCGGCCGTGTTGTTTACAAGCCTGCCCGTATCATATTCATAAATAACGTCTTCATAAGTCAGCCTTTCTCAAGTCAAGTGGGCTCTAGCATAATCATATTTAAGAGGTCTGCGGATGATGATTTCCCCCATACAAACATGCTACCAAAGTGATTTGTAATCAAGCATATTTTCACCATATCATATTGTTTTCTGTATTTGAATAGTATTTATCTAGGTTCCTTGTTGTTTTTTTTCTTAATAAATACACACCTTCAATGAAATGTAAGCAAAAAATATGCAAAATGTGATTTAGCATTGTTTAAGTCGAAAATGACATATATTCGTCCTATTTGTTTTGTACTAAAAACAACAATACCTTACGTTTTGTTTGATAAGGAACATAGCTTACATTGTCTAGTTACAGAATAACAACACAATGTCGAAAATACAAAAAGTTTTCATTCATCAGTTTTGTAATAAGGAACATAACAATTTACGGATTGAAGTTGCGAGCAGCTGTCGCTGAATCCATAAGCTAAGGCTTGTAGGGGTAAAATTAAATGGCAGAACTAAGCATTTGTAGTCAAAGGATTCAAGCGTTATGTTGTTCTAATAGCCTAATAAAAATATCTGCTATGCATTTCAGGTTCCCGAAAGCACCAGCCGAGCGATCAGCATGGATAGAAGCATTAGGTATACCAGATTATGCTCATAATGAACAGAATGCCATCTGCTCTGAGCATTTCAAGAATGAAGACCTCTATGAAACTAAATCAGGAACAAGGAAGGTTAAAAATGGAGCAGTGCCTGTGGTAGTTTTTGTAAGTTTTTAATCCACTTTTCAACTACTTGATGGAACCCCAAGGTACTGTCTTAAAGGTTTAAATTTTTTGTTTTCAGGACTCTTCAGAAGACCTAGATACGCCAGCTGCTTTACGAGTAAGTAAGAAAAAAAAAATATAAAAAATTCAATTAAAAAATTAAATTATTATAAAATTTTTAATTATTTTCATCTTTATATTTAGTAAGTAAGACAGTTGGGGTCCTGGGGCACACACACGTTATCTATAAAGATCTTACAAAACTACTAATAGAGTCCACAGGTGATCGGAATGCTGGTTTTTATTTCGGTCAACGAATTAGCATTGCCATTCAACGTGGCAATGCTGCCAGCATTCTGGGCACTCTGCCTTCTGGTGACGGCTTAGATTTTTAGTAAATAGATGTAAGTGTAAATATTAGTTGTAATTATTTTTTGCTGATCGATAATTCTAGTAAGACAGTAAAAATATTATAAACCCTCATATTAATTTTCTTGTGTTATCTGTAGTAGGTTGCCCATATGAAATAACACGTTCCGGCGCGGTACTAGGTGGCACGGTGGTAGGAAAAGACAGTAGATTTTTTCATACAAAATCACAATACTTCTACCACCGTACTGACAATAACAAGAAAAATAAGTCGCTTACATAGGGCGGTAGACGGCTATGACCGTAAACAATATAGCCGTACTGTCTGATTCGTACGAAAATATGTCTTTCGTATTTGGCAGTACGGGTATAACAGTAAGTCGGTTTCAGCCGTACTGTCACACCAGTATACAATATATCTATCGCAGGGAACAAGTACGGCAGCAACAGTGACATCTGTGGCAGTACTGACCATCTCATATGATCATCAGCTAATACTAATAACAGTACGGCTGTGACAGTCACTCAACTTCAGAGGCAAGACTTTAGTTTCAAATAATACAACTAAATTTATTCAGTTTTTATTATTATTATTCGAAAAATTATGTAATACCAACAACACCTGGAAGGGTTTCATTTCAATGTTCACATACACTCTATATAAAAAAACCGTTCCAAAACGTAAAAAACTTTTTTGGTGCAAAGTTTACAGTTCAGAAACTTGAACTTGTGTTTAGCACCTGCAGCGCATGGGATCAGTTCAGGCTAATGTCCTCCAGAAATGAATCGTGACTCTGTTGAGCTTTCTCCTTGTGAAGTTTTTGTTCTTCTGCTAGCATATATGCTTCCAGAACTAACCAATTCTCTTCCTGAAAGGATTTTGTCAACTACGGTCATTTGCTTTATCAGAGCGTCTCTAAAATCTATGAATTCGTACCTGCCATCTGGTTTGAAATACTTCTTATAGACATAATACGCAGTCCACGTTGTCACGTCTAGCATATACGTGTTATATGCCGCCACTTCTTTTGGCTTCATGGATAGTTTACCAAATCTGTTGTACACCAATTCCATTGCTGGATGTTTATTTTTACGAACTTTTCGGCTACAATCATGTCATCATCATGATTCAGAGATATTCTAGGATTCTCGGCAGTTGAAAGTAGAATACCAGCTACCTCTTCGTCTAAGTGATCAAGTAATGTTCTAGGATGTTCTACAGTTTGAATATCAGCAACCTCATCGTCTGATTCAGTATCAGATTGTTGTTTCATCATACCTGGTTGAATGCTGCACACCCACAAGACGTTATCTCATACGCGGACAGTCCGAATCAGACGAAAGCTCGTTATAATCCGGCTCAAAATCTTTATCGGAAGCATATTCGCCATCGTCACTGAAAGGGTCTTTTTCCGATACTTCAGGTGTAGACGTGTCTTCCAAAAGTTTTGCAATGCGATCTTCATCTTTGTTCCGCCGACTCATCTGAAAGTACCAGAATTTATGTTGAAAACAACCAAAACTATCGTAAAATAAAGCATTCACTAGATACATCTACTAGATTCAAAATACAGCAAATATTTACCAATATTTATGCATTATAAATCAATAACATGCTTACCGTGCGAGTTTTGGTTGCCTATTGATATTGCCGCGCAAACCGCCGTGCACACAACCAACTCTAACCGACACTAACATCACAGAACTATGACGTTACATAGTAAAAAACCCGGTTGTGGCCGTACTAGCGTTTTGATGAAATCTATATATGTGTGTCTATGGCACACATTGAGAACTCAATTATACAACTTATTTTCGATGATACAGCAACGTAATCTCTGTCTTATTGCGTAGGCAGTAAGGTCTAACATGGATTAATTTTTTTTATATGCTGCGGTAGCCGTACTTGCTGTAAACGAATTTGAAAAATAAACGGCGGTCACCGTACTGTCATTTTATGAACTTTGAAAAATGCTGCCACGGCCGTACCGCGCCGGATCGTGATAAATAACAGCCTACACACACACACACTCACACACACACAGCATTGTACTTATACCCAGAAGGATTGCTTTTTAAATATCACAATTAATTATGTTTGGTCAAACTTTACATAGGTGTTGCCTAAAACACACCAGACACAACCACTGTCTATGAATTGGATCTTGAGTGTATAAAAGGAGAACGGGCATAAGTGTATGGAAGCTGGTCTACCTTGCAATAAAAATGAGTCATATGTCAATATAAAGGTAATTCTATGTATTTTCATATGTAGAAAGTCGCATTTCTCTAAGTATTGTCCGATCTGAGTTCTACTAAAAATTTAATCTGATAATATTTAGTGCCAAACATTGAATATCGTGGTAACTAAAAAAACATTTTGTGTAATGTAATGATTTTATTTAAGTTAGGTAAGTAGTAATACAAATAAAAACAACATCTTCTTAAAAAATCAAAACAATATGTTATTAAACATTATCATCATCATCATCATCGATGAGAATACTGTTAAGGAACAATGCAGGTTCATTGAACCCTTCATGACGGGCATAACCTACGTACCATAATATAATTGACAGTACATGGGCACAAGTACCTATAGTACATCGCCCTGTCAAGCAGGTACAATAATATTGTGTAATATTGTTATTAATATTATTGATTAATATATTTATACATTAGGGAATATACATTATATATATAATATACATTAGGGAAAGAAACAGGGTCCAAAAGCAAGCCAGGGTCAGTAAAAACAGAGAAAGAAGTTCAAACACAGCACTATCGTAACAAGACGTGACGTAGCCACTCACTTGATGCGATGCGACTGATTATTGTAGCCGTCCGGCGCGGCGCGTACACAACCGTTCCCCTCCCCCGCGTACGCATCCCTCTCCCCACGGCCCTTACATCGCTCTTCTCCCTTCTTGCTCTTGCTACTGCATTGTATAGGAGCCTTTATGTATGGATATAGTAATCGTGAAACCGTTATTTTATGTTCTTTAAAACAAAAAATGCTGGTGTTTGCATGGCTGTAACTCAAAACGGACAGACTTTTGGGGAAAGTTTCAATAGTATATTTTGATGTAACTATTGTATGCCAATTCGAAAATGTGCTGCTCATTTTTATTGGACTGTAGACCAGGATGCCCGTTCTCCTTTACTGGATAATTACTAGCAAAATCGACAATATCTGTCAGCATAAGAAATGAATTTCCTAAGAGTCCCGCTGAAGTCAAAAATTTTTGGGAAGTTATTTCCTTTCTTAGAGATACCCTAAATGCAGGTAAGCACAGCACTATAACAAAAATCTGTCACCATGTTTATCATCATCAGTAAAGACTGATGATGATAAACATGGTGACAGATAGGAGGTGTGGATATAGATCCACTGCAGGACGTAGGCCTCTCTTCAGCCGCATCCAGCATATGCCTGCAGCCTTTCGCAAGTTGTATTCCCATGTGGCCGTTCCCTATTTTAGTTATTTCTAATAAAATCATTATCACTGAACAATGTTCTGTAATTTTCTGGTTCACAGGTGTGCAGAATATGCTTGGCAATGGACTCAAGATTGCTTGACATACGGGAGAAAAATCTAGAGCAGTTCTATTTACAGATTACTGGGATTTTTGTAAGTTTCATATATTATTCATTAGTCCACTGCTGGACATAGGCCTCCCCTACTGAGCGCCATAGCGCCCTGTCTTCAGCTTACCGCATCCAGCATCTGCCAGCAGTCTTTCGCAAATCGTCATCCCACCTGGTCGGAGGGCGTCCTACACAACGTTTGTCGAGTCGCGGTCTCCACTCAAGAACACGTTTACCCCAGCGGTTGTCGGTTCTTCTCGAAATATCGTTCAAGTTATAGTTGCCGGCAAATATGTTGTCCTGTGATGGACAGCGAGAAGGTACACTCCTGCATAGAATTCATATACATACATACATACGCTATCATATCACACTATCACAAAGATCTAGGATCCTACGTTCCGTAGGGTAGATATAGCGTAAAAAAATGAACAAATAATTAGTCATTCTTTTCGTTTTTTCTTATGACAATTGTCTATGTGAAAGAAAGAGACAACATCCCAACGTCAATTTCATCTTGAAACACAGAGTGTCACATTTTGATATTTTTCGTTGTTTGTTTGGGCCCAGCTGGGCTCAGGTGGTGAACAGAAAATATACTGTTTATTATGTAATTTTGTGTTTAAAACTTTGTTTTGTGGTGTTTATTACTAATATAAATCATGGCCTGTGCAGTTGTTGGCGGCCAAAGCCGCAGGATGATGGCTTTGTCGGAATTAAACCAAAGAATCTTTCCATCGGTAAGTCGATTGACGTGTTTTGGCTAATGTTAGTGATAAATTTCTTTGCAATAGGTTGAATTGTTTTAATAATGTAATATTGAAGCTATTTCATAAAGTTATTCAAAGCTCATTAGCCTTATAATTCTATAATTCACAAAAATTTTGGTAACAAACCATAAAATGACATCTTATGTACCATATTGATGCTACCTAGTGACGTACTGTTGTTGTCGATAGATTACTGTCGATAAGTTTAATACAAAATATACATAAGTACACCTACTTGTACTGAGACATAACATAAACAGAAATTCTTAAGTCATGGTGGCGAAACGGTTTACCGTCATCAATAAAAAAAATCCAGTGTGATTGGTACGTGTACCTATATGGACTGACTGACTTGGAGTTGGATTCACTAGATTATGGTGTCCTGAGAACAATTTCGTGAGATGAAAGTCTAATCCAATGATCGTAATGTTAGTAGAAGCTCACAACTAATACTTATTTTTCACTTCCAGATTTCCTAAAGATCCAATTATCTACAAAATGGAAAATAAATTTGAAAAGGCATGATGGGGAGCCCACAAAGAATTTTCGTGCATATAGTTCTTGTTATAGAACCGGATATGAAACAAGAATTTAACATAACGATGCTGATATTCTATTATTGTTTAATAAAAAAATAACGTAAAATTTTTACAATGGACCATATCACATATATGTTTTTTTACTAAGTAGGCACTTTCCCTGCTCCTTGTAAATGCTAACCAATTATCACCATTTAATTACTTAAATACCTGTTAAAAGTAAAAACATATAAGGTAGAGACTACTAGTTACTGGTTTAGGAGATATCTAGGTAAATTTTTCTGGTAATTATTATGAAAGCTTACTTTGTCATCGTAACGCTTATCTAAGACAAGGTGTTACTCATACTCAAGTGAGATCGATGACTGACTGACTGTAAGCTTACTTAACAAAAGTACCGACTTATATCGAATGACAGGATTTTTTGGGTAGGTATTGATTGTGGTCGGTACATTTTCGGTAGATTCTTAGTCACGGCATAATATAAACGGTTATAATTATTTTTAATTACCAAAATCTTGCCTGGATGGTGCTGCCGTTTCGTGTTGCCTGTTATTTTATTGTAGTTGATTATTATTTTTTTATCGGCCACCGCGAAACGATCAACCATAATTTGTTATAAAATCTTTTGGGTTTCGTTAGTGTATAAAAAGCTTAAGTCTTACTCTGATCGTCTTTTTTTTTCCTTTTAAATCTCAGTAACTACCTACCGAAGCTTTTAATTTGAAACTTCACGGTTATTAGAAAGATGTAGGTACCCATCTATAGCAGATAGGTAGCACCTACCTACGCTACGTTCCATTCCGAATATTATCGATAAGTTTCCATACTTATGCACATTTCACATCCCTAGTTAAATTTCAATGACAGGAATGAAACTGACCACATTTGTGTTTTAGTATAACCTGATACAATAAAGTTATCTCTTTCTTTCATATGGCACTATCCCAAAGCTTACCCAACTCCAGTATCAACTAGGTACTTACCTACATAATAATAATAATAATGCTGGACAATTCACACAGCATTATCTAGCCCCAAGGTAAGCAGAGCTTGTGTTATGGGTACTAGATAACTGATATACGTAATATTATACATTACATAGAGTTTTTTTTTTTTTATTATACATAGAAAACACCCAGACCAACGGAACAAATTTCTGCAGATCGTACACAAATTTGTTCCGAGGCGGGGATCGAACCCGCAACCTCTTGCGTCGCAGGCAGACTCTCGCCCGCTGCGCCACTGAGGTCGTCAATACATCACATACAATGATGTTTAGAATAAGAAATAATATAATCTATAAGTTTATCTCCTAATACACTTACCTAAGTAGGAAAAAAATGTGGCATATGGTTATCCTCATACTTGTTTCTTTTGTAACGCATGTTAATAACAGCTGTTGTATATCTTATTTACAATACCTACCTGTCGTTTAATGTATTTATTTTTATGTAATCAAATCACACTTTGTACTATCGCGAGATTGGCTCACTAATAGCGCTCGTTATTATTATTTTTATTTTTAACTAGCGGTCCGCCCCGGCTTCGCACGGGTAGTTATTTTAGCAATAAAGCTCAAATTGACTACGTTTTAGTTACAAATCATTTGTATGGGAAAAAGAAGGGCTATTTTTAGGGTTTTTCCAGCAATAATTCTAATTTTTCTCGCCGTAAAAACCATCCTTGAACTTCAACGAACATTTTAAAAAAAGATTTGGCCAAATTGGTCCAGGCGTTGTTGAGTTATGCGCTTACCAACACATTTTGCGATTCATTTTTATATTATAGAAGATACCTAATCTTTAAGTTGATAAAAAAAAAGTTCCTATCCTATGCAACACACAGCTTCGAGTCAATCATAAGAATCAAATCTGTCAAATAAACATTGCATATTAAATTAAAGGAACTCCATAAAATCCACCAGAAACTGGAACGAGATGGAGCCACTTGGATGGCTTCTTTACACCAGCTAGGGACTCCAATTTGCTGCAGTCAACTAATAGTGTAAAGATCATCCTGTAAATAACCAGTTTCGTTATTAACAAAAACCGTTATTGCTCCAGGTAAATAACGATAAACTGCCTCAGCGCGTGTGCTGGGAATGCGCTGCTAGGCTGCGCTCAGCCGCCGCGCTCAGAGAGAAGGCGACGCGTGTCAACGCATTACTACACGGACTCACTACACATACTTATGTAAGTATTCATCATCAGTCTATATTAGTCCACTGCCAGACATAGGCCTCCCCCAATGAAAAATAGTAGTAAATAGGTTTATTTTATATATGTTAGATTAAGGTATTTTATATGGGACGTAGTTTTTAGTATTTTACATCCTGTACTAGACTAATGTTGCCTGAAATAAACGATTTTATTTTTTTATAATGAGCGCCGCCATAGCGCACTGTCTTCAGCCTTTGTATACTAAAAATATCCACATTTTGGAATCGGATTTTATATCAGATTTAATAATAAATTAAGTTCTAATAAACCTAGGTTCTGTATATAAATATTTTAATGGTTCGAAATTTAAATTAGGAATTTGATCGTAGAGCTTTGCTGCCATTTCGCATTGACTTCATGCAGTTTGATAAACGTTTGCCATTAACTCACTAAAGAAAGAATCAATGTGGCCTAAGATGATCACGCTTTCCCTGAAAGAACTTGTTACTCCAGATTGTAATGGAAGACTCGCTTATCTCATTTATCTTCTTTCAATCAGAAATACTTTTCTGACCTCGCAGATATCGCTGCGCTATTCATTGTGGAATAGAAGCTACAATAAATAAGTGTATAAAATATATTATTATCTAATAACCTACATTAGTCCACTGCTAGACATAGGCCTCCCCTAATGAGCGCCATAGCGCCCTGTCTTCAAAATTCTTAATGTAATCTATATAAGTTAGTAAATTGTTTATTATTAATTTCAGATTACAATAAGAGACATAAAATCGATTAACAGAACAAAGAACCGTTTGACATCAAGACTCATCAAAAAAATATACGAAAATGACGATTCAGATCTACACATCAACGAAATCATAAAATCAGAAACGAATAACGGTATCAACGATGATGATAACGGTTTTGATAATGAAAATGGTTTTAGTACCGATAACGTAGATAACGGTTTCGACGAAATGAAAGTTCCAGTACCAGAAATAAAGGATGAAAATGAAATATTCGTAAATGAATTCGATGGCTTTGAATCTGATGATGAGAAAACGTTGAGTACGCTTTCAAGTCAAGTATACGTCGACGATTTGAATAAAGAAAAGGTGAAAGTTAATAAGAAAAGGAAAGCGAAGAAGATTAAAGCGAAAGTTAAAGTAAAAGTGAAGAAAAGTGAAACTGTTAAGAAGAAAGACGGTGAAGAAGATCCTGAGAGTACTGTGGATAAGTAAGTAAGCTTGTCATTTTTCTAAGTTTATGGCAATGCCGCCAAAAAAACGCTTCTTGGATCTAGATTAAACGTCTTTTTGGATCTAACGCTATCGCGGAGTGTTGGGAGACCATCAACTCGATGGACTGACGATATCGTAGCGGTCGCAGGGAGTCGGTGGATGGAGGCGGCTCAGGACCGCTCTTTGTGGCGTCGTATGGGGGAGGCCTACGTCCACTGTCCAGCAGTGAACGTGTATGGGCTGATATGATGATGATGATGAGTGTTGGTGGGGTAGAATAGAAACCCATCAGCACTTATATGTCCAACGCTGGACATCCCTCCCTTAACCTTTGACGACCTCTGTGGCGCGGTGGGCGAAGGTCCGCCTGCGACGCAAGAGGTTGCGGGTTCGATTCCCGCCTTGGGACAAATATTTGTACGATCTGCAGGTGTTTGTTCCGGGTGTTCTGGTCGTTTTCTATGTTTAATAAAAAATATCTATCTATGTAATGTATTGTATTATGTATATCAGTTATCTAGTACCCATAACACAAGCTCTGCTTAGCTTGGGGCTAGATAATGCTGTGTGAATTGCCCAGCATTATTTATTTATTTTATTTAACCAACCAGACTCGTTTCAAAAGGGTAAAAACAACGAAATAAAATTAAAGCTTTTAATAATCACAAAAGCGACACAAAATCCTCGACCACCCGAGGACATTCCGACGCCTGTGAAGATCCCAGGAAGATTGGTAAAGATTTTGGTATTTTTAAAACTATCATGGTGACATTTAAGTCATTTAAAACAGTATATTTACCATGAAACCGGTGGTAGTGGTAAAATTCGTAGCAAAATACAAAGAATGAAGGTAGATCGATATATCTGCCAAAAAAAAACAACTCGCAGTGACTTTAGTTCTTCCGTGATCATGGCGCATGAAACTGTGCCGAAATATTGGAAAACTCAAAAATCGAATTATGGTTAATATCCCGTTATAAATGACTTTAGTTTTGGTATTTGTGTGTTCTTTCAGGTACAAAACATCTGATATAAAACGCCGCAAGCAGAGCGACGGCTTGGACGAAACTCTCTTCACCATCACAACTCCGAGTTATGAAGATCAAATCGCTGAGGTCAGTATCATCATCATCATCATCAGCCTATACCAGTCCACTGCTGGACATAGGCCTCCCCTAATGAGCGCCATAGCGCCCTGTCTTCAGCTTGCCGCATCCAGCATCTGCCAGCAGTCTTTCGCAAATCGTCATCCCACCTGGTCGGAGGGCGTCCTACACTACGTTTTCCGAGTCGCGGTCTCCACTCAAGAACACGTTTACCCCAGCGGTTGTCGGTTCTTCTTGAAATATGGCCAGCCCACTGCCACTTCAGCTTGCTAATCCTTTGAGCTATATCGATAACCTTGGTTCTCTGTCGGATGTATTCGTTGCGAATCCTATCCTTCAGAGAAACTCCGAGCATAGCTCTCTCCATAGCTCGCTGGGCGACTTTAAACTGGTGGACCAGCCCTACCGTGAGTGTCCACGTCTCAGCTCCGTAGGTCATGACGGGTAGGACGCACTGATTGAAAACTTTCGTTTTCAAGCATTGCGGTATGGATGACGAGAAGACTTGACGTAGTTTGCCAAACGCGAGGTCAGTATAGCATTCTAAATTTTCACATCTACATTCTTTTGTAGGGTTGCGTACCTCGAAAGGAAAAAAACGAACCTTTATAGGATCACTTTGTCTGTCCGTCTCGTGTCAACCCTCGTTTCTCAGAAACGCGTAGGTATCGAGTTGAAATTCATATCATATATTTAGGTTTGTTACCTCTTGGAGCCGCGTTATAAATCAAACTTCTAAGTCAACGCAATTAAAAGTTACAGCTGTTTATGCCCAAATATTTTGAAATTTCCTAATCACATGCACACAAAACCTATAGGGTACTTCCCATTGATCTAGAATCCTGAAATTTGGCAAGCAAGGTCTTTAAGCACAAGTAAAGAAAAACATCCGAAAACCGGAAGTTTGTCGATAAAATTGAAGAATTTTTAGCTAGTGAGCAAAATCTTTAAGGCGAGGATTCCCGAGCGGCCGATGCTATAGCTCGGCGAGTACTACTGAGCAAGACGATGCGCAGGCAGCCGAGCACGATTTTGTAGGTATTTAGGTGTTTTGAAAAATATTTGTATGGCATGTTAAAATATTTTCTAGTTATGCACTGCGTAATAACGTTTGCAATGTTTTGGTATACATTTTGTGTAATTTTATTCATTTTTCTATTCACACTGATCATTCAAAGTTTGATTTAGAGGTAACTTTGTAATTTTTTTCTATCGGGTGAAATATCACCAATCGTGTTTTTGTCTAGTGATGCACTAGAAAATATCCCCAACTGTAATATGTATGAATTTCAAAACTATAAGCCTTATAGTTATTGAGGTACGGACAGTTAAAAATTCCGAAATCCGGGAATCCTCGCCTTAAGGCAGTTTCCGTTGAATCGTTTTACATTTATTAATTGACTATCAGCGCCTCGCGGTTTCACCCGTGTAGTTCCCGTTCCCGTGGGAATTCCGGGATAAAATATAGCCTATGTGCTATTTCAGACTATAATCTATTTCTGTGCCAAATTTCATCCAGATCTGTTAAGCCGTTATGCCGTGATTTAGCAACAAACCTCCATCTATCCATCTAAACTTTCTCATTAATAATATTAGTGTCATTATCGAAAGAACCCAAAAATTAATTACAAATAGTTTCTAATTAAAACTTTTTTCCAGAAACAACTATTTTTTATGTTAAATTTATTTATTTATTCAACAAAATCCACAGCCCTTATGATCTAAAATTGGCATAGGTACTTATTGACTAAACATAAGGCCAATATAGTTTGTTTACAAAAATTCTCCAATGAGTTTTTCTAAGTTATAGTTATTCAAATGAACTATTGTTTTCAGGTTGAAAAACGTCAGGAAACGTCGTCATACAAAAACGCGTTGTTCAAATGCACAACTTGCTACCGCGGCTTTCAGATACGAGACCGATACGAGGCGCATATTGTGCGGCACAGTGAGGTGAGACCTTTATATCTTCATCAAAATGAGAATAACGAAAAAATCTTTATAAAAGAATTAAAGCTTTTATAATCACAAAAGCATACTACACAGTTGACGAATATTTAAACGAAAAATAAGAAAAATACAAACTACGTCGTCGGGCTTTTACCAGCGTCAGTGTGCCAGCTACTCTCGAACCACGTGGCCTAATGCGAGATGATGGTAAAAGGCCTGACGGTATGACTCTGATTCCTTGGAAGATGGGTCAGCCTTTAGTTTGGGATGCTACGTGTGTAGATACCCTAGCACCTTCTCATCTTGCAGGGACATCAGTAAGGGCAGGCTCCGCAGCAACATCAGCGGAGTTCCTCAAACGGCGAAAATACGCTAGTCTTGACAGAGGTTACCTATTTGAGCCGTTTGGGGTGGAAACCCTAGGTCCTTGGGGTCCTGGGGCACACGTTATCTATAAAGATCTTACAAAACTACTAATAGAGTCCACAGGTGATCGGAATGCTGGTTTTTATTTCGGTCAACGAATTAGCATTGCCATTCAACGTGGCAATGCTGCCAGCATTCTGGGCACTCTGCCTTCTGGTGACGGCTTAGATTTTTAGTAAATAGATGTAAGTGTAAATATTAGTTGTAATTATTTTTGCTAAACTACTAAAATATATCTAACTTAGCAACAATGACGTCCTCCTCTCTCTCCATAATATATTGTGTGCCCAGCAGCGTCTATAGTGAAACTAAATGCCTAGATTTAAGCACCTCTTTACATCTATAGAATGCAATACCTACATGATTGAGTATTGAGTAAGTATTGAGTATCATCAACCCTCAACCTACCTCAACAGCCTATAATGGTCCACTGCTGGACGCAGGCCTCCCCTGATTTTTTATCTCATGAGGGGTAATGCCCATAATCCCCTCGCTTTTCATGCGGGTTGTGTTGAACAATCTTAGTCACCACCATCAACAAACTACAGCAAGTTCAAAGACTGGCCTGCACACTCATCTGCGGATGCAGGAAATCAACCCCATCTGCAGCACTGGACATAATTCTAGGACTAACGCCCTTGCACCTCCACATACAACAAGAAGCAATGGCAGCGTCTCTAAGAATAATATCAACAAATCAGTGGAAAGGCGGGTCAGGTATGACAACTCACTGCAGAATATTGAACAAAGCAATTGCTGCATTTCCAGAGGCGGCAAATGGCACTGATAGAATAGCGTCTTCCTACTTACACGGCAAGACCTACGAATTAATGCATGAAGAGGAAACAGTAGCGATCACCTCCCATGACATCACCACATACCACATTTACACTGATGGGGCCAAGACCAAAACAGGAGCTGGCTGCGGCTACTCTTGTTCTGATATAGGACTCTCGAGAGCCCAACCACTAAACTCAGCCACCACGGCCTTTCAGGCGGAAACCTTGGGACTCCAACTGGCGGCAAATCATATGCTTCTGGACAAAACAATCAAAGAGCCAACCTGCCAGATGCAGCTGGTCTTTAAAACTGATAGCGCTGCACTAATAAATGCACTCAAAAGGACAGAAACGAAATCAAAATCAATTATAGAATGTCACAACGCTCTACAAAAACTCTCAGAACACGGTAAAGTCAGCATACAGTGGACAGAGAGTCGATCCTGTCCAGGAAACACAAATGCAGACAGACTAGCAAAGGAGGGAGCGAGACTGATCCCTACAAAACAGGACATCAGTCTCTCAAACCCGCCCACAGCAGAAGTCAAAAACAGACTAAAACTTAACTCAGAAAAGGAACACCAAAACCTATGGGAACGTCGAACAGACTGCAAACATACCAAAACAATATTTCCTTTCAAAGATAGGAAAACAACAAACACGATGCTCAAGATGAGCCGTGAGGACTTAAGAACAATGGTGGGTATCATCACAGGCCACTGTGAGCTGAACCACCATCTCTTTTAGACAGGAGCCACAGACAGCAGCCTGTGTCGTGGCTGCCTCCTGGAAGAAGAAACTGTGGAACACGTTGTGGTACACTGCGCGGCCACAGAGGAGGCCAGACAGAAAACGGGATTGAAAAGTCTCATAGAGTCATCAAACCTGTCCACACCCATAGGAAAGCTGAAACGAAGCTGTCAATCTCCAAAAGTCCTGCTCCGGTACTTCAAGGAGCTGGGCTGGTTAGGGCCTGGTTAGGCAGGGGGATAATGCACAATACACTCCTATGCGAGATGTCAGTGCAGATCCCAGTTCCCCCACTTAGAATTAGAATTAGAATTAGATGCGGGTTGGGGATCGCAGTTCGGTAGTAGATATATTCTGCAAGAGGCGCTGCTGTCCGCCACCCGGTGTATCTCCCTTAGTCGCCTCTTACGACACCCACAGGAAGAGTTCAGCATCAGCCTATATTAGTCCAGTGCTGGACATAGGCCTCCCCTAATGAGCGCCATAGCGCCCTGTCTTCAGCTTGCCGCATCCAACATCTGCCAGCAGACTTTCGCAAATCGTCATCCTGGTCGGAGGGCGTCCTACACTACGTTTGCCGAGACGCGGTCTCAAGAACACGTTTACCCCAGCGGTTGTCGGTTCTTCTCGAGATATGGCTAGCCCACTGCCACTTCAGCTTACAAATCCTTAGATCTATGTCGATAACTTTGGATCAGAAAGAGTTGGGGTGGTGCAAATTCACAACCAATGCTGATATAGGCCTCCTCTTTTACACGCCAGTTACTCCTGTTCGAGCCTCATCCAGTCTTCCGCCCATACCTTCCTTCTTCTTTTATCATTCACTAGCCTTCCGCCTTAGCTTCGCGTGGGTAGTTATTTTTTCGCCTATTTTCCAATGTTTTTAATACTTCTTGTCATATTCCAGACTAAGAGAAATCCAATAAATCAAAAACCATGAAAATCGGTCCCGTCGTTCTTGAGTTATAAATGGCGTAACTAACACAACTTTGTTTTATATACATATAATTACATATTATAAAAGAATGTATTAAAGACCAAACAGAGACGTCAAAAATATATTTTTTGTAACATTTTAGGTTTTTGTTTCTAATATGACCCTATGATTAAAATGATCAGCTTTCTAGCAGTAATGCAATTCACAAAAGAATCTGTGTGAGCGAGACAAAAATGGCAAAAAAAATGTGGAAAGTTTTACCAGTGCAAGTAACGCACTACAAAGCAAAAAGCTAAATATGAAGTACTTCACAAATTAACTTCATCCATTTGCTTAGTTATGACAATATGTAAACTAAATATATTCTTAATTCTTTATTACACTAATAAAACCTTATTTTAAACCTTATTACAAGAGAGGTATCGCAAAGGCGAGCTTAACCCCAAAAGAGTTCTCTTCCAGCAAACCTTAATGAGAGAAATAAATTCGTTTCAATTACAGAAATGCGGTATATACGAGTGCTTTATCTGCAAGACTCGACTAAAAACTGCGCGGGCGCTTCGCAAGCATATCACAGCGCAACACACCGAGCAATTCAGCTGTAAAGGATGTCCGTTTGTCACTAGGAACAGGTAACTACCATTAATGGGGCTAGATAATGCTGTGTGAATTGTCCAGCATTATTATTATATATTATTAATACTCAGGGGCCACGGGGTCGCCATTGGGAATCAACACCATACCCAACATGAGTGTATAGCTTTCAGAAATGGTTACTTACAAAAAAACTACAGTGACACCGAAGCCCTACAGATAAGATAGTAATACAATGCTGGACAATCCACACAGCATCATTTAGCCCCAAGCTAAGCAGAGCTTGTGTTATGGATACTAGATAACTGATATACATAATACAATACATTACATAGATAGATATTTTTTATTATATATAGAAAACGACCAGAACGACCATAATGAGCGCCATAGCGCCCTGTCTTCAGCTTGCCGCATCCAGCATCTGCCAGCAGTCTTTCGCAAATCGTCATCCCACCTGGTCGGCGTTGTGTAGCAAAAAAATAATTAGCCGCAAATCGTAAACCATATTATAAAATATAACCCACTTCGATATTTTTGTATTTTGGGAGCATTTGGGAAAATGTCGATCTTATAGCACAAAATATAATATTTTCCCAAATGCTCCTAAAAAAATAATTAGTCTCACGCCAACCCGCTTCGAGCCTCCAATATCACTCTGTATATTACTTGCTAACAGAACTGATAACCGCTGGGGAGTAAAGGTTCTCGAGTGGAGGCCACGATACAACGCGAAACGGAGTGTTGGGAGACCATCAACTCGATGGACCGACGACATCGTAGCGGTCGCAGGGAGTCGATGGATGGAGGCGGCTCAGGACCGCTCTTTGTGGCGTCGTATGGGGGAGGCCTATGTCCAGCAGTGGACGTATATGGGCTGACATGATGATGATGATATTACTTGCTGAACGCATAAAAGTATTAAAAACCGTTAAGGCGCATACCCCACCTAAACTAGCGCCACCACCTACTTTATCTTATAATTCCGTTTAACAAAGGAATTTTTAAAAATCCATCTTCCAGTTTGTGATACCTATCATAAGCTTTTTTTAATGCCTCTGTAATAGTTTTATTCTGTTTAGTTTAGGCAGAGATACGAAGTTGCCCTTGGTGGCCACAAAAATCTATTTTCGTGGTGGTGTATGGGCATTAATTTGAATTTCGCGCGAATTTACGTAAGATTCTGTGTAGAAGTTTCTGAGTAGTTCCTCTGATCAGACGTCTAGATGATCCTCACTATTGCTAATAAAATATTTGTCTTCACAGAGGCGTAGCTAGGGAGCATGAAAAATGGCATGCTGGGACCAAATATGAGTGCCCGCATTGCGCTATGGAGTTTGAGTAAGTATAAACACTATCACTCTTAAGGGGGCGACCTATAACAATACAATACAACTTTTTAAACTTTCACGATTTGATAACATATTTAAGATACGCGGTTGAAACGTTGAGGAAAAGAAAGCAAAAGGTACGCGATAAATACCCGATAAATAATCTTAAATACAATACAATATATTTATTAATAACATAATGTTATTATAAGTCGCGTACTGTTGCAGTTGGTTTTATATAAAAATAGGTACCGACTACTAAATATTTTTATATAAATTTTCAGGAAATAGGTAATACTAAAATAAAATATAAAAATTAATATTATTCATTTCATTATACATTCAACAAATAATAGGCAGTTCGTAGAACTCATTGATTGAGTAAAACGAACCTTCTATGAGCCACTTGAGAGACGACCTCAGTGGCGCAGCGGGTGAGAGTCTACCTGTGACGCAAGAGGTTGCGGGTTCGATCCCCGCCTCGGAACAAATTTGTGTACGATCTGCAGAAATTTGTTCCGTTGATCTGGGTGTTTTCTATGTATAATAAAAAATATCTATCTATGTAATGTATAATATTACGTATATCAGTTATCTAGTACCCATAACACAAGCTCTGCTTACCTTGGGGCTAGATAATGCTGTGTGAATTGTCCAGCATTATTTTATTTTTATTTTATTTTATACTTGCGTAGTCTCGATTTAAAGGCCGTCGTGGAGGTTGCATCCCCGCGGACTGTGTCCGTCAGCTTGTTATAAGCAGAGAGGCCCATGATGTACACGGACCTCTCCGATTTGCACAATTTATGAGCCGGTGTGACTAGGAGATGGGCTAGCTTAACGTATATTACGAAGTATTTGTATGACGCCATTTTCTGAAATGGATAGCCATAGGATTTCGCGTTCATAGGAGCGTTACAGAGCATAGCAATGCAAGCCCAAAATCAAGTTTTAGCTTCATCATCATCATCACTCTATACCAGTCCACTGCTGGACATAGGCCTCCCCTAATGAGCGCCATAGCGCCCTGTCTTCAGCTTGCCGCATCCAGCATCTGCCAGCAGTCTTTCGCAAATCGTCGTCCCACCTGGTAGGAGGGCGTCCTACACTACGTTTTCCGAGTTGCGGTCTCCACTCAAGAACACGTTTACCCCAGCGGTTGTCGGTTCTTCTCGAAATATGGCCAGCCCACTGCCATTTCAGCTTGCTAATCCTTTGAGCTATGTCGATAACCTTGGTTCTCTGTCGGATGTATTCGTTGCGAATCCTATCCTTCAGAGAAACTCCGAGCATAGCTCTCTCCATAACTCGCTGAGCGACTTTAAACTGGTGGACCAGCCCTACTGTGAGTGTCCACGTCTCAGCTCCGTAAGTCATGACGGGTAGGACGCACTGATTGAAAACTTTCGTTTTCAAGCATTGCGGTATGGATGACGAGAAGACTCGACGTAGTTTCCCAAACGCTGCCCAACCTAGCTGGATCCTCCTCCTTCTTAAAGATATACAATACTTATTATGACAGGTTCTAATATATGCGCTAATAACAAGCGGACACAACATTGTTCATAAAATATTATAAAAAACTAATTAAATTATTTATTGACATTTATATAGTATACTATAATCAAATAATGAGATCAAATCAGTAGCTGTAACAAAAATAGACATATATAAAACATGTTTTAACATGAAAGATTTTTATAAAATAACATATTTTTTTTTTTTAATCACAAATCTTCATATATCTATGAAGTGACGAGTTCTTTCTGGAAATGTTCTAATACATTAATTTTGAAATTGTTGGGGTTATCACTAAAAATGTCTATGTCAGGAACTTGTTTGACTATATTGTTATATTGTTTACAAATCTGAATTACTGGATGTAAGCCTTTATTAGAGTTACAGAAAGGAGTGTTAAAAATCCTAGAGATGGGATGCCTGGGATTCCTGGTTGGATCTGCAAGACTAATGTTAGACAGGATGTCTTTACAATATACAATATATACATATAATGTTCTTTATACTTACCTAGTTCAACTACCATGCTTATTCTCAAGTTATTAACGTAGTATTTATTGAGGAATTAATGAGAAAATAAAGGGCGCCTCTTGCAGTTTTCGTTACGTAAAAATATTATTTTGCTCCCTTATGATAGAATCTACTATTTTATTCATCTTGTATTTAATATTAAATCTTTATTTCCCAGCAAATTAACAACATATATGGGCCATATCCGGATAAAGCACGCGTCAGACTGGGTGTGTTCTCACTGCGGGTACACGTTCGTGAGTCTTAAGGGCGTGTTGGTACACAAGCGGAAGAAGCATCGACTCATTGACGATAATGTGAGTAAATCGTCAGGTTATCTATAATCATCATCATCAGCCTATACCAGTCCACTGCTGGACATAGGCCTCCCCTAATGAGCGCCATAGCGCCCTGTCTTCAGCTTGCCGCATCCAGCATCTGCCAGCAGTCTTTCGCAAATCGTCATCTCACCTGGTAGGAGGGCGTCCTACACTACGTTTTCCGAGTCGCGGTCTCCACTCAAGAACACGTTTACCCCAGCGGTTGTCGGTTCTTCTCGAAATATGGCCAGCCCACTGCCATTTCAGCTTGCTAATCCTTTGAGCTATGTCGATAACCTTGGTTCTCTGTCGGATGTATTCGTTGCGAATCCTAACCTTCAGAGAAACTCCGAGCATAGCTCTCTCCATAGCTCGCTGTGCGACTTTAAACTGGTGGACCAGCCCTACCGTGAGTGTCCACGTCTCAGCTCCGTAGGTCATGACGGGTAGGACGCACTGATTGAAAACTTTCGTTTTCAAGCATTGCGGTATGGATGACGAGAAGACTCGACGTAGTTTCCCAAACGCTGCCCAACCTAGCTGGATCCTCCTCTTGGCCTCCTTCTCGAAATTGTTTTTACCCAACTGCAGAATCTGCCCAAGGTAGTGTATTCGGAAACAATTTCGAGGAGGTGGCCAGGTTATCTATACTATCAATCAATCAATCAAAATAATTTATTAGTGATAGTATGGTACACAATGTTCTTAAAACTAATCAAGTTCTTACTTTTACTTAATGTCAAAAAAGTCAAGTCAAATTGAACATGAACGACCTCTGTGGCGCGGTGGGTGAAGGTCCGCCAGCGACGCTAGAGGTTGCGGGTTCGATTCCCGCCTTGGGACAAATATTTGTACGATCTGCAGGTATTTATTCTGGGAGTTCTGGTCGTTGACTATGTTTAATATAAAAATGAATCGCAAAATGTGTTGGTAAGCGCATAACTCAACAACGCCTGGACCAATTTGGCCAAATCTTTTTTTAAAATGTTCGTTGAAGTTCAAGGATGGTTTTTACGGCGAGAAAAATTAGAATTATTGCTGGAAAAACCCTAAAAATAGCCCTTATTTTTCCCATACAAATGATTTGTAACTAAAACGTAGTCAATTTGAGCTTTATTGCTAAAATAACTACCCGTGCGAAGCCGGGGCGGACCGCTAGTGTTTAATAAAAAATATCTATCTATGTATTAAGTTCAGGACTTACTCTATCGATCATATGTTTCGAAAAGACCATTTCATAAAACTTTCTCGATAGAAAAAAATCGCAAAGTTACCTCTAAATTTTTACTAAAACCTTAATTTCTCAATAAATACAGAAGCAAAAATCTTGAGAATATACATGGTAATAGAACTAAGTATAAAGAACAGTTTATATGATTCGGTTTTTTCAAATAAAGTCCTAATTAAAAGATGATAAGCTAAAACTTGATTTCTGGGCTTACGTTGCTATGCCCTGTCTCGCTCCTATGAACGCGAAATCCTATGTCTGTCCTTTTCACAAAAAATGTAGGTTGTATAGGCTCTTAATATTAAGGTGAAATGAGTCCCAAAACGTTTTGACTGTACAGAAAATCAATTAATAATAAATTAAGCAGCATTAATTTTTATTAATTGAGCCAGAAGACCGGCATCTCCTTGAGAGTTGAGAAATTGGTGTCTCGCCGTAACGTGAATTTCGGTTCATTTATGGTAAGAGTGCCAACGGATCGACTCTCTACATATATGGACAGTGGGTTTTGGCCGAAAGTTGTCGTTTTCAGAAAGTTCATTGGACGCCTGTCAAACGACGCCGCGCGTGCGTCATCGGAGCGTCGATGACTCGGTTAATTTTTAATATTTTTATCTATGTTAGTCCCTAAGGTATTTATTATATGGGCCCTAATTAAGTTACTTTTGTACACTTTCTTTGTTGCCTGAAATAAAGTATTATTATTATTATTATTAAGTATTTTTTTTCTTGATTAAAATAAACTGTGTTACTTTCAGACGCCGCTAGATGGCCCCACGTGTAATGTCTGCGAGGTCCAGTTCGCGAGCGAGGAAGCTCACGCAAGACATCTCAAACTTTCCTCCAGGCATATGAAGGAGAGCGATCCGTAAGTATTAAGGGGGACTTTAAGGTGAAGTAGGTCCCAAAACCCAGGTTTTGCCTGTTCGAAAAATCAATTTTAAGTCAAGAAAACACAACTTTTTAAAATATTTTTTGATGAGCATCGAAAGTTTAGGATTTTAATTAGCAAGTTATGGGAGTCGAAACACGATTGACTCAACTTGACTCGATAGAAAAATATCGCAAAGTTTCCTCTGAATTTTGCATTTTTACTACGGAAAACCAGTTTCATTTGCTAGTTACTTAACATATTTTAATTTCCTAAATAAATTCGCCTAAAAATACTTAACTAAACACTTCTGAGGATTATGGTTTTATTTTTTTTGCGAAAGAGTAATTTTAGAGCAATAAAAATTTTATAAATAAAAAGCAGTAAAATTGCGCGCGGGCCGGATCTTGCCTCTCTTTCTCGCCTTCACCGCGCAGTGTTCGCTCGTCCTTGTCCCGTAAAAGCGAACCTACTTCGCCTTAACCCGCAACCATGTCAATACTAGTTTTACGAGAGTCGGACTTCAACCATTATGATTTATATAGATAGATAACTCATTATTGTACCACACTACCACAAAATACGACCTCTGGCGCGGTGGGCGAAGGTCTGCCTACGACGCAGGAGGTTGCGGGTTCGATTCCCCCCTCAGGACAAATGTGTGTACGATCTGCAGACATTTGTTTAGGGTGTTCTGGTCGTTTTCGACACTCAGCTCGGACCCGGCACAATCTAGCGTGAGTTATCCTTAATATAGGCATAGACTAATTGAATATGACTAATTGAAGTGGTATATTGACATATTAAGGATCCTGCACGATAAATATAAACCTCTGTTACCTTTCCAGGAATCGGCTCCGCAACGACTCACAAAGCATGAACGCAGAACGCGGGGGACGAGTCATGAGACGTATCGAGCGGCGGCCGCTCATACACGGGCGGGGGGAGGGCGAGTGCGACGTCGCCAGTAGACCGCATGTCACCTGCGAACAGGTACAACACACACGTCAACGTATAACGGACTGAGATCAACGGCATATAGCATGAACGTATAACGGACTGAGATCAACGACGTATAGCATGAACGTATAACGGACTGAGATCAACGGCATATAGCATGAACGTATAACGGACCGAGATCAACGGCATATAGCTTGAACGTATAACGGACTGAGATCAACGGCATATAGCATGAACGTATAACGGACTGAGATCAACGGCATATAGCATGAACGTATAACGGACCGAGATCAACGGCATATAGCATGAACGTATAACGGACTGAGATCAACGGCATATAGCATGAACGTATAACGGACCGAGATCAACGGCATATAGCATGAACGTATAACGGACTGAGATCAACGGCATATAGCATGAACGTATAACGGACTGAGATCAACGACATATAGCATGAACGTATAACGGACTGAGATTTTTATTTATTTATTTATTTATTAAAAAGGAACGCCAACAGCGTATACATAAAGCATTCTTAAAGATATACTATACTTATTATGACAGGTTCTAATATATGCGCTAATAACAGGCGGACACAACATTGTTCATAATCAACGGCATATAGCATGAACGTATAACGGACTGAGATCAACGACATATAGCATGAACGTATAACGGACTGAGATCAACGGCATATAGCATGAGCGTATAACGGACTGAGATCAACGGTATATAGCATGAACGTATATCGGACTGAGATCAACGGCATATAGCATGAACGTATAACGGACTGAGATCAACGGCATATAGCATGAACGTATAACGGACTGAGATCAACGACATATAGCATGAACGTATAACGGACTGAGATCAACGGCATATAGCATGAGCGTATAACGGACTGAGATCAACGGTATATAGCATGAACGTATAACGGACTGAGATCAACGGCATCGAGAGACTTCGTGGCTTAGTTGGTTAGAGCACACCCGTACTAAGGGTGGGGTGCGGGTTCGAGTCCCGCCGAAGTCGAAAATTTTTGGGAACTTATTTCATTTATTAGATATGCCCAGAGTGCGGGTAAGCACTATAGCAAAAATATCACTTTTGGTGTATATGAACCCCCTTAAATATTTATTTTATTGTGTTTGTAAGTATTTGTTGTTATAGCGGCAACAGAAAAACATCTGTGAAAATTTCAACTGTCTTACTATCACGGTTCATGAGATACAACCTGGTGACAGACGGACAGACAGACAGACGGCCGGACAGCGGAGTTTTAGTAATAGGATCCCGTTTTACCCTTTGGGTAGGTACGGAATCCTAAAAATTATGTAAATTAATTAAACGGTTTAATATTATTACAGTGCGGCGTAGTGCTCCGAGATTTGAGACTGTACGCGCAACATTTCCGGCGCGCGCATCCAGACAAGAATCGAACCAAGTACCCGGCTATGAAGACTCCGGCTATGTGCGAACTGTGCGGACGAATATTCCAGGTGAGAGAGTTCTCACATTGGTACAGGGCAGACCTGTAGTGACACAGATTATTAAATAGTACTCGTGCCAAACGCGGATTGCTAATCTGCACGTCTACCATGAGTTTTATCAAACCATACTTGCTAGCGACTGTAGTTAAAAAAATGTATGAAAACTTTTACAGCGCCTCTAGCGGATAGTTGGGTACTAAAATTCGCAGTATGAGTCACGTTGATAACTATCCTACATCACTGTGTAGTAAACTATATTACAGTCTCTGTAGTTTGGGCTTCATTTGCTTAGAATTTGGTAGCATGAGTTACAAATTTGACAGGTGTCATAGTAACGTACTATTACTACTGTAGTTACGTTAGTTAGTTAACTATACCATCTACGTATTTACGAATCTACTGCAGTAACCACACGGCTGATTGATAGGCGGTTTGCGTTTTAGTCTATCCTTCAAGGAAGCATAGTATGCCAAGGATAAAATGGTACCCTATTATATTGTTCAAGTTGGCGTCACTGTTTTAATTAGACTTCTACAATATTATGTGCGACACAACGAGGTTATTCTAGTGTGCAATTTGATGATACAATCAATAAAAATATATTTTTTGTTTATTTTTAGAGCATGGCCCTCCTAAAAGACCACATGTGGGTCCACACAGGCGAGAAACGCTTCAAATGCGCTTGCTGCCCCAAGAGCTTCACCCAGAAGAGCAACCTGGTGTTCCACGAGCGCGTGCACAGCGAGCCGCGACCTTCCTTCCCTTGTCCACTCTGCGGGAAACACTTCGCCTTCTACAATAACAGGAGACGGCACATGTTTGTGAGTACCTTCTACTACTTGTATACCTACTTGTCCTGGACACGAATAGAATAGAATTTATTTATTTGTAACCTTACCAACAATACTCGACCTTGACATTGATAGCACTAAGAACACCGGCAGCCCACCAGAGATGTTACCACTCCGAGCTCCGCGCGCCAAGCGCTTGGCGGGACCCTGCCGGTGTTGCTTAGTGCTCTCAATGTCGAGTATTGTGGTGTCCTGACGATGTCTCGTGGAGAGACTAAACTGGTTGACGTCTTGCTTTGATAAAAAACCACACCAACTACAAAATGAAAAGAAATCTCTTTTCATTTTGTAGTTATTGTGGTTTTTTCTTCTACAACGCTGATTACATTTTGTTAGAGCTTATCGAAGAAAGTTTTTGCGCGGAATTGTTACTAAATATTTACATCGTCATATTTTGCAATGGATTTCCGCAAAGTAACGCCAGAATCATTTTTTTTTTAAATTATTGTTTTAAGTAAAAATTTTATCCACAGATACACACCGGCCTCAAACCATTCAAGTGTAACACATGCGGTAAATGCTTCACCACGGCGGGCGAGCAGCGCGCACACTTAGACCACGTTCACATGAAGAAACCTTGGCCTAAGCGGGCTAGGAAGGACTATGACAAGTGTCACACCGAGCCTTAGTGTTCAAAGATGGCCCTTGAAGAGTGTAGGTAACATTTAAGTGAACAGTGAATACTTCGGCGGGCGAGCAGCGCGCACACTAAGACCACGTACACATGAAGAAACCTTGGCCTAAGCGGGCTAGGAAGGACTATGACAAGTGTCACACCGAGCCTTAGTGTTCAAAGATGGCCCTTGAAGAGTGTGTAGGTAACATTCAAGTGAACAGTGAATACTTCGGCGGGCGAGCAGTGCGCACACTAAGACCACGTACACATGAAGAAACCTTGGCCTAAGCGGGCTAGGAAGGACTATGACAAGTGTCACACCGAGCCTTAGTGTTCAAAGATGGCCCTTGAAGAGTGTGTAGGTAACATTCAAGTGAACAGTGAATACTTCGGCGGGCGAGCAGTGCGCACACTAAGACCACGTACACATGAAGAAACCTTGGCCTAAGCGGGCTAGGAAGGACTATGACAAGTGTCACACCGAGCCTTAGTGTTCAAAGATGGCCCTAAAAGATTGTGTAGGTAACATTCAAGTGAACAGTGAATACTTCGGCGGGCGAGCAGCGCGCACACTTAGACCACGTTCACATGAAGAAACCTTGGCCTAATCGGGCTAGGAAGGACTATGACAAGTGTCACACCGAGCCTTAGTGTTCAAAGATGGCCCTAGAAGAATGTGTAGGTAACATTCAAGTGAACAGTGAATACTTCGGTTGGCGAGCAGTGCGCACACTAAGACCACGACCACAAAGGGTAGAGGGAGGCTCGAAAAAAAAATCGCCTTGCATATAGATGCCCCCTAATGTCTACTCATAACAGGATCTCATATAATTTTAAATAACCTGTAATAGTTATAATTGTAGTATTTTTACTCGTAATATTTATTTTAGGTAATTATTTACGTACTTAAATAATTAGCTCTAAGTAGGTTTAATATTATTAAGCCCTTTTGGCCGGACATGTTTATTATGTGTTCGCAATTTTTTTTTAAACTTTATATTTTAATCCGTTTTTATTATACACAGACAAGCAGCATTAATCTAACAGAAGATTTTATATGGCGCTTAGATCTTGTGTAAATGAAATCGGCTGTTTTTACACTTATTCCCCATTTAGTACCAGTTCTGAAAACCAATCGAATTGATCCAAAATTTTATCTTGTTTTTTATGAAAACGTTTACAGGTTAATTCTTTCCCATGGAAACTGAAATTTAAGGGCACCATTGTAGCATATATGGTTGATTTCAGCATATGGAGCTACACCTATGCAAATTTTAAGCCCGATCTGTTGAGAAGTTTTGGCGTAAAGAAGTAACAATCATCCATCTATCCACAATCATCCATCTATCCACAATCATCCATCTATCCATCCAAACTGTCGCATTTTTAATATTAGTGTAATGTGATGTAATTTCGTTTCAAATCAACTAGGTACGCAAATTAGTTAGGACTCTTGGACATTGGATGAGTGGAATGGGCCTACATCCAAGAACTTGGATCACATATTGGACAAAGATATTGGATGAGTGGAATGGGCACCTTAGTCGCCTCTTACGACACCCACGGGGAGAGATGGGGTGGTGCAAATTCTAAGCCGGCACCGCATGGTCCTTTACTCATTTTTAGAATGTTTTAAACACGGCCCATACTTAACCTCAAATTCACTCGTTGCCCCGTATTTAATACGCAAGTTACATTACTTATCGATTTGAAATCTTTCCTGCAAAAAATATTGTAAATAGAAACTTGACGCCAAGCAAGTGAGTTTTAGTTTTTGTGTCGTGTTTTGTTTATAAATATTGCACATCGAGTTCTGCTAGTGTATAGTACATAAAGGTAGATTGCTAGATTTGTTTTAGTTTTTCACAAATAATACCTAACTTTTATTTCGTTTATTATGTTTTTATATTCAAATGACTGTATATGAGGCTGTTGGATTATTTATAAATTATGTTTATCATTTACAAGTACTAGAAAGCTACTTTTTCTTATTACAAATAGTACTAAGAATACTTATATAGATTTATATTATAACGATTGTACATACTTAGGTACAGTCAGCGTCAAAATGATATGAGCGTCTAGAGTAGTCAAAATGATCTAAAAACATCATTATGATCATTCGAACTGCGTATATCAAATTGCTTTTATGTTTTTCAGATCATTTTGACTACCTACTCTAAACGGTCATATTAATTTGACGCTGACTGTACCTACCTTCTTACCTTAAATGTAACAAATAGATCTACCAAGTCAAATAATGTACTTAATGCAATAATAAGTAATTATGTAGTATTATATTAATTTTTTGAGAATTTTATACTCGTTTGAATTTTTGTAGGTTTGTAGCTCTTCCCCCTTGTCCAGGCGATGCGACTCGTTTTGAATAAGTGCCTAACAACTGGCAGGATTGTTAACAAAGATAATTGCAATCAAATAATATAAGTACCTACCTAATTTAATAAAAAAATAGTATTTACAATTGAAACAATTACTCTAACTGCAGACTGTTGCAAACAATCTACAGGTAGATCAACTGATCTATCAATCAAATAAAAAAAAACACAAATACAAAAATGACACTTAGAAAACGTCAATGACACGGAAATAAGTGATATTTTTTTATTTCTGTCGCTTCGGTATGTAGACTAAAGTAGAGAAGCGACGAAAAAACTTTTAGCCTGTTAGTTATTATTTTTCGAGTAATAATAACAGTCGCGCGCGTGCCCAAGACACTGGCTGCATTGCCCCGCTGTATGGCAATGCTGATGCGCTGTGCCAGTACTCACCAGCTCTCGGGTCGCGTCGCTACGACGTATTTTCAAGACGTATACACATGTCTGTAGTTGGCACAACTCATTCTCGTTTACGAGTGGAGACCGCAACGCAACTAAACGTAATGTAGGACGCCCTTCGACCAGGTGGGATGACGATTTGCGAAAGACTGCTGGCAGATGCTGGATGCGGCAAGCTGAAGACAGGGCGCTATGGCGCTCATTAGGGGAGGCATATGTCCAGCAGTGGACTGGTATAGGCTGATGATGATGTGATTGTAACGTATCTGCCAAGGGCTAACGGCAGCGATCCTGTGCTGTGACGTCACACGCACCAGCAGCAGCCTTTCAATGATCTAATAATAAAAATAATAAATAGGTAAAAATTAATAAATAATAACATCTTTTTTATGACGAAGTATACAAACTGACAAAATAAAAAATATAACGTATAAATAATAATTAATAACAACCTCAGTCTGCCTTCCACGAAATAAAGTATTATTTTAAAGTAAATTCTTCACAAAAAACCCATTTAAAAAAAAAATACCCATGTAAATTTAGTCGGCATGCTATTTTAAAAACATCTACACATCTTTAGCTATCCAACGAGGTATAAATCAATGCACTTAGTTACACTATTGCAGAAAAAAATACGGGTAAACCATAAGTAGGTAGCAAATTTCAATAAATCAAACGAATCATTTTGAAACAAAAAAATAAAAGAAAAATGAAATTTTACTTTAACAGTTACCTTTTATTACAACCAAAACATTTAAATTTACAATTCGTTTTCAAAATGTTCTCTTCTATTCCTTACGCAAAGACGCATACGATGGCGTAAGTCAGATTTAACAACCATTGTTGTCAAATTTATTTTCATTTTGTCGGCCGCTCTTATTATTCGGCGTCTTAATTCCCCCGCACATTACAAGACAAATGTGCGCCAATGGTTTGATGAGCATTTTCCGAACCGATGGATTGGTAGAGGAGGGTCCATTCCATGGCCAGCAAGGAGTCCCGATCTTACCCCTGTTAATTATTACGTTTGGGGTCACATGAAGAGCCTAGTTTATGACGATTTGACATCACCTATTTCATCGGTGGATGAATTAAGGCGCCGAATAATAAGAGCGGCCGACAAAATGAAAATAAATTTGACAACAAGGGTTGTTAAATCTGACTTACGCCATCGTATGCGTCTTTGCGTAAGGAATAGAGGAGAACATTTTGAAAACGAATTGTAAATTTAAATGTTTTGGTTGTAATAAAAGGTAACTGTTAAAGTAAAATTTCATTTTTCTTTTATTTTTTTGTTTCAAAATGATTCGTTTGATTTATTGAAATTTGCTACCTACTTATGGTTTACCCGTATTTTTTTCTGCAATAGTGTAACTAAGTGCATTGATTTATACCTCGTTGGATAGCTAAAGATGTGTAGATGTTTTTAAAATAGCATGCCGACTAAATTTACATGGGTATTTTTTTTTAAATGGGTTTTTTGTAAAGAATTTACTTTAAAATAATACTTTATTTCGATAAACATGTCGTTTAGCTTCCATATGGATGCTGATTCAGCCGATTTTGTTAATGGATATTAAGAGTTAGACTGTAGGCTATCTAAACCTGTGACTAAAATTTGAGTTGTATGATCATTTTTTTTTTAGTTAATTATTGAAGACATTAAACGGGATTTTCCCAAAAAAACACAAATATGGAAATATCTCAAAAATAGTTAACTTTCGGATAACACAATATGGGGTCAAAATAGTTGCAAATGGCCTCCCCAATCACCCCCTTAAAGGATCCGGTCTAATTTCCAATAACCCTGTATAAATAAATAATAATAAATACCTAAATAAATAATGCTGGACAATTCACACAGCATTATCTAGCCCCAAGCTAAGCAGAGCTTGTGTTATGGGTACTAGATAACTGATATACATAATACAATACGTTACATAGATACATATTTTTTTTATTATACATAGAAAACGACCAGAACACCCGGAACAAATACCTGCAGATCGTACAAATATTTATACCAAGGCGGGAATCGAACCCGCAACCTCCTGCGTCGCAGGCGGACTGAGGTCGTCTTTTTCGAGTTTATAAAGTCAACGTTTAGGTTTTTGGAGTCAGGTTACTGCTTGTGTAAAATAGACTGAAAAAATGGCTCTTAGAGAGTACTTTTTATTCTGTAGATGAGTTCTACACATTGCCTGTTATATAATTTAAATGGATTTAATATTAAAATAATGAATTGATAATTTATTATGATATTTTAAGGTCAATTAAAACAAAAAATTTTATAATTTATTGTTTACCTTATTTATTTATTTTTATTTTTTGACTTGTAACTTGGCGTTATTAATAAAGAATTGTATTGTATTGTGGCGGAAGATTTTCCAGGCCACTCCAGAGCCCTGGGTAAGTGTATGGGGCACGGGTAAAAGATGATATAAAAGTTAAGTATGATGGAGCGTTAATTTGGGAATGTTATAGAATAGAAGAATGAATAGAATAGAATAGGTACCTATATATTTATTTCTTACAAAACTTACACAGAATACAGATGTTAACCTAAGAAATAGAACTTAAACAAATAAAATAAATTAAAATAAGTGAAACAATGGAGTCTTATAACGAAGTGTAAGATAAGTAACAAATTTGGTTCTGACTCAGCATAAGTTGGTTGATAGTTAGGTATGTTACATTTTTTAGCCCAAAATCCATCGACAAAATGTCGATGCCAAAATCTCTAATATTTATGGGCTAGATGATGCTGAGTGGATTGTCTAGCGTTATTTATTTATTCTAAAGGCTTCAAATATATATAAATAATTCCTAAATACGATACCTTTTTTGTTTTATTCTTAAATATGTACCTACATAGTTAAGGATGTGCACTTTATGTAATTATCTATGTCTTTTGCTGTAGGTACCTAGGTAATAAATACTTTTTACTTTTTTTTTAACGACGTATTATATTTTCATTAACCAACACAAAATGATTTTATATTGCGGCAAATAACTTTACCTATAGCTAGTAGAACGTAGAAAATAAACATGGCATGGCAAATACAAAATCATCTACCACAAAACGAAAACCTCAATATACAATACAATATACACAAGAAATTGCACACCAAGAAAATACAGAAAAAAATACATGAAAAGATAGAAAAACAGTGTTGCACAATGGGCGGCCTTATCGCTAAGAGCAATCTCTTCCAGAAAACCTTGGGATGGACACGAAACAGTACATACCTATCTTATTAATATACTAGTTTTTGTTTAACTTTGTAATTGGTTGTAGTTAGTAGTTAAAAATAAATTTATTTTCTTCTTTTTTAAAAACCTTAAAAATGTGTTGCACAATGGGCGGCCTTGTCGCTGAGAGCGATCTCTTCCAGAAAACCTTGGGATGGACACGAAGCAATAAATACCTATCTAATATACTAGTTTTAAGTTTTTGTCGAACTTTTTAATTGATTGAAGATAAAAAAAGAGAAAAATTTTCTTCTAATTCAAAAACCTTAAAAATTATGGTGATTATTCGCCCGGCCACACGGTCTGTTCAATCCAGTCCAAGTAAGCCGCGACCCGTGTATACACGGCCGGTTTCCCGCTCTCGGCACAACGTCGTCCAAACGACGTGATTCCCATAACGTAGAAAATGCACTGATTGTCGCGTGACGTCACTTGGAGCGGCGAGCCAGAGTCACCCTGGAACAAGATTACATTTTCATTATTGACATGTTTCTGTTTCTTGTTGACGACCTCTGTGGCGCGGTGGGCGAAGGTCTGCCTGCGACGCAGGAGGTTGCGGGTTCGATTCCCGCCTCGGAACAAATGTGTGTACGATCTGCAGACTTTTGTTCAGGGTGTTCTGGTCGGAACCCGGAACAAATACTTGCAGATCGTACAAATATTTGTCCCAAGGCGGGAATAGAACCCGCAACCTCCTGCGTCGCAGGCAGACCTTCGCCCATCGCGCCACAGAGGTCGTCAGGTATATAAGTGAACTTGGTCATATTTTTGCTGAGACGAAAACCGCTGGACGGTTTTCGTCTCAGCAAAAATACGACCTTGTGGACCGCGCAGAATAGACAGCCTAGTCCAGCCGTGGACACATTTCGTCTGAGATTATAATGTGGTACCTGGCAGGTGTCTTTCCCCCCGCGCAGCTCCCCCGCGCACATCTGACTGGACTCGAACCCGCGCCAGTTCCTGTTCCGGATGTCGAACAGCAAACCATCGCAGTATTCATTCTCGAGGAGAGACAGTGACACCTTCTGCAGCTCTTTGGAGGTTTTCCTGGACCCTGTGGAACACAAGAGATTTAGGTAAATACATACATAGTACATACATCGTGCATACGTGCAAGTGATTTGTTTATAAATTCTACTATTGAACAAAAATTTCAAGGGAAGAAAAAATCAATTAATAATAATAATGATTAAAACAATAGAATCATGGACCTCTGGGAATAAGCTCAAGGGAATCATGGACCTCTGGGAATAAGCTCAAGGGAATCATGGACCTCTGGGAATAAGCTCAAGAGAATCATGGACCTCTGGGAATAAGCTCAAGAGAATCATGGACCTCTGGGAATAAGCTCAAGGGAATCATGGACCTCTGGAAATAAGCTCAAGAGAATCATGGACCTCTGGGAATAAGCTCAAGAGAATCATGGACCTCTGGGAATAAGCTCAAGAGAATCATGGACCTCTGGGAATAAGCTCAAGAGAATCATGGACCTCTGGGAATAAGCTCAAGGGAATCATGGAACTCTGGGAATAAGCTCAAGGGAATCATGGACCTCTGGGAATAAGCTCAAGAGAATCATGGACCTCTGGGAATAAGCCAATACTAATAATGTCCGTCAACCGACAGGCTGGACGGACTCCAACGTCTTTGGACTTCAATAAAGCTAGTATATAGTGAACTCACTAGGATCACTATCAGTAACTCCCCAGCCCGTAGCTATCGCCTTGCTATGGACTCCAAAGTCCGGCCGCGTCCACAGACAGGCTGGACGGACGCCAGAGTTGAACTGTACGTCTGTTTGTAGCTCGAACAGTGCGATGTCGTTGTAAGTTTGAGGTGGTTTGTAGTCGGGGTGGCGGTAGGAACGGCGGATTGGTACCTGGTGACAAGATATTTAAAATAACAATCAAAGAATAGAAACATATTAGAAGTAGTATTTAAAATTGACATAATTAAGCTAACTGCAGACGGTTGCAACCAATTTAAATGTAGCTCAACTTGGGCGAAGTGAGCTCGATTTTGCGAGACAAGGACGAGCGATCGCAGCTCGGGGAAGGAAGAAGAAGAAGAAGAAGAAAATATTTTTATTTGCCTTAAAAACTACACAACACAATAACTAAACTAAATGAATCCTATACTTAGTCTACATCTTTTTTGTGCGTAGCAGTTTCTAGTGCAAATATGGCCCACACTCAGCATTGTGCTGGGTAGACCAGGTGTGTCTACCCAGCACTAGTTTTCAGTGTAGGCCAAAAAGCAGGTCACGTCACGACCGTGATCTGTAAAAGTGCGTTTTTACACAAACATATAAATTTTACTTATTTTAACATACTTTAAAACTCAACATAAAATAAAATAACAAAGGTATACATAATAATAAAACAGTAACAAGTGATAAGATAACACATAAATGCATTAAATAAAATTGAAAATTTAAATTTGAAAATAGTGCATTTCTCTCGGCTACTAAAAACATTTTTTTTATATTTTTTGATTAGCATCACAGTTTAGGATTCTAGTTAGTAAATTATGGGAGTCAAAAGACGATTGACTCAACTTGACTGGATACAAAAATATCGCAAAGTTAACACTAAATTTTAATTTTTCCTAGGGAAATTCAGTTTCATTTGCATTTGCTTGCTTAGTTAACATATTCTAATTAAGTAAATGTCGTCTAAAAAATACTAAACTAAATAGGTAGGTACTTTAGACGACATGTCTCATCCAATATCTTTGTCCAAGATTCCTAAGTAATTTGCGAAGTTGATTTCAAATTAAATTTCAACACATCACACTAATATTAAAAATGTAATGTAATGTATAAATGTTTGGATGGGTGATTATTAATTTATTACTTCTTTACGACAAAACTTTTCAACAGATGGGACTGAGAATTTGTAGCTTAGCTCTTGATCTGAAATAAACCATATAGGCTACAATTTAACCCACGGAACATAAAAAACAAGCGTAAGTTAAGCGTAACTACGCATAATTGTGGCACGCGTGCCACGCCTACTTAACACTTCCACTTATTTTTTCTGTTCCGTGATTTAACCCATGCATAAAATTTCAGTTTCGATGGGAAAGAATTTACCTTTTTATGTTTTCATAGACACAATGCGTGTGAAGCCGCAGGCATAAACTAGTAGGTACTTATCCAAATCTTTTTTCACCGATCAAATATCGGTGTTGCTAGTAAATTGGATGAAGTCATCCAAGTTCTATGATCAAATGTACCTACATCCGCTTTATAGAGTTACAAACTGTCTTCTGTGCGCTGGACATCGACCTGATACCCAGGGTATCAGGTCGAGACACGATCTGAGATCCAGCGCCATCGACCTGATACCCAGGGTATCAGGTCGATGGCGCTGGATCTCAGATCGTGTCTGTCACCTTATCCTACCTGGCTCTGACTGAAAACAAGCGCTCTTTCACAAAATATAGCATTTTGTGCAAGAGCAGTAAGCTGGCTGGCTGAGTCTGGACCAGTTAGACCGACACACACACGCGCGCTTTTCTACTTGTTGAGTGGGCTACTTAGTACCAGTACTAAACTACCTATTACCTAACCAATGGTCATGTCACATGTGTTAGTATCTAAATAATTCATCCGTGTTTTCTTAGTAAACTTCATATCTGGGTGTTTTCTATGTATAATAAAAAATATCTATCTATGTAATGTATAATATTACGTACCTATATCAGTTATCTAGTACCCATAACACAAGCTCTGCTTATCTTGGGGCTAGATAATGCTGTGTGAATTGTCCAGCATTATTTATTTATTTATATCTAGTAAGTACTAACATAACATAAGACTACTTATTGTCTTATGTTTATATTTATGTACTCAAGTTAAATTTTTGTGTTGTGTCTAATAAATATTTTACTTCTTCTTCTTTCTACATTGGACAAAGGTATTGGATGAGTGGAATTGGCATCTTTGTCTCAAAAAAGCGAAACAATTTCGTCTTAAATTCAAAATATCTTCATTCAATGTACACAATTGGATGGACCTGTCAAACAGTTATAATACTTAGCTAAGTAATTAATATATATAACTTACATCAGTAGGGTCCGCTCCATCGCGCACTGTGGGGTCTATGTTTTGGTCTCCAAGACGCACCGTCACGGGCGTTGGGTCCTAAAATACAATACAATGTGTCATATTTATTATGATACATAATATTCTAAATTGCGAATGTTTAAATGCATGTTTATGATGACAGAATCCTTACGCGATAAATTCAAAGTTCTCTTCTAGTAAAATCTCAGGAAATATGTAGTACTTATGTCGAAAACTGACCAAAATCCAAAATCGTTAATACCTATTTATCGGGATTAATGAAACAGCAAAGTCTCTATCGGTACCTATAAAGTGTATATTTATTATTTGTGAATTGGCAAATGTTCGAAACCCTCGGCGCGCGAGTTATACTCGCACTTGACGGATCTTGTTTTTCCACACACAATTTAAACGAAGCTTTTTTGTTTTATAGTGCGTTACTCGTACTGGGTTCGAATACTGCAAAATCGAAAATTTTTGGGAGATTATTAAATACGTGGAAAATTTAAACGTAATTAATAAGCTCATACAATACCTGGACGCTAGTATCTCTGAAGCGCAGGCAGTGTCCCGCTGACAGAACAAACCGCGGGCTGATGAGGCTGCCCCCGCAAAAGAACGAATACCCCCCCTCGAAGTTTGCCCAGCCTATTGCAGCCTGAAACATGAAATCTATATTACTATAGAAACTATCGTAGTTTGACGAATTCATTACGGATGTAAACGGGTTAACTACGAACCTTATTTGTGTTAGAAGAACACCAACGTTTCATCCCTTTACGAGGGACTTCTTCAGGGTGAGTTGGTGTTCTTCCAACACAAATAAGGTAGGTACTAGGGGGTGCATTTCGAAATTTCGAAGTTTCGTAATTTCGAAATTCGTAGCCTTTTTTGACCATTTTTCAATTTCGAAATTGGTGGCCCCAAATTCGAAGTTTCGAATTTCTCGGAACGCGTGTGCTGTGCTATGAAAGAGTGAAATGCGAGCTCTGATTGGTTTACTACGCTCGGTTAGCGACAATGGTGACGCGGCGCGAGGCGGCTTGCGGCGACGGGTGAAGGTGGCAGCGGGGAGCCTTCGCTTCGCGTCTGTCGGTCGCTTCTCATCGCATTTGAAAGCGAGCGTTTGACTAGATCAGTTATATTTGTGTTGGTGAATGACAAGGGCTACAAACAAGTTATTGGAAAAAATACCATCAGAAGAATGGGGCTAACTTAACCACTATAAAAAGGCACGGTGGGTGAAAATCCAGCAAGGTGGCTGAAGGTTACATTGAAGATTCCATACAAAATAAAAGTAAAATTACCAACAAAATAAAGAAAACTTTTCAAGAGATGATCAGATGATCCGCAACCATCATTTTCAGCTGAAGAAAACTTCATCCCGTCAGATTTTGTCCATGACCAACAAATATCACAATCTCAAACTATTAACATACCCAAAAAACACCTGTGCTTAAAATTTGAAAATTGTTATCATTTCACTATAAATTTTAACTAATAAAATGTTTTATTCTTGTAATGCCGTTTTTTTCTACTTACCTCACAATTGAGATGTAAAGCAGAGTAGTTAGCTCGGGTGTAAGCACCAATTGCACCCTCTAACTATAGGCGCCCTCGCGCATGCTTTACAGCCCTTGGCTACTAATCTACTAATAAATGATGATACATGCATAAAATAATCATAAATATAGAGTACCTATTATATGATATTATTACGGTTTTTTATTAACTCCCATATCATTATCACAGACAGATCATATGAAGTAAAATGTGGCAGGTAAACTAAGTATTTTCATATGTTTTGGATTAGTTAAATCATTTTGCTAACTCGTAACTCTATCTGGAAGGCAATTCTCGCAATATAATCTACTCGATAAATATGGCAACAACTGTCAAAATATCGAGTGATTGCTTCGAATCAAACAATTGTATTCTCAACATCTGTGATTCGATATTTATCGAGGGCTTTTCTTCGATAAGTTGCTCGATATGCAACGAGTGATCCTAGGCACTCGTTCGCATTATCGAAGAGTGAAAGAAGAACATCATTCATTATCTCTCTGTCGCACACTGTCTTTAGTTTAGTTCTGCTTGTTTTGTTTGATGTTTGAAACAATTACGCGATGGTGTTTGTTTCTCAACTCAAGTCAAAGATTAATAGTGCAATATGCATTACAAATTCCTCTAGTTTTTATTGAATAGGTACTTATTAGATAAAATAGCTTTTTGCATCATTATTATTTACTTTGAGTATAATTTCTGGGGTCAGGGGTGGTATAAATTCTATTTTTTCCATTTCCTTTGGTGTGCCCGAACAAAATTATTGTAAACATTGTAAACGGTGTTGCCTGCTGACTAAATTACTTTCGCCCGCTGCGCACAGCTATCCCTACACAGCAGAGATGTCGTTAGTCAGCTATTATAACCGTATACATCTTTGACAAACAATACTAATTCACATTATGCTATAATCAAATAAAAAAATATGAAATTAATGAACATAAATACAGTTTCAAATTTTGATGGTATTGCTAAAATTTCTAGATTCAGATAAAGTTGGAATTACTGACGAAACAATAACCAGACATTGACATTCGTGAAGTGTGGAACTTTGACATCCAAATATGTAATGACATGACATAATGAAATCAAATTGTCTATGCTAGAAATATCGAAGTGTACGAGAATGCCGTTTTTGGCGGAACTCTATATATTATCGAAGAATTGATACAAACTTATCACTTGATATTTTATCCCGTGATACTGCGTATCACTCGATAAATATCACGTGATGCTCAGAATTGGCCCCCTGTATAGAATTAGAGACTCGCAGGTCTCGAGAATAAAAATTATATTTTCTGTACGAATTTCGAAATTTCGAAATTGAGCTTCCGAATTTCGTAAGCCAGTTTCGAAATTGAAAAATATCGAAACTGCACCCCCTAGTAGGTACGTAGTTAACCCGCTTACATCCGTAAGACCTAATTGTCCTACTTATTGACCTAATTGAAAAACCTATTGAAATACCTACCCATTCCAATAGGTTTTTCTGTATGTCTTTAACTGTAGGTATAGGTACATTTAAGGATTTTTGTTGGTACCTATCTCTAAGAAATGAAATAAGTTAACAAAAAAAATCTATTTAGACGGGCGGGACTCGAACCCAGCACCCCTTAGAATTCAGCAAAGGCAACACCTCTCGCCAAATGAACCAAAATGTAACTTTAGTCTTTGAACAGGTTTGGATAAACTTTAATGTTTTCTCTGTAGGTGGAGCCACCGGCGCGGCGCTGCAGTCCGTAAAAGGTCCCAAAGATTTTCGGTTGAACCGACTAAGATTTCGTGGCTTAGTTGGTTAGAGCACACCCGTACTGAGGGTGGGCAGCGGGTTCGGGTCCCGCCGAGATCGAATTTTTTTGGGTACCTATTTCATTTCTCATAGGTACATTTGACATTACCAACTGTTTCAATGCGTGTTCCTATGGGTTATTAAATGAAATGAACTTAAATTTTGATTCAAACCCCTCTGTGTTGAAAGCTCAATGCCATGCCGCATTGTTGTATGTATACTGTGGTTTTAGCAAAGTAGTTTTAGCCTCGAAAGGATAAATTTCATAAAGGTTTTAGCTGACACGGGCATGTGGAACTTACCATGTGCGGGAACTCTCCCTGTGTTGCCACCTCGCCGCCCACGATTAGCTCTACTCCGGTGTAGTCGCATTTAGCTGCGGATACGGAAAGTGTTTCCGGCTCAGGAATGAGGGGGATGAAGTCCACCTTTTCTACCACACCGCGGCTGTACTCGTCACATTCTATGAAAATATGAAACAAAAACTCTGGATAGTCCACACAGCATCATCTAGCCCCAAGCTAAGCAGAGCTTGTGTATGTGTGTATGCATTATATGATAGATATATCTGGCATTGATATGGATCAGTTTACCTACCTGTAGACGGTCTGCAGTTAGCTCAATTGTTTCAATTTTAAATACCAATTTCTCTTTATTATTTGATTGTAATTTTAAATATTTTAATTAAGTTATACATAAAAAACAGAACACCTGGAACAAAAATCTGAAGATCATTCAAACATTCCCGTAGCGGGAATCGAACCCGCAACCACCTGCTTCGAGGACCTTTGCCCGCCGCGTTACAGAGTTCGTCAAGGTGCTTTGGGCTATTTTAACTGGTTCAGGAGCCTATATTGCGGACTCAATATTGTGTGTGTAAAATTTTATTATGTCAAAATCACTTTATTTTGGATCAGAGAGTTATCGGGGTTCGATTCTCACGCCACGTGGGGCCTAATAGTGTCAGTTTAAACGAAGTAGGTGCATACTCACTTCGTTCGCTAACGCGTCTTGGATCGCTACCACTGCCGCTCCAAACTGGGCGTGGGCTGAAAGGAAAAAAAACATAACAGCGACATTAACACGGAGACCCGACACTGCCTGCGCGCACTTAAGGTGAAGTAGGTCCCAGGTTTTGTCTGTACGGAAAATTAATTTTAAGGCAAGAATGGCAAGAAAACACAATTTTTAAAATCTTTTTGATGAGCATCGAAAGTTTAGGATTTTAGTAAGTTAAGGAAGTCGAAACACGATTGACTCAACTTGACTCGATAGAAAAAAATCGCAAAGTTTCCTCTAAATTTTCATTTTTACTACGGAATACCGGTTTCATTTGCTAGTTATTTAACATATTTTAATGAAATATCGTCTTAAAAATACTTAACTAAACACTTAAGTGGATTATAGTTTTATTTTTTGCGAAAGAGTACCTATTATTTTAGATCAATGTCAAATTTATAAATAAAAAGCAGTGGAATTGCGCGCGGGCCGGTTCTCGCCTCGGTTGGATTTCTCTTAGCCCGGAATAGGATAAGTAAGAAGTATTAAGAACGTTGGAAAATTGACGAAAAAATAACTACCCGTGCGAAGCCGGGGCGGACCGCTACTTAAAAATATAGTAACTCTATGTAGAGTGATCACAAAATAACTGGAGCTCTGTGTGTGATCTTAGCAAAAATGCGAAATTACAATCAAATACAAAAGTGATTTTTACCAACTAGCGATCAACCCCGGCCATAACATAGTGGCGCTTGTTAGATGCATATGTCCAGCAGTGGACTAATATAGGCTGATGATGATGATGATCAACGGGGTGTACCTACTGTGCGGTGCACAAAGCTCCAGTTGTTTTGCGATTCCTCTACTACGCAAAAAGATAACTAGGTATATAGGTACATATTTTATTAACCTATTACAAAAACTCATTTTTAGTAAAACATTTATTTGCAAAGATTGATCCTTATCAGTAACAGACTCCATTGGTTCAATAACACAGGGTGTAATTTTTTTTTTAACATTCGGGTCCATTTCCTTCAAAAGAAAAAGTCTTAGACGAAGTCTGACTATTTCTTTTTTAACAATTTTTTATGGGAGGCAAGGAAAATACCCAAAATTTTACAGTTAGTTGCTAATCATTGCCAGTTTAAAAGGCTAGTGAATTATTTTTTGTTTAATTTAAGTTAAGCTATGTGTAAGCAATCTAACAAAACATGTTCTTAGGTATTAGTCATTAGCCATTTTTTTACTTACTACATTTACCTACATAATACTCATATTAGCAACTAACTGTAAAATTTGGGTATTTTCCTTGCCTCCCATTAAAAAATTGATAAAAATTAAATAGTCAGTGTATAGCGTATCTTTTTGCGAGTTAGGTATACATTTTGAATTAAAGCGCATTGTCACGTCTCGTCTCTGTGTAAGGTGACCCTTAAAGTTAAAGAATATAAAATGGCGCAATTCACAGTCGATTGTGTTTACACAATTCAAAGATCCTTGGATCCTATCCTACGTTCTTGGCACAATTATCCACGCCGACATGACGTCACGAGTTTCTAAAGTATTCTCTGTGACGTGAACGTGTTTTTGAGTGGAGACCGCGACTCGGCGAACGTTGTGTAGGACGCCCTCCGACCAGGATAGGAAAAACAAAAGGGGAACTTAATAATCTACTACCTCAGGCTAGGCTAACTGGAATTAGTGGTAGGTACATACAGAAATGTTTTTGTGGAGTTATTCTTCTGCAAGTATTCTCTGTGACGTGAACGTGTTCTTGAGTGGAGACCGCGACTCGGCAAACGTTGTGTTGGACGCCCTAAGACCGACGGTTAACAAAAAACTGCTGGCAGATGCGACAAGCTGAAGACAGGGCGCTATGGGAATAAGGGGAGGCCTATGTCCAGCTGTGGACTAATATAGGCTGATGATGATGAAGTATTCTCTGAATTTGCGAATGATTAGTCGTTATCACCTCCTCCTTGGGACCCGGGGCAGACCTCCCCCTGCGCTCCCTTACACCGCCACTTGAGTTTTTTACAGTGATTTGCATTCTGATTTTAAAGTACTTTAAACGAGGATGAGCCAAAAATGTCGACAGCGAGGAGAGCTGAGGAAGCGGAAAGGGTAGCGCCCTGGTACTGCTACTGACACCTACGTCAGTGCAGTATCTTAAGACGATACCCCAAGCCAAACTAGCGCCACCACCTATTTTATCTTATTATTTCTTTGAACAAAGGTAATTTCAAAAATTTTAATGGGCAATTTGTGATACCTAATTGTAAGCTTTTTTTAATGCCTCTATCATAGTTTTATTTTGTATAACGTTGCACTTTGTCACTTTGTGGCCACCAAACTCAATTATCGCATCTCTGCCTAAACTATACAAAATAAAACTGTTATAGAGACATTAAAAAAAGCTTATAATAGGTATCAAAAGCAGCCCATTAACAATTTTGAAATTACCTTTGTTCAACGAAACAATAAGATAAAATAGGTGGGTGGCGGCGCTAGTTTGGCTTGGGGTATCCTCTTAACTATAGAGGTATAAAAGAGATGTATGGCGAAATGTTTCGACTTGCGTATTTGGGCATAGATTTAGGAACGGTTAAATGTTCACTTTTTAAACAATTGTTTATAACGATAAAAATATAACACTTACAATTTTTTTAAACTGCACTCAGTTTCGGGCGACTGCACATAAATATAGATAAAAACGCCGCCCTTTTTCTGTGACGACACCGTTCAGTTTGTGAACTTAGTGGTTCTGTTACTTCCATCAAAATAAAATTAGAAACAAATGATAAAAACAAAACCGTCATGTTTGTGTGTTGTCTAATAAATAGTTTTCTTTCTTTCTAATAAAAAATTCCGCTAAAAGCTTCATGACAATACTATATGGTGAACGGTGACATCAGGTTTAAAAATTTAGCGCCTAAAAATATCAGCTTTTCAATGATTAAATTTGACAATAAAAAATACAAAAATTAATATGCAGATATTTTTATTTCAAGAATACCTATAAATAAAAACTAATCAGCTTTTTTGAAGTCACATGCATATTATTGCATACACAATGCATTCAATAACCTTTCCTCGCATGAATTTTCATATGTCTGAGTAAACTACTTTTTTTACTAAACTTTTTATCACATACATTGCATGGAAATGACTTCTCGCCAGAATGAGAATTCAAATGAGTGACTAAATTACCTTGATAATTAAATTGTTTACCACATTCATCGCATGAAAACAACTTTTGACCGGGGTGCGTTTTCATATGAGCACTTAAATACATCTTACGAATAAATTTCATATCACATACTCTGCAGGCATGTATGAACATATTTTTGCCAGGATGAGTTTGTGTTGTATGGTATATCAACTGCTTTTTTTGACTAAATTGCCTGTCACACTTTTTACATTCAAATCTTTTCTCCCCCGTATGAAGTCTCATATGAACAACCAAATTACTTTTATTCTTAAATTGTTTCTTACAAACATTACAGCCAAATGGTTTATCACTTGTGTGAATTCTCAAGTGATCCATTAAATTCTTTTTCCGGTAAAACTGCTTATTACATTCATCACATGAGAATGGTCTAGGCCGAATCTGGTGAGATTCAGAGTGTGTTTGCATATGATAAACTAAATGACATTTCTGATTAAATTGTTTCTTACAGGTATCACAGGAAAATGGTTTCTCACCTGTGTGAATTCTTACATGATTAATTAAATTACTTTTACTATTAAATGATTTGTTACAAACTTTGCAGCCGTAAGGTTTTACTCCGGTGTGAATTTTTCTATGATCAACTAAAATGCTTTTTCTGTTAAATCTTTTATCACATACGTGGCAGGCATATGGTTTCTCGCCTGTGTGAATTAGTATATGCCTTATTATATAAGATTTTTGGTTGAATTGCTTATTACAAACTTTGCAGGCAAATCGTTTGTCTCCATCTCCTAGATCCGTGCTTTTGTGTCTAACTAGAACATATTTTTGATACCAGCTGTTTATTAATCCTTGGCTATTAGTAGAATCTGCAGAAGAGATGGGCTCGTTCTTAACTAATTGGTTCTTTTTTGTGGTGACCTCTTCTTTCACAGTTATCGGTTCTTCTTTAACCTGAGTACCTTCGGTAGAGACAAATTCAACGGGCACAATTAGATTTCCATCTGTAGTCTCATCTTCGTCTTCTGATACTGGCTCAGCTTTAATTATGACCTCAGTATATTTATTAGTTGTGTTTTCAGGTAGCACTAACTGTTTATTGTCTGAAGGCAAGATTTTTTTCATTCCATGGTCGAGGTCAGTAGTATTTTCATAAGTTTTCTGAAAACAAATATTAATTTTACGTTTAAGGGTTTTGAGATCGGTTTTGAAACCCTTCTGGTCTCGCTCTGGCCGTCCCCGCTTTCTTGAATATCTCAGTAACTACTGCAGCTATTAACTTGAAATTTGAAATAATCATACATTTTGAGCGCCATTTATGATTTCAATAAAAAAATAAAAAATAAATGAAAAATGAAAATGAATATATTCAGTACAAATTGTGATGTTGTTACCTCAAGAGCCTTATCCAGAAGCTGACTGAAGTGTTTTTCAGATCTGAGAGTCATTGTGTAGAAATTATAGCATATCAGCAGCTTCTCATGACAAAAACAGCATAAAGCTCTCGACCTTGCATCTTCACTGTTGAACTGAAACCGTAAACATTTCATCATTTTTACACTACTTTCACTTCACTCATATTTAATACACTTTCATATACCTAATTCACTTGGTTTTATTATGTACATTTGCTTATAGTTTTGTGATTCTTAAGATATAGTATTTCAAGATAAATAAAAATAGGTATGTATGAATAAAATAAATTTTATACATAAGCTTGTTGCATACATGAAAAAGACCACTGCAACGCAGCTCAAAAAATTGCATTCGAATAAATGAGCTTTAACTCGTAACATTTAGATGTACAGTATAAACTCTATATAACGACACTGAAGGGCACTATTAGTACTACTAACAACAGTCTACATGACAAGCAATTCTAACTTCTAAACAAAATAATGGATTTTTTAGAAAATGCAGTATGTATGATGCCAATAGTTGAGTTTAATATGGGCTAGGATAATTAGGTGCTTGAGAGCGGGTGTAATGCTATAAAGTGTGTATCAATTGTTTGCTAAACCAACGAAAGCCGTGTGATTTTGACGCTTTAGAAAGTTTGTTGTTAAATCATGTAATGTTACATGGAGTTTACACTGTATTTTATAATGACGTCGGCATCAGACAACAGAAAGCTTGAAGCCCACTTGTTTGAAGCTTGTGGACAGCCAATTTGGCACTGTAAAATGCTGATTGTATTTGTTGTTTTCAATAATTAATAATAAGAAACTATCCATTATAAAGCAATAATCGTGCGTCTACTTACGGGATAATCGGATAATTTGTTGTAAACAGCTATGAGTGAATCGTTATCCAGGGTATTCAGTCTATCATTGCCGAGGCAAGCTCTACACACTGCAGACATTTCCTTTTCTTCACAGCGAGTTCGGGGCAGGTAGTAAAAAGCTTTTCTTTCTACCAACGTAAGCACCAAGTGGGACTTTGCTTAGTGCGGTTTCATTAGCAACATCGAAAGAAACCAATGATAGGATTGTGCGTCTCTTCTCTCTCAGTCATCTTTTTTTCATTCACCAAAGGATATTTATTCCATAATTCTAAACTAAACAGCTTAAAGAATCTATAAAAAGTGCAGTTATTCCGTATGTTTTAGTTAAGAATTAGATTTGGAAATATCTAGATTATAGAAGAAAAGAAAAACACGAATTTTACAAGCAGAAAAATCAATAATAAATCTTCTTCTTTGATTCGTGGCTTTTGTTCTGATAACGTAGTGGTTTTTTCTCTTTGGTTCTCCGTTTTCTGTGCTTTCTTGCGTAGATAATGCCATGCCAACGTCGTCGTCGTTTGTTTATTTGAGATTTGACAGTTGACACTTGATAACGATTATTAGAGCCAAGTACGAGTCTAGATTCATTTTAAGATACATTTTAGGACTATTTCAAGATTTCTTGTTATAAGTGGGACGAACTACCATCCCACTACCTACTGTAGCACTCGGGTGGTGGGGCAAACGGCTTGGGATATCACGATTAGTTAGAGTTTCTGAATATAATAAACTGTGCGGTTCTTCAGCTCCAAATCGAAGTGACTGTTATATTATCAAAATTTACGAAGAAATCTACGAACATACAAATAAAATATACACTCGAACGTACTCGTAGAATCTCTTTTGATTTTAGTTTTGTCGGAAGTAAAACTTCCTATAAAACACGAGCACGGTTATCATTTGCCACCAGTCACTAAACTAATATTATCTAAGTTTGCTATTTAAAGGTAGATAATGTAGGTAACAATATACAGCGTGTCCCAAAATTCAAGGACCTACTACGTAGTCAAGCAAACTTGACGACACAGAATAAAAAAGAAATCACATTTCTTACTCAGCCGTTGTCCTCGTGGCAGCCTGCAGTATCGTACCACCATCTCGGCAGCAGACGAGAGATCTGTCGAACGCGCTGTAGGAGCAGAATGTGGGCCGGATACCGTTTTGTCTGTAGGTACATAAAATAAATATATATTATTTTTACAACATTTTATATGAGCACCTCTTAGGATTATTTTCCATAGCGAAAGAATTAACATAATCTGTCCATACCTAATAGGCGGAATCAACGAACTTACAAGTTATCTACAGTCGAACATAATAATCTCCTCCTTATTTTGGAAGTTGGTAATAATGAAAGATGTTACCATTCTGTTTAAGGGCTGATTTCGAAGCCAAGCTGCAGGCAAAAGCTATAGTAGGTACCTATAACAATCTGCATCATCATCATCATCATCACAGTAGTATCATCATCATCATCACAGCCTGAGCTCACGCCACGCAACGTAAGCGAGACGAAATATATGAAATTAATCGTCGAATCGTGTTGCGCATAACCTATAACAGTGTTTCTACAATTAGGTAGTCCCTGTTTTCATACAAATTAAAATTTTATAATGCGTACGTTCCATACGTGGGACAAGTCTGGTAATCTAAAAACAGACTGGTACCAGGGCCTACTCATACAAGTATAGTATTTGGGTAGGTACCTACTAGATATTCCCAGGTACTTACCTTATATCTATGAGAGATGATGTAAGTACCTACCTAACCTACCTAGTGCGTTGTGCATGTTATTATGACTATGACGGGTATAAGCAACTCTAAATGGAGAGACTGTAACTAGGTTAAACCTCCTATATGTTTTTTAGGTGTTGAGTAGACAGAAAAATATATTTTTTACTAACTCCGTGAGTTAGTTACTCACTAATTTACTCACTGAAAATCCACCTTCGCCGACTGACATTGGTCCGAGAGAGCGCATCGCCCTGCCGTGTTTGTGTAGTTATCTACACAGTTGTCACCTTCTGCGAAAAAAAAAAATAGAAACGTTGCGTTGTCTTAATAATATTGCCTATAAATTAATATTATAATGTAAATATTTCAATAAATAAATATAAGTATATATATTGATATGGATCAGTTGAGCTACCTATAGATCGTTTACAACAGTCTGCAGTTAGCGCAATTTTCAATTGTAAAGACTAGTTTTAATTTAATTATATTATTTGATTGTAATTTTCTTTCTTAATAAAGTACCTATTCATTTATTTATTTCAATATTGACGCGTAGGTAAAACGCATTTCAAGATTTCTGGCACGATACTAAGCCCCACTTGCACAACAATATTTAAAAGTCTAATTTTGATTAACTTTTTGACGTATTTGTATGGTTTGACAATTCACTAATCAAAATTAAGCCAGTTAATTATCGTTGTGCAAGCGGTTCTAAGATACAGCCTTAGACCTTAGAGAACTTATAAATTCTCTAAGCTTTAGTTAGACCATCAATCGAGATAATGGTAGTGATTCTGTTGGCACAAAAACTAAATTATACTAGAATAAAATTGTTGCCGACTCTTTTTTTTTTCAATCACATAATAGGGGACAGCAACATTTTTACACTAGTTTAGTTTAAGTTTTGTGCCAACAGAATCACTATTAATATTGACAGTGTAACATGCCTTATGCATGACCTATTGAGATGGCGCGGATCTTTCGCAGAGAGAAAGAGGATGTCGTTCGCCTTCTACGTTCGCTTTAGAGTCGTTCACGATCCTTGGATCCATCCATGCAGATAATGTAGTTATTTTATGGCCTGGGTCAAGAAGCTTATATCTGTATATTACAGGATATAAGCTTCTTGGCCTGTGTGATGTGATATGCATGCTTTAGGGCGCAGCCTAGTATTATGTAACGACTGACTGATTACGCTAAGTTCGGTGATGGTCACAACTACATGACGAGGAACAGGCAGAAACTGAGGGCCGTGCAACGACGCCTTACTAAAACCTCGAAATTGATCCATGTTGTAGGGCCGGCAGTGTACATTCGTCTCCCAATTTAGATTACGAGTGCCAAGTCAACGCGATCCTCTAAACATAAATTAAACATAGATTTAAAATGAAATTAAAGAACTGGCTGATCGAACAATCCTTCTACAGGATTGACGAATTTTTAAAATGATGTTTTATTGTTATTTTATTATTATAATTATTACTCTGACGCATAATGTATAATAACATTGTGTTGTTGCGTTGTTATTTTATCATTATTATTTTATTGAAATTATTATCATTACTTTTTAATGAAATTGATTGATTGGAATTGTATAAATATATATTTTAAAATTATATTCATAATTTAGAAATTGCAGTATAATAATTAATTATTTTAATTGCTAATAATAAATCTATATAACTAGATATTTTTAAGTTGTACTATGTACAACTTAAATGTATGTATTTGACGTGTAATACCATATTTTTACCAATAAATGAACCATGAACCATAACCATAACGATAGTAGCCTAGTCGATGATGATGATAATTCTTTGTTAATAACAATATGAGTCTGGTTGGACTCTTCTTTTCTGCCAGTGTCAAGTAATGGAAAATAATCATTGACAAAATGGTTAAATTGTCTAAGAAAATAATAGTAAAATACGAGTTATCAAATTATGAAGAATGTTGATATTTTCACCAGAGCCTAGTTCGTTATCCAGCAGGGTACACCACGTGCAGGTTAGGTTGGCTTGGGAGACAAGATCTTGGAGTCTCCCTTGTACCCCAGCCTAGTGGAACTATTATTTGAAATAAAAATGTCAACGACGACCTCTGTGGGGCGGTGGGCGAAGGTCTGCCTGCGACGCAGGAAGTTGCGGGTTCGAATCCCGCCTCGGGAAAAATGTGTGTACTATCTGCAGACTTTGTTCAGGGTGTTCTGGTCGTTTTCCATATATAATAAAAAATATCTATCTGTGTATTGTATGTGTGACTTGTCCAGCATTATTTATTATTTATTTATTTATTAACAACCAAAATCGCTATACAGTCACTAAAAAATGGGAAACAATTGGACAGCTTTATGTTTATTATTTATCAAATAAATTAAATAGATACACACCAACTATGTACCTTGGTTTAAAAAAGAAAATTACAATCAAATATTTAAAGTAATTAAATTAAAACTAATATTTTCAATAGAAACAATTGAGCTAACTGCTTCTTTCTTCTATTTAGAATTTTGTAATTAGCTTCTTATTTATGCACAAATCCCCGTTCAATCCAACGATCCTATCCATCCACGGTTGTCTGGTAGAGATCGCTCTTGAGTGATAAGACCGCCAATCGTTACATACCTAATTGTTTTTTACTTCTTTTTTTTTGTTTTTTATGTACCTTTATGTGTGCAATAAAGCATTTTTAATCTATCTATCTAACTGACGACCTCAGTGGCGCAGCGGGCGAGAGTCTGCCTGCGACGCAAGAGGTTGCGGGTTCGATCCCCGCCTCGGAACAAATTTGTGTACGATCTGCAGAAATTTGTTCCGTTGGTCTGGGTGTTTTCTATGTATAATAAAAAATATCTATCTAAGTAATGTATAATATTACGTATATCAGTTATCTAGTACCCATAACACAAGCTCTGCTTACCTTGGGGCTAGATAATGCTGTGTGAATTGTCCAGCATTATTTATTTATTTATAACTGCAGACTGTTGCAAACAATCTACAGGTAGCTCAACTGATCCATATCAATACCAGTCGGAAGCGTGCCCAAGACACTGGCTGCATTGCCAAATGGTATAAACGACAAAGGGCTTTTTAAAAACTTATATTATTGATCGCGCAGAGGCAGCGAAAAAGGCTACTCTAAGCCTCTTGCCCGAAAAATCGACCGATAGATTACTTACAAGCGTATCAAAATTTATTCGAAAGTCTGAGTTTTATTAATTTCCTCGCAAATATGTTATAAAACATCGTACCTATGACTTACGCTTTGATAATTACAGCCTCTGCTTTTTTGTAGCCCTCGTCTACGGCTCGGGCTAGCAATATCGCCTCGGCTGTAATTTTCAACTTACCGCACTTGTATCATTATGTACTACTACGACGGATAGATACCATTTTATTGTATTTGCAGGCCGTAAGTAGGGTACGGATAGGTAGGTAGGTACTCTGTTGTCACTCGCAATGTCAACAGAATATTTACAGACTGGTAAACCATCTTTAAGCATGTTTTAAATGACATTAAAAACGGAACCTGTTTTAAACCAGAACGCAAAAGTCCCGTTTTTGCACAACTTGCAGATAAAATAAAACTTCAAGTCTATATTCGCTTACCGTTTTGCTGTCCTCTCGTGCATAATCCAAGAGTGAGAAGAATGATAATTCTGCAATTATGTCGGTCCATCTTCTCGGTGACTTCGAATGAACCAAAGCTATAGAGCCTTAGGTTTTCTATCAGTTTTTCCTGTTACATTCTTGTTAACCGCTGTTGAATCTGCAAATATAAACAACTATTAATTAGTAAACTTTGTTCTGCCCATGGCTTTGCATGCGTTTTTCATTCATAAACAGTGTACCTATAAGCTTATAAGAATATAAGCTTTTAGCTGCCGCAATTAGGTCCAATATCACATCGCTGCCAAAACTAAGTTCAACAGAACCCGGTTCAGATTAATCGAGTGGACAATTATGAGACATGAAAGGTCCTTAACTCGGTTTAAAACTTCAACCGGGTCAGTTTTATGTGAAATACCTACGCTGAATTTGAATAAAGCGGTAAATTGAGGTTATCTTATACTAGCCGCTTTTCAAGTGCCTATGTCCGTCTCAGGGATAATAATTGACCTCCCTGCTAAATTTCATAAAGATCAATACAGCTATTTTTAAAATTTTCTTTTTTATTAACACCTTGACCTGACAATAACAAATACAAGAAAGAATTATCTAATTTGGTGCAGTCATTTGGAAGTCCTACGGAGCTGAGACGTGGACACTCACGGTAGGGCTGGTCCACCAGTTTACAATCGCCCAGCGAGCTATGGAGAGAGCTATGCTCGGAGTTTCTCTGAAGGATAGGATTCGCAACGAATACATCCGACAGAGAACCAAGGTTATCGACATAGCTCAAAGGATTAGCAAGCTGAAGTGGCAATGGGCAGGCCATATCTCGATAAGAACCGACAACCGATGGGGTAAACGTGTTCTTGAGTGGAGACCGCGACTCGGCAAACGGACGCCCTCCGAGCAGGTGGGATGACGATTTGCGAAAGACTGCTTGCAGATGCTGAATGCGGCAAGCTGAGGACAGGGCGCTATGGCGCTCATTAGGGGAGGCCTGTGTGCACTGGACCAGTAGGTATAGGCGATGATGATTTGGAAGTTCTGCGCGTTCATACATTCCGGAGCGTCATTATTATTTTCATGCATCATACTCGACTTTTATCGTCATTAGATGAAAGGCAGATTGAGTTTCACAGTAGGTAAGAAGTACATGTTATGTACTTTATATTTTAAAATATAAGTTATTTTTAATTTTGTCTTCAAATCCATTACGCCACCGTCAGCTTTAATGCGTACCGATCCTGTCCATCCAAAGGTTGCCTGGAAGAAATCGCTGTTAGCGATAAGGCCGCCGATTGTGCCACTTTATATAATTAGTATTAAGTTTATGTTAATTTATATTTTTGTAAATTGACTGATGGTGCAATAACGTTATAATCTATCTATCTATCTATCTACATTACCTATATAAGCAGCCTATATAAGGTACCTACCTATGAATTAGGTATGGTATTTTTAATTGTAGTAGTTATATTATTATTATAATATAGGTATGTGTATATGTTATATATTTTTAAGTAGTACCATTTTTAAGTAGATGCACACAGGTCTTACCCCATGTATATCCGATGATCCTATCCATACCAGGTTGTCTGGCAGAGATCGCTCTTGAGCGATAAGACCGCCAATTGTCACTTATTGTTTATGTGTTTAATTTGTAAATTGTTTTTAGCTTAAGTGTGCAATAAAAGTATTTTCTATCTTTCTATCTATGGATGTATTACCTGTTGTTGTACTTCTAGTAGTCGTTTTGTAACTATTTACCTACATGATTACCTACGTAGAACAGCAAGTTTTAACTTAAGATTTCCGGATAGAATTAGAATCAAGAACTTTATTTCTTTAGGCTTACAAAATAATCACTTAGATAAATTAAATTGTAGGTACCTACTTATAATAAAAACAGTAAAAGACATTCATCAAAATGCTTTATTTCCTTTAGACCTTACAGGACTCTTGGACACGTCACAATTACTCAGATTACAAGTAAAAGTAATTGCCATACAGCGGGGCAATGCAGCCAGTGTCTTAGGCACGCTTCCAACTGGTATTGATATGGATCAGTTGAGCTACCTGTAGATTGTTTGCAACAGTTTGCAGATAGCTTAATTGTTTCTATTGTAAATACTAGTTTTAATTAAAATTTGTTATTTGATTGTTATTTTCTTCTGAATAAAGCATAAGTAAAACTAGGAAATAAAGTGATCACTTTGATTTTTTGTCCACTTCAATCTTAAAGGTAAATTAAAGAAGCGACCAAGAAACCTTTACCTTGTTAGAATGTTAGTTTTCGAGTTGGAGCAAAACTCGTCCCAAGCTTTTTTATCGTCTAGATAATCTGATATCAGGCTATTTATGATTTAAATTGCCTACAGTTTTTCTCCAATCAATCATTTTTTCATAACAGACAGGATACAATAATACGTAATAATATGTAGTAAATAAAAATAAAAGTAGATCCTCATAATCTTGGATCATCGCAATAATCTAAATTAGGTACTTATATCTGGAATGTAATCTTTATTCAGAAAGAAAATAACAATCAAATAACAAATTTAAATTAAAACTAGTATTTACAATAGAAACAATTAAGCTATCTGCAAACTGTTGCAAACAATCTACAGGTAGCTCAACTGATCCATATCAATACCAGTTGGAAGCGTGCCTAAGACACTGGCTGCATTGCCCCGCTGTATGGCAATGCTGATGCGCTGTGCCAGATACTCACCAGCTCTCGGGTCACGCGTCGCATAGACCAGACGCTCAGATAATTTTTTGAAATGTGAATATTAAACTTATTTAATTTATTTAAAGTAGGTTCTTTCAATATAAAAATCACATTGCATGAAATAATAGAACTTTAGACCTTAACACCACTTGTCAATTGTCATACATTATAATATACTTAACATTTATATTTTGGGAGCATTTTGGAAAATGTTGATTTTAAAACAACAAAATCTCATAAGTTCCCAATACTCCAAAAAATACCAGTACCTACCGACTCTTAGAAATACTACTCTACCTACTATCTAAAGGTAATGTATTTTTTTTAAGAAATACAAAAAGAAACAAACCAAATTCAAACAAGTTCTGCAAACATAATCTCAACTTGTTGGATGACACTAAAACAACAACGTCAAGTGCGAGTTGCTTTCGCGCAAAGATATCGAAACAGACGGTTTACAATTTTTTTATGATTTAGTCACAATTACATACCTACAAGTGTGCATAAAATTACGGTTTTGAGATTTTTTTCCTTAACATTTGCTATCAGACATTGCTTCTTGCCAAATTTCATGATTCCAGGTCAAAGGGGTACCTAACCTAACCCTATAGGTAGGTTTTTTTGCATATGATTCTCTTAGAAAATTCAGAAAAATGGGGCATAAATGGCTGTAACTGTAACTTTTGAGGTTGCAAACCTGAGTATATTATGATGTGAACTTCAATTTCAAACAAGTCGAGTCGATACCTCCACGCGTTTCTAAGAAAAGAGGGTTGACAGACGGATAGACAGACGTCGACAACAAAGGGTTCCTTTTTTCTTTATGAGGTACGGACGGAACCCTAAAACAACTCTCACGTATCTTCTAAGTAGGTAATCACTTACTAGTAACTGTAAGGGGGTTTTACCGAAGTAACATTACCTAATCTGTGCTTGGTTTTACCTCAGATGGATAGGTTATATTATATTACTCGCACGCCCAACGACAACTTGGGCGCGCGTCGTCGCCGCCGTCGCCCCGCCATGCTTGAGGTGCCCAGCTGTTAGGACCAACCTACTTCAAGCAAATTGTGCATTTTTAAACCCAAACGAATGGTAACGAACTTAAATATTCTAACTAAAAAAATACGATAGGTAGGGGAAAAACCCATAGAAGTCGAGTACCTAATCGAATAGAATTTTGAAAAATAAGATGGTTTCTTTACAAAAAAATATACAAAAATCGCTTTAAAAAAACGGTTTTAATTGAAATGCTCTAAAGTATCAGCGACAACACCATATTATTTTTTACGAATTATATAGCCAGACTACTGTTTTATTTAAGTAATCGTTTAGTTTTTCTATTTAATGCTTAAATTTTGAATCATTAATAGAAAAAAAGCAAAAACTTGATTTTTGCACTGACATTGCTTTACTCTGTCCCGCTCTTATGAACGCGAAATCTTATGCCTATCCTTTTCACAATTTTTTGCATTTTGCCCCCAAGCCCAAGTCACTCGCTATTCGCTATCTATCTGCTCAATATATTGTCTGCGAATAGCGTGGATATTTTTTACAATAACCTGCCGAAACTCCTACATATGACACAGGTAGTTATATAAACAAAATGTTTAGATTAGTACTTATTTAATTCTATTATATACCTACCTACTTACGTACATATAACATTGCCTTAGGGTTAAAAAAACCTGTTATACTGTCTACTAAATAAATAAATACTCTTCAATATATAGGTAGATTCAATATATTAGTAGATACCTACTGGTATAACCCAAAATTAAATTTTCGTAGGTCTTTCGTCGTCATCGTCGTCCGCAGGGGGGCGCTCGCGCCGCCGCGCCGTCGCGTGAGTGATCCGCATATCGCACTCTGTGTTTTCAGCCATGAAAGTGTTATTTTTCATTTTAGGATTTGTATTTGTAGCCATGAGTTTCAATCTCACTATAGAATATACAACATTTTTAAATATAAACAGTAGCACAGGAAAAGGGAAAGCTGGTAAAAATTTAACGAGGCCTTATCCAGCAGTGGGGTTAATGAAGTTAATAAAAGTTTTTTATAAGTTTTATCACAGACAAGTTTATATCAAGATATACTTGATATAAACTTGTCTGTGGTTTTATGTAGGTATACCCATTATCTCGTACCATAAAAAAGCTTCGCGTAGCTTTTCTTTTTTTAATTTATAGGGACTTTGTCGCTCAGTGACCACATCGCCCTATTTCTGTAAGTTTCATACTTTTTGAAATATTTCAAAAAAATATTTGGAAAACTTTACCATTCTCCCCCTTCCTATCTCCGAAGATTGATGACCGATCCATGTACAATGTATTAGGCGTTTGTAGATAGGGATCTATATTTTACAGGAAAATATAGAAAAGTCTGTAAAAATGGTTTATTCCCATTTGTCACCCTGATATTTCCCCCCTTAGGGGGACAAATGGGAAAAAAGTTATATCTGTCCCACCGTTGCAAATAAACTTGGCTTAACTTTAAAAATTGGATTATGCATAATAGACCATCATCTGGTAATTTGTTTGAAAAAATGGATGAATCTCGTAAAATATTTAAGAGTCGTTTAAAGTGGTGCCAAAATAACCAGAAACAACTTAAAATGGACATACTAGCAAAACACAGGGCTGCAAAAGATTTTGGCAAATTCTGGAAGTCGACGGGGAAGTATGATGTTAAGCCTGGCCTCCCGGTGAGTGTGGGGGGGAAAAGTGATCCGGTGCAGATATCCAACTTGTTTAAAGACCACTTTAGAGTACATTCACCACTGGGACCTTCGTCTGCACTCCCCACATCTGCTGATCCGGATCGTCAGGGAGAGGCGCCACAAATATGCTTTACTGCAAAGCAAGTACGAAAAGCCCTGAGTAGAATGAGCGGTGGCAAATCTCCCGGGCATGATGGTATAAGTGTTGAGCATCTGAGACATGCTGGTGTCCACCTACCGAGTGTGCTCGCTCTGTTCTTCTCAATGTGTATCAGTCACTCCTATCTACCTCAAGACTTAATGAAAACCATCGTGGTACCCATTGTGAAGGACAGAACCGGAGATATCTCGGATAGGGGGAACTACCGCCCTATCTCGTTGGCAACAACGATAGCTAAAGTGCTGGACAGTCTGCTTAACACTTACTTGGAAGAATTTTCTCATCTACATGACGCGCAGTTCGGATTTCGATCCGGACTTTCTACTGAAAGCGCCATAGTGACTCTTAAGCATACTGTTCAGTATTATACTGATCGTAAAACGTCGGTGCATGCCTGTTTTCTTGACCTATCCAAAGCCTTTGACTTAGTGTCCTATGACGTGCTCTGGAGTAAGTTGAGAGACAGGGGTGTACCGGCGGAAATACTCAGGATATTTAGATATTGGTACGCTAACCAAACGAATTTTGTGAAATGGGCTGATTCACTATCGGAAGCATATGTGTTGGAGAGTGGGGTAAGACAAGGGGGGTTGACGTCACCTCTGCTCTTTAACGTATATGTGAACGATCTCATTGTGGGGCTGAGTAGCATGCGTGTCGGATGTCGTATAGATAACGTAAGCATCAATAACATTAGTTACGCGGACGACATGGTGCTGCTCTGCCCGACGGCGGGTGGCCTACAAGAACTGTTGAAAGTCTGTGAAGTTTACGCTACTGATCATGGATTACAATATAATATAAAGAAAACGGAGTACATGGTCTTTGAGGCGGCCGGCAAAGGTAAGAGCACCCATAATATTACCCTTAATGGCATGAACGTAAGAAGAGTTAACAAATTTAAATATCTTGGACATATCATTGCCGACAACCTCAAAGACGATGGTGATATTGAAAGGGAACGTAGGGCGCTGGCAGTTAGAGGTAATATGCTGGCCCGCAGGTTTTCTCGGTGTACTGAGCAAGTAAAAATAACGCTTTTTAAAGCTTACTGTCAAAACATGTACACGGGAAGCTTGTGGGTTAGGCACACCAAAAACTCGCTAGCGACCCTGCGTGTCCAATATAATAATATATTCAGGATGCTGTTGGGTCTGCCTCGCTTCTGTAGTGCATCGAGGATGTTTGCTGAATATCAAACTGATGGCTTCGATGCCATCATTCGCAAAAAAACTACATCCCTGATCCGCAGAATGCGTGGCAGTCACAATAGCATCCTGAAAACCATAGCGAATAGATATGCGTCGCCACTGTGGGCAAGCCTGATTCGCAGAGTGATCCCGGGAAAAGTCCCGCTACTCTGGTGAGATCCATGGTGAGATCACTCTGGGAATAAGGCCTGCGCTTATTTTTATTTTATTTTTATATATCTCGATGTGCTTACTAACCATTTACTGTGTTTTATTGTGTTACTAACAACATATGGGTCTATGTTATCCGAAATAAAAGAATTTTATTTTTATTTATTAAATAGGGACACATTGACCATTTTTGAAAAAAAAAAAATCATATTTAGAATGGTCGAAAAGGGTGATATTTTTTATCGAAAGGGGGCTATCTACCTATTGATTTATCAAATGAAAGGCATTGTTTTGTACATTTTACAACAGTTTTCGAAATTGCTGTAGGTTTCATACTTTTCAAAATATTGCCATTCGAAAAAAGACGGAAAATTGATTGTCCAAATAATTGGCAAATGTTTGAAACCCTCGGCGCGCGAGTTACACTCCCACTTGACGGATCTTGTTTTGCTTAGATTGGGGCTAGATAATACTCTATGAATTATTCACTATTTTTTTCCATTATATTGGCATATTTATTTAATTTGCTAATTGAGTTAAATTGCAGAAATTTTCTCTTTTTATTAAAAAATAAAATAGAGAACTCCTGCTGTGTTCCGTATCTCGAAAGGAAAAAAGGAACCCTTATAGGATCACTGTATGTCCGTCTGTCAACCCTCTTTCCTCAGAAACGCGTGGATGTATCGAGTTGAAATTCACATTAAAATATAGGTACTCAGGTTCTCACGAACATACACCTTATCCAAGAGGGTGACCTCTTGGAGCCACGATATAAATCAAACTTCTAAGTCAACGTAATCAAAAGTTACAGCCGTTTATGCCCAAATATTTTGGAATGTCCTAGCTAGGGAATTACATCTACACAAAACCTATAGGGTACCTACTTCCCGTTGACCTATAGAGTTATTAAAAATGCCAAGAAGTAAGGTTTTGTAGCACAAGTAAAGGGGAAAATCCGAGAACCGAAAAATTGTGGTAAATTAGGTACAAAAAAATTTAACCTCGCCTTAGACCGAAAATCTATAGGATACTTTCCATTGACCTAGAGAGTCATGAAATTTGGCACAACGCAAGGTCTTATAGCACAAGTAAAGCCAATATTGGAAGTTTGTCAATAAAATTAAGGATTTTTTTATCTCGCTAGTGAGTAGTGACCACTAATCTATAAGGCACTACGTTCGATTGAACTAGAATCAATCATGCTATTTGACAAGAATCCAAAACACACACAACAAACTCTTAATTTTACGGAACCCTCGGTGCACAAGTCTGACTCGCACTTGACGTTTTATTTTTTAATAAAGTTTCAAAGTTCCAAATCAACTCCTTCGCCTTAGTTCATCAATTAGATGGCATACAATATGATTTAATACTAAGTATACGATATATGTAATGCTACAAAATAAAAACTATTTAAAACATCCTTCTTAGATGTAAATGTCATTGATGATAATGATGATGTATGATACCTAGAGAATACAATCCCGGGATCCCGAAACTCGGGATCCCGGGATCCCGACCGTTTTCTGGCCCCGAAAATCCCGGGACTGTACTTGGCTAATCTCGGGATTGCCACAAACAAGTCTAGTTTGTATTCCGTAGTCCTTTGCGCCTTGAAAATTACCTTGCCTGGCGTGTTAAATTATTTACAAATCTACGAATGGATGTTGAAAATCGGTTATTATCGGATTTGGAATGGCAAGACTTATTTCCAGTTCCGACACAGGCTTTAGTGAGGAAGCAAATAAAGAGTTTTGTTAAAAGACTTAATAGTCGAGATTACACGGAAGAAGAAGCAAGGTCAGGATCACAAACAGATGATGAGCTAAGGTCAGAAACCTCCCAACCCCAATTAACATTAAAGGAAAAGTTACTGCTGGAAATTAACAAGAGTATGAAATCCCCAGATCCTGAAGTACAAGTACAAAATGAATTGGGGTTGGCAAATAGTATTAGACGTGAAATGAGCCTGTTCGAAAATGGAGGAGTTCGTGGATATCACTTAGAAACAGCATATAAGTATCTATTGTCTATTCCTCCAACCAGCGTAGAAGCTGAACGAGCGTTTTCAGCTGCTGCTTATGTTGGCAATAAACTACGAAGCAGGCTCGGAAGTCAAACATTGGATGCTTTGATATTTCTGCGATTGTATTTTCGAAATTCTAAATAGCTATTTGGTGCTGTTTTTTAATTTCTTGCAAAAGTATGGTATTTTTTGGTTTGTGTTTTTTCTTTTCTTATTTTTATTCTGATTTGTGTTGTGCAAAGACATTTTTTTTAATTACTCGTGTTTTTTTTATTTTAGCCCAATTAGAAACCACATAGTCTAATCCCGGGATAGGCCCGGGATCCCGGGAAAAGGCTTCAAAAATCCCGTAAGCCCGGGATTGAAAAACATGCTCGGGATTGTATTCTCTAATGATACCTAACCGATGCACCTTCGAAATTATTAATGGCCAATTACCCACAACAACGCAAACCAATCTGAAATTAATTGACCTGTTTATTTGTAGATCAAATCAACACAACACATTGCACCTGATTTAAGTTTATCTTATCATATCACTGATGACCAATTATTAATCAAATATTTACCTGTTTAGTTAAAAATCACTTCAACTTACGCACATAAGCTAACACAAGCACAACACACGATTAACACTTTCAAAAAACTCGAGTGTATATTAAAAACACGACGCGTCTTCCACGAAAAGGACACAAACAGAGACTAAACTTAACATGATAATAATTATGCTCTTTGTACTAAACCGGTATCCTGATATATTAAGCTAGTGTACAGAATAAAAAGTAGGTATTAAGGCTAGGGCATACTCAACTCAGCAATGCGGAAAAAACAAGAGTCCAAAATGATCAAATTTACATTTTGCGAATATAATATATTTTTTGCACAACTGACACAGCTTTAATAAGAGTGGGGACCTTTGGATAGTGGCAAACCAGGTTTCCGATTCACGGACTGAAAAATTTAACATTCTAAATTTTAAAAAAATATTACATAAAACCTTCTTAATATTTTTTCACACATTTTAGCACAAAGTTTAAATATTTAGCCCTGACTCCGGGTTACTGATGTTTATATCGCAACGTAACTAGATCACGACGACCTCTGTGGCGCGGTGGGCGAAAGTCCGCCTGCGACGCAGGAGGTTGCGGGTTCGATTCCCGCCTCGGGACAAATGTGTGTACGATACGATCTGCAGACATTTGTTCAGGGTGTTCTGGTCGTTTTCTATGTATAATAAAAAATATCTATGTAGGTATTGTATTCTATTATGTATATCAGTTATCTAGTACCCATAACACAGGCTCTGCTTAACTTGGGGCTAGATAATGCTGTGTTAATTGTCCAGCGTTATTTATTTATTATTTATTATCAACATTCGGGGTGAACTAGGTAGGTACTCCAAACAGACAATAGGTAACTAGCGTATCTAGAACGAATTCTTTTTATTTAAAAAGGATAAAATATTATCTATAATAAACTAGAACAAACGTTAGGTACAACGTTTTTTTGTAGGCACCTAGCCCGTTGGGGACCTCTTCAGGACTTTGACCTAGCCTATAATCTTTGGACCTAGCCAACGCACACTAGCGCCGCCGTCGGCCGCCGTCGCCACCTATTTAATGATCACTACATTCACTACGTTATACAAAGGAATTAAAAAAAATCATTGGGCTGTTGGTCATTCAATGATTGGCAGTCGGGGTTCCTACCACTACCGCCTTAAATTTGAACATACCTATTAGTCAATAGCAAAATAAGTATAGCTAATAGCTATTATTGCTAATTACTAATGTCAACCTATATCTTTACAAAGATTCGAGCCTAGGTACTTAATAAAGTTCGATAATACAAATCTTACAAGAGATGATCAAGCACAAAATTATTTTTAAAACAGAAGATTCTCCAGTTCATAATCATTACATAACCCTGTATATCGAAAACATTATGACAAAAATCCAGCTACGCCATCTATGAATAGCTGATAGAACTAAACTATAGGGGTGGGGTGACGCATGACGTGCAAACGACCTTCGGACGACGCCGCCGCGCCGCGCGCCGCCGTCGTCGTGCGCGTCGCACGCTGATGACACGCACCGCAGCGCAACTCAACACGATTATAGTGTTGGCGAAAGCTGGCCGAATGCCGAAGGCCTAAAATCACGATTTTGATTTATCGTCATTCGGTTGACCACTCAGGCATGATATGGCCTCACCATGACTTTTACTACATCCGCGAGTCGATTCTAAAGTCGCGACTGCCACAGCGCGGTGGCATGTTCTATAATGACAAAATGCGTTTAAAATATGCTAGCAGCGCGCAGGCACTTTACGAATCAACCGGCTAGGACCGTCGAAGCCGTCTTGAAGCGAATAAAATCAATAACATCATATTTCTTATTTGATAATAATGACTATTTATAAACCTGTTTATAGTATAAAATTTGACTTGTCTAAGTGCTTATTTTGTAAGCTTACAGAAATAAACGTTATTGATATTTGATATTTCGTCGTCATTTTTCATATTGAATTCTGCAAGTGTGCTTTTACTGTATGCAAGACAGACATTAATCATCTACACTCATCATCATCATTCATTATCATTAGTCATTACAACACGGTTGCGTTTGTTTGCTTGGGTAAGTAATACCTACCTCAATTTCCTCACCACTCATAAATAAATAATTATTTATTTATTATTCATGCGCCATTATTTCCGATCCCTTTCGATTGCGAGTCGGGCTCGTGTCTGCAGACTGTTCAGTAATTCCCTCCTACGACTTACTACCTTAGTAAAGTACCTACTACAAATACAAATTTTATTCAATTATATAAAAATTTCAATTATTTTATTGTCCATGACCGAAAGCCGAAACCTTTTTACATCTCTTCTCTAAATCCGCAAGGAGGTTACAACACCGCGCCGCGTCGCGCTGCGCATGTCCGCCATATTGTGCCGCGTCGCCGCATCGCACGCCCGTGCGGCAATCCATAGTCGAATAAATTCGTCCGAATAAAAGCGTTTGAGTGTATTTATTGTAAAAATTGGTAGGCGCCTACATACTTACACATAGTTTTCGTAATGTATGACGATTCGCCGCAACCACCATTGAATTTAGACGTGGAATTACTAATAGAGGAGATAAAAAAACGCAGTGTGCTGTGGGATAAATTCGAAACGGAGTACAATGATAGGTTTACAAAGGTGCAATTGTGGGAGGAAGTTCATGAGGCTGTGTTTGATGATTGGAAGGAGCTGGGCAGTGCGGAGAAACGGATGAGAGGTAGGTAAGATGTTGAAATTGAGGTTGAAATTACTAGCTTTTCATCACCAGACTTTAATTGTCATTTTTGGACATACGCTGATACGCTATTGAATAGGTAGGTAGGTACTACCTACAGGTAGGGTTGCCAACTCTCGAATTAAATTAATTAACTAATCCGGGAGAATTTTAGGAAATCGAAGGTAAGGGGTGGAGTTTTGAATGAAAATCTCAAATAACTAGTTATTAATTTTTATTTTTAAACATAAACTTATTAACTTTGCTTCCGAGCAGCATCTAATATTTGACGGTATTTACCAACTTACCTAGGTAGGTAATAGAAGAAAACTAGCTGCATGCAATTTGAAGTAGTTGAAGTAGGTAGTAGGTACTATTACTGGCGTACTGCTAGCTAGGTACTAACAAAGCAAGAAGCTTGTATTGGTGACTCGTAAAGGTTGAATGATATGATACCTAGTTAGATAGGTAGGAACCTGGGTAGGTAGGTAGGTACCTACCTAAATCCGGACCAAAAGTTTTGTACCGCGGAACCGCGGCGTGAATCAAACCTGCCCGTTTTGGAAGGCTAAATATGTTAGTTGTACCCTTTAACTCGTAATCGCATAGAATTAGGTTAAAAATATACTAAAGGTATAGCTTAGCTATAGGTACTAGGTAGGTACCAACCAGTGGTTCCACGAATTTGGTCCATACCTATGTAGGTACAAAGTTTGTTTTGTACCTAAATATGGACCAAATTCTCGTTTGTACTACAAACACGTACCTGTACGACCTCTAAAAAAATACCTATCTATGTATTGTATTATATTATGTAGGTATAACACAAGCTCTGCTTAGCTTGGGGCTAGATAATGCGCACGTGAATATGTGTCAAAATTGAGGTATTTTAGATGTTTTTTTTCTTCAAACACATATTACGCAATTAATCAAAAAACTATCTTGGCGCTTTTGTACAGAATGAAATGATATATTAGGTGTAGGAGTCTAAGAATCCTAGGTTTCATATTTGAAGAGCAGTAGGATCTCAAATATCATGAAAATGTTGATTTTTTCGAAAGACCAGCCTTATGGACTTTTATGCTGTGCTTCGCAATAAGATAGCATCTACAAAACGCAGGATGCTGGGCGGCACTAACTATCTCAGGGTTCTGGCATATAGACATTGCAGTAACCTCCAAAGGCACTGGATATCAAGCTTCATCAACTCTTTTGCCAAACAAATTTACTATATCAACTAATTCTATCGTGTGTGTAACTTTTATTGTTTATTTAATTCTGTGTATGTGTAACTGTGTACTTATTTACTATAATTGGATCGTGTTATCTGAACAAATAAATGAAATTGAAATTGAATTGAATTGAAATTATCAGTTTTTGTTAGGTTTTAATTGACACAATATTTATCTTGAATAGAAGTGGTATTTTGTTCCGTCGAAGTCTGCGCTGCGTCAAATCAGCGCAGCCGGTAAGAGGCAAGCGCGGTGAAGTGGGGAAAGGTAGGAGTGGGTGGGTATTATTTTTCTTTCTTGTACAATGGGGTGGGCTGCAGGCGCGGGGTGTCGTCGTCGTCAACTCGTCACGTCGCTTCGCTGCTGCTCCTACGATGTGTAAATCAAATAACCCTCCTCTGTTGGTAGTCGGTTATTACCGCAGCCATGTCCAAACTTCTAGAGAGGCTCATGATCCCCCACCTGCTGCCACACATCACGCCCGGAAGCACACTACAACTGACGAGGGTACTGCATCACATAACGACCGCTAGAAACAACAAAGAGCACGTGATTGCAGTATTCCTTGACATGGAAAAGGCCTTCGACCGGGTCTGGCACACAGAGCTGATCTACAAGCTCGTAGAGTCGGGAGCACCGACAAGACTGATAAAATCCAGATACACGTGTTCAATCAATAGTTTTGTATTTTTAGTATTCTCTGTAAGTTTCAAGTAAACCGAATCATTGGTTACAAATTTACATTAAAAAATCTCAATAACTTCAAGCCCCATTTTACCCTTCTTTAGGGGTTTTTGTGAAAATTCTTGAAACACGTATTTAAATTTATTGTGTCTTTTTATTTACAAAGAAAATTTCAGGTCAGTAGCTTTAAAAATTTAAAAGTTACAGCCATTTCAATTCGTAATCAAAGTACGAACCTCAAACTTTAATAACCCGATTAAACCCATTTTCAGGAAAATTTTGAAAAATCCTGTAACACGTGTTCAATAATTTTATATTTTTAGTATTCCCTAAAAGTTTCAAGTAAATCGGACCACTGGTTAAAGAGTTACAAAAAACACCAAAAAAACTTCAACCCCCTTAGGGGTGAAATTTCCTAAAATCCTTTCTTATCGGAAGCTTGTGTATCGTATATATAGGTACCTATCCTCCAAATTTCAGCTTTCTAGCTTCAGCAGTTTGGGCATTGCGTTGTCACCAGAAAATCGCTTTTTCCTTTATAGGTATTATTAAGATATACATTATTATAGCGTAACACCTTACGGCTTGGTAACCGGAACCACCTTTCCGTTCTACACCGCGGACACTTATCGTGGCCGGAGCTAGCCCTTTCCGCCACACGTTCATGGACGTGGTGTCGCCGTCGAAGCGCCCCGTTCCTGACGCTGCGGATTTCCGGACCGGGATTGAAGAGGACTGGCGCCGCGGCCAGACGGGATTGCCCTGCAGGAGAGTGCGGTTACCGATATCTACCTACCTAACTATCGTGAAGTTTGACCCGGCCGACCTACGAACCCTTTTCTTTTCTAGTAAATTCTTGTTTCTTTATTCTCATATCTATTCTTTTATTTTTGCTCACCCCTAGGGCTATCTAGGTAGGTGACAAGTGGCCCCGTAACTATTGTGGGTTTATATCAGTAAGTTACCTTACACCTTTTATGTAAGCAGACCGTAGGTTTTCGATAAATTATTTACCTTTTTTTTATTCACAGCTGAAGAAGTAAAGAAAAAATGGCGCAACCTCCGTGACACATACGCCAAAGAACTCGCCAACGAGAAAAAGGCAAGGAAAGGAAAAATTAAACGCAAACGACCTTACAGATTCGCGAAACAGCTCTCATTCCTTAACCGGATATTTGTTGAGAAGGAAGAGGAATCGAGTACGGACACTAGTGAAGATGAAAGAAAGAAGTCCAAATCGAAACCTTCCAGTGGCAATGTTGAAATATCTATGGAACAATTGATACAAGAGGTATGTATGTGTTCTCGGCTCGCAACTTCAATTCGTAAATTATTGTGTTCCGTAATACCAAAAATAATGACTGAATTAAGAAAGAAAACTTCATTTTTATTTATTAAACAGTAAAAAATAATTACAACTAATATTTACACTTACATCTATTTTCTAAAAATCTAAGCCGTCACCAGAAGGCAGAGTGCCCAGAATGCTGGCAGCATTGCCACGTTGAATGGCAATGCTAATTCGTTCGAAATAAAAACCAGCATTCCGATCACCTGTGGACTCTATTAGAAATAACAATAGAAAATAACAATCAAATAATAGAATTAAATTAATACTAGTATTTACAATAGAAACAATTTGAGCTAACTGCAAACTGTTGCAAACAATCTGCAGGTTGCTCAACTGATCCATATCAATACCAGTCGCGCGTGTGCCCAAGACACTGGCTGCATTGCCCCGCTGTTTGGCAATGTTGATGCGCTGTGCCAGATACTCACCAGCTCTCGGGTCACGCGTCGCTTCGACCAGACGACGCTCAGAGAATTTTTTGAAAACCCGGAGAGCCTCGGTACCCTACGGATGAATAACATACATCCTTTTTGTATTTTCGACATTGTGTTGTTACCATAGGCTTAGAATGAACGTAGTGAAAAAATTCTATGTCTATGGTTGTTACTCTGTAACTAGACAATGTAAGCTATGTTCCTTATCAAACAAAACGTAAGACATTGTTGTTTTTGATACAAAACAAATAGGATGTAAACATGTCATTATCGACGTAAAGATATGCAAAATCGCATTTTGCATATTTTTGCATACCTACATTTAATTAATATCTAATGTACAGCGGGGCAATGCAGCCAGTGTCGTATGCACGCTTCCAACTGGTATTGATATGGATCTGTTGAGCTACCTGTAGATTGTTTGCAACAGTTTGCAGATAGCTTAATTGTTTCTATTGTAAATACTAGTTTTAATTTAAATTTGTTATTTGATTGTTATTTTCTTTCTGAATAAAGGTAGGTTCTAATGTAACTACTAAAATAATAAGAAGGTGGTGCTACAGCATACAAATCTATAGGTATATACATTTTTATGTACCTAGAACTATCTAGATCTAGATACTCTCTGTCTCGACTAAGATTGGTGTACAGTAGGTACGTACACCAATCCTTATGCAGTATAAATTTGTGCATAATATTTGCTCCTCTTGGAGTCGAGACCCTAGGTTCGTGGGGTACCGAGGCTCTCCGGGTTTTCAAAAAATTCTCTGAGCGTCTAGTCGAAGCGACGCGTGACCCGAGAGCTGGTGAGTATCTGGCACAGCGCATCAGCATTGCCATACAGCGGGGCAATGCAGCCAGTGTCTTAGGCACGCTTCCAACTGGTATTGATATGGATCAGTTGAGCTACCTGAAGATTGTTTGCAACAGTTTGTAGATAGCTTAATTGTTTCTATTATAAATACTAGTTTTAATTTAAATTTGTTATTTGATTGTTATTTTCTTTGTGCATAATATTAAAATTATAATAAGTAAAATATTATTAAGGATGAACATATCAGCTGACAATATAACTTATATAAGTATTTAAAACTAAATGTTATATTATATATAATACACTCGACTATAACAAATTTGCAGCAATAAAACAATAATGAAATCAAAAAGAATTATGTGTCATTGTGTACCTACGTCATAAAATTGAAATTGATTTGTTTATGACGACCTCAGTGGCGCAGCGGGCGAGAGTCTGCCTGCGACGCAAGAGGTTGCGGGTTCGATCCCCGCCTCGGAACAAATTTGTGTACGATCTGCAGAAATTTGTTCCGTTGGTCTGGGTGTTTTCTATGTATAATAAAAAATATCTATCTATGTAATGTATAATATTACGTATATCAGTTGTCTAGTACCCATAACACAGCTCTGCTTAGCTTGGGGCTAGATAATGCTGTGTGAATTGTCCAGCATTATTTATTTATTTATTTATAAAATTTTAACGATTTATTTTTGTCCTCTTAACCTTCGATCGGTGGAAACCTTGATTGATGTTTTTAACAGACTGAAAAAACGAAGGCTCTATTTTATGATCATCATCATCATCTACATCAGTCCACAGCTGGACATAGGCCTCTCCTAATGAGCGCCATAGCGCCCTGTCTTCAGCTTGCCGCATCCAGCATCTGCCAGCAGTCTTTCGCAAATCGTCATCCCACCTGGTCGGAGGGCGTCCAACACTACGTTTTCCGAGTCGCGGTCTCCATGATATTTATATCTCCATCATATTTATGATAAAAGTTTTTAAATTTTCAGGTGAAAAGTCGGCCTATTCTATGGAATAAGCAAGTACAAGCCGGCGAAAGAACCGAACGGGACATTAGGTATCGACATTGGGAAGAAATCAGTTCGCATATTTTTGACGACTGGCCCGAGCTTGGGAGGGCAGCGAAGTCTCTCAGATGTAAGGATCTCATCATCATCATCAGCCTATACCAGTCCACTGCTGGACATAGGCCTCCCCTAACGAGCGCCATAGCGCCCTGTCTTCAGCTTGCCGCATCCAGCATCTGCCAGCAGTCTTTCGCAAATCGTCATCCCACCTGGTCGGAGGGCGTCCCACACTACGTTTGCCGAGTCGCGGTCTCCACCCAAGAACACGTTTACCCCAGCGGTTGTCGGTTCTTCTCGAAATATGGCCAGCCCACTGCCATTTCAGCTTGCTAATCCTTAGGGATCTAATACCATTTATTCAGGTTATAGGTAAAACTGTATTTTTAGGGTTCCGTACCCAAAGGGTTAAACGGGACCCTATTACCACAATTACTAAGACCCCTGTGATGGCCGGGAAATACGGTATGTTTTTTTTACGCTAATTCTAATTCTATTAAGTGGGGGAACTGGGATCTGCACTGACATCTCGCATAGGAGTGTATTGTGCATTATCCCCCTGCCTAACCAGGCCCTAACCAGCCCAGCTCCTTGAAGTACCGGAGCAGGACTTTTGGAGATTGACAGCTTCGTTTCAGCTTTTCTATGGGTGTGGACAGGTTTGATGTCTCTATGAGACTTTTCAATCCCGTTTTCTGTCTGTTATTTTTCTGTGTGTCTATTTTTTTACGCTTTCAGCCATCATAATCGCGGCCAGCAAGCAACCTATCATTTGTTTTGCAGCAGGATACCCATAATTTGTTTTCTTACTTGATTTTTTGCCTGTTTATTGGTAAATTAGTAACACTACCTACGTAAATTGCAGGTTCAGTCCATCATCGCAAACACGTTTGTGAAGACGCCAGGTCTTAATTTTTATACTTGGTATTAGTAATAGGTACCTCCCTCGATTCAATAATCGTTCGTAAGAGGTTTTATTTGAAACTTAGCTAAAAAAGCCCTAAATTAACAGTGGGTATGGGAGCGGAAACGTGTAAACGTAACGAACGGTAAACGTGTTCTTGAATGGAGACCGCGACTCGGAAAACTTAGTGTAGGACGCCCTCCTACCAGGTGGGACGACGATTTGCGAAAGACTGCTGGCAGATGCTATACGCGGCAAGCTGAAGACAGGGCGCTATGACGCTCATTAGGGGAAGCCTAATGTCCAGCAGTGGACTGGTACAGGCTGATGATGATGATGGGAGCGGAATATTGGTCTTTAGTAACTCGTAGGGTTCCAGACCAGGTATTTTTTCGTTATGTATCACAGGTGATTTATATAATTTTTTAAGAATTAAGACCTGGCTTCTTTACGAACGTTTTCGTGATGATGGGCAAAACCTGAAGTTCCCGTAGTCTTACTAATAACCCTGTATATCTAATCTACAATCGGAATTTCTTTTCATTAGGTGTAGAAGTGAAGAAAAAATGGCGCAACCTCCGAGACGCATTTTGCCGCGAGCTAAGCAACCAGCGCGCGGTGGAAATGGGCACGCGGAGGCCGAAGCGTCCTTATCGGTTCTCCAGCGAGCTGGCGTTCCTTCAAGGGCATCTCGGGAGGCATGGAGAGGATGACTCTTTTATGGACAATCCAGTCACGGTACGTAGCTTAATAGGCTGTTTGACTATTATTGGGAATTATTTCTTACGTATTGTTTGATAAAAAATACTGCAAATGATACTAAATACTAATATTTCTTCAAAGCCCGTCGTATTTGCTACTTTTTTTTATAATGCTGGACAATTCACACAGCATTATCTAGCCCACGATCTAGCCCCAAGCTAATTATATAGTTAGCTTGGGGCTAGATCGTGTTTATATAGCTATAACTATAAGCGCATTTTTTATTTTTATTTATATTTTTATTATAAATAGAAAACGACCAGAACACCCTGAACAAATGTCTGCAGATCGTACACACATTTGTCCCGAGGCGGGAATCGAACCCGCAACCTTCTGCGTCGCTGGCAGACTTTTGCCCACCGCGCCACATCGGTCGTCAAGCTATGAAAACTAATTTTAAAGTTTGAATAAAATAATGGCGACTGTTTGGCCCTCATGATGTTCTATGATGATGAAGGTTCTGTATCTGTTCCTCAGATAGAGTTAGAAGCAGCTAGCAGCAGCTACTCCCTCTCCGACCTTGAAGATACCCTGGAAGCGAAGCCAGGCAAGGCTGCCAAGCCACCCGAGATACACGATATCCAAGTGAAGACCTACGACGAGGACGTCTGCTTCACGGAGATGCTGGTGCCGATGTTGAAGAAGTTGAATGATGACCAGAAACATTATGCACAGGTAATAATATTATATTCAAAGTCAATAACTTTATTTCTTTAAGCTTACAAAATAAGCACTTAGACAAGTCAAATTTAATACTATAAACAGGTTTATAAATAGTCATTATTATCAAATAAGAAATAAGATGTTATTGATTTTATTCGCTTCAATTTTTTGTCCACTAGTGGAAGAAGCGAAAAATAAACCACTAGTAACTTTTATAAAACTTAAAATTAATACATTATCTCATTCTAAATATAATCTAATTTATATAAACTGAATATTTATATAAAACTAACTAAGCTTAACATTATTTCCCTTAAATACCAATGTCAGTGCGGAACTGGGCGACATCTGGCATCATTGATGTAATCAACTATGGAGTAATAGGCTTTCTTGATAAGATTTCGTTTTATGTACTGTTTAAATTTACGAATAGGGAGCTCAGTTGCTTATTGCATTATTGACGACCGATGTGGCGCGGTGGGCGAAGGTCTGCCTGTGACGCAGGAGGTTGCGGGTTCGATTCCCGCCTCGGAACAAATGTGTGTACGATCTGCAGACATTTGTTCAGGGTGTTCTGGTCGTTTTCTATGTATAATAAAAAATATCTATCTATGTATTGTATTATGTATATCAGTTATCTAGTACCCATAACACAAGCTCTGCTTAGCTTGGGGCTAGATAATGCTGTGTGAATTGTACAGCATTATTTATTTATATTTTTATTTATAAACTTATTAACTAAAGGGAATATTGAATATCATACGTTGGTTAATCACTTAACCATTAACAACATGTTAAGTATCTTATTATAAGTTCATGTAAGCTTTAGTCGAGCTTTACATTTTATGTATAAAATATATTGAAAGATTTCATGGCAAACAAGCCAACCAAAGTATGCAGAGTATAAGTAGCTTGATAGATAGATAGATTTCTTTTATTGCACACTTAAGCTAAAAACAATTTACAAATTAAACACATAAACAATAAGTGACAATTGGCGGTCTTATCGCTCAAGAGCGATCTCTGCCAGACAACCTGGTATGGATAGGATCATCGGATATACATGGGGTAAGACCTGTGTGCATCAAAGATCTAGGATCCTACGTTCCGTAGGGTAGATATAGCGTAAAAAAATGAACAAATAATTAGTCATTCTTTTCGTTTTTTCTTATGACAATTGTCTATGTGAAAGAAAGAGACAACATCCCAACGTCAATGTCATCTTGAAACACAGAGTGTCACATTTTGATATTTTTCGTTGTTTGTTTGGGCCCAGCTGGGCTCAGGTGGTGAACAGAAAATATACTGTATTATGTAATTTTGTGTTTAAAACTTTGTTTTTGTGGTGTTTATTACTAATATAAATCATGGCCTGTGCAGTTGGCTGCAAAAGCCGCAGGATGATGGCTTTGTTGGAATTAAACCAAAGAATATCTTTCCATCGGTAAGTCGATTGACGTGTTTTGGCTAATGTTAGTGATAAATTTCTTTGCAATAGGTTGAATTGTTTTATTAATGTAATATTGAAGCTATTTCATAAAGTTATTCAAAGCTCATTAGCCTTATAATTCTATAATTCACAAAAAATTTGGTCACAAACCATAAAATGACATCTTATGTACCATATTGATGCTCCCTAGTGACGTACTGTTGTTGTCGATAGATTACTGTCGATAAGTTTAATACAAAATATACATACACCTACTTGTACTGAGACATAACATTTAAGAAATTTTTAAGTTATGGTGGCGAAACGGTTTACCGTCCGTCATCAATAAAAAAAAACCAGTGTGATTGGTACGTGTACCTATATGGACTGACTGACTTGGTGTTGGATTCACTAGATTATGGTGTCCTGAGAACAATTTCGTGAGATGAAAGTGTAATCCAATGATCGTAATGTTAGTAGAAGCTCACAACTAATTCTTATTTTTCACTTCCAGATTTCCTAAAGATCCAATTATCTACAAAATGGAAAATAAATTTGAAAAGGCATGATTGGGAGCCCACAAAGAATTTTCGTGCATATAGTTCTTGTTATAGAACCGGATATGAAACAAGAATTTTACATAACGATGCTGATATTCTATTATTGTTTAATAAAAAAATAACGTAAATATTTTACAATGGACCATATCACGTATTTTTTTACTAAGTAGGCACTTTCCCTGCTCCTATCTTGTAAATGCTAACCAATTATCACCATTTAATTACTTAAATACCTGTTTAAAGTAAAAACATATAAGGTAGAGACTACTAGTTACTGGTTTAGGAGATATCTAGGTAAATTTTTCTGGTAATTATTATAAAAGCTTACTTTGTCATCGTAACGCTTATCTAAGACAAGGTGTTACTCATACTAAAGTGAGATCGATGACTGACTGACTGTAAGCTTACTTAATAAAAGTACCGACTTTGACAAGTAATGACAGGATTTTTTGGGTATTGATTGTGGTAGGTACATTTTCGGTAGATTCTTAGTCACGGCATAATTTAAACGGTTATAATTATTTTTAATTACCAAAATCTTGCCTGGATGGTGCTGCCCATGCCGTTTCGTGGTGCCTGTTATTTTACTGTAGTTGATTATTATTTTTTTATCGGCCACCGCGATACGATCAACCATAATTTGTTATAAAATCTTTTGGGTTTCGTTAGTGTATAAAAAGCTTAAGTCTTACTCTGATCGTCTTTTTTTTCCTTTTAAATCTCAGTAACTACCTACCGAAGCTTTTAATTTGAAACTTCACGGTTATTAGAAAGATGTAGGTACCCATCTATAGCAGGTAGGTAGCACCTACCTACGCTACGTTGCATTCCGAATATTATCGATAAGTTTCCATACTTATGCACATTTCACATCCCTAGTTAAATTTCAATGACAGGAATGAAACTGACCACATTTGTGTTTTAGTATAACCTGATACAATATAGTTATCTCTTTCTTTCATATGGCACTATCCCAAAGGAGAGAGAAGTCAAAACAGAGTCAAATTGTAGCTTTTAAAAACGATCCATCTAGAGGTATACTATAATCTTTGGTGTGCATCTACTTAAAAATTGTACTACTTAAAAATATATAACATATACACATACCTATACTATAATTAAAAAAATAATAATAATACATACATCATCATCATCATCATCAGCCTTCATCAGTCCACTGCTGGACATAGGCCTCCCCTAATGAGCGCCATAGCGCCCTGTCTTCAGCTTGCCGCATCCAGCATCTGCCAGCAGTCTTTCGCAAATCGTCATCCCATCTGGTCGGAGGGCGTCCTACACTACGTTTGCCGAGTCGCGGTCTCCACTCAAGAACACGTTTACCCCAGCGGTTGTCGGTTCTTCTCGAAATATGGCCAGCCCACTGCCATTTCAGCTTGCTAATCCTTTGAGCTATGTCGATAACCTTGGTTCTCTGTCGGATGTATTCGTTGCGAATCCTATCCTTCAGAGAAACTCCGAGCATAGCTCTCTCCATAGCTCGCTGGGCGACTTTAAACTGGTGGACCAGCCCTACCGTGAGTGTCCACGTCTCAGCTCCGTAGGTCATGACGGGTAGGACGCACTGATTGAAAACTTTCGTTTTCAAGCATTGCGGTATGGATGACGAGAAGACTCGACGTAGTTTTCCAAACGCTGCCCAACCTAGCTGGATCCTCCTCTTGGCCTCCTTCTCGAAATTGTTTTTACCCAACTGCATACATACCTGACCTATAAATATATATACTAAATATCTACTTACATATTATATGGAAACAAGGACGTATTCAGTGACAACAGGACAAAAGTGTTCCTTTACCATTTCCTTGAAAATTGGTAGTGAGTGACTTTGCACACCTTACAGTGACCGTGCTTGAGCAGTGCAGGATTAACACAAGAGGCAATTATCACTCTTTTATTGTTTTCAGGTGAAGATACTTAACGTTTTACAGCGGGCAAGGCAGTTCGACCCACTTGGAAGTATACCAGAGCCAAAAACAAGGACGATGGTGGTCATCAAAAACGAAAACCGCTAATCATACAGTCACTACATCCAGCACCGTAAGCAAACTGGCACTAAAAATAAGCATTCAAATATGGACTGTAGGTATTTTGTTCGTCAGCTATAGATACATTTTACCTTGTCAAAATGTCTTACAAGCTTCAAGCGCTTGCGTTGGTGTAATAAAACCGGTCAAGTGCGAGTCGGACTTGCGCACGAAGGATTCCGTACTATTGTGTGTAAAAATAGCAAAAAAATCGCGATTGTTGTATGGGAGCCTCCTTAAATATTTATTTTATTCTGTTTAAGTATTTTTTGTTATAGCGGCAACAGAAATAAATCATCTGTGAAAATTTCTAATGTCTAACTATCACGGTTCATGAGATACTTACAGCCATACACATACTGTCAGCCTGGTGAAAGACATTAGACAGACAGACAGACTGAGGGACAGCGGAATCTTAGTACCTAATAGGGTCCCGTTTTACAGTGTTGGTACGGAACCCTAAAAATGGATGTGTGCACAGTTTAATAGGTAATAGACTGACGCAACAGTGTTATCTATTCTTATGGCACCAGTCAGAACTATAATATAGTCTTACTAGCGACCCGCCCCGGCTTAGCACGGGTACTATATTATGCATGTATTATACATATAAACCTTCCTCTTGAATCGCTCCATCTATTAAAAAAAACCGGATCAAAATGTCAAGCATTATTTATTTATTATTATTTAATCATTAAATAAATATTAATCATAATCATAAATAAGGTATAGTATATTAATATTCCACCCAACCAGATTACCTAGAATAAAAGCTTAAGTATAATTTATTTTCTGCTACCTACCACCTACCTACCTGTTTTAGTTGCTTTTTTTTTACCGCTGGGGTAAACGTGTTCTTGAGTGGAGACCGCGACTCGGCAAACGTAGTGTAGGACGCCCTCCGACCAGGTGGGATGACGACTTGCGAAAGACTGCTGGCAGATGCTGGATGCGGCAAGCTGAAGACAGGGCGCTATGGCGCTCATTAGGGGAGGCCTATGTCCAGCAGTGGACTGGTGTAGGCTGATGATGAATTTATTTTCAATTTATTTTTTTCGAACAAACTCCAGCCAAGCTTCATGTGTGTCACCGACGTCGAGCAGAGTAAGTTTGCGATCCTTAAAAACCTCGAACCTACTTCAAGTTGACACGTGCTATCACCCACCCGAGCGGCCGATGCTATAGCTCGGCGAGTACTACTAAGCAAGACGATGCGCAGGCAGCCGAGCACGATTTTGTAGGTGTTGAGGTGTTTTGAAAAATATTTGTATGGCATATTAAAATATTTTCTAGTGATGCACTGCGTAATAACGTTTGCAATGTTTTGGTATACATTTTGTGTCATTTTATTCATTTTTCTATTCACACTGATCATTCAAAGTTTGATTTAGAGGTAACTTTGTAATTTTTTTCTATCGGGTGAAATATCACCAATCGTGTTTTTGTCTAGTGATGCACTAGAAAATATCCTCAACTATAATATGTATGAATTTCAAAACTATAAGCCTTAAAGTTATTGAGGTACGGACAGTTAAAAATTCCGAAATCCGGGAATCCTCGCCTTAAGTTTATTATAAGTAGGTACTTAAAGTTGATAAAAATTGAAGGAAAAAGAAGGCTGAAGGCTTTGCTAGCAACAATATTGGATATGGATATCTTAATAATTAATGAAATTTCATACAAATTAGTACTAAAGCTACTGTTATGTTACAGAGATCATATAATATATTAGGCACCTGTAGATTGTTTGCAACAATCTGCAGTTAGCTCAATTGTTTCAATTGTAAATACTAGTTCTAATTTGTTTCAATTATTTGATTGTTATTTTCATTGTTAATAAAGTATTAAATAAAATAATAAATATTTATTTCAAAACTACACGATTTTTTATTTTTGTTAAGTACCTAGATGGCCATAAATAGTATTATTAATCAACACTAATATAATAAAGAGGAAAGATTTGTAGAATAAACTTTAAAACTACTGGTAGAACTAAATTAGGCTATGTTCTAAATGTAAGCCAAATCTCATCTTGGTCTGTTCAAACCTGATATCTGTGACTCAATCGTTATAGGATATCTTTTATTATTTATTTTGTAAACAGTATAAACATCATAACAGGTTTTTTTTATATCTTAGGTATAGTTATTGAATCTGTGTCTTAGGTAACGAAAATAAATTCACATTTCAAAAAGTTTCCGCTTTTTATAAACTAGATTCTGCTCGCGGCTTTGCACGTTTTATAAGGTGATATATTCATGGGTAGATCGAAGGAAAAATAAAATTATTTTTTTAAAAACGTTCATTTATTTATTTATAATTTGAAGAAAGCTATATTTATTTTACAGCAAAAAATTAAGAAAGCTATGTATTTATTTTATATTCTTAAAGTTAACCTAATACTACTTTACTATAAAAATTATCGTAGTTTGACGATGAAATCGTCCTTACGGATGTAAGCGGGTTAACTATGAACCTTATTTGTATTGGAAGAACACATCCCTTAACGAGGCACTTCTTCAGGGTGAGTGCGGTTCTAGACATGCGGCTATATCAGAAGTCGGGTAGCAGTATAGAGCCGGGTGTAGATACTGTTAGTTCCGTATGCACCCAGATCATAATAACTCCCGACGCAACGATCTCTCCGCGAGAAGATGTATCTCATGCTCCTCGACATCTTCAAGAAGCAGCAACCCCCGGCGGCGCTCCTGGCTCGTGCAAAGCGAGCGGAGGCGCGCAGTCCTCGCATGCGGAACGCGCGCGTCTAGAACTGCACTCACCCTGAATTAGTCCCTCGTTAAGAGATGAAGGATGAAACGTTGGTGTTCTTCCAACACAAATAAGGTTCGTAGTTAACCCGCTTACATCCGTAATGAAAGGTACCTAATATTATTTCTTCTGCTTCTTTTTCTTGTAAATTTTAGCAATGTGTACGCTATTTATATGCTTCATCAAATAGTTTTTGTTCATGAAGCTTTTTTCACATTCATTACATTTAAACCTCTTGTACTTACCGCTGCTTTCATGTAACAGTATATGAGCGTTTAAATGATATGTTTGGTTAAAACGAAACCCGCATAAATTACATTCATATGGCTTCTTATCTTCATGTGCTCGTATATGACATTGTAAATGAGATTTAGTAAAAAATGACTTATCACATACATTGCATGAATAGTTCCGTATCCCCATATGTTTTTTCAAATGTATTCTTAAAGCTCCTTTTGCGCTGAATTTCTTTTTGCATATATCACATTCAGGGCCTATTCCTAAATGCTTATCCATATGCTTCTTATAAGTATATGAGCTTTTAATAATTTTCTGACACAGATGACACTCTTTAACAAAAACATTTTTTGTTGTGATTCCATGACGTTTTTTCTTGTGACCGTTAAGAGAAGAGTGAGTTCTGAAGGATTCTTGACAGAGTTTGCAGTTATAAGGTTTTTCTCCAGTGTGAATCCTTATATGTGCTATAAGAGATAACCTAGTGTGTGTATTGTAACTACAGTAGTTACACACAAATGGTGTCTCACCGGTGTGTCGCCTTATATGAATAGCTAAGCTGTTACCTCTCTTGTAGGTTTTCGAACAAAATTCACAGGAGAATTTCTTAACTTCGTGGCTAGGAGCATGTCGTTTTAAAGATGATATATGATTGAATACTTTATGGCATACTTTGCATTCAAATTTGCTTTGGTCCAGGCATTCGGACTGTGATTGTTTCTTTTTCGGTGGAATAGATTTTGTTGTTGATGCTGAAAAAGAATGATAAAGAAGTTTTTTTAAACGCCATTCTGCATTATGTATCACTAGAAACTACAGAACACTTAAAAATAATTATTTAACAGAACACACACACAGTTTGACATGGGATAGTTTTTGATCATATTGAAATTTCGGGAAAGTGTAGGTAAATAAACTCAGTAAATACCCAATAAAGCCCACAACAAACTGAGTTTTAATATATCTAGTATATATAGTAAGCTATATTATTACGGTATAGCAAGCTGCCACAGACGGTGGCTATGCTATAATATAAATTTTTGCACTCGTTAGCTATGCAGTGGTAAAATATATCGTGCATATATCTGTCGACATATTTTGGTGACGTAATAAAAATGTATGTTATGGCTGCATCTGTGGTCACTCACCGATTATTTTACAAAATATACCTTAATATACCTTGCTATAATTTATATTAATATACATTATAGCTCTGTCTGTTGTGGGCTTAAATAGTTATGTACATTAATATGAAAAGTAAATACCTTTTTGTAATGTAACCTTTGTTTTTGATGACTTTTGTTCATTTTCAGAATCTTCTATTTTTTCTAACTTGATTTCTATATGCTCTATCGGGTCATCAAAGGTTTGTTCTATATTTTCTTGTTTATTTAAATCTTGCGCACAAACTATATCTATGGGTCCTTGTTCAATCTTTTCAATTTTAACAACAACATTCTCATAGAAGTTTTGTCGAGCACTGTCTTCTGCAATTTCCACTTCATACTTATTTTCGATCGGCTCAATTTTGACACATACTTGTTCTTTAATAGTTTCTGGTTCTGATTTGATATTTACTTGTTCTATTTTCACAGGTGTTTGCTCTTTGCCTAAACCATCACCAGTTTTTATAAACACTGCTGAGAAGTTTTGAAGAGGTGTCATAATCAAGACAAATTTCAGATGATAATTTTGTAGCTATTAATACTTTTTCTTCAGATTATTTTTATTTATAATGTTGAACTGAAACAAAAATAATGTATAGTTAGGAAAGGTTCCATATGGATTGTCAATTTTACCTATAAAAGTTAGGGTCCTAAAAATCTTGAAAATTCTACAGTTCCTAGCAGCTGACAGTTTTAGTTGTGAACTATGAATAATTACTACATAAGGTAAAAAATCCATTTTATAGATCAAAACTCAGTGCTTTATTTCCTTTAGACCTTATAGGACTCGTGGACATGTCAAAAAACTTTGATTACTTATGTAAAACTATAAAGTAAAGTGATCATTTAGATTTTTTTGTCCACTTCAATCTTTTCAAGGTAAAGTAAAGAAGTGAACAAGAAACCTTATGTTAGTTGTCGAGTTGGAGCAAAACTTGCCCCAAGATTTTTTATCATGTACTTAGATAAAAAAGCTTGGGACAAATGCTGAAAAAGAATGATGAAAAATAACGAATGATCCATGTATACTCTGTGATTTTGAACATCACATAAAGCTGTTATCACAAAAGACTGCAGTAACTCGAAACCTACCTAAAGCAAATAAAATAAGTAATATAAATAGATAGGATAAAAAACGGTTCATGGACATTTTAGACATGAAATGCCTGAGACCACAGTGAATCTGCAGGATGAGAAAACAAGCATAAAAGTTACTGGGACCTGTTACACTGCAAACTGATAACTTAGCTATTATAGTTGCCTGAACTGAGGTGATTTCAGATTGTTTTTATGGATGGATGGAGGATTATAAACTTGATCTCGCGCAGTCCCGTGGCTATATATATAAAGTCCAAGCAATCAGCCAAACATTATCTTTTATCAATGGTACTTAATCCTCTTAACCTTACCTATCGCCTACATACAGTACAGCAGCGGTGGCTTCAAAGTATTGCATGTGGTTTACTATAAACTACTAAGAAATATATATACCTACCTATATCTACACATCTAATAGTGTTCTACTACCAAAGATTTATTTAAATCGTTGTGTACTACGTGCTTGTTTTGTGGATAGATGTCCAATTTATTAGGAACCTAAATGATATACATAATAATATAGATTGCTCTGCACTGCAGTACCTACCTGCATTCCATAGGTTTCAGATCACCTGTAGTTTATCAATTGAAATCCTGAAAATGGGTTCTCTCAGCCGTATTTATAACTTAGCTTAGCACAATTTCCGCAATTTCTCAACAAGACAAGGTAGGTAGATTTTGACGAAAATGAAATATTATTTTGTTGCTTTTCTTTTTGTATCCACAAAATATCTCGAGTGGAGCAAAATCAAGCTATCAATGAGGAGTATACATTATCTATCAAACTAAGCATTAATCAATAATATGCACAACAAACAAATCCTTAGATGACCCTTCTTCTTCCTCTAAGAACAAATCACAGATTTTGGAACAAATCTCAATAGTCAATACTATTTCCACGTTATTCAATCAAAACAAATCACGAGCTATTTGAACGTATTACAGCTGGTAGCATTACAGACTACAGCAAACAAGATCCGTCAAGTGCGAGTGAACTCGCGCGCCGAGGGTTTCGAACATTTGCCAATTAATTTGGACAGTCAATTTTTGACTTTTTCTAATGGCAATATTTCGAAAAGTATGAAATCTACAGAAACGAAAACTGTTTTAAAATGTACAAAACAATGCCTTTCATTTGAGAAACCACTCAGGGAGGTAACCCCCTTTCGAAAAAAAATCCCACCCGTTTAGACCATCTTCAAAATGACCATTTTTGAAAAAATATTCATTTTTACAGAGTGCTCTATATTTTGCCTGTAAAATATAGATGAGATAGATAAGACATGGATGATGAAATATAGATAAGACATGGACTGCTCTGAAAACTTCGGTGATGGGGGGGAAGGCGGTCAATTTTTCGACGGAGTAGGTAGAAATTTCAAAAACTGTTTTGAAATGTACAAACCAATACTTTTCTTTTGATACCGCATTTGCCCCATAAGTCCTTTTTAAATTTCAACAACACAATTTGTAACTACTAGAAAAGAGTTTCGCGAAGATAGAGAAATTTTTTAGTCCCTGAAATTAGCGAACGTGAACGTAGGAAACTATTATTTTCTTGCAGACTTGTTTTCATTGAATAGCCCGGCCACACACTCCATCTTACTTGCAAGCATGCCTGCAGAGCCAATCAGGCAAGACGGTAGCTCGCGCAAGCCTAGAAGCGCGGCTTGTGTAATCGTCTTAGAGTTCTAAAAAGTACCTAATCTTTCGTAACGTCGTCGTAATCGTTGACATGCTGAAGATTGGACTGCACAAATTAAAATTTATGAACATGTTTACTTGAGCGTGTGGCCAGTTATTCAGTCGTCATTAAGGTTGATCGCGTAGGTTGGCGCAAAATTCACATTAATATTTTTGTGGTTTATGATTTTTTCTGCGTTCCACAAGCAACTAGCGAAAAAGTTATTTGCCGCAAATTGTAAACCATTTTCTATGAACTCATGATAAAACTGTCCGATAAAATCATGCGAAAATCGAAGTTTGATTTAGGTACTAGCATTTTTAGAGCTTGTGGGAAAAAAAGAAATTATGTGCTCTAAAAATTTACATTTTCCCAAATGCCTCAAATCTCCTAAAATACTCGTACAAATGAATCAAAGTTTATTTTACCATAAATGATTAGAAAATGGTTTACGATTTGCGGCAAATTACTTATTCGCAAATTTTATTGCTGGTGGAAAACAAAAAACAATAATATGTAGCTTTTTTCCTAAAAAATATCTTCGTTGACGACATGGTGACACTAACACAGCACATGCTTGCTTGCACATGTGGCCAAGTAACATTACATGTTACACGTCAATTGATTTGGACACAGATATTTGACAAGTGGGATGAGCATTCGTCCATGAAATTTGATTAAATCTTGGACAATAATATTGGATAAGTAGAGTGGGACTCTAGTAGCGGTGCGTTCAGCACCGCGCCCGCCTACCTCTGTAGCTCCACTCGCTGGCTTGACTTGACGGTAGGGTTGACCCTAGAGTTTTAGACCCAATCTGGAATATAGTGTGAAGTCCATAATAATGTATACATCGATCGCTATTCGACGACCTCTGTGGCACGGTGGGCGAAGGTCTGCCTGCGACGCAAGCAAGAGGTTGCAGGTTCGATTCCCGCCTTGCGACAAATATTTGTACGATCTGCTGGTATTGTTCCGGGTGTTCTGGTCGTTTTCTATGTATAATAAAATTAATAAAAAAATATCTATCTATGTAATGTATTGTATTATGTATATCAGTTATCTAGTACCCATAACACAAGCTCTGCTTAGCTTGGGGCTAGATAATGCTGTGTGAATTGTCCAGCATTATTTATATTTATCGCATCGTGAAGTTAACCATGCGGCATCTTTCCGGTTTAAATATGAATTGAAGAAATACGACTGTCTAAAAATACAACTATGATGCATAAAGGTGTCAAGAAATTAAATGAAAATCGAAACTCTAGATTTCAGGAATATATTTAAAATAAAAAAGCCGTGATCAAAATTACAGAACACTTACATTAACAAGTGACTTAAAATAATAAAAACAAGTACCCTACATACATAATTGAACATTATTATTATTATTACTACTTACTAATTAAAAATGCAATGATTAACAATAAATGAACTGTGTGTTAATTTTGAACAATTGCTCGCTTTGGTAACAAATAATAGATTGATGTCGATACCTACAGAAAAGATATTAAAAATCAAAAAATCGGAAAAATTAAAAAAAGGAATATTTTCCACAGTATCCTTACACTATTTTTGTTTTTTATTTATTTATTAATTGTAAAACAAATTCTTGTATATTTATTCATTCAAGTGATAATGTAGGAACTAATCATTATTTTTATAAAAATTTAAGCGCAGTGATAAAAAGTCCGACCAAGTGTTAGTCTTAATGTGATATGGCCAGCGCATTTGCTTTGTGGTATGAGCACCGCTACGCGGCAAAAATACATACAATGTATATAATATTATATATTAGCAAAAGGTTGCATTTAGCGCAACCGCCTAATGTTTTTCGTGTACTGTGCTGGTTGATTTGTGACGTCATCGTCCGAGTAGCTCTATGAAAAACATGACTTTCGCGCCAGCTTTTGAAGCTTGTTGCAGATCGATAGATAATGCAGTTTTCCATACAGTTGCAGACAGCAAAATATGCAGTGGTATGAAAAACTGTGCCACTTATCCTAACTAAGCTGAACTGATTAGCTTAAGAATTAATTAATTAAGCTTAGCTATTGTTCTACAACCCACTGTGCGATTACACTACCCTCCCATTCAACGGATTGAATGGTTGGGGAGACTGGGTATAAACGATTACCGTTTCCATCACATGCCACAAATATAAATACATAAAATTTGGATGGATGGAATCGACTGACAACGGCAAGATCTCAATATTGAACGCGAATTCATTTATTCCCATTCTCCCCATACATCAAACCATTAGATACGATAGTTTAGTGTAATTGCTCTCTTTACCTAACCGAGATATGACGTCATCGTTCACTAGCATCTTGGTGGGATGTATAAAATTAATATTGAACATTCATTCGGCAACTTCGTCTCTGTCTTGATATTCGTTAACTTCTTCATCTTCATCGAATATGTCGTCTTCTCCTACGGTGGCTTCCTGTAAAATTAATTCAATAAATAAATAATGCTGGACAATTCACACAGCATTACCTAGTCCCAAGCTAAGCAGAGCTTGTGTTATGGGTACTAGATAACTGATATACATAATAGAATAGAATACATAGATAGATATTTTTTATTATAAATAGAAAACGACCAGAACACCCGGAACAAATACCTGCAGATCGTACAAATATTTGTCCCGAGGTGGGAATCGAACCCGCAACCTCCTGCGTCGCAGGCGGGCCTTCAAACACCGCGCCACAGAGGTCGTCAATTCAATAAATTAATGCTATTATATTTCTAATTATAAGTGGGGGAACTGGGATCTGCACTGACATCTCGCATAGGAGTGTATTGTGCATTATCCACCTGCCTAACCAGGCCCTAACCAGCCCAGCTCCTAGAAGTACCGGAGCAGGACTTTTGGAGATTGACAGCTTCGTTTCAGCTTGGGTGTGGATGGGTTTGATGTCTCTAATAGACTTTTAAATCCCGTTTTCTGTCTGGCCTCCTCTGTGGCCGTGCAGTGTAACACAACATGTGCGAAAATACTCAAAAACCACCTATCCTATTGTCAGCTTGGCTGTGTAAGTTTGGCAGTTCCGTATATTTAAAACTGTAAGTTTACTACTGGCCTATGTCCAGCAGTGGACGTGTATGGGCTAATACTGATGATGATGATGAAAACTGTAAGTACTTTTTAGAGTAAGCTACACATGCAGAACTCAAACTCAATAACTTTATTTCTTTAGGCTTACAAAATAAGCATTTAGACAGCGAAGGCTTACTAAATGTAACGCTGGACAATCCACCATCCATTTTTATTATACATAGATAATACTGATAATAATGTTGTGTAAATTGTCCAGCATTATTTATTTTAATACCAGGAAAAAATATTGGCAGACCATACTAACATTTGCCCTAAAACGGGAATCGAACCCGCAACCTCCTGCGTCGCGGGCGGACCTTCGCCCGACGTGTCACATCAGTCTGCATGTAACTATTAAAGGCCTATAATGACCTTGTACGTACCTGGTACTGCTGGTACTCAGAGATGAGGTCCTCCATGTTGCTGGCGGCCTCCGTGAACTCCATCTCATCCATACCCTCGCCCGTGTACCAATGAAGGAAAGCCTGTGGGGAATCACAAGGTTACTTGACAACTACTAGGAAATAATTCTAACGTATTGTCTGATAAAAATACTGCAAAAAAAGGATTATTCCGGAAATCCCCCATATAGCTCGACCATAGAAATAAATTAGTTCTTAATAACCTTTAACTCGTCACCGCTGGCTGCTAGTGGTGGACCGCTCACCTCTACAATGAGAAGACTTCCCAAGCAAAAAACTTCAAATGCGATAGATTTTGCCAAAAACACTGACAGCTGTCAAATTGACATATTCTGTCAAATAGACACTATCAGATGTGACTAACAGATGGGGCTAGACAATGCTGCGTGAATTGTCCAGCATTATTTATTTATTATTTACGAGTATAGACAGAAAATAGACCGTTTCGATCAGAATTGTTAATAAATGTCAAATTATAGACGTCAAAACCAAAACCCTCATATCTTGGAAACTACTCGTGCTTCACTTCCAATTCCTAGCTGAAATTAAAGGTGCGAACAAAATCTTCATTTTTGATGACACCTGTCAAAACTTAAACTGTCATATCTCGGGAACAAAGGTTTTTTGAAGAAATTTTTCTCTATATTATAAATATTAGTATAGTTTATTATAGTGTTTATAGTTTGTCATGCAAACATCTATTGACAGCTGTCATTAAAAATGTAGATTTTATTCTTATCTTTCATTTGAGCTAGGAGCTGAAAGTCTAGCACAAGTAGTTCCCGAGATATGACAGTTTAAGTTTTGACAGGTGTCATCAAAAATGAAGATTTTGTTCGCACCTTTAATTTCAGCTAGGAATTGGAAGTGAAGCACGAGTAGTTTCCAAGATATGAGGGTTTTGGTTTTGACGTCTATAATTTGACATTTATTAACAATTCTGATCGAAACGGTCTATTTTCTGTCTATACTCGTAAATAATAAATAAATAATGCTGGACAATTCACGCAGCATTGTCTAGCCCCATCTGTTAGTCACATCTGATAGTGTCTATTTGACAGAATATGTCAATTTGACAGCTGTCAGTGTTTTTGGCAAAATCTATCGCATTTGAAGTTTTTTGCTTGGGAAGTCTTCTCATTGTAGAGGTGAGCGGTCCACCACTAGCAGCCAGCGGTGACGAGTTAAAGGTTATTAAGAACTAATTTATTTCTATGGTCGAGCTATATGGGGGATTTCCGGAATTTGTTTTCCTGAAATCCCCCATGAGACTGATCAATTCGATTTGGGGGATTTCCGGAAAAAAATTCCGGAAATCCCCCACGTGGGGTATTTCCGAAATAATCCCAAAAAAACACGGGTGATTCATTTGGATATACTTTTTTAAATTTAAAAAAGAAATTGATAAAAATCAATTTAACGGATAATTTTTATTATTATACAAAAGAACTATTCTTTACGTTTATATTTTAAAGATTATTTGGTTCAAATGTTGGCCGTAACTCCGGTTAAAATAGTCCATTCTACCGTTCCAATTTTCGATGACGCGAAATGCGCCAAATGGCGAGAATAGACAACGTTAAGAGCCTATACAACCTCAACTTTTTGCGAAAAGGATAGACTTAGGATTTTGCGTTTATAGCTCGTTTATAGAAGCGGGACAGGGCATGCCAAAACAACGCGACGCAAGCCCAAAAATCAAGTTTTAGCTTATTATCTATTCATTAAGACTTTATTTGAAAAAACCGAAACATATGAAATGTTCTTTATACTTAGTTCTATTACCATACTGTCGCGGCGCATCCGAACGGCCATCGGAACAGTGCGGTGTTTCCGAACACATTTTTTCATGTATAAATTCAATATGGCGACTATCACAAAACAACTCGTTTTCGCCTGGTCACTAACTACTCAATGTAACATTTTATACAATACAAATTTCTAAACTCTTGATGAAATCTTTCATTTGGCACCACCCGAAAAGTAGCCGAAACATTTTGGACCTTCAGAGCCGACTACAACGGACCTACGCACGCACAACCATTGTCGGTGCCAACGGTCATTCGAGGACAAAGACATTCCTTTTGAAGACAAAGAAGATTTCCAAGAGACGGAGAGAGCGCTGTCCTGAGGCACACAACCGATCACTACGAAGACGGTACGGCCAGCCCTCTATCCTATCCAGAAACGCCTATCCCTACTTGTTTTAACATCCGTGGTAAACTGTTTCAGTGTTTGAGCCGCAGTGAGTTTCCTCGTTAGCAAGTGTCTAGCAGTGTGTGCCGTTGCCAGCATCAGCTGCCGCTTACAAAACGTGAGTACTCCACCTTTCACTAAACCTCCAGGATGCCTAATAGGGAAAGGTCTCTTTCTCCTTCATGTAAAATAACCGTTACGAGTGATGACGCTACAAACCTACTTTTACGCGATCTTGTTAAAAAGCGCTCTATTGTCAAAGGCCGACTTACACGCTTCTCTAACTATTTAAATGCAATAAATACCGACGGAATTTTGCCCAAAAAAACTTGCGTAGAACTAAAAATACGTATCAAAGCAGTCGAGAGTTTATTTAGCGAATTTAACAGTCTTCAGTCACAATTAGAAGAAAACGTCTTGGCTGTTGACTTTGAAGAACAAGTTAATCAACGTGATTCTTTCGAGGATACTTATTACGAAACTCTGGCTAGGGCAGAATGTATGCTTACTAGTGGAGAGGTTACCGCGAGTTCCAAGAAGGCAACCAGTGAGTTTTGTAACGTCAAATTGCCAACGATCACCATACCTACCTTCGATGGTTCATACGAGCGGTGGCTAGAATTTAGGGACACCTTTCAGTCGCTTATTCATAACACAGATCACATCACCGCAATCCAAAAGTTTCACTACCTAAAATCGTCACTAAAGGGCAGTGCAGCGTTGGTGATCGAGTCAATTGAGTTCTCAGCTGCAAACTACGATGTAGCATGGGAACTGCTGCTCACTAGATATGACAATAGCAGGCTGTTGGTTCATAATCACGTCAAATCGCTGTTCAACATTCCATCTTTGACAAAAGAGGCACCAGATTCATTGCGAACACTTATCGACACAGTTTTAAAGAATTTACGAGCTTTGAAACTGCTCGGTGAACCCGTGGACTACTGGGACACTCTAATAATATACATAATTGTCACTAAATTAGATAAAATCACTGAACGCGAGTGGGAACAGCATAAGTCCCTATTTCTTAAGAAATCTGGTGACTCCAAGTCAACGATGAAGGTTGAAGTCTTACTAAACTTCTTGAGGGACAGGGCGGACATGTTAGAAACATTACTAGTGTCACACGCAAGCTCAAGCCATCAAAAACAAAGCGTAAACACACGCAGTAGTAATAAAGTGCACTGTAACGTTTCTACCAACAATCCGTCCGGTCAATCAAAGAAGTCACTGTGTTCACTTTGCACTAAATCTAATCATCCACTTTATGCGTGCCAAACCTTTCTCGGTTTAGATAGGAAGGATAAGCTAGAACACATAAAACAAACACATTTATGCGAGAACTGCTTGCGCGCTGGGCATGCACTGACTGACTGTCGGTTCGGTCCGTGTAGGAAGTGCACCAAAAAGCACAATTCGCTAATTTGCGACAGCGAAGTTAGTGCAGGTGTCACTCCTCCGGCCCCAACTGATAACGTGAAGTCAGTTTCTATGCACGCGTCCCTCCCCGCGCCGCAGTTCACCCCGACACAGCCTGATCCATCAATTAAAACATTAGATGCACACACTGACGTTCTATGCGCTAATTATCAATGTGTGAAACCGGTCCTGTTATCTACGGCCGTAGTGGAGGTCAAAGATAGGTATAACAACTACCACACTACGCGCGCGCTTCTCGATTCGGGTTCGGAGCGTTGCATCATTACATTACGCAATCATTATGCGATAAATTAGGCATCAAATTAATACAGTCCACTCAAGAAATACGAGGGGTAGGAAACTCGATCTCACAATCAACAAAAATATGCGACGTTGATGTTAGGTCGTGTACAAACTCCTACAGTATGCGATTAAAATGTTTTGTTATAAAAAACATTGCATCACCATTGCCGGCGATACCCGAACAATATGCGAAGTTCGGTATCCCTGGTAACATTCAATTAGCTGACCCTGAATTTTATAAATCTCGAACAATCGATATCTTAATAGGCGCGGATATATTTTGGGATTTATTAAGCGAGGGAAAAATGCGTTTACCTAAAGGTCCCTTCCTACAAAACACACAGTTAGGGTGGGTCGTATCGGGTCCTTTAAATATTATGCGAAAAAAGAGTTACATGCGATGTAATTTCACCCAGTCGGCCGATGAACAATTACGTAAGTTCTGGGAGCTTGAGGAAGTACCTACGCTTAGTGATACACGGTCTGAGGACGAAAAGGCCTGCGAAGAACATTTCGTCAAAACTACGATCCGCAATAATGACGGAAGGTTTTGCGTGAACATACCTTTTAAATCCTCACCACAAAGCTTAGGCGAAACTTACCCTCAAGCCCTAAATCGGTTTCTAGCATTGGAAAAGCGATTACAACGCGATCCTGAGTACAAAAGGTTATACAGCGACTTCATACAAGAGTACGTAGCCTTAGGTCACATGACGCGTATTGACTCTTACAAAGTACCTAACTTTTTCTTGCCGCATCACGGCGTACTACGCGAACATAGCACAACCACTAAGCTAAGGGTGGTATTCAATGCCAGTGCCGCTTCGAGTACCGGAGTCTCACTCAATGAGCTACAGCTAGCCGGGCCTGCTATTCAGGGCGACTTGTTCAGCATCTTACTACGCTTACGACTACGTAAATACGTCGCGTGCGCGGATGTTGAAAAAATGTACCGTCAAGTGGAGATAGCCGAAAATCAGCGGGATCTTCAATTGATTGTGTGGCGAGAGCATCCTTCGCATGAAATAGGTATTTACCGGCATGATAGGCTAGTATACGGAACCGCTTCGGCAGCTTTTATGGCCTGTAGGTCCCTAAAAGAAACCGCAGCTAGTTATCCTGATCCTAAAGTTAAAAGAATTATAAACGAAGATTTTTACGTCGATGATTTAATCACATGTTCCGATGATAAAGCCGAGCTACTCGATTTATGCGAAAAAACTTACAATGTTTTACAATCGGGCTGCTTTCCATTGCGAAAATGGATTCTCAATTTTAATTGTGATGATCACGAGTTTCACTCAAAAATATTTAATGGTACAAAGCCATTAAATCTAGACGAGTCATTTCATTGCAAAACATTAGGTATAGGATGGAACAATTCTTCGGATGAATTTCATTTTAAAACGGGATTTAAAAAGGAGAAAATTTTAACGAAACGATCAATTTTGTCTCATGTTTCGCAAATATTCGACCCTTACGGTTTGCTTAGTCCCACTATCATGATTGCGAAAATATTGTTACAAAAACTATGGCTATTAAAATTAGGCTGGGACGACCCCTTGCCGCATGACGTCACGCAATTGTGGAACCGGTTTTCCAACGATCTGACCATGCTCGAGTCGGTACGAGTGCCGCGGTACGCTGTAGGTAGCAACCCTACCCATGTACAGCTGCATATCTGTACCGATGCGTCTCAAGTTGCGTACGGGGCTGCCGCTTATCTTCGCACGATTAGCGATGATAGCAACGAAGCTAGTGTTAGATTTCTATGTTCCAAGGGCAAGGTCGCGCCGTTGAAACCAGTCAGTATTCCACGGATGGAGCTACTCGCCGCTTTATTAGGGGCTCGTTTGTATAAAAAAATAATCGAGTCGCTTGATTACAAATTTGACAAAATAGTCTTTTGGACGGACTCCACTATCGTATTGGGATGGTTACGTATGGCCCCCAATTTATTAAAAACTTTCGTACAAAATAGGGTGTGGAGTCTGTCGCAAGCATCATCTAAAATAAATTTCATTCACAGATTCCTCATATTAATCAGCTACAACATTATGCAGCTCGACGCAAGGCCCTATTGTTCTCGGCCGCCGCGCGGGCGCGTATATCTACAGCGTTTCGGGACACGAGACCAGTGACGCTTATACCAGACGAACCTCGTCAGCATGCGCCGCGCGCCACACCTCATCACCTGGCTCACCGGCGGCGGAGCGCCATTCCTTCGGCTGCCCGGCTCGAGAACACTCGCCCGCTTAACTTTATTTTAATAACTTCTCTCGTCTGTTCATATTTCATTTTTTATTATATTACAAGTTTGCTTTTTATTAAACGCATGTATGAGCGTACTTACTGTAAAACTCAATAACTCTTTTCCTTCTACTTCACGCGGCGAGAAGCCACTTACCTACTCCCGAGGCAGTTATACATTGGCAACCATAAACCGGTTGCCATAAACTGGTGACCCTTACGTAGAAGACGCGAAGATCACATCCCACCGGATTACCGGTGCATGGGAACAGTTCGAGTTGGTGATCAAGAAAGTACGAGAAGGAATTCGCAGTTTACGCTTCAACCGCATAAGGCCGTATTGGATTTCACGCAAGTTTTTGAATATTTATTTTCTTTGTGATGGCGAATGACACTCAGCCTAGTGCTTCTTTACCCAAGTCATCGTCTGATTTGACAGACGCCCTTATGGACATTTTAGGGAAAAATGTAGATAATGTCCGAGTAAAAGTACCACCATTTTGGAGCGAGAAACCCGCCATATGGTTCGCTCAAATAGAAGCACAGTTTGAGTTAGCTAGAATTACCACAGATGCCACTAAATATTATACCGTAGTTGGTAACCTTGATGCCCAGGTTATTGCAGAGTTAGACGATATCATTGCAAACCCGCCTGCCACTGACAAGTATGGAAAATTAAAAGCCGAGCTAATTAAGCGTTTGTCAGCTTCACAGGAGAAGAAAGTACGCCAGCTCCTGGTACACGAGGAGCTGGGTGACCGCAAGCCGTCAGCTTTCCTGCGGCACCTGCAGAGCCTAGCCGGTCCAGGGGTCCCGGAGGATTTCCTGCGCACGATCTGGACGAGCCGGCTGCCAACCAACCTGCAGACAATTGTGGCTTCGCAGGCTGATACATCCATGGAGGCGGTGGCATCCCTAGCTGACCGGGTAATGGAGATCGTCCCGGGGAACCCGGTAGCCCAGGTAGCCAGCACATCAGCGGCATCGCCGGACTGTTTCGAGGTAATGCGTAAAGAAGTAGCTACTCTTACTCAGAAAATAGGCGAGTTGTCCAATAGAATGGATGGTGGTCCCCGCAGCAGAGGCGGCTACAGAAGAAGGTGGAACGGTAATAATCGAAGATTTAACAGGTCTCGTTCCCGTAGCCAGCCCAGGTCTCATGCCTTCAAGAAAGAGAATGACAGCCCTATCTGCTGGTACCACGCTAAGTATAGAGACAATGCTTTACACTGTGATCAACCCTGCAACTACACATCCAACAAGCAAGCGGAAAACTCCAAAGCCAGTCGCTAACGACGGAGAGCGACTGCTGCAGTATTTCCAGCCGTCTATTTGTCACAGATCTCCACTCCAAGAAACATTTTCTCGTAGATACTGGTTCGGATTTATGCGTTTACCCTCGCAGCTACCTCCGCGAGCGCCGTGCCAGAGTTAACTACGATCTTTCCGCAGCGAACAGTACTACCATATCTACATATGGCTACTTACCCCTGCAACTGAACCTTGGACTGCGGAGAGACTTCAGCTGGAAGTTCATTGTCGCGGACGTGTCGAAGCCAATCATTGGGTATGATTTTCTTTCTTTTTACAACCACATGGTCGACTGCCGCAACAATAGACTGGTCGATGGTGTTACCAACCTTTCAGTTCTTGCAGCAACAGCAAATACAATTGACATACCAAGTGTCAAGGCACTCTCAGGTTCATCGGATTACCACGAGTTACTAAAGCAGTTCCCCGAGATAACCCGACCAGCTGGTACTCATCGACAGGTACAGCATTCTACAGTTCATTTTATTAACACTACGCCTGGACCGCCTGTATTCTGCCGACCTCGAAGACTCGCACCTGATCGCCTGAAGATTGCGAAGGCAGAGTTCGAGGCCATGCTCAAGGAAGGAACTGCGCGTTGTTCCAGTGGTCCATGGGCATCCCCACTTCACCTCGTACCCAAAAAGGACCAGACCTGGAGGCCTTGTGGTGATTATCGCGCACTGAAGTGAAGTGAACACGAAGAACATCTTCGCATCCTGTTTTCCCGCCTGAACGAGAACGGCGTAGTCATCAACGTCCAGAAATGTACGTTTGGTCAACCTCAGGTAACTTTCACGGGTTATTCTGTCTCAGGAGAAGGTTTGAAACCACTCGAGGATAAGGTACAGGCCATATTAAACTTTCCTCCACCTCAGACGGTCAAAGGCCTTAGAAGATTCCTAGGAATGCTGAATTTCTACCGACGTTTCCTGAAGAATGCAGCAGAGTTACAGGCGCCACTCAATGATCTCTTGGTAGGAAACGATATGAAAGGTTCTAAACCCGTTTCCTGGACTCCGAAACTCCTAGATATTTTCCAGCTTTGTAAGGAAAGCCTCTCAGATGCTGTCATGCTAGTCCACCCAGTTCCAGGAGCGAATCTGGCACTAGTGACCGATGCATCAAATGTTTCCCTAGGAGCCGTGCTTCAACAGCGTATCGAAAACGCTTGGCAACCCCTGGCATTTTTCTCGAAGAAGATGAGCCCCACACAGCAACGTTACAGCGCATACGACCGTGAACTTCTTGCCGTGTACGAGTCCGTTAAGCACTTCAGACACATGGTAGAAGGTCGTCACTTCACGATATTCACGGACCATAAACCGCTGATATTCGCATTTCAGCAGAAAGATCAAAAAGGTTCCCCGCGCCAAATCAATCAACTATATTTTATTTCACAGTTCACGACAAACGTAGAGCACATCTCCGGACAAGAAAACGTCGTCGCGGATACTTTGTCTCGGATAGAAGCTGTCAGCGTGCCGGTAGACATCAAAGATCTCGCTTTTTCACAGAAAGACGATCCTGAGCTACAGTATCTCCTAAAGGGTAACTCTTCCCTGCAGCTTGAGAAGGTAACACTTTCAGACATACCTATTTACTGCGACGTTTCCATGCAGAAACCTCGTCCCTTCGTAGCAGCTGCCCACAGAAAACAGATCTTCGAGACGCTACACAGTCTGAGCCATCCAGGAGCCAAGGCTTCCATGAGATTGGTTAGTGAACGTTTTATTTGGCCAGGTCTCAAGAAAGATATTCGTGTTTGGGTCAGAGAGTGCGTTCCATGTCAAAAATCTAAGGTAACGAGGCACACCATAGCTCCTGTCGGAAATTACGGTCTACCTGATGCAAGATTTTCTGAAGTCCACATCGATTTAGTCGGTCCTCTTCCCGTTTCCTCAGGTTTCAAATATTGCCTGACTGCGGTGGATAGGTATACCAGGTGGCCAGAAGTAATTCCTCTTTCTGACATTACAGCCGAAACTGTTTCCCGAGCATTCCTGCTGAACTGGATCTCCCGCTACGGGTGCCCGAAGAAGATTGTCACAGATCAAGGCAGACAATTCGAATCCCGACTATTCCACAGCTTAGCCAAGCTCTGCGGCATTAAACTCGCGAGGACAACGGCCTATCACCCTTCGTGTAACGGTATGATTGAGCGCATGCATCGCACAATGAAAGCAGCTATCATGACACATGGCGGTAAGGACTGGATTTCTTCTTTACCCATAGTCCTCCTTGGACTCCGGACCGCCTGGAAGGAAGACCTACAATGTTCTTCGGCAGAGCTGGTATATGGAGAGCAGCTACGCGTTCCTGGTGAATTTTTCACAACTATGTCTACTCAGGTGGAGTATCCTGATTTTATTTCTCACTTGCGCCAGAAGATATCTCAGCTACGTCCCAGCCCAGCTGCTCATCACGGACAGCACAAGGTGTTTGTGCACAAGGACCTAGCCAGTACATCACATGTATTTTTAAGGCAAGATATATTACGTGGATCACTTGAACCACCCTATACAGGCCCTTATAAAGTCATTTCTAGAAGCGCAAAGACTATAGACATTGAAATTCGAGGGAAAGCTGTGAAAGTCTCTATAGACAGAGTCAAACCAGCTTACATCAGCCAGAACGACATAGAAACTGCAATAAATTCAAGTCCGCCAGCTGACACTGCGCCGCAAACCCAAGTTCCTATGTTAAGCCCAGATACGAATACTTTACGTACCACAAGATCGGGCCGGATAGTAAAACCTCCGGTTCGCTTCAATACTCCGTATTATTCGTAAGGGGGTCCTGTGGAGTCTGTCGCAAGCATCATCTAAAATAAATTTCATTCACAGATTCCTCATATTAATCAGCTACAACATTATGCAGCTCGACGCAAGGCCCTATTGTTCTCGGCCGCCGCGCGGGCGCGTATATCTACAGCGTTTCGGGACACGAGACCAGTGACGCTTATACCAGACGAACCTCGTCAGCATGCGCCGCGCGCCACACCTCATCACCTGGCTCACCGGCGGCGGAGCGCCATTCCTTCGGCTGCCCGGCTCGAGAACACTCGCCCGCTTAACTTTATTTTAATAACTTCTCTCGTCTGTTCATATTTCATTTTTTATTATATTACAAGTTTGCTTTTTATTAAACGCATGTATGAGCGTACTTACTGTAAAACTCAATAACTCTTTTCCTTCTACTTCACGCGGCGAGAAGCCACTTACCTACTCCCGAGGCAGTTATACATTGGCAACCATACTCCGGTTGCCATATAGGGTAATGGAAATTAACGAAATTACTAAGGGCTTGCCTTGGAAACATATAACAGGTACCGAAAATCCAGCCGATTTAGTATCACGTGGCGAGCACTTGCCGGACCTGGCTTCCTCGGCACTGTGGTGGGAAGGACCGCCTTTCCTACGCAGGTTCGATTTTAATTGCGACGAGTTGACATCGGAAAACAGTTCAATTGTGATGCAGGACGACTTACCCGAGGTAAAATCAACTACAGTGAACGTTTTCCACACCACAAAAAACGAGATATTTCCGTTTTCTAGGTTCTCTCAGTTCGAACGAATGAGGCGTTCCTTTGCGTACGTACTTCGGTTTGTTTATAATATGCGAAATAAACTAAATCCCAAGTCGGGATCGCTCACAGTAGATGAACTGAGAGATTCAGAGCTGAGATTGGCGAAAATATCGCAATTGGAATCCTTTAGCGAAGAATATGCGTTAATTAATGCTAATAAATCATTAAAAAAGACACCGAGTCTTTATAAATTAAATACGTTTCTCGACAACGACAAAATAATGCGTGCCGGCGGTAGATTAACGAACTCTAGTGTATACGATTTCGATAAAAAACACCCTATTTTATTAAGTGCAAAACATCGATTTTCAGTTTTGCTCATGCGACACGAACACCGACGATTGCTTCATGCCGCTCCTCAGGCGCTTCTATACGACGTTCGTCAACGTTGGTGGCCTGTTGGGGGGAGAAATCTCGCGCGCAAGATAGTGAATGACTGCGTTGTGTGTAAGCGACTGAAAGGTAAAACTTTGAATCCCATAATGAGTAGTTTACCCAATAATCGTTTAACGCCTACCTACCCGTATAATCAATGTGGGGTAGATATGGCAGGGCCTATACTTACTTTGAACCGAAGAGGCAGGGGTGCTAGATTGCAAAAATCTTACGTCTGCTTATTCGTTTGCTTTGTGACTCGCGCGGTGCACTTGGAGCTTGTTAGTGACTTATCCACGGAAGCATACATTCTCGCCCTAAAAAGATTCATTTCGCGGCGCGGTAAACCTCACACAATACACTCGGACAATGGGAAAAATTTCGTTGGTACCTCTAATGAATTAAAACGTTTTTTACAAGTTTGCTCACCTGACATAACTGAATTTGCAGTCAGTCAATCAATTAATTTTAAATTCATTCCCCCCTACTCACCACATTTTGGAGGTTTATGGGAAAGTGGAGTAAAATCGTGCAAACTCCACTTATCACGCATTGTCGGCAACGCTCATCTGACATTCGAGGAGTTTACCACGGTTTTAACTCAAGTAGAAGCAATACTTAACTCCCGTCCTTTATCCCCACTCTCATCTGATCCCAATGACTACCTTCCTCTCACTCCAGCACACTTCCTAGTTGGCCGACCGCTTACTTCACCGGTATACCAGGACATGCGAGGCGACTCTGGGACACTACTCAACCGGTTTCAGCGAGTCGAGCTGATCAGGCACAACTTTTGGACACGATGGGCGAAGGAATACATCTCTGAGATGCAAACAAGGTGCAAATGGAGAGAAAATGTCGACAGCCTTGAGCCAAACACTCTCGTGGTTATCAAGGACGACAAGCTTCCCCCACTGAAGTGGTCTCTCGGAAGAATAGTTCGCACCATCAAAGGCAATGATGGCATATCACGTGTGGCTGACATCAGGATAGCTTCGGGCATCATAAGGCGCAGCTACCCAAAGATCTGTCCACTATTCATGGAGGAGGATCCATCGACGACGGGGTGACAAGACGCAACCTACAACTTGGAGCTGGTGCTTCCAAGGCCGGGGGCATGTCGCGGCGCATCCGAACGGCCATCGGAACAGTGCGGTGTTTCCGAACACATTTTTTCATGTATAAATTCAATATGGCGACTATCACAAAACAACTCGTTTTCGCCTGGTCACTAACTACTCAATGTAACATTTTATACAATACAAATTTCTAAACTCTTGATGAAATCTTTCATTTGGCACCACCCGAAAAGTAGCCGAAACACATACTTATTCTCAAAATCTTAACTACTGTATTTATTGATAAATAAGGGTTTTAGTAAAAATTTAGAGGTAACTTTGCGATTTTTTTCTATCGAGAAAATTTTATGGAGTCGTGTTTTCGAAACATATGATAGATAGAGAAAGTCCTGAACTTTACCTTATATAAATTTCAAAAGAAGAGATCGCTTCTAAGCGATAAGGCCGCCCATTGTACTTGACTCATGTAAATGTTTTTTTGTAATGTTCTTTTCTGGTGTACAATAAAGCATTTTTGTATTGTATTGTATTTCAAAGTTAAATATTTAGTAGATTGGAAGATATTTAGATCTGACGGAGTCGATTTGAGGTAGTATAGGCCCTTAAGTAGAATTATTATTAGAAATTCTATTACCATGCTTATTCTCAAGATATTTACTTCTGTATATATTGAGAAATTAAGGTTTAGCAAAAATTTAAAAGTAACTTTGGGATTTTTTCCTATCGAGAAAAATTTATGGAATCATGTTTTTGAAACATATGATCGATAGAGTCCTGAACTTTACCATGTATAAATTTCAAAATTAAACATAATGGTTTCGAAGATATTTCGATATAACGGAGTTGATTTGAAGGCTTCGGCGACAGCTGCTCGCAAATTCAATTCGTAAATTATTGTGTTCCGTAATACCAAAAATGATGACAAAAAAACTTTTTGTATTTTCGACATGGTGTTGTTATTCTGTAACTAGACAGTATAAGCTATGTTCCTTATCAAACAAAACGTAAGGTATTGTTGTTTTTAATAAAGATCCTACGATCCTACGTTCCGGTTTTTAATACAAAACAAATAGGACGAAAACATGTCATTTTCGACGTAGTTAAATGCAATTTTGCATATTTTTGCTTACATTTCATTAAAGGTGTATATTATTAAGAAAAACCAGGGCCCTAGATAAATACTATTCGTATAGGAAAAACAACACGATATGGTAGAAATATGCCCGAATCACAAATCATTTTGGTAGTACATTTTGTATGTGCAAACCATCATCCGCAGGCCTCTAAGTAGAATTGTTATTAGAAATTGTATTACCATGCTTATTCTCAAGATATTAACTTCTGTATTTATTGAGAAATTAAGGTTAAGGAAAAATTTAGAGGTAACTTTGCGATATTTTCCTTTCGAGAACATTTTATGGAATCATGTTTTTGAAACATAATATGATCGATAGAGTAATTCCTGAACTTTACCATAAATAAATTTCAAAGATAAATATTTCGTAGTTTGGAAGATCCCTAAGGGAAGGCAGGTCGTCCATTTTAGGTGTTATAAAACGAAAAAGTAAGACTGACCTTCCTACGGAACATAGCTGTGAACTGCTCGGAGATCCGCTTGAAGATTTCTTGGATAGCGGTTGTGTTGCCGATGAAAGTGGCAGACATCTTGAGTCCACGCGGGGGCATATCACATACAGCTACCTTCAGGTTGTTGGGAATCCATTCCACGAAGTAGCTGCAAGAGAAAATAATATTTAAGAACCTATACTATGACGCCATTTTGGGAAAAGGATAGGCATAGGATTTCGCGTTTATATAAGCGGGAAAGGGAAGAGCAACGTAAGCCGAAAAATCAAGTTTTTGGGGATGATTTATGAATTAGGCATATAGTCAAAAAACGCAACATAAAAATTTGACTGTTTCATAATTTATAAAATGGTCCTAAGGACAAATTCATTAATTAATTTTAAGTGCTAAACCCTAGTTTTAAGCCTACTAATAAAATTAACTGTATAATTGTCTTAAGACGAATAGTAAGGCAAATGACCTTGGACCTTTCCGCGCGCCTTTATGCAGCAAAGAGTGCTTGTTTTCGGTTCAGCATACTACGTAGTGCCATAATCAACCAAATAATCACCAATCCTCTGCGGTTGGGCGACGTGTAACTGGTCAGGTTTAAATCACAGATTTTGTAGGTGCAAATACGTTTTTACGTTTGATTTCATTAATTTGACTGCTTTTCGAAGCTAATGGACCTCCAAGCGGTAGGTATGAACTATGTGAATCACTATACTGAATTTGGTACTAATCGAATTTGAGACGCCGATAAAAAGTGGGTTCGAAGCCGCTACACATACACTATAACTAACAGTATGACAACTACACTATGATTAACAGCAAATATTTGGAACCTCCAAGGGACCTTTCAGGATGTGTGTTACAGGATATAAAAATTTCAGAGGTTCACAATCAATATTTTAGTCGGAAAACGGGTTCGAAAACACCTAATTTTCTTGTTTTTGGATTAATAAATGAATTGAATGATAAAATGTTCTTTATACTTAGTTCAATAACCCTGATTATTCTCAAATTAACTTCTGTATTTATTGAGAAACAAGCGGTTCGCTTCAGCTTCGCACGGCTATATTCTATAGCCTATAATAGCCTCAGTGATAATGTAGCTTTCTAATGGCAAAAGAATTTTTAGAATGTACTCTACTGCTTTCTTATTTTCTATAGAGCGCATGTGAAGCGAAATAAATTCGAAATTCAATAAGTGCGAATGAGAAAGTGTTTTCTGTATTCAAACAAGATAGCTTGTTTGAATTGCCGGTCGGATATCTCGTCATGCCAGCCTGAACGACATCATCCTGCGGGCCTTTGCCACCGGCTAACGTACCAGCTATTCTCGAACCGAATGGTCTGTTGCGTGACGATGGTAAGAGGCCCGACGGCATGACTCTAGTCCCATGGGAGTTGGGGAGGCCTATTGTGTGGGACGCTACATGCGTCGACACACTCGCGCTTTCCCATCTTCCTAGGACTTCCGTGAGGGCTGGTGCGGCGGCAGATTTGGCCGAAGATCTCAAGAGGCGTAAATATGCAGGTCTCGACAAAGCCTACGCATTTGCTCTCCTTGGAGTCGAGACCCTAGCTCCGTGGGGCACCGAGGCTCTCCGGGTTTGCAAAAAATTATCCGAGCGTCTGGTATATGCGACGCGTGACCCGAGAGCTGGTGAGTATCTGGCACAGTGCATCAGCATTCCCATACAGCGGGGCAATGCAGCCAGCGTCTTGGGCACGCGTGCGACTGGTATTGATATGGATCAGTTGAGCTACCTGTAGATTGTTTGCAACAGTTTGCAGATAGTTCAATTGTTTTAATTTAAGTCTATCATTTGATTGTAATTTTCATTTTAGCATGTTTTTTTTTGAAACTTTACTTGACATCAGCTCTATAGAATTAGTTTTGTATATAGTTATAAATATTTCTTATTTTTTCCAACGCTAAAAATGTTTGAGATACGCTGATCTAGAGTCATTCACCTGACTTACGTGGCGATTCAACGACGTTACCATTGTCATAGTAAAGCAATTGGTTAGCAGGATTGGGTCATAGACCACGGTTACCTTGAGTTTTTGTTCTGTATCGCCATGACCTGGTCGTCGACCTCCCTCATCGACAAACGGCCTCGGAAGATGGTGGCCACTGTAAGATAGCGGCCGCGTCTCGGGTCGCATGCTGTCATCATGTTACCAGCGTTGAACATCTGGGGACGAGATACTACATAAACATTTCGTTTTTGGGGTAAACGTGTACTTGAGTGGAGACCACGACTCGGCAAACGTAGTATAGGACGCCCTCCGACCAGATGGGATGACGATTTGCGAAAGACTGCTGGCAGATGCTGGATGCGGCAAGCTGAAGACTGGGCGCTATGGTGAGCACCATTAGGGGGGCCTATGTCCAGCTGATATAGGCTGATGATGATAAAGATTTTAGGGTTCCGTAACCAAAGGGTTATTAGGCTCATTAGGGGAGGGATATGTCCAGCTGTGGACTTATATAGGCCGATGATGATGATGAACCAAAGGGTAAAACGGGACCCTGTTACTAAGACTCCGCTGTCCGTACGTCTGTCTGTCTGTCTTTCTGTTCACCAGGATGTATCTCATGAACCGGTAACTTAGACCAGGGGTCGGCAACCTTATCAAGCCTAAGAGCTAATTCTAAAATAATTTACTCCTGAAGGGCGCATGTAGGTTGACGCAAAAAAATGTTATACAAGGACAAGACAAGATGTTTATTTATTACATGAGGCATAGGTACATACAGTCACTAACTACCTAATTATTAGTGTGATCCTTGGCCTTGCATTTCCTCCGACAGCTTGATGAAATCTGGCTCATAATTTTGAAGTACCTGTCCTAATAAAATGGTCCAAATTTACATCGGTCATTCTGCTTCTACATTTAGATTTCAAGTGCTTCATTGTCGAAAATTTGGATTAGCATGCGTATCATCATCATCATTATCAGCCTACATCAGTCCACTGCTGGACATAGACCTTCCCTAATGAGCGAGCGCCATAGTGCCCTGTATGCGTATGTTGATGCACTATACGCGTGTATTTTAAGCGATAATGCTCTTAAAATGGGATATTTATTTTCATCAACAATATTCCAAAAGTTGTTGTCCCTCATGTACCTACGATTTCAGGCTCAAGTCGTTCTTCCTAGTTATTATTTCCAGCTCTATTTCATCGTAATTTTCTATGCAAAAATAGTTTTTGATCTTTTCCGAAACATCACCACGAATGCGAATGGTTTAATTATGAACTGCTCGAGATTCTTAAATTGTTGGAAACGAGAATTGAATTCGTCCAAAAGTGTATCTAGGTACTCGTAAATGTGGGGCAAAAGAAGTGGTAGGTATCAATATCATTATCACATAATTACGTTCATGTGATCGAAAATTTTCTTCACATTTGGGAAGTGTGAAATTGAATTTCTCAGTAAATGGGATTTCCATAGAGTCAGTTTGGCTTTCAATGTATTTACTGATTCAACCATTTTCGCAACATGACGATTTTTTCCTTGCATTTCCAGGTTCAGTTCATTTAGTTTTATCGTTACATCAGTGAGAAAGGCCAAATCTACAAGCCACGAATGCATTCGTGGCTTGTAGATTTGGACTTTCTCACTTTTTGCAGCTGGAGGGCGCATCAAAAAGTTGGCGCGGGCGCACGTGCGCCCGCGGTCACAGCGTTGCCGACCTCTGACTTAGACAGTTGAAATTTTCACAGATGTTATATTACTGTTGCCGCTATAAAAACAAATACTAAAAAACAGAATAAAATAAATATTTAAGGGGGCCGGTTCCTTACAACAAACTAGATTTTTTGCAGTTTTATGGATAATGATACGGAACCCTTCGTGCGCGGGTCCGACTCGCACTTGGCCGGTTTTTACTATTATAGTTCCTACACAGCACACTAAGTTACCAAAAAATTTTGACGGGACTCGAACCCAGGCCCCACTCAGCTCAGTACGGTTTTGCTCTAACCAACTAAGCCATGAAATCACTTCTCGCCTCATCGAAAATCTTTGGGAGTTCTTATGGACAATAAAACTTTTAAAACTCATGGTTATTAACATGGACATCTAAAGGACAAGTCCGAAAAAAATTATTTTATTTTATTTATTTTATTTTATTTTATTTGGAGAACAAACAGTTGTAATCACTATTTATATAAACTTACACTATAACTTCTAACCATTGATGTGTCCTCGCATATAATAGCTAAAAAGACTGCTTGCTTGCGGAGGAAAAATAGAGACACAGCTTTCTCTTGGTAACAATAGTAAATTATTGAGAAAAAAGGAAGTAAACTAAGAAAAAAATTCACAAAATTTTAAAATTACTAACAAAAAATTATACAAGACAAGAACTGATGAGAAGAAAAAAAAAACATAATATATAAAAGTAACAAATAATAATGACCTGATGTGTTAAGATGCTAACGCATCAAACCAACGCTTTGTCAGCTTGTTTGTTTAGGTACTTATTTCAGTGTGTTCGGAGGGATGCGGAACGCACGCGTCTACAACCGCACTCACCCTGAAGTCCCTCGTTAAGGGATGAAACGTTGGTGTTCTTCCAACACAAATAAGGTTCGTAGTTAACCCGTTTACATCCGTAATGAGTTCTTTATACGGACAGGGTTTTAAAACAACATCTTCAAAAAACCCTATCGAAAATCCCTTCAACGGGTAACCAAATCGGTCCCTGATACTAGGTAACAATTTCGAAAGTAACTCTAGTCTGTCTGTCTGTTGCCATTTTACTTCAAAACGGCTGCACAGATCTCAGTGAAATTTGGCAGGGAGGTAAATGGTATTCCGCGTCTATTTAAATATCCTTACGCAAGCGGCCCTTAATCTATATCTAAGTCAAAATGTAGTATTTCTTACTTGGCTCATTAGCTCCGGCACAGTCTGAGGCCGATAGTCGAATGAGTTCTTTGCAGTTAGCGGCGCGAAACCTGAAATAAAATTAACGTTTATAACCGACATTGAAAAAAGGAAGGACGTTCTATGTTTGGCAGTATGAAATAAATAAATAATGCTGGACGATTCACACAGCATTATCTAGCCCCAAGCTAAGCAGAGCTTGTGTTATGGGTACTAGATAACTGATATACGTAATACAATACATGGATAGATAGATATTTTTTAATATACATATACGACCTGACCAACCGGAACAAAAACCTGCAGATCGTTTAAATATTTGTCCCAGGCAGGAATCGAACCCGCAACCTCTTGCGTCACAGGCAGATCTAATACCGAACTACGATCCCCATGCGCATGCGCAGCGTGGGGATTATGGGCATTACCCCCATGAGATAAATAAGGCGTTTATCAAGGCTCCCCTTGATAAACGCCCGCGTCCGCTGCTCAGGCCTCCGCCTTCGTCCAGCAGTGGACCATTAAAGGCTGTTGACGTTGAGTGTATTGGTATTACCTGGCATGAAGAAGTGCAGACGCGGGAATGGAACCATGTTGACAGCCAGCTTGCGAAGATCAGCGTTCAGCTGACCAGGGAACCGCAAACACGTCGTCAGCCCCGACATGGTTTGCTGAGGAATACAAATTTAATATTACAACTATTTTTGAAAAGTGCCTCAATAGCATCTATAAATGAACCACATTAATCCTAAACATAAATATTAAATTTTATTTAATCAATAAATAATGCTGGACAATACACACAGCATTATCTAGCCCAAAGCTAAGCAGAGCTTGTGTTATGGGTACTATATGACTGATATACATAATACAATACATTACATAGATAGATATTTTTTATTAATATAGAAAACGACCTGCGTCGCAGGAGGTTGAGGTCGCCCACCGCGCCACATCGGTCGTCAACTAAAAAAACCGTGGCTCTCGAGGCCGGGATTAGAAACCGCAACCTACGGCGTCTTAGACAGTCCTATGCCCGACATATAGCGGAGTTGGCTTTCATACAACAAACCGCAGTGAAATCGATTCGTTCGTTTTGGAGTCACTAGGTCACTACACTGACAAAGGTTTTACTTTAAAAGAGCTCTTTTTAGTCGGGGGCTTCGGCGACAGCTGCTTGCAACTTCAATTCATAAATTATTGTGTTCCGTAATACCAAAAATGATGACTGAAAACTTTTTGTATTTTCGACATGGTGTTGTTATTCTGTAACTAGACAGTATAAGCTATGTTCCTTATCAAACAAAACGTAAGGTATTGTTGTTTTTAATACAAAACAAATAGTACGAAAACATGTCATTTTCGACGTAAAGTTATGCAAAATTGCATTTTGCATATTTTTGCTTACATTTCGGTATAGGTGTGTATTATTAAGAAATAAAATAACCAGGGACCTAGATAAATACTATTCGAATACGAAAAACAACATGATATGGTAGAAATATGCTCGAATTACAAATCATTTTGGTAGTACGTTTGTATGGGCAAATCATCATCCGCAGGCCTCTTAATAGCCTACTTATTAAATAGCCGTGTACATAGTGGCGTTTTGTGATCAGTAACCCCTGACGGATTCCAATAATCGTAATTATGATTACAATGGCCACATTGATCCGGGACCGGTCGTCGTTCATGGCCATCTTCTCGAAATTGTTTCCGGATACACTTACCTTGGGCAGATTCTGCAGTTGGGTAAAACAATTTCGAGAAGGAGGCCAAGAGGAGGATCCAGCTAGGTTGGGCAGCGTTTGGGAAACTACGTCGAGTCTTCTCGTCATCCATACAGCAATGCTTGAAAACGAAGTTTTCAATCACTGCGTCCTCCCCGTCATGACTTACGGAGCTGAGACGTGGACACTCACAGTAGGGCTGGTCCACCAGTTTAAAGTCGCTCAGCGAGCTATGGAGAGAGCTATGCTCGGAGTTTCTCTGAAGGATAGGATTCGCAACGAATACATCCGACAGAGAACCAAGGTTATCGACATAGCTCATAGGATTAGCAAGCTGAAGTGGCAGTGGGCTGGCCATATTTCAAGAAGAACCGACAACCGCTGGGGTAAACGTGTTCTTGAGTGGAGACCGCGATTCGGAAAACGTAGTGTAGGACGCCCTCCGACCAGGTGGGAAGACGATTTGCGAAAGACTGCTGGCAGATGCTGGATGCGGCAAGCTGAAGACAGGGCGCTATGGCGCTCATTAGGGGAGGCCTATGTCCAGCAGTGGACTGGTATAGGCTGATGATGATTACAAAAGTAAATATTACAGCAAAAGACTTAGGTAAGGGTCTATAGTACCTCAAATCAACTCTCCGTCAGACCTTAATATCTTCCAAACGACTAAATATTTAACTTTGAAATTTATACATTTCATTTCATTTATTGATTGCTTATATGTACTTACATAGGGTTAGTAGCTTAATATCTAATTTTAGCCTAAGTTAGTACATACACCCTGTTGGGCACTGCAATTTTCATATTTGGTCATGTTTAGGTTAAAATACAAAAATCAAAAAAAAAAAAAAGTAATGTCTCAATTTCAAATGTCCGATTATTAGTATTGTTTTAAATTAATTTATCTGTCAAGAATTCGTTCACACTATAATAACATTTATTTATTAATAATTTTTTTAGTTTATAAGTAAAAAGGTGGTATTTTGTGGTGTCTTTTATTTCTTGGGGCAGTTTATTATATATTGTAATTGACATTTTATAAGGTGCTTCACTGTGGATACATAAATTAGATTGAGGTTGCACCAATTTATTTCTACCGGCTCTGAGGCTATATGGTCTAGGTAGGTCGTCTAAGTTTTGGTATAGATGTGGATATTTTCTTACGAATTTACATGGTACAGTTCAGGACTTACTCTATCGATCATATGTTTCAAAAACACGATTGACGACAGGTCATCAACAGATGGCGCTATTTAAAACTCACGCATATCAAATGGTTGAGGTCACCATAGCTAGGACTGGCGAGCCGCAGCGTCCGATAGCAGATGTTGTACAGACTGCGCTGAATGATATATCTGTTTTCTAAGAATTAGTAACGAAAGGTCATCAACAGATGGCGCTATTTAAAACTCACGCATATCAAATGGTTGAGGTCACCGTAGCTAGGACTGGCGAGCCGCAGCGTCCGATAGCAGATGTTGTACAGACTGCGCTGAATGATATATCTGTTTTCTAAGAATTAGTAACGAAAGGTCATCAACAGATGGCGCTATTTAAAACTCACGCATATCAAATGGTTGAGGTCACCGTAGCTAGGACTGGCGAGCCGCAGCGTCCGATAGCAGATGTTGTACAGACTGCGCTGAATGATATATCTGTTTTCTAAGAATTAGTAACGAAAGGTCATCAACAGATGGCGCTATTTAAAACTCACGCATATCAAATGGTTGAGGTCACCATAGCTAGGACTGGCGAGCCGCAGCGTCCGATAGCAGATGTTGTACAGACTGCGCTGAATGATATATCTGTTTTCTAAGAATTAGTAACGAAAGGTCATCAACAGATGGCGCTATTTAAAACTCACGCATATCAAATGGTTGAGGTCACCGTAGCTAGGACTGGCGAGCCGCAGCGTCCGATAGCAGATGTTGTACAGACTGCGCTGAATGATATATCTGTTTTCTAAGAATTAGTAACGAAAGGTCATCAACAGATGGCGCTATTTAAAACTCACGCATATCAAATGGTTGAGGTCACCGTAGCTGGGACTGGCGAGCCGCAGCGTCCGGAAACAGATGTTGTACAGAGCCTCGTTGTCGATGCTGAACGACATGTCTGTGTTCTCAACGAGCTGGTGGACGGATAGGGTCGCGTTGTACGGCTCCAGGACTACTTCGCTGACCTGTGGATGAAGTACAGTTCTGTTATATTCAAATCAAATCAAAAAGTCTTTATTTCCATAAATACAAAATTGTCCACTTAGAAAAGGTCAAATTCTTAAAATAAAACATTGACACGGAAATAAAGTGATATTTTTGATTTCGGTCGCTTCGGTATGTAGACTAATGTAAAGAAGCGACGAAGAAACCTTTAGCCTGTTAGTTGCCGGTATTTATTCAGTATTGTTTTCATATTTAAATATGTACATACAATTCTTAATTGCCATACAGCGGGGCAATGCAGCCAGTGTCTTTATATAGTCTTTATATAGATATGGATCAGTTGAGCTACCTGTAGATTGTTTGCAACAGTTTGCAGATAGCTTAATTGCTTCTATTATAAATACTAGTTTTAATTTAAATTTGTTAGTTGATTGTTATTTTCTTTCTGAATAAAATCTATTGCTTGTTGCTATAGTCAATATTGTACTCCATCACTATGGAACAGTATCTCGAAATGGGTAGTCGACCTACGTCGTCACCTAGTTTCCTCGATATCAAATATCAATGAAGCTTGGCACCGCATAATAGGTATACCAACCTTGAACAGTATTAGTGTTGGTAGAAGTAATTCAAGTACCAACTGCTTGAATTATTTCTACTAAATACACATTATAATTAGGGCATCGGAACCGGTTTTTCCCGGTTCCGAAAGAACCGGGAATTCCCGGTTCTTGGGGCTATGAAAAGAACCGGTTCTCAAAATATTAGGAACCGGGTTTTCGGTTCTTTCGGTTCTTTTATAATATTATGAATTTCGAGATTGAGTAAACATTTTTTAACGTGATATACGTAAAATTCTTACAATACTTTATTCTAGTGATTATTTTATAATTATTATGTGTGTACAAACTGTTATTTTTGCAGTGCATGTGCATATTTGATTGACCGGTAGGTTCTATTCTTCGGTGACCGGTAGGTATTCAGTTGGTCGAGAATGGATTTGTTTGTTCGTTTTGTTGTCCACGGTATGCGCAACATTTTCCTCCAACCCCACATTTCAAAAGCCTCGATCTTCTTTCGGTCAGCTGCACGAATTGACCACGATACAGAGCCATATATAAATATTGAGAACACCAAAGAACGCACTATTCTCATCTTAGTGGTATTAGAGATACTTCTGTCTTGCCAAATTCTGGTCATCTTACTCATGGCTACTTTGGCTATTTGCGTGCGTCTGCGGATCTCCTTTTTACAGCCTCTCTGATCGCTGATCAGTGATCAGGGAGGCTGTAAAAAGGAGATCCGCAGCAAATATAGTGTCACTTTCGGCTGTTTTATTTGATTTTAGTTTTCTTAGAGCAAGTCTAACTTCCGACTCCAGAATTTCCGGCTCTATAATCTGGCCTTTAAAAGATATTATAATCGTAGGTTCGTGTAATCTTGTACCGTCTTCGTACAGACTTTCGCAGTATAGTCGCCACCTTTATGTGACCTGGTCTACTTCAGTCAGTAACTTGCCCTGATTATCTTCAATAGCCCAAGTTTTAGGTTTGAACCAATGAGTTATGCCTTTAAGTTTTAGAAAGAGGTCTCTTGTTTGTAACGTCTCAGCATGCTCCTCTACGTCTTGACATATAGAGTTCAGGTACTGATTGTGATCCCTGCGACATAAGCGTTGAACCTTGGCTGAGAGAGAGTGATATTGAGTTCGTTCGGAGTCACCTCTGGCCAGCACATCTTTTCTCTCCTTAATAACCTTCCACGTCTCTTCTGAGATCCACAACTTTCGTGGACGGTCTGCCTAGTTCAGAATTCCGATTCACTTGGAATAAGTTTGATTTATCATTGAAGCTTTCCTTGAACGCCGCGAGTGTTTGTGGTGCGGGTTGACTTTGGTGTTTTACGATAGCTCGCTGACACCTCTAAGTTTGACGTTGATTTCTGCTACCAAAAGTTTGTGATCGATTCCGCAGTCAGCACCTGGGTAGGTCTTCGTGTTACTTACGCAGGATCTCCATCTCTTAGCAACCGCAATGAAGTCGATTTGGTTTCTGAAGCGTTTCCCTGGCATCACCCAAGTATACAGGCGTCGTGGGTGGTTCAGGGAGCATGGTGTTCATAATAGTGAGAGTTTTCTGTGCAGAACTGTAGCCACATCTCTCCTCTATCATTTCTATCTCCAAGACCATACTTCACTAGCTGTAGCTTAAAACATTACTATAAGTATAATATAAAAAAGTGATTGCTACAAGAGTGATGTTTAAGAAATAAAAATTATTGCTGTGATTATAAATTCCCTGTTTGATTTTTGACAATATTGAAGAATTTTGAAGATTTTACTAACAAAATTCTAATAAATTAATAAAAGTTTTGAAGGAACCGAAAGAACCGGGTACCCGGTTCTGTGTTGGAACTGGAACCGAAAGAACCGGTTCTTAAAATATGGCCGGTTCTCGATGCCCTAATTATAATAGTATTTATTATTGTAGGATAAGTTGTATGTATATTTTTCTGTTTTTTTTGTGTTCTCTTTTTTTTTTATGGCCGTGTAGACACGCGTGCACCAAGGTTCTGCCAGAAAACCACCGTTGCTCAACTTTCTGTGGAGCAACATTAAGCTGAGGCAGGACCTTATTGGTTCACTTAACTATTTAAGTAGTATTAATTATTTTTATGTTTTTTTTTATATCTTTCTGTGTACTGTGTATGTGTGTGTGAGCCAATAAAAAGTATTCTTCTTCTTCTTCTTCTTCAACCTTCTGGGCCTACAATACCTCAAATCAATTCCGTCAGACCTAAATATCTTCCAAACGACTAAATATTTAACTTTGAAATTTATACATGGTACAGTTCAGGACTTAATAAATAAATAAATAATGCTGGACAATTCACACAGCATTATCTAGCCCCAAGCTAAGCAGAGCTTGTGTTATGGGTACTAGATAACTGATATAAGTACATAATATTATACAATACATAGATAGATATTTTTTTATTATACATAGAAAACGACCAGAACACCCGGAACAAATACCTGCCTTAATCTATCGAGCTACCTGTAGATTGTTTGCAACAGTTTGCAGATAGCTTAATTGTTTCTATTGTAAATACTAGTTTTAATTTAAATTTGTTATTTGATTGTTAGTTATTGTTATTTTCTTTCTGAATAAAAACTTAATTCCATCTATCGAGCATATGTTTCGAAAACACCATTCCATCATTCTCTAAATTCTTACTAAAACCTTATTTTTTTAATACCTCAAATTTTTGTGAAAAGGACAGACATAGGATTTCTCTTTCATAGAAGCGAGACAGGGCATAGCAACGCAAGCCCAAGTTTTAGCTCATTATATATTAATTAGGACTTTATTATAAAAATCCGAATCATGTAAAACGTTTTTTACACTTAATTCTATTCAAGATCTTAACTTCTGTATTTATTGAGAAACTAAAGTTTGAGTTAAAAATTTGAGGTCACTTTGCGATTTTTTTCTACCCAAAAAATTTTTATGGAATCGTGTTTTAGAAACATATGATCGATAGAGTAAGTCCTGAACCATGTATAAATTTCAAAGTTAAATATTTATTCGTTTGAAAGATTATATTGAAGTAATATTATAAATTTTATAAAATTAATTGAAAGAAAGAAAGCAAGAAAGCAAGAAAGAAAGAAAGAAAGAAAGAAAGAAAGAAAGAAAGAAAGAACGAAAGAAAGAAATGCTATGCAGTGTGCTGTAGAAGAATGTTATACCTTGGGCGAAGGCACCACGCTGAAGGTGGTCATGATGCGGTCAGGGAACTCCTCGCGGATCTTGCTGAGGAGTAGTGTTCCCATGCCTGAACCTGTGCCGCCGCCTAGTGAATGAGTCAGCTGGAACCCTGCAAGATAGTGAGCATTATATCTCTACAGTCTACCTCAACCTCCTCAACAGCCTGGAATGGTCCACTGCTGGACGCAGGCCTAATAGTGGCCTATATTAGACATAGCCCTAATGAGCGCCATAGCGCCCTGTCTTCAGCTTGCCGCATCCAGCATCTGCCAGCAGTCTTTCGCAAATTGTCATTCCACCTGGTCGGAGGGCGTCCTACACTACGTTTGCCGAGTCGCGGTCTCCACTCAAGAAAACGTTTACCCCAGCGGGTGTCGGTTCTTTTCGAGATATGGCCAGTCCACTGCCACTTCAGCTTGCTGATCCTCTGAGATATGTCGATAACCTTGGTTCTCTGTCGGATGTATTCGTTGCGTATCCTATCCTTTAGAAGTTTAGAGAAACTCCGAGCATAGCTCTCTCCATAGCTCGCTGGGCGACTTTAAACTGGTGGACCAGCCCTACCGTGAGCGTCTCAGCTCCGTAGGTCATGACCGGTAGGACGTACTGATTGAAAACGTTCGTTTTCAAACATTGCGGTATGGATGACGACAAGACTCGACGTAGTTTCCCGAACGCTGCCCAACCAAGCTGGATCCTCCTTCTCGAAATTGTTTCTACCTAACTGCAGAATCTGCCCAAGGTAAGTGTACTCGGAAACAATTTTGAGAAGGTGGCCATGTACGACGACCGGTCACGGATCAATGTGGCCATTGATCATGACCTTGGTTTTATCCAAGTTCATGCCAAGATCAATGCGTCGCGAGGCTGATGCTAGGCCGTCCAGCATCCGGTTCAGCTCCTCCAGCGACTCCGCCATCAAGACTATGTCATCAGCGAATCGCAGGTGTGAGATGTAATCGCCGTTTATGTTGCTGCCCTTACCTTTCCAGTCTTCTAACGAGCTTGTGAACAGTTTCGGGGATATAACATCCCCCTGTCTCACTCCTCTGCGCAGTTGGATAGGTTTAGACTGCTGGCCCTGTACCTGGACATTCATGCTGGCGGCATCATAGAGACATCTCAGCACCTCGATGTAAAGATAGTCTACTTGGCATCGCTGTAAGAATTCCAGAACAGCCCAGGTTTCGACAGAGTCAAAGGCCTTTTCATAGTCCACAAAGGCCAGACACAGGGGCTGATTATACTCTTCGGACTTCTGTATAATCTGCCTTACTGTGTGTATGTGGTCTGTGGTAACATATCCTCTGCGAAACCCGGCCTGTTCCGGTGGCAGGAACTCGTCGAGTCTCCTGGCGAGACGATTCGTGACTACTCGTGAGAAAAGCTTATAGACGTGGCTCAGGAGTGTGATGGGTCTGTAGTTTTTAAGAAGGGTTTTATCTCCCTTCTTAAAAAAGAGCACCACCAAACTCCCGCTCCACGCCGTTGGTGTTACTCCCACTGTAATGGACGGTATTGAACAGAGGAAAACATTGAAGTTTATCTAAAATAGAATTTTTTTGGTAACTTATTGTTAAACCTTTACCTTGTAAACAGTCGCAATTTTCAGCCTCTTTCCTGATGACGTCTAGAACGGAGTCCACCAGCTCAGCGCCTTCCGTGTAGTGGCCTTTCGCCCAGTTGTTGCCTGTACAAAAATAAAAGTACATTTAGGTCCGGATAGATGAGATTTGAGCGAATTTTGGTTACATTACAACAATTTTACTACGTCATCTTTATCGAAAAAACTGAAAAAAAAATACACAATAATCTATGGGACACAAGGCAGATCCCCTTCGGCTCGAAAATAAAAAAAAACTATTTTTATACATCAAAAATGATTGTGCAAAGTGCCATCTGTTTTCTTAGTTTTGAAAAATTTTCTCCTAAACTATCAATCACAAGATTTTTTATTTTCATCACCATATTAAAAAGAAGAATACCTACACACTACACAGGGCACCTATGGCTTATTTAAAAAAAAATATATTAAAAAAAGATCTTAATTAAAAGATAATCAGCAAAAACTAGATTATTGAGCTTACGCTCTGCTCTATCCCGCTCCTTTTCGCCTATCCTATTCACAAACCGCATGCCCAGCGTGGGGACTATGGGCATTGCCTCCCATGAGATAAAATACATCTGGGGGAGGCCTGCGTCCAGCAGTGGACCATTATAAGCTGTTGAGGTTGAGAAGGTTACTAAATACATTCTTGAATTAACGGAGGTCAGTGCTACCAACCTATCGAATTTGTCATTATTTGATTACTATAGTAACCTACCCGTTGTTGTTAAGTTTTGGATTGTTAATACTATGGCAATTGTGTAGCAACGAATATAATATCAAATTAAAATAATAAATAATGCTGGACAATTCACACAGCATTATCTATCCCCAAGTTAAGCAGAGCTTGTGTTATGGGTACTAGATAACTGATATACATAATACATTACATAGATAGATATTTTTTACTATACATAGAAAACGACCGGAACACCTGGACCGATCGGAGAGATCGTACAAATATTTGTGCCAAGGCGGAAATCGAATCAGCCCACCGCGCCACAGAGGTCGTCAGAGGCCGTAATAAAAAGGCTTAAAATACCTATCATAGGTAAGTCTGATTTTATTTATATTTTACTAGTTTTCTGCCCGCGGCTTCGCACGAGTTTTTCCTAACTAGGTGGAGGCGAACCTTTAAGCTCCCATACAAACGTATTTTTCGATTCATTTGGTAACTACGTCCCCGATTTTAGTGAAATTTTGCATAGATAATTGGATAAGAAGTAGCCATGTTTCTATCGTTTTAGTTTTTTAAAATACATAATCATTGAAAATGGACAAAAATGAATTTTCGCTCTAACTAAATGATGTTTATGTATTTTGCATCTCCAATTTTTGTGACGTGTTCAAGAGTCCTGTCAGGTCTAAAGGAAATAAATCACTTTGATGTTTGATGTAACCATAAAGTTTGCACCAGTTTTAAATAAAGCCCTTTGATGTTTGATGTAACCATAAAGTTTGCACTAGTTTGAAATAAACCACTTTGATGTAACCATAAAGTTTGCACCAGTTTGAAATAAACCACTTTGATGTTTGATGTAACCATAAAGTTTGCTCCAGTTTGAACTTACCAGCTCCACTCTGTCCAAACACGAAGTTATCCGGTCTGAATAGTTGACCGTACGGACCGGATCGCACTGAATCCATGGTTCCAGGCTCAAGATCCACCAATACTGCTCGTGGTACGAATTTACCTGAAAACATTCAAAATATTACTTTTTGTACTTCGCTTTTTTGAATGGTTTTTTTTATTTTATTTTTTGTGAACTAAAACGAACATTTTCCGACTGCTTTTTGCTTTACACGATCACTGCTAGCGTCGGCGGTGCGACCCGCAGGGGCGCGCCGTCGCGTGAGTGATCCGCATATCGCACTCTGTGTTTTCAGCCATGAAAGTGCTAGTCTAGTTTAAGAGGCCTGCGGATGATGATATCCTCATACAAACGTACTACCAAAATGATTTGTAATTCGAACATATTTCCACCATATCATGTTGTTTTTCGTATTCGAATAGTATTTATCTAGGTCCCTGGTTAATTTTTTCTTAAACACACCTATAATGAAACGTAAGCAAAAATATGCAAAATGCAATTTTGCATAGCTTTACGTCGAAAATGACTTGTTTTCGTCCTATTTGTTTTGTACTAAAAACAACAATACCTACCTTACGTTTTGTTCTATAAGGAACATAGCTTATACTGTCTAGTTACAGAATAACAACACATTGTCGAAAATACAATAATAAATATATAATAGTATGTGTATGATACCTATTATAAGCTTTTTTAAATGCCTCTTAAGTTTTGTTTTGTATAGTTCAAGCAGAGATACGATGTTGCACTTTGTGGCTACCAAAACTCATTTATCAGTTTTATCACATAATATACATATATGATAATAATCTAAAGATAATATAATATCTTTAGATTTTTCTCTTATACAGTAAAATACCCTATTACGACCCTCTTCCGACCTAATAGCTTCTTAGAGCAACGAAAGAGGGTTGACGACCGATGTGGCGCGGTGGGCGAAGGTCTGCCTGCGACGCAGAAGGTTGCGGGTTCGATTCCCGCCTCGGGACAAATTTTTGTACGATCTGCAGACATTTGTTCCGGGTGTTCTGGTCGTTCTCTATACATAATAAAAAATATCTATCTATGTAGGTACCTATATGTATATCAGTTATCTAGTACCCATAACACAAGCTCTGCTTAGCTTGGGGCTGGATAATGCTGTGTGAATGGTCCAGCATTATTATTATGAAATCAGCGTTAAATTTGGCCGAATGGTACGAAAACACTGGGCCGAATGGTACGAAACGATTGCGTATCTAACACCTCACCCTAATGGATATGCGTAATCATACTGTCACAGAAATACAAGGCAAACCCGCGAAATCGCTAGCGAAATTCGTAAGCTAAAGTATTAAAAACATTGGAAAATTGACGAAAAAAAAAAGAGAGTCAATGGCGCCGGGTTTTAAAAATTTACCTCTAATCAATTAAAAACCATCGACATTCAAATCCATGTTGTTTTGTTCGATATTCAAATTAGATATTCTTTTGTTAGACATATAATTTTAAAAAACATTTGTCGTTCAAATTCGATATTGATTTGTTTGTTTTCAAATTCGTTGTTCTTTTGTTATAACTATTCATTTCAGAACATTCAACATTCTTTTGTTGGATATTGTAAATAACAAACAGTGACCTAGCTTTTGCTTGCAATCGCAATAGATGGCACGTATTAGCTATTCTGTGGTGAGAAAAACAAACGAGCCAGGGACGAGAGAAATTCCATTAAGAATGTATGATATGCAGTTTTGTGTTTCAAAATAGTTATTTATCTCAGAATCTGTGAAAGCTACCACCTTCATATTTAGGGAAATGTTACTTCGAACTTTTATATTGGAGTACGTATTTTTAAAAACACGATTGGTGAAAGTTTTCTCGATAGTTTATTTTTTTGAAAAACAGATGTTTTACACACGTTTTGCTATTTATCTCAGGAACAGCACACTTTTCTTGTTGGGTTTTTGTTTTGTAGAAAAAAGGTAGAAGTTCTTCTTTAGTTACGCTTTTTTATTTTTCGATTGATTGTCTAATAATCTTGTAATAAGGTAAAAACACATATTTACTTCGTGCGAACGCAAATTAAAAACATGTGTGTATTTTGCTAAAACCATTTCGAACCTTATAGATCGAATATTACTTTGACAAATACCCAAAATCGTTTCCACCAACGTCATTCGGAGGCTGGACGCCTCCTCGGATGGACGTGAGGTCACGTTACTTTTTTCACGATGACAGCTGACAAAATCATACGAATTACGATATTCGACAAATTTAGTTTTGCAGGTTCAATGGTTCGTTTATCATTGAAATAGAGTCCATATTGAGTTGCAGTTTTCGTTTATGGAATTTGCAAAGATTTTATTTATTGGCAGACCTATCAATTGAGTAGAATGGGTATATTTATTTATTTATTGTAAAAACATGGGTTTTTCCTCGTGACCTAACTGCTTGTCAATAAATAATTAATCTACTCATCTAATAACCAGGCTTTTTACAAAAAAATATTTGAAATAACCTGAAAAGTTTTTAAACTTCGTAATTTAAAATAAAACTATTACAATTATTGAAACTCAAAAACACATACTGCCAAGTTTTCTCAAAAAATGAAAGTGGCCAGTAACATTTTGGTGGGCTTCGAGATAAAAACTTTTTATTTTGGCATCCGCCTGATTCTAGCCTTAAATTTTAAATTAAAAAAAATAAAAAATCCCATATATTTTTGCCGCCCGCATATTTGTTCGCTTGGATTTACGTACTTTCTTCCCTTTTTAGGGTTTCAAAGATCGGTTTTGAAACTCTTATGGTCTCGCTCTGTCCGTCCCCGCTCTTTCTTGAAAATCTCAGTAACTACTGCAGCTATTAACTTGAAATTTGAAATAATGATACATTTCGTGCGCCATTAATGATTTCAAGATTTTTTTTATAAATAAATGAAAAATTAAAATGAATATTTTCAGTACAAATTATGATGTTGAAATTTGAAAAGAGGCCTAGGGAGGCAAGAGGGATATCAAATGAAAGGTGTCGTTTTGACCATTTCAAAACACTTTTTGAAATATTTCAAAAGAAGTCAAATAATTGACCATACCCCCTCCCCTCCCCCTATCTCTGAAGATTGCAGACCGATCCACGTACAAGTACAATGTATTAGGCGTTTGTAGATATCAATCTATATTTTACAGGAAAAATATAGAGAAGTCTGTAAAAATTAACATTTATGAAAAAAAAAACATATTGAAAATGCTCGAAAAGGGGGATATTTTTTATCGAAAAGGGGGCTACCTACCTATTAGTTTATCAAATGAAAGGCATTGTTTTGTAAATTTTAAAAAGTTTTCGAAATTGCTGTAGGTTTCATTCTTTTCAAAATATTGCCATTCGAAAAAAGACGGAAAATTGAGTGTTCAAATAATTGGCAAATGTTTGAAACCCTCGGCGCGCGAGTTACACTCGCACGTGACGGATCTTGTTTCAAGTAAGAACTAATATAGGTATTTTCCGATTAGGTGTAGTAAAAAAATCTTTCTAAACTTACGATTTGACTATTTACATACTCGTAGATAAGGGAATAATACAGATAGCATGTGCGTTGCTATTTGCACGGAGCTGCGTGTATTGATTTTTTTGCGTGTACACGACATCTTCTCCTTCACCCACGCTCGTTCAAAAACATTTATAAATTAAAAAAAAAACTAAAACTAAAAATTAATTAATATTTGCATAAACGAAGGTTGGTGTAAATAAAGAGCCCTCTGTCGTCTACATCATGGCCATCATACGAGGCTCAGAATCGTAGCGCCGCCATCGTACTTAGTCTGCGAGCGATCGGAATAGGATTGAAATGAAACCGGCAGGAAATTTACTTTGATATGGTTCTTTGATATGGTAGATGTTAGCCACTTCTAGGTATAGTCAATTTGTGTAGGTCTACGTGTAAATAAAGAGCCCTCTGTTGTCTTCTTTGGGAAATTTTACATCCTCGAAATCATTACAGGGCCTACTATCGCAGACTCCATACAAACGTACTTTTCGATTCATTTGGAAACTACATGCCCTACTGATAGGAAATTTTGCACACATAATCGGATAATAAATAGCTATGTCGGTATCGGCTTGGTTTTTCAAAAAACATAATCATGATTAAATGAGAGCGAAACTAATTTTCCATATTTTAACCACCAAATCGAGTAGTTTTCAAGCGCTTTTATTAGCATGATAAACAACTTTATTCGAAAATCTGACTGGATACCGACATCGTAAATATATTCAATATTAGAAATGAACAATAATATTTAGGAAATCAATCCTTTATACAAAATGAATCGAAAAGTACGAAAAATTATCAAAAAATGGTGAAATTCCTTATAGATTCTGCAACCGCTCGCTCACACGCGGGGGGCTGTAAGACGCGGAGGAGGTGAAATCCCGAAATTAGGCGAGCGACGCCGAAGGAGCCAAGCCGATCGAGAACGACCTGTCGTCGGTCGCACTGTGTGTGATTTGACCTCATTTGCGGACAGCCTCGTTTTATATAAATTTTGAATACAACAAATCATTCAAACAAAACCACGAACACTAATAAACTCCCGTGACCTTATCTAAAACAGTTTTTGAGATATTTTCAACTTGCTAAATTTTACTAATAGACCAGGGTCGATAATTTTTAAAACCAAAAAAAATAATAGTAGGATGAAACCCATTAGAAAAGGAGGGGAATATTATAAAAATGAAAGGAAAAATAATTTACGGGCGATCTGAGGTCGGGAAGGGGATGGGGGTGAGTTTTTAAGGGTAAAAAATGGTTTTTCTCGATTTCCGGCAAAACTAAAAGTCGTATCGAAAAAAATCAAATGGCAAAGTTGTAGGTAATAAAAAGATCTAAAACTTTTGTATTTACACTTTTTTCACATAACCTCAAAATTTATGTGAAAAATCCAAAAAACCAAGTTTTTGGTTTTTTATTTTTATCTTTTACAAAAATTTGTTTTTTTTAACGAAATTTGGTGAAAACTTACCTTTTTATGTCCCAAATACGCTGTAATTTATTTGATTAAAAATATTTATTATTTCACCTTATTTTGAATTAATATCAAAAAAACACCCTAATTTTCAATCGAAAATTCACCCGTCAAAATATCAGCTTTTTTCAAAAAGTTGGTATGGTTTCTGTTCGTTGAAATGTCTACTTTCCGATGGTGAAAAAAAAAATATATGTTACTACAGTAAATCTTCTCAGAAAATGCAAAAAATCAAAAAAAACTTGAATTCGAAAAATTGACTTTGACAACTTCGATGAATAAAAGCTGATGTCAAAGTCTCAAATTTTTTGTATTTATTGTCGATTCTTTTCTTGCTGGATACCACTAAACGATTCAAAGCTGCTTTTTTTATTGCATACACTTGCTTATCATCTGCCTTATTGCAGATGATACAAACAGATTCATCCATACTGATAATCTGAAAAGACAAAATCGAATTAATAATGCCTTCACTATTTTATCGTGAATAAACTTCCATGAAAAAAAATATATTGAAGAAATAAATGTCAAAATGTATAAAAAATATATTATAAATGTATTAAAAATGTATTAAATATATATGGAAATCGGCCAAAAGTTTGTTATTAAAAATACATTTACGATATATATTTTAAAGATTTTTAATATATTTTTTATGTACTTTGAAATATTTTTTTTTTTCATGGGATTAACTAAATTTGTTTGTTCAAAATTAAGGAGATTATTATTTTTTTATCTTGTACTAAAATATCATTTAATTTCAATCTTTAGGTTATGTTACGTTAAGCATACTATTTTTTAAAGAAAATATTACGATTTTTATGTTTGAGTTGATTGATATAGATAAAAATAGAGATAGTATTTACCTTCCTATGCAGATTCGAAAAGTTTTTTTGTTTTTTTAAGTAAACTTGTCACAATTATCTTCAAGAAACTTAGCGTGCACGTGTATTTTTATAAACGATGTTGTATACTGTACTGTATTTCGAATACTGGTTAGGCTAACGGTTGTAACAGCTGCTACGAAATATATAGTATATAATAGTAGGTATGTATGTAGTAAGACCCAGACCCGCCTAGCCCCTTCCCCACTTCTCCACGAAATACCTTTTGATGGGCTACAATTTTTCGTAGGTCACTCAGGTATATCTACTCAGGTATATATAATTTATCTTTAAATAGTTATAAATAGGCATCTACGCATATAATTTAAAGAAGATTCGACAACTTTCTCCAAATATTGTAGATGTCTTATTAAATATTAATTTTATTAACTTATTTGTTTGTTAATTATAGTAGTATATTTTTATTTGCAATTTTTTTGTAATAATTAAAAAAAAAATCGAATTCAAGTTTTTTTTTATTTTTTGCATTTTCTGAGAAGATTTACTGTAGTAACATATATTTTTTTTTTCACCATCGGAAAGTAGAGATTTCAACGAACAGAAACCATACCAACTTTTTGAAAAAAGCTGATATTTTGACGGGTGAATTTTCGATTGAAAATTAGGGTGTTTTTTTGATATTAATTCAAAATAAGGTGAAATAATAAATATTTTTAATCAAATAAATTACAGCGTATTTGGGACATAAAAAGGTAAGTTTTCACCAAATTTCGTTAAAAAAAAACAAATTTTTGTAAAAGATAAAAATAAAAAACCAAAAACTTGGTTTTTTGGATTTTTCACATAAATTTTGAGGTTATGTGAAAAAAGTGTAAATACAAAAGTTTTAGATCTTTTTATTACCTACAACTTTGCCATTTGATTTTTTTCGATACGACTTTTAGTTTTGCCGGAAATCGAGAAAAAACATTTTTTACCCTTAAAAACTCACCCCCATCCCCTTCCCGACCTCAGATCGCCCGTAAATTATTTTTCCTTTCATTTTAATTAATATTCCCCTCCTTTTCTAATGGGTTTCATCCTACTATTATTTTTTTTCACTTTTTATTATTTTTCAAGGCTTCTACCCTGGTCTATAAGGGAAAAGTTTCTTTCGGAAATATAAATAAATTAATTTTTTACGAATGATAATGAGAATTCATCAAAAAATCTGTATTTCTAAAGCGATGTAAAATATCCGCACGGGTGTTCGATTTATTAATACAAAATGCACTAAATTTAAATATAAATCGAAGCTAAGGTCAAATAACACACTGTGGGTCGGCTCGGCCCGGTTGGTCGGCGCCAAAGAGTACCTACATTGAATGGACGGCGGCGACTGACAGACAGTCTCTGTCACAGTTCTCTGTTGTTACTTGCTACGCGCTCACTAAAATTTTAATAAAGGTTTTTCTAGTATTATAATCAACTTGACTTTGCAAATAACCAGCAAAAATGGACCCACCTAGTAGTAGACTTTATTTATTCGACATTAATTATTATTAATTGAAAGTAAAGAAATTTACTACACATAATTTACTCCATGTCGTTATTTTAAAATTTCAACATCGTAATTTGTACCTACAGAAAATTTTGGTTTATTTTTTAAATTTAATTTTTTAAAATCAGTACCTACCTACCCGAAATTTATTGTTATAAATTTCAAATTGCAAGTCAATAGCAGCAGTAGCCGAAACCGACCTCGAACCTCTAAAAACGTCATACGAATAGGTACCTGGGCATTTTCGTAGAAATTTGTCCCGGTTACAAAATGGAGTGAAATAAATAAATATCATTTTAAGATTATCTAACTTATTTAAAATGATTCGCCATTCCTCAGAGATGTTTACAATAGTGGCAAAATAACGATCAATTAGCATTTTAAAAGGATTTTTAACTTTTTTGAGATCAGAATGTTGTTCAGGTTTCCTTTTTGTAACTTTTTTTAAAGTCATATAAAATAATACCACAGTAATCCACAACTAATTTAATGTGTTTAATTCCTTTATAAATATGAGATTGAATAAAAAGTAAAACCCTGGAATGAAGATAAGCAATAATTATTTGTATTTTAACAAGAACATATCCACTTTGTTACCTTTGGGTAACTTTGCTATGAAAATGTTATGTTTTATGTATGGTAAAACAGTCTTAGTGACCGCATTTTTTTTTAATCAAATAGATGCTATTAATACTACAAGAAAAACACAAAAATAATTAGCAAGTGCCCTTTAATGGAACCGAAAAAAATATATTTTCATACTTAAAACATGAGACAGTTACAAAATATAAAGGAACAGTTACAAAATGGAAAACATAAAGCTTGGTTTACAATGGTCGAAAATTTTCTCCTGACAATCTACTTAGGTACTATTATTATTCTAGACATTTATTACATATGTAATCGAAACCTGTCGGTCCAGTGCATTGTACGCAAACTTTATTTTTATCTTAGACACATTAAATTATCAAAAAATGCACAAAAGAGAAGACCACACACAACTTTAAAATAAAATATAATCATGCCCGTGCCCGAAGCTGAAAGGTTATGTAAGCATATATAAACCATTCAATATTAAATCAATTTCAAACCAAGATTTAAAACGCTAGAACCCTTTGAAGCTTTGTCAACAATGACTGTGTAAACTTGCCTTTGTATTTCCATTTTGTAACTTTATCATTCCACATATACGTAACCAAACAAAATGGAAGTAACGTTCCCATGGTACCCGATCTAAAATTCCGTGTCTTTTTAATTTAAAACAGTTGAGGCCACAGGTGACTCATTAATTCATTTAATACAATAATACAGTAATCATTTTGTTAGTTTTACTTTGCAAAAACACAAAATTACCAGCATAAATCGCAGTTACAAAACTGAAGAAAAAATCACCGCGGTAACGCACTGTGAGTTCAGACACGAATTAGTGACAGGACGCTCTTTGACAACCAATTCAAAATGGTGGAATCGATGAGTAATGTTGCCAGGAATAAAAATAATGTGACCACATAGTATTTCTTTTAAAATAATACGGCGTTAATATAGTTACAAAATAGAATTCCACTCATGTCCAAAATCATGGGACACAATTTAATTGATAAAAAGTTATTATTTTGTATTATAAGTACCGCATTTTACAACTAATTATGATGGCCTTCACATATTTAAACATAAATAATCTAGTTTTGGCCTTCATCCAAACCAAGTTAAAAAATAAACTAAACTCAAAAGTCAGTATAACACTGTAGGACAAACTTATAAAAGGGGTATTAAAAGCTAGTTTTAGTCTTATTTTTCAATTTTTATAGGAAAATAGTCATAAAAAACTCTTTTTTTATCGCAAATAAAACTATAGACTTAAAAAAAAAATTGTTAATATCTAAAAATAGACAAATTTCTATGAAAATTATTAATGAACTTGTGGGACACATAAAAATCTTAATGGACGTTTTTAAAAAAAAATGCCCACCTAGGTACTAGGTATCTAAAATTCTAAAGAAAAATTAAATAAATGGCACACTTTACTCCGCGAGTTCCCGCCAAAAAGCCTCAAACACGAAACACGTTACAAAATTAATGATACCTACTAACTTTAGTATTGTAATAGTACACGTACAAGTAGCGGCACGTAAGTTTAGCGCTGACCGTTATTGCGCAGAAGTAAAAATTAAGGTACTCGAGGGGGTTAGCGGGGTGAAGGGCGAGGCGCACGCAATACATTGCGTAGCGCCGATTGGCTCGTCAGTCGCATTCGGTTCCCCAATACGACGCTCCGCAATGTATTGCGTGCGCGACAGTACACATGCGCAGTAATATCGCTCAGCGCTAAACTTACGTGCCGCTACCTGTACCTATATAGTCGGTAGATGCAATAATTTATATGTTTATCAAATTGTTTTATTGCCGTAATGTCATACGTTACCGTACTAACTAGTAACAATTCTGTGCCGACGACGCAGAGTACCTACTACACACACATGCACGCAAGCTTCACATACAAAGCAGACAGCTGTATTTGATGGTTATCGCGCTTTCTCACTCATAACGCGCTCTATTTCATTCGAAGTGAAATAGCAACAAATACTCACGGGCCGGCCGCTGAGATTCGGGACATGTTCTGGCCATTCTTAAGGACATACCCCACCCAAACTAGCGCCGCCACCTACTTTATCTTATTATACGAAGTTGCCCTTGGTGGCTACCAAAATCTATTTTCGTATCTCTGCCTAAACGAAATAGAATAAAACTATTACAGAGGCATTAAAAAAAAGCTTACAAGAGGTATCACAAACTGAAAGATGGATTTTTGAAAACTTCTTTGTTAATCAGAATAGGTTGGGCAACTTTAAACTGGTGAACCAGCCCTACCGTGAGTGTCCACGTCCAGCTCCGTAGGTCATGACGGGTAGGACGCACTGAATTAAAACTTGCGGTATGGAGCTGGGGCAATGGCGGCTAAGTTTGGGTAGCGAATGTATTAAGTAGTGTGACTGAGAAATCTTACCGCTTGATGCTGCATTATAATAGACGTTGATCCGCTCATATTGTAGTGGGTTTGTTCCTCTGTATTCCCCAGTGGGGTCAATTCCGTGCTCATCAGAGATTATCTCCCAAAACTGCAACAACGTGAATTTATTATAATTATTATTTATATATCATTATAATTTATTATATTTAAGTAAGTAAGTATATCAGTTTTATAATACCCATAATGCAAGTTCTGCTTAACCTGGGGAGGAAACATAATCCGATAAGAAATAGCTGTTTGTACCATTTAGATTTTCAAAAAACAAAATCATCATTTTAGTTGAGCGAAACTCATAAAATCTATAAATAAATTTTATAAATGAATTTCCGTTCTTTCACGATGATTATGTATTTTGAAAAAATAAAATGGCACAAACATACTGTAGCTATTTCTTATCCAATTGTGGACCGTCAAACGGGGTGGCCATTATCCTTTTAATGCAATGAAACTGCAGAAATTATGGAATCCCAAATCCAACAACTGAATCAGAAAGTATTTTTTTATTGCTTAGAGGTTCGCATCCACCTGAATAATTACTCTTTTATGAACATCTTTGGATATATGTTAAAGTTTGTTTGGTGAATGACTCTTGACGAAACGAATACTGGGACCAAATTAACCTAAATTAGTCTAGAATCAAGGATTAATATAATTATTAAACGCTACTTTTAATTTAATTCCGAAAAATACGTGCAAAGCGGAAGGCAAAGCTAATGTCAAATACCTGCCCTTATCCTATACAATACATTATAATTTAAAAAAGCGCCATCTATAGGTTTCTTTTCACAAACAATGGGGGTTAATTTAATTGGTGCTATTACTTTGCCCTTGAGTTGGATTATTAGGCTAAGGTTAGCTAACATCGATTTTTATGATATCGCGTATAAATTATGTAATTAAGGTACCTACTTTACGCAACTATGCTAATATGTTAGGTATACATTGTAATAACTTTATTGAAATTGGAACATAAGAACACAGTTGACTAATTACATAAATATAAACGTAGGTACCTGCTTAGTTCGATAAAATACGCCGGCATGTAAGCCGAACTAAACATAAACATATGCATCAAACACGAAAAAACACTAAAAACCTTGCAGATAAAATGGAGAATATTTAACCTCTAAAATATTTTATCATAAATCTTGACTCCTTATTATAATTTCAGGACACAAACCTTGGATCCAATCTGGTTTCCACATTGCCCTACTTGAACGTGTACTATTTCAGGCATTTTGGTTGATAACACACTAGACCACTCACAACGATAATAAGAGTAAATTACAATGTTCTACTTTTAAAAAAGCAAGAGTCAGCACAACTATAGACCGCTATTCTACCAAAGTTATTAATTTTATCAGAATTGTTGTATCTTATCATCGTTTTCCATGTAAAACGATAATGCAATGCGGTTGATAAAAAACTTATAGCCGAGCCGTCCGTTCCGTTTATGAAAACCAAAACCAGTTAAACCAGAGACTAGAGAATTGTGTCACTTTGAAACGATTTCTGTTACTCGTGTCCACAGAATAATATATCCTAACCTCGTGTCCTTCTTAATTGGTTAAAAGTTACCATTTTAATACGACACTTGGATTCAGAAAAGTTGTAACCAGAGTCAGATCTTTGTTACTGGTTTACCATTGTGACTCATTGCTACGCCCATCTACTGCCCTACTGCCTTGTTATTATTGCAAACTGCAAAGCAGCTTACGTACTACCTACCGATTATGCTAGCTAGGTTTGATATTCTCAGTTGCGATTCTAATAAATAACTGGAATAAATTTTCAGAAAAGAATATTATTGGTGCCGTCTTAAAATATAAGTTTCTTCTTCAACTGAATCAACCCAACCAAGTGCCGCACACGCAGCCACAGGCTGATTGCACTGTCCCATCCATTCACTATCCATCCATCCATTGAGTTGGATGGCCTTCACGTTTGAAAGCCCAGGCAGAGCGATTACGGTATAATACCCCATCCAAATTTGACATTTGAAAGCCATCGAGCCTCCCATCCATCCAAATGTAAATAAAATAGCCGTCACTGAGACGATCCCTTGCATCATGAATTCATGAGTCATGCATGATGATGCAAGATTTTTATTTACGAACATTTTCATGACGACGACGACGACGACGATGGAACTCTTGACTGACTTGGCTAGATTTTAACAAACGAGGTAAGGCGAAACTCCTCCGTCGTCGTCGCAAAGAACATAGTACTCTCTTGTCTCTAGCGAGAGTACGTAACGTAACCAATGAGTATACAATAACTACGTAAGATAGATACGTACGTAACTGTTCTATGTTCCGTAGGTATTTGGCGCTTGAAAGACGTTTACGCGAACACCGAACACGGCTAAATAGCCATGTGAGTGAAGTGCGTGGGTTTCGTGGACGGAGAAAATCGCCCCTTTGTTAGTATCATCTACCTAGTCTGTGCTGAAGTGCCAGCGATGTCAGGACCATTAAATATACGTATTAATATTATAAAAATATATTTAATATATCGTAAATATATTGACAGCGGACTGTCATGATATTCCACACATACTGTCGGTTGATGTAATTTTAACACACTCATAAAATGGCTCTTATTTCACCGCAATTAGGCATCTGTAATCAAACTGTGACTTTTCATTACTATCATATCATTCACAAGACGTGAGTTATAGGTTTTTTTTAATTTAGTGGTTGAGTTGCTTTGTTCTTTAAAAAGTTTCGATACAAAAAAGATCGTGTTCAATAGTACAAATAAACTTTTTATCTACTAAATAAAATGATTATTTTATTCAAGTGTGTTGAAAAACGTCGTATGATACACGTGTGTATTGAATGATGATTACCGTCTTCGGCTCTCTTAAGACCCTCGCCTAACGGGTCGTTTCTCAATAGCGCCTCAGCGGTAATCACCAACATTACACACTTGTACCATAATGTACTATTATTAACTACATAGTATAAAACAAAGTCGCTTTCTCTGTCCCTATATCCCTATGTATGCTTAAATCTTTAAAACTACACAACGGATTTCGAAGCGGTTTTTTTTAATAGATAAATGATTCAAGAGGAAGGTTTTTATGTATAAAAACATGCATAATATACTTCCCGTGCGAAGCCGGGGCGGGTCGCTAGTTAACTAAAAAAAAGGTACCTTATGAACGGTTGACTAATGACTTTATAAGCTATGCTGTACAATAAGCTGGCAACCCTAACTAATCTGTTGTTTTGTTTATCTAAAAAAATCTATCAACCAAAACCAACCCCAAATAATGAAATTTATCAGTTTTTTAGGTTGAAAATGACCCAAATCAGTATAAAACAGTTACAAAATGCAGCATAGAACTAATAATGCTGCGTTAAAAGCCTATCATGGATACGCAAACATTTCAATCTGATCAAAAATGAGATTACTAAAAGCAATACTATCGATATCTATAGTTTTAGCTGGTTTACTTGGAGATTACTTAGTATTTACGTCTAAATACTCAGAGTCCTTTATATTTCGGGCCGCAGCAGACAGCGCAGTACATGCTACTATAGGTTTTTTATCTGCATCATTATTTTGCAGTCATCGGATGAACATTCCTTCTGCAACATGTATTTACTACATCTTGTTCTGTACCCTTGTGTCTTCTCTCATCGACATAGACCATATCTTTGTTGCTAAATCTATTTATCTTAAGGTATGATAATCCTACTACAAACTCTAAACACCCTTAATGTCCACTGCTGAACATTCTGCCCTGAACAACGGGGTTGTACCATTATCACCCAGGCCTGGCAGGGGAGATTGGTGATAGATCGCAGTTGAGGTGTTAAAAATACTACAGATTATCATACTAATGCCAAATATTTGGATGTGTTACCTCTTCATAACAACATTATTGAATGGATTGGGCTAAAATTTTGGTAGTTAACGTACAGTACACACAAACATGTTGACTTCTGTGGGGAGCTTTGAGTAATGCAAAGCTAAGCATTTTGTGGTTACAGTAAGGCAATGTCAATGATAATATAATAAATAAATAATAAATAATGCTGGACAATTCACACAGCATTATCTAGCCCCAAGGTAAGCAGAGCTTGTGTTATGGGTACTAGATAACTGATATACGTAATATTATACATTACATAGATAGATATTTTTTATTATACATAGAAAACACCCAGACCAAGTTATATGACAATATTTTTGAGGTCGGATCTAAGTTATTGTCTAGCCTAGACTATTTTTAATTCAGAAAAAGATGTGCGAAGCCATGGGTGGAAACTATTTTATTTTAATAAAAGTCACCAATGTGTTCTCTTTTAAATTAGTGTCATGTGTGTTAAATCTACTCATTTTATGTATGCATGTACCCTGTTTGATTTTGCACACACTTAGGTAGAATATAGTAAGACTATTTAATGTAAGACCTGTGTACTTGTACCTACATTTGAGCTTATCTTATTATCAATTATGATTATGAATGTGTTACTTGAAGTTTACTTACATGTTCAGTGGTTTTATGATTTTAACTGGGAAAACAGATCAATAAATAAATTTGGGTTGAGGGCAATCCTGTGTCCTCGCTTAATAAAGGAAGTGAACCTATATCCCATGTCTTTCTGTGTGGAGTGAAAATGTAATTTGAAATTTTGATATAACGACTTAATTTGATTACGCTTATTTTTTCAGGACTATACAAACTTGAAGCAAAGAGGTATATTCCACTGCACCACTTTCTGGCTTCTAGTGACTACAATACTCCTTGCATACAGCTACATTACAAGAAAACTGGACATGTTAACACTTACATTCATGCTTATACTGGCATTCACATCTCATCATATACGAGATGCCAACCGAAGAGGTTTTTGGGTATACCCTTTTGGGCATACTCCAGCGATTAGTAAGTATGTATATGTGCTGATATCAGCAATATTACCATATTTATTTGCTTTTATTTATATAAGTATAAAGCACAAGTTTACTGTAAAAGATTATACTTTGATAGGGACAGTTTGATAATATAAACTAATGGAATATTCTGTTGAAATTATAAAGGGTTAAAAAGTCGTAATAAGTAAAATTTTATTAATAATAAAATATTTATTAATGTTTTTGTACATTTTTGTTTCAATTTTACACACATTGTATTGTTGTATTGTAACACAAAGCAGCTTTAGGTATATAAACAAACATTCAAGGTTCTTCAATACCCTATACTAGAATTAAATATATTTATTTATTTATTTATTTGCTCACATGTACATGTATACAGCTTGGATAGTAAATTAAGCTTAGGTCAATAGTACATGCACCCTGTAGGGCACTGCAAAAGAATTTATATAAAATGGCAAATTTATTAATATCTAAATAGTTATTTCAATGTCAGGTAAAACATGCATGTCAATCATGATTAAAATTAGAATTAAATTATTTCAAAAGCAAAGATTCTATTCTAAGGCGTCTAGGGTAGTCAATATCACAAAAATGGTAAGTAAGGTGTTGTGGTCATTGATCCGAGTTTATGTCACGCAGAGATAAATCGGATAGGAATTCGCTTACAGAGTAATAACATTTTACTGCTAGCAAGTTTTTGAGCTTTTTAAAGAAAGTGATGTCATTTTTTTCATCTTTGATTGTGCTGGGAATTTTGTTGTAGATTTTTACTAGCCTATTATTTGGGCTTTTACTGGCTAAACACAAATTGGTTTTAGGTAATATAAGCTTATCTTTGTTTCGTCTATTATAGTTTGAATTATCTTCGATTTTGGATTTAAAAGTATGTCTATTTTTCCTAACAAATACAGCCATTTGGTATAGGTATATACAAGGTAATGTCAATATTTTCTTATCTCTAAAATGCGGTCTACAACTTTGTCTTTGCCCTATATTTACTAAGATACGCAGTAGTTTCTTTTGTTTAATAAACAGGTCGCTAAACTAGTAATAGGACTTTTATGTATGAAATCAAAATCAAAATGTCTTTATTTCCATAAATACAAAAATGTACACTTAGAAAAAGTCAAATTCTTAAAATAAAACATTGACACGGAAATAAAGTGATATTTTTGATTTCGGTCGCTTCGGTATGTAGACTAAAGTAAAGAAGCGACGAAGAAACCTTTAGCCTGTTAGTTGTTATTTTTCGAGTTGGAGCAAAACTCGTCCCAAGGATTTTTATCTTCTAGATAATCTGATATTTTGTAATAAGCATTTTTGCACAGAAAGGTTTTTACAATTTGTTTGAATTTATTTACTGATTGATAGATTTTGCAACTCACTAGGAATTTTGTTGTAAAGCATATACATTGCCCTTTAAAAGATACATTAATTTTGTGAAGCCTAGTTGTGGGCACAGCAAGTTAATGTTTATTTCTAGTATTTATATTATGTATATCACTATTTTTAGGATGAATAATTAACATTACCAGAGTAACATCTGGACAATTACTAGAAGCGAACAGTCATGAACAGTGTCGTTCATTGTTAGCTTACCACCCTCGTATGTCCTAAGCCTTGTAATTATATCAGCATTGGTTTTATTTCGAACGACTTGCTATCTTCAAAAAACAGTAAGATTCTAGTTTTAAAATAGTTATGGATTCATAGAATTTGTTTACAAATGTAACAGGGGACAATGAACAATACTGTACATATTCTTATTATAGCAGTATTTGTCTTCTGGTTTTTATCTCCAATTAATTCTGCTTTATGATTTTACCCAAAATGTCTGTTGCTGTGTTATTTGGTACCTATACAGCTTGTTGGTCACATCACAGCATGTCAATAAGGTATAAGCTTGGTTGAGCAACATTTGTCAGGGTTGGGTGTTGGGCCATATCTTTGATGAAATTTTAGATATTTATCTTATGTTGCTTTCATAATAATAAGTCATAATCTTCCCGTATTGACGCCCTGGGTATGTATGGGCTTATCTATTTCATGCGAGCTCAATCCTGTGAGCAACTTATCCGTGCTCCTCCTACTGGAATCAGCTACCTAAGTATGAAAGAAGAAGATAGATAGACTGGCAAACTGACACTCAAAACTCGGATGAGTAAAGGTAAAGGTCGCGCAAATCTTTATAAATTCTGTGAACGTAGTCTCGAATGTGAACCTGCCCATGATACAGTTGAGTGCTGAATCATTAATGTTCGAGATAAATAATGCTCCACACAGCATTATCTAGCCCCAAGCTAAGCAGAGCTTGTGTTATGGGTAGTAGATAACTGATGTACATAATACATTACATAGATAGATACGCTACCATCACGGACACACTTTCTTCGGTCCACACTGTGACAAGTAATATTAGTTGGTTTAGATGTATGATTTACGGTAACCACCTTGGTTGACATAGGTAATCGTTGTTTTAAGAGGAGAATTATTAACAAAATCGCAGCAAATATTAAAAAACGAATGATATTATTTAAAAAAAAAAAAAAAAAAAGCAACAACCAAAAGCTATTCAAAGGTGCTGCAAAGCCGTCTATTTATCAATTTGAGCTTCCTCTACTCAACACTAGAGAGCGGAGCGGTAGCGAGCGTCATTGAACAACCACCAACCTCTGAGGCCAAACCGGAAATCGATTTACTTTTCAAACTTCGAAAGTTCGAATGCCAAAATTGCCAAATAGACGACAAAAAAGCGGGAAGAAAATTTTACGGTAGGTGGACGGACGCAGCAAGCAAATTGTAATTTAAACTGTGTTTTTGTGATGTAAATTCATTGAACCAGCTATATTTATTGGTTTTCTTAGATATTTAACATAATTATTTGATTTCTAGAGACATTCAAGCAAGACAAACAAGGCAAATGTGGTGAAATGTCCCGACGCAGTTTGCGGCAGCAGCCGCGGATAAGTTACTGCGAACCAGTCGAGCCTAATTTAGATGAATATCTATGTAAGTTTCTTGCTTTTACTACATTCCTGAATTGAATGAAATTGATGTGACTGAATGAAATTCCACTTTCTTTTGTGGTATGGTGCCTAGAGCTATTCACACTTCATAATTATTCATTTGGAGTAGGTACGACACCAAAGTTGGCGGGAAGCCGACAACAACATTTCCGAAACTACCTATCATTTTTCTTGCTGACTTTTACGGCTGCCTACATTACAATAACATGGATTTTTACTACATCCCTTAAATTAACAGTGATATTGTTCATCAGCCGTGTGGTGCCGGCTTAGAATTTGCGCCACCTCAACTCTTTCCGCGGGTGTCTTAGGAGGCTAAGGGACATACACCGGCCGGGCAGCAGCGCCTCTTGCAGAATTAGATCTACCACCGAACTGCGATCCCCAACCCGCATACCCAGCGTGAGGATTATGGGCTTATCCCCATGAGATAAAAAAAACCAATAAGTACCTACCTAATTCGCTTATAAAGGGGAGGTCTGCGTCCAGCAGTGGACCAATATATAGGCTGTTGAGATTGAGATTGTACATTCATCTGGATACGTTTTGTTCTTTTCACGAAAGATGTCCCCTAGAAGCAGCGCTGTCTGCAGAGCGTTTATATGAATTTATTGAATTTAACGTAGAAAATATTTTAGTTCCACTAACTGCCGCGAGATTTCTATCATGAAACACTACCTACTTCATTGTGGATTTATGAACTTAGTTGATAGATAGATAATTCTTTATTGTACCTACCACACAAGCACAGAAAACAGTTTAGAAATAAATGCTACGAGTAGTAAAATAACAATGGCGGCCTTATCGCTATGAGCGATCTCTTCCAGGCAACCTTGGGATAGACTGGACGTGTAAGAACAAAAAGACTTGAGTACTTAGGTAGGTAGTTTTCTATGTATACTATATAGCGCCCTGTAATTAGCTTGCCGCATATATATAACAATAAAATAATGCTGTACAATTCACACAGCATTATCTAGCCCCAAGCTAAGCAGAGCTTGTGTTATGGGTACTAGATAACTGATATACATAATATAATACAATACATAGATAGATATTTTTTATTATATATAGAAATCGACCTGAACCCCTTGTACAAATGCCTGCAGATCGTACAATCATTTGTCCCGATGCGGGAATCGAACCCGCAACCTGCGTCGCAGGCAGACCTTCGCCCACCGCGCCGCAGAGGTCGTCGAGATTTATTCATTACCTACTGTTTGTTTCAGTTTGCGAAAAATGTTGCGATTACGTGTATGAATACTGTTCCATACACGGACCTCTGCTCGTGGTTCCGGATGACAAGGTGAGTACATCAAAGTCTTTATACTTTATTTCTTTAGGCTTACAAAATAAGCACTTAGACAAGTCAAGTTTAGGGGTACAAGGGAGACTCCAAGATCTCGTCTCCCAAGCCAACCTAACCTGCACGTGGTGTACCCTGCTAGATAACGAACTAGGCTCTGGTGAAAATATCAACATTCTTCATAACTTGCTAACTCATATTTTACTATTATTTTCCATTACTTGACATTGGCAGAAAATAGTCCAACCAGACTCATATTGCCATTAACAAAGAATCATCCTAAGCACTTAGACAAGTCAAGTTTAATACTATATAAACACAGGTTTATAAATAGTCATTATTATCAAATAAGAAATATGATGTTATTGATTTTATTCGCTTCAATTTTTTGTCCACTAGTGGAAGAAGCGAAAAAGAAACCACTAGTAACTTTTATAAAACTTAAAATTAATACATTATCTCATTCTAAATATAATCTAATTTATATAAACTCAATATTTATATAAAACTAACTAAGCTTAACATTATTTTCCTTAAATACCATTATCGGTGCGGAACTGGGCGACATCTATAAATAAAATAAAATAATAAATAATGCTGTAGGTACAATTCACACAGCATTATCTAGCCCCAAGCTAAGCAGAGCTTGTGTTATGGGTACTAGATCTCTGTGTCTAGTACCCATAACACAAGCTCTGCTTAGCTTGGGGCTAGATAATGCTGTGTGAATTGTCCAGCATTATTTATTTATTATTTATTAAGCTGTAATTATTTTACCTATAAACGAAGGTCATTATATTTATGCATGTATAATTTTTTTTTATTTCTTTTATCTCTGATATCTGTGGTACTAGATAACTGATATACATAACACAACACAATACATAGATAGATATTTTTTATTATATATAGAAAACGACCAGAACACCCTGAACAAATGCCTGCAGATCGTACACACATTTGTCCCGAGGCGGGAATCGAACCCGCAACCCTTTGCGTCGCAGGCAGACCTTCGCCCACCGCGCCACAGCGACTGCTGGCAGATGCTGGATGCGGCAAGCTGAAGACTGGGCGCTATGGCGCTCATTAGGGGAGGCCTATGTCCAGCTGTGGACTGGTATAGGCTGATGATGATGATGATGACTGGTACCGTCCCTGACCCGACGCATCAAGGATCCTGTTCTGTTTTGGATGATTAAAACTCATCGACGCGACGCTGAACTCTGCAAACATCCCGGACGCGCTACAAAAGCGGGGCAGTCCTAATAGCACTCTAAAACCATTATTGTACTGGACGCGCAGGGCATTCCAGCATTTCTGCGTGTAGTTGACCCACAAATAAAAGCAACACGTAGGTATAAAAAGATTGACAGTATGCTCCAAACAGACTAACAAAACACAATTTGTTAGTCTATAAGTAAGTATTTAAGGGGGCATACTAAGGTATTTCTTTATGCGTCTCTGTTTGATGATCGTATGCCACGCGCGAGTGCAACTTTACTGGCTACTAACGACGCCATTTTGTGATAAGGATGGGCATAAGATTTCATGTTCATAGGAGCGGGACAGAGCGTCTGCAAAAATCAAGGTTTCTTCTAATTAAAAGATTACTGTTGATGTAGGTACCTAGTAAAAAATATATTTTGGCGAATCTGTTACCCTGCCTTAGCCTTATTTTTCAATATAAAAATCATGTCAGTAAGTCATATTGGTTTGGAGAAGAAGGCAAATATTATATTATATATAATTATATAGATAATTTTTTTCATATAAAAAGTACCTAATCAAAAAATTATCTTGGCGTTTTATACAGAATGAAATGAATTATAACGTATAGGATAGGATATATCCTAGATTTCATATTTGAACAGCAGTATGATCTCAAAGATCACGGAAATGTTGATTTTTTTCGAAAGACCAGCCTGTTAGTTTATGTAGGTACAAATTAGGTAGGTACAATAGTATTTACGATTGAAACACTTCAGCTATCTGCAGACTGTTGCAAACAATCTACAGGTATCTCAACTGATCAATATCAATACCAGTCGCGCGCGTGCCCAAGACGCTGGCTGCATTGCCCCGCTGTATGGCAATGCTGATGCGCTGTGCCAGATACTCACCAGCGTTTTCCCCAGGTATCGGCCAAGCCTGATGTTCCATGGTATGTGCCTCGCGCGGCGCTGACCATTCCACACGTATTCCTGCACATCCACTATTCCATAATACCAGGTTCGAATCCCTTCCTTCATCCTTATCCTTTTCTGCTTTCCAATATCCTAGTCCAATTCTAAGTACCTACAGTTTGACCACATTAATAAGTCGCATCGACAAAATTCGTCTGCACAGAAGAGAAAATTTCAACCCGATTTAATACTAATGCCAACGCCGTCGAAATATTAGATACCTATTTATTGCCTTGCGTACTTTTAAGTCACCAAAAACAGAGGCTCATGCTATCTCGCTCATATTATGATAGTACACGGGAAGACAAAAAAGGACCAACGTATTTTCATTTATGTTTTCCACTCAAAATACGACTCGTGAATGTCAAGATCGCGACGCCGAACGCGGACGTAACGCGCGTAGCCATCACCAATAGCAACCACACATGTTTCGCGCGCATAGGCAGAGCGTTATGCTTGGCTAGGATTTTTTCGCGCCTACCAAAATTAAGGCTTCTGCGCAGGTACATCGGTGCTACTTATAATTGTGGTCAAACTGAACTGAAAATTTAATTAATTTTGTCATATTTGAAACCCTGTGGCGACTTTTTCATTGGATAGACCACGAGACCACCGGCTTTCTGACAATTTACAATTAGAAGTTTTAAAATAGTACCTGCTGTAGACGCACAATATCTACATCGGTACTTTTCCCCACAGCGCGCCGCGTGCAAAACTTCCTCTGAGAACCGCCATAGATCCGCCTGAGCTATCCACCAAAAAAGCAACCAAAGGGTATTCAATATTTTGCCTAACCTAAGTTTAGGCAAAATATTGAATACCCTTGGGTTGATTTTTTCACTTCGCATCCGAAAAGGCCGAGAGGTCCCTCTCAGATACGGTCCAAACGTATCCTTTACTTATTTTTTTATTCCTTTACCTTTACCCATTCTTTGTTTCTCTAGATGCGGGACTGGGTATATTCTCATCGATGACGCTGCCTTCCGGCGTGCGGTTCGGTCCGTACCGCGGCGAGCGCACTGATGTAGTGGACTCCTCGTACTGCTGGCAGGTCAGTCGTTAGATGCGGGACTGGGTGTGTTCTCATCGATGACGCTGCCTTCCGGCGTGAACTTGGATTGTGACTAACTGACAGCCAAAAAGTCCATTGTTAAATCATCCGTCAATAAATTCGCTGATTATTTAAATAAACGTCTTTCTTAATATGACATCGTGTCCATCATCAGATCTACGACAACAACCGCAAGCCGGCTCATTGCATCGACGCAGCCGATGCGAACAAGTCTAACTGGATGCGGTACGTCAACTGCGCGCGGCACTGGCGGGAGCAGAACCTGGTGGCTTACCAGTACCGGGGGGAACTCTACTATAGGTAAAGAACCGTCTTCATCATCATCTTCAGCCTTTATTAGTCCACTGCTGGACATAGGCCTCCGGGCCGGTCATATCTCGAGAAGAACCGACAACCGCTGGGGTAAACGTGTTCTTGAGTGGAGACCGCGACTCAGCAAACGTAGTGTAGGACGCCCTCCGACCAGGTGGAATGACGATTTGCGAAAGACTGCTGGCTGATGCTGGATGCGGCAAGCTGAAGACAGGGCGCTATGGCGCTCATTAGGGGAGGCCATGGGGAGGCCTATGTCCAGCAGTGGACTGGTATAGGCTAATGATGATAATGATAATTCAGGTAAATTGGGCTTCCGAATCGAAACACATGTTAGAAAATTCTGCTCGATGGAAGTCAACGTTTAAATTCTTCGAAAGTACCTACCTAATAATTCGAAAACATGATAGTTCAAAAAAAACATTTCAGAACGATCAAAATAATACCACGATTCACGGAGCTAATGGTTTTCTACGGAAGCGAGTTTGCGTGTGAATTGGACGTGGATCTCAGCAAGTACAACTCACCGACTGGATACGCGCAGAAATTCGGTAAGAACCACAACATGCTTATTCACGGAGCTAATAGTATGACACGGGAGCGAGTTTTTGCGAGTTGGACGTGAATCTCAGAAAGTCCAACTCAGCTACTGGATACGCGCAGAAATTCGGTAAGAACCACAAAATGTTTATTCACGGAGCTAATAGTATTACACGGGAGCGAGTTTGCTTGCGAATTGGACGTGGATCTCAGCAAGTACAACTCACCGACTGGATACGCGCAGAAATTCGGTAAGAACCACAAAATGTTTATTCACGGAGCTAAGTGTAGTATTATGCGGGAGCGAGTTTGCGCGCGACTTAGATGTGGATCTCAGCAAGTACAACTCACCGACTGGAGCTAATAGTATACACGGGAGCGAATTTGCGTGTGAATTGGATGTGGATCTCAGCAAGTACAACTCACCGACTGGATGGATACGCGCAGAAATTCGGTAAGAACCACAAAATGCTTGATCACGGAGCTAAGTGTATTCTATGGGGGCGAGTTTGCGCGCGAGTTGAACGTGGATCTCAGCAAGTACAACTCACCGACTGCAGGATACGCGCAGAAATTCGCTAAGAACTACAAAACTCTTAATTTATTCCCACTAAAAGTATTTAAAAAGTAGATAAGTACCTACTTTTTGTCATAAAAATGCTTGCAAAGCCTTGTGAAGAAGCTTTCATGGTTTCTGGTTTTGCCATACACTCCCATCTCAAAAAGCCTCCTGTATAGACTGTGTATATATATATATATATTGTATAAAGATACGGGAATTAAAATCTTTTTTTTTAATAGGTGCACCAGTCGCTAAGAAACGTAAGCCGAACAACGTTGACAACCCCAAACGGGAAGAAAAGGAACCCATCAAGCTGAACACAGCTCAGACTACAAAAGAAGAAACCCAATCAGGCACTATTTTAAATATAGAACCCGTGACTCAAAAACATGTTGAGGTTATAGCTAATGTTGATGATCAATTAAAAAAAAGCAATGAAACAGCCTTAGCAAAAACTGTAAAAGACAAAAATAAAGGTAAAGCTACTAAAGACAAAGTAGCAGCCAACAACAAAAAAACAACAAAAACAAAAAATGCCACCACAACAACAAAAACTGAAAATGAGAACGTCAAACCAACCAAAGCAAAAGTTGAGGACGCTGGGAAACCTATAAGCAATACTGATAAAAGTCTTGACAAAATAGATGTGACAGCTAGTCATGCTACAAACACAACTCTAAATCTAGATCATTACGTCTTTTGCGAGTATTGTAACAAACGATGTATGAATAACAGTGAATTACAAAAACACCTTAGGTTTCATGATCTTAGTAGAGGTTACGAGTGTGAGATTTGTAAGCTGAGATATACCTCCTTGGTTACACTGAATATTCATGTGAATAAACATACAAAGGTAAAAACGTTTGCTTGTAAAATATGTGACAAAAAATTCAATTACAGTTCGGGTCTGAAACAACATCTGTGTACGCATACTGGTGAGAAACCGTATGCATGTGAGATATGTGATTACAAATGCAGTCAAAGTATTACTTTAAAAAAACATATGCATACGCATACTGGTGAGAAACCGTATGCATGTGAGATATGTGATTACAAATGCAGTCAAATTTGTAATTTAAAAAAACATATGCATACGCATACTGGTGAGAAACCGTATGCATGTGAGATATGTGATTACAAATGCAGTCAAATTAGTAATTTAAAAACTCATATGCGTACGCATGCTAGTGAGAAACCGTATGCATGTGAGATATGTGATTACAAATTCAGTCAAATTAGTAATTTAAAAACTCATATGCGTACGCATACTAGTGAGAAACCGTATGCATGTGAGATATGTGATTACAAATGCAGTCAAAGTAGTCTTTTAAAAACTCATATGCGTACGCATACTAGTGAGAAACCGTATGCATGTGAGATATGTGATTACAAATGCAGTCAAAGTAGTCTTTTAAAAAGTCATTTGCATATGCATACTGGTGAGAAACCGTATGCATGTGAGATATGTGATTACAAATGCAGTCAAATTAGTAATTTAAAAACTCATATGCGTACGCATACTAGTGAGAAACCGTATGCATGTGAGATATGTGATTACAAATTCAGTCAAATTAGTCATGTAAAAACTCATATGCGTATGCATACTGGTGAGAAACTGTATGCATGTGAGATGTGTGATTACAAATGCTGTAATAGAAGTCGTTTAAAAAAGCATTTGGTAACACATATCAATAAAATAAAATGAGAAAAAGCTATCACTTATTTTGTTACTTTAACCTAAAATCTAGAATCTAGATAATTACCATCACCTCACCTCTACAGCCTATAAGGCTGTGTCCCTAGTAGGCAAACTGAGCGGCCGACTGAGTTAGCCGCAAATGTCGTGTAAGTTTTCTTTTTATATATTTACCTGTAACTATATATCATATCTATATATGTTATAATTTGACAATAGTTTAAACTTTTTGTTAACCTCGTGGTATATAAGTGCTTTGTAGTGTAAGTGGTTCTGTAGGACCGTTCTAATTAAATAAATAAATTGAAAAATTTGTATAAATTTGTTTCATAATTGAAATAATTTTGTATTTTTTACAAACCAAGACGTAAAATCGACGATCGTAAAAAGTACAAAATCAAACTTTACGTAGAGGGACTACACCTATACAGCACTAATATAGCATTTACCCAAAGCTCTTATTGGTAGCGATTCTGTTGGCACAACACCTAAACTAAAATAGCGTAAAAATGTTGATGTCCCCTTTTGTTCGATTGAAAAAAAAGAGACGCTAACAATTTTAGGCTAGTTTAGTTTAGGTTTTATGTAAACAGAATCGCTACCTATCCTAGGTATTAAGTTTTGTTTATTTTTGTTTTACGAACCAAGTCGTGGTTTCTCCACACACAAGCAAGCATCAAGCAAGCAAACACGAGAGGTTAACAAAATGATGAAACTATTGTCAAATTATAACAAGCGGATGAGAAACTGGCTGTAAGTGGTTAGAGCGTAGTTTCTTTTTTTACGACATAATATTTTGTTCTCATGTTTTAGGTTAGCGGTTTTGATTCTCTTTTGTTTCTTACGGGTTTTATTAACTTTGTTTGTAATTTTAAATAAATGTTTTCTTTGATAACCTTTGATGACCTTTTTACTGCTCCCTGCAAACCTGCGAGCCAATATAGTGCAACGGACAGCCATACAGCTATACGCTCTCTATATGTCCTCGTCATCGTGGAGGCTTTCAGTGACGCATTGACCCAGGTAGGTACTTAGTAAAGCGCTTCACTCTTGGCAATTCCACCTCATTAAAGAAGACAGGAGGTATGATAGACGGCTTCTGTTCCTTCGGGTGGAAAACCAGAAGTTATGAAATTTCCGTTTCAATGGGAAATAAAAAACCTTTTATCGTTTTCATAGAAACTACGCGTACGAAACTAGTGTCCAAATCTTTGATCTAATATCTGTGTTGATCTGTGAAGAAATTGGATGACTTGATACAATGAACTAGTCATCCAATTTCTTTGATTAGATATTGGATGAGTGGAATGGGAAACCAACTTTAACTAGCTTATCAGTGAACTAACTCAGATAGACACAATATAGAACAACGCAGTTTTTGAAATTTCTAGTTTTCATACTTTTTGAAATTTTCCCTTATCTCCGAAGTTTGTGGAGCGATCCATCTAAAGACAATTACATACAATTACAAAGGTATTATACATACCTATGTAATTGTCTTCTTAAGGTCTATAGGACCTTATGCTAAAACTTAATGCATACTTTGAGGCTTCTAGGTGTTGCATGCCTCGTTCCTTCCGTGCTAGTTAAAAAACTGTGTTACGGCAAGTATCTGAACACATTACACTCGCACTTGACGAATTTTGTCTATTAAAAAGGAGACTCTTTTCACAATTAAAACGATTGATCTGAATAGAAATTGCACTTTATTTCCTATTTACCTAGTATCTGATTATTCTAAACATTTTTTTATTATATGGTAATGGATATTTATTAGATAAATGCGATGTTCTAAAGCTGAATGATTATTCTTATTCGTATAAACGGACAATTAGCGTTTTGCAGATTCTTCGATTTTATTTCAAGGAAACAAAATCTAAAAATCTTAAATTTGTGTTGTGAAATTATTATTATCTTGTGAAGAACTCGTGCACAATACGATTTTGCTATAACGTTGACGTATTCACTGCTCAGCGTAAGCAGTGCGGCTCGGAGGGCGGAGGGGCACACCAGGGCCGCTATATGGAGCTCCAGATAAGAATGTGGCAATGAAATTGTTACGCTACGCGGACCTAGTGCCGGGTCTCAGTTTGATCTTCAAATGCACGCCTCTAGTGTGCGTGGTGAGCGAACTCTTCTGACTGAAGGCAGCGGAGCAGAGCTCGCAGCGGAAAGGCTTCTCTCCTGGGTGAATGCGTTGAGCTACGCGGACCTAGTGCCGGGTCTCGGCTTGATCTTCAAATGCACTCCTCTTGTGTGCGTGGTGAGCGAACTTTTCTGACTGAAGGCAGCGGAGCAGAGCGCGCAGCGGAAAGGCTTCTCTCCTGTGTGCACGCGGATGTGGTTGCTGAGAGTTAGCTTTGTCTATAACAAGGGAAATTTTAAATGAGTATTGCGAAAGGAATTTCTCACTTTTCATTGATTTATATTTGCTTTGCATACCGTCATCATCATCATGAATTCATTGCATACCGTAAAGGTAGGAAATACATTGACTCAAATGTATTTACAAACAGCGTTTGTAAATATATTTTAGGCAATAAATTATACTTTATTTTAGGCTAGCGGTCCGCCCCGGCTTCGCACGGGTATAGTATAGTGTAGGATTCTAATGGTGAAAGAATTTTTCAACACTCAATCATGTATTTCATTCTATTGGTGTACAGAGGTGCTTAAAATCTAGGTATTTAGTGTCACTGTAGATCCTGACGGGCACACAATATATTATGGAGAGAGAGGAGGACGTCATTGTTGCTAAGTTAGATATATTTTAGTAGCTTTTATTTTTCGTTTAAATATTCGTCAATCGTGTAGTAATGCTTTTGTGATTAATAAAAGCTTGTATTGTTTTATAAAGATATTTTGTCGTTATTCTCATTTTTCAACACATCAGGTAGTTTATTATATAATTTAAGGCGCATACTAAGGCAAAATCAAGAAAATTAGGTGTTTTCGAACCCGTTTTCCAACGAAAATATTGATTGTGGAGCTCTGAAATTTATATATCCTGTAACACACATCCTGAAAGGTCCCTTGGAGGTCTCAAATGCTTACCGTTAATCATAGTGTAGTTGTTATACTGTTAGTTATAGTGTATGTGTAGCGGCTTCGAACCCACTTTTTATCAGCGTCTCAAATTCCTTTAGTGCCAAATTCAGTATAGTGATTCATATACTTCATACCTATTTCTTGGAGGTCCATTAGCTTCAAAAAGTAGTCAAAATAATAAAATCGAACATAAAAATGTATTTTCGCCTACAAAATCTGTGATACAAATCTGACTAGTTACACTTCGCCCAACCGCAGAGGATCATATTATTTGGTTGATTATGGCACTACATAGTATGCTGAACCGAAAACAAACACTCTTTGCTGCATAAAGGCGCGCGGAACGGTCCAAGGTCATTTGCTTTACTATTCGTCTTAATTGACATTACATAGGGGCTCGATGAGTGCAGTTTAAGTTTTGAATCTGGTCCTATAAGTTTGTGAATAAAACTTACTAGTGGTTTCTTTTTCGCTTCTTCCACTAGTGGACAAAAAATTGAAGCGAATAAAATCAATAACATCATATTTCTTATTTGATAATAATGACTATTTATAAACCTGTTTATAGTATTATATTTGACTTGTCTAAGTGCTTATTTTGTAAGCTAAAAGAAATATGTAAACGTTATTGATATTTGATATTTGTGTTTTTATCGTAAAGAACGAGAGGGGTAATGTTTCTTTTCGGTTTTTATAGAACTCTTTATGGTTTCTAACGAATTTACACATTTCAAGTATATATGCAGGGCAAGGATAGTGTCTTAAATTTTTTGAAATAAGGTTTACAGCTATCTGTTTAATCTATGTTTGCTAACATGCGTATTAGTTTTTTTTGTTCAAATCGGTCCAGTAGTTTCGGAGCCTATTCAATTCAAACAAACAAATCTTTCCTGTTTATAATAGTATAGTAAAGACTGTAGACTGAAGTGTGTTCTTGATGATGATGATTCTTTGTTAATGGCAATATGAGTCTGGTTGGCCTCTTTTCTGTCAGTGTCAAGTAATGGAAAATAATAGTAAAATATGAGTTATCAAATTATGAAGAATGTTGATATTTTCACCAGTGCCTAGTTCGTTATCCAGCAGGGTACACCACGTGCAGGTTAGGTTGGCTTGGGAGACGAGATCTTGGAGTCTCCCTTGTACCCCAAGTGTGTTCTTAAAAAAGATAGACGGACATTGAGTCCTGTCAATGAAGCTCAAAAAAGGGGTTAAGTGAAACGCCGAAAGTTTAACTTCGGAACTTTTTTGGACTAGTTAGGAGACAAACTCAACCCGCCCCGCCCCTGTGAGGGAAAACCTAGAAGGGGCATAGAAAACGCCACGTTTCAAATGACACCATCAAATCGATGGACCGACGATATCGTAGCGGTCGCAGGGAGTCTGGATGGAGGTGGCTTAGGAGCGCTGTTTGTTTCGCCGTATGGGGGAGGCATATGTCCAGCAGTGGACGAGTATGGGCTGATATGACAACTAACCGTGAACCCTCGTCCGCATATATGGCATATCTTGTCTTTCGCTTTTTCTACGCCTTCGTGCGCGTGCAGAATGTGCCATTTCAGCTTACACTGCTCTTCGAAACCCTAAAACAAAAAATGTAGGTACATTAAGATTTTTGCTATTAAACTGCATAAGCCTTGCACTGGGGCAAATTTTCTAAGAAATTTAAAAATATCCCAAAAGTTTTTGACTTCGACGGGACTTGAACCCGTAATTTACCCAGTTTTCAGTTTTTTTTTAATTTTCCTAAGTACTGGATGACCTGCCAATTGCGAAACGAGGTCAAGTGACGTAGGAGTAGAAAAATTCGGACTTTTCGGTCGAATTCCAGCGTCGATAGCTCCACCTAAAGGGAAAAAAAATGCTGGACAATTCACACAGCATTATCTAGCCCTAAGCTAAGCAGAGCTTGTGTTATAGCTTTTTCTCTCTCGTGGTTTCGGACTTAGCCATCACCGCCCTTCTCAAAAAACCATCCTGTATATTAACGTTCAAAATAAAAAATAAATTAAAATAGAACAAATATTTAAGGGGGCTCCCATACCGTTTTTATGGATAATGATACGGAATCCCTCTCCATAGCACTCTGTCTTCAATTTTTAAAATTGTTGACCTCTGTGGCGCGGTGCGCGAAGGTCTGCCTGCGACGCAGAAGGTTGCGGGTTCGATTCCAGCCGAATTTTATACGATCTGTAGATATTTGTTCAGGAAGTTCTAGTTGTCTGTTATGTATATTAGAAAAATATCCATCTATGTATAAATATGTATGTATAATGTATCGAGACCCTAGGTCCGTGGGGTACCGAGGCTCTCCAGGTTTTCAAAAAATTATCTGAGCGTCTGGTCGAAGCGACGCGTGACCCGAGAGCTGGTGAGTATCTGGCACAGCGCATCAGCATTGACATACAGCGGGGCAATGCAGCCAGTGTCTTGGGCAGGCTTCCAACTGGTATTGATATGGATCAGTTGAGCTACCTGTAGATTGTTTGCAACAGTTTGTAGATAGCTTAATTGTTTCTATTATAAATACTAGTTTGAATTTAAATTTGTTATTTGATTGTTATTTTCTTTCTGAATAAGATTTATAAATAGTAATTATCTATGTATTGTATTATATTATGTATATCAGTTATCTATAGACTGGTGCCTCGTAAGACCCCAAACACAAACACGCACACTCATACACATATACACACACCCCTCATATTATACGCCAATAACAAACATTTTGTAAATTAGTAAGTAGGTAGCTTTTAATATTAGCATGTAGGTAATTTGTAAATAATTATTCAAAAATCTAGGAGTTGGGCGTTGACACTACCACACAGTTTTTAAGCTTCGGCAGTGTCATCGTTTCAAAAGCATCAGTGTACCACTGTAAAAACGATCTGAATAAATGTTTTTTTTTTTTTTATCTAGTACCCATAACACAAGCTCTGCTTAGCTTGGGGCTAGATAATGCTGTGTGAATTGTCCAGCATTATTTATTTAGTTTACCTTCCCACATCTATCACACTTGTGCGGTCGGATGTTGGTGTGCCGTCGCATCGCGTGCTTCTTCAGACCGACTGCGTTCACGAAGCGGGCATTGCAGATTTCACACACGTGGCTGTAACAATTTGAAACTAAGAAAAATAAGTTCACTAAAGAAACCTACGGCAGGAAGAGCAGTAACGATATTTCGTCGGCCGGGAGTCGACGAAATATCGACGCGGTAATCAAATTTCCGTATTTTTATGGGTACGGTAACCTGATAGCTTTAGCCTTAATTGACATTGCAGACTTCACACACGACCTCTGTGGCGCGGTGGGCGAAGGTCTGCCTGCGACGCAGGAGGTTGCGGGTTCGATTCCCGCCTCGGGACAAATGTTTGTACAATCTGTAGGCATTTGGTCAGGGTGTTTTGGTCGTTTTCTATGTATAAAAAGTTGAGAGGTGTCATGGGACACCCGGATGGAACGAAGTTCCTTTCTATAAGAGAGAGAGAGAGACAGACAGAGAAACATGCGCACGCCGCACGGCTTACAATAGCTTACTATAGCAAAAAGTGTCGTTACAACTTTTCGTGAGATTTTTTTCCGTCCAGCCCCCTTTCACAACGCGCGATAAGGAACTTAGTTACAATAAAAAATATCTATCTATGTATTGTATTCTATTATGTATATCAGTTATCTAGTACCCATAACACAAGCTCTGCTTAGCTTGGGGCTAGGTAATGCTGTGTGAATTGTACAGCATTGTTTATTTTATTTATTTATTATACTAAGTTAAAAATCTATAAATAAATCACTATTGTCTAGTCCGTATTACATATTCAATGAATATATAATACGGACTTGATGAAATGACTAATGAAATTGGAGATGGGTCAGCTAATATGAATATTATTCATACTAGCTGACCCATCTCCAATTTTATTCACATTGACTTCAGAAAACCAACATTACATAAAGTACTTATTTCTGAAGTCCATGTGAATGAAATTCTATGTATTGTATTGTATTACGTATATCAGTTACCCATAACACAAGCTCTGCTTAGCTTGGGGCTAGATAATGCTGTGTGAATTGTCCAGCATTATTTATTTATGCTATACTAATTTAACCTATTAAGAGGTTTTTTTTGTTTGTTTGAATCACGAATAGGCTCCGAAACGACCGATTTGAAAAATTCTTTCATCATTAGAATCCTACATTATCCCAGATGAACATATGTAGGTTAGAGAATATACTTGTGCGATCCGGGGCGGACCGCTAATCTTCAATATAGATATAATTTATTTATAAAAAAAGGGTCACTATAATGCACGACAATTTATTGTACGACCGAATAATGTACACCATGATAATTCGACTCGAAATTTAAATTTCGAATTGCGAAGTCGGCTTATTCCATAGAATAGGCCGACTTTTCACCTGAAAAATACAATATTCGGCCGTGCAATAAATTGTCGTGCATTATAGTGACCCAAAAATTCGTTACATAGCTTGGTTAGTACCTTAAAGCCTATGTTAGGTTTGTCTAGGCACTGAGTTCTTCTCTTATTTATCTAATAATTAATGTAGTTACTATAACTAGCCTTAAACTTCTAAAAGTTTTAATAAATATACAATTACCAAAAATTTAAACAAACTTATAATCTAAAGACGACCTCAGTGGCGCAGCGGGCGCGAGTCTGCCTGCGACGCAAGAGGTTGCGGGTTCGATCCCCGCCTCGGAACAAATTTGTGTACGATCTGCAGAAATTTGTTCCGTTGGTCTGGGTGTTTTCTATGTATAATAAAAAATATCTATCTATGTAATGTATAATATTACGTATATCAGTTATCTAGTACCCATAACACAAGCTCTGCTTAGCTTGGGGCTAGATAATGCTGTGTGAATTGTCCAGCATTATTTATTTATTTTATTATTAAAGATTCAAAGATATTTATTGCGTCAAACATGGTATAAAGGTGGTAAGTATAAATAATGCAATCATATCTCACTATATTTTACTTTTGATCTAGCATTAAAAAAGCCATCTACATCATAAAAATTTCGGTCATGCAGACACCTACACAATTTGATTTTGAATAAATAATTATTCAATAATTTAATGTCATTTGGTATCTTATTATATATTTTTACACATAGAGTCAAACAACTTTTCTTAAACATGGCTGATCGTATCTTTTAAAATAAATTTAACTTAACATTTTTGAGCAAGATATACTATTACATGTAGGTAAAACAGATTATTTACCTGAGTACGGTGTCCGGCGAGCGGTGTGACGCGCTGTACTTCAAATGCGAGCGGTATGACGCTATAGATGTGAATCGCTTGTCGCACTCCGCGCAGTAGGCCTCCTCGGGCGCAGCCGAGTGCATACGCGAGTGGCTCTTCATATTGCGGACGCGAGCGCCGCAAACTGTACACGGAGATATGGGCGTGTAGCTGTGCATTTGTCTGTAACATAGATAGATATATATGTAGACGAGGCGTGTATTTTAGGTAGCGGTGAGTGGTTTTATACTCATACTTAGGGTCGTTGAGATGTAAATCCATCCTCTGTTCGTGGTTTTGTTTGTCCAAAATATGACATTGACAATCTTTGGAAAACTGACACTGACAACTGATCGTGTGGTCTTGCCCGGTCGGTGAAAAAGGGAGGATGCAGGCATTCTCTTTGGGATGCATGATGGCGTGGCGGGCATCGCTCTCTTGGGACTGGCCATGGAAAAAGAACTCACGATTTTTATCAGTTGTAGGAATTTTCGGTGCCACAGGGCTGTTCTGATTGTCGGAACCTTTATATATAACAAATAGCGACCCGCCCCGGCTTCGCACGGGTACTATATTAGTTATGCATGTATTATACATATAAACTTTCCTCTTAAATCACTCCATCTATTTAAAAAAAACCGCATCAAAATCCGTTGCGTAGTTTTAAAGATTTAAACATACATAGGGATATAGGGACAGAGAAAGCGACTTTGTTTTATACTATGTAGTGAAAAGGTTATAATAAAGTTTGCCCGGAAGAGATCGCTCTTAGCGATAAGGCCGCACATTGTACATTATCCGTAATTGTTTTTGTGTTCTGTATATATGTTTTTTTGTAATTATTTGGTGTGCAATAAAGTATATTTTTATTGTATTATAATAATGATGAAAAAACGGAGTGTTGGGAGACCACCAACTCGATGGACCGAAGACATCGTAGCGGTCGCAGGGAGTCGATGGATGGAGGCGGCGAGGGAACGCTCTTTGTGGCGTCTTATGGGGGAGGCCTATGATGATGATGCCGATAATGAATAATAATATTTATTTATTCACAAAATGTAGGTTTACGAAGTCGGTACTTATATAAAATATAAATAATGCTGGACAATTCAAACAGCATTATCTACCCTCAAGTTAAGCAGAGCTTGTGTATTTCAGTTTTTTAAAATACATTCTCATAATTAAATGAGAGCGAAAGTTATACAATCGCTTGATGCATGTTTACATCTCGCAAAATTTCATTAAAATCGGGGATGTAGTTTCTAAATGAATTGAAAAGTACGTTTGTATGGTAGCTTAGAGGTTCCGTCCCACCTTAAGGAGCATACCCCACCCAAACTAGCACCGCCACCTACTTTATGTTATTATTCCTTTTAACATAGGAATTTTCATCACCTGTAATAGTTTTATTCTATTTAGTTTAGGCAGAGATGCCCTTGGTGGCCACAAAAATGTATTTTCGTATCTCTGCCTAAACTAAATAGAATAAAACTATTACAGAGGCATTAAAAAAAGCTTATGATAGGTATCACAAACTGGAAGATGGATTTTTGAAAATTCCTTTGTTAAACGGAATAATAAGATAAATTAGGTGGCAGCGCCACTTTGGGTGGGGTATGCGCCTTAAGAACAAAAAAGATGGTGGCAAACGAAAAAAAGAAAAAGAAAACACAAATGTACACCACGTTTGTACAAACAATAATGTACTTATAACTGTAGACCAGACTAGGTTTTTCATTCGACTTTACTCACTTGATGTGCACTCTAAGGCTGTCCCTTGTCCGGAACATTTTCCCGCACGAATCACACTTGACCGGCGCCTCGTGGACCGTCTCTCTGTGGAACCTCAGCCGGGAGCGAAGGCTATACCAGAAAAAAAAAACAAATTTCACTAATAATTTTGGGAAGAAACAGACGACAATTCTACTTTGAACCAAATTATCAGAACGGCTGCGCCAGTTATTTAAAACATAATTAAGAGTACCGACTCTTGTTGGCTGAGTAATCAAAAGCGAAACTCATATTTAAGAGTAAGTCTTGCGAAACAAGGACGAACGAACGCCGCGCGGGGAAGGCGAGAAAGGAAAGCAAGAGCCGCGGAATGGCCTTCCCGCGCAATTTCACTGGTTTTGGGTACGGACCCAAAGGGTAAAACGGGACCCTATTACTAAAACTCCACTGTTCATCCGTCTGTCGGTCTGTCCGTCTGTCACCAGGTTGTATATCATAAACCGTGATTTATTTATTTATTTATTTCTCTTGCCTCCCTTTCTCGCCATCAACACGAGGCGTTCGCTGGTCCTTGTTTTGAAAAAGCAAACCTATTTCGCCTTGAGTCTATATCTATAACCTCAAGTTTTTGTGAAAAGGATAGACATAGGATTTTGCGTTTATAGGAGCGAGACAGGGCATGTCAAAACAACGCAACGCAAGCCTTTCATATTTTAGCTTACTATCTATTAATTAGGACTTTATTTAAAAAACCCGAAACATATGAAATGTTCTTTATACTTAGTTCTATTACCATGCTTATTCTCAAGATCTTACCTTCTGTATTTATTGAGAAATTAAGGATTTAGTAAAAAATTGAGGTAAATAAAATAAAAATAAATAATGCTGGACAATTCACACAGCATTATCTAGCCCCAAGGTAAGCAGAGCTTGTGTTATGGGTACTAGATAACTGATATACGTAATAATTATACATTACATAGATAGATATTTTTTATTATACATAGAAAACACCCAGACCAACGGAATAAATTTCTGCAGATCGTACACAAATTTGTTCCGAGGCGGGGATCGAACCCGCAACCTCTTGCGTCGCAGGCAGACTCTCGCCCGCTGCGCCACTGAGGTCGTCAACTAACTACGAGGTAACTTTGAATTTTTTTTCTATAGAGAAAATTGTATGGAATCTTGTTTTCGAAACATAATATGTTTCGAAAACAAGATTCCATTTAATTATTAATTTAATTTAATCATATTATGATCGATAGAGTAAGTCCTGAACTTTACCATATATTTAAATATTTAGTAGTTTTGAAGATATTTAGATCTGATGAATTTGATTTGAGGTAGTATAGGCCCTTAAGGATCGTCACTCACGGAAAATCCTCACCGCACTGGCGACACTTGAATCTCTTCAAACCGTGCTCTGTCGCGTCGTGCGCCACCATCTCGTTGAGGCTGTAGCCCACGCGTGGGCAGCCACGGCACTGATACCGACGGTAGTGGCTGGCGAAGTGCTCGCGGTGCGCGCTCGAGCTCGGAAACCGTGTTGAGCAGATGTCACATTTATATTTGCCAGCTTTCTGGAAAAAATACGGCGTATTTTAAGGCTAGTCTAGACTATTTCTGCACCGTCGTCCGTACGCCAGCGCGCGCCGGCCAAGCCGACACGCTACTCGTGCATTTTGTATTGATTTAAACACTAGCGGTCTGCCCCAGCTTCGCACGGGTATATTCTATCGCCTATGGTCATCAGGGAATGTAGAATTCTAATAATATTTAAAAAAAATGGAAAATTATTAGGATGTAGGGTACATAGAAATAAATAATGCTGGACAATTCACACAGCACTGCTTAGCATAGATATTTTTATTATAATGTACATAGCAATCGACCAGAACACCCTGAACAAATGTCTGCAGATCGTACACACATTTGTCCCAAGGCGGGAATCGAACCCGCAACCTCCTGCGTCGCAGGCAGACCTTCGCCCACCGCGCCACAGAGGTCGTCGTCGTCGATCTTAATGATATTTGGCAGGGAGGTAAACAATATCCCGTAGATGGACATAGGGTACTTGAATAACGCGTGCAAAGCCGTAGGCCGCAGCTAGTAACTACTGTTAACAGCCGTATTACACTGGCGATTATGATTTGTCAGTGAATTTAAAAAGATTACATTGCGCAACCAGCGCCTTCGATCGACGCCAGTGTTAAAAAACGCAGCGAGCTAGCTGCATGATCCGTGTCAATGTTTTATTTTAAGAATTTGACTTTTTCTAAGTGTACATTTTTGTATTTATGGAAATAAAGACTTTTTAATTTGATTTTTTGGACGACCTCTGTGGCGCGGTGGGCGAAGGTCCGCCTGCGACGCAAGAGGTTGCGGGTTCGATTCCCGCCTTGGGACAAATATTTGTACGATCTGCAGGTATTTGTTCCGGGTGTTCTGGTCGTTTTCTATGTATAATAAAAAATATCTATCTATGTAATGTATTTTATTATGTATATCAGTTATCTAGTACTCATAACACAAGCTCTGCTTGGTTTGGGGTTAGATAATGCTGTGTGAATGGTCCAGCATTATTATTATTATTATATATTATTTGATCAGTGAGTTGAATTCGCTGGCATATCACCAGTGTGATAAGGCTGGTAAATTTATTGATGACAATTATCTTATTCAGACTATTCTACTTACATACCTCTGAATGTCTAATTCTGAAGTGTTTCTCATATAGCTCTTTATGATAAAACCCAGAAATACACAACTCACATCGAAATTTAACTTTGTTTTTATATCTGTCAGCCTGTCTGTCCGACTCTCTCTTAGCTTGCATCTCTTCTTCTGACATTTCAATTACAATATAGTTATCTTTGGAAACTGCTAGTTTCGTTTCTCTCTTCCTTGCCTTCATGCTAGATTCTTGATCCTCGAAGAAATCTAGTTCCTTTTCTTTTAATTTTGCTTTCTTTGTTCTTTTACTATTTACTTTTCTTTTCTCATTTGTACCTTTTCTGGACTTACTTAAATTTATCTTTTTATCATTTGCTTTTCTTTTTCTAGTTTTTCTTGGTTCTATTAAGTCTGGTACTGGTTCTATGGTTGTGACAATGAGTTCAGGTATTTCATTGTCAATATCACTGAATGTTTCTTCATTTTCATTTTTTATTCTTGTTACATCTATATCTATGCACGGATCTATTGATATTTTTGATTCATCAGTTAGTGCGGCAAAGAATTGATTTGTAATTTTAGGCTCATCTTCTATGTGGTTTTCTGACTTGATATCCGTTTTAAATGAGTCATTGTATTTTGGGATTATTTCTGATAATTGATTGTTTTCTTTACAGCATATATCATAAAGGTTCAATTTTGATTGTGCCAGGTTTGTAAGAGGTGTGATAGATTCCTGGAATTTAAAATTTGCAACAGTAATTATATACATAGCTTGGTAGGACGCCTGGGGAGGCATGCACCGGCGTCAGCGAGCTGCTGGCCTACCTAGAGGACATCGGGTGGCTAGATTAGCAGCCCACCACCCGACACGCAAAAAGGGCCCACCTGTGGCCTAGTTGCGGAAACCAGTCCAGAAACAAGTAACAAGTAAGTACATAGCTTGGTGATTGAATAAAACCAACAGAAAGTTATCCCAATTAAAAAACAAAATACTACATTTGGCACGATTGTATTGTTTTTTCATACAATTATGCAAACTTTTGTCACAAATCGAGGCCTCCAGTAAAAACAATTACTTGCATGTGAAGTCTGTGAATGACAGTATAAGCCTTCCTTTAAAAAATAGGACAAAAGAGGAATCAGTATCAAATTAGATTTTGCTCAGAGTACTTTAAGGTGGAAGCGAGTAGGACGAACAAACCACCGAAACACCTCAAATCCAGGCCTCCACTATAGGAAAACCAAAAGTGGCTCACACCAGTATTTACAAATTTATCTATACATTCACTGCTGAACATGCCTTTCTTAAAGATAAAGGGTTTTGCCACAATCACCACACTTGGGAGGTAGATTTATAAAAATCAAATCAAAATAGATTGGTGATCACATTTTCACAAATTAATTATGTATGGGTATTTAGTTGGTTTAACATAGCAATACATTAATTGCTATGTTAAACCAACTAAATACCCATACCTACTTAAAACTGTAATTAATTAATTAGTTGGTAAAATTTACGGTGTGTTTACTCTCCTTGTATTGTAAAAATATTTTTTACCAATAAATCAACACGAAATTGTTTGTTTACCTTAGTTCTACATTTTAACAATTCCTGTGCATTTAAAACTTGTATCCAAAACTTATGAACTCTTCGGAACATAGCTGCACACTCCCAACATACTGTATTCACTCCCATTATCTGGAAAAACAAAAAACTTAAGCAGACATAATATCTTGCAGTCAAGGCTAGGTACTTACTTAAATCTTTCAAAAAATAAGCCAATAAATAAAAGCTAGCATGTGTTATATGTGTGAAACCTAGGAAGGGATATCGCAAAGACCAACGAAAACGATAAGTGCAATAAAGTCGAAGTTATTATGAGGATTCAAAAATAAACATTACTTACAGTTTCATTACCAAATAACGGGATATATTTTGCTTTGTCCAATGAGAATGAGAAGAGCATTCTGCCTCGGCTGAGACATGCACAGCATAGTTCAGTCATTTCAGCTTTTGCTATCGTTCTTCTAGTATCGTACCATCACATTAGTAAATAAATAAAGTCAGTTTTCTTTTAGAATTATTGTGATTTTCGAATTGAGATGAGAGTTGAAAATTCGCATTACAAACATGGACTTGACTTGACTTCTTTATTTTTGGCAATATGTGTCTGGTTTGTCACTTTTCTGCCAGTGTCTAGTTCAAGGAAATTTCATAGTCATGGAATGGAGGCGGGTATAATATAAGATTAAGACCGGTAAAACAAGAAAAAGAAAAAAAAAAAAAAAAAAACACCAATGTGATTTTTCAATAAGAATTTAAGAGGATCTTATCACGGAGAACCACAACAAAAAAAATAGCTTTCTTTGTATTTTTGACTTTGACAATTCAATTTTACTTGACGAAAACCATAAAAACAACCGGAAGTGCACTGATAGCTATTTCTACGGCAGCTGCAAGTTCTGCTACTTGCCACGAGACAGCGCGGCACTAGCCTCGCAAGTCGCACCAGCCCCCCTAGCATGGCTATTCTACCCTAACAATCCCCGTGCTAGGGGGGCAGCAGCAGAAGTTTTCCTTGAATTTACCATGGGTAGCGTAGATGGAGTAGGCTTCTTACTCTAAGATGGGTAGTATTATATTATCTATGCCATGGGCAAAATGAAACTCCTATTTCTCCGGACAGCTAATAGTTCTGTAACTTGACAAGAGATGGCGATAGCAGTGATCGTCTGTATTATTGTAATCGTAGACAAAATCTAGCTAGGCTCATCGATTTGATTTTGTAATAAGTCAGTTGTTTCTTTTAGTAGGTAATATTTTTTTTAACACCTCATTTTCTAATCTGACACAAAAGATAAGGAGGATATAACAATGAATAAGTCGTCCACATAGTCACTAGGGTGCTCGATTAAAATATTTTGGTTAATTTCTGATAAGGCATTATCATCATACTTTATCATTATCACACAGCTGTGTCTGATAACTAAATACCCATATTGAACACCTGCATTTTATTAGAAGGTATTTTAATACAAGTGACATGCTGCAACTTCGTTCGTTTATCGTAGGTGCCCGGCTCGTTATAAGTTACTAGCTGCGACTCGCGGTTTCACCCGCGTAGAGCCCGTTCCCGCGGGGAATTTCGGTATAAAACATAGCCTGTCACTCCCTGAAAAGTAAGCTTTTTCTCTATTTTTTAAATTTGTCCAGGAGTTTTTAAGTTTATTCGTTACAAAAATACAAATCTTTCATCTTTATATTATTTATTAGTGTAGACTGTAGATTTAAACACGGTCAATAGCTTGTCAACACTTTAAGTGGTCAAGCTGTGGTCAAGTCTTAATTTTCTCATTGACTCGTTCGTTTTAGGTACCTACATGAATATCAGACATAATTTTATTAGAACTTAAGCTACCTACCTACCTATTTACTTAGTGGCAATAAATAAATAAATGAAATCAAACATCCTGGCGTCTTCTCTTCATAATAATTATGTAAGCATTGCTCTCATATGCCATCCAGGTAGGTAATAAACCAGGATAGAAATCAATGCATTAGAAAGGTATTATCTATAGGTATTATAATATTACTAAGGTTTTATTATGGCCTTGGGAACGTGCAACAAACAACACACCACTAGATAGGTTTTTCACCTCAGTAGGTATTGTATTTCTCTTTTTTGTAAGTACCTACAACATTATTGTGTGTGGCTATGAATAAATTTCTTTAATCTTTATTCTTTATTTATTTATGTAGACAGGCAAGGCAACATTAGGTATCAAAACAATTCAAGCAATATTACCCTTGTGCAAGCCACCCTAAAATTCCACACATCTACGACATTGACGACCGATGTGGCGCGGTGGGCGAAGGTCTGCGACGCAGAAGGTTGCGGGTTCGATTCCCGCCTCGGGACAAATGTGTGTACGATCTGCAGAAATTTGTTCAGGGTGTTCTGGTCGTTTTCTATGTATAATAAAAATTATCTATCTTTGTATATTGTATTATATTATGTATATCAGTTATCTAGTACCCATAACTCAAGCTCTGCTTAGCTTGGGGCTAGATTATGCTGTGTGAATTGTCCGGCATTATTTATTTATTTATTTATCTCTGAATCATTTTACAAAGTCCTATTCATTTGAGTAGGTACTACCTACATAAAGTAATCTTCTAATCGCTTTTATCTTTAAATCGATATTATTTTGTTGGTATTTCTTCATTTCAGTGTAATCAGTGGTGGAGTGAACAATGTGGTACAGTGTGGTGATTGTGTTTGGTGAGGAGTATTAAATAAATAAAATAAAATAATAAATAATGCTGGACAATTCACACAGCATTATCTAGCCCCAAGCTAAGCAGAGCTTGTGTTATGGGTACTAGATAACTGATATACGTAATATTATACATTACATAGATAGATATTTTTTTATTATACATAGAAAACGACCAGAACACCCTGAACAAATGTCTGCAGATCGTACACACATTTGTCCCGTGGCGGGAATCGAACCCGCAACCTTCTGCGTCGCAGGCAGGCCTTCACCCACCGCGCCACATCGGTCGTCGTTTTACCTCTAAGAGTTACCGAGTAGGTATACCTATACCTACCTACCCCATTGCTGTGTCTGGCGAGAAGGCTCGCCAGACTGAAACTTAATATAAGTTTCATTTCATTGCCTTTAGCCTTGCTGCCTCCCCCGGTGTTCGTTCAGTGTGCTGTTCACTCGGATATTGAGTTAGAATTATTAAGGCTTGTCATTATAATCTTTTCGCACTCTATGCTCGTAAAATTCGACCACTGAACTGCGATCCCCAACCCGCATGCCCAGCGTGGGGATTATGGGCATTACCCCCCAATGATCCATCCATACCGCAATGCTTAAAAACTAAAGTGTTAAATCAGTGCGTCCTACCCGTCATGACCTACGGAGCTGAGACGTGGACACTCACGGTAGGGCTGGTCCACCAGTTTAAAGTCGCCCAGCGAGCTATGGAGAGAGCTATGCTCGGAGTTTCTCTGAAGGATAGGATTCGCAACGAATACATCCGACAGAGAACCAAGGTTATCGAAATAGCTCAAAGAATTAGCAAGCTGAAGTGGCAGTGGGCTGGCCATATCTCGAGAAGAACCGACAACCGTTGGGTAAACGTGTTCTTGAGTGGAGACCGCGACTCGGCAAACGTAGTGTAGGACGCCCTCCGACCAGCAGGGGTATTTTAATTCGTCGGAAAGGCCTTCGGATTCGATATCGGAAACTTTTTCGAAGAATGCTATTTTAAACCAGCGGATTCGAAAACTTTTGACATTCGAATTCGGATCCTTGTTAGGAGAGTATCCGACAGCTTTTTACTGTCGGAAGCTATTCCTCCAGTGAGTTTTTGTTTGTTTATAAATAGTTTTAGCATAAATCCAAGGGCTCATAAGAACACCGTGAAAGTACCTAATCTTGATAGAAACGAGAGAAGTAGGTTCTTACTCAATCGAGGTGATTATTTGCCCGTGTTTACGTTTTTAGGTTATCTTTGTTTACAAATTAAGAAAACAAAGTAACTAGGTACTTACCTTCTATCTACGTTTATTTACTAACCACATTTTGCTGTTGTATAGATGGAACATATATTTGTAAGAGACAGAGAGAGCTCAACGACATATTCACAGCTCAACTCGGAGACAACAAACAATAATCCGTCATCGAACCCTGCGAGATTTGTCGAACCCGTTCAACGACCCTAACTTCCAATCGTTGTATCGTTTTACGCCGACAATAGCTCTGGGGTTGATTGAGGAGTTGAGGTGTTTTTATAGTGAGACAAAATACTCTAATTCAATGCCTGTAGAGCTAAAGTAAGTCTCTAATAATTGCATTCCTCAGAGGTCAACCTGCCTAGGTACCTACCTACCTTTTGCCAAACCTAAAAACAAACATCAAACCAAACAGTCAAACCCGCTAGATTTGGTGAGAAGTGTGGTTAAATTGGTAACACTTTTGCCCAACGTTTTGGTTTGAAGTCATGTTTACGAGGTAAGTTTGCTCAATTAACATATTTTCGATGTGAAGGTGATGTGTAACTTTAGAATCTTTCTTTAGAACTTTAGAAACACCCTGATTTATTGATTGATTTCGATGCAATTAAGAAATCATTATGATAATGCAAAGTTACTTTAAAATATTCCAATAAAATTTCTACCATTTTCTACTATTTCAAAACAATCTCCGTAAATGCACATTTTCCATCAACCCGCGGAATCGCTTCGGATACTTTCGATCATCAATCCGCAATGAAATTAAAATAGCGTTCTCGGAATCGAATTCGAATCGGACGTTTCCGCTCCGGAAACGAATCGAATGAATTAAAATACCCCTGCGTGGGATGACGATTTGCGAAAGACTGCTGGCAGATGCTGGATGCGGCAAGCTGAAGACAGGGCGCTATGGTGCTCATAAAGGGAGGCCTATGTCCAGCTGTGGACTGGTACAGGCTGATGATGATGATGATGATGCTCGTAAAATGAACCTATACGTCATGTAGAAAGCAAGCAAGTAGCAAGTGATTATAGCCCGGTTAGCTCAAAAAGGTGAAGGTTTTACCAAATTCAAACAAATCGAAAGAATACGAAAGTGAGACGTATTTGTCGCATTTTTTTGACTTCATTCGTTCGTGTAACCTTTTCGTGTAATAGATCAATGGTTCTCGATTACATTCAGCATTGCCACGTTGAAATAAAAACCAGCATTCCGATCACCTGTGGACTCTATTATTAGTAACCTAAGTCTGATAATTATAAGCCTTCAAATCATAGGTACTAATGTGAAAGTTTGGATGGATGGACACATGGATGGATGTTTGTTACTCAATCACGCCAAAACGACTGCACGGACTTGGATAAAATTTGGCTCAGCGATAGATTATAGTCTGGAATAGCATATAAGCTACTTTAATCTGCTTGTTCCTAAATATAAATAAACTAGCTGCGCCTCGCGGTTTCACATGCCTAGTTCCCGTTCCCGTGGGAATTCTGGGATAAAATATAGCCTATGTGATATTCCAGAATATAATCTATCTCCGTGCCAAATTTCATCCAGATCCGTTTCGCCGTTCTGGCGTGATTGAGCAACAAACTTCCATCTATCCATCCATTCAAACTTACACATTTAGGTACATACAATATAAGCTGGATTTGAAGGAATACCAGAGTCACCAGAGGCTTATACTTATCAGACATAAACACTACTAGACTATTTTCAAAATATTGAATTGAGCCCCTATTTAATTTGAAGCTCCCGCCAAACGCCAGTTACCGTGGCGCTAGTGCTCTAGTGTTGGCATTTTCACTCTATGGAGTCTTACTTCTTTCCGTACCTAGGTTATATTATTCTGTGTAGACTATAACCGGTTAGTCCCACTTAATACCAAATTTCTTCCCAGAGAATGCCACGGAATGTTTTAATAGCAGTCTTTTTGTCGCAGTTTTTTTTTAAATTTATTTATTTACAAAGGTATACAAGGTTTATGTAATATTGCACCATTAAACCAACGCTGATTTGTATTGGTGCTCACACTCGTGTTGAACTTATGTTTAGATTAGGTACATAGCATTTGGATTTATAAGATAATAAAATTATTGTCAACACAAAACAAAATTCAACACAAAGTTTCTATAGTACATATAGTTAGTAAGTAAGTAAGTTCTGGCGAGATTGAGCAACAAACATAAATTCATCCATCCATCCATCTAAACTTTCGCATTTATATTAGTGTGATTTACAATCTACATTTCTTCCACAGTTTGCGTCCACATCAGCGCAGGAGCGCTATGGTCGTGCACACAAAACGCGCAGTGCTCTGACGTGACCGGCGCGGTCTGTGCCGCCGGCGCCTGCGCATGTCCGGGCGGGCAGCAGGTCATCGGCGCGAGATGCGTTGACTGTACGTATACCTTCATAGTAGAAGCCCAGAGTCAGTAAGTTGGAGTAATGACATCGCATCGCCATACATAGCGTACATTATTGAAGTTTAAGGAGTACGTTTTAAATAAATTACGCATTCTATGACAAAGTTACGTCATTTTTCTCTATTCTACCATAGATAACAACAACACGGGGATTGTTGTCTATGGTAGAATAGAGAAAAATGACGCTGGGGGGCAGGAGTCAGTTAGTTGGAGTTACACCCCCCCGTGCCTGTTGACGATCGTTTATTTTTTCCCATAAGTTTGACTACGGCGTCGATCTAATGTGATTTTTTTCTTATTTGTTCGACCGTCGAACTTATTTTAATCGAGAAATAAATAAATAATGCTGGACAATTCACACAGCATTATCTAGGCCCAAGCTAAGCAGAGCTTTTAAATTATAGTTATATTTCTTTTAATTAGATACCTAAATCCTAATTTTATTTATTTACATACTGGGTACATGTAAGTTGAAAGCCAATTATAAATTTCCCAGTAGATAAAAACATCCGGCTCGAAGGACCACTTTGTAAAAGCTGAATATCGTAAATAATAAGAAACTCGTAGTATTGCAAAAAGATGTGTGTATTTTATCATAAAACTTCAGTTGACAGCAAAAAATATTGACAGGTAATAAAAAAACAAAAGTTACCATCACTAGACCCTACATTGTTATAAACGCACCAAAACGGGTGCGCTTTTCTGCAAGGTTAAAAAAAGGATTGAAAGCTGGCGCGACTGCCTTTGTTTTTGTTAACTTTTATCTTGTTTCCCCAGTGGCCATCTACCACACGGCAGCGTGCGTGGAGGACCACCAGTGCGCTCGACTGTTCGTCGCCTTCGAGTGCTGGAAGGAAGGAGACAACGAAGGTACCTACTTAAAATATGGGGTTATTCCCTCCATCTCACGTGAGATGTGCTCAAACGTAACGTCTCACGAAAAGTATTTACAACGTCTCACGAAAGTCAGAGCGTCGTGATTTAAAATCTACATCATCTATTATTAAGCAAAAAAATTTAATTTTGTTCAGAAAATAGTTCATAACCTATCTTTTCCTATGTTGGCTGGGCCTAACGTAGGGTCCTAGGATCTTTGGCTGTGTCCGACAATTTGACTCTGGAAGACCCTTAACAACCGGTTCAGTGACCTAAAGTATAAAGTCTGACTTATCTAAAATACCTACCATTATGCGAGAAGCAGATTTAAATCTTTGGCGATAAGCACAAACCTAAAAAGGCTGGTACAAAAAGATATTATTATATTGTATATATAGATAGAAAGTACCCAGAATACCCATAAAAATATTTGCAGATAGTACAAACATTTAATTTGTCCCAAGGCGTGAATCGAACCCGCAACCTCATGCGTCGCAGGTGGACCATCGCCCGCTTTAAATAAAATAAATTCATTTATTAAATCAGACAATATTGAGTCCATTTTATTGTTAGTGAGCTGTCTTAAAAACTATGTTAAAACACAATAAATGTACAACATAAATATTACATGACATAGAAAGGTGTAAGGACCCCTACGCTTGTCCCGATCAAGCTGTCTCCACGATCCCCAATTGACCCTCTACTTGATCAGGACCCGAATAAAGGCCTTCATTATTGGCAGATCGTAACGATCTGGAATGACCTGCAGGATACTGTTGGAACTGCCTCGCACTCTGCTAAGCAATGAGGCAGTTTTCTTACGGATGATGGCGTGAAAACCATCGACCCGTGCCTCCGCAAACATGGTGGATGCACTGCAGAAACGTGGCAGTCCCATCAGCATCCTAAAACCATTATTATATTGGACGCGCAGAGCATTAAGCGATTTCTGAGTATAGCTAAACCATAGGCTGCTCGTGTAGAAAGATTGGCAGTAGGCTTTGAAGAGAGTTATTTTGACTTGCCTACTGCAACGAGCAAACCTGCGTGCCAGCATATTACATCTGACTGCCAATGCTCTGCGCTCCCTCTCTATGTCCTCCTGGTCATCAAGGTCATCGGTAAGGTAATGCCCTAGATATTTGAATTTGTACACGCGTTTAAGTTCCGCTCCGTTAAGCCTAATAACTGGCACAGAATCAGGTACTTTACCGGAGGCCCTGAAGACCATGTACTCACTTTTTTTACAGTTATAGAGTAAGCCATATTTATGAGCATACTCCTCACATATTCCCAGCAGTCTTCTAAGAGCGTTGATCGATGGGCACAGCAGCACCATGTCGTCTGCGTAGCTGATATTGTTTATAAAAACATTATCAACCGAGCATCCGACACACTCACTGCTGAGCCCAGCGATCAGGCCGTTGACATACAGGTTGAAAAGCTTCGATGAACTTAACCCCCCCTGCCGCACACCGCATTCCAGCCTGTACGTATCAGACAGACTACCAGCCCATCTTACTTGATTTGACTGATTGGAGTACCAGTAGTGGAAGAGACGCTGCACCTGGGTATGCACGCCTGTTCTCGCCAACTGTTCCCAGAGCTTATCATAGGACACAAGGTCAAATGCTTTGGAAAGGTCGAGAAAGCATGCGTACACAGGTGTGCGCCTCTTTGTATAGTATTGAACAGTATGCTTTAAACTCAGAATTGCGGTTTCCGTTGCGAGTTGTTTTCTGAAACCAAATTGAGCATCATGGATGTTTAGATGTCTCTCCAATTCCGAGTCAAGCACACTGTCCAGTACCTTTGCAACTACCGTGGCTAGTGATATTGGCCTATAGTTGCCTTTATCCGATAAGTCACCTGTTTTATTTTTCACAACTGGTACTACAATAGTTTGCATAAGTTCCTTGGGCAAGTATGAATGGTTCAGGCATAAGGTGTAAAACATTGACAGGACATTAGGCAAGTGGGTTCCCGCATGCTTTAAGTGCTCGATGCTGAGGCCATCGTGGCCTGGTGACTTGCCTCTTACCATCTTTTTAATGATTGCCGCTACTTGTTTAGCTGATACACTGTACAGTTCACCGGCCTCGACAGGCCCAGCATCGATCACCGATATTGATGGGCCCAATGAGGAGCTAACTCTAAAGTGTTTCTCAAACAGATCTGCTATTTGACCAGCGTCACTTACACCCTCCACGCTCACCGGTAAACTGGGCTTGTTATTTAATTTATTCGTTGACTTCCAAAACTCACAAAAATTATTTGAGGCGCGTTGTTCTGCGATGATGTCCATTTTAATTTGATCCTTATGATTTTGACACCATTTTAATTTACTTTTGAATATTTTTCTACTAAGACACATTTCATTATATATATTACCAGATTTAGGCTTATTATGCCAAACCCAATTTTGAAAACCAAGCCTAGCCTTCCGGTGCGCCTCACTCACATGTGCATTCCAACCTATAACACGGGCTTTGCGTAATCTATTATTAATTTTACATTTACTGCTATAAATTGCTGCGTCACTTAAAATCTTAATAATGTCATTATATAGTATATCTAACCTATTTTTATGTCCGTTGTCATTACAAATATTAAAACTACATTCTTGAAATTCATTCGGAAAATTCATTAATTTGAAATTATTATTACAGTATTCATTATATTTCATTATTTGATCAATGTTTCTATTTCCCCATATAACATTATTACGTTGAGTTATTTTATGGTTAAAAATAGTTTTACATACAATTAGGTTCAAATCGCATTCAATAATAAGTGGTAGGTGATCAGACCAAAATGTATCGTATTTTACCTCAATTTTGTTTATTGTCTGCCTGGCAGAATTCAGGCAGACATCGGTGCACATTCCTTTTGTTTACATAAGTCAGCTGGTGCGACTGTTAACATCGGCAACCGCTCCGTGCTATTCGTACACGATTCCGTTTCATTCGAGCGTCGAGTAAATGCATGCAAATGAGTGAGCCCGTTCGCTATTGACTCGGGTGGCGAGTGGGAGCGCGCAGCATTAGTTTTAGTCGCAGGCAATAGTTCCGAGCGGGAGCAGGACGGCGAGCGCTGCGTACCATTATCGCCCGAGCGCTCGGTAGCCAACGGCGGCGGCGACGGCGGCGGCGGCGGCGACGACGACGACGGCGAAATCTTATCAGCTGTTGATGCGTCACTTGGCGAGTTTATTTGGGCTTGTACCCGCATCTTTTTTTGACTATAATTCATGCTACTACTAATGCCGTTGAAAATTATCTCCTTAGTAACAGTTTCGTTCCTAGGCGTTAAAAAACCCATCGGCCCACTATCTAGTAGGTAGCCACCTCGCTTTCTATTAATTCTGAATTCTGTAGAAATGCCATTCGCAGAAAGCGGTTGGCCGTTGGTCCATTTCTTATTAAAATCTTCAAATTGTTTCACAGTCACATAGGTTTGTTTTATCTCTTGAATGTCGGCCTTCAGTCGAACAATATCTTTAAGTAATGTAGTAGGGTCTAGGTGATCGAAACAGGCTATCGGAATTTTATTTAGGTTTCGGGCCACAAAGGTTGGAACAACATCCGGATCTGTTTCCTTCAGGACAGCGATGATGTCCTCGAGATCTCTCTGTATTTTTCCGTCCTTCCTTCTTGAGATGTTTCTCTTCTTGGTCTTAATTGTGTCAAATAACAAAGATTTTGCTTCCTCAACTTCAGGCGGGGTGTACGTAGACGCACAAATCCTCACCATACTTTCATTGTCCATAACGTCGACTTTATTTTGCAGATAAGCTAATAACTCGCTTATAACAATATTACAGCTAGCACATTTCAAAGTTTTCGAATTCGTCATTTTAACTCGTTACAAATAGGGTTCGTTGACCCACTTCGCGCACACACACTCGCTCGTGACCGCGGTCAGGCGCAGACTAAGGCTTTGGTAGAGGTATTTTGCTTGGTGCACTTAATGCATCTCTTTTCTAAAAATCTAAGCCGTCACCAGAAGGCAGAGTGCCCAGAATGCTGGCAGCATTGCCACGTTGAATGGCAATGCTAATTCGTTGGCCGAAATAAAAACCAGCATTCCGATCACCTGTGGACTCTATTAGTAGTAAAACAAAATAGATGTAAGTGTAAATATTAGTTGTAATTATTTTTTATCTATTTACATCTATTTACTAAAAATCTAAGCCGTCACCAGAAGGCAGAGTGCCCAGAATGCTGGCAGCATTGCCACGTTGAATGGCAATGCTAATTCGTTGACCGAAATAAAAACCAGCATTCCTGTTAAATAAATATGCATCTCTCCAGATAGTTCTTTTGTTAAAAAAGAAACTTCCAAATGTAACAATGTCTCAAAAATTTTCGATTTCGGCGGGACTCGAGCCCGCGCCTCAACAACTAAGCAAACTCGAATTTTCGTAGTTACGCACTATAAAGAAAAAACCTAAGTTTCCACCTCTCGTCAATCGGACTAAACGTAACTTTACTCATTGATCAGGTTTTTATAACTTCAATGTTGCCCCTGTAGATGGAGCTAACGCCGGTATAGTCGTAAGAGGCCCCAGAGATTTGCGACAAAACACTTGTTTGATCTTGGTTAGAGCGCACCCGCGGGTTCGAGTCTCGTCGAAATTATATTTTTTTTGGAATATTCTTAAACCGTATAAAATTACGTCAGTGCGAGTTACGCACTATAAAGCAAAAACCTAAAAAACTTTCAACTAAAATAACTAATAACACAAAGTTTAACTGGTGTATTATAAATAAATAAATAAATAATGCTGGACAATTCACACAGCATTATCTAGCCCCAAGGTAAGCAGAGCTTGTGTTATGGGTACTAGATAACTGATATACCTACGTAATATTAGCAGCCAGTGTCTTAGGCACGCTTCCAACTGGTATTGATATGGATCAGTTGAGCTACCTGTAGATTGTTTGCAACAGTTTGCAGATAGCTTAATTGTTTCTATTGTAAATACTAGTTTTAATTTAAATTTGTTATTTGATTGTTATTGTCTTTCTGAATAAACCGTAATATTATACATTACATAGATAGATATTTTTTATTATACATAGAAAACACCCAGACTAACGGAACAAATTTCTGCAGATCGTACACAAATTTGTTCCGAGGCGGGGATCGAACCCGCAACCTCTTGCGTCGCAGGCAGACTCTCGCCCGCTGCGCCACTGAGGTCGACAATTATATTAGTGATTAGTGATTGTCTTTATTATTTTTGTAGTTGTTTTTAGGATTCAATGTACTAGTCATAACGATTTAGAAATATCTGCAATGTTATGGTCTTGTTTAATAAATAAATAAAATAAATAAAAATATATCTTTAAAATCATATGAAATATAATATTTTTACATTAACGATAAATTGAAGTATCAAGTACAGTTTCTCACATTCGAAGTGAAAAGTGTTTCACTCGGGACAAAACCGCCCATTATAACTCGGTCTGGTCACCCTCGTCTTTAATGAAATGGTTTAGACCCTTGTTAAAAATACACTGTTATATCTTATTATCTTTGTAGGTATAAGGTAAATGTAGGACAAATTAAATAGGTACAGACAATCGGGGTATTCTGATTTCTTCAAAGATAATACATAATATTAATTTTTAATTTGTGTTATTGTGACAAAAATAAAACCTTTTTACTTTTTACTTTTAATATGATTAATAAGCTAAAACTTGATTTTTGGGCTTAGGTTGCTATACCCTGTCCCGCTCCTATACACGCGAAATCCTATGTCTATTCTTTTCACAAAAAAATTAGGTTTTATAGGACAATTTTTTTTGTACAGTTGTAGCTATCTAATTACCACAATCACAAATCTATCTATATAAAACAATACTAGGGCTGCCGGTCGGATATCTCGTCATGCCAGCCTGAACGACATCATCCGGCGGGCCTTTACCACCGCTAACGTACCAGCTATTCTCGAACCGAATGGTCTGTTGCGTGACGATGGTAAGAGGCCTGACGGCATGACTCTAGTCCCATGGGAGTTGGGGAGGCCTATTGTGTGGGACGCTACATGTGTCGACACACTCGCGCCTTCCCATCTTCCTAGGACTTCCGTGAGGGCTGGTGCGGCGGCAGATTTAGCCGAAGATCTCAAGAGGCGCAAATATGCAGGTCTCGACAGAGCCTACACATTTGCTCCCCTTGGAGTCGAGACCCTAGGTTCGTGGGGTACCGAGGCTTTCCGGGTTTTCAAAAAATTATCTGAGCGTCTGGTCGAAGCGACGCGTGACCCGAGAGCTGGTGAGTATCTGGCACAGCGCATCAGCATTGCTATACAGCGGGGCAATGCAGCCAGTGTCTTAGGCACGCTTCCAACTGGTATTGATATGGATCAGTTGAGCTACCTGTAGATTGTTTGTCACAGTTTGCAGATAGCTTGATTGTTTCTATTATAAATACTAGTTTTAATTTAAATTTGTTATTTGATTGTTATTTTAAAACAAAGTCGTGTTAGTTACACCATTTATAACTCAAGAACGACGGGACCGATTTTCATGGATTTTGATTTGTTAGATATTTCTTAGTCCGGAATAGGATACGAAGTTTTAAAAACATTGGAAAATTTACGAAAAAATAACTACCCGTGCGAAGCCGGGGCGGACCGCTAGTTAATAAATATTAGGTCCTTACATATGAAATTGGCGTTTTGTATGGGAGGAACAAAAAGTCAAATATTTTTTAATATAATATATTTAATTAATCAAAGTATGAACCATTATTTTCTATGCACTTTTGCCATCTTATAGGTAGTTCATTGATCCCTTTACTAAAAAAAACCAGTCGGACGGGAATCAATAAAATCTTTGAAGGCGATTTGGACTGCCCCATCGGAGTTGAATTTTTTCCCTTGCAAGAAGTTATCCAAATTTCGAAAAAAATGGTAATCTGTTGGAGCAAGGTCCGGGGAGTACGGAGGATGTCTTAGACTTTCCAATTGAAGCTCTTCTAATTTAGTAGCCGTCTGTTGCGCAGTGTGTGGTCTAGCGTTGTCGTGAAGCAGCAGTGGCGTGGAGCGATTGACCAGCCTAGGTTGTTTAGCCGCTAGCTTTTCCATCATGGTTTGCAATTGCTGACAATAGACATCAGCCGTAATAGTCTGGCCAGATTTGAGAAAACTGTAATGAACAATACCGGCACTAGTCCACCAAACGCTTACAAGTAACTTTTTTGGGGTTAATTTTCGCTTGGGGCAGGATTTGGCTGGCTGGCCACGTTGGAACCAAAAACGAACTGTGTTTTCTTTTGCAACACGACCGCCATACACATCATTCACCCTTCGAGTTGTTTCCGCAGCACTAGTGCCACGGCGGAACTCGTACTCGTAAATAATGCGATATTTTAAGTTTTCCATTTTGTAAAATGAGTGACGCAAACAGAAAAAAACAGAAGAAAAAAAACAAATGAATGACGATCATCGAAGCACAAATACATGAGTCTATAGCTGTACAAATTTGAATTTGGAATTCCTTACCAAAGAGGAGAAATTTGTGATTAAAGTGGCCAGTACGAAAAACGCCAATTTCATATGTAAGGACCTAATATTTCCAATACTTTTCTACGTTTCAGTTGGGGTGTGCCGCTGTCAGGAAGGTTTTCATTTCTTCCACGGACGCTGCTGGCGAACCGTCGGCTTTGGAGAACTCTGTACACAAGACGAGGAGTGTCTTGGTAAGTAGAGTTTTTTTATACACACCACACACATCATCTAGCCCCAAGCTAAGCAGAACTTGTGCTATGGGGTCTTTAAGACTGATGGACTTAAAGAATACATTACATAGATAGAGGACCTTTATTTATTTATTAGAAAGGAACGCCAACAGCGTATACATAAAGCATTCTTAAAGATAGGTTTATTGACAAAGAAAATTACAATCAAATAATAGAAACAAAAGAACTAGTATTACAATTGAAACAACTGAGCTAACTGCAGACTGTTGCAAACAATCTACAGGTAGCTCGACTGATCCATATCAATACCAGTCCCGCGCATGCCCAAGACGGTGGCTGCATTGCCCCGCTGTATAGCAATGCTGATGAGCTGTGCCAGATACTCACCAGCTCTCGGGTAACGTGTCGCTTCGACCAGACGCTCAGATAATTTTTTGCGAACCCGGATAGCCTCGGTACCCCACGGACCTAGGGTCTCGACTCCAAGGGGAGCAAATGTGTAGGCTCTGTCGAGACCTGCATATTTGCGCCTCTTGAGATCTTCAGCTAAATCTGCCGCCGCACCAGCCCTCACGGAAGTCCTAGGAAGATGGGAAGGCGCGAGTGTGTCGACACATGTAGCGTCCCACACAATAGGCCTCCCCAACTCCCATGGGACTACTAGAGTCATGCCGTCAGGCCTCTTACCATCGTCACGCAACAGACCATTCGGTTCGAGAATAGCTGGTACGTTAGCGGTGGTAAAGGCCCGCCGGATGATGTCGTTCAGGCTGGCATGACGAGATATCCGACCGGCAGCCCTAGTACACGATAATCCGTGATGACCGAGCTGTTCGACAGCAGTACCGCACTGGCATTGATGAAAAAAAGTATATTATATATATATATTTTTTTATTTATTATATATTTTCATTAATAAATGATAATATTATTGTATTTCAGATGTGCCCCGCGACCCGTACAGCCTGAGTTGCGTCGACACATGCGTCTGCGCAGAGGGGTACTATCTACGTCAGAGGGGGGAGTGCAGGAAGATTGGATACGGTAAGATACTGTGTGGTGGTCGTGTGGTGCCGGCTTAGGATTTGCGCCACTCCAACTCTTCAACCGGGTGTCATAAGAGGCGACTAAGGGACATGCACCGGGGGGCCAGCACATGTTTAATTTGCCTATCTCAAGTTAAAGCGTTCAAGTCATCCATAGCGCAATACTTGAAAACGAAAGTTTTCAATTAGTGCGTCCTACCAGTCATGACCTACGGAGCTGAGACGTGGACACTCACGGTAGGGCTGGTCCACCGGTTTAAAGTCGCCCAGCGAGCTATGGAGAGAGCTATTCAAAATTCAAAATTCAAAGTGCTTTATTTCCTTTAGACCTTACAGGACTCTTGGACACGTCACAAAAACACAGATTACATAAGTAAAACTAGGAAGTAAAGTGATCACTTTGATTTTTTGTACACTTCAATCTTTTTAAGGTAAAGTAAAGAAGCGAACAAGAAACATTTACCTTGTTAGAATGTTAGTTTTCGAGTTGGAGCAAAACTCGTCCCAAGCTTTTTTATCGTCTAGATAATCTGATATTTTATAGTAAGCCTTTTTACAAAGGATATGTTTGACAATTTGTTTGAATTTATTTATTGATAATTTTTGCAACTCACTTGGAGTTTTGTTGTAGAAGCGTATACATTGTCCTTTAAAAGATACATTAATCTTGTGTAGCCTAGTTGTGGGCACAGCGAGTTTATTCTTATTTCTAGTATTTAAATTATGTATATCGCTATTTTTGGGGAACCGATTGATATTCTTATGAGTGTACAACAAGCTTTCATAAATATATTGACACGGTACTGTCATTATATTTATTACTTTAAATTTATCACGTAGGGACTCTCTGGGACCCATATCATAGATTGCACGAACAGCCCTCTTCTGCAGCACAAATACGGTGTTAATATCTGCAGCGGTCCCCCACAGCAGTATACCATAAGACATAATACTATGGAAGTAGCTGAAATATACTAGTCTAGAAGTATCAACGTCTGTAAGATGACGGATTTTTTTGACTGCATATGCTGCAGAACTTAGTCTCCTCGATAGCTTATCTATGTGCGGGCCCCATTGTAGTTTACTATCTAAGGTAATTCCTAAGAATACGGTACTGTCTTCAAATTCTACCGATTCTTCTTTTACGTATACATTAGCCTTAACTTGTTTTACATTCGGTAAAATGAACCTAATACATTTAGTTTTGGTTTCGTTGAGCAAAAGATTATTGACACTAAACCAATTGACTACTTTTGATATTGCATTATTATGCTCGGAGTTTCTCTGAAAGATAGGATTCGCAACGAATACATCCGACAGAGAACCAAGGTTATCGAAATAGCTCAAAGGATTAGCAAGCTGAAGTGGCAGTGGGCTGGCCATATCTTGCGAAGAAACGACAACCGCTGGCGTAAACGTGTTCTTGAGTGGAGACCGCGACTCAGCAAACGTAGTGTCCTCCGCCCTCCGACCAGGCTGGAAGATCGGGTGGCTAGATTAGCAGCCCACCACCCGACACGCAAAAAGGACCCACCTGTGGCCTAGTTGCGGAAACCAGTCCAGAAACAAGTAACAAGACTGCTGGAAGATGCTGGATGGGGCAAGCTGAAGACAGGGCGCTATGGCGCTCATTAGGGGAGGCCTACGTCCAGCGGTGGACTAATATAGGCTGATGATGATTATGAAGTTAAAGCTTTGACCCTTGATCCAACTTACTAGAGAGAGTCTCTTCAGATGTTGATCAAGGTTCTTCGCTATCACGCCGTTAACCGAAACAACTATTGGGACGATGGTCGCTGAATGTACATCCCACATGCTGACAACCTCGTTAGCCAATTCAAGATATTTGCTAAGTTTATAATTCTCAGCTAATATACAGAGGTCAACATCATGTGGTATGGTGACATCAGCAAGCATCGCCTTCCGATATGATATATTTTACACAGGGTTATTGGTAAATTAGTAACACTACGGGAACTTCAGGTTCTGCCCGTCATCACGAAAACATTAATATATCCTTATTATATTGTTACTTACTTAGAGTACCAACCTTAACACTTATTTGGATTTTTAACACATTAATTTTTCAGCTGTGGGCGATCGCTGCGTCCTCGATGAAGATTGCCAGTTCCCCAATGGAGTCTGTGAGTTCGAAACACTCTCGTGTCAACTAAACACAGGTTTGTAATAGACAAGGACGAGCGAACACCGGTGAAGGCGAGAAAAGTGAGGCAAGAACCGACCCGCGCGCAATTTCACTGTTTTTATTTATAAATTTGATATTGCTCTAAAATAATACTTTTTCGCAAAAAAATAAAACTATGTTGCTCTTAAGTGTTTAGTTAAGTATTTTTAGACGACATTTTTCATTAAAATATGTTAAATATAGTTATTTAACATATTTTATGTAACGCAAATGAAACTGGTTTTCTGTAGTAAAAATGAAAATTTAGAGGAAACTTTGCTATTTTTTTCTATCGAGTCAAGTTGAGTCAATCGTGTTTCGACTTTTATAACGCACTAACTAAAATCCTCAACTTTCGAGAATCATCAAAAAAGATTTAAAAAATAGTGTTTTTTTGCCTTAAAATTGATTTTTCGTACAGACAAAACCTGGGTTTTGGGTCCTACTTCATCTTAACCCGGCTCAGCAGTAAATTGTCCAATTCTGTCCTGCGTTTGAAAGATTATTTTAAGATTTTGTAAGTATAGATTGTTTGCAACAGTCTAAAGTCAGCACAATTGTTACAATTGTAAATACTAGTTTTAATTGAATTCTATTATTATTAAGTAAGGTTTATATACTGTGATTAAATATGATTCATATTCTGTGATTAAATATGAATAAGATTTACATAATTTATTAACAAACAAAATTACAATTAAAATACAATTAAATTCAAAATAGTATTACCAATTGAAATAATTGAGCTAAAATGAGTTTCATTACATGAGATTCGTATAAGTAAATTTTTTATGAACTATTTCCCACGGATAAATTACCCATAAATAATTTAAAAAATATAAATATTGCCCTGGCTGCCTAGGATTGTCAAATACTCACACATACTTGACATTTTTATACCTACTCGATTTCAATCCTGATTCAAAATCTGTGACATTAATAATTAAAGAAGACAAGCAAGACAGAAGACAGGGCGCTATAGCGCTCATTAGGGGAGGTCTATGTACAGCAGTGGACTGATATAGGATGAAATCTGTTTTTATGATTACTAAAATAGTATCTAAGTAGTTTTAATAACAATTATGGTAAACAACCGAAATGAATAAATTGAATTTAATTATTTCAGAAACAAGAATCTCCACAAATTCTACTTCAACCCGCTCAAGCACCAAAACCAATGAAGTAACACATTCTTCGAAGACAGCTCGCGTCACCATCTACAACAACGTGACAACTTTCGATGAAGCCACAACTTTCAATGACATTACAATTTTCAATAACGTCGCAACCTTTAATAAGGTTGCAACCTTCAATAAAGTCACATCTTTCAATGGCGTAACAACCTTCAATGACGCCACAAAATTCAATGACGCTACAACTTTTAATGACGTCACGAATTTCAATGAACTTACAACCTTCAATAACGCCGCAACCTTCAATGGAGTCACAACTTTCTTTGGCGTGACCAATTTCAAAGACGTCACAACTTTCAATGACGTCACAACCTTCCATAACATCGGAATTTTCAATACCGCCACAACCTTCAATAACATCCCAAATTTCAATGACGTCACAATTTTCAATAACAACGTCACAGCTTTCAATGACGTCAGAACCAACGTCAGGAGTCACGGATCCTACTGCCCGTGTCCCGAGCCGTTTGAGTGCGAGTTCGGTTCCTGTGTGTGTCCTCAAGGGTACTACGGGATTGGCAGCAACAGTGTTTGTTACGCTGGTAAGTGATGATTGACCCTCGAAGACCCACATCTTTTACAGCGTGAGTTGATTGCCCACGAGATGGATCCACGACATGAGTGGCTAATGCGAGTTAACATGTCAAACCGACTTGACTTCTTTATTTTTGGCAATATGTGTCTGGTTTGTCACTTTTCTGCCAGTGTCTAGTTCAAGGAAATTTCATAGTCATGGAATGAAGGGGGGGGGGGGGATAAAATAATAATATGACCGGTAAAACATGAAATACACCAATCAGATTTCACCATGTATCAAACCGAAAAGCTTGACATTTACTACCGGTGACTTGTCAAAGTTCGGGCAAAATGCAACTTATAAAACTCTCGAGTTCGAGTAAAATAAAGATTCTAGTAGCCAACCTACGTTTCCTACCTCCTACGTTGGTATTTTTTTTTTTTGTAAAAACATCAATTGGATAGTTTCATAAAAACCAATTAATAGACTGACACAAGACATTGGAGACTTATTTTTGATTTTAACAATTGAACCAAAAAAATATGAACGTCACGCCGCCGTGCGACACTTTTTAGCACGGCGTGACGTCACAAGCCTCAACTCTTCAAACTAGGACGCGCTTTATCTTTGTAATTTTTGTTAAATCGAGAAAAGAAAAAAATCGTGTCTAATATCTTCTGATTATCGAAATGGCAGACTAAATAAATCTTTTTTTTACCCGGTTAATTGTTTATTCAAAACGATGGCTAAGACTACCCACATCACATCAAAAGTTTTTTTGTTCACAGAGTTAGGTTCTCCATCGACAGAAGAGCAATGCTATGGTATACTGGCTGAAGTTGTAGACGGCGTCTGCAAATGCCCAGCCAACTACTTCTATGAGGAGAATATGAGAGACTGCATCAGGGGTATGTTATTCTTATATACATATATATATCTATCTGATGTCCACATCAGACTCCAGTGCCACGTTAGAATCAAAACCTCCAAAAAAAAAGTAACCTCAGTCCGTACACGTCGACTGAGGAACCAATTAAGGCTAAACGCGCACAGCGATTTTACTTTTTGCGACATAATTTTAAAATAGCGCTGTAAAATGTCGCAGAATATTCACTGGGCGCACTGCGATGAAAAAATCGATGAATTTCGTATAAATTGCTTGTCTTGCTTTGCTTCTGAGGAGAAGAAGAAATAAAATAAAATGACATATTACTGAGAGTTCACATTAAATATAAAAATTCTATGCAATCTCATCTGAGAATCTCAGGTTCGCTTGGAGAGCGAAATACTGTCTGCGCCGGTGTGTGCGATTTTATTATCGCAAGGCGCGTAAAATGGCCGTACAAGGTACAACTCCCTAGGCTGCAATTTAGTTTTGCGGCAATCGCGTCGCGAGTAGTCGCGCAAAAATGTGACAAATGACAACTTTTAAATCGCCGCGATTTTTTTTCGCATATGTGAGCACTGACACAGAAACTCATGCGTTATATTTCTGCGACAAAAATATCGCGCTATTAAAATCGTATTGCACGCTTAGCCTTGTGCTTAGTTAGTCAGGTTGCCGTGTGCCCCAACTCAGCCAGACTGGTCCGGCTAATTACAGGCCAATTTCAATACTCCCTCCCTGAAATAAGTCAAGTTTTTAAAACAAATATTGTTACTCAGTTGTCCTCTCGCTTCAACCTTACCATATAAATCAATTTGTCTTCACCTTCGTTTATATTTTTTACTTCCATGATGTTTCTTAAATAAACACATCTCTGCTCTGATAAACTCGATGTGTACCATAATATAGGTAGCCCAAAAAAGCTGAAGCTCTGCTCCGATAAACTCATCCAGGGACGAGGGAAATCGTCCCTGCACTAATGATAAAATGAACTAATTAGCGATTGTGTAAAAAAATTTTGAAAACCTTTTCAGTTGCCCGTCGCACCTCGGACGCATGCGGCAACGACGACAACTGTCTTACATACGGCGTCGCATCCATTTGTGGACCCCCGGACGAGACCCTATGGGGCCAGCGCTCTTGTGTCTGTGATACAGAGCTGTCTGTGTGGGACGCTGACAGACAGATGTGCAGACTGTTTGCTGGTGAGTAAGTTCTATAAAGAATAGAGCCGTTGGTCATTTGGTACTGACCTAGACCACAGATTACAGAAGTCATAGCCCGACCTAGAGAGTTCAGGCTATGGTCGTGTCGCTCTGCCGTTCCATCGGATTATGAGAGTGAGGGAATAGAGTATATTGTGTACTTGTGCTTTAAAATATATCCTACAGACATATGTCTGTTTACTGTTGTGTATCGTCTAGAGGTATATCAATTTTCTTAATAAAATATTCATGGTATTTTCTTCGAATTATTTTATTGTTTTCTTTCCATATGTCGTCCTTCAATTTTCCTGTCAGCTTTTCGTAAAAAAACGTTATAATATTAGCTTGTATCCCCAGGGGTCGGCGAGGCTTGTGAAGTAGACAGCGATTGCCTGGCAGGGGAGTTGGAGATCCAGTGCGTCATCGACGACAGTGGAGTAGGGCAGTGCACGTGTCCTGACGGACTGCTCACTGTAGACGGACTCTGCCTCACCACTGGACTGGGTGAGTGGACTTTTTAAAACAATAAGCTTTGGATTCAGTTTTTTTAACAAAGAAAAGAGCGAGAGGTCTTTGAGAATTCAATTTTATTTTATTTCGGTTTTCATCATAATTGTTAGTACCTACTTAGATACTATGTTATAGTAACCATAAAAACAATTTCAATTATTAATAATGTTACATCAATTACTACACATAAAAAAACACATACATATTACACAATCAAATCAAATCATAAACACATGTCACATTGGAAATTCTAAACAAATTAAATTTATGCACCTACATAAAGATAAAAATGATATAATTTGGCATATCAACACATTGAATTGTTGTTAGTATTTTTTGTTTCTCTTTGTCTCTAAGAGACTGGTCGAAGCGACGCGTGACCCGAGAGCTGGTGAGTATCTGGTACAGCGCATCAGCATTGATATACAGCGGGGCAATGCAGCCAGTGTCTTGGGCACGCTTCCGACTGGTATTGATAAGGATCAGTTGAGCTAATTGTAGATTATTTGCAACAGGCTTCAGCTCAGTTTTAATTTAGTTTTAATATTGCTTTGTTATATAATAATAACGTAGGTCCGTTGTCCTGTTGCAATAAATGTTTTTTTTTTATAATTTCTTCTAACAAAATCATTTATTCGTAGAACAAAATAGTAAAAACGAATAAAAACTAGTATTTACTATTGAAACAATGAATCAAATGTAGACTGTTGCAACGAGTTGTACCTACCTTTGCAAAAGTAAACAATCAACAGTCTTATAATCTTTTTCGTCCAAGACGACTCAATGGTTCCCAATGATAATTTTAGTCGTAATCTTATTCTGTCCAGTCTTATATGAAAGTATAAAGATAGATACGTTCTGCCAGCGCTAACTCAATAAATGGCCTATGTTGTCTTAGGCTGAGCGCAGACTTGAGTCAAGATAGTTTTAAGACAGAATATTGCTTTAGAAAAATTACAACTTAACAAAAGCAATAGACTGTCTTAAAACTATTGTGACTCAAGTCTGCGCTCAGCTTTACAATTACAACCGATCGCAAAAACACACGCTATTTCCAATCTTTTGCAATATAGTACATATTGAATAACAAATAGGCAATGACGTACCGAAGTGCGGTTAAAACACCAACACACTAACTCTACATAAAGCACGGCTATTGAACAAAACGTGTACTTATTGCTATATCTTTTTATGCACGAATGTATCTTTCTATACCTGTCTGCAAATGGGCGTAAAACACGAACGCCCCGGCGGCGCCTCCGGTCCGGCTATGACTGACGTAGGTGGACCTAATTGGACCTAATTTGAGCCTTCAACTTTCGAGGCGCTTGTTCCTTATCTCTATTTTTAGGGTTTCAAAGATCGGTTTTGAAACCCTTATGGTCTCGCTCTGTCCGTCCCCGCTCTTTCTTGAATATCTCAGTAACAACTGCAGCTATTAACTTGAAATTTGAAATAATGATACATTTCGTGCGCCATTACTGATTTTAAGAAAAAAATATAAAAATAAATGAAAAATGAAAATGAATATTTTCAGTACAAATTTTGATGTTGAAATTTCAAAAGAGACCTAGGAAGGCAAATGGGGTATCAATTGAAAGGTATCGTTTTGTACATTTCAAAACACTTTTTGAAATTTCTGTAAATTTCATACTTTTTGAAATATTTCAAAAAAAGTCGAAAAATTGACCATACCCCCCCCCCCCCTATCTCCGAAGATTGCACACCGATCCACGTACAATGTATTAGGCGTTTGTAGATATTAATCTATATTTTACAGGAAAAATATAGAGAAGTCTGTAATAATAATAGTTTTTGAAAAATGGTCTAAAACGGGGAAAATTTTTTTTCAAAAGGGAGGGTACCTACCTATGTGGGGTATCATATGAAAGGTATCGTTTTGACCATTTCAAAACACTTTTTGAAATTTCTGTAAGTTTCATACTTTTTGAAATATTTCAAAAAAAGACGAAAAATTGACCATTCCCCCCCCCCTAGCTCCGAAGATTGCAGACCGATCCATGTACAATGTACTAGGTGTTTGTAGACATCGATCTATATTTTACAGGAAAAATATAGAGAAGTCGGTAATAATAATAATTTTTGAAAAATGGTCAAAAAGGAGGGGATTTTTTTTTCAAAAGTAGGGGTACCTACCCAAGTGGGATATCAAATGAAAGGTATCGTTTTGACCATTTCAAAACACTTTTTGAAATTTCTGTAAATTTCATACTTTTTGAAATATTTCAAAAATAGTCGAAAAATTGACCTTTCCCCCCCCCCTATCTCCGAAGATTGCAGAGCGATCCACGTACAATGTATTAGGCGTTTGTAGATATCGATCTATATTTTACAGGAAAAATATAGAGAAGTCTGTAATAATAATATTTTTTGAAAAATGGTCAAAAAGGGGGGGAATTTTTTTTCAAAAGGAGGGGTACCTGCTTATGTGGGGTATCAAATGAAAGGTATCGTTTTGACCATTTCAAAACACTTTTTGAAATTTCTGTAAATTTCATACTTTTTGAAATATTTCAAAAAAAGACGAAAAATTGACCATTCCCCCCCCCTAGCTCCGAAGATTGCAGACCGATCCACGTATAATGTATTAGGCGTTTGTAGATATCGATCTATATTTTACAGGAAAAATATAGAGAAGTCTGTAATAATAATAGTTTTTGAAAAATGGTCAAAAAGGGGGGGAATTTTTTTTTCAAAAGGGGGGGTACCTACCTATGTGGGGTATCAAATGAAAGGTATCGTTTTGACCATTTCAAAACATTTTTTGAAATTTCTGTGAGTTTCATACTTTTTGAAATATTTCAAAAAAAGACGAAAAATTGACCATTCCCCCCCCCCCCCCCCTAGCTCCGAAGATTGCACACCGATCCATGTACAATGTATTAGGCGTTTGTAGATATCAATCTATATTTTACAGGAAAAATATAGAGAAGTCTGTAATAATAATAGTTTTTGAAAAATGGTCAAAAAGGGGGGGAACTTTTTTTCAAAAGGAAGGGTACCTGCCTATGTGGGGTATCAAATGAAAGGTATCGTGTTGACCATTTCAAAACACTTTTTGAAATTTCTGAAAGTTTCATACTTTTTGAAATATTTCAAAAATAGTCGAAAAATTTACCTTTTCCCCCCCCCTATCTCCGAAGATTGCACACCGATCCACGTACAATGTATTAGGCGTTTGTAGATATCGATCTTTATTTTACAGTAAAAATATAGAGAAGTCTGTAATAAAAATAGTTTTTGAAAAATGGTCAAAAAAGGGGATTTTTTTTCAAAAAGGGGTACCTAACCATGTGGGGTATCAAATGAAAGGTATCGTTTTGACCATTTCAAAACACTTTTTGAAATTTCTGTAAGTTTCATAATTTTTTAAAATATTTCAGAAAATTGATTGTCCAAATAATTGGCAAATGTTTGAAACCCTCGGCGCGCGAGTTACACTCGCACTTGGCGAATCTTGTTTTACTTTCATCTAAGTGTCTAGTGGTACAAACCTATATGTAGCTCAACCGGTCCACATCAACACCAGTTAATCCTACCAGGGTTAAGAGTTCCAACAGACTCCTGAGAAATGAAGGGCGAACTGGGCCCTCATTCTTCAAATAAATTCCATTATTGTTTCCAGCGATCGGCGACGCATGCCAGGCTACATTAGAGTGCACGGAGACCCCTAACACGGCGTGCCTCGGCGGGCAGTGCGCGTGCGACAGCGGGTACCAACAAGAAGAAGACTTCTGCGCTCCCAGTGAGTACAAGTCTTTTGGAACTAAGTTCCTTATCGCGCGTTGTGAAAGGGGGCTGGACGGAAAAAAAACTCACGAAAAGTTGTAACGACACTTTTTGCTATAGTAAGCTATTGTAAGCCGTGCGGCGTGCGCATGTTTCTCTGTCTGTGTCTCTCTCTCTCTCTTATAGAAAGGAACTTCGTTCCATCCGGGTGTCCCTTGACACCTCTCAACTTTTTTTATCCCTGAAATCACGTCCCATGGGATTATTTCTATCCCAATTTAAACAAGTCGTGCGAAGCCGCCGTCAGACACCGCAAAATTAACTGAATGGATCGACTTGAAATTTTGCATACCTAAAGATTTCGAACTGGAATAACATTTGACGACGTCTGCGGCGCGGTGGGCGAAGGTCTGCCTGCGACAGGAAGTTGCGGGTTCGATTCCCGCCTCGGAACAAATGTGTGTACGATCTGCAGACATTTGTTCAGGGTGTTCTGGTCGTTTACTATGTATAATAAAAAATGTCTATCTATGTATTGTATTATATTATGTATATCAGTTATCTAGTACCCATAATATAAACTCTGCTTAATAATGCTGTGTGAATTGTCCAGCATTATTTATTTATTATTTTATTAGGCTAAGTTTTATGTGAAAAAAAAACGCGTTGCGCCTTTCGAGGTCCTTCCGTCCCATAAACTTATACGTAGAAGGAATTCTAAAGATGTATGTATAATATGCACTTATATCCGAGTAGTTTATTGACAGACAACAATATATTATACATCTTTGTTTTACCTTTTCTTTTGTTTTATAAATTGTTTTCAAATTAATTCACAATACTGAAATGAAAGAGGTTATTGACCTGCTACCATAGACTAATATCCGCAGGTATATAAAGTCTGTGGAACAAACCAAGCAGCAAAGACACTTTTTTTCTTCTTGTATTCTTTCTTGTAGATTTTTTAATTTTATATTAAACAACGTCTTATTATAGTATTGATCTGTTGGTGAGGTGAATAAGCTCCTTCAGTATTGAGTACTAATTTGAAAACACCCTTTATAATTATAATTTTTAATAATCATCATTTACCGAGACTTATTGACCATATTTTTTGTTAGATAAAGTGAGTTTGTAACCGACTGTAACGCCAACACAAAGGCTTTTGGCTGAAAAACACCTGCAAATGCTGAGCCAACACCTATTTCAGCACAGGGTCATGGGCGATACTAGATCTGACGCTCACCAATAATTCTGTAATTTAGTTTATAACACATTTTCTCGTAAAGGGTCTCTTATTGCACCAATTTCAATAATGTAATGTATCTCATCTCATTACGCACTATTGCCGTAATGTAATGTAAAACACACGGTCAATGTCTATGGTTTATCAAGATGCTCCGTCTTAAACGAACGGTACTTTTTCAAATCTTAGCAAAGAGTTTTTATGCCAGAAAAGTGGTCAACCTTTTTTAATAAAATTAACTTTAAGAGGTTTAGGAGATAAAAATATATAATAAATAAACATTTAATTCTTTAATTTAATTAATATTGACCATAAATTACAAGCATCTGTAACAAAACACAAAAATATTAATTTACTTTTTTAGTAATACTGGCTGTTTTTGTGCCTTTGCCTTATACTAGCACTTTCATAGCTGAAAACACAGAGAGCGATCTGCAAGTACGTGAAACAACGGCACGCCCCTGCGGGTCGCACCGCCGACGCTAGCAGTGATCGTGTTAAAAAAAAGCGCTGATGCACGCGCATCGCTATTTGTGAAGAAATAAAAATTACTCCGTGCGCTTTTCTTTTCGCTTATTGTTTTGACTTGAAAATGTCGTCAAGTAATGATGAATTTATTAATTCAACACCGCCAGAAGTCTCAGAGGCAGCGAAAAAGGCTACTCTACGCCTCTTGCCCGAAAAATCGACCGATAGATACAAGCGTATCAAATCGTATTATGATGTGTAAGCATGTGCGCTTTGATAATTACAGCCTCTGCTTTCTTGTAGCCCTCGCCTATGGCTCGGGCTAGCAATATCGCCTCGGCTGTAATTTTCAACTTACCGCACTTGTATCATAATGTACTATTACAACACACTTGCTCATAAATTAGGCCTTTTTACATCGTTCCTAGGTAGAGCCATAAAGCGAACTAAATTAACCGCGTGCTAATATTACGCACTAGTGTGTAATATAATTAGATATCATCAGTACAAGACATTCGTCTTGCATAAGGACTCGACTTTTTGGTGTTCCATTTACAAAGAACGCAAAGTTCCTTGTAAATGGAACACCAATTCATTTGAATTTATTTTTTGAAAATGGTACTGAAAGCGCCTTCTTGGTCATTGTTGGATGTTCTGTTTGATTCTTCCTCCATGGTAGAATGGAGTTAGTTTTAAATATGCGCTACGATTTATGCAATACATGTTTTTTTTTTCCTCGCAAGTGTGTTAAAAAAGTGCGTTTGAGATTACGGCCTCGCCTACGGCTCGGGCTGCAACCCACAGCCTCGTGTATAATGATGAGCAACTTGGCTTACTTCTATCATAATAATATACTTACGACTAAAAACCACCACATTTTTGTGTTTTTGTGTGTGACGAAATAAAAGCTATTCGTCGGTCTTTCCCATTTCGCAACCTTCCCATCTCGTAACCATTTTAAAACAACTGAAGATTTTTTTATCTTCCATTCTATATTTTCTTCCAATACTCAGTATTTAATTGCAAACATGTTGTACATGGGGAGATCCCATGTAAAGGATAAGGTGTTTCAAACATGCGCCCTGCTGCTAGGGCACGGCAATATTTAGCTAGGTGCTAGGTGGCTAATTCTTATAATCTAACGACATATTCTAATAACTCTAGAAAGACACAGAAATAAAAATCATTTTAAAATAGTGTTTAGGCATTTTCTATCCTTAATAATAACGCGATATAATTTATTAATTTACGTACCTAGGGCTTATCAACTGCAATTTCTTTCTTGTAATTCCAATATTTGTGTCTTTTCAGTTATCGGCGGTACGTGCGAGCTGGACGACGACTGTGTGATAGAGAACACAGTTTGCTTCAACAATACCAACGTGCTCACCTGTCAATGTATCGACTCGTACATCGCTTACAACGAGACTTGCTGGCCAGGTATGGTGACACTTACACACGTGATCTGGTATATCTGGTACACTTAAGTGCGTTAATGGGGCAACATATGAGCTCAGATCAAGATGAATATATATAGAAAAATTAGAGCCATTTGCCTTGTAAATGTGCCCCCAAAAATAAAATTTGAGCCCATTAAGGTTTCAGAGTACTTCCAGAAAATGAAATATCACTGCAGTAACGTCTATAAACGTTTGACGACATGGTTTTTACCTATTGGTCAAATTTTAGGTAGCTTAAAAGGTAGCGTATACTTGTGCCTTTCATTGGCCAAGCAGCGACATTTGTGCGCCCTGTGGTTTTTGAGTAATTGTAAATTCCGCTGGAGTAACGTTTGGCAGATTTCCATATCTTCGGAATGGCCGAACGAACAAAAATGATTTTTGGTAAGCAGAGGCGGTTTATCTTGGGCTGATTTGGGCCTTAGTAGTTTTTCCAAAAAAAGTGCTCGGTTAATAAGTTGGATGAATTTTTATGAAAATCATAAATAACACTACATAAAAAAGCGTTCTGGGATTACATTGGCTGATGCCTATTAAGAATATGTATCTTCTGACAAAACTGTGAAAACCTACAACTTTTTTTGGACGAAATAAATCAATTTTACAACTGAAAATGTTTACTTATTTCGAGTCTCAAATAAGGGAGTTTTTACAAGATAACAACTTTACATGATTTGTCAATAATTAGAGCACATATTCAAATTTAAAAACTAATGAATATGTGGCTTAATATAAATAAATAAACTTAATTTACGTCGAAATAGAAGATTCCTACAACATGGAGGGCATTGAACGTGCGGTGATAAACTGCTGACGGTTCTAAGCGTACGATGAACCGTGAACTATGTCTGTCTCGTATCTCTGTCACTTTCACCCCACTGCGCCGTCGCCTGCGCCTCATTCCAATTAGCGTGGCAGAACGAAAAGAAAAACAACTTGGCGCGATTTTTGGGATGGCTTATTACATTACTAAATAAGTCATTATTTTTGTTTTTAAATTAACAATCCTGCGTATAAGACCTTTCAGGGCTTGTTTTGTTTAATGAATAAAAACTATAAGGTCTTAATCTTAATTCTTAAGCTTGGTATATTGGTAATAGGTACTCCCCTTAGATTCAATAGAGTTCGTTAGAGAGGTTTCTTTAAAACTGAAGTTAAAAACGGCTCTGCCTTGTATTAACAGTTGCTATGGAAGTGAAATATCAGTCTTTAGTAACTCGTTAAGTTCTAGACAAAGATGTTTTTTCATTTAGTATCACAGGTGATTCATGTTTTTTAAAGATTTGAAACCATTTGTCTTCACGAACGTGTTCGTGGTGATGGGATTTTTCTCATCACCTGCATGCAGTTCACGTAGTGTTACAATTTACCAATAACCCTGTATCTATGACAGCAGATGAATAACCTCTTGCAGTGGCAAATGCTAAAAGTAGCGAGCCCATAAAAAAAAAAAACCTCTTGCAGTTCTGCGCACTAATTTGAATAACACTCTGTATTATATCCTTCTTTAGAATTTTTGCTAACTGTACAAGTAATCTTTCTTTCCCCAGTTGCTCCCGGTTACCAAAGCAGCTGTAACCACAACATCCAGTGCACAGAGACTCTCGGAGACAACAGCCTGTGTTTAGAGGAACGGTGTGTGTGCCAGGGGGGATATCACCACAGGGATGGAGGCTGCTGGCCAGTTACTGGTATGTGTCTATTATAATATAATCCGATGAGAGTAACTATGAGATTATCTATTAAGAGTGCGCCTAATGCGAAAATCAAGCAAATTGTGTATTTTTAAACCCTTACATCTATGGTAATGAACTTAAATATTCTAATTAAAAAAATACGATGGGTAGGGGAAAAACCCATAGAAGTCGAGTAATCGAATAGAATTTTGAAAAATAAACTGGTTTCTTTACAAAAAATTATACAAAAATCGCCGAAAACTGACTCACAAAAATTGAAATGCTCCAACATATCAGTGACAACACCATATTATTTTTTACGAATTGTATAGCCAGACTACTGTTTTATTTAAGTAATCGTTTAGTTTTTCTATTTAATGCTTAAATTTTGAATCATTAATAGAAAAAAAGCAAAAACTTGATTTTTGCACTGACATTGCTTTACTCTGTCCCGCTCCTATGAACGCGAAATCCTATGCCTATCCTTTTCACGATTTTTTGCATTAGGCCCGCTCTTAAGAATCACCAAAATATACCACCAAAATGGCATTAAACATAAATAAATTAAGTACATTAATTTTTAATTGTCAATTATATTAATTATGGCTATAAATATTCTGTTTTTTAGTATTTGTTGTTATATCGGCAACAGAAAAACATCATCTGTGAAAATTTCAACTGTTTAACTATCACGGTTCATGAGATACAGCCTGGTGACAGACGGCGTCCCGTTTTACTCTTTGGATACGGAACCCAAAAAAGGCCAGCATTTCTCTCTGTATCCTCTAGTGGGTTCCCCGTCGGCTCTTACAACACCAATGGGATGAGATGGCGAGGTCGATATTCCCGCCGCTACCGCTACGGTCATTGCCACCTATATACTCCTATATATACAGCTATGATCTGTGACTCAAGTAAATTAAACATCTTTTTATTCTTCCCTCCTCAGACCTCTTCGAAAGCTGCAGCCGTACAAGTCAGTGCTACCTGTCCACTGCCTCAGAGCGAGCAGTCTGTCGCAACGGACTCTGTCAGTGCGACTTCGAATATCCTTACTCGGAGGAAGATCGCACTTGTGGTAAGTTCTCATCTGAAATAGAACACTGATAGCTCTCTTCTAAAGACGTACAAGTCAGTGTTACCTGCCGAGTGCCTCAGAGCGAGCAATCTGTCGCAACGGACTCTGTCAGTGTGACTTCGAATATCCTTACTCGGAGGAGGATCGCACTTGTGGTGAGTTCTCATCTGAAATAGAACACTGATAGCTCTCTTTTAAAGACGTACAAGTCAGTGCTGCCTGCCGAGTGCCTCAGAGCGAGCAGTCTGTCGCAACGGACTCTGTCAGTGCGACTTCGAATATCCTTACTCGGAGAAGGATCGCACTTGTGGTGAGTTCTCATCTGAAATAGAACACTGATAGCTCTCTTTTAAAGTCGTACAAGTCAGTGCTGCCTGCCGAGTGCCTCAGAGCGAGCAATCTGTCGCAACGGACTCTGTCAGTGTGACTTCGAATATCCTTACTCGGAGAAGGATCGCACTTGTGGTGAGTTCTCATCTGAAATAGAACACTGATAGCTCTCTTCTAAAGACGTACAAGTCAGTGCTGCCTGCCGAGTGCCTCAGAGCGAGCAGTCTGACGCAACGGACTCTGTCAGTGCGACTTCGAATATCCTTACTCGGAGGAGGATCGCACTTGTGGTGAGTTCTCATCTGAAATAGAACACTGATAGCTCTCTTCTAAAGACGTACAAGTCAGTGCTGCCTGCCGAGTGCCTCAGAGCGAGCAGTCTGTCGCAACGGACTCTGTCAGTGCGACTTCGAATATCCTTACTCGGAGGAGGATCGCACTTGTGGTGAGTTCTCATCTGAAATAGAACACTGATAGCTCTCTTCTAAAGACGTACAAGTCAATGCTACCTGCCGAATACGTTTGAGCGAGCAGTCGTCGTACCAACAAAAAAGAAATCCAAACTTTCTTAGGTCTCGTATTTTTCGAGTCGACAGATTCGCATCTCTTTCTATGAAAAGCAAGGAAGTTATACCTTATACCCAACCCGGAAAACGCAATGACGGTTAGACATGAATAAAAAAATTACGTAAAATGTCTATGAAAATAAGTATACTGATACCGAAACTGAAATACCGAAGTTGAAACTGAAATACGGATACTGAAATACCACAGCGTTGGTATTTCAGTATCCGTAAATACCGATTCTGAAATATCGATAGGTAGGTACTGAAATACTGATACTCTATCAGTATACTGAAACGTATACTGAAACTGATACCGATACATTTCAAATGATCAATACATTTTTAAGGTACTTATTTATTGAATAAAAATTAATTGTATTTTTTTTTTGTTTCAGCTTCATCTGCCAGCAGCATTATAGGAAGCACTGTCGTGATAATGTCAGCTTTAATATATTTGATTTTAAGTTGAATTTACCTTCTTTAAGTACTTAGGAAATAAATACTTAGAATAAAAGTGATTAATAAAATAGGAGACAAACAGATTTATTCACTATAGAAACATATTATAGCTTTAATAAGTGTCAAATAAGGTGGCAATACTGGACGAGCAGTTCGTAAGGAGGTGCATAATGTGTTTGTGAATAGGTACCTATTTTAAAAAAAGACGAAAAATTGACCATTCCCCCCCCCCTAGCTCCGAAGATTGCAGACCGATCCATGTACAATGTATTAGGCGTTTGTAGATATCAATCTATATTTTACAGGAAAAATATAGAGAAGTCTGTAATAATAATAGTTTTTGAAAAATGGTCAAAAAAGGGGATTTTTTTTCAAAAGAGGGTACCTACCCATGTGGGGTATCAAATGAAAGGTATCGTTTCGGCCTTTTTAAAACATTTTTTGAAATTTCTGTAAGTGTCATACTTTTTAAAATATATCAGAAAATTGATTGTCCAAATAATTGGCAAATGTTTGAAACCCTCGGCGCGCGAGTTACACTCGCACTTGGCGAATCTTGTTTAATTATAAATATGTAGTTTTCTTTGTTTAATCAATCACCGATACGTTCAGAAATTTTGGCGTGAAGAGTTAACAAAACAAACATAGAAACATCTAAAATGTGGTATGTCTAGGTAATAATGTAATACCTGCGAAACCGCGGGCCGAAACTAGTAAACATATAATATACCTAAATTCCAAAATAATTGCTACAAAAAATGGCGCAAAGAAAGGTAATTAATTAAAATTCTAGCTTACGTGCAACATTCAAATTATATTTTAATATATTTTTAATGTTCGTACAGCTATACTGCAATTTTATTTCTAAATAACCATAGGTGAGACTACAAATAAAGCCTAACAAATCATAGCTATTATTTTATTGCGTTTTCCTACACCAACTAATTATCTTGCTCCATAATTTACATAATTTACCAAGGTTATCGACATAGCTCATAGGATTAGCAAGCTGAAGTGGCAGTGGGCTGGCCATATTTCAAGAAGAACCGACAACCGCTGGGGTAAAAAATGTTCTTGAGTGAAGACCGCGACTCAGCAAACGTAGTGTAGGACGCCTTCCGATGGGATGACAATTTGCGAAAGACTGCTGGCAGATGCTGGATGCGGCAAGCTGAAGACAGGCCGCTATGGCGCTCATTAGGGGAGGGCTATGTCCAGCAGTGGACCAACATAGGCTGATGATGATAATTTATATACATTATATAATAACAATAATAAGCTAAAAAGTTAGGTACCTACTTAAGAGCCATTTTGTGAAAAGGATAGGCATAGGATTTCGCATTCATAGAAGCGGGACAGAGCGTGCGTTTTTGGAATGACGCAAGTGCAAAAATCATGCTTTTGCTTGCTTAATGCGCAAACCCCACCCAAACTAGCGCCGCCAGCTACTTTATCTTATCTGTAATTCTTCATTGTACACAAAAAAATAATATATAAAATTACTTAACTTATAGGTTATGAAATGAAATAAGTTCCCAAAAATTTTCGACTTCGGCGGGACTCGAACCCGCGTCCTACCCTTAGTATGGGTGTGCTCTAACCAACCACCAAAAAAAGAATAAAATAGAGGTAGGATTTTTGGGAACTTATTTCATTTCTTAGAGATGCCCAGAGTGAAGGTAAGCACTGTAACAAAAATCCTTATAGGTTATGTACAAAGGCGAGCTTAACCCTTAATAAGAGTTTTCTTCCAGCAAACCTTAGAGTTATAGGAGAGGCGCTGGAATAGATAAAGTACCTACACAAATAACAAACATCGAATATACAGATAATTAAACTAATAGTAGGAAGCTTTATACAAAACTTACTTACACATACATGATTATAATAAAATACATAAATTAAAATAATAACTATTACATAAACCTAATAAATATCTAGTATAATAGAATACATAAAAATATATATTTATACTAATACATATTAACTTTTATGATAACGTTTATGATAGTAGAAAGTGCTCTTTTAACTTGGTATTAAATATGTTAAGCGATGGGCTGGCTCGAATATCATGGGGAATAGAGTTCCACAATCTAGCTGCTTGTGCGGCGAAAGAACCCCCAGGACTGTGATAAATTTAAAGAAATAAACAAAATGACAATACCATGTCAATATATTTATGAAAACTTGTTGTACACTCATAAGAATATCAATCGGTTCCCCAAAAATAGCGATATACATAATTTAAATACTAAAAATAAGAATAACCTCGCTGTGCCCACAACTAGGCTACACAAGATTAATGTATCTTTTAAAGGACAATGTATACGCTTCTACAACAAAACTCCAAGTGAGTTGCAAAAATTATCAATAAATAAATTCAAACAAATTGTCAAACATATCCTTTGTAAAAAGGCTTACTATAAAATATCAGATTATCTAGCTAGACGATAAAAAAGCTTGGGACGAGTTTTGCTCCAACTCGCAAACTAACATTCTAACAAGGTAAAGGTTTCTTGTTCGCTTCTTTACTTTACCTTAAACAGATTGTAGTGGATAAAAAATCAAAGTGATCACTTTATTTCCTACTTTTACTTATGTAATCTGAGTTTTTGTGACGTGTCCAAGAGTCCTGTAAGGTCTAAAGGAAACTTTGAATTTTTTGAATTTTGACTACTCGAAAGACGGAGTGATATTGCCGTCCTACACGGGACACCGCGGGGAACAAGGAATTCAAATCGTTCGCGGAGGTATGTCGGAGAAATGGAGCTAAAACGAATGAAATAGAGGTAGGTCAGAATGTGGAGATCACGCCGCCGGCGTATGGGTGGGTAGCCACTTAAGTTTGATTGATTTATACCTATGTGCTGATGAAGCAGTAGGATTAGCCGGCTTACTAACGTTTCGGACACCATTAAAATATTGAAGCTGTTTTGTACAATTAGTTTTTTTTTAATATATTAATCTGACTAAGGTGGACTAAGGTGTTCCCCGCGTTTTCACCCGCGTTAAATTAGAATATCTCATTTCTAGGGGGATTATTCCTGTAGATCTTCCATGGAATGGGATATGACGACCTCTGTGGCGTAGTGGGCGAAGGTCCGCCTGCGACGCAGGAGGTTGCGAACTCGATTCCCGCCTGGGGACAAATGTGTGTACGATCTGCAGACATTTGTTCAGGGTGTTCTGGTCGTACACTATGTATAATAAAAAATATCTATCTGTGTATTGTGTTATATTATGTATATAAGTATATCAGTTATCTAGTACCCATAACACAAGCTCTGTAAGCAGAGCTTAGCTTGGGGCTAGATAATGCTGTGTAAATTGTCCAGCATTATTTATTTATTTATGGGAATTTGATGATTTACTAAAACAAAAAGTAGCCAACGTTACTCTCCATCCTTTCTAGTAACTTTTAAGTTAATTAATTCGTTAGCTAATGCCTCAGCTAATGCTAATGATGTGAGATTTCATTTTATAAGAGACAGTTCTTATAAAATGAAATCTCACATCAGCTACGTCTATGGTCAACAGAATTTTCTGAAAGTTATTTAGAGTTTTGACTGTCATTAGCAGTCACTGTCATAAGTTGACTTGGAGGACTGACGCGGCCTGCGGTGGCGGTCAGTGCAATTTGGGGTACAAGGGAGACTCCAAGATCTTGTCACCCAAGCCAACCTAACCTGCACGTGGTGTACCCTGCTAGATAACGAACTAGGCTCTAGTGAAAATATCAACATTCTTCATAATTTGATAACTCATATTTTACTATTATTTTTCATTACTTGACACTGGCAGAAAAGAGTCCAACCAGACTCATATTGCCATTAACAAAGAATCATCATCATCATCTCGTCACCTTCTCGTCTGTGAGACCCAAATGACCGATGTAAAATAGTTGAACATTGCGTGCTTTCGCTGGGGTCGAACCGAAGAATAATCAATATTTATATGATTTTAATGACTTCATTCGTATGCTTCAGTTATTTCAATTACCTACTCACATGTCATGATATGAGTAAGCAAAGATCATAGCAAAACATTTTCTCCACTCGAAGCGGAAACTTTGCTGCTCAAAAACAGTGAGCGAAATCGGGTTTTGCTTACATGTGGAATGAATGATATTATTCAACTTGTTGGAAAATATAATTTGAATTCAGAATGTTGCAATAAATTTAAATGATGTATTAAGTTTTTGATACTCTTCTCTACGGTCAAAAAAATCTACAAAATAATACGCAGTCTGCACCAGGAAGGTCCAGTTTCTCACGGAAGCAAGAAGCTTATATCCTGTAATACCACTACAGGATATAAGCTTCTTGCACGGCAGGCATTGCCATTTTTTGTGTAGACACTTTGACAACTTAGCTTCTGTAGACCATTATTTTAGGCATACGACAGCGCCATCTATAAATAATCTCCCAAAAACAGGTATATGAACTTTAAGGGAGTTCAACCGCTCTCTTTTTAGCTTATAGAAGAGAAGGAGGTTAGACCGCATGTTGAAAGCGGTCTAACCTTTCCTTCGATAAGCTAAAATCTTCATAGAAAAGAATAATTTCGCTCGTTCGCGGTTTGAAAGAGGTTTATATGATACCTTATGTTTTTGACAATAAACATATCCATCATCATCAAATATCAAATCAAATATAAATAACGTTTATTTCTTTAAGCTTACAAAATAAGCACTTAGACAAGTCAAATTTTATCTTTAAACAGGTTTATATAAATAGTAATTATTATCAAATAAGAAACATGGTGTTATTGATTTTGTCCACTTCAATTTATCATCCGCTTATCCGGCTAATTAGTCCACAGCTGGACATAGGCTTCCCTTATGAGCGCCAAACCAGAACTAAGGTTTTGAGACTGTACATAATATATTCTGGAGAACTTTTGAACAAAATATTGCAATAAGGCGAGTTAAAGGCATTATAAAATTTTTAGCGGCAGTTTTTTAAACCACGGCTGTTTAGACTTTCGTAAAAACCTAATGAAGATGAAAATAACTGATACCTAAAGGTCATTTAACGCTAAACGTTATTTTAACATGACTTCTCTTGCGTGCCACTTCTGATTAACATCAGTTGCGTAGAGAAAGTACCTACCTACAAGTCAGGGTACAAAAACCATCCTGGTTTAAACTTCATTTTAGGGTATTTTGAGGCATTCATTGGGTTCGTATCTTAGAGAGATCGTATCTTGGAGAGAGCTATGCTCGGAGTTTCTCTGAAGGATAGGATTCGCAACGAATACATCCGACAGAGAATTAAGGTTATCGACATAGCTCAAAGGATTAGCAAGCTGAAGTGGCAGTGGGCTGGCCATATCTCGAGAAGAACCGACAACCGCTGGGGTAAACGTGTTCTTGAGTGGAGACCGCGACTCGGCAAACGTAGTGTAGGACGCCCTCCGACCAGGTGGGATGCCGATTTGCGAAAGACTGCTGGCAGATGCTGGATGCGGCAAGCTGAAGACAGGGCGCTATGGCGCTCATTAGGGGAGGCCTATGTCCAGCTGTGGACTGATGTAGGCTGATGATGATATTATCCAATAAAAAAAACAAGGCTACATAAAAAGGCTTTGTTTTAATGCAGGCCTATATGCAATTCAGCCCGACCGATCCGTATCGTAGGAGGCGACTAAGGGACATACACCGGGGGGCGGGCAGCAGCGCCTCTTGCAGAATAGATCCACCACCGAACTGCGATCCCCATCCCGCATGCCAGGGGGGGGGGGGGGTTATGGGCATTATATGAAAAATAAATAAAGGGGAGGCCTGCAGTCCAGCTGTGGACTGTTGAGGTGAGGATTAAGGATGTTAAAAGTAGAATAAAACATTGGTCGTTTTACTCCTTGAAAACGCGTTGTGAATTCAATTTAGGGTAGGTAGGGCGAAAATTTAGGGCAGGTACCTAAATTTTAGTATAGATTCCTTGAAACTTCCGAAAGCTCTACTTGCTTGAGCCTACCTACCTACGTGACGCAAATAGAATGACCTTTTAGAACAAAATTATGCAGCCTTCTAGAAAATAATGCAATATAACATTTCCTTGATGTCCAAACGAAAGAATCCAAGCATTTTCAAAACCAGCACCGAAATTCCAAATTCAAATTAACAGCAAAGGGCGAACACGCACGAAGTTTCAGCACGAAAGGAGGCCGATTAAAACAAGTAAAACTTCTTTGTACAGCTGAAACAGCATTTTCTACTTACGCGTACTGCAATAAGGTATAGTTTTAAGTGGAAGTTTTTGCAGTTATACTTTTTAAATTTTGAATTTGGTTTAGAATATTACGTGTAAGGCCAAAGGTCACTGTAGTTAACGTATTATGCTTACTATTTATTGGAATACGGTTAGGTTAGTGTCGGCCGATACCTTTAGGTATTTTGTCTCACGCTACAATCTTTAGAATTCTGTAATGCTGTATTTTGCGCCATTTTTGGTAGGCGCATTTTAACTTTTTTATAAGTATTGTAATACTTACACCGATTTTTGAAAAGTGTCTTAATAATAAGATTCTATAGATCAGAGCTAATAAACCGCAAAAATAACAAATTTGTTGAATCGCGTAGTGCCCTAGAGTGCATTAAAATTATCCGTTTTCGTGTTTCGCGCTTCATTTGACGAAAACGCAGAAAGTAGTGGACGCCATATTGCAAAGAAACTGAAAACTTAGAATTGATTTTTTAATTTATATCTAAACGAGCTGTTCCCGGCGTGTTTAAGGGGGATGTTCCCGTAAATCTCTTTCTTCTTTGATGGATGCCCATTCCACTCATCCAATATCTTTGTCCAAGTTCTTTGTCGAATATTTGACCAAAGTTTTTTGATGAATGCCTATTCCACTCATCCAATATCTTTCTCCAAGATTCCTAAGTAATTTTCGTAGTTAATTTCAAATAAAATAACATCACATTCACATCACACTAACAATAAAAATATGAAAGTTTTATGCATAGATGGATCATTGTTACTACTTTACGCCAAAACTTCTCAACAGATCGGGCTAAAAATTTGCATAGCTCTTGACCTGAAAAGAACCATAGGCTACAATTTAACTCATAAAATTTCAGTTTCTATGGGAAAGAATTATCTATAAACGTTTTCAAAAAAACAACGCGTGCGAAGCCGCGGGCAGAAACTAGTATCCAAATCTTCGATCAAAAATATCGGTGTTGCTAGTAAATTGGATGTAGTCATCCAAGATTTTTGATCAAATGTACATTGGACAAAGAAATTGGATGAGTGGAATGGGCACCTTAGTCTATGGTTCGTTGGAATTGTCTTACCCATAGGTTTAGAATAGTGAAAAAATTCTATATCTATGGTCTTACCAAGCACTTGTTTAGACTAAATAGTTGTTTAAAAAAAGTCTTTATATTTTTTATGCTTACCTACCGTAGTCGTTAACCAACGCATACAGCCAAACCACGAGGTCGTTATAAAAAGGTCATGACCTGCTTTCGAATCCACCATTCAATGCCAGTTCTTTGCTTAGCTGATTGATTGACAGGTAAACATTGATAGTTAGACCGAGGGATGCCGTCGATTTTGTTAATGGGTCTCTCGCTAAACAGAGATAACCTTCGCATCATAGCAAGAGCCCTAATTGGACACTGTCGCCTCAACAAGCACATGTTTAAATTGGGGCTATGCTACACAAAATCCTGTAGATTCTGTGAGGAGGCGGACTAAACGCCTCTCCATCTGCTAGGAGAGTGTGGAGCACTGATGCAAAAACGTAGTACTTATCTGGGCAAGCACCTGCTCGGCCCAGACGAGCTACGAGACTTCTCCCCGAAGGAAATCCTTCAGTTCCTAGCAGCTGCAAGGGTAGGTGGCGAACTCTGAACGCCGCAGCTTTAGGAGAGAACACAAAAAGTGGCGATCACAATAGGCCGCAGTGACACGAAAGCCAACAAGAGCAAATAAAAATAAAACGTCAAGTGCGAGTTAGACTCGCGCATCAAGGGTTCCGTACAAACTCCTACTCTTTAGCAAAGAAATCAGTCAAATCCAGACGAATAAGGCACAATAATTTTCTGATTTGATAACGATTATGACGTAACTTATTTAGTCCCTCGAACTATTGGCGTCTCGAGACTAAATAAGTTACGTCCAACCCTAGTGTAACAATGTACTATTTTGAATGAATAAACCACAAATTTACGGTTTTCTGATTTTTCCCTTTACTTGTGCTATAAGTCATTGCTTCTTGCCAAATTTCATGGTTCTAGGTCAACGGAAAGTACCCTACAGGTTTTTGGTCCATGGCGAGATTCGAAAATTATTTTTTCTGTGAATATACTAAAAATTTACGGTTTTCGAATTTTTCCCTTTACTTGTGTTATAAGACCTTGCTTCTCACCAATTTTCATGGTTCTAGGTCAACGGGAAGTACCCTAAAGGTTTTTGTTCCATGGCAAGATTAAAAAATTATTTTTTCTGTAAATAAACTACAAATTTACGGTTTTCAGATTTTTCCCTTTAATTGTGTTATAAGACCTTGCTTCTCACCAAATTTCATGGTTCTAGGTCAACGGGAAGTACCCTATAGGTTTTTGGTCCATGGCAAGATTAAAAAAATATTTTTTCTGTGAATAAATTACAAATTTACGGTTTTCGGATTTTTTCCATTACTTGTACTATAAGACCTTGCTTCTCACCAAATTTCATGGTTCTAGGTCAACGGGAAGTACCCTATAGGTTTTGTGTGCATGTGATTCCCTAGGAAAATTGAAAAAAAATAGACATAAACAGCTGTAACTTTTGATTGCGTTGACTTAGAAGTTTGATTTATATCGAGGCTTCAAGAGGTTACGAGCCTGTGTATATGATGTGAATATCAACTCGATAACTCTACGCGTTTCTGAGAAAAGTGGGTTGACAGACGGACAGACGGACAGACGGACAGACGGACAGACGGACAGACGGACAGACGGACAGACGGACAGACGGACAGACGGACAGACGGACAGACGGACAGACGGACAGACGGACAACAAAGTGATCCTATAAGGGTTCCTTTTTTCCTTTTGAGGTACGGAACCCTAAAAATGGGTCTCACAGACAGACGCGGCCCACGGGGCGGTCAGTAAAATTTGACGAGAAGGTATCGTCAAATTTTACTGACCGCCACCGCAGGCGGCGTAAGACCCTTAGGACCGAGTAAGGCTATAAAAATTTAACATTGAGTACCTATTTAAGATTGTAGAAGTAAATTATTTTTATAACACATTTGCTCGTAAAGGGTCTCTTATTTCACCACTTTCAATACCGTAATGTATCTCATTACGCACTAGTGCGGTGATGTAATGTAAAACGCACGGTTTAAAAATTCTATGTCCATGGTTTATCAAGATGCTCCGTCTATAACGAACGGTACTTTTTTAAATCTTAGCAAGAGTTTTTATGCCAGAACATTTGCACGCTAATTTGTGGACAAGTAAAAATTAGTCCGCGAGCTTTTTCTTTTCGTTGTATTGTTTTTACTTGAAAATGTCGTCAAGTAATGATGAATTTATTATTTCAACACCGCCAGAAGTCTCAGAGGCAGCGAAAAAGGCTACTCTAAGCCTCTTGCCCGAAAAATCGACCGATAGATACTTACAAGCGTATCAAAATTTATTCGAAAGTCCGAGTTTTATTTATTTACCTACTTATCGCAAATATGTTATAAAACGTCGTAAGACATACGTGCGCTTTGATAATTACTCTCACGCAAGAGGTTGCGGGTTCGATCCCCGCCTCGGAACAAATTTGTGTACAATCTGCAGAAATTTGTTCCGTTGGTCTGGGTGTTTTCTATGTATAATAAAAAATATCTATCTATGTAATGTATAATATTACGTATATCAGTTATCTAGTACCCATAACACAAGCTCTGCTTACCTTGGGGCTAGATAATGCTGTGTGAATTGTCCAGCATTATTTATTTATTTATTCTTTCAGTAGGTACATCTAACGAAAAAATCTAAAGAAACCACAAAACACAAAAAAGTACGATTCACACTTAATAATACCGACCGATATGTTATGTTGGTACCTCTACCTACCTTCCTTAAGTCGCGTAGTAATCGTACAAACCACTAAAACTCTTTATTTATTTATTTTTATTCGGATTGCCATCAGCTTAACTAATAACAATAGAACTTAAAATAGATACAGAAAGCTAATAATAGGCACTCGCTAATAGAAACATAATAAAATACAGTGTGAACACAAAAAAAAAATTTTTTTTCGTCAACTATTTCGTAAAGTAATAAAATCAAGTACATTAAGTAAAATTAAAAGTATAGACATCATGTGCAAAAGAAGTCTCTTGCTCTACTTTGAAAGCTGTCAAGCTGTCACGCGTTCAGTTTACGTAAACGAGACGTAAACCAACGTAAACGCTTTCCCGTTATTAGAAAAACAAGGACACTGCACGTGTTTTGTTAAGCTTGTTTACAGCTTAATAACTAATAAATAAATAATGCTGGACAATTCACACAGCATTATCTAGACCCGAGCTAAGCAGAGCTTGTGTTATGGGTACTAGATAACTGATATTACATAATATAATACAATACATAGATAGATATTTTTTATTATATATAGAAAACGACCAGAACACCCTGAACAAATGTCTGCAGATCGTACACACATTTGTCCCGAGGCGAGAATCGAACCCGCAACCTTCTGCGTTGCAGGCAGACCTTCGCCCACCGCGCCACATCGGTCGTCAAAGAAAAATACATTCAAATTATAGAAACAAATAGAACTGCATAAATAAATTGCTTACGTCAATTGTTTCAATTGTTAATTTGTTTCTATAACTTTCTTTGATGATAAAGTTTTTTTTTGTTTGCAATATTATTTGAACACAATAATCTCAGACTTGTCAGGTCTAATTTGTATCATAGAAATACAATAGTATTTACAATTGAAACAGTCGAGCTAACTGCAGACTGTTGCAAGCAATCTTATACAAGTAGCTCAACTGATCCATATCAATACCAGTCGCGCGCGTGTCCAAGACGCTGTCTGCATTGCCCCGCTGTATAGCAATGCTGATGCGCTGTGCCAGATACTCACCAGCTCTCGGGTCGCACGCGTCGCATAGACCAGACGCTCAGATATTTTGCCACATTACAAATCGAAATTTGCAACAGTCTGCAGTTAACATAATTGTTTCAATTGTAAATACTAGTTTTACTTTAATTTTAATATTTGATTGTAATTTTATATGTTATGACTGTGTATAGTATTATATTATCTGTGACTGTGGTATGCGTGAAAATAGCGCCGCCACCTATTTGATTTAATTACCTACTACGTTACGTAGAAACTTTCAAAAGTCCAACGTACAGTTTGTGATACCTATAATAAGCTTTTTTTAAGGCCTCTCTAACAGTTTTTTTCAATTTAATTTAGCCAGTAAATCGAAAATAGGATATTGGTGGCAACTTCGACATTCTGCCTAAACCTAATAGAATAAAACTATTACAGAGGCGTTTAAAAAAGTTTATTAAAGGTATCACAAAATGTACGTTGGATTTTTGAAATTTCCTTTGTTCAACGTAAGTAATAAAATAAAATAGATTACCCCACCACCTTATTATATGTAGATTAATCTGAATTAGACTTTCTTTCTTTTGAACTCCGGCCAAACCTTTACCCAGTTATGGGTGGTTTGAGTAAAATATACCAAGCTGGTTATTTATAGGACTTTTATGCGACCAGTATAGCTTGACCTTATACTTAATGAGTACGTACGTTATGGTTGAAGGTAGAAACACGATGCTTACGTCAAACTCTACATAAGTACCTCTACATATTGAAATTTTGCCAATAAAGCTACTAATTTTCCGCAACTTCTTTTCTGAGAACTTGTCAAACAGCTCTTAAGATCAATTTTATTTCTTTTTATTTCTATTTATTGCATCATATTAAGGTAAATTTGTCAGAACAAAATTGACTATTATAACTAGTAGATTATACACACAATATGAACCCATTTCGGGTGTTGCAATGGGAGACGGCCAGATAATTTCTACTAGTTTATTTATTTATTATTTTATTTTATTTTATTTTCAAATTTTCGGAAAACTTACAGCTAGAAAAATTACAAATTAAGAAGACTATTTTTAGTAAGCACATGAGAATACAGTACCTACTTAAGCTGAGGGCTATTTACAGAGTTTCCACAACTAGCAAAATACATTTATATACTTATTATTCAGTAGTAATGGACGACAATAAACAAAAAACATAAATTACTAAACACGATACAAAGATAAACTAAACTAAAAAAAAAAATGCATAGACACTTTGCACACACTTTAAATAAAACAAAAAAAAAAAAAAAAGTACCATGACTTAAGCTACCTTTCAGTTGAAAGGTCCGAAAAGAATTTATCACATAATAGTCGTTTAAGTTTGATGGTTGACGTTATGAATAGATCAATATCTGCACTTGCCAGGTTGTTAAAAGAGGCACTTGCTCTAATGAAAAACGCGTTTTGTCTGTAGTTTGTTTTTACAATAGGAGTATGCAGCAGATTAGGTCTTCTCAACGCGGCCCTGTGAGTGCGTAGTCCAATAAGCTCCAACAACTCCGGACAGTTGACTATGTTGACTTATGCTTTTATATATATGCTACGAACGGTAAAGAAATGTATCTATAACTAGCGGTCCGCCCCGGCTTCGCACGGGTACCTATTCGAATTTTTCTCACCTTTTAAACCTTCCCTAGACCTCCAGGAATAATTCAAGACCAAGATAAGATAAATCCGTTCAGCCGTTGTCGAGTTTTAGCGAGACTAACGAACAGCAATTGATTTTTATATATATAGATTATATGTATATTTTAATTAAAAGTCACCAAAAGTATCACTTAAAAATTAATTTAGCTCGTGGTAGCATTTTTAAAAGCATCTCTTTTAATCTCATTTCAAATATTTTGTTATTTTCTTGGCTTTTATCTGGTCTGGAATTTTAGAATCCCATTCCATTCATCCGATATCTTTGTCCAAAATTTTATCAAAGTTCTTTGACAGAAGCCCACTATACTCGTAAAATACCTTTGTACAAGATTCACAAGTAATTTGTGTATATATACTACCTATATTTGAGTTCAAATGTCATTACAGTAACATTATAAATGCGAAAGTTTGGATGGAATTTCTTTGATCAAATGTACATTGGACCAAGACTGGGATGAGTGAAATGGGACCTACCTCAGGCTTACCCCGCTCTGCGGAATCTCATCGCGAGGTTTTTTCCCTAAGATTCTGTAACATGGAAATTGGATAAAGCTAACCTCACTTGCGAAAAAAAGTTCCACGGAAATAATACCGAAAAAAAAAACAAGAAAAAAATCGGGTGAATCTAACGCTCTTATGCTTAAGAGGCAACACTAATCATAGTAATAATACTGGTCATTTTACACAGCATCATCTAGCCCCAAGCTAAGCAGAGCTTGTGTTATGGGTACTAGATAACTGATATACATAATACAACACAATACATAGATAGATATTTTTTATTATACAAAGAAAACGGCTAGAACACCCTGAACAAATGTCTGCAGATCGTTCACATAATTGTTCCGAGGCGGGAATCGAACCCGCAACCTCCTGCGTCGCAGGCAGACCTTCACCCACCGCGCCACAGATGTCACTTTAGTGCAACAACACTTCTGGGAGGATAAGCGATATTCCACCGACATTAGCATTTTAGGCAGATATTCGAAAACTTTTTTATCTTTACCAGTAACATAAAGCAGAAACCGAGTCTATAATTTTCTTTGCTCGGCTCTTTGCCGTAAGTAGCCGTATTACGGACGGGAGTGGGGTAGGAGGGGGTTGTTACACATAGGCTTAGAATGTACTAGTGAAAAAATTCTATGTCTATACAATACAAAACACTTTATTGTACACCAGAAAAAGAACATTACAAAAAGACATATAACATGAGACAAGTACAATGGGCGGCCTTATCGCTTAGAAGCGATCTCTTCCAGGCAACCTTTGGATGGAAAGAACTATATGAGTTTAAGAAAGGCAGGGGGTGTACAAAAGATAAAATAAACATGAATATTACAGAATACCTACTGAAAAACAAAATTATATTAAATAAATAAATAAACATTACTAATTACCTAACTCAATATATTTACACATAGACTAGATAAACACATAAAAGAAAGAGAAAAGAAAATATAAATAATATACTTAAATACAAAATTAATGCCAGTGTCTTAGGCACGCTTCCAACTGGTATTGATATGGATCAGTTGAGCTACCTGTAGATTGTTTGCAACAGTTTGCAGATAGCTTAATTGTTTCTATTGTAAATACTAGTTTTAATTTAAATTTGTTATTTGATTGTTATTTTCTTTTTGATTAAATCCAGATATAAAAAAAAAAACTTAAATACATAAATAAATAAATAATTTGTACCAATATTCACTATTCCGACAGGAAAAACTCCTTGACGCGAGAGAGTCTATGTTGTTACATGATTCCTAATATTTATGATATACCTACAGGATGATTGTTTGATACAAAATTTATCAAAAATTCTACTTAAGGCCCAGTTAGATGTGAATTGAGCGAATTCAGTTACATTAAAACAATTTTCCTTCGTCATCATTATCGAAAAAACTTTGAAAAAAATAATACAATAATCTATGGGATACAAGACAGATCCCCTTCGACTCGAAAATTTAAGAAAACTATTTTAAATATCAGAAGTAATTGTGCAAAGTACCATCTTTTTTCTTAGTTTTTTCAATTTTTCTCCTAAACTATCAATCACAAGATTTTTTATTTACATCACCATATTAAATAAAAGATTACCCAGGGCACCTTCAGCTTTATGCAAAATAATTACCTACCTACTACCTAACTCAAAAGATTATCAAATTTCTCCAAAAACTGAACAAGAGCTTTGAAATCAATTATGCTGGTTGCCGTGTCCCAACTCAAGTTGACCTTAGGGGGCGGTAACCCTTCTTTGGTTCCGCCCTACAAGTAAAATAACACCCTATGGGTACCCCAAGACCGCAAGCTTTCTTTTAGTAACGCGCATGCCGTGCCGAAGACAACTTCAAACATTCTCCCAGCAACAGTAACTATCTATTCTACCACAGTCAAAAGTCACTGACAGTGTGTTTAAAACAAAAATTAAAAAACAATTTAAAAAAAAGTTCGAAGTTCTAAAGCTGATTTAAAAAAAGTTTAAAGCAGCACTGCTTTTGCACGCATTCTTTTGTTTTTCATTGTGTGTTTTAAGAGATTTGAAATGAGAAGGTATTTTTTGAGAAATTGTATTTTTTCTATCCGTAAGTAGCGGTGCGTAAAATTTAGAAATAATGATTACCTACCTACCTACTTAACAAGTGCTTTTTTTTATCACAGAAAAATAATGTTTCAAACGTATCAAGGTAAATTTTTTTTAAATGGTCCATTATATTGTTCAAGAAATCAATAGGACAATTAACATTATTGACATAAATATTATTGTGAAAATATCGAATTCGATATTTTCACTGCCATAATATATCGAATCCTATTTCTCAAAAATACTTTATCATTTTCCACGACTAAAAAAAGAAAATGGCGCGGAATGACCATACCACCTAAAGTCGTTTATTAGTTTAATTTATTCACGACAGCCCACGGCCGCTTTCCGCACCGACCTTCAAGGCTACGAAAATAGTTTTGCGAAATTAATTATTATGACCCCATCACACTCACAATGGAGAAAACAGCTAAGTATTATAATCCGCTCGCTGTCAGAATGAGACTGAACATTGTCAAACTAAATACTTTACATAATACCTCAGCTGGTCAATTCAATTCGTAAGTGTACTCTCATACTATTTTCGCTGTTGAATATAAACTAATGCAATGAGCATATTCTTTTGTTCTTATTCGTTATCAAAATGTAGCCGATAAGCAGCGAACATTAGGTATGTTTACCGCTCATAGGCTAGATTTTATTATAGCATCATAAACATCGGTATTGACCAGCTGGTAGAAACCGCGCGCTGTCAAAATGGGATAAAACCTTGTGAATCTAGGTTTCTTATGCTGAATTTTATTTTGAAACCAGTTTAAAATGCCTTTAAAAAGTTGTGATCATACATCATCACAACCTGATTTGAACCACATAATTACGATAATACATGTAGGTAATTCAAGTTTAACTTGTTAAAAAAAGTGTGTTTTTTTTTAATGATTCATATTTGTACAACTAATATGAACTAATAAAATGTTTGTATAAGTTACCTATTTCGGACAGGGTTAGGATAGGTAATATAATATCTTAGACCAAATTATTGTGAAGATATTTTATAACGGAAAGACAGGTAAGTACGTAATCTAACAATGTGTGTGTGTGTGTATTTATCAAGGTGGTCATAATAATTTCGCAAAACTAGCACACTGAAACATCACAGATCGTTTAGATATAAGAGCAATTAAGTATTTTTATACCGTAGGTACGTTTTAAAAATTAATTTAATGATTAGCATAAATTAGTATAAAAATTGGTTTATATTATATCTATGAATAAAATTACACTTGCCTGATATTCTTATCTATCCAAATTTTTATGACATAGGTAATAATATGCTTAGGCTCAAGAACGAGTACTAGAGTCAATTACGTAGTGAAACATCACAAGTGATTTCAACTTATTGATACCTACGCCATTTTGAATGTATCCCACCAATATCGAATTCGACATTTTCAACTCGCCATTCCAAATTTTTCAAAAAAAACCACCGATAAACAAAAGTGTTGATATTTTCATGTTCTCATCTTAACTAGGTACATGAAAAAAGTATATAATTAATAATAAACCATCTAAACAAAAACTCTGCGTAATTTTCATGCAGTATCTAAAACATATACCAACCAAACGTTTAAAAAATTAAAACCATTTCATTTTAATGATACCTTAATGCATGTATCGACATTTAAAAAAGTTTTTATTGGCATCTGTCATTCCATTCGTAATATTCGTCTTTCGAATTTTCGAGATGTTTCGGCGGCAAGCAGCTGCGTTTATAATCTCCCTGGTGCTGTCATGGCTTACTGGAGACTCATCCGAGGCGCTAAGTACCTTCGGAGTATCGAATACGAAACCGCCGTCTCCGAAACCGACTAGTCCACCTGGTAACTTTTTATATGATGGGACACCTATGCCAGTAGTGCACACTTCACACCAGTGAACACCATGAAGCTAGCTGTGAATCGAAATTTCAATTTAACTTTTTTTAAAGTTTTGTTGTTATTTGGACAATTTGAATTGGAAACAATCGATATCTTAATTCATTTGATTTTGTCATCAAAAATTGAATTAGCTATTGTAATCCTCGCGATAACAAAAACTCGGTGTCTGATGATTCAAAGCTAACTAAAGGGTTTACTGTAACACTTTCACAAAAGAAAAACACAAAATTGTTACATTTGATATGACACAAAATTGGACAATGCACACAAAAAATCTTTTCGTGACGAGATTTTATAATTAGAAAATTGAATAAATTGTCCCATTGTATAAAAAATGCCGATGGTTTGGTCTGTAATATACCTACACACTGACACTTATTTTACGAACATGTTTTGTAAATATGACTTTTTTATACATACACTGATGAATAAATGTTTCACGATTTTAAATATTTGTACACGTATTCTAGTTGATATGAAAGGATTGTATTGATTTTTCAGAAAAATCCTGAATATCTAGTTATGCTGTCAAAATCGTTTGTATTGCCAATATGGCTGTGTTTTTGGCTCTTCGGACAGTGTTTCGGAGTGTATAGTCCCGTTTTCGGAGTAGTAAAAACTGAATCTCCCCTCTCTAAGCCGTCCCCCACACCACCATCGGGTAAGATTTTATATAATGGGGCAATTTTATATTACATTCTACAACAAATGTATAAATTTTACTAATCGGCCTACATACTTACACTAGTGTACATATTTTAATACAAAAAAAATGGTGTATATTACTTTTACCATGCGGTTAGTTTAACGCAGTATTTTTGTCTCATTATATAAAAATGTTGAACAATAGTAAAACCTATACTTACGTAAGTCAGAATATAACAATTAAGCCTGTAAATTGTAAGCTTACTGGAGTTGACTATTTAAACACCAATTTGCATGGGGCTGGCCATTAAAACGCCTCTGCATTCACCCGCTTTCACATAGAACATTACAACAGCTAGGTCTCAAATAAAAAAAACTCAGTTGTCTTTGGAACAGTACCTGCAAACACCAAAAGACCTGTATTATCATTGAGATAAGATACAAAATGCTAAAAGCAATGCGACACCGCCATCTAGCGGTTGCACTGGTGGTTGGTTGGCTTGCTGTACAGTCAGCTGATAGTTTTGGTATCTCGTCGTTCGGCAAAGCTCAAACCGACCCTCCGAAACAATTGACTACCACTTCATCGCCGGGTAAGAGTTTTTGTATAATGAGACTAGATGCTTCGAGAGAAAAAGGCCACGCACAACATACAGCTGTGAAAACGTATGAGCTGCTCAGTTGAATATGCTTGTTCAGAAATAACATTCGATATTTAAGGAATTCGATATATAGAAATCTACCAATTTCGATAAATCAAACGAGAATCCCAACCATAAATGTAGAGATTGGTCAATCTTATCACTGGAATCGAATGAATGTATTTCAAATACTTTAATACTAATAAATTATTTTTTGACAATTTCGTTGTCGATTAGTTCTGCTGGTTTATTTATTTTAACAAGCGTATTGTGAGAAGTTCATACGTCATAATAGTAAAATAGTCAATGATTTTGTAGATGTTCTTAAATCTATGAAGACACTGACGTTATAATAAAAAAAAACATGGTAGAATGAAAATGCAAAAGGGCTGCGAGAATATTTAAAGCTTTTGTGAACACGAATTAATATTAGTTAATCAATGTTCTTCAATGACAGAACATGCATGTAGCAAAATCTAGTTGTGATAGAAAAAACTACATAATGCTGTTCTAACAATAAAGACTGATACATCTGTAACCGGAGGTTATAACATCTGCTCTACACCACATCTTGATGTAAAGGTTTTTTTACAATGCGGGTAGGTAGGTATATACATATATAATTATTTGATTAATTCAGAGCACACGAAAAACATTAAATAGGACCACACAGGACACCAATCTGAGTTAAGAGTAAGTAGATATTTCGTGTTGTCGCTAAAAAAACGCAGCTTGTCTAGATTAACCGATTACCTAGGTAGGTACAGCTTTTTTAGCTGGTATGTTTAAAACTTTCTCAAGTTGTGCTAACTTTTAATTTGGAAAGGCGAATTGATCGATTTTTACATGGGAAATGAGAGGAAGTAATGTTTTTACAATTTTTCATAAAATTTATTTAAAAATAATAATAATTGGGCACTAGCTAACTGAGTAGTCAAATCAAATCAAAAATTCTTTATTTCCATAAATACAAAAATGTACACTTAGAAAAGTCAAATTCTTAAAAAAAAACACTGACACGGAAATAAAGTGATATTTTTGATTTCTGTCGCTTCGGTATGTAGTCTAAAGTAAAGAAGCGACGAAGAAACCTTTAGCCTGTTAGTTGTTATTTTTCGAGTTTAACGGAATCACTTTAATCGTTGCAATTCCAAATTTGTTTATTATATCTGGCCACCAATTAGTCGCACGATAAAAAGCAAGATTCAAATCAAATTCGATAAAAAGGACTAAGCCAATCAGAGAGCAGGAAAAAAGCATAGACAATGCGTGTGGTTTGGCGTATCGAGATGTGGTGCAGACGGCAAGTGGCAGCGGCTATTCTGCCGTTGCTACTGGCTAGTTGGCTAGCGGGGGAGTCATCTGAAGCATTGACCACTTTTGGAAAGAGCAACACCCAGCCACCAAAAAACGCTGAGCCGACAGCGCCCCCAGGTAATGCTTAGTTGCTGAGCCAGTTATATCTGCGAACTAAATTGGTACAAATAGCATTCATACAACCAGTGTATTTCATACTGCCATAAAGTATGTGGGTTTCAATAATTCGAATAAACTACCATGCAGACGTTTCTGTAAAGTAATATTGTTTTCAATTTTGTGACGTAAGAAACACAAGACCCACAATTTAAAAAAGTTATTGTCTATGGTTTTGTAATGTCAACCAAAGAGCGCGGAGATAACTGGCCTTATTCTATTCTTCACTGTCTACCTACTTCAAAAGCTCACGCATGGCCATAAGTATGCTTTGCACTCTCTAACTACTTGACACGCTTTTCTTTCTCACTCTAATCTTATGTCTCTTTCTTCGAAATATTATTCATTTCTATTTCTTCATATCTCTCTGTAGTTTGTTTTTTTCTCTCAAATCTTGAAAACTCTCGTCTTTCCATGTATTTTTGTTAATTCTTTCTCTGTTTGTGTATTTTCTTCTTTGTGTTTTTCTTTCTATTTTTCTCTATCTAAGTTTTAAATGTTTAAGAGGTAACCTCAAGGTAAGATACGTTATAATTATCCTTATTCTAATTTATATAAGTTTATGTACAATTAATTAATTCCTTTCGATTAATAGGTACTTATTTGGGTCATATTTGATACATGAACAAAATTGCTACGGTTTTCTAATTGTATATTAGTTATAACAGTGTATTTTTTTCATCGGATGTGATGTGTAAAGTATGGTGTAATTCTATGAATTTAATTGACTTATATAATTCAATAAAATAACCTTTAACGTAACTACACATTTACGGCATAACTCCTCCTTTCTAAGTCGGAAACAAAAGAGTTGATCAATCATTTTGACAGTGACGTTTTGATTGATGGGAACGTAGGAATTTACAAAATAGTCCGATTATATTAAAGTAACGCGTTTTGCTATTGTTACTTTCAATAATGCTTCAAGTCTGAAAATGATTAATGATAATCAAGCACCTGCACTAATCCGATTCAAAAACCTGGATATATTTTGTAAACAAAACCCAAGGTAAATAATAACGAAATTGGTAGCATCGGAGAAAAGCACAGAAGCCCGGAGCTCGGTTTTGAAAGCTTAAATTCATCAATATATCTGTCGTTTTTTTTTTTCAAATTAAATTTTAAACATTTTTCGCTGTAGGTACGATGTGACATTAGTTGTTGAAGTTGGAATTTTGCTTTTTAGTGATACCTTGTTGTTTTCTGTTAAGGCTCAAAAATGGCAAATTTAAGTTAAGTACAGTACTTAACCCAAATTTGCCCATTTATTATATATCTATCGCCGCTAATCTAATTAACAATTTTTTTCCGTCATCTTTATGAAAAAAAAAAACAAATAATCTATGGGATACAACGATACGATTTGAAATGAAAAAAAAAACTATTTTGAATAACAGAAATAATTGTGCAAAATACCATCTGTTTTCTTAGTTTTTACAATAAATTTTTCTCCTAAACTATCAATCACAAGATTTTTTTTATTTTCATCACCTTATTAAATAGAAAAATACCCAGGGCACCTTCGGCTTATTATTGAAAAAAAAATGTCTCAATTAAAGATAATCAACAAAAACTTGATTTTTTAGCTTACGCCGCTCTGCTCTGTCCCGCTCCTTGAAACGCGAAATCCTATGCCAAAAAAAAAAAACAAAATGGCGTCATATATCGTCTCCTTAATTTTGTCGGTTTTTAGTATGTGGTCATTCGTGGGATTATGTAAACACTTAACATAGTAATACCTATTAGATTTCAATCGGATTTCATATACTTAGATGTAGGTGACAAAAAATCTTTCCTCTTTATAATATTTAGTGTAAAAGATGTTTTTCTTTTACACTAATATTATAAAGAGGAAAGATTTAAAATATTTCTTCAAAAAATCTTTCCTCTTTATAATATTTAGTGTAAAAGATGTTTTTCTTTTACACTAATATTATAAAGAGGATTTTTTTTTAGTTTGTTTGTATTGAAAAGGCTCTGAAAGTAATGGACCGATTTGAAAAGTTCTTTCATCATGAGAATCTATCCTACATTGTTCCTAATGAACATAGGCTTAGAATATACCCATGTGAACACGGGACGAGCCGCTAGTTATAAATGAGAAACAAATGTTATGAAAAGGGTTGTGGATGGGGGTTGTGGTAGATGGTGCTGGTTGACCCCCAAACTGCCCTTTGAGGGTGGTTTGTGGTATGGTATGTGGTCGAGGAAAAGTCACTGGTTTGTTATGGTAAGACTGTATTCACAGGACACACTATACTAACGATACTAGTATGAATGGTATGGTATGAAATGGTTTATGGTATTGGTTTGAACCCGCGACGATGGCGGTCGATCGCGAACTGAGCTAATTTGGGTAACCGTGAGCAAATACGCATTCAATTGCAAGCGCAGCTAAAATGCATATTTGCTGCGTGGTCGGTTTACCCGAAGATGTTATGTCATTATAATGTATGAGGAATTTTTTCTTGTAAGTTGGTAGTTTAATTTGATGTATTTGGTGGTATATTCGGCGATTTAATTCCCGAGCAATAAGTGTTGTCAAGAAAAACTTAAAAAACTATGTAAATTAAGGAATTAGAAGCATAAAATACATCAAATTATCGAGAATTAAAATAGGCTATCTGAACTGTGTATAAAGTATTAGGTTTTGGCCAGGTGAATGAGTCAACCTCTTTATTAAAATGATTAACATAGGTTAAGGACCCATAGGTACGTACCTACATTGAGTTGTGACCGCCGCCTCGTGATATGCCGAAAAAAGTAATTAAGATAAGTAAACTATTGTACGTACACAAAAGCTTTTAACCTCAAAATGTCATACCGACTTGACTTATTCTTTACATCCAATAATAAACAACTTGAAAATGACGAAACAGGTTAAATAAAAAAGGAAGCATATGAAATGAAAACGAAAACTCTAAGTAAATAATTTTGAAAAAACTTAAAATCTACTTCGAATCAGAAATTTTACACTGATTTAAAGTTACGCGGGATAAATACTAAACCCTCTGAAATAAAATCCCTCAGACTCATTCTGTATACAAAAACATTTTAAAAAATCGGTCCACAACTTACGGAGAAATCGATAGAACGAGTTTATTCCTGACCCGTCCCACTTTGACTCGAATACATTGGGACGAGTCAAGAAACTCAAATATTTTATTTAAGATTATTTATCGGGTATTTATCGCGTACCTTTTGCTTCATGCTACCTTTTGAGCTACATGACCCAAAAGTTCTGTCCCCTGAACGCCACTACTACAAAAGGATGGTTCGAGAGGCGATTGAGATCAAAAAACACCCGAACTTTAATCGTGAAGATGGTTTTCGTCTCTCTTCCTCGTGGAATCCTGTGTTAAATAAGTGTGTGCGTCGTGTCCCGTCTGTACAGCAATCGGACACGGTCAGTGTAGTGTGTCGCAATGTGAACGTGGACTTTCCTGATTCTGACGACGAATTGAGGGTAGTCGTGGAAACTGCCATCAATTCTCGGTTGTAACTCCGAGTACATCCAGTCGCCCCGTGACCACGATCGCTGAAACGCGGTTGAAACGTTGGGGAAAAGAAAGCAAAAGGTACGCGATAAATACCCGATAAATAATCTTAAATATGTTATCAAATCGCGAAAGTTTAAAAAGTTTTAAACTCAAAAATTATTCTGAAAACGTTCCTGATTCGTCCCAGTTTGAGATTTCTAACAGAAAAGTGGCAAAGGTACTGTCGGCCACACTCTTCTCTTACAATAAATAATCAAGTAATCATACCGAGCTGAACATAAGACTTGTTCCGTTTCGAAGTCTGTTAAAAAAAACTTTCAGAAGAAAACTTTACGTCAGTAAAACCATATCGTGTCAAAAAAATTCTAAATAGGTAGATTACAATCTCAAATCAATTTATTTATTGTTTTACTCATCAATTGCTATAATTTAAATGTAATGCATGCTCTACATGTATAATATACATCTCTATCATTTATCTACACAGAACTGCTCTATATAAAATTGTGCTGTGTACACACACATACTTATGGATAAAATCTATATCATAATACTGTGAATTTCTTAATTTTAATGTTTTGATTGTGTTCCTATAAATAAATATAAAGATGACGAGAAAGAAGGAGAAAAAAGGTTTCAATGTACCTAATTAACGTCAATTAACATACATCTACGCCGCACGTATATGGCGAAATTTTAGTGATATCTCTTACCCGGATATAGCCAGAAATGGCATTACGCGATTCAAAGGTAGTTGTAATTAATTACCTGGCCATTTTTGGCCCTAAACGTGTGGTTAAGGCTAACCTTAAGCCCCGAGTTCACCAACAGAAGGTTAAATTTAAAACAGTTGTTTTGACGATTTGACACCAATTTTCATACATCAAACATAAAAGTTAACCGACAAAGCTGCCTAATTGTCTGATTATCTTTTGGTGAACACAGACCTTAGTTACCTAAGTAACTTCTATTGATCGGGGTGAAACGTTTTGCGTATTTTTTTCGTGTAACAGCATATAATGTGATAAGGGAAAGTTTTTGGAAGTAAGTTCCTTATCGCGCGTTGTGAAAGGGGGCTGGACGGAAAAAACTCTCACGAAAAGTTGTAACGACACTTTTTGCTATAGTAAGCTATTGTAAGCCGTGCGGCGTGCGCAAATTTCTCTGTCTGTCTCTCTCTCTCTCTCTCTTATAGAAAGGAACTTCGTTCCATCCGGGTGTCCCTTGACACCTCTCAGCTTTTTTTATCTTCACGCAACGCCATATAAGCCAAGTTATTAAATCTACAACTTGCAATCAAACAAACTTAATAGTAAGCTTCGATTAAAACAGCGCTATCAATTTCAACTCAATTTTGAATATGGTAATTTACTCTATGTATAAAAAAAATTAAGATATTTATTATTGAGATATCAGAATGTAAAATGCAAAAGTTACTTTTCGTTCATTAATTTAAAAAAATAATTTACAAATTCAAATCAATGTTTTTTTTATACACCATGACAGTTTATTTTTGTGGTTCGCATTATATTAGAATCCAATTAAGATACTTTTCAGAAATGAGTGTAATACCCTATTCGATAAATACATATTTTTAGTGATTTTTCGTTATACAGTAACTCTCTCGATATTTCAAAATCGTTTCTAGTTGGATTTCATTTGATCGAAGTTCAAACATTGAATTTTTAAACAAAAGAGCAATAATTAGGAATCTATTCAGCCTAATTCCTTTTTCGAAAGCTAAACACATTCAATTACCAACTAGAAACTAATTCGAAATTCAAATGCCAAACCTTGACTGGTAACCTGACGTTAACTTCACGGCCATAGACAATGGGCTATTTATCATCGTTTATCGACATGGCAAGAAGCATGGCTATAAAAAATACGAAAGTACTTTGACATGCGATGAACAAAAAGGGTTACATAAGGATTGGACAAAAACGATGACATCCGTGGCGTCGAGGGTGAAGGTCGGACTGCGAAATAGGAGATTGTGGTTCCAATTCCCGTTAAGCGAAGACTCAATACTTGTATGATTTGCAACTAGGTAATTGTTTCGGGTCTGTATCCACCGCTTATCGTTTAATTTTTTTTTTTTTTGCGTTGTTTTTTGTTCATAGGTACTATAATGCAGCCTATGTGCGGCAACAACAGAGGAATAGTATATTTTATTGTTCTATATGCGGCTATAATATTTTTTATGGGTGTACGTCGATTTTTCCGTCAAATTAGAAAATTCTGCCAAATTTCAGATCGATCTATTCATTAGTTTTGAATAGATCGGGCTGAAGAAGTAACAAACATCCATCTATCCAATCTTTCACATTTTAATATTAGTGTGATTGGTTAGAAAAGATAAGAAAACAATGGGGAAAAAAACAATACCAACCTAGGCTTTAAATGAGTTCTTAGGTAAGTACTAACTTTTTGATGTTATGGTACTTAGGAACACGCAAAACGAATGCTGGTTTCTACTGGAAAGACTAAACCAGTAGGCTATTTAAATATAAGTTAACCTGAACTTTTGATTACGTTGACTAAGAAGTTTGATTAATATCACGACTCCAAAGAGGTTAAAGCCAGTACCTATTTGATGTTGATTCAACTTTGAAAATCTATGTCTATGATTCAACTCGATACCTCAACGCGTTCCTGAGAAAAGAGGGTTGACTGGCTGACTGACTGACGGACTGACGGACAGACGGACAATAAAGTGATCCAAAAAGGGCCTTAAAAACATCCTCATCGGTCCTCAATTGACGAAGTTCTCGATAAACATACTTAAAACAAATAAAAAAACAGTCAAACACAGCACCTTCTCCTATTTTTGAAGTCACTTATAAAAACGTTTCCTTCTTTAATACAATGGGCGGCTTTTTATACACATACCTACTGCGTTTGCCTTACTATGTACATATCTACAAAAGCATGGCAAAGGCGAATTTTTAGGTCGGCAATAAAATCTAACTAGCTCGTATAAAAAACAAAACAAAAAATACCGATAAAGCAACCCATTATAAACTGACCTTTCCTTATCAAGCCAGTTTGTCAAACAGTTTGATCGCGTATCCGAACAGAAACGGAAGTCAAAACAGCTACTGCACGAATATTATTAACATAATTATGTACTGTGTCTTGCCCATTCCCCTTGAGTAAGGAAAAACCTTGAAAAACTACTGAAATACTAAAATGTAGAAAAGAATTTAAAATACATGCTTTCTGTAATTATTAGAAATTATTGTGTCGTGAGAGTATGATTTCTTGGCGCGAACGCTGAATTTTAATGGAATTAGAAGTTGGAACGGGGCTTAGAATTCTTTTGTTAGTGAGTTATCACAATGTATTTAACCTCTATGGTACGAAAAAAAAGATGTTTTGTAAGAAGTTTGCAAGCGAAATGCATCTACAAACAGATCTGCTATGAAATGCTACGGCGTAGCAATGATGCTACGGGCGTAGACATTAGCGTAGCACCTCTACAAGCGTAGACTTGCCTACGTGAAATGCTAAGAAGTTCGAACACAATTTTTTTCTTGTCGTCATAAAATACAGGGTTATTGATTATTACTTTCAGTAAATTACTAGCGTTGGTTTCATGCACCAAACTAAAATCGTCTATGAATTAAATTAAATAATTAAATTATGAAAACAATTAAATAATTTTTCATTACAAATAATTTTCAGGACTTTATTTGGTATGTATTTCTTACATGCATAACATACCTATAGAATGTGTTGGTTTGCAAATAAAATTGTAGGTGCATATAATGTATGAGGTTATATACATAGGATTATGTTGATATTTTATAAACCAGTAGGGTAAGACGGTAGGTCAACATTTTGAAGCTAAGTTGAATTGTAACGAAGATAGCGCTCGCGTCCGGAAACCACCGGCCTAGCCTGACCTCTGAGCCAGGGCTGCTACTGTTGTTACTAAGTATAAAATTAAATACAGGGAATTATGCAATTTCCTAATGTCAAATATAGTTCAAAAAATTGTAAAGATGGCGCTTTTTCAACGTAGCTCCTCTTCGCCCCCCAACTCTTCCCGTGGGTGTCGTAAGAGGCGACTAAGGGACATACACCGGGCGGGCAGCAGCGCCTCTTGCAGAATAGATCAACCACCGAACTGCGATCCCTAACCCGCATTCCCAGCGTGGGGATTATAAGCATTACCCCCTGTGAGATAAAAAAATCAGGGGGAGGCCTGCGTCCGGCGGTGGACCATTATAGGCTGATGAGGTTGAGATATTCATAATCCTATATTATTTATTTAATTAGTAAAGATAATAAATAAAAAACTGCAGCAGATCTATAAGTCATAATTAACAAAATATGATTGTTTTGAAAAATTATAAAATCGTCTTCAAATTCCTATTACATGTATGTATTCACACTTCTTTAAAAGTTTTTTTGGGAAAATTCCTGAGGAATAAAGTTTTTATGGGACCAGCTCGGCATCGTGTTCAAAATTTACGAACTTACATATAAAATACTCTTTTGTTTTTGGTTTCGCCGTTATATTATTTTTTATCGGTAAATAAAATACGAAAAAAAAATACAACAGCCAACAGTAAAAAAATAATCAAAAAAATTGCGATATCAGTAAAAAAAAGGCTTTAACATAAAACTATGAATTCTCGCAACCCTACGGGCGACCTTTGGCTCCGCAGCCCTAGATATACTGGCGTTATAAATCTGGACTTCCGAATGCAATCTACAACGCCATCTATCTGAAACTAGGTTAAGGTGTTCGTGTGTGCGTGATGTATGAAATCGATATTTTGAATGGACGAACTGTTTTTACCTCCGTGGTTGTAGTAAGAGGATTGATTACTAGCTGCGGCTTCCCGTTTTTTTAAGCGAGTTGAGTAGGAGGTTCTATATTTGACTGTATCTATTTAATAATAATAAATAAATTTTCTGTAGAGAATGGTGTTATAAACCCAGGGTCTAGTATATATTTATCCTGTCAAGCTTAAAAAACAATATAAGACATAGGTACCTACTTACTTTTGAAAAATCACGTTTAGCTACAACGATTTTTGTGATATCTTTGCAAATTTTTAATAAATTTTGATGGTGTTTGGAACACGCTCCCTGCTGCTGTTTTTCCCGTCAATTCCCACCTGGATCTCTGCAAGACATGAGTGAATAGGTACCTTCTAGGCCTTCGTGATACATCGTCGGCCATATCTTCTTTTTCCATCAGTTGAGATTGTGGTGAAAATAAGGTCTATAGACTATAAAAAAAAGATTCTTTCCTTGTTGTGTAAAGGTTGATTTTGGGGTGGTCTTATAAAAGTTTGATCCTGGATATTATGTACGCGCTGTAAAACGTATCTAAAACATCATAACCTATTAATTTTCACAAGCACTGCTAACAAATGGTTTCCATGGCAACGCGTTTGAACAAATTGAATTAGACTTGAATTTTAGGTAAAAAGCACTTGAAATATAGATTTCGATATCGAAGTTTCGAAGTGTTTTAAACCCGGAACGGGTTTAAAACACTTCGAAACTCCATTTTCAGTAATTAGGAATTTGAAGTCGGTGTAAATTCCGTTTTAAAACACAAATAAATATGGAATAAAATTTAGTTGGATGTATGCTAATCCATCGGGAATAATATTTATGTGATCATCTTGGGATCATTATCTGTGTAAGAACAAAAGAAGCATTAAAATCGGTCCAGAATTATCGGCAAAATGAGCAAAAGTATGTAACAAAATATATATATAGCGAAATTAGAACCTCTTCCTCTTTAAAGTTGGTTAAAAAGGCAGGGAAAAATGTGGGTGAAATTTCTAAAACAAGATTAAACATATGCGGGTTCCAACCAAATATTAACTGTCCCATTTTTTTTTACTTTTTTTATTTTGTATATTAGACATATGTAATCTTGTTTTTAGAAATTTCACAATAAAATTTAAACAGAATATGCCAAAGAAAGAAAATTAACTTAACTACGAAACTGAATCAAAACCCCAACCACTTAAACCAACTCTACGTCATAAAACAGAATATTTTAACTTAATTTTAGCGAACACGCAACAAAGAGTAATGACGCAGCGAAAAAAAAAAAGAAATCGTTACGTAGAAACCTCCTTCCTACTAACCTTTAAGCGATTCTATGCTGTCATTCATAGCATGCATACAGGGTGAATAAAACCTCTGAATACAATAAAAAATCTCCATGTGTTACGCTTCGATATATGACGCCATTTTGTAAAAAGGACAGGTGTATATACGAGCGGGACAGAGCAGCGTCAGCGCAAAAATCAAGTTTTGGCTGAATATCTATTAATTAGGACATTTATTTGCAAAAATAAGACAAAGTTCCTCTTGGTATTCTATACGGTACATAATGTACTAGGTTTACATAGGTAATACGGTGATGACAGTCAAAAAATCTTGTGATTAATAGTTTAAGAGAAAAACGGTATAAACTAAAACAAATGGTACTTTGCACAGTTATTTCTAATAATATAAAATAGTATTTTTTTAAACAAAGTGATCTGCTGTGTATCCCATAGAATATTATGTATTTTTTTCGAAGCTTTTCCGGTAAAGATAGCGGAGAAAAAAAAAGTTTTAACGCACGTAACTCAATTCACGTCAATTCACAATATCCACGCCATAAGTTCAACAAAGCAAGAGTGTTTGATAACTCGCATTCTCTGGCGCATAGCTACAGACACCCTGTATAAACGTAGGCCTCCACAGGCCTCATTTGCATAGGGCGACACGCGACGGCATTGAATGTGGACAAGGCGAGCGCCGAGCTAAAATAGATGCCATTTGTTACTTGTCTTTTGTTCTTTGATATACGAGTAGTACTTTAAGGGTTTTTTTTCATAAATGATGATGGCGAAGAAATGACAATACTACATTAAGGCGCAAACCCCACCCAAAGTGGCACCGCCACCACCTAATTTATCTTATTATTCAGTTGACAGACACATATTGCCAAAAATAAAGAAGTCAAGTCAAGTCAAGATCTTGTCTCCCAAGCCAACCTAACCTGCACGTGGTGTACCCTGCTAGATAACGAACTAGGCTCTGGTGAAAATATCAACATTCTTCATAACTTGAAAACTCATATTTTACTATTATTTTCCATTACTTGACACTGGCAGAAAAGAGTCCAACCAGACTCATATTGCCATTAACAAAGAATCATCATCATCATCATCGAAAGTTAGGGAAATCATTTATGGGAAATTGCGTACGCTTCTATAACAAGCCTCCATCTGAAGCAACTGAGCTCCGTATTCGTAAATTTAAACAGTACATAAAACGAAATCTAATAAAGAAAGCCTATTACTCCATAGATGATTACATCAATGATGTAAATGCTTGGCCAGATGTCGCTCAGTTCCACACCGACAATGGTATATAAGGGATATATGTAATGTTAAGCTTAGTTAGTTTCATATAAATATTGAGTTATATACAAATTAGATTATATTTAGACTGAGATAAGTAATGTATTAATTTTAAGATTTATAATACTTACTAGTTAGTGGTTTCTTTTTCGCTTCTTCCACTAGTGGACAAAAAATTGAAGCGAATAAAATCAATAACATCATATTTCTTATTTGATAATAATGACTATTTATAAACCTGTTTATAGTATAAAATTTGATTTGTCTAAGTGCTTATTTTGTAAGCTTAAAGAAATAAACGTTATTGATATTTGCTATTTGATATTTGATAATAATATGACCGGTAAAACATGAAAAAAAAACACCAATGAGATTTTACAAATTACCAAAAATCTCTAAACTTAAAATAAGAAAATAAGAGGATAAAAAAAAACTATAATAAAATAAGTAATAATGGAGTCTCCCTTGTACAGCCTTGTACCCCATTTTGACGTAAGGTGGTTTTCCTTTCATTTGACATTGACATACCTTATTTCCAGTTGACGCCCTCTGCTACCTATCAAGATATTCGGAACTATTTTTTTCTTTATAAAAATCTGAGATAAAATTGCAAATCGAATACCCCTCATTCCAGCACAGATTTATAAGTCATTCCAGAATGACAGCGGCCGAGGGGCTAGCTTTTAGTGTCAAACTAATGTTAAACATTTTTAAACTGCGCTGCGCTCGGCGCGGCATCGTGGCTGCGTTGCGTTGCTGCCGGCTGCCATTTTAGTGTGAAAAGAAAAGAAATACTTATACATAGATATATACAGATCTGAATCTCTAAAAGTAATTTTTGGATTACTTGGGTTGGGCAGATGTCACTCAGCAGTGCCTTATACAGTTAGTTCACCCTAGGTATTTTCATAGCTTATTTTATTACTTATAGCGTGTTTTCGATATATTTGTTACCGACTTTATAGAGGAGGAGTTTATTAAATCTTTGACAAAAATGGCTGAATTCATATTAAAACAACGATATTTAAAAGCTATCTCTGCATTTCGGTTTAACAACTGCCAGTTACGTAACTGACAAACAGCGGTTCGTTTATTATCCGGATTTTATATCCGGTTTGACAAATATTAGAGGAAATCTCCCAGGGAAAAAGTTCATCAATATAAAAAAAACTAAATATTAGCTCTTGAAATTGATCAGCAACACTCCCTGATTGATCAAAAATAGAACAACCAAGCTATCTTTTTCGCACGTGGAACTCCCAACTAATATTCCGCCATGAAAATTCCAGCGCGGCCATGTTCTCGCCAAGCAGAATGCGCGGGTATCAGCAGCAGCTCCTGTGTCCGTACACACTACGACTCCGTGACTCGCTGCCTATGCGGGGACAACCTTCCACCTCTGAACGGACAATGCGAGGCGCAGACTAAAGGTAAATTCCCATTCCGACATGACAATTCCAGCGCGGCGGTGTTCCCGCCAAGCAAAAAGCGAGGGCATCAGCAGCAGCTCCTCTGTCCGTACACACTATGACTCCGTGACTCGCTGCCCATGTCCTTCCACCTCTGAATGAACGGACAGTGCGAGGTGCAGGTGTGTCCAAGAGTCCTGTAAGGTCTAAAGGAAATAAAGCACTTTGAATTTTGAATTTTTTTTTTGCAGACTAAAGGTAAATTACCATTCCGGTCATTAGGTCATGCCTGTTTTTATAGATTTTTAAATAAATTGATACATGATGGAAGATCTGTAGATTGTTTGCAACAGTTTGCAGATAGCTTTATTGTAACCCCGTCGAGATTGGGTTCGTAGGATTGGTCAAGACCGTGAAGATAGGGCATCCTCTAAATAAAATTTACTGCCTAAAATTTTCTTTTTAATTTTCGTAACATAAACTTTATTATGAAAGAAAATTACAATCAAATAATAAAATCAAACTAAAACTAGTACAATAGAAACAATTGAGCTAACTGCAGACTGCTGCAAACAATCTACAGGTAGCTCAACTAATCCATATTAATACCAGTCGCGCGCGTGCCCAAGACACTGGCTGCATTGCCCCGCTGTATGGCAATGCTGATGCGCTGTGCGTATTTTTATTGTTTCTACTTTTTCGCTATGGAACCATAAAAGCTGAAAGGAAAGGAGGTTTTACCCGTAACCTCCCGATAAACTTAAGGTTGACCTTTGCAAGTTAATTACGGGTTAGACGTTTCTACGTACGTATATATAGGTTCGTAACGTGGTGCGTGCAACACGCGGCCTGGCAGAGCTTTGAATCGATTTGGGAGTAAGTATAAGCTCGTACCTCGAGATTTTAGGTACCTTTAGGAATATACTGCGCAGTGTTGCCAATTTCACAAAACAAGTACAAAATCAAGCAATATAGCAGTAGATTAAATTTCTGAAAAAATTATTAGATTATGTATCACTGTAGCGGTGGGCGATGGTCAGCCTGCAACGCAGAAGGTTGCGGGTTCGATGGTTTGAGGGTATCTATCTATGTATTGTGTTATATTATGTTTATCAGTTATGTAGTACCCATAACACAAGCTCTGCTTAGCTTGGGGCTAGGTAATGCTGTGTGAATTGCCCAGCATTATTTATTTATTTATCTACGATGATTTTACTTTCTACAAATACTATTTTCATCAGACATAACACCCAACTTTTATGGAATTTTACTTTGTTTTGTCGTCCTAAGGTCTTTGGGTCTCTCTCAGAGAAAACCAGTATGGATTTCTTCAGTTTTAAGAATTGGATCTGTCGACTTCAAAAATCAAATAGATCTATTGCTAAATCAGTAGATCTAGCAGCACTGATACTGCGACCGCTCTGGCGCAGCGGTCAAAGTTTCGCCTGCTATAAAGGTTTTCCGGCTCGATTCTGCCTCGAGACAAATTTTTGTACGTTGTGCAGATAATATGCTCCGGGTGTTTCTATGTTTAACTAATTTATGTAATGTATTAAGAAGGGTTAACATATCAGTAATCTCGTAGGTACTCCTGCGCTTGCTTTGGGGTTAGATTGCTTGATGCTGAGTGATGATAATGATGATTTAAATCTACATATTTATAAAAAAGAAAAAAAAATTAGTTAGCAAGAAATTTCTGGAGCTATAAGGGTTACGAGGCCGAAAATTTGCATGTGCGTCGAACGACATGTCCATTTTTAGTAGGTACCTAAAAAATGAAACAAAAACGTAAGTGTTTTCTGAAATGTTCCTGAAAAAAAACTCGTCAACACGTTGTTTGCCAAGTACATAGTTACTTTTACGTTTAAACCAAAAGTCAAGTTTTCCAATCATGTAAACGTTGATTTGAAAGAGAAAAGTTTGCGGCATTTTTTAGGAATTCGTTCAATTATTACTAAGAAATAATTATAAATAAAAACTTTATTAGTAAGTTTAAGTCCATGTCCTAAAAACTTATCGACAGCGACGGGACTTGAATCCGCAATCCTCCCTCAGTATGGCCAATAACCGGCCAACTGCCAGTTGCGCCACGAGGTCGTGTGGAGGAGGTGACGTAGAGTCGAAAGACACTGGGACTTAGTTCGAACTCCAGCGCCGATAGCTCCACCTATAGGGGAACCATTGAAGTTTTATCCAAACCTGCTCAGTGACGATTGATGAGAGGTGTCGCGTTGCTTTATTGTAAGGATTTTGAGACATAATTAAATTTCTTAGAAAATTGGCCCAGTGTGAGGTTTATTTATGCACTTTTTAGCAAAAAACATTAGAATATTTAGAATTTAAGCAACGCGACATCTCTCGTCTGGTTAAATCAATGGGATACTTTTCCACGAAATAACACGTGCGATGCCGCGGACAGAAATGAGTAGGTACTTTATACAAAGTAAATAAGGTACTACTTAAATAATTAAGTATTTGATAAAAAGAGTTTTTTCAACAGTTCAAATTAGCATCATTTAAACTTGAAACGAAGTAAGTAAGCCGTTGATAACGCCGTTGTTGTCGTTATTTCTCGCTGGCACGACAACTTCGAGAACATTATCGCTCGCTAAGCACGAAATTTCCTGCTCATATTGATTACATTTAACTTTGCGTTTTTGTAGACACGATTGTTGGAACTCTTATACTTAAGTAAGGTTACTTAATTATAAGAGTAAAAATAATAATTTACACGAGAGTATGGTCTCGGATTTGTGGCCATACAACCGCTCATGCCAGTTAATCCATACTACTATTATAAATCCAAAAGTAGCTCTGTTTGTCTGTTACTTTTTCAAACCTCAAACTAAAAATCTTCATTTAATAACTTTATATCTTTATACTTACAAAATTAGGACTTATACATGTCAAATTTTATAAAGCAGCTTTATAAATAGTAATTAATATTAACAAATAAGAAATAAGGTGTTATTGATTTTATCCGTTTCAAGATGCATTTCGTGTTCTTGAGTGGAGACTGCGGCTCGGCAAACGTAGTGTAGGACGCCCTCCGACCAGGTGGGATGACGATTTGCGAAAGACTGCTGGCAGATGCTGGATGCGGCAAGCGGAAGACAGGGCGCTATGGCGCTCATTATGTCCAGCAGTGGACTGGTATAGGCTGATGATGATGATGCATTTCATATCGACTGCATCGGATGACAGACAGCTTGCGGGTTGTTTGGACCTTATGGGAAGCCTACGATAAGATAAAGAGTTGATAACCATATTTGAATGCACAGTTCTGTCCGGTAGTGGCAATGGTATAATGTGCACAGACCTTAACTATTCCGACCTTAATTATTGACGACCTCTGTGGCGCGGTAGGCGAAGGTCTACCTGCGACGCAGGAGGTTGCGGGTTCGATTCCCACCTCGGGACAAATGTGTGTACGATCTGCAGACATTTGTTCAGGGTGTTCTGGTCGTTTTCTATGTTTAATAAAAATTGTCTATCTATGTATTGTGTTATATAATGTATATCAGTTATTTAGTACTCATAACACAAGCTCTGCTTAGCTTTGGGCTAGATAATGCTGTGTGAATTGTCCAGCATTATTTATTTATTCCGTTAATTCCAGCTCTCTACCACGTGTGTGCAAACAGCGATGAGTGCAACGACGGCCTTATCTGCGGTACCCCTAACATCACAGGCACGACGCCGCCTCACCTTCGGGTCCACGCACCACATGACAAGATCTGTCTATGTGACCTGGAGAATGGATTCAAAGAGAAGGAGCATACTTGCAACGGTGCGTATTAAAACCTCTATGGTAGACTAACCTTGATAGTTATTCGACTCTTTGGTTGTAAATGTGTCAGGTGTCATGGCGACGCGTCAATAGAAAAATGGCGGCTTTTAATCAACGTTCTATAATGCGATAAATGCTGTGTGTGGGGTATTCTAAAAGTAACAAAAGTGTTTCATGGAATCACGCATATAGGGCACTTCAATATTTTGGTATTTAGCTTACTTTTTAACTAGTAAGTTAACCTGCTTACAACAGTAAATGAGTGCTGTTAATTTGGTGGTCTAGATTTGTTTTCGTAAATGATCTTGATCGAGTTATAAATTTCCTTTATTTATTTTGATGTTTCTGGATGAGGTAAACTGAAGACAGAAGACAGAGATATAAATCATTAGAGGAGGCCTATGTCCACCTGTGGACTCCTATAGGCCGATGATGATGATAACCTGCAACGTATTTGTTTTGTTTTCAGACGCTGATATCCTGAAGACATCTGTGTTCGCTGTGATCGTGGTATCGCTCATCCGCAAGATGCTGGCTTACTAAACCATGTCCAAATGTTTTTACTATCAAAACTATCGTAGTTTGATGAATTTATTACGTATGTAAGTGGGTTAACTACGAAACTTACACGCGCGCTGCCCGAACCGCACTCACCCTAAAGAAGTCCCTCGTAAAGGGAAGAAACGTTGGTTTTCTTTTATCGCAAATAAGGTTCGTTGTTAACCCGCTTATATCCGTAATGAACTTGTTCAAATGTGTTTCAGCTCAGTATCATCTTTTAGTTGAGCGCACATCTAGGAATCTGTTAGCGAAACTACATTGATTTCGCATACTCACTTATTTATTTACCTACTTCTAAATCGTTACTAACTAAAAAGGTTTATAATTTCTAAGTTTTAATAAAGGTACCATTTATTAACAAAGAAAATTACAATCAAATCATTAATAATCAGTTATAATGAAGGTACTGGTTTGAAACACTGGATTCGAGAAACGAGTCCATCTGAAATGAATAATGCAATCAGGCGTTTTCAAAAAAAGAGAATACCCTATTTACCTTACACCTCAATAGATGGCAGGGATGTTTCGCGTAACGCTTGTGGTAGAGTGTAATGTCAATATCTGCAGCGTCTAACTATGGTACCGCTGTATATACTATTATATATTCATAAAATTTAAAAGTACAATTTAATATGCCTGGCACATTTTATAAGAAGGATACTCACAATATTAGTAGTTATATAATAACCGAAAGCTTACGCAAACAAAAACCAGATGGCGCATGGCGTTTTAAAGTTGGTTGGCAAAATATCCCGACAGAGGGCTCTGGTTTCCCTATACATTACTTTACTCTTTGGCGCGGTCTATGCTATTTAATTTCAAACCAAAAACAGCCATGTTTTCGGCCTGATCGTTTTTTATCGAAATTAGGAAAACGCCTCATTCTATTATTATAAGCTAAATTCCGTCCGAATAAAATCACTTCACAGGTATATTTCCGTCCATAAGTATTACCTAGTCATGTAAAATTAGAGATAACTATGACTCGGCGCAAACGAGCCACCGACCACAACCATCGGTGGCCAGCGACTACTTATAACACTTTTAGAAAAAGAAAATACATTTATTATTAAAAACGAGTAGTTTAAAACATACAAAACAAGCATTGTGTTACAGGGGTCAAAAAGAGTCCAAAAAGAGCCGAAGCAAGCCTTTTTCATATACTTTGCATAGTCGCACCGCATACGTGTAGCCGTGGAGGCCACTGGTTAAAGCAATTTCCGAAACTTGCCACTGGTTATAAATATGGGCTTTCGAACTGCAGTAGCTGTCGCGCACTTCTGCCACTGTCACAAATGTGGCGATTTCGCGCGACAACCCCCGGTGACTGTGGTCGATGGCCTGTTTGCACCGAGGCTTTTATTTAGATGTAGGTAGCTAAATTAAGCCATCCGGGTAGGACAAAAGTCATAGTAATTTTTTGGGATTTACTATAAAAAATCACTGTAGAAGTCTAGAGTCAGAAAATTGGCAGTGTTTAAAATTTATAATACCGACACCTACTGCCTCAGAAGGCATGTGAATCCATCGGTCCTTTTAACTTCATCTGGGTCATCACTGCGTGGTCAGCCTTCGTCCCACGGATTAAAAGAGTGATGTATATTGTGTTTTGCACTTGTGAACTAAGGTTTTTTGTTAATAGATGCTTACCCCGCACTCTGTTTATCTCTAAGTAATGACGTAAGTTCCCAAAAATTTTCGATTTCAGTGGGACTCGAACCTGTGCCCCACATTCAGTATTGGTGTGCTCTAACCAACTGAGCCACGAAACCAATACTCACCGAACTCGAAAATCTCTGGGTCTTCTTACGGACTTGTGAACTATACCTAATAATGTCCAGTGCAACTGGCTAATGTCCGTTAGACTGGCCACTGTGGCCAAGGTTCGGTTGGGAGGACATCATAGTTAAATCCATAGACATAGAATTTATTCACTATGGTTAAATCACATAAATTTAAGGCTGCCTTTCCTCCAGAGAGGTTTTACGTTGCTATGTTTCCAGCCGACCAATAGGTTTGCTCCATCATCGCGTCATTTTGATAGCTGACAAAAATTAACTAGGTAATTAAGAGGCAGGTATATGACGCCATTTTGTGAATAGGATAGGCATAGGATTTCGCTTTCAAAGGAGCGGGACAGAGCAGAGCGGCGTAAGCTCAAAAACCAAGTTTTTGCTGATTATCTTTTAATAAAGACATTTTTTTGCAAAAATAAGCCGAAGGTGCCCTGGGTATTCTTCTATTTAATATGGTGATGAAATTAAAAAAATCTTGTGGTTGACAGTTTAGGAGAAATTTTTTAAAAACTAAGAAAACAGATGGTACTTTACACAATTATTTCTGACATTTAAAATAGTTTTTTTTTTAAATTTTCGAGCCAAAGGGGATCTGCCTTGTATCCTATAGATAGGCACTTGTGTATTTTTTTCTAAGTTTTTCGATAAAGATGACGGAGAAAAATTGTTTTATTGTAACCCAAATTCGCTCAATTCACATTTATCTGGCCTTTAAGAAGCGATCATATAGGTTTGCTGGAAACATAGCTATGTAGTACATCATCACTGGTATGTAGTACATCACTGGTATGTAGTACATCACTGGTATGTAGTACATCACTGGTGAAAATTCAGCCTTAGTATACCTACCTAAATTATAATAGTACCAGAACTTAGCTTTATTTTACATTACAGCTTATCATATACTACTAGTTTCTAAATAATGTACAATTCGTTACGAATAATATACTTAGGTACCTACCTGTTTGATTTACATTTACATATAAAATGTCTAAATATGATATATACCGTACCTACTTAAAATAAGGAGCTCTTTAAGAACACCGTCCTTTGTAAATAGCATTAACAAATTGTTTTGTAAAACTTCACCAGTATAAATTAGCTTTTGCTTGTGCACATATCTGTCTATCCATGTTTATTATCTTTTACTGAAAGAAACAATGCAATATTTTATAAATACGTAGGTAATCTGTCAGCTTGATAAATAAAAAAGTCTAGTCCCGAAATTGAGTCAACAAATTTAACCTTTTCATCACCTCAACCTACCTCAACAGCCTATAATGGTCCACTACTGGATGCAGGCCTCCCCTGATTTTTTATATCATGGGGGGTATAATGCCCATAATCCACATGCTTAGCATGCGGGTTGGGGATCGCAGTTCGGTGGTAGATCTATTCTGCAAGAGACGCTACTGCCCGTCCGGTGTATGTCCCTTAGTCGCCTCCTACGACACCTACAGGAAGAGTTGGGGTGGTGAAATTCTAAGCCGGCACCGAAAAACGAAAAAACATAATTTGCGTCACTTTCTAAAATTAAACAGAGGTTATGAAATATTCCATTCATTAATTCAGCCACAGAAAATATATCGTAGGAGTACAGTTAAACCTACCTATTAGAAATATATGTTTTTGTACAAAATATCTACCTTATACGCTTGACATATCAAAAATAAGGCTTGCGTTGTTTAAAGTTTAACCCCCCAATACTCAAACGCAACTTACATTTAAGCTCGTCTTAAGTTGCGGTTTTTTGACATAATTTAATGAAAAAGTGTCAAAAAATCGTCACTGAGACGTGCTTAAACCTGAGATGCGTTTAAGTATTCGGGGGTTAGACCCGTAGTCATTTGTAACTGTGTTTTAGAGTATTTTGTGTAAGTTTAAAGGAATACCTACTTATAGAGTTTTCAGTAGTAGGTAGGTATTTCTAGTAGGTACTTCAACCTTGCTACATTAAATAAACAAGAATGAAAACATGTCGTTTTATTTAAAACTAGCGGTCCGCCCCGGCTTTGCATTGGTATATTTTATAGCCTTTGTAGTTAGGTACATCAGGGATAATGTAGGATTCTAATGCTGAAGGAATTATTCTAACCGGTCCAGATATTTCGGAGCCTTATCAATTAAAAAAACAAACAAATCTTTCCTCTTTATAAAATTAGTATAGATAAAATTTAAGGTAATCCTGACACGTATTATAAACGCGAAAGTGCGTGTTTGTTTGTCCTTCCTTTACGCCTTAACTAAGCAACCAAACCACTTGCTTTTTGGCATAAAGTTAGTTGAAAGGTACCTAACGGCTACTTTTTGTCCTGGTAAAACATCAAATTCTCATGGGAGGTTAACCATTCTAATCCCCTAGAAAAGTGAAATTAGAATTCAACGCGGGTGAAACCGCAGGTACCTAACAGCTAGTATGAAATAAACCAATCCTGGAATATATTTTTTTAGCCCTAAACCACTCCCGAGACGTAGGTACCTGGTGGAAAGCTCGGTCGCAATCAAACGACAATATTTTTATCGGGTTAGGGTAAATTTGTCACCGGGTAAATTTGTCATCGCAAAAATCTAGTGTAAATTCGTCACCGCTCAAATTATTTTAATATTTTTAGGGTAAATTTGTCACTGCCTACTTTTAAACCGCTACAGTACAGTCAGCAAAGAAGTGATATAACTACCTATGTACCTCATAATTTTAAACTAACATGCACAGTAAAGTTATTTAACTTGTAATAATAAAACTGGACTTCTTGCTCTACCTGAAGGAATCAACAAATAATGGGATTAGTTCTGTAAGAAAATGGCAGGTCCGGCTTAAAAACTCCAGGTACCTAGGTAGGTATCTACTATATCGCTCTCCGGCGAACGGGTGCGCGCGAGTGGGTGGCATTATTTCGCTGATTTCTGGTAATAGTTTAGAAATACGTAAACTATTTTCATATTTTATAAATTTAATTTTTAAAATATGAATTTTACATTATTTATCATTATTTTGAAAAAAAATCAATTTTTATGTACAGTTTGTGTTTTATTTTGTAGTAAGGTATTATAGTAATACATAAAAAAAAAAAAAACGTTTCTAAAGCAATGTTAATAATATCAATCATTATTTATCTAAATTTTCGCAACACGACCAAGACAGGATGAATTTAAAAAAAAAATCTTCTCTTTATAAATCGGGCGGAAGAAATTAAAGTGGATTTTGAAGTTGCAGTTACAAATCAGTTTTTCAGAAATAAAAATCAAAGGCTGCAATTTCCATATCAAAAAAGCGTTAACTAAAACTATAAAATAAATAACATGAAATTGGGTTAGAAGAACGTGCTGAAGAGAGAAATCATGTAGCTTTGTGTGCTGCATTAGCTCATATTCGGCCAGAAGATATCGACCATGGCTGGTTGATCGTCATGGAAGAGGCTCCATCAAACCAAAAGGTAACGGCGTTCAAAGATTAATTCGTTAGTCAGTGGCTGGACAACACCAGTATTGGATGAAGCTGGAACTGCTTTGGATCACGCCATAGGACGACAAATGCCCCTGAATCCTGGCACAAACGTTTAAACAGCAGAATGCACCGAAAAGTCAATTTTTTAAATCTTCATTGATATTATTAAGAAGGAGGCAGATTTCGATATGAAAATTCAAAATAACAATGATATCGGAACCAGACAAAAAAATCAATATTAAAAGACAAAAAATTCAAAGAAATCATCAACAAATATGACGATATGCCATTAAAAGAAGTTATTAAAAAAATATCTATTGTTTAAAGTTTAGGTAGATACTTGTATTCTGATTAGAAAAAAAATGAGATTTTGCTTGTATCTAATTCGTGATAATTAATAATGAATCAAAATCAAAGAGACTGAACGACCAAATTATATTTGTACACATGGCTGTGATTACATTGTTGTTTGTAATTGTTAAATAGTCCTAAGATTTTATAAGATCGAAATTGTTTATTCTATACTATTTTTGATTTGTGTAGTTTTTGGTTCCGTAAATAACTAAGTATTTCTGTGTGTTTAGCCATTTTAATATAATATATTTAAAAAATTCAGTTGAGAAAATCTACTCATGTTATATTATTTTGTAATAGATGATCCAAAATGTTGATTATTTGTACTTCCTAATATACAATTGTTCATTCAAAGAGTGTTGGTTTATTTCACTTAATTCTCATGCTGATTGTACATAAATCCACGATGGAGGAACCGATGACGAATTTACCCATAAAAATTAATATTTTATTCGACGGTGACAAATTTACCCTCCAAGTATGGAACTTAAAAGTAGCACAAAAATGAACCGATGACTATTGGAATAAAGGTTTATTATCTGTGTGAACGATAAAGAGTGATCTGTTTCATAGAGTGGACTCACTCAATCGTTCTGTATAAGTTTGTAATAATGGTGTCTCTCGGTTTGAAGCAAGGTTCTGAATATTGTTTTAGTTAAAATGTAAACCCTAACTTTCTTCCTAATTACACGTATCTAACTTGATAATGGAGTATTATTCTCAATAGGTTATGGGCCCAGAGACCATTGTCGGTTAGATCGGGTAAGAAGTTGTGGGGAGCCGCCATTAGCAAGGCAGAGATTTTTCGCCAAGGAAAATATAATAGATTATCAACAAAATCACAAAAAATATAAGCGATGGCAGAAAATATACTGAAAGTTCCACAATTGGAGACCGAAAATTTTACAAATTGGTTGTTCCGCATTGAGATGGCTTTGGATGAGAAAGGATGTAGAGAAGTAATTCAAACAAAAATGGATCTAAAAGAAGGTAATATAAAATTAAAAGACGCGAAGGCGCGTAACCTCATCATCCAAGCGTTACCTGATAAACATTTAGAATATGTCAGAACAGCAAACTCGGCATTTGAGATGGTAGAAAATTTGAGAAGAATTTTTGAGAGAAAAAGTACACTATCTAATTTATATTTACGAAGGCAGCTTATTAACCTAAAATGCAAAAGGTCTGATAGCTTGGAGACACACTTCAATAATTTTGATAAAATAATTAGAGACATAGTTAGATTGTAACGGTCCTAAAATGGAAGAAAAAGATAAAGTGTGTCAACTGCTAATTAGCGTAGAAGAGGCTTATAAAACAACGGTAACAGCACTGGAAGTTACAAACGCAGAGCTCACAGTAGAATTTGTGAAATGTAAGTTACTGGATGCAGAACTAAAAGAAAAGAGTGACAAACAAAGGCCCACATGTAATAATAATGAGTTCATATTTCAAAGTAGCTCTCTAAAATGCTACACCTGCGGTGAGTCCAATCACTTTGCACGAAATTGTCCTCGTAACTTGCAAACAGGAAACCAAAGAGGTAGAGGAAGTTATAGAGTAAATCAGAGAGGAAGGAGTAGTTACAGAAGTAATTACAGAGGTAATAACAGAGGATCAAGACCAAGTGCTAATGTTGTAATGAAAGACACATTATCATTTTATGCAGCACAAGCTCAGTCTGCAACAAGAACACATAATGAAAACGATATTGAATTTGTAATTGACTCTGGCGCATCACACCACATGGTATGCAATAAATATGAAAAGTTCATGACAAACGTATGTGAAATACCTGAAATGAAAATCCAGATAGCAAGTGGTAATCTTATCCCAGCCTACAAGAAAGGCAATATAAGCGGAAGAACAAAAGAAGGTATAAAAATTGAGATTAATGAATGTCTTATATTAGAGAAGTTGTCATATAACCTAATATCAGTAATGAAGCTAAACGAAAAAGGCCTATCAGTTGAATTTAAAAGTAAAGTGCCAAAAATAGGAAACCAAAAGTTGCAAATTAAAGGAGAAAACAATGGAAAACTGTTCATATTAAAACTAAATTTAAATAAAGAAGATGCTTTATTAACAAGCAAAAATGATGCAAACTTATGGCATAGAAGAATGTGTCATTTAAATTATGGAGGTATGAGGATACTTGGTTTACCATTATCTAATGAGCGTTGTTCAATATGTATGGAAGCTAAAGGAACTCGCTGTCCATTTACACCTACACCAAAGCCAAGAACAAGGAAAATTGGAGAATTGATATACTGTGATATTGGTGGACCCGTTTCACCAATAACCAAAGACGATGAAAGATACTATCTAACAATAATAGATGATTATTCACATTTTACAGAAGTTCACTTACTTAAAACAAAAAGTGAAGCAAAGATTTATATTATGAGATATATAAATAGAATGTACAATAACAGTATAAATGTGAAAAGAATAAGAACAGATAGGGGTGGAGAATTTGTAAATAAAGAATTAAAAGCGTTCTATGAAGAGAATGGAATAAAACAAGAAACTACTTGTGGATACACACCACAACAAAACTCAGTATGTGAAAGAATGAATCGCACACTAGCTGATAAAGTAAGAGCTATGTTATTAGAAACTAATTTACCCAAATATTTATGGGGAGAGGCAATAAGAGTTGCAGCCTATACTATAAATAGATCCCCGACAAGAGCACTTCAAGGAGACACACCAGCTAATATATGGTATGGAAAGAATCAACTAGAAAAATTGAGAGTTTTCGGTTCAAAAGCATGGTGTATGATCTTTCCGAAGCAAAACAAATTAGAACCAAGAGCAAAACCTATGATAATGATTGGTTATTGTGGATCAGGATACAGATTATGGGATTCAAAGACAAATGAGATAATTGAGTCAAGGGATGTGCGTTTTGATGAGACAAACTATAAATATGAAGAAGAGAGAAATGTTTTAATACAATTAGATGGAGAAGAAAGCTTTGTACAAAAAGACAAAGCAGAAATTGAAAGCTCTGAGCAAAAGAAAGAACAAGAATTCTCAAGTGATGAATATGAAAGCCCAGAAGAGAGAGAAGAAGAAATTAAACTAAAAAAGAGGCAAATAAATTTACCTAAAAGGTTTAATGATTATGATATGACGAATAATATTGCTTATGCTTTACATGCAGAAGATCCTACTAGCTATAAACAAGCAATAGAGCAAGAAGTATGGTCAGAGGCTATAGAGAAGGAGCTAAAAGCACACAGAAAATTAAAAACATGGGAAGAATGCGTACTACCGAAAGGTCATAAGGCTATTGACACTAAATGGGTATTTAGAACAAAACCCGATGACACAAAGAAAGCTAGACTAGTTGCTAAAGGGTTTCAAGAAGAAACAGTCCAAAATGTATATGCACCTGTAGCCAGAATGACTACTGTAAGATTATTTATAAATAAAGCAGTGCAAGAAAATTTACCTATCAAACAAATGGACATACCAACTGCATTTTTAAATGGAGAGTTAAAGACAGATATATACATCAAATATCCAGAAGGACTAGATAAGAAAGAAGGAAAGGTATTAAAGTTGAGAAAAGCATTATATGGATTGAAAGAATCTCCACGTTGTTGGAATGAGAGACTGAATGATTTTCTTACCAAAAATGGATTTTTACAATCACATAGTGATTTTTGCTTATACATAGCAATTAATGTATATATATTAATATATGTAGATGATATTTTAATAATTGGAAATGGAGAAACTATCATAAAGAAACTACAAGAAGAATTTCTAGCTAAAGATCTTGGAAATATTGCGAAGTTCCTAGGGTTAGAAATAACAAGATCTGATCAAGGATTAGAAATAAAACAAACACAAATAATAGAGAAAATTTTATTAAAATTTAATATGCAAGATTGTAGTGGCATATGTACACCGATGGAAGTTGGAATGAACATAGACGAAAAGGAAGAAATATTGACCAATATTCCATACAGAGAACTTGTTGGATCGCTCATGTATGTGGCCACAATAAGTAGGCCAGATATTGCATTTGCAACTGGATTCCTCAGCAGATACATGCAATGTCCAACATCAACTCTATGGAAAGCTGCGAAAAGAATTCTAAGATACCTGAAACAAACAAAAGAAAAGGGATTAGTATACAAGCAACAAGAAAATAAACACTTACTCAGTTTTTCAGATGCTGATTGGGGAGGAACTAGAGACGATCGTAAAAGTATCAGCGGAGTAGCCATATTCCACTGTGGCAATCTGGTAAGCTGGAGTTCAAAGAAGCAGTCTACTGTTGCCCTCTCAACGGCTGAATCGGAATATGTGGCGGCATCACAAACTGTAAGCGAAACAGTGTTTATTAGAGGAGTGTTAAAAGACTTACAATTTGATAAAGACTTATATTGTGTTATGCTAATAGATAATCAAATTACTATTAAGATGATCGAAAGTTATGAAAATAGTAAGAGAACTAAACACATAGATATAAAAGTACATTTTATCAAAGATATTGTAAACAAAGGTTTGATAACAGTAAAATATGTAACTTCAAATGAAAATAGAGCTGATATACTTACGAAGTCATTGCCAAAGGTCAGGCACAACTACTTATGTGAACTTTTAGGTTTGTATTGAATCAAAGTTCTTGTGTAACAACAATGTTGTTCAATGTTAGAAAACCTATGTTATTAAAGTTATTTTAAATATATTTGAGATAATATGCGGTTGATATATCTCCTAGTGTTTATTAGATTAATTATTAAAATGTTATCATTTATGTTGTAGCTCTCAGGCAAAAGAAAATATATGATTTTATTATTCATAATAATTCGTGGTTATGTTGACATAATTGATTGATGTCAAATGTAAACTGTCTAAAGTCGAATAGAATGCAACATCGTGTGTAGCCATTATTTTGTCAATGTACGTTACTAAAGTTTTATTGTAAGGTACAAGTCCAAGTTTATTTTGTAAAGCTTTTTTAAATGTAGGTAACTTGAACTTGAGCCGGGGTATTGGAATAAAGGTTTATTATCTGTGTGAACGATAAAGAGTGATCTGTTTCATAGAGTGGACTCACTCAATCGTTCTGTATAAGTTTGTAATAATGGTGTCTCTCGGTTTGAAGCAAGGTTCTGAATATTGTTTTAGTTAAAATGTAAACCCTAACTTTCTTCCTAATTACACGTATCTAACTTGATAATGGAGTATTATTCTCAATATTTACCCTAACCCTTTTTATCTCTGGTTTGGTTTATTTCATACTATGTTACAACAGCATACAGCTTTTGTACTATTCAATAATCTGTGTCACTACACAGCATTGCCATCAGCGCAGCAGCGGGACAATGCAGCCAGTTAACGCGCCATGGAGACTTCCGACTGGCTCTTATAGATCTGTTGAGATTTATGTAGACACAGATGTGTTGATTGCAACAGCAGGTATTGTAAAAACTAGCATCTAATTTAATGTTAACCATTGCAATAACCAAGTTTCAGTGTCAGTAACCTAGAATGAAAATAGCTATACTAACATCATTCCAATGAGACAAGCAGCTCAACTTCAAAAGAAATTTCACTTTCCGTTACCGATCGATCGAATGAAAACAAAATTTCTAAATGAAGCTATGCCTCATCAGTTCTATGAGGATTGCGCTATTTTAAAAAGCTTCTTGGTCTCTTAGCGCCATCTAGCGTTATGTAGCCAAACGAAAAAAGTACGCATTGGCTATGAGAGCGACTGAATAGTCCGTAGACTAAAACATTTTCCGTGCGTAAGGTTGTTGTTTTTTTAATTATTTTTTTTTGCTTTCCACAGAGATAAAACTAGCGAATAAGTAATTTACCGCAATTCGTAAACTATTTTCTGTACAGGTTGCTTTGCACTACAACCAAACCAAGTCTATACTGTACGGATTGTGTGCAGAACCGGCTGGTACCGAAACGTACTGACCTAGTTAGTGAGGAAGGGGCCTAAGTTACTGTTTTCGGTGAAACAGCGTCAACGGAATGACAAATAGACTGGTTTTGACGCTTTGTCCATAATATAAACAAAAAAAAAACTTAAGCTATGTATTTATTACAGAAAACATTATCATACATACACGTGTAGCATAAACTAGAATTATATGGCACACGTTATTTATGTGCTGTACTTACGGATAAAATGAAGAAAATTTGCTGTGCCTGTCTAAGCGTAGATAGAGAATTGTTTCAATTGTACAAAGTTTCGGACGGCCTAAATATCTTATATTCTTTATTACAATGTGATCCTGACGCTTTTAAGGTACCTATTTATGTACATTAACTTGGCCGTGGTCGCGGCGTTAAAGTCGACCCCTCAAACTCAGCGCGTGAATGTCGGGGTAAAAACAGCAGCTTCCTTGCAAGTCATATGTCTATGACTCTATGTCTGACCTATATGTATTTTTAACATCATTGTTACTACGGTACCAATCCGCCGGCCAAGTGTGGTGATCGGGCCAATATGGGGGAAACCCCCCACTCCCCTCTTTCTTTTGGGGCAAACATGCACACAAAGTGCACTGACGAGGTTTCATTCGTTTCTATATTTCTTTGGCGTTTGGTATTTACATGATTAGTCATACCGCCCCGTTTTTGAACTTATCATGTAAATACCTATCTCCACAGATATATACTTGGATAAAAGTAAAGCAAGATTCGATATTTGCTTTTTAAAAGTGGAAGGTTCAAATTAGGTCCATCCACGTCCACAGTCATGGCGGCGGCGGCGCCGCCCGGCGTTCGTGTTTCGCGGCATTTGCAAACAGGGATAGAAATACACATACAATTGTGCGTATAAAGAGATAGCAATACACATCTTATTGTAAGTTGCCGTGCATTGGTAGCGTATTGTTGTCTAATTCTCACTTTGATCTAGGTACATCTGTCCATCTTTGTTTTTCATTAAGTAGGTATAATGCACCAGATAGAAAATAGCTTGTCTTCAGGCAATCATGTTAAGTTAGCGCTGGAAGAATGTACCTTATCTTCTGAATTTTAATTAGATCTAAAAATTTTATGTTTTTTTTTTCATTTACTAACGTTTTTAGAAATCTCTTTTATTTATTGTTTCAGGAAGGCTTTCTAAAAAACAGTTCAAGCTGGATGGTGTGCTGGGAGTGCCATGCGGCTATTTCAAATATTAAGAAGTTTCGAGGTCAAGTATGCTTTGCTTTAAAACAGCTGCGGAACTTAAACACTGACAAGTTTGAGGTAAGATGTCTCATCAATGCTTAAACCTTTCTGTACCTACATTAAAACTGACACGAAGCTGTCCAATCACCTGAATCCTACAGTGCTACCTCAGGGGCTGGTTAGGGCCTGGTTAGACAGGGGTGCAATACACTACCATACAAGATGTCAGTGGAAATGCTCAGTGCTTAGAGACTACGAACAATTCAGTTTTTACCACTGTTTTAAACAATTTAACCATAACAGTTCAGCCTTCTGACCTTCGTACACAGAGCCACAGAGGTTGTCAATGATTGAATTGAATTGATTTGTTGAGCAACCAATGCAATTTAAATAAATAAAATGAATTTTAAAAGTACTTACCTAAATAAATATCTTAATTATGAAAGAAAACTACAATTGAATAATAGAAAGAAATTAGAACTACATAGTATTTACAATTGAGCTAACTGCTGACTGTTTAAGCAAATGAAATAAAGTCCCAAAAAATTTCGACTTTGGTGGTAAAATTTTTGGGACTTTATTTAATTTCTTAGAGATACCCAGAGTGAGGGTGAGCACTATAACAAAAATGCTGACTGTTTGTTGCAAACAATCTACAGGTAGCTCAACTGATCAATATCAATAAAAACGCGCGTGCCCAAGACGCTGGCTGCATGGTCCCGCTGTATAGCAATGCTGATGCGCTGTGCCAGATACTCACCAGCTCTCGGGTCACGCGTCGCTTCGATCAGACGCTCAGATATACTAATATTTTAAAAACCTTGAGATCCGCTTTACCCTACGATCCTAAGGTCCCAGGTAGGAATTATGTAGGCTCTGTCGATACCTGCATATTTGCGCCTCTTGAGATCTTCGGCTAAGGTACCTAAAAAAGGTTTTTTTTAGGTACAACATTTTAATTACCTAATATAATGATGAAAAAATAATTATGTTTTCTTTTTCAGGAAATTACTACACTGTCACATCTTAAAACCCATGTCATCCCTGCACTGAATAATGAAACAGATGTTTTTGTAGACTGTGGTGAGAATTACATTAAAAAAGAAGACATTTTTAATCAAGAATACATAGAAAGTAACCCTTATACACATAGAGAAGATAAAAGTCAATCTGAAGAAAACAATAGTGTAAATTTTGATAATATTCTCTATGTAGAACAACAGAAAATTTCAAATCTATGTAATAAAAATAAATCAAATGCAAGTGATGACAATTTTAGGGTTGAAATTGCACTTCCTAATGATTATGATGATGGATTAGCTAATGATGATATAACTATAGAAAATAATAGTAAAAAGAAGCTAAAAAAGAATGGAGAAACCAAAATCAAGACAAAGGTAAGCAAAGTGCTGTAGTACATAGGAATAATATTTTAAAAAACCCGACTTACAAATGTGTTTGTTTTCGAACAAATAAATAAAAACAATACTAGGCAATAACTGATGCATGTGCGTTAGTGTCGAAACCGAGAAAATAGTTGATTGTACATCGGAAAAACGCACGCGAAGCCGTGGGCAGAAACTAGTTGTCATTTAATAAATATACCTTAGCCAAACTCCTTGTAGAATGTTTGTAAATAATCCACTACACAAATAACTATAACACACTTGCTTGGCGTCGAGTTCCATAACTTCCTTTCTTTCTTTCCTTCAATAATATAATATTTATTTGAGGAAAGATCTCAAATCGACAAGTCATGTAAATTGCTTAAAAAAAGACGCATAACAGAGTGAATTTAAGGTAAAATCTGAGAGGTTTGTTTACAAGATTCAAGATATTTTATTGTGGAACAGGCTGTAAGTACAAAGATCTTAAAATAACTTAAAGTATCAAGCATGCGTCCTGTTAGGGCACTGCAATATTATGCTAGGTGGTTCTATCTTCTCGTAAACCTAAGCTTACACTACGAATATAGAAAAAAAAATTATAACATTTTTTTTTTTGAACTGTACCTAATACATACATAATAAATGAGATCTTTCTACAAGCATTCTACAACGAGTTTGACGAAGGTATAGGATCTGTGATTAAAATATACTCTGCTTTTGGACTTACAAGCTTTATTCAGAAAGAAAATAACAATCAAATAACAAATTTAAATTAAAACTAGTATTTACAATAGAAACAATCAAGCTATCTGCAAACTGTTGCAAACAATCTACAGGTAGCTCAACTGATCCATATCAATACCAGTTGGAAGCGTGCCTAAGACACTGGCTGCATTGCCCCGCTGTATGGCAATGCTGATGCGCTGTGCCAGATACTCACCAGCTCTCGGGTCACGCGTCGCTTCGACCAGACGCTCAGATAATTTTTTGAAAACCCGGCAAAAACTTACAAGTAAACATGTAGATTAGACACAGACAGACAGATCAGACACATTTACTTCCAAATTTATAATAATGTATTTGTTGGAATAACAAGTAAGAACCTGTAATCCATACTCCATCACCACCATCATCATCTGATGATTGAATAATAGGCTGATGCCTTTGCTAGTCCACTGTTGGACATAAACTTCCCATAATGAAGGCCATAGCTAGCGACCTGTCTTCAGCTTGACGCATATTCCATGCTAATTCGAAACTTTTCAAAAATAACTCCGTCTGACTGTCTGTTCTTTTCACGCTTAAAAAGCTGAACAGATCTTAATAAAACTTGGCAGGGAGGTTACAACAGTATGTCGAAAACGGACATATAGACAAAATGTTTGCCCGTGGGAAACCGGGGGTAGATACTAGTATCTTACTTACTTACTATCCTGGCGCATCGACCCCGAAGTGGGTCTTGGCCTCCGACACAATAGATCGCCACCGGCTTCTGTCCAGCGCCGCCTCCATCCAGTCCGGTGCGAAGACTTAAAGTGAGCGAAGGTCCTTCTCCACTTCGTCCTTCCACCTGCTTCGTCCTTCCACCTGTATCTGGGCCGACCGACTGGTCGTCGGCCAATCGGCGCTCCAAGAAAAGCGTACAGCCCGATCTTCCTCCATCCGTAGCACGAAACCAAACCAGCGCGGCCTGTGTGATTTTATTTCACCTATTATGTTGGCCTCGGCCACCAGTTCAGCGCAACCAGTATCCAACTAGTATCTAATAAAACATTTTACACAACAATAAACAACATTTAACATCTTGTATCTAGATTATATACGTGAAATAGGACACTACCTAAACAGGTACTAACATACCTTTAGTGATTTGTCTGTATTGTCACCTTATACTACTTGTTTACAAATTGTTAAATCGAAGCGATAACGAGTGAGCTGCAGAAAGTGCATTCTAAAATGAGTCTTAATGCAAGGGACGAGAATCGCTACCACGCCGTAACACAGTGTTTCACTAGCACGGGTGATAGAGGCTCTTTACTTTTGTATACTTAAAAAACTAAACTACCGCAAATTTGCGTTTTACAACAAATTGTTGGAATGTTTTCACTTTTTGTAAAGTTATTGTTATTTTTTAATTTTATTGTACCTTTATGGTAATAATATTTTTAAGTATACATGGTGTTTATAAGATGACTAATAAACTATTTCTATTTCTATTTTAATTGTTACAGAGAAAAAATAAAATCAGAAAAAGCAACGAAATTCTGTGTTCCGAGTGTGGCATGTCATTTGAGTAAGTTTCTATTATCGAAGTCTGCGTTGCTGGTTCGATTCCTGTCGCAAGATTTTTTTGTATAAAATTACGATAATATTTTGTGATAACGCCCATCAAATAATGCTGGACAATTCACACACTATTATCTAGCCCCAAGCTAAGCTAAGCTTGTGTTATGGGTACTAGATAACTGATATACATAATACAATAAATAACATAGATATTTTTTTTTCGAAAGTACCTTTGTTTTAAAGTAATAATAAAATAAAATAGGTGGCGGGCGGCAATGTGAGTCGGGGTACCGCCTTAAGAGCGGCCAACCCGTCTTACTTTTCATACAAACGCTCGTACGTGATTATGTCGTTGTAACAGATCTTTCTATGAAACTTTTAACTAATAGGTATCTTGTGCACTATTATCTAGGTTTCTATTGTAACAAAAAACCAAAATTTGAAGAAACAATTTCAGTATAAGCCTCCTAAAATTTGCTTTTTTGCCCAAATTTTACCTGAACTTTGGGCGTTCATAATGTATTCTTAAATTGTAAAAATAAAGTTAATATTTCAATAGAAACCTTGCAAATGTAATGGAGATTCTAAACGACAAACTTCTATTTATTTAACAAACTTGTAAGGCTTACTGAAAATCACGTCTTTCCTGGAACATGTTTTATGAAATTTCCGCACATTATTTTACGTTCAATGTTATCGCGTTCTCAAAAAAACCGAAAGTAACCGAATGCCAACCGAGCGCTCAGGCGCTTTCTCTCTCTTTTCGCTTTGCCTCTTTTTCTAACATTGCACTGGATGAAACAACAAGCTTTTCAATCACGCTCGCGTTGTCGATATTAGAACCGAGAAGGGTCCTCTTAAAGTTTCTGATTTCGACATTTCCATCCACAATCCTTCGTTAAATGATGTTGTTTATATAAAATGTTTTCAGCAATAAGGGTGCCAAATGGAAGCATATCCAAATAGCACATAAGGAGGGACACAAATGTCTGACATGTGACAAAGTATTCGCCTTTAAGTTCAACTTGCAAAGGCACCAACGGTAAGATATACAGGTTTTATTTAAATTGGTGCTCAATATCGCTATTCACCTGCTGATATAGATTAATATTCAAAAAACTAGGTTTGATATTTACCAAAGATTGGCAAAAAAATTGCATAGATGTAGCTTATCCTATGTAAATTTTGATATAGCATATCTATGCATAATTTTTGCCTATCAATTCAGTAGTTTTGGCCTCATGAAGTAACAAACAGCAAATCCATCTTGATTTTCCAGCACACACGGCGCCCCCGCGCCTCGAACCCCTTGCCCTACCTGCAGTAAGCTAGTGTCCGGCGCCCGACTTGCCTTGCATGCGCGTACGCACTCGAGCCGGCCGGGCGCCGCCTGCGCATCGTGCCACCTACAGTTTGCCACGAGAGAAACTTACGAGGCGCATCTGAGGAACAGCAGGGCTCACGCAAATGGAGATATTTTCAGGTATTACATCACATTATCACGTCTCACATAAGGGGGCGATATATGACGCCATTTTGTGAAAATGACAGACATAGGATTTCGCGTTAATAGGAGCGCGACATGGCACGTAACGCAAGACCGAAAGTAAAGTTTTAGCTTATTATCTTTTGACGACCTCTGTGGCGCGGTGGGAGAAGGTCTGCCTGCGACGCAGGAGGTTGCGGGTTCGATTCCCGCCTTGGGACAAATGTTTTTATGATCTGCGGGTATTTGTTCCGGGTGTTCTGGTCGTTTTCTATGTATAAAAATATCTATCTATGTAATTAGGGGAGGCCTATGTCCAGCAGTGGACTAATGTAGGCTGATGATGATGATCTACGTAATGTATTATGTATATCAGAACAGGTTTGGAATCATTAATGTTTTCTCTATAGGTGGAGCCACCGGCGCTTCAATCCGTAAGAGGTCCCAAAGATTTTCGATGGAACCGACTGAGACTTCGTGGCTTAGTTGGTTAGAGCACACCCGTACTGAGGGTGGGGCGCGGGTTCGAGTCCCAGCGAAGACGAAAATTATTGGGCATTTATTTCATCTCGTGAGATACCCAGCCAGTGTGCTGGTATGCACTTTAACAAAAATCCTGAGAATACAAAGTCAGCCTACTATCATTACGAAATTTCGGTTTTGTTTCGTCAGATCCGTATTCTAATTGGGTAATTTCCCACCTAAGTTGTATCTATGTCTCACTCTCACACAAGAGCATCAAAAATCGTTCAGCTCTCTTCCAAGTAAGTATTTCATCAAAAGAATATTTAAAATTGATTGTTTTCCACAGGTACTCGTGTCAGTCGTGCGACAAAAAGTATCGCTCCCGCGGCGAGCTGCGCGACCACGTCGCTTATATACACGACAAACAGAAACAAAAGTGTCTTGTATGCGAAAAGGTTAGTAAAGTAAAAGTATATTTATAACACATTTGCTCGTAAAGGGTCTCTTATTGCACCAATTTCAATACTGTAATGTGTCTCATTACGCACTAGTGCGGTAATGTAATATAAAACGCACGGTTTATCAAGATGGTCCGTCTGTAGTGAAAAAATTCTATGTCTATGGTCTAAACTAAAACGAACGGAACTTTTTTAAATCTAAGCAAAGAGTTTTTATGTCAGAAAAGTGGTCAACATTTTATGAGTAAAATTAACTTTAGGAGATAAAATATAATAAATAAACATTCAATTCTTTAATTTAATTAATATTGACCATAAATTACAAGCATTAATCTGTAACAAAACACAAAAATATTAATTTACTTTATTAGTAATATTGGCTGTTTTTGTGCCTTTGCCTTAAAAAAAAAAGCGCTGATGCGCGCGCATCGCTAATTTGTGACGAAGTAAAAATTACTCTGGGCGCTTTTCTTTTCGCTGTATTGTTTTGACTTTAAAATGTCGTCAAGTAATGATGAATTTATTAATTCAACACCGCCAGAAGTCTCAGAGGCAGCGAAAAAGGCTACTCTAAGCCGCTTGCCCAAAAAAAAACGACCCATAGATACTTACAAGCGTATGAAAATTTATTCGAAAGTCCGAGTTTTTTTTTTTTTGCAGATATGTTATAAAACGTCGTATGACACACGTGCGCTTTGATAATTACAGCCTCTGCTTTCTTGTAGCCCTCGCCTATGGCTCGGGCTAGCAATATCGCCTCGGCTGTAATTTTCAACTTACCGCACTTACATCATAATGTACTATTTGTATGGGAGCTAAGAGGTTCGCTATTTAATTTCTCAATAAATACAGAAGTTATGAGATTAAGCATGGTAATACAACTAAGCATAAAGAACATTTTTATGTTTCGGTTTTTTTCCCAAATAAAGTCCTAATTAATAGATAATAAGCTAAAACTACCGTTAGTTTCGCAAATATTTCATGGCAGTCGACAATTTATAATCCGCTACTCGAATGGTGACAAATGTAGTAATGTTACGCAGTGGAACTCGCTTTGCGGTTGATTCCACTGCTATATTCTCGCGGCGGAGATGTGCTACATGCCTCAACTGTTGGTCAAGCATCAGAGTGCGTCCGTTGTACGTAGCCAGGGTCAGTTGTTGGTGGCAGCCTGAGGTAGCCCGGTGATTCCTAGCACCCCCTGCCTCACCGTTACCATGGCCGCTGCCATGGCCAGGAATAGCGAGGCGGCCGGGAACTGGGGGCCATATCCATTTTTGTATCGTCATTGGGGGGGTAATGCCCATAATCCCCACGCTGGGCATGCGGGTTGGGGATCGCAGTTCAGTGACGGATTTGTTCTGCAGGAGGCGCTGCTGCCCGCCCCCCGGTTTGTGTCCCTTAGTCGCCTCCTACGAAACCCCCGGGAATAGTTGGGGCGGTTACTATTCTATAGGCCGGCACTACATGACAGGTCTCAACCTCAACAGCCTATAATGGTCCACTGCTGGACGCAGGCCTCCCATTGAAAACCGCCTCATTGGCTTTTATCTGCATACTTAAATCGCAGCGCCTCCTGTAGAACAATCCAACGAACTGCGATCCCCAACCCGCATGCTCAGAGTGGGGATTATGGGCATTTCCCAGCAGGAGATAAAAAGCTACAGGCCTTAGTGCTGTCGATTAGTGTTATTTAATTTCGGCGACATCTGAATACCTATTGTTAAACCTAAAACCTATTGTTTCAGTACCTAGCTACCCGCCGATCTCTAGCACGCCACGTGCGGCGCGCTCACGAGGGCGTGCGCGAAGGCGCACGCGACAAGATGTGCGACTACTGCGGGCGGACGTTCCGGGTAACTCATAACTTTTGTAATTATTATTTTAATTATTTCCTTACGTGCAAGACATTATTATAGTGTACAAGTGTGCGCGCAAACACTGATGCACTATACATTCCCTCACTCTCAAAATCAGATGGAACGGCAATAAAACGGTGTATCTCTATGTAACGCTTTTAAAGTTTTAAGTCTCTACACATTAAAGCCTTCGGGCTTGTTTTGCGATGTTCGACACTAACTCACCCCGGGTAAAGCCGCCTCCTCCGCCGCCGCCGCCCGCGCTGGTACGGCGGCTTTGGTGTGTACAGGCCCTTATCTATCTTCTCTTTCTATTTTTCTTTAAATTTTAAACAAAATTCGTTTTCTCCACAGACTTTATACTGGCGGTAGCGCCAGTTTTCTCACATAATTTTCGTATGCAACGCCATCTCTGATTCTAAAATGGAACGAAGTTTGCCAGGTCAGCTAGTAGTGTTTAATATTCCATTGTTTCAGGATAAGAAATCCCTGTGCGAACATATCTGGCGACACACGGGCGCGCGGCCCCTTGCCTGCGCGCTGTGCCCGCGTGCCTTCAGGCAACGCGCGGCCTTGTATGAACATAAGAAGAGATTACATCCGAACGGATGAATTCATGGAAGATTATTGTCATAATACACCACTGAGTTAAACCTTCACTTGATGTTTTTTGTTCCATCGATCCGCAAAGGCATCTTCGGTGGTCAACTTAAACCTTCGATGAAGTACCTAGGTACTAGAATTTTTCTAAAGTAACCAAAGTTTCTGTTGAGATCCTAATGGTGCATGGCTGATAGTTGGATGAATAAAATAGAATCTTGGGAAACACAACGTATTTTATTTTTCACAGAACTTACTTCCGAGGTACCCTACCAGAGATTCATGTCTTCTATCAAATCATATTACAATCTATATTTTTAAATTACAGATTCCTATGCAGGTAGCCTTAGAGCGTTCTAAATGCTCTAAGCAGGTAGCCCATGTACGTTCTACCTACCGTCAAACAAGAAGTTGAAGCCTACGTTCTGACTTTGGACGAACGAAAGGTTACTGATTGACAAATAGCCTCAGACGAGTAATTGTTATCTTAATGTCATTATTGTCATCTGTTGTCATCGCATCTTTCAAAAACGTGCTTGTTTGTTTACATTTTTCGATATTTCTTTCTTACCGTAGTTTATCAGAATTTTATCGACATGTCGAAAGACCCCCTGGAAGAATTACTACAATTTTTAAAGCCTGAATCCCGGCTAGATCTAAAACACATAGCGTTGGACCATCTAGTCGGACTATCGGCCAGTGAAGACGGTATCAAAACACTACTTCAGAACGAGCAAATAATCCAACATGTAATTGAATTAACTGACGATAAGTACGAAGATGTTGCCAAAAACGCTCTTCTAGTCCTTGTGAACATTACATCAAATCCTTCTGGGGCTTCACACGCCTTGCGTGCTGATAAAAATCTCCTACAACGAATTACAGGTTATGTTTTGAATCCGGAGAAAAAAGACGCAGACGCTGCTTGTATGATCCTTTCTAACATCACCAGACAAGAAGACCTACTCGAAATCTGTGTAAATAGTATCCTGCCAAAACTAAATGATATTCTCAGTGCATTTGTTGATCTAGAATACAACAAAAAAGGCTCAAATCTGAACTACCTCGCACCAATGGTCAGCAATCTATCTTGCAGTCACAGGATACGAAAGTGGTTGACAGATGAGAATCCCCACATACCTGTTATAAAACTGCTGCCATTTTGCAATTATGAGAGGTCTTCTATCCGAAGAGGCGGTGCTATTGGCACAATCAGAAACTTGTGTTTTGACCCAGAATTCCACTCTGTAATACTTAACCCTGAGTTAGATCTACTAACATTTCTCCTTACCCCGATAATTGGTAATGAGGACTACCCTGACGAAGAAATGGATAAACTACCAATAGCATTACAATACCTACCTCAAGAAAAGCAACGCGATCGAGATGTTGATGTGCGTAAAATGGTTTTAGAAACGCTAAACAAACTATGCACAAGGAAGTTTGGACGAGAGGTGTTGAGGAACAATGGAGTTTACTACATATTGAGGGAGTATCACAAGTGGGAGAAAGATGGTAAAGCATTACTAGCGTGCGAAAATGTTGTTGATATTCTTATACAAAAGGAGGAAGAGGTTGGTACAGATGACTTCACCTCAGTTGATGTACCAGACGATATGGTAGAAAAGTTTCAAAAAATGGATGAAGAATATATTGAGTGTGTAGAAAAGACATAACTTATTTTACTTTTATCAGAAACTAGATGTAAGAGAAGGGTACATTTTGTAAATACAATAAAAGGTGATTAGTAAGGATTATTGTTTTTTCTTCCTTCCGTAGCTGAAAATTGTCATCAGGCAGTTTAAAATATTCTACTGTTAATGATGGGTTTCCTATTAAGTCCTACACTGGAGTCTGATCAGGACTTGTTTTATCAAGTATGGTTGACTTAAGCCCGGATCAGGGTCTACCATAGTCGTAAAACTGACACCTGATTTGGGTCCAATCAAGCCTAGGTGTAACTGTGGAACCCATTAAAATTTGTTACCCCTGGTGATTCCACTACCATTCCAGTCCAAAATGTTTTGATAGAGACTCTATTAAGACTTGGTTACCCTATCTATTACATTCGAAACCTAAAACAGCTTGTTTGTTATTTACAAGTTTAATTAGGTATTTAGAATTGCATGATTTTAGCAGGACTAAGACAACACTATTATTACTGTGTTGTGTGAAAAAAGCCGCCGACAGAACTTTATCACTATACCTATCTGATAGTGAAACTGCAAACAGTTACGCAGAGTTATCACTCTAATGGGAGGAGACTGGGGAATAAAAATGAAAACTTATAAAAATAGATAATAATGATTTATTAGTGTAACTCTAAGAAACTGTTTGTGCCAAATGCACAAAACTTAATTAGGTACTCAGAAATTGAAATATTTTACAATGAAAATTTCCTAGAGAACTTAAATTTACAAGAAAAACCATAGAATTATGTGATATGTACTTCTATGTTAAAACTTATCGTATACCCTATCCATGAATTTATTATCTGTTTGATATGCACGACTGTGAAGTTCCGTAATTGTTGACAAGTGAGTGAATGAAAATTTATTGACAGATATTTTAAGACACGGTTACTAATAGAGATAAGAATCTGACGACTCGAAAATTATGGAGACGATTTTTACACAGCTGACATATTAACAAAGATTATTTTAGACACTTTTTCCATGAAAAAGTATACATTATTTAGATTAGTATTTATCGAAGTAACTCAATCTGTATTACTTTTTATCAAACGCCTGAGTAGGTAGGTAGAGTTTAAAGTAATACAGTAGGTATGTTGAGGAACAATAACAAATTCTGTTCTTACACTTTCTTAAACAAAATAAGAAAATTTTTAAACAGTTCGTACGAAATCTTATCAAGACCATACTCCATGGATATAACGTCAATGATGTTAATGCTTGGCCAGATGTCGCCCAGTTCCGCACCGACAATAGTATAGGTAAGTAAAGAAAATAATGTTGTGCTTAGCTACCTATTTAAAAATGTTGACATGTATATAAATCACATTATAATTATTTAGACTTATAAGCAAGTAATTAGCGTGTTATATTTATGTGATATATTATAAATTTACTAGTGGCAAAAAAATTAAGAGAATAAAATCAATAACTTATTAATTTCTTATTCGATAATAATTACTATTTATAAAGCTGTTTAGGATATACAATTTGACTTGTCTGAGTGGTTATTTTGTAAGCCTTAAGATTTATAAGTTCATCTCAAGTTTTTGTGGTTTGAGTTTTAAAGCGATTGTCATAAAAAATCGAATCAGTCAAATATTAGAGCACTACAGTCGAACCAAAAAGAAAATAAATTAATGGAATAGGTAAACTTTGACAAATTTAGTATGGACGAAACGATGGTGTTCTTCCAATGCAAATAAGGTGAGTATGAATCCGTAGTTACCTTAATTTAGCATAGTATTTACATTATGTATTCTTATGAATATACACACTTATTATACTATGTACCTAGTGCCGAATCTAATAGCACTAAAAGGGTACCTAGGTAATAAAATATATTAGTGGTAAAGGTTTAGAGTATTTATACGAAAACCATGATGGCTGAGCCATGCTGATTAAACTTTGAATGCTGGTACAGAGATCAAAAGCATCTTAGCACGAGTACAGAGAATATTCTTCACCGATTTACACAAACCATGTAACCACGGTTGTCTGGTAGAGATCTTGTGCGATAAGATCGCAAATTGTCACAAATTTTAATAGTTTGTTAAACATTTCTTAGATGTGCCATAAAGAATTTTCTATCTATCTTACCATAGCTAAGAATGCTCCCAGAAATACCAGTTATCATTATCATCCACGGGTATACCACAAGGATTATCAAAGATGAATAGACAAAAATTACATCGCATCGTCATACGAAATCTTATAAAGCCTATTACTCCATAGATGATTACATCAATGATGTAAATGCTTGGTCAGATCTCGCCCAGTTCGGCACAAACAATAGTATATAAGGAAAATAATGTTAAGCATATAAGCTTATACAAATATTAACCTGTATCTAAATCACATTATATTAAGACTTAATATGCAAATATTTTATAAGTCATATATACACTTACTAGTGGTTTATTTTCCGCTTCTTCCACTAGTGGACAAAAAATTTAAGTGGATAAAATCTTTTATTTCTAATTTGATAAGAATTTTATAGACCTTTTTATGTTATTAATTAATTTGACTTGTCTAATTGCTTATTTTGTAAGCTTATAGATATAAACGTTATTGAATTATGGATTATAATGTATAATCCATAATTCAATAACGTTTATATCGTAAATTTATTAAGATCTTCGCAGTTTTGTATTCTCGTTGGTTTAACAATTAATTTCAAATAACTATGTACCTTTTCTTGCATGCCATGACAATGTGACAATTTTCATCTGTAACAATCCTTGTGATATGCATACAGCATTAAATTCTACTACCTACATGGTAAATACTTACTCTAACCTTAAACCTATACCTTTATGAGAAGAGTTATTAAATCAGCAGCCTAAACAAAACATTAACGTGTTAAGGGCACAATGCGCGCCATTTTATGAAAGGGATACGCATATGATTTCGCGTTCAAAAGAGCGAAACAGAGCATAAGTTTTTGGATCGGCCTAAGCGCAAAAAATAAGTTTTTGCTGATCTACAAGAACTTATGACGAAACTGGTTCGAATCAAAACATGTAATTTCAATTAAACGCAGGATTCCTTAGAGATTCTCGACCAAATTACGTGTAATATACTCTTTCCTGATTTTTTTATCGTATTTTTTTCTTAACCATGTTTTCACGTTCGAGGAACTGAAGATAAAAAATCCAATTTAATGTAATTTAAGTTTTTTCAATATTTACTATTCCTATTATTATTGTAACCATGCCTTCCATGACTATGACATTTCCATGGACACTGGCAGACAAGTGGCAGAAAAGTGGCTAACCAGACATATTGTAAATACAATTTGTGTCTGGTTAAGACTGGTAAGACACATATTGTGAAAAAATTGAAGCGAATAAAATCAATAACATCATATTTCTTATTTGATAATAATGACTATTTATAAACCTGTGTTTATAGTATTAAATTTGACTTGTCTAAGTGCTTATTTTGTAAGCTTAAAGAAATAAAGTTATTGAGTTTGAGTTTGATTGCATATACAATATGTGCCTGGTGAAATATTAGTTCATACATACAATAACAATGTCAATTTAATAACGCTCAAAAGTCAAAATTAACGTTTATTAGCACACTACGTGCGCTTACATAATATATCAACACGAGCGGTACCCCGACCAAAAAAGCGCCGCCACCTATTTTATTTTATTACTACGTTGAACAAAGGAAATATCAAAAATCGAACGTACAGTTTGTGATACATATAACCTTTTTTTAACGCCCCTGTAATAGTTTTATTCTATTAGGCAGAATATCAAGTTGCCCTTGGTGGCCATCAACATCTATTTTCGATTTACTGGCTAAACTGAATATAATAAAACTATTAGAGGCGTTAAAAAAAAGCTTATAATAGGTATCACAAACTATACGATGGATTTTTACAAATTCCCTCGTTTTATTAATTTTTTTACTACGTTTAGTAGTAAAAAAATTAAATAACTGACTGCGCTAGTTTCGCACACAACACAAATAAGGTTCGTAGTTAACCCGTTTACATCCGTAATGAAGTAAAAAAATACTTGAATAGGTACTTTGTAGCTTTACAATTTTGCATTCTCCAGTCCTTAAAATTTTACTATATATAATTTTTCTTGTTTTACATTTTACAAACGAAAGTGACAAATTAGAATTTATAAGAAGAATTAGAATTTATAAGAAATATCTAAAAATAGTTTTTGACCGCGGCTTTGCATACGTTTTTTAAGGTTATTTCTAGCCCATGGGAACTGAATTATGGGATAAAAAGTAGCCTTTCTTTTTAATCCATAAATGTTTCCAGGCCTAGAAGCACCTGTATGCAAAATTACAGCCAGATCTGTTCAGTACTTTTGGCGTGATATATTTAGTGTGATTAAATATTAATACTGAAAGTTAATTTCTTTATTTGAGCCGCTTTCCCACTTGCAAGGCAAAGTCCTCAGCGTGTCATGCCCTTTTTATTGAAATAATATATAAAATTGCAATTGTTTTGAAATAATATACATTATTTTAATAATTAACTCCTTATGCCAACCCCTTCCCTTGTTATTGAAATAATATATAATATTGCAATTATTTTGAAATAATATACATTATTTTAATAGTTAACTTCTTATGTAGGGGGGTCTTGCGGCTGGGCACCGAGAGCAGCATTGTACGCGAGGCGACCTGTCAAATAAAAATACATACTTATTATTGTATACTAAAGAGGTTACATAAATAGTTTTTGTTCTTTTCTTGTATTTTAGCTATTTAAGGTTTATCTATATATATTATAGTATATCTTTATTAGTATATTTTTAGGTAAGTAGTATATTTTTAGTAAAACTAATATTAGCACGCCAACCATCTGTAAAACAATGTTTTTGGTCGGCAGGTAGAAAATGCCTCGGCATTAAGCCCACCATTTGTACATTAGTGCAATAAAGTTTTAAATAAATAAATAAAATAAATAAAAAATACACAGCGGGCATTATTTTATAATGAAAAAATATATCATAAAAAGCTAGCTTCTGTCCACAGCTTCGCGCGTGTTTTTTTCTACATACACGTAGCCTATAAGTTATACAAGATCTACAACTCCTCTCCTGACGACCTTTGTGGCTCGGTGGGCGAAGGTCCGCCTGCGACGCAGGAGGTTGCGGGCTCGATTCCCGTCTTGGGACAAATATCTGCGGGTATTTGTTCCGGGTGTTCTGGTCGTCTTCTATGTATAATAAAAAATATCTATGTATGTATTGTGTTATATTATGTATATCAGTTATCTAGTACCCATAACACAAGCTCTGCTTAGCTTGGGGCTAGATAATGCTGTGTGAATTGTCCAGCATTATTTATTAATAATTATTTATTTATTAACCACATCAATGCAAAATTTCAGCTTGATGTGTATAGTAATTTTTGCATTGTCTTCGACCAAACATCTTCACAAACTTTCGCTTGTCATCAGCCGACGTCCACGGCTGGACAAATAATTTAAATAAAAAACATTATAACTACTACTTCGATATCAATCTTTCCTCTAAAATATAAATGTTTTCATAAAAAAAAACACGTTTTTTGTAAAAACCTTGCGAATTGATTGAAGAAAAAATTATATTTTTTCAAAACAATTTAATCATATTGGTCTATTTGATACGATATTGGTCATGTGATTTGTTTCCTAAATTACTTATATTAGACTAGCGACCCGCCCCGGCTTCGCACAGGTACTATATTATGCATGTATTATACATATAAAGCTTTCTATTGAATCAATCTATTTAAAAAAAAAAACGCTTCAAAATCCGTTGCGTAGTTTTAAAGATAGACTTGTCAGATTGATTGATTCAGTCGTTATGGCTTGAAATGGTAACAATCTTCAATCCAAATATCAAAATTTTTGCATTTATTGTACTAGTTTTCGCCAGCAAATTCGCACGCTTTTAAAAGTTATACTTATCCCATAATAATCATAATTCTTTATTTGCTGAAATGTAGGTACAGTACATAAGGTCTTACATTAAATAGTCTCACTACATTCTGCCTCAAAATGCCTCAAAACACACGACACTAATTTAAAAAGAAACACAACAGTTACAAAAAAAAAAAACACTGAGTCATCGAGTTCACAAAAAATAATAAAATCAAAATAAAACAAAGGCTATTTCACCTTTTAATTTAATAATGGAATGATGACTTCTTTTAGTAAAGCAAAGCAATGGACTCATGAATTACAAGAATCATAAATAACTGTCAATATTCAATTGGCAGTATAGGCGCAAATATGCAGGTCTCGACAGAGCCTACATATTTGCTCCCCTTGGAGTCGAGACCCTAGGTTCGTGGGGTACCGAGGCTCTCCGGGTTTTCAAAAAATTATCTGAGCGTCTGGTCGAAGCGACGCGTGACCAGAGAGCTGGTGAGTATCTGGCACAGCGCATCAGCATTGCTATACAGCGGGGCAATGCAGCCAATTGTTAGCTTAATTGTTTCTATTGTAAATACTAGTTTTAATTTAAATTTGTTATTTGATTGTTATTTTCTTTCTGAATAAAGCTCATTGGCAGTTATATGGGACAGGCCTAGAATAACTTATGTAGATATAACATTTCAGCCCGATACGTTCAGTAGTTTTGGCGTGAAGAAGTAACAAACATTCATCCATCCAAACTTTCTAATTAATAATACTATTACTATAAAGAGGAAAGATTTGTTTGTTTGAATGGAATAGGCTCCGAAACTACTGAATTTGTAAAATTCTTTCAGCATTAGGGTAGGATTCTAATGCTGTATGCTTATTATTCCTGATGAACATAGGCTATTGAATATATCCGTGCGAAGCCAGGGCGGACCACGTCGTTAATACTAATATTATAAAGGAGGACAGATTTGTTTGTTTGAATAGGCTCCGAAACTACTGGACCGATTTGAAAAATTCTTTCACCATTAGAATCCTACATTATCTCCGATGAACATAGGCTATAGAATATACCCGTGCGAAGCCGGGCCGGACCGCTAGTTAATAATATTAATATTAGTGTGATAGATTATTTTATTTACCAGCAGCTCGCGCGGCATTGCGCTGAGATTTGGTAGCCCCTTTTATACTCTTGGTTATTATTGGGGCACCCTTCTTCGCCACGAGAGGATCATACGTGGTGACATTATCCTGAAAAGAATAAATAAATAATGTTGTACAATAGGGATGTTAACCATAATCTCAAATTAAAGTTTAGTGTTAATTTTATAATCATTTGTATTATTAGAATATCGAAAATCACATTTTTATAATATAATATAACTTATTGAATTTATTAAAAATGATTTTAAATGCTATATTTATAATCTGTTGTCAAGTGACTGCAAACGCCATTATAAGCTTATGACGTCACTAGCTGCAAAACTAGCTGTCGCACTGTTTGTTTACCTTTCTGCATTTTCTCATAACGACGAATTAGTCTGTAAATTACATAATATTAATACATGATGGAATCCGGATTCACTAAAGGGAATAGTTCCAACTTACCAAAAGTAGATTTGTTGATGGTGGCAAACTTTTTTGCAAGAAACGAAGACTTTTGTGGTTCAGAATTCAGGAACGTGAAAACATCTTTGTAGGACAAAGTTTTACAAAACCTGTGCAGTGCCCCCTGTGTAAAAGTACAACAATTACTATACCGGAAAAACTGTTTATTCATGTGCCAAAAGATAAGCAAATGTTACGAATTTATTGTTTTAGCACATAACCTAACTTTGTAAACAGTGATTTAAACGATGTTCTAAACACGATAAATTATATATAAAAAGCAGAAAATCATCTATTACACATGTACTTGACTGTTATTTATGTATTCGTAGATAGATAAATGGTATTAAAATGGTAAATGGTATTATTCGTTTCATCTTTGTAGGTACTCTTTTACGTTTAATACCATTTATCTATCTACGAATACATAAATAACAGTCAAGTACATGTGTAATAGATGATTTTCTGCTTTTTATATATAATTTATCGTGTTTAGAACATCGTTTAAATCACTGTTTACAAAGTTAGGTTATGTGCTAAAACAATAAATTCGTAACATTTGCTTATCTTTTGGCACATGAATAAACAGTTTTTCCGGTATAGTAATTGTTGTACTTTTACACAGGGGGCACTGCACAGGTTTTGTAAAACTTTGTGTTCATTTTGATTGTTTGTATTCAAGTAAAATTAAGAAAACACATGTCCTAATCGAACAATGGACATACAACATACAGTCATGTCATGAATCGCGACCATCGTTTTGCGGTTCGTGACGTCATTTCTGTTACGTGACAGTTGTTAGTGTTTTAGCGGAAAAGTTTAAAATTACTCTATTTTTGTACATTTTCTTATCGAAAATAGTAATATTTTTAAAGAAAATATTTTTTTTTATGCTAAACAAGAGTCCATCTTCAAAATAAAAGCAATTCCGAAAAATTGTTAACATCCCTATTCACACAGCATTATCTAGCCCCACCCAAGCTAAGCAGAACTTGTGTTATGGGTACTAGATACCTGATATACATCATAGATAGATATTTTTTATTATACATAGTAAACGACCAGAACACCCTGAACAAATGTCAGCAGATCGTACACACATTTGTTCCGAGGCGGGAATCGAACCCGCTCGTGCGTCGCAGGCAGACCTTCGCCCACCGCGCCACAAAGGTCGTCACGAGAAAAATATGATCTGTAATTCATTTATTTATGTAGTAAGAACGGCTTTAGGCCTTTCTTCGATCTTTATTAGGCAAGGCGATGTATGACGCCATTTTGTGAATAGGATAGGCATAGGATTTCACGTTCACAGGAGCGGGACAGAGCAGAGCGGCGTAAGCTCAAAAATCAAGTTTATGTTGATTATCTATTAGTTAAGACATTTGTTTGCAAAAATAAGCCAAACGTGCATTGGGTATTCTTCTATTAAATATAGTGATGAAATTAAAAAAATGTTGTGATTGATAGTTTAGGAGTAAAATTGTAAAAACTGAGAAAACAGATGGTACTTTGCACAATTATTTCGGGTTTAAATAGTTATTTTCATTTTTCGAAATCCTTTGTAAAAAGGCTTACTATAAAATATCAGATTATCTAGCTAGACAATAAAAAAGCTTGGGACGAGTTTTGCTCCAACTCGAAAACTAACATTCTAACAAGGTAAAGGTTTCTTGTTCGCTTCTTTACTTTACCTACCGTAAAAAGATTGAAGTGGACAAAAAATCAAAGTGATCACTTTATTTCCTAGTTTTACTTATGTAATCTGAGTTTTTGTAACGTGTCCAAAAGTCCTGTAAGGATACAGAATACAGAATTTATTTATAATACCATTATTAAGGTCTAAAGGAAATAAAGCACTTTGAATTTTGAAAAGAACGAGATCTGCCTTGTATCCGATGACAGAAAAAATTGTTTCAATGTAACCCAAATTAGCCCAATTCACATCTACCGCCGCCATAAATAGAAGTTGATCCGTATGAAACATGCCATGCAAACATGTAGCATACTCTAAATGTATTTACTTTTTCTATCTATATATATATATCTCTAATAGAGATATATATAGAGATTCTCTATATATATTTATACCATATCTTAGCGCTAAACAGAGAGAACCTTCGCATCTTAACAAGAGCCCTAACTGGACACTGTCGCCTCAACAAGCACATGTTTAAATTGGGGCTATGCGACACGAAATCCTGTAGATTCTGTGAGGAGGCGGACGAAACGCCTCTCCATCTGCTAGGAGAGTGTGGAGCACTGATGCAAAAACGTAGTACTTATCTGGGAAAGCACCTGCTCGGCCCAGACGAGCTACGAGACCTCTCCCCGAAGGAAATCCTTCAGTTCCTAGCAGCTGCAAGGGTAAGTGGCGAACTCTGAACGCCGCAGCTTTAGGGGAGAACACATAAAGTGGCGATCACAATAGGCCCATCATGGCCGCAGTGACACGAAAGCCACCAAGAGCAAATAAAAAAAAAAAAAAAACTTTTTCTTAATGTATTTTATTTATCTTTAAGTAATAATAGTGTAATTGGCCTAAGACCTTATTTAAGGCGCATACTAAGGCAAAAACAAGAAAATTAGGTGTTTTCGAACCCGTTTTCCGACGAAAATATTGATTCTGGAGCTCTGAAATTTATATATCCTGTAATACACATCCTGAAAGGTCCCTTGGAGGTTCCAAATATTTGCTGTTAATCATAGTGTAGTTGTTATACTGTTAGTTATAGTGTATGTGTAGCGGCTTCGAACCCTCTTTTTATCGGCGTCTCAAATTCGATTAGTACCAAATTCAGTATAGTGATTCACATAGTTTATACCTACCGCTTGGAGGTCCATTAGCTTCGAAAAGCAGTCAAATTAATGAAATCAAACGTAAAAACGTATTTGCACCTACAAAATCTGTGATTTAAACCTGACCAGTTACACGTCGCCCAACCGCAGAGGATCCTATTATTTGGTTGATTATGGCACTACATAGTATGCTGAACCGAAAACAAGCACTCTTTGCTGCATAAAGGCGCGCGGAAAGGTCCAAGGTCATTTGCCTTACTATTCGTCTTAAGAGACATGGGGCGTCCCGTCTACAGCGTTATGTTTGAATTCAGTGCGTTCTCCGTAAACGATAGATATTATCTAATTATATTAATTTATTTATTATAAGAATTGACCGGGCTAGCGAGGCGTCGTCGGGTCAACTTTAAAGCCTAAAAATGCAAGCTTGACCTTTTCCATGGGAAAGAATTAACTTGTATACGTTTTCATAAAAACGAAAACGTGCGAAGCCGCGGGCAGAAACTAGTATCCAAATCTATGATCAAATATCGGTGTAGCTAGTAAATTGGATGAAGTCATCCAAGTTCTTTGATCAAATGTACATTGGACTAAGAAAATGGATGAGTGGAATGGGCACCTAAAACACGGTGTCTGTCTGCGGGCAGTGGTCGTCATCCGTGATATACATCTGAGAATCTAGGGGTAATATGCAAAGGTGTACGTCCACTTACGTCATCCCACACTTCTCCGCAAGCGGTGTCAGTCTGCGGGCGCGGCACGTCCCTCGCGGGGCAGTGGTCGTCATCCGTGATATACATCTGGGAGTCGAGCAAGATTCGTTTCGGGCAGGTTTGGACGTGGTACTGTGGAGTTTGATAAAAAAATTATAGTGCAGCAGATTGTCTGAAAACAGTTAACAGGGAGGTGGTATTCTTTAACAAACAAACAAAGGACATAACAGCTGAATAATAGTATCAAATAAGAACAATTAAAACAGTTAAGCTGGCTGCAGACTTTAGAAAATAATCTACAGGTAGCTCAACTGATCTATATCAATACCAGTCGCGCGTGTGCCCAAGACACTGGCTACATTGCCCCGCTGTATAGCAATGCTGATGCGCTGTGCCAGATACTCACCAGCTCTCGGGTCACGCTTCACATAGACCAGACGCTCTGATCACTCTAATATAAGACGACCTCTGTGGCGCGGTGGGCGAAGGTATGCCTGTGACGCAGGAGGTTGCGGGTTCGATTCCCGCCTCGGAACAAATGTGTGTGTACAATCTGCAGACATTTGTTCAGGGTGTTTTGGTCATTTTATATGTATAATAAAAATATCTATCTATGTATTGTGTTTTTATGTATATCAGTTATCTAGTACCCATAACACAAGCTCTGCTTAGCTTGGGGCTAGATAATGCTGTGCGAATTGTCCAGCATTATTTATTTATACGGTGTTTTATTGGACATAACACTTTCATCGCAATAAACTGTGTGCTGTGGGTAGAAGCCATGGTGTGTGTACTCATTTTTTCCGCACTGAGACTCTGATTGGTCCATTGTGCGTGTTTGTTTTGCTAGCTTAGCCAGCCCAGCTCCGTCCAGAAGCGCAGAATCTTCCTGGGGTCATCGCAGGCTTCGCGGAGTGACCTCGGGTGGTCGAGGATTTCGTGTCTTTGCGCCGTTACTCCCTCGCATTCCAGGACTACGTGGGCAGCTGATTCTTCGTTGCTGAGACACCCCCTGCAGAGGGGGGTGGGTAGAAGCTAGTAAATAAGTAATAATTTAAGTTATCTTACATTAAGCTCTGCATCTCTGATAATATGAGTTGCATCGAAGGGGCAGCTTGCGACTCCTGCACTTGGATGCTGTTTCCGACACTTCTGCAGATGAATGTGCATCCTGAATTGTTCCACAGTGTGGGCTTTATTGTACGGGCAAGTAATAAGCTGTCTTGGTTTGGGATCTGCCATTTTCTGTTAGGACAAGATTAATTTATTATTATTATTGGATTATAGACGAGCAGCTGAGAGCTGATGTGTCTATATCACAGTGATAGATAAATAGATAGATTATAATTTTATTGCACCATCAGTCAATTTACAAAAATATAAATTAACATAAACTTAATACTAATTATATAAAGTGGCACAATCGGCGGCCTTATCGCTAACAGCGATTTCTTCCAGGCAACCTTTGGATGGACAGGATCGGTACGCATTAAAGCTGACGGTGGCGTAATGGATTTGAAGTCAAAATTAAAAATAACTTATATTTTACCATATAAAGTACATAAAAAAAATAAAAAGATAGCTACAAACACAAAAACAGCGACAATTAACAAAATAGCAGAAAGAAAAGTGCTTTTAGTTTTTCACTACACTTGTTTGTCTCGTATAGTCAGTTTGTGTGTTCGTAACCAGTGGTCAAATCTGTTTTTAAAGCTGTTCTCAGAGGGATCTGATATGATTTCTTCAGGAAGCCCGTTCCAATTGTGCACTACTCGGTTACTCAGGAAGTGATGAGCAATGTTGGTGTTTGATGATGTTCGAATAACTATTTAATATTGTTACAAATCCATAACAATATTCATATTGCATATTAGATAGTAGCTAATTCTGTTACCTTTTAGAGCATAAACAGTTGAATGTATCTTTATTAAATTTGAAGGGAAGAGATGACAGTATACGAGGGATGTAAGTGGCTACTTTTTATGCCAACGATGGGCATGCGAAGCCGCGTGCTGAAGCTAATGAATACGATGGACCATTTGCCAGACCTGAGGTAAGTACTCATGAAGAGTACTTACCTCCTATGTCTGGACAAAACCTCCTTAGTTTCAAAAATTTCTGTCAAAACCGTTTCAGTAAATGTACAGTTTAATACTGTTTTATTGTTGCTTGATAATAGTTATGTGAAAGGTGGCCTTTATGATAGTAAAATAAAATACCAGCCTTTTGTTACATAACGGATATCGATTAACAGCAGCCATTAGTTATCTTCGAATCGTGATGTTATGTGTAGAGAATCCGTTGATTGAAACAACAAAGTAGGGCTAGTGCAACAAAGTAGTACCTACAACAAGTTGACTTACCACGCTTTGAATTTTACGAATTCACTTACCTTTCCTTTTTTGTTTGTGGGAGACCTGAAGAATGAAGACAAGAAAATTACGACGCACCTTTGATGCGCAGAATAATCGATCGGTAAAATGATAATAAAAAGATAAATTTCAATTCTAACGAATGCACGCTCTACAACAAACAGCACAGCACAGCATGCATGCAGAAAATGAACGTCACAGATGAACGTGTTTTGATTTATGACTATTTTACCGTCGCGTCGCAGTCCAGTTCCTCCACAGAGGAAGAAGGGTATAGAGCTCTTGTATATGCCCATTTCATTCACACAAGAGAGAGATCAAAATATGCTGCTAGCCTGAGAAAAAATGAGATAGAATGAGCCCTATTCCTATTTCATCCTGCGTGCCAGTTTTTTCATTGTTTAGCTCTTAGAATAACTAGACATAGAACCCTAGTAGGCGCACGCGAAGTGAAGCAATTTCAAGTTAGCCTTTAAAGGCTAAGTACATCGCTCGACGCGTCAGTGCTCAAGGTCAAGGCCTACTGGGAAGAGCTCTACGAATTTTTAATAAAATTGACGTATTGTGCAGTGAAAGGGTGTCACAACTCTTCACAAAATCACCATAAACAACCGAAGATTCCATTTCACGGGTAAGTACAACCTGGCATCTTATATTCTTGAGTAAAACAGTAGTTTATGCACAAAAATAAAATGTAAACAAAACACACGCCATTACAAATAAATGTTGCTAGCTATAGACCAAAAATATTTTACCCCATAGATATGTACTTCTTTGTTTTTTCTATTTCTACTTTACACTGGTACTACGAATAAATAATAAAAATAAACGCAGACGCGCCGCGCCGCCGCCGCGCCGCGCCGCGCCGCCGCCGCCACACCGCGCCGTGGCCGGTGCGCGGTGTGGCCTCGTTCAGCGCAGGTAGCAACGCACGCGGGCAACGATAGGACGGCAGACCGACACGACCGGGCTGCTACTGTGAATATTTCTTGCTAAAAAAGACCCAAAATCTTGGCCCGACCCGGGATTTGAACCCGGGACCTCATTATCACCGGTTGAAATCGCAACCGCTAGACCAACGAGGTAGTCGAATAAAAGTATAAATTGTCCTGCATAAAAATACATTTACTCTACGTTTATCCCAAAATGTTTAGAAATAAATGTCCACCCGTGCGAAGCCGGGACGGGCCGCTAGTTAATTATAAAGTTAATGAAATATCATCTAACAGAAAAGTGATAAATGTGCAAATCATTTACTCCTTACTAAATGTTACAATTTCCCGACCTTACGGGAAAAATGTTAATTACTTGCAACATTATTTGTGCACTTGTGTGCGTGTCGGCTAATGTAATAACGTGCCGCTTACGCACACATCGGTTGTTTTTTGGCTTCAACTTTGAGCGGAATTTTGTATGAAATTATCACTCTATGTCTTATTACTCTAAGGTTTAGCTCATCTATGAGCTAAACAAATGTGCCGGGCACATCGATGGACTTCAACACAGTATTTGTTTATTCGACCTCTATAATGTTTTTTGCTAATTAAATGTGGTAAAGTGACTCTGCGGACAGTCCTGCATCTCACAACAATATACAGTGTGGAAATTAAACTCAGGCCCTGGAGGGAAACTACTTAAAATCCTTAAGCTAGCTCATTTTACTTAAAGGAGACATTCCTTTATTTTTAAAAAGAAACAAATCTGCATTAAAATATTTTTTTAAACTCGCTTGCTTCGCCCGGGACTCGAACCAACTAAAATTTAAAAAAATAAACACTCTTTATTTTATTATACTAATCGGTAGTATTAATATTCAGGATAAAGTTTCTCTAAAAAATATTTGGTTACTGTTCACTTTTAACAAGTAAAAGACACGTAACAGTTCTGTTATCTCTCCAACACAACACGATTAGATGGCCTGCAAGAAGTCCAGACCTGACGCCCATGGACTTCTTTTTATGGGGTCATGTAAAAAATGTTGTTTATGAAACTTGCTATGAAACCGTTCAAGAGCTAAGGATTGCGGTAGAAAATGTTATCAGGGGCATACACCACAACACTTTGCTGAAGGCTACAAGAAATGAATTTCAACGGCGACTAATGTTGTGTAGCCGGAACGACGGGGCTCATTTCGAACAATTTATCAGTTAAATAATTTAAGTGTTACAAAATTGATAGTAAAATAAAGTTGATGTTAGATTTAACGATTATTTTTATTTTTAAGACCAAATGTTTGTTACAGAAACTTTATCCTGAATATTAATACTACCGATTAGTATAATAAAATAAAGAGTGTTTATTTTTTTAAATTTTAGTTGGTTCGAGTCCCGGGCGAAGCAAGCGAGTTTAAAAAAATATTTTAATGCAGATTTGTTTCTTTTTAAAAATAAAGGAATGTCTCCTTTAAGTAAAATGAGCTAGCTTAAGGATTTTAAGTAGTTTCCCTCCAGGGCCTGAGTTTAATTTCCACACTGTATACCTGAAGCAAAGATGATGTGATGCAATGTTATTTGATGTTAAAGTGAAGTTGAACGAAAAGTGCCAAATTTATCATTCCACTTGTAAGTACAAGTTCGTTTGACTTAAAAATGGTTCAAAACTTATAGATTCATAGATTTCCATTGAGAAAAGGCTCAAAAATTATGTTTTGTGCTAATTCTAATGAACATAACCTAAAATTACGAAAATTTAGGGTTGCCTTCACTCGACAATAAAATTCCCCAAACATGGCGCAAAATATTCTCGTAAATACTTACATCCACATTAACTTAAAATATGTTTTTATTTTTTACAGATTTCCCAAAAACAATGAACCGTCTCGTAGTAATGAAAACGTCTGCTTTGGATAGATAGAAGCCCCAAGGGTCGCAAAAATTTGGGAACCCAAAAAAAATCAAGAATTTGTATCAAACCATTCATGAAAATGTTTTCATAAAAAGAAACAGCGAACATACCTCTTCCCTCGTGCTGTTACAAGACTGGTAAGTAAAATAAATAAATACATAACTAATGGCTCAGTGCAACAGTGGTTGAAAGTTTTTTTGAGACTTGGATTAAACAATATTCTTACCTACTTTGTGTTCTAGTCTACCTACCTTCCATTGAAATCAAATACAAAAATATTTTAATGGTATTGGGATTTGGTGTAACTAATACTGGCCATATTTAAACTTGGTACTATATTATGTATATAATATTCATATTATTATTTCCTTTAACATTTTATTTCAGGCATGTAAGATAAATACTACGGGAAAGGTACGTGAAGGAAATCATGAAAACTTTGTGTTTGTAAGAGAAATACAATCCAGTACACACATACAACCACACAGTGTAAATTAATAAGTACAGTTTAATAAAGTGTACGTACAATATTATGAGTTATGTGCATATTATATTATTTTCAAAAAATAGTATTTAGTACTAATATTATAAATTACTTGTTAATACTAATGTATATAAGTACTAATAATATTAATATAATTGAATATAAGACTGATAAACCTACATTTTGATAAGTTGGGTATGCAGTTGATTTGTGATCCTATGATTTGTGGAGAATAAATATTGATATAACTATCTTAAGAATCAAAAAAGTCATTATTACATAATAATATTTGTATAAATAAGCAAGGACGTAGGTAATACTGTGTTTGAGGTATAAATAGTGTCATTTATTTGGTTTTCTCAGCACTTTTATCTCAAGTAGGTAGGCCTATAATGTAAAAATGCTTTTGAATTTCTTGTTCTGGTTGTCTTATCTTGGCAATTCCTGTGTAATATTAAATACTTAGCAGAAATGTGATTTCCAAAGTGCAATTTTTATTGTAAGTCTGTGACTGTTTATCGTGTTTGAATGGATTCCCTAGCAATAATATTTTTTTCAAAATTGTTTGTATAAGTTAATAGTTAATAAAGTATAATATTTTAAAGAGTTTGAAAGTATTTCTTCACGTAGCTAGTAGTATAAGTAGCAGTGACAATAAATTTAAGAAAATAAATTTGATACCTAAACGTAGTTTTATTTCAATGCTCAGTTTACCTATTCCCGCATACTAAGGTAGGTACTGAATTAAATAAATTTTAGGAATCCGTAGTCAGCAGTGGACTTGTATAGGCTGATGATGATGATGATGAGGGGTAATGCTTATAATCCTCACGCTGGGCATGCGGGTTGTGAATCGCAGTTCGGTTCGGTGGTAGATCTATTCTGCAAGAGGCGCTGCTGCCCGCCCCCCGGTGTATGCCCCTTAGTCGCCTCATACGACACCCACGAGAAGAGTTCGGTTAGTGCAAATTCTAAGCCTGCACCATACGGCTCTACCAGACATGAAATTACGAACCTAGTCAGGGTAAAAAAAATTGCATGGCAACACCACTTCGTATACTCTGTCTCTTTTCACGGCCACGCATGCCAACCATCTAGGTATAATTCATCTAAGAGTTCCTCCTAGGAGTTCCTCCCTCCTTGCCAATGAATGAAGATAATAAACTCGTCTTCTGAGATTTTACACATACATAATGTACTAAAGAACTGATTTTGTGATTTTGGTTATTTAATTTAATGAAATATAATTGAAAGATGAAAAATCAATCTAAAATTTTTTTAAGAGATTCTTTGTTACATTTTGTTTAGAGAAAAATAGAATGTTTTCTACAAGTTCCTGCCCGCGGCTTCGCACGCTTTTTTCAATAGAACATTTTAAGGTTATAAGTACATGGATCCACGCCAGGCATTGTTGAACATAATGTTCCATTTAGTAAATTCAGTATACCTAAAATAAATATTATAATTAAAATTATGTCTAGTAGCGCATTTCAATTTACATTAACAAGTTCCTGTCGGTATCAAATTATGTAGGCAGAATATGATCAAGGTGTCGCATCTATGACGGTGACAGCGACTCTTTGACCAGTAGCCGCCCCCCATGCGCGCGCCCCGCTTTGCCGCGCTTGCAACCGTGAAATGTATTCGCGCTGTCTGTTCTATGTAATAATATTTCGATGGTCAGCGCATATCTTTATGTGGTCAATGGTCAATTGCATGGCCAATCACTTAGCAGGGGGCAGACTGACTTGGGGCAGCCACATAGGCGATTTTTGTCTGACGGGTGGGCGTATTCAACTATCCGAAGGCGATTTGTGTATTTACAAAGGTATGGAAAGAAATCATTTCAGATCTTAGAGCATTTATAACGAGAGTTGGCAAGCGCCACTTTTAGTACTAAAATCTTTCTGCCGTTTTTCGCGAGAGGCGAGGTAATACGGTACAGCACACATTTACATAACATGCATACCAATGCAGAAAAATTAAGTGTCCTTACAAACGCACACGCAAGTAAAAGCTGTGACACAAACACAAAACAAGCACACAATTATACAATGACTGTTGTTACACTATTATTTTTTGTCGACCTCAGTGGCGCAGCGGGCGAGAGTCTGCCTGCGACGCAAGAGGTTGCGGGTTCGATCCCCGCCTCGGAACAAATTTGTGTACGATCTGCAGAAATTTGTTCCGTTGGTCTGGGTGTTTTCTATGTATAATAAAAAAATATCTATCTATGTAATGTATAATATTACGTATATCAGTTATCTAGTATCCATAACACAAGCTCTGCTTACCTTGGGGCTAGATAATGCAGTGTGAATTGTCCAGCATTATTATTATTATTTATTATTGAGTTACACACTAACACGCACTACGCCTTCTACCAAGAAATCAATACTCACCTACCAAAACGCTTGAAACTGTCGCAACTAGTGTACCATTTAAATCTAAATTATTACAAAAACAATTGAAAAAATATCACTTACTTGTGATAGGAAATACCGTGTTCCCTTAAGTTTGATGTCTCTGATCGCCTTTTACCCCAAAATACAGCACAATTCACCGTTTTCACTAAGCACTACTTCGCGACACAAACGACAGCTAATGTCCGCGCGGTAACGAGTGAAGTAGTTTTGTATAACGCGTATGACCAAGAGCGCCTTATGGCCGGCAGAGGGGTACGTCTTACGATGACATCTCCAGTTATAAATGCTCTAAGTTTCAGATAGTCGAATACACCTTTCCATAGACAATTTCATGTGACAATCAGAAAGTCGGACATGTGCGGCCGCTCTTACGCTTGACAAGCACACATGCTTTAGCATTGCTCTGAGCACACAAGCAAAGAGAAAGGGGATCTCTTTTTTCATTGTCACATTTTTCATATATCAGAGAATATAACTAAGACGACAGGGAACGTAAAAATAGCAGCAGCCACATTTATGGTGTCCGTGATGGTAGCATACACATAACCGAATTCACGTTTCTTGTTATGCCTAATAAATAGCGTGTAAATAGAGTATTAATCAGTGCAAAAGTAAAATAAATAGCGCCTCCTTGGTTTAAGAAATAATGACCATTGTTTGTGGGTACGCTAGCATAACGATCAAGCTACCATCACGGACACACATTTAAGCCTGCAGGCTGATCTGATCATGCAAGGTTAAACTAAGCGTTAGCGCTTTAAGTGCTTTAATATTAGCACGCAACTTAATTTTTTTGCTTCATATCAACTTCTTTTTTTGGCGTTTATTTCATTGGGAATGCAACGAATTATCTGAATGAAATTTTAACACCCTTTTATGTCAGATTAATGTCAAAAAGGTGCTAATAAACAGATAACGCGTGTAGATAGCATTTTAACGTGTGTAATTACCGTAAAACGCCCTAAGGCGCTTTAATTCTTGGAAAATAGACTCTGGCAGTGGAAATTGGTACAAAAATTTATCCGGGTTGACTTGTAGGCAGGGAAAAAATAACGCTCATACAAACGGCTCATGGCCGCATGTAGATAAAAACGTGACTATGTTTATATACTTACCTACTTTTATGTAAAAAAAATCTTATTTTTCCGTTATTTGTTGATTACCAATAAACCAAAAGAACAATAAGATTAATGCATGCACAGCGCATTAGTAGGTATTTCATTTGTTGAACTTTTCTAGATTATGCAAAGGAGACATTTATTTTTATTTGTCCTGAGATTTCTCTGTTTCGTCTTGTATTCTAGAAAGTTCTTCTCGTGGGTGTCGCGTATGAGGTGACTAAGGGACATAATACATCGGTTTAAATTCCTTAAATTCCATTTTTCCACTTCCTTTGGCGCGCAGGGCACCCAAACGAAATTGTTGTAAACATTTCAACACAACAACTTTCATTCATTCATGCATCACAACACAACTATTTAGAGGAAAGAAGTTAAAGTTGAAAAAATAACGCAGTAAACCTACTAAACTAACGTGCTAATAGCACTTAACGCGCTACGTTATAATTAACCTTATGAGCCTGCTGAACTTAGAGTTATAAAATATATGCTGCTGAAGTAAACAAAATAAACGAAAAAATAGCCTTGTTTGGTACTTTACTTTAGTACAAACTTCGAAGTCTTTAGTACAAACTTCCAAGACGGAATATTGAGTACATTATATACGGGGAACGCTTCCCGACTTCCTATTCCTACTCAGGCTTTATTATTTCATTCATTTCAACATTTTCAGCAAGCAAACTTTGCTTAGCAAAGCAACGTAGTAGCCCAATGAGTATACAATAACTACGTAAGCCGACTTTAGCCGACGACTGTTCCATTCGTTATTTTCTTCATATTAGTTTAACAAATTCGTACGCACGTTATTTTGAACTTATTTATCTAACACCAAAACCATGGAGGGACACAGTCAATCTGCCCTGTTTTCTAAAGTGATAAATTTCAAGTAAGTAGGATTCGGAACAGTTAGCCCGCGGAAAAGTAATAAAAAATAGGTATAATCCAGGTATACTCCATGCATGTAATAGAGAAATTAGTTGCTGAAATATCAATAGTATTATCAATATCTAGTTGTACCAGTAACACTATAAATAAATAAAATCGTTTATTTCCTTATGTTAAATCTAAAAAAATCAATCATTAAATACCTAATCATTAAGTAATCATTAAATTGCTTTGGTAATCCCTTTATTACAAATACCTGTATTTGGGGGTTCATCTCTTGCCATATGGAAACTCACTCTTTTATAATTAGTAGATTTAAACATAATAAGTTTATTCTTCTTTATTTAATAATATCTAAACCATAATGCTCTATTACACAACAACTATGTCCAGCAGTGGACTGAAAAAGGCTGATGATGATGATGATGACACAACAACATTATCTATTAAGTGGCATGTTCTGGGGTTATGTGAAGTCCGCAGAGAAGGAGAGGACACCGTAACCCTAGACTCGGGCCATCTTCTCTACTTTCGCGAGGGACCACATAATGCTCTGCTTTGTTTGGGGCTAGATAGAAAATGTTGTGTGGTTTGCCTCTGAAATAATAGCTAAAGCATAATTGAAATGAACAACAACAAACAAAGCTACAGCAAAATAATAAAAAGTAGTATTTACAATATTAAACAGTTTAGATTACTGTTCTTAGACTGTTGCAAACAATCTAGGGATAGGTCAGGACAGGTTTATAATAATGACTATTTATAAACCTGTTTATAGTATTAAATTTGACTTGTCTAAGTGCTTATTTTGTAAGCCTAAAGAAATAAAGTTTTTGACTTTGATTTTGAAGCATTTTTAAAAGATGATGATGATTTCTAATTTGCTTCTTATTCTACCAGCGACCTCGAAGGCGAGTTCCACCTGGACTTTGAAGCCAAGAAAGACCCCTACCGTTCGAAGGACAACGAGGACTTGTCAGAGTTTAAAGACATGATGATTGAAGACGATGATGACACTGACAGGTAGTATATATTTATTATCTCTCACTCTCACTGAAGTAGGTTTTCTGATAGAAAACAGGATGGGAGACTCGCACAGAGGCATCAAACCCCTTCCACACCCACAGAAAAGCTGAAACAAAGCTGACAATCGCTAAAAGTCCTGCTCCGATACTTCAAAGAGCTAGGCTGGTTAGGCAGAGGGACAATGCATAATACACTCAGTAGCCATGAATAGTATGTTTTGAACCACCTGATAACCAGCATAAGATGGTTTCGAGGCATGTCATAGTGGAGCGAGGGGTAAGGTGTCGTTGGTTGTGTTTAAAAATGGCATTTTTCATTCCATTTTAAACAAATGTTTGCTCTGTTTTGGTAGATTATGTTAGGGTTTGGGTGTCTAGGAGCTGGTTTCTGGTTTGGACGGGGGTCTCGTTGCTCTGTTACCCTGGTCCGTGGCCGGTGAATAGGTGTATGTTTTGGCTCACCAGAAAACCAGCGAAACATGACTATTCGTTTCGAGGCGCGTCGTAGCGAGATAGCCCCGCCGCGCCGGATGCTGCGGTTTGACAAGGAGTTAACTATGCTGTTGGGTCAATTATTATTAATTCATTTTATGTCAATTATTATTTTATTTTATTATTATTGTTATCTTATTTGTATTTAAATGTAATTAATGTTATAAATTCACTAGTCTAAGTCTAAATTTAATTTAATTATAATCACTTTTTAATGTTATTTTTAATTTTATAATATGGATTTTATTATCTGAAATAAATGAAAAATGAATGAAATGAAATTTTGTCTTAATGATTGATAAGATAGATTGAATCAAACCATTGAACAATAATTTTTTAAAGATTTTTTAAGAAATAATTTTTTAATGAAACTGGTACCTATACCTATGTTCAAGGGGATTTCCCCAACTTTAGAAGTAGTTCACTTTTTCGAGACAAGGACGAGCGAACACCGCGCGAAAAAGGGAAGGGATAAGGGGCGAGAAAGGGAGGCAAGAGCCGCTAGCCAGCCCGCGCGCAATTTCATTTCTTTTATTTATAAATTTGTTATTTCTCTAAAATAATACACTCGCAAAAAAATAAAACCAAAATCGTCTAAAGTATTTAGTTAAGCATTTTTTAGACGACATTTCATTAAAATAATGTTAAATAACTAGCAAATGAAACTGGTTTTCCGTAGTAAAAATTAAAATATAGAGGAAATTTTGCGATTTTTTTCTATCGAGTCAAGTTGAGTTAATCGTCTTTCGACTCCCATAACTTACTAACTAAATTCCTAAAGTTTCGATGCTCATCAAAAAAGGTTTAAAAATATTGTGTTTTCTTGCCTTAAAATTGTTTTTCCGTACAGACAAAACCTGAGTTTTGGGACCTACTTCACCTTAACACCTTAAGATGCCGTCTACTGTACCTGTACCTACTAATCAAATAGCCTATGGGTAAAGGATGTCTCCAAAGTTGTAGCACACGATTGATGTGAGAAATTGAATCCACTCTTTCTTACAATCATTTTCCATTTTTCAAGTAGGTTTTCCAAGTTAATAGAAGCGATTTTTTTGCCGTGTTTAGATAATTCTCATTAGATAAACTCAGACTCGCATTTGGCCGATTTAATATAATTTATTAATATTATACTTTGCCTATCTACCCTTTTCACAAAATGGCGTCATCTAACGCCCTCTTGGGGACCTTGATTGATATACAGGGTTGTTTTTAAAATATTAACACTACGTGAACTGCAGGTTCATCCCATCATCACGAACGTGTTCGTGATGATGGGCTGAATGACTGAAATGACGCCAGGTCTTCTATCTTAAAAAAGATTTGAAATTACCTCTGATATATGAAAAAACACCTTCGTCTGGGACCCCACGAATTACTAAAGACCGATCTTCCAATCCCATACCCACTGTTGATTCAGGACAGAACCGATTTTAAGTTAAGTTTCAAATAAAACCTCTTTAACAAACGATTATTGAATCGAGAGGTGTACTTATTAACAATACTTAGATTGAGAATTAAGACCTGGCGTCTTGAGAAACGTGATCATGGGCAGAAACTGTAGTTCACGTAGCGTTACTAATTTACCAACCCTGTATATTATATCCATGCAGTGAGCCAGAGGATGTATTTAAAGAAGTGGAGAAGAGAACAGAACAGATGATGCTATCATCCCCTGAGTACTTGTCGTTTGAAGACCTTGCGGCCAAAATGATTGACGTACCCAGCGAGGTGCCTGGAGCTGTCAAGATATCCATTTTAAATGAAGGTAAGAAATAGGTTTCATACTTTGTTTGATCCCTACCCCGACTTTCAGTGCTGAAGAGGATTCTAGAGAATAAAACATCTTGAACTCTCGGAGTAGACTGAATTTATTATTTGATTCAAAACTATTGTCAAGACCGTGAGTTTTCGTCAGCGCGATCTAGAGCTCGTTCACATTTACTAGCGACATCTAGTTATGCGTCGGAACTAAAAGAGGTCACGTGGCTACTGGATTAAAAATACTAACTCAACCTCAAGCTAGACTTGATTTTTGGCATAGATCAATACTTTTTATCCCATAAATCAGTTACCATGGGATAGGAATACCCTTAAACAACGCGAGCAAAGCCGCGGGCAGCTAGTAATATAAATTTATGATTACAGAGGAGTAGTGTAATCCCAGTACTTGTAAATATAATTTTTTATTTTTTCTAGAACCATAAAATTGTTTTCCCAGGTGACGGTCCTTTAGTTCCACGGGATGCCGTCGTCTCTATGCACTACTCAGCTTATTTCGAGAAGGCCACGATCCCCTTCGATTCCACACTCAACATTAAATGTTTTGATGGGAATCCTAGTGTAAGCATTTTATATTATTTATTTCAATTATTAAAATATATCTTTATTCAGAAAGAAAATAACAATCAAATAACAAATTTAAATTAAAACTAGTATTTATTAGCAATTAGCCCTAAGTTCTCATTTTAAGTGAATTTTTATAATTCGTATGAGAATAAAGTTTCTTAAACCATATTTACAATAGAAACAATTAAGCTATCTGCAAACTGTTGCAAACAATCTACAGGTAGCTCAACTGATCCATATCAATACCAGTTGGAAGCGTGCCTAAGACACTGGCTGCATTGCCCCGCTGTATAGCAATGCTGATGCGCTGTGCCAGATACTCACCAGCTCTCGGGTCACGCGTAAATTATTTATTTAAAAAGAATATAAATAGGACTTCAATTTAAAACTCTTTAAACCCATAGTAACCCGTAAGTAGGGGTTTAACCCGAATGTTACATTCCTCGAGTTTTTATAAAAAACTAGCGGTCCGCCCCGGCTTCGCACGGGTAGTTATTTTTTCGTCAATTTTCCAATGTCTTTAAAACTTCGTATCCTATTCCGGAGTAAGAGAAATCCAATAAATCAAAAACCATGAAAATCGGTCCCGTCGTTCTTGAGTTATAAATGGTGTAACTAACACGACTTCAGGTAAAAAAAAAAAGGTAGGAGTTAGTGAAAATTTTCATAGATAGATAGATAAAAAAAAATTAGACACTCCTCAACAGCCTATAATGGTCCACTGCTGGAATTTTGGCTCCAATTTTGAATTTTATTTTTTTTTTTAAATTCTAAGCCGGCACACGACTTAAGTTTTGGATTGTATCACTAAAAAATCTTAAAATTAAGTTTCTAAATGTAAAATTTATTATGAAATTATCTACAGAGATAAAGAAGAGGAATCAAAAGGTTTTTATTAAGTAAATTTTTCTATAATATCTACTGACGAAACTATTGCTGAAAAAAACAAAAAATAAATGAAGTGTCTATGTATGTTTCCTTCAAATCCTTCTCCATCCAGGCCATAAGGTTGTGGAGTGCACTACCAGAGCCCATTGTCTCCATTGTCATTGTCGACCTCAGTGGCGCAGCGGGCGAGAGTCTGCCTGCGACGCAAGAGGTTGCGGGTTCGATCCCCGCCTAGGAACAATCTGCATTTGTGTACGATCTGCAGAAATTTGTTCCGTTGGTCTGGGTGTTTTCTATGTATAATAAAAAATATCTATCTATGTAATGTATAATATTACGTATATCAGTTATCTAGTACCCATAACACAAGCTCTGCTTACCTTGGGGCTAGATAATGCTGTGTGAATTGTCCAGCATTATTTATTTATTTATTAGAAAAGCAATATCCTTACCTGTTTTTAAATCTCGCGTCAAGGAGTTTTCCTGTCCGAATAGTGAATATTGGTACCTCTACATATTATTTATGTATTTAAGTAGTATATTCTATTTTTTTATGTGTTTATCTATTTTATGTTTATTTTTATTGATTTAGGTAATTTGTAATATTTATTTAATTATGTTTTTCAATATACTGTTAATGTTCATGTTTATTTTATCTTTTTGTACACCCCCTGTCTTTCTTATATTCATATAATTCTGTCCATCCAAAGGTTGCCTGGAAGAGATCGCTTCTAAGCGTTAAGGCCGCCCATTTTAATTGTCTCATATACCTAATGTCAAATTTTCTTTTTCTGGTGTACAATAAAGTGAATTTGTATTGTATGTTTTCAGCAATACCGCCTAGGCCGCCGCCAAATCCTACCAGGCTTGGAGTACGCCCTTACGGCCGTGCGCGGGCCAACCGCGCATCTGTTAGCCTTATTACAACCCGAGGTAAGGAACATATTAACACACTTTTGACAAGAATAAAAAATTGATGTCCGTGGGTCTATACTATTTCAAATCAAAACCAAATCATCAAATGCGGTCTACAATTGACGGAGATATCGAAGATAACGAACATTAAGGAGACACAATTTTGAGCATTATTTTGAATCGAAAACGTATAAGTAAAACACGAAATACATTTTCTTCCAAACTACTAAATATGTGACTATGACATTTATATGGTAAAGTTCAGGACTTACTCTATCGATCATAATGTAACATATGATCGATAGAGAAAGTCTTAAACATATGATATGTTTCGAAAACACGATTCTCAAGAGCTGCTCGTTAGCCTGATGGCTGTTCTGGTTTTCATGGGAGATAGCTTCGGGAGGCTCAAGAAGCTCCCGGGGAAGGGGTCGCCCAAATTGCCTATTCTTTTAGCGCGATAGCGACATATGACATATCATTCGTAGCTATCATGCTCAGTAGCACGGGCTTTGCGATTGCAAAAATGGCGCCGGATATGACGTCATCTATGACGTTTCGCTATCAATGGTAGACGTGCTAACGGTTATACGGACCACTTTTGTGAGCTCAAATCGGTTTTATTTATAAACGGAACGCAGCTCCTGTCTCCGGTCGCGTACGCGAGCGAACCGACACCTTTACATTTGTGTCATAGACACTGATAGTGTAAAGAAAGTTTTTAGGGTTTCAAAGATCGGTTTTGAAACCCTAAAATGGTCTCGCTCTGTCCGTCCCCGCTCTTTCTTGAATATCTCAGTAACTACTGCAGCTATTAACTTGAAATTTGAAATAATGATACATTTCGTGCGCCATTACTGATTTCAAGAAAAAAATATATAAATAAATGAAAAATGAAAATGAATAATTTCAGTACAAATTTTGATGTTGAAATTTTAAAAGAGACCTAGGAAGGCAAATGGGGTATCAAATGAAAGTTATCGTTTTGACCATTTCAAAACACTTTTTGAAATTTCTGTAAGTTTCATACTTTTTGAAATATTTCAAAAAAAGTCGAAAAATTGACCATTCCCCCCCCTAGCTCCGAAGATTGCTGACCGATCCATATACTATGTATGAGGCTATTGTAGATATCAATCTCTATTTTACAGGAAAAATATAGAGAAGTCTGTAATAATAATAGTTTTTGAAAAATGGACAAAAAGGAGGGGAAATTTTTTTCAAAAGGAGGGGTACCTACCCAAGTGGGGTATCAAATGAAAGGTATTGTTTTGACCATTTCAAAACACTTTTTGAAATTTCTGTAAGTTTCATACTTTTTGAAATATTTCAAAAAAAGTCGAAAAATTGACCATTCCCCCCCCCCCCCCCCCCCTAGCTCCGAAGATTGCAGACCGATCCATGTACAATGTATTAGGCGTTTGTAGACATCGATCTATATTTTACAGGAAAAATATAGAGAAGTCTGTAATAATAATAGTTTTTGAAAATGGTCAAAAGGGGGATTTTTTTTTCAAAAGGGGATACCCAAGTGGCATATCAAATGAAAGGTATCGTTTTGGCCTTTTTGAAACACTTTTTGAAATTTCTGTAAGTTTCATACTTTTTAAAATATTTCAAAAAAAGTTGAAAAATTTACCATTCTCCCCCCTCCTATATTCGAAGATTGATGACCGATCCATGTACAATGTATTAGGCGTTTGTATATAGGGATCTATATTTTACAGGAAAATATAGAGAAGTCTGTAAAAATGACCATTTAAAAAAAAAACCATTGAGAATGTTCGAAAAGGGGGATATTTTTTATCGAAAGGGGGCTATCTACCTATTGGTTTGTCAAATGAAAGGCATTGTTTTGTAAATTTTAAAACAGTTTTCGAAATTGCTGAAGGTTTCGTACTTTTCAAAATATTGCCATTCAAAAAAAGACGGAAAATTGATTGTCCAAATAATTGGCAAATGTTTGAAACCCTCGGCGCGCGAGTTACACTCGCACTTGGCGGATCTTGTTTTATTTATTTATACCGTGATCCCTTTCCCTGCAGGTAACGTGGGGTCCCCACGGGAATCCCCCGCGCATCCCGCCCAAGCCGGTTCTGTTCGTCATAGTCCTGTATTCGGTGATGGAGGGAAATGCACACGATGTGTTAGTATATTGAATTATTTTATGTGGCAGAATTCTCATTACATAATGAACTTGTTTCTGCCCGCGGCTTCGCACGCGTTGTTTCTATGGAAACGTTTAAAGATTATTTCTGTCCCATTGGAACTGTTTTATGGCATAAAAAGTAGCGTAATTTTTTGTACGAGGCGTAGAGTTTGCGATTCAAAATTTCAGCCCAATCCGTTCAGTTCTTAAGACGTGAACAAGTAAATTATAAAAGCGGCCAAGTGTAAGTCAGACTCGCGCACGAAAGGTTCCTTACATTTATTTATTAAACCAGCAAAAAAAACACTTTTTTGTATGGGGCTCCCATACAATAAACGCGTTTCTTTTTGCTGGTTATATATTAATTTTATTCTGTTTTTTAGTAGAAATACATCATTTAAAAATTTCAAGTGTCTATCTATAAAGGTTCATGAGATACAGCCTGGTGACAGACGGACAGACAGAGTCAGGGTCGGACAGTGGAGTCTTAGGGTCTTAGGAGTAATAGGGTCCCGTTTTACCCTACTTTCGCATTTAAAGGGAACAAGAAAAATAATGATTAATGACAGTTTTTTTTCTGCCATTTTGAGTTAACAACGCCATCTAGTAGAAAATTTATAAAACTATTTTGCCCTATACATACACCAATAAAACCATCATTAGTGTCAACCTGAGGTTCAAACAAAGATTGTATGGCTGTATTAAAAACAGATAGAATTTCCATGTGAATAAATGATTTGAAGTTAAAAGCTAATTATTACTAGCTTTTAATATGACGACCTCTGTAGCGCGGTGGGTGAAAGTTAGCCTGCGACGCAGGAGGTTGCGGGTTCGATTCCCGCCTTGGGACAAATATTTGCACGATCTGCAGGTATTTTTTCTGGGTGTTTTGGTCTTTTTCAATGTATAATAAAAATATCTATCTATGTAATGTATTGTATTATGTATATCAGTTATCTAGTACCCATAACACAAGCTCTGCTTAGCTTGGGGCTAGATAATGCTGTGTGAATTGATCATCATTATTTATATTCAATTATTTGGTTTTTCTAGGTTCGATTTCCTTCCGCCAGCGGAGCAGAGTAAATTCGAGACTACAGCCCGCACTGTGAAAAGCTTGAGGGAGAAGGCTAAACGTTTATTTCTAAAGAAGGTAACCATTTCTTTACTTATTCTTACTGATAAATCAATAAAACTATTTCATTGATTTTAGCATGACATTGAACCTAGGCGAGAACGTGCCTGACGTAATCCGTACGCATAGGGTACAAAAACATGAGGCAGGTATATGACGCCATTTTGTGAATAGGATAGGCATAGGATTTCGCTTTTAAAGGAGCGGGATAGAGCAGAGCGGCGTAAGCTCAAACATCAAGTTTATGCTGATTATCTTTTAACTAAGACATTTTTTTTGCAAAAATAAGCCGAAAGTGCCCTTGGTATTCTTCTTTTTACCTAATATGGTGATGGAAATAAAAAAATCTTGTGATTGATGGTTTAGGAGTAAAATTGTAAAAACTAAGAAAACAGATGGTACTGTTTGGTATTTACAGTATTTTGGTGATTTTAGTTACTATTTAGTGAATAGTGTCCAAGTTTTTAGAACAATAGTAATCTATACCAATGAGCTGCTCAAAAAACTAAAGGAGTTAAATATATAAACAGATGGTGCTGTGCAAAGATCCTAGGATCCTACGTTCCGTAGGGTATATCCGAGGTATACTATAATCTTTGGTGCTGTGTGGATTGTCCAATGCTGGAAAATCCAGCATTGGACAATCCACGCAGCATCATCTAGCCCCAAGCTAAGCAGAGCTGAATATCGTAGAGTACAAAGACCAGATAACGGTTTATTTGTCACCCTGACATCTGTCCCCTTAGCCCTCTAAGGGAATAAATAAGGGAAAATAGTTTATCTCTCCCATCGTTCCAAATAGGGGGACAGAACACTTTTTTTATTTATAAAGTTATATCTGAACCCAGGTGACTAACAGGGGGACAGATAAAACTTTTAAAATACATAAAAGTTATATCTGTTCCACCGTTGCAAATAGGGGGACAGATGGAACATTTTTTTAATTTAAAAAGTTACCTATATCTGATCACTGGTGAGTAACGGGGGGACAGATAGAACTTTTAAAATAAAAAAAGTTCTATCTGTCCCCTCGTGACTAACAGGGAGTCAGATAAAACTTCAAATAAAACAAAAGTTGTAACCTGTACCAAACTTTCAATAATAACCATTACATTAAAGTCATTTAAAACGGGATATTTTTATTTACCATGATTCGATTTTTGAGTTTTCCAATATTTCGGCACAGTTTCATGCGCCGTGATCACGAAAGAACTAAAGTCACTGCGAGTTGGTTTTTATTGGCAGATAAATCGATCTACCTTCATTCTTTGTCTTTTTCTACGAAAGTTACCACTACCACCGATTTCATTTACGAGAATACAACAATATTGAACAATATTGAAAAACTCAAAAATCGAATCATGGTAAATATCCCGTTTTAAATGACTTTAATGTTAATAACCATGATAGTTTTAAAAGTTTTAATAACCATTACAATTTTGATTTCTATAATAAGTACCATAATGTTCTTTATTGCAGCACTACGAAAGCGCCACCCAATCGTACAAGAGCGCACAGCATGTCATCTCTCTCTGTCTGCCGGAGACTGACCAGCAGTATCAAGCAGTGAAGGAGTTAAAGGTGCTAGTGCTTGTTAACCTGGCGGTGTGCTACTACAAACGACAAATGGTAAACAATAATACTTACTTACGGGCCAACCCTCACATTAAGTATACTTATTTACTCACACACGTAGGCCGGCTTTTGTACGTAATAAATAATAATAATAAATAATGCTGGACAATGCACACAGCATTATCTAGCCCCAAGCTAAGCAGAGCTTGTGTTATGGGTACTAGATAACTGATATACATAATACAATACATAGATAGATATTTTTTATTATACATAGAAAACGGCCAGAACACCCGGAACAAATACCTGCAGATCGTACAAATATTTGTCCCGAGGCGGGAATCGAACCCGCAACCTCTTGCGTCGCAGGCAGACCTTCGTCCACCGCTTCACAGAGGTCGTCAATAACTTTGTACTAAGCTGTGTGCGCCACAGCGTTACCAGTAACCAATCGTCAGCATTTCTATGTACTTGTCACATCCACTAACTAAAATAACAGCTACAACGGAAAGTACATCTTGAAAGATTCGTGAGAGTTAATGATGTCATCAGCGTGTCGCAGGGTCGCGGGAGGCAGGTAACCCTGGTGGAGGGCAGACTATTTTTATTTATTTTTTATTTGCTTTGGGTGGCTTGTGTGTCACTGCGGCAATGATAGGCCTATTGTGATCGCCACTTTATACGTTCACCCCTGAAGCAGCAGTGTTCATAATTCGCTACTAACCCTTGCAGCTGCTAGGAACTGTAGGATTTTCTTCGAAGAGATGTCTCTTAGCTCATCTGGGCTGTGCAGATGCTTGCCCAGCAGAGTGATTACGCTATTCTCAATGGATCAATGGATGGGCGACTGGGTTCGATTCCATCAATGGGACAAATAGAATTGCACTAAGTTTTATGGCTGGATGGTCAATGTGAGTGAACACGGAGTGAACGAAGTGGATTCCCCATTTTACGTTTCGTTTTCGATTTTGCCTAAATATTGTCCTAAAACTGATGATTTAACAAATTTTAGAAAACGTCTCTTTTCTTCTCCAAGTACGTTAGGGGCTTCATAGTCTGTGTTGAAATAATAAATATTAAGGCTGAAACATTTAATAGTTGGGTTGCCTAAGAAAATATAAGGGTACATTAAATAAAAAGATCATGAAGGTTATGTTACTGTATTTGGAGTCAGAATTGCGGCAATGAAACGTTATCAAGAACATGCATCGGAACTGTCATTGTCATGGTAGAAGTTTTCAGTGAAATGTTGCCAGTTTAGCATATTGGGCCATTTTCTTGCCCTTTTTCTTTTTGTTGATTTATTTATCTATTTTTTACGACTACCTACCTACCTACATTACATCTTTTATCTTAATGTGAATGTGAGCAATATCAACTTTTATAACATCATTATGAGGGGTTTTCGATTAGCATTTTAAAAAGAAAAAAAATAGTTCCAAATAAATCGATAGGTGGCAGGGGGCGTCAACTGGAAATTAGGGTATGTCAATGTCAAATGAAAAGAAAACAACCTTACGTCAAAATCGTTCTATTTACTGTCAAAAGCATTCATCTCATTCATTCATGGGCTTCAATTTCGGCTGGGACTGGCAATCGTCTCAGTGACGGCTATTTTATTTACAATTGGATGGATGGGAGGCTCGAAGGCCATCCTACGGGCTTTCAAATGTCAAATTTGGATGGGGTATTTTACCGTAATCGATCTGCAGGTGGATGCTACGTTTTTGCATTAGGCAGACTAACCCTGGCGCGCTCGGTTGATATGCCTCACAGAACTATCACTCCGTAATATGACAATTAAATAATTCAAATAATTAGTATAACATGTGTCTTTATTAAGAAAGAAAATAACAATCAAATAACAGAATTAAATTAAAACTAGTATTTACAATAGAAACAATTGAGCTATCTGCAGACTGTTGCAAACAATCTACAGGTAGCTCAACTGATCAATATCAATACCAGTCGCGCGCGTGCCCAAGACGCTGGCTGCATTGCCCCGCTGTATGTCAATGCTGATGCGCTGCGCCAGATACTCACCAGCTCTCGGGTCGCGTCGCTTCGACCAGACGCTCAGATAATTTTTTGAAATTATCTGAGCGTCTTAAAAAATTAATCTTTTTTTTTTCAGCCCAACCGTGTTTTGGATATGTGTAAATGCATAGACCGTATTATCGATCTGAACACCCACTGCAAAGCTCTCTTCTACAAAGGAAGGGTAAGTAACAACAAAAAGCCCCTGTAATCATAAAATAATGCTGGTTGGACGACATCCATACCGCAATGCTTGAAAACGAAAGTTTTCAATCAGTGCGTCCTACCCGTCATGACCTACGGAGCTGAGACGTGGTCACTCACGGTAGGGCTGGTCCACCAGTTTAAAGTCGCCCAGCGATCTATGGAGAGAGCTATGCTCGGTGTTTCTCTGGAGGATAGGATTCGCAACGAATACATCCGACAGAGAACCAAGGTTATCGACATAGCTCAAAGGATTAGCAAGCTGAAGTGGCAGTGGGCTGGCCATATTTCAAGAAGAACCGACAACCGCTGGGGTATTGTTGTTGAGTGGAGACCGCGACTCGGCAAACGTAGTGTAGGACGCCCTCCGACCAGGTGGGATGAAAATTTGCGAAAGACTGGCATATGCTGGATGCGGCAAGCTATCAGGGCGCTATGGCGCTCATTAGGGGAGGCTTATGTCATTATTCTTTTTATTTTTTAGTGTTTGTTGTTATAGCGACAACAGAAATACAAAGGAAATTTCAACTGTCTATCTATATAAAGTATCAAACTAACTACGTAAAGCCAACCTGTGGCTTTGACGGTAGACCAGCGTTGATTGCTAGCTTGCTAGTCAACCAACACATGCCTAGGCAGAGCCATTTTGTTACTGGGCTTACACTTTATATTTTAATCTAAGTTTACTATGTATTTTTGTCTAAGTTTAGTATGTGTAAGTCTTTTAACAAATAAATTTATATTCTATTCTATAACTATCACGGTTCATGAGATACAGCCTGATGGATGACAGACGGACAGACAAACGAACAGCGTAGTCTTAGTAATAGGGTCCCGTTTTTCCCTTGGGTACGGAACCCTAAAAACCGACTTCTGCGCATTCAAAGAATTCAAACCAAGCGCTATTAAACCATTACACGACCTCCATTTTTGTAAGTCAGTTAAAAATAATTTGTTTTGCAGGCATACGAAATGCTGGGCAAATTCGACGGCGCTTTGGAAAACTACAAGAAAGCGCTGAAACTGGAACCAAAAAACAAGGAGATCGGTAATCTAGTCGCTGAGCTTGACGCCAAGTTACAGAAGTCTCAGGAGTTCGAAGCTGAAATGTGGAAGGTAGGCTTTGCCTCTACATGGAATACATTTGGATGTTACCCCGCCTCTATTTGCCTTTATGTGGAATAGATTCAGGCAACCTCCAGGACAAGCAGACGCACAGCGCATTACCACCCCTACTTGGTGGATATACCGTCCACTAGCACTAAGCGGTTTTCCTCCACCTTCATCATTCGTACCGCTGGGGTTTGGAACACGATCCCTTTTGCTGTTTTTCCTTTTAATTACAATCTGGGTCTCTTCAAGACAAGAGTGAATATGTAACTTCTAGACCTTCGTGATACATCGTCGGCCACATCTTCACCTTCCATCAAGTGAAATTGTGGACAAACTAAGGTCTACAGACTATACAAAAAAAAACAGTCCTATCCGTTCAGTAGTTTTGGTTTGTTCCTTAGAGCATTTATAACGGGAGTTGGCAAGCGCCACTTTTAGTACTAAAATCTTTCTGCCGTTTTTCGCGGGAGGCGAGGTAATACGGTACAGCACACATACAAACGCACACGTAAGTAAAAGCTGTGACACAAACACAAAACAAGCACACAATTATACAATGACTGTTGTTACACCATTATTGAGTTACACACTAACACGCACTTCGCCTTCTACCAAGAAATCAATAATCACCTACACCTCCTACCAAGTTGCTTGAAACTGTCGCAACTAGTATTCCATTATACAAAATTACAAAAACAATTGACAAAAATATCACTTACTTGTGATAGGAAATACCGTGTTCCCTTAAGTTGTTGTCTCTGATCGCCTTTTACCCCAAAATACCGCACAATTCACCGTTTTCACTAAGCACTACTTCGCGACACAAAACGACGGCTAATGGCCGCGCGGTAACGAGTGAAGTAGTTTTGTATAACGCGTACGACCAAGAGCGCCTTATGGCCGGCAGAGGGGTACGCCTTGCGATGACATCTCCAGTTATAAATTCTCTAAGGTTTGTTCCCTCTTCACGGCAGACCGTGAAGGGAAGGGGAGAGGGGGAAATGAAGGGAGGAGGGGGAAAGGATAAATTTTGGCATTTATAATATTAGTGTAATGTGATTTCAGAGGGTATTCCGCACGAAGATTGAAAAGAAGGAAACGTTTAAAGTTGATGAAGAGTTTATGACAACCGTTAGAGAGCTATGTGAGGACCTAGCAACCAGAACTGAATACACCAAGGTAAACCATACAACCCTAGATAGGTTGCTTCGCTTTATGTTACACTAGCGACCCGCCCCGGCTTCGCACGGGTACTAAATAATAATAATAAAGCCCATTTTATTTCCAATCTTCAATTACTATTACATGCATTTCCTATTAAGAAAGAAAATTACAATCATATCATTAAAATCATATAATAGAATAGAATTAAAACTTGTATTTACTATTGAAATAATTGAACTAACTGCAGACTGTTGCAAACAATCTACAGGTAGCTCAACTGATCCATATACTAGTCGGAAGCGTAATGCATTTCTAACTTAAATTAATTACAGTAATAATTAATAAATTTATACATATCGCTTCTAATATGGTAGTAATTAATAATTCTTATTATAAAATAAACAAAAATTAATGTTTTTATTTCATTTTAATCACTATCCCTACTACTTCTTTCACCGTTGATCGGAACCCCTTCTTGGGTAAAGGCCTCCTCCAGGACACTATATTACCTATGCATGTAATATGTAATGGTGGCACTTCACATGGCTATTTGTATTTGTGTATTTGGCATATTTGGCAAACAATTACCATGTGTGGACAGTTTATTTGACAATGTGTTCGCCTTATTTGCCTATTTAACAAATAAGGCCAATACCAAATACGCGTTACCGTGTGCTTGTCGGTTTCTCGAGGCACATCAAAGCAGTCAAATAGGCAAATACGCAATAAGCCGTCCACACAATGGCCATATTCAGTCAGAGCGCACGCGCCTGCAGTATATTTGTCTCTGCATTGTAGGTACTTTGTATTTTCTGACGCATTGCATGCAATAGCAACATGCATTTAAATAATAAAACCCCGCTGCAAGTTGTAGCACGTCCATATTGTTGGTAAACACCTGAGTCTGCTGCCAAATGTTTGTGTGTTTGTTATTTGAGTGCCATGTGTGGATGGTGGTATTTGCCTCTTTTTGCATGTTCGTCTGAATGTCATATGTTTTGCCAAATACAACAAACACCCAATAGCGAACACAATTAGCCACGTGAAGTGCCACCATAATAAACCTTCACACATAATACAATAAAATACAGGTTGACCACTTTAATAAGTCGCATCGGCTAAAATCTTCTGCACAGAAGAGAACATTTCAACCCGATTGAATACGAATGCCAACGCCGTCGAAATAATAGACTTTATTGCGTCGCATTAAGCTTTTAATTCAACAAAAACAGAGACTCATGCTATTTCGCTCACAAGAACAGAGGCTCAAGCTATCTCGCTCATATGATATGTACACGGGAAGACAAAAAAGGACTAACGTATTTTCATATGTATCGCACTCAAAATACGAATCGCGAATGTCAAGATCGCGACGCCGTCTTGCGCGTAGCCATCACCTAATAGCAACCACACGTGTTTCTGATTGGCTAGGGTTTTTTCGCGCCTACCAAAATTAAGACCTCTGTGCAGGTACATCGGTGTAACTTATTAAAGTGGTACTACTGTACATAGATACATAAGTACAAATTTTTAGTATAAATAGAAAACACCCAGAACACCTTGCACAAATATCTGCAGATCGTACAAACATTTGTCTTTGATGATGTTTGAATCGAACCCGCAACTTCCAGCGTCGCAGGCGGACATTCGCCCACTCACAAAGTCGTGTTTAAACATTTTATTTTGCAGGTTGATCTTCCAACGGGTCTAGGAGCGGAGGAGGTTGCTTGTTTGCGGCACGAAGCAACCCGCGCGCATCTGATAGTGCAAGAGGATGGAGACGGGAAGCAGCGTAGAGTGGCTGTCATAAAGAGAATACTCTAAAACGTCATCAGTAGCAAGCATGGGGATTTTTCTATAGGGTAGAATAGACAATTATGACATCCTATCATATTTTGCATTTATTTGCTTACATTTCATTATAGGTGTGTATTATTAAGAAATAAAAATAAAACGTCAAGTGCGAGTAAGACTCGCGCATCAAGGGTTCCGTACAAACTTCTACTCTTCAGCAAAGAAATCAACCCAGACGAATTAGTGCACAGTGATTTTCTGATTTGATAACGATTATGAAGTAACTTTTTTTTAGTCCCTCGAACTATTGGCGTCTCGGAACTAAATGAGTTACTTCCAACCCTAGGGTACAATTTTCTATGAATAAACCATAAATTTACGGTTTTCAGATTTTTCCCTTTACTTGTGCTATAAGACATTGCTTCTTGCCAAATTTCATGGTTCTAGGTCAACGCGAAGTACCCTATAGGTTTTGTGCGCATGTGATTCCCTTGGAAAATTTAAAATATAGACATAAACAGCTGTAACTTTTGATTGCGTTGACTTAGAAGTTTGATTTATATCGCGGCTCCAAGAGGTTACGAGCCTGCGTATATGATGTGAATATCAACTTGATAACTCCACGCGTTTCGGAGAAAAGAGGGTTGACAGATGGACAACAAAGTGATCCTTTAAGGGTTCCTTTTTTGCTTTGAGGTACGGAACCCTAAAAACGACTAGGGACCTAGATAAATACTACTCGAATACGAAAAAAAACATGATATGTTGGAAATATGCTCGAATTACATATCATTTTGGTAGTACCTTTGTATGAGCAATCATTATCCGCAGGCCCCTTAAAAGTGACGTATTTTTTCTCAAATTTTAAATAACGTCACTTTGCCATCGAATGCTTAACTAATTTGAAAATCATTTCTGCAAAATCAATAATGTACGCAATGTATAACGATGCGATGTAATTAAAGTCATTTAAAACGGGATATTTACCATGATTCGATTTTTGAGTTTTCCAATATTTTTTATTTTCGTTTTAAATGACTTGATAGTTTTAAAAGTTTGATGCGATGTAATAATTGTATCTGTAATTTATGTCGTATTTCGATATCGATACTTACGTTTATATGTCCATTTAAAATCCCGTGCCGGCTTGCGTTAGGCTTTAATATAGAGGATTGTCCTATAGGCATCTTAGAGCCAGCTCACTCAGCGACGCCGACGTCGGTGTGCGCACTTTGATTCAAAATATAATTTTATTTACGACTAGTGGTCCGCCCCGGCTCCGCACGGGTATATTCTATAGTCTATATATTCATCAGGGATATGTACCTACGTAAGTTTTTATAACTAAGAAAAAACTGTTTTGATTGTTTTTTAAGTTTGAAATTTTAATAATATTTAGAGACTTTATATAAGTAAACTTTTTTAAATTGTATTTGTAGTTTGTTTTTTCTTTACTATTACTTACATTACAAGGCACTATAAAACAGTCGTGTGGTGGCTTAGAATTTGCACTACCCCAACTCTTCCAGTAAGGCGACTAAGGGACATACACCGGGGGGCGGGCAGCAGTGCCTCTTGCAGAATACATCTACAACCAAACTGCGACCCCCAACTCGCATGCCCAGCGTAGGGATTATGGGCATTACCCCCTCATGAGATAAAATAAATCAGCGGACGACTGCGTCCAGCAGTGAACCATTATAGGCTGATAGGTTGAGGTAAACCAGGTTTGTCTTAGAGTCGCACTGCGTTTTACGACAAATTGCGTAAGAAGTTATTAATAAACATGGTAGGTACATAAATCAATGTGTGTACCAGAAAATGAGAGCGATAGTGCCCACTTGCATGATTTCAGGTGAGTGCATTAAGGCGCGCTACCGCGACCCGAATAGCGCCTTCACCTATTTTATCTTCTTAGTCATGTTAAACAAAGTTAATCACACTTGACTTTATTTTGCTTGACTACGTTCCATTACTGATATGTAATAACTGTTTGTAATTTTGATTCGGAATTGCTGAAATCGAGCAAAAAAGGGCAAGTGTAAGCAATTTACTTTTACAAGTTAAACCTTGACGTTAAAAGTTCCATCGTCGATCGACCCCATCCCGCCCATTGATTCAAAATATAGACACACAGACCAATGAGTATACAATACAATAACTACTTTATACTGGCGGCATAGTCTTAGAAGCACGCCAGAAAGTTGTATGCATTTTTCAACGATCAAGGAGGGGGGTGATTTCCTCCGTCCACGGCATTGACATTCGTCTATGACGGTTCTCCCCGGATGGCCCATTCAATGGGAATGGGATATTTTACCGTAATCACTCGACAGCTAGTGGATCGGACGGTTAGACATGGAGGGTAGCTAGCGGGATCCGAAGCACGGTTCTCCGCTGACTGACCGCAGGTTGTAGGGGCCCAAGTAGCGTGACAATTTTTTCAAATAATTTTAATAAGAAAAATGTAGACTATGATACCATTTTGAAATCTAAGATCACTGCGCCAACTTTTAACAAATAACAAATTTATATTAAAACTAGTATTTACAATAGAAACAATTAAGCTATCTGCAAACTGTTGCAAACAATCTACAGGTAGCACAACTGATCCATATCAATACCAGTTGGAAGCGTGCCTAAGACACTGGCTGCATTGCCCCGCTGTATGGCAATGCTGATGCGCTGTGCCAGATACTCACCAGCTCTCGGGTCACGCGTCGCATAGACCAGACGCTCAGATAATTTTTTGAAAACCCGGAGAGCCTCGGTACCCCACGGACCTAGGGTCTCGACTCCAAGGGGAGCAAATGTGTAGGCTCTATCGAGACCTGCATATTTGCGCCTCTTGAGATCTTCGGCTAAATCTGCCGCCGCACCAGCCCTCACGGAAGTCCTAGGAAGATGGGAAGGCGCGAGTGTGTCGACACATGTAGCGTCCCACACAATAGGCCTCCCCAACTGCCATGGGACTAGAGTCATGCCGTCGGGCCTCTTACCATCGTCACGCAACAGACCATTCGGTTCGAGAATAGCTGGTACGTTAGCGGTGGTAAAGGCCCGCCGGATGATGTCGTTCAGGCTGGCATGACGAGATATCCGACCGGCAGCCCTAGTACACGATAATCCGTGATGACCGAGCTGTTCGACAGCAGTACCGCACTGGCATTGATGAGGTGCGCAACACCTTGCACCCAACCGAAGACAAGTTGCGACACGGAAAGTTACGGGATCCAATAAAGTGCCAGTGTTATATGAAGGAAGTGCTTGCAACCAATGTCCTGACTCCCATTTAGAAACGGCTAGAAGACGGGCACGATCTGCAGAGCTGGAGCACGTTTGTAACAAACAATTTCGTGTCAACTCACACAGAGGCCCGTCCCATTGCCGTTGGGACAAAAGAGATTTTGGGGGAGCAGCATCGGGGCAAGCACTATGCCAAGCAGATCGAGCTTCGTCTAAAAATGAAATTTTGAATGAAATTCCAGGTATAACCAAATGAGAGGGCTTTAAAATTTTTTCAACTAAGGAACTAGTGCTGTAGACAGAAGACAAGAACGCTGGTAGGGGTACACTTGAAATTTTGCGTATACCTAAGCCTCCCAATTTTACAGGCAGGGAGGCCTGCGACCATGCCTTGTCATCCAAATAGATATTCAAAACCGATGATAAAGTATTCCTTATTATGTTGTCTAAGCCTTCCAAGAGCTCGCTGTGTTTCCACAGTTGACAAAATCTTAAAGAATATGTAAATTTAGGTACAAACAGGCAAAACCGAATAATTGTAAAAGCCATATGGCTATTAATTTTGAGAAGTCTGTCTGAAGTTCTGTTAAAATTTTGAACTTTCTCATCTACAAATGGCTTAAAAGACTCATCAAGAATTGGTGACCCAAGGAGTCGAAGTGAACATTTATCTACAATTGAAATGTTGGGGGCCAAACTATTCAATTTACCAATGATATTGTTTTTATCTACACAAGAGTCCAAAATAAACAGCAATAAAAATGTTGATTGTTACTTTTAACATAACATGCCGGCCCATCGTAGTGGTTTTTTTTTTCAGTACGTATGATATGAATCATTTAAAGCTAACCCATTGAAAACCATGAATGCAAAAAAATTACTACTTGACGTTGACTTTCCCCCAATATATTGCACAAAAAACGCGTTTTTTTATTTCCCTGTATAATGCACAAAAAACGCGTCTTTTTATTTCTCATTTTTTTTACATCTAATTTATTAGTCGACATTCTACATATTTATCGAATTCGATCTGGCAACACTTCCAGAAAGAGAATACACTATAACGTTATTTTCACACACGGTTAACAATAACATCGTTATTTGGTTGGGCTCGTTAGTTAGTATTACCCATAGGCTTAGAATGTACAAGACCAACAGTGACAGATTAACGGTGTTACAAAAAATGAAATGTATATGTGTGCGTGAAATAGTGCTGCCTTGACTCTAACATAATATTATCGATAGTCTTACGGGCGAAGTCACAGGACATAATGAGTTAGTTTAACAAAGTGATATAAAAAGTGTTTTATAATATAAAAAATCAAATACGTTTCAAATAGGTAAATAAATAGCAACATAGCTAAAGCTAGGTAACCTATTATTTCTAAATGAAATGACTTGGTTCAGTTAATATGAAATAATGTATATTTATATATAATATGGATATTTCTGTGTGTCTGTTTATTACCATGTTTGTAAAATAAAACGTATCCAAAGTTGAAGTCCAATGCATTTATTATAAGTAGGCAATGTAAAGCACTTAATAAAAGTCAAAAGTAAGTCTCATCATCACAAAATTAAAATAAAACTTTATCAGTATTTGACTTCCGCTAACAAATTTATATGCTCCCTTAATCACATTCACACATTGTGACTAAGAAGAATTTATATCCAAAAATAATGGCTACTAAAACAAAAAAAAATACTATTGGCTAACTAGTTCAATAAAAATTGTATAAAAATCTTAAATAAAGAGATAATCTCATGTTCTTCTTCTGTTTAGGCTTGTTTAAAATTTTGATGTCTTGTGTTAACTAGTTTTAAGGTGGTTTCAGTGTTTTGAGCTTCCATGATAACGTTGTGAACTCGAGTTTTCTATTATAACCCCTTATCAGATTTTTTTATATTTAGAACGAAAGCTTTCGAAAGAGAGCGGACCCACTGAAACAAAGACGGGGGTTAAAAGAAAAGCAAAAATATTAAAACAGAGATGTTTTTAAAATAATCTGAAAAAAAAATATTCTATACTTTTGATTTTTTTAAAGGGTGCGAGTAGATTTAATTTGTTTAATTACAACAATACTCTGATATAATTTCTAAGTAACAAGATAATAAAATATAAATAATTATAAAGAAAATAACACTATGCATTTTTCATGTAAATTTTTCGAAATAAATTTATTAACTTCAAAACCGTTATCATGGAACATTAGGCGCTCAATTCATAGCTAGTACCTCCCCAATAAGCACTTAAATACAGTATTGTACTGAATTGCTAGTAGCCCTCTATATTATGTTATAATAACCACCCTGTACATTACATTACGTTCTTTTTATTTTACAGGAATGGAAAGTAGTGTTTTATTGTACTTTACAAATCTAAGCCTGTAATGTAATGATAATCCTAGCCAATCACGTCGAACCTACCGACACGTATTATCGACTATCGATACAATGACATCATTACTTTGTCAATCCCTATCGTAAACAAACAATTTTAATTTTTACTAAAAATTTCCTAAAATTCTTCATTTAGCAATGTAATTTGATGATAAGTCTTAAGAGAAACCTATTATCTAAGCTTTCAATAGCTCTTTTGCCTCATTTTCATACAGCAAATGACGAAATAATGATTATGAAGATTTCAGTAAAAACAGTCATAAATTACCTGTAAAACGTGTTTATAAGCGAGTTATTACGTTTGTAATGTCACATTCACTCGCTGAACAAGACACCATTGTGGCAGAATAATGATTTTATGTTTTAATCGTAAGATTATTAATTAAAAGCACAAAATTCTTCTCGACTTGGATTAGCGCGGGATCTTAAGGCCTCTTACTCAGCTAAAACTATGACATATCGACATCTTGTGTCGCTATCTCTTTTTCTCTCGTGGCAGTGTGTATTAACTAAATACCTCTCGCTCCCACGCTTTGTTAGTCTATTGAACGTAGTGAAAAAATTCTATGTCTATGGTATTACCCATTACCTATTTACCTACCTAGTCTGTGGTTGGGCTGGAGGGCTGGAAACTCGCTGGAAACGTCCGTTGCTTGCTTTGCTGATTTGATTTCTTTCTTTTTGGATTGCGCTGCGTCCGTCCTTTTATCAGTTGTTGTCCTGATTAGAAAAGGAAAACAAACAAAACATCGGAATTTGCACCACACAGCAGATTTGTAAGTATAGTTCTAAAATTCGCACGTTATACTCTTGGGAGATTCGGTGCGGATAATATTCTGCTCCGTTGCGATCTGCAAAAATCCGTATGTACATAAACAAATTTTTGAATTTACTACATAATAATTTCAGATCATGTATTTCAGACTTTCAGAAGAATGAATAAGTTCTCTCTGTAGTAGGTACATACGACTTATTAAAAAGTTTGAAGGTACCTAGACATTTATATTACGGCCATGATATAATTATCTAAAAAACGTAGTGGTTTTATTCTCTTTTTAAAAAACCAACAATCAGAACAGCAAAAAATGTTGGTTTGTTCACCAAATATTTAGCAATAGATTACTTAAATACTACTCCTAGCTTTACATACCTTTGACTTCACCTCTAAAAATGGAGCATTCGCCGTCGGGATGGGTATCATCATAGGATAATAGGTACTGAAAATAATCTGTGTTTGGTCATTGAGCATAACCATTTAGGTATTTAGGACTCCCAACAATTGGAATATAGTGGTAAGTCTAGTGCTTTTCCAACTAAAAGGTACCTACCACAGCATGTACATTTAGGTCGACGAAACAAACAAAGCCAATGAGAAAATGTAAAAATATAATGGTAGGTAAATAATAATCAAGTTGCATGATGCAATTAAAAACGTTGGTAAAAAATTCATGATAAGAAAATGCAAATAAAATCAACTTTATTTACAAAGTTAATTAAGGTATGTACTAGCGATAAGGCCGCCCATTGTACTTGTCTCATGTTATATGTCTTTTTGTAATGTTCTTTTTCTGGTGTACAATAAAGTGTTTTGTATTGTATTGTACTAGGAGCTAAATGTAAGCAAAACTATATACTGCTGACCGTTGTTATTTAGCTCGTCTGCAGCACACACACTGTAAACTATATTTTTTATTAGCTTGTTAGTATAAAATATATATCTTTAAACTACCTGTGTTCTAGGTTACTGAAACAAATAAATTGGTACTACATACCTATCTATTTTCTTTTTCATTTCGGAGGAGGGTGTTGTCATCTGCGACACAGTTTTAAAACTTCTGCAGATGGCATCGTTTCCATGTATAACCATGTACAAATGTAATTTGTTCCTTAATAAAAAATATTATATTATTATTTAAATAATCACTAACTTTCCAGGGCTTCGCACATGCTTTTTAAGTAGCCTGTGTCCGGCCCAGGAATACCATTTACCTCTGCCAAATTTTATTAAGATCTATTCAGTAGTTTAGGCCGGAAGGTAACAAACACTTTAGAATTTATTTATTTGATTAGTATGGAGGTAAGTATGGTGATAGAGCTCCATAGATATCTGGTGAAATATGGTGACAGTTAAAAAAATAGGTTTATCCCTGCATAACTATGGATCAATCTCATTTGGTTGATGGTGGATTCATTAAGAATTGTATTGCTCTCTAGTGTGCCCCTCGTGGTTTCACTCCTGTAGTCCTCGTTGCCGTAGGAATTGCGGGATAAAACATAGCCTATGTCACTCCCTGAAAAGTACGTTTTCTAATGGAAGAAAGAATTTTTGCAAACTGTTCAGTAGATCCAGAGATTTCCTCCTACAATGTCACTTGTAACAACTTTTTATAATATTAGTATAGATTAGATCCAGTATGGAAGTTAGAAATAACATAAATACTTATATCAGAAAACAGTGCTTATATCATATTACTGATATTATACACAGAATAATACAATACACTTTACTGCACACCAAGAAAAACAAAGAATAGAATACAGGAAAAGATAGAAAAACAGAGTTGCACACAGGTTGCACAATGGGATAATAGTAATGTGATATTACTTATAGATACAGTTCTAATTCTGAGTAGGGTGAACTGGGATCTGCACTGACATCTCGCAACGAGTGTATTGTGCATTGTGCCCCTGCCTAACCAGGCCCTAACCAGCCCAGCTCCTTGAAGTACCGGAGCAGGACTTGGTGATTGACAGCTTTGTTTCAGCTTTTCTGTGGTTGTAGTTGGTTTTGATATCTCGATGAGACTCTTCAATCCCGTTTTCCGTTTTCCATATAGATACAGTTGTCAAGCAAAATATCCTAAAGATATTATTGTTATGCTTGTAGTATAAGAGCTTGCTGAGTCATAGATCTACGCCTGAGAACTCCTTTCTATGGCATAAACATCTTTATTGAATCTTTAATAAAAACAAACAAAATGTGAGCCTTATAAAATGAAGCCCTGACTCCTAAACTAGGGTTATCTGTGTGTCAGGAGTCTGTTCCTTCCCATGTAGAGAACAATTATTTTGTTTATCAATAGAGTACAATATAAGTAGACTAAATTAATTAATTAATGAGAATACATTTTTGCAAAACGTGAATAAGAATCTACTGTTATTAAAATTTTATAGTTATTAAATTGTGTTGGATCTCCCGAGGACAACAAGACTCTGAGAGTCTGGGTAACAGGGTAGATAACAGGAGCCCCCTGTGAGTAGTGTGTATGCGAATTTATGAGTAGTTTGTGTGTTACATCACTCAAACAGATCTATGACTAAGCAAGCTCTCATAATACTGGCCTTTGTTGTAATACATGAAAAATGGTTTAATATTGATTGTTGTTCTCTTCTGTATGTCTGGAGGAATGATAGAGTAAGGCAGGGTCGCCATGTAATACATGAAAAAAACAGGTTTCATATTGATAGTTGTTCTCTTCTGGTGGTCTGGAGGAACGATAGATGGTATGGTATGGTAAGAGTACTCCCTTGTCCGCATTTGGACTCCTGTTGGTCCATTATGCGTTGTTTGTGCTAGCATAGCCAGCCTAACTCCGTCCAGAAGCGCAGAATCTTCCTGGGGTCTTCGCAGGCTTCGCGGAGTGACCTCGGCAAGTTGAGGATTTCTGTTCGTTGTGCTGCTACTCCCTCGCATTCCAGGATTACGTGGGCAGCCGATTCGTCGTCGCTGAGGCACCCTCTACAAAGAGGGCTGTCCGTCGCTCCGATGTTGAATAGGTGTTTGTTTAGTGCGCAGTGTCCTGTTAGTGTTCCCACCAGGATACGCAGGTCCGATCTGTTTAGGTTCAGTAGGCGTTTTGATAGCTTCGGTGATGTTGATGGAAGCGCCGATCTAGCTTGTTTACAATCTAGCAGGCGCGTCCATCGTTCGTTTTGCGATTCTCTGGTTCTGAGCCTAATCCATGTCTGGAGTAGTGAGAAAGGCAGGGGTAGGAAAGGCGATGGACCTTCTGTGATTGTTTCCGATCCCCTCCGTGCCAGTTCATCAGCGGCATCATTACCTAGAGATCCGCTATGTCCTTTAATCCATTGAAGGGTTATCCTGTTCTTGGTGGATATCCCTTCTAATGCTGAGTGACATTCGTATACGAGCCTGGAGTTGCAGCTGTTTCCTTCCAGAGCCCTGAGTATGGCAGCGCTGTCGGAGAGAATACGTACGTGTTGGTCGTTAATTCCTCTCTTCTGCACAGCTTTAGCTGCCTGGGTTATTGCTGCGCATTCGCATTGGAATATGGAGCTGTGTTTTCCTAGCGTTATTGATATATTAATATTGAGGTCCAATGAGTGAACCCCAGCACCCGTACCTATGTTGGTTTTGGAGCCATCTGTATAGATTCTCACTTCATGGGTTCCGGATTCATCCCTTTGGTCCTCGCATAATTGTATCTGGTAGTGTTTGTCTATTATTGGTTTACTGGGGATTCTATCACAAGGGGCGGCTATGAGGGGTTCGTACGCTACGGCCCTGTCCATGATCTGAGCGTGTGGACTGCTTGTGATTCCCCAGAGACCCATGTTATGTAGTCAGTAGTGAGGAATGTAGTGAGGAACGATAGAGCTGCATTGTGTTATTCGTGCGTCTTTATTGTTCGGTATCTCTACGTGAAGTCCTCGATTCAACAACAACAATGATTCAAAAACACAATTTAAAAAACACAAAATTAAAAATAGAAGATAATCATACAAGAAACAAAACGGAACTATGACAAGAACCAAGTGAGCTGAGGATAATCAATGCAGGAAGTATTTTCCTTCATTGATCACCCTCACCACAAAGTATCTCCGGAATAAAGATGATAGTCCATCTGCCACAGTCCCCAAGATTTTGCGAGTGGCCCGTATTCTGCGCATCAGGGACGCAGTTTTCTTGCGCACGATGGCATGAATACCATCAGTGTGATACTGCGCAAACATTCCCGACGCACTGCTGAACCGGGGCAGTCGCAACTAAAGAGCATAATTTATTTTCGAAGCTAATAGATTTTTAAAAAGTAACATTTTCTTTTTAATATTTCCAGTTTGTATTCCGAGGACATATTTGAGGAAGACTACAATGCTGCTTAAGCCACCAGAATATGTGTCATTCCAATGGCTGGGGGACACAATGACAGATGTACCTTGCCCAGTGCCTGGTGCTGTGAAGATTAAAATTATTAAACAAGGTTGGTTTATTTATTAAGACACAGGACTTGAAATACCGGTATTTTCGAATACCGGTTTGACTGACCTTAACGTGGTACCGGTACATCTTTCAGTTCATTTATTTAATTAAACTATAGGAACACTTGGTAATGTCAAATGTAGGTACAGTATAAAAACAGAAAATGCTATTGAAATAAACTTGTAGAATAAATAGACCATTACAAATGTAAAACAATAACATTAGCTGTGTAGAGGACTCTTTGGTTTCGATATAAATTACATCGATATTTATTTCGGTATATCTATCGATAATTGAACGTAAAATATCAGTATTATAGCAATTGAATTTTGTGTAAGTGAGAGAGAAAATTTAATAGAAGTTTTTATGTTTGTTGTTATTAGCTTCCGTATGCACGCAGTATGCAACGTCGCGAGGATCGCTATGAAAACCGGAATTTTTGAATAGTATTTTAAGTAGGTATCGATACTTCATATTAATTACTTAAATTTATAGAAAAGAAAATATACCAGTGTTGCCGCTGCTGTACCGGTATCATGCCATGATTAGGTCTTACACGTAAGACTAGATCTGTACAATGGCAATGCTAGAATATTTTAGTAGTAGTAGTAGGTTTCATACATTTTGAAATATTTTGAAAAAAGTAGAAAAATTGACCCCAGTTTTGGAGTTTAGCTCGTGACGTCACAAACCCGCTAAAAAGTGTCGGCCGGCGTGACGTCACGCGGAACTTTAACTGGCTATATCTAGATAATGCTTTGTTTAAAAGAAATATAATATATATATGGCGGAGTAGTTGGTCAATTGACTACACAGACACGCTATTGACTTCGTGGTACTACGTCGTACTAGTTGATTGCAACGCAAGCGCCACCTCGCGGCGCTAGGCAGAGTCTACCTCTTCGAGTCGGCGGGCTGGACTGGCAGTCTTCGTTCAGTTCAGCCGTTGCACTAACAAGTCATGGAAAATGTCTTCCGTTCAGTGTAGTGGTAATACCAAGTGAAACCTAGTACTTTTTTGGTTATCTTTATCGCTGTGTTAAACTCTAAATAAGTTGGCAAATAAACGTTTGTGATTTTGAAAATTGCAGTCTACTTTCTTTGAAGTTTGAACTGATACTCTTCCATGCCCTGACCCACCGGAGGATAAGCCATGGCCAACCGGGACGCTATCGACGACCCTATTCCGTAATATATAATTTTGTTTAATTACCAAAAGAAAAAATACGTGTCCAATATCTCCTGATAATCTAACTGACGGCCTTATTAGATTTTTTAGGAAACTATTTGTGATGTTATTTACGTTAAAAGTTAAGTTTAAAAGTGGCGCCAGTGACAGAAAAGAGAGGAGTAACAGGTTAGCGTAGTATGGACATGTTATGGGTAGAGAAGAATGTCATGTGACGAGAAGAGTGTTAGTTACCTAATTTAATATTTAATATACTTCAGTGGTAATAACTTAGGTAGGTACTTAAAAAATTAAAGATTACCAATGACCCCCGCACTAGGCTAGGCCTGTTTCGCAGGGTATCGAGTGCATAGATAGTTTGCCATCATAAAACAGAAAAAGGTAGTGCACTAACAAATGATCTAGGAAATTAAAAAGGTTAGGTTTCAATTAGATCAATGGTTTGTATGAAATACTATCGACAGTGTCGATACTACCGATAGTTGAGTCGCATTAGATGTACAATACTATCGACTAAAAAAATCAATGGTATTGCTGCATATCACACTATTGATAGTATCGATACTATCGATGGTAGGTATCGATAATATCGATAGGCCGATCGATACTATTTATTTCTCGTGACTATCAATAGGCTATCGATAGAGTATCTATATTCGACTATTGATCGGCAACACTAGTTTAAATGTAGAAGTATATAAGGGGAAGACCGGGGAAAGAACGATGGATTGCGTGAAAGATGATATGGTTAAGAAACGTTTACAGAGAAGACGGCTGATAGAGGAAAGTGGAAGAAAAATACAAGTTGTGCCGACTCCACCTAGCGTGAGATAAGGACCGGAAGATGATATCATGCATGTTATCTTAATTAAAGACTTGTCACATCATAGCTGTAAGTTTTCCGTAAATTCGTAAAATAAAATGTTATTTACGTTATAGGTGATGGTCCCATGGTGCCTCCGAATGCTCTGGTGATGATCCATTACGCTGCGTACTGGGAACATGAGAGACTGCCTTTTAATTCGACGAGCAAGCTCAGCAGGAAAGCTAGGGTAAGTCATTAACAGTGCGCTTAAAGCCTATACTAGCACAAATCAACACCATATCTTCCAAACTCCTAAATATTTAATTTTGAAATTTATATATGGTAAAGTTCAGGATTTACTCTATCGATCATATGTTTTGAAAACTCGATTCCATAAAATTTTGACGATAGAAAATAATCGCAAAGTTACCTCTGAATTTTTACTTAAACCTTAATTTCTCAATAAATACAGAAGTTAAGAGCTTAAGAATATGGATGGTAATGGAACTAAGTATAAAAAACATTTAATGTATCTATATAATATATAATAATCTATATAATAACTTAACTTAATAAACTTAATATATGGGCTTGCATTGCGTTGTTGTGGAATTTCCTGTCCCCGCTCCTATGAATGCAAAATCCTATGTCTATCCTTTTCACTAAAACTTGAGCTTGTATAGGCTCTTAATGCCGGAACAAATCAGTTGATGAAGGTGATGGCTTTGAGCTCCGGCCAATAATTTTCAAAACTATTTCTTTTCCGATTATGTATGAAAAATTCATTAATATCGGGACGTAGTTTCCAAATGAATCGAAAAGTACGTTTGTATGAGAGCTTAGAGGTTCCGTCCCACCTTAAGAGATCCGCTCCGGCTTGCCCCGACCTAGGCCCGGACCAGATACGGCCTGGTCTGATATCTATCTATAAAACTAACTGTAAGGTATTGTATTGTATTTCTTTATTAATCAAAAACTTATACTATTCTTATTTATAAGACACTATAAACCATAGGTTTGTCTAGTGTCTCCAGTTACACCGTGTTGCCACACATTTGACATGAAGTTTTCTATAAATATAACTATTAACATAAACAAACTAAATCTAAGTTAGTACATTCATACTAAGGTGTAAAATTCTGTTGCAGTTTCAGCAAGTAGTTCTCCGTGAAGGCCTATGCCTGAATGGATTGCAGCTAGCTCTTACCAATGTACGTGGCCCAACTGCACACTTGCTGGCTTTGTTGTCACCAGAGGTAAGAAATTCAAGTAATTTACAGCACGTTTTTTTTATCTGAGCGTCTGGTCGAAGCGACGCGTGACCCGAGAGCTGGTGAGTATCTGGCACAGCGCATCAGCATTGACATACAGCGAGGCAATGCAGCCAGTGTCTTGGGCACGCGCGCGACTGGTTGATATGGATCAGTTGAGCTACCTGTAGATTGCTTGCAACAGTCTGCAGTTGGGTCAATTGTTTCTATTGTAATTACTAGTTTTAATTTAATTATATTATTTGATTGTGATTTTCTTTCTTAATAAAAAAATATTATTTTAAATTAAAAAAGAAAAAAAATTATAGCACATTTTCTGCCATAAAAATGGGAATAAGTATTTGTCTCAATAAAACTTAAAAAACAGTGTTATGGTGGTTAGACGTGTATAGGCGCGAGATGAAATTTTTTGTGGTATTAAATTTTTTCTGCTTTCCACAAGAAATAAAACTAGCGGAAAAGTAATTTCCTGCTAATCGTAAACAATTTTTTTCACAAATATCTGAACGCTCTGCTAAAGTGCCTATCCCTTGTCTGCAGGTAACGTGGGGTGTCAACAACTTGCCAGACTCTCTTCGCCCTGAACCAGCCCTGTTCGTGATCGCCCTGTTCGCAGTCAAGGAGTTGCAGTCACACAACATGTTGGTACACAATGTAAAAATTAATAATAATAAAATAATCTGAGCGTCTGGTCTATGCGACGCGTGACCCGAGAGCTGGTGAGTATCTGGCACAGCGCATCAGCATTGCTATACAGCGGGGCAATGCAGCCAGCGTCTTGGACACGCGCGCGACTGGTATTGATATGGATCAGTTGAGCTGCCTGTAGATTGTTTGCAACAGTTTGCAGATAGCTTAATTGTTTCTATTGTAAATACTAGTTTTAATTTAAATTTATTACATATTTGATTGTTATTTTCTTTCAGTTAATATTAAGTTATTAAAAAAATTATTGTGTGAATTGAGAATATTACATTTTGCTTCACTTATTGTACCTTAAATGTTGTGTTGTACTTTTCTTTTAGCAAAATCATTTGACTTGACTTGACTTCTTTATTTTTGGCAATATGTGTCTGGTTTGTCACTTTTCTGCCAGTGTCTAGTTCAAGGAAATTTCATAGTCATGGAATGGAGGTGGGTTTAATATAATATTATGACCGGTAAAACATGAAAAAAAAAACACCAATGAGACTTTAAGTTTCAAAATAAGAAAATAAGAGGATAAAAAAAACTATAATCAAATAAGTTATAATGAGGATTAACTGCGTAAATAAATAAAGTAGTTATTTACAATTTTATCTTTGGTGCAAAAATGTTCAATATTATTTGACTTGACTTCTTTATTTTTGGCAATATGTGTCTGGTTTGTCACTTTTCTGCCAGTGTCTAGTTCAAGGAAATTTCATAGTCATGGAATGGAGGCGGGTAATATAATAAATAATATGACCGGTAAAACATGAAAAAAAAACACCAATGAGATTTTACCAATTAACAAAAATCTCTAAACTTAAATAAGAAAATAAGAGGATAAAAAAAACTATAATAAAATAAGTAATAATGAAGATTAACTGCGTAAATAAATAAAGTAGTTATTTACAATTTTATCTTATTTACATCAATAAAATTACATATAAGAAATATTATTGCGGGGTAAAACGTAAGAGAAAGTAAACTTTTCATGGATACGGGACGTGGAATATCAAGAGGGAGTAAGTCATATAAAGAACATTGAAGAAAGGGACAGTTAAAAAATATGTGATGCACGTTACCTTCATCTAACCCACATTCACATACCGAGGAATCCCTTATCCTGAGTTTTCGGCAAACCGATCAAATTCTGGTAATGAAGTTTATGACACTCTGACACAGACACTGTCGCGGCAAAAGCAAGCGTTGCCAGAAATAAGAAGTTGAAGTTGTTAGTACACAATTATATCAGTCATCATCATCAGCCTATACCAGTCCACTGCAGAACAATTCGACCACTGAACTGCGATCCCCAACCCGCATGCTCAGCGTGGGGATTATAGCCATTACCCCCAAATGATGCACAATTATATACTTCAGCTAAAATCGATGTGATTTTTTTGTAAAGTAGCCGCTAACACCTTAAATTATTTTTTTTTGCTTCTCTGTTGCCGTGTATTTTATATACACCGCGCGAAGCAGCTGTTGCCCGCGGCTTTGCTCGTGTTGTTTAAGGTTATTTCTATCCCGTGGGAACTGATTTATGGGATAAAAGTAGCCTATGTTAATCTTCATCTTTTCAACATGCCAAATCAAGTTGGTCTATCATAAGTTTATAGAAAATGGTTTCTATAAACTCATGAAAAACGTCGGCATAAACGGCTGTAACTTTTGATTGCGTGACCCCTCCGTAACTTTTGATTGCGTGACCCCTCCGTAACTTTTGATTGCGTGACCCCTCCGTAACTTTTGATTGCGTGACCCCTCCGTAACTTTTGATTGCGTGACCCCTCCGTAACTTTTGATTGCGTTAATTTAGAAGTTTGATTTAAATCGAGACCTCAAGAGGTAACGTACCAGAGTGTATGATGTGAATTTCAACTCGACACCTCCAAGCGTTTCCGAGAAAAGAGGGTTGACAGGCAAACAACAAAGTGATCCTATTTTTCTTTTTGAGGTACGGAACCCTAAATGTATAATAAAATAATACGTGTTTTGTATGGCAGTACATAATTTTCGTGATTTTTAGTTACTGTCATCATAAAAAATAGATTCAGGCGTTACTTTGCGGAAATCCATTGCAAAATATAGCAAGACGTCCACGTACGACGTAGACGTCTTGCTTTGATAGATTTCTTTTCATTTTGTAGTTGGTGTGTTTTTTCTTCTACGACGCTGATTACATTTTGTTAGAAGTTATCGGAGAAGGTCTTGCGCGGAATTGTTACTAAATATTTTCATCTTTATATTTTACTGTCATCATCATCGCTATTTTTTTATAACATTATTAAGAAAGAAAATTACTTACAATCGAATAATTGAATTAAAATAAAATTATTTTATTTTGACGCACAAAACATAAAATAATCATAGAATATAACAAAACTAGATAATAGTATGAGAATTGTCCAGCATTATTTTTATTTTTAATATAGATATTATATAATGCACTAAGTATGGTTGTATGTTGGTTTCAGGTTTTACTTCCTCAAGAAAGAAGAGCAGGGTAAATACGCGATCGTAGCTTCCACCGTGCAATACTTGAGGGACAAGGCTAAAGGTTTCTTTCAAAACCAGGTAACTATCCTAGTATGTTTAAGATGAAGTAGGACCCAAAACCCAGGTTTTGTCTGTACGAAAAATCAATTTCAAGGCGAGAAAACACTATTTTTTAAATCTTTTTTGATGATCCTCAAAAGTTTAGGATTTTAGCACTTTATTGATTACTTTCTGCTGCAGCGGGGAGAAAGTAAGCAATTTCTTCCCTACTTTATTTTTTTAAAGTTAAAAGTCAAGACTGGGAACAGGCGGATGCCATAATAAAAAGTTTTTATCTCGAAACCCACCAAAATGTTACTGGCCACTTGCATTTTTTTTTAAATTTGGCAGTATGTGCTTTATTTCATTTGCATCCTCAGTATTTTTTATTTTCCTCATAGGTGTAGTATAAAGCACTGTGTATAGGGCATGGCGGTATTGGGCTAAATGACAATACCGGTAATTTACCGGTATGAAAATTTTTAAAACCGGGATCCCGGTTTTTCGGTATTTTTTCGGTATTTTACTATAAGTACTAAAAGAGCAGAAAAAAATATTTTCCACTCCATTTAATATTGTATTACACTGAATAAATGTACCAAGAAATGTTATTTGAAATCAGCCTAACGTTTATTGATAATTTAAAATGGTCCTTTCTACATTATAGTCTTTCTTTTACTTAAACAATCAAATCGAGTTTAAATATCTATTAGGATGGCAATGCCTGCTACCTATATCCATGCCTGTCCAATTTGTGAGCTTAGATATTCGCAAAAATGTAGCCCTGACTTCTGTCTAAATCACAAGTTGATTTTTTCTTAGAGCCGTCTTATTTGGACCTGGAATTTCATTCAATATTAAGTTTTTAGGCTAATTAGAACGGTTTGGCATAGTTCTTGCCCCAATGCTGCTCCTCCAAAATATCTTTTGTCTTCATGACAATAGGACGGGCTTTTGTGTGAGTTGACACGGAATTGTTTGATACAAACGTGCTCCAGCTGTGCAGATCGTGCCTGTCTCCCGGCCATTTCTAAATGGGATTTTCCGAATAATAATTGTAAGCACTTCCTACATATAACAATGCCACTTTATGGACCCCGTAACTTTCCATATCTTCAGTTGTGTTAAGCGTCTCATCGATGCCAGTGCAATACTGCTGTCGAATAGCTCATTACGGATTGTCGTGTGTTATAGGGTCGCCAGTCAGATATCTTGCCATGCCATGCCACATCATCGGCCTTTGTCACCGCTAAAGTAAAATCTACTTTCGAACCGAATGGTATTTTGCATGACGATGGTAGGTAAGAGGTCCGACGACGACAGTATGACAGTAGTCCCATGGGAGTTGAGTTGAGTGTGGGACGCTACTTCAACATACTTACGCCTTTCAATCTTCCCGGACATCCGTGAGGGTTAGTGCGGTGGCAGATTTGGCTTGACGATCTCAAGAGCTGCTAATATGCAGATCTCGACAGATCCTACGCTGCTTAGCCTACTTTCAATTGTAAATACTAATTCCATCTTTTTGTTTGTATTATTTGATTGTTGAAATTACAGGAACAGTACTACTCGTAATGCGCTCGCTGCAATTTCCACGCACACATTGACATTGATTAGAAGTAAAGATTTTACACAATATAAGATGAAACGAGGTCTTACACTATTCTACGCGCATTTATTTGTTAATTTACTTTATTTTATAGTCTATTGACCTTCGTTTGACCACAAACTCACTTGATGAAAAGTGAAGATGTGGCCAACGATGTATCACGAAGGTTTAAAAGATACCCATTTACTTTAAACTTTTTTTCTTTAAGACACCTAAGTTGTTATTGACGGGAAAAACAGCAGCAGGGAGCGTGTTCCAAATCCCGGTACGAATGATGAAGGCGGTGGAAAACTGTTTAGTGCGAATGGACGGTATATTCATCAAGTACTAGGGGTACTTGATGAATATACCGTGGTAATGCGATATGCGTCTGCTTGTCCTGGAGTTGGAAAGAGGATGCGCGTTGGTTTATCAATTTTTGAAACCATTATAATAAAAACGTAGACTTGCTATCAATTTTACAATCATAAAATGTATGTTTTGTATAGAAGTTGTTTGGTAGGTATTTGTGTAATTTAGAGCCTCCATAAGGGTTTTCTACACTCATATTTATTCATCATAACTTATTTTTTCAAAATACCGAATTACCGGTATTTACAATTTCAATACCGGTATTCGGAACTGCCTTAAATCGTCCGGTATTACCGGTTTTTCGGTAATACCGAATACCGGTGTCCATGCCCTAACTGTGTATAACTCTGAAGAAAATGCGATTCCCAACTCGTGTGTAGTTTGTGGCCCTCAGCTGTGCTTCGAGCCACAAACTACTCCCTCGTCGGGAATCGGTCATTTTCATCCCTCCAACAATGTAGTATTGTTTCTCTTCACCCGCAGCGCTATGACCGCGCCGTCGAAATCTACGCACGAGCGCTTGATGTCACCTCGCACTGCAGTCCAGAGAATGAGCAGGAGAGGCAAGCGTTAACGGACCTGGAAGTCCAGGTGCTTGTCAACTCGGCCGTTTGCTTCTACAAGCTTGACAAGGTAACTTGAACATTTTAAGGTGGTTTGTCGCGGATTGGTGCGAAATTCAAATATTTTTGTGGTTTTTATTTTTGCTTTGCTCAAGCAAATAAAACTAGCGAATAACATTATAACCCGAATACTCAAACGTAACTTAGATTTAAGCACGTTTCAAGTGACGAATTTTTGACAGGTTTTCATTAAAAACTGTCAAAAAACCGCAACTTGAGACGTGCTCAACTCTGAGATGTGTTTGAGTATTTGGGGGTCTGTTATTTTCCGCAAATCGTAAACTATTTTCTATGAATGTATGGTGAAATCAACTTTGAGTAATTTGTGCAGTTGGTTAGCGCATTCCGGTACTAAGGGAAGGCCGTGGTAAAGTGGTAAACTACAATAATATTTGAATTTCACGACAATCCGTGACGATCAACCTTAACCAGTCTCGCGAGCTGAGCCTCGATCTTATATAATACCTTCGTTTGGGGTGGAAACGCTTGGTCCTTGGGGTCCTGAGGCACACGCTATTTACAAAGATCTTCAAAACTACTAGTAGAGTCCACAGGTGATCGAACTGTTGGTTTTTATTTCGGTCAACGAATTTGCATTGCCATTCAACGTGGCAATGCTGACAGCATTCTGGCACTCTGCCTTCCGGTGACGGCATAGATTTTTAGAAAGTAGATGTAAGTGTTAATATTATTTTTAATTATTTTTTGCTGTTAAATAAATACAATTAGTATAAAGAAATAAAAAAAACCTAGCGCATTATACATATAGTAAATCACCGGCAACAAAATTTACGTGACGTCATCAAAAATCAATTTTACGATATTATGATATAATAATGACTTATACATTATATATTTTTTATTCGCTCTAAAATTTTCTCATAGCTAATGCTGTTTAAATAGTCACCAATTGCCCATTGAACATTTTGAAATTACCTTTGTTCAACGAAATAATAATATAAAATAGGTGGCGGCGCTAGTTTGACTCGGGGTACCGTCTTAAAATCACTTTCTATCACATTAATTACACAAACCTATTTACAAACAAAAACAAAACACGGAAAAAAAGATGGCTGACCACAGAGCCGTCCACGCGATGTTTGGTCATGTGTTGGTGATGTGACATCACCACATCGAGCTACAGACATCAGTGATGTCTGTTGCTCGATATATTCGCCTTTGTTTCCTCAGAGAGGAGACAGAATAATTTTTGACAATTCACACAGCATTATCTAGCCCCAAGGTAAGCAGAGCTTGTGTTATGGGTACTAGATAACTGATATACGTAATATTATACATTACATAGATAGATATTTTTTATTATACATAGAAAACACCCAGACCAACGGAACAAATTTCTGCAGATCGTACACAAATTTGTTCCGAGGCGGGGATCGAACCCGCAACCTCTTGCGTCGCAGGCAGAGTCGCCCGCTGCGCCACTGAGGTCGTCTTAAATAAATCTGGTCGTAAATAAATAATAATAATAATGCTGGACAATTCACACAGCGTTACATAGCCCGAAGCTAAGCAGCCGAGTGATTACGCTTTTTAAGATTATTTTTTCGGGTATTTATCGCGTACGTTTTGCTTTCTTTTCCCCAACGTTTCAACCGCGTTACAGCGATCGTGGTCACGGGGTGTCGCCCCGTGACCACGATCGCTCACCACGATCTAATACTAAATCTAATGTTACGGTTTTCTGATGTTAATCGTGTAAATCTGGTGTGTTTTTTTCAGCCCAAGCGCGTCCTTATAGCTTGCAACTGGATCGGCCATTCTATCGATATAAACACCCACTGCAAAGCTCTATTCTACAAAGGAAGGGTAAGTAGATATTAGGTACGAGTTAATGTTATGTAGTATTATTTATTTATTTATTTGATGGAAAACCAGAAGCTTTTATACACAGAGTTAAAAATTGATAGATACCAGTAAGCTTATCGAAGGTTTTCACGGGTAGCTATCAGAATAGTAAAATTAAGACTAGGAACTTAAGTAACCTACCTACACGTATCACATAATGTATTTTAGAGTTACAATATTTTTAAAATATACAATTCTAAACATCATTATCATCATTGGTGCCAAAAAATTCTCTGCTGACCCGCCGCCTGGCCGAGCTGACGCGCGCATTATGATTAAAATATTATGTTATGTAGTATTATGTTATGTAGTATTATTATTAAAATATTATGTTATGTAGTATAGTGTAAGCTGTAGGTATTCTAATAATTAGTAAAATCGTGCATCCAAATAAGTATGTACCTAACATATTCCAAATTTTGTATTCTACCTTGTGTGTGTATGTCTGTCTGTGCTGTTCTTGTTGACTCAAATAAATGTTTCTTTATCTTTAAGTAATAAAAGTTATGTTTCATTACCGCCTGCGGCGCAGGAGGTTGCGGGTTCGATTCCCGCCTCGGGACAAATGTTTGTGCGATCTGCAGGTATTTGTTCCGGGTGTTCTGGTGGTTTTCTATGTATAGAAAAATATCTATCTATGTAATGTATTGTATTATGTATATCAGTTATCTAGTACCCATAACACAAGCTCTGCTTAGCTTGGGGCTGGATAATACTGTGTGAATTGTCCAGCATTATTTATTTATTATTATTTATTTATTAAGGGCCTCAAATCAACTCCGTCAGGCGGGGATCGAACCCGCAACCTCTTGCGTCGCAGGCAGACTCTCGCCCGCTGCGCCACTGAGGTCGTCAAAAATGATTATTTTATTCACAAGTGTGTTGAAAAACGTATGATACACGTGCGTATTGATGATTACCGTCCTCGGCTCTCTTAAGACCCTCGCCCAACGCCTCAGCGGTAATCACCAACATTACACACTTGTACCATAATGTACTATTGTTCTACAGGCATATGAAAAGCTTCTGAGGCACGAGGAAGCCCTCGAACAGTACAAGAAGGCTCTGAAGCTTGAACCAAACAACAGGGAGATCTGTGCTGCAATGACTCAGCTCAGCGCCAGTATAACAAAGTCCAGGGTAGTGGAGTCCAATATGTGGCAGGTAAACGACCAAACTATGATAATCGCACTAATAATACGACCTCTGTGGCGCGGTGGGCGAAGGTCCGCCTGCGACGCAGGAGGTCGATTCCCACCTTGGGACAAATATTCGTACGATCTGCATGTATTTTCTATGTATAATAAAAAACATCTATCGAAGTATGTAATGTATTGTATTATGTATATCAGTTATCTAGTCGACGTCGACCTCTGTGGCGCGGTGGGCGAACGTCTGCCTGCGACGCAGGAGGTTGCGGGTTCGATTCCCGCCTCGGGACAATTATGTGTACGATCTGCAGACATTTGTTCAGGGTGTTCTGGTCGTTATATGTATAATCAAAAAATATCTATGTATGTATTGTGTTATGTAGGTATATCAGTTATCTAGTACCCATAACACAAGCTCTGCTTAGCTTAAGGCTAGATAATGCTGTGTGAATTGTCCAGCATTATTTATTTATTTAGTACCCATAACACAAGCTCTGCTTAGCTTAAGGCTAGATAATGCTGTGTGAATTGTCCAGCATTATTTATTTATTTAGTACCCATAACACAAGCTCTGCTTAGCTTGGGGCTAGATAATGCTGTATGAATTCTCCGTCATTATTTATTAATATAAGCTTGTTTTTGCCAGCGGCATCTCACGCGTTGTTTGTGGTACGTTGTACACCTAGGCGCGATAACATGCCTGATTTTTATCGAGTGTGTTATTTGGGGCTCAGGCAAGGTGTTACAGAGGCATTACAAAAAAGCTTATTAAAAATCTGGAGTTTTTGAGACAATATACTGCTTTCACAATCTCTAAAGTCTGTGGATATGCTAGATGTTGTTGGAATGGCAGTTCTACAACTATTACTACTACTACTGACGACTCCAGGCTCTGCTCAGCTTGGGGCTTCCCGTGGATGTCGTAAGAGGCGATTAAGGGACATACACCGGGGGCGGGCAGCAGTACATCTTGCAGAATAGACCTACCACCAAACTGCGATCCCCAACGCGCGTGCTCAGTGTGGGGATTATGTGTATTACCCCCATTAAATTATAGCTAATAAGGCGATTATCAGGGGGAGGCCTGCGTCCAGCAGTGGACTAATAAAGGCTGTTGAGGTGAGGATATCCTATCCAGCTTTATTTATATAACTGTAACAACCTCTAGCGAATATTGACTAACTATTGAAACTACAAAGCTGACCTCAATACAGTACCTAGCTCATGGAAGAAAATAGAAGCTAGCTACCTACCTAAGAGCTTCAACCGATCTTCGCTAGATGTCGTTAAGACAAAAATTGGAACAGTGCAAAAAGAGCACAATTTCTAGATCGCGCAAACGCTTGATTCAGTTAATAAATAAATAATGCTGGACAATTCACACAGCATTATCTAGCCCCAAGCTAAGCAGAGCTTGTGTTATGGGTACTAGATAACTGATATACATAATAGAATGTAATACATAGATAGTTTTTTATTATATATAGATAACGACCAGAACACCCTGAACAAATGTCTGCAGATCGTACACACATTTGTCCCGAGGCGGGAATCGAATCGCGTCGCAGGCAGACCTTCGCCCACCGCACCACATCGGTCGTCAACCATCGGTTGCAAACAACCTAAAAACAACTATTCGACATCAACTGTCGGTCGAAAGACCCACCGGGCAAGTGGACCAGCTGGGTCCGCCCGGTCAGAGGAGATCTCCCTCTGCTCCCATTTAGGAGAAATACCACCTTCTTCCCCAAATAACTTATTTATTTATTTCAGAATGTATTCAACAAGTTAAACGAAGAGGATGAAGCGCCTGTGGAAAAAAAGGTTAAACCAAAGCCCAGACCGATCGGGGGAAACGCAATCCTCAAATTCTTCAAACCCGTTAACATATTAAATTGCCCTACGGTGAGTCCAACACTATGTTCTTGAGTGGAAACCGCGACGGCAGACGTAGTGTAGGACGCCCTACGGCCTGCCGATTGATTACGGTATCCCATTCCCATTGAATGGGTTAAAGTTTTAGTATCGTTTTGACGACCTCAGTGGCGCAGCGGGCGAGAGTCTGCCTGCGACGCAAGAGGTTGCGGGTTCGATCCCCGCCTCGGAACAAATTTGTGTACGATCTGCAGAAATTTGTTCCGTTGGTCTGGGTGTTTTCTATGTATAATAAAAAATATCTATCTATGTAATGTATAATATTACGTATATCAGTTATCTAGTACCCATAACACAAGCTCTGCTTACCTTGGGGCTAGATAATGCTGTGTGAATTGTCCAGCATTATTTATTTATTTTATTTATTTATCTATGTTTTATAAAACTAATATTAGCACGCCAACCATCTGTTAAAACATATGTTATTGGTCGGCACGGCGAGTCAAAGTCAATAACTTTATTTCTTTAGGCTTACAAAATAAGCACTTAGACAAGTCAAATTTAATACTATAAACAGGTTTATAAATAGTAATTATTATCAAATAATAAATATGATGTTATTCATTTCATTCGCTTTAATTTTTTTGTCCACTAGTGGAAGAAGCGAAAAATAAACCACTAGTAAGTTTTATAAAACTTAAAATTAATACATTATCTCAGTCTAAATATAATCTAATTTATATATAACTCAATATTTATATAAAACTAACTAAGCTTAACATTATTTTCCTTATATACCATTGTCGGTGTGGAACTGGACGACATCTGGCCAAGCATTAACATCATTGATGTAATCATCTATGCAATGCAATAAAGTTTTAAATAAATAAATGGGCCATCCGGGGAGAATCGTCGTAATTGATCGATGACGGAATTTAATGTCAACGTCAAGATATAACCTAAGAGAGATGCCACACGGGCGCTGTCGCTGCGCTGCGTCAACGCTGCGAAGTCGCAGCGTTGACGCTCCGTAGTTCTACATACAAATCTGCCCGACATGCCACACGGTGCATTGAAACAACCTGCATTGACAAACGTGCTGGACAATTCACACAGCATTATCTAGCCCCAAGCTATGCAGAGCTTGTGTTATGGGTACTAGATAACTGATATACATAATATAACACAATACATGGATAGATATTTTTATTATATATAGAAAACGACCAGAACACCCTGAACAAATTTCTGCAGATCGTACACACATTTGCCCGAGGCGAGAATCGAACCCGCAACCTTCAGCGTCGCAGGCATACCTTCCACCGCGCAACATCGGTCGACATATCGATAATCTTTATTAACAAACAAAATTACAATCAAATTTAATAAATAAATTTAAACTAGTATTTACAGTTGAAACTATTGAGCTAACTGCAGACTGTTGCCAACAATCTACAGGTATAGTAAGATTTTATTTTATGGATATATTATGATAAAAATATATTTTGTTACAGACATACATGAACATGGAAAGGTCGTTCGAAACCGATTCCGAATAAACAAGAATCTTTAAAAACAATTTATGTCTTGCGGGATTCTCGACGACAAAATAAAACCAAGATTTTTTCCTTTGGCTTTATCCCCTCATAAATTGTTCTCTATAAGCACGTGCCAAATTTGATTAGATCTACAGATATAGAGTTATAAGGTTACTTTCGCGTTATGTCGTTCAAATTAGTCATAAGTTACGTTTTTCAATTTAAAGTATACGTTTTCTATTTCAAGTAATGAAAGGGTATTGAAAATAAAATACAGCGCTACTTCGAATAAAAAAAACTGTGATAAACCTATTAAGACGGTACCCCGAGCCAAACTAGCGCCGCCACCTATTTTATCTTATTATTATTTGAATAAAGGTAATTTCAAAATTTTATATGGACAGTTTGTGATACCTATTATACTACTTTTTTAAATAATAAATAAATAATGCTGGACAATTCACACAGCATTATCTAGCCCCAAGCTAAGCAGAGCTTGTGTTATGGGTACTAGATAACTGATATACATAATATGATACAATACATAGATATAGATATTTTTTATTATACATAGAAAACGACCAGAACACCCTGAACAAATGTCTGCAGATCGTACACACATTTGTCCCGAGGCGGGAATCGAACCCGCAACCTTCTGCGTCGCAGGCAGACCTTCGCCCACCGCGCCATCGGTCGTCGATGCCTTTGCATGCAAAATGCCTTTATAATAGTTTTATTTTAAATAGTTTAAGCAGAGATGTGATAATTGAGTTTAGTGGCCACAAAGTGCAACCTCGTATCTTTGCCTAAACTATACAAAATAAAACTATTGTAGAGGTATTTGAAAAAATCTTATAATAGGTATTACAAACTGCCCATTGAAAACATTGAAATTACCTTTGTTCAACGAAATAATAAGATAAAATAGGTGGCGGCGCTAGTTTGGCTCGGGGTACCGTCTTATGGGATACAATTTTCAAACCCCCTTTCAATAAGTTTTTGTATTAAAAAATAAAAGTCAGTATTATTGAGTGTATTTTAAATAAGTCACGTAATAACAAGTCACTTTGTGTATAGATTTAAGAACCTCAACTCAATATGGATCATCATGGATATCATGGAGGCCTATTTTATTCCTAAAACGTAATTGCGTTTATAGTTTTTTTTTGTACAAATTTATACTCTAAATCTGTGTATACTCAATAGACTGGACCGAAACACGCAATTGCGTGATGGAGAATAAAAGCAGCCCCCATGATATACTGTGAGACTCGAAGTAGACTTCTAAAGTGTTGATGAAAATTTAAGTATGACATGTGTTAAATGTTATGGTGTTAATACAAATCAAATGTTATAGTCGGACCGAGTGGACTTAAGATGAAGTGCTACCCAAAACCCAGGTTTTGTCTGTACGAAAAATCCATTTTAAGGCAAGAAAACACTATTTTTTTAAATCTTTTTTGATGATTCTCGAAAGTTTAGGATTTTAGTTAGTGCGTTATATAAGTCGAAACACGATTGACTCAACTTGACTCGATAGAAAAAAATCGCAAAGTTTCCTCTAAATTTTCATTTTCACTACGGAAAACCCCTTTCATTTGCTAGTTATTTAACATATTTTAATGAAATGTCGTCTAAAAAATACTTAACTAAACACTTAAGAGCAACATAGTTTTATTTTTTTGCGAAAGAGTACTATTTTAGAACAATATCAAATTTAAAAATAAAAAGCAGTGAAATTGCGCTCGGGTCGGTTCTTGCCTCCCTTTCTCGCCTTCACCGCGCGGTGTTCGCTCGTCCTTGTCTCGAAAAAGCGCCACCATTTCGACTTAATGGGGAGTTTTATAACTTCGGGGGCTCTAGGTGCAGAGAAGGGGTCGCCACTGAGTGTCTGCATCCAACGGTCTCGCGTGTAGAGGAGCGAATCCGTTGATGTGTAGGTGTTGAGAGTTACCCGAAAGATCTTACCTTATGCGCACCAGCTTTACCACAAACTTCTTTACTGTGTTAAGACTTCGGCGACAGCTGCACGAAACTTCAATTCGTGAATTATTGTGTTCCGTAATACCAAAAATGATCACTGAAAACTTTTTGTACTATTTTCGACATGGTGTTGTTATTCTGTAACTAGACAATGTAAGCTATGTTCCTTCTCAAACGAAACGTAAGATATTTTTGTTTTTATACAAAACAAATAGGACGAAAACATGTCGTTTTCGACGTAAAGTTGTGCAAAATCGCATTTTGCATAATTTAGCTTATATTTCATTATAGGTGTTTATTTTGAAGAAAAAAAACATCCAGGGACCTATAAATACTATTCTTATAAGAAAAACAACATGATATGGTGGAAATATGCTTGTATTACAAATGATTTTGGTCATAGATTTAAATCGCTAGATAGGCCCATAACGCAGTGAGACCGCGCCGTGTTGTTCCACGGTCGAAGAGAGTGAGGCTCACTAACCTGGAATCAGTGCACATCCAAACACAGTGTTAGCCGGACGTGTTGTAAAGGACGTTTGCGAGCAGTTTAGTGTCACAAAATGCCATCGTGTGCCTTTCTAAAGTGCAACAACAATTTTAGAAACACAAATAAAGCCAGAGGTGTAACATTTCACTCGTAAGTATTGCGATTTGATTTAAAAACTTTTATTTTCCTTCCGCACCGTCTAAAATAACAAATTTAAACGGCGAGTGCACGAAAGAGAAAGTAGTGTTTGCAACTAATGTGGGAGAAAAAGAGATGACACTATTTTCTCAGTACACTTGTTGTGTATAAATTGCACACGTTTTAGACAGACGCGTTTTCGATTTCAGGATATAAATAAGACCTTTATGTTTTCACAGAAGTCAGTGCAATACAATTGTAAACGAAATGGTAATAATAATAATTAGGTTTATTGGCAAAAACACTATTTCTAACTACTTACCGGACCGTACCTTCTATACAAATTGCACAGTTTTTGGACGCCTAGTTGACGCACACATTCAAACATTTTCGATTTCAGGGCATCTAAGTGCATACTTTTTTCAGAAAAGTGTGTGCAATACAACTGCACACGAAATGGTAATAGCAACAGATAAGTACAATGGCAGAAACACGATTTTTTTGACTACTCATTAGTGTGCGTGCGTCGGCATTTTGTTAACGCACACATTCAAAAACAAAGCCACAGTTTTTGGTGTCGGGGCCTATCTAACGATTTAAATCTATGATTTTGGTAGTACGTTTGTATGGGCAAATCATCCGCAGGCCTCTTAAGCTTTAGGTTGCGTTGTCACAATACAAGTTGTACCGACTAATCCGAGTGTATTCGGTCCGAGCAGACTCCGTGTGAACGCGGCATATCTCTACTTTTATATTGAATCTCTTACTTTTACTATTATAATTAAAACATGTTATGGATGTCTAAATATGAGCGAAAGCTATAAAATTTTAAATCGTAGAGATTAGTATACAGTGTGGAAATTAAACTCAGGCCCTGGAGGGAAACTACTTAAAATCCTTAAGCTAGCTCATTTTACTTAAAGGAGACATTCCTTTATTTTTAAAAAGAAACAAATCTGCATTAAAATATTTTTTTAAACTCGCTTGCTTCGCCCGGGACTCGAACCAACTAAAATTTAAAAAAATAAACACTCTTTATTTTATTATACTAATCGGTAGTATTAATATTCAGGATAAAGTTTCTGTAACAAACATTTGGTCTTAAAAATAAAAATAATCGTTAAATCTAACATCAACTTTATTTTACTATCAATTTTGTAACACTTAAATTATTTAACTGATAAATTGTTCGAAATGAGCCCCGTCGTTCCGGCTACACAACATTAGTCGCCGTTGAAATTCATTTCTTGTAGCCTTCAGCAAAGTGTTGTGGTGTATGCCCCTGATAACATTTTCTACCGCAATCCTTAGCTCTTGAACGGTTTCATAGCAAGTTTCATAAACAACATTTTTTACATGACCCCATAAAAAGAAGTCCATGGGCGTCAGGTCTGGACTTCTTGCAGGCCATCTAATCGTGTTGTGTTGGAGAGATAACAGAACTGTTACGTGTCTTTTACTTGTTAAAAGTGAACAGTAACCAAATATTTTTTAGAGAAACTTTATCCTGAATATTAATACTACCGATTAGTATAATAAAATAAAGAGTGTTTATTTTTTTAAATTTTAGTTGGTTCGAGTCCCGGGCGAAGCAAGCGAGTTTAAAAAAATATTTTAATGCAGATTTGTTTCTTTTTAAAAATAAAGGAATGTCTCCTTTAAGTAAAATGAGCTAGCTTAAGGATTTTAAGTAGTTTCCCTCCAGGGCCTGAGTTTAATTTCCACACTGTATATATAGTATATTGAAATTGAAATTGAAAATTCATTTATTCAGACATAATAATCCATTTTGTTAGTAACACGTACAGTCGTGGTCAACTAATTAGGGACTTTCAAGATAGTGAAGAGCAATAACCGGTTATGTACATATAAATATAAAACCATATTGATTTCTCAGCACCTATTATTTGCATAATTTGGTCCGATTATTATGCTATAAATGGCTGTAAATAAAAGAATAAATAAATTGAAAAAAGTATTTAATATCAAAGGTTGAACATGTATTTAAAGGCTAAGACAACCAGCGGAGCCCTGATATAGGCTCAGGCAATCAGAACAGGCCTCCGGCACCGAAAACTGATAAAATCGTGAGTGCTTTTTCCCATGGCCAGTCTCAAGAGAGCGATGCCCGCCACGCCATCTTGCATCCTCTTCTTTTTTCACCGACCGGGCAAGCCAACACAATCAGTTGTCAGTGTCAGTTTTTCCAAAGACTGTCAATGTCATCTTTTGGACAAACAAAACCACGAACAGAGGATGGATTTACATCTCAACGACCCTATGGTATGAGAATAAAACCACTCACCGCTACTTAAAATACACGCCTCGTCTACACGGCCAATGCCTGACAATGAGTCCGTCCACGGACGACGCTATAGTGTAACGCATACAGCCTTTGGCTACCACGCCAAAAAACGCTGTCGGCTAGTTGTTGGCCACCTCAACCGCACTACAGAAGACTGATACAGTTGTTGGCTGCCTTACGATACTTAGCCACTTTCACAACACTATAGCCATCTCCTTTCCAGATTGCAAGCCCGGAGGAATAGTCAGTCATCGCTTCGGCTTCGCCACACTCCCAGCCCTGAGAAATAGCCTCGTTGTGAACAACCCCGGCAATTAGCCGATTATGCCTTGTTTGTTTACTTTAGTACTATACTTATAAATCTGTGTGTTTGTTGTTGTAGATGAAGATACACACTCCCGGCTTATTTACGCTCCATGTACTTACTACAGCACCCAAATAAAAAGAGGAAGACATCGCCATAACGCCATAGACTCGCTCGTCCAACCTGACATCATTCTTCTTGCTATGATCAATGCGCACACCAGGCAGACGCAAGCCGACACTGCAGCACGGACGCTCCGCCACCCCTACCAACCAACCGCACACATTACTCGCTTCAGCCGCGATCTGTCGAAAACACATCATCAACATGCAATAACCATTGGTACTCCAGCCAATTATACAAAGCTGTCCACAAACGTGTTTTTTTTTAAGAACAGCCCGATTATGGGCACCTGCACACTACACACCGACTTCCAGCGTCTTAGCAGGTACATACTCTAGGTACGTCCTACTACCACCTGATCAACCATTTGCTAGTAACCGACCACAGATGAGATCCACGGTGGCACCACCAGAGAGATGAGGGGACCCAAACCAGAAACACTCTGCTTGACCACAACACATGTCAACACCAATTTCATCAAGCAAGACACATGAAACTAGATCATAGAACAACAGACTCACAAGATGCAACCATATTCCACAAAACAACATCTGATCACCATTTAGAGACTACACAACATTTAGCTAGACGACTCAGACCACGACTAGAGAACCAATCTTGAATGAACTCAAGACACTCACCAGCTCTTACAAGCAACACCGTATGCCTGTAGAACTCATATTGAGACACCGTACTCAATATGCCCACACATGTCCTCTCAGATGGCCACCATGCGCATCCGGGACCAGTCTTGGGTGTAGGAACCCAAGACTATCTCACCAGCTCTTACAAGCAACACCGTATGCCTGTAGAACTCATATTGAGACACCGTACTCAATATGCCCACACGCGTCCTCTCAGATGGCCAACGTGCACACCAAGGACCAATCTTATCTTGGATGTAGGAACCCAAGACTCTCTCACCAGCTCTTACAAGCAACACCGTATGCCTGTAGAACTCATATTGAGACACCGTACTCAATATGCCCACACACGTCCTCTCAGATGGCCACCGTGGCCAACAAGGACCAATCTTGGGTGTAGTAACCCAAGATGCTCACACTAGCTATGCCAAGCAGCACCATAATCAAATAACGACACAAAGACCTCACCTTCCAGCAAAAACAGCGAAACAGAAACAAAGATCAGAACCGAACAATATCATCCTTGAAGGACTGATGCTACATGAACAAGTACTAACAACAAAATATATCAGCAGACTACAACAGAAATAACACAAAGTAGGAAAGCAAACGACATGATAAAGAGTAACACAAGATTTACACATAGCATGTGGATCAGTGTTTGTTTAGTGATCTGATCATGGAATTATTAAAATAGAACACATCTTAGCACCCATACTTACTTCATAACATGTATCAAGTTTAATCAAGTCTTGTCTTTGTAACATGTGTGAACAGATACATGAACAGAACAACAAAATGCAAAACAATATTCAGGTTTTATAATTTTATCAACAGTAAACTAATTTTATTGTTTTACTTTCTTTTTTTCAATAAACATACACTTACTTTGGAATTGAAACAAATCTGATTTGTGAAGGTGTGACTTATCTTTATAATAAGGCGCCCCTGAATCCCACTCAGTCTATGCTTAGTAGATTCTCTGGCACACACATATTAGGCTCCGTCAATCACTAAATCCCTATGTGTCTCCATGACTGATGTGGTCTGCCAATATGTAGTGTCAGGCATCCTCCACTTCCATTGAACCCTGAAAACAATAATTCACAAGAAAACATTGCAACAGATGGGAAGGTTGTGTCATTGACAAGACATCGGCTATAATTATTAGCACTATGGGACATATTTACACCGGCTATGCTTTATCATTGGGCAACGCTACTCGATTAGCTTTGATTAGCCACCTATGTTGACAAAAGAAATTTGTTTAGTTTCTTTCTTAAGATTCTTTAAAATCAATCAAATGTATGGTCACATTACAATAAACCAACTTAAAACCTAAACTGCTTGCCTAGTAACCATACTAGCATTAGTATTTACAAATCATTCCATTAGAAGTATTCACAAAACCAACAATTTTAGCATGAAACGATCAGACCTTACCAGCACCTCTATTACATTACAAACCAATTGCATTTCTGAACATCCATAGCACTTGTTAATCTCATTCTCATAGGATAGTAGAAGGAACTGACAATAATCACGTAACGTAACTTGGTAACTGGCGCAGAACTCCTGTTGTAAAAAGTCGCGTGTGGATGTGCGAGTCAGACTTTTCCTAGTATCATTCGAGGTAAACCATCAATGGGCGTGAAGACAGGGTTACATCCCACTTCTGATAAAGGCTAAGACAACCAGCGGAGCCCTGATATAGGCTCAGGCAATCAGAACAGGCCTCCGGCACCGAAAACTGATAAAATCGTGAGTGCTTTTTCCCATGGCCAGTCTCAAGAGAGCGATGCCCGCCACGCCATCTTGCATCCTCTTCTTTTTTCACCGACCGGGCAAGCCAACACAATCAGTTGTCAGTGTCAGTTTTTCCAAAGACTGTCAATGTCATCTTTTGGACAAACAAAACCACGAACAGAGGATGGATTTACATCTCAACGACCCTATGGTATGAGAATAAAACCACTCACCGCTACTTAAAATACACGCCTCGTCTACATATTCAATTTTAAGGTATAATTCTGTAGCTGGACATTTAATTAAGGACAGTAAACTATAATGAAAAATAGAGTTAAACAAAACTAATAATCTGCAGTATTATAATATCTTTAACAGCTCCATTTTATTGCGTGTAAAATCAGTACCCAGTAGCAAAACCTTTGTTAGTAATTACCGCTTGACACCGATGTGGCATAGACATTATCAGTTTCTGGCATGTTTCGACAGGAATGTTTGCCCATGCCTCACAAAAAGCTTCATTAAGTTCATCTAAAGTTGTGGTACGATAAGTGGCAACTTTTTTCTTGATTTCGTGCCAAAGGTGCTCGATTGGGTTAAGGTCCGGGCTATTTGCTGGCCAATTTAACACCGATACTGACTGACTGGTAAGAAACGACTTGACTGAACGGGCGGTATGTTTCGGGTCGTTATCATGCTGAAACGTCCATATAATAGGGAGATGCTCCTCAGCATAGGGAAGCATCGTTTCCTCCAATATTGCCTTGTATTGATGTTGGTCTAAGTTACCCTGAACTTTCCTCACAGGTCCCACTCCACGTCCAGAAAATGAACCCCACATTTTAATGTTTCCACCGCCATGTTTCACCTGCTTTTTTGTGAATCTTGGATTCATTTCCGCTTTTACTGGACGCCGTACGTATTGCCTTCCATCTGAAGAAATCAAATTAACCTTGGACTCGTCAGAGAATAATACATGTTGCCATTGGGCGTAGGTCCAATGTCCATATTTACGTGCAAACGCCAAACGAGCATTTCTATGTTCTTTCTTCAACAACGGTACTTTGCGAGCCACTCTTCCGAACAACCCTGCTTCTACCAGACGTCGTCGAACGGTCTTCGCTGAGACACCAGCTCTTTCGTCTGTCCCAAATACTTCGTGTTTAATTACAATAGAGCCTAGAAACGGATCTTTCTTAGCTAACCTGGTTATCATTCTATCTTCTTGCGGAGTTGTTTTTCTCGATCTTTTTGTTTTGGGCACATTTAAAGTTGTGTTATTGCGTCTGACATGTTGCACTGCATTGTATACCATAGTTTTTGAACAATTTAAATGTTCTGCTATCCTTCGGTATGGCCAACCATGCTCGACAACAAACTTCATGATAATTTTTCGTAGTGTTGGATCGCAACTTTTATTTTTGCCCATTTTTCTTCAAAATATTTTTCAAAACTTAAAATAAAAATCGGGATTGCCGCCAAAACTACCACGAAACAATAAGAGAAGAAGTAAAAAAGTATTGAGATTCAAACTTTGAAAATAGAACGCAATATCTCAGTGTCCCTAATTAAATGGCCAGCCAGCAATATTTGAACAAATAGCACTATGATAATCTATCAGCTATACTGTAAAGAGGTTTAATGTTTAAGAAGTTGTTTTTGTTTGTATAATCGGGCACATCAATGACTAATTATACTTACATGTAAAAGATATGGAATATTTTTAAGACTCGTTGAAAAAAATAAAAAAAAATCACAATTTGGCCTAACTAGAGATTGTCCCTAATTAGTTGACCACGACTGTATATATAAAAAAAAATTGAGAATGGTTAGTAACACGATTACAAACAAATAGATCAATCAATAGATAACAATAATAATTTCAATTATGATGTCATGAAAATTTAAAATGTCAACTGTTATTGGGTTACTAGTGGGGCGAGTGGCCGATGGTGATTTACAACCCAGCGACTTATGATGCCAGAATTGAAACTATAGCTATCAGTTACAATTGCAAGTAAGCTGTGGGTACTGGCGCAGGTGCGGCGCATGAGTGACGCGATCCTTTTGCGAACAATTGAGATCGTGTCATCAACATGTGCATCTGCAAACATTCCTGATGCGCTACAGAACCGCGGCAGACCCATCAGCATCCTGAACCCATTATTATACATCACCCGCAGTGCGCTGTAGGCCCTCTGCGTATATCGTACCCATAGGCTGCACGTATAAAAGTTTTGACAAAATGCCATAAACAAAGTCAACTTGACTGATTAGTCAGTCTGTAAAAAATATATTTAGACTTTTGAGTGAGTTCATAAAGTGTAAGCATTAACCCCATTTTTCTTAATGGTCTGCTAAGTACATATCTAATTCTTACTCTAAATTTTTAAAACTATCATGGTTATTAACATTAAAGTCATTTATAACGGGATATTTACCATGATTCAATTTATAAATCATTTTTTTTATTTTATAAAAGGAATATTGGATAACTCACAATCGAATCATGGTAAATATCCCGTTATAAATTACTTTAATTCTCACTCTGTCTGTCCTCTTGTATTGTCATAAGTCAGAGGGAGAAATGACACTGGGTTAGCAACTGCTTTAAGCTAGCATTCCATTATGAATATCGGGGTTAGTCTTTTAAAGTTGCGCGTCCATTGCATCGGAGTTGACACGTACGGAGCGTAAAGCTCTGCGTACATTAAACCAATACCGTTATCGCACAACACAAAACTGTGATATATGGACAACTCGTTATCTTCAGATAAATTTTACATTTGACCGAATTGCTTCCAACAAGCGTAAAATTCGCGGGCTGTTCGTCATCTGATTCCGTCAATATAAAATGTATCTAACCCCCGAATACTCAAACGCAACTACATTTAAACTCGTCTCAAGTTGTGGTTTTTGACATATATTTAATGAAAATGTGTCACAAAATCGTCAATTGAGACGTGCTTAAAAACCTGAGATGTGTTTGAGTATTGGGGGGTAAGTGTTAAGAGTTAAAGCTCAGGTATTTGAATGCTTTTTTGCAGTAGATACGTTTCACCGAGGTTTGTGCTTCAATACAAATTCAAGTTAGCTTGATACGCTCTGATGCAGTGGACGCGCAACTTAGTAGCTTCTGGCGCTTGTTCTGTTTGTTGTTATCTATATAAGTTTACTACATCTACTTAAGTTTACTTAGTGGTTAGTTATGCACCGTCCACGCATTTATTTTCATTAGACTGAATGAAATAATGCAATATGTCATACTCTGATTTTTCGTGAATAGAGATCTAATGTATCGACTCGAAAAATATCGGGACTAACGAAAGGACAGCTGATTGCATCAGTACGAATATTTGTATTATTTAATTAAGTCAGAGAAAATAAATGCGTGGACGTTGTTACATAGATATAAGTTCTTAAGGTGGGATGGAACCTCTAAGCTCTATACAAACGTACTTTTCGATTCATTTGGAAACTACGTCCCCGATTTTAATGAAATTTTGCATAATTGGAAAAGAAATAGCTATGTTTGTATGTGTCAGTTTCTCAAAATACATTATCATTATAAAGTGAGAGCGAAAATCCATTTTTATCCATTTTCAAGCGATTTTATAACTTTCTCTCTCATTTATAATTATGACTATGTATTTTGAAAAACCGAAAAGATACAAACAGCTATATTATTCATTTCCGATTATGTATGCAAAATTTCAATAAAATCGGAGACGTAGTTTCCAAATGAATCAAAAAGTACGTTTGTATGAGAGCTTAGAGGTTCCCTCTCACCTTGAGTTTTTTTTAGGTTTAAGTTATTATTTATAGACATAAGTTCTTTGTTAACATTAGATATTTTTAAGAGTTGATTGTTAAAGTTTTACATAATCAGTTGTTGTTTTCGTATTACATTGTATTTTTTTTATGTTAAGGCTACCTGTCCACTGGAGCGGAGCGGAGAAGAAGAGCGGAGCTATGCCAATATAACAAATGGTATTGCATAAAATCTCCGCTCCGCTTCAGAGGACAGAGATTTGCAAACTAGTTTAGAAAATCATACAAAAAGGAAGCGGAGCGGAGTTCATGCAAAAGAGGGGACCTCCGAATCAATGGACAGACGCAGACCACAACTCCGCTCCAAATTACTTTCTCGCTCCGCTCCACTGCCTCGCTCATTGACGCGGAGTAAGGAAGCGGGGCGACGATTTTAAGGTGGTTCGACACGAGTTGGCGCGAGATTAAATTTTTTCGAGGTTTTAATTTGTTTCTGCATTCTACAAGCAATAAAACTAAGAGAAAATTAATTCGCCGTATATCGGTGCCAACCAGCGTCGAAACTTAAGCAATTCAATTGGGTCCCCTGAAACAGAAAGATGATTTTAAACAATTTAATATTGTACAATACAAAATTCGTTATTGAACACAACAAAATAAAGCTTCCTGTGCTTTATTTTACATAGACATAAACATTATACATATAAAGCACAATGGGCGGCCTTATCGCTTAGAAGCGATTTATTCCAGCCAACCTTTGGATGAACCTCCGCTCCGCGTCGATGGACAGGCAGCTTGTGAGTCAAATGTAAACGTATCGTTATGTAAACGCATTTAATCTTTAAAATGTATAACCTGTGGATTAAATACATGCTTACCTATTAAACGTGTATTACTTTTGATGAATAAGAAATGGTTTTTTATTTACAACCTTTCAATAATAGTACTAGTGAAAGAAAATTACAATCAAATAATTAAAACTAGTATTTGCACAACCGTGGTGGCTTAGAATTTGCTTCACCCTAAGAGAGATGTCACACGGGCGCTGTCGCTGCGCTGCGTCGCCGCTGCGAAGTCGCAGTGTTGACGCTCCGTAGTTCTACATACAAATCTGACCGACATGCCACACGGTGCATTGAAACAACGACGTGCATCGAAACAAACAACACACGCGCAGCCCACAAGGAGTGAGGGAGACGAGGCGGGAAGGGGGGCTGCGGTGCGACGACGCAGGACAGCGCAGTATTGTTTAGAATATCGAAGCTGTTGCGACGTCATCGCAGCGCTCGTGTGGCACTCATTGCGTTGGAGTCACTGCGTTGCGTCGTCGCAGCGCTCGTGTGGCACTCATTGCGTTAGAGTCACTACGTTGCGTCGTCGCAGCGCTCGTGTGGCACTCATTGCGTTGGAGTCACTGCGTTGCGTCGTCGCAGCGCTCGTGTGGCACTCATTGCGTTGGAGTCACTGCGTTGCGTCGTCGCAGCGCTCGTGTTTCACTCATTGCGTTGGAGTCACTGCGTTGCGTCGTCGCAGCGCTCGTGTGGCACTCATTGCGTTGGAGTCACTGCGTTGCGTCGTCGTCGCAGCGCTCGTGTGGCACTCATTGCGTTGAAGTCACTGCGTTGCGTCGTCGCAGCGCTCGTGTGGCACTCATTTGCGTTGAAGTCACTGCGTTGCGGCGTCGCAGCGCTCGTGTGACACTCGTTGCGTTGGAGTCACTGCGTTGTGTCGTCGCAGCGCTCGTGTGGCACTCATTGCGTTGAAGTCACTGCGTTACGTGCGTCGTCGCAGCGCTCGTGTGGACACTCATTGCGTTGAAGTCACTGCGTTGCGTCGTCGCAGCGCTCGTGTGACACTCATTGCGTTGGAGTCACTACGTTGCGACGTCGCAGCGCAGCGGTAGCGCCCGTGTGGCATCTCTCTAACTCTTCCCGTGGGTGTCGTAAGTAGGTGACTAAGGGACATACACCGGGGGGCGGGCAGCAGCGCTTCTTGCAGAGTAGATCTACCACCGAACTGCGATCCCTAATCCGCACACCCAGCGTGGGGATTATGGGTATTTCCCCCAAGAGAAAAAATCGGGCTCCCCCTGATTTTTTCTCTTGCCTTTTTTCGCCTGCGTCCAGCAGTGGACCATTATAGGCTGCTGTTGAGGTAAGGTTTGAAGTAGTATTTGCAATTGAAACAATGGAGCTAACTGCAGACTGTTGCAAACGATCTAGGGGTAGCTATTAATAATAATGTGATTCAAAAGCATATAAAACCTATTTTTATAGTTCAATTCTTTTTATGTTTGTTGCAAAACCTTACTTCGCCATGCAATCAACCAGTTATGCAGAGATTATTTTAACAATATTGTGTTTTCTGATAAACGGTTTGTAAAATATTTATTGTTGAGCTCCTGAGGGTGCAATGCGCGCCATTTTGTGAAAATTATAGGCATAGAATGTATCGAAGATAACATTACACAAAATTTAGAATTTGTATTGTGGAAACAAAATTGTGATGCAATTGCGGCTGCCGTGACGCGAGATGAGGAATCAAACAAATTACGAGAAACTTGGGTCCTTAGATAGGTAGATTTCGAGTTTAACGCATTCACTGCTGTGCGACCCGCAAGGGCACGCCACCTCTACACGGAGCCGGTATACGGCTTGTGCGTCTTGGGCCGTGAAAGTGTTCATAAAATGGCGATACCAAAGCACAAAAAACAAGTTTTTATGTAGTTAGAGTTTTTTTTCTGTTAGTACTGAGATCTAGGCGTAGATTGTCAACTGGTTTCCAAATAAATCGGAAAGTACGTTTGTATGGGAGTGTATGTGGAATGTAAATATTAGGTGTAATTATTATCTTGCTGTTAAATAAATGTACTACTTAACATATAAAACAACAAAAAAAAAAGAAAGAGTATATTTTTTCGGTACATATATAATATAGTTACATGATGTAAGTATAAAAAAATCTAAAACCATATAATACCCTACTCAAGTAAGAAAAGCCATGCCTAACTAGTAATATCCTAACCTTGTGATTATTTTTCATCTTCTTATCTTTGATGGTCATGCAATCGTGACAAAATTATAAATTCGATGTTAATTTTGCACTGAATCGTTTAAATTAAATTACAGATTATTGTAGTCTTTAACCTAGAAATTTTACACGAGTTCTTAATCAAGGATGTACCTACTGGTATTATAGCTAACATTTTTTTTATTGTTCTAACTTTTGCCTCAGATCTAAGATTTGGCTTTGGTCTCTAGTCTTGTTTGGGACGCACAACGGACAGGGGTCACTTTTAAGGACAACATCGCACCCTAAACGCTTAACCGTCTCCGTTCCGTCAAGGGTAAAAAATAAAAGAAATAAGGTTTCCGCGAAGAAAACGATCCATGAAATTATTTTAATCAGGGAGATAGGTGCCGTATATAATGTAGGTAATCCTCTTGACTGTTGACGCACCTTTAAAAGGTCGATTCAAAAAACGCGCATCTGTTTAGCAGCCTTAGAAGGCGCCCGGCTTGGCACTTTGTAAATTGAAATCTTTGACCCTTTTATCTCGCTCTAACTCTAATGAAGTGTAGTAACAATGACAAGGATGAACATATAATCACGTTTCAACTTTAAAAACCGCAGTCTAGAAGGAAAAACTTGTTAATGTTCAGTTTGTGTGTGGCGTGTCCCGCGGTGAAAAGTTCGTGATGGAAGTGAAAGTTTTACTATAGATGTTTGTGTGAAAGGACGTGAAATTGATTATAATTGTTATAAATACTAATACATAATATGGATGGGTAAGTGATTTACAGTTTCTAATAAGTATTTAGTACTTAGTATTGAAAAAATGATTAAGTTTGTCATGCATGGTTACTCGTGTTGGCCGTCAATGCTAAACATTTTCATGTGTTCTGTTAAAAAAATATACTGGTGGTAGTTATTTAGTGTTTGGAATATCTAAAAAAATCATTATTTTATTCATATTAACTATTAAATTTGTCTAAATTTGATTCTAACTTGTGAAACATTGAAACAAAAACATACGCAACGCAAGTCGGCCTTTTGCAGGTCGACCGACAGACTCGCATTTTGTTTCAAGGCCACCGAGTCGGCCATTTTTTCTGTAGTTTGGATTAGTATGGATATGAAATACGAATCATCATCATCATCAATTTTTCTATTTTTGGTGCATGTTTTTGTTTGATTTTATTTAATTTAATTTGTTTTATCCAAATTAACAAAGAAAATTACAATCAAATAATAGAAACAAATTAGAACTAGTATTTACATACAATTGAGCCAACTGCAGACTGTTGCAAACAATCTACAGGTAGCTCAACTGAATCACTAAATCAAACATCTAAATCACTCATTCATGTTATAAAGATTTTGAAAATTTAAAAATTTATCACTGGTGGTCATATCCATACTAACTTATCATGTACCTGACCATACTTGGACTCTTTGGACTGATTTTTGATGTTTTTGATCTGAATTTCTAAAATGTTTTTGTATTGTATGTAACTAGTATGTTTTTTTTGTTTTTTAGTTAGCAAATATCAATAGTTAGTCGAATTACTAAAAAATTTTAACTAAATCCGCCGAGTTCATACTCTGTGATCGATAGATCCGAGTTGATGTTTTTAGTGCTTATTTTTAGATACATGTTTAGATAGCCAATTCTCACAAAATTATCATTAAACCCAGATAAACATTCGTTTTTTATTGTGTACGTAAACTAAAGTTTTGTTTTTGTTATTATTCTAAGCCACAGAGGGTCAAGTGGTTGCAGTATCGGAGTATTAACCTAACGTATTTTTAACCCGCGCAGCAGGTAGCCGAAAATATACATGTGTTTTAAATAGCTTGTCATGTAAAAAAATGTATTGAGAGTTGTGTTTTTTTTAGTTATTACGGTTGTAGAATGTATGTAGAAGTAAATAAAAATTGTTTTCCTTCAAATCATTCTATTATTTTTGAATTATCATGACTTTTACTGAATAAAGTGTCAAAATTTCACTCATCCCAATTTCAAATCAGATTTAACAATATATTTTATGTAAAATCGAAACTTATTGGTATGCCATCGGTTAGTATAATTCAATACAATTACAACGATATATTTATATAAATAGCTATAGTAACAAATTTTTGAAATATCGGCATTTTAATATGACGCGCCGATTTTTCGCCGTGACAGAGTACGTCACCGTGACAGTTGCGCATTATTGCGAAAAATGGCCGCGACGCACAAGAGGGATACGGATTATTGATTATTTGAAATAAATAGGCAGTTGCTAGTATAATGTGTTTATACTTACTATTATAGACGACCTCTGTAACGCGGTGGTGGCGAAGGTCTGCCTGCGTCGCAGGAGGTTGCGGGTTCGATTCCCGCCTCGGGACGAATGTGTGTACGATCTGCAGACATTTGTTCAGGGTGTCGGTGTATTCAACTGTGTATACAATACACAGTTGAAGTTGAGTTATCTAGTACAGTACCCATAAAACAAGCTCTGCTTAGCTTGGGGCTAGATAATGCTGTGTTAATTGTCCAGCATTATTGATATTTTATTTATTATTATGCTTTCTTTTTTTCAGGAACCGTATCAAAGATACCTCCAAAAAGCGTAAACTTGGCAATCGAAACGTCCTTCCTAATAGAACCCCAAGATTTAAAACAAAATTTCTCTGGCTTAAGAAACCTACAAAGTTTCCTAGACAAAATACAAAATCAACTAAACCCAAACGGGGATCGACCTGTCTTCAGATCCAGAAAAAGTGATCAGTCTAAACCTTCCAACTTTGACCTCCCCGAGTTCGTCCAAGAACTTGGAGTCCTACTACTAAACTACGAAGAAGAAGATGTCAGAAACTTGACATTAGCACTGAAAGAAACTGTGGGATGGAGGTCAAAAGATCCAAAATTTACCGAAATCTTTGGAAATGATAGACTAAGAACAATGATAACCAACAAGACCAATGAATTAGCCAACGCCGATCCTCTAAGAATAAAAGTAGATATATCCAAATATATAACAAGAAAAGTCACGGAAAAGACCCCGGTTTCTAACTTCATTCGAAGACTTGGCAGATTGTTAAACTATAACGCAAATCTGAAGAGTTTACTTGACAATTTCGATAAAGCACAAGAAACAAAGATATTTACGAAGCCTGTACAAAACGCGTTTAGATATTTCTTTTATCAGTGGGATAAAATGGATTATTTCTCAAAAATAAAGGTAGCGAAACTGCTGTCCAAGCTATCTGGTGAAAGTAAAAAAGATTTCACGTTACCAAAAAGGAGAAATAATAGAAGAACTTTTATCAATGAGTCAATAGATTTGTCGGAGAGTTTACCAGAAATCGGGAATTTTTCTGATAACAGCATCAACGTTGAAACGGTTTTGGAACTCAACAGAAACGTTCAATTCGCTGTGTCTTCGAATTTTGATAGAAATAGAATCGAAAACGGCGGTTCTAAAAAAAACAGCGTTAAAAAGAACGCAGGGCTAATGACAGAGACAGTTACCATTATACATTAACTCGAGATAAACGTATTCTTTAATACAAGTGATTTTTATTTATATTAAATGACTTTGTTTCATAAGGAATATAAATTACTAGCAGCGCCTCGCTGTTTCATCCGCGTAGTTCCCGTTCCCGTGGCAATTCCGGGATGAAATATCATCATCATCATCAGCCTATACCAGTCCACTGCTGGACATACTAGGCCTCCCCTAATGAGCGCCATAGCGCCCTGTCTTCAGCTTGCCGCATCCAGCATCTGCCAGCAGTCTTTCGCAAATCGTCATCCCACCTGGTCGGAGGGCGTCCTACACTACGTTTGCCGAGTCGCGGTCTCCACTCAAGAACACGTTAAAAAAAAAAAGAAAAAAAAAACAAAGAAAATGATGAAATATTGCCTATGTGCTATTCGAGACTATAATCTATCTCCAGATCCGTTCAGCCGTTCTGGTGTGATTGAGCAACAAACATCCATCTATCCATCCAGCCACCTAATCCATCCATCCATCTTTTGGTTTTGCATTTATAAAATTAGTGTGATAAATTAATAGAAATAATTCAATAGAACAATAGTTAGATACCCAAAATAATTAATGCTGGTCAATTCACACAGCATCATCTAGCCCCAAGCTAAGCAGAGCTTGTGTTAAGGGTATTAGATAACTGCGAAAAATGGCCCAAAAATTTATATTTCGGCAGGATATGGCCGAGTGCGCTTTAACCAACAGCAATGAGATCAAACACGTGCCGCGGTTAGGCGCGAGTTCGAATCCTGCCGTAATCGAAAATTTTTGGGACATTATTTGATTTTCGTCGGAAATTTCTTTATTGTCGACTAGATAATTGAAATACTTAACGGAATACATTACATGGATAGATATTTATTATTATTGGTAATGTACATATAGAAAATATCCAGAACAACAGGAAAAAATGTTTGCAGGCCGTACAAACTTTTGTGCCGTCGGTCTGCATATGTGGCATGCACGCATGCATGTCGATGTGGCACTCTGGGCTAAAAGGTCCGCATGCGAATGCGGACCTTTTAGCCCAGAGTTTTAGCCACATTGGTCGTTAGATTAATCTTTTTAGTTAAGTAGGCAAAATTAAATTACCTGCTTAGTTAACAAACATAACCTCCTTTAGCGCAGTGAGGTAAAAAGTAAACAAGGGACAATCAGCCGTTAAATAGTTCCAAGTAAATAATCTGACGCAAATCTGAGGGCGATCTGCATAATACTAATATAAATTCAGTTTTTGGGGTTCCGTAGTCAACAGGGAAATCCTTACTATAGTTCTCCATGTCCGTCAGTCCATTTGCAGCTTAACTCAGAGACCATTAGTAAGTACTTAGGTACCTAATTCCACCATGTAGGTCACCACTGGTGGTTTATGGGAAATTTTTTGTTCCCAGTGGCCACTGCCAACACCGTCTCAGGCACCCCTGATGGCCATTTAGAAAAAAGTATCCCAATAGCGACCACCTAAAAAGTATCGCAGTTTACGAATTCATTACGGATCTAAGCGGGTCAAAGAAACGAATAAAAAACAATGATGAAACGTTGGTGTTGCCAACACAAATAAGGTTCGTAGTTAACCCGCTTTCATCCGTAATGAAGACTGTTCTCAATCTCAACAACTTATAATGGTGCACTGCTGGACCCAGGCCTCCACCTGAAAAGCGCCTGATGGGCTTTTATCTCATGGGGGTAAATGGGGTAATGCCCAAAATCATAATAGTGCAGACAAAAAAGTTTTATTTCAAGGTTCTCTCCTATACCTACCTAAAGAGGTCAAATAAAATCTCATCAACTCCATGGTGTCTTGGTGGTGTGCGTTACCCCAGCAGAAAAGTATCTTCTAGAATGAAGTGAATTACATAAATAATTAGTGTGTCATACGGTGTGAATGTGCGTCATGAAAAAAAAATTGTGTATGTCCCCGTTTTGGAATAAAACGCAAAATACGTTTTCAGCTGGGGTAACGTTCTTCCAGCAGGAAGATTCTAAACGAATGGACCTAGACAAAAACTTATATGGTAGATAGCTTATATTTGTGTATGAATGTGCGACTAAAAATAAAATTTGTGGACCTTAAGGTTTTTGAGATATTCAGTTTCCTGCTGGGGTAACGTTTTGCAAAATCTTGTTTCTCGGAAACTATTGAATGTGCATCCACAAAATATACATACACTAGTAGCCCTTGATTAGTGCTTAAGTAAATGTGACATAATAAAATTTACAAAAATATATACAGTTTTTATGTAATCTTGCTTCTTTTTAAAACCTAAAATCTAGCTCTTTAATGTATAGACATACAGATTCATTGTAAACGGTTTTGGGTTTTTGTTGTTATTCTTTATAACCATAAAAAGTTTGCGCATGCGCATCTGAGACCACACCAGAAACTCAGCACGAATTTCTGGTGTGGTCTCTGATGGATGACGTAGCTATAAAGTCTCCCAAATTGAAATTTGAATGGGCTGGTCTCCGAATGTGCGAAGATAGCCTGGAAGTCCGGGCGGAGATGGAAAGATGAACTGGACGCCTACAACAAAGGGTGGCCACAACTGGCCGACAAAAGAGAAGAATAGAAGGTGGAACGGAAGGCTCGCGATGGGATCATACATACAGGTTCTTCGTGATAATTATTATTATTGATGATATCGTAGATATCGTTGAATAGCTCGGTTAATATTGAGGATATGAAACGGGATATTTACCATGATTCGATTTTTGAGTTTTCCAATATTTCGGCACAGTTTCATGCGCCATGATCACGGAAGAACAGTTCTTCCGTGATCATGGCGCATGAAACTGTGCCGAAATCTTGGAAAACTCAAAAATCGAATCATGGTAAATATCCCGTTTTAAATGACTTTAATGTTAATAGCCATGATAGTTTTAAAAGTTTTATTGTGGATATGGTTGTGGGAAAACTATTTTTAGAAATAAAGAAAATAATTTAAAAATAATTTTCTAAATCTACTAGGTACCTTACCTACACAAAACAATATACCTACACAAAATTAAACCTCAGCTTTGCTGATTATATTGTGCGCATATTCGATTGAAGGTCTGAAGTTTATTATCAAAGAACATTACAATCAAATAATAGAAACAAATAAGAACTAGTATTTACAAAATAGAAACAATTGCGCAAACTGCAGACTGTTGCAAACAATCTACAGCTCAACTGATCCATATAATACCAGTCGCGCGCGTGCCCAAGACACTGGCTGCATTGCCCCGCTGTATTGCAATGCTGATGCGCTGTGCCAGATACTCACCAGCTCTCGGGTCACGCGTCGATTCGACTAATAATGTTAGCGAAATAGAGTGTACATTTTTGAGAGTCAACTGTCCCCCTGTCAGCTTAAAGTTAGTTTTTGGTAATGCGAAGAAAATCCCAGTAGTCGTATATATATAGAACTTAAAAAGGAAACTATCACAGTTTAGTATGCTTTAGGTTGATAACAAGTTATAAACAATCAACTGAAAAAAAATGTCTTCCTATTTTTATAAGGAAAATATAAAATAAAATCCATTGAAAATGACTCAGATGAACTTGTTAGTTTGTTTAAAACAGATGCCCAAACTTGAGGTGAACCGCGGAACTACGAAACCCTACACTGCGCGTGGCCAGTGGACACGACACGCGCTTGACCGGTTTTTGCATTTTACAGACCCAACAGGAAAATGCTACAGGGCTGTCGGTCGTCGTCCTGGTCAGTACAACTTTATTCTCTGAGCCGGTTGCCCTTCTGTGGTTTTGAATAATGTGTTAAAAAATATTACAGGTACCTACCTAATTGTATATACATAAAATTATTTAAATAAATAATAAAAGCTACCCATACATAGTCTATAGTTAGCTCAATAGTTTCAATTGTAAATATTAATAGCTCTAATTATTTGTTTCTTTTCTTTTATTAAATAATAAAAACAGGTTTAAAAATAGTGTTGTAAATAAACCGTGTTTTTTAAACGAGACAGTATGGGATCACCTTATCCAGAGGAAGAAGGTACTTACACTTTTTTTAACCCATCTTTAGGCTTAGCATGTGGTTTCTTGTCATGGGTAGAATGTAACAAAAATAATAAAGGTACCGGTTAGAAATTTTGCTATTTAATTCAGACTGTGAAATATCCGCCTTTTTTAAATATTTCAAAAAGTAACCTATAGAAATTTCAAACAACTATTTTCAAATGTACAAACCATAAGTTCGATAAATAAGATTCACCAAAACATCTGATACACCCTTATAAGATGTCTATCATCATCATCATCACCCTATACAAGTCCACAGCTGCTGGACATAGGCCTCCCCTAACTCGCGCCATAGTCTTCAGCTTGCCGCATGCGGCATCTGCCAGCAGTCTTTCGCAAATCGTCATCCCACCTGGTCGGAGGGCGTCCTACACTACGTCGTAAGATGTCTTTACGAAGATGGAATAGCCTCTGTTCGAACCGACGAAATATTGTCCGAACATTTTCATCCAAGTGCAGGCGTTCGGCAAGGGTATTGTTGTTCCACTGCAATATTTTCGAGATAAAGAAGATGGAGGATAAGGAAGGTGGAGGCTGCAGTTTAGATAAGCTGTAATCGTAAATCATTCGCACTATTTTCGCGACGCTAATTTATTTTATGAAAGTTTGTCAAATAGCAGCTCTTTTTCGTAATAAAACATTCTTGGTATAAAATAATTTTAGTCGAGCGTGAGTAGTGCCTAGCGTCCAAAAATGATATAAATCGGTCTATTTTTGTCAATCGTCTCCTTTCCATCTGATTTAAAAATTCTGAGCAGCGCAGAAGTTTGTCAAGTTTCATAAAGTGCAAATTGATAGGTATGGATGTAGATACGTACCTACCTAAGTTTATATTTTTTACCTTAAAACCGGTTGCTCATGCAGAATGCAGTAAGCCAATCTTGTTTTAATTTATCGAACCTGACCGAAGGGTCTAAACTAAACCCAAACTGAATCCGATGTTGATGACAACTGAATAATAAATAAATAATGCTGGACAATTCACACAGCATTATCTAGCCCCAAGCTAAGCAGAGCTTGTGTTATGGGTACTAGATAACTGATAAGTATAGGTACATAATATAATATAATACATAGAGAGATATTTTTTATTATACATAGAAAACGACCAGACCGGAACAAGTGTCTGCAGATCGTACACACATTTGTCCCGAGGCGGGAATCGAACCCGCAACCTCCTGCGTCGCAGGCAGGCCTTCGCCCACCACGCCACATATGTAGGTTAGTTAACGTTCACCTATGTAACCTTTGTTTTTAAGGAATGGAATATCAATACACACCTGTGAAATCGGTTCCAGAAAATGACAGCAAACCTTGGAAATATCTGCTACGTCAGGCGAGTATTAATTACTAAGAGCCTACCCGTTGCGCGCAGCCAAAGCTGAGACCTGTCAGATGCTAGTAGAGGGGATTTTGCGCAGGGTATACTGGCGCTCAAATCCTTATCTATATATATATAAGATCCCATCCCTACCCGCTCGCCTCGCATACCGCCAAAATGGCCTGCGAACTATCTACTGTGCGTGCAGGTAAACTACGTGATCCGTCAAGTCTCATCTTTGGCTGCGCGCATTATACCCATTCCACTCGTCCAATATCTTTGTCCAATGTAATACATTTGATCAAAGAAATTGGATTACTTCATCCAATTCACTAGCAACACTGATCACAGTTTTAGACACTAGTTTCGCACGCGTTGTTTCTACTAAAACGTTACAAGGCTATTTCCCGGGGAAACTGAAATTCAGTAGATTAAAAAGTAGCTTAAGTTTTATTCCAGTTCAAGAGCTACACCTATGCAAAATTCTCAATAAATACAGAAGTAAAGATCTTGAAAATAAGCATAGTAATCTCGGGTTTTCAAAAAATTATCTGAGCGTCTGGTCGAAGCGACGCGTGACCCGAGAGCTGGTGAGTATCTGGCACAGCGCATCAGCATTGCTATACAGCGGGGCAATGCAGCCAGTGTCTTAGGCACGCTTCCAACTGGTATTGATATGGATCAGCTGAGCTACCTGTAGATTGTTTGCAACAGTTTGCAGATAGCTTAATTGTTTCTATTGTAAATACTAGTTTTAATTTAAATTTGTTATTTGATTGTTATTTTCTTTCTGAATAAAGACAATGTAATTTTATTAAAAAAAAAAGCATAGTAATAGAACTAATTATAAAGAACATTTATATGTTTCGGATTTTTATAATAAAGTCCTAATTAATAGGTATATAATAAGCTAAAACTTGATTTTTGGGCTTGCGTTGCTATGCCCTGTCTCGCTTCTATGAACGCGAAATCCTATGTCTGTGTTTTGACACAGACATAGGATTTCTAGTTTATGAGCCTATACAGGCTCATAAACTAGATTAAAGGATGTAGCAGATCAGAGCGCACTGCAACCGCACAGCACCAGAAATGTGCATTGAAATATGGGCCATTATAAACAAAAAAAGACAGGCGAAAGACTGCTGGCAGATGCTGGATGCGGCAAGCTGAAGACAGGGCGCTATGGCGCGAGTTAGGGGAGGCCTATGTCCAGCAGTGGACTGGTATAGGCTGATGATGATGATGATAAACAAAAAAAGCATAAAAATGTAAACTCTTAACAACACGATCACTGCTAGCGTCGGCGGTGCGACCCGCAGGGGCGCGCCGTCGTCGGTTCACGGACTTGCAGATCACTCTCTGTGTTTTCAGCCATGAAAGTGTTAACCTATTTTTTTGCATTGATCTAAAATGAATATCCTCACCCACAGATGCTAGTATGCTGCACAGCGTGGGTGATCTACTTCCTGTGCGGACTGTCATTTGGGATTCCCACGGTCATGATCCCACAGCTGAGGAAAGAGGCTAATTCTACCGAGGCGGTCAGCGAGGAAATGGCCAGTTGGCTGGGTGAGTATCGGAATATATAAAGGAACAAATTTTCTGGGGACAACGCCCAGCCCAAACCGCTGAAGCTAGAAAGCTGAAATTTGGACGGTAGGTACCTCTTAATACACAAGCTTCCGGTAAGAAGGGATTTTCGGAAATTTTACCCCAAAGGGTTAAGAGGGGGGGGGGGTTTGAAGGTACTTTGGTGTTTTTTGTAACTCTTTAACCAGTGATGATGACCAGATTTGCTTGAAACTTATAGAGAATACTAAAAATATAAAATTATTGAACACGTGTTTTTTAGGATTTTTCAAATATTTCCTAAAAATGGGTTTAATCGGGTTATTAAAGTTTGAGGTTCGTTAGTTTGGCTCTGAATTGAAATGGCTGGAACTTTAAATAATTTAAAGCTACTGAAATTTTCTTTGTAAGTAAGTATATAAAAAACACAATAATTTAAAATCCGTGTTTCAGAAATTTTCAAAAAAACCCATAAAAAAGGGCAAATTGGGGCTTGAAGTTATTGAGATTTTTTTCATCTAAGTATATATGTTATATATAAAACAAAGTCGTGTTAGTTACACCATTTATGAGCTTTATGACATAAGAACGACTGTTCCGATTTTCATGGTTTTTTATTTGTTGGATTTCTCTTTGTCTGAAATAGGATAAGAAGTATTAAAAACATTGGAAAATTGACGAAAAAATAACTACCCGTGCGAAGCCCTAGAGGACCGCTAGTAATACATATTTTACTTCGTACGTATGAGTAATAATCTGATACACTCGCAAATTTCCGGTGGAACCTAGATAACCTATTCTAGGCCATCTGAATTGATGACTGTACAAGGTTCTATATAATATTTGTAGCAAACAATGTCATTCTAATAACGCACGGTGTCGCCAATGGCTCAATCAATTTTTAATTTGTTAATTTTTATTTTAATATTAAGGTTGATCGTTGCGGGTTGGCGCGAAATTCAAATATTTTTGGAGTTAGTAATTTTGTCTGCGTTCCACAAGCAATAAAACTAGCGAAAAAGTAATTCGCCGCAAATCGTAAACCATTTTCCTCATAAAACAAGATTCGCCAAGTGCGAGTGTAACTCGCGCGCCGAGGGTTTCAAACATTTGCCAATTATTTGGTCAATCAATTTTCTGAAATATTTTAAAAAGTATGAAACTTACAGAAATTTCAAAAAGTGTTTTGAAATGGTCAAAACGATACCTTTCATTTGATACCCCACATAGGCAGGTACCCCTCCTTTTGAAAAAAAAATCCCCCCCTTTTTGACCATTTTTCAAAAACTATTGTTATAACAGACTTCTCTATATTTTTCCTGTAAAATATAGATTGATATCTACAAACGCCTAATACATTGTACATGGATCGGTCTGCAATCTTCGGAGCTAGGGGGGGGGAATGGTCAATTTTTCGTCTTTTTTTGAAATATTTCAAAAAGTATGACACTCACAGAAATTTCAAAAAGTGTTTTGAAATGGTCAAAACGATACCTTTCATTTGATACCCCACATAGGTAGGTACCCCCCCTTTTGAAAAAAAATTCCCCCCTTTTTTGACCATTTTTCAAAAACTATTATTATTACAGACTTCTCTATATTTTTCCTGTAAAATATAGATCGATATCTACAAACGCCTAATACATTGTACGTGGATCGGTCTGCAATCTTCGGAGATAGGGGGGGGGGAAAGGTAAATTTTTCGACTATTTTTGAAATATTTCAAAAAGTATGAAACTTACAGATATTTCAAAAAGTGTTTTGAAATGGTCAAAACGATACCTTTCATTTGATACCCCACATAGGCAGGTACCCCTCCTTTTGAAAAAAAATTCCCCCCCTTTTTGACCATTTTTCAAAAACTATTATTATAACAGACTTCTCTATATTTTTCCTGTAAAATATAGATTGATATCTACAAACGCCTAATACATTGTACATGGATCGGTCTGCAATCTTCGGAGCTAGGGGGGGGGGAATGGTCAATTTTTCGTCTTTTTTTGAAATATTTCAAAAAGTATGACACTCACAGAAATTTCAAAAAGTGTTTTGAAATGGTCAAAACGATACCTTTCATTTGATACCCCACATAGGTAGGTACCCCCCCTTTTGAAAAAAAAATCCCCCCTTTTTTGAACATTTTTCAAAAACTATTATTATTACAGACTTCTCTATATTTTTCCTGTAAAATATAGATCGATATCTACAAACGTCTAATACATTGTACGTGGATCGGTCTGCAATCTTCGGAGATAGGGGGGGGGGAAAGGTCAATTTTTCGACTATTTTTGAAATATTTCAAAAAGTATGAAACTTACAGATATTTCAAAAAGTGTTTTGAAATGGTCAAAACGATACCTTTCATTTGATACCCCACATAGGTAGGTACCCCCCCTTTTGAAAAAAAATTCCCCCCCTTTTTGACCATTTTTCAAAAACTATTATTATTACAGACTTCTCTATATTTTTCCTGTAAAATATAGATTGATATCTACAAACGCTTAATACATTGTACATGGATCGGTCTGCAATCTTCGGAGCTAGGGGGGGGGGGGTATGGTCAAATTTTCGACTTTTTTTAAAATATTTCAAAAAGTATGAAATTTACAGAAATTTCAAAAAGTGTTTTGAAATGTACAAAACGATACCTTTCATTTGATACCCCATTTGCCTTCCTAGGTATCTTTTGAAATTTCAACATCAAAATTTGTACTGAAAATATTCATTTTCATTTTTCATTTATTTATATATTTTTTTCTTAAAATCAGTAATGGCGCACGAAATGTATCATTATTTCAAATTTCAAGTTAATAGCTGCAGTAGTTACTGAGATATTCAAGAAAGAGCGGGGACGGACAAAGCGAGACCATAAGGGTTTCAAAACCGATCTTTGAAACCCTAAAAACCACAGAAACAATTTAACATCGCGCCAATCCGCAACATACCACATTAAGCTTATTTATGCTCTTTTTCTTTCAGCTTCCGTCTTCGGCTACAGCGCTCTCCCGTGGGTTGTCATCATCTGCCTATTTACCCGACGATTCGGGAGAAAATTACCCTTTGCAATAGTTTCCCTGAACACAATAACTTACTACTCTCTCCTGTACTTCAGTGTTAACACAACACAAATTCTAATTAGTGAAATAATGCAAGGTATAAATCATGCATCAAATATGACCCTTTCTGTAATTATAGTGTCCGAATACAGCTCTCCAAAATACAGAGGTGTATTTTTAGCTTTGAAGTCGGCAACACTGTTTTGGGGGATCTGGGTTGCCAACGCTATAGGTACTTTCTTTCATTGGAAATATATTCCAATGCTGGGTATGTTTCTTTCAATTTTCTGCTTTTCAGTTTGTTTTTGGCCAGAGTCGCCACAGTGGTTAGCTAGTAGGGGAAGATTTTCGGAATGTGTTAAAGCGCATCGATGGTTACGCGGAATGGATGAAAAGTCTGAGAAGGAACTTCAATTATTAATACAATCTCAAACATTTTCCATCAAAAGTAGCGAAAAAAGTTCAAGTAGTACAAAGGTTGTATTCAGAAAGGAGTTTTATAAACCGCTGCTGCTATCCATTCTCATGATGTTACAGTATCATTTCTCTGGTAAATTAGTGTGCATGGTGTATTCTATTGATATCTTAAGGAAAATTACCGACAGCGAATCAACAGCTTACATGGGAATGCTTCTTTTAGATGGCGTTACAGTATCAGGAATGTATTTAGGATGTTATTTGTCAAAAATATTAAAGAGGCGCCTGCTTTTATTTTCTACCTGCTTTATAGCTATATTATTTTTGTTTCTTCTATCTTTATATTTGTATTTAGTTGATTTCAAAGTTATATCAGAGACCAAAATAGTAACAATATCATTGTTGACACTGTTTTCTTTATCTATCAGCTGCGGTCCGATGATTTTGTCAACTTCAATATACGCCGAACTTATTCCTTTGCGATACAAAAGTTCATGCACTATGATTTCTGCATTAGCTTTTGTAACTTGTACCTCGACTTTAGTGAAGTTATTCCCTTTTGTCGTGCAAACAGTAAAAATGTCTGGTGCATTTCTATTTTATGCGGTAACATCATTAATTTTTGCGACAATTCTATATAAATATTTGCCGGAAACTAAAGACAAAACGCTACAGGAAGTAGAAGAGGCGTTTAAAGATACTAAAAGAAATGAAGAATCAAAAGAATTAATGACTATCACTTAAATATTTTTTTTATAAAATTTATTAAAAACTATTATTAGGTCGACTAGAATAACACCACAAAACTAACTAATTTTATCGGTAAAAATTATGACCGAAAAAATTCACAAAACCCTGGTAATATTATAATTTAAAACTGAAAATACTCTAAGAACTATTATATAATAATGTCAAAAATTGTTTTTTATGTAAATTAAATGTTATTTCCTACGTTACAAGTTGCCTTTCCCGGCAGCAGACACGAACTCTGCATACGTGATGTATCCGTCATTGTCTTTATCTGAAAGCTTGAGTGCGTTTTCTACCATCGCCTCTAAATCGCTGTCCTTGTAGTCTGGTACGACGATCTCTTTACCATCTTCTCCTGAAAAACATTTTATATGGGTAAGTTAAATTGTTAATTATTTAATAAATTTTGGTTGAAAGATACATCTTCTCTCTTGTTGGTCCTGTAATGGGACTTTCAGGCAGAATAACATAACGTTGCTGGTAAATTTTAATAATGGTTTACCGCGTTCTGTAGTGGAACGTTTTAGGTAAATTAAAAAACGTGAGATGGTAACATTTTTTGTCACGATAATGAAAGACAATTAACTTTGCATTTTAATATGAAGCTTATAAACTTACCATGAATTACGCATACTGGTATATAAATACGTAATTAATTAAGTACCTATGTAGTAGGTAGGTAAATAAAATTTGTAATTAATTATTAGTTATTATTAAGTAAGACAAATTTAATCTGAAAATATCATGTTTTTTATTTATACCTTTTTATTTACTTTATGTGCCTACATCATACAAAAATGTATATTAGGTAAATAGTAAAAACATAATGTAAAAATATTTTTGTTTTTTTAAAAAGGGTAAAAAGATAGAATCTTGTGCCAACATGACCCTTTGATGCCACTTATAACCGACCTCAAAAAAACTTCGAAGTTTTCTTTTTTGATAATACTTAGAGGTTACAAATGAAAATCACCCTCGCGCCCCTGTAACAATTGTGCAGGCGAGGTCGTAATCTGCCTATACCATAGACATAGAATTTTTTCACTACGTTCAATCTAAGCCTATGGCCTATAGATTAGGTTAAAGTCATTTATAACGGGATATTTACCACGATTTTTGAGTTTTCCAATATTTCGGAACAGTTTCATGCGCAATGATCACAGATCCGTGAATCACGGTAAATATCCCGTTATAAATGACTTTAATGTTAATAACCATGATAGTTTTAAAAGTTTTATTTTATACATTAGGTTTTTTTGAAGTCAGTTATAAAGTTAGTTACTATTTCTCTCTTTCTCAACCTTGGAATTCTGGGCTATTTTAGCCCGTATGTTACTAATTCTGTATTCGTTATAATCGATATATCCGTCCATATTAAGGTCTGTGTTAGTGAGGGCCATTTCCAGTACACTCTCTAGTTCTTCATCATTGTACGCCTTATGGTTTTTGTCTACTTGGCCTGAAACAGGGATAAAATGAAAAATAGGGATATTAAAATGAATAAAAAATACAGTAGGTAGTGAGAAATAATAATTAAATTAAATTAATTTATTTAATCAGACAACATAATTAAGTTCATTTTATTGTTAGTAAGCTGTCTTAAAAACTATGTTAAAATACAAGAAATAGAAATAATAGTTTTGCAAAATTAAATTAAGAAATAATTAAATAGACAAAAAATATGTATCTATCTCTAATAAAATATGTAGCTACCTTTATCTAGTAAAAAAAATTGAGGTGATTCATTTTGCGTTGGCGCGAGTTATGATTTTATTTTTTAGAAGGAAATAATACATGCGGAAAATGGACCAACTTGCTGCAAATTGATTTTTATCACACTTTTTGTTATTTTAGCACAATCTCTAATAATCTACACAGCCGCTGTCCACCGCGGCGCATTATCGTTGCGTGGGTTCATATTGAATCAGAATCAGAATTAATTTTATTGTTAACTGTTGTACAAAAAAGATCTTATTATTCTATTCTTGATTGATTGACAACGTGTGTCTACGTTAGGTACCGGTTTACGTGTAACGCGTGCATAGCGTTGAGCTGGTGGGTGCCATATTCGAGCAAGCCACGCGTGTAACAATGATATCATAAGCACAGATAAGTCGTGTAGTGTTCGTGTGTTGCAGTGGATATTGTCACATACATATTCTTGCAAAGCGAAGCTAGACACACGTGCGTAGCCTCTCAGTTGTGGTGGGACAGCGGCTTTAATGTCTAGTTAAATAATATAATACAAAAATATCGCGCCAACTTAAAACGAGTCAATTTATAAGCAGCTTGGTGAAGGTTTCTTTTAGTTTTTTAAAGTGGGTGTTGTAGACTACCTAACTACGAAGTAGCTGTAGACACATGCTACAATGTAGTTCTGTAGATATGCTACGATATCTACTGTAGATGTGCTACGACGTAGCTACAGTAGACAAGCTTCGACGTAGCACCGTAGACATGCTACGACGTAGCTGCAGGTACACAAGCTACTTTCATGGGTGATGTTATCGCTAAGCGATAAAACCCTTAAATAAATTTAAAAAAAAAGTGTATGTTCTGTAGATATGCTACGATATCTACTGTAGATGTGCTACGACGTAGCTACAGTAGACTAGCTTCGACGTAGCACCGTAGACATGCTACGACGTAGCTACTGTATACATGCTACGACGTAGATCGATACGAAATGAGGTAGCTGTAGACATTCTACGACATAGTTACTGTAGATATGTTACGACGTAGCTGTCGATATGCTACGGAGCAGCTCTAGACATTTGTTATGTTATAGCTGTAAAAGCAAAGAGGTAGGTGTTGATAATTATATGCTATAACGTAGCTTAGACATGCTATATTATATCTTAGAAATGAAATAAGTTGCCAAAAAAATTCGACTTCGGCGGGATTTGAACCCGCGCTCCACCTTAGTACGGATGTGCTCTAACCAACTAAGCCACGAAGTCTCAGTCGGTTTCATTGAAAATCTTTGGGACCTCTTACGGACTGTATCGCCGGTGGCTTCACCTACAGAAGAAACATTAAAGTTTCATTTCTTAGAGATACCCAGAGTGTGGGTAAGCACTATAACAAAAAAATGCTATGGTACGAGTAGATATGCTACGACGTAGCTGTAGACATGCTACGACGTAGCTGTTGTAAGTTATGTAATACAAATAAATAAATAATAAAGAAAAGCAAACTTACCCTAGTTTTATAATAGGGGTTTCAGTTTTTTCAGCCTTTACCACCAAATAACAACACGTGAGCCATCGACTTTCAGATGTTTTTGTGCGTATAGAGCCATGAAACAAACTATTCGAATGTAGCAATGCGGGCTGCAACTTAGTCTCGCCTAGCTTAGTCACGCAGTTTTTATATATGTGTAAAGTTTGCTAAATATATGTAAATTCAATTAAGCTATTTAGTATATAAACTGCGATATCTATGCGAGCTAAGTAAGCTAAACTTTCGATCTGCAGCCCGCATGTAGCTTAACACTTAGGCTGCCCGCAAACTCACATGCCGTTCTGCTGCTGAGTCACGGCGCGGCGGCTGAGTCGCATTGTCAAGCCAGGGCAGTGAATGACTTAAACTTTGACCACCACCAAGCTAAAACCATTTCCGAGGACCTATGTCTATAACATCAGCATCATATTTATGATATTTATTAGGTAGGTTAGGGCGCATTCACGTTGCGTTTTCGTTTTTTACAGGACTGTTTTAGGGTTCCGTACCTAAAAGGTGAAAACGGTACCCTACTACTAAGCCTAAGCTGTCTGACCATCTGTCAACAGGCTGTAGGTATTCATGTCGTACGGTACGTGTGTCATGAAACGTATAAGGTAGTCAGTTGAAATTTAACAGAATTTACAGAATATGTATCTCTCTTGCCGCTATTTAACAACAATAAAATAAATATTCAAATTAGAGGGGGTTCCAAACAAGGCAAGTAATTTTTTGGCTATTTTATATAATCATAATACTTAGGTAGGTACACTGTTGAACGGTACTATTTCGGCTATAACACTGATGGATTTCACGCCATTATAAGAAAGCGTTGTGCGTCGCTCTTGAAACGCCTGCGTGGCAGCTCCAACACCATTCTAAGTACATTGGTGGATAGGTGGGACTCTCCGCATAAAAAAGCACTGGACAAACATGCACGCAACCCTTTTTAAGGGACGGTGCCCCGGTCACTGATGGTCCCTCGTGCCCGCATATTTGTCTGTGTGGATGTCCTTAATCTTACTTTATTTTATTATTTTGATGTTATGTGTTATTTGAATTGATTTATCTTATTATCATTATTTTCATTTTTATTGTTTTTCATTATTATTGTGTATATTTTAAATGTAATTTTATGAGTACCTCATGTGCTTGAAATAAAGAATTTTTATTTTTTATAACAAAAAATAAGGTAAGTATAGAAGATAGAAAGATATTTATATTTCCCTTAATACTACATAATGTAAACAAAATTATTTTATTTTGTGTGTACTATGCCACTGGAGTCGTCACTTCTGACTATTATTTGTCATAATAATGATGTGAACTTGACACTGACGTGACACTTACTCGTCCTCTTATGGTAGATACACACGTACGTACCTACATGCGCGATGAGCATGGTTCATCCGAATTTGGCTATTTACCCTGCGTCTACTTGTAAAGAACATGCCTAGTGTGCGCTGAAACTTTTCAAGTAATGGACTATTCGTTGTTGTGTTTGGTGGACATCGCTACGCTACCTATATTACAAGGTTGCTTCGAACATTGAACAAGAATTATGGACGCATTTGAGTCACAGTGATGGTCTCACTACACTGCTATGGTTAGGCTCGGACCCAATAAAATCATCATCTACTGTCCATGCTAGACCACTTCCACAAAACCTTTAAACAATCATTATTATCATCAGTCTACATTAGTCCACTGCTATAAAACCTTTAACCAATCATCATTATCATCTGTCCATGTTAGTCCATCATTTTTTTGTCATGATTAGATTTAGTAAATCTTATGAAAGTGCACTTATCTTTTCTTAGACTGGAGCCTTCTTTTGTGAATGCTTAGTCGACCCACAGTCTCGATCCTGGATTCCTTAATTTCTTTTGAATTGCAGTAGTAACTGTTCTAAGCTCCAAAGTCCTCCGTCATCTGTGGATATTCCGTTTGACCCGCTTTCATGCTCCTTCCACTTCGAATTTATTCTTATTCTCTCCAATATCCTACTATTTGGAAAAACTTAATACCCTGAAATATTATTAATATTAGATTCTGAGGTTTCGTTTGTCTTCGTTTGTCTTTAGCTTCTTTCCACTTCACATGCAACAAATTGTGTGGAATAAACCACACTTTATAACTAAACTTAATTACCTAAATCCAACTAATATAAAATGCGACCCCTACAATGATACTATCTAAATAAATCGCAAAACACATATTATCTACAAATTTCCTACACGACCCCTATAATAAAATCATCCCTGAACAAGTTAAAATCTTACATCCAAATCATGGTCTCGACCTCACGACTCCCGAATAGTAAAGATTTGATGAGAGATCCTTACAACGAAACTGTACCTACCTACTTATCTAATAAGTTGTAAAACTAATTATCGATTCTCTGATACTCTATGACAGGAAATTGTAAGACTAGCTCACTCTTAATCTAAAACTATCATAACTTATCTAACAATTTCCCTAGCTTATTCTTCCTGCTGCTACTGCTACCTACAAACTTCCTGAGCCTAAATCATCTCTAAATAAACCCTAAATTCCAAATCCTGGTCACGGCACCAAATTGTAACACCCCTACCCTATCTATTATAAATAAAATAAATATAACTTCAAAATTAAAGATTCAAGACATTTATTACAGAACTTATTAAACATAGATCATAAGATAATTTATGTTATCTTAAAATTCAGAAAGAAGCTGCAAATCTTCCTATACCTACCAAAGAAACGTCCTCCAAAGAGATAGTTATTGAAGATAAACGAATATAACAGAAAAGTGATTTATAATGGCCAATGTGATCGTCTAGTGTCGTCTAGTGGTAGGACACCCGTTATGTTGTAGTAACGCAGATTCTTTTAGAAGTTAAGACAAACGATCTAACTACAAAATGCCCTAATTCTGACGAATACCTACCTACTTAAACCTGATAAAACCTAATCCTCCATTTACACAATCGAATAAAATTACTTTCAATCTCACTCTCGCACACCGAAATTACGACGGCAAGGATGAGGGCACCGCCTCCGCCCAACATCTGTGATCCTCGACATCCTGACTGGACAGACCTCCACCGTCAACACAGATAAGACCGCATGCTGGGTTTCCATGCCTATTACTGTGTATATAGGTAAAGTACTGGGACATATCACAAAAGAGTCAGTCGGGAAAGGAGGGCATTATCTTTTAGCAACCTAAGCCAGCCTCAAAGTCTTGTCATAACCTACCTATCTAAATTGAAACACTTTCAGAAAGGAGTTTACTTTGTGATGTTTAATTCAAACCATTCAATGGGTAAGCTACGTTAAGATTTTATGCAATTCAACTCTTCCATACATCATCTCTCTAACTAAAAAGCTAGATAAGTCAAGTCATCTGGTCCCTAGCTGTACTTAACCAGAGAAGTAATGAAGTTCCAAATTTATCGGCGGAATCAAACACTACTAAACTGGTGAAGTTTAGCACTATTCGTCTCCTATTAGGTTCTTCTCCCAGAGTAGGAGCTTTAGTAGAAGCCTGGAGACTTCCCTAGAATCTTAAGATCTGAATTTCAAGCTTCACTATAACTGTTAGACCGAAAGAATATATATAATAACCCTGAAATATCCGACGAAATGATCATCTAAGGATATTCCTTCAGCTGAGAACTTTGTCTCACGGAATATGGGAGACTACCGCCCCCTTTCCGTTTGCCGAATTTAAAGTCTTCAGTAAGGTTGATTTTCACATACTAAAGACCCATAAATACAATATTCAATTTAAAGATAGTTAGAGCAAACTTGGAATTCATTTCCTTTAGGCAAAATATACAAATTACAATATCGTTGAATCGAAGATGACCTAGATGATGAAATAGGAATGATATAGGTACCTACTCGTGATATACGCACTAATCCGAAATAGCCCTGTATTGAAAATAAAATAGATTTCTGACCTGATTCCGGTAAAACCTTTACCAAACGTTGGAATCCTTTCTCTTGTATTTAACGTATTATAACCGATGAGCGTTCTGTCCTTTCGATATGCATTATCCGTTTCTCTTCTTCAAGAACATTATTTATATTCAAATCACATGCGTCCCGCCTGAAAGCAATTTTCCAACCCCCTCCTATTTTGTTTTTTGTCTTCCCTTTCTGTCCGCGCCACGAATTCAAATTATTTGTCTATTCAGAGAAGTTTAATGAGGTTTTTATGTAGTTCACCAAAGCAGTTTTATAATTGATTTATTTTTAGGGTTAAATATTATTTAAAAGAAACGCTAAATGTAAAATATTTGCATAAAACAGTGTAGCCACTGTCTGGACTGTTACAGTACCAGTATTTATGACAAATTTGGCCTTCACTCAGCATTGTGCTGGGTGCACTGCACACTGATGTAGGTACAACCAGCGCCGATTTTCAGTGAAGACCAGAGGGATCATGTCACGTCACGGTGGTCATCAGGTGCGTGTTAAAGACATCGAAATAATTAATGGGGTCCAATTTCCATACCAAGATGAATATGCAAAACTTTTTTTTTTTTTTTCAAAATCGAGCACTTATCTCCTGTCACGAATTTTCGATACTATCACGGTTTCAGATTTCCCCTCAGTGACCTTGTAAAAACTCAACTCTGTATGCCTTTATTTGACATCATGGTAAAAGAACAGTTCCTGTAAAACGGTTGCTACGTGAATGGGCCCTAATTAGGTACACAAAACACAAAGCAATGATAATAAAATGAAACACAGAGTAATGATCTAACTTGAAATTAAAAGCTTAGAACAAAAGACTGATATGTTGTAATAGGTACTAAAACAAACAGTTGTATACCTTACTACTGACCAGTGTTTCTCGCTGTGATTAGTTCATTACTCCCCGGTAATAGAGATGTAACGAATATTCGCATCCGCATTCGCATTCGCGAATATTCGCAGGATTTTCAATATTCGCATTCGCATTCGCATTCGCCAAAATCTATGCGAATATTTGGCGAATGTTGATGGGGCAAAAACTTACCTAATATATTTAAAAGAATTGTTCTCTTTTACATGCGGAATTATAAAAAAAACTGCACATCTCGTAAATAGGGATGATGATGATGACAGTAACAAAAAGCATCATTATTATGAATTTACTAAATTATCAGAGCCATACATGACAAAACGCGTATTATAATTTTTATTTTGATCAAGATCAATTATTATTTTGATAAATAACATCTACAAAATACAATTATCCGCCATGACACGTTGAACAATAATTAGAGAACACAGACCCATGACGTTATGTCGTCACAAAGTAAAATGGAAGGCACAGAATAACCACAGAAATAAGTAATGGTAAACGTATGACTTTCTTCAATCAATAGCTTGCTTCTTTGTTTCTTGACGATATTGTTAATACTTGTTTTTATTATTTGATTGTATTTCTTATTTGTAAAGACATACTAATAAATAATAAATATTATGGTAATTCTGTTTCATAAAAATTTGTGCATCGGTGACGTCATAGACAGTCGCCACGAGTATTGTAGCGTTTTAGAGCGAAATTGAAATTACATTTTTAAAAACTCAATTTTACCTTCAAAATCCATGTTTTTTGTAGAAATATGTTTTATTTTCTATTCAGTAGATGTTTAAAAATATCAAGGAGTATTCTCAAAATCAATCATCATGCCTATTACTATATTTTATTACGGCACTATTGCTAATTCTTTAATAGGAACTTTGTAAGAAACTTTGACAAAGGTTTAAAAACTTAACTGAAAAAAAAAATGTTGAACTGACTTTGATTGGGTGACTAGTGTCTGTCCGTGGCTTTGCACGCGTTTCTACGAAATTAAAGAAACTAAACGTTTAACGTTTATTTTTTCCCCATGGGAACTAATTTGTGAGATCGAAAAATAGCCTAGCCTTTGCTTTGAATGACAATGTATTGATTATTCTAACCCAGGGGTTAAGGTAACCTTTTAATGGCGGGAACCACTTGACAAATTTATGGTTTGTTTTTGGCGTGCACAGACCTTGATCGGAGGACCTAGGACAAGGCCGTCTTTTATTTTTTATTATTATGTTATACTGGTTACTAAATAAATATGAATATTTGAAATATTAAAAGAACAAGCTAATTTTTAGTTACACCCAACCCAAACCTCATAAGCTAGAAATCTTAAATTTGAAGCATAGGAGTTTTGGAAATTACACCCCCAAAAAAAAGAGGATTGAAGTTTTTTAAGTGTTTCTTTTAACTCTATGAAGTGGCCAAATTTGCTTGAAATTTACCAAAAATACAAAGCCGTTGAACACGTATTTCAGGATTTTTCAAAATATTAATGAAATGGTTAGGTATATGAAAGTATGAAATTTGTAGTTGGGCTCCGACTTAAAAGGGCTGTAACTTTCTAACGCATAACGCATTGTACTGAAATTTTCTGAGTAGATAAAAAACAATAGATTGAAAAACGACTATCAGAAATTTTCAAGAAAACTCTTAATATGATATGCGTTTATCAATCCATTGTTTTTTATATACTCAGAAATTTTCAGTACAATAGCGTGATGTATTATATCAATAGCGTTTTGCTTGTAACTTTTAAACCAGTACCCCTATTTATAACTTTACAATTTGCATGTTCCGCATCCACTTAGTAAAATAAGTCTTAACGTGGTTTAAATTTTACCCATTGTTTTCATGGAGGCACTAATTTTTCCCGAAATAACATATAAAAGACAAACAAATCTAACTCCAACCGACAAATGTGTGGATAAAAATATTATCAAACAAACAACGCGATTGGTAGACGAAGATAGCAATTATCAAGCGATTCATCTTCTTTTATTTTTTGCTCTGCATCTGTTTTGATACAGTTATGCCAATATCAGTTTCAAATTCTGTGGTTATCAAGGTTGTGAATTGTCATGAATGAATGAAATAAACATTATTACTCGTACGTAATTGGTAGTTGAAGATAGCTAATAGCAAGCGTTGGTAATTGGACAACGCGCGCCAATAAACAGTACGTGAAGTTGGCGGCAAGCTCGAAATACCAACATTCGCATTCGCATTCGCATTCGCGAATGTGAGCATCAAATACTCGCATTCGCATTCGCATTCGCGAATGTCGAAAATTTGACATTCGTTACATCCCTACCCGGTAATGAACCATTCACAGCGAGCACAAACGTAAGGTTGTGGCAGAAGCGCAGTACTACACTCAGCACAAAAATGTTCATTTAAATATGGGCACTCGTAACAGTTAGATAAATTACAATCAAGTAAAAGAAACAAAATCGAACTAGTATTTACAATTGCAACAATTGACGCGCCGCTCCTATGAACACGAAATCTATGCCTATCCTTTTCAATTTTTTTTGCATTAGGCGCGCTCTCTATTCTTAAGATCTGTCTCTTTGCTTGCTATGCGCTCCTTGCCCGTGGTCCTTTTAACTGTAGGTACCACCGAAGACTTTTTTATTCCGTGGTTTTCAACGGGACCACTGAAAAAAATCTTCAGTGATACAGTCAACTGGACCAGCTGAACGGGACCACACTGGCAAGGAGCGCTTGTTAAGCGCCTTATTCTCCCGTACCCTGTGGTACTATATATAATACCCTGTGGTACTATATAATATAATACACTAGTAGACCGTACTGACTTCACGAACAGTCGATGTGTGGCTTGTTTCATTATACCGTGTAACACCATCCAGTTTCCAAAAACTCCGTGGCGACCCCTTCTCCAGGAGCTTCCGAAGCCCCCGAAGCTTGTAACACCAGCCAGTTTCCAAAAACTCCATGGCGACCCCTTCTCTAGGAGCTTCCGAAGACCCCGAAGGTCGTAACACCAGCCAGTTTCCAAAAACTCCGTGGCGACCCCTTCTCCAGGAGCTTCCGAAGCCCCCGAAGCTTGTAACACCAGCCAGTTTCCGAAACCTCCATTGTGACTCCTTCTCCGGGAGCTTCCGAAGCCCCCGAAGCTATCTCCCAAGATCAGAACAGCCAACAGGCTAACGAACAGCTCTTGAGAAGCCTGGCTCTCTGAGCAACAACACATGACTGCCTTTCTCTACGTAGAAACCGGAAAAAGAACTCTAGTTCGTTTTCTGCATTAGACGACGTAGAGCAGCATATTGAAGACCACGGATGATGACCAGCCAGTACCTTGGCTTTGTAATAACACTAGATGCTTTCCGCGGCTTCGCACGCGTTGTTTAAGGTTGTTTCTAACCCATGGGAACTGATTTATGGGATAAAAAGCCTATGTTACTCTCCACCCTTTCAACTAACTCTATGCCAAAAATCAATTCGATTGGTTGCTTAGTTAGGGCACCAAGGACAAACAAACAAACACACTTTCGCATTTATAATGTTAGTAATAGCGTTCATTCTCTACTTACGTACGTACCTACCGATGATAATAGTAAATGAAAAAATACAAGTTAATAATTAATTAACATTTATTTTTAATTCGATAAAAGAAAACACATTACACAACTAGTCGGAAGATGAGAGTAAACAGTTTTCATGCGATTGCTGTAAAAAAATTAAAATAACAGAATATGTATCTTTTTTTGCCTGCCCTTTTTAACAGTATATTAAAAACTTTATCAAAAACGCTGTGTGAAATTACAAAAAGCGAACAGTTTAAATATCTATAGTTTTTATATAAAAAATATTACCTCTTTCGATATAAAAATATTGTGTGGAACTTTGAGAGCAGGCAAAATAAGAGATTCAATGGCACAATATTTTGGAAGTACTAAGAGCAGATGGTTTTGATTAAATCAAAACTAAAGCCCGTATTATGATGAGCTTGCTCAGTCACACTTATGCTTGAGTAACGTTTATGCCATACAACAGCGTTACTCAAGCATAATATCGATGTCTGAGCAAGCTTTAAATAATACGGGCCTAAGAGCTTATAGATGTACCTGGTTGCCAACTCAAAAATATATCTACAATATTTCTGTGGTTGCCAACTTAAAGTTAATAATCTTATAATAATAATTTTACAACATTCGCGTATATTCGAGATAGGTACAAGAGTAAATACTTCTCTCAGAAGTACATTTTGAGCACGATTTTTGTAAATAAAAAATACATACAACCAAAAACACAACAAACAAAAATATACACATCTGAGTTTGAGATAGGTATTTTATGAACAGTGCCACAACTTTTCTGTTCAGTTACCTATTCTAGAAAAACATTGAATGAAGCGTTTTCGTGGTACATTTTTCTTTTAGAAACGCCGCATTTTAGAAACTTCTGTCAAATATAAAAATAAGTTGTGGCACTGTACTACATTATATAAAATTCTAATATTCAACTTTAAAAAGTAACAGGGTGTTACAAATTGTAGCTGAGTTCTCTGAATTTTGTTACATATTTCAATATAATTTCAAGGTTTTTCAGACTTAAAGCCACAAGTTGAGATTGCACAATTTAAAATGCACCCTGTATACTTTTCTCTTAGTTTTTTCAAAAGTCAGTATTCATATGAAATCTCAGTCGTAAGTTCGTTTGTTTCGCAGCCACTGTCAATATTTTACATACTGCATCACTTAGGGTCGGCACACACTGTGACGCGACACAGCGCGCACTTTTTAAGATAGTTACATTCAAAATACAATTTTATTTACAACGAAAAAATTTACAAACTTTGTTGACAAAATATGAAAAGTTATCGCGACGCCTTGCGCGAAATGCTGCGTGTCGTTGCGCGCGCTTTTTATAACAGTGTTTCAAAATAAATCTTTATTTACTACTACACAAAGATACAAATTGTATTGACATGACAACTAACCGTGAGACCTTGCTGCGCAGCGAGAAAACGCGTTTTTTTCGAGTGGACTAATATGCTGTTGGCTGCAGACGGCCATGACAGCGTTACCGCACGCGGCGTCCGCATTTTATGACAGTAATTCTATAAACAACTGTATTTACTAAACTAGAAGATACAAATTTTGTTGACATAATATGAAAACTCCTCGCGGCGCCGCGCTGTATCGCGCTACGTCGCGCTGCATCTCGAGATGCCTCACGTCGGGTGTGTCTTGGTGTGTGCTGACCCTAAACATTTTGTGGGTCAATGGCCCCGCATATTTTTTGTCAACCCCTACCTTCGCATAGATAAAATATTGAAATTGACAGCTTGGAATGTAACATTTATACATAACATTCAGTCGGTGTCAGATTTTACCGCGCGTGGCGCTAGTTATCAGCATTTTGATCTAACATTAAACCTACGTTCCATTTTGATGTATGCTTTTATTTATCATTTACATGTAAACTTTACAAAAACATTAATTTGTTATGAGATTAATTTATATCGATATATAGGCGAATCATATTGAGTGTATAATCCAGTCTAATTACGCGGGGGTACCAGAGGCCGATCAGACACAAAAAAAACAATCAAAATTGATCCCTTTGGGTATCAAAATAGGTAACGTGAGCCGTTTGCTATGAACTCATGGTGTTGTTTTGGAGTGCGTTTAATTTATTTAAATAATATACATCTCTTACATGTCAATAAACTCCAAAACCACAGATTATCTGTAGGTATTTAACTCAAAAGAGCGCAAGTGACATTTTGGAGATTTTTCGACCCCTCTCCCCCTTGGTGAGATATCGTGAGATTTTGACCTCCTCCCATCCCGTAATCTCACGTGAGATTTTTCAAAACGGGTATTTTAATGTAATCTGTTCTTCATTCATATAGGACTTCTGAGAACATACATACTCTAAGTTAAAAGATTGAACAATAAACGTTTCGTGTTGGCGCGAGATTTAAATATGTTTGTGGTTCTTAATTTTCTATGCATTTATAATATATAAAACTAATATAAAAGTCCGCACATCGTAAATGATTTACAATTACAAATCTAAATCTCAGGCTAAAATTACGTGATATTTGCCGACACCCTCTCTCCCCCCACGTGAGATTCAGTGAGATTGGGCCGACACCCTCCCCCGTAAACGCCTCAAAAAATTAATCGACGCGCCATAACCAGATGGTACTCAATACAACTGACACGCAAAGAAATCTGACACCAACTGCCTTCACTAGTCTACTGCTGCGACTTCTGCTGTGTATTCTTAGCCTGCGCTCGCACAAACTCCGGATAGTCAATATAACCATCTCGATTGTGGTCATCCATGTTTAGTATTGGATCTATAAGGTTAACAAGCTCATCATCTTGGAAGATCTTATCACCGGAGGGCGGTGTGTCTGGCGTGGATTCCTTCTTGTGGTTACTTTCCTGTTCTGTATGGCCAGAGCCGATGGGTACATGGAAGAGACAGCACAGATGAGTGATTTTGATGGGGTGATTTAGATTTGGAGTATTCGTCAGTAAATAATTTGATGTTTCCTTTTAAATGCAAGCGGGTTAACTAAGAACCTATAATTCGATTCAAAAAGCTGGATATTTTAAGGTACAGCAAGGATCGATCAGTATGAAAGATGTTTTTAACAAGTATTATACAGCCTTCGTTTTCACCAATAAACAATAAGTACTTGGTTAAAACAAGACTGTTTAGAGATCAGTTTCGAAACTCTTATGGTCTCGCTCTGTCAGTCAACGTTCTTTCTTGAATATCTCAGTAACTACTTATTAAATAAATAAATAATGCTTTACAATTCACACAGAATTTTCGAGCCAAAAGCTAAGCAGCGCTTGTATTATGGGTACTGCAGCTATTAACTTTTTTTGAAATTTTAAATAATAATACATGTCGTGCACCATTACTAAGAATAACAAAAAAAAATCAGTGCAAATTATGATGTTGACATTTCAAAACAGTTCTTGAAATTTCGGTAGGTTTCATACTTTTTGAAATATTTTGAAAAATATCGAAAAATTACTACACAGCAACCCCAGCCCTAAAGGATAAGGATAAGGAAGCAGAGATGTGTCATGAGTACTACTCGACCACATATTTACTAACTAAAGCTAACGAATACTCCAAATCAAAATGAAACATACCAACTAGCAAGATGATTGGACGAAACAAAAAAAAAACAAACAACGACATCACAAAGAAATAGCTGTTAATTTAATAGTCCCACTTCAAAAGTATATTTTTTTATTGTCAGTCGTTTTATAATTATTAAACTTACTAACGTGCTGTAAGATAAATTTAAAGGAATTATAAATTATCATCGATTTAAAGTCTAGTAACAACCCTAACTGCAGTCGAGTAAAAACTTATTAAATCCACATCAGCTGTCTAACGAAAATGCAGCCTCAGTTTTACCTCCCACCAAATATCAGCGGTCGGCCTATGCGTCATCATCATCATACACTACGTAGAGACTAAAGATTTTTATTTAGTATAGTTTAGGCAGAGACACGAAGTTGCCCTTTGTGGCCACGAAACTTTATCGCATCTCTGCCTAAACTATACATAATATAACTATTACAGAGGCATTAATAAAAGCTTATAATAGGTATCACAAACTGCGATGGATTTTTTAAATTTCCTTCGTTAAACGGAATAATAAGATAAAGTAGGTGGCGGCGCTAGTTTGGGTGGGGTATGCGCCTTAAGGTGGGAGGGAACCTCTAATCTCTCATACAAACGTACTTTTCGATTCATTTGGAAACAACGTCCCCGATTTTAATGAAATTTTGCATACATAATCGGAAAAGAGATAGCTATGTTTGTATCGTTTCAGTTTTTCAAAATACATTATCATCATTAAGTGAGAGCGAAAATTCATTTTTATGTATTTTCAAGCGATTTTGTAACTTTCGCTCTCATTTAATTATGATTAAGTTTTGAAAAACTGAAAAGATATAAACATAGCTATTTCTTTTCCGATTATGTATGCAAAATTTCATTAAAATCGGGGACGTTGTTTCCAAATGAATTGAAAAGTACGTTTGTATGGGAGCTTAGAGGTTCCCTGCTACCTTAAAATCTGGCTGACCGGTATCACGGGGCGTATGTAACGAACCAATTTCAGGGAGCATTCAACTCCGCCCGAGAATGTCCTGAGAGCCAACTTAGGATGTATTCACACAGCATCTTTCAGCATTTACAAGATCCGTTTTTTTGGTGATGATTTATGTAGCTGTAGTAGCGAGTTCACACCCGACAGTATTCTGTATTCCGGATTTAGTAAATGATCGTTTCCAGTGGAAAATCCCCTGTGTGAAAGCACCCTAAGGGAACTTACCAGAGGATTTGCAGCTGGTTTGCTGCGGTCACCAATTCTTTGAGCAGGCATGTTCAGTGCACCAGTGTGCGACAACTACTAAAAACTAAACATAAGCCTAAATCGATGTTAAATGTTTGTGAACAAACCACGACACAAACAAACTAAAACTCACTTGGTTGGATCGAGTTTCAGACATAATACCTTTATGTCATACAATGACACAGAAAATTTATTGACTGTTTTAAAGTGAGACAAAAATTTTTGTGCGTCCTTATCAATAAAACTTATAGACCGAGCGAGCGAAGCGTTTCTGTATCAACTACTAGCACAAGTATGGATTCTGTCAGAATGTACGTACTCCACTACAGGTCGTATTTTACGACCGATCTGGACGAAACTTGGTGTACAGATTCTACGATTTTATAGAATTTTTTAGACGTCGGGGTTTTTTTTATTCAGAGCTTGGTTACTCCAAAAAGGGCAAAAAGAATGCTATAGAATATATCCGCTTTAAGACATCTAATTTCGAAGATTATTTTTTTAAATTGAAATGTAGTAATTTTAATTTATTCTCATAAAAAATGGTAAAGATCTGTTGAGGATTTTCGCCATGACGAGCAAAATAGCTCTGCAAAATGCAAATAAGCATGAGAGAATTTACCGTACAGCGCCACCTATTAGAATATCTTTGTAACACTTCGAGAGTAGGTAGGTACTATGTAATAGCTCGGCCACATGTTTCGTCTTCGTATGCTTGCAGTTTGCGCAGGTAAGAAATTATTTTGGAACTAAGTTCCTTATCGCGCGTTGTGAAAGGGGGCTGGACGGAAAAAATTCTCCGAAAAGTTGTAACGACACTTTTTGCTATAGTAAGCTATTGTAAGCCGTGCGGCGTGCGCATGTTTCTCTGTCTGTCTCTCTCTCTCTCTCTCTCTTATAGAAAGGAACTTCGTTCCATCCGGGTGTCCCTTGACACCTCTCAACTTTTTTGATTCAGGTAAGATTTTTTTTTTATAGATGGCGCTAATGCTACTGAACATCTTAGATTTATAAAATTTTATTTTGAAGATTATTAATTTTTTAGTAGAAGTAAAAGTTAACTGCTCGCGAGGTCTACTGTTCGTAGAACTACAGACTACAGAAATATTATTAGAGAATCTCAAATCGACAAGTAATGTAAATTGCATATAAAAAGACGCGGCAACAGAGTGAATTTTATGTTAATTATGGGCGGTACCAATGTAGTGCCGGCTTAGAATTTGCACCACCCAACTCTTCCCGTGGGTATCGCAGGAGGCGACTAAGGGACATACACCGGGGGGCGGGCAGCAGCGCCTCTTGCAGAATAGATCTACCACCGAACTGCGATCCCCAACCCACACGCCTAGCGTGGGGATAGTGAGCATTACTCCATATGAGATCAAGGGAGGCCGGCGTCCAGCAGAGGACCATTATAGGCTGTTGAGATAATGGACGGTTTGTTAACAAACATTTCACATCGACTTAGGCTAGTGTATAGGACACTCACCATGCCAATGTATAAGCGATTTGATCAGCTCGCAGCCATCCAGCTTGTTGTTGTTGTCAGCGTCGTGCATCTTGAAGTAATGGAACATCAGCTCCTGTTCCGACATCTTGGAGGTGTCTATTGGAACATCCATGTGTTCTTGGATATGTCTGCGGAATAGAAAAAGTTATCTTACAGCGCCATCTACAATGCGGCATCCAAAAAAAAAAAATGCTGGATAATTCACACAGCATTATCTAGCCCCAAGCTAAGCAGAGCTTGTGTTATGGGTACTAGATAACTGATATAATATAATACAATACATAGATAGATATTTTTTATTAGATATAGAAAACGAGCAGAACACCCTGAACAAATGTGTGTACGACACATTTGTCCCGAGGCGGGAATCGAACCCGCAACCTCCTGCGTCGCAGGCGGACCTTCGCCCACCGCGCCACAGAGAAATTCATATACATATATGCAAAAGTAAGTACACTGTTATACACGAGGTACCAATTGAAACACCGGGCATAGCTCTCTCCATAGCCATAGTTATTGGATACGTACCTATTTTTTATTTTGTCAATCTTTCGCATTTTTAATATTAGAGTGATTTGAAAATATCTCAGTTTGTCTTTTATTCTGTCTGCCTGTTAGCTTTTCAAGCCTAAGCGGCTGAACGGATCTCAATGAAATTTGCCAGGACGGAAGTTCTTCTCGGGGACGGGACGTAAGGTTACGCTTCTACAACAAAACCTAAAAGTATCTAGTTATAGTCTATTTGAAACTCAGAGCGAAATATTTGAATTGTTTTTACATTTTGACCCATGACAGCCTATTTCGTCTTCTAATGTAATACGCTTCTACAACAAAACTCCGAGTGAGTTGCAAAATCTATCAGCAAATAAATCCAAACAAATTGTAAAAACCTTTCTGTACAAAAAGGTTTACTACAAAATATCAGATTATCTAGAAAATAAAAAAGCTTGGGACGGGTTCTGCTACAACTCGAAAAATAACAATATAATAACATAATAGCTTCTAAGCGATAAGGCCGCCCATTGTACTTTTCTCATGTAATATGTCTTTATGTAATGTTTTTTTCTGGTGTACAATAAAGTGTTTTGTATTGTATTGTAATAAAAAAATAATAACAACTAACAGGCTAAAGGTTTCTTCGTCGCTTCTTTACTTTAGTCTGCATACCGAAGCGACAAAAATCAAAAATCACTTTATTTTCGTGTCAGTGTTTTATTTTAAGAATTTGACATTTTCGTATTGTACGTTTTTGTATTTATGGAAATAAAGCATTTTTTATTTGATTTACTTGAAAACCACGTACGAAGCCGGGGGCAACAGCTAGAAGGCTATAACTGTAAAATACTATAAAGAGATCACCCATTTTTTTTATCCGTTTGAAGATTATCCTTATATAAATAAATAAATAAAATAAATAAATAATGCTGGACAATTCACACAGCATTATCTAGCCCCAAGGTAAGCAGAGCTTGTGTTATGGGTACTAGATAACTGATATACATAATATTATACATTACATAGATAGATATTTTTTATTATACATAGAAAACACCCAGACCAACGGAACAAATTTCTGCAGATCGTACACAAATTTGTTCCGAGGCGGGGATCGAACCCGCAACCTCTTGCGTCGCAGGCAGACTCTCGCCCGCTGCGCCACTGAGGTCGTCAATACTGAGTACTTACTCTCTTTCTTGGTTGATGTTTGTAGGATTAAGCAATTGTGGGTCTGTAAACAAAATAAAACATTAATAATCCTACCAAATTTTTATTTAGCCATTTATTATATCATAGAATAAATTAACATTATAAAATACCTCCATAATCCTACTAGGATTGTGGAGGTGGTAATGCTGAACATCTCACACAGCATTATCTAGCCCCAAGCTAAGCAGAGCTTGTGTTATGGGTACTAGATAACTGATATACATAATACATTACAATACATAGATAGATATTTTTACTATACATAGAAAACGACCAGAACACAATGAACAAATATCTGCTGATGTACAAATATTTGTCCCGAGTCGGGAATCGAAGCCGTAACCTCCTGCGTCGCAAGCGGAAATTCGCCCACCCCGCCACAGAGGTCTTTATAAAGGCGAAAGTATGTGTCGTGGTGATGATTTTTGGCCGGAGACAACGCCAAAACTACTGAATGGATCGAGATGATGTTTTGCACACATAAAGATATGCACCTTAAATCATCATCATCATCATCAGCCTCCACTGCTGGACATAGGCCTCCCCTAATGACCTATCTTCAGCTTGCCGCATCCAGCATCTGCCAGCAGTCTTTCGCAAATCGTCATCCCACCTGGTCGGAGGGCGTCCTACACTACGTTTGCCACTACGTATGTTAGTTTAATATTATGTGATTGTAATTATTTAGTTAATACAGCATGTGTTTGCGGGCCATCGAAATTGACCAAATATTCTCAGGATGCTATTGATGTCAATGTAATAAAATTAATTTGACGACCTCAGTGGCGCAGAGGGCGAGAGTCTGCCTGCGACGCAAGAGGTTGCGGGTTCGATCCCCGCCTCGGAACAAATTTGTGTATGATCTGCAGAAATTTGTTCCGTTGGTCTGGGTGTTTTCTATGTATAATAAAAAATATCTATCTATGTAATGTATAATATTACGTATATCAGTTATCTAGTACCCATAACAAAAGCTCTGCTTACCTTGGGGCTAGATAATGCTGTGTGAATTGTCCAGCATTATTATTATTATTATTATAATAAAAGTAGTTTGGTCTGAAAAACAATATTTTTTCTAATATTTCTGATCAAAACTTGTGCAATCCTATAGATATGGCCATAATAGTATATGTATGTGACTTCAAACAAGATCCGTCAAGTGCGAGTGCGTTGGTTAGCAGAATTTGGCCGGGTTTATACTACCTCAAATAAACGTCAGATCGAAATATTTTATCAAAATACATAATATATGGACTTCATACTTACCAATTTAGTTTTTCAATTACTTTATTTTTTATTTTATTTTTTATTGTTAAAGTTATTGATTATTTGTTAGAGTTAAAATAAATAATGCTGGACAATTCACACAGCATTATCTAGCCCCAAGGTAAGCAGAGCTTGTGTTATGGGTACTAGATAACTGATATACGTAATATTATACATTACATAGATAGATATTTTTTATTATACATAGAAAACACCCAGACCAACGGAACAAATTTCTGCAGATCGTACACAAATTTGTTCCGAGGCGGGGATCGAACCCGCAACCTCTTGCGTCGCAGACAGACTCTCGCCCGCTGCGCCACTGAGGTCGACAAAGAGTTAGTTATTTACAAAACATTGTTACATTATATTTAGCTACATATAATATCTACTTAGTTATAATTTTAGGTACCAGAGGTTAGTTAAGTTTAAGGCGCATACAGCAGCTAAACTAGCGCCACCACCTACTTTATGTTATTATTCTGTTTAACAAAGGAATTTTCAAAAATCCTTCTTCCAGTTTGTGATACCTATCATAAGCTTTTTTTTAATGCCTCTGTAATAGTTTTATTCTATTTAGTTTAGGAAGAGATACGAAGTTGCACTTGGTGGCCACCAAAATCTATTTTCGTATCTCTTCCTAAACTAAATAGAATAAAACTATTACAGAGGCATTAAAAAAAAGCTTATGATAGGCATCACGAACTGGAAGAAGGATTTTTGAAAATTCCTTTGTTTAACAGAATTATAAGACAAATAAGGTGGTGGCGCCACTTTCGGTGGGGTATGGGCCTTAAATATTATAAACCTAGATTAATTTGTTTCTATGTATCTCATTATAAGTGAACCACGTGTTTGTATGAGAGTAAAGTTCTTTAAACCTATATATCTTCCAAAATACTAAATATTTAACTTTGTAAGTTATATATGGTAAAGTTCAGGACTTACTCTATCGATCATATGTTTCGAAAACACGATAACATAAAATTTCTCGATACAAAAAAATCGCAAAGTTACCTCTAAACTTTTACTAAAACCTGAATTTCTTAATAAATACAGAAGTTAATATCTTGAGAATAAGCATGGTAATAGAAGTATAAAGAACATTTCATATGTTTTGGTTTTTTCAAATAAAGTCCTAACTAATCACTACATGTTATAAAACAAAGTCGCTTTCTCTGTCCCTATATCCCTATGTATCTTTAAAACTACGCAACGGATTTTGATGCGATTTTTTTAATAGATAGAGTGATTCAAGAGGAAGGTTTATATGTATAATACTTGCATAATATAGTACCCGTGCGAAGCCGGGGCGGGTTGTTAGTAGATATTAAGCTAAAACTTGTTTTTTTGGCTTGCTCTTTCTCGCTCCTATGAACGCAAAATCCTATGTCTGTCCTTTTCGCAAAAATTTGAGGTTGTATATAGGCCCTTAAGTTTGTTAGAGATGCAAAAACAGTATTGGTGACTTTACCTCCATGATGACTCGGGTGCGGTTGGAAGTTGGGTTGCTTTTGCTGTTGTTGCTGCTGGAATTGCTGTTGCTGCACGGGCGGTTGCTGGTACTGTTGCTGTTGCACCGGCGGTGGTTGCTGGTACGGTTGTTGGATTGGCTGGAAGAAATTATTTAAATTTGTAGCAGCTAGTATTAAGACTGATTTAGCACGTTCACTGCCAGTAGCACATCTCCGCCGCATAGCAGCCAAACCGCAACACGAGTTCCGGAAGGATCTCAAATCGACAAGTAATGTAAATTTCGTATAAAAAGAACAGGCAAAAGAGTTAATAAATAAATTACTTAAAAATGTTTTTACGAACTTGATGAATTCTTCAATGATAATTTTAGCGACTCGTAATATTTCATAATAGGTATATAATATATAGTTTATCATAATTAGAAAGGCATGATACCTGGCCAGTCTTCCATTGCAACACCCTAAATGGGTACATACTGTGAACATTTTATTAACACTCACATAATCACTAACACCTGATGACTGTATGAATGCAATAAATAAAATACTGAAAATTTTAGGTATAGGCAGTTTGTTTAAAAACATTTTACATCTAATTTGGCTTGAATATAATTAATGAACAGACTAAGCAATGCAAATACAGATTATCTAAATACACTTGAAGACAGAAAGCTTAGAACCACTGCGACGCAGGAGGTTGCGGGTTCGATTCCCGCCTTGGGACAAATATTTGTATGATCTGCAGGTATTTGTTCAGGGTGTTCTGGTCGTATTCTATGTATAATAAAAAATATCTAATGTATTATATTATGTATATCAGTTATCTAGTACCCATAACACAAGCTCTGCTTAGCTTGGGGCTAGATAATGCTCTGTGAATTGTCCAGCATTATTTATTTAGTTTATTTAATGTGGGTACCACAAGCTGGTTATGCAAGAAACCCACTGAATGTGGGTAGCACAGGACCGGTTACTGAGGCAATCTTGAGAGGAGGCCTATATCCAGCAGTGGCTGTCCAGTGGCTCAAATGATGGGGCCTTTTACCCAGCAGTGGGTTGTGTCAGGATAATTGTTAAGTTAGATGTTAAATTCTTACCACTTGTTGCTGCTGCTGGATATTCTGGGGTGGGGGTGGTGGCGGTTGGTAGTTTTGCTGAAAAGAGAAGATAAATAACACTTTATTGTACAACCACACAAAATACAAGTAATGGAAAGATTTAATGCAATATATTTTGTTACTGCAAACAAAAATGTAATCTGTTAGCGACTAGCGTTAAGTATGAACTCGCCTGAGTTCATACTTAACACACTCAGGTACCCTAACTGTTTTGTGTTATATTTTCTTCCGTTATGTTTGCAGTAACGTAAAATGTATTTTCTACATATAAAATATGTATTTATATATTGTATTAAGTTTAAATAATTCATGTTCATAGAAGCAGGACAGGGCATAGCAAGTAGCAACGCAAGCCCAAAAATCAAGTTGTAGCTTATTAATTATTATCTATTAATTAATCTCTGCTTAGCTTGGGGCTAGATGTAGCATGGGCTTAGAACTAACCATAAAGAACATTTTACTATATGTTTCAGTTATTTTCAAGTACCTAATGTCTTAATTAATAATAATAATAAGAGTGCTGGACAATTCACACAGCATTTCCTAGCCCCAAGTTAAGCAAAGCTTGTGTTATGGGTACTAGATAACTGATATACATAATACAATACATTATATACATAGATATTTTTTATTATACATAGAAAACAACCAGAACACCCTGAACAAATGTCTGCAGATCGTACACACATTTGTCTTGAGGCGGGAATCGAACCCGCAACCTCCTGCGTCGCAGGCGAACTTTCGCCCACAAGTCACAGAGGTCGTCAAAAATCAACAAGTTATACTGTTATCGCTAGTTAAAATTGCAACATACGGTGAAGTTACCTCATAGGTTTGTGGGGGCACCCCCGGTACAGTCCTTTGCTGGTATTGCTGCGAAATCGCGCATTGGAGCACGGCAGACAAAACTAGTAACCTCAGCATTTTTTCTCTGAAATGCAACCAACTTTTCACTGAAAAAATCGAGTTTACCGCGAAATGAAAACAAGTTTAGAACACTTTCGTAGACTTTTGAGTAAAATTATGGTTGTACAGTATAGCTAATTGATTTTACCTGTTTGCTACGCTACGTGGAAGACGATAATAGTCTTATCGGAGCGATGTATTGATAATATTCTATTATACGTGGACATGAGAGTATTTCGCAAACGTTTTCAAAAACTTTCTGAAAACATACACGTCACTTCGAGAATCGGCCTTTTGTTTGACGTTTTACCGTTCGTTCGAAAATTCGGTTAATTCCTAGATCAATCACCACGATCAATCACCATTCATCACTACATATCGTGGACGGAGAAAATAACCCCCCGTAGCCGTAGGGGTAAAGTCATGTGTGTTGTTATGAAGTGCGTGCGTCTTAATAAAAAAATCGAGATCATAGTGCTTGCCTGAGCCACATAGACTAGACTAGTTACTAGTCTAGTCAGATCATAGTGCTTGCCTGAGCCACATAGACTAGACTAGTTACTAGTCTAGTCTATGTGGCTCAGGCAAGCACTATGATCTCGATTTTTTTATTAAGACGCACGCTAGTAAGAAGTATACTGCTAGACCGATTGAAAAATAGGGTCGTACGTAGGTCTTCGCATCGCATATAAACAAAACCAGCTGTTTTGACATTTGAAAGGGCTTCGTGATTAGCAAATATTGTATGGGGAAGCCCATCGTGGAGATTATGGGCATTAAACCCCATGAGATTAATAAATCCAGGAAAGCCAGCCAGCTATTGACCCATTGACCACTAATAGGCTGTTGAGGTGTGGTATGTGGGAAAGAAGGAGGAAGGCTACATAAGGCTTTCAAGGCAATTATTGGATGGATGGTTTTAGCGTAATTCCACAGTTGCTTTATACGTATTATTTTCATCGCGCCTTGCATTACAACATTATCTACACATCGTGCATTACACCATCACTTTACCAGTTACCCTTCTATTTTAGAACAAAAAAATGTTGAGTGGCCTGAGTTACAACGGTATACGGTTATTGTTTAGAACATTTACTTATTTGTCATGCATGGTTTTTTAAATAAAGGGGATCTCTTTTTTCATTGTGCATGGTTCACTGGTGCTGCCATGTCAATTCATTATGTCATGTGTGCATGCCTTTAAACAAAGTTATGGAACGTAGTATCCTAGGATCTTTGCCTTTAAAGTTTAGAGATGACATACCTAGACGAAAAAAACGTGTATAGTGTATACCAAAACCTCAGCAAAAAACAGAAACAAAAATGGCTCCTTTCCGTAAGCCTTCATAAACTAAGAAGTATGCTGCCTTATTGAATATTGATACCCATATCGATCGACCCAAGTATTTTGTAACGACATTTTTATTTATAGCAGTTTCGTGATATCATCTCATTGTTTTCACCACGATAATATGAAATTTACAATTATAATAGCTTTTTCAGATTAAAGTCGATTTTGTGAGTTTATTTTAGGAATTGTGCAATTTACCTGTGGTCGAATTTTAAATGTTTTTCTGAGTCACGCATCTACACACGTGCGAGACGAAAATAGAATTCAAAATCAATAGTAGCGAAAAAAGTTTATTAAAGAAATAATGAAGGAATTAAAAGAAACAAAAAGCTTTAAAAAAATTTTAAAAAAGATATTATTTATATACAACAGGGATTTGCATGATATTTTTTTTTAATACAACAGATATTCAAATATAAATCACAAAGGAGAATGTCCAGGCACCATAGAAAAAAATCTGATATAAGTAAAAGAAATGTGTATCAAAAAACAGGAATAATATATTAACAGTTTAAATCGCGAACTTACAGGTAAACATAATTTTATTATTTTTATATTTATAATATAGCTCTATATAAATATGAAAATAAAATAAATACATAGGTTCGATATGCATATAATAAAAAAATACAATTATTTATCTAAAATGTACAAACTATGTACAAAGAGGTTAGTTTGATTGAAATACATCCACAGAACGATTGATCTGAATTAAAAAATAAAATCATTGCCTGAAGTTTCTTACTTTAGATAAGCTATTATATTTCTGATGTCCGTCTAAGTTTAAATAACTGCTGATTATCACTTGGTTCATTTTGTTTTTCCTAGTGGCATTACAGTTTATGGTCTATTTGTCAGTCCGGTGAACTGTTCTAAAATGGCGCGAGTGACAGCTGGCCAGGAGAAGAGATCACCGCCGATGCCACATTTGTACGGAGATTCTTGTGCGCTTCATATTAAACACTGTTTTTCATAGTGGCAACACAGTTTATCGTCTATTTGTCAGTCCGGTGCACTCTCCTGAGATGGCGCGAGAGACAGCTGTGCCAGGAGAAGCGAGCGCCGCAGACTCCACATTTGTACGGAGACTCGCTCGTGTGGAGCGCTATTATGTGCGAGCGAAGCTTGGTTTGATTCTGGAATAAAACGGAATACCTACATTTAATAATATTAATAAATAATAATTAAATAAATAATGCTGGACAATTCACACAGCATTATCTAGTCCCAAGCTAAGCAGAGCTTGTGTTATGGTTACTAGATAACTGATAGATATTTTTTATTATACATAGAAAACGACCAGAACACCCTGAACAAATGTCTGCAGATCGCACACACATTTGTTTCGAGGCGGGAATCGAAACCACAACCTCCTGCGCCGCAGGCAGACCTTCGCCCACCGCGCCACAGAGGTCGTCATAATATGACTAAGAATATGCCTTTACTCCAGCGATTGGGAATACGTACCGGGAAGGATTTCCCGCAAGTCTCGCAGAGGTGCTGAGAACTTGACTTTTGATGGACCACTTGCCGATGGATGTACAGCGATGTATGACTCTTGAACACCTGCGAATGATATGACAAACTCAACTTTTTTGGCTACTAGCAGCACCTAGAAGAAAGAAGAAGAAAGATATTTATTTTGAAGAAGAAATATATTTATTTATTTTTCACCTCGCGGTTTCACCCGCGTAGTTCCCGTTCCCGTGGGAATTCCGGGATAAAACTAAGCCTATGTCACTCACTGAAAAGTTACCCCCTACAACGACACAAACAATTCACAAACTTTACCTCTTTATAATATTAGTATAGAATAGTATAGACCAGTAAGTTTATATTTCACTTAAAAACGAATACATAATTATTTGCCTCGTTTATAATCTCTAAGAAATTAAATAAGTCGAAATCGAAAGTTCGAACCCGCGACCCTCAATATGATCCAAAATTCAAAGTGCTTTATTTCCTTTAGACCTTACACAGGACTCTTGGACACGTCACAAAACTCAGATTACATAAGTAAAACTAGGAAATAAAGTGATCACTTTGATTTTATTTCCACTTCAATCATTTTAAGGTAAAGTAAAGAAGCGAACAAGAAACCTTTACCTTGTTAGAATGTTAGTTTTAGAGTTGGAGCAAATCTCGTCCCAACCTTCTTTATTGTCTAGCTAGATAATCTGATATTTTATAGAAAGCCTTTTTACAAAGGATGTGTTTGACAATTTGTTTGAATTTATTTATTGATAATTTTTGCAATTCACTTGGAGTTTTGTTGTAGAAGCATATACTCGTACATTGTCCTTTAAAAGATACATTAATCTTGTGTAGTCTGGTTGTGGGCACAGCGAGTTCATTCTTATTTCTAGTATTTAAATTATGTATATTGCTGTTTTTGGGGAATCGATTGATATTCTTATGAGTGTACAAAAAGTTTTCATAAATATATTGACATGGTACTGTCATTATGTTTATTTCTTAAATTTGTCACGTAGACACTCTCTGGGACCCATATCATAGATGTATAAATGGTTATTGTTGTTTTAACCAACTAAGCCTCGAAATCTTAGTCGGTTTCGTCGAATATCTTTACCTTCTGACAGTCAGTACAGGTGTGCACGTAATTCTTAAGATGTTCCCAGTCTACATGTTCTGTTAGCTTCGTCTTATTCGCGAACTTTCGACCACAATCTCTGCACATGTACCTGCGAATATCAAACATACTTATATAAAATATTAGTATGGATGTTTGTTTGTTATTTCTTCACATCATCATCAGTATGAGCCCACTGCTGGACGAAGGCCTCCTCTAATAGACACAATAGAGCCCTGTCTTCAGTTCAACGCATCCAGCACAGAATAGAATATCAATACCTAGTTAAATAAATAAAATAAATAATAAATAATGCTGGACAATTCACACAGCATTATCTAGCCCCAAGGTAAGCAGAGCTTGTGTTATGGGTACTAGATAACTGATATACGTAATATTATACATTACATAGATAGATATTTTTTATTATACATAGAAAACACCCAGACCAACGGAACAAATTTCTGCAGATCGTACACAAATTTGTTCCGAGGCGGGGATCGAACCCGCAACCTCTTGCGTCGCAGGCAGACTCTCGCCTGCTGCGCCACTGAGGTCGTCGTAGTTATTTCGTATTATTAATCTTTACCTAGTTATATTTTAGATTTACAAAAAAACCTACCTACTAAAGCAATATAAATAATGTTTATCATAAATAATTAATAGTACTTATACTATAACAGACTACTTAATCTTTGAAGGAATAAATAAATGTTTGTTTTAATTTATGTTTATGTGTATTATATATGTATTATATTTATAATACATCATTGCGTAGTTTGTTCAATAGTCAATTATGAATATCACTATATATGATATGATAGTCTATTTTGTATTATAAGTACTGTTCTTAGTTATAAATAAATTACTTGCAATTGATTGACTCTTTGATTATCATCCTTAGTTTTCAAAACTTCATTAAATTTGTATACTACCTAATAAATTATCCGGACTTTAGTTTTATAATAAATGTTATCCAACTTTTTGACATTTAACATTTTGTTTTATTTTTATCTATTTTACCTGTTTTTGTTTTCTTTTAATATTAAAATTGTATCATGTTCAAAATGATATTCTGTTACGATTGTATTTTTTGTGAACAGATTGTCGGTAATGCCAACAAAAAGGCTCTGACGGAAGACCAGCGTTGGCTGCTAGCTTGCTGGCAAACCAAACCATGCTGAGGCAGACGCCATTTTGTTTCTATTGGGCTCACAGTTAAAATATTTTTATCTTTTTTAAATTTAAGAAATATGTATATCTGATTGAACAAATAAAGTTATTTTATTCTTTTTTTTATTCACCACAAATGCTTACTTGAAATCATTCTCGGAGACATGCTTCCTGCTGACTCGCATATGCTGTGTGTAGGTCGCCAGCGAAGAGAATGTGCGGTCACACGGCGCGCATACCAGCGAACCGGCGGCTCTGAAATATAAATACACAAATATTATAAATGAGAAAGTTTGGATGGAATTTTTAACAGAGATGTAGGTCTTGAGCTGGAATAACATTATATTGGTCTCGCGTGGCGTAAGTGGTTACGCCACACGCCTGTCAGTTGCTAGCCGGCTGTTAAACGGAGCGCTCGTCTTGGTGATATTACTCACACTAATTTATACTAATATTAAAAAAGAGTAAGATTTATTTGAATTGAATAGGCCCGGAAACTACTGGACCGATTTGAAAAATCCTTTCACCATTAGAATCCTACATTATCCCTGATGAACATAGGCTATAGAATATACCCGTGCGAAGCCGGGGCGGACCGCTATTATAAATGCGAAAGTTTAGATAGATATATGTATATTACTTGTTACCAAAACTACTGAACAGTTTCAGCATAAATTTCGCATAGGTTTAGTTAGCTCAAGAATTAATTATAGGCTTTTTATCCCATGGAATAGAAATAACCATAGAAACAACGTATGCGAAGCCGCGGACTAAGCTAGTGTTCAATCAATACACTAGATGAGTCACCTAGCCGCGTGGCTGTGCAGATGTCGCAGCAGATTCCCCCTCCACTGGAACGTCTTGTCACACTGCGCACAAGGGAAAGACTGCCGCGTGCGGTTGATGCTGCTCGTTACATCCGCTATCAGCTTGTCGCTGGATTCAGCTGGGTTGGTTTCTTTCATCTTTCTGAAATAAGCATAGATTTATCGAGCGAACGAAGGTATAGAAGTAATGGTGGCAATACAGGGAAAGAATTCCAGCAAATTCATCGCTTAACATAAACATAACACAACTAAAACTACATAACAAAAATTAAACAACAAAAATTAAATGAAATAAGTTCCCAAAAATTTTCGATTACTTTTTGGGAACTTATTTCATTTCTTAGAGATGCCCAGAGTGCGGGTAAGCACTGTTACAAAAATCCTTATAACTAAAATTATACCATAACAACATCGAGTTAGAATACTCTAACTCGATGCATAACAATGGTACAATTTTTTTAAAGTGCTTTGAAGTATATATTTTTTACCCGTCATATTTAAATATTATAGTGACAAAATGGTTTCCCACAAGCTTCAAACGTGAATATAACATGCATCTTACAATACAATACAAAGCTCTTTATTGCACACCACAAAAAATAAAACAACAAACAGACATAGACTTTAAACATAGACCTTAATCTTATATGGGCTTTAATCGCATTAAACAATCTTAATGCGATTAAAGTCCATATTTGAATGCACATTATTGTGCTGAGCGGTAGCGGTGCAGTCCGGATCTTTGACAACCTTACCTTAGTTTCAGTTGTATTTGGTGCTTCGAACTTGTCCTTGCGTGCTTCTGAAGGTTTGAGGTAGTCGTGAAAGTAAGACTGAAAAAAATAAAAACCTAGCAGAGCTTGTGTTATACAATACATAGATAGATATTTTTATTATACATAGGAACCGACCAGAGCACCCGGAACAAATACCTGCAGATCGTACAAATATTTGTCCCAAGGCGGGAATCGTACCCGCAACTTCTTGTGTCGCAGGCGGACCTTCGCCCACCGCACCACAGAGGTCGTCAGATAGTGTAGGACGCCCTCCGACCAGGTGGGATGACTATTTGCTAAAGACTGCTAGCAGATGCTGGATGCGACTGAAGACAGGGCGCTATGGCGCTCATTAGTCCATTAGGCCTATGTCCAGCAGTGGACTATTATAGGCTGATGATGATGAGGTACCTGCAAGGTTCACAGTAGGGCTTCCGTTTCTGTCCAGCCTCAATCTTGTGCGTCTCTAGATGCTTCCTCAGCGACGTCTTCCAACCGAACACTTTAGGGCAGTGTTCACACGCGAACTTAACTTCTTTTGTACTGGAAACAAAACAAAAACTTTATTGTCAAAAGAAATTATAATTGAATACAAAAGAACCAAATTACTCGGGACAAATGTGTGTACGATCTGCAGACATTTGTTCAGGGTGTTCTGGTCGTTTTCTATATATAATAAAAAATATCTATCTATCTATTGTATAATATGATGTATATCAGTTATCTAGTACCCATAACACAAGCTCTGCTTAGCTTGGGGCTAGATAATGCTGTGTGAATTGTCCAGCATTATTTATTTATTAGAACTGGTATTTACAATAGATAACTATGATAACTAAGAATCACTAATATTATATATTTTCCGAATTATAAAATAAAAAAGGATCTCTTATTGAATCACTTTGTTGTCCGTTTGTCTGTCTGTCAAACCTCTTTCCTCAGAAATGCGTGGAGGTATTGAGTTGAAATTCACATCATATACTCAGGCTCGTAACCTCTTGGAGCCGCGATATAAATCAAACTTCTAAGTCAACGCAATCAAAAGTTACAGACGTTTATGTCCAATTTTTATAAATGTTCTAAGGTAATCACATGCACACAAAATCTTTATGGGTACCTACGTCCCGTTGAACAGAATCATGACTTGGGAAGAAGCAAGGTCTTGTAGCACAAGTAAAGGAAAAAATCTGAAAAGCGTGAATTTGTTGTTAGCTCACAAAAAACCGATTTCTAATTCAATCAGATTTTTTTGTGAACTGTGCGTCTGGCGCCCGAATACTCAAACGCAATTCTGATATAAGAACGTCTCAAGTTGCGATTTTATGACAGTTTTCAATGAAAATTTGTCAAAAATTCGTCACTTGAGACGTGCTTAAATCTGAGATGCGTTTGAGTATTCGGGGGTGAGTCGACTTCTTTACTTACGAGTACCAGCTTGTACAGAACCCTTGAAATTTGGCTTATTGACATGTGTTTTTATGACATTAATGAATTAATTACTATGAAAATGAATTGATTGTAATTTTTAATGTTTTATTCGTAAAATTGAATTTTGAAAATGAATTGATTGTAATTTTTAATGTTTTATTCGTAAAATTGAATTTTGAAAATGAATTGATTGTAATTTTTAATGTTTTATTCGTAAAATTGAATTTTGAAAATGAATTGATTGTAATTTTTAATGTTTTATTCGTAAAATTGAATTTTGAAAATGAATTGATTGTAATTTTTAATGTTTTATTCGTAAAATTGAATTTTGAAAATGAATTGATTATATTAGATTTTTATTGTTTTATAAAATTGAATTTTAAAAATGTTATCATTATTATTGTTAATTTTATTACTTTTAATTTATATTCTACTAAACAACAGTTATTTAAATTATGAATAATGTACCTACTTACTAATTACATATTACTTTAAGTAAGAATATATGTATATACAGAGAGACCTGTAACTATGTTTGAATCTGAATCTTTGATGCCCGAGTCCAACTCGGTCCTGACGTTTTATGTTGTATAGATGTCGCCTCCGTGCCTAAACGTAGAATCAGCCCATATGTAGAATGAGTCGATTTAATGGTTACTGTTACACTTACGATATGGTTAGTAAACAAAATAGGTACTGATATAAGAGCTACGTACCTATTGAGATCATTATCAGTCGTTTCTATATCACAGGCTTTGTAGATCCGCTCCAAATCGTAAGATGAACTGAAAATAGAGAAGATATGTGTTATTATAATTGATAAGGCATGAGAAAACAACTAAAATGAGCTAAAAAGAGAACTAACCAACACAAAGGATAAAGAAAGGGGTTTAGGGTGCAAACGCACTACGCGCATAGATTTATAATGATGATGATTCTTAGTTAATGGCAATATGAGTCTGGTTGGACTCTTTTCTGTCAGTGTCAAGTAATGGAAAATAATAGTAAAATATGAGTTATCAAGTTATGAAGAATGTTGATATTTTCACCAGAGCCTAGTTCGTTATCTAGCAGGGTACACCACGTGCAGGTTAGGTTGGCTTGTATAGTACTAAAGTAACTACGCGACAGCGGTACTGCGCGGCTGCGTTAAAGTCAAAGTCAATAACTTTATTTCTTTAGGCTTACAAAATAAGCACTTAGACAAGTCAAATTTAATACTATAAATAGGTTAAATTAGAACAAATCACCAAAAAGGCCGCGCAGTTCCGCTGACATCATTGACGACCTCTGTGGTGCGGTGGGCGAAGGTCTGCCTGCGATGCAGGAGGTTGCGGGTTCGATTCCCGCCTCGGGACAAATATGTGTACGATCTGCAGACATTTGTTCAGGGTGTTCTGGTCGTTTTCTATGTATAATAAAAAAATATCTATCTGTGTATTGTATTGTATTATGTATATCAGTTATCTAGTACCCATAACACAAGCTCTGCTTAGCTTGGGGCTAGATAATGCTGTGTGAATTATCCAGCATTATTTATTTATTTATCAATGCAGAGCCAAAGATAAAAGTAGAAGTAGATACCTCATCCTTTACCGTACATGTCATAAAGCTGTGGAATGCTCTACCCACTTCTATTCAACAAGCTGAGTCTCTCCCTATTTTCAAACATACCATATTCTTGCGAACACTTTCTTACTTCAACATCAAACTGTTAATAAATATATCATCATCATCAGCCTATATTTGTCCACAGCTGGACATAGGCCTCCCCTAATGAGCGCCATAGCGCCCTGTCTTCGGCTTGCCGCATCCAGTATCTGCCAGCAGTCTTTCGCAAATCCTCATCCCACCTGGTCGGAGGGCGTCCCACACTACGTTTGTCGAGTCGCGGTCTCCACTCAAGAACACGTTTACCCCAGCGGTTGTCGGTTCTTCTCGAGATATGGCCAGCCCACTGCCACTTCAGCTTGCGAATCCTTATATGAACTATTCATACACATATCTATTTAGCTTTTTGCTTTATAGTGTGTTACTCGCACTGGGCAAATTTTCCACGAAAATTATATAAAAAATGATATGACAAACTCAATACTAGCAGCACCTCGCGGTTTCATCCGCGTAGTTCCCGTTCCCGTGGGAATTTCGGGATAAAACATAGCCTATGTCACTCCCTGAAAACTAAGCTTTCTAATGGTGAATGAATTTTTAAAAATCGGTGTAGTAGTTAGTTTATATTTCACTTGAAAACGAGTACAAGATTATTTGCCTTGTTTATAATCTCTAAGAAATTAAATAAGTCCCAAAAAATTTCGATTTCGGCAGGATTCGAACCCGCGTCCCACCCTCAGTACGGATTTGCTCTAACCAAATAAGCCACGAAACCAGTCGAATTTTTTTTTGGGACATAATGAAATTTTCGTAGAGGTATTGTATTGTACCTTTGTAAATGCATGGTAGCGGAATGGTTCCTCACAGCCAGTTTGCTGGAACACCTGAAGCTGCACAGGCTGCAGTGGAACCTCCTGGCGTGTCGACGGCGGTGGTACGCAAACGACACTTCAGAGTTGAATGCGCAAGAGCATATACTGCATTTGTGTTTGGACGCGTGCTGAAAATGAAAAATTACAAAGAATTGAAATATAATAATTTATATAATTGTGTAATTAGAACGACCTATACTAATTACAGTAGGTTTCAATATAAAAATACAGTTAGATTAAGTAAATTAAAATTAAGAAATCAAATAATACATAAATTAATAATGATATAAAGATAATAATTAATAATTAAATAAATAATGCTGGAAAATTCACACAGCATTATCTAGCCCCAAGCTAAGCAGAGCTTGTGTTATGGGTACTAGATAACTGATATACATAATATAACACAATACATAGATAGATATTTTTTATTATACATAGAAAACGACCAAAACACCCTGAGCAAATGTCTGCAGATCAGATCGTACACACATTTGTTCCGAGGCGGGAATCGAACCCGCAACCTTCTGCGTCGCAGGCAGACCTCAGCCCACCGCGCCACAGAGGTCGTCGTTAAATCGAACATTTTTGGGAACTTATATAATTTCTTAGAGATTCCCCAAAGTGCATGGGCTTACGCTCTATCTATAATACAAAAACCTTAAAATGTGACTTGTCTCTATTGACTTAAGCTTTAATAAACTATTGATCAAATATTATAAATGCAAAAGTGTGTTTGTTTGTCATTCCTTCACGCCCTAACTAAGCAACCAATCGACTTGATTTGGCATAGAGTTAGTTGAAAGGATAGAGAGTAACACAGGCTACTTTTTGTAAAAACATCAAAATTACTATTTTCGCAGCATCGGTGACGTCATAGACCGACGGCACTAGTATTGTAGCGTTTTAGAGCGAAATTGAGATTAAATTTTTAATATTTTTTGCTTTATGTTCCATTTCTTACATTAACATGAGTTAATGTAAGAAATGTTATTTATTAGTTACTAGTTGTAGCTCGCGGCTTTGCACGCGTTGTTTAAGGTTATTTCTATCTCATGGAAACTGATTTATGGGAGAAAAAGCCTATGATGCTCTCCATCCTTTCAACTTTGACGACCTCTGTGGCGCGGTGGGCGAAGGTCTGCCTGCGACGCAGAAGGTTGCGGGTTCGATTCCCGCCTCGGGACAAATCTGTGTACAATCTGCAGACATTTATTCTTGGTGTTCTGGTCGTTTTCTATGTATAATAAAAAATATCTATCTATGTATTGTATTCTATTATGTACATATATCAGTTATCTAGTACCCATAACACAAGCTCTGCTTAACTTGGGGCTAGATAATGCTGTGTGAATTGTCCAGCGTTATTAATTTATAAAAAAAAACATGAACATAACTAACTCGGTGGCTTGAAGGAAGAACAAACAAACACACATTCGTATTTATAATATATAGGTACGTTAGTTAAAAACAATAAATAACATACCATCTCATGCTTCTTAAAATCGTGTTCCTTCATATCGTCTTCATTGGGAAAGGTAAGCAAGCATCTTTCACATCGGAACATAGCGTTTACATAGTCCTCTCTTAGCGCTAAATGATTTCTCTCTTCAGCAATCTCTTCCTCTGTCAACTCTATCTCTCTAAATATACTCTTGCATTTCAATTTACCATTCTCTTTCAATTTATCACTGCGCTTCAATTTACCATTCTCTTTAATTTTACCATTGCGTTTTAATTTACCATTGAGTCTTGATTTACCGTCACGTTTCGATTGATCAGTTTTACCATTTCTATGATTTTTATCATCACTTCGAATTTTACCACTGACACTGGCTTGATCATCATGTATTCCGGTATCAGTACATATGTCTATCAGTGGTTGATCATCATCATCATCAGTTAAATCAGTCTCATATTTAATCTGTGTCCTAAAGTTCTCTGCTTTAATGATATCAGTAGAAATAGAAGTTTCTGTAGATATAGACGAATTAGTACAACTAGAAATGAGATCAGTTTGTTCGTTGGGTGGGGGTAGCGAAATGTTGAAGGCTTCATGCTGTCCAAGTGATGGTTTTTGATCCAGGCTTTCAGTCTGAAAATTATAAAAATTTAATAACTTGTAACCAGTTGATAGCTATATTTTTTTTAATAGAAGTTACACCAACAACTACCTAACAAGAAGCAATACAAAAATTTCTCAAGTCATTTTAAGGCCTATAAGATTTTTTGAATGCTTTTAAGTAGTTTTGTTTAGTTTACTTTAAGGAATAGAAGCATATAAATAAATGGTGGCTACAATCACTGTCACCACTTAAAACTACCTGAGTAACCAATGGACTTAACTGATGTCACCTAAATCATCTTTTTTAGATTTGAATAGGCTGACGATGATTTGAATTAATTGACTAAATGACAACCTCAGTAGATCAGTGGGGGAAGGCCAGCTTACGAAGCATGAGGTTGTGGGTGCGTTTCCCGCCTCGGAACAAAATGTTTGAAGATTTTTGATCCCGTTGTTCTGGGTGTTTTGTATTTATTGAAAATATATCTATGTGTATGTTATGTAGTATATTGTATTATGTATAGTCATTCATCTAGTACCCATCTCAGCTCTGCGTAGCTTGGGGCTAGATGATGCTGTGTGAATTGTCTAGAATTATTTATTTATAGTAATAAATGTAATAATAGCTACTATCGGTTTCGTGAGCTTATTTTCTGTATAATAAGTATGGAACCGATTATCTAAGTTAGGCTTTGTTCTTAATCAGAGATCTGTTAATTATTTTTAGGAGATTCTAGGTAATAAAATAAAACTCACATTTCACAAACATTCGGCTTTAATTTATTTATAAGCTTATTTTTTGGATCAAAATATTTTTTACATAATATGATTTATTAGTTACCGTTGTAGGTTATTTCTATGCCATGGGAACTGATTTATAGGATAAAAGGTAGCCTATGTTAAACTCCATTCTTTCAACTAACTCTATGCCAAAAATCAAGTAGATTGTTTGCTTAGTTGGAGTGTGAAGAAAGGAAAAACAAACAACATTCAAACTCACTTTAGCATTTCTATTATTAATATATATTAATAATTCTGGCAAAGCCTGTGTTATGGGATAAGTGATATACGTAATACAATACATAGATATATATTTTAAAAATAGCTCGCGAGCAATCACTGATTAGTCTAGGTTTAGTTCTGGCATAGCTCTAGATTAGAAAAGTTTTGTTTTTTAAAATTTACCTGAATAGTAAAATCATTCAGTACTTTATAGGCATGCTTTACTTGTAGCTTGAACTTAGTAAACCTTGTGATGTTGGCCTCGCACTCCCAACACAGCCACAATGCGGAATTTGGAAGAGTGATCTGTAAGAAAAGTGCACAAATATAATGAACTGCTGTATTCCATTTCTAATACGAGATGTCTATAATTGCTACTTTAAGGGTGTATACAGCAGAAACCATATTTTATTTTATGCCACAACGGCAACATGCACATAATTTTACTTGGTGCACATTTACAGCAAATTACAGTAGAACAAAATTCTAAATTCTTTGTGAAAATTAATTCATCATAGAAGATACTTTTCTGCTGGGGTAATACACACTTTAAGGAGTCAGCCTAACACCTTAATGTGTGTGTGTTACTTCAACAATTACATCACAAATTAGCAGGCTAGTGGCTCATCACATGTGGTTATAGCAGACCAACTAACGTCATGCACTAAAGGCTGGGCAGTGAGCGTTAACTTTGATGTTTAAATTGTATAATGTATGTTAAGCCGATTCCCCGAGCCAAACTAGAGTCACCACCTATTTTATCTTATAATTTAGTTGAACAAAGGTAATTTCAAAATTTTTATGGGTGGTTTGTGATACCTACCTATTAAAAGCTTTTTGAATGCCTTTGTGATATTTTTATTTACTAAAGTTTAGGTAGAGATGCGAAAATAGAGTTTGGTGGTCACAAAGTGGAACTTCCTTCGTATAAGAAAAAAATACGCAAAGATTGAAAAGAGAAAGTACCGGACATCTTCTAGAAGATAATTATCAAAGTCTGGTGTGAAATCATTAAAATAATAATTAACTTACGGCTAGTTCTTTGATTATTTCCAAAAAACACTTTTCTCTTTGTGTGTCGCATATGAGTAGCATTCTACGGCCAACGGCTAGGCAGCCACTGCATAAATTATTCGCATGGGCCTCCATTGTTATTTATTTATCAATTTCATGCATAATAAAGTCGTATTTTATTCACAAACACAACAGAAATACGGAACCTAACAAAATAAACAATCGAAATTAAAGTAAAATGTAAATTAGCTTGCTATCAGTCAGGTCGACTATTTTGCCTCCCCAAGCTTTGTGCCTTTGCTTGCAGCAGGAAACAAAGAAAAATGCGCCATCTATTGTCGAGTAGGAAGACTACAATTCTGTTTTGAGGTGTTTTTGTTAGATAAAACCTCCCCGTGCATATAGTAAGAAGCCTATCCATCTACGCCTTCGTGCGTGAAAAAAGCTCCTACCGAAGAAATTTGTTAAATGTCAGCCAGCCAAATGTCAAATTAATTGTAGCAAATTGTCACCGAATCTAGAATTGGCTTTTGGCTTTCGGTTTACAATTCTAAAATAAATAGAAAATAAAATGGAATTTCAACCTTCATGTTCAACGGAACATTACAGTTCGTTTTACGGTGAAGCAATGAAAATGAATGGTCACATGATTTGTTGCTGCTGTTTGTCAAAGAATAAAATAATGGTCGGCCTCCAATATTGCACCCATGCTGATTTTTTACAAAACTTTCCTCAGGTACCTTTAACACTTTACCAATACGAAAGCAATTGTTATTTATTTAATTTTGCGTCAATTTAATATATATACTAGTTCAAAACTAAGTTTATCGGATTCGGTGAGAAATTCATGGTATTACAGTGATTCTATGCCGAATTGGCTAGTGATGAAAAACGGCATAAAAAGTACTCTGTTATGAAAAATAACTAAACGGCGGCGGCGGCGGCGCGGCGTCTTATGAGCGCGGTTCCCCAAAATCAATGTTATTAAATTTTCAGATGGATTTGTCGCGAAAGATTGTGTGCCTGTTCTGCCACAGTATGCTCGAGAAAATAAATAAATTTCGAAAACAAATTATAGATAGCACTACAGTTTTACAAAATCAGGTTAGTGTCGAAGTGCTTTTATCAGTCTTTAACGCGTAAGAAGACTTACAGACTGACGCGGCCTGCGGTGGCGGTCAGTACAATTTGACGAGAAGGTATTGTCAAATTGTTCTGACCGCCACCGCAGACCGCATCAGTCTGTAAGACCCTTTAAAAAAACGAGGACATTACTTCAGTATACTGCGTTTGGGAAACTACGTCGAGTCTTCTCGTCATCCATACCGCAATGCTTGAAAACGAAAGTTTTCAATCAGTGCGTCCTACCCGTCATGACCTACGGAGCTGAGACGTGGACACTCACAGTAGGGCTGGTCCACCAGTTTAAAGTCGCCCAGCGAGCTATGAAGAGAGCTATGCTCGGAGTTTCTCTGAAGGATAGGATTCGCAACGACTACATCCGACAGAGAACCAAGGTTATCGACAAGCTCAGACAGAGAATTAGCAAGCTGAAGTGGCAGTGGGCTGTCATATCTCGAGAAGAACCGACAACCGCTGGGGTAAATGTGTTCTTGAGTGGAGTCCGCGACTCGGCAAACTTAGTGTAGGATGCCCTCCGACCAGGTGGGATGACGATTTGCGAAAGACTGCTGGCAGATGCTGGATGCGGCAAGCTGAAGACAGGGCGCTATGGCGCTCATTAGGGGAGGCCTACGTCCATCAGTGGACTAATGTAGGCTGATGATGATGATGATGATGATCGGGCAATGCAGAAAGTGTCTTGGGCACGCTTCCGACTGGTATTGATATGGATCAGTTGAGCTACCTGTAGTTTGTTTGCAACAGTCTGCAGTTAGCTCAATTGTAAATATTAGTTTTAATTTTATTCTATTATTTGATTGTAATTTCCCTTTATGTCCAATGATGTAAAGTTCGATTTTCACTTCAAAAACAGCTTCAGTTCAGTTTTTCTCTGGACTAAGCGACTACCTTTTACCTAAGCATGTCATATCGGCCATCATCTACTTTGTCTGGCCTGCGTCCAGTAGTGGACCAATTAGACCATTATGGTCTGTTGAGGTAAGCATGTCAAATCAGCGCTGTTGGAATTAAGTTCCTTATCGCGCGTTGTGAAAGGGGGCTGGACGGAAAAATTCTCACTAGAAGTTGTAACGACACTTCTTGCTATAGTAAGCTATTGTAAGCCGTGCGGCGTGCGCATGTTTCTGTCTGTCTCTCTCTCTCTCTTATAGAAAGGAACTTCGTTCCATCCGGGTGTCCCTTGACACCTCTCAACTTTTTTTTTATTTATTAATTGCAGCTACCCCACTTTCTACCAACAAAGTTACATAATCTGCAAATAACAGACATAAAAACAACTTCCAAATCGGAATTTGATGACGAAAATTCTACAGATGAGGTTACTCTGAAATTAGAACCAGAACCGACCACAAGCTCATTGTCATTTGAAACTGAAGTAAAGATTGAGCATAATTCTAGTTCAGACAGTGAAAACGATTCACCGATATGTATAGAAGAAGACGTCAAGAATGATGTTGAAAAGAGAAGATTCAAACAATCACATGAAGATGATGACAAATACAAAGGGAAAATACTCATCTACAATTTAACAAGAGAGGAGTTGGAGGAAGAAAGAGATGTAGAGATGAAGAAGGCGACTTACTTAAAACTTCCTTACAAATGTAAAAGTTGTATCAAAGGATTTGATCATGAGATCACTTTGATGAAACACAATAATAAACAACATGGACAGGTAATATTTACGAGGTAACTGGGGTAAACGTGTTCTTGAGTGGAGAAAGTGACTCGGAAAACGTAGTGTAGGACGCCCTCCGACCAGGTGGGATAACAATTTGCGAAAGAATGCTGGCAGATACTGAATGCTGCAAGCTGAAGACAGATATTAGATATTTATTTATATATTTATTTATTCAAGCTTAATAATTAACTTACAGACTATTTAGTCCAAAACGTTAACTATCTATAATACAAGGATTTAAAACTAGTGAAAACTTAGATAAGATCTTAGCTGATTATAAATAGAACTTAGGCTGTCATCAAATATGTCAACATGTTGGAACTTCAGAAGAAACTTGTTAAGGAGAGTGAGTGCCCGTAGAGTAGGTGCGTTATTAGCGTGCTGAGTCCGCGTCGTGTGACAAGCAAACAGTCGATGGTGCCTTCGGCCGCTTCTCGTGTAGTTATTTGGTATACATATAGAGTGATAGTGGCAAGTATGGTCGGATATCGGATATATATTATCGTGTATCTTTTGCCCCGCCCCGTGACCTCGACTGCTGTAACAAAGAAGCAAAAAGTACGCGATAAATACCCAAAAAATAATCTTAAATATGTTATCAAATCGCGAAAAATAATTACAACTACATTTATTTATTTAACAGCAAAAAATAATTACAACTAATATTTACACTTACATCTATTTTCTAAAAATCTAAGCCGTCACCAGAAGGCATAGTGCCCAGAATGCTGGCAGCATTGCCACGTTGAATGGCAAATCGCGAAAGTTTAAAAAGTTTTACACGAAATATACTACAAAGACTTTAGTGATAGATAACGCAACATGGTGGAGAATATATTAATAAACTATTTGCTTCCCGCGTCTTTGTGCGCTTTTCAAGTAGGTAGTTTATGTCCGTTCCCGGGATATCTCTTACCTACCTGACAATTTTCATTAAGATCCGTTCAGCATTTTTTTAAAATTATCTTGTAAGCAAACCTTGTCCTGAAAATAATGAGCACACAAAAAAAACAATTTGGTGCAGACGTTCGGAAGTTATGCTCGTACAATATTTTAATTTGCAATAAATTTTCTAAATACAATTGTTTTTTTTTCATTTCGGTTAAAGAATTAGCATTGCCATTCAACGTGGCAATGCTGCCAGCATTCTGGGCACTCTGCCTTCTGGTGACGGCTTGGATTTGATTTGATAGAAAATAGATGTAAGTAAATAAATGTTTTCAAAATAGAAAAAAAAATATTCAACATAAATTTTCGAAATTTATTCAAAATGTTTCGACGCTCTCTTACCTTTATTGTGTTTTATAGAAAAAAGGTGGGATTCAATGCGACGTCTGCAAAACTATTCTGGTGCCACTTTCATACAAGGAGCATATTCGAAGACATTACAGAAGGTGAGGGCAAATTCTTCGTTTGACATAAGATTGTACCAGGTCATTAAGATCTATGTTCCAGCCAAATCTGATATGAAATTTTTTGTAAAAAAAGTACCTACAACAAAAGAACTTTCTTTCTCTTTCTTCGTTCTTATCGATTGATGATGATGATGATTCCTTGTTAATGGCAATATAAGTCTGGTTGGACTCTTTTCTGCCAGTGTCAAGTAATGGAAAATAATAGTAAAATATGAGTTATCAAGTTATGAAGAATGTTGATATTTTCACCAGAGCCTAGTTCGTTATCTAGCAGGGTACACCACGTGCAGGTTAGGTTGGCTTTGGAGACAAGATCTTGGAGTCTCCTTTGTACCCCTCTTAGCGCTTGAAAGAACATTTCAAATTGACAAAGTAAAATGCGTAAAAAATACAAAGCAACAGAGTGAATTTTATGTTAAGTGTGTGCTGTTTGTTTAGAAACATTTTACATTGAATTTAGCTGAAGTATAGAACTCCACGTTAGGTACTTGCTTAGGTTAGGTTTTAGCTAAGCAAAGCTTGTTTTATGGTTACTCGATATCTGATCTGATATACATACCTAGATTTATATTTTTATATGACACCCCTCATAGACAATACCCAGAACACCAGTACAAATATTAATTGTAGATCGTACAAACATTTATCCCAAGGCGGGCATCGAACCCGAACACTCCTGCGTCAGAGTTGGACTTCAACCTACACAATTTTATTATAGATTTTCATTTGTTTGTGGTGTTTTTGTTATCAGGCTCCAATGTGTGGTCTGCGGTAAGCGAAGCCATGACATTTATTCCATCTCTCATCACTTCAACCAGGAACATAGCGAGGCAGGGGTTATCCCTCACCAGTTTCAATGCAGTGACTGCGAATTCACCTGTAGGTGAGTTAAATTGATCAATATCATATCAAATATCAATAACGTTTATTGCACTTAGAATAGTCAAATTTTAATTTATACTATAAACACGTTTTTAATAGTAATTTTCCCCAGTTTGAACTCGCATACAAACTATGTTAGAAAGAGTGGCGAATTACCTCATTAATACTGTTACATCAAGAATTGTAAAAATAACTCTTTATTTAAATTTTAGATATAGATTTAGTTTACTTTATACCTACCTATGTATGTATGAACACTCTATACCGACTGCCGCCGGCGGTGCGACGCGCGGCCCCGGACGTGTACTTAACATTAATTAACTCATGCATTAGTTTTAAGACTTTTTTTGTATCTCATTTTATGTAAATATTTTTTGTTGTATGAGAATAAATATCTTTAAACCGAAATATTATCAAATAAGAAACAAGATGTTATTGATTTTGTCCACTTCACTTTTTTGTCCACTAGTGGAAGAAGTGGAAAATAAACCACTAGTAAGTGTATATATATGACTTACAAACTAATACAATATTTGCATATCTAAGTCTAAATATAATCTGATTGAGATACAAGTCAATATTTATATAAAGTTATCTAAGCTTAACATTATTTTCCTTAAATACTATTGTCGGTGCGGAACTGGGCGACATCTGGCCAAGCATTAACATCATTGATGTAATCATCTATGGAGTAAAATGCTTTCTTGATAAGAGTTCGTTTTCGTTCGTTATGTACCTACTGTTTAAATTTACGAATAGGGAGCTCAGTTGCTTCAGATGGAGGTTTGTTATAAAGACGCTGCACCGAACGCGTTGGTTTATCTCCGTGGAATGCAAATAGCACCGCACACACCGTCTTGACTAGAGCTTAGGCCGTCCGCACATGGAGCTACTCAAAAATGACGGAACTAATCAGTAATTGTAATTACAAACTAGTTAGAAACTGTACCTCGCACACGACGCTACTCAAGTTGCAAGGTTTCAGTCACTTCTGTTATTTCTGCTCACATTTTTCACAACAAAAAACAGAAAAGTCTGTAACTAGTAGCGCGGCGAACGGCACGACGCGACGCGTCACGGGTGATCAGTTGGAGTGCTAACGCGTTACTAACCGGTTTTTGACTAGTAGCGTCGTGTGCGAGGTACAGTTTCTAACAAGTTTGTAATTACAATTACTGATTAGTTCCGTCATTTTTGAGTAGCTCCATGTGCGGCCTTAGGCCGTCCGCACATGGAGCTACTCAAAAATGACGGAACTAATCAGTAACTGTAATTACAAACTAGTTAGAAACTGTACCTCGCACACGACGCTACTCAAGTTGCAAGGGTTCAGTCACTTCTGTTATTTCTGCTCACATTTTTCACAACAAAAAAACAGAAAAGTCTGTAACTAGTAGCGCGGCGACCGGCACGTCGCGTCACGCGTGATCAGTTGCTAACGCGTTACTAACCGGTTTTTGACTAGTAGCGTCGTGTGCGAACCTGTGCGAGAATGTATGGGCGGTGACGCTCAAGTAACTCTTTAGTAATTTGAGTTTGTAACTAGTTCTTTTTGAGTAGCTCCATGTGCGGAGGGCCTTAGAGTTACTATAGAGTTTCTTTCAACTATGAACGATTCTGCGACTATACCATTGTTTAGCAGAATTCGGCTCTACTTACTACGAAGCCAGATAATGCGGTGTAAACGTGCCCAAAATTATTTATTTTCCATTTTATTTAACAGCAAAAAATTACAATACAACTAAAATTTACACTTACATCTATTTTCTAAAAATCTAAGTCGTCACCAGAAGGCAGAGTGCCCAGAATGCTGGCAGCATTGCCACGTTGAATGGCAATGCTAAATGTTTCCATTTTATGAATCTTAGTTATTAATTTAACAGTTCTAACCGCGCCTACCGCTACCACCGCGACAAACACAAGCAGAAATCACAATGCACCAAGTGTGGCAACACTTACGTCAACGCGACTACACTTCGAGTGCATATGCTGTAAGTGTTTCACGGTTTACTGCTTTCTTTATGAGCTGGGCTTGGGTCTGATCTCCAACCCGCAAGCTTGTGCGGATTATGGTATAGAGAGCGCAAATCATTATGAGCTCTGTGAACATAGCCTCAAAGGTACAGTTGAGTGCATAATCATTACTGTAACTATAGTAGTTCAGAGGATTTTTGTTATAGTGCTTACCCGCACTCTGGGTATCCCTAAGAAATGAAATAAGTTCCGGTGGCTCCACCTACAGAAGAAACATTAAAGTTTCCAAACCTGTTCAAAGACTAAAGTCCGGCGCTACAGTCTTTAAGAGGTTCCAAAGATTTTCGATGAAACCGACTAAGACTTCGTGGCTTAGTTGATTAGAGCACACCCGTACTAAGGGTGGGGCGCGGGATCGAGTCCCGCCGAAGCCGAAAATTTATGAGAACTTATTTCATTTCTTATAACAGCTCTTATCAACAAAAATATGAAACGCAAACGACACGTGACACTAGACTCGGCTGTACTTTCGAACGGCCTTCTGATACCTGACAAAAAGCTTATGCGCAGCAACTCGCTCGTACATCCGACAGCTCACAAAGATTTGCGCTCTCTATTTAGGTACCCCGACTCACCCCGTAATGAGATATGCCATTATAATTTATATCAAACTACTTATTAGACATTTCCAGACCTTCAGCTGACGCTCATTTAGACCAGTAATACACGATAGATTTTTTTATTTGATTTGTAAATTTACAAATGTATAAAACGAAAGTCTTCAGATATTCGAATACACTTTACCTCCTCACCTTACCTCAACAGCCTATAATGGTCCACTGGTGGACGCAGGCCTCCCCTCCCTCCCCTCCTCACTGAACAAATTTGTGTTTTATTTGTATAATAATATTACGCTTACCTACCCAAATCTTTACCTGATATTAGTACAGGGGAGTAATGCCCATAATCCTCATGAATACGCCTATCCATAGACAATCTGATCAATCCTACAATCAGACAAAAAAAAAGTACTTGGTGGTATGGTGTATGGCTAGCCTTTTATTCTGTCTTTGCAGAAACGTGCACGATCAAACAACAGGGAAATATAAATGCTCGCAATGTGAGAAGTCGTACTGCAGTAAGTCTGGCCTCTTCAGCCACCGTTCCTCAGCGCACTCTGACAGCGGCGCGTACTGTGCGGAGTGCAAGACTCACTTCCGGACCAAGCACGGCCTTGCACACCATCTCAACACGCATTCTAAGCATGTCGATGTAAACCGCAAAAGGTAAAAATAAAAAAATTACAAATATTGTTCTTAGGCGACGTTGCCCTTGGTGACCACCAAAATCTATTTTCGTATCTCTGCCTAAACTAAATAGAATAAAACTATTACAGAGGCATTAAAAGAAAGCTTATGATAGGTATCACAAACTGGAAGATGGATTTTTAAAAATTTCTTTGTTAAACGGTATAATAAGATAAATAAGGTGGCGGCTCCACTTTAGGTGGGGTATGCGCCTTAAAGAAATAAACGTTATTGATATTTGAGACATTGGTACAGGTCTCGTCATGGTGCGTTCTATTCAAGCGATTTATGCGAAAACAACAAAAATCGATTTCTAGACATTCAAGCTCACCGTGACGCGACCTGTATGTACCTACTAAACATACATAGTTCTAATTTAATCATCATCATAGTCCACACAAGTCCACTACTGGACATGTCTTTCCCATAACCCACACTGAGTCCTGAGCCATTCCAACCATTGTTTTCCTGCGATTCACATTTTTTTTTATTGAATTTGATTTTATTTGATTATGTAGTCTTAATTCTTTATTGCACTAATAAAATATTTTTGAAACCTTAAAATTAGAGAGGTATCGCAAATGCGAGCTTAAGAGTGCGCCTAATGCAAAAATCAAGCAAATTGTGTATTTTTAAACCTTTACATCTATGGTAACGAACTTAAATATTCTAATTAAAAAAATACGATAGGTAGGGGGAAAACCCATAGAAGTCGAGTAATCGAATAGAATTTTGAAAAATAAACTGGTTTCTTTACAGTTTTTTTTACAAAAATCGCTTTAAAAAACTGTTTTAATTGAAATGCTCTAAAGTATCAGCGACAACACCATATTATTTTTTACGAATTACATAGCCAGACTACTGTTTTATTTAAGTAATGGTGTAGTTTTTCTATTTAATGCTTAAATTTTGAATCATTAATAGAAAAGAAGCAAAAACTTGATTTTTGCACTGACATGCTTTACTCTGTCCCGCTCCTATGAACGCGAAATCCTATGCCTATCCTTGTCACGATTTTTTGCATTAAGCCCGCTCTTAACCCTACAAAGAGTTCTCTTCCAGCAAACCTCTTATTATCCCTCTTATTATGTTTTAGATTTGAGTGTGCTGAATGCGACGCCAAGTTTATAAGGAAGTCCTCACTCCAAGAGCACATCGACTGGACCCATCTAAAGAACGTCGTCCATCAGTGCAGTCAATGTGATAAGGTAAATTCGATAATTTGACTTATATTATACCAATAAAATTACTATTTGACTGTACCTCATCTTACCAGCGCTGAGTAGGTAATCTTGACTTATCTACCCAGCACCATGCTGAGTTGATACCTGTTTGGCTCGACACTCGGTGGTTTGCCAGGCAGGTTGCGGAAGTAACTAGGTAGGTAACCTACTCCTTTTAGATTTTCAACAATTAATTTTGTAGCACATAATATAGGTAACCGTTATTTTATGTCTAGCTGATAAACTCAATCTAGTTTAGTTCCTTCCTTTAATGTTTGGTAACTCTAATGTGTCGTGTCAAATAAATAATTTTCATTTCATTTTCATTTCATTTCATTTATCTTAGCACACACATAATATATTATTGACTACATCGAAAATAAGTTCCAAATTGTTATTCAAAGTCAAAAGTTTTTATTTCCATAAATACAAAAATGTGCAAGAAAAGGTCATTTTCTTAAAATAAAACATTGACACGGAAATAAAGTGATATTTTTTATTTCAGTCTCTTCGGTATGTAAGTAAAGAAGCGATGAAGAAACCTTTAGCCTGTTAGTTGTTATTTTTCAAGTCGGAGCAGCACCCGTCTCAAGCTTTTTTATGTTCTAGATAATCTGATATTTTGTAGTACCTAAGCCTTTTTGCACAGTTACCATCCTAGTCAGTCATACAGAAAAAATGCGTTTTTTGATGGCTTTCATTTTAGGTAAAAAAAGAATTTGAATTCTAATTTTTTATGTTCCATCACGTGATCGAAAAGTTCGAAAAGGCTCTGCCTTTGGTTGTATTATTATATCCATAGAAATCTAAATAATAAGGTTGTATCGCTTATGACGTCACCCGTAGAAAACATTACATTACATTCTTGTTAGGGCGTGGCTTAAGGTGTGACGTCATCTAGTAGCCATGACAGAGATTATAGTTTTGGCGCGCCATTTAATTATGATGACTTATTTATTTATAGGTGTTCAAAAGTGTAAAGTCTCTGAAGAAGCACATTAGTTACGTGCACGAGAAGAAGCGACCTCCTCGGGACAAGATCTGCGACTATTGTGGGCGAGGGTTCACGGTAAGACTAGTATTAGGGGTCCGTAGCCAAACACTAATAAATAGATAGATAGATAGAAAATGCTTTAGGTACACATAAATTTACAAAACAAACAAAAATAAAAGAATTAAAAAACAAATATGTAACATTTGGCATTAAATACCTCAAAACACAAGCTTTAGGTACTGCTTAGGTAAGCAAAAAATAAGCAGGTTTAATAGTTCTTTCACTAAAAAGCCGGGTCGTGTCGGTTTGCCGTCTCATTAGATTATAAGAGTGGGGGAATAGTGAGTGCATCTGTGTTTGCGCAGACACTTGTACACTAAAATAATGCCCTGAACTAGAGCTAGGCTTCTTTGAGACTGCCCGTCGTAGCCGGATATTCGGCTAGGAGGAGAATCACAAAGGATCAACGTAAATGAGCATTGCGCTTAAATTTGCCAATACCCAGACCAGATGCTGGAACCAGCAAGCCCTAGATATACTCGACCCACTTGGATTGGTGATTGGTGAAATGATGGTTTCAGCATTGCAATCCCTAATACCTACGTCAAATCAAATTAAAAAGTCTTTATTTCCATAAACACAAAAATTTACACTTAGAAAAGGTCAAAATTCTTAAAATAAGCCATTGACACGGAAATAAAGTATACTACATACTTACTTACTTACTACATACTTACGTACCGTTTGGCCAACGTTTTCGTTTACCCATAAATATTCGCAAAATTTTAAGAAGGATCACGAAAGATAGTATTTTACCTTTAATCAAAGCAAATCACAGCCAATCAATAAGTTGCCTGCCTGTCTTAGATAAAATTAAATAGTATGACAGGAACTATATAAAACAACTGTATAAAATCATCAATGAATATAAAATTCGACTTACTCAATAAGTACCAACGGCTATACATAGCTATCATATCATTAATCTATAATTTCGTTATTAGTTTACCTTCATGTAGGTAACTATGATTCACACAATTTTACAATAAATCCGATCCAAAGACCGATGTAGCGGGGGGGGCGAAGGTCTGCCTGCGACGCAGGAGGTTGCGGGTCCGATTCCCGCCTCGGGACAACCTACGACCTGCAGACATTTGTTCAGGGTGTTCTAGTAGTTTTCTTGATATAATAAAAAATATCTTCTTATGTATTGTGTTATAATAAGTAATATCAGTTATCTAGTACCCATAACACAAGCTCTGCTTAGCTTGGGGCTAGATAATGCTGTGTGAATTGTCCAGAATTATTATTATTATATTAAATTATTCTCTTAAAAATATTATTTTGTGTATTCGCAGACTATCCCGATCCTTCGCAATCACATCCGAACACACACGGGCGAGCGCCCGCTGACCTGCCCGCACTGCGACGCTACATTCGCACAATCTGCCTCTCTCTATACGCACACCAAACTAATTCATAAGCTGTCTACAGCCAACCATTGAGACAGACACCTTGTTTTTACTAATAAATAAGATATAATAAAGCCATTTATCAGATTGTGTTTATTATCAACAAGTCACGACAATAATACCAAATTTTCTTATTGGCGTCGAGTTTGGAATTTTCTCCGCGTGAATAAATGACTGATAAAAAATTACAACCTGTGTTCTTAGAATATATCAAAATATACCCCACCCAAACTAGCGCCGCGCGCCACCTACTTTATGTTATTATTCTGTTTAACAAAGGAATTTTCACAAATCCATCGTCTAGTTTGTGATACCTATCATAAGCTTTTTTTTAATGCCTCTGTATTACTTTTATTCTATTTAGTTTAGGCAGACATACGAAGTTGCTTTTGGTGGCCACCAAAATCTATTTTCGTTTCTCTGCCGAGAAATGAGCAAGAATCTCAAAACACTACTTGTAGTCTTTCGGCTAGTAGCTAAGATTTATCTACCACCCTACGCACTTGTACATAGCCTACGTTTTTATGTTTTTTAGGGTTTTATAGTCTGAACTTTCCGCTCAATGATGTGATGATTGCCAGCCCAGACGCAAGAAAGAGAAATGTCCTGGATTCCCTTACATCTATTTCTCAGCCATTACCTTAAATACTACCTATTCGACGCAAGATGGCGTTGCGCTGAATTAATATTTTGATGCAACCATTTCTACCTTTCTTACGGAGTTATTGTATACTCATTGTTCTACACTGCGAAATAGCCTTCACAAATATTTGTTGTTGCTTGGATTTTGTGGTGTTGTTTTGTATTGAATATTTTCATGATTTTCATTTGTTTACACAAATAAAACCAGGTTTTTTTTACCTCGGAATCGCTAAAATGGATGTTATAAACTTATTTTACACCTCCACATAAGGTGCTTAGCGTTATGAATGTATGAACCATAACAATTCATACGGGCCGAAGCTAGGATCACAATATGAGTATAGTAAAGCTAGAGAATAATTCTGGCCCCGCTTGCCATGGATGTCTGTGTACAGGCCGTAAGATCACACCTCTGGGGAACTACTCTGCTTTGTTTTTCACACTGATTGGACCTCAACAACCTTACACCTTCCATGTAAGTAATTTTCGTGCATAAGTTCATGCTTTTAGGGTCTTTACGCGTTCTTTGGTCACTATGCAAATAATTAACGATAGTAAGAGTTAAATATATCATTTATCTATCTATAGGTAAAGACATTAGGCTGATTTAGCTGTCTAAAAGTAGTGCAAAGTAATTATAAAATTTTCTAGAAAATTTGCCCAGTGCGAGGAACGCACTATAAAGCTTGTTGACTGGCACATGCAAGAGTATCAAGCTAATGACAGGGCGCTATGGCTATGGCTCTCATTAGGGGAGTCCTATGTCCATCAGTCGACTGTTATGGGCTGCTGATAATGAGTTGTGAAGGTTTATTATCTATGTATAATGAAAAATATCTTTTACATAAATAGATATACAGTAAGACCTCTTTAATCTGGAGAGGCAAAAACAAGACCCCTTGCGGATTATCGAGGCGTCTGCATTGTAGTATGTCATACAAAAACATGTAGAACCTTAGTTTCTTTAATAAATTTTTAATGACATGATCAAAATAACTAATGTAAGAAAAAAAGTAAGTTAACATTAGATATTTCTTCTTGAAAAAGGCTGTAATACTCTCCTGTTTATAACTTTCGTACTTCATTTCAAAAGCCCGGTCTCTAAGTCGACGGAGAAACATAATTTCGTGGCTATCAAATTGATTATTTTCAGCCCATTTTAAAGCAGTGTGCAACCGAACAAGCGGAACTCTGGATTAACAAGTCCTACTGTAATTCTTAAAAGGATGGATTGTGTGGAAGAGATGTTTTTAAGAAGGGTGTTAGTACAGACCTAACGGCTGATGAGAGGAGAGTGTATGAAAAATACATCTTTGCCCTGACCCCACCTGGCTTTAGACAAGGACAGGAAGATAAAGAAACTGATAACTTTTGTCTTATTTTATTACATTTTTCAGTTATACTAGTATTACTAGTTTCTGCTCGCGGCTTCGTATGTTGTTAAATAGGCCCTCATATGGATCAGCAGCATCTACTCAAGGTTATTTCTGTCCCAAAAAAGTTTTTTTTTTTCCTTTTGTGTTTTGCTGCTTGGCTATCTGATTTTATATTAATAATCCAGGTTGTTCCTGTCCGACTTCATCTGTTCTGTGTCATTTAGAGAGAGTGTAGTCCAGTGAGTCTACTCTCGATCTTTGTCCGAGTATCTAGTCGCCATAGATAAAAAGTAGCATAAGTTTTATTCCAGGCCTAGAACTATCTACATGCAATTAAAAATAAACAGCTCAATCCGTTCAGTAGTTTTGACCTGAAGAAGTAACAATCCATCCAAACTTTTGCATATTTTAAATATTAGTGTGATTGTTTTCAGGGCAATGAAGATGTGAAAGTGTGCTGGGAATGTCAAGCGCTGCTGAAGAAAGTGCAACGTTTCCAATCTCAAATAAGAACTGCTCAGCACATGCTGCTACAGATTTTGTATCAAGGGGTAAGTACTTATTAAGATGCAAACACATTATTGAGAAGCGACGCGACGCAGCGTGTTACCACCCCATTTATATTTGACGTGTCGGGTATTAAATGCTCCAGACAATGAGAGCTGAGCTTAGTGATTTGTATAATATTAACCTTATGAATACTGGTGTTATCCAAATTATTTTAGCCGCACCACTGAGTGAAAAGAAAATTTCAATTAATTCCACATCATAAAGTTCAATGTCACCTGACATTAATATTATCAAATTTAATATTAAAAAAGGTTTTGCAATAAATTAGTACTCATAAATTCACAGGCGCTGTAGAACGCATGGCTTTCAAAGAAAAGCTTGATCTAAAATGCTCGTTGACATACACGGTTTTTCGCCGTGAATATCTGCGTTTAATTAACCGTGTGTAGGAACCTAGGAACGGGGCCTCTGCCGCATGTCAACAAGCTTCGACAGTGATCCATAAAATCCATCATTGGCCGTAGGTACGTAGCCTATGATCCACAGCTGGACATAGGCCTCCCCTTATGAGCGCCATAGCGCCCTGTCTTCAGGTTGTCGCATCCAGCAGTTACCAGCAGTCTTTCGCAGTTCGTCATCCTACCTGACCGGATGCCTTCCTACACTACGTTTGCCGACTGGCGGTCTCCACTCGCGGACACACTTACCCCAGCGGTTGTCGGTTCTTCGCGAGATATGACCGGCCAGCTGCCGCTTCAGCTTGCTAACTCTTAGAGCTATGTCGATAACTTTGGTTCTCCGTAGGTACACTAGGCGAATTAACCCTAGATTTTTACGCCGAGAAACGTGTTTCGACAAAAGCCCTAAGAGTTTTGATCCCGCTGATCATATTCTTCTCCTAACATTTTCGTTTTTGTGGTCTTCCAACTTTTATTTGTCTTACGTTTTTTCACCGGTCCCAAGGTACTGGAAGAAATAGGTTTCAGCGATTGGACCGCCTGTTATAAAAATTTAGAATTAGGTGCAATTTAGTATGTGGGACTCTGATGTGGCACGGAGGGCGAAGGTCCGCCTGCGTTGCATTAGGTTGCGGGTTCGATTGGAAGAAATATTTGTACAATAAGTATGCAAATATTTGTTCCGGGTATTCTGGTTATTATTATATTATTTTTATACATATATGTATGTATAAAAATATCCATCTATATTGTATTCTATTAAGTTTATCGGTTATTTAGTAGTACCCATAACACAAGCTCTGCTTAGCTTGGGGCTAGATAATGCTGAGTGAATTGTCCAGCATTATTAATATTTTTAAAAAAGTATTCTATTTTTTTCAGAGTTCCGATCTGATCCCGCTTTCAAAACTAACATCAACAAACAAAAACTCCTTCGACTACGAACTATCACATTCAGAAATCGACTCCAAAGAGGTTATAGCACCACCCTTACCAGCGCTACCCGTCAAAGAAGAAATAGAAACAGAACCACCTGACTACAACGATGAACATTGCACGGATTTCGATGATTACAAAGATTATGTCATGAAAATAGATATACCAGAAGAAACAAATATAACAAAAATCACTAAAGTAGAGAAAAAAGAAAAGAAGCTGAAACTAGAGAAAATAGACAAGAGAAAAAAGTCTAAAAAAGAAAAGAGTATAAGCCTCGTCGCCAAATATAGAAAGTATTCTAGGTTACTGCGTACAGAAAAGAAAGATTGGGGTACATCGTGCGAGAATTATTTTACGAAAGTGTATCTTAGTGAGGCAGAAATAGAGGAGCATTTAAATCAGACAGATCGGACGCAAAGAGGTTTTAGTAACGTTCCTTATAAGTGTAAAGAGTGTTTAAAAGGTTATATTCGAGCGGTGGATTATTATAGGCATATTGACTTGAATCATCATAAGGTAAGTTAATAAATCGCTTTCTGTTTTTCTTTTCTTGTAACTAATTTACTTAATATGTGTTTTTGTTTCCGGTTAGCTTTTTAAACCTTATTTTCATTAGTATATTTTAGTATATGTATAATATATATTTAAATATTAAAGTTATTCTACCATATTATAACATAATCTTTATTCAGAAAGAAAATAACAATCAAATAACAAATTTAAATTAAAACTTGTATTTACAATAGAAACAATTAAGCTATCTGATATGGATCAGTTGAGCTACCTGTAGATTGTTTGCAACAGTTTGCAGATAGCTTAAAGTTATTTAGCATCTATATTTTTAAAACTAATATTAGCACGCCAACCATCTGTTAAAACATGTGTTATTGGTCGGCAGGTAGAAAATGCCTCGGCATTAAGCCCACCCTTTGTACCTTAGTGCAATAAAGATTTAAATAAATAAATAAGTAAGTTGAATGTGTGGGTGCCGTGAAACTCAAAAACAGTGTAACACCATAAAAATAGATAAAAATTGGGTAAAAGGGAAACTGCGGCTTCGAACTGGCTCTAGGTCACGATATTAGTCTACACGTTAAACATGAGACTCAAATCGGGCCGTGGCGGCGCGCCGCTCACGCCTGTGCATATTTGTGCGTCATGTACACAAATTAAATAACTTTTTATTTACAAGTATCTTCTATAAATTTATTATAAAGAAAGAAAATTACAATCAAATAATATAATTTAATTACAACTAGTCTTTTTAAATTGAAACATTTGAGCTAATTGCAGGCTGTTGCAAACAATCTACAGGTAGCTCAACTGATCTATATCAATACCAGTCAGAAATAGAATATATTGTATGTACGTAACATAATCATCATCATCATCAGCCTACATCAGTCCACTGCTGGACATAGGCCTCCCCTAATGAGCGCCATAGCGCCCTGTCTTCAGCTTGCCGCATCCAGCATCTGCCAGCAGTCTTTCGCAAATCGTCATCCCACCTGGTAGGAGGGCGTCCTACACTACGTTTTCCGAGTCGCGGTCTCCACTCAAAAACACGTATAACATAATAATGTAGTAGGTAAATTAATTATAAATCTCATATATTGTAAAAATATAGTAAAATACTTTTACAAAATATGAGATTTAAATACACTTACCTACATTAATATGTTACGTAGCTACATTAAGGATACTTTTTATAAGTAATGCTTATTAAATGGCTTCATTTGGTATGATACTTATAATAACTTATTATTTATAAATAATGAAGTCTGTACATTTAAGTTAGTATTAGTTACCTACAAATATAAACTAAAACACATACAGACTCACGTTAAACTATAAAGTGTGTTTAATAAGTAAAGAAAAAACTTATATTTTAGCAATATTACATTTATACGTAAGCAGTATTTAACAGTAGCAACCCTGGCCCTGGACGACAGAGGGGTGTGGCAACGTGAAGTTTGTCTACCGACTAGAGCCGATTATATACGAAGTATATTAACGGCGTTCGGGACTCTGTCAAAAAAGCGACCCTGTTTTTATCTATTTATGGTAATACTAAAGAATTTGAAGATGGTTTTAAGGTTTTTTTAACCATTAAAATTATTATTGATATAATAACAATAAATAGTAGATACATATATTAAACGCACTACTGTACTGTATATACCGCCAGCGAAGTTTTCAAAGAATACTTTCTTTGAAAACGTGTAGTGATTGTATAGTTACAGGAACCAAAAGGCATCTAAATCAGAAACATAGCATTTCGTATTCACTAGTAGCGCCTCGAGGTTTCACCCGCGTAGTTCACGTTCCCGTGGGAATTCCGGGATAAAATATAGCCTATGTGCTATTCCATACTATAATCTATCGCTGTGCCAAACAATTTCGAGATCCGTTCAGCCGTTCTGGTGTGATTGAGCAACAAACATCCATCTATCCATCCATCTAAACTTTTGCATTTTTAATATTAGTGTAATTTATCCACTGTATATCGGTATACACTACATATTAATAAACGTCTTGAAAATGTTATATTCTTATTTATTTTGGCCTTAATATATTACTAAAAAATAAGGAAGCACCAGGGGATTGTAAGCAGAAGAGAATTAAATACATTAAGGCACATACCCCTGCCCAAACTATCGCCGCCGAAAATAGATTTTGGTGGCCACCAAGGGCAACTTCGATTCACTGCCTAAACTAAATAGAATAAAACTATTACAGAGGCATTAAAAAAAAGCTTATAATAGGTATCACAAACTGTACGATGGATTTTTGAATTTCCTTTGCTAAACTGAATAATAAGATAAAATAGGTAGCTGATATTCTTAAACAATAAGATGATAGTTCAACGAAGTGTTTGTTTATATACCATTATTATTACCATTACAGCCTGACACTCCTTACCAATGCCGAGTATGCAAAAAGACGGAGTCATCCCTAGACTGCTTAGCGGAACACTGGCGCGTCCACTGCGGGCTGTACCGGTGTAACATGTGCGGTGACTACTCGCGGCCGAGGATCCTGCGGCGGCATCTCAACCAGCAGCACACCAAGGTGTATGGCTGCACGCAGTGCAGGCTGGAGTTTGGGTAAGGAGTCCTTTAAATATGTATGTCATCTTTTTATACTACTTTTAAATAAAAATAAAATGAAATAAATCTGAAAAACACAAAACACCAGATTAATAAATAGCGGGCTTATTTTACAGTACATTTACTAAAAAACCAATACATATAAAATTGTCATACTATAATCAACTCTACACGCTGGTGACATGGTTTTAAATAACTTGCAGTACTATGGTTCAAATGATTCCAATTCGAACCAACAAAAAAAAATAGAAAGTTTGATGTTATGTTTGTCGTTAAAAAAACTTGAATGTTGGATGCAATCATTCCAGTTTTTTTGTTGGTTTGAATAGGAATCATTAGCCGTCTAAGGCCCTCCGCACATGGAGCTACTCAAAAAGAACTAGTTACAAACTCAAATTACTAAGGAGTTACTAGTTTTAATTTAAATTTGTTATTTGATTGTTATTTTCTTTCTGAATAAAGAAATTACATACAGTAAAAAAAAAAGGAGTTACTTGAGCGTCACCGCCCATACATTCTCGCACAGGTTCGCACACGACGCTATTAGTCAAAAACCGGTTAGTAATGCGTTAGCAACTGATCACGCGTGCCGCGTCGTGCCGGTCGCCGCGCTACTAGTTACAGACATTTCTGTTTTTTTGTTGTGAAAAATGTGAGCAGAAATAACAGAAGTGACTGAAACCTTGCAACTTGAGTAGCGTCGTGTGCGAGGTACAGTTTCAACTAGTTTGTAATTACATTACTGATTAGTTCCGTCATTTTTGAGTAGCTTCTAAGGGTTGAATACAGGTGGAAGGACGAAATGGAGATGGACCTTCACTCGCTTTACTCTCTAACCGCCTAAAATGTAATCTAAAATAACACTTATTTTCAGATCTCTGACGAAGTTCGCGCAACACTTCAAAGAGTCTCACGGATCCTACACATGCGACTACTGCAATAAAGTCTGCCTCGAGAAGAGAGTGCTAGAGAAACATATACTGTACGTATTTTGATTTAAAGCCTGCTATGGCCTGCAGTATGGTATGGACCAGCGATGTACTTCTTTCCAACCAAGCCCGAAGTTTGTCTTGACCTACTTGGTACGGATCTGAGACGTGGACACTCACGGTAGGGCTGGTCCACCAGTTGACGACCTCTAGCGCGGTGGGTGTAGGTCCGCCTGCGACGCAGGAGGTTGCGTGTTCGATTCCCGCCTTGGGACAAATATTTGCACGATCTGCAGGTATTTGTTCCAGGTGTTCTGGTCGTTTTATATGTATAATAAAAAATATCTATTTATGTCATGTTTTGTATTATGTATGGGCATTTTCACTAAAAAGTGCACCCCTACATAAATGAAGATTTTTTTATAGACTTGTGTTTTTGAGTTGATTGAGGTTTTCATAATATTTTTACATGTTTTTTGAACTGAAAATTATACATTATTTCCGAAAAATTGCGTTATTTATATGAAAAAGACAATTATTAAGAGGACACTATAGAAAAATAGTGGTCAGCTTGGTGACACTAAAAAATGCCTGTATTTTTAATAATAAAGAGACTATTACATTATTTTCAACTTTGATCAGTTCCAAATATAATAATGACGCTTTAAAAAATACATATTCACCTAGCAATCATTTAATATGACTTAAAATTAAGATTTAAATTCCGTTTTGTGACCATTGATTCCATTGCGATCATTATTTTCTATTTAATTTTAAGTTAAGTATCCTGTTTTATAATTTATTAATTGTATGCTCTTTATCAAACTGTTCTTAATAAGAGAAGAAAAATAAATATAAAGTATCAATTAAAATGAAATTATAAATTAGTAAAATAAACCCTATTTAAGTTGGGACAGTCACCAAACCGACACATCTCAAATCCTAAGGGTGAGGCTACAATGACAAAAAATTTGAATAAAAATCAATTTTTTCTAAAGTAACATTTATTTGTTGTTTTCAGTCATGTCGAAAATCAAGATGTAGGTACTTTTATCGTCTTATTTCCGCTTCTTCTGGTGTGAGTTCTGAAACTTTTTTCTTCTTAGACTTTACTTCGGCTAAATTAATTTTGTTAATGTATTGTAATTAATTCTGTTTTTTCTGTCTTTCTAACTCTTCAGGATGATTTTCCTTCAGTCTATCTCTATATCGTTGAGTCCTTTCAGCGCCACTAAGTGGCATATTGAGGTTTGTTAAAACTACCTGAAAATTAATTTAATGTTTTACAATGTTTTTTCTACACTTGATCAAACTAAAAGTGCGGATATAATTATGACAAAAATATCGATAAGGAAGCTATTTTAGAAAGCAATGTGCTATTTTTATTTTAGTTTACTTTAAATTCTAATCCTTCGTTTGTAAATTATTTTCTCTTTTACTACCTAATATTTTATTTGTTTTTTTACCGAAATTTTACTATCGAATATTTTATTCACACATTTCGTTTGATCAAGAGTAGAAAAGACACATTGTAATGTGGACCTAGCCTTATGAGTCAGTTTGGTGACTTTGGTGGTCCGCCCTATATGTGACGGCTCAAAACGTCACTGAACGGACGTCACATTATCCAAACGAGATGAGAAAAAAACACATTCTAACCAAACAAGAGGACCTTTGTTTAAATTAACTGTTAAAAACATTCCTCAAATAACACCCAAAAACGATTACAATTCGTTCAATACTGGGGTACAAATATGTAATGAGAAAAATAACTTTAAAACTGACATATGAAATGAGCACCATCCACCGACACCAGCAAAACACCGTCTTTACTGTAGGAATATACACCAAACGCAATGATTCTAAATTGCGGCTACGATCCTTGTGGACAGTATTGCCATTTAATAATAAACAAAACGATTAAAATAGAAAAAATATTTGCTTTAGGACCGTCACTGTGCTGACCTGTCCGGTCGGGACAAGTTTTTTGAGTTAGAACAAAAATGATTTTTACGCCTGTAATGTTAGAGTATTAATTATAATTTTAAATCCCTGAGACGAAAAAAATATTCCACTACGTATATGCAAAAAGTTGACAACGTTTTTCTAGGAAATATTTTTGGTAATTTCACTATGTTCGAAGGTAAATAGCACTGGGACAAGTCAAAAATGGCTTCTCCTGCTATCTAAATTGTCCATAATTAAATAATTAAGCTTATTTACACAATAATAGTTAATTAAAAAACAAATTTAATATAAACATGACCGATTTATTTAAATACATATATTATACGCATTCATGTAAACCCATAGTTCAACTTTAAAAACGTGGGACAGCGTAAAAGTGGGGGTGTACCTTTTTGTGAAAATGCCCGTATATCAGTTATCTAGTACCCATAACACAAGCTCTGCTTAGCTTGGGGCTAGATAATGCTATGTGAATTGTCCAGCAAGTCATCATCAGCCTATATTAGTCCACGGCTGGACATATGCCTCCCCTAATGAGTGCCATAGCACCCTGTCTTCAGCTTGCCGCATCCAGCATCTGCCAGCAGTCTTTAAGTCATCCCACCTGGTCGAAGGGCGTCCTACACTACGTTGTCCAGTGTTGTCTTAGTCCCGTAAAATTATGAAATTCTAAGTATACCCAATTCAGCGTAACCGACCAGAGCGTGACGTTTCATTGTATAAAACAATTGTGCCTTAAAAAATGTTCTCATTAATAAACCAATAGTTTGTTTTCTTTTAGCCACCGCCACGTCGACCACCGATGCTTGAAATGTAACCGCCAATACAAAAACTACACGAAGTACCGCGACCATCTCCGTCTCTTTCACCCTAAAGAGATCTACAAGAACGCAAACCTAGAGCTCGCCTACTGCGTGGAGTGCGACCGGCAATACCCCAGCGTGTACAAATACAAAATTCATATAAAGGAGTCGCCGAAACACACGCCTAAACAACCTACTGTGTGAGTATTTTATATATTTCTCTCTCACTCTCTGGCTAGTCTACAGGAGTTATTTCCTCTCTCTCTCTTGCTTACTGCGTGAAGGGCGACCGCAAAACCCCAGTTTGGACAAGTACATGATTCATGTCAAGGAGTCGCCGTGGATCTATTGTTAGAAAATAAGTAATACAGCACATGAAAATCAGTGTTTTTGCTTCATTAGCAAAATATTACGCTGGCCTTTTTGACATACTGCAACACACATACCTGACCTAGATTTAAATGTTCTTTTTACTAGTGTTTTGTATAATTGTTGTATTTTGTAAGTAGGTGTCTGAAGTTGCAAATAAAGCCATCTATATATCTATGAGCCCTCTTACAAGAGCCTGGGGATATGTGCCAGAACAATGGACTAATGTCAAAGTTATCTTCATACCTAAGGCTGGTAAGAAGGACTATAGCCAGCCAAAGTCCTTCAGACCCATAAGCCTATCTTCATTTCTTCTCAAGACTATGGAGAAGGTGGTAGATAGATACATAAGAGATGTAGCGCTCGTCGCATCTCCCATCCACCATAGCCAACATGCCTATCGTAAGGGTAAATCCACTGAGACGGCACTGAGCAGTCTGATTGACAGAGTGGAGAAGGCTATGGAGGACAAGGAAATAGCACTCTGTGCATTCCTTGACATTGAAGGTGCTTTTGACAACTCCCCAATCTCTCTGCTGGTGAACGGGTTGATCAACAAGAATGTCGACCCGACTACCACCCGATGGGTTGAGGATTTGCTCTCACACAGGGGAGCAAAAATGGCCCTTCACCAAACAACAATTGAGATATCCACAGCTAGGGGCTGTCCCCAAGGCGGAGTGCTGTCGCCTGTTTTATGGACCCTAGCTGTAGATCAGCTCCTGTGCAGACTGGCAGACCTCAATATCGATGCGCAAGGCTATGCAGATGACCTTGTGATCGTCGTACGAGGATTCTGCCAATCCACCATCTCCAGCATCATGCAGCGAGCTCTCAACGCTGTCAGCGACTGGTGCAGCAACAGTGAACTCGCAGTCAACGCTGACAAAACTGTGATTATACCATTTACCAACAAACGAAGGCTTGACAAGCTTGTTTATCCCAAACTTAACGGTAGAATCATAACATTTTCCACTGAAGTAAAATACTTGGGCGTTACCATCGACCAGAAACTGACGTGGAACACACACCTAGGCAACGTCTTGCAAAAAGCAAAGATGGCTCTAGGAGCTAGCGGCAGACTAATGGGCGACAACTGGGGTGTTAACCCCAGGATTGCCCTATGGCTGTACACTGCCATTGTGAGGCCGATAATTACATACGCTTCCATTATATGGTACGACAAAGCCCTTCAGTCGACCGCAATCACCAAATTAACTAGCCTACAAAGGACTGCTTGCCTTATGGCTACGGGAGCCATGTCCACCTCCCCGGGGCTGGCACTAAACGCATTGCTGGGACTACCTCCACTTCACTTATACATACATAAGGAGGCAAAGACCAGCATGTATAGGTCCAATACCCTGGGCCGTAGGAATTGGCTCTCCCAGAAACTGAGATCTCTGCAAGACTCTACTCTGGAATCACCTATACTGAACATGACAACTGATGTCATGCTTTCACGTCACGTGTTTGATAAACACTACACAGTGGAACTGCCCTCTAGAGAAGACTGGTCGAACAGCCAGCTTCTCTGCAAGGACGGGTGCCTTAACTGGTACACGGATGGTTCCAAAATGGGACTGGAAGTAGGCTGTGGAGTGTATGGAGAGCGACCCAGGCTTAGCAGTAGCTTAAGCCTAGGTAGTTACGCCTCCGTCTTCCAAGCAGAGGTATTCGCCATTCTCGAATGTGCTGACATTAATCTGCTAAAGCGCTACACCAACCAAACCATATTTATCAACTCTGACAGCCAGGCGGCCCTCCTAGCACTGGACTCGAAGGTCATCACGTCCAGGTTAGTCGAGGACTGTTTGTATCGCCTGAACGCTCTAGGCTTGAACAACAAAGTCATCCTAAGATGGGTACCGGGTCACGCGGGTATCAACGGCAATGAGTGTGCTGACGAACTTGCGCGATCCGGTGCAAAGGGGACTCAGTTTGGCCCCGAGCCGTTTTGTGGCATTCCCAAAAGTCTGGCTCTAAGAACCCTCTTAAATTCCTGCTACGAGGAATCAACCAAGCTTTGGAAAAACTCCTCTGGCATGGATCACTCAAAATGTCTGATAAAAGCCTTCGATAAACGGTACACTAACCAAATCCTAGCGCTAAACAGAGATAACCTTCGCATCATAACAAGAGCCCTAACTGGACACTGTCGCCTTAACAAGCACATGTTTAAATTGGGGCTATGCGACACAAAAACCTGTAGATTCTGTGAGGAGGCGGACGAAACGCCTCTCCATCTGCTAGGTGAGTGTGGAGCACTGATGCAAAAACGTAGTACTTATCTGGGCAAGCACCTGCTCGGCCCAGACGAGCTACGAGACTTCTCCCCGAAGGAAATCCTTCAGTTCCTAGCAGCTGCAAGGGTAGGTGGCGAACTCTGAACGCCGCGGCTTTAGGGGAGAACACATAAAGTGGCGATCACAATAGGCCCATCATGGCCGCAGTGACACGAAAGCCACCAAAAGCAAATAAAAAAAAAAAAAAAAATACAAGAGCCCTTAAAAATAACTCATCAAATTTTAAATATTTTTATTGAGTTCCGCTGTCCTTATTAACAGGTAAACCGTCAATGGGGACAACGGGCATAAATTTTAAGTATTTTTTTTTATTAAGTTCCGTTGTCCCCATTGAATGGGGACAGAGTCAATGGGGCAACGGGAATAAATCATCAAAACCTACATCTTTTGTTCCAGCATCCCATGCCCAGAATGCGGCAAACGGTTCTCCCGCAAATGTTATATGAACAACCACTACAGACATGCGCATCTTAAGGTCACCAACTTCTACTGTGAGCTGTGCAATAAGGTAATCAAACTGTACTCCTAATTTTATTTCTAATTTCACATTTGTAGGCATGCTAGAAGTACCTAAATATTTTATAATCGTCAGGGAGTGAGTGAATATGACCGGTGACTCGATGACGTCACACCTCACACACCACACCTACAAGAACAAACAACACGCACTGTAATCTGTGATTGGTGTGACGTCATCAGCGATAAAACCAAACAGAGCATTTTCGGTCACGTGAATATATTATGATCACGAAAATGCTATATCAAATATAATTATAATTTAGATTAAAAAATGTGTAATTTAAATACCGTTTTTTACCTAAAATTGGCATATTATTTAATAAATCACCTGATTGATTACGCTTTGTTACGTTGTCACTGACTAGGATGAAAACAATTTGCAACTTATTTTCAATGTAGCCTTTTGACTTTGAATTTATCCTAGAGTATTATTTATTTAATATCTAGATACCAACCAGTATACATGTTTTGCTTACTTTAATAAAATTTGATATGAGACAGGTTCATTGATATATACTTATAAAAAGTGAAAACAACATTTAATATAAATATTATATATACAATACAATACAATACAAAACACTTTATTGTACACCAGAAAAAGAACATTACAAAAAGACATATTACATGAGACAAGTACAATGGGCGGCCTTATCGCTTAGAAGCGATCTCTTCCAGGCAACCTTTGGATGGAAAGAACTATATGAATTTAAGAAAGGCAGGGGGTGTACAAAAGATAAAAAAACATGAACATTACAGAATACCTACTGAAAAACAAAATTATATTAAATAAATAAAAAAATATTACTAATTACCTAACTCAATATATTTACTTAAGATTACTTAATTAAAGCAATTTAACGTATTTAAAATAAGTGGTGACAACCAGACTGGCTGTCTGTTATTTCTATACTTATAACAATCTAAATCTAATCTAATGGTAATGTAATGAGGGAAAGGGAGATGGTTACATCAAGTAATGAAGTTCCTCTGAGCTGTGTTTCTCCAATCGACGACTACAGATTACATAATAAAATAAAAAATATAAGGCCGCCCATTGTACATTATCTGTAATTGTTTTTGTGTTCTGTATATATGTTTTTTTGTAATTATTTGGTGTGTAATAAAGTATATTTGTATTGTATTGTAAAATTGTAGCGACCTCTAGCAATTATGAACTGAATTACAGCTCACGTAAATAGAGTAACTCAAGGAAGTAACATTAGAAAACAGAAACTACCTAAGCGCTTCAACGGATACTCGCTAGATGTCGTTAAGACAAAAATTGGAAAAACATTGGAGTGAAAAACAGAACAATTCCTAGATCGCGCAAACGACATCAACTGTTGGTCGAAAGACCACTGAGCGAGTAGACCAGCTGGGTCAGCCCGTTCAGAGGACATCTCCTTATAAACCCAACCATTTGGAGGAAAATCCTCCTTTCCCCCCAAAAAAATAATACCTGTAAGGGGGATTCCTACCGGAAACCAAGTAAAAACCAAAAAAAGTGTATAGAAATACAGACCACGGTTTATTACACTTGAACTTTAGAGAAACAATACATCGGCCTAGCCATAGAGTTTAGTTTTTATTTAGAGTAGTTTTATTTAGGTAGCTTACTACCTAATAACAAAAATCTGAAGAACGTAAATATAAAAACTGTGCCTACAGTCCCTATATCAGCCGGTGGTCGAGACAACTCAATCACAAAGAAACCGACCTGGTTGGCTCTTGGAAGTGTATTGAGGAGTGTCGAGCGCCGACTGCCGATGGCTCGGGCGCCTTTTATTTGAACGATAGGCCTCGGCGGCGCGTGTAGCGGGGTATGGGGGGGGGGGGGGCGTCGCTGGTACGATCGGCCGGGTTTGGTGTGCGTGCGCACGGAGATCGGCGCCGACCGGAGCGTGCAGAAATGTTTCGCGTTGTTACATACCCTGATAACATTTTTATTTAGTATTTATTTCCAGTACTACGCAAATGGCTACGGGCTGAGACAGCACCGAGAAAGCGTCCATCTAAAGCTGCCTAAAATGAAGGACAAGATATGCGACATCTGTGGCAGAGGATTCCATGTGAGTATATACAAAGAAAATTACTGTTGAAGAATTGAGTATTTAAATCTTCAAAGCGGGGCAATGCAGCCAGCGTCTTGGGCACGCTTCCGACTGGTATTGATATGGATCAGTTGAGCTAAGTCTAGATTGTTTGCATACGAAACAGAACTTTACCAGAAACTGACCGGTCAGGGTTTGCTCACAGAGACGTGACGCGACGCGCACTTTTATAACTTTACGCAAAAAGATACAAATTTTGACATTGACATTTTATTGATTTTTGGGCGCTGACCCACTTCGATTTGATGACCTCTGTGGCGCGGTGGGGTCTGCGTCACAGGCGGGCCTGTGACGCAGTAGGTTGCCAGTTCTATTTCTGCCTCGGGACAAATGTTTGTTAGATCTATGTAATTGAATTGAAAAAAAGAATTACTATTTATGTAGCTGTATAGAGTAAAAATATGACTTGTCTAATTGCTTATTTTAAAAGCCTACAGAAACAAAGTTATTGGCGATCTGCATTATCTGAAATTGTCACGCATTATTAATTTAACTCTTGTGTATTCCAGACAAACGGCGTCCTGATAAAGCATCGCCGAACCCACACAGGCGAACGTCCGTATCAATGCCTACACTGCAGCGCAGCCTTCGCGCAGTCCACCGCATGCAAGACTCACATGAGGACACAGCATCGCGCAGCGCCGCCGCCGCCGGAGAAACATGCGGATATCATGCACCACATGTTATAGTGATAGTGCGAAAGCTGTATAAAGATAGTGCCCAAACTGACTAAGGATAGTGTCTATGGACAGTCCCCCGCATGCAAGACTCACATGAGGACACAGCTTTCGGCATCCGCCGGAGTAACATTCGGTTATTTTATTATGCACCTTAAGGCGAAGTACGTTCGTTTTTTCGAGACAAGGACGAGCGAACACCGCGCAGTGAAAGCGAGAAAGGGAGGCAAGAGCCGGCCCGCGCGCAATTTCACTGCTTATTATTTATAAATTTGTTATTGCTCTAAAATAATACTCTTTCGCAAAAAACTAAAACCATAATCCTCTAAAGTGTTTAGTTAAGGCCCATACCCTACCGAAAGTGGCGCCACCACCTTATTTGTCTTATAATTCTGTTTAACAAAGGAATTTTCAAAAATCCTTCTTCCAGTTTGTGATACCTATCATAAGCTTTTTTTAATGCCTCTGTAATAGTTTTATTCTATTTAGTTTAGGAAGAGATACGAAAATAGATTTTGGTGGCCACCAAGTGCAACTTCGTATCTCTTCCTAAAAGCTTATGATAGGTATCACAAACTGGAAGAAGGATTTTTGAAAACTCCTTTGTTAAACAGAATAATAACATAAAGTAGGTGGTGGCGCTAGTTTAGGTGCTGTATGCGCCTTAAGTATTTTTTAGACGATATTTCATGCAAATATGTTAAGTAACTGGCAAATGAAACTGGTTTTCCGTAGTAAAATGCAAAATTTAGAGGAAACTTTGCGATTTTTTTCTATCGAGTCAATTTGAGTCAATCGTGTTTCGGCTCCCATAACTTACTAACAAAAATCCTAAACTTTCGATGCTCATCAAAAAAGATTTTAAAAAATTGTGTTTTCTTGCCTTAAAATTGATTTTCCGTCTAGGCAAAACCTGAGTTTTGGGACCTACTTCACCTTAATTATGTTATAATTATAATCCCAAAATTCTAAGAAAAAATCTTTATTAACTACACAAAAAGGTACAAATTTTAATGACAAAGGTAACACGAAAACTCCACGGGGCGCCGCGCCCCTCCTGCGCCAATTTGTATCTTTTTGCGTGATAAATAAACTTATATTTTGAATCGATGTGCGCGCAACGTCGCTTCTCACTGTGAGCTGTATGTATGTCCAAACTAAAAAAATATCCAGCATATTTTCTATTGCCACTTGGAAAGCCTGCAAAAAAACTCAAACTCAAACAAATAGTCTCATAATAATACTTTAGCAACTACTCTTCTATTGCAGGGCTTCCACTCCATTCAGAGCGTCCCATAGCCATGCCACATGGCTTAAATATTGTAGATAGAATTTTTAACTGAAAGAGACTTCATTTTGATTTCTAAAACAATTTAAACTGCATTCAAACATTTTTGAATAATCTCCTGTCTGAACCGGAAATCGAACCACCAATATACCTCGGAACAAATGTGTACGATCTGCAGACATTTGTTCAGGGTGTTCTGGTCGATTTCTATGTACCTACCTATAATAAAAAATAATTATCTATCTATGTATTGTGTTATATTATGTATATCAGTTATCTAGCACCCATAACACAAGCTCTGCTTAGCTTGGGGCTAGATAATGCTGTGTGAATTGTCCAGCATTATTTTTATTTAATATTTAAGGTACTTTCCCTCCATGTGGCATGACTGTATGTAGGACGCCGTGTTTAATATTGCCCAATCAGTCTGATAATTCAACACAGTTGTAAGTGTTTGTAGGCATGTGCCAAAAGTATCAAATACAACCCTACTCAATTTGTCTTAGAGAATTGAAATTGTTGAGTTCTTTGCCCAAAACAGGACTCTTCTTGGACTTCCTGATAGTACTATTGCTTCCAGTTACTTCCTAAAAATAGGGTTATTCTAATTCTAAGTGGGGGAACTGGGATCTGCACTGACATCTCGCATAGGAGTGTATTGTGCATTATCCCCCTGCCTAACCAGCCCAGCTCCTTGAAGTACCGGAGCAGGACTTTTGGAGATTGACAGCTTCGTTTCAGCTTTCCTATGGGTGTAGACAGGTTTGATGTTTCTATGAGACTTTTCAATCCCGTTTTCTGTCTGGCCTCCTCTGTGGCCGCGCAGGGTATGTTATGATAAATAGGGTTATGTTAGATTCTAAATTGCGGCTATTCCCAGTTGTTTTACTAGTTGAACTACTGGGAATTTTCTTTCCAATGGACTTACTGATAGTAAGACTTCGCTGGTGTGATTTTTTTTCCATTCGTTTTACTTTATCAACATTTATAAAATATAGACCTCGTAATTAATAGACGCAAGGGTGAGCTATGTAAAGTGTTAACACAAGACTGGGTGCAATTATACATAAAAGATGGAACAAAAAGTGAGACACCATTAAAAATAAATTGAATGCCTCCCCTGAAGGAACCTGAAAATATCTTATGTATGTTTCCCGATTTTTCGTAGATTGATTTTTGAAAGTTTTGTTTGAGATTTTTGAGTGGAAAGGTTAAAATCTTTTTTTTTTTTTGTGGAAAGTGGATTTTTTGCTTGTAATATTATCCCAATGAATAGTACTTTCTTGCATATAAAGATTAGTTTAAAACGTAATGCGAGTTACAAAATTTTTGATTGAAAGTTAAGAATTTACGTTTGAGTAAGACAAAGTTGAATTTTCAACATCAATTATAATAACATAAAATTGACCAAGGTTTCTAGATTATAATCCAGTATATAGTACAAAGTAAGTCTGTTAGGAAGAAAATTCCCAGTAGTTCAACTGGTAAGACTACTGGGAATGATGGCTAAATTGTACTTAAACAAAAAATACATATAGAATTTCAGTCATCTGGTAGTGGTACCTATAACAGAAGCTTGGGGTTAGAGAATGCTGTGTAAATACATATGTAGTAATAATTATTATTAAGGAAAACTAGGTATGTAATTAGAACAATGATTTTATTTAGTAATTTATTCAAGTTTTATTAAATTAGTTATGTTATTGAATATAATTTACTTTTTATTGTAAAGAATGGATAATATTGTTTTATTTATTATACTTTAATACTGTACAATAATGTACTTAATGTATGTGAATGAAATCTGAATTTTATTGATTTAGAATGAATTGAATGACAGAGAAAAATAAAAAAAATATATGTAAACTTTTGTTTTATTTCAATAAAATACAATATTGTAATTTATGTATCAGCCTTATCTTATATATCTAAAATTTCTACAATTAAATAGTTATTATATTATCATTAATATAATGAAGTGTTTAATATATTTACATTTAACCTAATTTATACATTTAAATGAGAATAAATATAGGTAGATTTTTATTCGAGATTTAATTCATTCATTATTTATTGGGAATTTGTTCTCACAGTTACTTAAAAACTAATAGCTGTACTGGCATTAACAAAATATACCAGAAAATCTTAAATCCTCGAGCCCAAGGCTGGGTTTTCCGAGCTATAAATTGGTGTTCTTCAACAGCAGTTTTGGTTTACCTTATCAAAAGTTTTATAAAACATGTGAAACTTTCATCATTTAACATATTTAAGTTTACTTAAAGTGTCAGTGAAATTGTTAGGTACGATTGTACCTAACAATTTCACATGGAATCATTTAGACTACTTAAATTACAGAGGTAAGCTGGTAGGTTGAAATGGGTAATCTACTGGTCCAATTCTTTCACTGGTAGTTAAGCTTATCTGTGCTGCAAACATTTTAACGAGTAGGACAAGCACGAGGATTGTTGTCTAGGGTAGAATAGACAAAAATTACGTCACTTTGTCATCGAATGTGTAAATAATTTGAAATTTATTCCCTTAACTTCAATAATGTACCGACGCAATGTGTGAAGATGCATTGTCATTATTGTCTATTCTACCCTAGAGAACAATCCCCGTGCTTAGCCTATTGGTACTATGTGGGCAAAGCTTGTTATGATATCCTGTGCTCCAGAGGCCTACTCAGAACAAAAGTTAAGATACTGATTCATTTTTGTAATGAGGCATGAACAGTTTCGTGACTCAAGCAAACTGTAATTTTAGTTTTTTTGTGTTTGCTTTTACATTGTAGATAATAAATTCATATGAATAGATACCCGAGTAACAAATAATGTTTCTATGTATATATACGCTACTCATAGGTTTTAAGAATTCATCAAAAACTTCGATTTGATTTTACTACGGAGTACAAGCCCACATATCAGTGATTTTTTAACCTTAACAGTTGATGGATTCATACCATTATTTAATAAGACACGGGTGGCACATGAGGCATCATATGAGAGTAAACGCACATTGTTTCCGGCTGTTTCATCTGCTGCTGCATTTGAGGATGCTGTATCATCATTGTTGGTTGAATTATCTGCTGGACCTGCGGCTGCGGAGGTCCTGGAGGCTGCTCTGGTGGCTTCTTATTCTTCTTCTCACACTTCTTAAACTTAATACCTAACTTATTCAGTAAAATTAGCCTTAAAGATTCTTTTCCACCCGTGTAGTTTAACTCATTTCTAGCTGCAGCAAGAATTTTACCAAGAGTAGGAGGCTCTTTTCGTATTGAATAACCATTTACTATACCTCGTAATGCACATAGTTGAAAGTAGTCTAGTTGAACTTTACATTTTCGGATCCGTTTTTTCTTGGGACCAGTCATTTTGGTTTGGGTTGCTTCAGCGCGGATTCCGTCCCTTTTAATACGTTTTATGGTGCTTTCTGAGAGTCCAGTAGCAGCACAGGCACGTTTTACGACATTTTCTACCGGAAAAGCGTATCCTCTATTCTGTTTTTCGCTTTCGAAGAACTTTATGACGCGGAAAATTACTTCTTTGGCTTGCCCGTCAATAGCCTCTTTTTTCTTCTTTTCTAGTTTAATTATGATGGGTTTTTTTTCGTCAGGGGGTTGCGGGGGGTCGGGCGGAACTGGCTGCATGTTCACAATCACAGGAGGTTCTCCATCATGAAGCTGATGCTGCAAGTGTGGATCGTGGTCCAATACTTGAACGGGGGTCGAGTCCACCTGTACTGGGACCTCATATATTATATTCAGGTTCATATTGAAGTTATTAATGGTGATAGTTTATTGATAAGGTAGGGAACAGAAAAGATTTCGCGTTATGTACGAATTGTTTATTTACTAAATAGACTGGACTGACACAAACTGACTGATTGATTGTAATAAAAGGAACGCCATTTTGCGTCGAAAATTAGAGTGGCCAGCGCATTTTTTTAATTGGGCTGTTTCACTAGTATGCCCTAACTAAACCAGCAAAACGTCTTTGGGGTTTTTAAAATTACTGATAATTGAAAATAACTCCTTGATTGATGTCAAGATAGCCCTAAGTTAAATTTCAATTCTTTTTCCTATCATATATTCCCTTTGATCTCAGTGCTAAATCTAGAACTTTTTTTTTGAAGTTGGCAATAATCTTGCTTTTTCGTACATAAATTAATGCCATCTATTGTCGAGTAGCGCACCCTAATCTTGCATTGCGAAGTTACTAATAACGATTGACAAATAGGCCACCTCACTGCTTGACTGCTTTACTTTTTGTCTTAGAGGAAGAAGGGATAGAGCTCTGCATATGCCCATCTCATTCACACAAGAGAGAGACCAAAATATGCTTCTAGCCTGAGAAAAAATGAGATAGAATGAGCCCTATTCCTATTTCATCCGCGTGGCCAGTTTTTTCATTGTTTAGCTCATCTATGTGCTAAACAAGTATGCCGAGCACATCGATGGACTTCAATTCAACACAGTATTTGTTTATTCGACCTTTATAATGTTTTTTGCTAATTAAATGTGGTAAAGTGACTCTGCGGACATTCCTGCATCTCACAACAATATATACCTGAAGCAAAGATGATGTGATGCAATGTTATTTGATGTTAAAGTGAAGGTCAACGAAAAGTGCCAAAGAACCACCTTCCACTTGTAAGTACAAGTTCGTTCGACTTTAAAAAGGTTCAAAACTTAAAGATTCATAGATTTCCATTGAGACAAGGCTCAAAAATTATGTTTTGTGCCAATTCTAATGAACATAACCTAAAATTACGTAAATTTAGGGTTGCCTGCACTCGACAATAAAATTTCCCAAACATGGCGCAAAATATTCTCAAATATTTACATCCACATTAACTTAAAATATGTTTTTATTTTTTACAGATTTCCCAAAAACAATGAACCGTCTCGTAGTAATGAAAACGTCTGCTTTGGATAGATAGAAGCCCCTCGGGTCGCAAAAATTTGGGAACCCAAAAAAAAAATCAAGAATTTGTATCAAACCAAACAAGTTCATGAAAATGTTTTCATAAAAAGAAACAGCGAACATATCTGTTCCCTCGTGCTGTTACAAGACTGGTAAGTAAAATAAATAAATACATAACTAATGGCTCAGTGCAACAGTGGTTGAAAGTTTTTTTGAGACTTGGATTAAACAATATTCTTACCTACTTTGTGTTTTAGTCTACCTACCTTCCATTCAAATCAAATTCAAAAATATTTAAATGATATTGGAATTTGGTGTTACTAATACTTGCCATATTTAAAGTAGGTACTAATTGTATATAATATTCATATTTAATTCAACATTTTATTTCAGGCATGTAAGATAAATACTACGGGAAAGGTACGTGAAGGAAATCATGAAAACTTTGAGCTTATAAGAGAAATACAATCCAGAACACACATACAATCACACAGTGTAAATTAATAAGTACAGTTTAATAGAGTACTTACAATATTATGATTAATACTAATGTATATAAGTACTAATAATATTAATATAATTTAATTGAATATAAGACTAATAAACCTTCATTTTGATAAGTTGGGTATGCAGTTGATTTGTGATCCTATGATTTGTGGAGAATAAATATTAATATAACTGTCTTAAGAATCAAAAAATATTTGTATAAATATATTTGTACAAATAAGCAAGGACGTAGGTAATACTGTGTTTGAGGTATAAATAGTGTCATTTATATGGTTTTCTCTGCACTTTTATCTGAAGTAGGCAAGCCTATAATGTAAAAGTTCTTTTGAATTTCTTGTTCTGGTTGTCTTATCTTGGCAATTCCTGTGTAATATTAAATACAGAGCAACATAGCAGAAATGTGATTTCCAAAGAACAATTTTTATTGTAAGTCTGTGCCTGTTTATCGTGTTTGAATAGATTCCCTAGCAATAATATTTTTTTCAAAATGCTTTGTTTAAGTTAATAGTAAATAAAGTATAATATTTTTCGAGTTTAAAATTATTTCTTCACGTAGCTGGTAGTATAAGTAGCGGTGGTAATAAATTTCAGAAAATAAAATTGATACCTAAACGTAGTTTTATTTCAATGCTCAGTTTACCTATTCCCGCATACTAAGGTAGGTACTAAATTTTAGGAATCCGTAGTCAGCAGTGGACTGGTATAGGCTGATGATGATGAGGGGTAATGCTTATAATCCTCACGCTGGGCATGCGGGTTGCAAATCGCAGTTCGGTTCGGTGGTAGATCTATTCTGCAAGAGGCGCTGCTGCCCGCCCCCCGGTGTATGTCCCTTAGTCGCCTCATACGACACCCACGAGAAGAGTTCGGTTAGTGCAAATTCTAAGCCTGCACCATACGGCTCTACCAGACATGAAATTACGAACCAAGTCAGGGTAAAAAAATTGCATGGCAACACCACTTCGTATACTCTGTCTCTCTTCACGGCCACGCATGCCAACCATCTAGGTATAATTCATCTAAGCTTTTTGTTTTGTTTTATTTATTTACATGTTCCAGCTGATTCTTTAGTTAGTGTCTTTATAAATGAAGATTTTGTGCAAAGAAATGGAAGATTATGAAATAAAACATGAATTTCGAGGCGACAGCAGCCACCTCTGTCGTACTTGCCTCAGCAATGGAAGAAAGCTTAGACCGCTTCAAGATTTAGAAAGTATTTTTGCGAAAATAACGTTAGAACATCATGTAAGTCGAAATAATTTTATTAACACGTTCAGTGCCCAGAGCATACATCTCCATGTTTGTATAGTTGCTTAAAAAGGCACACATAGCTTGACTGTAAACGCCATAAAGAAGGTACCTTACCTACTTATTTAACTACCAAAGGAGGTGCCAATAGATACGGTTAGCGCAGGCCCATGATGGAGATCACAAACTTAGGAAGGCAAAACCATAAAGTAGGTAGGTACTACTATAATGTTCAATGACTAGGTACTTAGGTAGTTATAAAACTAACCCCTGATTTGAGTCCAAACAGATTATCAGGCTAGCCTGCTGTTAATGTGAGGTGAGGTACTTAAAAAACACTCAGAAGACCTGGAACAAATATCTGCAGATCATAAAAAATATTTGTCTTTGACCCTCCTGTCACATTCACCCTCTGCACCACCCAGTTTGTGGGAAGGTTGAATATTTCTGCTAGTATTTTAGAAAAGAGAACAAATTGTATCCTGAAGAAGGACATGACCTTTTTGATATCCAGGATAAGCCTCTGCGATAAAAAATCTACCAATGTAGTGTACACATGGTATACCAGCTTCAACCAGTAGTATCTCTTTATTAAATCTATATTATACTCCAGATCTTTGTGTGCAAAAATTTCAGTAGTTTTGGAATTGATGACAAAATTAATTGTAAATAAAAAAAAACACAATGATTTATTTTGTTTGGCCAAACATCTTCATCATCTCTAATAGCACAAACTTTCGCCTGTAAATATACTGTGTATTGTATTGTATTAAGTATGTATATGAGTTATCTATCTAGTACCCATAACTCCAACCTCTGCTTAGCTTGGGGCTAGGTAATGCTGTGTGAATTGTCTAGCATTATTTTTGCCATAATTATTTAATTAATAATAAACATAGTAGGATTTAAGAAACTCTCATTTCAGATAAAGGATATGGAAACTATATTGATCTGCTGGCAATGCAGTTCTCTATTGAGGAAGGTGGCATTATTTGAAGAACAAGTAAGAAGAGCTGACCAATTACTGTTGAATAATCAGGTAAAGATAGAAATGTGCAGTTTAAAGTCGCCCAGCGAGCTATGGAGAGAGCTATGCTCGGAGTTTCTTTGAAGGATAGGATTCGAGAAGTCGGCCGACACTCGGCTAGGACCCGACACGGTCTGTCGGGTCCTAGCCGAGTGTCGGCCGACTTCTCGTTCGTTGTCCGTTGCTCGGCCGTCACTCGGTTGCCGCTCGGTATAACGTGAGTGTGTCCATACAAAATATTATATAATATTAGTTGACTGTGCTACGACCGACACTCGGCTCGGACCCGACACGGTCTAGTCTAGCGTGAGTCATCTTTAAAAGTGTCACACGCACGGGCGGCGTGACGTCACGCGGAGCTATAACTGGCTATATCTTTATTTTTGATTTATTGGCAAAAGTAACCTATCAAAAATATAACTTTATTTCCGTGTCAGTGTTTTATTTTAAGAATTTGACTTTTTCTAAGTGCACATTTTTGTATTTATGGAAAAAAAGAATTTTTGAATTTTTTGACTTTTTGAATATCTTCTGATAAATCTAACTGACGGACGTTATTTTTAAGTCTTAGTAATATACTTATAAATTTGTGGTCATCCCGTGACCATGGCAATGTGTAAACCTGTCGAAATGTCGGGAAAAATAGGTAAATAAACGCGATAAATACCCGTTAAATAGTATTTATTATATGTTTTCAAATCGCGTAAGTTTAAAAACATTAACTATTTCTTTTTCAGAGTTTCATGTACGGCCCTTTATCCAACCTAACATCGGTGACTTTGAGTGAAACACATAAAACAGTCTACCTTGTTGAAGAAAATATACACAATTATGAGAATACACAAAATATCAATGAAGAAAAAGACACAAAAGAAATTTTTCATAAAGTTGCTCCACATATTTTACTAAATGAATCTGACATAGAAAATAAAGAAATTGATATTCAATTGAAAAAACAAACCAAAAGTCGATGGGCAATAAAAAAATCCCAACAGAATAAGAAACCGAAGTTCAAAGTCTGTACAGATTTCAATAAAACTTTTAAGGAAATAGAAGTCAACTCTGAGATTTTCCAACAGTGTTTTGATAGAGAGAAAAGAAAAGAATACTTTAAATCAAAAAAATTAAAATGTATATACTGTGTCACAATTTTTACTGATCAAAATAAATTAGAAAAACATGTTCAAGATTTTCACAGCAAAAAAGAAAACAAAGATGTTGATAAATGTAAAATTAAAGATTGTGAAAAGCGCCATCTGTTGACAGATAAAAAGCATTATCTACATAAATGCTTAGTTTGTGAGTTTGTCTGTCAGACCGAAATGAGATCTTGGCATTATAAGGAGCATAAAAAGGTTTTTCAATGCCTTAAATGCCAGTTACAATTTGGGTAAGCTGTAAGCTGTACTTAAGTTACGTATTCTGTATTAACAAACTCATAAAATGGAGAGAGAATAAATAAATTATAATGCTGGACAATTCACACAGCATTATCTAGTCCCAAAGCTTAGAACAATAATGTCTTAAAATAAAATAAAAAACCTAAACCCAAAGTTGCCCTTGGTGGCCACCAAAATCTATTTTCGTATCTCTGCCTAAACTAAATAGAATAAAACTATTACAGAGGCATTTAAAAAAGCCTATGATAGGTATCACAAACTGGAAGATGAATTTTTGTAAATTCCTTTGTTAAACGGAATAATAACATAAAGTAGGTGGCGGCGCCACTTTGGGTGGGGTATGCGCCTTAAGAAAAGAAAGAATGTGCAAATCGTAGACCTTTAAAGTAAGAAAAAAATATGTAAATTTTTCAGCAGTAGAAAACTATTCTACACCCACCACAAAGAATGGCACGAGAGATTCGTCTGTCATCATTGCGGAATCACGTTTAAGATGAGATACTGCATCAAGGACCATTTGAGGTGAGTACAAACCACAAATCAAATCAAATCAAAAAGTCTTTATTTCCATAAATACAAAAATGTATACACTTAGAAAAGGTCAAATTCTTAAAATAAAACATTGACACGGAAATAAAGTGATATTTTTGATTTCGGTCACTTCGGTATGTAGACTAAAGTAAAGAAGCGACGAAGAAACCTTTAGCCTGTTAGTTGTTATTTTTCGAGTTGGAGCAAAACCCGTCCCAAGCTTTTTTATCTTCTAGATAATCTGATATTTTGTAGTAAGCCCTTTTGCACAGAAAGGTTTTTACAATTTGTTTGAATTTATTTATTGATAGATTTTGCAACTCACTAGGAATTTTGTTGTAGAAGCGTATACATTGCCCTTTAAAAGAAACATTAATTTTGTGAATCCTAGTTGTGGGCACAGCAAGTTTATGTTTATTTCTAGTATTTATATTATGTATATCGCTATTTTTATGAAAGGTTTTGATATTTTTATGAGTGTACAACAAGTTTTCATAAATATATTGACAGGGGACTGTCATTATGTTAATTTCTTTAAATTTATCACGCAGGGATTCTCTGGGACCATATTATAGATTGCACGAACAGCCCTCTTCTGCAGCACAAATACGGTGTTAATATCTGCAGCGTTCCCCCACAGCAGTATACCATAAGACATAATACTGTGGAAGTAGCTGAAATAAACAAGTCTGGATGTATCCACGTCTGTAAGATGACGGATTTTTTTGACTGCATACGCTGCAGAACTAAGTCTCTTCGATAGCTTATCTATGTGTGGGCCCCATTGAAGTTTATTATCTAAGTGATTCCTAAGAATACGGTACTTTGTACAATTTCTAACGTTTCTTCTTTTACGTTTACCTCAGCCTTAACTTGTTTAACATTAGGTAGAATGAATCTAATACATTTTGTTTTGGTTTCGTTTAGCAAAAGATTATTGACACTAAACCAATGGACTACTTTTGAGATTGCATTATTCACATCGTCGAAGTTTGTGTTTTGTCGCTTCATTTTAAAAATTAAGGAAGTATCACAACACCGCACGCCCCGCCCCGCCCCGCTCGACGCTCGAGTTGAGCGGGCACTCTGGCCTCCCACTCACAATTCAGCTCAATCTAGGTAGTACTTGTGTTTATTCTCCCCCCCCCCCAGAAAGCAGCACTCCCCCTTCAAATGCGTCCCTTGCAACAAATCCTTCACCCGCTACAACGGACTGTGGCTCCATAATAAGATAGCGCACGCTCCACACCCCACTCGCCACAACCAACTTAACTGGAATCTGTACTCACGTCGCACCGCTAAGAAACTTAGGTAAGTTGCTGGTCTATGCTAGTCCAGAGCTGGACATAGGCCTCCACTAAGCGCTATAGCGATCTGTCTTCAGCCGCGTTCGCATCTGCCAGAAACAGTATGTCACTTGAGATACGTCACATGTCATAACGCTAAACATTAAGCCCACCCTTATTTGTACATTAGTGCAATAAAGTATTAAATAAATAAAAATAAATAAACCACATCGGCCTCATAATAAGCACGGCCCAAGTTCAGTTCATTTATTAAACCATTGGAACACTTGGTAATGTCAAATGTCCAGTTTGAAAACATAATATAGAGAAGGCGTGGCAATGCTGCCAGCATTCTGGGCACTCTGCCTTCTGGTGACGGCTTAGATTTTTAGAATATAGATGTAAGTGTAAATATTAGTTGTAATTATTTTTAGTTGTAATTAATTAAATAAATTTCTAGACATAAGAATAAAATCACTGTTTTCACAACTAGGCTACAAAAGACCAATACACAGAGAAGGCTATTGAAATAAACTTTTAGAAAGAGTGGAATTACCTCCAGCGTCTGTTTTCCCACCAAGAGTACAATCAATACAATACAAAAATGCTTTATTATTCACCAGAAAAGAACATTACAAAAAACATTTACATGAGACAAGTACAATGGGCGGCCTTATCGCTTACAATCTTGGAGTCTTCAAATCCAGGGTGAATAAGGTCCTTCTGGGAAAGCGTACTCATCTTAGGCCTTATTACTTATTCAAGTGGGATGTTGGTGGCCAAACGCTTGACCATCAGCAATAAAAAAACAACTCGTTTTTACAATTATCTAGATTGTACAAATAATTTAGATAGCAGATAACAAGTTTTGCGTACATTGTAAATTTGTTAAACACTGCCACGGCCCCGGACGCACGTGTTCGTGTGCATCACCTCTGGCCGGGGTAGTGAATGTGTTAAGCCATTCCTTACCTCACATCAAAAGCCTATAATGATCCACTGCTGGACGCAGGCCTCCCCCTGACAATAGCTTTAATAGCTTTATGGGCATGCGGGCTTGGGATCATTTCGGTGGTAGATCTATTTTGCAAGAGGCGAAGCTGCCCCCCCCAAGGTGTTTGTCTCTTAGTCGTCTCTTACGACACACACGGGAAGAGTTGGGCTGGTGCAAATTCTAAGCTGGCACCACACGCGGCTTATGTTAATGCAGCCAGCTAAGCCTGCATCCCCGCTGTATGGCAATGCTGATGCGCTGTGCCAGATACTCACCAGCTCTCGGGTCACGCGTCGCATAGACCAGACGCTCAGATAATTTTTAAAAAACCCGGAGAGCCTCGGTACCCACGGACCTAGGATCTCGACTCATATATTACTCTTTATTAGCGCCTCTTGAGATCTTCGGCCAAATCTGCCGCCGCACCAGCCTTCACAGAAGTCCTAGGATCCCATCTTGGGAAAGCGCGAGTGTGTCGACGCATGTAGCGGCCCTCACAATAGGACTCCCCAACTCCCATGGGACTAGAGTCATGCCGTCAGGCCTCTTACCATCGTCACGCAACAGACCATTCGGTTCGAGAATAGCTGGTACGTTAGCGGTGGCAAAGGCTCGCCGGATGAGGTCGTTCAGGCTGGCATGGCGAGATATCCGACCGGCAGCCCTAGTACACGATAATCCGTGATGACCGAGCTGTTCGACATCAGTACCGCACTGGCATTGATGAGGCGCGCAACAATTTGCGCCCAACTGAAGACAATCTTAAAAAAAAGAAAAATAAATCTTTATTAACTGATATTGAAGAAGAAATATATTTATTTTAACCCATTAATATACATACAGATAGTCAACCAACGCCCTGTAATAGTCGAAGTTAAAATGCCTGCCCATGAACGCAGTCACCGAAGTCGAAATCGGCTGGGAGACATCATCATCATCATCATACATACATATTAGGTACTATGTATTACTTACTAGAGTTAAAACTATTCAAAAAAAACATAAAAATGGGAAAAAGGGGCCCCACCTTACCATGTGTAGCATTTGGTTACGCCCAATGCTACGCTGGTTTTCAGGTGGAGCCCGAATATTAATTATAATATTGTACCCCGAACAACAAAAAGATGGCAGAATAAAGCTGTTTATAAAGTTTGTTCCTTTTTCAGGATTCCATGTTCAGCGTGTGACAAAGTGTTCACTAAAAACATCTACATGAAAGATCACTACAACCTGGTCCATCTCAAGGTCTTCAAATACAGATGTGAGACTTGCGATAAAGTAAGTACAGTGTAAATACAATAAATAATATAAAATAATAGAAAAATATATTATTTAGGAACTACAAACAGTACTAACATTTTGGTATAAACTAGGTTATATAGATAACAGTTAAATGTTAAGGACTAATAAACCGGCTAAGTATGAGTCGGACTCGCGCACCAAGGGTTCTGTACCATTATTCTGTAATTCTTTATTGTTCACAAAAAAAATAAACTAAATAAGAGCTTAACTAATAGGTTAATTATGTATAAAGGCGAGCTTAACCCTACATAAGAGTTTTCTTCAACAAACCTTAGAGTTATATACAACATTATCTACAAAAACGGCAAAAAAAACACGTTTTTTATATGGGAGCTCCCTTGAAATTTTTTTTATTCTGTTTTTAGTATCTGTTGTTATAGCGGCAACAGAATTACATTATCTGAGAAAATTTCAACTGTCTAACTATCACGGTTCATGAGATACAGCCTGGTGACAGACGGACAGACAGACAGACGGACTGACAGCGAAGTCTTAGTAATAGAGCCCCGTTTTACCCTGTGGGTAAAAAACCCTAAAATACCTGCAACAAAGGTTTAATTTTTATGGTTCCGCATCCGCACCCAAAGGGTAAAACGAGACCCTATTACTATGACTCCGCTGTCCGTCCGTCTGTCTGTCTGTCCGGGAATAAAACCTTAGAATTAAGTATCGGCAACACCTCTCGTCAAACGAACTAAACGTAACTTTAGTCTTTGAACAGGTTTGGATAAACTTTAATGATTCCCCTGTAGATGGAGCTAACTGCGCTAGAGTCTCTAAAAAGTCTCAGAGATTTTCGACTCGACGAGTATTGATTTCATGGCTTAGTTGGTTAGATAGAGCACACCCTTACTGAGGGTGGGGCGCGAAAATTTTTGGGTACTTATTTCCTTACCAATGCTAACTATGACCATATTTCAGAACTTTGTCCGGAATGCCGACCTAGTCAAACACAAACGTAAAATACACGAAGGAATATTGCCGCCCAAGAATAAAATGTGTCATATATGCGGGAAGGAGTTTACCGTAAGTTCTACAAAGAATTGTTATTATAGTGCGTAAGTCCTCGCAATCTGGGTCTTCATCATCATCGGCGTATGTTAGTCCACTGCTGGACATAGACCTCCCCGAATCATCTTAGTAATCTGTACGAAATTAAATCGCTTATTCCCAGTGGTTATTCCCAGTAGTTCTGTACACAGAACTACCCAGTAGTAATACTACTGGAAATAAGCGAATAAAATAAGTTCCCAAAAAGTAATTTCATTTTCATTTCATTTATTTTCAACTATAGAAACACAAAGGAACACTTAGTTATGTCAAAAAAAATACATGATTGCCTTATGTCTAAATAACATAAAATTTAAATTAGAATAACACAAAAAGTAGGTACATAATTTTATTTGACGACCTCAGTGGCGCAGCGGGCGAGAGTCTGCCTGCGACGCAAGAGGTTGCGGGTTCGATCCCCGCCTCGGAACAAATTTGTGTACGATCTGCAGAAATTTGTTCCGTTGGTCTGGGTGTTTTCTATGTATAATAAAAAATATCTATCTATGTAATGTATAATATTACGTATATCAGTTATCTAGTACCCATAACACAAGCTCTGCTTACCTTGGGGCTAGATAATGCTGTGTGAATTGTCCAGCATTATTATTATTATTATAATAAATAAAATATTCAGCTGTAAAGAGGCTTCGTCATACAAGAGTAATTAAAACTTGCATAATTCAATAAGTAATAAATATAAACTAAGTCATAGATTTAAATCGTTAGATAGGCCCTTACCGCAGTGAGACCGCGCTGTTTTGTTCCACGGTCGAAGAGAGTGAGGCTCACTAACCTGGAATCAGTGCACATCCAAACACAGTGTTAGCCGGACGTGTTGTAAAGGACGTTTGCGAGCAGTTTAGTGTCACAAAATGCCATCGTGTGCCTTTCTAAAGTGCAACAACAATTCTAGAAACACAAATAAAGCCAGAGGTGTAACATTTCACTCGTAAGTATTGCGATTTGATTTAAAAACTTTTATTTTTCCTTCCGCACTGTCGTCGTCTAAAATAACAAATTTAAACGGCGAGTGCACGAAAGAGAAAGTAGTGTTTGCAACTAATGTAGGAGAAAAAGAGATGACACTATTTTCTCAGTACACTTGTTGTGTGTAGATTGCACACGTTTTAGACAGACGCGTTTTCGATTTCAGGATATAAATATGACCTTTATGTTTTCACAGAAGTCAGTGCAATACAATTGTAAACGAAATGGTAATAATAATAATTAGGTTTATTGGCAAAAACACTATTTCTAACTACTTACCGGACCGAACCTTCTACACAAATTGCACAGTTTTTGGACGCCATGTTGACGCACACATTCAAACATTTTCGATTTCAGGGCATCTAAGTGCATACTTTTTTCAGAAAAGTGTGTGTAATACAATTGCACATGAAATGGTAAATAGCAACAGATAAGTACAATGGCAGAAACAAGATTTTTTTGACTACTCATTAGTGTGCGTGCGTCGGCATTTTGTTAACGCACACATTCAAAAACAAAGCCACAGTTTTTGGTGTCGGGGCCTATCTAACGATTTAAATCTATGAACTAAGTGACATAAATATCATAATCCTCATTCCTCAACAGCCTATAATGGTCCACTGCTGGACGCAGGCCTCCCCCTGATTTTTTTTCACATGGGGGTAATGCCCATAATCCCCACGCTAGGCATGCGGGTTGGGGATCGCAGTTCGGTAGATCTACTCTGCAAGAGGCGATGCCGCTCCCCGGTGTACGTCCCTTAGTGCCTCTTACGACACTTACAAAAGTAAAGTCCCTCCGAAATATACATTTTTAGGAACTTATTTTAGTTTTACCAAGTTATTCTTAGATTTCAGCTTCGATAAATTATATGCCTATGTCCAGCAGTGGACTAAAATAGGCTGATGGTGATGATGGTGAAATTATATGCCGTGTCGTGACTTATAATTTATCGAAGGATTTCAGCTAATTCTTTTTTCAGACGAACAAGATCCTTTATAATCACCTGAGGACTCACTCCAGTCAACGTAACGCAGAGGTGGATAGCATTGCAGCGAAATAGTTTAGTTTTAGGATGTTAAATGCTAAGAAACTAAAATAAATAATATGTACATTATTATGTACTTCTATTCTTTCCATCCCACACGGTTGGAAGAGAGCGCTTCTAAGCGATAAGCCGCCTATTGTAGGTACTTGTCTTATGTCAGTTTTATTTCGTCACTCAGTCATTCAGCGTTACTGCGGGTCATTGCCGCCGGTTCGCCGCCAGACAGCAGCGGGTTAAACTCAAACTCAATAACTTTATTTCTTTAGGCTTACAAAATAAGCACTTAGACAAGTCTTTAAATTGTCAATTTTTTTATAATTGTCCAAGGCCGCCAGCCATAGTTTTGTAAATGGATGTATGTTAAGTAGGTATCTCTTCCTGCCAAAACTACGATACTAGTTAACACTTTCATGGCCCAAGACGCAGAAGTCGATTTCCAGCTTCCAGAGGCGCGGCGGCGGCGCGGCGCACCCCTTCGGGTCACACAGCCGCCGCCGCGGCCGCGCCGAGTCGGCATTGAATGCGTTAAATATCTTGAATAGCTTATAGCATGGACGGGAGATAGGTACGAAGCTTCCGCGACGTCCAAAGTCGGATAAGAAGCGTACGATGAGCAACTGAAGGAAGGAAGCAAACATAATCCGAACCTCTCGTCCCTGACACGCACTCGGACTCGCACCATACGCAAATAGGTCCACTCGAAATACTCGCCTTCGAAATTGGAACCGCAGAACTGATGTGTTAACCGCAGCTACGGACAACATTTAAAATATATAACAAATGTTAAGAATATTCGTATAATAACAAAGATAACTCAATCAATACGTTTTTCTGAATTGAAAAAATTAAATAATGAATATAATATATATTTTATAATAATATATATAATGAATATATAATGTAGAAAACTACGCCATCTACTGAGTTCTTGTAAATAGCTTTCTACTCGACGCTAGATGGAGCTATTTACATAAGACAACATTTTCTATAAAAAAATGCTTGTGCAATAATTGTGCAACACTATTATTTTCACGGTTAAATAGCTGCTAGCATCAAATCACAAGCAAACAGTGTACTTATGCGTTAGCTAGCATCCCTAGTACATCTGTGGTGTACTTCTTAGTTTATGCAAGCAAACAAAAAACATCGCTTTGCAAATCGCAACGTGTAGGTTAAATAGGTAAATCGTTTATTATCTAAGTGCTGGAAATGCACCTTGGATGCTGAAAACTATCAAAAAGTATGGATTTCGTTACGATAAAATACGAGCAGCGTACTTGCCACGGCTGCCTGAGCTCGGACCGTAAAACTACAGCGCTGGGAGATATGTTCAATATATTTCTAACTATAGCGCCTTCTTTTGCGGTAAGAGAACACCGCGTGTGTAAACCTCTAAGCTTAGCCGACCTCACGGGTTGGTGCGACATAGTCTGCTATTAGGTAATATTAAATAATGCTGGACAATTCACACAGCATTATCTAGCCCCAAGCTAAGCAGAACTAGTGTTATCGGTACTAGATAACTGATATACATAATATAGGTAATATAATACATAGATTATAATAATAATAACAATAATAATGCTGGACAAATACACAGCATTATCTAGCCCCAAGCTAAGCAGAGCTTAGAGATATTTTTAACTATACACAGAAAACGACCAGAACACCCGGAAAAAATACCTGCAAATCGTACAAATATTTCCTAAGGCAGGAATCGAGCCCACAGCCTTCTGCATTGCAGGCGGACCTCGCCCACCCTGCCACAGAGGTTGTTGAATTCTTAGAGATACCATTAGCAGGACCTTTCTCAGTGTACTTGAGGCTTAACACCCACGCCTCAGGTTAACAGACATAGTTCATTGTAAGCGCACTCCTAGTGGAAAATATTGGTTTCAGTAACATTTAGACCATTTGTCATGGAGGTTCGTGGTTCTTTCTAATAGTTACTTGTAAGATGATTAGGGATAGTAAGAAAATAATAATAAGAAGAATTAGAAAGGTTTTGCTAGGTATGATTTATATAAGTCTATGTACTTATTTGAACTATGTTCATTCTAAAGAGACTTAACAAGATTCTTAGTGGAATTTAGATTTAAAATCTGTGCATCTAATTTAAATGTAACTTTTCAGAAAGACACAAATATACACATCTGCTGGGAATGCATGAGTATTTTGAGAAAACTACACAAATTCCAAAAACAAATAAAAGAAGCACAGGAGGTCTTGACTTTTTCATACCAAACATCCTTCCATCCATCCTCATCCACGTTGGCAAGCTCGTACAAAAGTTATTATGACCAAGAGTTAAGTTATAACTATGAAACATTCAACAAATTGGAATTGAAGGAAGATTTTAATGCAATCAAAGAAGAAAATGTAAATGAACCTGAATTCTGCATAAAAGTCAATGAAAATGAAACTGATGACTTTTGTTCTGATACAAATTTTGATCTTGATCCCACTTCTGATACTACAAGTATACAAACAGTAAAGGATAAAAAATCTAAAAATATAAAGTCATTCCGAAGAAAGTCAAATAAAAAGACCATATCAAGAAAAACAGCAAAACTTAAGCTGAAAAACTGGAAGAACATAAAACAAGAGTACAAAAGCTATGCAAATATTATAACTAAAGGTAATTGGGAGAAACCCCATTCTCAGTATTTTAGACAAGTAAGACTGAATGAAAATGAGATGGAGAATAACTTTTTGATAAATGAAAGAAAGAGGAAGAAAGATCTACCACTTCAGTGCAAAGTGTGTTTACTGTCCTACTCGAGACAGATAGATTTGGATAGACATATAAATTTAAACCATCACAAGGTAGGAACATTTATACTTTACTAGCAACCCGCCCAGGCTTCGCTCGGGTACTATATTATGCATGTATTATACATATAAACCTTCCTCTTGAATCACTCTATCTATTAAAAAAAAACTGCACCAAAATCCGTTGAGTAGTTTTAAAGATCTAATCATACATAGAGACAGACAGACAGCGGGAACTGACTTTGTTTAAACTATGTAGTGATTTATTTACTATAATCCCACTGCTACCATGAAAGAGACATTAACTTCTAACTCAGTCCTTGGAATGAACCAAACCTGAAACATGAAAGAGCATTAACTTCTAACTCAGTCCTTGGAATGAACCAAACCGAGTTCAAATGCAGACAGGAGTTTTTCCACCTAAACCTCAGCCCATGGAACTTGAGTGAGCTAAACTAAGGAAACCTACCAGAGGAGCTCTTCGGAGCTGTGTATTTTTAATATCTCAACTGCGAACTCCAATCTGCCTTCAAAGCAAGAAATGCAAAATCCCCTATTTGTTCAGCAGTGGATGTACCTACATATGCTGAAAAAGTGATCCTAACCACTGCCAACTGACCATTGCATTAAAGATGTATAAAAATAAATATATAAGCTGGACAATATTCAGAACATCACCTAGCACTAAGCTAGGCAGAGCTTGTGTTCTGGGTACTAGATGACTAATATATACAATACTACCCGTCCGCACGGGTTTTTTTTTTAGGAAGCGATACGATCTGCAGAAGTAAAATACTGTGTCGCAGATCGCAACACCCACCTCCGGGAAAATAATATGACAGTTCCAACAGTAGTGTAGTATGTAGGTGACACACTAATAAAACGTTAAAGATTTATATAGGTCGTTAATTTATATAATACAAAAGGTTTCTATAATATTAAGGTGAAGTACGTTCGTAATTTCTAGACAAGGACGAGCGAACACCGCGCAGTGAAAGCGAGAAAGGGACGCAAGAGCCGGCCCGCGCGCAATTTCACTGCTTTTTATTTATAAATTTGATATTGCTCTAAAATAATACTCTTTCGCAAAAAACTAAAACCATAATCCTCTTTTTTAGACGATATTTCATGCAAATATGTTAAGTAACTAGCAAATGAAACTAGTTTTCCGTAGTAAAAATGCAAAATTTAGAGGAAACTTTACGATTTTTTTCTATCGAGTCAAGTTGAGTCAATCGTGTTTCGGCTCCCATAACTTACTAACAAAAATCCTAAACTTTCGATGCTCATCAAAAAAGATTAAAAAAAAATGTGTTTTCTTGCTTTAAAATTGATTTTCCGTCTAGGCAAAACCTGAGTTTTGGGACCTACTTAACCTTAAATGAAGTACCTCAATTAAATTTTTTATAGCCTATGTTCATCAACATCACAGATGATGTACGATTCTAACAGTAAAAGTATTTTTCAAATCGGTCCAGTAGTTTCGGAGCATTCAATTCAAACAAACAAATCTTTTCTCTATATAATATAAGTTAAGTATAGAATAGACAATAGTACATACATACTTTTTATTATACATAGAAAATACTCATAACACCCAGAACAAATAACTGACTCTATTAATCTGATATTTCTTTCAGCCCAACGCTCCTTACAAATGCCTGCACTGCAAAACAAGCCAGCCATCTCTACAGCATCTAACACAGCACTGGCTAGCACACAGTGTGTACTACGCGTGTGTGTTATGTGCCGCGTGTGTGTTCCCGTGCGCAATCAGTTTGCACCTCAGCCGCTGCCACACCCACCAGTACCGGTGTTCCAGCTGTGTGGCTAGCTTTAGGTGAGAGATATAGTCATCCGTTCCAACGCCATCTAACACAGCACTGGCTAGCACACAGTGTGTACTACGCGTGTGTGTTATGTGCCGCGTGTGTGTTCCCGTGCGCAATCAGTTTGCACCTCAGCCGCTGCCACACCCACCAGTACCGGTGTACCAGCTGTGTGGCTAGCTTTAGGTGAGAGATATAGTCATCCGTTCCAACGCCATCTAACACAGCACTGGCTAGCACACATTGTGTACAGGTTGCAGACGAATTTTGCCTATGCGACTTATTAAAGTTTTAGGTACTTTAATAAGTCGTCAAAATTCGTCTGCACAGAAGAGAACATTACAACCCGATTGAATACGAATGCCAGCGCCGTTGAAATAATAGACTTTATTGCGTTGCGTTAAGCTTTTAATCAACAAAAACAGAGGCTCATGCTATTTCGCTCACAAAAACGGTGGCTCAAGCTATCTCGCTCATATGATATGTACCTATACGGGAGGAAAAAAAGGACCAGCATATTTTCATATGTACCTATCTTACTCAAAATACGACTCGAGAATGTCGAGATCGCGACGCCGCCGTCTTGCGCGTACGTAGCCATCACCCAATAGCATCGAGCATATGCTCAATAGCAACCACACATGTTTCGCGCGCATAGACTGCGACGCAAGAGGTCGCAGGTTCGATTCCCGCCTCGGGACAAATGTGTGTGTGTACGATCTGCAGACATTTGTTCAGGGTGTTCTGATCGTTTTCTATGTATAATAAAAAATATCTATCTATGTATTGTATTGTATCATGTACATATATCAGTTATCTAGTACCCATAACACAAGCTCTGCTTAGCTTGGTGCTAGATAATGCTGTGTGAATTGTCCAGCATTATTTATTTTATTATTTCTCTATGTTTCAGCTCGCTAGCAACATTCAGTGAGCACTACAACAAGAATCATCCATTCATCTGTGATTATTGTAACAAGAAGTGTGCGTTACGTAGTGTGCTAGAAAAACATATGAAGTAAGTCTGCTTAGTTTAATATAAAAACTATCGTAGTTTGACGAATTCATTACGGATGTAAACGGGTTAACTACGGACCTTATTTGTGTTGGAAGAACACCAACGTTCTTCCAACACAAATAAGGTTCGTAGCGGGTTAACTACGAAACTTATTTGTGTTGGAAGAACACCAACATTCTTCCAACACAAAGGTTCGTAGTTAACCCGTTCACATCCGTAATGAATTCGTCAAACTACGATAGTTTTTATAGTAAAATAAGATAGTTAACTACGATAGTACTTATCAAAGATTATAGTATACCTCTAGATGGATCGTTTTAAAAGCTACAATTTGAATCTGTTTTGACTCCTCTCTCCTTTGGGATAGTGCCATATGAAAGAAAGAGATAACTTTATTGTATCAGGTTATACTAAAACACAAATGTGGTCAGTTTCATTCCTGTCATTGAAATTTAACTAGGGATGTGAAATGTGCATAAGTATGGAAACTTATCGATAATATTCGGAATGGAACGTAGCGTAGGTAGGTGCTACCTATCTGCTATAGATGGGTACCTACATCTTTCTAATAACCGTGAAGTTTCAAATTAAAAGCTTCGGTAGGTAGTTACTGAGATTTAAAAGGAAAAAAAAAGACGATCAGAGTAAGACTTAAGCTTTTTATACACTAACGAAACCCAAAAGATTTTATAACAAATTATGGTTGATCGTTTCGCGGTGGCCGATAAAAAAATAATAATCAACTACAATAAAATAACAGGCAACACGAAACGGCAGCACCATCCAGGCAAGATTTTGGTAATTAAAAATAATTATAACCGTTTACATTATGCCGTGACTAAGAATCTACCGAAAATGTACCGACCACAATCAATACCTACCCAAAAAATCCTGTCATTCGATATAAGTCGGTACTTTTGTTAAGTAAGCTTACAGTCAGTCAGTCATCGATCTCACTTGAGTATGAGTAACACCTTGTCTTAGATAAGCGTTACGATGACAAAGTAAGCTTTCATAATAATTACCAGAAAAATTTACCTAGATATCTCCTAAACCAGTAACTAGTAGTCTCTACCTTATATGTTTTTACTTTTAACAGGTATTTAAGTAATTAAATGGTGATAATTGGATAGCAGCACAAGGAGCAGGGAAAGTGCCTACTTAGTAAAAAAACATATGTGATATGGTCCATTGTAAAATTTTTACGTTATTTTTTTATTAAACAATAATAGAATATCAGCATCGTTATGTTAAATTCTTGTTTCATATCCGGTTCTATAACAAGAACTATATGCACGAAAATTCTTTGTGGGCTCCCCATCATGCCTTTTCAAATTTATTTTCCATTTTGTAGATAATTGGATCTTTAGGAAATCTGGAAGTGAAAAATAAGTATTAGTTGTGAGCTTCTACTAACATTACGATCATTGGATTAGACTTTCATCTCACGAAATTGTTCTCAGGACACCATAATCTAGTGAATCCAACTCCAAGTCAGTCAGTCCATATAGGTACACGTACCAATCACACTGGTTTTTTTTTATTGATGACGGTAAACCGTTTCGCCACCATGACTTAAGAATTTCTTAAATGTTATGTCTCAGTACAAGTAGGTGTACTTATGTATATTTTGTATTAAACTTATCGACAGTAATCTATCGACAACAACAGTACGTCACTAGGTAGCATCAATATGGTACATAAGATGTCATTTTATGGTTTGTTACCAAAATTTTTGTGAATTATAGAATTATAAGGCTAATGAGCTTTGAATAACTTTATGAAATAGCTTCAATATTACATTATTAAAACAATTCAACCTATTGCAAAGAAATTTATCACTAACATTAGCCAAAACACGTCAACCGACTTACCGATGGAAAGATTCTTTGGTTTAATTCCGACAAAGCCATTATCCTGCGGCTTTTGCCGCCAACAACTGCACAGGCCATGATTTATATTAGTAATAAACACCACAAAACAAAGTTTTAAACACAAAATTACATAATAAACAGTATATTTTCTGTTCACCACCTGAGCCCAGCTGGGCCCAAACAAACAACGAAAAATATCAAAATGTGACACTCTGTGTTTCAAGATGAAATTGACGTTGGGATGTTGTCTCTTTCTTTCACATAGACAATTGTCATAAGAAAAAACGAAAAGAATGACTAATTATTTGTTCATTTTTTTACGCTATATCTACCCTACGGAACGTAGGATCCTAGATCTTTGGTACTTATGTACGTATCTAGTTATGATTTCTGATTTCAAATTGTGTTTTCCTTAAATAATACAAATTGTTGTTTACAAGAACCATTTCTTCTGTCTCTGTCTCAATAATTTTTAGCTTAGCATAAGCTCCGCCATCCTGTAGTAATCTCTGTTTACATTGGTTGCCTGGAAGAAATCGCTTTAAGCGATAATTCAAAATTCAAAGTGCTTTATTTTCTTTAGACCTTACAGGACTCTTGGATACGTCACAAAAACACAGATTACATAAGTAAAACTAGGAAATAAAGTGATCACTTTCATTTTTTGTCCACTTCAATCTTTTTATGGTAAAGTATAGAAGCGAACAAGAAACCTATAAGGCCGCCAAATCCATGTCTTTGTTTAGGATAAGTTTTTTTAATGTAATTTATGTTTTTTTATGGGCTATGAAATAAAGCATTATTTATCTACCTAATAATTGAATCTTGTTGCAGGAATCACCACACTCCACACAAGTGTGAGACTTGTGCTAGGTCCTTTGACTCGTATCGAGTCTTTCGCGCTCACTGCCGGGAGTTTCATCCTAGCGAGCTCTACAGGTACCTACCTACCTTAAGTAAAAAAAAATGCTGGACAATCAGCATTACCTAGCCCCAAGCTAAGCAAAGCTTGTGTTATGGGTACTAGGTAACTGATATACATAATACAATACATAGATAGATATTTTTTATTATATATAGAAAACGATCAGAACACCCTGAACAAATGTCTGCAGATCGTACACACATTTGTCCCGAGGCGGGAATCGAATCCGCAACCTTCTACGTCGCAGGCAGACCTTCGCCCACCGCGCCACATCGGTCGTCAATAACTTTTTTCTAACAGTTTAACAGGCCATTGTATCACAAATAATGAAATCTACCATTAAGTGCTTTATAAACCCACTATAAATCTACTGTAATGTGTTTTTGCTGCAAATAAATATATTGTTATGTTTACTATCCTATATACTAGCACGAAGTGTCGGTGAAGTGTGACACTCATTATTAGGGCATGGCGGTAATGGGCTAAATGACGATACCGGTAATTTACCGGTATTCAAATTTTAAAAACCGGGATTCCGGTTTTTCGGTATTTTTTCGGTATTTCACTATAAATACTAAAAGAGCAGAAAAAAAATTTTTTTACTCCATTTAATATTGTATTAGACTGAATAAATGTACCAAGAAATGTTATTTGAAATCAGTCTAGCTTTTATTGATAATTTTAAAATGGTCCTTTCTACATTATGGTCTTTCTTTTACTTAAACAATCAAATCGAGTTAAAATATCTATTTGGATGGCAATGTCTGCTACCTATATCCATGCCTGTCAAATTTGGGAGCTTAGATATTCGCAAAAATGTAGCCCTGACTTCTGTCTAAATCACTAGTTAATTTTTTTTAGAGCCGTCTTATTTGGACCTGGAATTTCATTCAATATTTAGTTTTTAGGCTAATTAGAACGGTTTGGAATAGTGCTTGCCCCAATGCTGCTCCTCCAAAATATCTTTTGTCGTCATGACAATAGGACGGGCTTTTGTGTGAGTTGACACGGAATTGTTTGATACAAACGTGCTCCAGCTGTGCAGATCGTGCCTGTTTCCCAGCCGTTTCTAAATGGGATTTTTAATTATTGAATATTATTGTTTAATTATTGAATTATTCGAATATTAATTGCAAGCACTTCCTACATATAACACTGCCACTTTATTGGACCCCGTAACTTTCCGTATCTTCAGTTTTGTGTGCAAGGTGTTGCGCGTCTCATCAATGCCAGTGCAATACTGCTGTCGAATAGCTCATTACGAATTGTCGTGTGTTATAGGGTCGCCAGTCAGATATCTTTCCATGCCATGCCACATCATCGGGCCTTTGTCACCGCTAAAGTAAAATCTACTCTCGAACCCAATGGTATTTTGCATTACGATGGTAGGTAAGAGGTCCGACGACGACAGTATGACAGTAGTCCCATGAGAGTTGAGTTGAGGAGCCCATTGTGTGGGACGCTACTTTAACATACTTGCGCCTTTTCATCTTCCCGGACTTCCGTGAGGGTTAGTGCGGCGGCAGATTTGGCTTGACGATCTGCTAATATGTAGATCTCGACAGATCCTATGCTGCTTAGCCTACTTTCAATTGTAAATACCTACTAAGTCCATCTTTTTGTTTGTGTTATTTGATTGTTGAAATTACAGGAACTCGTAATGCGCTCGCTGCAATTTCCACGCACACATTGACATTGATTAGAAGTAAAGATTTTACACAATGTAAGATGAAACACGGTCTTACACTATTCTACGCGCATTTATTTGTTAATTTACTTTATTTTATTGTCGAAAGACTCGTTTGACCACAAACTCACTTGATGAAAAGTGAAGATGTGTCACAAAGGTTTAGAAGATACCCATTTACTTTAAACTTTTTGTCTTTAAGACACCTAAGTTGTTATTGACGACCGATGTGGCGCGGTGGGCGAAGGTCTGCCTGCGACGCAGAAGGTTGCGGGTTCGATTCCCGCCTCGGGACAAATGTGTGTACGATCTGCAGACATTTGTTCAGGGTGTTCTGGTCGTTTTCTATATATAATAAAAAATATCTATCCATGTATTGTATTATGTTATGTATATCAGTTATCTAGTACCCATAATACAAGCTCTGCTTAGCTTGGGGCTAGGTAATGCTGTGTGAATTGTCCAGCATTATTTATTTATTGACTGGAAAAACAGTGATCGTGTTCCTAATCCCGTACGAATGATGAAGGCGGTGGAAAACCGCTTAGTGCGAGTGGACGGTATATTCATCAAGTACTAGGGGTACTTGATGAATATACCGTGGTAATGTGATATGCAGCTTGTCCTGGAGTGGAAAAAGGATGCGCGTTGGTTTATCAATTTTTGAAACCATTATAATAAAAACGTAGACTGGCTATCAATTTTACAATCATAAAATGTATATGTTTTATATAGAAGTTGTTTGGTAGGTATTTGTGTAATTTAGAGCCGCCATAAGAGTTTTCTTCACGCATATTTATTAATCATAACTTATTTTTTCAAAATACCGAATTACCGGTATTTACAATTTCAATACCGGTATTCGGAACTGCCTTAAATCGTCCGGTATTACCGGTTTTTCGGTAATACCGAATACCGGTGTCCATGCCCTACTCATTATTAAACGTGTACGTACCTGCTTTATGTTTTAGTGTGGTTCGGCCTGAGGAGTGCTACTGCGTTGAATGCGACGCGCAGTTCGTGAGTGTAGCGCTGTACAAGAGGCACGTCAGCGCTAAACACACGCAGAAGACCGTCAAACTTAACAAGTACGTTTAAATAAATAAATATAAAATAAATAAATAATGCTGGACAATTCGCACAGCATTATCTAGCCCCAAGCTAAGCAGAGCTTGTGTTATGGCCTCTGTGGCGCGGTGGGCGAAGGTCTGCCTGCGACGCAGGAGGTTGCGGGTTCGATACCCGCCTCGGGACAAATGTGTGTACGATCTGCAGACATTTGTTCAGGATGTTCTGGTCGTTTTCTATGTATAATAAAAAAATATCTATCTATGTAATGTATTGTATTATGTATATCAGTTATCTAGTACCCATAACACAAGCTCTGCTTAGCTTGGGGCTAGATAATGCTGTGTGAATTGTCCAGCATTATTTATTATATTTATAATTGCCCCCCCCCCCCCTTCCCTATGTTTTCCCCTGAAACTATATTATTGTAAAAGTCCCGTTTGTTCCAGAGTGTCGTGTCCTGATTGCGGCAAGGTGTTCACTAAATACTCCGCCATGATGTTGCATTACAATTTCGCGCATGTCAAGATCACCAAGTACCACTGCGAGCTGTGCGACAAGGTAAAAACATAGGTACATAGTAAAGTAAATAATTTATTTGACACAAGTAAACATACATTAATGTTAAAGTCATTTAAAACGGGATATTTACCATGATTCGATTTTTGAGTTTTCCAATATTTCGGCACAGTTTCATGCGCCATGATCACGGAAGAACTAAAGTCACTGCGAGTTGGTTTTTATTGGCAGATATATCGATCTACCTTCATTCTTTGTCTTTTGCTACGAATGTTACCACTACCACAGGTTTCATTTACGAACGCAATTCGATCACGACACACTACTAACGGTATCTGCAAACGGCTTGGTTGGTTCACCACTTCTTCGATTTTTACACATTCTCACCACAGGGTTCCATCCAGGTTCCCGATAATTGGAAACCTTCTTCTCGGTTGAAGTTTCTGTGTTTGGTAATCTCAATGCTGCAAACATAAATGTTACGGTAGATCGAATACATCATTTTTGAGTTATAAAAACTTGTTTGTGGAGTTACCCCAGAAAATGAGTCCATACCTGAGGATAGACGCAACATGACCGTAGTACGCAGTGAGCAACGTTGGCGTACTAACTATTTTGCTTGGTTTATAAAGATCATAAGAAAATTGATTAAGATGAAGTGCTACCCAAAACCCAGGTTTTGTCTGTACGAAAAATCCATTTTAAGGCAAGAAAACACAATTTTTTAAAATCTTTTTTGATGATTCTTGAAAGTTTAGGATTTCACCCTAGTAGCAATTTTTGTTGGCAGATTGTTGGGCCTCGGTGTGGTATTGGTTGGCCAACGGTGAGGTTTGTCATCCCTAAAAATAGTAGGACCAACGGTAGGTTAATCGTTGGCCCGACTTGTCGGGCCAACTAGTATTCCCCACCCAAAGGCCAACCAAAGTTAAGCAGAAAATCCACGTTGGCGCTACGTTGGGCCCTACTGACGGGCCAACTGTTTTTAGGGATGACAAACCTAACCATTTGCCAACTATTAACAAAGGCCCAACAAACAGCCAACTATGTACACTTCGTTGGGCCAATTTAGTGTTAAACAACTAAACAGTAAATCCACGTTGGCGCTACGTTGGGCCCTACTGACGGGCCAACTGTTTTTAGGGATGACAAATCAAACCATTTACCAACTAAATATCTACGTTGGCTTGTGTTTTTTTTAACAGAGGGCCTACAAAAAAAAGAGTACGTTGTACCTACGTAGTTTTCCTAACAGAGGGCCTTCTTAAGAAAGGGTACGTTGTACCTACGTAGTTTTCCTAACAGAGGGCCTACATACGGAAGGGTACGTTGTACCTACGTAGTTTTCCTAACAGAGGGCCTACACGAGAAAGCATACGTTGTACCTACGTTGTTATCCTTACAGAGGGCCTACATGAGAAAGCATACGTTGTACCTACGTTGTTTCCCTAACAGAGGGCCTACATACGGAAGGGTACGTTGTACCTACGTAGTTTTCCTAACAGAGGGCCTACATGAGAAAGCATACGTTGTACCTACGTTGTTATCCTTACAGAGGGCCTACATGAGAAAGCATACGTTGTACCTACGTTGTTTCCCTAACAGAGGGCCTACATGAGAAAGCATACGTTGTACCTACGTTGTTTCCCTAACAGAGGGCCTACATACGAAAGGGTACATTGTACATACGTAGTTTCCCTAACAGAGGGCCTACATGAGAAAGGATACGTTGTACCTACGTTGTTTTCCTTACAGAGGGCCTACATGAGAAAGGATACGTTGTACCTACGTTGTTTCCCTAACAGAGGGCCTACATACGAAAGGATACGTTGTACCGACGTTGTTTTCTTCGCGGAGGGCCCGACTATGAAAGAATACGATGAATCTACGTTGGCTTCACGTCAGGCTTTCAACTGAAGAATAGTTACTTATCTAAGTTAGCTTCACATCAGGTAAATACACGTAGGCCCTATCAAAGAATGGATATCTACCTCTGACGTCTTCGTGTGAAAACTTTAAGTGAAGCAAGCAAACTTAGATTTATTCTTCGGTTAACCTTCCGTGTCGAAACCTGACGTGAAGCCAACGTAGATAATATCGTATTCTTTCTTAGGCAGGCCCCCTCCGTAAGGAAAACAACGTAGGTCATCGTATTCTTTCTTATGCAGGCTCTCCGAAAGGAAAACAACGTAGGTACATCGTATTCTTTCTTATGCAGGCTCTCCGAAAGGAAAACAACGTAGGTCATCGTATTCTTTCATAGCAGGCTCTCCGTAAGGAAAACAACGTAGGTACATCGAATTCTTTCTTAGGCAGGCTCTCCGTAAGAAAAACAACGTAGGCATATCATAGTTTCTGAATCTGAAACACTAAAAATAAAATTATTAAAATAGATTTAATTTTATATTTATTCATTAAAAAAAATAGTTATAACTGCTGCTATAGAAAATACAGAAATCTTACGCTACTTCTAACATAATTTATAAATTAAGTATTTAGTGCGCGTACAGTAACAACCGCACTCAAGAGACGTTTTATGGTTATTCAAACTAAAACTAATTATTTTTAAAACAGTGCGTTCGGCTGTGAGTTGTTACTTACCAAGCATAAACGCTGTTGACAAATTAACGAGCTGTGTTTTTTATTACCAATTTTTTGTTTTTAGTGCTAACCCGCACTTGGGGTAATCTCTAAGAAAAAAATAACATCCCAAAAATGTTCGTACTCACACTCAGGGAGGGCGCAGGTTTGAGTCCAGCGGAAATCAAAAATTTTTGGGATGTTATTTTTTTACAAATTTTCAGCAAATAGGTATTTAAATCTATATGTTATAAAATATTATTTTTGGTGTGTGTGAAATGCAATGCAATATAATATTACCTACCACTGACTTAAATTATTTGTTACAGTAATGCTAATAGAGAGGTAATGTAATGATGGAGTAGGTCAATAACCGTTATACCAACTCTTGGGTAAAATTCGAATAACTTAAGGCGCATACCCCAGTCAAACTAGCGCCGCCACCTATTTTAGCTTATTTATTATGTTTAACACAAGAAATTTCAAAAATACATCGTACTATTGTAAGCTAAACGTAATAGTAAGATAAAATTATAGGTGGTGGCGTTAAACTGGGGTATGCGCCGTAAGCTCTGTTTTCCCGCATACATTTAGATCCTAGGAAGACCATGGTGTATACCACGAAACATAAAATCTAAAAGTGGTAGGTAAATACAGCAAAACAAAGTTGTGAAACTAGGAGATGGGATACCGACTGATAATAAATAAGAATAGCTGAGAAAGTAACAAACAAACAAACAGACAGACGACACTTTAGAATTTATAATAAGTAATTAACTAGTATAATATTAGTATGTTATTACATATTAGTGTATAAATTCTAGTGTCTTTGTCTGCCAGTTTGTTTGTTTCTAAAAGTAGTTGGTTCAGCAAAACAAAATTGAAGACGAGATACAGCATAAAAACTTATTCGACTTCAGCCCTGGGCTACATTAGTTAATACTTACTAAAACTTACTAAAACTTAATTGTTTATACACGGTAATAAATTTACATTATCATAAGCATGTCAAAGAAGACTATCTTTTTACAAAAAGAATCAGAAAGAAGAGGTTTCGGACACCATGTTGCAGGGCCTTTGAAGTAAGAGATAGAAAAATGAGTAATAATGAACCCATTATTCTATCCCGGCCACCTTTACGCTAAGCGATGGCGGCAACCGGTATAACCTTAAGGGTTAATCGGGTTTTTAAAATTGGTGGCCCGCCGTCATTCTGTCTAGTCAACTCAATACTCTTTCATTTTGTTTATTATTTTGAAGTATAACTTAGTGAAACTAAGTTAGTTACGTTAGGCATATTATCTACCGTCTAACTACCTACAAACAAGTAAATTGGCAGGAGATAGTGGCCTACTTAACACTTTCATGGCTCAAGACGCAGAGAGCGATCAGCGAGTCCGTGTAGCGACGGCGCGCCCCTGCGGGTCGCACCGCCGACCCGCGGCAGTGAATACGTTATACTAACACTTTCATGGCTCAAGACGCAGAGAGCGATCAGCGAGTCCATGTAGCGACGGCGCGCCCCTGCGGGTCGCACCGCCGACCCGCGGCAGTGAATACGTTAAACTGAATTGTTTATACACGGAAGAAATTTACATTATCATAAGCACGTCAAAGAAGACCACCACTATCTATTTACAAAAAGAATCAGAAGATTTCGGACACCATGTTGCAGGGCCTTTGAAGTAAGAGATAGAAAAATGAGTAATAATGAACCCATTATTCTATCCCGGCCACCTTTACGCTAAGCGATGGCGGCAACCGGTATAACCTTAAGGGTTAATCGGGTTTTTAAAATTGGTGGCCCGCCGTCATTCTGTCTAGTCAACTCAATACTCTTTCATTTTGTTTATTATTTTGAAGTATAACTTAGTGAAACTAAGTTAGTTACGTTAGGCATATTATCTACCGTCTAACTACCTACAAACAATAAGTAAATTGACAGGAGATAGTGGCCTACTAAAACTTAATTGTTTATACACGGAAGAAATTTACATTATCATAAGCACGTCAAAGAAGACCACCACTATCTATTTACAAAAAGAATCAGAAAGAAGATAAGACATTTCGCGCCAACCCGCGACGAACAACCTTAAGTTCTGTAAGAAGAGCGGTATCAAGTCCCATAATTCTCATGTATGTGTCAAATGGAGTGTAAGTTTGTAGTTAAGTATTTAATCACGCTTTGTTTGTGTAGCTTTATCATTTTGTAAGTGTCGCGTGATCTAGTTGATAGTTGATCGAAGCACTTTCTGCAAACAGCTGGCTAAAGCAGACTGGGACGGCGGCGGCATGGCAAAGGATTTAAATTTTACCAATGGACTTTCAAATGTAATTGATATAGAAATACGACATAATCAAATTGTTATGCTTTAAAAAACGATGAAGATGCCGCGGCATTTTTTAAAGCATTACATTTTGGGTCGTAATTCAATATGAATACGTTTGAATATCCATTGGTAAAAAATTCATATCCTTTGCCATCGCGTCCCGGTCTGCGTTGGCCATAAAGCTGTAGTTCCGCAATCTTGACGTGACAAATAAGCAAAATAATGACTCAATTATGCAATTTCATGCTGACAAAGGGTATACATACAAAGGAACCATCACTATCCCTAAAGTTAGGTAAAAGCAAACATTTTTTGTGTAAATCCGATAATCTAATATTTCTTCTGTATGTTCCACTGACTTTAAATATACCTAATTTGCTACTTTCGATTGGTTCATTATAAAAATCTGTTTTATTTAAAAAACAATTACACTTCAAACGATACGAATGATATTCAGGTTCTAAAATTTCTTTAGCCACAACAATATCACCACTGTATGTGGTAAAGCACGAATCACCTGAATTAGTACTTAATGTACAGTCATTATTGAATGGAATTGCTCGTATGATGCCTCTTTTCTTTTTAACCGTTATTGTTCTCTGAGGCACAGTATAAATGTTTGATTTTTCGCCTAGCCTTTTGGCGACTTGTTCCAAAGGCATACTATGTGATCGAACTAGCCGCTTTATTTTTGACATAAAATTTTCAAATGGAAAGGCTGAAAATGAATCTAGCGATCCGAAATTATAAACGTCCCCGGCCAGATGCAAAAGATTATGTACATTATACACAAGAAATTCGTCACTATACAAGACTGAAACATTTTTCACAAAACAATGCAACAGCTTATTGGCATACAATCTCCACATACAATCTTGACATATGTCATTACATAGAATATATATTGCACAATGCAACATCATAAAGTGCTTGTATAAGCTGCTGTTAGGCAACTTGTTTTGTAAAACAACGGGTCCTATATAGAGAACAAAGGCCCTAAACTCAGTCGCTTTCCAATATTTGAATAACTTTAGTGGCCTGGGACGTCTGGAAAACTCAACTGGGTAATGATCGCGACAGGCTTTTATGCGACTAGAAATTTCATCTATTTTAAGAGCATTCAGTTTGCATTTTTTTGGTCCTCTTTCGACCCAGCATCTAATCATTTTTTTTACGACACCTAGACACACTAAATGCATAAAATCAAGCGGTACTTGAGTGACTAGTCCTACGTCAAGTTCTGTAAGAATACATTTTGATAATTGATGGTCTTCATATTCCTGATTTACAAATCCAATATCAGTTCTAAGAGTTAATTCACTTATATATGGCCATATAGTTCTACCTTTGTAAGTACCTTCTTGCTGGCATTTTTCACAGGCATACAGAGAATTGTGGGACTTGATACATTTTAAAAATGATCTAGCCGGTGCGTCAGCAATGATGCAACTTATTCGAAAATCAAATTTAACATCATCAATGCATAAGCCATTCTGCTCTAAACGTAAGCATTCATCAACGAAAGGACGCAAATAAACACCCGCATTATTCGGTTTTGATTCTCCAAAGTATAGAGCTACAATAAAAGGCCGTTTGTCGTGAGATTGATCTAAAATACATAGTATAGGCCAAAAAGAATTTGTGGAACTTGAATGTATTGGCAAACCATCGACGTTGAGCGTTACAGACAAAAAGGAACCAGACTCTATTTGCGACATTTTTCTCTGCACTAAGGGATAGTGACAATTTTTTACTGTAATGCCTGTGTTTTTTACTCTTTCTACTATATGTGTCTCAAGGCCAAAATATACATAAGAGCCCCCAGCACAGTTTACTATTTGAACATAATGCGGTGTCTCCAAGAGTGTTCTTGCATCCAGTGGCAAAGTAGGATGGTATGATTTTAATGTTTTCAACAAATCGTTAAGAGCAAAATGACTTATATGATGTTTTTTGGACCATGATATGAGAGAGGAGTTAATATTCAGTGAATCAGTGGTAACACAACCGAAACTAGAGGGTTTCCTAGTAGAAATATCTATCAAGTCAACTGGATCATGAACGGGACTAGAGGGTTTATTTACTATATCCCGATATATTATATTACTAGTACTAAACTCATTCCTAATCTGTGTAGTTCTTCTCGCTAGGATTCGTTTTTTTGATTTTGTGTTACTGCTTAACTCTGCGGGCCTCCCTTCCTCCATTGCGATCTTTGGTAAATCTGAACCAGTTCGATATTACTTCATGTATTTCAGAATCTGTTGCTTTTTCTGCTATTTTGTTTTGTCGCACTGCATCTATAAATAAAAAGCACAAGGTAAGAAACAAGGCTCCAACACTAGGTACTCTAATTCTAAGTGGGGGACCACGGATCTGCACTGACAACTCGAATAGGAGTGTATTGTGCATTATTTCCCTGCCTAAACAGGCTAACCTAACCAGCCCAGCTCCTTGAAGTACCGGAGCAGGACTTTTGACTACTGACAGCTTTGTTTCAGATTTTCTGTGGATGTGGAGTTATATAAACGACTACATGTACACTAGGTATACAAAACGACGACGTCTGTGGTGCGGTGAGCGAAGGTCCGCCCGCGACGCAGGACGTTGTGGGTTCGATACCGCCTCGGGAAGAAATGCTCAGGGCTGACGATAGCAGAGCAAAAGCGACCTAGTCTGATCCCTGAAGAAGTGGTCCTTAAAGAAAGATTATTTACCTCTTATAATTTTCATTAATTTCAAATCCTTTAATGGTAACTTGTTATTTTTTCCCGTCCAATTGTATTCTAAAGCAAGTCTGTTACTGAATAGTTTCTCTAAAATTCTTCTTATAACGACAGCTACCTTGTTTCCACCCACTAAGCCAAGATAAGTTATCTGTAAATTCAATAAATACCAATGAAAAATGTAGACAAAGAGACAATTAGAGATTAATAATGAAGAAAACAGACTTCAATAAGAACATAAAAACAAAAAAAACATACAGCTGACTTCTCCTTTTTTGAAGACTGTTAAAAATAAAAAATACTTACCAATTGTTTCCCATTTTCGTCAATCCATGTTTCGATTTTAATCAGAGCTTCATGATCATCACATGGTAATGTTATCCCTTCTGGAAGAGACAGCTGCATTCCAGTGACAGATTCAGAAGAAGATCGAAGTCTTTGCAATATTTCATGCTGTGAAATTTGCAGCTCTTTTATGTCACTTTCGATGCGAGCCAAGTGTTTTGCAATCACATCTAAAATTTAAAGATTAGATTATTATTAGAGTTAATAAATTATGTTTTAATATGTTAATTTATTTGAGAACATGATAGATCTTTATAATAATCTTATTTTGAAATACAATATGCAGGCCACATAGCTTTCTAAAAAGCGGCTCAAGATTGCTCATCAAGGTACCTATACTTTAAGGAAGGTCTATCTATCTATCTATCTAAATTCACTGATGAAATTGTAAATACTGAATGATGATGATAGGTAATCCACAAGTTTTTATAACTATACTCTTACCTAATACACGCGGGTTATTCGCAGTCCATTTCTCTTGAATTGGTGTCAGAGTTAAATCCAAAGTACCTAAAATACAATATGAATTTAATAAGGTTCAAATCATACATAAGGTAGGTATATTATGTAGGAATAAATAGGTTGAATAAGGTTTCCAGGTCTGCTAGAAGTAGGGATAATTTTAATAATCAGTCCCAAATGATTCAACGCTGGGGTAAACGTGTTCTTGAGTGGAGACCGTGACTCGGCAAACGTAGTGTAGGACGCCCTCGACCAGGTGTTACTTACATTCAGGATCAGCAGCAAAACCCACATGATCAGGGTCTTTGATACAATATAATTCATCTATGGAAGGTTCTTCTAAGCTAGTGCCTGGTGTGGACGATCTTGACCCAGAAGTTGATCGAGATTTAGACTGCTGCTTGCCTCTGGCATCTGGCCTCTTGCTTTTTTCTTTTATATCTTCTATAATAAATAACACATGATGAATTTATTTGTAGGAATACAGTAATGAAATTAAATAAAAAGTAAAGTTAAAAACTAACTAATTAAATTTCATAGAAATTTACTCTTAATTTCAGCGCTACGTGGGAATATAAAATTGGCTACATACATACATAGGGTGCCAACCTCATAAATCACCCTTGTCCGTTGGTATTCAGATTATAAGTAGGTTACATAGCATGCTACAACAATATTCGGCCCCGTGCATGCCTCCCAAAAGAAATGGATCACTATAATTATGGCCCTAGATCATGGAAATGAGAAAGAATAATAATAATAATGCTGGACAATTCACACGGCTATATCTAAGCTACAAGCTAAGCTTGTGTTATGTGTAGGTACTAGATAACTATAAGTAATACAATACATAGATAGCAGATGGTACAAACATTTGACCAGAGGCGAGAATCGAACCCGGTGCCAAACTAAAAGGGTTCCTTTAAAACTATAAAGTGTCTGGAGTCTGGACTTACTTGTGGTTCCGGGTGGTTTTGGGTACTGAAATAATATTGAACTTTCTTCATCGGAATTATTTTCTTCTGCGCTACTATAAAGTAGTTTTTTTTTTGTTTTGCGTTTTCCTGTTTCATCTGCACCATCGCTATTGACTTCCGAGTCGACCTCTGCTTGCTTTGCTTTAGCTCGTGCTTTGCTCAAATTATCTAAAATTAGAGCATAATTTATAGGTAAGATAAGACACAAAATAACAAAGCAATCAATAGGTCTGCGGCACACATAGACCTCAAAACGCACGCGTTGTATTATGGTTTTTATGGATTAAGGTTTGGAACCGCGTGGTATATGGATTAAGGTTAAGTATAGGTATATAATGTCTATACTTCTTCCACTAGCTGCTTGTATACTTGTTAATTATAAAAGCAGGTAGGTAGGTACATAACTGCCAATATCATTACCTACCAAAACACATTTACACAAAAGCACATTTAGGGTACATAAGTACCTACACCTAGAGTTTCATAGTAAAATTGAAACCTATTGAAAGTACCTACCTAGGTTTAGCTTTAGAGATACATGCATGGCACAAAAACTTACCTGTTGTATAAAATACGCGGCTTATTCTGCACAAGTCCCATCCATTATCAGGCACAATTGAACCAATAATGCACCTATTGAAATTAGTTGATTTCGGCGGCCACATGCAATGTATTTTTCTAGGAGTAACCCATTCTTCTCGTATGACACCAATCCCACCACCCTCTTCTGCGTCAAACTCCACAACATTAAACATCAGTCGGATATTAATACTGCTGGCAAGCATAATAATATATTGGTTAGGTTAGAAATTAGGATTAGGTATAGTATAGTTCGCGTCACGTAAAAAGAACGTTCAAGTCGCCTCAAGCTGCACAGCGATTTATCTATCATCTATTAAAATCTATTTGGTAGTAGGCTAGTACTTTTAAGCACGAGTGTATAACGATAAATCCTAAATGCGCAGCTTGAATGCGCTTTCATCACAGATTTATAACTTGGCTTTCATTTTACGTCACGCGAACTTTATAACATATCGTGGCTAGGGCATGGCGGTAATGGGCTAAATGACAATACCGGTAATTTACCGGTATTCATATTTTTAAAACCGGGATCCCGGTTTTTCGGTATTTTTTCGGTATTACACTACAAATACTAAAAAAAGCAGAAAAGAATGTTTTCCACTCCGTTTAATATTGTATTAGACTGAATAAATGTACCAAGAAATGTTATTTGAAATAAGCCTAACTTTTATGGATAATTTAAAATAGTCCTTTCTACTTTATGGTCTTTCTTTTACTTAAACAATCAAATCGAGTTTAAATATCTATTAGGATGGCAATGCCTGCTACCTATATCCATGCCTGTCAAATTTGGGAGCTTAGATATTAGCAAAAATGTAGCCCCGACGTCTGTCTATATCACTAGTTGATTTTTTCTTAGAGCCGTCTTATTTGGACCTGGAATTTCATTTAATATTTAGTTTTTAGGCTAATGGCTAATTAAAGGCTAACCGTTCTACGGTTTGGCATAGTGCTTGCCCCAATGCTGCTCCTCCAAAATATATTTTGTTGTCATGACAATAGGACGGGCTTTTGTGTGAGTTGACACGGTAATTGTGTGATACAAACATGCTCCAGCTGTGCAGATCGTGCCCGTCTCCCGGCTGTTTCTAAATGAGATTTTCCGAATATTAATTGCAAGCACTTCCTACATATAACACTGCCACTTTATTGGACCCCGTAACTTTCCGTATCTTCAGTTGTGTGCAAGGTGTTGCGCTGCGCGTCTCATCAATGCCAGTGCAATACTGCTGTCGAATAGCTCATTACGGATTGTCGTGTGTTATAGGGTCGCCAGTCAGATATCTTGCCATGCCATGCCACATCATCGGGCCTTTGTCACCGCTAAAGTAAAATCTACTCTTGAACCGAATGGTATTTTGCATGACGATGGTAGGTAAGAGGTCCGACGACGACAGTATGACAGTAGTCCCATGGGAGTTGAGTTGAGGAACCCATTGTGTGGGACGCTAATTCAACATACTTGCGCCTTTCCATCTTCCCGGACATCCGTGAGGGTTAGTGCGGCGGCAGATTTGGCTTGACGATCTCAAGAGCTGCTAATATGCAGATCTCGCTCAACAGATCCTACGCTGCTTAGCCTACTTTCAATTGTAAATACTAATTCCATCTTTTTGTTTGTATTATTTGATTGTTGACTCAAAAGACAAATTCAAAAATACAACAATGAAACAACAAACAAGTACTTACAAAACTTATCAAATGATCGCAGTAGAAACTACTCTCTTTGGAAAGCCACACAGAACATGAAACAACCTATTAACCAGATTCCACCAATAAAAACCGGGCCCGGGGAATGGGCCGTAAGTAACGAACAAAAATGCAAAGCATTTGCAGAATACCCACAAAACATATTTCAGCCAAATGAAGGCGAAAATTATGACACAAACTTAGATGAAATTTGTACTGAACACCAAGAGATAAAGCTTGTTTCACCTAAAGAGGTCTGGCGTGAAATAAAACTGAATATAAATACCAGAAAATCTCCTGGATTTGACCTTATTTCAGGAGAAGTATTACATAACCTACCAAAAAAAGCGTTAGTCAAACTAACATGTCTTATAAATGCTTCGTTCCGGCTGAAATATGTACCAGATTTGTGGAAAATTGCGGAAGTAATAATGATTGCTAAGCCAGGAAAACCACCCCAAGAGACTACATCCTACAGACCTATCTCCTTGCTACCAATTATGTCAAAGTTATTTGAAAAACTTTTCTTAAAAAGGCTTAAACCAATAATTGAGAAAAAGAAACTCCTCCCAGAACATCAATTTGGATTCAGAGAACAACATTCTACTGTAGATCAAGTACACAGAATAACGAATATTATTGAAAAAACACTTGAAAATAAAGATGTCTGTACTACAATATTCCTTGATGTTGCACAAGCATTCGACAAAGTATGGCATGACGGCCTAATAATAAAGTTAAAAACTATATTACCAATAGAATACGTAGAAATAATTAAATCATACTTAGCTAATAGAGCCTTTAGAATAAGACAAGATGATTTTTGCTCTGAAATAAAGGAAATCAAAGCAGGGGTGCCACAAGGAAGTGTATTGGGTCCGGTCCTGTACCTTTTATATACACATGACATCCCAGAACAAGAAAACAACACCATCGCAACTTTTGCTGATGACACAGCAATTATAGCCACAGGAAAAACACATGCGGAAGCAGCTGAAAAGGTTCAAGTTGCGGTCAATAATATACACAACTGGACCAAAACCTGGAGAATAAAATTGAATGAATCGAAGTCAAGTCACATCAACTTCACAAATAAAAGAAACGAATAACATCCAGTTTTCATCAACGGGGCCATCATACCATGCGAAAATACAGCAAAGTATTTGGGCATGACTTTAGACGCCAAGCTGCGCTGGAAAGCTCACGTCAAGAAGAAAAAAGAGGAGTTAGAGATTCGCTATAAAAAGATGTACTGGCTGATTGGCAGAAATTCTACATTAGCAGTACACAATAAAATCCTATTATATAAACAAGTCCTCATGCCAATCTGGACTTATGGTATACAGCTCTGGGGCTGTACCAAAAAGACAAACGTAGCCATCATACAAAGATTCCAGAACAAAGTACTCAGGTCAATAGTTAACGCTCCTTGGTACGTAAGAAATGAAGATATTCATCGGGACCTGAATATTGAATTTGTCGACAAAGTAATTCAAAAATACGCAGAGGCTCATGAACATAGGCTTCATCATCATGTGAACGTCGAGGCGATCCAGCTCCTCGACAACACGGACATAGTAAGAAGGCTCAAAAGAACAAAACCTTTTGAGTTAGTGTAGTGATAACTATAGTGTATGTGCATAAGTACTATCTTAAAGAACACATGAACCAAGTGTCTTAAACCTAAGTAAATAGATACAATAAGAAAAGTGCCAATGGACACGTTCTTAGTATGAAGTTTTTATAAAAATAAGTTAAAACAAAATTACCCATTAGCCAATTCTGTGGCTAGATTGTAATTATACTCTAGTGTATGTGTATATATTCTAGATAATAAAAAAAAAAAAAAAAAAAAAAAATTTGATTGTTAAAATTACAAGAACAGTACTACCCGTAATGAGCTCGCTGCAATTTCCACGCACACATTGACATTGATTAAAAGTAAAGATTTTACACAATATAAGATGAAACACGGTCTTACACTATTCTACGCGCATTTATTTGTTAATATACCTACTTTATTTTATAGTCTTTCTATAGACCTTCGTTTGACCACAAACTCACTTGACGAAAAGTGAAGATGTGGCCGACGATGTATCACGAAGGTTTAGAAGATACCCATTTACTTTAAACTTTTTGTCTTTAATACACCTAAGTTGTTATTGACGGGAAAAACAGCAGCAGGGAGCGTGTTCCAAATCCCAGCGGTACGAATGATGAAGGCGGTGGCAAAACCGTTTAGTGCGAGTGGACGGTATATTCATCAAGTACTAGGGGTACTGAATTTACCGTGGTAATGCGATATGCGTCTGCTTGTCCTGGAGTGGAAAGAGGATGCGCGTTGGTTTATCAATTTTTGTAACCATTATAATAAAAACGTAGACTGTCTATCAATTTTACAATCATAAAATGTATTATGTTTTATATAGAAGTTGTTTGGTAGGGTATTTGTGTAATTTAGAACCGCCATAAGGGTTTTCTTCACGCATATTTATTAATCATAACTTATTTTTTGAAATTACCGAATTACCGGTTTTTACAATTTCAATACCGGTATTCGGAACTGCCTTAAATCGTCCGGTATTACCGGTTTTTCGGTAATACCGAATACCGGTGTCCATGCCCTAATCGTGGCGAATGGCGAATGCAATTGCAAATGGCCGCGTCAGAGTCAGAGAAGATGCACACATGTGACACATGACGAAGACTTACCTTGAGCCTGCCTGAGGTACTTACCTTTTTATTTATCGTAAATGAGCAGCGGGCTTGAGAAAGGAATTAGTAGGTACTCAATTTATTTACCTTCAGATAAAATCGGCAAAAGTAGTTTTTTTCTGCGTTCAGCCGTTCACTTAACAACAATCCAGCGGTAATGCCTCAAACAGAAAAGAACGATGCCGCCGATGCTAGCAGTGTTGCCAGTTGGGTCTTGTCAAAAGCAACCCAAAAGAAATAAAAAAGTAACCTTTTAGACTGAAAAGTTACCTTTTATATTTTTTTCCAATAGTTATGTAGTTTTCTACTAAAAGTTTATATAGACATAAGTTGTTAATAGTCAATAGACCTTCGTTTGATCACAATCTCACCCAATGGAAAGTGAAGATGTGGCCGACAATGTATCGTGACGTGACGGTCTGGAAGATACCTATTCACTCCTGTTTTGAAGAAACCCAGTTTGTAATTGGCTGAAAAAACACCAGTATCTAGTTTCAAACCGCTTCAAACGCTTAGTGCGAGTGGACGGTAAGTAAAAACAAGTAGGGGTAACATCGACATTATAATGTCGATGAGGGGTAATAATGTAAGACCATCAAAAGCCTGATGTTTTTTTTTTATTAGGAAACAAAGGCTAAGTCATATTTTGTGACCTTATCAAGGTTCTTATACATTAGTGCGAGAGAGATAAACATATTTTCAGGAGTTGCGCACACCATAATTATGTACAAACTATCGAAACATAAGAGCAGAGAACGTGTTGCCATAATTATTTTAATGTACTCTGTAGAGTCGCCTTGCCAGCGCTGCAAATAAAAAAAAATGACAATTTCCAAAATAGTACCTAAAAGTAACCTTTGAAGTCGTGTTACCTAAAAGTAACCGGACGTAGTGAAAAATCACCTAAAAGGTAACAAAAGTTACCTTCTGGCAACGCTGGATGCTAGCTAACTATTTTATCCATAGATGTATTAGAAACTTTTATAACCCTATGAATGGGAATGATGAATGAATTGAATGAGAATGATGAAAAGATCTATGATTTTTGAATGATTCTACTAGAAGTATCGCATAAACCACTAAAAATATACTTAACATTTTAAAAATCTACTATTTTTGGTTGATTGTTTCGTGTTAGCGAGAGATTTTTTTTGTGGGTTTTTATGTTTTCTACGTACAAAAAGGAATAAAATCCACGGAAAAGTAATTTGCCGCCAATCATAAACCATTTTCTATGAACCCATGATAAACTTACCTACCTATTTCGACTCAATTGTATTATAGGAGCATTGGGATATCATAGTACCTATAATGTGGATTTTTAGCCCAAAACCGCCTATAAATGCTCCAAAAATACCAGTGAATCGAATTTAGTTTTTTCATAAGTTAATATAAAATGGTTTACGATTAGCGGGAAATTCAGTTTTGTTTCTCGTAGAACGTAAAAAAAATTAAAGCCTACAAAAATTTTAAATCTTGCGCCAACACGAAACTTTCTTACGATAGCTTATTATGTTTTACCTACATGAAATGAAACACACAAACGACACTGTGTATGTTGCTAAGAAAATAAACCATTCCATTCCATTTCCAGTGAAAAAATATCGAGACAAAAATATCTCTAGCTAGGTACTACCTATCTACTAAAAAAGTTGAAATCTACCAAGAGTGGTCACACTGTCCAGAAAGCAGAGTTTTTAGCTAATAATAACGCTCTGAGGAGAAAAACAAGCTGAAATAAACTTTATTGTTTTTAAGTTAGAATCTAAAATATATTATTTCAAGGTCAAAAAGATAGGTTGATCGAAGCCACAGTTCGAAGCTCTCATTATTCTCTCAAATACCTAACCTAGGTAGCTTCCACTAACAGTTCTAAGAATACGTCGAAGTGCAAAGGAATAACTTTCCATCCGTGCGTAACTAGATAATCATTGTAAAACTTAATTCGAGCAAAATATTTAGCGGGCGCCTTTGTGTGCCTTTGTTGCGTCATTCGTCATAGACTAAAAGTTCAGATGTGACAATGTTGTGTAGGTAGTATACCAAGAGTAGGAATCTGTAGACATGAGTCGAAATTATTATTAGCTGACGATTCTGTTTATGGCGAAAAACAATATTTTTTTACACATATTTACAAAAGAACTGATTTTGGTTATTTAATGAAATAATTAAGTATAATATGAAAGATGAAGAATAATTCTTGAATTTTGTTAGAGATAATTTATTACATTTTGTTTAGAGAAGAATAGAATATTTTGTAGGTACAAGTTCCTGCCCGCGACTTCGCACGCAATTTTTCTATGAAAACATTTAACGTTTATTTCTATCCCATGGGATTTATGGGATAAAAAGTATACCTATACTTTATTCCAGGCCATTATTAGTATTTCTAAAATAAATATTAGAATTAAAATTATGTCTAGTAAGCTCATTTCAGTTTACAATATTATGTTCCCGTCGGTACCCAATGATGTAGGCAGAGTATGAACAAAGTGTCGCATCTATGATGTGACGGTGACATCGAATCTTTGATCAGTAGCCGGCCCCCGCGCGTCCCGCACTGCCGCGCTTGCAACCACGATTTGTGTTAGCGCTGTCTGTTCTATGTTTATGTATAATATTTCGATGTTCCCAACGTCTTTTAGGTAGGTAGGTACCTACCTATGTTGACTTCGGATCTGGACATTAGGAACATGAGTCATGACGTCATGATCACATGACTCATGACTTGAGTAAGCGTCCATGTCTCAACACAGCACCGTAAAGTCATGGTAGGCAGAACACATTAGTTGTACAGACGTGTTATCAGACATTGTGGAGTTTCGACGGACTTAGGAATGTGGTAGGAACAATTAGCGCCACTGACCACTCTCATATTTTATCAAAATGTATAAGTAATCCTTCCAACATAAATTGAATTTTAAACAGCTGAAATAAGGTCTTTAAACTATTAAGATAGGTCAGCTACAATGAACGCGATCGGCCGTCCTACCGAAATTCAAACTTATCTCCATATAAATAAGGCCCGAGGCTATTTTCGCGCCACCTGTAATGCAATATTGCAAAATTTCTATAGGTAGGTAGGTACAGGCTATGTGGCAGATGGCAAGCCCATCACTGAATTTATGTAGGTACCTACCTAGCTACCTACCTAGTACCTATCTGCTCAATAATTATCACCGGTAGGTATTTTATAGGTAGGTAACTATAGTAGGTAGTTATTTTGCTTGTAAGCTAACATTGAAAAAGAATAGAACGAACACTCACTGAAGCACTATTATAAAAAAAAATGAATTATACTACTCAATGCGAACACTTGCGTTTCGTTCGGCATAGGTAAGTACCTACCTATCTATAGGTCTACCTACCTACTTAATTGATACCTATTCTAATAATGCTCGAAGCGTCATGTATAAGGTAAGGACGTCGTAAACGCCCATCGACATTTTACCCTGGGTAAAATGTCGATGTAAACGCCACATCACATCCGGCTGTAGTCAGCATTACTTAGGTAGGTACCTACCTATTACCAGCGACCGATCAAGAGTTCTGACCGCCCTAGGTTAAAATTATGAGGACGCGCACCGGCTCGCCCCAGGTGTTACTAATTAATTGATTTTACGCCCTCTTAGACCCCCATCTCCTCATCCTATAAAATTTCACGCAGATTAGAGCACGTTATTTAAGTTATTAGTACCTACCTACCAAGTTCTTTTTATTGCACTGCTACAATAAAGGTAACAAATGAAAGGACTTGCTGAGAATAACTTAATTAAAAACTATTTACATTTAGCAATCGGTTGGCTTAAGGTGAGGATTTTCTGTTGGTTTTCCAACCGAATGCCACGGTAGGGCGTTTGTAGGGGAATCGTGGAAGTTTTCGGTTGGCATCATGCCAAAAAACTACAGTTGGCATTCGGTTGGGTAATAGTGAGGATTTTCTGTTGGTTTTCCAACCGAATGCCACGGTAGGGCGTTTGTAGGGGAATCGTGGAAGTTTTCGGTTGGCATCATGCCAAAAAACTACAGTTGGCATTCGGTTGGGTAATAGTGAGGATTTTCTGTTGGTTTCTAACCGAATGCCACGGTAGGGCGTTTGTAGGGGAATCGTGGCAGTTTTCGGTTGGCATAGTGTCAGAAAACTACAGTTAGCATTCGGTTGGGTTGTAGTGAGGATTTTCTGATGGTTTTCCAACCGAATGCCACGGTAGGGCGTTTATAGGGGAATCGTGGAAGTTTTCGGTTGGCATAATGCCAGAAAACTACAGTTGGCATTCGGTTGGGTTAAAGTGAAGATTTTCTGTTGGTTTTCCAACCGAATGCCAAGGTAGGATGTTTGTAGGGGAATCGTGTCAGTTTTCGGTTGGCATTATGTCAGAAAACTACAGTTGGCATTCGGTTGGGTAATAGTGAGGATTTTCTGTTGGTTTTCTAACCGAATGCCACGGTAGGGCGTTTGTAGGGGAATCGTGGCAGTTTTCGGTTGGCATAGTGTCAGAAAACTACAGTTGGCATTCGGTTGGCTTATAGTGAGGATTTTCTGTTGGTTTTCTAACCGAATGCCAAGGTAAGGCGTTAGTAGGGGAATCGTTGAAGTTTTCGGTTGGCATCATGCCCGAAAAGTACAGTTGGCATTCGGTTGGGTAATAGTGCGGATTTTCTGTTGGTTTTCTAACCAAATGCCAAGGTAGGGCGTTTGTGGGGGAATCGTGGAAGTTTTCGGTTGGCATCATGCCCGAAAAGTACAGTTGGCATTCGGTTGGGTAATAGTGAGCATATTCTGTTGGTTTTCTAACCGAATGCCACGGTAGGGCGTTTGTAGGGGAATCGTGGCAGTTTTCGGTTGGCATAGTGTCAGAAAACTACAGTTGGCATTCGGTTGGGTTGTAGTGAGGATTTTCTGTTGGTTTTCTAACCGAATGCCATGGTAGGGCGTTTGTAGGGGAATCGTAGCAGTTTTCGGTTGGCATTATGTCAGAAAACTACAGTTGGCATTCGGTTGGGTTAAAGTGAGGATTTTCTGTTGGTTTTCCAACCGAATGCCACGGTAGGGCGTTTGTAGGGGAATCGTGGAAGTTTTCGGTTGGCATCATGCCAAAAAACTACAGTTGGCATTCGGTTGGGTAATAGTGAGGATTTTCTGTTGGTTTTCCAACCGAATGCCAAGGTAGGATGTTTGTAGGGGAATCGTGTCAGTTTTCGGTTGGCATTATGTCAGAAAACTACAGTTGGCATTCGGTTGGGTAATAGTGCGGATTTTCTGTTGGTTTTCTAACCGAATGCCACGGTAGGGCGTTTGTGGGGGAATCGTGGAAGTTTTCGGTTGGCATCATGCCCGAAAAGTACAGTTGGCATTCGGTTGGGTAATAGTGAGCATATTCTGTTGGTTTTCTAACCGAATGCCACGGTAGGGCGTTTGTAGGGGAATCGTGGCAGTTTTCGGTTGGCATAGTGTCAGAAAACTACAGTTGGCATTCGGATGGGTTGTAGTGAGGATTTTCTGTTGATTTTCCAACCGAATGCCACGGTAGGGCGTTTGTAGGGGAATCGTGGAAGTTTTCGGTTGGCATCATGCCAGAAAACTACAGTTGGCATTCGGTTGGGTAATAGTGAGGATTTTCTGTTGGTTTTCTAACCGAATGCCATGGTAGGGCGTTTGTAGGGGAATCGTGTCAGTTTTCGGTTGGCATTATGTGAGAAAACTACAGTTGGCATTCGGTTGGGTTATAGTGAAGATTTTCTGTTGGTTTTCCAACCGAATGCCACGGTAGGATGTTTGTAGGGGAATCGTGGCAGTTTTCGGTGGCATCATGTCACAAAACTACAGTTGGCATTCGGTTGGGTTAAAGTGAAGATTTTCTGTTGGTTTTCCAACCGAATGCCACGGTAGGGCGTTTGTAGGGGAATCGTGTCAGTTTTCGGTTGGCATTATGTCAGAAAACTACAGTTGGCATTCGGTTGGGTTATAGTGAAGATTTTCTGTTGGTATTCTAACCGAATACTACGGTAGGGCATTTGTAGGGGAATCGTTGCAGTTTATGGTTGGCATCATGTCAGAAAACTACAGTTGGCATTCGGTTGGGTTATAGTGAGGAATTTCTGTTGGTTTTCTAACCAAATGTCACGGTAGGGCATTTGTAGGGGAATCGTAGCAGTTTTCGGTGGCATCATGTCAGAAAACTACAGTTGGCATTCGGTTGGGTTACAGTGAAGATTTTCTGTTGGTATTCTAACCGAATGCCACGGTAGGGCATTTGTAGAGGAATCGTTGCAGTTTTCGGTTGGCATCATGTCAGAAAACTGCAGTTGGCATTCGGTTGGGTTCTTGTGAGGATTTTCTGTTGGTATTCTAACCGAATGCCACGGTAAGGCCTTTGTTGGTGAATCGTGGCAATTTTCTGTTCGGAATACAACCATTTACAGTAGTAGGGCCAACGTTGGGAGATCGTTATGATATTTGCGTTATCATATGTCAGTTGGCACTCCGTTGGCTCGCTGTAGGCAATTTCACTACCCTTTTCCAACCTGATCCCAACCGTTGGCATTAGGTGTCCACCGTCGGCCAACACAAATTGCTACTAGGGCAGTTAGTGCGTTATACAGGGTGTCCGGTAATTAATGGATAACCCCGCAGGCACGTGTAGGGGGGCAGAAGGGCAACTCAAAAAAATCTATCTGCATTTTTTTTATTTTTTTTAAGTGCTAAATTTTATACCTTTGTTCAAATTTTTGGGCACTACGGCTACAAATTGAATAATAACGAATTGATTTCGTTTGAATTCGTTATTATTCAATTTGTAGTCGTAGTGCCCAAAAATTTGAACAAAGGTATAAAATTTAGCAATTAAAAAAAAATAAAAAAAAATCCTAGACCGTTGCAGATAGATTTTTTTTATATTTTTTTCTGAGTTGCCCTTCTGCCCCCCCACAAGTGCCTGCGGGGTTATCCATTAATTACCGGACACCCTGTATAAGCCGAAACACGATTGACTCAACTTGACTCGATAGAAAAAAAATCGCAAAGTTTCCTCTAAATTTTCATTTTTACTACGGAAAACCCGTTTCATTTGCTAGTTATTTAACATATTTTAATGAAATGTCGTCGAATAAAACGATTACAGAGGCATTAAAAAAAAGCTTATGATAGGTATCACAAACTGGAAGAAGGATTTTTGAAAATTCCTTTGTTAAACGGAATAATAACATAAAGTAGGTGGCGGCGCCACTTTGGGTCCGGTATGGGCCTTAAGCCTTTTACAAACATTTTCAGTGTGATTCTTCCAATTAAGTTGGCTATCTATTTCTAGTCCTAAGAATCGCGTGGATTTTATTTAATTAATTTTTGTATTTAAATGTTGACTGTCAAGATTTAAAGGTTGTTTAGAGGTCGTCGCAAGCTATCTTCTAGTCTAGATAATCCAATATTTATCAGTAAGCATTTTTGCACAGAAAGGATTCTATTTTTAAATTCTTACATTCACTTATTTGTATCATAATTTGTTGTTGTTTCAGTATTTCCTGAAAGGATTCGGCCTCCGTACACACATGGAGCGAGTTCACCTCAAGCTACCGACGCCCAAAAACAAGATATGTGACCTCTGTGGACGCGCCTTCGTGGTAAGCAACAAACCTCTGTAGAACTTGTTTTCAAAGTTAGAATATACAAAATATATTATTACGTCACATCCTTATCGAATGCGTAAAATATTACGTCACATCCACATCGAATGCGTAAATCTATATATATAAAAATCAATTGCTGTTCGTTAGTCTCGCTAAAACTCGAGAACGGCTGAACGGATTTATCTTATCTTGGTCTTGAATTATTCGTGGAGGTCTAGGGAAGGTTTAAAAGGTGAGAAAAATTCGAATAATTGCCGGGAAAATCCTCAAAACCCGTGCGAAGCCGGGGCGGGCCGCTAGTTATTAAATAAAAATTATACCTTTAGCATGGCGATTGTTGTCTAGGGTAGAATAGACAATAATGACATCGCAGCGCCATACATTGCGTACATTATTGAAGTTGAAGGAATGCATTTCAAACAATTTACGCATTCGACGAAGTGACGTAATTTTTCTCTATTCTATCCTAGACATCAATCCCCGTGCTAGGGGGCTGGGCTTGAAGACCTATAAGTAAAGACGACTCTGGTCCGCTTGCGACGCAGGAGGTTGTGGGTTCGATTCCCGCCTCGGGACATGTTTGTACGATCTGCAGATATTTGTTCCAGGTGTTCTGGGTATTTTCTATGTACAGTATAAATATATATCTATGTATTGTATATCAGTTATCTAGTTCCCATAACACAGCTCTGCTTAGCTTGGGGCTAGATAATGCTGTGTGAATTGTCCAGCATTATTTGTTTATTATCATAAAAATCACCCAGAACCACATAATAACTTCATTGTAGGTAATTGTCAGAAGTAACAATAATGATTAAACCCAACCATTAAAACATCTAAATTTTCATTTGCTATATACACTTATATTCTCACCCAACCATAAAAACATTCAATTTTTTTTACAATATTACACTTATATTTTCTATATTTTTTATTTTCCAGGGTAAATCAGTGCTAGAGAACCATCGCCGCACGCACACGGGCGAACGTCCGTTCAAATGTACCGCCTGCCCCGCCGCCTTCGCGCAAAAAGGCGCCATGAGAATACATCAGAGGAAACAACACAACACATCGAATAATGTACTGTAAATACATGGAATAAATTATTGTTTCAAATGTACCGCTGTATGTACAGCAAAGGGGTCTAAGAAAAGAAGAAATTACTTTTGTGTATTTTGAACATGTCTACAGCTGCGGCACCAATCTGCCTGCTTAGCGTGTTAATTATGGCAAAAACCCGTTGTTGTTGGGAGATTCAAACTTTTTTGTGTTTTTTTTCATTCTATAGTAATAATTGCGGCAAATTACTTTTTCGCTGTTACTTGTAGAACGAAAAACAAAAAAAAAATTAATCTCGCGCCAACTCGCGACGAAGCACCCTCAATAAATTAGTGTTAATTCAAAAATGTTTTATTTTTATTATTACCGTAAATGACTATCAAAAGCCATGTTTATGATGTGTGTTAGCATGATCTCTTAAATTACTGAGTATAAGAAGTTTGGCATACATGTAGAACACAATCCAACATTATTATAGGATCAAATTTACCCTGGCATAAGTAGTAGTACGTCTGAACCACGGTCTGAACCTACAGAAAACATGAAATATTTTAAAATAATGGAAGTGAGTGAGTACGTAAGGCCATCATGATAGAAGATAGATAGAAAATGCTTTATTGCACACATAATATACATACAAAAATAAAAGAAATAAAAAAAAAAACAAATATGTAACAATTGGCGGTCTTATCGCTCAAGAGCGATCTCTACCAGACAACCGTGGATGGATAGGATCGTTGGATTGAACGGGGATCATGATACCCGTGTTTTATTCCTTTCGAAAACTACCCGACTTTTTTTATACCTACATAAGATTGATGATGATGATTCTTAGTTAATGGCAATATAAGTCTGGTTGGACTCTTTTCTGCCAGTGTCAAGTAATGGAAAATAATAGTAAAATATGAGTTATCAAGTTATGAAGAATGTTGATATTTTCACCAGAGCCTAGTTCGTTATCTAGCAGGGTACACCACGTGCAGGTTAGGTTGGCTTGGGAGACAAGATCTTGGAGTCTCCCTTGTACCCCACATAAGATTGTAGGTATAAAAAAAGTCGACACGATGACAATCCCGCTGTCAACTACAATCGAGGTCAGTATCTTGGGTCTTTTTTTTAAGGCAAAAAAGGCACAAATACAGTCAGTATTACTAATAAAGTAAATTAATATTTTTGTGTTTTGTTACAGATAAATGGTTGTAATTTATGGTCAATATTATAAAATTAAATGTTAATTTATTATAATTTTACCTCCTAAATTTAATTTTATTCATAAAATGTTGACCACTTTTCTGACATAAAAACTCTTAGCTAAGATTTAAAAAAGCACCGTTCGTTTTAGACGGAGCATCTTGATAAACCGTGCGTTTTACATTACATTACCGCACAGGTACGTAATGAGAGATATTACGGTATTAAAATTGGTGAAATAAGAGACCCTTTACGAGCAAATGTGTTAACATACCATTAACCACTGCCATGGTTTAATAATCTACTTCACCTCTCCGTACTGACTGACAGTTCAGTTGGCACGATCTAATTATCACTGGCTAAAATATTTGAAAACCGTTTTCTACTTTACACGTTAAAGAAGAACACGGTTTTTACCACCCCTTTATTTCCTCAGCTTGCAGAAAGATCCATCTGAAATACCTAGTTTTTTCGGTATTAATGAAATAGCAAAGTCTTTATCTAGTGCTATCTAGTACCTATAATAGGTAGTGTATCCTAAATATTTTGTAAAACTGGCAAATGTCTGAAACCGCAGATGGAGTTGAGTTGCCTTGTTACTCTAAGTTCGAAACCCTCGACGCGCGAGTTTGCTCGCACTTGACGGATTTTGTCCGCACTCTGAGGCTGGACCAACACCTAGCGCAGTTGGAAGTGGAGTTAGAGAAAATCAAATGGCATGTTCTGGGGTTATGTGAAGTCCGAAGAGAGGGGGAGGACACCGTAACTCTACTCTCTTCTCTACTTTCGCGAGGGTGATAAAACATCCCAGGGTGGCGTAGGTTTCCTCGTTAATAAGGCTCTCTCTAAGAACGTCCAAGAAATCTCCAGTGTGTCGACCAGGGTAGCGTACCTGATCTTTCGGCTATCCGAACGGTATAGCATGAAGGTTATTCAGGTCTACGCACCGACATCAGACTACATTAGTCCACTGCTGGACATAGGCCTCCCCCAATGAGCGATCCCCTTTGAGTTATGTCGATAACCTTGGTCCTCTGTCGGATGTATTCGTTGCGAATCCTATCTTTCAGAAAAACTCCGAGCATAGCTCTCTCCATAGCTCGCTGGGCGACTTTTAAATTGGTGGAGCAGCCTTACCGTGAGTGTCCACGTCTCAGCTCCGTAGGTCATGACGGGTAGGACGCACTCATGGAAAACTATTTTGTATAAACCTATGTTTTGACAAATTTCGATTTATTGCTACTTTTGGAGCAATATTATTAGAGATTTATTACAAAAAATCAACATAAATTAAACTATTGCGCCATTATTTCATACTTTTTGTAACATGGGTTCATAGAAATAATGTTTTATGATATGATTTGTGACAAACTTCTTCTCTGGTAGTTAAATTCCTTGCATAACGTAGAAAATATTAAAAACCGCAAAAAAAAAAAACGCGTGTATCTGTTTTCGATTTCGAGCCTCGGATTTTATTCCGAACCATTGTGAATAGCCTTGCAGATCAACGCTGTAGTAAGGCGTATTTCGGAACCTTTAGATGCTCGTCTGTCATATGTCACCCGTACTACTACTTACCCTGGCTAAGAAGAAATACAACCTGTATAAGACTCACAACATTTATCATTCTTTATTTTTATTTACAAAGAAATTTTATTAGCAAATTTGAAAATAGAATTATAGAAAATTACAATCAAATAATAGAATTAAATTAAAACAAGTATTTACAATAGAAACAATTGAGCTAACTGCAAACTGTTGCAAACAATCTACAGGTATCTCAACTGATCCATATCAATACCAGTCGGAAGCGTGCCCACTGACACTGGCTGCATTGCCCCGCTGTATTATAGAAACAAATAAGATAAAGTACCTATTTACAATTGAAATAACTGACCTACCTGCGGACTGTGTGCAAACAATCTACAGGTAGCTCATCTGATCAATACCAGTCGCGTGCGTACCCAAATGTTAGCGGCATTGCCCCGCTGGCTGTATGGCAATTCTGATACTCACCAGCTCTAGGCTCTAGGGTCGCACGTCGCTTTGACCAGATACTTATGATATTTTTCTTAAAAACCTGGAGAACCTCAACCGCAACGGATCTAGAGTTTCGGCGTCAAAGAGAGCAAATTCGTAGGCTCTTTCGAGACCTGCATATATCCTCTGTATATGGCTGGATCCGCTTGTCCCAATTGGTTATTGAGACTGGCTGCTGTGGTATACAATTCGGGCAAGGAGGACATCATCATAGTTTTCTTGAATGTGAATAACTGCTTTATTTATAGTTTTATTTAATAGAATGACGATTGGCTATATGTCTTTTCATGTTCTCCTTCTGGTAAAACCTTTTGTCACATACATCACAAGCATATGGTTTTATATCCAAATGCAATTTTTTATGTCTACTTAAATGTGCTTGCGAAGTGAAAAACTTGTGGCATTCTAAACATTCAAAATTTTTCTCACCTGAATGTGTATAAATATGAGCTTTCATATTTGCTTTATTTTTAAAAGGCTTTTCACATATATAACATGCATATTTTAATGAATTTTCTTTATGAGTCTGCATATGCTTGTAAAGACTATCTTTTCTAGAAAATATCAGAGTACAAACAGAACATTCAAATGACTCTTTGACTATCAAATGCATAGTCATATGTCTTTTTACATGATCTCGTCTACTAAATCGCTTATCGCATGAACTGCAGGCATATGGCTTTTCCCCTCTGTGAATTCTCAAATGAGATAATAAGTTACATCTTTGTATAAACGACTTACCACAATCATGGCATGTGTGTAACTTTTCATTTTTGTGCATCATAATATGTGATTTTAAAGAGTGACCTGTACTGAACGTTTTTTGACATATTTCACAGGCAAATGCTTTTACACCTTCGTGGATAAGAATATGTTTAGAAAGGTGGCTTTTTGCATAACATTGTTTACCACAGTGATCACAAGTAAACAATCTTTCTCCAGTGTGAAATCTCATGTGTCTTTGAAGTGTTGATTTTTCAGCATAAGTTTTACCACATTCTTTACAGTTGTATGAATTTCTTATCAAATGTGTTGACATGTGTTTAGTCAATGAACATTTAGTTTTGAATGCTTTGTTACATGTTGGGCAAACAAAATGACATTCCTTCCCATGATTGGACATGACATGTCTTTCTAAATGTTGCTTTCTGCTAAATACATAGTTACATACTTTACATACATATGATTTTTCCTTTTTGCTCATATTAGGTTGGTGGGCGTGTATTCTCATATGAAAAGTTAAAGATCGCTTCTTCTTGAATTTCTTATCACATTCTTGGCAATTAAATATCTTTTGATCTGCAATAGTTAATGCTGTAGAATTTAATTCAATATTTAAATCTTCATCATCATTCTTGCAGGTATTGGACACTTGATTGTACGTATTTATCTGGCTATCAATATGATCTCCTGCAGTAAATGTGTGGTCTATAAAATCAGAGCTTTCTTGAAAAATTTTTTGTTCCTCACCATCTTGGTTTTCCTCCTGAAAAGCAGAGTTTTCAGAAAGATCGAAGGATTCCTCTTTAAAAGTACTGTTTTCTCCATTATCAAAGTATTCATTTCCAACACCAGTGTTTTCCGCTTTTAAAGGAACATTATTAACTTCAATAACTTCACATATTATTTCCTCTTTTACATTTGGTTCCTCTATGACACAGCCACCATGAATGGTCGTAAATTGAGTATCACTCACTGCTAAGTTGAACCTTAAGCCATGGTGTCTTGTAGATACATTTCTTTTTGTTATCTGTAATAAAAAAAATCGTATTACATTATGGTATGTTTTGAAAAGGAAATTCTTCAAATTATTAGCATAAAAAACCTGTCAAACATTTAATTTAATAAAGCATCATTAATAACTCATAAGATTAAAATGGCTGCACCAATTTAATTAAACAAAATGTGCTCGGTTCAGCTCACTTGTGTGGACAGTGACTTGAGTTCTTCAATAAAGTTTGTTCATATTATGTGGCTACAACATATGGAGCTACAATGTTACGGACAGAAAACAATACAATTTATTAGACCAAGTCAACGAAAGATTGTGGATCACCATCATCATCAGCCTACATTAGTCCACTGCTGGACATAGGCCTCCCCTAATGAGCGCCATAGCGCCCTGTCTTCAGCTTGCCAGCAGTCTTTTACAAATCGTCATCCCACCAGCATTGCGGTATGGGTGACAAGAACACTTGACGTAGTTTCCCTACCTAGCTGGATCCTCCTCTTGGCCTCCTTCTCGAAATAGTAATATATAAATTACTTTACCTCAATTCTATCCCCAATAAGATTATTCAGAAGCTTCTCAGATCTGCACACCATCTCGGAGAACTTCCAGCATCTCAGCAGCTGGGAATGACAGATGTAACACACAGCTTCAGGCCTCCCGTCTCCTGTGTTGGGCTGAAAATTATGAAGGCTTCCAATAACTTAAATTTTCATCAGCTCTCACAGCACATATGTATACGAATATAAGAGAAATGCCTACCTACCTAAGTATATTATTTTGTTTTCTGCCCATCCCCTAGTAAGATCTTCTAGTCTACTGCTAAGTGAAAGACTTGTTGATTAAAAAATTAGGCTGAATTTATTTTTTATTAATGGTACACCCCACGGAGTAAATACAGAGGGTACAACCACATTCCTGGGTACACCAATAGTCCAACATACCTAGGGTATGTTGTGTAGACCAAGAAAAAATATCTATTTTCCATGGTTTAAGCAGTAGGTATACATAAGCGTTAGCATCCCTAGTACATCTGTGGTATACATAAATAACAGTGTAATTAGATCAATCATCTATAAGGAGCGTACTTGGTTGGAAGTAAATATTGTTTTGTGTTGTATTATAAAGTTTCAAACCTTCGAACTGGACAGTTTTTCATATATTTCTTGAAGTTTCATGTCTTCGAAGCTATGCATTTTATTATTGCCCTCTAGGCATATTCTGCACATTGGTATAGTCATTTTGAGTTTTTTAAAGAACAGATGGGTAACATCAATTCGTAATTATCTAAAATATTATTAAGGTCAATTTTTCTTGCATTGTGTTGTGTTCACAAAATACTTTTTAACACAGGAAATTGTATCACTGGAAGGAAGGAAAGCTGTCTGTGTTGTTAACGTTGTTGTAGATGTTTTTTTATACTATGATTTTAGACAAAGAGATCAAAGAGATGTTTAATATTAATTTGTTGGGTTGGGCCATAACATAAACCAAGAAGTACGAATTAGCCTTAGGCTATATTAGCCTTAGGCTAATTCGTCGTAGGTTGTCTCATTATTGTGGTCTTCTGATTCTACTCAACGCTAGATTGCGCTTTTCGCGAATCCTTCTGGGTTATTCTTTGGTTAGTTCGCTCTGCGCGTGCTTCTGCGGTGGCGTGCGTGTCGTGAAATTACTAAAATGTTCATTTACTACCGTACCTACTTTACTTAGGTACTTATTCCCGGATAAAATTAAGCGAGGCTCACTGCAGGCAGGCAGAAGCCAGTACCAAATATTAAAAATTAATAAGTGGGTAATGCCATCCCAAAATGGACTTTGGTTGGCAGCATTTTTAATAAATTCACGCACGCCACTTCCAAGTCAAAGAATCACGAAACCAGAAAAGTGTCAAAGAATACCGAGCAATGGGTTCTCAAAAAGCGCCATCTAGCGATAAGTAGAAAAAAAGACCACATTAACTAGTAAGCCTCTGACGAAATAGCTTTGGCCAAACCAACCAAACAAAACTTCACACAACACAGCACTCCGTCCGCAGCAGTCAGCCCAAAGTCAGCCCTTATACTCAGCCAGTTCTTTCCCGTGTTAAAAAGTACTTTGTTTGTGGCCATTTCAGCCACTCATCAGGCAGCAAAGATTCTACGTTTCGAGAATCTTTGGTAGGCAGGCAGTGAGACTTCAGTACTATAATTACAAATCTGTGCACTGAGAGCTTACACACCATAGACAGACCAGACCATTAAAAGTTGTTTGAAACTTATTACGAATTTTCTCCTCTGTAAAACTCAAAATGACTGAATCAGTGTGCAGAATATGTCTAGACGACAATAATAAAAGGCACGCCATCAAAAACATAAAAATTCAAGAAATGTATGAAAAACTATCTAGTTGTAAGGTTTGTAAACAATTCTTATAATAAAGTTCGTATGCTCTTTTCAAGATAAATGCTATCAGACTTCATATAATCTATACCTAAATGTAATATATTATACGCACCTTTCGAATGTCATAAAAGCAAAGCTCACTGCACCCATTTGCTTTTAAATTATTTGAATTGTGACCAAGGCATAAACCATATTCATCATTCATCCATCAAGCACTAGAAGATCCATGCTAGAAGAGATCTTACTAGAAGACGGGCAGCACCACTTCATAATCCAAAATACTATAGCTTTAGATTTCGATTTAGATTTGTTCGACTCGAAAGCGCAAAGTGTTAACAAACTCCTGACAAAGCGTTGGTTTGATGCATTTTTTTCTTATATATTATGTTTTTTTTCTTCTCATCAGTTCTTGTCTTGTATAATTTTTTGTTAGTAATTTAAAAAAATTGTGAATTGTTTTTTTAGTTTACTTCCTTTTTTCTCAATAATTTACTATTGTTGACGAAGAGAGAGCTGTGTCTCTATTTTTCTTCCACAAGCAAGCAGTCTTTTTAGCTATTATATGCGAGGACACATGAATGGTTAGAAGTTACAGTGTAAGTTTATATAAATAGTGATTACAACTGTTTGTTCTCCAAATAAAATAAAATAAATAAATTTAGTGGGTATAGCATTAATGAAACTGATTATAATTACTATCACCACACAAAATGTTGATGAAATTTTAAATCAAAGCCAATGTAAGTTTTCATAATTTTCAGCTCAACACAGGTGACGGGAGGCCTGAAGCTGTGTGTTACATCTGTCATTCCCAGCTGCTGAGATGCTGGAAGTTCTCCGAGATGGTGTGCAGATCTGAGACACTTATAAACACTCTTATCAGGGATAGAATTCAGGTATTATAAATTATGTATTCATTGTTATAATTATGTTAGTCTATTATTTGTCAAGGAAAAGAAACTGAAGACACAGCTATAAAGGTATGCGCACATTAATCCAACACAGCTACCACACAGCTCATAAATGTGTAATCTCACATGGGCCTACACTTGATAATTTTAGATACATTTTACAGTAAAAAAGTAGCTTTCTACAAGCTTGAAACAAGTGGTCTGCGAGCGATCTCTCATCTGATGCCGTCAATATGAAAAGGTAAGTAAATGTTATAAGTTAAAGCCCATATTTGAATGAATATTTTTGAGCTGCGTGGTAGCAGTGCAACAACCTTAAAGCTACTTTAATAATAATAATAATAATCATTTATTTCAGACCATAGAAAAGTTACAGATCTTATTTAACTTATTCTACAGTCCATAGTAATATATACCTTAAAATAAAAGTAACATACATAAAACATTAAAAACTTAACTAATGACACGTTAAAAAATATAAAGATGAAAATATTTAGTACCTAACAATTCCGCGCAAGACCTTCTCCGATAAGTTCTAACAAAATGTAATCAGCGTCGTAGAAGAAAAAACACACCAACTACAAAATGAAAAGAAATCTATCAAAGCAAATATTTTCATCTTTATATTTTGCAATGGATTTCCGCAAAGTAACGCCTGAATCTATTTTTTATAATGACACGTTTTTCTGTGATAACTGCGACGACGTGTAAATGACGCAATCAGAGTGTCAGCTGGCGACGGTGCACGGCGGTGTCTCCTTGCAGGCGGCCAGTGAACCGTCGGAACTTGACACCCATCGGCCAAAACTCTGCACTTAAGTAGGTCGAGAGATGTTGAGTTGGAACTCTGACCATAAATGAATTGAAACTCACATTATGGCGAGAGTCCAGCTTCTCGACGCGCATTGAGAGTCCCGTTTTCCGCCTTTGCCACTTGTATGTGGTGTATATTAACTGGTGCTTGGTATTGCTTGACTACATTACATTTCTAGTATGATTATATTACAAATACCTAGAAATTTTCATTTAATACCTAAACAGTTACCTACTATTTTATTCAGTGTTTTTTTTTAAAGAGGGTTAGTCAGAGGGGGTTGGGTCCCCTCTTTTCAGCACCAATTGACTGGACTAACCCTCTTTTTTTTAACTATATGGATAAAATATGTTGTGGTGGGCGAAGGTCTGCCTGCGACGCAGAAGGTTGCGGGTTCGATTCCCGCCTCGGGACAAATGTGTGTACGATCTGCAGATATTTGTTCAGGGTGTTCTGGTCGTTTTCTATATATAATAAAAAATATCTATCTATGTATTGTATTATATTATGTATATCAGTTATCTAGTACCCATAACACAAGCTCTGCTTAGCTTGGGGCTAGATAATGCTGTGTGGATTGTCCAGCATTATTTATTTAGGTAAAAGTCAAAAGCAGAAAGTTTGATTGCGGAACTTTGTTTAGACTAGATTTATGTGACAAATATAATAAGTCACTCCTGTGAGGTGAGCCTTAATAATGGGGGCACAAAGAATGTCCATTTTTTACATCACATACATAATGCAAATTAAAAAAAAATGTCCTATAAAATCATTTATTATTCATTTACTGACATAAGTACAAAAATGTATAGGTTAACTCTCAATTTTACAATAGGGCTCGATAATCAGAAAAAATCTGGAATTTCTTCACAAATTTTCAGGTTTCTGTGTATTTTTTCAATAGGGCAAAATAGGATAACTTGTATACCATTGAGATTAATATTTGCAGATTTATGACGAATTAAGTAATAAGCATGTAAAGTAATATTTCAAATGGCTACCATTCAGTAAGGAAGTTCCTCTGACCACTTTTTCCAACATATTTTTCTATCATTTTTGATCTAGTTGCACCCACTTATGTGTGTCCATATACATACATACCTACGTACATACATATATTTGGGGACAGCCTGTATTTATTGGAACAGTGACAAGAGTGTTATTTCCTATGTTTAATTAAAATTGGTGCAGCCATTTTAATGTTATGTTATGAGGTTTCAAAGTATATGCCAGGATTATTTTTTGTTTTTACTTTTTTGTAAATTTGTTTTATCGGTAGTATTTAATGTCATTTTTAAATTACAGATAACAGAGAAAAATGTATCTACAAGACACCATGGCTTAAGGTTCAACTTAGCAGTGAGTGATACTCAATATATGAACATTCATGGTGACTGTGTGAAAGAGGAACCAAATGTAAAAGAGGAAATAGCATGTGAAGTTATGGAAGTTAACAATGTTGTTTTAAAGGAGGCAAATATTGATATTGAACATGAATATATTGAAGAAAACAACGCTTATCAAGAGGAAGTCTTGTATATTGGAGAATACTCTGCTTTTCAAGAGGAGAACCAAGATGGTGATGAAAAATTTTTTTTTGAAGAAAGCACTGATTTTATAGACCACACATTTACTGCAGGAGATCATATTGATAGCCAGATAAATACGTACAATCAAGTGTCCAATACCTGCAAGAATGATGATGAAGATTTAAATATTGAATTTAATTCTATAGCATTAACTATTGCAGATCAAAAGATATTTAATTGCCAAGAATGTTATAAGAAATTCAAGAATAAGCGATCTTTAACTTTTCATATGAGAATACACGCCCACCAACCTAATATGAGCAAAAAGGAAAAATCACATGTATGTAAAGCATGTAACTATGTATTTAGCAGAAAGCAACATTTAGAAAGACATGTCATGTCCAATCATGGGAAGGAACGTCATTTTGTTTGCCCAACATGTAACAAAGCATTCAAAACTAAATGTTCATTGACTAAACACATGTCAACACATTTGATAAGAAATTCATACAACTGTAAAGAATGTGGTAAAACTTATGCTGAAAAATCAACACTTCAAAGACACATGAGATTTCACACTGGAGAAAAATTGTTTACTTGTGATCACTGTGGTAAACAATGTTATGCAAAAAGCCACCTTTCTAAACATATTCTTATCCACGAAGGTGTAAAAGCATTTGCCTGTGAAATATGTCAAAAAACGTTCAGTACAGGTCACTCTTTAAAAACACATATGATGATACACAAAAACGAAAAGTTACACACATGCCATGATTGTGGTAAGTCGTTTATACAAAGATGTAACTTATTATCTCATTTGAGAATTCACACAGGAGAAAAGCCATATGCCTGCAGTTCATGCGATAAACGATTTCGTAGACCAGATCATTTGAAAAGACATATGACTATGCATTTGATAGTCAAAGAGTCATTTGAATGTTCTGTTTGTACTCTGATATTTTCTAGAAAAGATAGTCTATACACGCATATGCAGACTCATACAGAAAAGTCATTAAAATATGCATGTTTTATTTGTGAAAAGCCTTTTAGAAATAAAGCAAATATGAAAGCTCATATTCATACACATACAGGCGAGAAAAATGTTGAATGTTTAGAATGCCATAAGTTTTTCACTTCGCGAGCACATTTAAGTAGACATAAAAAAATGCATTTGGATATAAAACCATATGCTTGTGATTTATGTGACAAAAGGTTTTACCAAAAGGAGAACATGAAAAGTCATATAGCCAATCGTCATTCTATTAAATGAAACTATAAATAAAGCAGTTATTCACATAAAAGAAAACTATGATGATGTCTCGAATATCTGGATACAGTCTCAACCAACAGAGACTAGTGAATCTAGCCATGAGAAATTGGATAACGTGTAATTTTGTGAAAGAAATATCTGCTTAGCTTGGGGCTAGATAATGCTGTGTGAATTGGCCAGCATTATTTATAAACCGTAAATAATCTATATATAAAAATAATATATAACAAATAATACTAATACTAAATATACAGGGTTTTTGGTCAATTAGTAACTCTACAGAAACTTCATGTCATCATGATGATGATAATGACAGGAACTTCGTCTAACGAAAACGTTCGTAAAGAAGCCAAGTGTTAATTCTTAAATAAAAATATAAATCACCTGTAATACAAAATGAAAAAACACCTTTGTCTGGAACCTTACGAGTTACTAAAGACCAATATTCCACTCCCATACCTACTGTTAATTCAGGGCTGAGCAGTTTTTCAGTTAAGTTTCAAGTAAAACCTCCCTAACGAATGATTATTAAAATCAAGGGAGGTAGGTACCTATTACCAATACCAAGCATAAGAATTAAGACCTGGCGTCTCCACAAACGTGTTTGCTATGATGATGGGCAGAACCTGCAGTTCACGCACGTAGTGTTACTAATTTACCAATAATCCTGTAGAATTAATAAATAATGGTTGGACAATTCACATATCTAGCCCCAAGCCAAGCAGAGCTTGTGTTATGGGCATTAGATAGCTGATATACATAATATAATACAATACATAAATTAAGAGGCTGATTAATGCAAAAATCGAGCAAAATGTGTACCTACCTTTAAACACTTACTTTTATGCTAACGAATGTTAATGTTAAGATTAAACAAACCTGGAGCAGCAGAGTAATCGAATGGATTTTTTAAATTAAACTGGTTTCTTTAATAAAGAAAAATTCTAATCTCGCATTTAAAAACGGTTTTAATTTCAATGCTCTAAATTATCAGCGACGACACTATATTATTTTTTACGAGATAGTTAGCCAGACTACAGTATTCGTTTAGTTTTTCTATTTCATGCATTGAATAATTTATAGATAATAAAGTAAAAACCTGATTTTGCACTTTCGGCATGCTCTGCGCCGCTCATGTGAACGCGAAATCCTTCAAGGATTTTTGTTATAGTGCATAACTTACCCGCACTCTGGGCATCTCTAAGAAATGAAAAAAGTTCCCAAAATTTTTTGACTTCGGCGGGACTCGAACCCGCGCACAGTCCGTAAGAGGTCCCAAAGATTTTCGATGAAAACCAACTGAGACTGACCAACTGACACCCGTACTAAGGCCCACCCTTAGTACGGGTGTGCTCTATCCAACTAAGTCACGAAGTCTCAGTTGGTTTTCATCGAAAATCTTTGGGACCTCTTACGGACTGTGCGCGGGTTCCAGTCCCGCCGAAGTCAAAAATTTTTGGGAACTTTTTTCATTTCTTAGCGAAATCCTTTGCCTGCCCTTTTCACAAAATTGCGTCATAGCCATAATGTTTTGAATGTGACAGTGACGTGACCTTTTACCATGGGTGTTGGGGAAGCCTATTGCGTGGGACGTTTGACACATTTGCGCCTTCCCATCTTCCTAAGACTTCCGTGAGCCCTGGGGCGCCACCGCGGGTCGGGAGGCATATACGGTGGCCCCAAAGATCTAGGATCCTACGTTATAATCTTTGGGTGGCCCCAATAAGCTGTCGATACTCAAAATAAGTGAATATAGATCAATAATTATCGAAAAATAAGTTTTAAAAGTGGCCAGAACATCTTTATTTGTTATTACTATCTACTGTCTATGATGATGATTCTTTGATAATGGCAATATGAGTCTGGTTGGACTCTTCTCTGTCAGTGTCAAGTAATGGAAAATAATAGTAAAATATGAGTTATCAAGTTATGAAGAATGTTGATATTTTCACCAGAGCCTAGTTCGTTATCTAGCAGGGTACACCACGTGCAGGTTAGGTTGGCTTGGGAGACAAGATCTTGGAGTCTCCCTTGTACCCCATAGTCTGTCTAATTTAGGATGATAATTCTAACAGCTCCAGCCTATGTTGTAACGTATTTTTTTATAATACAAGAATTGACAAGAATACCTCTAAAATTATCGTAGCACATAGACGAGTACCGCCCACCGTAGTGAAGCGCCTTGCAAGAATACCGCACAACCGACTATAGACAAATTAATCGAGTTTATATTGATTTAAATACAAGTAAAATTACAAAGTACTACAATTTGCACCTCTAAATGAATTTAAGAGATCTCATCGAAGTTGCCCTTGGTGGCCACCAAAATCTATTTTTTGATTCACTGCCTAAACTAAATAGAATGAAACTATTACAGAGGTATTAAAATAAAGCTTATAATAGGTATCACAAACTGTACGATGGATTTTAGAAATTGGAATAATAGGATAAAGTAGGTGGCGGCGCTAGTTTGGGTGGGGTATGCGTACCTACTAAACATTCGGCTAAGCCTAGATAGGCCTAGATTTTCGGTCTACGATTAATTCAGTTGACAACTAAGAGACCTTATGAATAATAAACTAGCTTTACCAAACTGCATGAAGTCAATGCGAAAGAACGCAAATTACATGACAGAAAAGCTTTATAATAAAATTCCTGACGATATAAAACACTACCTTTATCCTTATTTAAATTTAAACTACATAAATGGCTTGTAGATCAATGCTTTTACTCTATAGACAAAAAATTATTTTTTGAAATAATTATTACCTACTTGTGACATCATCATTAGGGCGTGCAAAACCGGAAGGTTCTTAAAACCGGTTTTGAATTTCGGTTTTGAGGGCCCAAAACCGGAAACCGGTTTTAGCCCCGGTTTTGACAACATTTTTATATTTTTTTATATAGTAGATTTTGAAGAAGGAAACGATATTTTTGGATACCCACAAAACCTACAAATAAATATATAAATAAGTAATAAATAAGTAGAACTAACTGAGATCAAATCAACTACAAGTACGAATCAAGAATAATATTTTTTAAACATACAAAACATAGTAATATCTTTACATACTAAACACAACCACAAAATTTAAACACAAAATATAGTCGTCATCTTAATAAGATTTCTTGAATCTTGACTTAATAATTACGAACGAACCTATTAACAACATTATTAAAGGTTTCATATTTGGTAAAAAAGGAGATCAAATCAACTTTAGTCTACATACCGAAGCGACAAAAATAAAAAATATCACTTTATTTCTTAAGAATTTGACTTTTTCTAAGTGTACATTTTTGTATTTACGGAAATAAAGAAATTTTGATTTCCCCTATCGTGTTGGTCTACGCTCCCATCGTATTATGATCGAGGGAATAGAAAGTGCATCTGTGTTTGCGGCACATACTTGGGCACTATTATGTCCTGCGCACCTGGGTCTTCGTCGAGACTGGCCGCCGCCTTGGCCAGTCCGAACGATAGTCTACTTGGCATCGCTGTAAGGATTCCAGAACAGCTTACGTTTCGACTGAGTCAAAGGCTTTTTCATAGTCCATAAAGGCCAGACACAGGGGCTTTCCATATTTAAGCTGCCTCAGAACCAGCACGATCTCGTCTTGACTGATGTGCCTGGCAGTTCGTCGGCGTAGTGGCGTATCAGGGTGGCTTTAGAATCGTGGTCGTTTCGTTGGGCACGAGGGGCATGTGCAGTGTATAAACGGCCATAGAAATCCTTGATCTCTGCTAAGATCTCCGGCTTCGACAATACGGTCCTACCATCGTGCGTTTCAAGTTCGTTTGGCAGGAACCACCTGAACAAGCTGCTGAGTGACTTTGGTCCCTCGGTTTCGCTCTATCGCCTCTTCAATAAATCGTGTGGTGGAGCTCCGAAGGTCGATCCGTACCATCTTCGCAATTTGCTTGTTCAGGTCTGACCTATTCTTACACCTATACATATTCTTAAGTTAATAATGAGTTATCATTATCTTTTATCCAATACTAATTCATAATAAAATTTCAATAAATTTAAGCTATTTTCCATATTACTAATGGTACATTCAATCTTTGAAACTTTAAAGAACGAAAGCTATAAGAAAAAAACATTTAATTACTAATACTTACATTTAACGATAAAGATCGATAAATACTAGGTAATACGTAAATATTCTTGTAACAGAGCAGCAAATTAGAAACCGAAACATAAAGATATTTTCCTTAACCAAAACCGATAACTCTCGACATTTAATCGATTTTTTTTATCGAAAAATAGAACGATAAACATCGAATTATCGAAATGTTTCGATAATTGCATGCCCTAGTTGGTATAGGTTGCGTTCGGATATATTTGATGACTCAAAATTACATATTTTGGATTTAAATCAAAATTTAATTCATTAACGGGAAAACCGGAGTTAACTCCGGTTTTGGCTCTCAACGCCGGTTTTGAAAAATGGTAAATTTGGTCCGGTTTTCCGGTTTTCGGCAAAAACCGAAAACCGGTTTTGCACGCCCTAATCATCATCAACAGCCTATATTAGTCCACTGCTGCTGGACATAGGCCTCCCCTAATGAGCGCCATACCGCCCTGTCTTCAGCTTGCTGCATCCAGTATCTGCCAGCAGTCTTTCGCAAATCGTCATCCCACCTGGTCGGAGAGCGTCCTACACTACGTTTGCCCAGCCGCGGTCTCCACTCAAGAACACGTTTACCCCAGCTGTTATCGGTTCTTCTCGAGATATGGCCAGCCCACTGCCACTTCAGCTTGCTAATCCTTTGAGCTATGTCGATAATCTTGGTTCTCTGTCGGATGTATTGAGAAAAAAACGAGCATAGCTCTCTCCATAGCTCGCTGGGCGACTTTAAACTGGTGGACCAGCCCTACCGTGAGTGTCCACTTGTGACATAATTACTCTACTAATTATATATTATTAATTTGACTTGAATTGTTATCTTACTATAAATTAATTTATATCGAATATTCTTCTAAATTTTTTACATTTAAATATTTGCATGCTAAACTTAAGTAAAAGTATGAGAATTGATTAATTTTAAGAACATTGTTTACCATACTTTCGCAAATAAATTATTTAGATTGATTGATTCAATCGAACCAATGATGCCGAAATTATTTTCAATAATTGCGCCACTAATGTATGTATGTAATGTACCGCGTAGGACAATTCACACAGCATTATCTAGCCCCAAGGTAAGCAGAGCTTGTGTTATGGGTACTAGATACCTGATATACGTAATATTATACATTACATAGATAGATATTTTTTATTATACATAGAAAACACCCAGACCAACGGAACAAATTTCTGCAGATCGTACACAAATTTGTTCCGAGGCGGGGATCGAACCCGCAACCTCTTGCGTCCCAAGCCACAGATTATGTAGTATGATCGATAGAAACGTGGAAAACTTATTTTATTAGTAGAATATTAAGGTGTTTATAATAAACTATTAATAAAACGTATTTCATTTCATATATTATCTTCGTAAATAATTAAATTTGGTACAACTCGACAACCCAAAATACCAAAGTGTTAAGTAACTAGTTTGAAGACGACAAAATTATTAAATGTCTGATAACACGCGCTCTCAACAAAAAGCAAAGCGTTATCAAATTTTATCTTCTAATAATAGAGCTATACTTTAATACTCGTCAAGCCACCAAATGATTATCACCGAACCCAGTTGCTGTTGGTCTTCCATAGGCAGCGCGCTGGTTTTGCCACGTGTAACCCTACCGAGTACCGTAGTCCGTACATCTGAACGCTTTCGTTCTACGTCCGTGTCTTTTCAACTTGTCCGGGTTATATCTTGTTTACTTTTTTCTAAATTAACATACGACTATTAAAAAAAACTTTTGCGTTGGGTGTTTGTGTAGTGATTTTTGGTATTGGATTTATTTACATCGAGTATTGGTGTAAGTACAACGAAATTATTATTAATTTATCTATTCCTTCATTTAAGTTGTTATCAGATTATGCAGGTAGGTACTTCTTAAAACTATTTATAAAAATACTTTTTAACTTCTTCTATAAAGTAAGAAAAACGTTCGCGAATTAAAGTTTTTTTCCTCTAAACTTAGAAAATAGGCAAAAACCTATCTCCAATCCACATTGATCTCTGAACTTTGACATTTATTGATACTTTTCGATCAAGTCATCACTGATTTAAAACATATGTGTTGTTTGCACACTAGTGCTATCTCTTTCTGACAGCGGCTCTTTTCAAACTGGACGGCGGCTTTGACGTATTATTTCACAGATTTTGATGGCCTAACGTCCATGGTCATGCACGATAATTATTATGTAATGTCAAAAATATGCTTACGATTTATGATATCTTGGTACTTTACTACGTAGTCTTAGAAAGTCTAACTATAGTGGATAATTTGAATCGCACTAATATTATAAATGCGGAAGTTTAGATAGGTAGATGAATGGATAGATACATGGATGGATAGATTAATGTTTGTTGCTCTATCACGCCAGAACGGCTGAACGGATCTTGATGAAATTTGGCACAGAGATAGATTATAGTCTGGAACAGCACATAGGCTATATTTTATCCCGGAATTCCCACGGGAACGGGAACTACGCGGGTGAAACCGCAAGGCGCTGCTAGTATGTAAATATATATAGAAAGCAAATATAAATAGGTATATGTATACTTATCTACTTAAACTAATATTATAAAGAGGAAAGGTTTGTATTTTTGTATGTAACGAATAAACTTCAAAACTACTGGACCGATTTTAAAAATTCTTTAGCCGTTAGAAAGCTACATCATGAGTATAGATATAGAGTAACATAGGCTATAGAATACCTATACATGTGCAAAGCGGACCGAGAGTAATATTATAAATTCGAAGTACCTAACTCTGTCTGTCTATTACCTTTTCCCGCCTAAATGGTTGACCGGATCATAATGAAAAGCGTTCAGGTCTCCGACCATGAAAAAAAAGAATTGATACCGTATTTTTTTTTTCAAAAAAATGTTAATATTAATTATTAATAAAATTACGTCTTTCTTATTTCACTCCGATGATTTAAGATCCAAGATTAATTTTAATGCGTGAATATATGTTAAAATTAATCTTTAACCTATCATCATCAGTCTATACCAGTCCACTGCTGGACATGCCTCCCCTAATGAGCGCCATAGCGCCCTGTCTTCAGCTTGCCGCATCCAGCATCTGCCAGCAGTCTTTCGCAAATCGTCATCCCACCTGGTCGGCGGGCGTCCTACACTACGTTTGCCGAGTCGCGGTCTCCACTCAAGAACACGTTTACCCCAGCTGTTGTCGGTTCTTCTTGAGATATGGCCAGCCCACTGCCACTTCAGCTTGCTAATCCTTCCCGGATGTATTCGTTGCGAATCCTATCCTTCAGAGAGTGTCAGGCAAGTCCGTAGCGCGGGAACGCCAGTTGCGCGGGAACCGTTGGCGGGTGTGTGCTGCTTTGCAATACGTGGATGTAGCGAGCCAGTGTTCATCTAATGGGATTCAATATCGGTCATAGGACCTCTACAACCTCATTTGTGATGGATAATGCTAACGACATAAATGGGCGTCGTTAAAATGTTGAATCATTGATTGATTTGGTCATTATATTAGGTACCTACAGTAAACGATTGTGAAACTTAGTTCTATTAGGTACCATGCTTATTCTCAAGATCTTAACTTCTGTGTTTATTGAGAAATTAAGGTTTAAGTAAAAATTTAGAGGTAGATGCGATTTTTTTCTTAAGATCAATTTTTATGGAATAGTGTTTTCGAAACATGATCAAATTTTTAATTTTTTTTTTCAAATTTTTTGTCGCTCCAAAAATACCAGTGAATAGACGTTGATTTTATCACGAGTTCATAGAAAATGGTTTACGAATTGCGGATAATTATTTTCTGGAAGTTTTAATGCTTGTAGAACTTAGAAAAATTAAAAACAACAAAGCGCTAACCCGCGTATCAACTATTTGTATAAATTGAACCGGTAAGGTAACCTACCGGAAATTATTTCGGCCTTGGTATAGGTAGGTAGATAAGTTAATAGTTAGGTTACCTTACCTGAGTTACAGTCTGTGGTTTGCTGTGGTTAATAATTTAGTAAATAAATAAAACAACGTGACATCGCCTTTTATTTAATTTATTTAGAAAATAAATTCAAAGTTCGCTCTAAACTTGTCGCTAATCGCTATTCAATATTTACGTAAACAAACATAATAAACAGCAGAAGATTGTGTTTTAGATTAACAAAAAAAAAAAAAATGCTGGACAATTCATACAGCATTATCTAGCCCCAAGGTAAGCAGAGCTTGTGTTATGGGTACTAGATAAACTGATATACATAATATAATACAATACATACATAGATATTTTTTATTATATTATATAGAAAACGACCAGAACACCCTGAACAAATGTGTGCAGATCGTACACACATTTGTCCCGAGGCGGGAATCGAACCCGCAACCTTCTGCGTCGCAGGCAGACCTTCGCCCACCGCGCCACATCGGTCTTTAATGCTGCAATTAACAAAATTACTATTATTTTTTAGATAATAACTAAGCAACTTGATTTTTTCACACGCCGCCGCTTTACTCTGTCCCGCTCATATGAACGCGAAATCCTATGCCTATCCTTTTCACAAAATAACGTCGATTAGTTCAAAATTAGTTTTCTTTTAATTTTTTACGCTTTAGTTTTCCTAAGAAAGGACAGATTCCAGTCATTTCCTAGATTCATTTATTGGTTCTGCATGTCATGATAGCTAGCATAAAATAATCAATTAAATCACACCAACTTAACTAAAATTAACTACCTACTTAACTATTTTTTTTTGGATGGGTGGATGTGATAACCATAACATGGAATAAAAAGTCCAATCTGATGACATAAGACAAGATAAACTCTGATGAGTTATTTTCTTTGGCTTAAAGAGGCTTTAAAGAGGTAGGTACAGTCAGCTGAGAAAATAAATTATGTAGGTATACTTACCTAGCTGTACCTACTGTATACTATACACTAACAAAGTTTTCAATATAACTAAACGGTACCTACTTATATGTATTTTATCTATTTCATTTAATTTCAAGACTTTATTCAGAAAATATTTTTACATAATGTTACTTAACTATTATTGCCTAAACTATTGTTACTACAACGATATTTATTCTGTTTGCCCTCTTTTGGCAAAGGCCTCCTCTAGCCCTTTCCACTTTGCAATATCTCTCGCCAACCTTATGCCACCATGCACCGATACTAGCGTAGAAATAAGAATTATGTATTGATTAGAGAACTCTGGTGTCTACATAAACCTAAATTAGGATTTAAGACGCTATAAACATGAAAATGTAACAACTTTTTAAAATAAATAAATATATATTATTATTATTATGTATTTCCTGCTATCTCTTTTAATTTCATTTCAATATTTTATCTATGCTCTTTAATAAATGACGACTATAATTAATATTATAAATTCTAAAGTAACTCTGTCTGTCTGTTTTCTTTTCACGAGTGCGCCTTATGCAAAAATCAAGCAAACTGTGTATTTCTAAACCCTAACATCTATGGTAACGAACTTAAATATTCTAATTAAAAAAGTACGATAGGTAGGGGAAAAACCGATAGAAGTCGAGTAATCGAATAGAATTTTGAAAAATAAACTGTTATACAAAAATCGCTTTAAAAAAACTGTTTTAATTGAATTGAAATGCTCTAACTAAAGTATCAGCGACAACACCATATTATTTTTTACGATTACATAGCCAGACTACTGTTTTATTTAAGTAATCGTGTAGTTTTTCTATTTAATGCTTAAATTTTGAATCATTAATAGAAAAAAAGCAAAAACTTGATTTTTGCACATTGCTTTACTCTGTCCCGACTCCCGCTCCAATGAACGCGAAATCCTATGCCTATCCTTTTCACAATTTTTTGCATTAGGCCCGCCCTTAATAAATTTTGCAGGTAGGTAAATAGTATCCAATCAATCAATCAAAATAATTTATTTGCGATATCCCAGGGACAGTTATAGGTTTTTTTGTCTCACATGATTGTAAATGAAGATGTGGCCGACGATGTATCACGAAAGTCTAGAAGATACCTATTCACTCTTGTCTTGAAGAGATCCTGGTTGTATTTGAAGGGAAAAACAGCAGCAACCCTAGCGGTATGTCCACCATGTAGGGGTGGTAGAAAGTACCTATATCTATGCAAATAAAAGATGACTAGGTACTTCCTTTTTCCCATGAGAAAAAAAACAGAGGGAGGCCTGCGTCCAGCAGTGGACCAATAAAGGCTGTTGAGTGAATGAGTGTGAGGTACTTCCTACGAATCAGTGCGTCGACTTTTATTTGAAAAATTTCGAGTTTACTAAATGTAAAAACTTGCGAGCGTGTTATGTCGCCGTCACCGCCGGATCGTAGATTCAGCCAGTTTGAAGAATGGCTTGGCAGACAGATTGCAAAACAACGAAATTCAAATTATTACCTATACCGACCGACTGTTGAACGTTCATCGTTCAACAGTTACCAACCGTTACCAATAACGTTAACAAACGTTACGTTAACCAAACGTTAAATAGTCTCGTAAATCTTGTCAAGTGAAATTAATAAGGTTTTCCAAAAAATATCAGCGTTTGTTTTGCCGTCGGCCTAGCCAAACTACAGACTAGCTACAAATGGGCTGATTTATTGATCCGGCGGCGGCGGCGGCGGTGCGATATGTACTTAATGTACATATCTGAGCAGCTGTATTGTACCTTACAAGTTACAAACAACCAAATTTACGCTTAAAAAATTATTAGAGTGGTGTTCTTAGTCCCACCCCACATACCTACCTACCTACATAGATAATATCGATCGGATAAGTAGGCACTGTGAGTTTTGACTTATTCATGGTATAGGTACGTACTTAGAGCATTGATAACGGGAGTTGGCAAGCGCTACTTTTAGTACTATAATATTTCTGCCGTTTTTCGCGGGAGGCGAGGTAATACGGTACAGCACACATTTACATAACATGCATACTAATGCAGAAAAATTAAGTGTCCTTACAAACGCACACGCAAGTAAAAGCTGTGACACAAAAACAAAACAAGCACACAATTATACAATGACTGTTGTTACACCATTATTGAGTTACACACTAACACGCACTACGCCTTCTACAAAGAAATCAATACTCACCTACCAAGACGCTTGAAACTGTCGCAACTATCTAAATTATACAATAATTATTACAAAAACAATTGAAAAAATATCACTTACTTGTGATAGGAAATACCGTGTTCCCTTAAGTTTTATGTCTCTGATCGCCTTTTACCTCAAAATACCGCACAATTCACCGTTTTCACTAAGCACTACTTCGCGACACAAAACGACAGCTAATGGCCGCGCGGTAACGAGTGAAGTAGTTTTGTATAACGCGCATGATCAAGAGCGCCTTATGGCCGGCGGCAGAGGGGTACGCCGTGCGATGACATCTCCAGTTATAAATTCTCTAAGGGTACGTAAGTAAAGTAGGTAGGTACCACCTCTACTTAGATGAATTGATTCATTTGAAAAAACTTAAAACTGACTTCGATTCGAAACCCTTAGTTTTGAACTGTTATAAGTTTTGCAGGATAAATACTAATTCTCTGGGAATAACTTTTTTTACGGGACCTCCGCGGGATCATCTTCTATACAACTGCAAAAGAATCATTTAATCGGTCCATATTGACGACCTCAGTGGCGCAGCGGGCGAGAGTCTGCCTGCGACGCAAGAGGTTGCGGGTTCGATCCCCGCCTCGGAACAAATTTGTGTACGATCTGCAGAAATTTGTTCCGTTGGACTGGGTGTTTTCTATGTATAATAAAAAATATCTATCTATGTAATGTATAATATTACGTATATCAGTTATCTAGTACCCATAACACAAGCTCTGCTTACCTTGGGGCTAGATAATGCTGTGTGAATTGTCCAGCATTATTTATTTATTTATTTAATATTATATCGGAGAAAGCAGATTTTTCCATTCTTGTAAACCTAAATATAGTTCGAATTTAAACAATAATTAATCAAGGTTGTTGTTTTACAATTGATTTTCACATCTGTAAATAGTTTTAATAACGAGGTTAATTTATAACGCCAAAGCAATAAGGTTTAAAGCACATAATTATTTTCAGTGCTTTGTATTGCAAATCATAAGTGGTTGTTGGACTTGCGCACCAGGTGGCGCGCGGTTCAACCAACAGTTATTAATGTTTAAACTAATTTGTAAGCCGAATCAATGGATTAGGAATAATTTCATAAATTACGTTAAGATTTATTACATCAAAATTGTTTTGAAAATGTTATTTTGCGCGACACGTGGTTTTCGAAAAAAGGCGGCGCGCGGTGGACGCGCGCGCCATCACTTTATCGCGAGACTCGGTCGAGGAAGAATGTGCCTGGTGCCACAAAGACTTCGTTTTGTGAGTACCTACTTTGTAATGTTTAACCTAGATATAGTGGTTTGATTTAAAATAGAAATTATAGACTGTAAAATAAAATTGTGCGTGAAATAAATGTTCCCTTGTTTGAAATGAGTGATCCTAGTGAGAGTGGTGACGTTGACCTTACTGGCACCAGCTCTGATGGTGGTAGTTCGGCTACCACCATCAGAGCTACTATTTCAAAAAATCCCATTTGGCAGGGTTCTATGGTAAGAACCGACAACCGCTGGGGTAAACGTGTTCTTGAGTGGAGACCGCGAATCGGCAAACGTAGTGTAGGACGCCCTCCGACCAGGTGGGATGACGATTTGCGAAAGACTGCTGCAACAACTATACAATACAATTAAATATGACACACTTATAAAATAGATACATGTATAAAGTTGTTATAAAAATGTCCTAACTCAGCATAATAAATAAATAAATAAATAATGCTGGACAATTCACACCGCATTATCTAGCCCCAAGGTAAGCAGAGCTTGTGTTATGGGTACTAGATAACTGATATACGTAATATTATACATTACATAGATAGATATTTTTTATTATACATAGAAAACACCCAGACCATCGGAACAAATCAAAGCAAGCATATCGTACACAAATTTGTTCCGAGGCGGGGATCGAACCCGCAACCTCTTGCGTCGCAGGCAGACTCTCGCCCGCTGCGCCACTGATCGTCGATAATGCTGGCTAAGCTCCCGTAAGAGACCTAGCCAGCGCTGGTCTTCCGTTAGAACCTGTACAGATGACATTAGGGGAGGCCTATGTCCAGCAGTGGATAAATATAGGCTGATGATGATGAAGTTGACAAACATAATTACAACTTCAGTGCTTTCGCACATAGCACGAATACGAATGGGAAAATGAAACTTATTTATCGTCTATTAAGGCTACACTTTGTTCGGTACAATCATTCTAAGCCTTTTTCGTAGAATTTCGAAAATTTTCGTCGAGGGTTCTCGATTACGTTTATCGAATGTTTTTGTATAAACTCAGACTAAGGCTTTTGAAGTCTGTAAAAACCAGACGTTATTATGATTCGTATCTATAGATAAGTACCGAAAAAACACGGAACGCAGAATTACCAAGGTCATATTGTATGTTAAAAAGATAGAAGATATGTAGCACTCAATTTGTACTCATAGTTATATACTATTAGATCAATACTAACCAAATTTAAATGTTTTTGTCATATTTTATCACTATCACACTAATGTTTCGATGTTTCGATGTCTAAACTTCCAAAGGCGTGAAGTAAAAAAGCATTTGACGACCTCTGTGGCGCGGTGGGCGAAGGTCTGCCTGCAACGCAGAAGGTTGCGGGTTTGATTCACGCCTCGGGACAAATGTGTGTACGATCTGCAGACATTTGTTCAGGGTGTTCTGGTCGTTTTCTATGTATAATAAAAATTATCTGTCTATGTAATGTACTGTATTATGTATATCGGTTATCTAGTACCCATAACACAAGCTCTGCTTAGCTTGGGGCTAGATAATGCTGTGTGAATTGTCCAGCATTATTTATGGATTTGACATTTCTTCAATTTTTAACGGAGAGGTGCTCAGCCACTTTAGTTCAGTGGCAGAGTTTTTTCGAACATTTCTTTTTACATTATGATTAACAACCTACGCATCATTGCCCATAAATAATATACCTACCTACCTAGATAAGGTTTGTTTACATATTTTTCAGTAAAGTATACCTAGTTGAGACTCGAATATGCAATTTACTTCTATTATTTTAGGGAAGGCTACTAGATGTTGCCTGCATATTTATGCAAATCAATAAGCACTAAAACAATAGCCTTCCCAATACCTTCTATTTAGATTATTTAGCAAGAAATACTTAGAAACAATCTTATTTATTACGCACGAGGTATATATCAAAAAATAAATAAGGCTGGACAATCCACACAGCATCATCTAGCCTCAAGCTATGCAGAGCTTGTGTTATATTATGGGTAATAAACGACTGATAAACATAATGTTACACATTACATTACATAGATAGATATTTTACTATACATAGAAAATACCCAGAACAACCGGAACAAATATTGGCAGATCGTTCAAACATTTGTTGTGTCCCAGGGTGGGAATCAAACCCGCACCCTCGTGCGTCGCAGGCGGACCATCGCCCACCGTGCCACAGAGGTATCATCTAGTAATAGCAAAATAAGAAAACCTACTAGATGTCGCTGAAAAAATTGTTTAATGATTTGAACTTTGTGAAACCATACATGATAGTTAAGTTTTTGCTTATGTACTCTATGGACACTATTAGTTCTGATTTTGACCACGTAAGCACATTCGGCGCTTTATTCACCTAATCTAATCAACAGCACAACGAACCTTGGTAGGTTAGTTTTTGATAATGATACAGCTAGCTTGATAGCGCGATATAATAAGATAGGCATTGCTAAAACAGCGTCCGTGGCGCACTCTGGCGATAAGATAGGAAAGATAAAGGTGGGTACAGTCGGCAACAAACAAAATGAGAATGTATTTTTTCAAAAAAAGTTCGGCCAGACTGGAATGAAGGCGCTTTGGCGTCGTCGTCGCGTCGGCCTGTCAAAGTGAATGACATAGACTGCATAGTTCGCGCGGTTCGACATGACATCCTCTTCGCGTCATCTATCGACTTCTAAGGTGAATACTGGTTGTTTCGTTTGTGGAAAATGCCTCATAAAAGTTTATGAGGCATTTTCCACAAACGAAACAACCTTTTTTTTACTCCTATTTATTGTACTGGGTTATAGGTATAACCCAGTACAATAAATAGGAGTAAAATAACGTTGAAAGTTATTTTTCTCCTATTTATTGTATAATGTGGGTAATTCCTATTTTATGTTCCAAAGTACAATACAAGATTTGATGTAGTAAGCAAGTACCTAAACTGCCTTATGTCAACAAAAAGAGGAGGAGGTTCTATGTTCCTGGTGTTTAATTTATCTATGTTTCCTGTAAGGCCCTACACACACACGCGACCAAAAAGGGTAAAGATCTAGGAGGCAAGTTTTTCTTGTTAGGTACGTGGTATAGAAAGGGGTTTCATAAATCTTTTTACTTGCTTAAATCGGGAAAAATTACGATGGGCAATATGAGCCCAATAAATGGCTCTCTTCAATAAAAATTGAAGTACAGGTACCTACTTAAATTTGAGACATTCTTGAGAGGTTTATATTGCAACATTGATAAACACATGTATAGCCTTTTTAATAAATAAATAAACATTCATTCATTGATACATACAACACACGCAACCTACTTCCCTTTCCTATTCTGTCGTTGATCTTGCACCAAGATTTTTATTGTTGACTGTACCTACCAAAAAAACACAAAATTATAAAGTACCTACATAGTTTTTTCTTTTCATAACATAAGACTCGCAAACAATGTCATTAATAATCACAGCCACTTATTTATTATGCAAAAAACGTAATCAAATAATTATGTAATTTGTCTTGGAATTAGGAAGCAAGAAGGTACTTAGGTACCTGCAAAATATTGGCACATACAAAAAAAGTGATATTAAGTTTTGTCATCTAGCTGCTATCAACGCCATCTATTGCAGAAGGCGTTGATAGTTCAATATTCATTAGGTTGGCACAACTGAAGAGATTTTTATTATTAAAATAAAAAATGTTTGGCTTGTTTTAAATTTTTTTTTTTCTATTCTTTATTCTATTCCGACTTCAAATTCCTGAATTATGAAAATGAGTGTAAAAGTAGATAAAAGCCCGGAACACTTCCATAGCGCGATCTAATTTTCCAAGTGGCGACATCTAGTTGAAATTCTTGTGTTGAATTGATGTGGTGAGTGATGGATGGCACATGGATGGATGAAACGGAAAATGAATGGCGGCCTACTTTGAAACAGGAAATAGGTATGAAGTTTCGGTTGATGGAGCGCTCGCACAGAACGAACAATCATACAGTGGTTTTACATTATACAAGCGTGACTCGCTTTAGCTATCTTTCTGGATCTAGTGTAGAAAGAGATGCCCTCTAGAGATGCTCTCGTTTGATCATTATTTTAGTTTTAAGTCTTAACTTAGTTTGGTAGCTAAGGAACATCTCGAAAAGCATATACTATAGTACCTATTGTTGTTGTATTTAATGGTAAGAGCGGGGTCTCCCAACACAAGCAAACTTTGCTTAAAGGATATCTCCAGAACCTGTATGTATAGTTTCTTAAGTAATTGCAATAAACATTTATTTTATTTTATTTAAATATTAAATTATAATAATATTTCTCATTATTTACCTACTCTTATAATTTGTATTTTGGGTGCATTTGGGAAAAATTTTGATTTTTGGCACAAAATCTCCTATTTTCCCAAATGCTCCAAAAATACCAGAGAAACGAAGTTGGTTTAAAAAAACCAAAGGAACGTAGGATCCTAGGATCTTTGAAAAAAACACATTGGGCAGTTTGTGGTTCCTATCACAAGACGGTACCCCGAGCCAAACTAGCGCCACCGCCTATTTTATGTTATTATTTCGTTGTACAAAGATAAGTTCAATATTTTTAATGGGTCACTATAATGCACGACAATTTATTGTACGGCCGAATAATGTACACCCTGATAATCCGTGTCCAAACCTATTAAAATTAGAAGCCATGACACCTTTACAGTAAGAAGCCTGACACGGATTATCAGGGTGTACATTATTCGGCCGTACAATAAATTGTCGTGCGTTATAGTGACCCTTTTTAATGGGCATTGTGTGATACCTATTATGAAAGCTTTTTTAATGCCCCTATTAAAGTTTTACTTTGTATAGCTTAGGAGGAGATACGATGTTACACTTTGTGGCCACCAAACTCAATTATTGCATCTCCTCCTAAACTATACAAAATAAAACTATGACAGAGGCATTAAAAAAAAAAGCTTATAATAGGTATCGCAAATTGCCCATTGAACATTTTGAAATTATCTTTGTTCAACGAAATAATAACATAATAAGGGTGGTGGCGGTAGTTTGGTTCGGGGTACCGTCTTAAATGATCTATAATCTATAATAGTTTTATATTGCAAAGACGCGAAAACAGATATTTGGTGCCTGCATTGCCCAGCTGTATGGCAATGCTAATGCGTTGATACTATACCAGCCAGTTCTCGATTCAGCTCGCACGTCGTCGCTACAACCAGACGGGCAGTCTAATAAGAAATTTATTCCCACTGCAGGTACTAAGCAAGGATGCTGGAGGACGTGCTGCCGACGATGAGGAGCCTCAGTCCGGATCCTGAGGACATGGTTGCTGTTGGGAAGAAGTACAACAACATGCAGGTATGTACAGATCGACCACTTTAATAAGTCACATCGGCAAAATTCGTCTGCACAGAAGAGAACATTTCAACCAGATTGAATACGAATGCCAACGCCGTTGAAATAATAGACTTTAATACGTTGCGTTAAGCTTTTAAGTCAACAAAAACAGAGGCTCATGCTATCTCGCTCACAAAAACAGAGGCTCAAGCTATCTTGCTCATATGATATGTATACGGGAAGACAAAAAAGGATCAACATGTTTTCATACATGTATCCCATTCAAAATACGACTCGCGAATGTCGAGATCGCGACGACATCTTGCGCGTAGCCATCACCCAATAGCATCGAGCATATGCCCAATAGCAATGACACATGTCATGTTTCGCGCGCAAAGGCAGAACGTTATAATTGGCTAGGATTTTTTCGCGCCTATCAAAATTAAAACATACATCAGTGTAACTTATTATAATGTGGTACTACGTACCTAAATTATTATTTTTTGGCAAAATGCGTGCAAGGTCTGTTAGCAAAACTCACGGGGAAAATTCGAAAACAGAATTTATTTAGTTTTTTCACAAAAAACCATTCGTCGTCATCTGTGGTCGTCATTGATCAAAAAATCACCTATAGGGTACCTAGAGAAGGTACCTACTTCCCATAGACCTAGAATCTAGATATTTGGCAAGAAATAAATGTTTTATAATTCTTTAATTATACGGAATCCTCGTTGTGCGAGTCCGACTCGCATGTGACGTTATATTTCTAGTTTACGCAGAGATGCTAAGTTGCTCTTGGTGGCCACTTATGTCTGTTTTCGCATCTCTTACTATACAAAATAAAAACTAATAATTACAGATTAAAAAAGAGAAAAAGCTTAGGATAAAAAGCATACTATTATTATATTTATGTATGTAGATATAAACATATAAATTATAGACATTATTAGTGTGTATTGTTTGTATATTACGTAAAATCGACTGCAGTCAAATTTTATTGCAGTCTTAGAATAACTAGACACTAAGATTGCAGTAGGTACCCCGACTCTCACTAGCGCCACCACCTATTTTATTATAATATTATACGTTGTACAAAGGAACTTTAAAGATTAAAGATGTTTATTTGCACGAATAATAAGTAACAGTGCTGTCTTTATAACATTATGGGTAGGTAGTTTGAATATAAGGAATCTCAAACTGCCCAATGGTTTTGTGAGAGTCGGGGTAATGCCATAATATTTGACTGCACGATTGCATTTATGTATTTAATAAACAATATATTCTAATATTGGTAGTGATTCTGTTGGCACAAAACCTAAACTAAACTAGTGTAAAAATGTTAAAAGAGACGTCAACAATTTTAGGCTAGTTTAGTTTAGGTTTTATGCCAACAGAATCGCTACCATTGTACCTCTATAATTTATATGTATGCATACCTATTAGACATATACATATTATATTATTATTAGAGACCTATGTCTTTAATGACATCTCTATTATATCTTATATGGTTTAATTCAATCACGCGGTAGTACGTACCTACTATCTGTCTAAATAGTTCTCATATTTTATATGGACAAACTACCCGGCATTTTAGTAGGATGTCTGTTTATTAATTCTTGTGTATCCACTCCAAACTCGACAGCTTATTTATTATCTAAAAGATTCTATTAGAACAAGATTCTACTTCAATATTAATTACAAATGCGTACAGCGCCAATTATCTATGCACGTGCCCAAAATAGGAACTAATGATGTTCCTAACATAATTTGGTATAAGGGTTTATGTTAGACCGCCTAAATTCCATCTGTGGCCTAACTAATACATAGGTAACCTTTGAAGTTTGCTTGTACTTGTTATATCCAATGAGAGTTCTTTTGTTTGCCGAATAGATAAAACGGAAAACCATTCAACTTGAATAGCTCATATCTAAAATTAAACATGTGACGTCGTGGATCAATACAAAAATATTGCGCAATTGGTAGACTATCGCAGAAGTACCTAGCTAGTTGCTTGCTTACTATGTAGGTACTTATTACATGAGTCTTAATTTTGCTGTTCCAAACAATCATTTTCCTCTAGATCGGTCATAATTACATAGTCAAGTCAAGTATATAATTTATTCCAAGAAAACTTGATGTGTGAACGACCAACTTTTTATATTTTCCGCAGCAATGGACTAGAAGCGACATCTATTAGTAATGGTAGCTTCGGATTCTTTTGGTTTATAGTTCTGCTACTCAACGATAGATGGCTATGGCAAGATTTTAAATTATTACGTCTCCAAAGAATGAGTAACTCAATTTTTTATTATAATTATATTATTTCATGTAAATTGATTTTCGCAATGACTGCAAAGTAATTAAAATAGAACTAAAAACATAATTAAATACAAGCTACGCCGCGCCGTTGTCGTCGCGGACGCGCCGCCGTCGCCGGTTTTCACGCCCCTTCTCATTCTCTTATATCGCGCTGTCTCGTTCGTTTTGCCTCGATGACGTGTGCTTATCATCAACCGTGCACGCCAGCGAAACGAACACATCCTCTTTGAAACGAACTACGAACGATCGGAAGTCAGTTACGAATGGTTACGCTGTCAAACGATCCTGTTATATGCTGATTTTTATTGAAAATAATTACTAAACAATCGTTTTCAAGTTCTGAAATTAATCGGAATATACCGCGGCATCGCCAGAAAGACTTATACAAGGATTTCAGTGTGTTTATTGAGTGTTATCAGTGCATCTTGTGGAACGTCGAAAACAGTGAATTTACAGTTTTTTAGTGCTTTTTACCTGTTTCTGTGTGCATTGTTTCACTGAAGGTAACGACGCGGAACAACAGTTTATACTGCAGCAGTCTTACAGAAAAAAAACATAATATAATAACCTCTTTCGTTCTTGTAGTCATAATTTTAGAAGTTGGAAAAATACCATGCCTGCCCTCATTCTTGCCAAAAAAAACATAGGCCCTGCAACAACTCGTCATTGATGTACTCGAACTGTCTTCTTTTAGGTTTAATCTCACCAAAAAACAAGATATTTGAGCATAATCATAATTCAAATAGTACTCAGCTAGGTATTTTTCTCTTATCACCAACTCTTATCAGATTCCTATGAGTTCAGCTATTGAATGTTACTCATTACACTACCTACCATAAGTTTATTCCATCATTTAAATAGGAATCTTTTTAGATTACCAATCTATAATAGGTAATATAAATTCGAAAGTAACTCTGTCTATCTATCGGTTCCCTTTTTTACTCCTAAATGACTGAATAGATCTTAATGAAATATGACAGTGAGGTAAATGGCAACTCGGGGACGGATATAGGCAGATTTGAAGCAGCAGGCAACAGCTAGTTTTAAATATTTTTAAAACATGTTCTTCTTTTGAGGAGGTCAATGACCTAAGACTTTAATATGCAACCCAAATAATCCATCTTAAATATTGTTACAGTGCTTTAGTAGCAGAATGATTAGGTACATAAAGTAACTGCCCATTTTTTTGCAATTTAACTGGTGATGATTAATACTAGTTTCAGTTTGACTGTCTGTTAACTTGTTTTCTTGGTTAAATAATATAATAAACATATCTGTCCTATGTCATTCTCCAGGATTAAATAAATATAATAAATAAAATGACTTCTGGGTCTTTTTAATTATTTTTTTTCCATTTAATATGAGTCATATAATACAAAAATTCTTTAATGTTCACCAGAAAAAATCATTGCATTGCGACATACATAACATAGAGACATAAGATAAGTACAATGGGCGGCATTATCGCCTAGAAGCAATCTCTTAAAAAAAAACTCTTCTGGGTCAAATTCATGTTGAATGTTTTTTCCTGACTGAAATTTAGTCTCAAATTTCGTGAGTTAGATTTCTGAAATAAATTTTATATGGAGGATCTTTACTGATTAATTAAATATTGGTAACCAAAATTCAAAGCTAAAATAATTAAATTCAAATTAAATATATAAAAAAATTGAAGGCCATAAGTATAACATGTAGGTAACAATTTTTGTTTCATGTGTATGCTGTCAATTAGAATGGACTACAAACTTGTTATAAACAGTACCTACCTACCACAAACTAATTATATTATTTCAATAACACCAGTTTCAAACTTGCTAAGCAATTATTTTTAATGCTAAAATTAATCTTAGGATTTCCTTATTTTACAGAATTGAGCTTGGGGCCATGTTAGGGATTTATTTTATTTTTTGCTTTCAATCACAGCTAGCTTAAACCTAAGCAGAGCTTGTGTTTTGTGTAGAGTACACACAAATCTTCATGAATTCTGTGAACATCTTCATCTTTTATATAGCCTTGAATGCAGAATTGCGCAGTATTGGGCTCACGGCGGCGGCGCCCTTTTATAAGCTAGTGCGCGCAGCCACTACGTGCGTACTCACGAGAATTTATAAAGATTAACTCGTCTATACCACAATGCTTGAAAACGAAAGTTTTCAATCAGTGCGTCCTACCCGTCATGACCTACGGAGCTGAGACGCTCACGGTAGGGCTGGTCCACCAGTTTAAAGTCGCCCAGCGAGCTATGGAGAGAGCTATGCTCGGAGTTTCTCTGAAGGATAGGATTCGCAACGAATACATCCGACAGAGAACCAAGGTTATCGACATAGCTCAAAGGATTAGCAAGCTGAAGTGGCAGTGGGCTGGCCATATCTCGTGAAGAACCGACAACCGCTCGGGTAAACGTGTTCTTGAGTGGAGAACGCGACTCGGCAAACGTAGTGTAGGACGCCCTCCGACCAGGTGGGATGACGATTTGCGAAAGACTGCTGGCAGATGCTGGATGCGGCAAGCTGAAGACAGGGCGCTATGGCGCTCATTAGGGGAGGCCTATGTCCAGCAGTGGACTTATGTAGGCTTATGATGATGATGAACTCGTCCTATAACTAGATCGCTGATATGGGTCACCGTACTTAACGACAATTTATTGTACGGCCGATTAATGTACACCTTGATAATCCGTGTCATGGCTTCCAATTCCAAAAGGTTTTGACACGGATTACATTATTGAGTACATTATTCCGTCTATACTTCTTCAATCACTTCTTGTCCATCCTAAGGTTACCTGGAAGAGATCGCTCTTAGCGATAAGGCCGCCCATTGTACATTATCTGTAATTGTTTTTGTTTTCTGTACCTATATATGTTTTTTTTGTAATTATTTGGTGTGCAATATAAAGTATATTTGTATTGTATTGTATTATTCGGCCGTACAAAATATTGTCGTGCATTATAGTGACCTATAATTTTGTCGTGCATTAAAATTACCCGCTCATATACAGACACCCACGGGAAGAGTTGGGTTGGTGCAAATTTTAAGCCTGACCACACGGCATGGCAGAACTACCAATATTAAATACCTAGTATTATGGATATTATAGTGGTTTAGGCACATTGGCTTTCTTACAATGTTTCTTAAAGTACATTTAATAGGTTACAGAGAGTTGGTATTTATAGCCAGTTGGCAACTAGTTCAGTAGAAAGTCTGAAATAACTCTTAATGCACTGCTTAACCTAGATAGATTCTGTAAATTAAAATTTGAATTAAATTAAATTGCATTAGAATTTTTATGCTAGTTTAAAATTTTACTTTACAGTGACATTTTCATGGTCAATGCGTAATAGAAAAAGAATTTAACGTTATAGAAAAGTAGACCCCTCGGCGGCGTCCAGAATCACCCCCCTTTTGATTAGTACCTACTTTCACATATTCTTATTACTTGGCATCTTGTATATCTAATCAGCCCCCTAGCAAGGAAAATTGTGGCTCTAGGAACAGAGAATAAATAATATATAATAATACTAGCAGCGTCTCGCGGTTTCACCCGCGTAGTTCCCGTTCCCATGGGAATTCCTGGATAAAATATAGCCTATGTGCTATTTCAGACTATAACCTATCTTTGTGCCAAATTTCATCCAGATCAGTTCAGCCGTTCTGGCGTGATTGAGCAACAAACATCTATCTATCCATGTAAACTTTCTTCATACATTTTGCGCACAGCGAAACCATTTTGCGTAAATTTAGCGAGCTTGAAAAAATTAAAAATCAGATGTAGATATATCTAGTAGGTAAGTACCTAACCTTGCTAAAATATCCAAATAAAAGTAAAATCTTCGTAACCTAGGTAGGTACATAATTTTAAACCTACTAATTAAAATCTTCTTCCTTTCGACCTTTTCCGTTTACCTTTCCCGCCGAACGTAAACACCACGCCACGCCTCGTATTCGATATTTTTTGAAAATAGAACGTCCTTGCCAATGAGTTCGGTCAAATGAGGTCGTTGTTCTCTGTTTGATTTGATGTAACTGCTAAAAATGCTAATAGGTATGATTTTCGAGAGAACTTTAGTTAGAGAATTATTCTTTTTTTATTGTTATTAGGTATAGGTGCATTCAATTTAAATTCAACTGTCAATGCTGTATTAAACCAAATATGTAGAGGTAATGAAATTGGCCGAAAATAAACTTTTTGAAGGATTTAAAAAGATTTACTTAGTAGGTATTTAGCACCGAGGAAAATAATATTTTTTTTGTTATCAATAATTTGCGTATGCGTAGTAACTACGCAGAATTATATTATCTCGATATAACTGTAATACGGTGCGTAACTACAACCTGGGTCTCATCAAGACCATAGTGAATAGGTATCTTCTAGCTAGACCTTCGTGGTACATCATCGGCCACATCTTCACTTTCCATCACGTGAGATTGTAGAGATCGATTTAAAAAAAAAAGTTAAAAGTATTGCAAATGATACCAAAAATACCAAATAAACTAAAACACGTGAAAAAGGTAATTTTGTTCATTATTTGTTGATCTAATTTTATCAGTGTTTTGTTGGCTTCCTTACTAGGCTGGGCTGGAAGTCTTTTATATTTTTTTTCATTGTGAATTATCAATGAAATAAATGAAAATAAATTAATACGAACAATTTGTTTGTTGATGTTATTTAGTTTGTAGGTATTTTGATGCAAAATAATTGCGACATCCAAATCGTGCAATTGATACAAAAACAAAGCGTAAACAAAGAACAAAGAAAATGAGGTTTATGACAACAGCCGAGCATTGCATATTGCAAATTAGGTAGGGAAGTATAAATGACCCACTATGCGCCTGCTACGGCAGTTTTTACTTTTTTGTTTTGTTTTTTGACGACCTCTGTGGGCCTTGTTCGCTTTATGACAGATTCTCTTTATGGCAGATTAGCATTAGGCCAGATTAGCCTTAGGACAGATTCGCTCTAGGGCAGAAGTACAGTGAAGCAAATAATGTAAACAAATAATTTAGGTTATTTAATAACACAACAAAATTTAACATAAGACTTAGACGACAATATTAAGATCTTAAGTTAATACAGTTCACCCTGCACAATCGTTCTATGCATTCTAGCACTGAAATTTCGTTTTTCAGAGCACTAGTGATTATCATGTCAATTTTGATATCTTTCTCCTTTAACTTTAAACTACACCTTTTACCTTTGCAACAAGTTTCTATCCTTCTTAAATTTCTGTCTTGATATTTGGCTTCTTTTTTGAGCAACTGTATGAACCGATACAACGGTGCGCGGTAGGCGGAGATCTGCCTGCGACGCAGGAGGTTGCGGGTTCGATTCCCGCCTCGGGACAAAAGTGTGTTGTGTACGATCTGCAGACATTAGTTCAGGGTGTTCTTTGCCCACCGCGCCACAGAGGTCGTCTATTGCGGGCAGCGTCGTGTAGCGTCTCGGTTAGAGCTGTGCTCAAAGTGGGCTGAAGCACCCTGGCCTGTCCAGATGCCAAGTTTTATCATATCATAATCTCCTTCAGTATTAAATTATTTTAATACGTTAAGGAAGCGTGGAGGTTAACGCACAGTGCTATTCTTAAGCATGCGCAAATCCCTTGTCATGGATATGGGAAGCAAGGTTGGAATTTTACACGAATCAAATCAAAAAATCTTTATTTCCATAAATACAAAAATGTACACTTAGTAAAGGTAAAATTCCTAAAATAAAACATTGACACGGAAATAAAGTGATATTTTTGATTTCGGTTGCTTCGGTATTTAGACTAAAGTAGAAGCGATGAAGAAACCTTTAGCCTGTTAATTGTTTTTTCGAGTTGGAGCAAAACCCGTCCCAAGCTTTTTTATCTTCTAGATAATCTGATATTTTGAAGTAAGCCTTTTTGCACAGAAAGTTTTTGACAATTTGTTTGAATTTATTTATAGATAGATTTTGCAACTCACTAGGAGTTTTGTTGTAGAACCGTATATATTGCCCTTTAAAAGTTACACTAATTTTGTGAAGCCTGGTTGTGGGCAAAATGGAAAATTTGTGAGAGAAATAGTACAAGCGAACTAAGTATAATTTGATTGTTAAAAAAAACCGTTTAAACCGATCACGAATCTCTTATTTTTTTAAATAATGTAATGATGAAAATATAGAGAAACATTTCCGCGCAAAACCTCTAATCTGGCTGAGAATACTAATAATAAAATTGTTTTAAAAACCGAGAAACCCACTGTAAAAGCTTAATACCGTAAATAGTAAAAAAACCTCTTAGTTTAGCAAAAAGATGTGTATTCTATTTCAGACTTCAGTTGACAACAAAAAACATTGACATGTAATAAAAAAAAACAAATTTCCTGTGGCCAGCGGTCCTCCAAAGAGGCCGTCGTCTTCCTTCACCCACTTCTATTTCCTTAGTATCGACTTTTTCGCAAAATGGCCTCTTCACAGGCCATTTTGCGAAAAAGATAGGCTAGTATTTCGCGTTCATTGGAGCGGGAACGCGTGTGCAAAAATCAAGATTTCTTCTAATTAAAAGAGTACGGCTCAAGTAATCAAATATTTATTTTGGCGAATATGTTACCCTGCCTTTGCTTTATTTTTCAATATAAAAATCAAGTCGGTAAATCTCAATGATAATTGAGATATTTTAGATATTTTTTTTCATCAAACTTATACATATACAACTAATCAAAAAACTATCTTTGCGCTTTTGTACAGAATGAAAAGGAATATTAGACTCCTATCTAAGAATAAAGATTTCATATTACAGCAGTAGGATCTCAAATATAACGAAAATGTTGATTTCTTCGAAAGAAAAGCCTTAGCAAATATGTCCCATGGGGCTTAACCCCTATGCATTTATAGGGATTGTCAATAGATGGTGGAACAGCGATGCACAATTTACCATAATACTTCTTAGGCTCTAAGCCCAGATCTAAAATGCTTTGTGCATCACCATATCAGTCTATGAACCTTGTAACAGTAAGCAATAAGGACGACATGTGTATGCGGACTCCTTTTAAGGAGTTTGTAATGTTGTAAGTGGTCAGGCCACCTAAGGTGGAGTGTGCATGGGTGTAAATCTCTGCTCGGTCGTATTATTGGAACTAAGTTCCTTATCGCGCGTTGTGAAAGGGGGCTGGATGGAGAAAATTCTCACGAAAAGTTGTGACGACACTGTTTGCTATACTAAGCTATTGTAAGCCGTGCGGCGTGCGCATGTTTCTGGTACCTCCTTTTCTTTTAATGAATGTAACATCTTCTTCGCAATTCATTTTCTGTCGTTATAATAAAAAATACGAAATTACATAGACGAAATACGATATATAGAAAACAGAAAACTAATGTACCTACGATTCACCATGACGTGATAGACATTGTCTGTCAGTACGAAAAAAAGGAAAAAATAATGTAAAAAGTTTGTTTAAGTAGGTAGGTAATGTAAAGTTTGTATACCCAAAATACAGGTGGACCACGGAAAGAAAAAAATGCCCCTGGTACAGCCAGGTGAACTAAGGTGGACCATGGAAAGTTTTTTTTCCCGTGGAACACCCAGTTATCTTGAGGTGGACCACGGGAAGAAAAAAATGCCCCTGGTACAGCCAGGTGTACTATGTAGGTGGACCACGGGCAGGGACCGTTTCTCTGTCTGTCTCTCTCTTATAGAAAGGAACTTCGTTCCATCCGGATGTCCCTTGACACCTCTCAACTTTTTTCTTTGATATATTTTATTTGAAGGAAAACTAGAGGCTTTCAATTATTAGATTAAGTACGCTTCACGAAAGAAGTCCCGCGGCAATTAGGTCTCAAATTTTTTTCTTCGTTATTTTTACTTAATTTAGCTTTTTGATTTATAGTGCGTTATTCGCACTGGGCAAATTTTCCCATAAATTTTAGATTTCGGCAGGATTTCACTAAATTGATACAAACGCTAATCGATTCGCAAGCTGAAGTGGCAGTCGGCGGGTCATATTTCGAGAAGAACCGACAACCGCTGGGGTAAACGTGTTCTTGAGTAGAGACCGCGACTCGGCAAACGTAGTATAGGACGCCCTCTGACCAGGTGGTCTGACGATTTGCGAAAGACTGCTGGCAGATGCTGGATGCGGCAAGCTGAAGACAGGGCGCTATGGCGCTCATTAGGAGACCTATGTCCAGTTGTGGACTAATATAGGTTGATAATGATGATGATACAAACGCACTGCCAAGTGCCAACAGCACTGCGTATTGTAGAAAAAGCAATCAAATGCCAGCTCTAATTATTTTTTACCCTTGTCAATGCTTGAAACCTCTTGCATATTTCATAAAAAGCAACCGATTCTGCCAGCAGTATTTTTGTTCAATTTCAAAGAACAAAGGACTTAGTTTCCCGCCGTTGGAGACTGACATAACCTAATTGGCAATATAAACCATACCTACGCAAATACAAAAGAGTCGGTTTTAAATGGACCGTCACCTTGTGATATCCTTGCTACAGAAATACGCAAGAGAATTTCTGGGAAGGGAAACGTAGAGTAGGTACTTACCTACTTAACCTCGTCTTTCGGGGAAGGTGAAAGATATTTTTGATGCTAGCAACACTTATGATGTTCCAGGTTTAAATATTCGTCTCGTGGTGGCACGAGATTCCCTTTTTTGGGTTAGGAGAAGAAGGCAAATTTGTATCAAAATTGAGATATTTTTTTTCATCAAACTTGGACAACTAATCAAAAAACTATCTTGGCGCTTTTGTACAGAATGAAATAAAATATTAGGTAAATAAGTCTAAGAATCTTAGATTTCATACATATTTGAACAGCAGTAGGATCTCAAATATCATGAAAATGTTATTTTTTTCGAAAGACAAGCCTTAAGGCAAAGGTCATGAACCCCAACACCTTTGACGTGATGACTACTTCGAAGCTCGAAGTATGATTCAAGAGTCAACGTTCTAATTAGAAGTGTAGGCGGTAGGATAATATGACTGTATATACACTGAAAAAATTATAAACGAGTACCGAAGAAACGCGGTGCATGTTGAGTTGGGTTCGGTCTGTTAAGGTGTAGTAGGTCCCAAAACTCAGGTTTTGCCTAGACGGAAAATCAATTTTAAGGCAAGAAAACATAATTTTTTTAAATCTTTTTTGATGAGCATCGAAAGCTTAGGATTTTTGTTAGTAAGTTATGGGAGCCGAAACACGATTGACTCAACATGACTCGATAGAAAAAAATCGCAAAGTTTCCTCTAAATTTTGCATTTTTACTACGGAAAACCAGTTTCATTTGCTAGTTACTTAACATATTTGCATGAAATATCGTCTAAAAAATACTTAACTAAACACTTTAGAGGATTATGGTTTTAGTTTTTTGCGAAAGAGTATTATTTTAGAGCAATATCAAATTTATAAATAAAAAGCAGTAAAATTGCGCGCGGGCCAGCTCTTGCGTCCCTTTCTCGCTTTCACTGCGCGGTGTTCGCTCGTCCTTGTCTAGAAATTACGAACGTACTTCACCTTAAGGCTGGTCTTTTGAAAAATCAACATTTTCATTATCTTTGAGATCCTACTGCTGTTCAAATATGAAATCTAGGATTCTTAGACTTATACCTAATATTTTATTTCATTCTATACAAAAGCGCCAAGATAGTTTTTTGATTAGTTGTTTATGTTTGATGAAAAAACATATCCTAAATAAAACTTTTAAAACTATCATGGTTATTAACATTAAAGTCATTTAAAACGGGATATTTACCATGATTCGATTTTTGACTTTTCCAATATTTCGGCACAGTTTCATGCGCCATGATCACGGAAGAACTAAAGTCACTAAAGTCACGGTTTTTATTGGCAGATATATCGATCTACCTTCATTCTTTGTCTTTTTCTACGAAAGTTACCACTACCACCGGTTTCATTTACGAACGCAATTCGATCACGACACACAACACTAACGGTATCTGCACACGGCTTGGTTGGTTCACCACTAACTACTTACTAACACTACTTTACTTATTAACACTACTTTAATATCCTAAATATCTCAATTTTGATACATATATTTGCCTTCTTCTCCCAAACAATACTACTAATGACTTCAGACTTAATTTTAATATTGAATAATAAAGCAAAGGCAGGGTAAAAACAAAATAAATATTTGATTACTTGAACCGTACTCTTTTATTAAGAAGAAATCTTGATTTTTGCACATGCGTTCTGCTCTGTCCCGCTGCTATAAACGTAAAATCCTATGCCTATCCTTTTCACAAACCGACCTGAGAAGGAAATAAACACAATGACAGTATCATGGCAATATATTTATGAAAACTTGTTGTACACTTATAAGAAATATCAATCGTTTCCCCAAAAATAGCGATATACATAATTTAAATACTAAAAATAAGAATAACCTCGCTGTGCCCACAACTAGGCTACAGAAGATTAATGTATCTTTTAAAGGACAATGTATACGCTTCTACAACAAAACTCCAAGTGAGTTGCAATAATTATCAGTAAATAAATTCAAACAAATTGTCAAACATATCCTTTGTAAAAAGGCTTACTATAAAATATCAGATTATCCCGCTAGACGATAAAAAAGCTTGAGTTTTGCTCCAACTCGAAAACTAACATTCTAACAAGGTAAAAGTTTCTTGTTCGTTTCTTTACTTTCCCTTAAAAAGATTGAAGTGGACAAAAAATCAAAGTGATCACTTTATTTCCTACTTTTACTTGTGTAATCTGAGTTTTGTGATGTGTCCAAGAGCCCTGTAAGGTCTAAAAGAAATAAAGCACCTTGGATATTCAATATTTCCCCGAAGGTCTCCCCAGATGTCCTTGTGTCTTATCGTATCAATTTTCTATGAATCTCACTGCAAATCAGGTTTGTATAATGTATTAAAGTCATAGTCAATGTGATTAAAGTAAAAAAATCGAAAAAAGGTCGATTATTTTAATTAGATTACGTAAATTCTTACGTCATCCACGCAAGGGCTGGTTTGGAGGGGCAATTCTTACGACATGCACCCACGGGCTGATTAGGACCCCCCCCCCCCCCCACAGTAAAATAATATCTTGCCTACTTCTTACCATATCTTTAGACTAATAAAACCCTTCAATCGATCAAGGGGTCGATTCTTTCGCCACTTCCACTTTCATTACCTTAGTCAACTTGTAAAAAAACCTATCCCACAGTAAAATAATATCTCACCTACTTCTTACCATGTCTTTAGACTAATAAAACCTTTCAATCGATCAAGGGGTCGATTCTTTCGCCACTTCCACTTTCATTACCTTAGTCAACTTGTAAAAAACCTATCCCACAGTAAAATAATATCTTACCTACTTCTTACCATGTCTTTAGACTAATAAAACCCTTCAATCGATCAAGGGGTCGATTCTTTCGCCACTTCCACTTTCATTACCTTAGTCAACTTGTAAAAAACCTATCCCACAGTAAAATAATATCTTACCTACTTCTTACCATGTCTTTAGACTAATAAAACCCTTCAATCGATCAAGGGGTCGATTCTTTCGCCACTTCCACTTTCATTACCTTAGTCAACTTGTAAAAAACCTATCCCACAGTAAAATAATATCTCACCTACTTCTTACCATGTCTTTAGACTAATAAAACCTTTCAATCGATCAAGGGGTCGATTCTTTCGCCACTTCCACTTTCATTACCTTAGTCAACTTGTAAAAAACCTATCCCACAGTAAAATAATATCTTACCTACTTCTTACCATGTCTTTAGTTAGACTAATAAAACCCTTCAATCGATCAAAGGGTCGATCCTTTCACCACGTCCACTTGCATTGCATTACCTTAGTCAACTTGTAATAAACCTATCGTCCGTCCGGTCGTTGGCAGTTTATTCCGTTTATTTAGTTCCAGTTAGAGGAAGAGGAAGTGTATGACGATGTAAATAAGAACATAAATCAACACTGCATGAGCGTACTCAGCCTTGCATATCCTAGTAATATCATCACCGCTTTATACACTACTAGTTTAAAACCGCGACTTCGCACGCGCTTTTCAAGTAGCCTATGGCCTATGGCCTATGCTTATGTTATGTGTGTCATGGCCTAAGTCCCCGGAATATTATTTATCTCCCTGCCACATTTCATTAGGATCCGTTCAGGCATTTAGGCGTAAATTAACAGAAAGACAGAGTTACTTTCGAATTATAACTTCATAAAAAATGACTAGTATTAGTTAGCTCAATTGAAGCAATTGAGCTAACTGCAGACTGTTGCTAACCATCTACGGTAGGTCAACTGATCCATATCAATACCAGTCGCGCGCGTGCCCAAGACGCTGGCTGCATTGCCGCTCTGTATGGCAATGCTGATGCGCTGTGTCAGATACTCACCAGCTCTCGGGTCACGCGTCGCTTTCGAATTTATAATTTTAATTTAATTTCTCGGACTACTTGAGTCCATACATTAATATTAGTTTAGTAGGTACTCTATTAGGTGCCGTGGTAGGATTAATGTTCCCGTGGTTCGGCGAAAATGGCGAGAGAGGGTTACCGAAGAGGTTTAAGTGGGTATTACGTCCTTCTCAGGGCGTCGAGTCCCACATCATTCTGGTCCCCACCAGACCAGACTAATCGTAAACGAATTTCCTCGCCGCATAAAAAAAAAGTACTCTTCTAGGTAAATAAAATGCCGACTCTATCTACCCTACACCTGCAAAACTCAAAATACAATGTCTGTATATACAAACATTGCCCCCATACTTAACCTGAAAGTCTTTCTTGTTGTTGATTTTTTTGTCAAATTGAAATGTTTTCTACAATGCAAAAGGAAGCCAGTTTTCAAACTACGCCTGACTGAGAATTCTTGAATTTTTTTGTTGCGAGTTATTTAAAAACATTTCGGGAATGGCTTGAGTTTGGTGTAGCGTCTGATTCGGAGGCTGAAGGTCAAAACATACTTTGTGGAGTTAGGAGTCAGGGGGATAATAGGAACCTTGGTATATCTATAGATAGGTAGGTAGGTACGGTATTAAACCTGAATCATCTACGGATGACGACAGTGATGTGATGAGGTATAAAATAATAAATGATGAAGTTTTTGGACTTTGATTATACAAATAAACGTTTTTTTAGACCGAACTACGAAGTCACTAGCTTCCCGCGAGCTTTACGTCACCACGGTGTTTTCGTCAATGACCGTCAAAGAGTTCAAGGTTATCATCGTTCAGTGCTAAGCCTTTCGGATATTCGCAATTCAAATCTTTTTGTTTTTCCTTCTATTGTTTCTGGTTGTATTCTTAATTTGAACTCAATTACGTTCTTGTTCTATTGTCTTTCGAATAACAGTTATGAAAACCTGTTGATGTCCATCAACAAAGACATTAACTTTTTTTTGTCATTCGTTGCGAAAATGAAAACAACTTTGATGTTTTTATTTCTTTCTGAGGCATAATGGCCCGTCGTCCTTGCCATGAAAGTCGCAGGCGATAGAAAAATCAATGTCAGATTTGATGCATTTTGGCTCGTTTGGAATAAAAGCAGAGTGACTCAAATCAGGGTCATTAAAATTTTCATTGCTATCCAAGAGCGTATTTTTGAAATACGGCTGTTATATTTTCTCAGCATCATTATAAGTACAAGGTGACACAAAATTTTAGAACGAGTACACCCTTCGCCCTCTGGGTTCTGGAATCCAACCCTTCAGCTTACTACTTCTAAATTTTTGGCTTCTTTAGTTTTGGCTTCAGATTTTGTTTAAAACTCTTTTCTCTTTGTGTACATATCATTGGAAATAATTGGAATACGCATTTGCCATTATTTTTATTGATCGCGCGAGCGAAGCGTCTGCATCAACTACTGGAAAAGTTTGGATTCTGTCAGAATGTACGTACTCCTCTACAGGTCGTATTTTATGACCGATCTGGACGAAGCTTGGTTTACACTATTCTACGATTTAATAGAATTTTTTAGTCATCGGGGTTTTTTGATACAAGGCTTGGTTCCTCTAAAAAAAGGGGAAAAAGGGGGCTATCGAGTATCTCCGTTTTAAGACATTTGATTTCGATGATTATTTTTTTAATTGATAGGTAATTTTAATTGGTTCTCATAAAAAAATGGTAAAGATCTGATGAGGATTTTTGTTATGACGAGCAAAATAGCTGTGCAAAGTCAATAATAAGCATGAGTGCAGCACCAGCTATTAGAAAATCTTTGATTTTGAATTTTGTATTTATTAGTAGTAGTAACAGTTAAGTGCTCGCGAGGTCTACTGTTCGTAAAACTACTAGTTAATTGGTACTTTTCTTTATATTATTTATTTTGGCATTCAACCTTAGATGAAAGAAACAACAGATTGAGGTACGCGCATTATAAGTGTCAAGGTTGAAACCATTCTATCTATCCGTGTAAATAGCACCGCGTGCACTATCTAGCTAGATATATCTAAAGGTGGCGATTCTGCAACGATACCATTGTCATAAGTAAGGCGATTGGCCCCAGGTACCTACCTAATCGAAATGACAGATAAAACATGTCATTCCCCTCTGTCAAGCTGTCACAAAAATGGTGGATATTTAAGTCTCCGGCCTCGATAATTTTTAAAATGAGAACAGTATAATAACTGCATATTTACTCTCGATTTCTTTATCATTGAGATGACATAAAGTGCATTTCCCTGAGATGGCGCGCCGCCAACTGACAGTTCAACCGATTTATTCTGGCCTCGCAATGTTCTGAGGCACAAAGACATGACAGATGGTGCTGTAATGGATTCTCTCTGGCAGAATGCGTGTGCGTCAAGATGAATGTTTTGCGCAAATTATTTTTTTGCTAATTATTTTTTAATTTTTGTCCAAGGCAAAATATATTAACACAAAGAAGTTAATTCTTTCTTAAAAAGATGCGACACTAAAAATACTACCTAATGGAACGAAAAAAAAAACGAACTTAAAGAATAAAAAAAATAGAATACCGTTTGACATTGACAGTAACGAATTCAGTCCAAAAATGGCGCGCAATATGTGCTCGCGCTTTCACAAATTCATCGCGTTTAGGCAGATTACACTTTCTCTACAAATTCGCATACTTTCTAACGATATAACAAAACAAGGGCTACTGTACAAAAATAAAATTGCCCACTTATTAATTTTTTTAAATCTAATACCTTATCTAATCTACTCACTCTCACCAGGGTTGAGGTGATTTAAAACACGATTTATTGTTATACAAATCTTGTGATTGAAATGAAACCAGTAAACTAAAACGTAAAAGTAAAATGTTTTAAATTTTCCTAGAACAGAGAAAAATAACAAACACAAATTATAAAACCCGGTATGTGATAGCCCTCGCTTTTAGATTACCTCTAGTTTTTGCGGCAAGTCGTAAGTAGCTGTTTTATAAATTAATTTTAAAATAAAAAGTTATATTTCTTAGAATGAAAATAAAAAATTGAATGTACTTAAGACGGAAATGAAAATGTTTCAATCTTGGCGTCTTCTCTTTCTATGTTTATTTCGTGCGTATTGTTGATTTTGAACCAGGTTGGTTCAAAATGAACGATACACACGACCCTTTTTTTTTTAAATATAATCTGGAAAGACCAAAGCAATTTTAATAAAATGTGATTTAATAGTTTTAAAATTTATTAAAATAATAATGATTTATCGAATTTGACTCTCAAGTTGTCAGTTGCTAGTCTTGACAGAGGTTACCTATTTGAGCCGTTTGGGGTGGAAACCCTAGGTCCTTGGGGTCCTGGGGCACACGTTATCTATAAAGATCTTACAAAACTACTAATAGAGTCCACAGGTGATCGGAATGCTGGTTTTTATTTCGGTCAACGAATTAGCATTGCCATTCAACGTGGCAATGCTGCCAGCATTCTGGGCACTCTGCCTTCTGGTGACGGCTTAGATTTTTAGTAAATAGATGTAAGTGTAAATATTAGTTGTAATTATTTTTTATTGACATGGTGTTTTTTAAATTATATTTAATTCACTCTCAAGTTTAAACAAATACAAGTTTTAATTGTTTTATTCTGTGGTTATAATTTTCTTTGTGGATTAAATAAGTTATTTTTTCACAAAAAAACTCAGGTTCTACTATTATTCCCTTCTTTATCGAGAGTCGCATAAAACCAGCGCTCATTAGCGATATGTATCGCTTCTGGGCATATGCTGAGCGATGCCCCCTTTTTTTATTTGTGTTATTGTGACAAAAATAAAACCTTTTTACTTTACTTCTTGTACTAACCTACCTAGAATTTATATATACCAACGCCCTTAGGATACTTATAAAGTTGTTTAGTGTATTTGACCCAGAGCCCGATCGTATATGGTTAGAGGCCTTAGGCGTGTTGTGTAAGTCAACCAGATCCTTCCAAGTTAGGTAAGGCCCAGCACAGCCTGCACCCAATGATGTTTACAATGAGACCGAGAAACAGCTATATATATCCAAATATATAAATAAACTTATTTGAGATAACACTGCAGTACTTTTGCTATTTTTCCATGATGAATCGAATAATAATCAAATTATTTATTTTATAATTTTAATTCTATGGTCTTAGCTAAGTCAGTAAGTTTAACAATAATAAAAGAAGCATTTTTAATCTCTGAAAGGTGAACAACGAATTTTGATGTTTACTAGCTAAATTCCGTTCTACAGCGGTGAAAATAGTAGGAGACTCGTGTCGTTTGTGATTTAAACTGCGTCTTTTTGGATGATATCATGAAACTTGGAATAACTACCCATCTTGACTCATACCTGATCAGAAACAAGATAAATTGTGTTTTTAAAACTGTCTCAAAACAAACCAAAACATTAGCAATTTGACTTATAGTTTCGATGTCTCATGGATATCATTTGCAGTTCGAGATGTTTGGGATATCCAATCTGTTTTCTCGGACTTTTTTTGTTTCGGGAAGTCTAAGCTCGTAAATTTGTATCGAAATGTTTTGCGAATAGATCTCAATCTATTTTGGTAAGAAAACATGACCTATGTATGCCGGTCCGCGGTCACCCTGGCTGACCCTACGCTGCCTACAACAACGAATTCTCTCATATCTTATCTTATAGGTAGTTAATATAGCTATCGTTGGTAATGAACTCGCGATGCCATTTATCATACACCAAGGTTATCCTAAAACAGCTAGCACCAGGCCTTTACGAATCAGCTGGTCAATGAACGAGGAGTGAGACTCCTCAGTCGCTCGCTGTATTCGCGCGAAAGCGCTCGCGTTTCTATCTATAAACAAAGGACACTGTTGTGCAAACTCTTTCGTGAAAAACGTTACACCTTTGTGAATCATAAACATTTTTGGGCGTGAATAATTTTGAACTTGGAACTGTGAGAGAACTGTGAATCGTGTTATTGAACGCAGCAGTTTTTGTATTTGGAATTGGATTGTTTACATTACAATAGTGTAATTTTTTATCGGTTTTATCTATTTGTCTATCATGTCGCACTGTGCATATTTTGTTATCTTTAGTGTCTTTCTTTGTGATGGCTAAGGATTGTTTCCGGTCTAAAGGGCAATATTCGTGGGCAGGATTGTGGAAATCGCTTTCATCTTTCAAGTCGTCACAGTGTGATGAACATGAAATAACTGAGTCAGTCATGCGATCTTGTGCTTAATTTGACTTTTTATATTATTTTAAAAATAACGTTATACCGTGAATACAAACAGCGAAATTATTATTTTGAAATGCCGTAAAGTTTTTGAACAAAAACTTTTTCATGTTTTTAAGTAATCAATAAACCTTTTTGACCACAATCTCACCTGATGGAAAGTGTGGATGTTTGAAAACACCAACGCAAGTAATCCTCTTTGGATTTTCTATTGGTCTTGTCTGCTAGTTCGTTCAGTTTTCTCTTTGTTCTACGTTTGCTAATCCACCAAGCGCGATGTGTCATCAATTAATCATAATCATAATACCTACTAAATAGATTGTAGACATTTAGTATAATTCTACCTACCTAACTATTTATGTCTACTCCTACGTAATGTGTAAGATGCGTAGTATTTTCTCGGAGCTCTAATCAACACTGGCAATATCAAACAAAAACAAACAAATTATATTTAGCCCTTCAATTGATTGCGTCAAAAAACCAATTTGCGTTTTATCCTCTTCTGATTAAGCGCGCGTGCAAGCCATTAACATTATTTTAGTATTTACCTATATGAACGAACATAGATCTAGATTCACATGACGATTGATTTATGATTAAGTATATCTATGCAAAAAAATAAGATTGGAGTATGTATACGCGCCGTGCGTCGTCGCCATAAAAAATAAGTGTCAATGTCAAATCAGCAGGTCAGTGCTATTTGCACGTAATGTGCACGTTCCGTAGTCATAAAAGTATAAAGCAAATACTGAGAGTTGATATAGTAAGATATAATACCACCTTGGACATGACCTAGAAAATTTACCTCGTTATGTTGGTATCACGTTGTTGCTATGACACAGGTGATCTTTGAAGCATCAACTATTGCAAATTCTTTAAACCGGTACTTTTGCTTGTTTTCTTAGCCATAAGCATGCATAATTATTATTGAACTTTTTTTGTAAAGTCTATCTTATTATTAGTGTGAGAAGGTGCATAAAATGCTGTCCTTGAACTCAGTGAATTAAAAATGATCATTAGGTAGGGTAGCAACAATTCGAATCAAATCATAATTCAAGCAAGCTTGAATTGAACTCAAATAGTCTTTTCAAAAACCCAAACTGAAGTTAAAAGAATAACAGTTTTAAAGCTGTGTCAGTACCGTTTGCATTTTAAATCGAAGTATTTAAGTTCCAATTCGTTTGGCTCTAGGCAGGCAGGTACGAGTCAGAGGTTAACAGTTATGTAAATTTAAATCACTGTACCATTTAAATAAATTTAATTCAAATAAAAGACTGCTGCAGTAAATACTACGAATTACAGAATAACCTGACACATACGGAGTGCACGACTTGGCAATCCACCAAATAAGTGAAAAGATTCTAAACAATGTGTGGCAAAATGTATCTAACGGATTCGTTACGACATGCGCCGAGACGAAAGTGAAGTTCGTACACCATGTCTCCTGACAAACGCAAAAGGAGGATCAAAGAAGAAGAGAATACGAATAGAACAATATCCTAGCTATAAGTGAAAAGAAACAAAATTTGATCTCACAGTATTTTAGTGCTCAATAGTTTAGAAGTTAAAGATGATCGCCCTGAAGAAACTCTATGGAGAGGAACTCCTCCGCCTTGCCTTAGTCCTAAGTCTACTCAAGTCAGATCCGAGCGACTACCTTGAGCGCGACACGCAGCAACTTCTGGCAGGCCTGCATATCTCGAACGGCTCCGATTGGTCGTTCGAGCAGGAAGCTCAGACGCTGATTCGCCCCCGATTCGTCCACCCGAAATCCATAGACCACGTATTGGAGAACTACAGCAGACAGGTGTTTGACGAACTGCACTCGCTCGGGCGGTACGGTTCCTCGGAATATAATGACCGGATAGGGAATCGGCCGATACTTCATACATATTTAGTGAACAACGTGGCGACGGACTCAGTCGCGCCGGGGCTGGCCGCCGCGTCGGACCCCGAGGAGCCCCAAGATGGCGTTTCCGCTGACGACAACGTCGCACAAGAAGTGAAAATCACCGATGATGAGGAAGAAACGCAACCGGACGCTGTCGTCACACTATCAGCGGACTTCTTCTCGAACCACTCGGAATCAGACGTGTTTCAGGACATAGCGTCTAGAACTTTCGATGTCAACGAGCTCCTACTACCAGCAGACATGCAGATCAAAAAGGAGTCTGATGACAATGAACTGATTAACATAAAGAAGGAGAGAGAAAATGATGACTTATACAGCGATAACGCTATGGACGATTACGTGTCGTACTTCAGCGTTAAAGCTGAGAAACTGGACGTGGATCCGGATTCGGTGCTCCACCAGAATATGGCTGACCTTCAGGACTACGAGGAGATGTTCGACGTTCGACAAATGAAGAACGACTTTGAATACCTAGACGTGAAACAACAGCAGGAGAACCTAGAGCAATATCTTCTAGAAAACACGTCTTTGGATCCGGAAGCGTACGAATTATCTCCGATGTTAAACGAAGAATTTGTTCTGGATGTGAAGAGGGAACGAGCTAGTACCAGTTTCACATCCGCAAGCTCCAGTGGTGTGAGTGACATGGATGTTTCTGTGAAAGAGATGTCAGATGTCAAGCTTGAACCGGTGGAGTCTGATGAGGGTCATCACACGGGAGACGAGCTCACGCAAGAGGTTAGTAGCATGCATTAAGTATAGCATTAAAATACTTTGACAACTGACATTGACAAATAGATAGCTTTTGAGTGCGACCGCGATGTTATTGGCCGTGGCAAAAATAGGAACTAATTCACTACAGCTTTGTCAATATTTTGAACACGTTCATTGACATTGTGGTCTGTCTGTAATCTAGCTAGACTGCCAGTTTTGGTTCAGAGAAACGATTTTTAAATGGGATATAACATTGCGAACGGTTTCGTTTTGTCTGCTTTAGGCATACCATACTCCCAACAAGATATTTTGTGCAACAAACAAAAAAACTGGAATTGAAAGTTGAAAGCACATAATAAGAATAAAAAAACCTTTATTCATAGCATTTTCATCATTGATAAGTATTGTACTCTTAGTTTCTTAAATTACCCAACACCAATATGAGCTACGAGTACTACTTAAAGTAGCTAAAGTAAAAATTAGTAGCTCTGTAGAGAACAGAGCAATGCTCGGCCTACAAATTATCTTGGTCTAAGTGATTTGATTATTATTAGTGCTCTGTTAAACGCAAGGGCAACGCCGACATAAGATTTGATGTCAAGGTGGCAGCTTAAAATACTTACTAAAATATATTAAAACTCATAAACATTTGAATTAATTGTAACAGACCTGCTCATCTGTCATGACAGTTGATCTTAGCCAAGAATCAACCGCGAGAGGACACGTTTGGTTTACACGTAAACATGCCTTCTGGTCTCCGAATTAGCGACATGTAGTCACAGTTTTCAAGCCACATAGCTTGCAGAACCGATAATCGCTGGAGAGTAAAGGTTCTCGTGTGGCGACCGTAATTAACGCGAAACGGATGGTTTTAGGAGACCTTCCACTCGATGGCCTGATGACATTGCAGTATTGCAGTGGTCGCACATCATGGTCTGCGGCGGTTCAGGCCCGACCATTATTTGTCGTGGTGAAGGTCCGACTGCGACGTAGGAGGTTGTGGGTTCGATTCCCGCATCAGGACAAAATGTTTGTGCGATCTGGAGTTGATTTGGTACGGGTGTTCTGGTTGTTTTTAAGTATGATATAAAATTTATGCATGTATTACCTAAGTATATCTAGCTATCTGGTATCCAGTCCGTAACACCAGCTCCGCTTACTTTGGGGCTAGATGAAGCTGTAAGGATTGTCTAGCGCCATATTATAGGTATTTCTGGTGTCGTTTGAACAGCATTTCTTGTATAACTTCACGGATATCCACGTAAACGGGGGCGAGCGGGACATGAGCGTGTGAAAAAGGCGTCGTAAAGGGATCAGTCTAGGATCTAGATCTAAGTTAGATTAGAGATACCTAAGATTTCCGGCAACCTAGGCGGTGGTGGCGGAACGCGGGTATGCAAGGCCTGCACTGGGGGAAGCCCATGAGCAGCTGTAGTTGTTTGGTGTCTGATATGATGGCCTCATAGATTGTGTTATGCGTTATGCACCACGAGGGCAATGGAAGTCGAGTTCAAGGTTTTTGGATATTTTTGCAAAGTTTGAACTAAGTAGGTATTTAATGCTTATTTTTTGTTGGCAATTACATGGATTTATGCCGTTTGATTTTAGGGGGGGTGGGCATTTGACCCCCCCTAGAGACTTCTCTGTTTTACTACCTATAAGGTTTCTCTATGCTATCCTTCCCAGAGCTGCACTATGTTTTTAGGTAATTCTCATTTATCTTAGCATGCCTCACAAATTAGAGGTGATAATTTATGCATTAAATACTTATTTCTATGGTATATTTCTAAAAACATCCAAAAATCTTTTAAAAAGTTATAACTGCAGTAAATTGACCTGAGGAAGCCGGACTCTGAAATTAGAGGAAGGTGATCAAAAAAGTTAGACCCTCCATCATGGAGTACTTCGGCGGTCCCTGATACAAAAGTATATTTAATATTTGGTGACGAAAGACTACGCTTTACTGCTTGTATAAATTGTTTACGCATTAACATTTGACACGCTCCGCACCCGTGGACTTGAATATGAAATGTATTGTAATGAACAGCACTGAACTGAAGAACATCGTTTGATATGTGCGTATATTTATTTTTGTTGAACGTTGTTCGGTGATAACATCGATAATAGTGGTAATATTTTTGAAACTTGCATGGTGAAACTAGCATATCTCTTGTAGAAGCTGAAGAAAAAAAAACAATTTTTTTTACCCTTAATTATACATAATAGGCTTCCATCTAATCTCAAAAGCCCATAATGGTCCACTGCTGGACGCAGGGCTCCCCCTGATTTTTTTTATCTCATAGGGGTAATGCCCATAATCATCACGCTGGGCATGCGGGTTGGGGATCGCAGTTCGGTGGTCTCTATTATAATCTATTCTGAAAGAGGCGCTGCTGCCCGCCCCCCGTTGTACGTCCCTTATTCGCCTCTTACGACAGCCACGGGAAAAAGTGGGGTGGTGCAAATTCTAAGTTGTCACCGCACGGCTAGGCCACACTTCCATACTAGGTACTATATCTAAAATTAAAACTATACAATAGATTTTAAGAAAATGAAATATGAATGGGGTAAAAAGGGTACCCAACTAGCATGCGTAGCAATCGGATAAACCCGATGCTCCGCTATAAAATATATGAAAAATTGTGTCACATCGGGCCACCGGTGGCTGTGGTCGGTGGCGCGTTTTCGTCGAGTCGAGAACAAGTGGCACACTCGAGCGGCTAATACCTATGACTTCTTTCTTTCATAATAATAATCATGTAAACAAAATATTTAGCATCGGCCGATCAAATAACACACGCTTACAATGTTGATATTTGCGGTTGAATGACCCCGCTTTTATCTTTATATCTATTTGTCAGTCACGTGTCAAATTTCAACTTCTTTATGGCGCCGCTTGCTTTTCGCGTGCAAATCTCGTTCTTGCAAATTGTTTGATTAGCGGGAGTAAAGGACATGGAATGGATGGAACCAATGACAATAAATGTCAATGTCGACTGTCGAGCGACGGACATTCGAAGTTCGAATCAAGTTTTCTCAATTTGAATTTAATTGTTTGAAGAAGTCAACATGGGGTTCGCTCGAAAAACAATTACGCGCTATGAAACACTCTTGTTAGCCAGTATTTTGACACAAAAGTGAAAAACTGATCAGGAAAAATCAGCTATACTCTTCGGAAGTTTATCATTATCACTGTGAAGCCCTCGAACATGTGAGGTAGCATTAAGCTGAGGTGGAACCCTTTGATCAACACCGTTACAGCATTGAGCCTACCTATTTTTATTCTTGTTACCTTAGTGATTTTTATTGGATAGGTAGGTACATTACATATTAATGTTGTTTTTTTAGATTATATTCTTTAATGTTATTTTCTTTTATATGTACTTTCTTTTATTTATATATTTTTTTTTAGTATATGTATTTTCTTTTATTTTCTTTGATTTGACGACCTCAGTGGCGCAGCGGGCGAGAGTCTGCCTGCGACGCAAGAGGTTGCGGGTTCGATCCCCGCCTCGGAACAAATTTGTGTACGATCTGCAGAAATTTGTTCCGTTGGTCTGGGTGTTTTCTATGTATAATAAAAAATATCTATCTATGTAATGTATAATATTACGTATATCAGTTATCTAGTACCAAAACACAAGCTCTGCTTACCTTGGGGCTAGATAATGCTGTGTGAATTGTCCAGCATTATTTATTTATTTATGTAGTAACATTTTTGTCTGTGCTGTAACTGAATTTTGTCAATAAATGTTTCTCTATCTCTATCTCTAACAGAGTCACTTTTCCAGGGTTGACGCGGTAAAAAATTAAATTTTGGACATATTTTTGCACGAAATATACGGTGTTTATTTTTTAGCACGTTAATCCTATGGTTAGATACAGTTTGGTACACCAGACGGTGTACAGTCAGGTCAGGATAGCTAGATTGATAATTAAGGCCCATACCGGACCCAAAGTGGCGCCGCCACCTAATTTATGTTATTATTCTGTTTAACAAAGGAATTTTCAAAAATCCTTCTTCCAGTTTGTGATACCTATCATAAGCTTTTTTTTAATGCCTCTGTAATAGTTTTATTCTATTTAGTTTAGGAAGAGATACGAAAATAGATTTTGGTGGCCACCAAGTGCAACTTCGTATCTCTTCCTAAACTAAATAGAATAAAACTATTACAGAGGCATTAAAAAAAAGCTTATGATAGGTATCACAAACTGGAAGAAGGATTTTTGAAAATTCCTTTGTTAAACAGAATAATAACATAAAGTAGGTGGTGGCGCTAGTTTAGGTGCTGTATGCGCCTTAATTACCTTATTATTCGATACTCACTTTCTTCGCGCTTGCGCACGTGCAAGATGCACAACCTTGTGTTATGATGATGAATACTGTGTATCGCGTTACGAAACCATCTGTGTTCCTACGTAGATAGGTACATTAACTTGAATCTGCGTAATATAGTAGGTAGGGTTATATTTTTAATGTTTCGCTAGCCTATAAGAAGGAATTAATTTGACGATCTCTGTTGCGCGTTGATTAATAATTTATGTCAATGGATTTCTCTCGTCCGTGTCAAACCATACAAATACGTCTAGTATTTTTTTAATATGATTTTAAAAACTTTTTCAAGTGGGACTCAGAATTATCATACAGCTTAATTTAAACTTTGTTGTATTAAAGCGCAATTCGTCCCAAAAGCCATGTTTAACTGTACGGTAAATTTAAGGGCAATAAAAACACTACCTTTTTAAATATTTTTTGATGGTCGTCAAAAGTTTAGGATTCTAGTTACTAAGTTATGGGAGTCGAAACACGATTGACTCAACTTGACTCGATAGAAAAAAATCGCAAAGATTCCTCCAAATTTTCATTTTTAGTAGTTAAGATTATTTCTACGGAAAAAGCAGTTTCATTTGCTAGTTATTTAACATATTTTAATGAAATTTCGTCTACGAAATCCCTAATAAATTCTATAGACGATTATGGTTCCACTTTATTGCGAGAGTATTATTTTATAACAAATTTATATATAAAATATAAATCCGTGAAAATGCGCACGGGCCGGCCATTCCGCTTCTCTTGCCTTCCTTTCTCGCCTTCCCCGCGCGGCTTTCGCTCGTCCTTGTCGCGAAAAAGCGAGCATTTTCATCTTAAGGCGCATACAGCACCTAAACTAGCGCCACCACCTACTTTATGTTATTATTCTGTTTAACAAAGGAATTTTCAAAAATCCTTCTTCCAGTTTGTGATGCCTATCATAAGTTTTTTTTTAATGCCTCTGTAATAGTTTTATTCTATTTAGTTTAGGAAGAGATACGAAGTTGCACTTGGTGGCCACCAAAATCTATTTTCGTATCTCTTCCTAAACTAAATAGAATAAAACTATTACAGAGGCATTAAAAAAAAGCTTATGATAGGTATCACAAACTGGAAGAAGGATTTTTGAAAATTCCTTTGTTAAACAGAATTATAAGACAAATAAGGTGGTGGCGCCACTTTCGGTAGGGTATGGGCCTTAAGTTTGTATATATTTGGTTTGAGCCAGTGTGGGGCGATCGATCGTCGAAGCAACCTTGTGAGTCGTGATAGTGACTCATAATATATGAACCGGTTACAGCTGATGCAGCTGTTAGCTGACATTTTATAATTCATAACATAGGGCTATCGGTTAGCACGATTGCGGCGATATAGTGGCCAGCAGAAGGGCAGAAGCGGAAGGGTGTAAATGGTGTAATCTCGAAGTTTTCAAAGAAAAAAACTCGTAGAATATTCGTAAACAAACCGCCCAAACTTAAGAGTTGATGTTACCTAAAATAGCTTAGTCTTCCATAATACTAAAGTATTGGTACTGGTCGTTGTCTATGCATAATAAACAATATCTATGTATTGTATAATGTATATCAGTTATCCCATAACATAACACAAGCTTTGCTTAGCTTAGCTTGGCTAGATAATGCTGTGTGTTGTAGAGCATTATTTATTTACTATTTTAAATTAGATAGATAGATAGATAGATAAAAGCTTTATTTGACACTTCAGACACACACATACAAAATACAACAATTATACAGTACACTAGTAAAAACAAACAACAATAGAATACATTTATAAAAACAAATACTAAAATAATTAAAATCTAGGTAAGGTGTCTATGTGTGCTGCAGTATGTCAAAAAGGCCTTGGCTCAGCGTAATATTTTGCTAATGAAGCAAAAACACTGATTTTCAGCCAAGACCTATTGAGAGCCAGCAGAACGAGTTGCAACTCAAATGATATAAACACACACCACATGTGCATCTAACTCCTAGATGTTTCACTTTTTGTAGAAATAATGAACTCATTTACAAATACAAACAAATAAAAAATAAAAATCAATTAATTAAAAAAAAAAAAAAAATTAGTTTTGGCAAACGAAGCGCTTGGGAATTCCCTCAATTTGTTTCTGTAACAAAAAATTTTTGAGATTAATGTATGTGATAGTTCAGGATTGATGCTAGAGCGAAAATGATTCCTACGTCGTCGTGTGTTTTAAGGCACACCAAATGACACAGATAGGAATCAGGCACGTTCTCGCTTAGGTGTACAATGTACTATTTTCCTGTAATCGGCTTTTAAAGAAGAGTCTACTAGCCTAATGTTGACTTCTCTACACCTTAATTTATTGAACGAGCGAGCGAACCATCTCTGGATCAACTACTGGAAAATGTATCGATCCTGTCAGAATACGTACTCCTCTACTGGTCGTATTTTCACACCAAGTTTCATCAACCGATGTTGATGAAACTTCTTGGTGTACATATTCTACGATTTTATACTATTTTTAGTCGTCGGGGGTTTTTTGATTAAATGCTTAGTTCCTCGTAAAGGGGAAAAAGGGGCTATCGAATATCTCCGCTTTAAGACATCTGATTTAGGTGAATATTTTTTAGTAATATTTAGTAAAGTGCTTACGAAATACAATGAAATGAAATTATATTTATTATGATATAATTTCAATATAATATAATTTCATTTTATTTCGCGAACAGGTAAATATATAAAAAGAAAACTTACACGACAGATAAAATAACAAACACGACACAATATATAAAAAGAAAACTTACACGACAGATAAAATAACAAACACGACACATGACATAAAAATATAAACCTCTATGATGACAATATCTATAATCTACTTAAAAAACTAACATGCAAGTTAAAATGATTAAGAGCAAGCCGTGTGTGATGGATGACTGATGATCAGTGCCGTGTTCCTGCGCTATCAGAATAGGTTCATGCTCAGCTGAATGTTGCGAGTAACCACACAACGCTGATTTTCAGCATGTACCTTTGTGATGATGACTGACTGACGTACGGAACTAGAGAAGTTAAAATTTAAAAAATGATGGCAACTTTTCTTTGACTCAATAAAAATAGATTTAAGGTGCCGAATCAACTACTGTATATTAAGTTATTAGTTAGTGCTCGCGAGGTCTACTGTTCATAGAACTACTAGTATAGTCGAGTAGGTCCACTGATAAGTGGTTAGTGCTGCACTGGTTTGGTTGATAAAACATTATCTGCCGTTCGATAATTCATGATAGTGATAACGAAATCGATGGCGAGTCCATCAAGAAACGAGCTTAACTTATTTTTTGAGCGACTTATAAAAAGATGATTTTTAATGTTTTTTTTTTCAAGTCAATAAACGTCGAAAAACTTTTGTTGTCCGATAGAGATATTTTTTAGAGACTCAATAATTGAGTGATTATATCTCACTATACTACTTTCGCGCATCTTTGGTGTTTTTAAGGTTCCGTACCCAAAGGGTAAAACGGGATCCTATACTAAGACTCCGCTGTCCGCCCGTCTGTCCGTCTGTCAGCCGGCTGTATCGCATGAACCGTGATAGTTAGACAGTTAAAATTTTCGCAGATGATGTATTTCTGTTAGCGCTCTAAGAACAAATACTAAAAACAGAATAAAATAAATATTGAAGGGGCGCCCATACAACAAACGTGATTGTGTGTGAACGGTTTTGCTTGATACTGATAACGGCAACAGGTAGACGCTTGAAATATTCACAGAATATTAAGTTATTTCATCACTATAAAAATGAATAATGAAATTAAAATAAAACAAATATTTAAGTGGGGCTCCCATACAAAAAAACTTTATTTTTGATACGGAACCCTTCGTGCGAGCCGACTCGCACTTGGTCGGTTTTATTTTTAATACGTAATGAAAATTCAGCCAACGAGCAGAAAAATAGTATGATTCACTAAAAAACCTGAATACCAGCTTGGTAACCCCATTTGCGACGATCACAAAAAACGAGATTCCATGAAATACCGATGACGTCAGTTTTTTTTATATTTTTTTTATCCGATACTAAATTTCAATGATTATAAGTACCTACTATTAACCTATTAACAGGTATTTATCGCTTTTATTTACCAATTTTCTCCGACGTTTTCACAGAAAGACATTTTTGGTGTAAAGGATAGACATAGGATTTCGCATTCATAGGAGCGGGACAGGGCTTAGAAACGCAAGCCCAATCATCAAGTTTAAGATTCCATAATATCCATTAATTACATTATTTGAAAAAACCAAAACATATTATAAAATAGAACTAATCATTCTTATATTATGTGGTCATATCGCACAAGTTATAAATAGTCGATTTTAATGTCTTAAAATAGAAACTTTGTACATTTTTTCTTATGACAAAACAAAGGTGGGATGTCTTGTGGCAAGAAAGCTAAATATTACGTCAATCTTGCGAATGTACTAGCCTTAATTCGGTCATTCAACTCTGCAGGTTAGTCACCTCGTTTTATAGCCCCTGTTTTACGAATGCTATATTATTTAAACTTAACAACAATGTCGACATTTTTAACATAGAACAAAGAATAAAAAAAAAATGCTGGACAATTCACACAGCATTATCTAGCCCCAATCGAAGCAGAGCTTGTGTTATGGGTACTAGATAACTGATATAAATAATACAATACATTAAATCTGAAGGATAGGTTTCGCAACGAATACATCCAACAGAGAACTAAGGTTATCGACATAGCTCAAAGGATTAGCAAGTTTAAGTGGCAGTGGGCTGGCCATATTTCGAGAAGAACCGACAACCGCTGGCGTAAACGTGTTCTTGAGTGGAGACCGCGAATCGGCAAGCGTAGTGTAGGACGCCCTTCGACCGGGTGGGATGACGATTTGCGAAAGACTGCTGGCAAATGCTAGTACATTATTAAGTTGAAGGGATGCATTTCAAAACAATTTACGCATTCGATGACGAAATGACATAATTTTTATCTATTCTACCCTAGACAACAATCCCCGTGCTAGGGGGGCAGTTTTCGTCAACAAAACACGGCAAAACCACTGAGTTACGATATTTCGATGGGCAAAACCACAAACGTTTAGAAACCGTTTGCAAGGCTCTGGTTAAGGTTAAGAATTAAAACTCTTAAATTCCGGGGTCACGACCCAGACGTGCCTGAAGGTCACCGGGATGCTTGCCCGGAGATGACCTTGCACAAAGGGTCCCGAATAACGTCTGGATAGGGCCTAGACTGTTTGTGGGGATAGAAATTCATGCAAGTCCTTTTAAAAAGTATTCATATATATCTATCTACATAATTGTAATGTATTGTATTATGTATATCAGTTATCTAGTACCCATAACACAAGCTCTGCTTAGCTTGGGGCTAGGTAATGCTGTGTGACTTGTCCAGCATTATTTATTTATTGAAGTTCAAAGTCAAAAGAATATTCTTTTGACTGCTGTCTTGAAAATAATAGATTTTGTCTTATGACAAGGATTACTTATAAAAAAATAACAATCAAATAATAGAAATAAATTAGAACCTGTATTTCCAAATTAAACAATTGAGCTAACTGCAGACTGTTGCTCGTTAGATGCTAATATTAGCGTTAGCACGTGAGTTCGTTAAATTTCTTTGGGATTAATCTAGGTTTGAGCAATATTTATTTATTAAACAGAATCCACAGCCCTTAATTAATATAAAGATCCTAGGATCCTCCATCTTTGAATGAATACAACTATGCTACTTATCAAAACTTGCGGCAAAAAACGGACTTACTTCTTATATGATATTTACGAGTAATTTATATTTATTTATTAAACAAAATCGGGCTAAAAAATCCTAGATTCCTACATCTTTGAATGAATACAACTATGCTACTTATCAAAACTTACGGCAAAAAACTTACTTACTTTTTATATGATATTTACGAGTAATTTATATTTATTTATTAAACAAAATCGGGCTAAAAAATCCTAGATTCCTACATCTTTGAATGAATACAACTATGCTACTTATCAAAACTTGCGGCAAAAAACGGACTTACTTTTTATATGATATTTACGAGTAATTATAATATATTATATAATTATAATATATTTACGAGTAGATTTTTTATATTTTTTATTGGGCTGCTACGTTTTAATAAAGTTGGTTTTAGTTTTAAGAACGCAGCTAAAATGCTTGAATTATCGTACCTATTCCATTGGGCTTTATTATCAGTTACTATAAGCATTAAAATGCGTAAATCTCAAGGGTCTGACGGCACTGAAGGTCACCGGGATGTTCGCCCGGGTATGACCTTGCACAAAGGGTGCGAATATCGTCTGGTTAGGACCTAGACTCGCTCGGGTAGGGAATGAATAGACATTGAACTTTGAAATTTCCAATTCTAGCGGTAAATATAGAATCAGTTTACCCTTACTAGTTACTTATTTCCCTTACTACTTACTTATTTCCCTTACTACTTACTTATTTCCCTTGCTACTTACTTTTTTCCCTTACTACTTACCTTACTACTTACTTATTTCCCTTACTACTTACTTATTTCCCTTGCTACTACTACAAATATTAAACGGCTTTTAACGATTTAGGTATAAAGGTTTTTTTGTTTACTTCTTTACTTTTTGCAGTGAACGAAAAATTATACTACGTTATTTCTTACTTTTACCTAATTTGAAAAGATGTTTCCAAGAGCCCTAACGCCTGAAGGTAATAATTAATAAATCACTGAATTTTAGAGTAAGTTTGGCATAAAGCTCTTTCAGATTTTCTACAGTAATACAGTAATATTGTCATTTGCCCAATACAGCCAGCCCTGATTGTCAGCAGTAGGGCTCCTTGATACTCGAACATGGCATGGTATTGAACTTTGACACTTGCAATGGGTCCCGAACTGAAATATCATCTGACATCAAAGTGCATTTATTTCCTTTAGACCTTACATGACTCTTGGACATGTCAAACAAGATATAATTACATAAGTAAAACTACAAAAAGTATAGGTACCTAGACTAGATCAATGCTTGAGTACAGCTTTAAATTATTTTTTTTATGTAGGTACTTGTGTAATACCGTCATAAATCCTCCATGGAGCCATGTTGAATATACTAACACTTTCATGGCTCAAGACGCAGAAGTCGATCTGCGGATGTCGATTCTGGGCAGTGAATGCATTAAGGACTGTCTTAAGCGAGAACCTACAATGTCAAGCACATGTTGTAGTTATGTTTTTTCGAAAACTACCTCAGACGACCTCAGTGGCGCAGCGGGCGAGAGTCTGCCTGCGACGCAAGAGGTTGCGGGTTCGATCCCCGCCTCGGAACAAATTTGTGTACGATCTGCAGAAATTTGTTCCGTTGGTCTGGGTGTTTTCTATGTATAATAAAAAATATCTATCTATGTAATGTACAATATTACGTATATCAGTTATCTAGTACCCATAACACAAGCTCTGCTTACCTTGGGGCTAGATAATGCTGTGTGAATTGTCCAGCATTATTTATTTATTTATTTATTTTTCGAAAACTTTATTAGGCGGTAGTGACCCCTAAAAGTAATCTAAAAAATAAATAAAATAAACTAGCATGCGTTAATCGGGGTACTAGAACCTAATGGCGGGGTCAGACAATGACTTTTTGAAAGTTCATTTTTAAGCAACACCTTACCTACATACTTTTAAAAGTACTAGTATTATTTTTATAGATAGATAGAAATCTCTTTAGTGTACCTCACAAACACAAAATACAATACAAACAAAAAAAAAATTGATTGTTATGATAAAACTAAAAAATCGTCTTCAAATTCCTCCGTATTTTACACTGTTTTTTAAGTTTTTCTGGAGAAATACTTATTTCTCAACAATTTATTTGGAGTCCCTAAATACCGTCTAGATTGGAGCAAGAACAGACTGCTCGCGAAGGGCTTCACTAGACATTCACTTTTGAACTTTTGATATCTCATCGAAAGATTTACATTAAAGTCTCTATATTTTTTAATTTTACTGACATTCATTAAGACTATTGTTACTTAATGATGTAATTTTGTTCTCTTTTAATGTCATTCGTTTTATGAACTGTTTTAATTCAATAAATAAATCGAGTTAATCTAAAATCTAAATCGAACGACATAATACGTACTCGACCGACCAGGTGGGATGACGATTTGCGAAAGACTGCTGGCAGATGCTGAATGCGGCAAGCTGAAGGGGAGGCTGATTAGGGGAGGCCTATGTCCAGCAGTAGAATAACATAAGCTCATGATGATGATGAATACATACTTACTACCAAAGTCTTTAATTTAATCCAAATCAAGTTACATTTTTCCACTGCTGGGAAAAGTAAAGGCCTATCGAGTTTTATACTATTGGGTATTTACCGGAAAACACAAGGTTATTTTCGGGGAAATTCCCTAATAACTCGAATAATATGTTTCAATAAACACACGGGGAAGCGAATACAATAAACTTTGAGCATGTGTACCTGTTTACCAACAAAACAACGTTGATTTTGGCGCCAAATACACAATACAGTACAACGTGTTGTGTATGTACTTGTATTCAGTACAAGGGGCTTGATACTCTGACACGTGGTGAAGTAAAGGTAGGTCCAATTAGACACGCGGCTTAAGAAAGTGATTTTGACGTCGGCGCCGAAGGTGCATGATGCTTGCCAATTTCTTATCAGCCAAACGAATGAGGCTTTATACAAACAGAAAAAAACTCTATTTACCTTAGAACTAATAAGTAAATAATGCTGGACAATCCACACAGCATCGTCTAGCCCTAAGCTAAGCAGCGCTTGTGTTATTGGTACTATGTAGGTACTAATTAGATTGCGTGGATTTTTAACGGAGAGGAATTAGGTTGACTATGGTGTGGTATTTCTTACTAGGGTTTAATTGATACACAGAGATTGCTCAACAAGTGTTTATTCCTGGAACTGGCCCCTAATGGTGTTGCCACCTACAACAGATTCCCATCTGTTGTAGGTGGCAACACCATCACGTGTCACGTTTACATAATCATAAGCATGGTCTTTTTACCCTACAACTTTAATTTATTTTATTTTAATAGATAGTGATTCAAGAGGAAGGTTTATATAATTATAAATACTATTTAACGGGTATTTATCGCGTTTCTTTTCCCGACGTTTCGACAGGTTTACACACCGTGGTCACGGGATGACTGAAGGTTTATATGTATATACATGCATTAATATACCGTGCGAATGTATGAAGCCCGAAGTACCGAAGAATGTACCAGTGCGAAGCCGGGGCGGGTCGCTAGTCAAACATAAAAAGTACGCGGGCCTCCTTTTTGAAAAAAAAAACAAAGAATCCAACGGGACACGTGTCACACGTGGTGATGGTTATAATGAAAATGATAGATAGAAGATACACTGATGATGTGAGAAGCATGCCAACTTCTTATCAGGCCAAAAATCTAATATGGAGCCGAAACAGCTTCTTTTATCTTTTATGTAACCTCAACCTCAACAGCCTATATTGGTCCACTGCTGAACGCAGGCCTCCCCCTGAAAAGCACCTCATTGGCTTTCATCTCCTGGGAGGAAATGCCCATAATACCCACGCTGGGCATGCGGGTACACAAGGTGGACCTTGTGTACGGGTTCTTTTATGATCTAATTCTAGCACGTGTTAGATTTTGTTACAAGTTGGTATCATTCTTAGGGGTTCTAACACAAACTAGGGAATAAGGTAGGGGGTTCAGTATGAAATGGACCGACGATTCTAAAAGTAAATGTTACACTTGAAAGGGTCAAAGTTTTCCACAAGAAGCCATCATAAAACGCTTTGTTTTGAAATCGACCGATCTGAAGTACACGTGTAGTCTCGAGGTGTAGTGTAGAACAAGAGAGAAGAGTAAAGGTAATAAAGTGCCTATTAGGTAGAAAGGGAGAGAATATTTTAAAATTGACAAGTTTTCAAATGTTAGTGAAAAAGATTGGAGTTCTGCAATTTATAGAGTAATTAGAGTGCCTTGTCATTTTAAAAAATCATACCATAGTTTATTAAGAAGCATTTTATTTAGCTATGATAAATAAAATACAAAGGTACGATCAGAAGTACGCGCTTCTAGCGACGTGCGGCCAAAATCGAAACTAAGTTATACATCTAATCCAAATCCAAAACGTAAACCAAACTAATTAGGTAGGTAAGGTAAGTACCTGTTAATAAATTATTCATCAAAGATTTATACCTACCACAAACGCCAACTAGCCTACCGCAATTATGAGTATTATCCACGTATTATCTTTTACCTTGGTGCGTCGATTTTCGTAGATTTTTGTTCCAATAAAAACTAACCTTGCCTCGCCTTGACCGCGCTCGAACTTGTAAAAACACGCGGGTGATTTATTCTAGAACGATTTCCCGGATACAGCTATAGCCACGGGCTATAGCGCCCTCTGTCTGATATTTTCAGAACTAGAATGTTAATTTTCTTTTAATTGCTTTTGCTTTTATTTCATTACATTCGGAAATTTACAAAACATTTTTCTTTCTGTCCAAAGTTATTAAGAGTGAAAATTCAGGAAAATTGCACTTATTTGCAATATTTGCGCCATCTAGCGTCGAGTAGGGGCTTCAACATAAAGTACCAAATCTTGTGCTTAGATGGCATTGCTTAAGTTGTCGCCTCCTATTGTCGAGTAGTAGTCAACTTACATTTCTAGTAATATCAAATAGATGGCGCTAGTAGCCTGTGCTACTGGCGCTAGTAGCCTTTGCTATCTCTCGAGCTCGTGTGGCCACCGCACGATTTCAGCTTAGTTCACGAAAACATAAGAGATGGTTCTGGCTGTATCAAGAGTTTCGAAAGTGCGCTTTAATACCGCTAGATGTCGTAATAAGCGGGGTTGTTTCTATTTTAAAGAGTTTCCTTGTATTCAACAAAGTCTATAAAAACCTGTGATATAAACCTATAATAAATATATATACTTAATACGAAGTTTATAAAAACTTCTAACTTTTGTCTACGATAATTAAGTAGTTCATTTGTGATTCATTTATGTTTGATTTCAAAATTATGGAAATAAAATGAAGTACCTAGGCCATGCAATGATGCAACAACGAATAAAATAACAAAAAATGTTTGTCTTCTAGAGGGTAATTATGAACTAAATCAAATTGTTGTACCCATAATAATAAATTTTAAAAAAGCTTGCATATGAAAACACACAGAGACCAATGGTTTTTTTGAAAATTCTTTTGTTTATCGTCATAATAAAATATAACAGGTCGCGGAACTTGCGGATTACAACTTCTTTTTACCCGAATACGCGCTTGCTATGCTGCGCGATTCTGCCTGTAGTTTATAATAAAAAACCTATGTATATTTTACTCTGCTCATGTGAATATGTTTTGCCCTCAGGACATGGACCTGATCGAGGTGCTGTGGAAGCAAGATGTCGACATGGGGTTCTCCATCGAAGACCCCGTTCAACCGGTAAGTAACTTTCATACTTATTTCAAGGTGCATTCGGTAATCTGTGGACATGTGGTCCAGATTAAGCCCCGGAGTATTTCTCCGCCTCGAAATCATAGTAGCGGAACATTACTATACTACATTTGACGAGCTCTGTGGCGCGGTGGGCAAAGGTCTGCCCGCGACGCAGAAGGTTGCGGGTTCGATTCCCGCCTCGGAACAAAGGTGTGTACGATCTGCAGACATTTGTTCAGTGTTCTGGTCGTTTTCTATGTATAATAAAAAATATCGATCTATGTATTGTATTATATTATGTATATCAGTTATCTAGTACCCATAACACAAGCTCTGCTTAGCTTGGGGCTAGATAATGCTGTGTGAATTGTCCAGCATTATTTATTTGTCGCTGTTCGAAAAGCGGAATATAAACCGTAAACATTTTATTTATTTTATTGATTACACAAAATCCACAGCTCTCTTAAATAAAATTAACTTTACTTATAAAATCACTTACAGCCAATAACAGGATTAAATTTTATATAGGTAGTTAGAAATATTTAAGACGACAGTCACCATAATTAGTCGACATGACATTTAAGAAAAAAGAAAAACATTTAAACATATACGATTGAGACAAACTCATCATCATCAGCCTACATTAGTCCAATGCTGGACATAGGCCTCCCCTATATAATGAGCGCCATAGCGCCCTGTCTTCAGCTTGCCGCATCCAGCATCTGCCAGCAGTCTTTCGCAAATCGTCATCCCACCTGGTCGGAGGGCGTCCTACACTACGTTTGCAGAGTCGCGGTCTCCACTCAAGAACACGTTTACCCCAGCGGTTGTCGGTTCTCATCGAAATATGGCCAGCCCACTGCCACTTCAGCTTGCTAATTCTTTGAGCTATGTCGATAACCTTGGTTCTCTGTCGGATGTATTCGTTGCGAATCCTATCCTTCAGAGAAACACCGAGCATAGCTCTCTCCATAGCTCGCTGGGCGACTTTAAACTGGTGGACCAGCCCTACCGTGAGCGTCCACGTCTCAGCTCTGTAAGTCATGACGGGTAGGACGCACTGATTAACGCTGCCCAACCTAGCCGGATCCTCTTCTTGGCCTCCTTCTCAAAATTGTTTCTACCTAACTGCAGAATCTGCCCAAGGTAAGTGTATTCGGAAACAATTTCGAGAAGGTGGCCATGTACGACGATCGGTCCCGGATCAATGTGGCCATTGATCATGACCTTGGTTTTATCCAAGTTCATGCCAAGACCGATGCGTCGTGAGGCTGAAGCTAAGGCCGTCCAGCATCCGGTTCAGCTCGTCCTGCTACTCCGCCATTAAGACTATGTCATCAGCGAGACAAACTACTACCTTTTAAAAATACATATGTAGTATGTATCACTAACACTTTAATAATAGATTGATTTATCTATAATGCTAGTGCACATAATCATTGCACTGTATTTTTCTTTTTTTTAAAAGCTGGCGCGATTGTATTTTGCTTATACACGCTGACGTCACAAATTTACGTCTCCGGTGGACAAATTAAGAGGGTATCTTTTAAAATTGTATCCATCTATCTATAGTCTGGTGTGGAGGTGGAGATTATAGCCGTCGCAGGGAGTCGATGGATGGAGACAGCTCTTTTTCCATCTGTGGACGTACGGAAAATGATGAAAATAAATAAATAATGCTGGACAATTGACACAGCATTATCTAGCCTCAAGCTAAGCAAAGCTTGTGTTATGGGTACTAGATAACTGATATACATAATATACCTGCCCTAATATATTTCATAGACAGATGTGTTTTACTATACATAGAAAACGACCAGAACGCCCTGAACAAATATTTGCAGATCGTACACACATTTATCCCGAGGCGGGAACCGAAACCGCATTCTCCTGCATCGCAGACAGACCTACGGTCACCGCTCCACAGAGTACGTCTAATAATGATTTAAGGGGCCTCTTCACAGGCCATTTTGTGAAAGAGATAGGCATAGATATTTCGCGTTCATTGGAGCGGGACGGAGCATACCGCGTGTGCAAAAATCAAGATTTCTTCTAATTAAAAGAGTACGGCTCAAGTAATCAAATATTTATTTTGGCGAATCTGTTAAAAATCCGCTAAAAATAAAGCAAAGGCGTTAGCAAAGTTAGATATAAAAATCAAGTCAGTAAGTCTTATCGTTGGGGAGAAGGAAAATTTGTATCGAAATTGAGATATTTATATATTTTTTTTCATCAAACTTATACAACTAATCAAAAAACTCTGCGCTTTTGTACAGAATGAAATGGAATATTAGTTGTAGGAGTCCAATAATCCTAGATTTCATATTTGAACAGCAGTAGGAACTCAAATATCATGAAAATGTAATTTTTTTTCGAAAGACAAGCCTTAATGTTTTGAGTTATGTAAATCTAATGATTAACTTTAACGATTAACCCGTTGTTGTGTCTACCAGGAGGGTCCTCAAGCGACCAAGGTGCTTGGAGACGAGATCGAGAAGGAGCTTCGACTGGCTGAAGAGAAGATCCAGCAGAAGAAAACAGAGGAGGCTGGCATCGAGAAAGTTAAGGCCTCTTTGCTTGACCCGGAGATTAAAGAGGTATGTTTATTTTCTTTATTTTAGTGTAAGCGTGGTTGCACGGACCCTAGAACCAGTCTCGTTAATTTTCTTTATTTACGTGTGAGCCTCTTTGTTTGCACGGACCCTAGAACCCTAGAACTAATCTCGTTAATTTTCTTTATTTTAGTGTGAGCCTCTTTGGTTGCACGGACCCTAGAACCAGTCTCGTTTATTTTCTTTATTTTCGTGTTAGCCTCTTTGCTTGCACGGACCCTAGAACCAGTCTTGTTTAGGGTTTGGGTTCTAGATTAGTTGGGTTTGATAAATAAAAAATTTGATTTGACCTAGATTTTTTTATTTTATTTAAAAAAAAATCTGTTTGTTGTAGGAAGTTCCTAATACAAACTGTTTTTTTAATATGTTTCTCCGAACAAACAACGAGGAACAAAGAGGACTAGGAACTCTTTAAATTCATTTAAAACGGGATATTTACCATGATTCTATTTTTGATTTTTGTTCTTCCGTGATCATGGCGCATGAAACTGTGCCGAAATATTGGAAAACTCAAAAATCGAATCATGGTAAATATCCCGTTTTAAATGACTTTAATGTTAATAACCATGATAGTTTTAAAAGTTTAAGGAACTCTTTGTTTGTTCGGAGAAACATTTTTAGTTAATGTTTTTGATACTTATTTAAACTGTATAATACTGTTTTTCTTTTCTTGCAGGACGATCCGTGGGCTGGCTTATCCTACACCGTGGACACCGAGACAGGTCAGTTTTTTTAAATTTACTTTTCCAAATCAAAGTACATTATATTTTAAATTTTTAATATTTCTGCCAAAAATATGCCATTTGGTTATCCTCATACTTGTTTCTTTTGTAACGCATGTTAATAACAGCTGTTGTATATCTTATTTACAATACCTACCTGTCGTTTAATGTATTTATTTTTATGTAATCAAATCACACTTAGTACTATCGCAAGATTGGCTCACTAGTAGCGCTCCGTTACAAACCTCTGTGGTTTTTTAGGCGTTATTATTATTTTTAATACCTAATCTTTAAGTCGATAAATAAATAAAAAAAAAATAACATTGCCAAATAAAATCTTAACCAAAAAGTATAAAGCGCTGGCAACGTCTGCTCCAAGCGATAACCCCAAGTCGTGCCTTTCATCAAATTACATGTATTATATCACAACACAACCCTCTACATAAGGGGCAGGAACCCCTATTTATTCCTTATATACAATCCAACCCTCTTTGAGCATGGCTTTCTGTGAAAATAGAAAGGGGATTCTTATTTTTAACCGACGACGACACGAAAATCAAAAGAGGATCAGGTTTTTTAAGGGCCTATACAACCTTAAATATTTGTGAAAAGGATAGACATAGGATTTTGCGTTCATAGGAGCGAGACAGGCCACAGCAACGCAAGCCCAAAAATCAAGTTTTAGCTTATCTATTAATTAGGACATCATTTGAAAAAACCGAAACATATGAAATATTTTTATGTTGACCCTGTGTGGTTGGCAGGCAGAAAATGCCATCGGCATTGCACCAATTGTGTACTTTTTATAATTGTGTGCAATAATAATAATAATAATAAATGTTCTTTATACTTAGTTCTATTACCATGCTTATTCCCAAGATCATAACTTCTGTATATATTCAGAAATTAAGGTTTTAGAAAAAAAATAAGGTAATTTTGCGATTTATTTCCATCGTGTTAATTTTATGGAATAGTGTTTTCGAATCATATGACGGACAGAGTTCGTGCTGAACGTTACCATATATAAATTTCAAAGTTAAGTATTCAGTAGTTTGGAAGAAATGGAGATCTGAGGGTGTTGAAAATATAAAAAGAATAAACACTCTTAACCTCAAATTTCTCTCGTCTCCCCTGTTGGTAGGTAGGGACTAGGGGTAGATCTAGTTCAAAATTGATTAATAAATATGAATACTGTAAGTTAGGTTGATTTTTATCCTGATGCACCACATGTGAACGAAGCCGTAGCAATAAACTAGTTCAAAGTAGTACAAAACATTATCTTCTTTCGATATTGGTGACATCTTGATCTAAGATTGCAAAGGACATGTGTTATTGAATAATATAAAACCATTAGTGAACAAAAAGCAATTTTGTACCGCTAAAGGCAAAAGGGATACGAATTTAGAAAAAAATATCCCTAGTCTATGCCCGGAAAAAAAGTATTAATCACAGAGAACACTGGCCGAAACGATGACTTGTGGAAAAGTGTTCGAAAAAAGAATGATTCTTTTTGAATTTCGAACGCGGCTGTCACTCATGTCGATGGCCAGTTTCAAAGGACCCTTGAGTTGTTCAAATTTGTGCTGTGCGTATTTTGTGTTGTTCATAGAAAGTTCTTGGTATTTTTGGAATGAAAAAAAAAACTGATTATCTGTAAAATTACTTTTTTTATTGGTATAAGTGTAAAACTGGTGCAAGAGCGTTGACGACATTCTTAATAGATATGCAAAGTGACTTATAGAAATATATCAGCATATTTATTTTTTATGTTTTTATTGTGAAATTTAATTATTGAAAAGTAGATAAAGATAGACTCAATCGAAAAATTTCTAAACGCGACGTCACCGTTCATCGTATTGTCATGAACCATTATAGCGCGATATATTTTTTGAAAGAAAAAAATAAAATTATTTACTGGACACAGCACACAATCAACAAACATGATGGTTTTTGTTTGTTTCTTATTTTATATGTAAATTTCAGTTAATTTTTTATATTAATTAAAATATTAATTAAAATAATACGTCACATAAAAGAGTAGCGTTTTTATCTCCCGAAACTGAGTGCAGTTTTATTTTTCGTTTTTTTTTCCGAAAAAAATTAAACAACCACTAAGGGTGCTATATTTTTTTCCTTTAGACCTTACAGGACTCTTGGACACGTCACAAAACTCCGATTACATAAGTAAAACTAGGAAATACGACGTAGTGATCTCATGGGGCTTTATGGTGTGTACTAGTATATTAGCTGCCCCTAGCTGCTGGCCGCAGCTTCGCTCGCGTTGTTAAGGTTATTTCTTTCCCGTGGGAATTGATTTACGGGATAAAAAGTAACTCTATGCCAAAAATCAATTTATTGGTTGCTAATGAAGGACAAAAAACTAGCACACTTTCGCATTTATAATACTAGCAGCGCCACGCGGTTTCACCCGCGTAGTTTCCGTTCCCGTGGGAATTCCGGGATAAAATATAGTTTATGTGCTATTTCAGACTATAACCTATCTCTGTGCCAAATTTCATCCAGATCCGTTAAGCCGTTCTGGCGTGATTATTCTACAAACATCCATCTATCTATCCATCTATCGAAACTTCCGCATTTATGGATAATTATTCGTGTGATAACATGGATGATTCTTTAGCATTTGTTATAGAGGATGTTTACCAGACGGTCCCAAGTAAATTTTGCTTTTCGTTAAAATTTGACAGGCGAAAAAAAATTGTCACAAAACTTAAAAAGAGCGTAAGCGTGTTTTAAAGTCGGTTTTTACTTTCATTCGGAAGAATCAAATTATTTTAAAGGGTGTTTGTTTAGTTTCTTTCAGGTCCTTAAAATTATTTTAATAGGGATTGAAGACAAAGCTTGGTAGTTTACTGTAAGTTTAAGATCATACTCTTAAAAAAAAACTGGATGTCTAAGGCCCGTATTATAAAAACATGATTAGTCATCAATAAAATGCTTGAGTATCGCTTTTCTTTGGCATAAACGTCACTCAAGCGTACATTTAGGTATGACTGAACAAACTTCACTACAAACATATATAAAAATTAATACAGAATTATTTTTTTTTTATAAAAATTCAAAAAGTCTCCTCCCCCTTTCTGTCTGTCCCTATGAATGCTTAGATCTTTAAAAGTACGAAAATAATTTTGATGCGGTTTTTTTTAATAGATAGAATGATTCAATAGGAAGCTTTATGTATAATACATGCACAATATGGTAACCGTGCGAAGCCGGGGCGGGTCGCTAGTTCTTAATATGGGCCTGAGAAAGTTTTGCTCATGGTTCATACGCAACTAAATTTGTAACATTTACCATGGTTCATTTAATTCTGGTCGGCCACTGAACTCATTATTGTAACTCCAACTTCGTTCCGAACGTGTCCTTTTCCAAACTTGAAAGATAATTCGAAATCTGAAAGATTAAATCGACGTTTTACTTATTGGTTTGCGGACGAAAAAGGTTTATGATTAAAGTTTTATTGTTTTTGGAGTTTGAATTTTGATTTTGGAACTTATTCGAACTAAGTATTAAAAGATGGCTGCCAAAGGAAAGGAAAATATAGGTACTCTACCTTGCTACATTTTAAAACACAAGTAATGAAAATTGTGTGCGAAAGAAAGCCTTTAGCTAGCTATTTCTTAATTGTTCTATATTTACCTATAACATACTCTGTCCGTCCCCGCTGTTTCTTGAATATCTCAGTAACTACTGCAGCTAGTAACTTGAAATTTGAAATAAAAATACATTTCGTGCGCCATTACGGATTTAAAGTCAGAATAAATAAAAAAATAACAAATGAAATTTTCAGTAAGTATGTACAAATGATGTCGATATTTCAAAAGAGACCTATGGGGCAAATTGGGTCTCAAATGAAAGGTATCGGCTTGTACATTTCAAAGCAAGTTTTCAATCGGTTTGTACTTTTCAATTTCTGTGGGTTTCATACTTTTCGAAATATTTTAAAAATGTCGAAAAATTTAATCCCCAATCTCTGAATTTGCGTAGCGATCCATTACTGTATCGGGCGTTTGTAGATATAGATCTATATTTTACAGGTCTGTAAAAATAACACTTTTTGAAAAATGGTCAAAAAGGGAGAACGTTTTTTGAAAGGGCCCCCCCCCTTTCAAAAAACTTTTTGACCCCACCCAAGTAGGGTATCAAATGAAAGGTATCATTTTGACCATTTAGAAACACTTTTTGAAATTTCTGTAGGTTTTATACTTTTTGAAATATAAGGGGGCGTTTGTAGATATAGATCTATATTTTATAGGAAAAATATAGAGAAATCTGTCAAAATGACTATTTTTGAAAAATGGACAAAAATGGCGGGGATTTTTTCTACCTATCCGAGTGGAGTATCAAATGGAAAGTAGTTATTTGTACATTTCAAAACATTTTTCCAAATTTCTGTAGGTTTCATACTATTTGAAATATTTTGAAAAAAGGCGAAAACTTGACCGTTCCAAAGGAGCAACAAACGGTAACAAACATCCATATTCCATACATCCAAACTTTCGCATTTATAATATTAGCTAGTAAAGTTTAAAGGAAGGAAAATACTCAAAAGCATACACTAGCTGCTTATTTACAAACCTAGTGAATCCACCCTACTCTCGTGTCATATACATACAATATAAGATTAATGTATGTATTATGTATGGTTGTATGAAAGGCATTATGCACGTACGTCTCAATCCTAAGGGAGTTCAATCATTAATTATGTTATTGTTGTCGTATTATAGCATTTTTGTATGGATGCGGTTGTCAAAGTTTGGTTTTAGGTGGGGTTACAGTTTGAGAACCTATGTTAGTGAGATCGAGGTAAGTTTCGGTTAGATTTCTGGGTTTCTCTAACAATAAATAATATTTGACTTTCCACTAGCATCATCTGGCCGCAAGCCACAGCCCAAGCTAAGCAGAGATTGTGTTATGGGTACCTATTAGATAATTCATGTACTTGAGGTGAAATAAGTCCCAAAATCCACGTTTTGACTGTAAAGAAAATCAATTTTAAGGTAATAAAACACTATTTTGTTTAATATTTTTTGATGAGCATCAAAAGTTTAGGATTTTAGTTAGTAAAATATGGTCGAAACACGATTAACTCAACTTGACTCGCAAAATTGCCTCTATTTTTACTACGAAAAACCAGTTTTATTTGCTAGTTATTTAACATATTTTAATGAAATGTCGCCTAAAAAAATACTTAACTACGAGTAAACACGATTATGGTTTTATTTTAAGCTTTGGCCAAACCTGCGCGTCAGACAGGCGGGATGCGGGACGCGAAGCGGGAACGTCAACCGTGCGGCGGACTCTGCAAATGCTGCAATGGTGATTCAATGGCGCCTTGCACACTTACGCGAACGAGACGCGGGAACTTTTTAAGGGAAAAGTTTCGCGTTGTTGACGCTCCCGCTTCGCGACCCGCATCCCGCGTGTTTGACGCGTAGGTTTGGCCGAAGCTTTATTGTGAAAGAGTATTATTTTAGTGCAATAAAAAATAAATTCGTAAATAAAATCCAGTGATACTTGGGTCTTGCCTCCCTTTCTTGCCTACCGCGCGGCCTTCGCCCGTCCTTATCTCGAAAACGCGAACCTTGTTCATCTTAATATACATTATATTATAATAGGTTTTATTATACTTTTAAACCTACATAGAAAGAAACACTCGGAACACATGGAACAAATATCTGAGGATAGTACAAACATATGTCCCGAGGCGGGAAAAGAAACCGCAGAGGTCGTCAATTCATCGGAATTCCTCATCAGCATACATCTGCCCACTGCTGAACGTGGGGGTGGCCATAATAACCACGCTTGGCAGGCGGATTGGTGAGCTCCACGTGAGCGAAGTCACGTCAGGGGCTAGTTTTCTATAAAAATGGCGAACCTTCGATCAAAACAGTTTTATGCCGATTACTTCAGAAAATATACCGTAATATACCTTACTTGCTATGATTTATATTAATATATATTATAGCTCCGTCTCTTGAGGGCTTTATGCTCTAGGCTAGCACAAATTTAAAAGGAGTAAAAAATGTCTGTAATAGCCGAAATGACTGACAGAAGGTTGTAGATCTTCTCCGGTGGATTTCTTGTTGAGGGTCATAGGCACTGGATCACTAAAAAGTAAAATTTCTGGTGTTTGCTAAATGATTCGATATCTTTTAAAGATGGCGCTCTTTAGGAGGCCTACGTCCAGCTGTGGACTAAAATAATGCTGATGATGATACGTCTATCATAGGCATAGATATAGTTACCTGGCAAGCGAGTTTCCTTTCAATTACCTTCTTCTTCTAATAAAAACTTATCCAAAAAATACTCCAAACCATTCTTCGGAATCTAAACACGAAACAAAGGGCAGAATAGCTGAATCACATGATAAATGATACAGCATCTATACGCGGGGGGTAGAATGGTAAATCCGTGGGGAATCGATTCGGAGGGCGGAGGTTGCGTTTATTCCAGTCTAATATATATTCTCTATTTTTATCGTTGGGTTAGTATTTTGTAGAATAGAAACAAATTAGGACTATTTGCTATTAAAACAGTTGAGCTAACTGCAGACTGTTGCAAATTATCTATAGGCAGCTCAACTTATCCATATAAATACCAGACGCGCGCGTCTCCAAGACGCTGGCTGCATTGCCCCGCGCTGTATGGCAATGCTGATGCGCTGCGTCAGATACAAGCTCTCGGGTCACGCGTCGCTTCGACCTGATATTTGTTAAAAATATGGAGCCTCTGTTATTACAGAACATCACACGCTGTATATAGGTATTCGAGCCACTAAATTCCTATAGTACCTAGGTATACCTAAATATTTTTTGGACACAAAAAATGTCTTTAAAAAGGCACTATGTTTAAGCCAGTCTTCTTGGATACTTGAGTGGGTACCTACTGAGTAGTAGGAACTTAAAAACTACCATGGTTATTAATGTTATCACTAAAGTCATTAATAGCGGGAAATTTATCAAGACTTGTAAGTTTTGGGTTCACCTATTAATTACGGCACAGTTTCATGCGCTGATCACTGACTAACTGAAGTCATTGCGAATGAATTTTTTGGCTCATATATACAAAAAAAAAACAGCATTACCCAGCATAATTATGTCTTGAAGATAAATTTTAATCTATTGTTTGGGAAAACCAAAATCTAACCGAAAATTTACCGGCACAGGCTCTCTAACTTGAACCTCACCTAAAACCAAATTTTGAGAACCGTACCGAAATACAAATAATGCGAGAATACGAAATTTTTGCTTCATATTTTTTTGGCAGGTTAGTTTTTATAAGCATGTTGTATTAATAAAGGGCTGTGGATATTGTTAAATAAATAAATAATTCTGATTAATAAAAATAAAGTGAACCTATAATATCACGATCACTGCTAGCGCCGTCTTCGGGACAGGGAGGTGCAGATCGCACTCTGTGTTTTCAGTCATGAAAGTGCTAGTATAAGCCGCTACCCCGAACCCAAATGGCGCCGCCAGCTATTTTGTCTTATTATTACGTTGAACAAAGGAAATTTCGAAACATTCATTGGGCAGTTTGTGATACCTATTATAAGATTTTATTAATGCCCCAGTAATAGTTTTATTTTGTATAGTTTAGGCAGAGATACGAAGTTACCCTTGATCTCTGCCTAAACTATACCAAATAAAACTACCCAATGAAAGCTTTGAAATTTTCTTTGTTCTACGCAAAAATAATATTAAATAGGTGGCGCTGGCGGCGCGGCGATAGTTTGAGTCGGGTTATCGCCCTTATACATATATTATGTCTAAAAAATACACGATTTAAAAATGTATCGCGTAACCTACTGTTACACGGGCCATAAAATGAGATGGTTTTTAGATTTAGGTTTACCATCAAACCAACATAATTTTAATATAGATTTGTACTATGTTTATTAATTTTTTTAATAAGATTTGTACAATAAATTTACCATAAATTATCTTTTTACAATGAACTACATACACCAGACATGGTATGATATTAAAGTAAAATGACTTAAAACCATAACCTATCTTTTAATAGCTATGCTAGCACAATTCACGATGATGTAACAATATTTTGTTATTGTGATAAGTCATCTAAACAATCATTGTAAAGGCGTTGAACTCACTTGCAGTGTAGAAAAACCTTTTTATACAACTGCGCAAGGAGGGTATTAAAATACCTTAAATATAAGTCTTAAGGGGCCTCTTCCCAGGCCATTTAGTGAAAAGGATAGGCATAGGATTTCGCGGTCATATGAGCGGGACTGCGGGACAGAACAGAACGCGTGTGCAAAAATCATGTGTGAAAATCAAGATTTCTTCTAAATAAAAGAGTACGGTTCAAGTGATCAAATATTTATTTTGGCAAATCTGTTACCCTGCCTTTGCTTTATTTTTCAATAAAAAAATCAACTCAGTAAGTCATATTGTTTGGGAGAAGAAGGCAAATGTGCATCATAATTGAGATATTTTAGATATTTTTCAAACATATAAAACTAATTAATTTCAATTTATTTATTTTCTCTCATAATCTTAATCTTATCTATAATCTATCTTGATCTTTCTCTCTTAATCTTGACGACCTCAGTGGCGCAGCGGGCGAGAGTCTGCCTGCGACGCAAGAGGTTGCGGGTTCGATCCCCGCCTCGGAACAAATTTGTGTGTGTACGATCTGCAGAAATTTGTTCCGTTGGTCTGAGTGTTTTCTATGTATAATAAAAAATATCTATCTATGTAATGTATAATATTACGTATATCAGTTATCTAGTACCCATAACACAAGCTCTGCTTACCTTGGGGCTAGATAATGCTGTGTGAATTGTCCAGCATTAAAAAATAATAATAATAATAGAAGCTTAGTCGCTAGAATAACTGACTAAGTAGGTAATGCTAATATTATAGCTAACTAAAAAAAAAAAAAAAAAAAAAAACTATCTTGGCGCTTTTGTCCAGAATGAAATGGAATATCAGATGTAAGAGTCTAGAATCCTAGATTTCATATTTAAGCAGCAGTAGGATTTCAAAGATCATGAATATGTTGATTTTTTTGGAAAGATCAGCCTTAAGGCGGTTCCCCGATCGAAACTAGCGCCGCCTATTTTATCTTATTATTTCGTTGAATAAAGGTAATTTCAAAATGTTCAATGGGCAGTTTGTGATACCTAACATATAAGCTTTTTTTAATGCATCTGTAATACTATTATTTTACTATAATTTAGGCAGAGATGCAAAAATTGTGTTTGGTGGCCACAAAATGCGGATTCGTAGCGATTTGTAAATTTCTTTGAAATACCTAAGTGTTACGAGAGAATGTTCCCGAAGCGGTCCCATAAAAAATATTCTCGAGGTTTATGATAGGTTTAATTTTTTTCCTGAAAAACTACTTACAAATAGGAAGGAAGGAAGGAGTAAGGAATATGAAGTCGGTTTTTAGATTTTTCAAAACAACAAATTAATTACCTATTTATCACGATTCATGCATCTTTCTTACATCAGTTTCAGGCATAGAGTACCTAACTCTATGCCTGAAACTGATGTAAGATGATCTATTTATGGTAGTCAAAGTACACGCACGACTGGTATTGATATGCATCAGTTGAGCTTGCTGTAGATTGTTTGCAATTGCAACAGTCTGCAGTTACCTAGCTCAATTGTTTCAATTGTAAATACATACTAGTTTTAATTTAATTCCATTATTTGATTGTAATTTACTTTGTTATTAAAGATTTTATCTTCTAGTAAGTAACTTATCGGAAAAACATTTAAGAATTCTATAAGAAAGCAAGCAAATAAATTATCTCTCGCAATCAATATCCAGCTCACAGAAACAAAATGGCGGGCACGAAAACGCGCGGGAAAATCAACCCGCAACAGTTTCATTAAAATAAAACAGCTCCAACCATTAATAAAAGCAGAAAAAGATTAATGTCGGTCGAACACAATGCGTAATAAATTAGATGGATATAAATTTCTAGAAAGGGCGACCTACCCTTGTCCGCCATCTTGTCATGACCCGCCCTCTGATTGGACGGCTCCGTTACTAATCAATATGAACCTCCTTAGAGTCAAAAGGTGATAACAACTTGAGTTTGTGACGTAGGGATTATCGTCCTTATTCTGGAGCAAATAACATTCAAATTAATTGTTCGTTCTTAATGTCCCACGAAACAAAAGAATACGCAATTATATCGCAGGCTGTTCTTGAATTCGAATTTTAAACGGAATATAACGGGACTTCTTTTGAAAATATCTTGTAATTTAAATGAAGAATTATAACAACCAACTGTGTGTAGGAAAACTGACTCTTATCTTATTGTGTATTAGGCTGCTTTTCTTTGTATTCGTAACTAATTGTTCGTTCTTTATCTTTAGAATTGTTTTAGAAACTAATTTAATCGCTACGAACGCATTTAATCTCTATTACATTGAGACATGATACAATTTACCGTGGCTTCTATCGAAGTACGTATTCAACATAGAGATTAATCCAAAGAGGTTGGTAGCGGGTATTACCAGTATCGGAACAGGTTTTCCAATTATTTTGAATCAAATGAGTGCTTGGATCCACTTTTTATAGCGATGGTAGAAGAGTCACGGCATCTAGGCACCGCCCATACCATAAAATCTATCATAATGTTAATTTATTTTTCAATATAATTTCTCGATCTAATTTATAAAAAACACGAACTTTATAGAAAAGCTCGTTGCTGAAAACGTAACATTAAAACGTAAATTTTTATCTTACAGTTATTTATTATCTATGAATATAGCCTGTAACCAAGGGCAACTTGGTATCTCTGCCTAAATTAAATAGAATATAACTATTACAGAGGCATTAAAAAAAAGCTTAAGATATAGGTACAAACTGGAAGATGGATTTTTGAAAATTCCTTTGTTAAACGGAATAATAAGATAAATTAGGTGGCGGCGATACATTTTGCATAATCCTTTTCAAGGAGACATTTTGCCTTGTAATATCACCCTGAAATAATAATAAATAAATAATGCTGGATAACCCACACAGCATCATCGATCTCCATCCAAGTAAGCAAAGCTTGTGTTATAATACCTATTAGATAATTTTAATAAATATTTAACATTTTCTATTTTTATTAACTTCTGTTTTTTTTAAGCTCAATTCTGACAAATCATTATCTTAAAAGCCCTACTATATTGTAAAAGCTTCCGAAAATCACAAAATCAAAATTAGTGGTCAGGTAGTGACAAAAAATATGACAACCTCTTTTTTTTCTTTTGTCTAAGACCCGTTTAGTGGCAGAATGGGTGATAATTGTCTATGGTTTTTTTTCTAATTTCTGTGGTTTTGGTAACGGGTTTAGTTGTAATTTTGAATTGCTTCCGTTTGTTCAGTTTCAGTAACATGACATGATGTTGACTTATATAACTTTGTAAATTTAAAGTGTGAAATAAAAAGGGCAAAATTTTAAATTTCTAGCGAAATACCTGTCATTTTGGGGGCAAAAAGACAGGTATTTCTCGTCATTTCTTTCACATAACAAACTATTCTTTTTTTTGCTAAAATAACAAGAACTAAACTAACATCAATAATCAAAGTGCTTTATTTCCTCTAGACCTTACAGGACTCTTAAACAAGTCTCAAAAAATTTAATTACGTAAGTAAAACTAGGAAATAAACTGATCACTTTGATTTTTTTGTCCACTTCAATCTTAAGGTAAAGTAAAGAAGCGAACAAGAAACCTTTACCTTGTTAGAATGTTAGTTTTAAGGTTGGGACAAAAGTCGTCCCACGTTTTTTTATCGTCTAGATTCTAGACAGGCTAGAGGCTTACTACAAAATATCAGATTATCTAGACTCTAGATAATCTCATATTTTGTACTAAGTCTTTTTACAAAGGACACGTTTGGCCTTTTTTTTTAATTTATTCATTCAACAGCAAAAAATAATTACAACTAATATTTACACTACGTTTTTACGTTTGGCCTACATTAACCTACATGATAAGCAAGTATCGAGGCCTACAAAAGTACAAATCCTATCAAGTAATTAACTATCTGCCATTTTGTAACAAATATTGTTAAGGTAAGGACGTTCGATTCACGTTGCCTTCAAGATGATTTTTCGCAGTTTTTTTATCCTGCGTTTAACAAGTATTATATCTGTTAGAAAAGTAATGTGCCTCAAATTGTGAACATCTTCGTACGAAGGCATGATAAGAACTTACTTCGAAACCATGTTGGTTTTGAAACTATTGGTTTTTTGGTTTTTATAATTAAAATCACCTGAATTACCAATAAGAAAAAATACCAAAAGAACAGCAAAAAATTCATCTCGCGGGCTGTCTGAATCTCGTTGCCTCGAGGTAGCTGTGTCAGTATTAGACGATTAAACACCAAAGTGTAACAAATCAATCACAAAATGTCAACGTCAAAAAGCGCAAGCAATGCACTCGGCATGTTTGTCTATGGTTTTAAAAAATAAACCTAACACTTTCACTGGCGGAAGCGTTGCTCATGATGACATGACGGTCCGAGAGCGCCGCAGTCATGGTCGATCAGCAAGTTTTCTATTCTAATGCTGTCTATGGGTAGAGTGCTTTGGCTTTTTGGTCTAGTGCTAACTTTTCTAGAGATAGATAAAAAATGCACTATTACCTATACTATACCAGATCAGGAGAGAACACAATATAGACAGAAATGCTTAGGATAGAGGAAGTAGGTATAAAGAGCGTTATCGCTCTGAGCAATATCTTGCGTGCAACCTAATGGACAAGAGCTTAGAATTTTCCTAGCTGTTTTGAATTAACCTTTTTAGATCGCTTTAGAGTAAGAAGCGTCAATGTTTTTTATTTAAATTCTGTCTATGGGTAGATTGCTTTGACTTTTTGATCAAGTACTGAAATTTCGTAGGTTTCATTCATGAAAGTTTGTAGTTTCTACAAGTTCCACGCGCTCTATTACCGTAGATTTAAGGTAACCTTTTGGTATGCCAGGGTTAAAACAAGGTGCCTAGCCTACCCTATGTGTTTTTGGTTACCGCTCTCTCATCCGATTTTGTTAATTCTTTCGCATTTCTATGAAAAATGATGCCAAGGTGGTCCCATACCAGTTTCATTCTTGAGGGATCACTATCCTTACCGTAAAACTGAAAAAAAAAAACACAATTCTGAATACTCTGTTTTTATTTGTTTTGTTTTAAACAACATCAAGCAAACTATTGTTTATTATATTACTACATACCATACCATGCTCTTAGGATATCTCCGGCACAAGGCAATGAAATATTATGAAATTGTTTTATAAGTAAATGGTAGAATGGAAAAATATTGGATATATCCGCTATACCTACCCGGATCCGGGCTATTCGACCATAATGACTGTAATATTATGTACCTATGCGACCCTAAGTTAATATGAAGATTAGGTTGGACTCTACAGAAACATGCTTTGATAAGTTAGGTTATAATATTATACAAAATGCTTTTAATTGTCAGATAAGTCAAAAAACTCCATGCAAAAAGAAATAAAAATATCTATGCCTACATTAGAGCTTATACATGAATATGAAATTGGACCAGTTCCATTTACACAAGCCAGGAAAGAATCCTGCCTACATCCTTAAAGAAATCATTGCACAACATTTCGACACACCAAACATACATCCGTCCTTGTCCAACACAATGCTTAATACTGAGCCAAAAAGAGACAGATATACTCCACGTAAGCTTAGGCCCCGCCTACGAGGTACAGTAGGCCGCTTCGGTTGGGCGAGACAATGTCAAAAAAGTTGTACGTATGAGCCAAGGGACAAAAAGGTTCGATCCAGGCTCCATTATTATACCGCGATCGTAAGGAACGATCCTTGCTCGGAGCGCGTTCCATTTTCGAATTGCTCGGTCATCTATCGTTTGCGCTTTTTTACTCGCCAGTCATTGGCGAAAAAATTGGACAATTTCACTAGGCAGTGACAGTGTTGTTTTTTTTTATTTCTAGTAAGGTGAAAGAAGTGTTGTTTTTTTTTTTAGTTTTCTATTGGTATGTTGCATTTTATTATTGTATGGTAGCATGGAATGCTGATTCTTATTTTAAAACCTGAATCGTATGTAACCTACATACGACCTAAGCATTTTATTAATGAAAAATCTCGTTTGTATGAGTAAAATGCTTGCTAAAACTTGTTATTCAGTTTTTTATAATTTTATAAGTGATTATTTGGACCGCACTTCATCGCCTATTTTAATGTTTCACCAAATGAAATTTTATTTACATTAAGTAAGTTTTTTGTAATAGTAAACCTAAATAAATAAAATGATGGCTGACTTGTAAATATGATTTTACCAATAAATTGACCTATCTGATGAAATGAATTAAAAAAAGAAATTTCTTACCTACTTTTTACTGACAATCATCATATAATGTTATATATATCGTATAATGTTATAATGTTAAATTATAATAATTTTGTACTCATACTTAAATTTACCCATTTTAGGCTCTATACATTAAATTTTTTTGACTACTAGTTTTGGTTATTCTCACTGAAGTAATTTAAAACGGCCATTCCATAAATATTTCCAACCATAATATTCTATTCTACCTTAGAACGTGCATTTTTTTTCAAGATTTCCGAGTATCGCAAAATAAAAATCAAAAACATATGCTTAAAATAATAGAATAATTTGGAAAAAAAACTCCAATAAAACCAACTAACCCGCCAGTAATTTCATTTAGTTGAGAAATTAATATTTTCTCTATTTGTGGCGTCGTATAATGGAGATCTATGTCCAGTTGTGGACTTGTGTGGGTTGATATGATAATGATGAAAATAATGTATAACCTAAAAAGGAACTAGGCAAGTTAGAAAAAAAAATTACGGTAGTCACATTCCCGTCGGCATGCTTGCCGCCCGCGCAGCCGCCCGCACACCGGTGGAAAGAGTTAAACGCTCGCGCTCCATCGCAAGGGTTGATAAAGTATTCGAAACTATTTTTCTCGTATATTGTAAAAAAAAATGTAAGCTCTACAAAAATACTTTTTTTATAAAGTCTATAGACCTTAGTTTGACCACAATCTCATCAGATGGAAAGTGAAGAAATTTTTATTCCCCTTTTGTTTTATCATCTTTAAAAATAATTCGTACTTCATGAACAATGTTTCAACTATCGGAGTTTCAGGAATTTCTCTCATGAAGATCGCTGGCCAAATTTTTGACAATTAAAATAATGACTTTTTGACTTTAGACTATTAAATATATTTTTCATTCTGTATTTATTTGAATATCCAGTATCTATATCTAGCTATATTTAGGTAGTTTGTTTGTCACACTACCTAGGTATAGTGTGATCGATTATACAAATCAATACTGATTTTACAGTGTAGATCGGTACCACTTAATCCCAAGTGATTTCGATATTCGAATCTGTCACAGTGATCGATCAAGGTTGACAAATCATACGTCAAAATATTTTACAATAGTCCAGGCGGCGATTTCCCCGGAGATATAAATATTGCCAGGTTTTGATTGATCCTATCTCTGCCTGCCACTGGGGAACAGGGATGTTGTTTTAATATCTGTTTAAGGAAATGAAAAACGTTAATAGAACAAAAAACACTTAAAATTAAAACTACAAAAGCGTAAGTCAAATTTATAAATATGCTAAAAGATATTTAAGTCTATCAGTAAACCGAAAACGGCTTAGTTTGAAGTAAGATAGTTATTTAGACTAAGCTGGTTGCTGTAACATATCTAAGTAACTATCATACATATCTAAGTACTAACAAAGTCGTGTTAGTTACACCATCTATAACTCAAGAACGACGGGACCGAGTTTCATGGTTTTTGATTTGTTGGATTTCTCTTAGTCCGGAATAGGATAAGAAGTATTAAAAAACATTGGAAAATTGACGAAAAAATAACTACCCGTGCGAAGCCTTACCGCTAGTAATATATATATTAAGTGGTTGATTAAACTATTTTGCTGTACTTACGTTATAATTATGGTTCTTTTTTAAGTTTTGTATGTGGTAAAGGTTATGCACGCAATAGCCTAAATGTAGGGAATTTCCTTTATACTGGTCACATTCAATACCATTGTATTCGGGAATTTCGAAAAGAAATAAGAACGAACGACAAGAAATTCAAAATAAGAACATCCCACACTCGTTGAAATTGAAAAGGTTCGTCTCAAGAGGCGCAGTTTAGTGCCCTTGCTCTGGTTAACAAAAAAACATGTTTCTCTCTGGTTGAGCGGAGGCGTGAGGTTGAAAGGATTTTTGAACTCAAATGTTATAATATAAAACCTTTTTGAAAACTAAGGAAGTACATAGAGATTTTAAAACTTAACCGCGGTTCCGCAAGCTTCCTAGTGTATCGATTTATTTACATTGCATGAAAGATTCACATTGTAAAACATTCTTGATCTTATTTAATTTGACATAGTACATATTTGTAAGGTTTGACAACTTTAAATAAAATTTTAGTTAGTTAAATGTCCCAATGCAGCTTATTCTATTCTCTGTATAAAATTAAAGAAGAGTCGAAAGAATTCCGTAAAAAACTGTTTTAAAAAAGTTTCGATATAAAAAAACTAATTTCCTTTGGTCTATGTGCCTGCATCGATAATTTTAAAGGGTGTGAACACAGAACCTCTGTCAGGGGTCACTTTTTCCCTGCATTCAATACCGACTACCCACTGGGATAGCGACGTAGCGTGTGGCTTCGAATTTTGAATTATGTAAATTCTAAAACAAGTTACAAACCTCACAGGAAATGCGGGCAACATAACACCACTATTTTAAACGCATTTTCTTCATGCGAAGACATCCTTGTTATATCCAAATAAAAATATCCAATATGTTTGAAATTTACAATAGGAATTAATTTTTTTCAAGAGTTAAGTTTAGGTTATGCTAGAAGAATATAAAATAATTTATTTTCATAAGCCTTGCCAAACTAAATTACAGAAATCATTGGTGTTCCACGAATTGGAATGCAAAGCCGGTAACTGATTCGGCATTGTAGGTTTAGTACTTACTTACAGCTGTCAAAAACTATGTTATCTAGTAACTCTGTAACCTTAGGAAATGTATGAGGCATGCATTGCCAATGATTCAACATATTCCTATGTAATTTGGTTTTACCTATCTACATACATAACCCAAAAGTACCTAAACTAACCACAAAATAACCTTAAAAACCCAAAAGCGGCGAATCAAAAAGCCGCAACGGGCAACATAAAAACAATTTCGTTTTTCGAACACCGAAAAGGACCGGCCACGATGTAATTTAAAAATGATTCGAAAAAAATATCCGCTATTTCGTTCCGATCCTTGCGACAAAGAGGGACGGGAGATGTAATTTGAAAATGGAATGTTCGTGGGACGTTTATCAAGATGGCGGATGGGTCTAATGAAGGTAGATGAGGACAATTGTTTGAATTGATATTGCCTCCCCATTGGTCGTTCTGTGATTGGAATTAATTTATTGTTTCGGTTAAATATACTTTAATTTGTTACTTTGTTCGTTATAAATAACCAGAAATATTCTTTCATCGAAAAACTTCAGTTATCTATAGCATATTTTGAATATCAAGTAGGTAATTTTGTCTATGACAAGATAAAGGGTCCCACAGACTGACGCGGCCTGCGCTGGCGGTCAGTACAATTTGACAAACACCTTCTCGTCAAATTGTGCTTACCGCCACCGCTGGCCACGTCTGTCTGTGAGACTCATAATACATAATATTCATATACTTATTTATTTATTAATTTGGATTGCCATCAGCTTAACTAATTACAATAGAACTTAAAATTGATACAGAAAGCTAATAATAGGCATTCGCTAATAGAAACATAATAACTACCTAAGTGTAAACACAAGTTTTTTTTATCGTCGACGGTTGCGTAGGTTAATAAAGTAATAAAATAAACAAATACAATAATCTCATTAGGGATGCCTATGTCCAGCAGTGGACTAGTACAGGCTGATGATGATGATCGAAAAGTAAAAATTTAAAGTATAACTACATCATGTGCAAAAGAAGTTAAGAGTGACACACTAATTATTATTCGCAAGTACCTCTAAGGTACATAAATTGGTAGTCAGTCAAAAGGAAAAGGGGTAAACAATGAACATACAAATATTTCATATTGAAAAATCATGCACGAAAAGTTACGTACAGTACAAAATTGAGTACAAAAATAAGTACAATATCCGTGATCTAAAAACTTCGTTCAAAACTGAAGCATTGTTAAAGCTTTTACAAAAATAGACTATTACGTCTATTACAAAGCATTGCATAACGAGAGTAGCGTACCTAGGCACTAGGCCTTGACATTGACAATGACAGTTCTAATGTCACGGCGTCGTGTCGAAATGTATCGATTGTTTATTCGATCCGGATCAACGGATATTGCGAGTTTTTTGTCGATCTTTTTAGGTTTTATTTTTGGATCTACGTACCTACCTAAATACACAACTACTATGGAATTACTACCCTTTGATATAAAAAAGAATACATCACAGCAAACTTTCAATAGAAAAGTCCTTAATCATTATAGACGACCTCTGTGGCGCGGTGGACGAATGTCTGCCTGCGACGCAGGAGGTTGCGTGTTCGATTCCCGCCTCGAGACAAATGTGTGTACGATCTGCAGACATTTGTTCAGGGTGTTCTGGATAAAAAATATCTATCTATGTATTATATTAAGTATATCGGTTAGTTCCCATAACACAAGCTCTGCTTAGCTTGGGGCTGGATAATGCTGTGTGAAATGTCCAGCATTATTTATTTATTTGATATTCATTATTATTATTAGCATATATGTATCTCAATATTGAATTAATTCAACATCGAGATCATGTTGCTATGTATTTGTATATTATTATTTTATTTGGTATTTGTGTATTAGTATAATTGGTTTGTATTAGCTTAGCATAAGCACCGCCATCCTATGATAATCTCCGTGCACATTGGCTGGAAAAATCGCTTTAAGCGATAAGGCCGCCAATTCCATTGTCTTTGTTTAGGATAAGTTCAATAATGTACCTAATGTTTTTTGTTTATGGGTTATGAAATAAAGCACTTCACAAGTTCTTTAAAATATATTATCATAACACTAGCGGCTTCGTCGGATAACTTTGACGCTTTATGTATGAAAACTTTTGTCAAAAATCTCAATTGAAATTAAATTCATCATCATCGTCAGCCTATCGTAGTCCACTGTTGGACATATGCCTCCCCTAATGACCGCCCCAGCGCCCTGTCTTCGCTTGCCGCATCCAGCATCTGCCAGCAGTCTTTCGCAAATCGTCTCTCAGAGGGCGTCTTACACTACGTTTGCCTAGTCGCCGTCTCCACTCAAGAACAGATTTACCCATGCGGTTAGGTATCGGTTCTTCTCGAGATATGGCCTGCCCACTGCCACTGCCCAGGCTTTGCACGGGTAGATTAATATCACAAATAACGTGGCTTTCTATTAGTAAAAGACTTTGCAAAATCGGATCAGTAGATCCAGAGATCCCAACAACCTTTTAATAAATTTTATTTCGAATAGTCTCTTTTCTTAACAGCCTATATTGGTCCACTGCTGAACGCAGGCCTACCCCTGAAAAGCGCCTCATTGGCTTTTATCTCCTGAGGGGGAAATGCCCACAATCCCCACGCTGGTCATGTGGGCTGGGAATATTTAATGTTTGATTTCAGCTTCTGCCTATTTCGTCCTATTGCGCATGATGCCTCCTTCACATTATTTCATCTAAAAGCATATTTTTCAGAATTTTGCAGTCGTTTTATTTGACTTTGCCGACATCCTTTGGCTAACCCGATGACTGTCCTCAGGGAATCAACTTCCCAGCATTCGTAACAAAACTACCGAATAACTTTCAAAAACCATTTGTCAACGGTACACAAAAATCCATAAATGATTTACAATTTACACCCTTAAAATCTGTTCAATACAATCGAAACTCGCTAAAATAATTTCAGAAATGTCAAAAGACAATAAATCATAGGTCCAGTGGCTGACCGCAGATAAAAAAACAAGTAACCCTTTCAGTGTCTTTGAATAGCTGATAATCTCTTTAACTATCAATAGGGGTCTTAAAGGCCCGCAGCTTATAATTATACACGGTAGCTACGGTTAGGAAGGATGGTCAATATTGGTTGTAAATCATTAAAGATTCTTATGGAAAGTAGAAAATACAAAGACTTATTGGAATTTATGAAACTTTATCTGTTCAAACATTAGGTAAAAATATATAATAGGTAACAACTAAGTGTTGTAAAACTAAATAAATAATTATATAAGTTTATTTATTTTCTATTCACAAAAGATTACAATAGGTACTTAAACATTTCTTACCTTGTGCTTTAACCTATGACGACCTCAGTGGCGCAGCGGGCGAGAGTCTGCCTGCGACGCAAGAGGTTGCGGGTTCGATCCCCGCCTCGGAACAAATTTGTGTACGATCTGCAGAAATTTGTTCCGTTGGTCTGGGTGTTTTCTATGTATAATAAAAAATATATATCTATGTAATGTATAATATTACGTATAATAAATAAATAAATAAATAATGCTGGACAATTCACACAGCATTATCTAGACCCAAGGTAAGCAGAGCTTGTGTTATGGGTACTAGATAACTGATATACGTAATATTATACATTACATAGATATATATTTTTTATTATACATAGAAAACACCCAGATCAACGGAACAAATTTCTGCAGATCGTACACAAATTTGTTTCGAGGCGGGGATCGAACCCGCAACCTCTTGCGTCGCAGGCAGACTCTCGCCCGCTGCGCCACTGAGGTCGACGTATATCAGTTATCTAGTACCCATAACACAAGCTCTGCTTACCTTGGGGCTAGATAATGCTGTGTGAATTGTCCAGCATTATTTATTTTTTTATTATTATTTTTAACCTAATTCTATATGATACCTACCTGTATTGTGAGAGGGTGAAGCCTGCTACAGTCGTATAAGTTTCCAGTGGCCAAAAAAGGGTTACAATTCAGGATTGCCTTAAAAAACATTCGTGGTTAGTAGTTACATTATCAAATATCATAATTATTATTTATTTTAACAAAAATATCTTAGATATTTTGATTAATTCTCTAATAAATGATCGCTAATAATAAAGATATTTCGGAGAATATAATATGAATATTCTGCGTCGGGCCATGAAAGTGTTAAACAGATACCTATGCGTAGGTATCTTTAATTAAAGAAACTGTATCAGTGCCTTTTAATTGTAACGAACACAGAACAATGATAATTCAAATTATGTTTCATAGAGTTATTCGTAACGTAAGTCAACCACTTAAATATTTTAACACCACTCAACAAAAATGTCATAAAGCGACAAACTAATCATTCCAAAAATCTTAACACCCAAAACAAAACCCCAAAATCAATATCTAATCGTAAAATTAACACCGACTGACATTTTTACAGCTTGAAAAAAAAAGCTATTCAATATTGGTTTACTGCACAGAGCTACTTCGACAATTGTGCCAAACAATAAGGATTTAAAAGGTAATCCTTCTTTTGTGGTCGAAAAGACCAGGCGACAATTTTTTCATGCGTCGACGCGCCTCGCCCCGTCAACGGGTTACTGTGGGCTGCGGCTACCTTGTTTTGGCTACTTTAAAGATTAGAGTGAACACGTTTGACTTTTAAGTTTCTAAATCTGTTTTTTGATAGCGTTGACGAGGTTTATGTCAGGTCAATAAGGATAATCTTATTAAGAGGGCACGGTGGGCGCCATTTTGTGATATGCAAAGGATTTCGTTTAAATAGGAGAGGCTGGGTAGGATTGTAGGATAGAGCATACATTTTTGGAACGTGGTGTAAGCGGAAACCGTTCTGCTTGACGACGCCACACACAAGAGAAGTAGGTACTCTAATTAAAACGAACTAAACAATTAGTAAAAATCCACAAATCAAAACATAAGTCACTTCCATACAGTGCAGGTTTCCAGAAATCATTGTAAAAAAATTGCACTTTAATGATTTTTAATTTAACCATCGTGTTTTTCATTGGAGGAACCAAATAAATAATGTTGAATTTTATGTTATTCGAGTTTTTACCATTGGGATTCCGTGAGTAGGTACTTCGATGTAGGCCTAGGACGACAACCAAACCCGTTAGGTTCACTTAAATAAGCATGCGTACAATGAACGATCGTAGAAATATTTTTTTAGTAAGACATATCAAAATAATATTTAGGTACTTAGGTAACTCAGGTCACATGTTACGCCCCCCCCCCCCCTCCAGGTGGGTAATAATACTAACCTGACCTTTAGGCTATTAAGAAATATAGTGGGAACTATGTGTTGCCATAAGCTAACAGCTATTTATCCCCGGTTAACATAAGTATCTAAGGTCTGTGTTCACCAAAAGATAATCGGACAATTAGGCAGCTTTATCGGTTAACTTTGACGTTTAATGTATGAAAATGTGTGTCAAAAACATCAAAACAACTGTTTATAATTTAACCATGTGTTGGCGAACTCGGGTCTAAGTCCTTAATTCAGTTTAAAAAAAGCTTAATTTACAAAACAGGGAAACTATTTATATCATCGTTAAAAACGGTCTACACAGTAGGATACTCTTTAAATATAACCTACAGACACAGACCATAGACAAAAAACTTTTAATTACCTACACATCCCGCTCTCCTATTGGTCAACCGTGAAGGACCGATTTAGCTCACAAAATGGCGTCCTTTTTTTATGGCGCGCAAAACAATTAACATGTTTTTTATGATGGCGGAATTATTGTGAATAGTACATACTTAATCGATTCGATATAGATACACCTTTGTTTATAATTATTTATCTTTTTACAACGTAGAATTTCGTTTGTAAATGTCCTCATAGCTACCTACAAATAACAAATCTATGAGTAAGAATTTAATGTCGTAAACGAGACTTTGTTCAAAATTGTAAAATTTGGTGAATACCTTGTAATAGAAATAGGCTTGGGTAGAAAATTTTAAATCCAAAACGTGTCCTTCATTTTTTAGTATGACGCTCTTGAAAGCTATTCTGGGTAGGTTATTTTTTTTAGTTCGTTTTTCACTAAGAAACCATTCCTGAAAAGTTCACCGTTGCTTCATTGTCATTTCAAGTGATACAAATTGACTTAGATGTAAGTTCAATCTTCGCTTTAAATAATTTTATAGTTTCAAGATAATTAAAGACTGATATTGTTATATATACCTAATGTTTATAAATATTCTCACTTGTAGTAATTACATCGAAATAGATGGTCCTGAGAAATCCTTTTAGAATTTTAGACAAAATTGTTTGTAGTCAATTGAACGCGATATAGAATCCGAAGGTGATCGGAATGCTGGCTTCTATTTCGATCAAAGAATTAGCATTGCCATTCAACATGGCAATGCTGCCAGCATTCTGGACACTCTGCCTTCTGGTGACGGCTTAGAGTTTTAGAAAATTGACATAAGTCATACTCATAGTTATAATTTGCCGTTTTCTTATTTTTGTGTCTTTATTGTAAAGAATGGCTTGAACGTGTGAAACAAAGAAAAACATACCCATCAGAAAAACGGTGTTTATGTGACATACTTACCTAAAAATCAAAAAGTTAGTGTTTATTATCTGATTTGGGTGGAATTTAATGAAAAAAGTGAAAGCTATTTTTGGTCCATTTCGTTCAAATTCAAAATCGAGCTTCATTCATTTGGCGATATTTAAAATTCCTAATTGGGTTCGAAATTCGAACTGCTTACATCTAAATACATAAGATGTATTTAGGATCTGAAGATCTGCGCAAAGAGAGAGAGGTTAAAGTGATGTACTATTTCAAAAAAGACAAAGAGTTTACACGTTATACTTACAACGAAGTATACAATTCAACCTCTTTTCAGGCGAGTACGTACTCCAAGGCGACCTACCTCGCGCGCTGGTGAATACTGAGGACTCCCGCTTCGATCTACTCGAGGAAGCTTTGCAGTTGGTGGAGCTTGGCGACGAGGCCGAGCCTAAGGATGAGCCGGTTGAGGTGAGCCTTATTGCTAGTTGTTTAGAGTACATTTCACCTCGGCAATGAGATTTAGAAGCACATACATCAATTGGGAACTGATGAGTTAGGTAGATGGGAGGCTTGGAAAAGACTTGGGTTTTATGAAAGGAGACTTGAAATACCAAATTTCAGAAAGAACTGATCCTTGCTGAGCGTTGTTCCTGATAGATTGGAGGACATTTCACCTTGGCAATAACACTTGGAACCACATGCATCAACTTGAAGTTGATCAGGCTAGAGGCTTGGAAAAAACTTGGGTTTTACGAAAAGAGACCTTGATATATCAAGCTTCAAAAGGAGTATAAGCAAAGAGGCAGAACTGATACTTGCTGAGCGTTGTTCCTGATAGATTGGAGAACATTTCACCATGGCAATAACACTTGGAACCACATGCATCAACTTGAATTTGATCAGGCTAGAGGCTGGAAAAGAATTGGGTTTTATAAATGGAGACTTGAAATACCAAGTTTCAGAAGGAGCAAGCAAAGATTCAGAACTGATCCTTGCTGAGCATTGTTCCTAATAGATTGGAGGTCATTTTACCTTGGCATGGAGACTTGGAGCCACTACCTCCTTCTACTACCTACTTGGATCTGATCAGGCTAGCTTAAGAGATAGTTTGAGCTATGTTACTGATTTCAGGTTGTCAATCTGTACGATGGTGAACACTGAGGAATCTCGCTTCGATTTATCGAGGAGGGTATACAGTTAGTGGGGCTTTGCGACGAGGCATGGAGTGCATGGAAGTGATGGTTCTGTTTTAAATCTGGACTGTGATTGTAGCGATATTGCCGTTTCTTGTCTCGCTGATAGTGAAAGGCCCAAGACAAAACCCAATATGACAGAGGCATTGCTGTCAGACTGTGTTGTCTGAAATAAAAAATTATTCATTCATTCATTGCATCGGTCGATTTGCATTATGGTAGAATCTTAAGGGCGATATACGACGCCATTTTGTGAATAGGATATGCATAGGATTTCCTGTTTAAAGGAGCGGGATAGAGCAGAGCGGCGTAAGATCAAAAATAGTTAAAGTTTTGCTGATTATCTATTAATTTAGACATGTTTGCAAAAATAAGCCGAAGGTACCCTGGGTATTCTTCTATTGAATATGGTGATGAAAATAAAAAAATCTTGTGATTAATAGTTTAGCAGAACAATTGTAAAAACTAAGAAAACAGTTGGTACTTTGCACAATTATTTCTGGTATTTAAAATAGTTCTTAATTTTCGAAAAGATGGGGATATGCCTGGCATCCTGTACATTATAAGGTATTTTTCTCAAAGCTTTATCGATAAAGATGACAGAGAAAAAATGTTTTAATTGCATATTGCTCTGCTTAGCTTGGGGCTAGATAATGCCGTATGAATTGTCCAGCATTATTTATTTACTGTTATTAGTTATTATTTATATATTTAATGTAACCCAAATTTCCCCATTTTATATCTATCGCCGCCTTATGGTATGCTCTGTCACTCTCCTATGAACGCGAAATCCTATGCCTATCCTTTTCACCATAAAGGCGTCGTAGTGGCGTCACTCAGAGAATTTTTATTTTTTTAATAACTTGATTTTATAGAAGTATTATTTGTGTATTTATATCCCGTGTTATGTTTCTAGCAGGCGGTAGAGGGCAGCAGCAGCGGCGCCGGCGAGATGCTGCACCCCGCCATGCGGCATTTGCCGCATCACATGGCGCATTACCACAACCAGGTGAGTGTCTCCCACAGCTCTTACTACGAGAAACACCAGCTTTGGAACAAGCCGTGGCAGGTAGGTACCTATTGTTTTTTAAATATTAAAACCCTTATTATTTTGTTGTCTATACCGCGCACCTGACGATCGTGACGTGACACGACCCCTCTGGTATTCACTGAAAATCAGCGCTGGGTGTACATCAGTGTGCACCCAGCACAATGCTGAGGGAAGGCCATATTTGCCTTTGACACTGCCACGCACAAAGCAAACTTATTTAGTTACTTAAGTAGTAGTAATATAGCTTTAAGGTTTTTGTGTATAGTAGTTTTAAGGTAAATAAAAATATTTTCTATTCTATTCCGTGGACCTAAGCCGACATCTCCAGGCATCTCGGTTATGAACTTTTTCTCACTTGTAACATCGAGTTGAAGGAAATGGGTTTCCAATTTGTCTATCCAAAGTACCTACCTATGTTTTTATGCGGCGGGGAAATTCGTTCACAAATATACTGGCCCGGGGGAGACCAGAATTATGTGGGACTCGACGCCCTGAGAAGTACATAATACCCACTAAAACCTCTCCGGTAAGGTTCTCTCGTCATTTTTCGCCAAACCGCAGGAATATTAAAACCTACCGCGGCATCCAAAGGTACAACTTACCCCGAATACTCAAACGCATCTCTGGTTTAAGCACGTCTCAAGTGACGATTTTTTGACACATTTTCATTAAATTATGTTAAAAAACCGCGACTCAAGACGAGCTTAAATGTAAGTTGCGTTTGAGTATTCGGGGGTTAGAGCCTTCTAGTCAAAAAACTACTTATATTTTTGCTCTTATAACTAACACTTTCATGGCCCAAGACGCAAAAGTCAATCTCCGGGTGTAGCGGCTGGGCAGAGAATGCGTTAACAGCTTTGTCCATTCTCTTAACATGTTTTGAGCAAGCGTAAGGAGAGCTGATGAACTTGCTAACGTTTATATTAAAATGTTCTTTCTATCCTTGGAGATCTTGTATAGTAATAATACAAAAACTTAATTTGTTTTGTGGAATATCTCGTTGTACCCTAATGAGATATAACGAGATATTCCACAAAACAAAATTAAAAAAAATTGGGTTTGATTCCCTTCCCGCCTCGGTACAAATGTGTGTACAATCTGCAGACAATTGTTCAGGGTGTTCTGGTCATTTTCTATGTATAGGTAGTAAAAATATCTATCTATGTATTGTATTATATTACGTATATCAGTTATCTGTACCCATAACACAAGCTCTGCTTAGCTTGGAGCTAGATAATTCTGTGTGAATTGTCCAGCATTATTTATTTATTTATAAAAAAACGCATTCTACACATTTCTTCGATACCTACACCTACTGGCTTAACCTGGGGAAGAAATCAACAGTCAAATACTAGGTATTAATAGCTGTCTTCAAATGAAAATTTAAGTTGCTGTTCTCTTTATTTTTTACGTGTTTATTGTTTCTCTTTCTTATATACCTATCTTGTTTTATACATACTTAACTTAGATATGTATAAGCACCTTCAATTATCTATCTAAAAGACATAGATAATTAAATAAGGTGCTTGTAATAAATACTTTTTTTACTATACTTTACACATCTAAACAGTTTTCCGCACGAATTCGCAAAACAAAACAGTGAAAATTTCGCGTCAGCGACACTATAATCATTGAAATTTAATTTTTCTTAACCTGTTCGAACAGAATACCGCGGTGTCTCGAGTATCAAAGGTTAGGTTAGTTTTACCAGCTGATGATAAATGGTGCTGTGTCAACCGGGTCGCATCCCACACACGATGGGGTAGGTGACTAGGTGTGGGTCTAAGTTGGAAACTAAATGCGATCTGAACTCTTTGTCCTACACTAAATTAATCGCTTCGCCATAACAATGGCGAAAAACGGTGAAGGTGTCACACGTACACACATCAAAATTGTTTAGGGATATTCTATTTTGAAATTATTTGCTTACTACTAAACTATTTGCTTTTTAGAAAAAGTTTATATATGGAATTGATACCTCTTTTGTTCCCTTTTCAAGATTTGGAAAGAAATAAAATGTCTGGCCATACCTAGTTTTCTAAAGATATTATTTTCAGTGTTTGTAAAAATCAACAAATTGTTGAATATCCTTAGACAATGTTGATGTGTGTATTTGTTAAGGGGTACACGTACGATGTATGACGCCATTTTGTGAATAGGATAGAAGAAGAAAAAGAAAAATATTTATTAATAAAAATTACTTACATACTAGGAACTATTACTACAGATGAAACTATACAAAGAAAAAAAAACAAATGAAACAAAAACATAAAAATGGGAAAAAAGGGTCCCCACCTCAGCATGTGTAGCATTCGGCTACGCCCAATGCTACGCAGGTTTTCAGAATTGGCATAGGATGGGAATTGATGGCAGTTTCCACGACTACCCTCAATTCATCTTCCGAATCAGGAAAGTCCACGTTCACATTGCGACACACTACACTGACCGTGTCCGATTGCTACCCGATAAATTATCTTTAATATGTTAACAAACCGCGAAAGTTTAAAAACCATGCTGTTACATTGTCTTTTTCTGTTAACCATTAGAATCCTTCAATCCCTGATGGTGATGAACATAGGGTATAGAATATACCCGTGCAAAGCCGGGGCGGACACTAGTCATAAATATGTTCTTGTTGGCATAAAATACGGTGGATTCTTAATTGGAGTATAGGTTATTTTCCCACGTAAAGGCTATAACTTGTACCGAACAAAAACCTTGAAAAACGCTGCATTTTTGAGCCTTTCGTGAAACGCATCAATCATTCTACCAATAGACAATTACGGATGTTCTCGAGACAAATTGTACACTTGATTCTATCTATGGTTTTGTTTTGGCTACCGATTGGTTATCCATTTGTTATCTATGTTTTTTTTTATTCTACCGCGTCACATCACATTAATATTATACTACTATTTTAATATTATAAATGCAAATGTTTGGATACATGGATGGATGGATGGATGTATGTTACTTCTTCACGTCAAAACTACTGAATGGATCAGAATGAAATTTTGTATAGATGTTTCTAGAACTGGAATAACACAACCTATATTCAGATTTAGAATCTAATATATTATATCGTATATGTTGACTTCATCAAACTTAAAAACCGGCCAAGTGTGAGTCGACTTGCGCACAAAGGGTTTCGTACCATTATGTATAAAAACGGCAAAAATAACGTTTGCTGTATGGGAGCTTCCTTTAATATTTATTTTATTCTGTTTTTTTAGTTTTTGTTGTTATAGCGGCAACAGAACTACATCATCTGTGAAAAATTCAACTGTCTAACTATCACGGTTCATGAGATACGATACAGTCTGGTGACAGATGGACGGACAGCGGAGTCATAGTAATAGGATCCCGTTTTACCCTATGGATACAGAACCCTAAATGTATAACTCTGAAATGTATATACGGTACAGTTCAGGACTTACTCTATCGATAATGTTTCGAAAATAAGATTCCGTAAAATTTTCTCAATAGTAAAAAAAATCGCAAAGTTCCCTTTAAATTTTTACTAAAACCTAAAATAAATAAATAAAAAATTTAGGTACCTAAAACCTTAATTTCTCAATAAATACAGAAGTTAAGATCTTCAGAATAAGCATGGTAATAGAACTAAGTATAAAGAACATTTCATATGTTTCCGTTTTTTTTTTAAATAAAGTCCTAATTAATAAATAACGTGCCTAAACTTGATTTTTGGGCTTGCGTTGCGTTGGTTTGGCATGCACTGTCCCGCTCTTATAAACGCAAAATCCTATGTCTATCCTTTTCACAAAAACTAGAGGTTGTAAAGGCAGTAAAAACTTTCGCGGATCAATCACAAAATCTAAATAATTATAGGTAATCTAACGGGGACAAGAAACCTCGCATCTCTGGATATAACATAGGTTTAAAGAACTTTATTCTCATAAAGACAATTACGTCACTTACATGAGAACTAAATTAATAAGTAGGTACTTAGTTATAATATAACAGTCGTTCTTAATATGTACTATATACTAAGTAATAACTACGAATATAACAAACAGCTGATTATAAAATATTCCCACTTCACGTATTTGTTTAATTAGGTTTTTGTTGTTTTAAATTGATTGAACTAAAGTAGATAGGTACCGAGAATATTTCATACGATTTAGTTTGACTGCTTGATATGCAGTGATAGTTTCTTCTTAAATACGTGAAGTGAGTTAACACTTTTAATATCTGCGGGTAATTTGTTAAAAAGTTGTGCGCCTTCGTAAGTTATTGTCTTCTTGCCGTAGTTCGTCCTTGGGTTAGGTAGCACAATAAAACTCGCACGTCGAGTGCTTCGTTTTGTAACTTGTTGTCTGATAGTAAAGGCTAAGTTAGTGTGGAGTTGTTTCTTTAGAATCTTGCGGACAAGAATGCATGTACAGTAATGATATAGTTCTTTAATTTTCATAATGCCAGTTTCTTTGTAAATTTTTTTTGTAGGTGTAAGATAATGATAATTGAATAGTAGCTTAATTATTTTATTTTGTTTAATTTGCAGTATATCTAACTTCGTTTTTACAGCGCTACCCCAGATTTCTATCAAGTATAGAAGGTGTGGTTTAACCAGTGAGTTATATAGAGTATGACGTAACTCCCGAGGGACACATCCAACGATGTTTCGCAGCGAACCAGTTAAAGATGACAGTTTTGTTTTGATATGATTGATGTGGGCGCTCCATGTTAGAGATGAATCCATTCTTAGCCCAAGGTATTTTTATATAACATACCTTTAAAATCCCACACCTGTCAGTAAATGTTTGCGTATGCTCAGGAATGTTAATACTAAGTAAACTGTCCAGCAGTGGGACAAAGGTGGCAAAAACTGTGTGCGCAGGAATACGGTAGCTTGATTTTAAAGTTTTTAGTGTTTGCTCGAAGTAAGGGTAGGTTTTGTCGATGGTTAGCTGTGTGAGCTTGTTTTTTAGGGTTCCGTAGATTAAAAGGAAAAAAGGAACCCTATAGGATCACTTTGTTGTCCGTCTGTCAATCCTATTTTCTCACAGAAATTTTGCATAGAGACAGGATTCGAAGATAAATTATTTATTACCATTTCAATATAAAAAAAAATATACTACTTACACATATCTATTTTCTAATAATCTATGCGCAATCGTGCCTAGAATGCTTCGCTTCTTCCACTAGTGGACAAAAAATTGAAGCGAATAAAATCAATAACATCATATTTCTTATTTGATAATAATGACTATTTATAAACCTGTTTATAGTATTAAATTTGACTTGTCTAAGTGCTTATTTTGTAAGCTTAAAGAAATAAACGTTATTGATATTTGATATTTGAATGCTGGTAATACTGGACAGTATTAGGTACGTTGAATGGGAAAGCTAATTCGTATAAAATACAGGTAGTTCTAGGCATCGAATAAAATATAAAAATCATCTAAATCAGTTCCCAAGTTCCCATGGGCTAGAAATAACCTTAAATATACACTGGTCTTATATCTATTTCCTAAAAATCTAAGCTGTCACCAGCATGCTGGCAGCATTGTCACGTCGAATGGCAATGCTTATTCGTTGATTACATATATAAAATACAATTACAATACAAAAACACTTTATTGTACACCAGAAAAAGAACATTGCAAAAAGAAATTACATGAGACAAGTACAATGGGCGGCCTTATCGGTAAGAAGCGATCTCTTCCAGGCAACCTTTGGATGGAAATAATTATATGAATATAAGAAAAGCAGGGGTGTACATAAATATGATAGATAGAAAATGCTTTATTGCACACAATTAATATACATAACAAACAAAAATAAAAGAAGTAAAAAAACTATTGTTATTCATGTATTTTCTCTTTTTTTGGTACAATAAAGTGTTAATAAATAAATAAATGAAAACAAATATGTAACAATTTACCTGTATGATCCCTCTCGCGGTCTTATCGCTCATGAGCGATAAGAGCGTATATAGTTAAGACTGGAATAAAACATGGCTACTTTTTGATCCATGATATAGAAATACAACGCGTGCAAAGCCGCGGGCAGAAACTAGTCGATAATATATCCAATTCAAAATATATCGAACCCATCCCTAAACCAACAATAATTTCGCTGAACCTGTACACGCTCGAATGTATCCAAATTCCTTTGAATGTTTACTTAGGGTCCACTTGAGACGCTCACGGTGACTCATAATTCATAAATGTCGGAGATTAAATTCTTTTAACTTTAAACTACATTTTCTTGGATATGAATTTAGTAGGTGGTTCCCGCGGCTTCGTACTCATCCAAACCCGCTTGCGAGGTTATATTTTTTAGTGTTTTCATGTGACTGGCGGAAGAAGCGTCAATAGCGTCGAAAGGCGCTACTCGTGGCATCGCGACGTGATCGCTGCGCAAGCGCTGAAACATATAACATAAATCAAAATACAAAAATTAAAAACGATGTCATACTAAAAATAAATATATTGAAACAGAACACAAATTAGGTACATACTCAGATAAAAATAAATTAAAAATTCAAACCTTACCTCTTAATGTCTGAGCTAAGTGTTTGATTTCTATCATTATGATAATCGTTTTTACTACTAACACTTTTCCAGTATGAAATGTTTCGAAATATGTTCTCCAAAATTAATTAGACTGTATTTAATTTTAAAAACAAATAGAAACCTATTGTAAAGATTAAGTCTGATATAGAACACTGTGCTTTATTCGTGATTCAAAACACGACTAAGACAACACTGTAACTAAAATAGCGAACAGTACTTGAGACGTTGCATTGTTGTGTGTGTAAGTGTATTACGTTCAGCCTTTCAAGAATACAATACAATACAAATAATACTTTATTGCACACCAAATAATTACAAAAAAACATAGATACGAACACAAAAACAATTACAGATAATGTACAATGGGCGGTTTTATCGCTGAGAGCGGTCTCTTCCAGGCAACCTTAGGATAGACAAGAAGTGATTGAAAAAGTATACACGGTGGCATGTAAATAAAATACTGTTTATGTAGGTAGTAGAAGAAGAAATAAATACTTATAGCTATAAATATATATATACTTAATAACTTATATTTGTACATGTCATAAACAAAAATTATTTATCATTAAATAAATATACTAAATAATATAAAGTTACTTAAATATTTGATGTTGAGGCTAGGAAGTGTTCATAGACCATTTTTTTGAATATAGAGAGAGACTTGGCATGTCGAATAGAAGTGGGTAAAGCATTCCGCAGTTTTATGGCGTATACTGTATAGGATGAGCTTATAGGAGTGGAAAGGGCGGAGAGTTTGAGGGGCAAGAAAGTCATTCTTGAAGTCTTTTCTCCTAGCTTTGTGTCTTCCTTACATTCCTACACGAGAACCAATAAATTAAATAAGCTACATTGTATCCATTTCCTAAGCGAGCGAAACCACTTACAGAAACCAACCTTGCAATATTACACGATTCATCGATTTCATCTATATTTTATTAGTCTGATTCCATAATGGATGATATTGCATAATTATTCACATCACTATTGTCGATGTATCGATATTTTCCTTATTGCAAGCCCTATCTCGCGATCTAATGACAGCAAGACTGACATATAATAGGGGAGGCGGGTTGGAGTCTTTTCATATATGTAGAGTCATGGACCTTAAGGTTTCAAACCTATAGATAGGTTATGTTATTATGAAATGTTTAAGTGGTATGAGTCATAGGGTGTGTTAGTGCTTAAGTGATGCAGACTTTACTTGATTTATTTGATTTGTAATAAATAAATAATGCTGGATAATTCACACAGCATTATCTAGTCCCAAGCTAAGCAGAGCTTGTATTATGAGTACCAGATAACTGATATACATAATATAATATATATACATAGATATGTTTTATTATACATAGAAAACGACCAGAACATACCCTGAACAAATGCCAGCAGATCGTACAAACATTTGTCCCGAGGTGGGAATCGAACCCGCAACGTCTTGCGTCGCAGGTCGTCCTATTTGTGTTTTCGAAGCCTAACGAAATCTATACTAATATTATAAAGGTAAAGTTTGTGTCGTTGTAGGGGGTAATTTCTGGATCTACTGAACCGATTTCAAAATATTCTTTCACCATTAGAAAGCTCTCTATTCAGAGAGTGACAGGCATGTTTTACGAAATACTTTTGGAACATGAAATGCGCGGGTGAAACCGAGAGGGCTAGTGCTAATACAGGTTTTAAACTATGTGCCATTCTAACAAGGTAAAGGTTTCTTGTCCGCTTTTTTACTTTACCTTAAAAGATTGAAGTGGACAAAAAATCAAAGTGATCACTTTATTTCCTAGTTTTACTTATGTAATCTGATTTTTTGTGACGTGTCCAAGAGCCCTGTAAGGTCTAAAGAAAGCACTTTGAATGTTGAATTTTTGAATTTTAACAAAAAGTAAGTACCAAACTTGGGAATTCAGCTTCTGACCAACTATACGGAACTATGAGTGATGTACTCAAGAATTTGACACCTTTATCATCAGCTTTTATCTTCAAAGGCGTTATCCGAATTTGGTCTAGTTTTCACATTTGACGTTTGACGACCTCTGTGGCGTGGTGGGCGAAGGTCTGCCTGCGACGCAGGAGGTTGCGGGCTCGATTCCCGCCTCGGAACAAATGTGTGTACGACCTGCAGACATTTGTTCAGGGTGTTCTGGTCGTTTTCTATGTATATTTGTATAATAAAAAATATCTATCTATGTATTGTTTTATATTATGTATATCAGTTATCTAGTACCCATAACACAAGCTCTGCTTAGCTTGGGGCTAGGTAATGTTGTGTGAATTGTCTAGCATTATTTATTTTATTTATTTTTGCTTGTATTATGTTTTCATCAATTCAAAGAACTGAATTCAAAATCTAAGACCTACTAGTAAATTTACTCTGTCATAAATAGGTTCACGGTACACTTAGTTTGGACGCGGTTATAAAGTATTTAATCAAAATCAGATGGTAATCAAAATACACTGAACAAAGGAGATTCTTTGAGGACAGAAAGCGGAAGACTCGACTTAGGTTAACTTACGACCTGGCCAATAGGGTTGTCGCTCTGCGAGTAGCTATAGACCTTCGCGGTACAGCGAGCGAAGGTCTGGCTGCAACGCAGGATGTTGCAGGTTCGATTCCCGCCTCGGGACAAATGTCTGTACGATCTGCTGAAACTTGTTCTACATCTGGGTTTTTAGTAAGTTTATTGAAAAATGAAATTTACATCGTTTACGTACAGTGCGTAGCACTGAACTGTACTGCGGGTTCGATTCCTGATTTTTTGTTTATAAGCACTATAATTGTTTTTTCTTTTTCATGTCTGGGTTTTTCTCTATGTTGTATTAGGTACTAATTGCAGCGTAAAATACCTATAGTATATAGATAGATAATGCTTTTATTCATGACCTTAAAATACCTACAGTAATTATTTCAGTAAGTATAGAAAGCGGTTTGTATCACAAGCAGTTTGCGGCAGAAATATTTTGATATCGCTTGATTACAAAACATCAGATTATCTAGAGAAGATAAAAAAGCTTGGTACGGGTTTAGCTCCAACTCGAAAAATAACAACTAACAGGCTAAAGGTTTTTTGTCGCTTCTTTACTTTAGTCGTTTCTTACATACCGAAGCGACAGAAATCAAAAATATCCCTTTATTACCGTGTCAGTGTACATTTCTGTATTTATGTAAATAAATAATTTTTGATATTTGAGACAGCCCTATTTCATCTCGGTTCATTAATAGAAGCCCGGCGTCCCTTTCATCTCGCCGACAATCTGTACCTATCTACATCTAAACGTAGGTAGGTTAGGTATGTATGTAGCTACATACTACATTACATACCTATACCTGTATGTAGGTACATACTACATTACATACCTATATCTCTATAATTACATGGACACGGTATGTAAGGCCTTAAGAGGCGAACCTAGTAAGGCCTTAAGGCCCATAGGTAAGGTAATTTTGATCTGCTTCTTACGCCGCTCTGCTCTCAATTTTGAAATTATCTTTCTTGAACGAAAAAATAGGATAAAATAGATTGCGGACTGGCGTTGCTAGTTTGGCTCGGGGAATCGCCTTAATCTAACCTTGTGGATATGATACCGACTGTCTTCTATGATGCCTCCGTAAAAGACAGTCGGCATGATGTAAACAGTGACAAATGATGTTTGGACATGACTGCATGAGGTGATGGCCCACCTGCGACGAACAGACGAAATGACAAATTGAATATTAAAGGTGTAGATTAAACTGGCTGCTCTCTGTGGCGCGGTGGGCGAAGGTCCGCCTGCGACGCAGGAGATTGCGGGTTCGATTCCCGCCTTAGGACAAATATTTGTACGATCTGCAGGTATTGGTTCCGGGTGTTTTGATCGTTTTCTATGTATAATAAAAAAATATCTATCTATGTATTGTATTATGTATATCAGTTATCTAGTACCCATAACGCAAGCTCTACTTAGCTTGGCTAGATAATGCTGTGTGAATTGTCCAGCATTATTTATTTAACTAAGTAAATATATATTTTTAATTATTTCACTTGCAAACCCGTAACCAAATTCTTATAACACTATTAGCGGCAGCGAAGAAGAACCCCAACAATGGTTTCTAAAAATCATTTAACTTTGGTTTAAAAAAACTGTTTACCTGTCACCCGCAAACTGTCGACGTATCATTTGTCAGTTTGAGTGGTTACCCGACTACGGGGCAGGTGGGTTTGGGTAACCTGCCATGGTTCTTTTAGTAGGCTATGTCTTATGGTAGATTCAGATTCAGATTATTTATTGGCAAGATAGTTACAGATCTTTCGTATATGACGACCTCAGTGGCGCAGCGGGCGAGAGTCTGCCTGCGACGCAAGAGGTTGCGGGTTCGATTCCCGCCTCGGAACAAATTTGTGTACGATCTGCAGAAATTTGTTCCGTTGGTCTGGGTGTTTTCTATGTATAATAAAAAATATCTATCTATGTAATGTATAATATTACGTATATCAGTTATCTAGTACCCATAACACAAGCTCTGCTTACCTTGGGGCTAGATAATGCTGTGTGAATTGTCCAGCATTATTTATTTATTTATTTTTATTTTATTTATATATTAAAGTCGTTTATGACGGGATATTTATTACGGAAGAGCGAAACCCTCTAATACAGGTATCTCTTTACTAAAAAGAGGGTCTCAAACCCATGTAATATTTATAAATTCAAGTTTACTGAATAAAATATTAGTAAAATATTTGTATTTTTATATTTACCATGATTCGATTTTTAAGTTATCCAATATTTCGGCACAGTTAAATGCGCCATGCCGTGTGGTGCCTGTTTGCGTTGGTGTGTTTGGGAGTGATTTTGTATTATAAAACACTGAGTTTAGGTAGATTTCAATTTTTATTTCTCCAGAGCACGTGTACAATTTCGAGTAGCAATAGGAAGTGCTTTTAATCACGGAAACGGAAACTAAACCATTTACCATAGAGTAACATAGAGTGTGGCATAGATTTAAACCATTCAAAGACAAAAAAAGCTTGACAAGTTTGTTGGATGCCAACAGTGCCGGCTTAGAACTTGCACCACCCCAACTCTTCCCGTGGGTGTCGTAAGAGGCGACTAAGGGACATACACCGGGGGGCGAGCAGCAGCGACTCTTACAGATGGATCTACCACCGAACTTTGATCCCCAACCCGCATGCCCAGTCTTGGGATTACGGGCATTGCCTCGCCTTGAGATAAAAACCAATAAGACGCTTATCAGTGGAAGCCTGCGTCCAGCAGTGGACCATTATAGACTGTTGAGAGAGTGAGATATTCTATTTCCGTTTGCTTTTCGCGCCTTGATCAACCATTTGTGAACAGATTATTAAAATTTGGCATCAAGGATCAAGGCTACATTTTATCCAGGAAAGCGCGAGCGAAGCCACGGGCAGATCCTAGTGTTAACTAAACACATGTTATCTTTGTTATAAGAAAATAAAAACATTTCTCCAACAACATTCTCCGTTTCTCCCAGCAATCAGTATTAGATACACCATTCTTCTCTATTCTTCTCCATAATGCAAACGTCAAAATGTCAACTGCAAGCAAAAACTTTCGTTCGCCTCTCGCGCATGTCCGCTATCCTTATTATCGAGCATTGATCTATAGATCATTGGTCTATAGATCGCGATCTATAGACGAGGTCAGCAATTATGCACCTATTCAGAGAGCATGGTGTTATTATGTTGCAGGTTTAGTGTGAACAATGAAAATTGAATAGGTATTTAGAGATATGACTAGTTATTTATAGTACCTAATAGTATTTCGAGAAGAACCGACAACCGCTGGGGTAAACGTGTTCTTGAGTGGAGACCGCGACTCGGCAAACGTAGTGTAGGACGCTCTCCGACCAGGTGGGATGACGATTTGCGAAAGACTGCTGGCAGATGCTGGATGCGGCAAGCTGAAGACAGGGCGCTATGGCGATCATTAGGGGAGGCCTATGTCCAGCTGTGGACTGGTAAAGGCTGATGATGATGATGATATATTCAATTTAGTAGGTCTTATTTGAGATTTTGACCTAAAAAATATATTTCGGGATTGTTGTCGAAAATAATTTAATTCAAAACACAACTCAACACAGCCTTTACCAAGTTTGTAACTAGCATTGTTGCCCTTTCGTATGGTTTTTAGGATCATTCAAAATGCTTGTTTACGCCGTAATTTATAGTTTTTCTTCTCGTATTTTATTAATTTCATTCATTTCCATAACAAGGAGTTACAATTTTAAGGTAGAATCTACATGAATTTGCCTACATCCTGTTAGGATGTTGCAACATTCTGAGTTAGATTTCTTATTTTAAAAAAAAAAGATTTACATTTTTCATTTAGCCATCTTAATACCATCGTAGTTAGTAGTTTCCATAGTAGTGGAGTAGTTTCCATAGTAGTGGAGTAGTTTCCATAGTAGTGGAGTAGTTTCCATAGTAGTGGAGTGGTTTCCATAGTAGTGGAGTAGTTTCCATAGCAATGGAGTAGTTTCCATAGTAGTGGAGTAGTTTCCATCTTTATATCTAGCTAGCCTATTGCAAAAAATTCAATGCGCTTTTTCTCCTTTAGACCTTACCTACAGGACTCTTGGACACGTCACAAAACTCAGATTACTTAAGTAAAACTAGGAAAGGAAGTGATCACTTTGAATGCCGTAGTAAAGAAGTAAAGAAGCGAACTAGAAAACTTTACCTTGTTAGAATGTTAGTTTTCGAGTTGGAGCAAAACTCGTCCCAAGCTTTTATAACCTCTAGCATTCATTCATTTCTACATTTTTTTTTATGTGCTAGTAAAGTGAAATTCTAGTAATATCCCTAGATGCCAGTCTTCGCACTGCACTGTAACATACACGCGGTACAATTTACGAACTTTCTTCTTCATATCTTAATCATTATGTTTGATTTCAAATTACGCTCCGTACAGTGGATTTGATTTAACTTCGTTATTATTTGAATATTTGGAACGTTGATTCGAATTTCAAACGGTAAGTGACTTCTGCTGTTACGTAGATATATTTGTCTATGGTAGAAGGTAGTAAATAATAATTGTCGGTTTGGTTTTGGTCGGGGACGTGTTAAGTTAAAGCTTTTGTTCAATAGCCAAAGAACATTATTATAAATTTATAATTGACTAGCTTCTGCTCGCGGCCTCGCCCGCGTAGTTCTCGTTCCCGTGGAAATTCCGGGATAAAACATAGCCTATGTCACTCCCTGAAAATAAATCTTTCTAATGGTGTGTGAATTCGGTTCAGTAGATCCAGAGATTTCCCTCTACAACGTCACAAATAATTCACAATCTTTAGCTCTTATATATTATATATTTGTATATTAGTATAGATTTATCGTGTCATTGTTATGCTTATCATCATCATTATCGGCCCGTATACAGTCCACTGCTGAACATAAGCAGCCTCAATCGAAGACGCTTTGATCTTTGATACGAAATATCTATGGAATTGTATTATTTTTAAATTAGCATTGCTTATGTTTACTTGTATGTATTACATTTAGATACCATAAAATTGCATTGTCAAAAGAAAAATCGAGTTGAAATTCACACCATCATTCATATCATTCAGGTTCGTAACCTCTTGGAACCGCGATAAATCAAACTTCTAAGTCAACGCAATCAAAAGTTACAGCTGTTTATGCTCAATTTTATTTAATTGTCAAGCTCGTCACATGCACACAAAACCTATAGGGTACCTACTTACCGTTGACCTGGAATCTTGAAATTTGACAAGAAGCAAGGTCTTACAGCACAAGTAAAGGAAAAAATCTAAATACTATAACTACTAATATCCTTTATGTAATTGTGACCAAATCAGATTTTTTTAGAAATGTGCATCTGGTCGATTTCTTTGCTTACGAGTAGAAGTTTGTACGGAACCCTTAAAGCGCGAGTCTGAGATTTTGTAAAACAAAATTTTAGGGGCCACCTTCTACAAAAATCTTTAAACATCCAAAACTAAAAAAAAATTGCTCGAGTAAATTTTCGGGTAGGTACTAGTTATGTTTTATTCCATCTAGCACGTGACTAGTTTACCAATTTTCTCAACTCGTATAGAAATTGAGTCATTCGTCAACTCACACCATCCAACTTGTCCAATGTTGTATGAGTTGACGAATCGTAAAAAAAATATTATTTTCGTTCGGCAACTCACACCACCCTTTGTTTTCATTGAATTTATACCTCAAGTACAGTCACCGAAAAAAGTGGACTGTAGGATAAACAGTCGCATCTAATAACGACATAAAATTTCCCCGACGCGCGCACTTATCTGCTAACGGCGCCCCCATTACAAAGATCTTGCAAAAAGCGACACGATCGATTACAATAATGATCCGTGGATCATTTGCTGTTTACCTCTTTAGCGGATATGATGTACGAGGTGTAATGATTAGAAGAATTATTTCGCCTTATTGGCCGCCTGGCTGGTCTTTCGAAAAATCAACATTTTGAATCTAAATGTCGATGATGTTAAACAGCAGTAGGAACTCAAAGATCAGCTATATTTTAGATGATCTTTGAGTTCCTACTGCTGTTTAAATATGAAATCTAGGATTTTTAGACTCTTACACCTAATATTCCATTTCAATATGTACGTAATAATAATATGTACGTATGTAAAGCGCCAAGATAGTTTTTTGATCAGTTGTTTGTAAGTTTGATGAAAAAATATATCTAAAATATCTAAACAAATATTTGACTTCTTCTCCCAAACAATCTTACTGACTTGATTTTTATATTAACATATTTTTGATTAGTTGAAACGTACTATTTTAATTAGAAGATATCTTGATTTTTCCCTTTTTTATTTTGTCCCGCTCCTGTGAACGCGAAATCCTATGCCTATTCTGCTCACAAAATGGCCTGGGAAGCCCTTAAGTGACGGTGTTACGGGGCGTAGGCGTAAGGTAACATTCGCAACAAGCATGATACGTTGCGCAGTGTTCTAAAATCCGTGTCGATGCTCGTCGCGATCGCCAGTACACGGTCTTAAAGGCTTTGTACTTAATTTCAATCAAAACTGTAACCAGGAATTCATTTGTTTCGTGCTGCAGACGGAATTATCAAGAGCTAAATATTTTCGTCGAGCAGAGCAAGCCGCGAAACAATTAGGTTTTTTAGCGCTGCCTATTGCGTTCCAGTAAATGTTATGAGCGATTGGAGCGAGCCGCGTAAATATTATGTGTTCTGTTGATGTTTTTAGCACACGGCGTAACATATCATGCTCGTTGCGAATAATACTAATAAAAAAAAATGCTGGACAATTCACACAGCATCATCTAGCCCCAAGCGAAGCAGAGCTTGTCTTATGGGTACTAGATAACTGATATACATAATACAACACATTACATAGATAGATATTTTTTATTGTACATAGAAAACGACCAGAACACCCTGAACAAATGTCTGCAGATCGTAATAAAATGTATTAATCGCCACGTAATTTCGGCCAGTATTCGGATTTAGAGGTTAGTGTTTGTGTACTTGAGTTCAATCAAAGCTGTAGCCAGGAATTCATTTGGTTCGAGCTGCGGACACAACTCATCATCATCATCATCAGCCTATATTTTTCCACTGCTGGACATAGGCCTCCCCTAATGAGCGCCATAGCGCCCTATCTTCAACTTGCCGCATCCAGCATCTGCCAGCAGTCTTTCGCAAATCGTCATCCCACCTGGTCGGAGGGCATCCTACACTACGTTTTCCCAGCCGCGGTCTCCACTCAAGAACACGTTTACCCCAGCGGTTGTCGGTTCTTCTCGTGATATGACCAGCCCACTGCCACTTCAGCTTGCTAATCCTTTGAGCTATGTCGATAACCTTGGTTCTCTGTCGGATGTATTCGTTACGAATCCTATCCTTCAGAGAAACTCCGAGCGGACACAACTAATAAGAGCTAAATGTTATCGACGGGCGGAGCAAGGCGTGAAACAATAAGGTTATATCGCTCATCCGATGCAATAACGACACAACTACATTACACATGATTTTTCAGGAGAGGCAATCAAAGATTGTAATAGCCTTAACATGGTTTTGCTTGAATAATTCCATAAATTTTGCTGAATATTTTTTTGGTTTGGACTGTTAGCTTGTTAACTAATTGCAAGAAGTTTAATATATTACTTTATTTAATCCCAAAAAACTCGAATAAAAATATTACTACTTACATTTGCGTCGTTCTTGTTCTAGGATATCTAATTTAGGACAATTATGACAAGTTATTAGGAGAGAAAAAAAAATAACTAGAACTTTCCATCAGTCTTTATTATAATATCAAATTAAAAATCAAAGTTACACTTATAAGTAGGACCCATATTAATTTCAGTCTTTTTATACCCGTTTTTAAAGATTAACACTACAGCTAACAAAACTAAAATTGACTTCGTCAACTTGACTTGTTTAAAGACTATTATAGAACCCTTCGTAGTAGTTAGGAACAATGTTAGTTTGAAGCAAATGCATTAAGTCCCTTTTTTTTCGCTCAGCAATACTGATTTTTGAAGTGTAAGCCTGTCTCAGCACTATCTCATTCATAATTATTGATTTTCTGTTTCGTCCTTTTCTGCAATCCATTTCAGCCCAGTTATCATCGTATCGCGTCTTATACTCATAAACCTCAGGGTTTGTTTTGGTAAAACGAATCAGCTTTAATTCGGATAATCTTGATAAATTGTTTAGTGCAACTTCATCGGACAATATTTTTAAATCGTAAAAATCGCCGTAATTTAGCTCGTTGACGATAAACGGCTTTCCAGACTTCTTTGCATTTCTTATGAGCTGCACATAGTGATCGGGCGTGTATATGGGACCAGATTTTTTAGCTCTTTTCACTGACCTTTCAATTATTGAGTGGGCACTGTCGCCTTCATTTTGGGTGTGTCCACGTATTAGAAACTTGTGCGTTATCGATTTTATTGGCAATGTATTGACAACGAAGTAATACATAGCCATCAAGAATCTGAAAAGGAATAATTTAAATGATCAGATTTTTATTAAGACTAGACAATGAATAACTTAGTTATTTTTTAAATTCTTACCTGTTCTTTTGTTGCCCACAGCAATTGTCGGAATAAAAAATAACGTCACAATTTGGGTTGTCTTGGGCTACTTTTTGTAGGAATTTATATACGCAAGTCCCGATTTCAATGGCACCTCGGTTACCTAGTCCTTCATGCCAAAAATAACACGATGTTGTCTTGGTTTTTATGTCGGTTATCTGAAAAAGAACAGTCATCAGCTTAAGCATAGTTACCTACTTACTAAGCATAGTTACCTACTTACTAAGCACACCTGCGATTCGCAGATGACATAGTCTTAGTGGCGGAATCGCTAGAGGAGCTGAACCAGATGCTGGACGGCCTAGCTTCAGCCTCGCGACGCATCGGTCTTGGCATGAATTTGGATAAAACCAAAGTCATGATTAATGGTCACATTGATCCAATACCGGTCGTCGTACATGGTCACCTTCTCGAAATCGTTTCCGAACACGGTAGGGTTAGTCCACCAGTTCAAGGTCGCTCAGCGAGCTATGGAGAGAGCTATGCTCGGAGTTTCTATGAAGGATAGGATGCGTAACGAATACATCCGACAGAGAACCAAAGTTATCGACATAGCTCAAAGAATGAGCAAGTTGAAGTGGCAGTGGGCTGGCCTATCTCGCGAAGAACCGACAACCGCTGGGGTAAACCTGTTCTTGAGTCGAGACCGCGACTCGGCAAACGTAGCGTAGGACGCCCTCCGACCAGGTGGGATGACGATCTGCGAAAGACTACATGCAGATGCTGGATGCGGCAAGCTGAAGACAGGGCGCTATGGCGCTCATTAGGGGAGGGCTATGTCCAGCAGTGGAATAATATAGATGATGATGATGATGATGAAGCCTCAAATGATTCTCCATAGGAAAACTTACTGTGAAATTGTAGCAATTTAGCTTGGATCTGTAAAAAAATGCTGATGATTCTCCGAGCGGCACTGGCATCACCGCTTGCAAGTCATAAATTGCAACTACCAGGTTACTTTCAGGCTCCATACACAACTTTATATCATTAGACTTCTCTTCTCGACTCAGCACTTTTTGTTTTAAATGATCTTGATAGTTCTGTTCCAATTTCTGTTTACCTTCTTCATCGGCATTTTTGTATGACTCGCATAAGTCACACTGGTCTTTTTTAGGGCAGAAAAACGAAATATTAAATTCAGTGTTAAATATACGAGCATAAACATCATAAGTGGCCGCTTCTTCATTTAAAGATGTCTGCTGCTCCAAATACAACCGGTGTAGTTCAGCAATAGATAGACCGCCATCGATAAATTCCCGAGAAGTGTTTGCTCTAAGGTAGTGACTTTCTACTCTTGCAATAGAATTTATATGCAAACGAACAGATTCCTTCACCTCTGGTCTTAACCTATTTTGATGACCATGTTTACCTCTTCTATCTTCTAAAATGAAGCCATCGCCTGTCACTTTGCAATCAATAACTGTACGTATAGTTCTTTCTGCAATTCCCAAAGTATTCATGAGGAATTTCTTGCAAACACGTATATTCTTGCCATCATTGAGTAAATAAAACCCGCAATTAGGTTTTCTTGGCCTTGCTGGATTTATTCTTACCCGCCGGCATGCAACCACCAAAGGTGTGATACAAGAGCTTAAAAAATCTCTCTGCCGTTGGAAGGATCCTAACTCCCAGTAGGACTTAAATATTCCAAGTCTAGTCACTTCTGAAAATTTTTCAGAACAAGAATATCGGCATTCTGTACACGGCGGCTTCATACTTTTAGCGCTAATAGTCTTCCCAGAAGTAGATTTGTACTCGTTACCAGTATTTTTCTGAGACTTCGCTATATTTCTTTTCCATTTCTGCGGATTCCTGGCTCTTTTCTTTCCTTTCTTCACTGGTGATGTTATTGTTTCATTAATGTCAATATTTCCTTCAATGTTATTATTTGGCTCATCGTGTGGGGTTGATGCATTAGTACTCGAATTACTAGATGATGAGCTAGAGCTTGATGACGAGCTGGAGCTTGATGACGAGGATGATAATCGTCTTTTTTTTTTCTTTAGAGAGGGAGGCTTATATTCATCGCCACTTTCAGTTGGCGAAAAATCTTCGTCATTAGACTTGAGAGAGATAGTCTCATCAGTATTTTGTAATACTGATGGTGATACATTTCTTTCCAAATCTGGAATATAAAATACCCAGGTTAGTGAAATTGTAAATATTACTTTCATTATCACAAATAGTTATAAATAGTAGATATAAATAGATTAAATTAGTAATAGATACTCTCCGTTAAATTAGTAATTGATACCCTCCGTAGTAACCAAGGAAATACCACCATTATTATAGTGAACCTATAAAATAATAACCTACAATATTAAAGTGAGTGTAATGTAACTATGTACCTACGTACGTACCATTATCATTTCTATTATTGTTTTCTGAAGAACTGTTCTGGCTTGTAAGTGGCTGTAGTGGGTCATTATTATAAAGCTCATGAGACGTTTCGCAGTTTTGTGTTGATGTCAGTACTTGTTCAACACTGCTCTCATTTTTATTTGAAGATGTATTTACAGAGTTATTCAAATCTGAAAGTGTTGAAATCTGTTGTTCCGGGTCCTCAGTACATAAGTCTACGAAAATAAAAAGTAAGATAGGTATAAATAAAAATTTATAAGGGAAGTAAGTAGGTACCTACCAATCTAAATCCTTAGTCAAGGAACATGATGTACTTAAAGGTATTGTTATAAGAAAATATTTTTTTAATATTTGAAAATAAACTTTTATATAATCTAGGACCAAAGAGCTTGGAAAGACAAATCTAAAGAATCCAAACTAGACGAAGTTATGTTCTCTCGTTTAGGAGTTCTTATGGCCACCTTCTGTCTCTATTATCAGACGAGCTCGATGGAACCATGACATTTCATCGTCACCGAACTTACATAAGTTTGCCCGGTTGAGGATAACTGGTCTAAAATTCTGTTGCAAGATTTGACCCGAACATACATACATACAAACATTGCAAGTTTAATAAAAGCTTATTCCTAACGTCTTAGCGAAACATTCTACAAACACACTTACCTACCTAAATGTGGTACCTAGTAAGTACACCTTCCTATTACATACTAAGTTAACTTCATTCAATGTACGTAGGTAGGTAGGTATGAGTTTACATACCATTTCCGTGGGGTTGATCATCCATCGGGTTGATTGTTGAAAATGGTTGAGCTATATTGCTTGTTGAAAACGGTGGAGCTACATAGCCTCGCTTCCCTAATTGTGCTAACCGTTGTGCACGGTTCGCCATCCCAAACTGAAAAATAAGAAAAAATAGGTAACAAACACGAGTATTTCATTGTTATTCACCGAGTTCCGTTAGCATAGATGACTCATCATCAGATCATTTCTCTAACACCACAATGTTGCACCTTAATACTGATTTGAATTGAGTTTCAAGAACTGTTATTAGACATACTTTGGTAAAAATATGACACAATGGTTACTAACGCCAAATCTTAGAAACAATATAGAGATAAAGGTCAGTTATGTCAGTACAGTAAACGAAAGTTTGGTGCAAGAACAACGCAAGTTACATTTGCGTTGTTGTTGCACTAGAAAAGTACAAAATAATTGGCACAATTACCTTTATGACAACGCAGGCCCAGACACAAGCGTTTTCGGCGGCTCCCCGCGCGCAACTGACCAATCAGACAATGTTGTCACTAGCACTCGCGATTTTGTTCAAATTTACCGTTGGCATAAGTGCCCTCTGGTGGTTTGCAGTAAAATTATCAGTACGTCGTTCTTACACCTGGTAAAACTCACATTTTCGAGATCTATGGCATACTCAACAACATTAAGCAAAAAATGTTAATTGCGTCGTTATTGCACCGGATGAGCGATATTATAATAGTGGGTAGATTCTTGTTGGTAATGTGACGGTATAAAGCGCTGCTTTTTGCGTTCCAGTAAATGTTATGGGCGATTGGAGCGCGCCGCGTAAATAATAAGTGTTCTGTTGGTTTTCATATTTAAAATTTGGAACACTTTTTATCATGCTCGTTGCGAATGATACATTACGATCCGTAATTTCGGTCAGTATCTGGCTTAATAGGCATTCAGAGAGATTGAATATAATAAGTAACTAACAATATAATATAACTATCTAGCTATTATAGCGGTCACGCGCCAACTATGGATACACTTCCGTCTCATTCTAAAATCAAATTTCGAACTAATTTGATTCTAATTTCAAACCTTTCCAATGATCATGCGCAGATTGCATAGACTAAAAATGGAAATTGACACTCTCTGTACATACCATAGATGGTAGAGCGAAACCAAATTCAGAAAGGAAATGACAGGTGCTGCCAAAAAAATCCAACTATTCGAAGACAACGATAATGACTATTCAGATATTCTTATTTGAATTTGGGGAAAGTATTGTCTATACTTTGGTTCAAAATCCTAGGTTAGGGTTGCCAACTTTGCGTCGTTGTCAGTCTCAAGAGAAAATTGGGTACATCAGACAATACCTATTGAAAGCTACACTTCCAAGAAAATGTAGTCAAAAATAAATATTAAGAAATTTACAATAACAGAATAAAACAATTACAGATAGTATTTACACTTGAATCTATTTTCTGAAAATCTCAAGCGTCACCAGAAGGCAGAGTGCCCAGAATGCTGGCAGCATTGCCACGTTGAATGGCAATGCTAATTCGTTGACCGAAATAAAAGCCAGCATTCCGATCACCTGTGGACTATTAGGAGTTTTATAGGATCTTTGTATATAACGTGTGCACCAGGACCCCAAGGACCTAGGGTTTCCACCGCAAACGGCTCAAATAGGTCACCTTAAAAATAGTAATATGATAAAACTTGCGAGATTGTTTATTTTCTAGCTCTCATACTCACTCGTACATTGAAAGATATTCTACTTTCCTAGAAATTAACTCGTAAAATGTTCGCTCCTTTATAAAAAATACTTGTAAGCTATGAATTAAACGGCATTGCTGTAAAGCTGTTATCCAAAGACATGACTTAAAGAAGAACCACATTATTGTAGTTTGATGTGGCGCGTCAGGAAAACGAAAAGAAAATAATCATATTTTTGAAATTAGATCAATGAAGTGCTCATGAAAAAATGCTCCACTCGCTTCCTTAATCCAAAATATTTTAAGTTGCTATTGAATTACTAAATAAAATTGAAATTTCACAAGCTGAAGGAAAACGGTTCACATTTGAGTTCGAAAACGGATGACAGAAAGATAAAAGGCTTAAGGCATAAGGCTTTTAAAATCATAAAATGTTTAGGGCTGCGATTTGCCTGTATGTTACGAGTGTCATAAAATATTTTTCTGCAAAATTTACTTGATTTTTTCCTTTGTAAACAAATAATATCTATAATTGTAGAAGAGTTTAAATGTATGAAATCGAAATTATTTTAACGCGCCCCATGTCCAAAACACGCCACACAATAATGTAGTGCTACCTTTACAGCTCAAAGTATTAACACTAAGCCCGCCTAGGCACATAAACTTAACCGTATTCTAACTTAACTACATACTTACTTTCTCTTGACAAATTATGAGGAGCTAGCTTCTGCCCGTAGCTTTTCTCGTCTCGGATCCGGATTTAGAAGACAATGGTAGTGATTCTGTTTTTGAAAAAACCTATACTAAACTAGCCCTAAAATTGTTGCTGTCTCTTTTTTTCGATCAAACGAAAGAGGATAGCAATATTTTTACGCTATGTTTGTTTAGGTTGTATGTTCATATTCATAGGTCATAGATAGTAATAGTAACACATAGCAAATACAGAATCACTATCATTGAGGTCCTTGGCACTGTACTCATCAGCTCACATACGTCATAAGTCCACTACAGAGCATGCCTTCACCACACGTGGCAAGCGGATTGGAGATTGCAGTAGACGTGCTAAATTCACAGAAAAAATCCCAGCATCTTCTAGCCCGAAGCTAAGCAGAGCGATATACATAATACAATAGATAGATAGATTTTTTTTATTGTACATAGAAAACGACCAAAACATCCGGAACAAATATTTTCAGATCGTACAAACATTTGTCTCAAGGTGGGAATCGAAACGGGTGTTCTCCTGCGTCGCAGGCGGACCGTCGCCCACCGCGCCACAGAGGTCGTCATAAACAAAAGCTTGTAAATGCTTAGTGCATAGGTATTAGATTACCTACCTATGTAATGACAGTAAATTTGAGTACCTAGTTAATTACGTATGTACCTACGTCATAATACAAGACCTAGAAGTAGTTGAAGTTACCTCACTTACTTGGTAGAATAGTGTCTTTATTTTTAATTGTATTACACTTACGGCATAAGGTTACCTAGCCACCGGTTTACTTCATTGAATGCCACCTACTCTGTGCCATCCAAGATGGGTTAACGCGTTCACTGCCAAGTAATGCCAAGCATTATTTAATAACGCGTTCCGGATGCTGGTGGGTCTGCCGCGCTACTGCAGTGCTTCCGGTATGTTCGCGGAGGCGCGAGTGGTTGATTTCCACGGCATCATGCGAAAGCGTGTGGCCTCCCTGATGCAGCGGGTGCGCGCCAGCCCCAACAGCCTCCTGGTCACGGTGTCTGAGAGGGTGGACGGCCCCATACTCAGACACTGGACCGAGACGCATGTGTTGCCCTCTAACGCATCGCGTTGTGCCAAATGATATTGTGCCAATTATATCATTTTTTATGTTTATGTTTGTGCTTAAATTTAATTTTAAATGAATTTCTTGTGACATGTGTTTATGGTTTGATTTGATTGTGTAATTATGTATGTGTTTTTATGTGTATTGATGTGACATTAATAATTGAAATTGATCTTATGGTTACTAACATAGTATCTAAGTAGTTTACTAACAATTATGGTGAAAAACTGGAATAAATAAATTGAATTGAATTGAATTTATACTTTAGGTTGACGTCATTGAATTTGGAGTAAAAATCACAAAAAAATCGAAGATGCGTCTTTATTCTACTAATAAAATATTTTTTCAGATCGCAAGGAAATACATAATAAATAAATAATGCTGGACAATTCTCACAGCATTATCTAGCTCCAAGCTAAGCAGAGCTTGTGTTATTTATGGGTACTAGATAACTTACTTAATACAATACATTACATTAATAGATATTTTATAAATAAATAAATAGAATACGAATAAAAATAAATAGAAAACGACCAGAACAAATATCTGCAAATCGTACAAATATTTGTCCCAAGGCGAAAATCGAACCCGCAACCTCCTGCGTCGCAGGCGGACCTTCGCCCACCGCGCCACAGAGTTTGTCAAACATAAAAGTGACAAAACCATTCAAAGGCCTGTGTAGTGGACGGATTTATTTCTTTGATATGATGAGTCTCTTCAAGACAATCTACGGCTAATCTTAATTTATAACTTGCGTAGAATCGCAAATAAAATAACAACAAGAAACTTTCTTTTGCATTTGGCAAAGACTTTGACAACCAAAGATTCCAATTTTAAAACCAATCAAAAGATCGCGAACTTCGACCGGTAAGTGCGACTTTTCGGCACAATCACAAAATCTATTGTACAATAGTTTGTGCAATAAAAAAACATGATTAAAAAGTAACTGTCGTATACAATCAATCAAAATCCAAATGTATTTCTAATTACTTTGTACACTCACTTCGAGTGAAGAAAGTTAGACTAAGGGTATGGCCACAGTGAGTGCGTTTCGTTCTATTGAATGTTCTGTGGTCATTATTTGATTTTGAATCATATCAGCATGAGATTATCAAAATAGCTAAGAATTTATACGTGATTTGAATAAATAGGTCAATTTTTACAAACAAAAAACATCATGAACCATAAATCTGCCACTCTGTTATTTTGCCGAAACCAATTTATTAATTACTAGTACATATAGCAAAAACGGAACGCAAAACTGTCAACAAGTGTTCTCATTTATAGGCATCTATTGTATTTAGAAAGAAAATTACAATCAAATAATATAATCAAAATTAAAAGTTGTATTTACAATTCAAACTATTGAGCTAACTGCAGACTGTTGCAAACAATCTACAGGTAGCTCGACTGATCCATATCAATACCAGTCGGAAGCGTATTGATGTTATTTTTATAGGTTACTCTTGACCCAAAAATCTACCAGTCTCCTTTAACCCAAAACAGAGACGTTCCATTTCCCAAAACCATAAATCCATTTCCAGTATTACAAATACGGAACGCAAAACTCCGAAAGTGTTCTCATTTCAAAACTACAGTACGCAGTCCAGTGACACAATAAACGTGCATTCGGGTAATTTCGGTGCGTGTGCGCGCGCCTCAGCCTCCTTATGGACCGTTAGAAAATGACGGCTGTGCCCGCTGCAGTTCTGCTGATTTCACACACGTTAGATGATAGCTTTTTGTGGGTTCCATCTTGGTTTGATTTGAACGGGTGATTTTGTACTACGTGACAAAATTGGATCACTTTTCTATTAGGCAATAGAAAAGTTCAATCCTTAGGCACATAATATATACATAAATTCAATTTTTCTTTTTTGACTTTTCAATATTTTAGCACTAAGAGTAGTCGTAAGTCGATAATTAAAAATTCAATAAAAAAAATCACACACGTTAGATGATAGCTTTTGTGGGTTCCATCTTGGTTTGATTTGAACGGGTGATTTTATACTACGTGGCAAAATTAGGTCACTTTTCTATTAGGCAATAGGAAACTTCAATTCCTAGGCACATAATTTATAACCTCAATTTTTAAACTTTCAAATATTTTAGCACTAAGGAAAATTCAATTGATAATTAGTAATTAAATAATATTCATCGGCGTCAATGGAGGCGGTTAGCACAGGACCGTGGTGGATGACACAAACTTTGGGAGGCCTATACCCAGCAGTGGGTAAAATCCAGCTGCGGATGATAAAGGAGAATTAGCAAAAAATCGAAAAACTCTGATAGAAACAATGTAGAAGCTATCGTATCTGATAACGAATTCATAATGAATATGATTCATATTAAAATACAGTGTAATTAAATATACCACTATTTAAATCTACTAATAATAATTATGTACATATAGTATGTATGTTAATATTTGTCATAGTTGTACCTAAATGATATGCGTACGTGAGTTTGAACTTCCATTGGATTTGAAGTAGTGAAGATTTTAAATTTGTCACCATCAAAAATGTAAGACACGAAACATGTAGGCAAGCTTACGGACCCAATAGCGCCGACCAGTGAAAGTGTTCCCCGTACGGGACTCTCCTCTCAAAATCTTGACCGCTCTTGACCAGTTTTTTGTACAACGGATCTTGTACCGTACTTACCTCTTTGCAAATGGTCAGTACTCTGTACGCAACGCTGCGAAGCGACGCGCGCATTCGTCATGAAAAAAGCGGGGAAAAAGCGCGCGCGCCTGTCAAATCTGACAGCTTAGTGACAATGTGATTTTTTTTTAATTACCGCCAACGGTACCTGAATTTATGTGCAATATTCCACTTTGTGGGCAGTCTGATTGAGTGCAATAGTAATATTAATTAGTTTAGTGTAGTTTTTTTATTAATTTTATAAGTTTTTGTAATGTTTAATGAGAAGATGATGATGGATTTACACGAGTATCAGGTGAGTTACATGTGTCTCCTTTAATTTTTAGTCTAAAGTCTAAAAATAGTATTAATTGTCTATAGTTAAGAGTAATATTATAAGCACTAGGTACTGGCCGTTCCGATCTCTGGTTTTGTCTATCGGTAATCGAATTTTATTTTTGTGTACAGGAAATATATCATTATTTGGCTTCCAAAACGATGATAGCTCTTCCCTCTCTTTGTCTCTTTCTTTAAGCCATTGTTATTCCTTCTTACAGTATCAAGCAAGACTCACATGGTATCTTTCGGGTCCTTGCGTTGGCGGCGGCTGGGCAGTGACTGGGTTGCAGGCAGTTCAGATTTATTTTTCCGCTTCGCTTTTTTTAAAGAGAAGAACACAATGTCTTCGGAAACTTAACCGTTTATTACAGATTGTGTAGGTAGTGATTGAAATAAATGTTACAATAAAATTTTACCTAAATACCTTACCTACCTACTACTTAGCTTAGTTTTTGATGGGAACGTTATCTGATTGAGTCGTTTTCTTTGAAAAACTGTTGAAATAGATCGTCGAGACAGAAGAAAGCGCTTTTGACATGGGTCTCTCAAAGTGGCATAGACCTGCGTGACATCCTCTTCTCTCCGCGAAACATCCCGCCATGGCTATTTTCTTATTAACCGAGGAGGTTCTATTTTCGACTTTATGTAATGTTTTTTTAGTATGTTCGTCGATTTATTAGTCATTAATGGAACGATTTAGATGATTTTTTGCAGTTGTACTTATGAGGATCCAGAGGTCCCATAAAAAGGTTATTCCTGAAGGATGAGTACCCGGCAAAACTTCTTCGATTGTTTTTTAATTTTAAAAAAACAATCAACTTATTTTGACGTCGTTTTCGACTCCTTTGACATTGTATCGGTCTTCCATTACAGTTTTACAAACTTCCAAAATTACAGGAAGTTCACACGACTTATGTCAAATCAAACCATAGACACGCAATTACTCATTTTAAATTCCGAACAAAAACTATTGTGTTTTTTTTAGGGTTCCGTACCTCAAAAGGAAAAAAGGAACCCTTATAGGATCACTTTGTTGTCCGTCTGTCCGTCTGTCCGTCTGTCCGTCTGTCCGTCTGTCCGTCTGTCAACCCACTTTTCTCAGAAACGCGTAGAGTTATCGAGTTGATATTCACATCATATACGCAGGCTCGTAACCTCTTGAAGCCTCGATATAAATCAAACTTCTAAGTCAACGCAATCAAAAGTTACAGCTGTTTATGTCTATTTTTTTTCAATTTTCCTAGGGAATCACATGCACACAAAACCTATAGGGTACTTCCCGTTGACCTAGAACCATGAAATTTGGTGAGAAGCAAGGTCTTATAGTACAAGTAATGGAAAAAATCCGAAAACCGTAAATTTGTAATTTATTCACAGAAAAAATATTTTTTTAATCTTGCCATGGACCAAAAACCTATAGGGTACTTCCCGTTGACCTAGAACCATGAAATTTGGTGAGAAGCAAGGTATTATAACACAATTAAAGGGAAAAATCTAAAAACCGTAAATTTGTAGTTTATTCACAGAAAAAATAATTTTTTAATCTTGCCATGGACCAAAAACCTTTAGGGTACTTCCCGTTGACCTAGAACCATGAAAATTGGTGAGAAGCAAGGTCTTATAACACAAGTAAAGGGAAAAATTCGAAAACCGTAAATTTTTAGTATATTCACAGAAAAAATAATTTTCGAATCTCGCCATGGACCAAAAACCTGTAGGGTACTTTCCGTTGACCTAGAACCATGAAATTTGGCAAGAAGCAATGACTTATAGCACAAGTAAAGGGAAAAATCAGAAAACCGTAAATTTGTGGTTTATTCATTCAAAATAGTACATTGTTACACTAGGGTTGGACGTAACTTATTTAGTCTCGAGACGCCAATAGTTCGAGGGACTAAATAAGTTACGTCATAATCGTTATCAAATCAGAAAATTATTATAATAATAATAATAAAATTTATTTATTCACAAAAAGATAGGGTTACAAAGTCGGTATACTTGTATTAAACCTATCAGGGTCAAAGATAATGACACCTTGCTCTAACTAAGTTTAGATTAAACTTGTGTTTAGACACAAGTCTTTAATTATTGTGCCTTATTCGTCTGGATTTGACTGATTTCTTTGCTAAAGAGTAGGAGTTTGTACGGAACCCTTGATGCGCGAGTCTAACTCGCACTTGACGTTTTATTTAAATTACCAGTGTATCCCTACACTTAGCCAAATTGCTTTACGCATGGGATGTATGGTACTTTGAGTCTTAATCTAGTGCAATTAAAGTATACAATGATGTATTATGGTTGTCACGAAAAATGGTTAGCTTATAATTTGGGTGTAGTTTCCGGATTATGGCAAAGGTCATTTAGTTTTTCGGATGCTTGATGTTTTTGCGAGCGAATTAACAATTTGCTTGTTGGAGTACATCAACTCTAATATTAAACAAACCTGTTATAGTATCTAACTAGCTTACGTCTGTTAAGCACACTTTAGAAAATCACCTAACTCTTTTCGTGGGTGTCGTAAGAGGCAACTAAGGGATATAAACCGGGGGCGGGCAGCAACGCCACTTTTCAATATATACATTATATACCACCAAACTGCGATCCCCAACTCGCTTGCTCAGCGAGGGGATTATGGGCATTTTCCCCCTAGGAGATAAAAGCCAATGAGACGCTTTTCAAGGGGAGGCCTGAGTCCAGCAGTGGATCAATAAAGGCTGTTGAGGAAGCACGCTGTAACAAACGGTTTTGTGAAATTTCAGATGTATTCTAGACTGGTATCGCTCGTAGTATTTTCATGGATCATTGGTTAATTTTCTTTTGTAATAAAAATCCAGCCAATGATCAGCGAACAGTCAGTGATACAATCACAACAACATCTGAATAAGGTCTTGAGAATTAAAAAAAAATTAATTCTTGATAAAGCTTAGCCAAAAAACACTGAAAATGTTCATAAAATAACAAAATAATATTATAAAAGTTTTCAGTTCTTTTAATCTGTTTTTAAACACCATGAAATAATAGGCGCAATTTTGTTATGTCATACGGCTTTGAAGGCGAACTAAAAAGTATCAACTGTCATCAGAATCATCAGCGCATTTGTTCAGGTCTCACATCCAACTTTCGTCTTGCATGATAGAGCAATATGGCGTCCATTGCGTCCAGTGTTTCCTTCATGTTACGCGCGCATCGATTGTTTTTTTTTTGGTTCAATAGTATTAGGACTTAGAACTGAAGATATTGAGCAGCTGGATCTTAAAATTACGCCTATGTTCTTTTCTGTGTCTACCAAGTTACTTTTAAGTCTTCGTTGGACTGATAACCATTACATTTGTTTTATTTGTCATGTTGTGCACTGTCACGTTAACTTGACAACTAGTAGTTTCATTTCAACTCAATTTGAAAACTGTCAATACGGCTTTTACTTACGTCAAAATGAGGTCAATATTGACGCAGACCTGTGTGATTCTGCAAGAGGATCATATCTTTCATAAGTTATGATTCTCTTTCATATTGAAACTTCAGTTGTTCAATAAGTTTAATGACATTTTAACATTGAATTGTGCACAAATGAATTTAAATCCCATCAAAACGACCACTGTGGCGTGGTGGGCGAAGGTCCGCCTGCGACTCATGACAAATATTCACCTTGGGACAAATGTTTGTACGATCTGCAGATATATGTATAACAAAAAGATATCTATCTATGCGTTGAATTGTATTATGTATATCCTGACGCGCGTCTAGAACCGCACTCACCCTGAAGAAGTCCCTCGTTAAGGGATAAAACGTTGGTGTTCTTCCAACACAAATAAGGTTCGTAGTTAACCCGCTTACATCCGTAATGAATCAGTTATCTAGCAACCATAACACAAGCTCTGCTTAGCATGGAGCTAGATAATGCTGTGTGAATTGACTTTTATCAAAAAAATACTGAAATTAAGTTAATTATTTTAGGCTACGTACTATGCAAACAGGCTTACACAAATGTACGTGTTTTGCGTCCAGGTTACAAATAAATAAAATAATGGGAACTAACTGCCTTAGATTCTGAAGTCTTCTTTATACTTGTAGGTAAAACTGTCATATTGGAATCTACGACATTTTCTGTTTTTAGGGTTCCGTACCTCAAAAGGAAAAAAGGAACCCTTATAGGATCACTTTGTTGTCCGTCTGTCCGTCTGTCAACCCACTTTTCTCAGAAACGCGTAGAGTTATCGAGTTGATATTCACATCATATACTTCTAAGTCAACGCAATCAAAAGTTACAGCTGTTTATGTCTATTTTTTTCAATTTTCCAAGGGAATCACATGCACACAAAACCTATAGGGTACTTCCCGTTGACCTAGAACCATGAAATTTGGTGAGAAGCAAGGTCTTATAGTACAAGTAAAGGAAAAAATCCGAAAACCATAAATTTGTAGTTTATTCACAGAAAAAATATTTTTTTAATCTTGCCATGGACCAAAAACCTATAGGGTACTTCCCGTTCACCTAGAACCATGAAATTTGGCACGAAGCAAGGTCGTATAGCAAAAATAAAGGGAAAAATCTGAAAACCGTAAATTTTTAGTATATTCACAGAAAAAATAATTTTCGAATCTCGCCATGGACCAAAAACCTGTAGGGTACTTTCCGTTGACCTAGAACCATGAAATTTGGCAAGAAGCAATGACTTATAGCACAAGTAAAGGGAAAAATCAGAAAACCGTAAATTTGTGGTTTATTCATACAAAATAGTACATTGTTACACTAGGGTTGGACGTAACTTATTTAGTCTCGAGACGCCAATAGTTAGAGGGACTAAATAAGTTACGTCATAATCGTTATCAAATCAGAAAATTATTGTGCCTTATTCGTCTGGATTTGACTGATTTCTTTGCTAAAGAGTTTGTACGGAACCCTTGATGCGCGAGTCTAACTCGCACTTGACGTTTTATTTTATAGTTGTCAATCTCGTAACTCAAATAATGTCGTTGTTCTTTCTAATTACAGTCATTAAAAAAAGGTAAATCAAATAATGACGTTGCTCTTCGTTGTTTAAGCTTCAAGGTTTTCATAAGCTTAAGAAAGGCTGTTTATTTTACTAATAAATAAAAATTAATGATAATATTGTTCTACAAAAATTTAATAATGCCCCAAACATTTTTCGACTTCAACAGGACTTGAACAACCCTCTCAGTACGAGATACGCTGCCAATAGCACCACATATTTTTGGCACATTATTAAATTTTCGTAGAAAATTGCCCCAGTTCGTGTTACGCACTTTAATAGCAAAAAATCTGATAATATTGTTGTTAGATATTTTACAAAACACGTAACAAACAATACCATCTTGTAAATTGGAACCGTACACACCGACCTTGCTGCCGTCTCAAGGTGTCGCGAGATTATACCGTCGATGTATAATCAGCCGCACGCGACGTGTGGCCGGCCCTAATTGTAGGCACGTGTGTGACTGTCACATGCTGAGGTGTGACGTTGACAGGAGTGGAAAAATAAGTATTTTGGAGGACACGAAACAAGTCCTGGCACGCCTCCTTTCCATGACAATGAAATTTTCATAAACTGGACTCGGGGGAAAGTGACTAACTAATCCTGCTCCGGTACTTCAAGGAGCTGGGCTGGTTAGGGCCTGGTTAGGCAGGGGGATAATGCACAATACACTCTTATGCGAGATGTCAGTGCAGATGCCAGTTCCTCCACTTAGAATTAGAAGTGACTAACTAGACACAATGTTGCCATCAAAAAAGAAGTCAAGTCAGTAGTCCTGGATGTAGCGTTTGTCATGTAATAATCGACGCCTCGTACCCAGCCCGTGGATGTCGTAAGAGCCGTTTCAGGGGGTGCCCTATGACGCCATTTTGTGACAAGGATAGGCATAGGATTTCGTTTTCATAATAGCTGAACAGAGCAGAGCCGCGTAAATGCACAAATCAAGTTTTTGCTTAATTATCTAAAAAAAATTTGTAATTCCGAAAATTTTAAACACACACCGTCTGCTTTATTTATGTTTGTTTACTGTATATAGTATCAAGGCTTATTTTAAAGTATTTATTGAATACCGATGGTTGTACAGCTTTTAGAGAACTTTGGTTTTTTTTCTATAGAGAAAATATTATGTACCTAATCGTGTTTTCGAAACACTAGCGTTCTAGCATCAATCCTGAACTATAACATATATTAATCTCAAAGTAAATGCTTCAGTGTTATGGAAGATATTTGTATGGTCATTGACGCTAAGCGATTTTAGGTATAATCGACTCTTAAGGAAACCTACCAAAGGAATTACAGGAGCTTCCTTATCTGTATTTTTAACTCCACCATCACCAATCCACCTGCCGAGGTCGGTTTCCGTAATCACCGCAAAACCGACCTCGTTTGGGGGAGGCAGGTGTTAAGTTGTAATAGAAAATTGAGAAAATAAAACCTATACGAATAAAATAACAGCAAAACACTTACACGCATTGGCCAGACGTATATGTAAACCAAATTCTTGACATTATGCACACTACATAAAAAATTTGGAACACTTTACAATTTAAGAGCTAACGGTTTTAAATAACAAAAAGTTTTGAGCTAAATGTAACTTTTGTATAATTCGAGTAGTTTTCCAGAAAGCGTTTTATGAGTACACTTGTCTTTCAGATACTTGAGTTAACACTACAACTTACCTACACAAATAGTGAATTCTTATGCAAATATTTCTATAATTTCTATAACAACTAACAGGCTAAAAGTTTCTTCATCGCTTCTTTACTTTAGTCTACATACCGAAGTGACCGAAATCAAAAATATCACTTTATTTCCGTGTCAATGTTTTATTTTAAGAATTTGACCTTTTCTAAGTGTACATTTTTGTATTTATGGAAATAAAGACTTTTTGATTTTGATTGATTTTTTTGATTTTATAATTTACAGTTATAATTTACAAACACAATCTGGTGCAGCACATAAGCTTTGCCATACAACGCTGCTAAACTTGGCAATGCGGCCAGCATCTTGGGAACTTCCGATTTGGATCAGTGGAGCGACATGTTTGCAACTGACTGCAGTTAGATCAATGGTTTTTTAAATACTTGTTCTAATTTAATTCTATTATTTGATTGTTAAGTTCTTCTTTGCTAAAGAGTTTACAAACTTATCTTCAATTTTAAATAAATAATAATAATAATAAATAATGCTGGACAATTCACACAGCATTATCTAGCCCCAAACTAAGCAGAGCTTGTGTTATAGGTACTAGATAACTGATATACATAATATAATACAATACGTAGATAGTTTTTTTTTTATTATTTATATAGAAAACGACCAGAACACCCTGAACAAATGTCTGCAGATCGTACACACATTTGTCCCGAGGCGGGAATCGAACCCGCAACCTTCTGCGCCGCAGGCAGACCTTCGCCCACCGCGCCACATCGGTCGTCAAAATATAAGCTAAATCTTTTGTTAGTATTATCTATTGATGCCGAAATATCATCATCATCATCAAACGCCGTTATACCCACAGCTGGGCATATGTTAATGATGGACCTTTAGCCTGACTGATTGAATTGAGAAACTACATAGAAACATCATCATCAACCTATGCTAGTCCACTGCTGGACGTAGAAATGTACCTTTAGTTAATTGTAACAAGAGCCGTTGAATAACAACACAACTAAAAACGTGGCGTGCTTCAGTCTGCTTTCAGCTTTGTATCGTATTCAGTATTCCATACGAATAAGGTAACTTTAGTGTGAATTGACCTTTAACCTGATTGATCTGGGGCAATTACTGCAAACCGCAAATAGGTTAGGTACCTAAATCACAAATTATCATCCTTCAAACAAAATATCTAACATATTTAAGATTAATCGTATAGTATTTATCGCGTACATTTTGCTTACGTTTTATACGTTTCAACCGCGTTACAGCGATTGTGGTCACGGGGCGACGGGGGTTGAAACTTTAGGGAAAAGAAAGCAAAAGGTACGCGATAAATACCTACCCGATAAATAATCTTAAATATGTTTTCAAATCGCGAAATTTTAAAAAGTTTTAAAATATCTAACATTTAAAAATAAATATTAAAGAAGATTGTGCCCAAATAAAAAATAAGTACCGACATCCGTGCGTTAGAAAACGAATTTGTCTATGGTAATGTTACGTATTTAACAGAAGTACCTTGTAAATCTTTACACTGAAGTAGGCATGTTATTATTTGTGTTCGATTAGAAAGCGAATTTGAAATGCTTTAAGTGAAGAGGCTCAGGAAATCTGACAGTCACTCTGTAGCTCTGCACTCTATCTCTTGAGCGGAAGCGGTTATTTTAGGAAAAGTACAAATCGTTTAACTACGTACCATATGAAAATTGGCCGTGTTGTGCCAGTTTAGAATTTGCACCACCCTAACTCTTCCCGTGGGTGTCGTAAGAGGCGACTAAGAGACATACGCCGGGGGGCGGGCAGCAACGCTTCTTGCAGAATAGATCTATCACCGAACTGCGATCCCCAACGCGTATGCACAGCGTGGGGATTACTACTAATGCACTACTAATGAGATAAAAAAATCAGAGGTAGGCCTGCTTTGGGCTGTTGAGGTTATGAAAATGCGTGATTTTATTTAACTTTCGCGATTATGTTAACATTTTAGAGACTAGCTGTTGCCCACCGCTCTCGCTTTTCACGTATCTTATGTCCGTCTCCGAGATGCCAAATCTTATGTCCCTCTCTTTCATTATTTTTATATATTTATTTTACATTATGATCCGTTCAGCCGTTTTAGGCCTGAAAAGATAACAGATCGACAGATATAGGTAGTTAATTACGGATGTAAGCGGGTTAACTACGAACCTTATTTGTGTTGGAAGAACACCAACGTTTCGAAAAGCTAATTTTTCAAGTTTTTTTACAGTAGGTATTCGAAAATCATCGATGACGATTGAAATCGGAAGAAGTTACCTTTCTAACAAAAAAGTCTTATCAAATGACTGAGAAAAGATGTTTCATCCGTTTGGTTGGCGGTTAAGGGCGACGTCACAGTCCACGAACACAAACGACGCCTCTTGTTTTTTCGGGGATTAAATTAATGAGTTGGTCGAATAAATCCTAAAATCTTATCCAAAATCTTGCTAATGAATTCGGAGATTAAAATAAGACAGCCAGTTAATAAAAACAATTGACGAGCCGCCAAGTCTTAAATCCCAAAATCCTTTTCCTGCTGGCGAAGTCGTGGGCAGAATATAAAAACATAAAACCACAGACTACCGGTGAAAAGCCAGTTGTTAGCAGAACACTTGTAAAACTGTTTGCCGTGTAAATAGCCCCGACCGCTTGTCTATGGTGTTTGCGTACTGGCACGCGATGCGCGGGTGGCGGGAAAAAATGTTCTAATTTCAAAATGCTGAGTTTGTTGAAAAATTACAAACAATAAGAAGTACCATATACGCTGAAGTAGGTAACTTTTCGTGCGTTGTTGAGATATTTGAATGCACAGGAAAAGCGAGGTACTTACTACATAAAAAGCGAAGCTCAAAATAACAGGGAACAAAAACCGCTATAAAAAAGGTTAGGTATTAGTTGATGGTTTGTTTGTCCGAAGCCGTCATACAACCGGTAAACAAATAAAAAAAATCTACCATAGACAAGTAAACCCCGCCCACGAAGCTTTCGAATGTTGGCGCGAAATCGCGGAAGGCAAACAAAATGGCGACTTTCCTCACAAATATTAATTAAACCAACAAACAGATTTAACGGTGCACTCGGTTTCTGTGTTTATGGTGGAAACGTGTTTTTGTCACCAAACTGATATATTTTCGATGCCACTTACCTACCTACAACTACATGTTTAGGATTTATACCAATTTCTTCGAACAATAAAGAGGTATTGTTCGAAGAAGTAGTATACCTACGCGCAAAACTTTCTGAATTCTATCTTCAGTTTCACAGATATCATATAGATTTGCGTGAACGCTACAGTAAAGAGGTACAGTTTGCATTGCTTGCTTTACTTTGGATTTTGGATAGGAGGTAAAATGGCGGCGCTAAAATATTGACAGAAAATAGTGAAATTTCCCTCGTCCCTGGAAAATAGCTTGGTTTTTGAAGAACGCTAGTTACCTTCGGTTTTTTTATACTTGCTATAAAATTATATACCTACTTATAGGTAAATTTTTTCACATCTCTTTCTTACATGGACAAATTTTAGCGAATCGATATAAAAAGTAAGAGACAGAAACAACGTGATACGGTAAAAAGCTGTTTTCTAAAAACATTGAACGTTGAAATTTCACCACCATTAGGCGAATTCAAGACCGAAGTGCCAATGTGCCTAGTTTATAACACCTGGTACCCAAAACACAAGCTGTGCTGTACTAAAGTGTCCCGGTCGGTACCATTTCTTCCTATTCTAATAGATCAATCTTTTCTTCGTTTCAGTCGCTGATGCGGTCGATGTCCGTCGAACAACGCTGGCAAGACCTAGCCTCTCTGCTGACGATCCCGCCGCCGCCCGGGGCCGAGTACCCGCATTACCATCCGCATCCGCACCCGCATCCACACCCGCATCCGCATAACATAAGGCAAGTATTCGCAACACTAGAATCGACACTTCTCACTCAATTCAAATTCGTTTATTTCAGACAACATCTGCTGATGTTGCAGATGACAGATGCTGGATGCGGCAAGCTGAAGGCAGGGCGCTATGTATGGCGCTCATTAGGGGAGGCCTATGTCCAGCAGTGGACTAGTATAGGCTGATGATGATGATGAGATAACATTAATTAAAAATAGGTAAAAAAATAAATTAAAGTGTCCATATTAGAGTGTATTGGTAGAAAATTTAAATCAATATTTAATTATTAATCACAAGTAAATTAAATAAAACTAACATTAAAATAAAAATACAATATAAATTTAAAGCACAATTAAAATCACTAAAAATTTAAATACTTGGATTTGTCGAACACTGGTCAAGAGAGCAGAATATCGCTCTTGTCCAGTGTTCCATAAAGAGACAGTCAGTGTCCAGCCTCTCAGGAATGAGTTGCAGCTCTTCTCTTCTCTCTACACTCAGCCTGTGGATGTAGAAAGAGCTAACTCACCGAACTTATAGTAGCGGGTTCCTTCTATGTATTTCTAACACCTTCACTGCGTTCAACAATCTGCCTGACAAGAATGGTGGTTGTAGCGACCTCTAGCTAATATTAACGGAACTACAAAGCTGACCTCAATAGAGTAGCTCAAGGAAGAAAACAGAAGCTAGCTACCTACCTAAGTGCTTCCACGGATACTCGCTAGATGTCGTTAAAACAAAATTGGAAATACATTGGAGTGCAAAAAGAGCACAATTGACGCTTGATTCAGTTGCAACCATAAAACCATACCTATAAAGGACTATCCGACATTAACTGTCGGTCGAAAGACCACCGGGCGAGTGGACCAGCTGGGTCGGCCCGGTAGAGACGAGATCCCCATCTAACATAATTTGGGGGAAATACCATCTCTCAAACTGGTTACGGAAAATCTTCCCTTTGGGAGAGCCATGTTCAGCATTCGATATAAGTACTTATGTTTGACCCGAGAGCTGGTGAGTATCGGCACAGCGCATGAGCATTGCTATACAGCGGGGCAACGCAGCCAGTGTCTTGTTCTACCTGTAGTGTTTGCAACAGTCTGCAGTTAGCTCAATTGTTTCAATTGTAAATACTAGTTCTAATTTGTTTCTATTTAATGATTGTAATTTTCTTTGTTTTGATAAATAGGTTATGTTTGCACGATTTAAAGATACTTGTTCGGGGTGCTCTGGGTTCTGGTGTAAAAAATATCTATCTATATATTATATTAAATACATCAGTTACCTAGTACCCATAACACAAATTACTACTTTTTAAACTTTCGCGATTTGATAACATATTTAAGATTATTTATCGAGTATTTATCGCGTACCTTTTGCTTTCTTTTCCCCCTTTTCCCCAACGTTTCAACCGCGTTTCAGCGATCGTGGTCACGGGGCGGTTGAAACGTTGGGGAAAAGGGGGAAAAGAAAGCAAAAGGTACGCGATAAATACCCGATAAATAATCTTAAACAAATTACTACGTTTTACGAGTCGCAGTGTCCACTCAAGAACACGTATACCCTGTGTGAATTGTCTATCATTATGTATAAATTTATGATTTACAGTTTATTCTCACATTAATAATAAATGTGTTTTATTTCCAGCGCTCACGGCGCGGCCGGCTATCCGGGGAACTACCACCATCCCCACGCTCCGATCGCGGCCGTGCCTCCCGAGAAACACAATGATACATACGGTAAGACAATTACATCATCAGCCTATATTTGTCCACTGCTGGACATAGGCCTCCCCTAATGAGCGCCATAGCGCCCTGTCTTCAGCTTGCCGCATCCAGCATCTGCCAGCAGTCTTTCGCAAATCATCATCCCACCTGGTCGGAGGGCGTCCTACACTACGTTTGCCGAGTCGCGGTCTCCACTCAAGAACACGTTTACCCCAGCGGTTGTCGGTTCTTCTCGAGATATGGCCAGCCCACTGCCACTTCAGCTTGCTAGACAATAACATAACCATATTGAAATGTATCTATAGTCTATTAAATGTATTACCACCTTAACTGTGTTCTGGTCGTTTTCTATGTATAATAAAAAAATATCTATCTATGTAATGTATAATATTACGTATATCAGTTATCTAGTACCCATAACACAAGCTCTGCTTAGATTGGGGCTAGATAATGCTGTGTGAATTGTCCAGTATTATTTATTTATTATTTAACTAGCGCCGCCATCTATTTTATCTTATTACCAAGTTTTATCATAAATTCATTGAAAAGAGTATACGATTTGGGGCCAAATACTTTTTCGCTAGTTTTATTGCTTGTGGACTGCAGAAAAAAAAACCACAAAAATTGTATCTCGCGCCAACCGACGTCGAACCTCCTTAAGGCAACACCCCGACCCAAACTAGTGCCGCCATCTATTTTATATCATAAATACCTAGAAAAAAGAAAATTTCATTACTCAGTTTGTGATATTACAAGCTTTTTTTATGTCTGTAATAGTTTTATTTTTAAGTTGCCTTTGGTGGCTACCAAACTTTATTTTCGCATTCCTAACCTAAGCTATATAAAATAAAACTATTACAGAGGCATTAATAAAAGCTTATAATAGGTATCACAAACTACCCATAAAAAAATTTAAACTACCTTTGTTTAACGAAATGATAAGACAAAGACAAAATAGGTGGCGGCGCTAGTTTCGCTCGGGGTACAGCTTAAGTCTCAGAGCCCATGAGTTAATTTACCTAATTTAATACACATTTACTGATCATCTCATTTTAAGTGAACTATAAAAAAATTATGAGAATATAAATTTCTTTAAATCTAAATTATTATCCATCTGACAAGCTTCCGCAAGACCAGATGATGTATGACAGTTCCATCGTTCATTACATATTTCATTTCCCAGGGGCTGCAGCTCCGCTGGAAGGTGCCTACAAGGTGGAGTCAGCTCATCACCCCCAACAGCACGATGGCATCTACTACCAGGTAGAATATACCCTCAACGTTGCTTATTTTCCACTTGCCATGTGGTTTTGGCTTAGAATTTGCAACACCCCAACTCTTCCCGTGGGTGTCGTAAGAGGCGACTAAGGGACATACACCGGGGGGCAGCAGCGCCTCTTGCAGAATAGATCTACCACCAAACTGCGATCCCTAACCCGAATGCCCAGCGTGGGGATTATGGGCAATACCCATCATGAGATAAAAAAAACGTCAAGTACGAGTCGGACTTGCGCACCGAGGGTTCAGTAAAATTAAGAGTTTGTTGTGTGTGTTCTTGTTTCTTGCCAAATAGCATGATTCTAGTTCAACGGAAAGTAGTGCCTTACAAATGTTGGTCACTAGCAAGATAAAAAAATCTTTGATTTATTCTACAATTCCGGTTTTTTGAAATTTCAAAATATTTGGGCATAAACTGGGCAAAAGTCTGTAACTTTTGATTGCGTTGACTTAGAAGTTTCATTTATATCGCGGCTCCAAGAGGTTACGCACCTATATATACCTGTAACCTGTATATGGTGTGAATTTCAACTCGATACGCGTTTCTGAGAAAAGACAGTTGACAGAGGGAAAACAAAGTGATCATCATATAAGGGTTTCTTTTTTCCTTTTGAGGTACTGAACCCTAAAAACATACCAATTACTATATAACCGTAATGCCCGATGTGTTTAAATTGAATAAATTATATAATAATAGTTGTTCTTTTCTTAGTAAATATATCTACTAATAAATTCATATCACTAACTTTAATATTTGTTCAGAATTCCACCGGAGAAATGGCACCTCCGAACAACCAAGATGGCTTTCTCCAGTCCATCCTCAACGATGAAGACCTGCAACTCATGGACATGGCTATGAATGAAGGTAAGTCTCTTATTGAACCTCTTTAGAGCTCTGAAGGCATTGAACCTCTAGGGTAACAAACTTCTTGGTAACCGGAAAAGATGGCTTTCTCCAGTCCATCCTTAACGTTGAAGACCTGCAACTCATGGACATGGCGATGAACGAAGGTAAGTCTTCTATTGAACCTGTTTAGGGCTCTGAAGGTATTAAACCGCATACCATAAATGTCACTTCCGCTATTATCACTATTCATGTAGACACAACACACATGTCGTTCTTCCACCCCTTTAGGTTGAAGGGCTTGCTAAAGAAACCTTATACCTATATGTATGTAGAATATAAGAGGTGATTTACAAAAAAAAACAATATAGTGCCTATAGTACCTCAAATCAATTCCGTCAAATCTCCATATCTTCCAAACTACAAAATATTTAACTTTGAAATTTATATATGGTAAAGTTCAGGACTTACTCTATCGATTCCATACAATTTTCTCTAAAGAAAAAAACGCAAAGTTACCTCTAAATTCTTACTAAAACCTCAATTTTTCAATAAATACAGAAGTTCTTCTTGAGAATAAGCATGGTAATAGAACAAAGTACAAGGAACATTTCATGTTGCGGTTTTTTACAAATTAAGTCCTAATTAATACACAATAAGGTCAATAAGCTAAAACTTGATTTTTGGGCTTGCGTTGCATGCACTGTCCCGCTCCTATAAACGTAAAATCCTATGTCTATCCTTTGCTCTTAAGAACCAAAACATATTCTATGCTATCCAAACTAATATAATAAATTCGAAAGTAAGTCTTTAATGTCTATTACCTTTTCACGCTTACTTACGAAGTAACATTATTTCATCTGTGCTTAAACGGCTGAACAGATCTTATCGAAATTTGGCAGGATGTTAAATACTATCCCGGGGACTGACATAAGATACCTAAAAAGTGCGCGAGAAGCCGCTAGCAGCAGCTAATAATAAATCTATATTAAAAACTATTAACCTTTACTAAGAAAAAAATTACAATGAAATAAAATAATTAAATCTAGTATTTACAAATAATAATAACTGGACTCGGCGCGTATCGTCAGGAAGTTCCTCTCTCTGCAGCCCTAGTCACCGGCTGCTTGAGCCTAGCTTCGCAGCCGGTGATCTACCGTTTTGATGAAATAAATAAATAAATAAAAAATATTTTTTACTATAGAATACTTTTATAATATAGTAAAAAAATGCATGTTTAACGAGTTATAAAATAAATGAAGTGTCATAATAATAATTGAAATAATTGAGCTAACTGCAGACTGTTAATAACTAACTTATGCCTCTTACCAAATGATCACGCGTGAGCAAAGTGGTCTATTTGTATACTAATATAGAGATTCTTAAAAATTATCACGAGACAAGCTTCTACATTTTTTATTTAAATTAACTAGTATTTACCAGTTACACATAAAACAAATAGTCCCATCGCGTGAAGTTTTTAACGCTTAAACACACAAGTCAGTCAAAATACTGATTTTGAACGATAAGGATAATATTGCGCAATAACCTTTGCTGGTCGTTTACATCAATAAGTATTATTCTTGTGTTTTTGTTATTATAGTGGGTAAGCCCTGATACTCAAAGTAATTTCAAAAAAAATAAGTTATATCGCACAAGCTTGATATAATTTTAGGGTTTCGTAGCCGAAGGGTGGAAACGGATAGTATGACTAAGCCTCCGCTGTCCGTCTGTCTGTCCGTCTGTCAGCAGGCTGTATCTTATGAACCGTGATAGTTAGACAGTTAAAATTTTCATAGGTGATGTATTTCTGTTGCCGCTTTTTCAACAAATCAAATCAAATCAAAAAGTCTTTATTTCCATAAATACAAAAATGTACACTTAGAAAAGGTCAAATTCTTATAATAAAACATTGACACGGAATTAAAGTGATATTTTTGATTTCGGTCGCTTCGGTATGTAGACTAAAGTAAAGAATCGACGAAGAAACCTTTAGCCTGTTAGTTGTTATTTTTCGAGTTGGAGCAAAGCCCGTCCCAAGTTTTCTTGCGACTTTCAAGCGTTCTTCCAATAACCGAGAGATAACTATTTGTATCAATAAAACTTAAAAACAGTTTTTCACACAATCAAAATTAAATAAATAAATAATGCTGGACAATTCACACAGCATCATCTAGCCCCAAGCTAAGCAGAGCTTGTGTTATGGATACTAGATAACTGATATACATAATATAATACAATACATAGATAGATATTTTTTATTATAATATAGAAAACGACCAGAACACCCTGAACAAATGCCTGCAGATCGTACACACATTTGTCCCGAGGCGGGAATCGAACCCGCAACCTTCTGCGTCGCAGGCAGACCTTCGCCCACCGCGCCACATCGGTCGTCGAATCTTTTAATTTCATCGAATTTAATTATAACATCTATAAATTTACAAGAGTATGCAAAACCGATTACATGTTCCTAAGGCCACTGTTGCTTCAAGATAAATAGGCACCGTGTATAAAGTCAACAACTTAAATAAATATTAGCTAAGATAAAGATAGCGCTGTTTATATTTATAAGTCTTTATTAAGACCACACTTCTGATTTAATATCATTGTTCTGTTATTATTGTGCGCTCTCGGATCTCAATACATCAGTTCTTTCAAATATATTCAAAGATACAATTGTATCTCTGAGACCTGTATACCAGTAGACCAGAAGAAATACTCAACGAAAATAATTGACATATTAGCTTTTCTGACTGTTTTCAAAAACCATAGACAAAAGATATATAGAAACAATTAATTGTTAATCTCTGAGATAGTGGCATCAACAAAGCAGTGTTATGAAAGTGATTTGATTTGATTATATCACTATTTGTCATCCACGATGGGCATCTTTTCATATGTGTATCGTCTATTTGTCATGCAAAGAGTCATTCTTAAGTGAACGTGAAAATCGATGAGAAAACTTTTGTTATCAAGTGCTTCAAAGACAAACTTTCATTAGGTACATAATTTTTTTCTATCTTTTTGATAAACTTTTGTCGTTAAAACAGTGCGTTAAGTGAAACTTTTTGTGTTCAAAGTGAAAACTGTCGAAAAGTGTACACACAGACTTATCAGACTATTGTAAGATATTCCACATTATAAACGCGCGTGGATTGCTTGAGATTCCGTACATAAAAAGCCTACTTATGCCAGTAATTAATAAAAACTCTTCAAAGAGCAGAAAGGTGCATAATTCTGAATGTTCTTTTTGTCTATGTCGTTTCTGTTGCGCGCTACGACGAACAAGGACAACCGCCGATTCTCTCACCAAAGTACCCGTCGCCGTTCTAAAACGATACAACTATTGCCTCTGGTCGTTTAAATACAGATTCTGCGACCGGTGAAAAAAAAAACGCTGTGCAATTATTGTCTATGGTCGTTTAAATACAGAATTTGCGGTGGAAATATATTCGCAAACAAAGATAAGAGATACAGATAAGACAATGGAGACTCGAATGTCATGCGTTTATTTGATCTGGAATCAAAGGATTTCGTGACGACTGTTTACCGTCTTGAAAATTCCAAGCGGAAAATTTGCTGCCATCTTGAAATAAGCTGACATTGCGGCCATTTTGAATAATACCGTTGATGACGTGAAAATTGGAATGAAATAACAAAACATTACGTCACATCCGAACAGCTAATCCGATACCAAATAATCAGAATATATCTGATAAGTACGCTGGTTTTAGATAATAACATAATAAAGTCATTTCACAAGTCACGCAGACATTGCAAAAATATTTCGGCCAAAGAGGAGTCGTAACAGTATATCAGTATTACTTGCATTAGTTGCTTATATCATTTTACAAGCAAATTTAATAGACCTAATCCTCAGGTCAAATTATAATCTATCAGCAAAATACGTGATATCGTCAAAACAGCGAGCAACTTAAATTTCTACGTGAAGTGAACAAGGTAGTCTTCGTAACGTGTAAATAGTGACGTGTCGAAAATCTGACTGAAAACAAACAAAATATTGCAAAACTTACAATAATCGAAGAATAGTGATGATAAAGGATCTGAATTTGACATTAACATTAAGTGTGACATTGGTGTGTTGAAAGAAAAAACTTAAGTGGACTGTAAAGTGAAAATTAAGTGAAAGATGGATCTGTCAGTGTCACTCCCGCTATATGCGCACCCGCTTTATCCAGTCGCGGTGCCGCCATATTTGAGGACTCCTTACTTATATCCGGAACCGGATTATCTAAGCTACTATAAATATTACGATGGTAAGTTATCATTACATTAACAGTACGAAGCGAAAAGCTTGTTTTAAATTTTCCACTGCTGTGCAGAAACCAGATATCAATAACTTATTTCGTTAGGCTTACACTGTAAGCTCTTAAATTCCGTCCACGCTTTCATGGTAAATATCGATGCTCTCGTTTAGTCTCGATATTTTCGATTCTAATTACTTTTCTTAAAAAGAAGCAGTCTATATGTTTAATTTAAAAGGATCCTTATACAAAATATTTATTCAACAGCACAATTTCACTAGATAGAACCAAAAGAGGATACTGGCACACTATGCGAGAACCAAGGATTACGTGACAACATTGCTTTTTTATTCGGTCAAAGAAATTAAATGACTGGACGGAGCATTGGCATAGACAAGTCAAATTACAAAGACCTCTGCTCCTTCTCTCCCATGGCATGCCACTTCAGTTTGTCCTGTGCTATCTCCTGCTATCCGCTACAATATCTGTGCGAATCATCGCATCGCGCTATCGTTTTCATAGCCTGCCTCGTCATGCCTTCAGAAGTCCAATCTATATCATCCTTGACAACAGACTGCCTTATCTCTTCTTCATCATCGTCATTTTATGTATACGCTGTTGGTGCTCCTTTCTCAATAAATTAACCACCACACCCTTTGAGTCACCCACTGATTTGTCCTCTTTTCTCAGGTCTAAGGTCCGTGTTATGAATGGTTGCTCAGTTATAGATCTATGCTTGAGTAACGTTTATTCCATATAAAAGCGTAGTTTGAGCAAAATCGATGACTGAGCAAACTTTTCATAATACGGGCCTTAGTTCTTGTCAGCTTTCCTTGATGATCATTTGAGATCCATTGTCTTTTGATTTTGCATCAGTCTGTTTAATTATCTGTTACTTAAAATAATAGTTTTGGTGTTGTATTCATCATAGCCTTTATCTAGTTGTGTCATTTCATGGTCACGTGACTATTCTACTACATAGGTTGTCATTAAATATTTCTTTTATCATCATCGTTTATAAAACAGGTCGTCAAGTTTGAAACCATTCTATCAATCTCTCCATCTAGAGATTTTTTTATCCATGGACGATTACGCGAAGATACCATATTAAAGTGATTAGTTAGCAGAATTCGGCCGCAGGTTGTCAATAAATATTTCTCTATTAACATCATCTTTTATCACAACCCTTCCGCTGCCCACTGCTATGTATAAAGGCCTCCTTTAATTCTTCGTCAGCCTTCTACCTTCTATTTTTGCACCCAGGTGTGCCTTCTTATCTTTTCTTATCAAAATTAAATGTAAAAACAGTGAAATCATCAATTCTATAATCTGTCATTTACAGTTACAAGGACAAACGTAGTATAGTTTTATATGACGCACATGTAATGTTCTGTGCCATGTTTCAATCAAAGAGAACTTTTTGTAAGGGAGTGAGTCAGTAAAGCATGCTAGTAACTCATTCTATACTGACGACAAAAGAACAGACCTGAATTCTGCTTACAAATCGCTATACTATGACAGTGGTACGAGAATCGTAAAACCGTCCACAGATCAAAGAAACTGTAGATAAAGATACATTTATTTGACTCAGCAAGGTGGAATACAGAACTGAGGATATGTTACATAGGTACTTAAGTAGATAGATGATTTTACTAGATTTTATACACCAGATAAGAATAAGAATTTAAGAATAAGTCATTTATTGACAAAAATGAAACAAAACAATAATTTTCTTATTGTTAAATATAACAATCTTTGACTTGTCAAGTTATACATCATTTGTGTGCTGTAAAAGGGCACTATTATACTATATGGTCATAATTTAACATTGTTGTGTGCTGTGCGCGATGATGTGATAGTGCGCGCGGTGCTATTTGCACGGAGAGATTGATAATGGTTTCATCCTTGACTCTTTTACGACACCCGGTTTCATCCTTACTCTTTTACGACACCCGGTTTCATCCTTACTCTTTTACGACACCCGGTTTCATCCTTTACTCTTTTAAGACACCCGGTTTCATCCTTTACTCTTTTACGACACCCGGTTTCATCCTTGACTCTTTTACGACACCCGGTTTCATCCTTGACTCTTTTACGACACCCGGTTTCATCCTCGACTCTTTTACGACAGCCGGTTTCATCCTTTACTCTTTTACGACAGCCGGTTTCATCCTTTACTCTTTTACGACACCCGGTTTCATCCTTGACTCTTACGACACCCGGTTTCATCCTTTACTCTTTTACGACACCCGGTTTCATCCTCGACTCTTTTACGACACCCGGTTTCATCCTTGACTCTTTTACGATACCCGGTTTCATCTTTGACTCTTTTACGACACCCGGTTTCATCCTTGACTCTTTTACGACACCCGGTTTCATCCTTGACTCTTTTACGACACCCGGTTTCATCCTCGACTCTTTTACGACAGCCGGTTTCATCCTTTACTCTTTTACGACAGCCGGTTTCATCCTTTACTCTTTTACGACACCCGGTTTCATCCTTGACTCTTACGACACCCGGTTTCATCCTTTACTCTTTTACGACACCCGGTTTCATCCTCGACTCTTTTACGACACCCGGTTTCATCCTTGACTCTTTTACGATACCCGGTTTCATCTTTGACTCTTTTACGACACCCGGTTTCATCCTTGACTCTTTTACGATACCCGGTTTCATCTTTGACTCTTTTACGACACCCACGGGAAGAGTTGGGGTGGTGCAAATTCGAAGCCACACGGCCATACGGCTAGGGTTTTAGATGCTTAATATTTTTCCCAAACACTTAGCATTTTAGCAAAGGAATATTTTGAAACCAGAACAATTAATCCAATGTAAATAATAGTACATACATATTCACACTTTCGCCTTTATAATTTACCTAGATAATATAAGATAAGAGTACTGTAGAATCTGATGTGACAAATTGAACCTTCTCTCCAATAAATAACATTCATATCTCCTTATTGCGAATTTTGGAAAATACGCTGCTGATAGGTCGTTTTCTTCTTATCAATGTTATCAGTACACTTGGACTTATAACACGAGTAGTTAAATGTCTTGTCACGTTGACTTGAGGTTTTACATGATAGTCTGACCTACCTTATTTATATATTATAAGTTTGGCCTTCTGCTAACATATTTCAGTAGAATGACTTTTACTTTTTTAGTTAGGATGGGTGTGAAAGAGAAAAGAGATAGCACATGCCTAGGTAAACTTAGGAACGTAGCTAGCTAAAGTCATCTATCTATACTTGAGTAACGTTTTTCTATTGCTTAATAAACGGTACTCAATTATAGGTCTATGACTGAGTAAGATTTCATAATACGGCCTTCAGCCTTTCTTTGCTAACACTTTTTAAGGCTTATTATACTACTTTCTACACATGCAGTCTGTGGGACAAATATACACAAAAAGCGTACAACGCCTTACAAGTCCAGTACAATAACGGGTTTAGGATGTTATTGGGGCTGTCATGGTACTGTAGCGCATGTGCGGATGCGCACGTGGATGGGTTCCACGCAAGCATGCGCAAGCGGGTCGCATCCCTGGTGGGCCGCAGGTCTTGGCACAGCCTGCTGGCAGCCGTGGCGCAGGACCTCCGCTCCAGTATCATGGGTCACTGGAGGATGATACTGAAACCGGTACCATTGCTGGTGGCTCAATGATCTGTCTAGGCCGGCCATGGGGATGGGTTAAGGCGCATACCCCACCCAAACTAGCGCCGCCACCTACTTTATGTTATTGTTCTGTTTAACAAAGGAATTTTCAAAAATCCATCTCCCAGTTTGTGATAGGTACCTAACATAACCGTTTTTTAATGCCTCTGTAATAGTTTTATTCTAAGTATTTAGTTTAGGCAGAGATACGAAGTTGCCCTTGGTGTTGGCGCTAGTTTGACGCATTAAAAAGCGCAAGCAAAGCCGCGTTTAGCAGCTAGTATGAAATAAAGGGTCTCATGGTTGGAATAATAACGCCACATACCTACATACAACTCCTGTCATTGTTACAATTGATATGTTATCTGTGTCTTATCGGAATAGAGCTTAAAATGCGTTATCATCGTTGCTAAGTAATTTTTTTACGTGATCTTAAAATTTTGTTGTGTAAGTATAAAGTGTCAGTCGGACATTGCCCCCTTGCTTAATCTTATAACCACCACACCCCGATCTTGGCGGACTGCCGGACAATCGGATTAAATGGCGATATATGACGCCATTTTGTGAATAGGATAGACGTAGGATTTCGCGTATAAAGCGCATACTCAGGCAAAAACAAGAAAATTAGGTGCTTTCGAACCCGTTTTCCGACGAAAATATTGATTGTGGAGCTCTGAAATTTATATATCCTGTAACACACATCCTGAAAGGTCTCTTGGAGGTTCCAAATATTTGCTGTTAATCATAGTGTAGTTGTTATACTGTTAGTTATAGTGTATGTGTACTTTTTATCGGCGTCTCAAATTCGATTAGTACCAAATTCAGTATAGTGATTCACATAGTTCATACCTACCGCTTGGAGGTCCATTAGCTTCGAAAAGCAGTCAAAATAATGATATCAAACGTAAAAACGTTTTTGCACCTACAAAATCTGTGATTCAAACCTGACCAGTTACACGTCGCCCAACCGCAGAGGATCCTATTATTTGGTTGTTTATGGCACTACATAGTATGCTGAACCGAAAACAAGCACTCTTTGCTGCATAAAGGCGCGCGGAAAGGTCCAAGGTCATTTGCCTTACTATTCGCCTTAAAGGAGCGGAACAGAGCAGAGCGGCGAAAGCTCAAAAATCAAGTTTTTGCTGATTATCTATTAATTAAGGGCAAATATCTTTGAAAACTTATTTAATTTCTTAGAGATACCCAGAGAGCGGGGTACGCACTATAATAACAAAAAACCTTAATATAGGCTATTGATGATGATGACGAGTAGTAGTTGTGGTGTAGTTGTAAATGTAGTTGTATTGTTGCAGGAATGTACACGATGCGCATGCTGGACGGAGCGGCTCCGCACGCGCAGCCTGCCGCGCCGCACTCACACTCGCATATGATGATGGCTGGTCAGTAAAACTACTTGTTTTTTTTTTTTACAGTAACAAAAATGAAGGATCTTGCTTGTTACCTATTCGCAACGAATACATCCGACAGAGAACTAAGGTTATCGACATAGCTCAAAGGATTAGCAAGCTGAAGTGGCAGTGGGCTGGCCATATCTCGAGAAGAACCGACAACCGCTGGGGTAAACGTGTTCTTGAGTGGAAACCGCGATTCCGCAAACGTAGTGTAGGACGGCCTCCGACCAGGTGGGATGACGATTTGCGAAAGACTGGTAGATGCTAGATGCGGCAAGCTGAAGACAGGGCGCTATGGCGCTCATTAGGGGAGGCCTATGTCCAGCTGTGGACTAGTATTGGCTGATGATGTCTTGTTACCTATTCGGGCGAGCAGTCTCGACATAGGTGGCGATCGCGTGTATTCAAAATTCAAAGTGCTTTATTTCCTTTAGACCTTACAGGACTCTTGGACACGTCACAAAAACTCAGATTACATAAGTAAAACTAGGAAATAAAGTGATCACTTTGATTTTTTGTCCACTTCAATCTTTTTAAGGGAAAGTAAAGAAGCGTACAAGAAACCTTTACCTTGTTAGAATGTTAGTTTAGCAACACTCATCCCAAGCTTTTTTATCCTCTAGATAATCTGATATTTTAAGTAAGTCTTTTTACAAAGGATATGTTTGACAATTTGTTTGAATTTATTTATTGTTAATAGGAAATAACAATCAAATAGTAGAATTAAATTAAAACTAGTATTTACAATAGAAACAATTGAGCTAACTGCAGACTGTTGCAAACAATGTACAGGTAGCTTAACTGATCCAAATCAATACCTCTAGTTAGTCATTAAATTCAAACAAATTGTCAAAACCGTCTGTGCAAAAAGGCTTACTACAAAATATCAGATTATCTAGAAGATAAAAAAGCTTGGGGCGGGTTTTGCTTCAACTCGAAAAATAACAACTAACAGGCTAAAGGATTCTTCGTCGCTTCTTTGATTTAAGTCTACATACCGAACCGACAGAAATCAAAAATATCACTTTATTTCCTTGTCAGTGTTTTATTATAAGATTTTGACTTTTTCTTAATGTACATTTTTTTATTTATGGATTTTTTTATTTGATTTGAGTTATAAATTAATCAAAATTAAATATGACTTTGTCTACAGAGCGTGACTCTGCGTCCGACAGTGCTGTCTCGTCTATGGGCTCGGAGCGCGTGCCGTCTCTCTCCGACGGAGAGTGGTGCGACGGGAACGACTCCGCGCAGGAGTTCCACAGGTATTATCAACAATATAACACGTCCATGAGTCGTGTGACGCAACTTTATTCACTTGACTCATGCAGTCGAGCTAGTTGACTCACGGGAGATGCAGTCACAGGAGTTCGTGAATCATCTTGTGCTTGCCTGAAATAGAAGATAATATGATCAAAATAAAATTAAGAAAATATGTTATATCTAAAACACATTATAACATTAAAGAATACTTTGACACAACCCCTCCCAAATTTAGATAATAATAATAAACATTGGATTCCTATTGTTATGTGATAGAAAAAGTGCAATTAAGTATTTTATAATAATTATTGTATGTACGAAAGGACAAACTGTTGAAGAATGTATAATAGTTCATAAGACCAACTATGTTACACAGTTCACAATAAAGAATCTTATTCATATTCTAAAGAGCATCACTCAGGGCTAAAGAGCTTCACAACATCATAACACGGATTGCTTCGCACTAGGATGACCCCTTACGCCATACGGCGAGCGAAGTGTGCCCCAAACCCTCACTGTGATCTCACAGTACACAACTTGAAACACCATGAAATCTGATAAAAATTACGTTATAACAACTAAAGAACTATGATTTTTGTATTAAATTTTTCATTAGGTTTTCATTGTATTTAATATTGTTTCAGCTCTAAGTTCCGTCCGTACGAAGGAGGCTACGGCCGCGAGCGCAGCGCCCCGCACCAGCCACAGAAGAAACATCACATGTTCGGGAAGAGATGCTTCCAGGTAATACTTTACAGCTGTTTGACTCATTAGATAGATGTCTATTTGAGGCGAGATATTTGACTAATAGCATGTGAATGAAATAATTACTTTGGTGCTTGATGATAGTTCTAAGATTTTTAGTGAAACATTCAAAAGCTTTTTACATAAGTAAATCTTTCTTCAACATTGACGAAGCTATTGCTGATAATTTTATGTGTAATCACATTTTGTATGCCCGAATATACGTGATTGTATCAAAAAGGAGTAAATAAATGAACTGAACTGATACCATTTACTTTTTATGAACATATGAGAAGATAAGACGTGCCCTGATTCACCGGCATAATCATACACTGACAACAACTCCTATGAAATCTTGCACCGACTAAGTCTAGGTATGGATGGACTAGGTCTTCACCTTGCCTAAAAATGAGATGTCAAACGCTTAGCCAATAAAAAAAAATTGACTCATTGACATTAAGGTTTGATGCTTAGGCAACATTAAAATTGTATATGCTCGTTTGAGCTTTTCTATCAATTAGTATGAGCTTTTTCTTCTCACTCTAACTCCAGCCCGAACGTTGACTCATATTTAAGCAACCCTATAACATTTTAACAGCCTTCGATTTAATGATAATCAATTTGGTGCACAGAGCTACCGGGGAAGTTTTTGTATCAGTAGTTCTGCACAGAACTGCTGGGAAAAAACGTATTTAACAAATTTATTTTCTTACAGGAGCAAGCCACCTCTCTAGAGCCGCCGGCGCCGCGGCCGGTTGTCAAATACGAATGCCCTGAGAACACCACCTACCATCACGATACTATGCAACAAATGCATAATGGTAAGTGTATCAAAGCTGAATTTACTCCCTTTGCCTATTAGTATTTTCTGTGTCTTTTGTGTATAATTTTGTTTAGGTTAAGATATATATGTATTATTATTCTATATACGTTCGGTTATATATTATATATTTAAAGAAGAAAAGACAATAAATGTTTTTTTTATTTTTTAAGTTGCCTCATACCTCCCTTGACTCATTAGTCGTTCACTCGAGAAACATGGGTCAATACTAATACCCTGACAATATTATAATATTATAATTTAGATGGTTCATAGCGGGTAGGCGCGAGATTCAAAATAATTAGTGGTTTTTAATTTTTTTATGCGTTCCAAGTTCCAAGACTTCCAAGCAATAAAACTAGCAAAAAAGATATTTTTTTTGTTTTTTTGGGAGCATTTGGGAAAATTTAGGTTTTTTTCCATAAATATACCAGTGTATCAAAGTTATATCATGAGTTCATAGAAAAATGTTTACGATTTGCGGAAAATTACTTTTTTGCTCGTTTTTTTTTGCTTGTGGAACGCAGATGCAATTAAACACAATAAAAAATGAATCTCGCGCATACCTGCGACGAACAACCTAAGGGATGGAATGGAACATTGGTTCTTCCACCGCGAACTAGGTTCGTTGTTAACCCGCTTCAATTCACAATGAGCTTACTATTCCTGTTGTAGATTTCTCGGGGCGTCACCAGATACCGCCACCTCAAGTGCCATCCCTACAGCCCGCTTTGGATCTCAACTCTGCGCACTCCAGCCATCCACTGCTGCAGGTAACTATCATTCACTATCCATGCCGAGACCTGTCTGTGGAGATCGCGACTCGCAAACGTAGTGTAGGACGCCCTCCGACTAGGGATGACGATTTGCAAAAGGCTGCTGGCAGATACTGGATGCGGCAAGCTGAAGACAGGGCGCTATGGCACTCATTAGGGCCTATGTCCAGCTGTGGACTCATATAGGCTGTGATGATGATGCCTATTCCTGCAATAGGTTTTACAGGTCCAGTAGGATCTGAGTTACCGCAGCCCCAGCCTTTCTTGCAGCCCGCTCTGGGCCTCATCACAGCTGTTTATTTTAAACCATTAGGTACTGTCCCATCGCTGGGCAAACCAGTGGAAAGGTAGACCTGTGCCGTCGGCGAGCGCTCAAACAGTGGCATCAAATCGGTCCTACCCATTCCACTCATCCATTATCTTTGTCCAATACTTGATCAAATTTATTGGACGGATGCTCATTCGGTCATTCCACTCATCCTTTATCTTTATCCAAGATTCAAATTTCTTGTACGGATGCAAATTCCACCCATCCAATATCTTTCTCTGTCGAACATTTGATCCAATTTTTTGGTCGGATGCCCATTCCACTTATTAAAAATATCCTGGAGTGGACTGGGCATAAGTCCAAGAAAATTTGTTAAAATCTAAGTTAGAGATATTGGACAAAGATATTGGATGAGTGGAATGGGAATTTTAAAATTAATAAAAAAAGTTGAGAGGTGTCAAGGGACACCCGGATGGAACGAAGTTCCTTTCTATAAGAGAGAGAGAGAGACAGACAGAGAAACATGCGCACGCCGCACGGCTTACAATAGCTTACTATAGCAAAAAGTGTCGTTACAACTTTTCGTGAGATTTTTTCCCGTCCAGCCCCCTTTCACAACGCGCAGGAACTTAGTTCCAATATCTTCTGATCTGATATTCTTATGATCTATTTTGTTTCCAGTCCGGTCTACCTCCCCCGTCGCCCGCGCCCCGCTACACATACGCCCCCCCGGAGCGCATCCACCACAACCACACGTACTCCGCGCCGCTGCTGGCCTCCGACCCGCGGCCCGGTGCCGTCAGAGACAAAAGAGGTGAGTTTGTACTCTTGCACAACGATAATTAACTTGCTTAATTTTGATTAGTGAGTTGTCAAACCATACAAATACCTCAAAGTTAATCAAAATTACCTAATACCAAGGTTATCGACATAGCTCAAAGGAGCAAGCTGAAGTGGCAGTGGGCTGGCCATATTTCAAGAAGAACCGACAACCGCTGGGGTAAACGTGTTCTTGAGTGGAGACCGCGACTCTGTAAACGTAGTGTAGGACGCCCTCCGACCAGGTGGGATGACGATTTGCGAAAGACTGCTGGCAGATGCTGGATGCGGCAAGCTGAAGACAGGGCGCTATGGCGCTCATTAGGGGAGGCCTATGTCCAGCAGTGGATTGGTATAGGCTGATGATGATGATGAATCAAAATTAGATTTTTAAATAGTGTTGTGCAAGTGGGGCTTATAATATTATTAATTCAGGCATCACAATAAAAGAAGTTCTTACAAGGTAACTCAAATAATGAGCCCATATAGTAATAAGCTAATGAAGGTCGATCATCGAAAATAACACAAGATCCGTCAAGTGCTAGTGTAACCCGCGCGCGTTTCGAACATAATGTCAATTATACAAATAGGTATCGGTTACATAGATAGATAGAAAATGCTTTATTTGCACACATAATTAACATACAAACATAAATAAAAGAAGTAAAAAACAAATATGTAATAATTGGCGGTCTTATCGCTCAAGAAGAGCGATCTCTACCAGACAACCGTGGATGCATAGGATCGTTGGATTGAACGGTTAGAGATTTTCTTATTATTTTTAATGGTTTAGAAACCCTTAAAAAGAATGGTCTGGTATGTTATGGTCTATGGTTGTTTTATACTCCGATATATTTTTATTTGAAGTGGCAGTGGGCTGGCCATGTCTCGAGAAGAACCGACAACCGCTGGGGTAAACGTGTTCTTGAGTGGAGACCGCGACTCGGCAAACGTAGTGTATATATTCTGCCTAAACCTAATAGAATAAAACTATTACAGAGGTGTTAAAAAAGTTTATATATGATAACACAAACTGTACGTTTGATTTCTGAAATTACCTAATTTCAAAAATCAATAATATAAAATAAAAACCTTTGTTCAACGTAGTAATAAAATAAAATAAAATAGGTGGCGGCGCCACTTTCACGCATACCACCTCCTTAAGTGTGTTTATGCATTATTGTGTGCAAGAACTAAAGGGCTTTTTTTATTTATTTATTATATATTCCCAGTGCGGCGGATGACAGATGGCAGCATATCGGATGGAGGATCTTCAGCAACCGGCTCATCGGGACACAGCTTGTCCCGGGACGAGAAACGGGCCAAGGCACTGGGTGAGTTACTATATTCCAGCCTAATTGGATGTACAATATTTGAAAACAAACCGACCATATTTAATCTAAAATTCACTCTGTACCGCGTCTTATTTATACGCCTATTGTCGATTTTAGATCCTTCCATCAATATACAGGGTGAAACAAAAATGAAGGACCAAGCTTTAAGGGGGTCTGTCTAGCTTCAGTTACAGAACACGAAGATTTTTTTTTAAATCCGACTTCAGTTTTCGAAAATTTATAAACAAAATTACTATAAGGTAAAAGAGATCGCGGTTAGCTATAAGGCCGCCCATTGTGCCACAATACCTCAGATATAGTTGGTAATAAGGTCTTGTTATAATGGTGCAATAACAATCAAGTTTTTTTTTCTCTGAGCCATACCGACGCCCTATACCAGTCCACTGCTGGACATAGGCCTCCGCTAATGAGCGCCATAGCGCCCTGTCTTCAGCTTGCCGCATCCAGCATCTGCCAGCAGTCTTTCGCAAATTGTCAACCCAAAAGTTCAGAGGGCGTCCTACACTACGCTTGCCGAGTCGCGGTCTCAACTCAAAACACGTTTACCCCAGCACCACTACTTACTAAACCAATAATTTCTTTCGTCCAGGCATTCCAATGGAAGTCCACGACATTATAAACCTACCCATGGACGAATTCAACGAGCGCCTGTCTAAACACGACCTCAGCGAAGCACAGCTTTCTCTCATCCGGGACATCCGGCGGCGCGGGAAGAATAAGGTGAGAATCATCGAAAATTGATCAGCCGAGTCAAAACTTTTAGTATGCCTGGTTTAAAATATGCTGAAATTCTGCGCATTTTGGTTTAAGAATTATCTATAACTAGCAGCGCCTCGCGGTTTTACCCGCGTAATTCCCGTTCCCGTGGGAATTCCGGGATAAAATATGCCTATGTTTTATTCCAGACTATAATCTATCTCTGTGCCAAATTTCATCCAGATCCGTTCAGTAGTTTTTACGTGAAAGAGTAACAAACATCCATCCATACTTACAAACTTTCGCGTTTATAATAATGGTAGGATAATATTTTAAAGATGAAAGATTTGTTTGTTTGAATTGAAAAGGCTCCAAAACTACTGGACCGATTTGAAAAATTCTTTCACCATTAGAGTCCTACATTATATGTTATAATGTAGAAGTGTATGAACTTAGTGACTAACCTACATTATAACATATAATGTAGGTTAGTCACTAAGTTCATAGTCTTTATTTTACTATTCTGAAAACTAAACGTGAATACCTTCGATAAGCTTACTGGGATTTATCAGTTTGTAACTCTTTGTATAAAAGCCAATTAGGACGAGCGCGCCCAGAAGGTGCTTGATATAAACTGCGTTTACTTAATAAGACTTTTTAATAGAGTAAAAGAAGTTATATTTATAAAAATTACAGCTAAAATAATCTAGTGGTCGATGTGAGACCCAAGTAAAAAGTGAGTGAACTCGTATGCCTCGTGTAGTGTCAGTAGGTCAGGTCGAAGGCAGCCGCGAGGCGCGGGGCGTCACGTTATGCTGACTCTGCGTCACGTTGCCGCTGCTTCGCGGGTGCGATTCTGCAATGCCAATTGAGGTGGGCAATTCTGCACTACTACGAGTGTAACAAGCCTCTGATTTTTCCATCAAATAAATAATTTTTTTATTCTCATTCTATAACATTTTTATGATTCTATCACATTTTTACTAAACAAACTTCCGTTTTCCCAACAGGTGGCAGCACAGAACTGCCGCAAACGTAAACTGGACCAGATAACCTCTCTAGCCGACGAAGTGAAGACCGTTAGGGACCGCAAGCTGCGCACTCAACGGGACCACCACAACCTAACGGCGGAGCGACAAAGGGTTAAGGAGCGGTTCGCTGCACTGTACAGACACGTTTTCCAGGTTAGTTCCGGTGGCTATACTAGATGGCGTTAGTAAAAACGTCTGTGTCTAAGATAACCTGTCTAACAGACGAAGTGAAGACAAACTAATCAATAGGACCTCCACAACTAACGGTGTAGATACAAGAAGGAGTGATTCGCTTCGCTGTACAGGCATGTTTTCCAGTTTAGTTTCTGAAATGTTACTAGATGGCGTGAATAAATAATTTGGTGAATGTAAAAAAAACTAAAAACCGCAGAGAAAGACTTTAATTTTACACTGTTAGATAGATAGATAACTCTTTATTGTACCACACTAACACAAAATACAATACAAAAGGAAATACCTACATTGAATAAAGGAAGTACAAAGGGTGGCCTTATCGCTTTGAGCGATCTCTTCCAGGCAACCTTGGCTTTGTTTTTAAATTTTGTAGGACAAATACGAATCCCTGCCAAATTAAACGAATAACCAAGAAGAAGAATGTCTAAGAATAGTTTATTATGAATGAAAATTACAATCAAATAATGTAATTAATTAAAACTAGTATTTACAATTCTACTCAACTGATCCATATCAACACCAGTCACGCGCGTGCCCAAGACGCTGGCTGCATTGCCCCGCTGTATGGCAATGCTGATGCGCTGTGCCAGATACTCACCAGCTCTCGGGTCACGCGTCGCATAGACCAGACGCACAGATAATTTTTTGAAAACCCAGAGAGCCTCGGTACCCCACGGACCTAGGGTCTCAACTCAAAGGGGAGCAAATGCGTAGGCTCTATCGACACCTGCATATTTGCAACTCTTCAGATCTTCGGCCAAATCTGCCGCCGCACCAGCCCTCACGGAAGTCCTAGGTTTAATAATTCATAACCCGATATTATTTGAATAACATGTTACCCTTTGTCGACAGAACCTTCGTGACCCGCACGGCCGGCCTCTATCCTCCACCGCGTATTCTCTGCAGCAAGCCGCCGACGGCAACGTCGTGCTGGTCCCCAAGATGCCTCAGCACCAAGGTCAGCACAGTAACTCCTTCCACATGACACCCACAACTTCATATCCTCAAACCTGATCTAATATAAAAAATATCTATCAATGTATTGTATTTGTATTATGAATATCAGTTATCTAGTACCCATAACAAAAGCTCTGCTAGCTTGGGGCTTAATAATGCTCTGGGAATTTTCCAGCATTATATATAAATATAAATCACTAGCTGCAGCTCGCGGCTTCGCATGCACTTTTTAAGTAACGTATGTCCGTCCCCGGCATACCATTTACCTCCCTGCCAAATTTCATTGAGATCCGTTTAGCGGTTCAGACGTGAAAAAGTAACAGACAGACAGTTACTTTCGAAATTATATTATTAGTATGGATGCTGTACAATCCACACAGTCCAAAGTCATTGACATACTCTAAGAATTGACAAGCTGAACTGGCAGTGGGCTGTCCATCTCTCGCGTAGAATCGACACGCTGAGGACCGCGACTCGGCAAACGTAGTGTAGGACGCCCTCCGACCAGGTGGGATGACGATTTGCGGACTGCTGGCAGATGCTGGATGCGGCAAGCTGAAGACAAGGCGATATGGCGCTCATTAGGGGCCTATGTCCAGCAGTGGACTAACATAGGCTGATTATGATGATGAATTCACACAGTATCATCTAACCCCAAGCTAAGCTGAGCGTGTGTTATGGGTACTAGATAAGATAACTGATATTTTTACATTACGCTCTTTTCCTGTCATGTGGATTTCCGCTCGAAATATTTTATTACTTTATTTATTAATATTCATCAAGCTATTTCTTGTTACAGATCATCCTATGAACCGGACATCGGACGACGAAATGGATAGAAAAGCAAAGCACTATGAACATTGACAATCGGATCACAGTAATCTAAGTTTAACAAAAAAACTGCTTTTAACTACCTCTACACAGACTGTTGCCAGCTCCACCATATGCCTAACGCGGTAAAACACAACGAAAACTTTAAGTCTTATCAAACCACAAAAGCGGGATATTTAAGGTGTACTCACGGCCGAAACAATATAAAATTTTGTAAACATGGCTCTTACCTAAAAATTACTTGTTGTTGATTTTTTATTACTTGTCAATTTGAGTTCTATCTTATTAGGGATGATGACAGTAATTCAGAATCCCCAAAATTATGTATATACTGAATTGTATTCAGATATAATTCAGTATAAACATAATTTTGGGGATTAAAATATTATACTTAGTGTTTTGTTGTCTATGGCTCAGGCTATAGATAACAAAACGCTATGATATTTTTATTATAATCGACACTAATTACAATTTTGGTAAAATAAAACTACAAAGCAATCCGCCCGCGCCGTGACATGTTGAACACAAATCAGAGAAAACTGAGGTGTGACGTCATGCCGTCACGATATGTAATATAAATGCACAGAATAACTGGTAATGCGACCTTTACCAGTCTCTTCTTTTGACAATATTAAAGTCATTCTGTATCAGATGTTCGTGCATCTGTGACGTCACAGATGCACGCCCGCCACAAGTACTGTAGCGTTTTAGAGCTAAATTATAATTGCATTTTTAAATCTGAATTATCCTTCAATATCAATTTCATGCTGAAATATGATTTATTTTGTGTTCAGTACATGTAAAAAATCGGAGTAGTTTCTCAAAATCTGTCATCATGCCTATATATTTCAAATTCAACTCCAAAAAGAAATTTTTGTATTTTTTTTTGTGAGTTGTTTACAAACATTGTTTTTTGAGAAGGGTTGCGTATAAAAACAGACTGGCCCAACGTAAGCGAGGCATTGCGATCTGGGCGCTTGAAATTGTATGAAAACAGATGGCCTTTGCACGTCACGCCATCTACGTTTCCCATTCCCACTGTTGCGTGGCGTAGGCTGAGTCTGTTTCTGGGTTTGTCGTTATTTCTCCTAATAATAATCTACACTCAATATCTCGGTCATTACTTAAGCGGCTGCACATGTTCGATTTTTTCTCTGCTGGTCGGATGAAATTGTCTATGGATAGGCGTATTCGACTAAAGCGTGCGTTCGATACATTTGTAAATACACTAATCGCCTTCGGATAGTCTATTACACTCACCCCACTCCCCACAGACAAAAATCGGACGTGTGCGGCCTGCCTTATGCAACTGTAACACCGCACATCATGGGGAGTGTTCCGTTTTAAACACATTTTAGTGTACTTAATCGTAATAACCATCATTTTGGCAGAATTTTTACGCAAAGCTAAGTTTAAGAGCATTAAAATAAGGGTTTTAAGGTATTTGTTAAAATGACGATTTTCATAGTCGTTACGTTTCTTAAGTGAAAAAGAACTACCACTTCGTCATAAGAATTTTAAAAAAATGTGTATAACTTTTTTAAAACAATGCCTGGTAAACTTCTGCACTTTGGCTCACTGGTCCAAATTAAGTTTATCTATCTTCATTACAAGCTATTGATCTAATCTATAATTTAACATCTCGGACAACCTAGTAAGGGCCCGCACATGTTCGATTTTTTGTCTGATTGTCGGGTACAATTGTCTATGGATAGGCGTATTCGACTATCCGGAAGCGTTCATTCTCTACATTTTGTAAATAAGGAAATCTCCTTCGAGTAGTCGAATAAACCCACCAGTCAGATAAAAATCTAACGTGTGCGGCCAGTCTAAAGGGTGTCTTTCCAACCTCATCTATGGTAGAATCGCACCAATAATGTTTTCACTATTGGAGCTAATTTCATATTTCGTAGTGAAAAGAGTTTCAATTATATTAAATTACGGTCTAATACGGGGTCTTATGATTTTAATTGCACAAATTGTAAAGTGGCTATTTGTCAATCATGGTTTTCCTGTTGATTTTTTCGTGGGTGTATCATTATAATATTTTTGCCGCTCATTATCTCATTTTCTATTTTTATTCGTAATCAAAATCTCAGCCAATTTGCGGCGAGAATAGTTTATGTACATACTCATTGATAATTCTGAATTGAACAGCTGTATAGTTAATAAAAAGTATTTCGCTGTACATAATCAGGGCTATTTTTCCAATCAATCGCTTGAAAACAATGGCACCGTCCCAGAGTGACATTTAGCCTTTGATGAGGGAAACTACGGATGGAGGTACGCGTGTCAAAAATGACAAGGTTGAAAACATTAAATCAATCTCTCATGCAAATAGCCACCTATATAATCTAGGTAGCTTTCATCTATGGAAAATCCTGCGACGGTACTAAAGTCAAAGTAAAGCAATTGGTTGGAAGGATATACACCTTTAGAGCCCTTTCATAGGGCTTTCATGACCTTGCTGTTATACTTACGTATGAACAGCCTACTTACGACGCTTCTACAGTAATGTGTACTGTTGCTTTGAATTTATAATATGTGGATTTTATGTTTTATAAAAGTTTCGATTCTTGTCACAATATACCTTGTTACGATTTATATGTAAAAATGGCGCCTTATATTTTTCATAACGGCCGGTGCTACGCAATTATGATATGTTTGTATTACCTGCGTAGTTAAAGAATGGCAAATGCCATGACGTCATTTCTCATGATTTCCCGCTCAGATTGGATTGAAATGAGCAGCCCCGAGTCCATTTTACGATAGCACGATACGTGATAGTGTCGTCTCATTTTTCATAGGTTTTGGTACAGCGCCGTATCGTGTGGACTGGTAACTAAGACAATCCCATACAAATATGAAAAGTCGCGATCACGTCTCGGTATGATCGTCAAAATAATGTACTCCAGGCTCTGGACTGCATGAAAGATGACTTCACTTTCGATCATATACTTTAAGTAGGCAGGTTATATTTAGTATTATATCTAAGCATTGCAAGGACCTCTGACAAATCTAAGCTTTTAGAATTAGCAGAAAATGTGTATAAGTTTAACTGCTAGTTTAGTTACCCTAACTTTTAACATTAACTACATTTAGTCTATGGCATTTTCGCCATTTCATTTGACAGTTGTCCTGTCAGATATCGAAGACGTCTCGAAATTCGAAAATGTGATAAAACAAATTCCATTGTTTGCTTTTTTAGTTTCGGAAAGTGTATTTATCAAAATTATAAATAAAAAATGTGTAATATTATCAGATAACTAATAATTATACGGCAGAATCGACTGATATGTTATACTTCAAACAAAATAGATTTTAAAAAAAGTTGATGTCTATGACATCGTTATGTTGCAATAAGATTTAAACATAGAATGTAGCGCTTTTGTATTGTATTCTAAGTTGTTTATTTATATTTTTTATTTAGGATTAAATCGTTTTGAGGAATTGTGAATTCTGTTAAATCCGTTGCTTGAAACTGCTTTTTAATTTCTATTATAGCAACACTAGTGTTAAGGTAGACTTGGTGTTGCCATGTCTATATAAAAATACAGTAAAAGTACAAAAAAAATGTATACAAAATAGCCAGTGTCTTGTATAAAAATGGTTTTAAATATTCTGTGTTTTAAAGAGACCACAAAATCGATTTGGTTTAAATGCAAAAAACATTATGTAAAAGACATAGAAAAATAAACCTTTTAGTTTTTGTGGTACTTTATGCATTGTGTAGTTATTTCAAAAGATCAGTCTTTTTATATTTTTTTACTCTGGTAGTTTTGACTTAACTATGTCTTTCAATGTTTAAGTTAATCTATAAGACAACAAATTAATTTTTAAAACTTTAAACATTTTTTTATTGATGGTGGACAAAACCTGCTGGCAGTGAACTCAATATTCTGTGTAATATATATAATAGAATACATACAAAAAAAACTTATTTATTTGAACTTCTTTCCTTTACATATTTTCAAGATAGAAATTCTTATATTTGTTGTCCTTTAAATTATTTCGGGTGCGATATTTTTATTCCTTTCGCGTTATTCTAAGTATGTACCTATTTAATAAATGGCAACGGGTATGCATTTCACATAAGTTTATGTTAATAGTTGGTGAATAGGCTGTGGGATTTTTTAATTGTGCAGGCGAAAATCATTTTTTTAATATAAAATATATGTATGTAAAATAAACGCTCCTTATTTATTTTGTTACCGTAAAGCTTCATTTAGGTCGTAATTTGCTGAAGTGATAGAGTTTTAAATAGGAAAACTATTTTCGATTACCAAATTACACTTTGTAGAGGTATTATGAATGAATACTAAAGTAATATATAAATATTACACAATGTAAGCCATTTTTGATGTGCAAAACTTACCTTTTTTATCTCAAATCTTTAACACATTTTGACAATAATGCAGCTCTTGTTAAATTAACATTTTAAATTAGTTGCATAATAAATAATTATTAGAAACACACCGTCTTATTATAGGATATTGCTTCTTTATGCTTGTAAATAAAAGTAATACTTAATAGAAAACAGATGCATTCATTTAAAAAATAGTGTGGGTTTTTATATTTCGCCTGGCAAGTTTTTGTAGTAATAACTAAATTACTTTAGTGTTAAATGTTTTATAAATTATGATAAATTTAGTGTAACATAGCTAGTAAGTTCCTAAAATAAAAATTAAGAACGAACACAGCGTTTTTATTTAATACCGACCAAGTGAGCCATTGATTGTACACTCTTTTATAGATTTTGAGTTTGTACAGGAAGCTATAATGCGCATAGTCTTTGAGGCGGTATTTTTGACAGTATTGTCATTTTTATCTAACCTTATTATAACGCAAGTTTCGTACGTGTGACCAATTTTGTTGCATTTGGAACACTGATGATTTTTGGATATTTGAAATGAGGATGCCCTGTTTTCTTTGCAGTCTTCGCAGTTGTAACAGCTTAAGTTACTTGGTGTTTTGTTAGATTTTGCTGTTGAATTTATCTTATTAGTCGCAATTTTCTCCTTATTTTGTGACCGGTCGTATTTTTGATTGCCAACACTGTCACTAAGGTGAAATTCTTATTGATCCGAATGTCTACAGCGCAATGCGTTAGCGCCTGATTTAAGTACCCTATCATGTAAATCGTGAATAATACAGTCGTCTGCATGCTTGCCCTGGATCTCACATTGGTTTAACAAAGCGAGTTTTTCATAATAGTATATATCTAGATGTTCATCTCTAGATGTAAAAGTAGGACTATCTGATCTGACCTTGTTGGTAGCAGCGTATCCATGACGTTGTCTTCGTTATCCTGTGGCGATGGCTTCTCCTCGGCCGCAGTTGTGGCGCAGTTCTGGGTTCTATTTGCAGAAACCACGCTGTGTGATTTTCTTGACGCCATCGCGCTCCCCAGATGGCTGCGCTCGCGGTGCAATTCGCATTCTACGAAGCGAAGTCGCGCACGTTGTAGCTCTAAAAAAACCGTCAATGTTTTTTTTAACTACCTACCAATAATAAAACTTGGACAGAATACGGTTACACTACCTACCAATAATAAAACTTGGACAGAATACGGTTACAAAATTAATGATTTTAACGAAAATACAAAATCGAAGCGAAGAAAATAATATGAACGAACAGAATTATCAATTTATCAAGGGTCCGTATAACAACATAGACTGTACTTAAGTTTGTGTGTTATACAGCTTGGCGCTCTTATTTTATGCTCTCTCAATAGGGACAAGCTAGACGTCCGACCCCGACCGAAGCGAGCTGAATGCCGACCACAGATGTACTAGGGCTTAGAGTGTTATTCTAAGTACTAGGGATGCTAACGCATATGCCGACTGCCTTGTTGCCGAATAGCACATTCGAATGCTGCTTTAATCATGTGATGGCTGACAAATAGATGGAAACATAGAGGTTGCTGACAAAAAAAAACAAAACTAAAAAAAAATAAACAATGAAATAGTTTACGCCAATTTGGTTTGTAATTTGTATGACATTTGACAAACAAAACAAAAGTTTCGACTTTCGGTTTGTGTATCTGCATTGCGATTTTTTTGACTCTAAATATTATTTTATTATACCTACCGTACGGATCTTATCCGAGATAAAATGAGTCTGCAGCACACGCGTGTTCTGGATTAACTAAATCCACAATAGGTGTCAGTTTCTGGCCTGTAAACAATTATAACCTGCACGACGAAACAGAAAAACAGTATTTTGTGATAAAAATGAGCTCTATACAAGAAAGACTACAGCTAAAGCGGGTGCCATTAGACACATGGAATATTCGAGAACAGCTGTGCTTAGCGTCAGCGGTCGTACGGAGCGGAGACCAGAACTGGATGTCAGTTTCTCGAGCGTTGAAAACAGTTGGTGAACCAAATCGGCCCCCTGACTGGTACTCACAGAAAAGGTACCCTCTGGCCACGTGGTCCTACTGCCTTTGTCCTACCGATCGGACCTTTTTTTCCGGTTGGTTCGATTAATCGGATTACAAGGAATTGTAATTCCGCTTCGTCCGTATATTAGACTAACGGCCTTATCCTACCGGTGAAGCGCCCGTCAAAAGTCCAGTTACGCTGACATGTCCATCCGTGGTCAACAGCATTTAATGTCTTTACGAAAAAAATGCCAATTCATATTAACACATAGGCTGCCACTGATGTACTCGCCACCGTCTTCCTGAATATTTGATAATAATGCCTCAGGTTGACCGGTATAGGGTAGTGCATCATTGAATGCACTAGCATGTTTGTCCTGCAACATATTGCTTGTACACAGGCAACTGATAAATACTACTTATCCGCTAACAGCTTGTGTGTACCGTGTCATGTTCCGACGGTTCACTGTTTGTCTGCAAAGGGATACTGCTGTTGTCAGCTGACATGACACCCTGGTTGCGTCATTTACACATTGCCGCATTAATAATTTACGTGTTATTAGTGATGTTTTTGTATTTTTTTTGTATGTATGTTAGTTTTAAGGCACATATGTATTACTATGGCCCGTAGAATAAGTTAATAAGATATTATATACCTAACTGTTCTTAGTTGTTTGAAATAAATGAGTTATTTATTTATTATCAATTCCCAAGCTAAGCAGAACTTGTGTTATGGGTACTAGATAATATAATACATAGATAGGTATTTTTTAAGGGTTCCCAGCACACATTTTTCACTTAAAAATTCAATAAAAAAAGGACATTATTAGAAGCTATTTTTCAAAGCTTGTTCTTACTTAAGACATACCTTTCCCCAGCTGTGCAGCTCAGTATGGAGCCCTCCTGGAACATGTAGAGACTCCGAAGCGTAAGAAACGCAGTTCCGAAGGAGCAGTTGAGACACCACAAGAAAGTATTGTCAAGAAGCTAACTCAGGAACGGATTGTCGAAATACAGAAGACGGTAGCTGAAATGAACCAGCAATATGACCAGTTGAAGGTAAATATTCTAAACTCAAAGTGTAAAAATAATGATGCTATAAATGCTCTAATCAACTAAGCCACAAAACCACTAGTCGGTTCAACCGAAAATCTTTGGGACCTCCGCTATAGTGCCGTTAGCTGAGCTGTACTGAGAGTGGGGCGCGGGTTCGAATCCTGCAGAAATCGATAATTTTTGGGTCATTGTTAAATTTTCGTAAAGAATTTGCCCAGTGAGAGTAATGCACTATTAAGCAAAAAGCTAAACCCTTGAACATGTCAGATATATCAAATTATATTTCCAGCCGTGGAATTATAAATAAATAATGCTGGACAATCCACACAGCATCATCTAGCCCCAAGTTAGGCAGAGCTTGTGTTATAATTATAATATGGATAACTCGAAAACCAATTAAAAACCCTGCTGGTCTGGTCTGTGGAATGATCTAAATTTCGAAATGAAAGGAACTTGAAATATTATCCAATATTTATAGATTGTGGGTTTATAGACGGCAAAGAACTGGACAACAATGTTCAAACATCAAAGATTTTAGTTTATTTCCTTTATACCTTACAGGACTCTTTGACATGGCAGAAAAATTTCTACAGAAAGGTTGCTAGCTAGCTGTAGGTGCGTGAAAATCTTGGCGTTTCACTCTGCTGTGAAACTCATAATGTCAGGCAAAAAAACATCGGAATTTCCAGGAACTTCAGAACATATTCCCGGGGCCAAACCCTACCGCGTACCGCGACAGTGATCCTATTCAAAGTCAATCCTTTTTCAACAGAATGTAATAACTGAAGTCAGAAACCAAGCAACAACCGAAGACCGCCTTCGTGAGATATGGACAAACATAGAGACAACCCAGCGCACGAAGGAAAGAGAAACCGCACGTCGCGCTGCCTGGTTGAAGGAGAGAGAGGAGAGACGAGCGCGCGCCGACCGCACGTGGCGACCGCCCGTGTCTACACCGACGTCACCTGGTGAGTAGAGAGAGTACGCACGTCGCGTTGCCTGGTTGAGAGAGAGGAGAGACGAGCGCGCGCAGACCGCACGTGGCGACCGCCCGTGTCAAACCGACGTCACCTGGTGAGTAGAGAGAGAACGCACGTCGCATTGCCTGGTTGAGAGAGACGAGCGCACCAAGTAATAATACTGGTCAATCCACACAGCATCTTCTTCTCCCAAACGTTAGTACCATATATACTGTACTATAAACTAAGGTTTTTGCTTTATAGTGCGTAAATTGCCCCAGTGCGTGTTACGCACTATGAAGCAAAAACCTAAATTGATGAATTACATCAACCTAGACACTTTTGACGCGCGTCCCTCCATTCATATTACCTTTCATCTAACATAAGAACACCAAAATGTGTCATTGTGTGAAGATACCATTATAAAGCGATTGATTTAGCAGAATAGGGAGCCAGTTTACAAGGATGGACCGATGATGATGTTATTGTTTCACAGCCCCCACCCCGACAGCCACGCCATCATCGCCGCTGCTGACGTCATTGTTGAAGTCGTCGCCTGTTGTTACCACTCCGCAGCACATGCCGCATCCAGCAAGTGTTGTAGGTTAGTATAAGCTGTTGTTAATCTCCTGGACACATATGTCCACTGCTGGCTAAAACAATTCGTCTGTTTTAGACGAACTGTGCTTTCTGTAGTGTTTTAAACGGTCCTGAAAACTTTCCTATACTTAATAAACTTTTTAACACGGGTAGTACATTAACACAGATCCGACACGAATAGGTTAGATTAGAATAATTATGCATGTTAAGGAGAAGGCAAATTGTTGTCTATACGAAAGTGTTTGAGACGAATTGTTTTAGTCGAGTTGTTATTTAGACGGATTGTTTTAGTCGAATTGTTACTTAGACGGATTGTTTAGTCGATTTGCTTTAGAAAAATTGTTTTAATCTATTTGTCGGTAGACATACTAGACATAGAAAGTACTGCCACCTTATTTGGCACTTAGGCCCATATAATGAAAGCTTGCTTAGTCATCGCTCTATGCTTAATTAAGAGGCAGATATATGACGACATTTTGTGAATAGGATAGGCATAGGATTTCGCGTTTAAAAGAGCGGTATAGAGCAGAGCGGCGTATGCTCAAAAATTAAAAATAAAATTAAGACTTTTTTTTCAAAAATATGGTCATTCTTCTATTTAATATGGTGATGAAAAAAAACTTGTGATTGGTAGTTTAAAAGAAAATTTTTAAAACTAAGAAAAGAGATAGTACTTTGCACAATTATTTATGATATATAAAATAGTTTTTTTTTCATTTTCGAAAAGATGGAGATCTGTCTTGTATCCCATTGATTATTGTGTATTTTTTTCAACGTTTTTTTCAATAAAGATGATGGATACTAATTGTTTTAATGTAACCCAAATTAGCTTAATTCACATCCATCTGGGCTTTAAACCTTTTATATGACATATACGTCACTCAAGCACAATATATGATTGAGCAAGATTTCATAACACGGACCTTAGTATACCACAGTTGTTAAGCTATTTATATTTTATATTTATTATAATTATGACATTGCATTTTTTTTAAATCTCGTTAAAAAATATTTTTTTAACTATAGAAAATATAATATTATATAACTATTCTACAGTAAAAAATATATATCAAAACGGTAGATAACCGGCTGCGAAGCTAGGCTCAAGCAACCGGTGACTATTGCTGCAAAGAGAGGAATTTCCTGACGATACGCGCCGAGTCCAGGAGTACCGCCTTTTGGATCTGACCTTTGATCCAACTTCCTAGTGAGAGTCTCTTGAGATGTTGATCGAGGCTCTTCGCTATTATTATTATAGATTTAAAAGTAATTCTGTTTGCCTTTTATCTTTACACGCCTAAACAGCTGAACGAATCTCAATGAAATTTGGGAGATAGATAGGATCACGAGGACGAACAGACTACTTTTTACCAGCAACTAAGTGAGCGAAGCCGCCGGCTGGAGCAGAGTACATAATAGACTGACAGAATTACTTTCGATTTTTGTTATAGTGCTTAACCACACTCTGGGCATCTCTAAGAAATGAAATAAGTTCCCAAAAATTCCACAGTCCGTAAGAGGTCTCAAAGATTTTCGACGAAAACCGACAGACTTCGTGGCTTAGTTGGTTAGTGCACACCCGTACTAAGTAAGGGTGGGGCGCGGGTTCGAGTCCCGCCGAAGTCGAAATTTTTTTGGGAACTTATTTCATTTCTTAGAATTACTTTCGCTTTTATAATACATACTAACTGTTACCCGCGGCTACGCTCGCGTTTTTCAAGTAGCCCCGGGATACTATTTACCTCTCTACCAAATTTCATTAAAATCCGTTCAGCCGTTTAGGTGTGAACAGGTATCAGACAGACAGACGGAGTTACTTTCGTATTTATAATATTAGTATGATTCATCATCAGCCTATACCAGTCCACTGCTGGACATAGGCCTCCCCTAATGAGCGACATAGCGCCCTGTCTTCAGCTTGCCGTATCCAGCAGCATCTGCCAGCAGTCTTTCGCAAATCGTCATCCCACCTGGTCGGAGGGCGTCTACACTACGTTTGCCGAGTCGCGGTCTCCACTCAAGAACACTTTGTTTTATACATTAGTATGATTATAAATAAATAAATGATGTTGGACAATTCACACAGCATTATCTAGCCCCAAGCTGCAGAGCTTGTGTTATGGGTACTAGATAAATGATATACGTAATACAATACATTAAGTAGATAGATATTTGTATTATAAATAGAATACGACCAGAACATCCTGAACAAATGTCTGCATATCGTACACACATTTGTCCCGAGGCAGGAATCGAACCCGCAACCTTCAGCGTCGCAGGCAGACCTTCGCTCACCGCGCCACAGAGGTCGTCAATTGTATTTATATAGATATATATATATAGATTGTATTTATATCAACAGACACAGTCTCCCCGTCAGTCACCGCACCAACACTCTCCATGCTGCTGGAGAAGAGCAACACACAAACAGTTGCTCACGAGCGGGAGAAGAGCAACGAGAGCAACAAGAATGCAGCAATAGAATATATCAAGAACGAGCTGGTGCAGATCGAGCAACAACTTATAGGTGATAATATAGGTGTAATGATAATAATTTATTATTGGTGTGTGCAAGCATCGTAATTTTATAACCTAAGTAAATTTTGTACATATTACTAGCGACCCGCCATAGAGAAGATATCACAGAAAATCACTATCTATTAAAAAACCGCATCAAAATCCGTTGCGTGCGTAGTTTTAAAGATCTAAGCATACATAGGGACAGACAGACAGCGGGAAGCGACTTTGTTTTATACTAGTAGTGATATATATTTAAGATAAATAAATAATGCTGGACAATTCACACAGCATTATCTAGCCCCAAGCTAAGCAGAGCTTGTATTATAGGTACTAGATAACTGATATATATATATAATATAACACAATAAATAGATAGATATTTTTTATTATACATAGAAAACGACCAGAACACTGAACAATTGTCTGCAGATCGTACACACATTTGTTCCGAGGCGGGAATCGAACACGCAACCTACTGCGTCGCAGGCCTAGAATATCTAGAAGATAAAAAAGCTTGGGACGGGTTTTGCTCCAACTCGAAAAATAACAACTAACATGCTAAAGGTTTCTTCGTCGCTTCTTTACTTTAGTCTACATACCGAAGCGACAGAAATAAAAAAAAAAACACTTTATTTGCGTGTCAATTTTTAATTTCAAGAATTTGACCTTTTCTAAGTGTACATTTTTGTATTTATGGAAATAAAGACTTTTTGACTAGCAAGATGGCAAGACAAGGCGCTTACCCTTTGCTACTTTTGTAGAGCAGTCTTATAACCCCACTTTATCTTTCAGCCAACAGTTCCCCTCCAGCGTCGTTGCCCGCCCCCGCAGTTGACATAGACGACATAGAGATAAAAGCGGAGGATGTGTACGCCTTCAGAGATATAGATTTGCATCTACCCGTCGCTATGAATAAGGGGGCTAGGTGAGTTGATAGAATAAGGGGCTAGGTGAGTTGATAGAATAAGGGGGCTAGGTGAGTTGATAGAATAAGGGGGCTAGGTGAGTTGATAGAAAAAGGGGGCTAGGTGAGTTGATAGAATAAAGGGGCTAGGTGAGTTGATAGAATAAGGGGGCTAGGTGAGTTGATAGAATAAGGGGGCTAGGTGAGTTGATAGAATAAGGGGGCTAGGTGAGTTGATAGAATAAGGGGGCTAGGTGAGTTGATAGAATAAAGGGGCTAGGTGAGTTGATAGAATAACGGCGCTTGACAGCGCTGTAAACCGCGCAGGAAAATATATAAACGCGCGCCGATAAGCACTGAACGGTGCCGACAAGTGCCGACAAGCGCTGACAAGCGCTGAGCGCTGCCATTTAAAATTAATAAACAACCTGCTTCAACCTGCGTCCTTTGTGTCGAACGGACCAGCGCTGTCAAGCGCCCCGGTAAGCGCTTATAAGTTTCCAGCTTTCTTTCTGTATACGGCCTAAGACGGTACCCCGAGCCAAATTAGCGCCGCCACCTATTTTGTATATAGGCAGACCATCGCCAGCCGCGCCACATCGGTCATCGTATTAATAAAAATATATTGAAATATTTCCCACATATTCTGTTCTGGTCGTTTACTATGTATAGTTAAATATATCTATGTAATGTATGTATTGTATCATGTATATCAGTTATCTAGTACCCATAACACAAGCTCTGCTTAGCTTGGGGATATATCTATGTAATGTATGTATTGTATTATGTATATCAGTTATCTAGTACCCATAACACAAGCTCTAGTTAACTTGGGGCTAGATAATGCTGTCTTAATTTCTTCATAATGAATTGAAAATCTTAATAATGAATTGTCCAGAATTTTTTATTAATTTTTATTTATTACTAGCGGTCCGCCCCGGCTTCGCACGGGTAGTTATTTTAGCAATAAAGCTCAAATTGACTACGTTTTAGTTACAAATCATTTGTATGGGAAAAAGAAGGGCTATTTTTAGGGTTTTTCCAGCAATAATTCTAATTTTTCTCGCCGTAAAAACCATCCTTGAACTTCAACGAACATTTTAAAAAAAGATTTGGCCAAATTGGTCCAGGCGTTGTTGAGTTATGCGCTTACCAACACATTTTGCGATTCATTTTTATATTATAGATTAAGTTAATCTCCGCCTTTACATTACATATTTTGACGGCATGACGTCACACCTTAGTATTATCTGATTTGTGTTCAACATGTCATGGTGAATGGAATTTTGTAGTTTTATTTTATAAAAAAAATATCTCGATCATACATAACAAAAAATATAATAAGTACGTGTTTCGTGATCTATGGCTCAGGTATAATTTTGTAATGTTTTTTTAATACAATCACAAAGTTGGTGTTTTTTAGTGACTGTCGTCATCCCTATTGCCTAGCATATTTTTAACCTTGTTATAATAATTTCAGACCCAACGAGAAACCACCGGCAAAGAAAGAAGATGAAGAAACTATTGAAGTTGAGACTGTAGATCCGACAGAGGAAATCAAGGTTTGTGACGTCATAAACGGCTTTCTTTTTTATTGTTTTCTAGCTGTTCCCCGCGGTTTCACTCGCGTTAAATTCGAATTTCATATTTCTAGAGGGGATGAAAAGGTTTTATACCCGTTCAGTAGTTTTTCGTGAAATTTGTTTGTCCGTGAATGAAGAGCAAATTTACGCATAAAAATACGAATGCTCCCGTAAATCCCCATGGGTATTATTTAGTGTTTTACCAAGACATAAAGTACTCTATGTTACTCTCCATCCTTTCAACTAACTCTATGCCAAAAATCAAGTCGATTGGTTGCTTATTGAGGGCGTGAAGAAAGGACAAACAAACAAACACACTTTCGCATTTATAACATTAGTTTCGATAGCATTATTGCACCATCTAAACTCATTAATAATATTAAATTAAACAACATCAATTTTATTGACGATTGATTTTATTTACGCTTCCCATTTGTATTGATATGGATCAGTTGAGCTACCTGTAGATTGATTGCAACAGTCTGCAGTTTGCTCAGTTGTTCCTATTGTAAATACTAGTTTAAATTTCATTCTATTATTTGATGTAATAACATCTTTATTAAGAAAGAAGATAACCAAATAATAGAATTAAATTAATACTAGTATTTACAATAGAAACAATTGAGCTAACTGCAGACTGTTGCAAACAATCTACAGGTAGCTCAACTGATCCATATCAATACCAGTCGCACGCGTGCCCAAGACACTGGCTGCATTGCCCCGCTGTATAGCAATGCTGATGCGCTGTGCCAGATACTCACCAGCTCTCGGGTCACGCGGCGCATAGACCAGATTATTTAAATGTAATAAATTTATATAGATTTGTCGATCATAAATTTTTTATTGTATTTTTCAATTACAGGAAGAACAAATAACAGTGGAAGAAGTAGACGATGTAACGGTTGACGTAGAAGAAGAAGTAAGTTTTGTCTATATTCAAATAAAAATAAATAAACAAATAACATATAAATAAATAAATAATGCTGGACAATTCACACAGCATTATCTAGCCCCAAGCTAAGCAGAGCTTGTGTTATGTGTACTAGATAACTGATACATAATACAATACATTACATGGATAGATATTTTTTATTATACATAGAAAACGACCAGAACACCTGGAGCAGATCGTACAAATGTTTGTCCCAAGGCGGGAATCGGACCCGCAACCTCCTGCGTCGCAGGCGGACCTTCGCCTACCGCGCCACAAAGGTCGTCTAATAAGCAATACTGGATCATATCAGCCCATACCCGGACACTAGGCCGTGATGATGTTGATCCATGGAGATAGGCCTCCCCCAAACGACGCACGATACGAATAGCGCTCCTGAGCCGCATCCATCAAATCTTTTATGCTTATTATGGCTAAATTTGATGACAAATTGCTTTCTAATGGATCAGTTGAGTTACCTGTAGATTGGTTGCAATAGTCTGCTGTTAGCTCAATTCTTTCAATTTACTAGTTTTCATTTAATTATATTATTTTATTGCAATTTTTAATTGAATCTGAAAAATTCACATCTAAAAAGTTTAGCGTAACTTACTTTTTTAAAAGCTAGAAATTTTATACTGTCTATACTACTAGTGGCCCAACCCGGCTTCGCACGGGTAGATTAATATATATAACTAGCAGCGTTTCGCGATTTCTCCCGTAGTTCCCGTTCCCGTGGGAATTCCGGGATAAAATATAACCTATGTGCTATTCCATAAATTGCTGGTGCCTTGTCGGGTAAACCCGAAGAGTCGATTTATTCATAGAAGCTTTTCAAATTATGGCCAACGAAGACGGGACGAGATGGCAAAGGATTTAAATCTTGGATCTTAACCAATGGACATTCAAACGTATTGATATAGAAATACGACATAAATTGTTACGTTTTAAAATGCCGCGGCATCGAAACGGATTTTTCAATGCCACGGCATATTAAAGCACATCTATATGAAACAAAGTCGTGTTAGTTACACCATTTATAACTCAAGAACGACGGAACCGAAATCATGGTTTTTGATTTGTTGGATTTCTCTTAGTCCGGAATAGGATAAGAAGTATTAAAAACCTTTTAAAAATTTACGAAAAAATAACTACCCGTGCGAAGCCGGGGCGGACCACTAGTTTTCTACATCGATACGTTTGATTGTGCATTGGTAAAAAATTAAATGCCATTCCGTCCCGGTCTGCATTGAATCTTAATGACCAGATTATTAAATACTATGTATGAATATAAAAAAAAAAATTCAAAGTGCTTTATTTCCTTTAGACCTTACAGGACTCTTGGTCACGTCACAAAACTCAGATTACATAAGTAAAACTAGGAAATAAAGTGATCACTTTGGTTTTTTTGTCCACTTCAATATTTTTAAGGTAAAGTAAAGAAGTGAACAAGAAACCTTTACCTTGTAAGTTAGTTTTCGAGTTGGAGCAAAACTCGTCCCAAGCTTTTTTATCGTCTAAATAATCTGATGTTTTATAGTAAGCCTAGATTAAATATATTTTCTAGACCGTAGAAGAAACAGTTATAGAAGAAACACCGGAGATCCCTCTGAAGTCAGCTGCAGATGCCGCCACGTTCAACGTGAAGTTCCCGCATCCAGAGATCAAGGTGGTCCAAGAAACCACTCACGAGGAAAAGGTATTTTTGATTTTGCAAAAAAAAAACATCATGAGTAAATTTAGATAGAAGAAACGTACCTTTACTTTCGTCGTAAGCCATGGATATTTTAAAATGTTTTCGTAATAATTTTTGTAGATAAAAGAGGATGAGCCGAAACAACCGGAACCGGAAGTTGTGGAGAGCCAACCGGAACCGGAAGTGGAGGAGATCGTGGAAGAGGATACGGTGGAAATTGTGGAACAAGAAATTAGGTAAATGTACATGCTTTATATTATAAACAGGTGATCTTTTTTAGAAATAAATAATGCTGGAAGAATGACCCAACATCATCAAGCACCAAGCTAAGCAGAGCTCAAAAATCAAAATCGAAAATTCTTCATTTCCATAAATACAAAAATGCAATTCTTAAGATGGTACCCCGAGCCTAATTAGCGCCGAGCCTAATTAGCGCCGCCATCTATTTTATCTTATTATTTCGTTGAACAAAGGTAATTTCAAAATTTTCAATGGGCAATGTGATACTTATTATAAGCTTTTTTTAATGCCTCTATCATAGTTTTATTTTGTATAGTTTAAGAGGAGATGCAATAATTGAGTTTGGTGGCCACAAAGTGCAAAGTACATCGCATCGCGGTTATCGAACCCGCAACCTCCTGCGAGAGGATAGAAAAGACCCGTAGCTATCGCTTAAAGTTATAAGAGTTTTCAAAGTCACCGAGCTATTTATAAACTATATATAAATATAAAGTAATACTTATTTTTAAACGTAGTGTAGGACGCCCTCCGACCAGGTGGGATGACGATTTGCGAAAGACTGCTGGCAGATGCTGGATGCGGCAAGCTGAAGACAGAGCGCTATGGCGCTCATTAGGGGAGGCCTATGTCCAGCAGTGGACAAATATAGGCTGATGATGACTTATTTTTAGATACTAATGTAAACTCATTCTAAATGTACTTGTCTGTTCTTTTTTGTGTATAAATAAAGATCTTTAAACCGAACTTTCAGTGAAGTACCACCAGAAGAACCGATACTGCTTGAGGAACCGATAACTCAACCAGTCGAACAACCGATCAGTCAACCAGTCGAGAAGGAAATACTAGCTGACACTGACACTGACACTCAGAATATCCCGCTGCCGCCGGAACCGGAACCGACAGTGGAAGGTAAGGTTAGGAACCGACACTTTTGAGGATTTTTTTTTATTTGCTTTTGGTGGCTTGTGTGTCGCTGCGGCCATGATAGGCCTATTATAATAGGCCTATCATGGCCGCAGAGGAAACGCCTCTCCATCTGCTAGGTGAGTGCGGAGCGCTTATGCAAAAACGTAGCATCCACCTGGGCAAGCACCTGCACAGCCCAGATGAGCTAAGAGACATCTCCCCGAAGAAAATCCTACAGTACGGGAGGGGTGAACGTATAAAGTGGCGATCATATATGATCGCCACTTTATACGTTCAGCCCTCCCTTGCAGCTGCTAGGAACTGTAGGATTTACTGTAGGATCTCTCCTCACAGAATCTGCAGGATTGTGTGTCGCTCAGTCCCAGTTTGAACATGTGCTTGTTGAGGCGACAGTGTCCGGTTAAGGCTTTTGTCATAATGCGAAGGTTGCTTCTGTTTAGCGCTAGGATTTGGTTGGTCCGGAACCGACACTGTAAGAGCGGGTGCGATGCCCGTGACAGACGCAGTCTAAGGCCCGTATTACAAAAGCTTGCTCAGTCATAGATCTAGAATAAAATAGAATATGAATTTATTTGTTAAAAGACTTACACATACTAAACTTACGACTAAAATACATAATAAACTTAGATTAAAATACATACTCGTAGTGTAGGCCCAGTAACAAAATGGCTCTGCCTCAGCATGTGTTAGATGACTAGCAAGATAGCAACCAACGCTGGTCTTCCGTCAGAGCCACATGTTGGCTTTACGGACTAACTACTCAAACAGACAAGAAAAACGGACAAGAATAATAAAAATAAGTTATAAAAAATAAGTCTAGTAATAGTATCTACGCTTGAGTACCGCTTTTCTGTCTCATTAATGTCATTCTAGCATAGGTGTATGACTGAGCAAACTTTTCTAATACGGATAAAGCCCGTGTTACGTGATATATGCTTGAGTAACGCTTTCTATGGTAGTAACGTCACTCAAGCAATAGGTCTATGGCTGAGCAAGCTTTTATCATCATCAGCCTACATTAGTCCACTGCTGGACATAGACCTCCCCTAATGAGTGCCATAGCGCCCTGTCTTCAGCTTGCCGCATCCAGCATCTGCCAGCAGTCTTTCGCAAGTCGTCATCCCACCTGGTCGGAGGGCGTCCTACACTACGTTTGCCGAGCCACGGTCTCCTCTCAAGAACACGTTTACCCCAGCGGTTGTCAGTTCTTCTTAAAATATGGCCAGCCCACTGCCACTTCAGCTTGCTAATCCTTTGAGCTATGTCGATAACCTTGGTTCTCTGTCAGATGTATTCGTTGCGAATCCAATCATCAGAGAAACTCCGAGCATAGCTCTCTCCATAGCTCGCTGGGCGACTTTAAACTGGTGGACCAGCCCTACCGTGAGCGTCTCAGCTCCGTAGGTCATGACGGGTAGGACGCACTGATTGAACACTTTCGTTTTCAAGCATTGCGGTATGGATGTCGAGAAGACTCGACGTAGTTTTCCAAACGCTGCCCAACCTAGCTGGATACTCCTCTTGGCCTCCTTCTCGAAATTGTTTTTATCCAACTGTAGAATCTGCCCAAGGTAAGTGTATTCGGAAACATCGAAAAGGTGGCCATGTACGACGACCGGTCCCGGATCAATGTGGCCATTGATCATGACCTTGGTTTTATCCAAGTTCATGCCAAGACCGTTGCGTCGTGAGGCTGAAACTAGGCCGTCCAGCATCCGGTTTAGCTCCTCAAGCGACTCCGCCATCAAGACTATGTCATCAGCGAATCGCAGGTGTGAGATGTAATCGCCGTTTATGTTGATGCCCTTACCTTTCCAGTCCAGCGTCTTAAACACATCTTCCAACGCGCTTGTGAACAGTTTCTGGGATATAACATCCCCCTGTCTCACACCTCTGCGCAGTTGGATGGGTTTAGACTGCTGGCCCTGTACTTGGACACTCATGGTGGCGGCATTATAAAGACATCTCAGCACCTCAAGCTTTTATAAAACGGGCCTAAGAATCTAAACCTCTAACTCGCCGCCTAAGACCGTGAAAGTTGTGAGAGTCGATCAAGACACATGACACCATATCTGAACTAGTTGTTTCAGAACCTACATTGGAACCGGAAGAGCCGACACCGGAACCGGATGTGGAGCAACCCAGCCCGGACGCGGAGGAAACCGCGAGTAACGACAACGTGTCTACCATTGAAGAAACCATTTCTACTATTGAAGATCTGAAGAAAGATGAAGATTCTGAGGTGAACTCTTACTTCTGATGTATTTGAATTAGAAACTTTTGATGCTGGTTAGATTCCCGTTTCGGGACAAATAATGAATGTTTGTACGATCTGCAGATAATTGTTCGGGAAATTGTTCTCAAAGTGTATTATATTATATTATTTTTATTTCGGAGACAGTATAACATCATAACAGGTTTTTTTAACCTTTAGGCAATGGTAAATAATAATAAAATAATATGTATCTATGTTATGTTAAAAATAAATAAATAATAACTAATAATGCTGGATAATCCACACAGCATCATCTAGCCCCAAGCTAAACAGAGCTCGTGTTATGAGCAAGCCACAATACAAAACAGTACAATTGTATTATGTATATCAGTTATCTAGTACCCATAACACAAGCTCTGCTTAGCTTGGGGCTAGATAGTATTATTACTTGTTGGATCATGGTAAATATCCCGTTATAAATGACTTTAATGTTAATAACCATGATAGTTAAAGTTTTAAAATCATTTCCATCATGTCATTTATGGTGAGAGTGCCGACGGATCGTCTCTCAACTTTTATGGATAGCGGATTTTGGCCGAAGGGTGTCGTGTTCAGGAAGTTCTGTGGAAGGCTGACACGCGACACCGCGCGCACGTCATCGACCTAGTGACAGTGACACGACTGTCCCCTTCATTTTATTACTTATTATGTATGTTAGTCTCTAAGGTATTTATCATATGGGCCCTAGTTAAGTTACTTTGTAAGTTCTTGTCTTGTGTTAGGGGTTTTTGTTACAGTGCTTACTCGCATTCTGGGCATCTCTAAGAAATGAAATAATTCCCAAAAAAAATTTTTTTTTTCGACTTCGGCAGGACCCGCCGAAAATTTTTGGGAACTTATTCATTTCTTGTCTTGTGTTGCATGAAATAAACAATTATTGTTATTCCTTCTTCAAAATGGCTGACGTATAGATATATACATAAGAAATGCTATAGCATTATTTCTGCTTCTGTCCAGGACTCGATCCCGCTGAAGCAGATGATCAGAGACGACTCTCTCCGCAACAGCGAGATACCGCCAGAACAGATCTTGGAGGCGCATACCGAGACCGATGACGACACTCCTATGGAGGTAAACCCGCAATTTTTTTTGAAAAGGACAGATATAGGATTTTTTGTTCATAGAAGCGAGACAGGGCATAGCAATTCAAGTCCAAAAATCAAGTTATAGCTCATTATCTATAAATTAGGACTTTATTATAAAATCCGAAACAAATAACATGTTCTTTATACTTTTTTTTTTTTAACCATTGTATATTTATTCAGAAAGAAAATAACAATCAAATAACAAATTTAAATTAAAACTAGTTTTTACAATAGAAACAATTAAGCTATCTGCAAACTTTATACTTAGTTCTATTACCATGTTTATTCTTAAGATCTGTATTTGTATTTATTGAGAAATTAAGGTATTAGTAAAAATTTAGAGGTAACTGCGATTTTTTCTATAGAGAAAATTTTATGGATTCGTGTTTTAGAAACATATGATCGATAGAATAACTCCTGAACCTATATATAAATTTCAAAGTTATATATTTATATAGTCATTTTGGAAGATATTTAGGTCTGACGGAGTTGATTTGAGGTAAATCCTTTAAATCTTAAAATAGATTGATAAACATTGGATACGCGATAACGGCGCTAGAGCCGTAAGATGTCCCAAAGAATTTCGACGAAAGCAACTTTGATTTCGTGGCTTAGTTGATTAGAGCACACCCGTACTGAGGGTGGGCCGCGGTTTCGAATCCTGTCGACATCGAATTTTTTTAAGACTTATTGAATTTTTTAAAGACAGATAAACGTTTATTAGCTTCTGCAACACACGCACATTACATAAGTAGCTTAAGACGGTACCCCGAGCCAAACTAGCGCCGCCATCTATTTTATCTTATTATTTCTTTGAACAAAGGTAATTTCAAAATGTTGTATGGACAGTTTGTGATACCTATTATAAGCTTTTTTTAAATGCCTGTATAACAGTTTTATTTTGTATAGTTCAGGCAGAGATGCAATAATTGAGTTTGGTGGCCACTAAGTGCAACATCGTTAATTTCGTCATTGTAATGTGGATGTTAAAACTGCTATGAACTTAAAAATCATCGAAACGAAATGTTTGATTTCAGGTGAGTCGAGAAGAAGAGAAAGACGGGAAGAAGAGAAGAGATTACTCACGGAAGAAGAAGGCAGACTCTAGGAGTGAGTAGTTGTATAACTAATGTTGAAACTATTATCAATAATTTAACGATTCTCGACAACGAGCAAGACCCGTACTAGTAAAAATAAAAATCGAAGTTTTTCATTCGTTTTCAAGCAAATTTCAAACGCTGTCTTCTACACAAATTTTATCATCATCATCAGCCTATACCAGTCCACTGCTGAACATAGGCCTCCCCTAATGAGCGCCATAGCGCCCTGTCTTCAGCTTGCCGCATACAGCATCTGCCAGCAGTCTTTCGCAAATCGTCATCCCACCTGGTCGGAAGGCGTCCTACACTACGTTACTAATATTATAAAAAGGTTTTTTTTTATTTTACTTTGTAACGAATGAACTTAAAAACTACTAGACCGATTTCAAAAATTCTTTACCATTAGAAAGTTTACTTTTCAGGGAGTGACATAGGCTATGTTTTATCCCGGAATTCTCACGGGAACGGGACCTACGCGGGTGAAACCGCGACGCGCTGCTAGTGTGAAAATAACATAAGAGTAGAGCCAGCGTCTTGGGCACGCTTACGACTGGTATTGATATAGATCAGTTGAGCTAACTGTAGATTGTTTGCAACAGTCTGCAAGCACAATTGTTTCAATTTTAAATACAAGTTTTAATTTAATTCTATTATAAGATTGTAATTTTCTTGACTTGCGAGCTGTTTTTCCACAAAAACTTATTTGAATCTTTACTACTACGCAATATGGTACAAATTTTATTGACATAAATCCTTACTAATATTATAAATAATGTGAAAGTGTGTTTGTTTGTTGTCCATCCAATCTAGACACAGCATTATCTAGCCCCAAGCTTTCTTTGTTATTCGTTTTTCGAGTAGCCCTCCTGGCTATGAATGCCTGACATGGAGAGACGGTTAACTCAAGACCTAACCATTCTGTAAAAAGCCCTCGTTGAGGAGAGACGGTCAACTCAAGACCTAACCATGATGTAAAAAGCCCTCGTTGAGGAGAGACGGTCAACTCAAGACCTAACCATTCTGTAAAAAGCCCTCGTTGAGGAGAGACGGTCAACTCAAGACCTAACCATTCTGCAAAAAGCCCTCGTTGAGGAGAGACGGTCAACTCAAGACCTAACCATTCATCAAAAAAGCCGTTTCTATGATCCGGCGGCGACATAGATAATGACCGACCTTTGCAGTATTTTAAGAAAAATTATAAACTCTATGTTTTCTAGCTTGTTCTGGTTCAGAGAGCGCGGCAGAGGCGAGCGCTCCCGACTCTCCCCACGCCTCAGATGCGGACAGGCAGCACAGACTGTGGAAGAAGTCTGTTATGTTGGTCTATAACAGGTTAGTGTTACAATTTCTTCAACCGCTGTGTATTTTCGTTGATGCGCGAATTCGCGTAGTTACTCGTATAAATAAGTAGGTATAGGTTGACGACCTCTGTGGTGCGGTGGGCGAAGGTCCGCCTGCGACGCAAGAGGTTGCGGGTTCGATTCCCGCCTTGGGACAAATATTTGTACGATCTGCAGGTATATGTTCCGGGTGTTCTGGTCGTTTTCTATGTATAATAAAAAGATTATATGTAAGTAATGTATTGTATTATGTATATCAGTTATCTAGTACCCATAACACAAGCTCTGCTTAGCTTGGGGCTAGATAATGCTGTGTGAATTGTCCAGCATTATTTGTTTATTTATATCTCGCATGGGAGTGTATTGTGCATTATCCCCCGGCCAAACCAGGCCCTTACCAGCCCAGCTCCTCGAAGTACCGGAACAGCTTAAGACTTTTGGTGACTGATAGCTTTGTTTCAGCTTTTCTGTGAGTTTAAAAGCAGTTGGTGCCTCAATGAGACTTCAATCCCATTCTTGTGTGAAATTGGTATATAATTATTATTAACAATAGTTACTTTACTTAAAAATATTGACTTGCTTTGCTCCCATATTCACACCTTGCCTCTGATTGGTCCATTCCAGATTATGCGCTCACAAGTACGCTTCTCTCTTCACGCGACCAATCAGCGACGAGGAGGCGCCGGGCTATAGCACAGTGGTGAAGCGGCCCATGGACCTGTCTACTATACGACGGAACATTGACAACGGACAGATCAGGTATCACAAGTAGCTAATGGTACAGCCAATCAGAGACGAGGAGACTACTCGCGCGACCAATCAGGAGGCGTTAGGCTATGGCACAGTGGTGAAGCGGCCCATGGACCTGTCTACTATACGACGGAACATTGACAACGGACAGATCAGGTATCACAAGTAGCTAATGGTACAGCCAATCAGAGACGAGGAGACTACTCGCGCGACCAATCAGGGGGCGTCAGGCTATGGCACAGTGGTGAAGCGGCCCATGGACCTGTCTACTATACGACGGAACATTGACAACGGACAGATCAGGTATCACAAGTAGCTAATGGTACAGCCAATCAGAGACGAGGAGACTACTCGCGCGACCAATCAGGAGGCGTTAGGCTATGGCACAGAGGTGAAGCGGCCCATGGACCTGTCTACTATACGACGGAACATTGACAACGGACAGATCAGGTATCACAAGTAGCTAATGGTACAGCCAATCCGAGACGAGGAGACTACTCGCGCGACCAATCAGGAGGCGTCAGGCTATGGCACAGAGGTGAAGCGGCCCATGGACCTGTCTACTATACGACGGAACATTGACAACGGACAGATCAGGTATCACAAGTAGCTAATGGTACAGCCAATCAGAGACGAGGAGACTACTCGCGCGACCAATCAGGAGGCGTCAGGCTATGGCACAGAGGTGAAGCGGCCCATGGACCTGTCTACTATACGACGGAACATTGACAACGGACAGATCAGGTATCACAAGTAGCTAATGGTACAGCCAATCAGAGACGAGGAGACTACTCGCGCCACCAATCAGGAGGCGTCAGGCTATGGCACAGTGGTGAAGCGGCCCATGGACCTGTCTACTATACGACGGAACATTGACAACGGACAGATCTGGTATCACAAGTAGCTAATGGTACAGCCAATCAGAGACGAGGAGACTACTCGCGCGACCAATCAGGAGGCGTCAGGCTATGGCACAGTGGTGAAGCGGCCCATGGACCTGTCTACTATACGACGGAACATTGACAACGGACAGATCTGGTATCACAAGTAGCTAATGGTACAGCCAATCAGAGACGAGGAGACTACTCGCGCGACCAATCAGGAGGCGTCAGGCTATGGCACAGTGGTGAAGCGGCCCATGGACCTGTCTACTATACGACGGAACATTGACAACGGACAGATCAGGTATCACAAGTAGCTAATGGTACAGCCAATCAGAGACGAGGAGACTACTCGCGCGACCAATCAGGAGGCGTCAGGCTATGGCACAGTGGTGAAGCGGCCCATGGACCTGTCTACTATACGACGGAACATTGACAACGGACAGATCTGGTATCACAAGTAGCTAATGGTACAGCCAATCAGAGACGAGGAGACTACTCGCGCGACCAATCAGGAGGCGTCAGGCTATGGCACAGTGGTGAAGCGGCCCATGGACCTGTCTACTATACGACGGAACATTGACAACGGACAGATCTGGTATCACAAGTAGCTAATGGTACAGCCAATCAGAGACGAGGAGACTACTCGCGCGACCAATCAGGAGGCGTCAGGCTATGGCACAGTGGTGAAGCGGCCCATGGACCTGTCTACTATACGACGGAACATTGACAACGGACAGATCAGGTATCACAAGTAGCTAATGGTACAGCCAATCAGAGACGAGGAGACTACTCGCGCGACCAATCAGGAGGCGTCAGGCTATGGCACAGTGGTGAAGCGGCCCATTGACCTGTCAGTAGACAGGTCCATGTGCCGCTTTCAAGCTTCCATCATACAGTAATACGACGAAACATTGACAACGGATAGATCATTTATTACAAATAGCTATTGATTAAGACAGCCAATTAGGGACGAGGAATTGTCATTAATTTATACCTATAACATAATTTACACCAATACTCTGCAGAATCTGCCGAGGTAAGTGTATTCTTAAACGCTTTCGAGAAAATGACCGATTGACAATGTACGACGACCGGTATTGGATCAATGTGCCATTGATCATGACTTTGTTTTTGTCGACCTCAGTGGCGCAGCGGGCGAGAGTCTGCCTGCGACGCAAGAGGTTGCGGGTTCGATCCCCGCCTCGGAACAAATTTGTGTACGATCTGCAGAAATTTGTTGCGTTGGTCTGGGTGTTTTCTATGTATAATAAAAAATATCTATCTATGTAATGTATAATATTACGTATACAGTTATCTAGTACCCATAACACAAGCTCTGCTTACCTTGGGGTTAGATAATTTATTTTATTTATTTAATTGTTTTTATCCAAATTCATGCCAAGACCGTTTCGTCGCGTGTCTAAAGCTAGTCCAGCATCCAGTTCAGCTCCTCCAGCGACTCCGCCATCAAGACTATGTCATCAGCAAACCGTCAGGTGACTCCTGCTAAGCTGCTGAGTGAATACTTTGGACCCTCGGTTTCGACCATCGCCTCTTCAATGAGGCGTGTGTTGGAGCTCCGAAGGTCACGCCGTACCATCTTCGCAATTCGCTTGTTCAGGTCTGACCTCTCAGACGAAGTCGCTTGGGTGGTTTCCCGTCTTCTTGTCATCAACCCGAGAGTCTCGGCCGACAGTTTGGATTTCTTGCCAGTACGTTTGCAGAACTTGATGCCCTCGTCCCTTAGCGTTTGAACCTGATTCTGTAGGGTCTCGTCAGCTTCATCAGTGGGATTCAAGGCAACAAATCTATCCCCGAGAAGTTGCTGGAACTTCTTAAGAGCCTAACCTCAAATTTTTGTGACAAGGACAGACATAGGATTTCGCGCTCATAGGAGCGAGACAGGGCCCATGCCCTGTCTCGCTGCTTGCTTTTTGGGCTTGCGTTGCCATCAACGCAAGCCCAAAAATCAAGTTTTAGTTTAATATTTATTAATTAGGACAAAAATATTATAAAAATCCGAAACATATAAATATACTTAGTTCTATTACCATGCTTATTCTCAAGATCTTAACTTCTGTATTTATTGAGAAATTAAGGTTTTAGTAAAAATTTAGAGGTAACTTTGCGATTTTTTCTATAGAGAAAACTTTATGGAATCGTGTTTTCGATACATGATCGATAGAACAAGTCCTGAACTGTACCATGTATACATTTCAAAGTTAAATATTTAGTCGTATGGAAGATATTTATGTCTGACGTAGTTGATTAGAGGTAGTATACCCTTTACGCAGTTAAAAAAAAATCGCTTATACATTTCCTGACTAATTATTTATTCGTAGATTGTCACACATAATCGCAACAACGCAAGAGGTTGCGGGTTCGTTTCCCGCCTTGGGACAAATATTTGTACGATCTGCAGGTATTTGTTCCGGGTGTTCTGATCGTTTTCTATGTATAATAAAAATATCTATCTATGTAATGTATTGTATTATGTATATCAGTTATCTAGCACCTATAACACAAGCTCTGCTTAACTTGGGGCTAGATAATGCTGTGTGAATTGTCCAGCATTATTTATTTATAATCTTATCGATTTAAAAATTATGCTCATTACATTAATTATTTTCATTACATTTATTTTTTTCTTCAGGAACACAGCAGAGTTTCAACGCGACGTGCTGTTAATGTTGTCTAACGCCCTGCTGTACAACAGCAGCGAGCACAGCGTCTACACCATGGCCAAGGAGATGCAGGAAGAGGTGAGTACAAGATATGAAGACGACCTTTGTGGCGCAGGGGGCGAGGTTGCGGGTTCGATTCACGCATCGAGCGAGACACATGTTTGTACGATTTGCAGGTTGCCTGGCGGAGATCGCTCAAAGTGATTCTAACTCTAATTCTAAGTGGGGGAACTGGGATCTGCACTGACATCTCGCATAGGAGTGTATTGTGCATTATCCCCCTGCCTAACCAGGCCCTAACCAGTCCAACTCCTTGAAGTACCGGAGCAGGACTTTTGGAGATTGACAGCTTCGTTTCAGCTTTCCTGTGGGTGTGGACAGGTTTGATGCCTCTATGACCATATCGCCCATTGTACAACGTGATCTGTAGTTCTTTCCTATCTGTGTATTTGGTGTGTCTTATTTGGTGTGCAATAAAGAGGTATTGTATTGTATCCGGGTGTTCTGGATGTTTTCTGTGTAGGTATAATAAAAATATTTCTGAAGGGAGCGAAATTGATCAGTCAGAATGTAGCAAGATTTACTAAAATATTGTTAAGACGAAATAGGTTCGCTTTTTCGAGACAAGGATGAGCGAACACCGCGCAGTGAAGGCGAGAAAAGGAGGCAAGAAGCGGCCTGCGCGCAACTTCCCTTATTTTCTAAAATATTTTTTCCATCATCGTTTAAAGTATTTAGATAAGTAATTTTTAGACATAAAATATGTTAAGTAACTAGCAAATGACTTAATATTCTAACTAAAATCTTAATATGCTAAAAAATTGTGTTTTATTGCCATAAAGCAATAAAACACTATTTTCTTATGCGATTTAATTGCTTTCACTCTCATTGAATGTAAAATTGTTATTTGAAAAACTAAAACGGTGCAAACATAGCTATTTCTTATCCGACTATGTGTAAAATTTCGTTAAAATCGGGGAAGTAGCTTCCAAATGAATCGAAAATTACGTTTGTATGGGAGCTTAGAGGTTCCGACCCACCTTAAGGTGTTCGCAACCACCTTAACTATATGTCCACTTGTAAAATAAAAATTAACAAATGAAATTTTAAAATGTTATAAAATTAATTATTATTTAAAATTAATTAATAACAGCTGCCTACCTACTTGTATTTGTGTGTATGTATCTACCTGTAAATGTACATAATTAAAATGTTTATTTCCTTGTCAAGCCTGTAAAACCTGTTTATGTCTCTATCTTTAATAAAAATACTGTTATTTGGGCATTTGAATATTGGAAACATTATTTTGTTCTGTTTCAGGCGGCAACACAGCTGGGTATTCTCTTATCGGCGCAAGCGCACGCTGGGCTCGTCGAGGCGCCGCCCAGACGCAAGCGACGCAGACAGGACGAGCCGAGAGCACATGCCAAGCGGATTTAGATCTTCAGTACATTAGGAATGCAGTCGAAATAGCGTCACCTGTCATAACAATATACTAGGCCTTCACTAGCAATAGTGTCAAAATAGCGTCACATGTCATAACAATATAATAGGTCTTCAGTATACTAGGAATAGTGTCAAAATAGCGTCACATGTCATAACAATATACTAGGCCTTCAGTATACTAGCAATAGTGTCAAAATAGCGTCACATGTCATAAGAATATACTAGGCCTTCAGTATACTAGCAATAGTGTCAAAATAGCGTCATCTGTCATAACAATATAGGTCTTCAGTATACTAGGAATAGTGTCAAAATAGCGTCACATGTCATAACAATATACTAGGAATAGTGTCAAAATAGCGTCACATGTCATAACAATATACTAGGCCTTCAGTATACTAGCAATAGTGTCAAAATAGCGTCACATGTCATAACAATATACTAGGAATAGTGTCAAAATAGCGTCACATGTCATAACAATATACTAGGCCTTCAGTATACTAGCAATAGTGTCAAAATAGCGTCACCTGACAGTATTTATAGTAAATAGTAATAAGTTCATAGACAATGGTTAATAATTTGCGGCATATGAATTCTCTGCTAGTTTTATTGCTTGCGGAACGCATCTCATTACGACCATGTTATCCGATTTCGTTAGTTTTTTTTCTCTCCGTTTTCTGACCACCCCCCACTGTCGCAGAGTACAAAAATGCATTTAAATATAAGCTTTAACTCGTGATTTATAGAAGCAAATTTTTGTTTTGCATAACTTAAACTTCTCGCATTACACTCGCTTGAAGCTTGCAGAAACATTTTGTCGCTGTAAAATTTATTACGAGTTTACAAGTCTTGGAATAGTCCATATTTGAATGCTCATTTTGCTGCTGTGTGGTAGCGTAGCGGCCCAGATGAGCTGCATCCTTAAGAGCCATAAGATATTTATGTGAACAAATGTGAAATAGTTTTTTCATGTCTCTTATAATAAAATACATTATGTCCATATCCTATTTTTTTATTTATTCTAGACACTACTAGTATTAATTCAGATGGAATTAACACAACTAAACAATTTGACAGCACATATGCTATACTTTTTAGTATTCGATATGAAAGGTAATAAGGTTTTTGTATAGTGCGGAAGTCTTAGCGCTAGCTGTAAGAAATGTTTTGGAAACTTATTTTATTTCTTAGAGTTTACGCAGAGTGCGAGACTGCGTAATCTCTGAGAAATAAAATAAAATTCCTAAAAATTTCCTACGGCTAGCGCCGCAAGACCGACTACGGGTTTCGTCGCTAGTGTTAGTGATTAGAGCACACCCGTACCTACTGCTGGGGTTGGGCGCAGGTCTTGCGAAATCGAAAATTTTTAGGAACTTATTTAATTTCTGAAAGGAAATAACATTTTGTGCCATACTCTAAAAAAATTCAAACAGATATTAAAGTAAAACTGCGAAATTTTAAGATTCAATTACATTTATTGCTATAAAATGTTGTTAAAAGATCTTAGAATGTCAGTCAGAGATTTTAGTCTGGCATCTTTCTGAGTTCATATATTCCTTCATTATTTGTTTTGAACATGTTCTGTCGGTAACTCAGTCACTTAAACTCAGGGAAAACCCTCGGGTCTTTTTTACCAGGCAGCCTGCCTGGATCAACGAAGAGAAAACCGATCTCTGGAACCACGACTCTTCTAGCGAGAAAGCTCAGAACAGATATGCCAGATGTAGTTCAAGATCCACTTTTGAGTCGCTGATCCACATAAGTATTCTCTGCTACATTTATTAATTTATTGATAATAAACGAGCAGCTAGTGACTGTTGTGTCTTTACTGTTTATTTATTAGTCTTGTGATAGGCGGAGGCTGGGACGTTCCATTTAAAGAAAGACCTTTTTGGAGACCATTGCTTTATTTTCTTTTCTTCTAATCTACACGACATGAATCTCGATGTGAATGTCTATGCCCGGCTTCATTCATATCTGACACTGACAGACCCAAAGACCATAGACTACAACATGCCCCTTTTTGAGACTTTGACAAACAGAAAAAGTTGAAGTTACTTTGACATTGACATTTGGAATACAATTAAATATTTCAAACTTGTTCTACAACATTTACCACCTGGTTATGGTGCACCTAGGTACTCTTCTTTCCGAACTCGGACTAGGGTTGGTCCGTAGTTTTGTTCTGCTAGCGTAGCCAGCCCAACTCCGTCTAGAAGCGCAAAATCTTCCGGGGATCTTCACAGGCTTCGCGGAGTGACCTTGGGTGGTCGAGGATTTCCTTGCGCCGTTACTCCCTCGCATTCCAGGACTACGTGGGCGGCTGATTCTTCGTTGCTGCGACACCCCCTGCAGAGGGGACTGTCTGTTGCTCCGATGCTGAAGAGGTGTTTGTTCAGTGGGTTCCTGTGAGTGTCCCCACTAGGACGCGTAGATAAATTCTGGTCTGGTTCAGTAGGCGTTTGGGTACCCTTGGTGATACAGTCGGAAGTGCATTCTTGCCTGGCGGCAGTCTTGTAGGTGTGTCCATCGTTCGGTGTGCGTTTCTCTGTTTTTTAAGCCTTATCCATGATCGGAGTTGGGATAATGGTATGGGAAGAAACGGATGGGCCTATTGTCGGCGTCTCCGAGCCTTTCCGTGTCAATTCATCGGCAGCGTCGTTACCCAGTGATCCGCTATGTCCCTTTATCCATTGCAGGGTTATCCTATTTCTAAAGGAAATCCTCTCAAGTGCCAAGTGACATTCGTATAAGAGCTGATGAATTAAGTCATTGAGTCACTTTTCTTTTAGTTTGTTATTGTCGTCTTGTAATCTGTAGAGTTTATTCTTGAAGGATTGATGTGGCTGACATAGTGTCTTGTAGATATGTCTTGTGTGATATAGGTTCCAATTGTGCACCACTCTCTTGCTAATAAAATGGTGCGCGGCAGGGGATTTCGTAAAGTTAGGTACAAGCCAATCTAAGGTCGTGCCCACGAGTTGAACATCCTTTCTTTATGGAGTTAATACAGGGTTACCAAATTTCCGTTGCATGCATGGACACGCTGTAAATGTTTTTTCAACAGTGTGCCCCAGGGGAAAAGTATCTTCTAAAATGATTTGACTTCTACAAATAATTTGAGCGTTATAAGCGCCAAATACAAAAATTGTGCATATTGCAGTTTTGGAATAAAAAGCAAAATACGTTTACTGCTGGAGTAACATTCTTCCACGGTTACCCAATTTCCGTTGCATGCACGCACTTTAAATGTTTTTTCAACGACCTATTATCACTGAACCGCTTTTCACACAGTTTACATACACTAGGCTTCTCACCTGTATGAGTTCTCATGTGCCTCACTAAATTGCTGCGCATAGAACACCTTTTATCACATACATTGCATTTAAATGGCTTATCTCCAACATGGACAATTCGTATATGGGTTCTTAAATCACAAGCCGCTGAGCATCGCTTCCCGCATTGGGGACAGACGTACGACTTATCTTTTATATGCGCTCGTCTGACGTGGTCATATAAACTGCTTCGCTGCCCAAACGTTCTTTCACAATTTTTGCAGGCATATGGCTTTTCTCCGCTGTGGATTCGTAAGTGCTGTTGTAGCCCGGCTAGGCGTAGAAATCTTTTTGGGCACCGATCGCATACGAACTTCTTTTCAGAGTCCGTTCTTTTGTTATGAACCCTAGGTTGGACGTCTGTTTTTTCTGTGTGATATATTAAAATATGCCGTCGTTTTTGAGAGTGCGTTCGGAAGGCTTTTTGGCATTCTTCGCATGTAAATGGTTTTTCTTTTGTGTGTGTTCTTATGTGTTCTTTTAAGTTTCCTTTTGATCTAAACTTTTTTGCGCAATAATCACAAGTAAGGGATTTTTCTTCTGTGTGATTTTTTAGGTGATTTGTCAGGCTTCCTTTTTTGTAGGTTTTAAATCCGCAAATATCACAAATATATAAGTTGTTTTCTAAATTTGTTGACATATGTCGCACATTGAAAACAAAAGTGACACTAAACGAAATTTGGCGGAATTGAGTTACAGTGACATCTAAATTCTACAGAAAAAACTACGTCGTCTCCAAAGACCCGTTTCTTAAAACTTCAATTAGGTACCGCTAGATGTCTCCATGTGTCACTTCATACTTCTATGTTTTGTGCTTGTTCGTTAAACAAAAACCGACACTAAGCCAATTCACGTCCGGTCGTCCGCGACAACTGTTCATGGGGTAAGTGAAAAAGTGAACTATTTTGTTTAGTGTCAGTTATGCCGTAACTTTTCATGCGACAATTGTTCATGTGAAAAGTATAAAAGTGAACTATTTTGTTTAGTGTCAGTTATGTTGTAACTTTTCATGAAATAATTTTAAACTCCTACGTAATTAAATGTAACATTTTGTATAGTGCCGCTTATTAAGTAAGACAATTAACAACATTTTGTGAGTTAATACCAATAAATTGCACTAAGTATCAGTATAATACCATTATTGTACTAAAATCTAATGAGTATCTTTTAATAGTCCGAGTACATTAACGGTATATTGTGTTAAGTGTCACTCTCTCGACTAAGAAAAGTTTAAAAATTATTTACAAGTAAGAAAACTTTGAACGTTTTGTTACTGTCAATATTTTTAATATTTTTAACTGTGTAATATTTTTTCGGTCAATTACAAGATATTTTGTTAAAGAATATTACAACTAGCCATTCAAAAGAATAATGAAAAACAAAAAGAAAAACCAACATCCACAACCTATATTGAACAATGCGACACCTCACTTTTAACAATTTTTTTTTTGCATACTGAACAATTATCCTTCTACCAGCCGCTGCTCAAATGCACTACCTACTGGCCACAGCGACGATGATAATGGAGACCTTTCTTCCGACTCGGACAATGATAGGACGTACACACCACCACCACCAAAGAGGAAACGTTGCATTTCTAGCTCAAGTTCATCGTCTTCCAGTTCGTCTTCGTCTTCCTCGGACACGTCATCTTGTTCGTCTTCTAACTTAAAAGAGTCATCTAAAATTACCTTGCCAAGTGAAGCCATCGAAGTGTTGAATGCGGTAGCAACAGACAAACCACATGGCTCTGAAGAAATCACATCCGGCACACTACTCGATGAAAATGTCTGGGAACAAGGTTCTGAAAACTATTCACCAGGAGTTGATAACCAAGCTCAAACCGAGGTCGATTTTGGAGAAACCGTTACTGATTACCACTTTGAAATACTGCGGGCTGAATATAGTTGGGAACAAAGTGATGAAAACAATATAAAGACTGCTGATAACGCTCCTATTTCTGTTCCAAACCCAATTTCGATTGTCAATATATATACAGTTGATAGCGCTCCTATGCTTATTCCAAATCCCGTTACGATTGACCAGAATGCTCAAACTCTAAATGAAAACAATGAAATAGTAATGGTGGAAACTCATCAGACTTGGTTGTCGTAGATAAATCAAAAATTTGTAAAGAATACGTCTCAACTTCATAAACACAAAGGGTTTTTCCTGCTAGAATTATCTTCTGTAAGCTAAAATGCTCAGAAAAAGTATCACAAGAATGTAGACGAAAACTGTTTGAAAGTAACTGGGACATGGCTTCAATTGAAAGACAAGGAGAATTTTATTTATCATAGTAATATTGAAAACATAATTCCTAAACGTCAATACAAGAAGATTAATTCAAACAGAATACTAAAATATGCCTTTCACTTTGAAGTCAATGGCGGGTGAACTGGAGATAGCAGCCTATCTAATTAAAAAAAGTTTTTGATTATTCTTACATCAATTTGTTTTATTTCTTGGATTTTTAGGTAATGATTAACACGATCACTGCTAGCGTCGGCGGTGCGACCCGCAGGGGCGCGCCGCCATCGGTATGCGTACTTGCATACCGCTTTCTGTGTTTTCAGCCATGAAAGTGTTAAGAGTCGCAATACTGCACTAAGCAAATAAATACTCGAAAATTTGAGAGCAAATGTGGCACTATGTTGAACTTTTTTTAATATCAAAGGCACTAAGCAAAAATATACTTGAAAAAGTGAGGGCTAAACTGGCACTACACTGAACTTTTTTTTGAAATATTTTTTTTTGTCATACCTCCCTATTATTTTAATAAGAATAAACCTGATTCTGTTTGTATAATACCAGAGCTATTATTTAAAGCTACAACAGCGCATCTACTTCAATTCATAGATGAGCTATTTATTTCAAACAAATTACAAAAACTTTAAACAGCTATACTGAAAAATTGGGTTTTTTGTTTAGTGTCACTTTTGTTTTCAATGTGCGATGTGTTGTAAGATGTTCTTTCCAATTATATTTCTTTGAAAAGACTTTCTCACAAAATTTGCAGTTATATGACGAGTGAGTTTCCTGGTGTTCTATTAAAAGGCTTTTGTTAGAAAATTGAATTTCACAGTATTTACACTTATGGATTTTTTACAACGCAAATCTTGTATTCTATGAAATTTGATTGTCTAAATAAATGTTGCAACTAGAAAATGCTGTTACAGTTTCAAATTGACATCTAAATTCTTATTTTTCATATATTTTTATTACCTTGATCTTAAATGATACAGTTTAAAAATAACGAAATAAATATTGCTGGATAATTTACACAGCTACAGCATCATCAAGCCCCAAGTTAAGCAAGCTCGTGCTATGGTTGATAGATAACTGATATCTTTTAATACAATTACCTAAATAAGTATAAATAAAATTAATTCTTAGAAAAAACGTATAAATAGATTTAAAATCTAGAAAACCCAGGAATTTCCAGCAAAATCTAGTTGAAACAACATTCTCACCATTCAACAAATCTAACGCATCTTCATGTGTTTTCAAATGTCTCCTCAAGCTAGCTTTCTGAGTAAACTTCTTCTCACATCTACTACAGTTAAAAACCAGCTGTTCTTTATTATGTAATCTCAAATGTACTGTCAAATTCGACTTGTGAGCAAATTTTCTCCCACAATGACCACATCCATGTGGCTTTTCTCCACTGTGAAGTACATTATGCTCATTCAAGTGACCTTTTTTGTAAAACCTCTTTGGGCAAATGCTGCAGGCATATGGTCTTACTCCGCTGTGAACTCTTGTATGTTCTTTCAAATGTCCTTTGTCGATAAATTCTTTATCACACTCCTTGCAGCCATAAGGCCTCTGTTTGCTTTGTTTATGTTTATTCAAGTGTTTATTTAAATTAGCTATTTCTTTAAATCTTTTATTACAATGGTTACAATTAAATGGTTTCTCTCTAACATGGTATTTCCTATGAGCTGTTAAATTAAATTTATGTGTAAAGCTTTTTTTACACAATTTGCACACATATGGGTTTTGTTTAGTGTGAGTTCTAATATGTACAGTCAAGTTAGTTTTTTTAGTGAATATTTTATTACAATGAACACAGGCATATGATTTTTCTCCAGTGTGAAGTCTCGTATGTTTATCTAATCTCCTTTTTAGCTGAAATGTTTTAAAACATACATTACAAGTATAGGCATGGAGTGGCTCTTGGTATAAATAATCATCATTCAAATTGCAATCATTTTGCGTTTCATTAAGGTCTACTTTCTCATCGTCATATTCTATTGTATCTTCAATTTTAATGGTTTTATTTTCAGTTTCCAAGTTTAAATCAATGCCATAGCGTAAATTATTCTCTTTGCATATAGTATTTTTATTTATAACAGCTTCTTTATCATCAAAAAATGCTTCTTCGTGGAGAAACAGTTCTTCTTTAGCTTCTTCATTTTCTTTTGATGCGTTGATGTAAAGAGTGTGAAGGTTATGTGACACTGCCAAGTTTGAAGAAATCCTTAAATTCAGTGCAGTGACATTTTCATATGTAGACTGAAAAAGTAATAACAGTGATATAATATGTGAACACTTGGGTGTTTGCTATTTCTTCATACTTAAATAACTGAACCAAGCTGAGTTTTTGTTTAGAGAGGCTTCACATCTCCTTTGAAACACATGCTGGCTAGTCCACCAACCAAGTACATTCACATAGCGGATCCGTTTTAACAGGACAGTTTTTTACGTATCCTATGCTACTGGAAACAATCTAAAAATATTATTAGATGTATGAACTCACTCCTACAACTATATACGCCATAACGAAAAAAAACTGATACTGTAAAACTTATGCTGTGAATGCAACTGGCAAAAGAAAGAGACCATTAATTATGAAAAAAACGGAAGAGGTTTTTATTGAAAAATGGTCCTATACTTCATATAATGAGTAAGTAACTCAATAGGTTTTTACTAATTGTTAATAGGTGTCTGTACTGCTACAATGTGAAATGTTTGTAATCTAACCAGAACACTACTACTACTAAACCAACCACCAAACTGACTACACTTCTACATCTAACAAACATCACATCCAAGCACAGAATTAAATTTAGTTATCTATCCTTTGTATTTATAATTTTAATTTCTGTATGTTGTACTGAACCTAATGTTAATGAAGAGCGGGGTTTTCGAACACAAGCATAATTATGCTTAAAAGAGAACCCCAACCCATGTTATTGTAACCCATACTATAACATGGGTTGGGGTTCTGTTTGGCGCTCTTCCTTAACATTAGCTTCAGTACAACATCTATGTACAGAATAAACTATTTTTCATTAAAAAAAAAAACAAACACAAAATACCAAGTTCTGTATTATGAAAGCTTGCTCAGTCATAGATTTATGCTTGAGTTACATTTATGCCATAGAAAAGCGTTACAAGTATAGATGACTGAGATAGAAAAATAACAAACATGATGCTCAAGATGAGTCGTGAGGACTTAAGGCGAAGTAGGTTCGCTTTTTCGAGACATGGACGAGCGAACACCGCGCGGTGGAGGCGAGAAAGGGAGGCAAGAGCCGGCCCGCACGCAATTTCACTGCTTTTTATTTATAAATTTGTTATTGATCAAAATTAACTTTCTTTTGCAAAGAAATAAAATCATAATCGTCTAAAGTGTTTAGTCAAGTATTTTTAGACGACATTTCATTAAAATATGTTAATTAATAATTAACTAGCAAATGAAACTGGTTTTCCGTAATAAAAATGAAAATTTAGAGGAAACTTTACGATTTTTTTCTATCGAGTCAAATTGAGTCAATCGTGTTTCGACTCCCCATAACTTACCTACTAACAAAAATCCTAAACTTTTGATACTCATCAAAAAATGCCTTAAAATAGATTTTCCGTACAGTCAAAACCTGTGTTTTCGGACTCAATTCACCTTAAGAACAATGGTGGGCATTGGTGGGTATCATCACAGGCCACTGTGAGGAGCTGAACCACCATCTTTTTAATACGGGAGCCACAGACAGCAGCCTGTGTCGTGGCTGCCTCCTTAAGAAGAGACTGTGGAACATGTTGTGGTACACTGCATGGCCACAGAGGAGGCCAGACGGAAAACGGGATTGAAAAGTCTCATAGATACATCAAACCTGTCCACACACATAGAAAATCTGAAACGAAGCTGTCAATCTCCAAAAGTCCTGCTCCAGTACTTCAAGGAGCTGGGCTGGTTAGGGCCTGGTTAGGCAGGGGGATAATGCACAATACACTGCTATGCGAGATGTCAGTGCAGATCCCATTTAGGATTAGATTAGATGACTGAGCAAACTTTCATAACAAGGGCCGTAAAACTCCCTTGCTTGGATTTGAGTTTCATATATAATTTGTAAGTTATTGTAAGGTATACCTCAATTTTTCTATTTCTCAGGTCAGCCAGAATAGTTTCAGATCTGTGAGCCATATCGGAGAACCTGTGGCATCGCAGTAGCTGTGAGTGGCAGATATAGCATATCATTAGTGGCTGTACTTCTGTGTTGATCTGAAATAGAGTATTACACCCATTTATGAAAAGTGTGTTTATTAGTTTTATTTTGTTAAAAAATTATAAGGTAATGCAGCACCCAATGTGCTGTATTCCAAGAAAATATCACATTTCTAAATACAGCCAAAGCCACTCTGACTTCTATCATTTTTTTTGAGATAGTCAGTATGTTTCTACAGTTAACTCCTGCATTCACTAGTAAAATAACAAGAACCCGACTTACCGTAACTCTTGCAAGTTGTTCGTACAGATGATAGTCATTATTTCTAATGGCCATCAATCGGACGCAACCACCGGCAAGACACACTCTACATACGGTGGTCATTGCAGCTTCATGCAAATATAATATATAACTTGAACCACCTTGTACGACGACGACAGCTCGCTTTAGTTCAAGTCCTACGAGTTCAGATATAGAATCAAAGAAAGCACAAACGATGTAGTATGAAGTAACAAAATACCTAATTACAGAAAACAAAAGAACAGCGATTTTATCAGTACAGAACTAGAACTACAGAACCATAAACTAAGAAGTATACACAGAACCAAAATAGCTATTTTCCCGTAACCGAATCTACCCCTAACCTAGAGCTGCCTTGCGATTACGGTAAAATATCTCCCATTCAATGAATCGCCATCGGGGAGACTGGGAGCCATAAACTAAGAAGTACTACGTACTGACAGGGAGCCTTTACATCCCTCCATCTACGCTGGGAGCGATTCGGTTTCTACCGTAGTTAGTTATTGTTATTGTATACTCATTGGTTTCTACGTTTCTATCACTTATTTACAAAAAGAGAAGGCCCGTATTTTAGGTGGCGGGCGCGGGCGGGGAGTGGTTTTCATGTTGTTATTCTCATATGGGTGGCCTTGGCAAAGGTCGTATCGTCATAGAGATGTAGGTAAACAAATACATGTTACTAAGATGTCCCCTGCCTTGGGTTGGGAACTTAGAGAATTGGGAAGTAGGTAGGTACTGTTGTATATAATGTAAGTATATAGTATGTTGACGGGTAGGTACTAGGTACAGACCGTTCACCGTAAGATGATCTTACGGTGAACGCTCTGTACCCACCACCCTCTGTTCGTGGTAGAGGTAGGTCCTCAGTACGTCACCATCAGCCTAATGTCCAAAGCTGGACATAGGCCTCCCCTAATGAGCGCCATAGCGCCCTGTCTTCAGCTTGCCACATCCAGCATTTGCCAGCAGTCTTTCGCAAATCGTCATCCCACCTGGTCGGAGGGCGTCCTACACTGCGTTTGCCGAGTTGCGGTCTCCACTCAAGAACACGTTTACCCCAGCGGTTGTCGGTTCTCCTCGAGATATGCCCAGCCCACTGCCACTTCAGCTTGCTAATCCTTTGAGCTATGTCGATAACCTTAGTTCTCTGTCGGAAGTATTCGTTGCGAATCCTATCCTTCAGAAAAACTCCGAGCATAGCTCTCTCCAGCTCGCTGGGCGACTTTAAACTGATGGACCAGCCCTACCGTGAGTGTCCACGTCTCAGCTCTGATGGTCAGGAACAGAAAAAACAGGGTCATGACGGGTAGAACGCACTGCGTACGCGGCTTTTTCGGTGATTTGTTCTAATTTGACGCGGCCGCGCAGTTCCGCTGTGTGTATATTTAAGTGTGCTGTCTATTTTTGGTCAGTTTTTTTGGTAGGTGTAAATAAAATACATGTCCTGCTCTATATTATTTTATTGCTACCATTTCACTATCGCGCGGTATTGATCGCTGATGGCCACCCGCTTTATGCTTTCGTACCCGAGGATGATGCAGAAGGAGAAGCAGGCGGACTGCACTAGTCTAGCGGAGAGGCCTTTGTAGTAGAGGCCTAAAAGGCCTTCTTCGGCCCAGAGCTGGTTGAATATTTGCTTCATTGTGCCTACGCCTTCCACCTGAGAATAAAATCATTTTTCATTTAACATATTTTTTTATTTATTTTTTTGGTGCATGGTGGTTTTACCGAACATGGCATTTCTGCCCCTGTAATAGGGTATTACACCAATTTCAAGTGTCTTAATTAGGTTCTATATGCCCATGAAATATTAAAAAACATAAAAAAACATCGAATATTGCACTAAAACGGCAAATTAAAATTTACATTTTCAAATTGCGCGCGTAACTTGACGAAAACGCTGAACGCATTGGACACCATATTGCTCTGTGGTCATGTCAGTTGGATGCGAGACCTGAATTTGTTGCGCTGTTGTTGCTGATGACAGTTGATCCTTCATAATTTGCGAAAAACAGCCGTATGACATAACAACATAGCGCCTGCTATTTGATGATGATAGAAAAAATTAAAAATCAAAACTATGAATTTAATTTTCAAGTTTATTTGTTCTTTAAAACGAACATTTTCCGACTGCTTTTTGACCAATTGTCTCAATAAAGCCGTGTGGTGCCGGCTTAGAACTTGCAACACCCTTACTCTTCCCGTGGGTGTCGTAAGAGGCGACTAAGGGACATACACCGGGGGGCGAGCAGCAGCGCCTCTTGCAGAATACATCTACCACCGAACAGCGATCTCAAACTCGCATGCGTGGGAATTATGGGAATTACCCCCATGAAATAAGAAAAGCAGGTGGAGACCTGCGTCCAGCAGTGGACCATTAAAGGCTGTTGAGGTGAGTTATCTTCTTACGCACAAATGTATCGTATATTTCTATCCCTGTCTGTGAATGGTACTTTTGAACTTATAAACTAAACTACCGCAAATTTGCGTTTTACAACAAACTGTTGGAATGTTTTCACCTTTTTGTAAAGTTTTGTTATTTTTTAATTTTATTGACGACCTCAGTGGCGCAGCGGGCGAGAGTCTGCCTGCGACGCAAGAGGTTGCGGGTTCGATCCCCGCCTCTGAACAAATTTGTGTACGATCTGCAGAAATTTGTTCCGTTGGTCTGGGTGTTTTCTATGTATAATAAAAAAATATCAATCTATGTAATGTATAATATTACGTATATCAGTTATCTAGTACCCATAACACAAGCTCTGCTTACCTTGGGGCTAGATAATGCTGTGTGAATTGTCCAGCATTATTTATTTATTTATTTATTGTACCTTTATGCTAATAATAATTTTAAGTATACATGGTGTTTATAAGATGACTTAATAAACTATTTCTATTAATTGTAGCAACACGCAAATCACGAACTATGACTGAGATGGGTGGACATAATTGGACCTAATTTAAGCATTCCACTTTCGAGATGCTAGTACCTAATCTCCCTTTTGACTTTCATCTCAGGTGGAGAAGATAATTGTGATAACAAAAGTAAGTGTCTGACCTGTAGCCTGGCACGAACAATGTCCAGCGGATTGGTGAGCACCGTGGTTGTGAATCCGCCGAGAGTGCCCGCCACGCACTGTATGAGGAGGTGAGACACCCACGTCGGACATACACGGAATAATTCATCTGAAATATTAAAAACAAACAATATTTTCAATTTCATATAATCTTGGAATATGTCATGTTAGTGGGATAGAGCAAAGATAATTGCAGTTGTCTGCGAAGCCGTGTAGTCATTATGTTGACCTCGACTGACCTCGATAAATAACATAATGACCTCGACTGACCTCGATAAATAACATAATGACCTCGACTGACCTCGATAAATAACATAATGACCTCGACTGACCTCGATAAATAACATAATGACCTCGACTGACCTCGATAAATAACATAACGACCTCGACTGATCTAAGAAATCACCTTCTTTTCATACAAAGGGGCGCTTTATAGTTAAGGCAGAGATACGATGTTGCACGTTGTGGCCACCAAACTCAATTTTTGCATTTCTACTTTAAACTATACAAAATAAAACTATTATAGAGGCATTAAAAAAAAGCTTATAATAGTTATCACAAACTGCCCATTGAAAATTTTGAAATTAATTTTGTTCAACGAAATGATAAGATAAAATAGGTGGCGGCGCTAGTTTGGCTCGGGGTATCGTCTTAATGTAGGTAAGAGCGAGGTGCAGTTGCCTGTGAAGCCGTGTAGTCGTTATATTGACCTCGACTGACCTCGATAAATAACAAAACTACCTTGACTGACCTAGATAAGCAGTGTATCACGCCCACCATAGCGCAGAGTTGGGTACATAGGTGGCGAGTGTGGCGACCGAAGCGCAGTACCCTCTCATCTCATTCCGTGTAGTCATTATGATGACCTTGACTGACCTCGATAAATAACATAACGACATTAACGACCTCAACTGACCTTGATAAGCAGTGTATAACGCCCACCATAGCGCAGAGTTGGGGACATAGGCGGTGACCGAAGCACAGTACACTCTTACTCCATGTAGTCATTCTAATGACCTCGACTGACCTCGATAAATAACATAACGACCTCGACTGACCTTGATAAGCAGTGTATAACGCCCACCATAGCGCAGAGTTGGGGACATAGGCGGCGACCGAAGCACAGTACACTCTTACTCCGTGTAGTCATTCTAATGACCTCGACTGACCTTGATAAGCAGTGTATAACGCCCACCATAGCGCAGAGTTGGGTACGTAGGCGGCTAGCGACGCGCAGTAACCTCTATAGTAGCCTCTCACTCCGTGTAGCCTATACACTTTGATTGCTACTTCGCGGGCGAGGGCCGCTTTGGAGAGCCGCTTATCTAGGTCTAAGCCGAGGGGATTTATTTTCTGGAAATAATTATATCAGATTATAATAATGATTGATATCTAAAGAGAGGCCTCTAAGCCTCTTAAGCGATCAAATAAATATGCCTGAAAAAGAAGTTAAAAACTTTATTTCTTTAGATTTATAAAATAAGATAAACACTGGACAAAACTCGAAACTGAATACATAAATATTTTATATTTATAAATATAAAATATTAGGATTAAGTTTTTTTAAGGTTTATCGTTTTAAAGAAAACAGTGGACGTGGGGCCTTGTCAAAATGAGTTGTATATATTTTTTATACAGGGAAGTAGTTAGGAAATGACATATATTCCCAATCATTTTTATTTCGAGTCATTCGTCAACTCACACCATCTAACTTGTCCCAACTTGTATGAGTTGACGAATCGTAAAAAAGCTGTACTCTTCGTTCTGCAACTCACACCACTTTTACTTTGGGTGAATTTTAGTACACTCAACCAAAAAATTGTTAGTGAAATAATAGAAAAAAAGGCATATTCAATAAACACATTTATTTGGTCATTAATTAAAATTACATTTGTACGCGAAAAAAAACACCATAAAATAATCAACAACCGATATTTACTCACATAATTATTTTAAAGTCAACAAAAAAATAAAAAATCTTTTAAAGTCAAATCAGACTTAACACAAAGAACATTATAAACTAAGTATACATAAACAGTCAAAGTCTACACAAAATCAACATCTCGTATTAGACATAAGCTAAGATCAACAATCACAAAAATACTTATAAATAACTATTACAATAAAATCAGTCTTAATACAACAAAACATTTTGAATGAAAATTAAACTTAAACAGCTAATAGAACTATTATAGGTACATTATAATGGTGCTTATTACTGCCGCGCGCACCAAATTAATAGACGCCATTGAGATCTATACTATAAAGGTTTTGGCGGAAAGAATCTCAGATTATGAATTAAAAATATCTTACGTAGATACATCTATAACCAATTTCACTAGGTTTTGTTAACCTAATGTTGTCGTGTAGGTATTTAGCACTAGATTTTTTTTCACCAGTGGGCGGGTAGCAGCGCCTCTTGCAGAACAGATCTACCACCGAACCGCGATCCCCAACTCGCATGCCCATTATAGTGGGGATTATGGGCATTACCCCCATGAGATAAAAAAACAGTGGGAGATTTGCGTCCAGCAGTGGGCCATTATATGCTGCTTTGGGGCTTTTTTAAGATTCATAGCACATGGATTGATATAATGTAGATTTTTTTTGAAGTCGGCCCTTTAAGCCAAATGGTTATTGTTTGTTATAGTATATGGATACTTGGGCCTGATATAAAAAACCCTCCTGTGTCCTATTTTAATACACTGAAATGAGGTCAAGTCTCTTTTTTCTTCAAAATTCGATAGATTTTCTGTACCTAGTAAGTAGTTTGTCCATCCATCTCCTTATAGAAAAACGTTCTGCGATTAGCAGGTACCTACAAAAGATTGATGAGAATAATTTGGAAAATTTAATAAGCAGGTGCAATGATGAATATTTATACCTTTGAAACCATAACCCAGTTATGGTTTCAAAGGTATAAATATTCATCATCATCATCATAATCAGCCTATGTTAGTCCAATGCCGGTTAAACGAGCTTTACTAGGGGTATTTTCACTTCTTCCACTTGTGGACAAAGCAGAATAGATCTACCACCTGACTGCAATCCCCAACCCGCAAGCTCAGCGTGGGGATTATGGGCATTACTCTCCATAAGATAAAAAATCAGGAGGATGCCTGCGTTCAGGTAGTAGACCATTATAGGCTGTTGAGGTGAGGTCAATAACACTTGATTTCTTATTTGAAAATAATTTCTATTTATGGTATAAAAATGGACTTAGTGTTTATCTTGTAAAACTAAATAAATAAATTTATTGACTTTGAGTCATAACGCCTATAAGTATATAAATGCTGGACATTTCACACAGCATTATCTAGCCCCAAGTTAAGCAGAGCTTGTGTTAAGGATATTAGATAACTGGTGATAATACATAATACAATAATACACAAATAGTTTTTATATAGAAAATGACCAGAACACCTAGAACAAAAAATTTATGTAAAATTTATGGATCTCCTTAAAACGACGATGTTTACAAACAATGGCGGTAATAGAACAAAAATAATTCTTAGATCCTACAGTCCACTTTTTTCGGTGACTGTACTTGAGGTATAAATTCAATGAAAACAAAGGGTGGTGTGAGTTGCCGAACGAAAATAATATTTTTTTTACGATTCGTCAACTCATACAACATTGGACAAGTTGGATGGTGTGAGTTGACGAATGACTCTTTATTTCGACGGGACTTGAACATGCGCCCCATAATCACTACGGGTGTGCTCTAACCAACTGAGCCACGAAATCAAGTACTCGCCTAGCCGAAAATCTCTGGGACTTCTAACAGACTGCAGTGTTCGATAAGGTATTATAGATTTAGGAAACAACAGGACAAAGGCTTTCCAGGTGCATACACACGGCTTGCTCTTAATTTTAAATTGCATGTTAGTTTTTTTAAGTACTTTATAAATAGGGTACTTTCATCATATAGGTAGGTATAGGTACCTAGTAGGTTTATATTTTTATGTAATGTGTCGTGTTTGTTATTTTATCTGTCGTGTAAGTTTTTTCTTTTTATATATTTACCTGTAAATATCAGAATAAACCATTTCATTTCATACTCACAGGGTTTTTGCTGCCTCCAGCCCTGCCCTTGACTAGTCCGAGCACCATAAGATGTTGGCTGAGCACGTCAAATGGCACTATTATTGTTTGTCCCACCAACGATGCGCAGCCGCCGCCTATGAACGACTGAAAAATTATACTAATTTTTAAAAAATAATTTCAAAACTTTTCCTCCCCTTAGAGTCGAGACCCTAGGTCCGTGGGGTACCGAGACTCTCCGGGTTTTCAAAAAATTATCTGAGCGTCTGGTCGAAGCGACGCGTGACCCGAGAGCTGGTGAGTATTTGGCACAGCGCATCAGCATTGCCATACAGCGGGGCAATGCAGCCAGTGTCTGGGCACGCGTGTAAGTGTGACGAAAATAGCTGCAGCCGAGGACCGAGATCAGTTTTATTCTTAAATTAACAAAAATGCTGGACAATTCACACAGCATTATCTAGCCCCAAGCTAAGCAGAGCTAATAAATTAAATTACTTCTTAATTTTTTTGTATTCTATTGACGTGACGTCTATTTTTTAAGGGCATTGTTGCTCTGTGGGGTCTGAACAGTATTATGGGTTCTAGAGGGGAGAAATATTTGTTTATTTTGCTCGCATGTACATGTATACAGCTTAGATCTTAATGTTAGCTTAGGTAAAATTTTCATAGATAGATATTTCAAGGTAAATCATGCATGTCAATCATCATCATCATCAGCCTATATAATTTGTCCACTGCTGGACATAGGCCTCCACTAATGAGCGCCATAGCGCCCTGTCTTCAGCTTGCCGCATCCAGCATCTGCCAGCAGTCTTTCGCAAATCGTCATCCCACCTGGTCGGAGGGCGTCCTACACTACGTTTGCCGAGTCGCGGTCTCCACTCAAGAACACGTTTACCCTAGCGGTTGTCGGTTCTTATCGAGATATGGTCAGCCCACTGCCACTTCAGCTTGCTAATCCTTAATGTCAATCATAATTAAAATTAAATATTTGACCTTTTTACCTTCACTTTGGGGCTAACATCATGTTTTCCTAACTCATGCCGCACGCCTTCATACGTTGAGATGTAAAATACTCCGGAGATTATTTGAAACTGTAACAAAAAACAAGAAAAGTTTTATTAACTAGTCGATTAATCATGGCTTCCTTCGTGAATGAATTAATCTAGTAAATATAGTGGTAGTAAATAAAATTATTTTATGGATGTTAGATTAAGGTATAAATAAATAAATAATGCTGGACAATTCACACAGCATTATCTAGCCCAAAGCTAAGCAGAGCTTGTGTTATGGGTACTAGATAACTGATATACATAATATAATACAATACATAGATAGTTTTTTTTTTTATTATACATAGAAAACGACCAGAACAATTACCTGCAGATCGTACAAATATTTGTCCCAAGGCGGGAATCGAACCCGCAACCTCCTGCGTAGCAGGCGGACCTTCGCCCACCGCGCCACAGAGGTCGTCTTACATCCTGTTTTTTTATACTTCCATATTACGTTGTTGTTGGTACTACTTACACTAGATAACCAGAACCCCCGGTACAGGCCGGATATCCCGTCGTATCGGTATATCTTGGATATAGCGTCCGACATTCCATTGTAAGCCTCTTTTTTCCGCTGAATCTGCATTTGCGTCTTGACAAGCGTGAGTGGATATAGCGCGCATCTTACTGAAATGAAATGATAATTAAGAATTCTGTCGAATTTCATTTTATTATTTTTAAGGTACGTGGAAACTTTTAGTTAGCCGTCATGGAACATACATTGGGCTATCCTGGCAGGTTGTATATTTTTGTCTGCGATTTATAAACCTAGCTGTAAGTTTTATCAAAATTTTTGTAAATAATTTGATGTTCTTGACGTATGGAATTTTTTTTCGGCGCACATTACACCCTTTCTTAGTAAGGCCATCGAAAGAACAGATGGGTTCTTAATATTGTGCGCCTTTCATTAACTTCATTTTGTTTTCACCATATAGACCTCGAGACAAACGTCAGACAGCTAAAGGCCATCATGTTACCAGTCTGAACAATATTATATATGTTTGTTTCCATAACGAGACAGAAGGTAACTGCTGCTGTACCATTTAGTCGTTACGATTTCCACAGGCTGTGTTGGGGGTCGATTCTTGAGCCGCACCCGCCACGGTAAGTTAGAATACAATAATATAGAATTACCTGTGAAACTACTCAATGTGTAGAGTGGAAAAAACTTGCTCTTATCCATCATACTCCATTCTATAGTAGTTATTAGCTGTGGAGGCGGTGTCTCGACCATAGATGCTGCCATTTTATTTTCCAAATCTTCTTTCTCACCTATTTTGCTAATCATCCATGAACTTAAAAACATTAAACTGTACACTACTTCTCACTAAAGTTTAAAAACCACAATTCTTTGGTAACTTATGATTTGAAAGTTTCAAAAACTTTATGTATTTAATACAATGTAAAATATAATGGAATATGATTTTTAACAATAATAAATAAATTATTCTATTAACAGTGAGCGTGACAAGCTCTTAGCTTAATAACACTAGGTTACATAGACTTTCTGAGTCAATTTGTTTTTACTTGCTATGGGTACTTCCATGGTGGCTCAGAGAGTGTGGTGCTTCTCTGAGGTGTGGCTGAAAAGAAATCATTAAACATATATATTATATCGAATCGTACTAACAATAAAATGATGGAATTTTGTGTGTTTGTGAATATCTTTGACAGAAGTCAATGCCAAAACGACCTAATGGATCATACTGAAATTTTGCACACATAAAGATCATAGAATAACGTAGGCTACTTTTTATTTCAATAAACGCATGCGAAGCGGCGGCCAGTAGCTAGTTAGTGAATAATTTGTCTCAAGGTAAGAATAATTTAAGTTTCTTACAAATGTTATTTTGAACTTAGAACAGGCAACCATCTTCTTAACAGTATACTTATCTTACTTACTACTTATCTACATTCCTTGCTCTTATTGTGACAGTAATAAACATATACCGACAATATTTGATATTATTTTCTTAAAATGTATAGATTGCACCCTATTTAGATGAATGAAATGAGTGAGTTAATAAAATTTACAGAATTATGGAATCCCCTTTTATAATTTAACAGACGTATGTATTGTGGTAACTTATGTAAAGTGGTAAGGAAATCTCCGCATGTCCTTTGGCTGACTTAGGCAAGATAAGTAGAATCCTGTCTGCTTTTAACACATTGACTGCCTAGCAGTGGTGCACACGGATGCATGCTTTTATTGATCCTATAAGTAATCTGTGTAATGGTAGAGAAATTAAATTATTTTAAATAAATACAAGGTTAAAAAGAATTAGATAGGATAAGTAGTCTATTAGAAGGTAATTATTACTTATCTTATGTTATCAGCAGATAGGTATGATTCAGCCTATTTGTAACATGAAGTCTTGCTGTATGAGCGGTTCTAGTTCATCGAAGGCCGAGGAAACGTATGTGTTATCAATGGCAAGTACAAGGCAAAGGTTCAAATTAGATTTGGTAAATTCCAATAGGCAATTCCATACACAACTTACCGATGAATAATCTTGTTTCCCATAATAGAAGATGATTTAGGTATACACTATGTCCCTTGTGAAGCACTTATCAAAGGTTTGCAGGACGTTTTATGTAATAATTTACTCAATTTATTGAAATTACACCATGGAAAAATAGTAGTACACATCTGTCAGCTGATTGGTCAGCCATTTTTATGGATTTTTCTGAATGGAATGATTTTTCCATATATTATCTATGGTCAACATTATTGACATTCTCGTTTAAGTTCAAGTTAAGTCCGAGTCTGCCTTCAATTAATGAACCAAACTGTACAGTTTGCATAGCTTTACCCTGGCAACACTTTAAAACGTAAAGCTTTAATTTTCTCTCAGTCACTCACTATTATTCCAGATTATTCCCGCATTCCTTTCATTTTCTTTTTTTCTTTCCTTCGTTTGTTTTTAATAATCGTTCTGGCCCATGGAGCTTATACCCAAACTGGAATGTGCACTGGCTGCCGATTCGTGTGCCGTGCCGAGTTTTGTGAGAGACCTCTGTCCCTTTCATTAAGGTGACCAAACAAACAAAATTAAACAAATAAGCTGGGCTTATACGAATGACTTTCTGAATCTAAAGAAATAATTGATAGGTAGTTACGTTTATTTATCTTTGACACTTGATGATGAAAACTAAAGAGTGAATCTTCAACTGAAAACACTGGAACTGCGAATCCCAAGATATTTAAAGATGGAACCGGGAACTCCCGGTTCCTACCGTCCTAGGCTATTTTGAATTATGTATTTATTTATTTATGTTAGTGATGGTGCTGTTCGCCGAGCTAGAAGAATAGTTTTCACACGCTAAGTTGTCAAGTTATACAAAAAATGGCACTGCCTTCCGTGAGAAAGTGAACTTGTGTGGAAATCGGAGATTTTTTTTGGCTCCGTCCACAATTATAATATTAACAACTCAATAACTATTATAACTAGTACCTACTTAGTACACCATTGAAATTCAGTGCAACATTCTGAATTCAAATAACTTTTATCAACAAGTTGAATATCCTTTATTCCACATGTGAGCAAACCCCGATTTCGCTTACTGTTTTTGAGCAACAAAGTCACCATGTGCGAGCTGTAGTGGTGAAAAACTTATTACCTATATTATTAACGGTACATTTTTTTAAACATGCAACTTTTCAATACACTGGTCTAGCTGTGCCAACTAAAATCCCTAGACGTCCTTTAACTAAAATACTCCACACCGTGAGACTATTTTTCCAATACAATTTTATGAATACTAAAATTTGAGCATTAGATATTTTTTTATGATGAAACTAATAGGTACAAAAGTGCAAAATACAGACTGCCAGTCTTGTTATCACCTTACTTTTATTTTATTCTAAATTAAATTGCCCAAATTAATATTATTGTAATTTTAAGTAAAAATGATCCCAAATTGTTCATTATTAGTAGAGACATTTAAGTATATTGAATGCTGTATCCACCTTTTATAAGTGTAAATATTAGAACCTGTCTCATGTCAACATTTATCATAGGTACCTAGTATGTTTAATATTGGTGTTCATCACTATATACCAAAGATCTAGGATCCTACGTTCCGTAGGGTAGATATTGCGTAAAAAAATGAACAAATAATTAGTCATTCTTTTCGTTTTTTCTTATGACAATTGTCTATGTGAAAGAAAGAGACAACATCCCAACGTCAATTTCATCTTGAAACACAGAGTGTAACATTTTGATATTTTTCGTTGTTTGTTTGGGCCCAGCTGGGCTCAAACAAACAACGGTGGTGAACAGAAAATATACTGTTTATTATGTAATTTTGTGTTTAAAACTTTGTTTTTGTGGTGTTTATTACTAATATAAATCATGACCTGTGCAGTTGTTGGCTGCAAAAGCCGCAGGATGATGGCTTTGTCGGAATTAAACCAAAAAACAAAAAATATCTTTCCATCGGTAAGTCGATTGACGTGTTTTGGCTAATGTTAGTGATAAATTTCTTTGCAATAGGTTGAATTGTTTTAATAATGTAATATTGAAGCTATTTCATAAAGTTATTCAAAGCTCATTAGCCTTATAATTCCATCACAGATGTACTAGGGACTAGGGATGCTATCCATAATTCACAAAAATTTTGGTAACAAACCATAAAATGACATCTTATGTACCATATTGATGCTACCTAGTGACGTACTGTTGTTGTCGATAGATTACTGTCGATAAGTTTAATACAAAATATACATACACCTACTTGTACTGAGACAACATTTAAGAAATTTTTAAGCTATGGTGGCGAAACGGTTTACCGTCATCAATAAAAAAAATTCAGTGTGATTGGTACGTGTACCTATATGGACTGACTGACTTGGAGTTGGATTCACTAGATTAAGGTGTCCTGAGAACAATTTCGTGAGATGAAAGTATAATCCAATGATCGTAATGTTAGTAGAAGCTCACAACTAAAACTTATTTTTCACTTCCAGATTTCCTAAAGATCCAATTATCTACAAAATGGAAAATAAATTTGAAAAGGCATGATTGGGAGCCCACAAAGAATTTTCCTGCATATAGTTCTTGTTATAGAACCGGATATGAAACAAGAATTTTACATAACGATGCTGATATTCTATTATTGTTTAATAAAAAAAAAACGTAAATATTTTACAATGGACCATATCACATATGTTTTTTTTTACTAAGTAGGCACTTTCCCTGCTCCTTGTAAATGCTAACCAATTATCACCATTTAATTACTTAAATACCTGTTTAAAGTAAAAACATATAAGGTAGAGACTACTAGTTACTGGTTTAGGAGATATCTAGGTAAATTTTTCTGGTAATTATTATGAAAGCTTACTTTGTCATCGTAACGCTTATCTAAGACAAGGTGTTACTCATACTCAAGTGAGATCGATGACTGACTGACTGTAAGCTTACTTAATAAAAGTACCGACTTTGACAAGTAATGACAGGATTTTTTGGGTATTGATTGTGGTAGGTACATTTTCGGTAGATTCTTAGTCACGGCATAATTTAAACGGTTATAATTATTTTTAATTACCAAAATCTTGCCTGGATGGTGCTGCCGTTTCGTGTTGCCAGTTATTTTATTGTAGTTGATTAAGTATTATTTTTTAATCGGCCACCGCGAAACGATAAACCATAATTTGTTATAAAATCTTTTGGGTTTCGTTAGTGTATAAAAAGCTTAAGTCTTACTCTGATCGTCTTTTTTTTTCTTTTAAATCTCAGTAACTACCTACCGAAGCTTTTAATTTGAAACTTCACGGTTATTAGAAAGATGTAGGTACCCATCTATAGCAGGTAGGTAGCAACTACCTACGCTACGTTCCATTCTGAATATTAAATAAATAAATAAATAATGCTGGACAATTCACTCAGCATTATCTAGCCCCAAGCTAAGCAGAGCTTGTGTTATGATAACTGATATACATAATGTAATACATAGATAGATATTTTTTATTATATAATATAGAAAACGACCAGAACACCCTGAACAAATGTCTGCAGATCGTACACACATTTGTCCCGAGGCGGGAATCGAACCCGCAACCTTCTGCGTCGCAGGCAGACCTTCGCCCACCGCGCCACATCGGTCGTCTAATATTATCGATAAGTTTCCATACTTATGCACATTTCACATCCCTAGTTAAATTTCAATGACAGGAATGAAACTGACCACATTTGTGTTTTAGTATAACCTGATACAATATAGTTATCTCTTTCTTTCATATGGCACTATCCCAAAGGAGAGAGAAGTCAAAACAGAGTCAAATTGTAGCTTTTAAAACGATCCATCTTTGCTATATACCTAGTATAAAACAAAGTCGCTTCCCGCTGTCTGTCCTTATGTAATTTATTTAGCCGCTTACTATACTGCGCCGCGCGATAATTTGTGCCGTCGATTGAACTCGGGCGTACGCGATTCGCGGCACTTGATTTACCTGAGCGCAGCGTTTATAAAAACGTCAATTACCTGCGCATCAACGATTTTAGCGCGGCTCGCGCGGTTTTTTCAGCTGCCACATATTAATTAATTTCTCTTAAACACCAACATGCACACCAAAAATATTAGCATTTTCTGAAAGCTTGTTTCATTCTTGATATCCTAGCTTGTAATTATGATGCATTGAATTAACTACTACATCAAAATATGGGAAAGAAGCCAGCAGTACCACATTCAGAAACCAAAACTCCGCGAGAGATTTTTCAATTAATTTCTCTTAAACACCAACATTCACACCAAAACTATTAGTATTTTCTGAAAGCTTGTTTCATTTTTGATATGCTAGCTTGTAATTATGATGCATTGAATTAACTACTACATCAAAATATGGGAAAGAAGCCATCAGTACCACATTCAGAAACCAAAACACTGCGAGAGTCACAGATCAAATTAATCAATCCTCTTTCGCCATAGACAGTTTTCGGTCGTCCAGGTACTTAAAATGAAGTACAATTCATTCCGAGTGAGATAGCACTCGGTGTATCTATCTTTTTTCATTGGAAAAAGCGAGACAAAGAGTTTAGTCTAATATGACCCGAAATTTTAAAACGGTGACTGTACTAGCCGCGGTGTATTGACGGCTTTTTCCAAAACGGTTACTGTAGTCACCGAAGTGTATCAAGCGGGTATGCATAGATCTTTAAAACTACGCAACGAATTTTGATGCGGTTTTTTATTAAGTGGAATTCAAGAGGAAGTTTTATAATGCATGCATAATATAGTACCCGGTGCGAAGCCGGGGCCGGTCGCTAGTAATAAATAAATAAATCGTCAGTGCACATTCGGTTGGGTATAAGCTACCTGCTGTTTGTTCATTCATTCAGTTTGTTCGTTCAGTCAAATTCATTCGACTGTCTGTACTAGTACCTATTTATATTCTCTTTGGTGCTATCGAGTATCGACACGACTGTCACGTCACGACAATTTGGAGGATTTGACATTTGACTGACATTTTCCTTTGTTTTGATATGCGTTAGCATCCCTAGTACATCTGTGGTTTTGATACTTGTTGTGTGTGTGATTTGTGTACGTTTGATAAACTTTGTTGGATTTTATTTTTTCTAAAATGGTGAGTGGGTTGCGATTTCAATACATCTATGTCTAACTTATAAGTTATCACATATCACTAAGTAATAAAAAACAATTTTCAGGCTCGTTACTTCAAAGAACAAGACATCGATGGTGAGTGAAATCTGTGCTTCTTTTATCTGATTTTTTCGATTATTTTTGATAACATTTCCACGTACCTAACTACTATTCGTACTCTTACCCACCCACACGTAATGTTTCTAGTTAGAATCATTATTAGCTATTTACAATTTACACAGAATTATCTAGTACCAAGCTAAGCAGAGCTTGTGTTATGGGTACTAGATAACTGATATACCAACATAATACATTACATAGATGACCCGGAACAAATACCTGCAGATAGTACAAATATTTGTCCCAAGGTGGGAATTGTACCCGCAACCTCCTGCGGACCTTCACCCACCATGCCACAGAGGTCGTCAATTTACATCAAGTGTCTCAACATGTATGGTGAAATAAATAAATGTTTCATGTTAATAATTTTTCAGAGTTCAGGGAATGTTTCTACCTGTTTGCCCGCTCAGGTCAGATCACGTCTTTGGACGAACTGACCGTCGTGATGAGATCACTAGGCATGAGCCCCACCATTCAGGAGTTGGCAGGTATAGTTAAAGAAATAAACAAAGCTAATTAATAGGGTATACTTATAGTATTACACCCATTTTTGTAAAGTGGCTCAATTAAGTCCTATAGTGCTAACAAACCACAAACATTTTTATTCAATGGAAAAAGGTGCCCTAAAAAGGCATTTTAAAATTAATATTTTTAAGTTGCGCTAGACAAAAACGCTGGATACAGTGGACGCAATTAGGGCATCGAGAACGGGCCATATTTTAAGAACCGGTTCTTTCGGTTCCAGTTCCAACACAGAACCGGGTACCCGGTTTTTTCGGTTCTTTCAAAGCTTTTATTAATTTATTAGAATTTTGTTAGTAAAATCTTACAATATTCTACAATAGTGTCAAAAATCAAACAGGGAATTTATAATCACAGCAATAATTTTTATTTCTTAAACATCACTCTTGTAGCAATAACTTTTTTAAATATTATACTTATAGTAATGTTTTAAGCTACAGCTAGACCTACATCTATCTCCAAGACCATACTTCAGGTCTTGCAGATAGAAATGATAGAGGAGAGAGGTGGCTACAGTTCTGCGCAGAAAACTCTCACTATTATGAACACATGCTTCCTGAACCACCCACGACGCCTGCATACTTGGGTGATGCCAGGGAATCGCTTCAGAAACCAAATCGACTACATTGCGGTTGCTAAGAGATGGAGATCCTGCGTAAGTAACACGAAGACCTACCCAGGTGCTGACTGCGGAATCGATCACAAACTTTTGGTAGCAGAAATCAACGTAAACTTAAGAGGTGTCAGCGAGCTATCGTAAAACACCAAAGTCGACCCGCACCACAAACACTCGCGGCCTTCAAGGAAAGCTTCAAAGATAAATCAAACTTATTCCAAGTGAATCGGAATTCTGACCTAGAAGACCGTTCACGAAAGGTGTGGATCTCAGAAGAGACGTGGAAGGTGAAAAGGGTAAGGAAAGAAAAGATGTGCTGGCCAGAGGTGACTCCGAACGAACTCAATATTACTCTCTCTCAGCGAAGGTTCAACGCTTATGTCGCAGGAATCACAATCAGTACCTAAATTCTATATGTCAGGACGTAGAGGAGCATGCTCAGACGTTACACACAGGAGATCTCTTTCTAAAAGTTAAAGGCATAACTCATTGGTTCAAACCTAAAACTTGGGCTATTGAAGATAATCAGGGCAAGTTACTGACTGAAGTAGACCAGGTCACATAAAGGTGGCGACTATACTGCGAAAGCCTGTACGAAGACGGTACAAGATTACACGAACCTACGATGATATCTTTTGAAGGCCTGATTCTAGAGCCGGAAATTCTGGAGTCGGAAGTTAGACTTGCTCTAAGAAAACTAAAATCAAATAAACCAGCCGGAAGTGACACTATATTTACTGAAGAGCTAAAACAGCTTGGAGACACAGGAGTCCAAATTTTAAAGGATCTATGTAATCAGCTCTGGACAACGGGAACATGGCCTAAGGATTGGAAGGAGTCCCTCTTGATATCCTGCACAAGAAAGGCTCGACAAAAAAGTGCAGCAACTATCGGACAGTGGCACTAATATCTCATGGTAGTAAGATAATGCTCTATATTATCAAGGGACGCCTGCAGTCATTTATTCAACGGCAAATACCAAGTGAGCAGGCCGGGTTTGTCAAAGGCCGCGGGACAAGGGAACAGATTGTGAACGTCCGACAATTAATAGAGAAGAGTCGGGACTATTCCAAGGCGTCAACAAGGGAAAGACAAAAGTCATGATAGTTGATGGAGCTGGAATACTTGCACGTACAGGAGAACTCTAGGACATGGAAGTCGTGAGCGAGTTTGTTTACCTTGGTTCTTTGATCAGCGATCAGGGAAGCTGTGAAAAGGAGATCCGCAGACGCACGCAAATAGCCAAAGTAGCCATGAGTAACATGACCAGAATTTGGCAAGACAGAAGTATCTCTAATACCACCAAGATAAGATAGTGCGTTCTTTGGTGTTCTGAATATTTCTATATGGCTCTGAATCGTGTTCAATTCATGCAGCTAAAGAAGCAGCGAAAGAAGATCGAGGCTTTTTAAATGTGGTGTTGGAGGAGAATGTTGCGCATACCGTGGACAACAAAACGAACAAACAGATCCATTCACGACCAACTGAATACCGGTCACCGAACAGAACCTACCGATCAATCAAATATGCACATGCACTGCAAAAATAACAGTTTGTACACACATAATTATAAAATAATCACTAGAATAAAGTATTATAAGAATTTTACGTATAACAACGTCAAAAAATGTTTACACAATCTGCGATATTCATAATTTTATAAAAGAACCGAAAGAACCGAAAACCCGGTTCCTAATATTTTGAGAACCGGTTCTTTTCATAGCCCCAAGAACCGGGAATTCCTGGTTCTTTCGGAACCGGGAAAAACCGGTTCCGATGCCCTAGACGCAATATTGAAATTTTAAAATTTCTTTTGATATTTTATAATCTATAATGAATATTTTCCAACTGTTTTTTGCATAAGCTATCTCTACCCTATTCACACAGCATCATCTAGCCCCAAGCTAACACAGTGTTAATGGTACAAGATTAACAAAATGTATTTCATTTCAGGCTACCTAAAAGGAAAAGGAGGCAAGATGTCCTTTGCAGACTTTTTAGAAGTGATGCACATCCACTCTAGAGCTGAAAACCTGCCCACTGAGGTACTCATTCTTAACTTTTCACCTCTTATACACTTACCCTTATTTATTACATTTATTAGTCTGTCAGTCTTACCTTAACGCAGTTAGGTACTGCCCAACTGTAACTTATTTCAAGTTTGTAAACAAATTCAGCAAAACAAAAACTACAATGTTTGTAGTTTTTTTTTTGATGATTTCAGACAATCATGAGCATTATTTATTGAGCGACAATCAATAATAATAATCAATCCCACTAATATTATAAACGTGAAAGTTTGTGAGGATGATGTTTGTTGCTCTTTCACACAAAAACTACTGAATGAATTTTGATGAAACTTCACAATAAAATAGCTTACATATCAGAATAACACTAAGCTACAACATTTATATTGTTGTAACTACGCGGACATAGACTAATAACACATAAGTCGCCCAGCGAGCTATGGAGAGAGCTATGCTCGGAGTTTCTCTGAAGGATAGGATTTGCAACGAATACATCCGACAGACAACCAAGGTTATCGACATAGCTCATAGGATTAGCAAGCTGAAGTGGCAGTGGGCCGGCCATATCTCGCGAAGAACCGACAACCGCTGGGGTAAACGTGTTCTTGAGTGGAGACCGCGACTCCGCAAACGTAGTGTAAGTCTTACACCACGCCCTCCGACCAGGTGGGATGACGATTTACGAAAGACTGCTTTGTAGATGCTGGATGCGGCAAGCTGAAGACAGCAGTGGACTAATAATAGGCTGATGATGAACTATTTGATTGCTTTGACTCCTGAATTATTTTCATTTCGTAACTCCAACTATATAACTATCTTTGTAACGATATCTAGAGAAGTGAACGAGAGATCTCCCCTCTCTACCGGGCTGACCCAGCTGGTCCACTCACCCGGTGGTCTTTCGACCGACATCGACAGTTAATGTCGGATAGTCCTTTATAGGTCGGTTGCAACTGCAACTGAATCAAGCGTTTGCGCGGTCTAGGAATTGTGCTCTTTTTGCACTCAAATTTTGTCTTAACGACATCTAGCGAGTATCCGTTGAAGCGCTTAGGTAGGCAGCTAGCTTCTGTTTTCTTCCTTGAGCTACTCTATTGAGGTCAGCTTTGTAGTTCCGTTAATATTTGCCAGAGGTCGCTACAATCCTCATTTCAGCCGAAATATAAGTTGTTGTTTTATATTTCAGGTGGTGAACGCATTCAAAGCAGCAGACAATGATAAGAAAGGCTTGATCCCGGCCAGGCAGCTGAGGAACTTGCTTCAGAACTGGGGAGAGGGGCTTGCGGCCAGAGAGGTTCGTATTTGTACCTACATAAGGTTCATATTTTTGACATTTGTTCCTGGACTGTTTACTAGGCCACAGGTGAGCCCTTTTTGCGTGACGAGTGGGGCGCTGCTAGTTAGGCTATTGCATTGAGCACATATCCAGTTCTGTAGCAAATGATCAGACATATTTCAACTTTATTTAATTTGTCATTTATAGGTATATTTCTCAAACACACATTTGTCCGAGGCGGGAATCGAACTCGCAACCTCCTGCGTCGCAGGCAGACCTTCGCCCACCGCGCCACAGAGGTCATCATTTTCGTGGTAATTTTCCTTTTTTTTTATTTACAGGTAGACAACATTTTCCGTGAGGCGAATGTAACGAACACTGGTACCGTGCGGTACGAAGATTTCGTTAAAATAGCTTGCGCACCTATTCCTGACTATTATTAAAAATCTTCATTCGTGGAAGCTATCATACGAAGAGCCTAGCTCACGCTGAAGCTAGGACGCACTATGTCGTGATTGTGAAGCATATCGGTATCATTTAAGGCGGTGGTATGCGTCAAACTAGCGCCGCCATCTATTTTATTTTATTACTACGTTGTGCAAATAAACTTTCAAAAATCATCGTACAGTTTGTGATACCTATTATAAGCTCTTATAGTTTTATTCTATGTATTTAGAACCAGTATATCGAAAATAGATATTGGTGGCCACCAAGGGCAACTTCGATATTTTCGACTTTGGCGACCTCTGTAACGCTGTGGGCGATGGTCTGCTTGCGATGCAGGAGGTTGCGGGTTCAATTCCCGCCTCGGGACAAATGTGTGTACAATCTGCAGACATTTGTTCTGGTCGTTTTCTATGTAAAAAAATATCTGTATATCAGTTATCTAGTACCCATAACACAAGTTCTGGATAATGCTGTGTGAGTTGTCCAGCATTATTTATTTATTTTGCCTAAACCTAATAGAATAAAACTATTAGAAGAAGGTTGTAATAGGTGTCACAAACTATACGTTGGATTTTGTTTTAATTTCCTTTGTTCAAGTTAGTAATAAAATCAAATAGGTGGCGCATACCACCGTCTTAATGTGCTATAAAACACACTGCCAAGTGTTGTGTTGTTTAATAGCATTATCACTCTGGCGATTTGCGAGCGTATTGCGAAGCGAGCCCGAATAAACGACGCCGCGGTTACGGAGCGAGCTGCCGTGAACGCGCAAGTGTTCAAAACGCAGATCGCATGTCGCAAGCTCGCTGCGGCGGCGTCGTCGATGTCACGGAGTGTTCGCTGCGCAATCGCATCGCTTTGAAATCGCTCGCAATGAGGGGTTTTCGATTTGCATTTTTAAAAAGGAAAAAAGATTTCAAATTTCTCGATAGGTGGCAGGGGGCGTCGACTGGAAATTAGGGTTTTGTCAAATGAAAGGAAAACAACCTTACGTTAAAATGTACCGATTTGGAAAATTCAACGTAGTGAAAAAATCTCAGAGCAATAACTATAACAAAAAATTTCAATCAACAATTCTATGTCTATGGAAAATTCTAAGGTTTCCTTTCATTTTACATTGACATACCTTATTTTCAGTTGACGCCCTGCCACCTATTGAGATATTTCGAACCATAGACAGAATTTTTTCACTACGGAACTATTTTTTTCTCTTTTCAATGCAAATCAAAAACCGCTCATTATCCAGTGTGATATGATAAGTAACGCTCGTTACGTCAATATACTATTCTATACTAATTTATGAAATTGACTTTAAATTGTAAAGAAAGATCAAAATCTAGCATATGTCAGTATTTATCAAAGTTTTCTACATTCCATTAACTTATAATTAGGTACTTATTATAAATTAAGTCTGAATTATACTAATTATTAAATATTTTAATTTATATGGTGAAAGGCATTTTAATAAAAAATGATTTTTTAAAACTGTGGTTTTATTTTCATATGTCAATATTTCAACAACATCATGATATGGCACTGTTAGTGTGGTCCGTTTACTAAAATATTAATTCAATGTCTTGCTTAAAATTACTTTTTGAGCATTAGGTACCTACTATAAATTATTTTTCAATAATTTTTTATATTTCACTTTCACAATCAAGAACTTTTCATAAAGGAAAGTCTCCTAATCGAAACATTTGATGTATAGTTATAGCTTTTGCATATTTGTCATTTTGCATATATTCATAAAAAGTAACAATTTGGCTGTTGTAGGTTTTTTTATCACATACAACAGATATTAGAAACGAATTTATCGACTCAAAACATTATCAACATAGATGACAGAAAATAAATAATAGTAAAAGTACCTATAAGTTGGCAATACTAAAAAGTAACTTTAAGTAAGACTTTACCATAACTATAATAAGTGCAAAAATGTCTACATAATTTAAATACAATAAGAACAAGTAGCTCTGTAAAAATAAGGATTTACAGCTATTTCTTGCAAATATTGCAAAATATCTTAAACTACCTAACTACAGGAATCCTATAAAAGCACTTTTTTGAGCATAATTATGTTATTTACGTTAAAATATGACAGCTGGTCAATGTGGTATATGCATAGTTATTTTATTTAACTATGTAATTAATCGATAATTGTTATTTCATTATTGAAAAAAAATAATAACACCCTTATCTTTAAAATTATTTAGGAAAACACAAAAAGTTAAATTGCACTCAGTTCGGGTGATAAAAACGCTACTCTTTTTCTGTGACGTCACCGTTCAGTTTTTCAACTCAATATGTGCATCTGATCCTACCATTAAAATAAAATTATAAACAAATAAAGAATAAACCATCACGTTTGTTGTTTGTTCTATTAATGTTCTTTAAAAAAAAACCCACGCAAAAGCTTCATGACAATACGGTGAACGGTGACGTAACGTTTAGAAATTTTGCGATTGTCTTAAAATATCTACTTTTCAATGATAAAATTTCACAATAAAAACATAAAAAAAACAAATATGCTTATTAATTAATTAATTTATATATCAATAGAGATACAAAGAAAAATAATCAATGTCACTCGTACTACATAGTTACGTAGCACATTGGCTATATTTGATTACTAAATAATATATAATAAAAAAACAAGATTAAATGAAAGCGGTGAAAATGCTATTGCCGATATAAACTCAGGAATAAATCTGCATTGACCAGCTAGTCTTCGAAAAACACAGCGGTACGATTTCGCAACGAATTAATCTTTATTTAAGTAAGTATACAATTTTCAAACATCCATTTTGATTTTTTTGCTTTAAAACAAACCAGATAGGTATATAGGCATATCCTAAAAAAGTATCTTTATCTATTAGAATTATATATTTCACAGAAAGTAAGATTTTTGGATGGTGGCTTCAAGAATAAACAAGCGTTGCGAAAGCGTATCGCAAGATAGTAACAATTTACTAAATTCTGAGCAGTTTTGGTCATCTTTTCGCCACAAACTGAGTTACAATGTATTTGTGTAGGTATTTTTTTTAAATCTATTTGACTAGAATAAATTATTGCTTGTACACTAACTTAAACATATTTCTGGTATTTAAAACACAATCTTCATAAAGTTTAATTTTATAACTAATACTTAGACAATGGTAGTGAGTCTGTGGCACTAAACTTAAACTAAACTAGTGTAAAAGGTTGCTGTCCCCTTTTTTTAGATGGGAAAAAATAAGACGGCAAACATTTGTCCAGCATTATTATTATTATTTTACGCTAGGTAGTTTAATTTAGGTTTTGTGCCAATAGAATCAGTACCAATTAGTAATTAAATAACCCGCCCCTGATCATTCCTGGTGCATAATGCTTGCAGCATAACCCTGAGGCATAACCTCGCTGAATAGCGATGGCAAAGCGATGATTGCTCCATAAACGTCCCGGAGCGGGAGTCACTGTCATTTTCTTCAGCTTACGGCCTAATACTCCCACTAAACACCTAAACAAATGTTATGTGCGTAACGCATTCACTGCCCAGCCTTGGACGGTGCGACCCACATAGGGGCGCAGCGCCGCCCGCTGGTCGCTCCACGCAGCTGTACTTACGAAGTAACATTATTTCATCTGTGGCAGTATCTAGATGAGCATACATAGGTATGTGTCGTGGGTAATGATAGTTAACTCTGGCAGTTGCATTAGTCTATTTTCTACATTGAGTCATAAAAAAACAGAGGCTCACAAACGTCCTATTTATATTTTTACACAGAACTCGGTCGTTTCTGTATTCATAGGTGTAAAATTTTACACTGAATTCGTAATGCCACGAAACACGTTACCAAATTTTTGCAACGTGCTCGCAGAAAGTGTAAAAAGTAGCGTAGGTATTTTCTTCGTGCATGGAGCGTATTTTTGTCCCTCGATTTGCTCGTGAGTTATTCTAGAGTTCGCAACTCAGGATTCAATGACTCCGTGGCATAAGCCACTGCTTTACTTCCTCGGTGTATAATCTCAATTAAGAATTTATTAATTTGTTTCTTTTATTAGATATATACATCTTTTAAAATGGACATATTCATTTGGTTATTGGCACTTAAATGAGGTTTGATTGAATGAGGCAAGCTTAAATACTACTTCGAATTGATACCATATAAAAATATACCTAGGTACTGATTTCTAATAATTTACAAGGATTGTCAGTAGCAATGATTAATCTACTTAAGTGGAGGGTTTTCTACGACTTTTAATTAAAATAAATTCCTACATAAAATGTCAATCATTGCGTTACGAGTTTATTTATAAATTACCTCTAGGTATGTACCTACCTAGTAGTATTATTATTATAAATAACAGATTTAAACCTGCATTCTTAATAGATATTAAGATTCTTAAATAGAGATGTGAAGAGTGACTGACATTTCTTTAACTTCTAACAGCATGACAGATGACGCCATTTTCAATTTCTTTCTTTATTTATGCATGTTATACTACCTAACTACCTATATAGTAGGTAGGTATCTTTTCTTTTTGTTATGTAAAATGTAACACATCAAAACCTAGCTTTCCGGGTGTACTTATGTAGATACATTTTATTACTAAACAGCAGTTTTAACTTATACTTATTTAAACTACAAATGCACTCGATTTACTCAAAGCTTAGGTGCAAAAAAAAACACTCGAAGTGCGTACCTACTTAACTTGCTTTCCTAACAGCTTTGGTCTCTTGAACACTACGCGCGCAGCCGCAGTACGGTGTCTACTGTCAGTGTCATGTCGACGACGGTCTGTACCATAAGAGTAAGAAGCCTATAGAGCTCCAACTCGAAAAATAACAACTAACAGGCTAAAGGTTTTTTCGTCGCTTCTTTACTTTAGTCTACATACCGAAGCGACCGAAATCAAAAATATCACTTTATTTCCGTGTCAATGTTATATTTTAAGAATTTGACCTTTTCTAATTGTACATTTTTGTATTTATGGAAATTATTGGAAATAAAGACTTTTTGATTTGATTTGAAGAGCTAGTGCACATGCTATCTCATTCACACAAGAGAGAGCTTATGCTTATAGCCTGAGAAGAAAAGAGAGAACGAATTGCTTTCTGTTTCATCCAGCGTGCCGGTTTTTCAACACAATGAGCCAAAAAGCATGCCGTGACATCAACGGACTTGGACACAGTATTTTTGTTTTCGTCGTAAACATTTTTTTTATTTAAATGTGATATAGTCATTCCTGCACCTCATAACGTTAAGAATTTATGTAACAATGGTTCGGTGCACTGATTTTGAGTGTAAAAGTGACAGTGGAGAAAATGTGCCATTGTCATTCATAGGTCAAAGTTCATTTTAGCAGAGTTTGACTAGATTTTTGATTGATAATTTTGGTGGAATTTTCAATTCAGAGTGATGTAATACAGAGTGCACAATGTGGACATGTGTTTGCATTGCACACACACTTGTGCAGTATAATATGCACCTGGCTAGTCTTAGAGTTGAGACTGGCCGCCGCCGTGGCCGATATTCGGCTACGAGAACATCATTGTCAATTTGAGACACTGCATACATTTAATATTTGGTACCTATATTTTGAAAAGCCCGTGATTCGTGTACCATTGATCTGAAGATTTCTAGTAAATCTACGTTTTGCATACCTACACCGTGATCAGACATGTTTGTTTTTCGTTTGTTTCCGTTTCCGGAAGTTGCCCATCGACCGCAGTATCTGTCAAAAAAAGACTTCAATTTTAAGATCATAGGAGTCGCGGTAAAAATATCAACTTCATAATTTGAAAACTCATATTTTACAATTATTTTCCATTACTTGACACTGGCAGAAAAGAGTCCAACCAGACTCATGTTGCCATTAACAAAGAATCATCATCGCAAGATCGTCTTGAGTCATCGAGGATCGATTGGTGTATTCAAGCCGCCGGATCATAGAATGGCTGGGCCGATTGTAAAACGGCGGCACAATAGTCATTGTGCCATTATATATTTACCTTTGGCGATGTTGAGAGATCAGCGTTCAACAATATGGATTAACGTCTCTTAGTCATCACGTCAAAGATATTAATTAGGTATTCCCAAAAAAGCGTTTGTTTTGCAATCGGAATATAGTCTAGTTGTGTTAGATCCCTCAACCTCAACTGCTTGTAATGGTCCACTGCTGGATGCAAGCCTTCCCCTGATTTTTATATCTCATAAGGTAATGGTAATGCCAACCACTCAAAAAATGTAATGCACCGCACTCATTGAATTTCTGCTATGGTATGGAAAAACAAGATTCGCCAAGTGCGAGTGTAACTCGCGCGCCGAGGGTTTCAAACATTTGCCAGTTATTTGGACAATCAATTTTCTGAAATATTTTAAAAAAGTATGAAACTTACAGAAATTTCAAAGTGTTTTAAAAAGGCCGAATTGATACCTTTTATTTGATACCCCACATGGGTGAGTACCCCCTTTTGAAAAAAAAACCCCTTTTTTGACCATTTTTCAAAAACTATTATTATTACAGACTTCTCTATATTTTTCCTGTAAAATATAGATTGATATCTACAAACGCCTAATACATTGTACATGGATCGGTCATCAATCTTCGGAGCTAGGGGGGGGAATGGTCAATTTTTCGTCTTTTTTTGAAATATTTCAAAAAGTATGAAACATACAGAAATTTCAAAAAGTGTTTGATACCCCACATAGGCAGGTACCCCTCCTTTTGAAAAAAAATTCCCCCCCTTTTTGACCATTTTTCAAAAACTATTATTATTACAGACTTCTCTATATTTTTCCTGTAAAATATAAAATAGACAATGCTGTCACATAACAGCTTAGCATGCCACTCAATCCAATCAAAAAATGTAAAGCACCGCTACATTGAATTTATGCCATGGTACGGAAAAATTACAAAAATACAATGCTGTCACACATAACAGCTTAGCTTGCATATAATTCACGTGTTTCTCTGAGTTAAAGGACTAGAAATAAATACGTCTTATTTAATTTACTTACCCACTTTATTTTTTGGACTTAAATTATGCATTTCAATATATGCATGACGGAGAGTGGTCTGGAGGCCTGCCGTCCGGAGCGTCAGACATGCCTCGAAGTCCAAATAGAGTAACGCAATCGTATTTTCCAGGTGTTTATTGGTTAATCAATATTATAAATGAAATGAATTGAAATCACTATCACTTCGCTACGTAGTCTTGCTAATTGTGAAACGCGGCAAGTTCAAGGCAGAGGCAAGATGGGACCAGATATGGAGGTTTTCCGCCGACCTTCGAAGAGAGCACTCTTCGAAGGTCGGCGGAAAATCTCTAAAGCACTCTGCCTTGACCACGGAACAGAAAAAATAAGTGGAAGTGGTATGCAACAAAATTACTATGGGCACCGCTGTCGCCAAACTCACACAAATAAACCCTAAATCATATAATGCATTACAAAGAAACAATTCCTTTCATTGGTAGTTAAAGTTTAGTCAAAATTAGCCAACGTCACAGATTAGAAAATAAACCTTGACTTCTACAACTTAAGATTTATTGTACTTTAGCAGCAGAACGTATTTACGAGCTATACTCACCAAACAGCAACATGACGAGTCAATTCCGCTATTTGACCATAGATGGCGGTATTCTCAGTGCTCTCAATTATAAACTTAATTTCGTTCGTCATATGAATGACATTTGCGTGATAGGTCGCGAACCCGCGGATCTACTCACCAAACATTTGACTGTCGAGTCAATTCCGCTACATGACCATAGATGGCGGTATTCTCAGTGCTCGCAATTATAAACTTTATTTCGTTAACCATGTGATTGAAATTCGAGTGATAGGTCGCGGATCTACTCACCAAACATTTGACTGATTAGTCAATTCCGTCATGTGACCATAGATGGCGGTATTCTCAGTGCTCGCAAATTATAAACTTAATTACGTTAGCCATATGATTCACAGTCGTGTGACAAGTCGCGGATATACTCACCAAACATTTGACTGTCGAGTCAATTCCGCTACTAGACCATAGATGGCGGTATTCTCAGTGCTCGCAATTATTAACTTAATTTCGTTCGCCATATAATTGACATTCGCGTGATAGGTCGCGACTCTACTAAGGCTGCACCAGGTAGCACAATGAACTACTTTATCGATATCGATAGATATTTTTCCACAGATGGTCGGCGACGGAACCCTAGTATAAGGATATTTAGATATAATTACACTCTTATTGGTTAGTTTATCTTAGTTTGTATCTAATTAGAGCATAGAAACACTTTTTATATGAATTTGGTAAGATCGTATTATTACGTAAGTTGAAAATGTACTTTTTTGTTTATGGTCATTTTGTAGTAAAAACAGTACAAAAAGAAATGTTTAGGCCTAAAACTAGCTTGTGTTAGGTAAATAGGATAATTAGTTTTAGAGTTATTTACCTTTTTGTAAAAGGAAAAATGTCTCTTGTTGAGTTTTGTTAGGTTTTAGTTTTAGGCACTTTTTTATTACTTATAAATGTCTAGATATTGTATTTATTTATTGATAAGGTATGTTTTAGGCAGGCACCAAGTAAACATGATTTGTAGTATCGATCAAATCAACAGCCGACTTGACTACATCACTAAACGAGTAGCGAAGAACATTCGAGAATAGAAACAATCCAAAAACAACTTTATGCTAATCGCATAAGGTTGACTTTGACTAACCGTTCTAATAAATTATTTGTAAATTTTAATAAAACAAGATTTTATGACAATGCAATGAAAATGCTACCTATTGATGGTATAAAACACCCCCGTTTTCGAGATTTTTTCGCCTACTATCATTTTTACAGTCTAAAATGAAACAATACGGCATAGCTTCGGAAAAATGAATTCGCCGCGAGACTAGCAACTCGACGTGATGTAAGAACACGACTGAGATCAGTTAAGCGTAACTACGCATAATTGTGGCACGCGTGCCACGCCCACTTAACACTTCCACTTATTTTTTCTTTTCCGTGGCCTTGACCATGCCCAAGTGACAACGACAGTTGTGACAATGACAGTTGTCTACATGACGTTTCCTACTACACTCCAAGACTCGCTAACAGATGGCGTTGGAGACCGGATCGAACCACGAACGAATCAATGCGGCACAGCAGGGCGATACGGCGGCGGCGGCCTGATCTCCGACATGCATAACTTAGTCCAAAAAATAATGTGAATAAAAAATCTACCCTTGGTTTTGGTGGACTTTGGATAAGGAAAGTTCGATATTTTAATTTGTGATGCCCAGTGGGACTCACCTGGGCATTCTCGTCATCGACCTCTCGGTCCATCCCTGACATTCCAGGTATCTGGCCGAACAGCTTCAGCTTTGAAGGGAGGTAGATCAGACCCATCAGTGTTAATACTGAAAAGAACATATATTTATAATTAGATCAAGGTCACTTTAGCCAAAGATTATAGTGAACGGAACGTAGAATCCTAGTTCTTTGACTTTAGCATACAAAATTACTTCCAAATTTATGGATCATTGTAGTCCGAATTAAAAGATTTTCATTTATTTATATTACGTTTGAGGCTCCTTAATATGATTCATCATCAAACAAACATCACGTCCAAGCACAGAATAAAATTACAAAAAAAGTAAGGAAATTAATTTGCCGCAAATGGTTACCGATTTTTTTCTCAAAATTAAATCGCGCGCCAAAATGAAACCAGCAACCTTTAGTAGGAACTGCTAAAATTCTAATAATAAATTGGTGGAATAAATAATATGTACCTACATAACTCATAATGTGGATAGCGCTGTGGGCTACAAAAAAAAAATCGCATCAAAATCCGTTGCGTAGTTTTAAAGATTTAAGCATACATAGGGATATAGGGACAGAGAAAGCGACTTATGTAGTGATAGTATTATTAGCTTCCGAAGGGAAATTAGAATAAAAAAAGGATGACTTTTACAAACTGATAAAGATTTACTTTCAAAACAAACAAATAACCTCTAAAACTACGACAATTTACAAACAGCTGATAATTTAAAAACCACAAAGTAGGAATACTGTTAAAAATAAACAGACTTACTGCAAATCGCACCGACCACCAACAACCACAACCTTTCTGTTCGAAAAACAGAGCGTAAATGACGGGAGCTTTTTTTTTTCGAAAGGATTATTATGCTGTTGACCGCAGATGTCCAGGTTGTTTTCTGCTTATAGTATAGATTAGAAGATATTAAAACTTACTGTTCAATATACAAGGGAACACAACATAGAAATTTAGATCCGTCGAGTGGTAGTAGAAAGCCTCAGTGAAGTACAGGATTATAGTCAAAACCAGAGACCAGTAGCCCATTGACACCACTCTGAAAAATACAATTAATATAATTATAAACAAATTTGCAATTCAACCTCTTTTTTGACATATATATCTTTCTATAATCATGGCCAAAATAAGCTGCGTGGAAGTTGGACATTTAATTCAGAAACAGTATCTGAAACTTAAGTTTAATGACTTGGAATAGTATTACAGTTGGGCAGCTTGCCAGCATTGTGTTGTCTAAACTGGTCACGGCTTGCTTTAGACTGTTTGATTTATTAATAAGGGTTTTTTAAGTATCAACGAAAGTTTTCAATCGGTGCGTCCTACCCGTCATGACCTACGGAGCTGAGACGTGGACATTCACCACGGTAGGGCTGGTCCACTAGTTTAAAGTCGCCCAGCGAGCTATGGAGAGAGCTATGCTCAGAGTTTCTCTGAAGGATAGGGTTCGCAACGAATACATCCGACAGAGAACAAAGGTTATCGATATAGCTCAGAGGATTAGCAAGCTGAAGAGGCAGTGGGCTGGCCATATTTCGAGAAGAACCGACAACCGCTGGGGTAAACGTGTTCTTGAGTGGAGACCGCGACTCGGCAAACGTAGTGTGGGACGCCCTCCGACCAGGTGGGATGACGATTTGCGAAAGACTGCTGGCAGATGCGGCAAGCTGAAGACGGCGCTATGGCGCTCATTAGCGGAGGCCTATGTCTAGCAGTGGACTGATGTAGGCTGATGATGATGATTTATCAAGTTTAATCATCACCACCATCATTAATTAAATATTATAAAGAATGTAGAATTGTAGATGTTAAATATACTGGTCAATTGACTACACAGACACGCTATTGACTTCGTGGTACTACGTCGTACTAGTTGATTGTAACGCAAGCGCCACCTCGCGGCGCTAGGCAGAGTCTACCCATTGGAAGAAAAACGAGCGGAGAACCAAGTTATTGTATACTCATTGCGGAGAACGGCCTTTTTCAGACACCGCCGCCCTCGGCTCCTTGGCGTTGAGTGACTTGCAATTCGTCTGAATGGTCACTGACACGTCCCTTCAGCCTTAAGCCACGGCTGACCTGGCTGCTATTGACGACTCTATTCCGTCAAGTATTTTATTATTGTTTGTACTACTCGAGTTAAGAGTTGTGAAAAAATAAATAAAAAAATAGCATGACAGGATGAGAAATTAACAAAATCTGCAGATACAAACATTTACTACAAAAGCTACTTAATTGTGAAATTAATAAACACCAAGATGAGAATTTGTCCCGAAGCAGGAATTGAACCCGCAACCTTCTGCATCGCAGATGATCCTTCGCCTACTGCACCAGAGGTCGTCCAACTAGTTTGACTATTATAGAAATATTTTTATAATGAACAGGTACTTACGGTCTGTAGTGTATGTACAAAGTACAGTGAATTAGTGCTAGAGCTTTTAACACTGAATACATTCCCAGCATCCTATTAATTGTGAAATCACCTGAAAAATATTAATGTTTAAGATTGGGCAGTTAACATTAAACTTTAGGAATTTTTGATGAGTTGGCCATAATCCAAAAATTATACTTTCCAAATTAGTTATTTTGGTCACAAGTTTTTACCTTCCAAGTTTTCGCTGTCCCCATTTTGGTTAAGAAACGATCTCCTTTCAATGTAGGATCGTCCAGCGGTCCCTAGATCCATGAAAGCCACAAATGCTATCCATCCGCGGAACGCGTATAAAACTTTATTCTGCACAGCCATATCTCACCCCAAGTTACCTGAAGCACTTCCTACACGTGCTACGTACCGTAAATAACGCGTGACCCACTTTTATTGCTCTAAATATAGTGAAAACTTATAGCAAAAGGTATAAAAAAGTTTGCGAAACTTCGGTGGCGAATGGTGGTGATAATCGAATTACCCGGGTCGGTTCACCGTACGTAAATATATGTGTGCATGGCTTATCGTGCATCGCAATGCGGTATTTTACCTGCAATATAGTTATTCGTACGGAAATAATATTTTACAGAAACTCGCGCAACCGCACAGCGCGTCGGCTTCGGAACTTTTGTTTTGACTTTTGACATTTCAACTTCAGCCATTTTATTTCAATTACAATTTGACAATTTTAATGACAGTTTCTTGAAGATGACAGAAAGCACCATTTTAACAATCTCGCCAACCGATGGATACATAACCGGATGTTCTCCATGTTGTTCGAAGATTTTTCTACTATCTAATTTGACTATTCAACACTAGATGGCGCTGTAACGCCAGTTGCAATACTAGAAGCAGTACCAGTTACAAGTATAGCCAGTAATGCCAGTAAGAAAATTTACATTAATCCCTCGATACTGGTCACAATAAACCTAAAAATACCGTCGCCATATTGGTATTGTCAAAAAGTTCGGATTATATTCGGTGCCGATGAAAAAATGGTATCTCGCTTTATTATTTCCGAATTAGCGTATATTGAGTGATCGAAAACAATCCAAAGTGAGTGTTAGATGTTCCGTACGCCGTGTGAGGTGTGTTATTCCGTTGGCTTATGATGTATTCGATGGAGAAATGCCTTGGTCGGAACGGGACTGGTACTCCTCCTGAGGATGAGCTGTTCGCCGGGGCTCGCTCGGGCTTGGGGCCTGATGGCGTGGCTCCGGACGATGTGGCGCTGGCGTCTGCAGTGGCTGCTGTGTCGCACGAGATCGGTGACATCCTGAAGGACGAGCTAGGCGACGCGGAGCGCGCGGACCGCATCGGGGCCGAGCTGGCGGACCTTAGCGCCGAGCTCGGCCTCCTTGCAGGCCTGCACGACGGAGACACTCAACAGGACTTTCCAACACTCCTCAAACTCGCCGTGAGTACTCAACATGGCTGACTTGTGCTATCTCTTTCTGGACAGGCCCCATCTTGCTAATATTTACCTATTTTCACAACTAACTAACTGTGTCATTGACCTTATCTGTGATCTTGGGAAAACCTCTAGCACAGTGAAAATTGGCCTAAAAGTAATTGTTGGATATATTCTTTGTCTGTCTTTGCTTTCTCTTAAAAATAATTGCAGTACATATCAAAACTAGCTGTCAAATTTTGTCCCTTAAGAATCCAGATTTAGCAGTAAACAATGATCATTATCTTTGTATGATATTTCTTTAACTGGTTTTTATCAAAATAATATTAACTTTCTACTGTATTACTCCAAGACTAACACATGTTATTTGGCCAAAATTTGTTTTTTTACCAAAATTGTAAAAAAATTAATTTAAAAAAAAAATTGTACCAATATTAATTAATTGAAGTATCAGAACTAGCCAAGAATAAATTCCAGCTTTCAAGAGGCATTAATATAAATTAAGGAACATTATTTGTGTATGTTTTTCCAGTCTTGCGATTATGCAAGATTGGCTCACATTCAGCACCCTAAAATTCGAATAACTCGAAAAATTCTGAAAGTTCTTAACACTTCATAATTTTTAATGAAAGGCAGATCGACAAAAGGCAAACTTTTAATATCCCACCATTATTAATACTACCCACAACTAATTAATAAGAATGTAACAAAAACCTACAGTGTAACAAGCCTACCTAGAAAGTAACAAACAGCAAACAATTTGAATACATTGATATCTCAAGACCACCAATGTACCTTCTAGCAAATAAATATTCTCATTCATTCATTGAAATAAACAATGCCGCAGTAGGAATTTTTTATTATCAATCTAAATTCTCAGTGTAAAAATTATGTGTGATGTGAACAAATTGGAATAAAACTAAATAAGAGTACAAGCACCACAAGCCGAAACACTTTCGTGGCCCAAGACACAGGTCGATCTGCGGGTTTGTGTTGCGTGAGGCTGGGCTGTGAATGTGTTAATCTTTTTTAAGCTAAATTTGCTGCTTTAGGGATTTTTCATAATGCTGGACAATCCACACAGCATCATCTAGCATCTAAATTGAGGTTAGATACTAGCCTCAAGCTAAGCAGAGCGCACACTTTGTCTTATAGATGCCGAAGAACTGATTCATTCAGATTAATGGGCAACATGTTGAATAACATATAATTTAAATGTAAATAATTTTATAAGTTGTTAGTCTCAAAATCAATAAAATAATAAATAAATAAATAATGCTGGACAATTCACACAGCATTATCTAGCCCCAAGCTAACACATGTTATGGGTACTAGATAACTGATATATGTAATACAATACACACATGGATATTTTTTATTATACACAGAAAATGACCAGAACACCCTGAACAAATGTCTGCAGATCACACACACATTTGTCCTGAGGCGGGAATCGAACCCGCAACCTCATGCGTTGCAGGCAGACCTTCGCCCAACGCGCCACTGAGGTCGTAGGAAAAGCAATAAAAATTTAATTATGCCTCAAAAATGTCATCCATCATCTATTCTATATTATATACAGGTAAAAATTTTTTTTGGGACTTTATTAAATTTTCATAGAAAATTTGTCCACTGCGAGTAACACACTATAAAGCTTAAAGCAATAAATCATAAAATTTCTATTTTTTCTAAAATTGTTGTCTACAATACATGTCTGTAGGTAAGTATTATTCTCGATGCTGCTGTATCAAAGTATTACATCGTGTCTCTACAAATTGATTCAGTGGCAGAATAATATCATAACATTTCCTATTTAGTTGTGGGAATGTGTATGTTATAGAAATGGATTGAACTTATAAGAGTCACTATGCTTGTTTCCCATTTGAATCTTACTACATCTCTCATTGTCTTGTCTATACAAAAGATGTGTCCTGTCAACTTGGTGTTTTATACAGAAATTATGTATGCCTGTGAGCCGTGAGGTTCTGGCTTAGAATTTGCACCACCCCAACTCTTCCGGTGGGTGTCGTAAGAGGGAAATAAGACATACACAGAGGGGGGGGGGGGGGGGCAGCAGCGCCTCTTGCAGAATAGATGTACACCACTATCCAACCTGCATGCCCAGTGTGTCGATTATGGGTATTACCCAAGAGATTAAAAAAATGGGGGGGAGGCCTGCATTTAGCAGTGGACCATTATAGACTGTTGAGGTTGAGATGTGTTTTCCCTGATATAATTCATTTAATAATAATAATATTTGGATGCATACACACAAACAGATATAAAACCAAAGTCTATAGATGTGAGACTTTAAATTCTAGAATCTGATTTTTTTAATAGCTTTTTAATGGGTTTCGTTTATTTTACTGCTATTTTGACATTTACTGGTAAAAATCAAAGCCTTAACTTTCAATTGTTGCATTTTAATTGTTATCATCTTCAGAAATGTTGCCCAGACTCTTATGAGACTGGTGTTCTCAGAGGACAGTCCACCCAGCATAAACTTATAAATAATATGTATTCAGTATTAAATAGGTGTAGGTAATTATTTATATGTGCATATAAACAATTTTTGTAAAATTTAACTTTAAATAGGTATAGTTGAAGGGCAATAGGTAAAATGACAGACGTGTGTTGCTGGTCTCGCCTTGCCTCGTCACTCTGAAGGTGATAGCTGAAAATCAGTGTTTGCTCTTAGAGCAATATTATCACTGAGCTATTACCCTTTTGCCACAGCTACACACTCATATAATTTGGTGATGATAATACTTTTTATTTTTTTGTGCTTTGTATTGTAGGCAGTTTCCTTGTGTTTAAGCTCGTTTACCCGTTCCTAAGTGAAAAATGCCTCTACATCATTGTTTTTTCTATTTTATATTTAAATTATGTTTACTTTTAATAAGTAAAAAACCAATTGTATGTGTGTGTTTTAAGTGACAAATAAATGATTTACTTACTTACTTACTTACTAAATGTCTTTGAATAGTATTGTATTTTGTTAAGTAACTGTATATGGTTTAAGTTTATATAATTGTAGGTATAAAAGTTTTAGTTAAAAATAAACGCTTTTAAAACTTAAACAGGAATCACTAATACTAATATTATTAATACAAGGTAACTCTGTCTAATACTTCATGATAAACAACTAAATTGATCTTAAGGATTTTTGTTAAGTGCTTACCCGCACTCTAGGTATCTCTAAGAAATGAAATAAGTTCCCAAAAAATCTACCGACTTCGCCGGGACTCGAACCCGCGCCCCACCCTCAGTACGGGTGTGCTCTAACCAACTAAGCCTCGAAGTCTCAGTCGGTTTTCGTCGAAAATCTTTGGGCCCTCTTACGGACTGCAGCGCCGGTGGCTCCACCTACAGAAGTAACATTCAAGTTTCCAAACCTGTCCAAAGACTAAGTAAGCACTATAACAAAAATCCTTAGAATTTAGCAACGGCAACACCTCTCGTCAAACGAACTAAATGTAACTTTAGTCTGGCCTATATCCAAGTGTGGACATAAAGGACTTCTATTGAACGTCTACATAGAATAATAATAATAACACTGGACAATTCACTCACATCTCCAGATGAGCACCCGTGAAATCGAGAGCAGCGCTTCATCATCATCATCGTCGTCGTATTGGTCGCGAACACGCGCCGGCCTGAGGCGGCACGCGCGCCCGAGGCCCCCGCGGCGGAAGCCTATCGCTAAAGGGAAGGAGGTAAGAGGCATTTGGCTAAGGGGAAGGGGTAAAAGGCCTATGGCTAAGGGGAAGGATTAAAAGGCCTATCGCGAAGGGGAAGGAGGTAAGAGACCTATGGCTAAGGGGAAGAGGTAAAAGGCCTATGGCTAAGGGGAAGGATTAATAGGCCTATCGTGAAGGGGAAGGAGGTAAGAGGCCTATGGCTAAGGGGAAGAGGTAAAGGGCGTATCTTTAAGGGAAGGCGTATCTCTATCTCTTAGCTATAGACCTCTTACCTCCTAAAGGTAAGGAGTTAAAAGGCCTATCGCGAAGGAGAGGAAGTTAGCGGCCTATTGCTAAGGATGTAAGGAAAGTTCTCACTCATTATCGTAGTTGTATTGGTCGCGAACATGCGCTGGCCTGAGACAACACGCGTGCTCGGCGAGGCACCCGCAGCGGAGGCCTTTCGCTAAAGGAAAGTAGGCTTGTTGTTGCTCTTTGTGGCCACCAATTTCTGTTTTCGCATCTCTGCCTATACTATAAAAAATAAAACTATTACACATGTATGTTAACGTAATCTACACTAATATTATATCTTTATAAAAGATTTGCAAAGATTTGTATTTTTGGATATAACGAATAAACTTAAAAACTACTGGACCGATTTCAAAAAATATTTTGCCTTTAGAAAGCTACACTGAGTAACATAGGCGATAGAATATACCCATGCGACGCTGGGGCGGATCGCTAGTAATAAAATAAAATCTATGGATCTCTTCAAGAGTGAATAGGTATCTTCTAGACCTTCGTGATACATCGTCGGCCACATCTTCACTTTCCATCAGATCGTGGTCAAACTAAGGTCCATAGATAAAAAAAGAATAGGTGGCGGCGCCATTGAAAGTCGTTCTACCTGCTTCAATAAATCGCACGAATGTTACCTATATAACAACACAGTGCCAGCAATATATTAAAATCCTTCCTTAAAAGTTCTCTTATAATCGGAACCAGACTTTAAGGAATAAGTACAGTTCTTTTATTCTTATTTAATTAGGGGCTTTGAATGTAACAGTGACTAAATCACCTATATAATAATGTCCCATATAAATAATGTCCCATAGGATATCTAAGTCCCCGATATTTACAAATAACTTATAAGTGGACTTATACAGAGTGACAGCGGCTACAGAAGTTTGATCCGCCAGCACACTCTGAAATAAACCCACATCAAGGACATTAATATAACATTCTACAATCAACTCTCTCTCATAGACAAAAAAAAAAACAAATACAAAAAAAGTGACATGGGGCTCTTTCTAAAATTTTCATAAGAAACCTAAAACTATTTAGCGGTGTGTGCCCAGAGCGCATTCTATTATAAATGATATAGAATGCTGTTTTAAATTTGGCAATTTAAATTAAGTTAGTATCCCAAAGTCCAAACACAAAAATTTATGCTTAAATTCTAACTAGGTGAAAATCCTTGACTTTATTCTTTAAGACGCATGGGTTATGGCGCCTTAAAGAATCAAGTCAAGGATTTTTTATTTTTTGGACAGTTTGTGATACCTATTATAAGCTTTATTTTAATGCCTCTGTAATAGTTTTATTCTATTTAGGCAGTGAATCAAAAATAGATTTTGGTGGCCACCAAGGGCAACTTCGATTCACTGCCTACTAAATAGAATAAGACTATTACAGAGGCATTAAAAAAGGCTTATAATAGGTATCACAAACTGAGCGATGGATTTTTGAAATTTCCTTTGTTAAACGGATTAATAAGATAAAGAAGGTGGCGGCGCTAGTTTGGCTGGGGTATGCGCGTTAATAAACTGACATACAATAGAACTGAAGGGTCACTATAATGCACGACAATTTATTGTACGGCCGAATAATGTACACCCTGATAATTCGTGACAAAACCTATTAAAATTGGAAGCCATGACACGGATTATCAGGGTGTACATTATAGTGACCCGAACTGATTACTTGTCTCTCCACAGGTGTCCCGCCGACGCAGCGTGGCGGCGCGTCGAGCGGCGTCCATGCGCGTGCGTCGAGTCGAGGTGTTATCTGACGCGAGCGACGTCGGAGCTGACTCGGATTCCGATGACCAGTGGACGGAGTTGGAAGATAATACTGCTAGCGGGTGTAAGTACATACTATAGACCAGCGCTCCTAGCATGGCGATTGTTGTCTAGATTAGAATAGACAATAATGACATCGCATCGCCATACATTGCGTACATTATTGAAGTTGAAGGGATGCATTTCAAACAATTTACGCATTCGATGACGAAGTGACGTAATTTTTCTCTATTCTACCCTGGACAACAATCCCCGTGCTAGGGGGCTGCAGGGTAAGGCTAAAGGCCAAGTTGGGCGTTCTTACTGCTAGCTAGTCGCCCATAGCATAGCTCTCTCCATAGTCGCCCAGCGAGCTATGGTCGAGCAAGAGCTATGCTCGGAGTTTCTATGAAGGATAAGATTCGCAACGAATACATCCGACAGAGAACCAAGGTTATCGACATAGCTCAAAGGATTAGCAAGCTGAAGTGGCAGTGGGCTGGCCATATTTCAAGAAGAACCACAACCGCTGGGGTAAGCGTGTTCTTGAGTGGAGACCGCAACTCGGCAAACGTAGTGTAGGACGCCCTCAGACCAGGTGGGATGATGATTTGCGAAAGACTGGTGGCAGATGCTGGATGCGGCAAGCTGAAGACAGAGCGCCATGGCGCTCTTAGGCGAGGCATATGTCCAGCTGTGGACTGGTATAGGCTGATGATGACTGCTAGCTAGTAAGTATACATATTGGCTAGGCTGTATCAGAGACGCACTTTATTTTAAGAATTTGACCTTTTCTAAGTGTACATTTTTGTATTTATGGAAATAAAGACTGATTTGATTTGAGTGAAAATCTTGTGCGTACTAGAAAGCAGAGCAGCAAAATATAAAGATTAAAATATATAGTAAGAATTCCGCGCAAAACCTTTTCTGATAAGTTATAATAAAATATAGTCCGCGTTGTAAAAGAAAAAACGTCATCATTCAAACACACAACGTAATAGTAAATTTAATCCTGAAAGCATGGTGCAAGCGTGATGCTCGAATTTGTATGAAAAGATATGGCGTAAGGTTTCTCTTAGTATACCGCACTCACCCTGAAGAAGTTCCTCGTTAAGGGATGAAACGTTGGTGTTCTTCCAACAAAAATAAGGTTCGTAGTTAACCCGTTTACATTCGTAATCCATTCTATTCTAATACGCTATTTTGTTAATGTTGCAGCTGGTTCCGGATCTACTTCCAGTTCGTCTGACGCTACGTCCAAATCGGGTGCTGATGTAGACGAGTTTAGAGCTATCGCAGTAAGTTTGAATTCAATATACCTTATGTCTATTGCAATAAGAGACATGATCATTGTAGACGATCTTCACCAACAAACAACGGTAGCTTAAATAATTAAAAAAGGCCTGACAGTTGCATAAGCTACTTAAGCAACTGTCAGGCCTTTTTTTAACGTACCAGCTATTCTCGAGTCGAATGGTCTGTTGCGTGACGATGGTAAGAGGCCCGACGGTATGACACTAGTCCTATGGGAGTTGGGAGCCCTATTGTGTGGGCCACTACATGCGTCTTACCATCTTCCGAGGACGTCTTTGAGAGCTGGTGCGGCGGCAGATTTGACTGAGGAACTGAAGAGGCGCAAATATGCAGGTCTTGACAGAGACTACGCATTTGCTCCCCTTGGAGATGAGACCCTAGGTCCGCGAGGTACAGAGGATCTCCAGGTTAAAAAAATATATCTGAGCGTCTGGTCTATGCGACACGTGACCCGAGAGTTGGTGAGTATCTGGCACAGCGCATCAGCATTGCCTTAAAGCGGGGCAATGCAGCCAGCGTCTTAGGCACGCGCGCGACTGGTATTGATGTGGATCAGTTGAGCTTCCTTTTTTTTTTGTTTATTGTTAGCAACAGTCAGCAGGTAGCTCAAGTTAAGCTACTTGCTCTGATGGGCACATGGGCTGAGTTGGGGGTTCGATTTTTACTCCCAGACCACCAGGGCACATATTCATGTGATTCACATCTCAATATTTACCTTATCTACACTAATATTATAAAAAGAAAAGACTTGTATTTATAACAAATAAACTTCAAAACTACTAAACCGATTTCAAAAATTCTCTCACCATTCGAAAGCCTACTTTTCAGGGTGTGACATAGGCTATATTTTATCCCGGAATTCCCACGGGAACGGGAACTACGCGAGTGAAACCGCGAGGTGCTGCTAGTTGTGTTATAGTCCTATCAGTATAGAAAAACTGTAGGTACAGGTTGACCAGTTTATTAAGTCGCATCGGCAAAATTTGTATGCACAGAAGAGAACATTTCAACCCGATTGAATACGAATGCCAACGCCGTTGAAATAATATACTTTATTGCGTTGCGTTAAGCTTTTAAATCAACAACAACAGAGGCTCATGCTATCTCGCTCACAAAAATAGAGGTTCATGCTATGTCATGTTATGTATACAGGAAGACAAAAAAGAACCAACGTATTTTCATATGTATTCCACTGAAAATGCGACTAGCGAATGTCGAGATCGCGACGCCGTCATGCGCGTAGCCATCACCCAATAGCAACCACACGTCTTGTTTTATGATTGGTTAGGATTTTTTCGCGCCTAGCAAAATTAAGACCTCTGCGGAGGTACATCAGTGTAATTTATTAATGTGGTACTACTGTTAATAACTCAAAAGTGTGCTTGAGTGACGGAGCGCTGCTATAAGTAAATCTTTATTCGCAGGCGGAGCCGCCTCAGCTGGGACAGTTCCTGCTGCCGCTAATCACGAACGTGCCCAACACCATTCAGTTCCGGATTCGACACGACGATATTGTTCAGGTAATTTGAACTATGTCCTGACCTCGGCTCACCTAACCTCAACAGACTTTGGGGATTATGGGCTATTAATATATTATAATATTACCCCCCCCCCCCCATGAAAAAAATCATATAAAACAAGCTCTGCTTAGCTTGGGGCTAGATAATGCTGTGTGAATCGCCCAGCATTAGTTATTTATTTATTTTGAGATAAAAGCCAGTAAGGCGATTATCAGGGGAGCAGCGGATCATTCAAAATCAAAATCAAAAATTCTTTATTTCCATAAATACAAAAATGTATACTTAGAAAAAGTCAAATTCTTAAAATAAAACACTGACACGGAAATAAAGTGATGTTTTTGATTTCTGTCGCTTCGGTGTGTAGACTAAAGTAAAGAAGCGACGAAGAAACCTTTAGCCTGTTAGTTGTTATTTTTCGAGTTGGAGCAAAACCCGTCCCAAGCTTTTTTATCTTCTAAATAATCTGATATTTTGTAGTAAGCCTTAATTTAAATTGTCAAAACTTTTCTGTGCAAAAGCACAGAAAAGTTTTGACAATTTGTTTGAATTTATTAATTGATAGATTTTGCAACTCACTAGGAGTTTTGTTGTAGAAGCGTATACATTGCCCTTTGAAAGATACATTTATCTTGTGAAGCCTGGTTGTGGGCACAGCGAGTTTATGTTTATTTCTAGTATTAATATTATGTATATCGCTAGTTTTAGGGAAGCTTTTGATATTTTTATGAGTGTACAACAAGTTTTCATAAATATATTGACAGGGAACTGTCATTATGTTTATTTCTTTAAATTTATCACGTAGGGATTCTCTGGGACTAGATAAATTGCTGCTCGACGCAGGCTTGCCCTGATAATTGTCCTTTATTGGCGTTTATCTCATGGTGGGGGGGGGGGGGGGGGGGGGTAATGATTAGATTATAAATGCGAAAATGTGTGTGTTTGTTTGTTTCCTTCACGCTCTAACTAAGGAACCAATAGACTTGATTTTTGGCATAGTTGAAAGGATGGAGAATTGGAGATTAACTTATGGTGCTTTATATCCCAAAATCCAGTTCCAATGAGATAGAAGTAACCTTATACAAAGCCGCGTGCAGTAGCTAGTATAAATATAGATTTTAACTAGACTTTAAGGCGCTTACATTATCACCGCCAAGTTGAATTTTATTCCGTAAGTGTAGCATGTATCAAACAAAATCCACCGATCTCTGTCACCCACGCTACAATCAGCTATATTTGTTTCAGCTTCTCGCCACAGAGGAAGACGAGCAAAATCTGCCGGATCTATGCGCTCTAAACGAAGCTCTCATGAACGACGACCCGGATGAGTAAGTACACTGTCTTCAAAGGACCTTTGACTGTGTAGGGTCTGGATGGTGATGACCTTACATGAAAGATGCTGTTGTAGTAGTAGTTATAGATAGGTGCCACAAGTTGTATGGTACCAGACTTTTTTTTTTTTATTTGCTCTTGGTGGCTTTCGTGTCACTGCGGCCATGATGGGCCTATTGTGATCGCCACTTTATGTGTTCTCCCCTAAAGCTGTGGCGTTCAGAGTTCGCCACTTACCCTTGCAGCTGCTAGGAACTGAATGATTTCCTTCGGGGAGAAGTCTCGTAGCTCGTCTGGGCCGAGCAGGTGCTTGCCCAGATAAGTACTACGTTTTTGCATCAGTGCTCCACACTCTCCTAGCAGATGGAGAGGCGTTTCGTCCGCCTCCTGACAGAATCTACAGGATTTTGTGTCGCATAGCCCCAATTTAAACATGTGCTTGTTGAGGCGACAGTGTCCAGTTAGGGCTCTTGTTAAGATGCGAAGGTTCTCTGTTTAGCGCTAAGATATGGTTAGTGATGGTACCAGACTTAGTCTGTCACTTAGTTCACTGATAGGGTAAGTTAGAGTTTTATGCCAGTTGATGACCGATTTGGCGCGTTGGGCGAAGGTCTGCCTGTGACGCAGGAGGTTGCGGGTTCGATTCCCGCCTCGGAACAAACGTGTGTACGATCTGCAGACATTTGTACAGGGTGTTCTGGTCGTTTTCTATGTATAATAAAACATATCTATCTTTGTAATGTTTTATATTATGTATATCAGTTATCTAGTACCCATAACACAAGCTCTGCTTAGCTTGGGTCTAGATAATGCTGTGTGAATTGTTAAGCATTATTAATTATTATTATAAAAGAAGTAAAAAACAAATGTGACAATTGACGGTCTTATCACTCAAGAGCGATTTATACCAGACAGTCGTAGATGGTTAGGATCGTTGGATTAAATTTGTTTTGTGTGCATTATTAAGTAGCTAATACAATTACAAAAAAATACAATGTCGTTTGTTATAGATCTATCTACCTTCAATTCTTTGAAAATGTAAGCTATAACTAAAATAAACCTTTGTCCTATAGGTTGGAGGACGACGACATAATATACCCGTTTGAAGAGCCTCCTGTCACTCCTGAAGAGGAAGCTACGCTACTGCATTACGTTTGTGGTGAGTTACCTTTAAACAAGCTTTAAGGTGAAGTAGGTCCAATCCGCTTGCAAAGGATGGTCTAACTGAGGCGAGGATCGGATAGTGAGTGCCTGTGGAAAATTCTTAAGATGAAGTAGGTCCCAAAAGCCAGGTTTTGTCTGTACGGAAACTCAATTTTAAGGCAAGAAAACACAATTTTTGAAAATCTTTATTGATGAGCATCGAAAGTTTAGGATTTTAGTTAGTTAGAGTCGAAACACAATTGACTCAACTTGACTCGATAGAAAGAAATCTCTAAATTTTCATTTTTACTACGGAAAATCAGTTTCATTTGCTACTTATTTAACATATTTTAATGAAATGTCGTCTAAAAATACTTAACTAAACACTTTAGTTAGACGATTATGGTTTTATTTTTTGGCGAAAGAGTATTATTTTAGAGCAATAACAAATTTATAAATAAAAAGCAGTGAAATTGCGCGCGGGCCGGCTCTTTCTCGCCTTAACCGCGCGGTGTTCGCTCGTCCTTGTCTCGAAAAAGCGAACCTACTTCGCCTTTATTAGCTGGAGGTCTGAACCAAGGACATCGTAGCGGTCGCAGGGAGTCGATGGATGGAGGCGGCTCAGGACCACTAGACGTGGCGTCATTTGGGGAGGCCTATGTCCAGCTGTGGAGGAATACGGACTGATACTGATAATGGAACTTCATCAATAGATTGTGTAGTGCAGGCATGATAAATTTATTTTCTTCGTGTCATGTAACTGTGTTCACTGATTTTCTCGTGCCTACCTACTCTCTGCTTGTACCCTTTTTGTGTAAATGTACTTACTTATAACTATTTATTAACATTGCTGTAAATCTGTATGTACCCGTAACTGTTTGCCAAATAAATGTATCTTTATCATCATCATGAAATCAATAAAGTTTGTGACTTTAGGCTTACAAAAATACTTTTTATGGTTATAGTTTAAAAGTTATTTTTGTTTGCAGGCGGCGAACGCAGCAGCTTAGCGTCCTTTGAGCCGACAGAGGAATGGGTACTCGGGGTTTTCCACTCGTGGTGCGAAGTTAGCGCTCTTATATACACTCTCATAGGGACGGATGCGTAAGTACTGTTTATGTATTTAAATTAATAGGGTATTACACCCATTTATGCAGTGTCTACTGGACGGCCTAGCTTCAGCGTCATGACGCATCGGTCTTGACGTGAACTTGGATAAAACCAAGGTCATGATCAATGGCCACATTGACCCGGGACCGGTCGTCGTACATGGTCATCTTCTCGAAATTGTTTCCGAGTTCACTTACCTTGGGCAGACTCTGCAGTTGGGTAAAAACAATTTCGAGAAGGAAGCCAAGAGGAGGATCCAGCTAGGTTGGGCAGCGTTTGGGAAACTACGTCGTCTTCTCGTCATCCATACCGTAATGCTTGAAAACGAAAGTTTTCAATCTGTGCGTCCTACCCGTGATGACCTACGGAGCTGAGACGTGGACACTCACGGTAGGGCTGGTCTACCAGTTTACAAGTCGCCTAGCGAGCTATGGAAAGAGCTATGCTCGGAGTTTCTCTGAAGGATAGGATTCGCAACGAATACATCCGACAGAGAACTAAGGCTATCGACATAGCTCAAAGGATTAGCAAGCTGTAGTGGCAGTGGGCTGGCCATGTCTCGAGAAGAACCGACAACCGCTGGGGTAAACGTGTTCTTGAGTGGAGACCGCGACTCGGCAAACGTAGCGTAAGACGCCCTCCGACCAGGTGGGATGACGATTTGCGAAAGACTGGTGGCAGATGCTGGATACGGCGAGCTGAAGACAGGGCGCTATGGCGCTCATTAGGGGAGGCCTATGTCCAGCAGGCTGATGATGATGATGTCGTTTCTCCCCAGGTCGGCGACCCGCGTGTGCGGTCCGTGGGCGTACCGCGTCTTCAACGGCTGTCAGTGCCAGCTGTGCTTGAGTAGCGTGCGAGCCACTAGCGCCGTGGCCAATCTGCTGAGAGATCTACTGTGGGCGCTGGCACATGGTACGTATGCATCTGACTAAAAAATTGGGGCACAAGATACGTATGCTGAACAATTCACACAGCCCCAAGCTAAGCAGAGCTTGTGTTATGGGTACTAGATAACTGATATACATAATATAAAACATTACAAAGATATATATGTTTACATACATAGAAAACGACCAGAACACCCTGAACAAATGTCTGCAGATCGTACACACATTTGTCCCGAGGCGGGAATCGAACCCGCAACCTTCTGCGTCTCAGGCAGACCTTCGCCTACCGCGCCACAGAGTTTGTTGAGGATTTAGTTCTACGGTCACGCCGCTCACGCAAACTCTAAGCGCCAAAATGGCGTAAATCAAATGGCCTCTTAAAAGCTTAACGCAACGCAATAAAGTCTATTATTTCAACGGCGTTGGCATTTGTATTCAATCGGGTTGAAATGTTCTCTTCTGTGCAGACGAATTTTGCTGATGCGACTTATTAAAGTGGGCAAACTAGAATACAATACAAAACACATTGTACACCAGAAAAAGAACATTACAAAAAGACATTACATGAGACAAGTACAATGGGCAACCTTATCGCTTAGAAGCGATCTCTTCCAGACAACCTTTGGATGGAAAGAACTATATAAATATAAGAAAGGCAGGGGGTGTAAAGATAAAATATACATGAATATTACAGAATATTGAAAAACATATTTATACTACATAAATAAATAAATATTACAAATTACCTAACTCAATATATACAAACTGTACCTATAGTACATATGATTGACAGACGTTTAAAATCCTCGGCGCGTAAGTTACACTCGTACTTGACAGATATTATCTAGTAGCCTACTAGATAATATCAGTCAAGTACGAGTGTAACTACTAGTAGTAGGTACTTAATTATAGTACCTACCTTATAGTTTTGGAACTGAGTTCCTTATCGCGCGTTGTGAAAAGTTGTAACGACACTTTTTGCTATAGTAAGCTATTGTAAGCCGTGCGGCGTGCGCATGTTTCTCTGTCTGTCTCTTTCTCTCTCTTATAGAAAGGAACTTCGTTCCATCCGGTTGTACACCTCTCAACTTTTTTATGTTTATATTTATGTACTAAAGTTTAATTTGTGTGTTGTGTTTAATAAATATTTTTCTTCTTCTTCTTTCTTCTTCTATCTTAATTTAAACCTCTATTTATTTTTACAGGTGGCAGTACTGTACCCAACGCTGCGCATATAATGCGAGCGTTGCAACTCAACGGTGACACGCCTTTATCACCCGAAGACTGGGATCTGCCGCGTTTGAAACGGATACAGTTTTCAGACGAAGGTATACTAGCCATTATCTAGCATATGTCCACTAGTGAACGTGCATCTTTAGTGCTTTGTTAGCTCTATAGAATTAAGAAATTAAATAAGTCCCAAAAAATGTGGAACGCGGATCTAGTATTTTTAGGGTTCCGTACCTCAAAAGGAAAAAAGGAACCCTTATAGGATCACTTTGTTGTCCGTCTGTCCGTCTGTCCGTCTGTCCGTCTGTCCGTCTGTCCGTCTGTCCGTCTGTCCGTCTGTCCGTCTGTCAACCCACTTTTCTCAGAAACGCGTAGGGTTATCGAGTTGATATTCACATCATATACGCAGGCTCGTAACCTCTTAAAGCCTCGACATAAATCAAACTTCTAAGTCAACGCAATCAAAAGTTACAGCTGTTTATGTCTATTTTTTTTCAATTTTCCAATGGAATCACATGCACACAAAACCTATAGGGTACTTCCCGTTGACCTAGAACCATGAAATTTGGTGAGAAGCAAGGTCTTATAGTACAAGTAAATGAAAAAATCCGAAAACCGTAAATTTGTAGTTTATTCACAGAAAAAATATTTTTTTAATCTTGCCATGGACCAAAAACCTATAGGGTACTTCCCGTTCACCTAGAACCATGAAATTTGGCACGAAGCAAGGTCATATAGCAAAAATAAAGGGAAAAATCTGAAAACCGTAAATTTGTAGTTTATTCACAGAAAAAATATTTTTTTAATCTTGCCATGGACCAAAAACCTTTAGGGTACTTCCTGTTGACCTAGAACCATGAAAATTGGTAAGAAGCTAGGTCTTATAACACAAGTAAAGGGAAAAATCCGAAATCCGTAAATTTTTAGTATATTCACAGAAAAAATAATTTTCGAATCTCGCCATGGACCAAAAACCTGTAGGGTACTTTCCGTTGACCTAGAACCATGAAATTTGGCAAGAAGCAATGACTTATAGCACAAGTAAAGGGAAAAATCAGAAAACCGTAAATTTGTGGTTTATTCATACAAAATAGTACATTGTTACACTAGGGTTGGACGTAACTTATTTAGTCTCGAGACGCCAATAGTTAGAGGGACTAAATAAGTTACGTCATAATCGTTATCAAATCAGAAAATTATTGTGCCTTATTCGTCTGGATTTGACTGATTTCTTTGCTAAAGAGTTTGTACGGAACCCTTGATGCGCGAGTCTAACTCGCACTTGACGTTTTATTTTTTTTTTATTCTCTCCTTGGACCGAAAACCTATAGTGTACTTCTCGTTGATCTATAATCATGAAATTTGGCAAGAAGCAAGGTCTATATCACAAGTATAGTAAAAAATGCGAAAACTGAAAATTTGTAGATAGACAACAAATTCTTAATTTTACAGAACCTTTCTCGCACTTGACGTTTTATTTTTACTACAAACATTGTGCCCTGCAATTTGGAAGACGCTGCCTTCTGTAACATAGTTTTATAAGCACGTTACTCTTTTGTTAAATGTTTTATTTACCTACCCATATCAGTTATTATTTTAGTTCTATAAGCGGAAACTGCTCTAGCTTTATTTGTTCTAGTTTAGAAATGTTTTGTTATTTAATAATAATAAGCTTTTTGTTTCCCAAATAAATAAAAATAAAATAAAATAACTAAAACAGAAGGCAGAACTGGCCAGAACTTTGTACTTTATTTTGTTTTTCAAAATATATTTATTTAAATTTTCAAACATATTATAATTTAAGCTTCTCTGTATTATTAGATACTCGCGTTTTAACAAATTTATATAATACAACAATAATCCATTGATATTGTTTCTGTTCACAGGCACAGCCATTATTCACAATCAGCTATTGCGATATTCGGCACAGAACGAGATAGCACGACAGATCATAACGAATGTATGCACGTGTAACGAGTTCGACAAACCTATGGAGAAAGAGTAAGTTCTCATTACAATACATACACTTTATTGCACACCAGGAAAATACAGAAAATAATACAGGAAAAAATAAAATAAAAGTGATGCACAATGGGCGGCCTTATCGCTAAGAGAGATCTCGTCCAGACAACCTCGGGATATACACGAAGCAGTTGTACAAGTATAGACGGTGTGGCGTACTACTTAAATATACAATACATACACACTATGGTTACCTAATATTAAAATATATACATACAAACATAAAATATATATAATTATAAACTACAAACGAATTTACATAAAAAGACAACTGAATACATGAAAACTTCTATAATATGATCAATTTAAGAACAAAGGCAATTATTTTATGAGCACAAAATTAAATATCGGCAAGGGAAGTGGCAAAGTCCGTCTAGCTAAGTGGGTGTCGTAAGAATGAGCTCCGACCGTCCGCGCTACCGCTCGAAGGCTCGCCTCGGGGCTCGTCGTTTCGGCTCGGATCGCGTCGGGTAGGAATATTCCGATGCACAACAACTCGCAGCTGCGCGTGACTCAGGCCGCTTGTTATCGGTGGAAATTTTCCGCTAAGTATATGTATAGTATATATAATTGTTATTAAGAATGAAAATTAACAATCAAATAATAGAATTAAATACAAACTAGTATTTACAATAGAAACAATTGAGCTATCTGCAAACAATCTACAGGTAGCTCAACTGATCCATATCAATACCAGTCGCGCGCGTGCCCAAGACGCTGGCTGCATTGCCCCGCTGTATGGCAATGCTGATGCGCTGTGCCAGATACTCACCAGCTCTCGGGTCACGCGCGTCGCATAGACCAGACGCTCAGATATTTTTTTGAAAACCCGGAGAGCTTCGTTACCCTACGGACCTAAGGTCTCTACTCCAAGGGGAGCAAATGCGTAGTCTCTGTCGAGACCTGCATATTTGCGCCTCTTGAGATCTGCATGACGATTTGTTTGCAACAGTCTGCAGTTAGCTCAATTGTTTCTATTGTAAATACTAGTTTTAGTTTAATTCTATTGTAATTTTCTTTTTAGATAATGCTGTGTGAATTGTCCAGAATTATTTATTATTATTTATTTATAGTAACAACGTCTCTCAATGAGTTAATCCTTATTTTGTCAACAGATATGCAGTAGAAAGACTCATCAGGATTTTGGAGTGTTTTAAATCAGCATCCATCGTTCATTTTAAGGTATATAGTAAATATGGAATAACCACGATAAGGGGGAGGCATGCGTCCAGCTGTGGACCAATATAGGCTGTTAAGAGAGAAAGAGACAGATGAATTAGATACGATATTATAGCATGTATCATTCCGTTCACTCATTTATTTATTACTAACTGCTTGCCCGCGGCTTTGCACGCGTTGTTTAACACTTTCATGGCCCCAGATGCAGAAGTCAATGTCAAAGGATGAAGCGCAGCGGATAAAGGACCGCCTGTAAAGCAGGAGGTTGTGGGTTCAATTCCCGCTTCGAGATAAATGTTTGCTAGATTTACATATATGAATTGTTCTGGGTGTTTTCTGTATAAATTATCCTAACTAATATTATAAACGCGAAAGTGTTTTCGTTTGTTTTTTGTCCTTCCTTCACGCCCAAAAATGCCAAAAATCAAGTCGATGGTTGCTTAGTTAAAGCAACCATCGACTTGATTTTTGGCATAGAGTTAGTTGAAAGGATGAAGAGTAACATAGGCGTACATTTTATACTCTAAATCAGTTTTCATGGTATAGAAATAACCTCAACGCATTCACTGCCCAGCCGCGGCGGTGCGACCCGCCCGACACGGAGCTGGAGATTGACTTCTGCATCTTGGGCCATGAAAGTGTTAAACAACGCGTGCAAAGCCGCGGGCAAGCAGCTAGTAATAAATAAATGAGTGAACGGAATGATACATGCTCCTGTGTGGATTTTTCAAAATTCAAAAATTCTTTATTTCCATAAATACAAGAATGTACACTTAGAAAAAGTCAAATTTTTAAAATAAAACACTGACACGGAAATAAAGTGATATTTTTGATTTCTGTCGCTTCGGTATGTAGCCTAAAGTAAAGAAGCGACGAAGAAACCTTTAGCCTGTTAGTTGTTACTTTTCGAGTTGGAGCAAAACCCGTCCCAAGCTTTTTTATCTTCTAAATAATCTGATATTTTGTAGTTTGCACAGAAAAGTTTTGACAATTTGTTTGAATTTATTAATTGATAAATTTTGCAACTCACTAGGAGTTTTATTGTCCAGCATTATTATTTATTTATTTCAAAATGGTTGCTACACCTTCCACTTTCGACATAATATGACATTGACCGAGCGAGCTAAGCGTCTCCGCATCAACTACTGCAAAAAAGTATGGATTCTGTCAGAATGTACGTCCGTCCTCTACAGGTCGTATTTTATGACCGATCTGGACGAAACTTGATGTACAGATTCTACGATTTTATACAATATATTAGTCGGCGGGATTTTTTGATTAAAGGCTAACCCCCGAATAATCAAACGCATCTCAGGTAACCACGTCTCAAGTGACGATTTTTTGACACATTTTCATTAAATTATGTCAAAAAACCGCGACTCAAGACGAGCTTAAATGTAAGTTTCGATTGAGTATTCGGGGGTTAGTTCCTACAAAAAAGGGCAAAAAGGGGGCTATCAAATATCTCCGCTTTAAGACATCTGATTTCTGTGATTATTTATTAGTAGTAGTAAAAGTTAAGTGCTCGCGAGGTCTACTGTTCGTAGAACTACTAGTCTTAACATTGGTGCTAGTACAAGTATTTATAATTCGCAGATCGAGATGATACCACTAAAAGACGACCCGGAAACAATCGCGTGGATGAACTCCTCCCGAAGCAAGTTGGAGCGGTATCTACTGCCTTACCAGAACTCGGACACCGTCACAAGAATATACGGTTTGACGACTAGTACTAAACCAATAGGTGAGTAGAAAGTCTACACATAACTTAAGCCTTCTTCACAACTAAGATAGCCCGGCGGGGCTATACCCGTCTGCTTGCCGCAAAACAAGAATTTCAATTTCTCTCTCCGTTTGTCCGTCTGTCAACCCTCTTTTCTCAGAAACGCGTAGAGTTATCGAGTTGATATTCACATCATATACTCAGGCTCGTTATCTCTTGAAGCCGCGATATAAATCAAACTTCTAAGTCAACGCAATCAAAAGTTACAGCTGTTTATGTCAATTTTTTTTAATGTTCCAAGGGAATCATATGCGCACAAATCTATAGGGTACTTCCCGTTGACCTAGAACCATGAAATTTGGCAAGAAGCAAGGTCTAATAACACAAGTAAAGGGAAAAATCCGAAAACAGTAAATTTGTAGTTTATTCATAGAAAATTGTACATTGTTACCCTAGGGTTGGAAGTAACTTATTTAGTCCCGAGCTCGGGCGCCAATAGTTCGAGGAACTAAATAAGTTACGTCATAATCGTTATCAAATCAGAAAATTATTTTGCACTATTAGTCTGGGTTGATTCCTTTGCTGATTCCTTCCTTTGAGTAGACGTTTGTACGGATCCCTTGATGCGCTAGTCTAACTCGCACTTGACGTTTTATTATAACTAATACGACCTGCCTTAAAGAAATATTAATTACATTTTGCATTATTTTAATCAGACAATACGTTAGAATTATTTCCCAGTAGTAGTCAAGCCTATTATATAAATGTTTTTTTTATATTTTTCAGGAAATCAATGGGACGACTACGTGCATGTGTGCGTGTGCGCGGCGCCGAAGATAATCGGTGTACAGGAAAGGAAAAAACTGCTCAAGTAAGTTCACATCTAGCGTTAACGCATTCACCGCCCAGCCTTGCCCACGACACAAACCCGCAGATCGACTTTTGCGTGCTTTGGCCATGTAAATGTTAACGACGATAAATAAAGAGATGTGGTGATTAAAATGTTAAGAAACATCTCCTCAACCTCAGCCAGTAATGGTCCACTGCTGGACGCAGACCTCCCCCTGATTTTATAATCTCATAAGGTACTATATCATCATCATCAGCCTATATTAGTCCACTGTTGGACATAGGTACTACATGCCCATAATCCATACGCTGGGAACGCGGATTGGGGTCGCTATTCCGTGGTAGATCTATTCTGCAAGAGGCGCTGCTGCCCGCCTCCCGGTGTATGTCCCTTAGTCGCCTCTTACGACACTTACTTGAAGAGTTGGGGGTGGTGCAAATTCTAAGCCGGCATCACACAGCTAGATACTTTTTACATTGACTTAATGGCTTCCCACAAGCTTTGTCTAAGTGCTTAGTTTGTAAGCCTAAAGAAATTAAGTTATTGACTTTGACTTTAAGTTATGTTTGACAGTTTCTTTTGTTGTTGGTAAAAACGACTGGTATGCAGGTATTTGTTATTATGATAGATGTGATTGAAGCAATTGACGATTTTAAAGTCGAAGAATAACCTTAATTATTTATGAGACCTTCACCCGAACTTAACGAGAAATAACAAAAGTGAATCAACCTGATAATATGCACTGTTTAATACAATCAGGAAGCCAATTAATTTTGGAGAAGAATTCGCTTAAAAAAGATACCATAAGCTACCTGCTTACTTTTAGTGATTAAGAATAAAATTAAACACGAAATATATGTCAAACACGTAACGAATACACGTTTTGATGTTTGTTGCTATTCTTGTCTAACACGTTGAATACTGTATCTGTGCACCTCTCTTGCACTCTGGTGTGAAGTTGGCTAGCACAAACCACTGATAGCTAATCTGTAGTCAAATGATTGAAACATTTAAAATTAGTTTTACGTGCTAGTGCTCGCTATTCATTGACTTAATAATAATAATAATGCTGGACAATTCACACAGCATTATCTAGCCCCAAGGTAAGCAGAGCTTGTGTTATGGGTACTAGATAACTGATATACGTAATATTATACATTACATAGATAGATATTTTTTTATTATACATAGATAACACCCAGACCAACGGAACAAATTTCTGCAGATCGTACACAAATTTGTTCCGAGGCGGGGATCGAACCCGCAACCTCTTGCGTCGCAGGCAGACTCTCGCCCGCTGCGCCACTGAGGTCGTCGACTTAATTAGAGATTGAAAAATCAGCCCTTATTATATTTACCACAATACACAACAGTTTTATCAACATTTTTGTTATTTATTTACCTAGCTGTTAGTTTTCCTAAAATCTATATATATAAAAATCAATTGCTGTTCGTTAGTCTCGCTAAAACTCGAGAACGGCTGAACGGATTTATCTTATCTTGGTCTTGAATTATTCGTGGAGGTCTAGGGAAGGTTTAAAAGGTGAGAAAAATTCGAATAGGTACCCGTGCGAAGCCGGGGCGGACCGCTAGTTGAAAAATAAATAAATAAGTTTGCAACTTATAAACTGTTAATATTTCTGGTAAGAGCGGTGTACTCCAATACAAGCAATTTTGCTTAAAGGGGGACTCCAAAACATGTATGTATAAATTATAAGTTATCGAAATAAACATTTATTATTATATTAAACTAGCTGCGAACCGCGGCTTCGCCCCCGTGGAAATTTATGTTTCCAACTTTCTTAATTTTTTCTTTCATAAGAACCTTCTCCTGACAATAACAAACACAACAAAGAAAGATTTGGCCAAATTGGTCCAGGCGTTGTTGAGTTATGCGCTTACCAACACATTTTGCGATTCATTTTTATATTATAGATTAATGCTTTATTCAGAAAGAAAATAACAAATTTAAATTAAAACTAGTATTTACAATAGAAACAATTAAGCTATCTGCAAACTGTTGCAAACAATCTACAGGTAGCTCAACTGATCCATATCAATACCAGTTGGAAGCGTGCCTAAGACACTGGCTGCATTGCCCCGCTGTATATAGCAATGCTGATGCGCTGTGCCAGATACTCACCAGCTCACGGGTCACGCGTCGCTTCGACCAGACGCTCAGATAATTTTTTGAAAACCCGGAGAGCCTCGGTACCCCACGGACCTAGGATCTCGACTCCAAGGGGAGCAAATATGTAGGCTCTGTCGAGACCTGCATATTTGCGCCTCTTGAGATCTTCGGCTAAATCCTGCCGCCGCACCAGCCCTCACGGAAGTCCTAGGAAGATGGGAAGGCGCGAGTGTGTCGATATAATTATATTTACTTATTTCAGATCTGTCTACTGTCGGATGGCGATGTTCGGTCTGAAACATTCTTCGGAGGACGCCAACGACACGGAGCTGCCTCTCGGACCCACGCCTATACTGCCACAATGGGTAAATTACCTTTAAACGTTTCCATCGATAAACGCGGACGAAGCCGCGGGTAGAAACTAGTCATTAATGCGTCGATGGAAGTTAATCGACCACGAAGATATCTGGGGCTTTTCATACTGAGGCGATTAGCTGATTCAAATTCAAAAATTCTTTATTTCCATGAATACAATTAAGGAACACTTAGAAAAGGTCAATTTCTTTAAATAAAACATTGACACTGAAATAAATTGTACTTTAAATGTTTATCTTCCTAATTCCTAAATACGATACCTTTCTTGTTTTATTCATTAATACATAGTTAAGGATGTGCACTTGATGTAATTGAACCTATGTCTTTTGCTGTAATAAAAACTTTTTTACTTTACTTTTTTTAATAAAGTGATATTTTTGATTTCTGTCGCTTCGGTATGCAGACTGAACTAAACAAGATCCGCCAAGTGCGAGTGTAACTCGCGCGCCGAGGGTTTCAAACACTTGCCAATTATTTGGACAGTCAATTTTCTGAAATATTTTAAAAAGTATGAAACTTACAGAAATTTCAAAAAGTGTTTTGAAATGGTCAAAACTATACCTTTCATTTGATACCCCACATGGGTAGGTACCCCCCCTTTTGAAAAAAATTCCCCCCCTTTTTGACCATTTTTCAAAAACTATTATTATTACAGACTTCTCTATATTTTTCCTGTAAAATATAGATCGATATCTACAAACGCCTAATACATTGTACATGGATCGGTCTGCAATCTTCAGAGATAGGGGGGGGGGGGGGGATTGGTCAATTTTTCGACTTTTTTTGAAATATTTCAAAAAGTATGAAACTTACAGAAATTTCAAAAAGTGTTTTGAAATGTACAAAACGATACCTTTCATTTGATACCCCATTTGCCTTCCTAGGTCTCTTTTGAAATTTCAACATCAAAATTTGTACTGAAATTATTCATTTTCATTTATTTATATTTTTTTTCTTGAAATCAGTAATGGCGCACGAAATGTATCATTATTTTAAATTTCAAGTTAATAGCTGCAGTAGTTACTGAGATATTCAAGAAAGAGCGGGGACGGACAGAGCGAGACCATAAGGGTTTCAAAACCGATGTTTAAAACCCTAAAAAGCGACGAAGAAACCTTTGGCCTGTTAGTTGTTATTTTTCGAGTTGGAGCAAAACCCGTCCCCAGCTTTTTTATCTTTTAGATAATCTGGGTTTGTAGTAAGACTTTTTGCTTAAAAGTTTCGACAGTTTAAGTACAGTAAAGACCAGATCGTCTCTGTGACCCCTCTACACTCTCGCTTGGCTAATGCTATTGTAATATAAATGATAAATGATTTATTGGTGTAAACTAGGTTACATTAATATTGGTGTTATGTCAATTGTTTTAGTATCTCTAGTTTGCCGGTTAGGCTTACAATTACAACCATAATATGTAATATAAATAATTTTATTTTTTTTATTTTTTAGTTCAAAAGACCTGTTAAAGCGTCGGCTGCAAAACAACAACAGGGGCCCGGTGCGAGGGCGAAGTAAGTGTATTATATTATTTATATTTTGCAATAGAAATGATGACAGAAACTAAAAATCTGCAATATTATGTATTTACATAAATGTATCAGAGCTATAAGTTGCAAAATACGTATTTTATTTTTATTTTGACCGAGATTAATAACTATTTTGTTATTTTACTATTAAAACTATCGTAGTTTGACGACCGATGTGGCGCGGTGGGCGAAGGTTTGCCTGCGACGCAGGAGGTTGCGGGTTCGATTCCCGCCTCGGGACAAATGTGTGTACGATCTGCAGACATTTGTTCAGGGTGTTCTGGTCGTTTTCTATATAAAATAAAAAATATCTATCTGTGTATTGTATTGTATTATGTATATCAGTTATCTAGTACCCATAACACAAGCTCTGCTTAGCATGGGGCTAGGTAATGCTGTGTGACTTGTCCAGCGCTATTTATTTATTTAATTCATTACGGATGTAAGTGGGTTAACTACGAACCTTATTTGTGTTGGAAGAACACCAACGTTTCATCCCTTAACGAGGAACTTTTTCAGGTTGAGTGCGGTTCTAGACGCGCGCGTTCCGCATCCCTCCGAGCACTGAGGGATAAGACAAAGTGCTCGGAGAGATGCGGAACGCGCGTGTTTTTCTCGAAGTTAGGTTTCTGTGAACCATCTCAATTTAACCACCTTATAATGTTTTATTCAGACCACCAGAAACGCACAACACCGAACACACACAAGCGGAAGAAGTCGCGGGCGACACCGGGAGCGAAAACGAACACACGGATCCTAACGCGGACCTTGACGACAGTAGTGAGTATTGGAGCCGGGTCACACCACTGAAAAAACAAGATCCGTCAAGTGCGAGTGTAACTCGCGCGCCGAGGGTTTCAAACATTTGCCAATTATTTGGACAATAAATTTTCCGTCTTTTTTCGAATGGCAATATTTTGAAAAGTACGAAACCTACAGCAATTTCGAAAACTGTTTTGAAATGTACAAAACGATACCTTTCATTTGATACCCCATTTGCCTTCCTAGGTCTCTTTTGAAATTTCAACATCAAAATTTTTACTGAAAATATTCATTTTAATTTTTCATTGATTTTTTTTTTTCTTGAAATCAGTAATGGTGCACGAAATGTATCATTATTTTAAATTTCAAGTTAATAGCTGCAGTAGTTACTGAGATATTCAAGAAAGAGCGGGGACGGACAGAGCGAGACCATAAGGGTTTCAAAACCGATCTTTGAAACCCTAAAAACGCCAAAAAAAGTATTCTTCTTCTTCTTCACTGGGTCACACTGTATTAGGGTCAAGTCACACCACAGGGTCACACTGAGACTGATTCAAAATATAACTTTATTTCTACTACACCTACTCAGAAAGTTGATTATTCCTGTTCCAAATGTATCCTAGAAAGTGCGTCATTGCAAGCGTACTAAAAAGCCGGACGGAAAATTCTATGGAATTTCATTTCGCACGCGTTTAGCGGGAGAGAAAAGTGTATGGAAATCCAAACTGAACTGTCGTGTCGTGCGGTCCGTCGCGCAGGTTCGTCGATACAGGTTCTGGACAGTGGCTGTATCGTCACCGCAAAAAACGTAACAACATAGCAGCATATAATATAACGACAAAACAAATAAACGTTGACCCATAGGTTTAGTGTGTATAATTTTCCGTGTTTTTTTTTTCAGGCTCATTTCTTACAGTAACGGACTCTGACGAAAACTCTGCCGCCTCTCTCGGACTCTCGCACTCGTCTCTGGACTCTACCAGCGAGCTTCTGCTTGCGGCCGCGCACGCAGTCGACTCCGACACCGAGCATCCGCCCACGCAGCTCTGCAGGTAAGAGTAGCTAATAGACGGACTCTTGACGAAAACTCTGGCGCCTCTCTCGGACTCTCGCACTCGTCTCTGGCAGCTTCTGCTTGCGACCGAGCACGCAGTCGGCTCTGACACCAAGCATCCGCCCACGAAACTCTGCAGGTAACGTAGCTAATAGACGGAATCTGACCCATTAGCCAATTCTGTGGCTAGATTGTAATTACACTCTAGTATATACATAAGTGAATAAAAAAGTAAACTTGTACAAACTAAGCTTTGTTTCTGTTCAACAGGACGGTTCGTCACCTAATGCGGAGTATAGCGTCGATAGAGCGGCATATGGACACGGTTCTCAAGCAATGTGACGAGTGGCCGACTGGAGGCAACGATGTGGAAGCTAGGTCAGTTATGCGAATCGTGAACAGTAGGTAAACTAATTAAATGCTGACCAATGACATCCTCACCTCCTCAATAGCCTATATTGGTCCACTGCTGGACGCAAGCCTCCTCCTGAAAAGCGCCTCATTAGCTTCATCTCCTGGAGGATATTCCCCCCTAATCCCCACATTGGGCATGCAGGTTTGCGATCGTAATTCGGTGGACGGCTTGTTCGGCACGGGAAGCTGCTGCCCGCCCCACTTTATCTTTTCAAATAATACTTTTTTTTTTCAGGAAACAAATGGAGCTTGGTCTCTCTGCAGTGGACCGCAAGCTCATGGCGATTTACCGACGCCTGCCCGAGGTGCATCGCAGGCAGGTGCAGCTCTACAGGAAACAGAAGAAACTCTCCACGGTACGGAAGGGTCCTCTTTCGGGTTTCCCTAAAGAGCCTAACAAGTCTTTCTGTCTGGCAGCGGGCTTTATCCCATGAACTCTTAATAATAAATAATGCTGGACAATTTACACAGCATTATCTAGCCCCAAGCTAAGCAGAGATTGTGTTATGGGTACTATATAACTGATATACATAATATAATACAATACGTAGATATTTTTTTTTTTAATTATAAATAGAAAACGACCAGAACACCCTGAATAAATGTCTACAGATCGTACACACATTTGTCCCGAGGCGGGAATCGAACCCGCAACCTTCTGCGTCGCAGGCAGACCTTCGCCCACCGCGCCACATCGGTCGTCAATTATATACTATTTTATTTAAGGTGTTCTGTGATTTAAAGGAGATATAAACAGGAATGTAGGCCTTTTTATTGCTATAAATAAATAGTAATAAGCACGAGTCGTTGACGTATATAGCAGCCATTCCTTTTATATTTACTTTTTGGAAACTTAAATTATATAATTACGGTATTTTTAAATATATTTTTTCGTGCTTTTATCTCCGAGTTTGATCTGGTGGTCCACATCGAAAGTTTAGTCCGTTCTGTAAATTTTGTTGTGGTTTTATTGTATTGTTAAGTGTTTGTTTCCCCCCCAGGTGTGTATGCAGCTAGTGGGGGGCCAGGCGCCCGTGCCCCCCGCCCCGGGCACTCCCCCTCCCGCGCCGCGCCCCCTGCCCTGCCGCGCGCTCTGTCCGGAGTACCACCTGCAGAGGTTCAAGGAGGTGAGTGCTTATTCCATTAGGTATAATACTAATATTGTAAATTAAACTTCAAAAAACTGATAATTGTTATTGATTATATGTATTTAAAAAAAAACACGTTTGTTGTATGGAAGCCAAAATAAATATTAATTTTATTTTAGTTAGTTTAGGTTTAGATTCACTTTAAAAATAAATAATTATTATTTTTAAGGTGAATCTAAACCTAAATATTCTGTGAATATTTCAAGCGTCTAACTGTTGCTGTTATTAATATTGAGCAAAAAATCAGATTTTTTGCTCATTTAAGGTGTTCAGTGATTTTGCTGCTCCCTATATATATATTTATTTGTTGTTATATCGGTAACAGAATTACATCATCTGTGAAAATTTCAAATGTCTAACTAGCACGGTTCATGAGATAACGGTGACAGACGGACAGCGGAGTCTTAGTAATACGGTCCCGTTGTACCCTTTCGGTACGGAACCCTAATAAAAACGGCACGGTGTCGTCCGTACTTAGACACCTTCCCGTTTTTTTAGGGTCGTGCTAGCCGAGGACCCTTGTACACGACACGTTTTCGCAACGGAACGGCGTTTCAGCCGTATAATGAAAAAAAACGTGGACAAGAACTCATTGGTAATACTGTATTGGTGGTAGTATGCCAAAGAGCTATGGAACGGAGCCTTCTTAATATAAAACTAATACACAAACAAAAGAACTCTGTCATCCGAGAAAAAACTAAAGTTCTAGATGCTCTTCAACACGCACAAGCTCTTAAATGGAGATGGGCAGGCCACATAATCCGCTCAAAAGATGGAATATGGACTCATAAGACCTCTATCTGGAAAGGTCCCGATGGAAAAAAAGGCAGACACAAGAAAGATGGCAAGATGAGATTATAGAAATAGGGGAAAAGCATGGACAAAGAAAGCGGAAGACAGAAAAAGATGGTTAAAGTTGGAAGAGGCCTATACCCGCAGAGGGGTCCTTAGCAAAATCTAAAGTTTATATATACCTTATATTTTTTCAATTGTAAAAAAAAAGCGGAAGACAGAAAAAGATGGTTAAAGTTGGAAGAGGCCTATACCCGCAGAGGGGTCCTTAGCAAAATCTAAAGTTTATATACCTTATATTTTTTCAATTGTAAAAAAAATCTGTTAAGGAATAATAAAGGCTTTTTTATTTTTATTTATTTATTATTAGTGGTAGTACAAGTAATCTCGTATCATTTTGTCCAGGTACGTCGCAAAGTGATGCACATGAGGGATCAACAGCTGTACTACCATAGACTAAGGATGTGGCTCGAAGACCAGCTCAAGCAAGACAGAGACAGGTAAGTCTTGGACTATTGCTTACCTACTTATGGAGTCTACACACCAATCCAAAGGTTGAAACGACGTTGCAGTGTAACCTGTGTACTGAAGGTATCGCGAGGCACGCTAGCGCCGTCACCTATTTTATTATTACGTTAAGGCGAAGTAGGTTCGCTTTTTCAAGACAAGGACGAGCGAACACCGTGCGGTGAAGGCGAGAAAGGGAGGCAAGAACCGGTCCGCGCGTATTTTACAGCTTTTTATTTAAACATTAGAATTTGCTCTAAAATAATACTCTCGCAAAAAAAACTAAAACAATCCTCTCAGTAAGTGTTTAGTTAAGTATTTTTTAGACGACATTTCATTAAAATATGTTAAATAACTAGCAAATGAAACTGGTTTTCCGTAGTAAAAATGAAATTAGAGGAAGAAATTATTAGAAAATTTAGAGGAAACTTTGCGATTTTTTTTTATCGAGTCAATCGTGTTTCGGTCTACAACAGACTGCCGGACACTATTAAAAAGGATGCAACTTCCACCATGATGTTTAAAAATAGACTGAAAAAATGGCTCTTAGAGAGTACTTTTTATTCTGTAGATGAGTTCTACACATTGCCTGTTATATAATTTAAATGGATTTAATATTAAAATAATGAATTGATAATTTATTATGATATTTTAAGGTCAATATTTTATAATTTATTGTTTACCTTATTTCTTTTTTTTTTGACTTGTAACTTGGCGTTATTAATAAAGAATTGTATTGTATTGTATTGTTTCGACTCCCATAACTTACCAACTAAAATCCTTAACTTTCGATTCTCAAATTGTGTTTTCTTGCCTTAAAATTGATTTTCCGTACAGACAAAACCTGAGTTTTGGGACCTACTTTCACCTTTATATTTTGATACCTATTTATTTGACACTGTTTTTTTTTCAAATTACTTTGTTTACCCTAATAATAAAATAAAATTTAGCGCGACGATTGCGTGAGTCGGGTACCGCCTTAAAGAATAAGATTGTAAATGACTTCATCTTTCATGCTGTCTCGTTCAGATGAGATTCTAAATGAGCAGGACAGCATTAGAGATGACGTCATTGTTAATTCCATTTTAAAGTAAACTGATTTTATGAATATTGTAGGTAGACGACAGTGTTCCTTTTTTATGCGGCTGACCGAATTTGGTTTGTTGACTTCATTATGTAGACTGCGCTTTAAATATTCAAGAATGGTTAAACTCAAGCTTTGCTCATTATTAGTTATTATACGTCCACTGCTCAATATGAGTCCCTCAAACAGGGGAGGGGGGGGGGGGGAGGGTAACTATAATATATTGGTGATCGCAGTCAAGGTAGTGAAAGTAATCTTCAGGTGCCTTACGTCTTTTGGAAATTGTGCCATGGATCCTTCGCTAGCCACATACCTCTTTAGCGCGCCTACGCACTAGCTGGATTAGTTCTGGATTTTATAAGCAATATGGGTATGGTGTCCATTAATCGTCGCACCGCTTAGTGAATAGGGGCTCAAAGTGATTGCTTATAAAATACACGAACTCACTGGCCGCCGCGGCTATGGTCGCCAAGGCGTAGTTAGTAAATCATAAAACAATCTGTATTTTTACCTGTCTGCGCAAAAAGAAGACAACCCTACTTTTTGCGTAGATAGGTAAAAATACAGATTTTAGAGCTAGGGTCTTGTCTTTAAAAAAACGGCTCTGAATGCTGCAGGATAAACCGAAACCAGAAAGCATTATTACCAATTGTCTGAAGACTCATTCCAAAGCCCAAGTGATATAACAAGAATCATGGATATAACAAGAAGACAATGATCCCAAACACCGGAGTAGCAGCGCCTGGAACCTAGATAAAGACAACGATCAAATCTTCACACCGAGACAGCCACTATCCCTTTATTTTTTTGATTTATTTTTATTTATTTTTTAAAAAGCACAGGTCAGGTTTGGAGTATTTTTGTTTGTATTTGTTTGGAAGCCTTAGACTCGATAGAACGAAGAGCCTTTAGACTCATTGACGAGCAGTAGGTACCTTACAGAGACTAACTAACTGACTTACTAATGGATGTCGATGAAACTTGGGAAATAAAAATTAACTGCAGAATTTTTTCGCAATTTAAAGGTCATATGAATGTCATTATCCCGTAAATACGCGAAAAATTTCTTCTTACGTCTTATTGATAACGTAGCTTCTAAGTACAGTTTGACCACTTTAATAAGTCGCATCGGCGAAATTCGTCTGCATAGAAGAGATCATTTCAACCCGATTGAATACGAATGCAAACGCCGTTGAAATATTAAGCTTTATTGCGTTGCGTTAAGCTTTTAAGTCAACAAAAACGGAGGCTCATGTTATCTCGCTCATATGATATGTACACGGGAAGACCAAAAAGGACCAGCGTATTGTCATATGTATCCCACTCAAAACACGACTCGCGAATGTCGAGATCGCGACGCCGAACGCAAGCGTCATGCGCGTAGCCATCACCCAATAACAAACACACATGTTTCACGCGCGTAGTCAGAGCGTTATGATTGGCTAGAATTATTTCGCGCCTACCAAAATTAAGACTTCTGCGCAGGTACATCGGTGTAACTTATTAACGTGGTACTACTGTATGTATATATATGCATAAAGTACATGGTTTAGTATTTTAACAACGAAAGACTTCACTTATAACTTGTGCCGGTTACGCTCTTTTGTAGTATGAGGTTTCTTTGGCACGCCCTACAGCCTTAACGGATGGATGGATTTCAACGTATAAGGCGTCATTCAAATCTTCAGAATAATGGAAGTAACAAGGGTTTATTCAAACCCGAGGTTATAGGGTTATTTTATTTATAATTTTTATTTTTTTTTCGTTTCACAGTTTACCGGAAAGCAAAAAGGCATTGCTGGAGAGCTTACCGCGGCGCAAGCGACGGCCTAGCTCGCCGAAGTTCTCGAAACTATCCGCTACTACCAGAAAGAAACTCAAACCTACCACCATTAGGTAAAATAATGGCTTATACCATGGCGGCGTAACAATCGACCCCCTCAACTCAGCCCGTGGACGTCGTAATAGTCGACTAAGGCCTCGTTTTCTTTGACGTGGGGCGTCGCGCGTTGCGTTAGGCGCGAATCCAAACATATTTTATTTATTATAGTACTCATTTTTATATTACAGTGCAGCACAAAAGCGACAAAGAAATTTTAATATAAAAAACTAAACATATACAGGGTTATTTTTAAATGACCAGCAACTTTCGGATACCAGTTTTCTAGCATCATTAGCAACAACGTTTGTTCAATGATTTTTCAAATTTAAATACAAAAAAAATTAATTGAAATATCCGCTTGATTGTTCTTAACTCTATGCGCATCGCAAAGTTTAGGCAAACAAACAGGAGTAAATTGCTTGTAGCGGCGCGCGGCGCCAGCACCTTTGTAGTTTGCCGCTCAAACGCCACCCGCTCGACTACGCGCCTGCGCTGCCCAGTCGTCAAAGACGACAATTAACTAAAATAACTTAAACTAATTTCAATTTTTTTTAACTTTAAATAATTTCTAATAAATTTATTATGATGTTATTTCAAAAGCCGGAACAAACGTTGTTGCTGATGATGCCAGGAACAAGGTCACCGAAGGTTGCTGATCTTTTAAAAATAGCCCTGTATACACTTATTAAACAATAACTAAATTACACTAACAAGCTACTAACTCTAACTCAACACTATAACATAATAAACTGCTATTCTATGCAATCTAAAAAAAAACAGCATCCCAGAATTTTGGCAAGGAGATAAAAAAAATATCAACATCCTCATCTGCAGCACATAAACTATTGATAGTGCGAAGGGCCCGTGAGAACGGGGACTTGCTCAGGAGGTTAGGTCTGGCCCTCGGAATCGCAAGTAGCCTAGCTCTTCTATATAATGTTGTAGAGTGTGATAGAGAGGAGAGACGCCACGCGCGACGCGTGAAGCGCCGCGTCGCCGTAAATGAAGCCGTAGGCCCTCCGCACATGGAGCTACTCAAAAAGAACTAGTTACAAACTCAAATTACTAAGGAGTTACTTGAGCGTCACCGCCCATACATTCTCGCACAGGTTCGCACACGACGCTACTAGTCAAAAACCGGTTAGTAACGCGTTAGCAATTGGTCACGCGTGCCGCGACGTGCCGGTCGCCGCGCTACTAGTTACAGACATTTCTGTTTTTTTGTTGTGAAAAATGTGAGCAGAAATAACAGAAGTGACTGAAACCTTGCAACTTGAGTAGCGTCGTGTGCGAGGTACAGTTTCTAACTAGTTTGTAATTACAATACTGATTAGTTCCGTCATTTTTGAGTAGCTCCATGTGCGGACGCCCTTAGAGAACCTTGCAGAAGACGGGCATCAGTTTACTTCTGAGTATTTGTTGCGCTGCTATCACCAACCTGCTTGATAAACGTTTTGCTTTTACACTCCTTGTTTGGGGACATATTCTGTAGTGGACGTGTGTGCGCTAAAAAATACGATATGTTTAATAGGTTATGTAATTATATTCCGTAACTTAAACAATAATCATGCTTAAGATATATTTTTGTTCAAATGAATTTTTATGTGAAATTGAATTGATTGAATATCAAGTTCATTAACTTAGATTATAATAAAATAATTAAATTGCATGCATTATTATGTAAATGCTTAAATAATGAATTTAAATACATTATTAATATTGCTGTGTGAGTTTTCCAGCATTATTAATTTATTTATAATGATTTTTATTGATACTGATTATTCTATTTATAATAGATACATCTACACTAATAAAAAATATAAAGATGATAATATTAGTAACAATTCCGCGCAAAACCTCCTCCGATAAGCTCGAACAAAACGTAATTAGCGTTGTAAAAGAAAAAACCACACTAACTACATATTTCTTTAATTTAAAAAAAACATAAAAATATTTTTAACTGTAAGCCCAATAAAAACAAAATGGCGTCTGCCTCAGCATGGGTTGGTTGCTAGCAAGCTAGCAGCCACGCTGGTCTTCCGTCGGAGCCTTTTTGTTGGCATTACGGACAATCTGTTCACAAAAAATACAATTGTAACAGAATATCATTTTGAACATAATACAATTTTAATATTAAAAGTGAATATAATAAATATTAAAAATGAGAAGAAATCTATCAAAGCAAGACGTCAACAGTTCCATCTCTCCATGAGACATCATCAGGACACCACAATACTCGACCCTGACACTGAGCGCCGGCAACACCGACAGAGTCCCACCAGAGATGTTGCCACTCCGAGCTCCGCGCGCCAAGTTCTTTTTTTATCTACACTAATATTATAAAGAGGAAAGATTTGTATTTTTGTATGTAACGAAAAAACTTAAAAACTACTGGATCGTTTTCAAAAATTATTGTGCGGTATGTGTGTAATTCCTTTATTAAGAAAGATAATAAAAAATATCTATCTATGTAATGTATTGTATTACGTATATCAGTTATCTAGTACCCATAACACAAGCTCTGCTTACCTTGGGGCTAGATAATGCTGTGTGAATTGTCCAGCATTATTTATTTATTAAAGAGGTAGAGTTTGTGATGTTGTAGGCGGTAATCTCTGGATCTACTCAACCAATTTCAAAAATTCTTTCACCATTAGAAAGTTTACTTTTCAGGGAGTGACATAGGCTTATGTATCCCGGAATCCACTGGGGAACGGAAACTACGCGGGCGAAGCCGACGGCAGCAGCCAGTCATTTAGTTAGACGTTGCACGAAGGCACTAACAGTAATAAAAGTAAATAATGCTTGACAATATATCAATCTATTTTACTCTATATGAGAAAAAATAATATTGAGATAGCAAAAAGCACTCGGAAAGGCTTTTAGTTCATAAAATAATAAAATAAGTTAAAGTTTTCAATTTTGAAATCTGTAATCAATCACCATAAAATAGTAGGCGCAATGTTATATCGTACGGCTGTGTAGGCGAACTAAAAAGTATCATACTTTGATACCATCGGCGACATCAGCGCATTTGTTCAGGTTGTTCATCCGATTGACGTCATGACCACAGAGCAATATAACGTCCACTGCGTTCAGCGTTTTCGTCAAGTTACGCGCGCAACTTGAAAATAAAAATTTTAAGTGAATATTTGGTGCACTTATGAATTGAAAAAAAAATAGTTTTTTTTATTTTAGTGGTTCATTAGCATTATAGAACCTGATTGAGACACTTCAAAAATGGGTGTAATACCCTAATTAACACAGTATCATCTAGCCCCAAGCTAAGCAGAGCTTGTGTTATGGGTACTAGATAACTGATAACATAATACAATAAAATGTACATACCTTCTTTAATACCTTCTTTTATTCTTCCTTCGCAGGATACTCCAGCTACTAAAACAGAAAGCATTATCGTCCAATCTTTTCAACGACCGAAGCGACGACTCGAGAGAGGCGGAGCCACCCGAAGCGTTCACGTTAGAGCGAGACGAAAACATCAGCGATACGGACACCATCGTGGGGGAAAAGGACATTGATATGAACCAGGTAAAGTATGAATAGCGACGAATGAGGAGGAAACGCCCGAAACGTTCAAGTTAGAACAAGACGAAAACGTCAGCGATATGGACACCATCGTGGGGGAAAAGGATATCGATATGAACAGGCTAATGTAAAGCGACGAATCAGAGGCGAAAACTCGTGTAACATTCACGTAGGAGCGAGAAAACGATGCTGCCACCATAGTGTAAGTATTTTGAAATACTGTAAAGGTATAGCTATTTCTTTTCCGATTATGTATGCAAAATTTCATTAAAATCGGGGACGTAGTTTCTAAATGAATCGAAAAGTACGTTTGTATGGGAACTTAAAGGTTCCTTCCCACCTTAAGCTAGTCGTGCTGTACTATGGTATGGTATCGACATGTTCATGTGTGGCGAGCGAAACTAGCCACGCTGTGTGTATTGAAATCCTGTGACAGTGTGGCAAGAAAAGCGAGACGTGCTGTGTATCAACATGCTCTGCCAGCTGTCTGTTCTGTGTGTGTGACGAGCTAAGCGAGTCGCGCTGTATACCGCTTTTTTAGCCCGCATAAGACGTTCCACGTACTCCATGAACCCGTTATTTAAACCTATCTTTCTTATATTTTAAGCTAAAACTTAACTTACTAGCTAACTACCTATGTATTACAATGATAGTGTCATATATGTATATTAATTAATTACTTAAAATAGTACTAAGAATAATGTAAATACAATCTCATTTAGTGAACTCTGTTCTTTTGAGAAAATTAAATTCTTTAAACTGATCTTGCTGCCCCCAGGTGCTAGCGGCGCTCGCACAGATGGCGCTAAGCCCCGACAAGCGGATCCTGCAAGCCATCGCGGACCTGAAAGGGGAGTACGCCAACGCCAAGCCGACGACAACCAGCTCAGAGGCCGAGGAGTATCCGGAGGCTGTCAGTCCGCCGCTCCAGGTACCTCACTCTAGCCTCATGCCAGTTAGAGAATGCGATCAGTATTGGTCTTCGATAAAACCGAATTTTTTGGATACCTTATTTTGTAAATCCGGATTTAGACTTACGAATCCGGATTTTCCGAATTTCGTGTTAAGAGCCTATACAACCTTATTTTTTTTGTGAAAAGGATAGACATAGGACTTCGAGTTCCAGGGCATAGCAACGCAAGACCAACAATCAAGTTTTAGCTTATTATCTATTAATTAAGACTTTATTTGAAAAAACCGAAACATAATAAAATGTTCTTTATACTTAGTGTTATACTTAGTATTACCTGCTTATTCTCAAGATCTTAACTTCTGTATTTATTGAGAAAATAAGGTTTTAGTCAAAAAATTTGAGGAAGGCGGTTTTTTTATAGAGAAAATTTTATGGAATGGTGTTTTCGAAACATTGATCGATAGAATAAGTCCTGAACTGTACCATGTATAAATTTCAAGGTTAATTTTTTTTACTGACAGAGTTGATTTAAGGTAATATAGGCATATTAAATAACAAGAAAAAAAAATTGAAAATAAGTAATAATGTTCGTAGATAACTTACATCTTTGCTAAATTTCATCCCGATCCCTTTTGAAAATTTAGAATAAAGAAGTAACAACAATCCATCCATCCCAACTCTAGCATTTATGGCATAAGTGTGAGAATAAAACAGTAATTTTCTTTCGTAGGAAATGTCTCCAATAGCGGAGCCATCACCCACCTTCCCCCCAAACCCAACGCAAAGAATAATCAACAAGTTAATCAACACAGAAGACTTCAATACACAACCAGAACTGAACGCGCCGCTCAACGCACGACAACCAATCAAAGACGACAGTGAAAAAACAGACGTGGTACCTTACAAGGATCCAAACCTCTACAAGTATGTAACCTTCGGCATAGAAATCAAAAAAGCTATGGAGGAGTGTCAAGACATAATCAATTCTTACAACAATATTAAACCGGACAAAGAAGAAGGCCCTCTGTCTTTAGAACAAATATGCGAAGTCATGATGAGGTTAGACAATCACTCAGTAGAGTTTCTAGATCAATACATTGATGATAATCCTGTTGAGTTTGATAGCGCGAATACTAAGCTAGCTGAGTTGGTCGAGCATATGCCTCAGATATTAGCGAACATGCCAGAGATTGCGGGCGAATTCGCTAACGCGTCCTTCGAACTACCAGAATTCGCGTCAATCATGAACAGCTTACCAGAAGCTAGCAGTGAAGCGCAGTTGACGCCAGAAACGTTAAAACAAATAAGAGAACTAAAACTTACTAAGGTTAGGGATAGTATTAAAGTGACTAAGAACACAGCTAAACGTAAAATAAGCCGTAAGATTAAGAATAACAGCGAAAACGTAGGTACAATGACGGTCGAAGGCGACAGTGCGGATAATCCAGAATTTTTCAAAGACGAGAAAGAGTTCCAAGCTCATATGAAAAGCAAATACAATGACAAAGAAGAATTCAAGAATGTATTATACTCTATATCAGCGCAAGTGGTTGTAAACAAAGTACACGAATACGAGAAAGCAACGAATAGTCCAGATTTGGCGAAGCTTGACCAGCAGTTCTTTGCTTTCCCGAGGAGCTGCATCAGCGACGAAATGTACGAGAAAGCTTCTAAGCTTTTCGACAATTCAGTCAAAGAAACCCTTAGCATGGAAGAGCTCAAGGCATCTCTGAGGCTTAGATTCAATACGTGGAAGCAATTCGTAGCGTCGGAATTCAAGAATATACCGGTCTCCTTGTTGGAAAGCGAAATCAATCATATCCTTAATAAATTCTATCTGTATATACAAGATTTAGCAGGTAAGCAGACGCAAGGGGACAGAGACAGAATCATAGAGAAACTAGAAGATTGTAGAAAAGAACACGAGTTAGAACTTGAAAATGCATCGCAGGACTCCATGCAGCAAATGACTAAAGTCCTAGTAAAACAGATAAGCGTATCAGCGGGTACTACCTTCGATTTACTACTGATGAAGATGTCGAAAATGACAGGGGAAAGAAAAGAGGCGTTGAAAAACATGAGGTTCAAGTACGTCGATGTTTTAAAACGCTGCGCGGAATCACAACAGCTTGTAACATGGATCTTAAACGATCCGGACTCTGCGGCCAATCATATACAAGAGCTTATGGGATTCGCGATGAAAGTCACGGATAAACCTATGGATGCTTCGATGACCGTAGAGCAAAGAAGAGAGTGCTTTATGGGTAGACTTAAATCCATAAACAAATACTTCATGGATAATATACCTAAGAAAGCGTTGTCAGGGGACGAATGGCTAGTTATGTTGTATAAATTGGAGCAGTTCGAACGTAAAATCAAGGAAGCGTTGATGAAGTTCTCTTCTGCAGCGAATGTTACGACACAGACTGTCACACCGCCGACTCAGAGTTCAAGGACAACGCAAGCGAGTGAAGCGGTCATTCTAGCAGCTAAGGGACTTAGTAAAATCATTAATAATGCTAATCACGTTAAAGTTAAAAAACCGGCTTGTCCTGTGGCAACCGCGACACCGGTTGCTGCTCCCGTGGTTGCTCCAACGCTTCCCGCGCCAACGGTTCCTGCACCACCGATACCGGTTGCAGCGCCACCGGTTGTCGCACCACCGGTTGCGGCACCGGTTGCAACCGCAACTCAAACTAAACCTGTAGAAGAAAAACCTGAAGTAACAAATACCCAGAAAGTTGAGAACCAAAAAGTAGCAAACACAAAATGCACGAAGAGTAGACGCGATGTGATAGTCAAATGTGAAGGTTTGATCGCCCAAAAAGGAAACAAAGTTCTAAAAGACAGCTTCGACGCAATCAAAGCATACCTAGCCGGTGAAGTGGGTAAACCGGAGAACTACCACGAACACGTTATGTCAATAGTATCAAACCTAGACTACTCAGCGTTAGACGACGAAATGGTCGAAGTACTAAAATACGGCGGAATATCAATAACCCCGCCGAAAGGAGATAATAACCCGGAAGAGTTAGCGAAATACTCCGCGCAAGCGTTGCGTAACGCTAAACAGGCTTTAAACGCTGTTGCGTTCAAAAATTTAGCACGAAACGGGCAAAGCAAGTCTGAAAGCGACATATCAAACTGCGATGTACCCTCATCGGAGTGTAAATATACAAGTGACTGCATATGCCGGGCTTGTAAGCGAGATGCGTCCATAAACTTTGACGATATGGTGAAGATTAGGTTCGATGAGGTCGGGACTAAGGAGGAGTTAGAAGAAAAAATGAAGAAAGGGTTTAAGGAAGCTAAGAAGGCGGTGGCTAAGTCTAAACCGTTGCCGAAACAGTGTGAGAACGCAACGCATCAGCAGCATGTCTGTAAAGGTAAGATAAATAAATAATGCTGGACAATTCACTCAGCATTATCTAGTCCCAAGCTAAGCAGAGCTTGTGTTATGAGTACTAGATAACTGATATACATAATACAATACATTACATTGATAGATATTTTTTTCTATAAATAGAAAGCACCAGAACACCCGGAACAGATACCTGCAAATCGTACAAATATTTGTCCCAAGGCGGGAATCGAACCCGCAACCTCCTGCGTCGCAGGCGGACCTTCGCCCACCGCGCCACAGAGGTCGTCAAAAAATAGATAGATATAGGTAGAAATAGATAGAGATTTATTGCCTTATGGCGGTACTTCGATGCACACTAGCGCCGCCACCTATTTTATGTTAACCAAAGGTATTTTCAGATATCCTTTGGGCAGTTTTTGATACCCACCCGGATTTGACATAATCGCACATGATAAATCTCTTTAAATAAAGAAAAAAAAACGTTAGCTTTTCTTTTTAAAGCCTCTGTAACAGTAATATTTTTTCTAGTGTATGCAGAGATGCGAAGTTGCTCTTTGTGGCCACCAATTTCTGTCTTCGCATCTCTTGTCTATACAAAATAAAAACTATTACAGATGTATTAAAAAAAGTTAATGATAGGTATCACAAACTGCCCAATAGTTTATTTAAAAATTCCTTTGTTTAACGTAAAAATAAAATAAAATAGGTGGCGGCGCTAGTGTGCATTGTACCGCCTTAAAATGTCAAAGACTACAAAAGTCATTTAAAACGGGATTTATAGATTTTACTTAAAATTATCGTCTTCAATCCAAATCAGTAGATTACAATAATCTTTTGGTAAAATAAATGCTCAAATTCGTAGATTTATTTAACCAAACATTATGTTATGTCCACTATATTGATATTTTTGTCCACCAGTGGGCCACACCACCAACGGCAATGCTTGCACCGGCGACGGCGGCGACCAACACTGCACTTGCTGCTATTGTACTGTGTTTGGACACGCGGTAAGCTTCTTCGATAAAATACCACAAAAGTGTAAAAGTAATGTAAAAATGGAATTTTACAAAATGTAAACAAAATAAATAAATAAAAAGATTAAGGACACCTATAGTTCTGAAACAGGTTGACATGGCATCATTTCTCCATAAAGGCATTTATCTACAAAAAAACGTCAAGTGCGAGTTGGACTCTCGCATCAAGAGTTCCGTACAAACTTGTAGCAAAGAAATCGACCCAGACGCACAGTTCACAATAATTTTCTAATTTGTTCCCATTTACTTAAAGGATATAAAAAATACGGTTTTTAGATTTTTTCCTTTGTGCTAGAAGACATAGCTTCTGGCCAAATTTTTTGACTCTAGGTCAACGGGAATTATATTATATTTATATTATATTAATCATATGCACACAAAACCTATAGTAGGTTTTGTGTGCATATGATTAACAAGGAAAATAAAAAAAACAAATGGTTACAAACGTCTGTAACTTTTGATTGCGTTGACTTAGAAGTTTGATTTATATCGCGGCTCCAAGAGATAACGAGCCTGAGTATATGATGTGAATTTCAACTCGATAACTCCACGCGTTTATGAGCTTAGAGGGCTTACAGACGGACAACAAAGTTATCATATACCACGATACAGGCCCTGCCTAGTGTGGGAATCGTTGTCGTTTGAGTCCGTAAATTCTATCTCATCATCAGCCTATATTTGTCCACCGCTGGACATAGGCCTCCCCTAATGAGCGCCATAGCGCACTGTCTTCAGCTTGCCGCATCCAGCATCTGCCAGCAGTCTTTCGCAAATCGTCATCCCACCTGGTTGGAGGGCGTCCTACACTACGTCTGCCGAGTCGCGGTATCTACTTACTCAGTAATAATTTGTATTACCAACTAAAAACCCTTGTGCTAATTTTAATTTTATTGTGTAAGTTGTAGTATTTTTTTTTTTTTTTAATTTTTTTTTCATATGTATAAACCCTTATCTGATCACTTTGTTCTCCTTTTGAGGTAAATAAACCATAAAGAAATATAAGTTTTTATTCAGTTTGTGCCTTTGTTTGAATTTATTGTTTACTAGCAGAGCCTCGCGGTTTCACCCGCGTAGTTCCCGTGGGAATTCCGTTATAAAATATAGCTTAAATGCTATTTCAGACCATAATCTATCTCTGTGCCAAATTTCATCCAAATCCGTTCAGTCGTTCTGTCGTGATTGAGCAACAAACATCCATCCATCTAAACTTACCCATTTATAATATTGGTGTATTTGCAGCCGCCTCTGTCCGCGCCCGTCCCACGCAACTTCAACGAGACCCGAGAACGGTTACGTTCCATACTCAACAAGAAGAAGCAGCTCTGCAAGACTGCCAATGTAAGTACCGTAAAGGTGGGCAAAAAAAAAGGGCTGCCTTTTTTTTTATGCGGCGAGGAAATTCGTTTACGAATAGACTGGTCTGGGGGAGACCAGAATTATGTGGGACTCGACGCCCTGAGAAGGACGTAATACCCACTAAAACCTCTCCGGTGACCCTCTCTCGCTATTTTTTCGCCAAACCGCGGGAACATTAAAACCTACCGCGGCTCGGCTGGCGTCCCCCCGCCGGCCAAGTATGGAAGGAATCCAATGGGAGGACCCATTGGATTCCTTCCATACTTGGCCGGCGAGCCCACCGTTCCACACACTACCGCCGACCCCATTCATCCATCCCCTTCCCTCCCCCCGATTGGGACACAGACAGGATAGACGCTGTTGAAACCGCGAATGTCGACCTCTGTGTTAATATGGGCATTTCCGTCGCCCCATACTATCAGGTGTGGGTCTCGCATTTACACACAGACATACTCACACTCTCACTCAAACTTGTCTTACAAGGTGGGCGCAGCCCTGGCATAGCAGAACAATGTGCATTCAAATATGGGCCTTAAGACGGTGCCCCGAGCCAAATTAGCGCCGAAACCTATTTTGTATAGTTGAGGAGGAGATGCAATAATTGAGTTTGGTGGCCACAAAGTGCAACATCGTATCTCCTCCTAAATTATAAAAAAATAAAACTATTATAGAGGCATTAAAAAAAGCTTATAATAGGTATCACAAACTGCCATTGAAAATTTTAAATTACCTTTGTTCAACGAAATTATAAGATAAAAAGTTGGCGGCGCTAGTTTGGCTCGGGGTACCGTCTTTACTAATAACAATAGAACTTAAAATAGATACAGAAAGCTAATAATAGGCACTCGCTAATAGAAACATAATAAACTACCCAAGTGTGAACACAAAATTTTTTGTCGTCGACAATTCCGTACTTTTTTTTTTATTCTTTATTAAGGGCTTTGTCGCACACGCGATTATGACGCCCTAATTCCGTACTTAATAAAGTAATAGTAAGAACAAAAATTATAAGTAAAAATTAAAAGTATAACTACATCATGTGCAAAAGAAGTTAATGAGAAAAGAGTCATTGTTCAACATTTTGCTGAATTCATTGACGGTTCCACTCGCTTGCACAAGAAATGAATTTTATCTATAATTAGTTCCAACATGTTACGTAGTAAGGAATTGTGTCTTAGCTGCCTACGTGATACATTGAAGTCTAATTTGCCAATTTTTTTTTTTGACGACCGATGTGGCGCGGTGGGCGAAGGTCTGCTTGCGACGCAGAAGGTTGCGGGTTCGATTCCCGCCTCGGGACAAATGTGTGTACGATCTGCAGGCATTTGTTCAGTGTGTTCTGGTCGTTTTCTATATATAATAAAAAATATCTATCTATGTATTGTATTATATTATGTATATCAGTTATATAGTACCCATAACACAAGCTCTGCTTACCTTGGGGCTAGATAATGCTGTGTGAATTGTCCAGCATTATTTATATTTATTTAATTTATATTCGACACAACCAACGCTGGTTTTTGCATGTAAACATCGATTTTCAGGGTGAACAAAATCCTCAGGAAGCTAAAAGCCCCCAGCCAGAGAGGAAAGCGAGCCAATCACCGGCCGAGTCGCCTCAGCCGAAACCACCAGTAAGTTTAAATATATAAATAATAGGTTGAGGGAAAAAAATCCTTCGCATTTTTTAAGAAAATTCAAAACATATTTTAATATAGTTTATTTACATTTAACTAAAGTATGTAGGTACCATTTTGTTCGATAACTTTTTGCCATCTTGTAGGTAGGGATATGATCCTATTGCTATAGAAATTTTGGGGCTTCTGATCAAAATAACGCGACAAGTGGCTTTGGCAGTCCTCTCGTGATGTTAACCTGACACTGCCTAAAGAATTCTGAAGAGACCGAAACAGGTGGAAATCTGCAAGGTCAGGACTACGGCGGCGGATGCATTAACACCTCCCAGCCAAACTATCTTAATTTTTGCTGAGTGGCTAAAGATGTGTGAGGTCTAGCGTTATCATGATGAAAAACCACACCCCTTCTGTTGATTAATTCAGGCCGCTTTCTCTCAACTTCTTGCTTTAATCTCATCAGTTGTTCGCAGTAGAGTTCAGAATCGATGGTCCTACCTGGTGGTAACAGCTCATAATGAATAATGCCCTTCCAATCCCACCACACACACAGCATCACCTTGTTTCAAGTTAACCCGGGTTTCGCCACAGTCTGAAGCCTGACCGGCCTTCGATCACGACCTTTTTCGCACGTTCTTCTCGTACGTGATCCACTTTTAATCAGCTTCTTAAAAAATGGTTCGGTTTCATTACGTCGTAATAAAGAATCACAAATGAGTACACGGTTCATTAGGTTTCTTTCAGTGAGGTCGTGAGGTACCCAAATATCGAGCTTTTTTGTAATCCCAGTTTTTTTTAAATGCGCCAAAACTGTTTTGTTTTCAATTCCCAGTTCTACAGCTACGTCGTAACCACTGATATGCCGATCTTGCTCCACTTTTTCAAAAATGGCATCCATTTTATCCGTAATAGGGCGACCAGAGCGACGTGCATCTTTGACATCAAAATTTCCGGATTGAAAACGCTTAAACCAAATTTGTGCTACTCGTGAGAGTAGCACAAATTTGGTTTAAGCCGATGTTTATGGACCTAGTGCAGTATCTGTGAGATACTGCACTAGGTCCATAAACATCCGCAAATTTTTTTCGCGGCTTGCTTTGCATTTTTACCTTTTTTGTAGTAAAATTTTAAAATGTATCGAATTTCTCTATTAGATTCAATCATAAAAAATTACATTTTACTAATTTGCATTTGGAATTATGTTCTTTAAAATTTAAACTTAATGATACTAAAACCAGCCAGATACAAATAGTATAGCCACAGAGATTTTATTACAAGTATCATACATACTATAATGCGAAAAGACTTTTTCCCCAACCTAATATATCTTAAGACACAACATTATATCTAGGTTTTGCTGCTTATTTTGTGCTGTTAGGCTTATATTAGCTTATGTTAGTTTAAGGATTTTTGTTAGTGCTTACCCGCACTCTGGGCATCTTAGAAATGAAATAAGTTCCCAAAAATTCCAGCCCCACCCTTAGTACGGATGTGCTCTAACCAACTAAGCTTATGTTAGTTTAGTTATAACCCTGGTTTTTACCTACAATAATGTTTATTTAAACCCTATTCCTCTGCAGGCGTTACCTAAAACCCTACCACCGAACCTGACCGCCACTGCACAAGCGAAGCGGCAAGCAATCGACATGCAACAACGCTTGCTTGCCGACAAGTTGTCCAAGCTGGCAGTCTCCGACAAGCCTGAGATGAGACCTACGCCCGCGGTAAGTGCATCACAGACGCACTAAGGTGACATTTTTACTATAAAAACTATCGTAGTTTGACGAATTCATTACGGATGTAAAACATAACAAAATAAAATAAAAAAAAAACAGTTATCTAGTACCCATAACACAAGCTATGCTTAGCTTAGGGCTAGATAATGCTGTGTGAATTGTCCAGCATTATTTATTTTGTTATCTATGTTTGTCTCCAGGCGCTGCTCAGACCCGCTCCAGTACAAGGGAACGTCCCTCCGAGTTTGAAGGCAGAAGGGAAAGTGAACCCTAACGCGATGGAGCAGATTCGATTACAGGTTAGTAGTGTATTCAGATGTTGCCAGACCTAATTTGACAGCATCGAAAATTGATCTATCTTTTTATTTCAATAGGAAGGAACAGCAATTTTAGTGCTGTCAAATTAACCGCAAACTGATATGCCCGGAAAAACAAATAAATTTTAAGTTTATGCCAAAAATGCATGAATATGTGTAGTTTTTGATCCAGTGCTGGTTAACAATGTATGTTTATTAACTCGACTGGTATTTAAAACAAGCAGCCCCTCGTGGTAACCCGTTCCTGTGGGAATTCCGGGATAAAATATCCAGATTATATTCTATCTCTGTGAAAATTTCATCCAGATCCGGTCAGCCGTTCTGCCGTGATTGAGCAAGAAGCATCCATCTATCCATCCATCCATCTATCTATTTATGCATTTATCTATGCATCCATCCATCTAAACTTACGTATTTATAATATTAGTGTTATAACAAAATTCCTAGGAAATAAGAGAATTGCCTACTAGTAAATTTAAGACAAAACGCGCCGTAGATAGCTATTAGAAAATGATTTTATGACTATAAAGACAATTTTGTAATAATTAAAAAAACATAAAGTAAATATTGTACTTCCATAATTTAATGGATAAACTGTTGATTCACCCTAGCTTTAAAAATTTGTTTTGTACACAGTTTCTACATATTTCATTTCATCAAATGTTGATTGCTGTCGTTTCAGCAACTAAAACAACAGCAACAAGCGCAATACCAACAACAACTGGCGCAACAAAAGAAGCCGGAGCCGATCTACGATCTGCCGATACACAACAAGCCGCCGCAACAACAACAACAAATCAGAATGGTAACAATCGACAACAAACAATTACAGACCTGCGACGCAGGAGGTTGCTGGTTCGATTCCCGCCTCGGGACAAATGTGTGTACGATCTGCAGACATAATTTGTTTAGGGTGTTCCGGTCGTTTTCTATGTATAATAAAGAATATCTGTCTATGTATTATATTATGTATATCAGTGATCTAGTACCCATAACACAAGCTCTGCTTAGCTTGGGGCTAGATAATGCTGTGTGAATTGTCCAGCATTATTTATTTATTTTTATTTATTTATTTAGTTTTTTCAATAGAAAATGTATGTTGCAGGAACTCGAAAAGCAAGCACTCAAGAAAAATTGGCTCCTCCAACAAAAACTAAAACAAAACCCGATTGTAAAGATCACCGCACAAACGCAACCCGCGCCACCGCAACCCGCTCCACCGCTACCCGCGCCACCACCATCACCAACACACCCGGCCCTTACACACAAAACAACAGTCACAACAACAGTTACACTCGACAAAAACTTCACATCTATACAAAGCGTGCAGAAACGCGAACGGATACCATACGAACCAGTACCAACACAGGCTGCCAACAAGACTTCGACGGTACCAGTACTGCAAAAACCGCCGATGCAAATGGCTCCTAGAAAACCACCGCCGCAGGAGTTACACCAAAAGTTGCTAGCTAAACAGCAAGCCAAGCTAGCAAGCGAAGAAGCAGAGAAAGACGCATCGAAGCGTATGCCACGTCCAGTACCAGCAGAGGAACCAAAACCTATACTGAAAACCGTGCTAACTTTGCAACATATACCCGCAACGAAGGAACCTGTACAACAAAAACCTGCTACGCAACCGGTGCAACAGAAACCTGCTACACAGCAACCCGTACAACAAAAACCTGCTACGCAACCTGTGCAACAGAAACCTGCTACACAACAACCAGCTGCACAACAACCAGCTGCACAACAACCAGCTACACAACAACCAGCTACACAACAACCAGCTACACAACAACCAGCTGCACAACAACCAGCTACACAACAACCAGCTGCACAACAACCAACTACACAACATCAAATACCCGCTACACAGCAACCTGCACAACAAATACCAGCCATACAACAACCTGAACAACAGAAACCGCCTACGCAGCAACCTGCACAGCTAAAACCGGCGACGCAGCAACCACAGCGACCGCAGCCGCAAGAGGAGAAGTACATGTCGGAATCGCAATGGGCCCAAATGAAACGGTTCGAGGATGAGGCACGAGCTCGCCAGCCAAACAGCGTCTCTCTATCAAGCAGAGATACCAGTGTCTTCTCCTCTAGTAGTTCTCAGTAAGTGTCATCACTTCATCAACAGCCTATATTGGTCCACTGCTGGACGCAGACCTTCCCCTGATAAGCGCCTTGTTAGCTTTAACTCAAACATAGTATGTGATCTGGTGATTATTTTGACAACCTTCTTTGAGCTAAGTTGCAATTTAAGGCTCACCCGGAAAGGCTCCAATGCTTCAGGGAAATTGCCGGCGGCTGTTATATTTCTATGCCGCAACCGTTTTAAACATTTTTGTAATTTTTTTTGTAAGATAAAGTAATTTCTTTCTCAGGGAACCCCATTTTCCAGAAGGCCGCCCTGAAGATACAAGAGATTTAGAAGCCTTGCTACAGTACATAGAGGGGCCTGCGAGGCACGTCGACCGCGGAAAGAAGAAGGCTAAGAAACAACGACAGAAGGCTAAAAAGGTAGGAAATTGAGCTCTTACCCAATATAATATAACAGAAACCTTAACAACTATCCGAACACTGAAACTCCAATGCTATTCAAATAAAGACTGGTTGTTTATTGAGGACTAAAATATCGGTTTGTAGAGTAATAGTAGATTGCTTAACAAGAGACTAAACTATCCGACTATATACGAGGTTGTTAAACCGACCTCAGCTAGGTAGGATGACATATAAATAAAGTTAAAGGTCCGTGTATGTCTCATCATCTCAAGAATCTAGGAGTTGGGCGTTGACACTACCACACAGTTTTTAAGCTTCGGTAGTGTCATCGTTCCAAAAGCATCAGTCATCATCATCATCATCATCATCAGCCTATACCAGTCCACTGCTGGACATAGGCCTCCCCTAATGAGCGCCATAGCGCCCTGTCTTCAGCTTGCAAAGCATCAGTTCAGTCATTGTAAAAACGATCTGAATAAATGTTTTTTTTTTTGTTTTTTTTTTTAATGTATGTACACTTTATACTCCTTTACACCTCCATAACTTTTATATATTTGAACAAATCTGCATGGTGTATTGTCAGAATCCTTATATCATCCCAAGTGATGGCTATATTATTAGGGTTCGAGATCGGTTTCGAAACCCTTATGGTCTCGCTCTTTCCGTCCCCGCTGATACATTTCGTGCGCCATTACTGATTTCCAGAAGAAAAATATAAACAAATAAAAATGAATATTTTCAGTACAAATTGTGATGTTGAAATTTCATAAGAGACCTAGGTGGGCAAATGTATCAAATGAAAGGTATAGTTTTGAATATTTGAAAAAAGTTTTTGAAATTTTTGTAGGTTATATATGAATGGTATATATGGTATACTTTTCGAAATATTTCAAAAAAAGTCGAAAAAATTGATCGTCCACTCCATCTCCGAAAATTGCAGACCGATCCATGTACAATGTATAGGGCGTTTGTATAAAACTATATTTTACATGGAAAATATAGAGAAATCTGTAAAAATAACCATTTTTTTAAAATGGTCAAAAAGGGGTAGTATTATTTTTCGAAAGGGGGACTACCGACCCAAATAAATAAATAATGCTGGACAATTCACAAGTGTAGTTACTTTTTAATTTTTATAAAATTAATGACTACCTCTGTGGCGCGGTGGGCGAAGGTCCGCCTGCGACGCAGGAGGTTGCGGGTTCGATTCCCGCCTCGGGGCAAATATTTGTACGATCTGCAGGTATTTGTTCCGGGTGTTCTGGTCGTTTTCTATGTATAATAAAAAATATCTATTTATATATTGTGTTATATTATGTATATCAGTTAACTAGATAACTGATATAACACAAGCTCTGCTTAGCTTGGGGCTAGATAATGTTGTGTGAATTGTCCAGCATTTATTATGAATAATAATAATTTTTACTTGTTGAAATCAGGCTCTGTCTAAATGTTTTTTACCCGTACATCTCTTATTACAGACTGAAGAAAAACTAGCGCAAGAATTCACCCAGCTGAAGATGGAATTATCTAGAATACGCATAGAAGCTGAGGCGTTGCGTGTCGCCCACAGCAGCGCGCGGCGGCGCTGCGACGAGACAAGGCGGGCGCTACAGCTCATGTCGCAACCTGGCCAGAACAAAACACGTTAGTGTTACCTATTATCCGTTTGTACAGTCTTCTGCCTGCGGGAAAAAAAATCCCGGGATAAAAGTAGCCTATGTCCGTTCCCAGGATACCGTCTAGCAGAACAAAACTCGTTAGTGTTATTATCCGTTTGTACAGTCTTCTGCCTGCTGGAAAAAACAACCCTCGGGATAAAAGTAGCCTATGTCCGTTCCCAGGATACCGTCTAGCAGAACAAAACTCGTTAGTGTTATTATCCGTTTGAACAGTCTTCTGCCTGCTGGAAAAAAAAAACCCGGGATAAAAGTAGCCTATGTCCGTTCCCAGGATACCGTCTCCTGTTGAATTCATTTCATTAAGGGTGCGATCAATGACGCCATTTTGTGAAAAGGATAGGCATAGGATTTCGCGTTCATAGAAGCAGGGCAGAGAAGAGCAACGTCAGTGCAAAAATCAAGTTTTTGTTTATTATCTATGATTTTTTCAAAATATAAGCATTAAATAGAAAACTAAACGATTACTTAAATGTAATATTAGTCTGGCTATGTAATTCGTAAAAAATAATGTGGTGTTGTCGCTGATAATTTGAAGCATTTCAACTTAAACAGTTTTTTTTTAATCTAAGAAACCAGTTTATTTTCTTATTTCTATTCGATTTCGCGGCTTCTACAGGTTTTTCCTCAACCTATCGTATTTTTTTAATCTGAACATTTACGTTCGATACCATAAATCGAAGTGTTTAAAAATTCACATTTTGCTTAATTTGTCCGCGCACTTTTAAGTTCCACTCACTATATTTTTTATAGAGTAATAATAATAATAATAATATAATAAATCATTTATTGTTCTTCTCACTAATAAATAATAAAAGGCATAGCGCATCAGTATTGACATACAGCGGGGCAATGCAGCCAGCGTCTTGGGGACGCGCGCGACTGTTATTGATATGGATCAGTTGAGCTACCTGTAGATTGTTGCAACAGTTTGCAGATAGCTCAATTGTTTGTATTGTAAATACTAGTTTTAATTAAGTTCTATTATTTGATTGTAATTTTCTTTCCTAATAAAGTTGTAAAGTGTTGTTTATTACTAATAATAAGTATTAATATAGTAATATTAAGTATTAATAAGTATTGCATTATGTATTCATGTTACAGGCAAGAAGCAGAATAAATTGAATACAGTACAGAAACAACAGATTCAAGTTTTGGCTGAACAAGTTGGGGAATTGACGGCTCTCATGAATACTACCGCTAAGGTATGAACAGTCTATTTTAATTTAAAAGAGAAAAGATCAAAAAAATTCAAGGTTGCGGGTTCGATTCCCGCATTGGGACAATTGTTTGTACGATCTGCAGATCTTTTTTATTTATTCCATGTTTTCTGGACGTTTTCTATGTACAAAAAAATATATATCGGTATATTGTATTTTATTATGTATATCAGTTATCTAGTACCCATAAGCTTAGCTTGGGGCTAGGTATACTGTGCGAGTTGTCCAGCATTATTTATTTTATTGGCTTAAGACGGTACCCCGAGCCTAACTAGCGCCGCCACCTATTTTATCTAATTATTTCGTTAAACAAAGGTAATTTAAAAACTTTCAATGGGCAGTTTGTGATACCTGCTATCAGCTTTTTTTTAATGCCTCTCTCAAAGTTTTAATTTGTAAAGTTTGGGAGGAGATATTATACTTTGTTTAACAATTATTTGTTTGACAATTATTTTTATTTTCTTTATTTAGGACAATAAACAATTGTACAATACAGACTTATTAAATAATATTCTTAATCAATGTGATCCTAAATGTACAACCAACAGCATTATCCACAGATTACTACAAGTTTTACTTACTACATAGTTCTATTGTTTAACTAGCAATAATACAGGTTTTTTTATGATTTGTTTCAGAGTGGTAAATAATATTTCAATTTAAATTTTTCTATGTTGAATGGCAGAGATATAAAATTATTATTGCATCTCCTCCTAAACTATACAAAATAAAACTATGATAGAGGCATTAAAAAAGCTTATAATAGGTATCACAAACTGCCCATTGAAAATTTGAATTACCTTTGTTCAACGAAATAATAAGATAAAATAGGTGGCGGCGCTAGTTTGGCTCGGGGCATCGTCTTGAGGCCCAAGTTGATGTGAATTGGGCGAATTTGGGTTATTTTAAAATAATTTTTCCCCCTTATCTTTATTGTAAAAGCTTTGAAAAAAAATACATAATAATCTATGGGATACAAGGCATACCTTCGATTCGAAAATTAAAAACTAATTAAAAGATAATCAGCAAAAACTTGATTTTGAGCTTACACCTCTCTGTTCTATCCCGCTCCTTTAAACGCGAAATCCTATGCCTATCCTATTCACAAAATGGTGTCATATACCTGCCTCTTAATATAAAATTTAGTGTGTATTATTCAGAAAGAAAATAACAATCAAATAACAAATTTAAATTAAAACTAGTATTTACAATAGAAACAATTAAGCTATCTGCAAACTGTTGCAAACAATCTACAGGTAGCTCAACTGATCCATATCAATACCAGTTGGAAGCGTGCCCAAGACACTGGCTGCATTGCCCCGCTGTATAGCAATGCTGATGCGCTGTGCCAGATACAAAATATAAATTTAGTTGATTTTTAGTTAACTGTCATCATATCTATGTTAATATTTGACAGGAGCTCCAATCGGCTGAGAACCAAGTGGCCGACTGTTCGTCGCGACTGAGACAATGCGAGAAAGAGATAATCGAAGCGAGGGCTGTGCAGGGCAAGAAAATGATCAATAAAAGGGTAATCACATTCAGGTTTATTGAGGTTTTCGCAGCATGGAGGAACATTAAAACTATAGATTAGGTGTTCATCATATATTATTTAAATTCAGCAGTTACATGTTTTTCTTCGCTAACGACATCCGTCTACTTACCATAAACACTATTTATATATTTTAAAGCATAGACATTGTATTGAGTACTCTTTTCAACAAGGTTTAAGATATTTTTATTTATCAAAAAAAAACTAAAAAAAAAATTAAATGAAACACTTACTTGATAAATTACTTAAGGGTCGATACTACCTCAAATTAACTCCATTAGATCGAAATATCTTCGAAGCTACTAAATCTTTAAAATTGAAATTTATATGCTAAAGTTCAGGACTTACTCTATCGATCATAAATGTTTCGAAAACACGATATCACAAAATTTTCGCGATAGAAAAAAAATCGCTAGTTACCTCTAAATTCTTACTAAAACCTAAATTTTTCAATAAATACAGAAATTAAAATCTTGAGAATAAGCATAGTAATAGAATTAAGTATAAAGAACATTTCATATGTTTCGGTTTTTTCAAATAAAGTCCTAATTAATAGATAATAAGCTGATTTCTGGGTTTGCGTTGCGTTGTTTTGGCATGCCCTGTTCGCTTCTTTACTTTACCTTAAAACGATTGAAGTGGACAAAAAATCAAAGTGATCACTTTATTTCCTAGTTTTAATGTGTGTAATGTAATCTGAGTTTTGTGACGTGTCTAAGAATCCTGTAAGGTCTAAAGGTAATAAAGCATTTTAAATTTTAAATTATTTTTAAATAAAAGCTCGAAAAAAGAGTACATTCGAATTCTAAATCAGATCAGAGAACAGTGAAAGTTAAGTCAAAAAATGTCGATAGCTGTCAACAACAAAAATTGTTTTGAAGTTCGTCGACTTGCTCCGTTGATGACCAGTGTCGTGAAATAAATATACACCAATATTTTTATGCTTTAGCAACCCCACAAAAAACGTCTTGGATTCTAGATTCGTAACTTCGACCCGTGTATTTGGTTTTTGTGGTAAACGGTGTAGGCGTGTTACTACATACATACAAATAATCCACGCTCACGTCAAAAAGCCAATATACAAAACCTATAAGGGAATAGCGCCAGATTTTAAAAATTGATATTTTTTATTGAAAACTATACATAGTCTACTACAAAAACTCCGAAAAGGAAAAAAAACAGTGTTTAATTCTAAAAGTTGGGATTTTTATCCTAAATATTTTAGGATTTAAACACTGTTTTAAAAAACAGTGTTATTATTTTTTATTTTACCTGTATTAGAGTTTTTGTCGTAGACTGTATGGTTTTCAATAAAAAGATCAATTTAAAAAGCTGGCGCGACTTATGTTTTTTGTATACTAGCGGCCGTTGTGACGTGAGCGTGGATTATTTGTATCAAATTGCTAAAGACTCGCGCCAATCGAATTAGGCTTGGTATAATAAATTTAAAAAAAAAAATATTATACCAAGCCTAATTCGCTCCCAATTTTGATCTCGCTCAATGCTTGTTAGGTTTGAACGAAAGCAATCAAAAAGTAGTTTTTTTTTGTTTTCTTTTATAACCCAAATCCTTATATTTCGTTCTTTTTATTTGTCCTCGCTCTGTGTCGTTAGGGTAAAGGCATAATGAAACGGAAACGAAATGAATCATCAAAGATTTTGATAGTATATTGATTTTGAATCCCAACCAGCGCAATGTAAAGCACATATTCAAAAATTTCTAATGAAAATTTAATAATTTCCCAAAAAAATCGATTTCGTCAGAATTTTTGGCACATTATTAAATTTTCGTGGAAAATTTTCCCAGTGCGAATAACAAACTATCCCCCAAATACTCAAACGCTTCTCAGATTTAAGCAGGTTTCAAGTAGTGATTTTTTGACAGTTTTCAATGAAAATTCGTCACTTGAGACCTGCTTAAATCTGAGATGCGGTTGAGTATTCGGGGGTAAAAAGCACAAAAACTAATTTCGACACGACAACGATTTGGGCTGTTTTTTTATCGTGCAGGGAATGTGCGCCTTACTTTGCGGATACAGTGTTATTTTATTTTATAATTTCTCGTTGTCCCTATAACGGGAAAACGTCAATGGGGACAACGGTCAGGAAATTAATAAATTCCCGCTGTCCCCATGACGAGAAAACGACCATGGGGACAACGGGAAGGAAATTTTATGACTTCCCATTGTCTTCATAACGGGGACAACGGGAACACATAGAATATATCCTATCAAAAACGTAAAAAATTCCTTTCTTTTCTATCTGTGTGCCTTGACCTGATACAGCGTTTACTATCCTAATCATGCGTCTCCATGCATTCCTTAATCCTATCCTTTTTATTTTATTTTTTTTGTTCTTATTCTATCAGGAGGAAATTGCTCGAAGTCACCAAACGCAGTTGCAAGCGCAGTTAGACGACAGAATGGCTATGGAGCAGCAGTTGAAACAACTGCAGGTAAACTATGCGGCTGTAGCTATTCAGCTGCTTTCTTGTTCTGTCAACTGATTTGTAGCCAATAAAGCTGAGCGCAGACTTGAGTCAAGATAGTTTTAAGACACACTATTGCTTTAGAAAAATTACAACTTAACAAAAGCAATAGACTGTCTTAAAACTATTGTGACTCAAGTCTGCGCTCAGCTTATTACGCACAAGAAAGTTCGGCTGCCCAATTGCAAGTTGGGTCTGATGTCAATGGAGGCGGTTAAGGTGGTTCGATGCGGGTCGGCGCGAGTTTTTTTGTGGTTTTTAATTTTATCTAAAAATATAAATAATGCTGGACTATTCACACAACATTATCTAGCCCCAAGCTAAGCAGAGCTTATTTTATGGTACTAGGTAACTGATATACATAATACAACATTACATAAAGACATATTTTTTTATTATACCTAGAAAACGACCAGAACTCCCGGTACAAGTACCTGCCGATCGTACAATTATTTGTCCTGAGGCGGGAATCGAAACCGCAATCTCCTGCGTCGCAGGCGGACCTTCGCCCACTGCGTCACGCAGAGGTCGTCTATATTGACGTGATTGTATGGTTGGCGATTTCTTTCGTCCATGGGTTGATTCCGTCATACAAGCATTGGTAGTCTACAGAAAGCATTATTTTTGGATTTCACGTAAGCTTACGTCTAGTATGGAATCTGATTATTTGTTCGAGTTAAGGACCAAACTGTGCCCTTTTTCTTTCAAGAAGGGCATACGTCATATCGCAGTCTACAGCGGAATAAATAAATTATGATAAAAAAATAGATTCAGGCGTTACTTTGCGGGTTACAAAATATAAAGATGAAAATATTTAGTAACAATTCCGCGCAAAACCTTCTCTGACAAGCTCTAACAAAATGTAATTAGCGTTTTAGAAGAAAAAACCACACCAACTACAAAATGAAAATAAATCTATCAAAGCAAGACCTCAAGTAGTTTCGTCTCTCCACAATCTCCACAATTCTCATCAGGACACCACAATACTCGACCTTGACACTGAGAGCGCCAAGCAACACCGGCAGAGTCCCACCAGAGATGTTTAAGAAATCTATCAGAGATGCCACTCCGAGCTCGGAGTGGCATCTCTGATAGATTTCTTTTCATTTTGTAGTTTGTGTGGTTTTTTTTCTTCTGATTTTTCGCTGACAACTTTTGTAAGAGCTTGTCTTAGAAGGTATTGCGCGGAATTGTTACTAAATATAAATAAATTACCTACATTATTACAAAGAATAGTGTTAATGTATATGTTATTGTTACAGATACAGCAAGCAAAACATCAGAGACAGTTACAACTAAACCAAGAGATCACGACTCGATTGAACACTCCATTGCTCCACAACGATATTATTGCACGTAAGTACAAAACCACTACATATTTTAAGCTGCACGCAACTTCAATCCGTAATGTCGACTCGATCGTAATGACGACCTCTGTGGTGCGGTTGGCGAAGGTCTGCCTGCGACGCAGGAGGTTGCGGGTTCGATTCCCGCCTCGGGACAAATGTGTGTACGATCTGCAGGCATTTGTTCAGGGTGTTCTGGTCGTTTTCTATGTATAATAAAAAATATCTATCTATGTATTGTACTCTATTATGTATATCAGTTATCTAGTACCCATAACACAAGCTCTGCTTAGCTTGGGGCTAGATAATTCTGTGTAATTTGTCCAGCATTATTTATTTATTCGACGACCTCAGTGGCGCAGCGGGCGAGAGTCTGCCTGCGACGCAAGAGGTTGCGGGTTCGATCCCCGCCTCGGAACAAATTTGTGTACGATCTGCAGAAATTTGTTCCGTTGGTCTGGGTGTTTTCTATGTATAATAAAAAAAAATATCTATCTATGTAATGTATAATATTATGTATATCAGTTATCTAGTACCCATAACATAAGCTCTGCTTAGCTTGGGACTAGATAATGCTGTGTAATTTGTCCAGCATTATTTATTTATTTTTATTTATTAATGTACATTTGCATAGGAGCTTAAGAGGTTCGCAACCCACCAAGCAAATAATACTTGTCTTGTACTAGGAGGTTTCGCTCTTCCTTGGTTACATTATTCTGAATAGAATAAGAAAGAAGAAAAACATTTATTTTTACCCAAAAAATACATATACTGACTTTACTAGGTACTATAACTAGAGTTAAAACTAAGAAGAATAGGCTACTTGACTACTGCTGGGAAATAATTCAAACGTATTGTCGAATAAAAATAATGAAAATGTAATTAATATTTCTTCAAGGCCAGTCGTAATAGTTACAAAAACTAATTTAAATTAATAATAAAATAATGGCGCGCCAAAACGATAATCTTTGTCATGGCTCCGGTGACATGATACGATGACGTCACACCTCACACTACACCTACAACATTGTAATCTGTGATTGGTATGACGTCACAAGCGATGCAACCAAACGCAGAGCGTTTTTTACCTAAAATAGACATACTGTTTAATAAAAATCAACTGATTACGCTTTGTTACGTTGTCACTGACTAGGATGAAAGAATTTGTAACTTATTTTAAATGTAGTCAAATAGTCTATTTAACAAAAATCATTTTGTAAGCACAAAATTCATTTTGTAAGCGCAAAAATTCATTGACTTTTGCATTTACGCCGTTCTGAAAATGTATCCTCTGTCCCGCTCCTATGAACGGGAAATCCTATGCCTATCCTTTTCATCAAATGTCGCGTATTGAGTCCTCAAGTATGAGCTAGTGGTTTGTTTACAGATTTGTTATAATAGCTAATCTCCCTGGTTTGGGGAGGCTTGGTCAGCACTGAGCTTTCACTTGACTGACAAGGACAATTTTGCAGAAGCTGAACGCTATAAAGCGTCGGCACTCAAAGCGGCAACTAACAGCGGCAGCTACTCCTCTGCATCCAGTACCAACGGCTCCGTCAGCAGTACGGGCGCTGATCGCGGTGGTAGCTCGTCTTCGGGCAGTGGGACTGTATTAGGTGAGAGAAGATTTCGACAGGTTTGGTTGTAAGACTGTTGGTGTGGGGTGGAGAGGCTGGGACTTGCGATCGGGGGTTGGTGGTTCAAATCTCTCTGGAAGTTCAGGAGTTTTTATAAATCGGGTGATTGATTAAAACGCAACGGGAATCTACTATCTCTGAGACGGGTTGTGGTTTGTTGATGACAAGTTTTCTCTCTGCATTCACTACTAGACATGCGCTAAACTGAAAACTGCAAACTCTGTAATGAAATGCTATATAGCATGGCATTTCTTACCGCGTCATATGGCATGCTATCAGTACGCTGTACTCTAAACATGACGTCCTCGTTATATCTTAGAAGTGTAGGTACCTACTGTATGTTCTGTTCAGTTCAGATGTAATGTAATCTGACTATCTATCTATCTGACAGATCATTCACTATTATGTTATCATAAACGAGCAATTCTTGCATATACATAGATAGATAGATGTACATAATGTAGGTATGAAAAATTTTGGGCCATTTTAAAATTTTCCTAGAAAATTTTCCCGGTGCAAGTTACGCACTCTACAGCAAAACCTTAAAACACAGTAATAATAAAACACTTGGTTTCAGTGAGGCGATGCGGCGACGACGTCACAGTGTCTGTGCCGGGCGCTCGAGGAGAGACGCCTTTAGGACAACTTGTATTGAGCAACAGGCATATTATCAGTGAGTACTTCACACGATCTCACGATCTTCATGGATGCGGCAAGCTGAAGACAGGGCGCTATGGCGCTCATTAGGGGAGGCCTATGTCCAGCAGTGGACAAATATAGGCTGATGATGATGATGACTTCACACGACTGCGGCTTACGGAACGGTTATGTATAACCTATTATCTGAATAAAACGCAGATTATATGTACCTGACTGGCACATGACGACCTCTGTGGCACCGTGGGCGAAGGATCGCCTGCGACGCAGGAGGTTGCGGGTTCGATTCCCGCCTCGGGACAAATGTGTGTACGATTTGCAGACATTATGTTCAGGGTGTGCTGGTCATTTTCTATGTATGATAAAAATATCGATATATGTATTGTATTATATTATGTATATCAGTTATCTAGTACCCATAACACAAGCTCTGCTTACCTTGGGGCTGGATAATGCTGTGTGAATTGTCCAGCATTATTTATATTTTTTTACTTATACTCCGCTTTATAAACTTTGTATATTTTTTGTAAACAAAGGTTTAAACTCGAATCATTTATCAATTAATGAAGGGCCTCCTACACTACGTCAAATCAACTCTGTCAGGTCTCCATAATCTTCCAAACTACTAAATATTTTTTCTTTATTTAACAGCAAAAAATAATTACAACTAATATTTACACTTACATCTATTTTCTAAAAATCTAAGCCGTCACCAGAAGGCAGAGTGCCCAGAATGCTGACAGCATTGCCACGTTGAATGGCAATGCTAATTCGTTGACCGAAATAAAAACCAGCATTCCGATCACCTGTGGACTCTATTAGTAGTTTTGTAAGATCTTTATAGATAACGTGTGCCCCAGGACCCCAAGGGTTTCCACCCCAAACGGCTCAAATAGGTAACCTCTGTCAAGACTAACGTATTTTCGCCGTTTGAGGAACTCCGCTGATGTTTAACTAAATATTTAACTTTGAAATTTATATATGGTAAAGTTCAGGACTTACTCTACCGATCATATGTTTCGAAAACACGATTACATAAAAAAATCTCCATTGAAAAAAACGCAGTTACCTCAAAATTTTAACTAAAACATCAATTTCTCAATAAATACAGAAGTTAAGGTCTTGAGAATAAGCATGGTAATAGAACTAAGTATGAAGAACATTTCATATGTTACGTTTTTTTTTAAATAAAGTCCTGATTAAAAGATATTAAGGTAAAACTGTGGCCGTGTGGTGCCGGCTTAGAATTTCCACCACCCCAACTCTTCCTGTGGGTGTCGTAGGAGGCGACTAAGGGACATACACCGGGGGGCAGCAGCGCCTCTTGCAGAATCAATCTACCACCGAACTGCGATCCCCAACCCGCATGCCAAGCGTGGGGACTATGGGCATTACTGAGTAATACGTTATGTTGGTAGTATTGTAAACCGTATTGTTTGTCCTCCAGCGATGACGCACATTGAAGAGCCTCCGCCGCCGCCGCCGAAGCCCGAGCCGCGCAAACACACGCAAACCTGGGAGCAGGCGCTAGCTCACATCAACCAAGTCGCCAAGGGATCTAAAGATAAGGACAAGGTAAGTTTTTTTTCTATTTTTAACGTATTTGGAAGTAATGAGGAGTGTGAATGTACGGTGGTATGAATCCATAATACTGATATTATAAATTAGAAAGTAACTCTTGTCTGTCTGTTACCTATTCATGACTAAACGGATCATAATGAAATTTGACAGGTAGGTTAATGGTATCCCTGCGACGGACATAATATGAAAGATTTGTATTTTTGTATGTCAAAACTGCGTCCTACCCGTCATGACCCACGGAGCTGAGACGTGGTCACTCACGGTAGGGCTGGTCCACCAGTTTAAAGTCGCCCAGCGAGCTATGGAGAGAGCTATGCTCGGAGTTTCTCTGAAGGATAGGATTCGCAACGAATACATCCGACAGAGAACCAAGGTTATCGACATAGCTCATAGGATTAGCAAGCTGAAGTGGTAGTGAGCTGGCCATATTTCAAGAAGAACCGACAACCGCTGGGGTAAACGTGTTCTTGAGTGGAAACCGCGACTCGGAAAACGTAGTGTAGGACGCCCTCCAACCAGGTGGGATGACGATTTGCGAAAGACTGCTGGCAGATGCTGGATGCGGCAAGCTGAGGACAGGGCGCTATGGCGCTCATTAGGGGAGGCCTATGTCCAGCAGTGGACTGGTATAGGCTGATGATGATGAGTGACCACGTCTCAGCTCCGTAGGTCATGACGGGTAGGACGCACTGATTGAAAACTTTCGTTTTCAAGCATTGCGGTATGGATGACGAGAAGACTTGACGTAGTTTGCCAAACGCGGCCCTACAAAGAGTTCTTAGCCTGTAAAAGTGACGCATTACCTATTGTTGTCTAGATTAAGTATCTACTTATTGATTAAGTTTTGTGTTTTCAACTGCTTTCGTTTATCCCTATAGCCGAAGAAGCAGTCACCTGCGCCAACCAAACCTGAGACAGTCAGACCTGTGCTAGTTAAACCTGAGGTAATCAAACCTGAGCTCAAGAAGGAAGTCAAACTCGTGTCTGAAGAGACCGCTCCGCTAACCAAGAAGCAGAGGAAGAAGTTAGCCCAGCAGCAGGTACGATTTTGACACCTCTTTGTTAAAGCAGTACCCGAGTGCAAACTAGCGCCGCCACCTATTTTATCTTATTATTTCGTCGAACAAAGATAATTTCAAAATTTTCAATGGCAGTTTGTGATACATATTATAAGGTTTTTTTAATGCCTCTATAATAGTTTTATTTTGCATAGTGTTCCTTATCATGGGAAGGTGGATTGGATTGAAAGGCTTGTTCTTGATCTGACTCCAATTATAATGAATATAAAACTTATTAAACAGATATGCAAGTGGTGTAAAGATTATTTTATCGATTACAAAAACCGCGGCTGGTTTCTTCTCAAACATGAGCAATGAATTGATTCATTGACGACCTCAGTGGCGCAGCGGGCGAGAGTCTGCCTGCGACGCAAGAGGTTGCGGGTTCGATCCCCGCCTCGGAACAAATTTGTGTACGATCTGCAGAAATTTGTTCCGTTGGTCTGGGTGTTTTCTATGTATAATAAAAAATATCTATCTATGTAATGTATAATATTACGTATATCAGTTATCTAGTACCCATAACACAAGCTCTGCTTACCTTGGGGCTAGATAATGCTGTGTGAATTGTCCAGCATTATTTTATTTATTGATTGATATGAATGATCCGAGTGCTCCGCTTGCTTGCCTTTTAAACGGCTTGTCGGTCTGACAGGTGTCATGCGCGACCGCGGCGCCTCTTTCACTGTCACCATGGATGGATCCATTAGGGTGTTGCCCGAACACATAGTTTAGGAGGAGATACGATGTTGCACTTTGTGGCAAACTCTATCGTCGCATCTTTGCCTAAACTATACAAAATAAAGCTATTAAAAAAAGCTTGTAATACACACAGCCCATTGAAAATTTGGTGGCCATAAGGGCTAATCTTTGCCTTGACGGAGAAATTGACGATCATCGATTTCTAGGCGATTTATAGGCAATTAAAAACCGATTCTGTGGCGCGGTGGGCGAAGGTCTGCCTTCGATGCAGGAGGTTGCGGGTTCGATTCCCGCCTCGGAACAAATGTTTGTACGCTCTGCAAATATTTGTAAGGTAGTTCTGGTCGTTTTCTATGTTTAATAAAAAATATCTATTTATGTAATGAATTGTATAATTTATATCAGTTATCTTAGTACCCGTAACATAAGCTCTGCTTGGGGCTAGATAATGAAGTGTGAATTGACCAGGATTATTAAAAAAACAAGATCCGTCAAGTGCGAGTGTAACACGCGCGCCGAGGGTTTCAAACATTTGCCAATTATTTGGACAATCAATTTTCCATATTTTTTCGAATGGCAACATTTTGAAAAGTATGAAACGTACAGCAATTTCGAAAACTGTTTTAATATTTACAAAATAATGCCTTTCATTTGATACCCCAATAGGTAGGTAGCCCCCCTTTTGATAAAAAATATCCCCCGTTTCGACCATTCTCAGTATGATTTTTTTTTCAAAAAATTTCATTTTTACAGACCTCTATATTTTCCTGTAAAATATAGATTGTTATCTACAAACGCCTAATACATTATACGTGGATCGGTCTGCAATCTTCGGAGATAGGGGGGGGGGAATGGTCAATTTTTCGACTTTTTTTTAAATATTTCAAAAAGTATAAGACCTACAAAAATTTTAAAAAGTGTTTTGAAATGGTACCTTTCATTTGATACCCCAGTTGGGTAGGTACACCCCCTTTTGAAAAAAAAAATCCAAATTAAGATTTGAAAGTTCCATCTCTATTGTCTAGAGAATGATCCCAAATTTGATTACCAAGTGATTAGTATTTGTACCGTAAAACTTAAAAACAGTGTAAAATTAAGGTATTCGAAGTTTTTTTTCAAAACAATCAAGTTGGTAACTGCGATTTGTTAAAGTTCCTGTTTCCTGTACGTTCTGTGCAAGAGTCTGACTCACACTTCACCGGTTATTTATATTTTTTTTTGCGAGCACTAATTAAAAATAAAATAAATAAATAATGCTGCACAATTCACACAGCATTATCTAGCCCCAAGCTAAGCAGAGCTTGTGTTATGGGTACTAAATAACTGATATACATAATATAATACAATACATAGATAGATATTAAATAATAATAAAAATATAATTTTTGGACACCTAATTTTTTTCTCTTATTATTTGTGACTTTGTGTAATAGAGACTGATTCCCGTTCCAGGCGGAAGAAGAGAGATTAGCCCAAGAACAGCAGGCCAAGTACGAGGCCAAGAGCAAAAAGGCCAAGAAGTCCGAACCAGACCGTATGCCCATTAGAGTGGAGCCTCTCTCTAAAAAGGCGGACAAGAAATTAGAATATGCCAAGGTTAGTCTCGGTAAACGTAGTGTAGGATGCCCTCCGACCAGGTGCGATGACGACCTGCGAAATACTACCAGAAGATGCTGGATGAATCGATTACAACTAATCCAAAAATTGATTTTCATAAAAAAAACGGTAAATTATTAGGATATGACTATTTGATGCGGGAAACTGAAGACAGGGCGCTATGGCGCTCATTAGGGGAGGCCTATGTCCAGCTGTGGACTTATATAGGCTGATGATGATGAAGGTTACTCATAAGCTTGAGTCATATCGGTACATCCACTTCTGAACTGAAGTCTGGCTTTCCTAAACAAGGGCTTTTTAACTGACAAAACGACAAATATGATAGGAGGAGGTTCTGTCATTGGCTGTATGTAGTTTTAAGATTATTTAAGCGCATTTGCTCCCCTTGGAGTCGAGATCCTAGGTCCGTGGAGTACCAGGGCTCTTCGATCCTCTGATCGAAGCGACGCGTGACCCGTGAGCTGGTGAGTATCTGGCACATCGCATCAGCATTGCCATACAGCGGGGCAATGCAGCCAGCGTCTTGGGCACGCACGCGACTGGTATTGATATGGATCTGTTGGGCTACCTGTAGATTGTTTGCAACAGTCTGCAGTTAGCTCGATTGTTTCAATTGTAAATACTAGTTTTAATTTGATTCTATTGTGAGATTGTAACAAAAATAGTACGTCGGTGTAACTAATAAGGCGATTATCAGAGGAAGGCCTGCGTCCAGCAGTGGACCGTTATAGGCTGTTGAGGGGGGTGGGGTAACTAATAAACGTGGTACTACATTATGCCAAATTTCAGCTCAATCGGTTGAGGATAGGTGGTCTAAAATTCAGTTGCTAGATTTGTCCCTTATTAAAGTCAATGTCAAAAGTCTTTATTTCCATAAATACAAAAATGTACACTTAGAAAAAGTCAAATACTTCGGCTTCGGCGACAGCTGCTCGCAACTTCAATTCGTAAATTATTGTGTTCCGTAATACCAAAAATTATGACTGAATTTTTTTTGTATTTTCGACATGATGTTGTTATTCTGTAACTAGACAGTATAAGCTATGTTCCTTATCAAACAAAACGTAAGGTATTGTTGTTTTTAATACAAAACAAAATAGGACGAAAACAAGTCATTTTCGACGTAAAGTTATGCAAAATTGCATTTTCCATATTTTTGCTTACATTTCATTATAGATGTGTATTATTAAGAATAAAAATAACCAGGGACCTAGATAAATACTATTCGAATACGAAAAACAACATGATATGGTGGAAATATGCTCGAATTACAACTCAAATCATTTTGGTAGTACGTTTGTATGGGCAAATCATCATCCGCAGGCCTCTTAAAATAAAACACTGACACGGAAATAAAGTGATATTTTTTATTTCTGTCGCTTCGGTATGCAAACTAAAGTAAAGAAGCGACGAAGAAACCTTTAGCCTGTTAGTTGTTATTTTACGAGTTGGAGCAAAACCCGTCCCAAGCTTTTTTATCTTCTAGATAATCTGATATTTTGTAGTAAGCCTTTTTGCACAGAAAGTATTTGACAATTTGTTTGAATTTATTTACTGATAGATTTTGCAACTCACTAGGAGTCTTGTTGTAGAACCGTATACATTGCCCTTTAAAAGTGTTAAAGTTTTTGTGAAGCCTGGTTGTGGGCACATCGAGTTTATGTTTATTTCTAGTATTTATATTGTATATATCGCTATTTTTAGGGAAAATTTGATATTTTTATGAGTGTACAACAAGTTTTCATAAATATATTACTAACAGGGCAAGTAGAATAAAAGCTTTTAATAAAGATAGTCTATATTTAATTCTAGCGTGTGGATGACGTATTAACGAAGAAGGAAGCGAAACGCGAGAGGAAGTTAGAAAAGAAGGCTGAGAAGAAAGAGGAAAAGAAGGCGGAGAAAAAAGAGGAGAAGAAGGCGAAAGAATTAGAAGCTAAGGAGAAAGAAAAGGAGAATAAACCTGAGAAGAATGGTAAGTTTTTCACATTTGTTAGTTCATCAAAAATTATAATAATTATATAATGATAAATAATACTGGCAAATTCACACAGCGTTATCTAGCCCCGAGATAAGCCGAGCTTGTGTTATGTAAAAATTAAGCGGTGATATTGTAATCACCACATAAAATTATATCATTTACCAAAGTTACAACGGGACAAATAACCACGTTTATTCAGAATATTTTTTATATTTGTATTAATATTGGAAATTAAGTACATTCCACGATTTACTTTAAGGTGGTTCGACTGGGTCGGCGCTAGATTCATTTATTTTGTGGTTTGTATTTTTTTCTGCATTCCATATGCAATATAATGGGTCATAAATAATATAATCTATGTAATGTATATCATTTTTAATTATGTAAGTCAGTTATCTAGTACCCTTAACACAAGCTCTGCTTAGCTTGGGGCTAGATAATGCTGTGTGAATTGCCTAGCATTATTTATTACTAAAATCTATAATCTTTTTCTCAGCTCAAGCAGCCAAACCCAAAACGCCGGTACCGGCAAACGCACCGCCGATGACGAAGAAGGAGCGCAAGCGCGAAGCAGCGCTCCAGCAGCAGAAACAACTACAACTTGAGAAGGAGAAGCCGAAGGCTCAAGTCACTATCACGCCTGTCGAGCCTGTTACCAAGAAGGTATGTGTCCACTTCGTATTGCCCCATGGTGGAAAGGGTCACTATAATGCACGACAGTTAAATGTACGGCCAAATAATGTACACCTTGATAATTCGTGTCAAAACCTATTAAAATTGGAAGCCATGACACTTATTATCATGTACACCTACATTATTCGGCCGTACAATAAATTGTCGTGCATTATAGTGACCCTGGTGGAAACACTAATCTAACCTTTAAAACTATCATGGTTATTAACGTTAAAGTCATTTATAACGGTATATTTAACATGATTCGATTTTTGAGTTTTCCAATATTTCGGCACAGTTTCATGCGCCAGTAAAAACCAACTCGCAGTGACTTTAGTTCTTCCGTGATCACGGCGTATGAAACTGTGCCGATATATTGGAAAACTCAAAAATCGAATCATGGTTAACATACCGTTATAAATGGCTTTAATACCAACTTAACCTATCTGTAAAAAGGTAAGTCAAATATAAAATGTCGTCTGAACACTTGTTTGTTTTATAAAATTAATCGATTGCCTTTCTAAAATCTAATCAGGGCCATATAATATCGTACAGTATTGATTATTCAGAAAGAAAATAACAATCAAATAACAAATTTAAATTAAAACTAGTATTTACAATAGAAACAATTAAGCTATCTGCAAACTGTTGCAAACAATCTACAGGTAGCTCAACTGATCCATATCAATACCAGTTGGAAGCGTGCCTAAGACACTGGCTGCATTGCCCCGCTGTACAGTATGGTTATGAGAATATAGGATAGGTATAGAGAAAGTCATTACCCCCCCCCCCCCCCTCCCATGACATAAAAATCAGGGGGAGGCCTGCGTCCAGCAGTGGACCATTAGGTATAGGCTGTTGAGATGAGATGATAGTGAAAGACTGCTAGTAGATGCTGAATGCGGCGAGCTGAAGACAGGGCGCTCATTAGGGGAGGTCTATGTCCAGCAGTGGACTAATATAGGCTGATGTTGATGATGAACTCAAAACATTTATCCCACGGCAAGAATCAAACCCATACTGCTCAGTCACAGGTCCTACCCACGCTGCAAAACAGGTCATCAAATTTATTTTTCACCATAAGCCTATCATGGCCGCAGTGACACAAAAGCCACCCAAAGCAAATAAAAAAAATCCTAGGACATCACTTAAAAATCTATCAATTTCTTACCTTTCCTAGCAGACTTCGATTTAGTTTTCAATTTCTTCACTATTACCTCAGTGACGCCCTCAGTGGCGCAGCGGGCGAGAGTCTGCCTGCGACGCAAGAGGTTGCGGGTTCGATCCCCGCCTCGGAACAAATTTGTGTACGATCTGCAGAAATTTGTTCCGTTGGTCTGGGTGTTTACTATGTATAATAAAAAATATCTATCTATGTAATGTATAATATTACGTATATCAGTTATCTAGTACCCATAACACAAGCTCTGCTTACCTTGGGGTTAGATAATGCTGTGTGAATTGTCCAGCATTCTTATTATTATTATTAGATTTCTTTAGAAACCTCAACAGACTATAACGGTCCACTGCTGGACGCAGGCCTTCCCCTGATAATCGCCTTATTGGCTTTTATCTGGGGGGTATGTCCATAATCCCCACGCTGGGCATGCGGGTTCTAAGCCGGCACCACACGACCTTCTTTAGGAAACTATGCTATTATAAAACTATACTTATTAAATCTATTCACTTACGTTTTCGCATTTATATTATTATTTCTGTCAGTTTCTTTATATTTAGCTTTGGTTATAAACAAGCTGATGTTTGTTGCAGTGCGCTATCGCGGACCCTGATAAGCCAGCAGCTTGCAGCATTATGGAGCAGCTTAGCTGCGGCATTCAGGTCTTTATTTACTTTTGCATAAAGCCTATTTGATCTAGCATCTTTTTTCTTTTCAGATGTATGTTTACTTTTGCAGCTTGTTTTTGTCTAGCTTTTTTTATTTTTCTTGTGATTATTTATAGTTACGCATAGAGTCTATTTTGGTCTAACATTTTCTTAAACCAGAAGTGGTTCTAGAAAATGCTAGACAAAAAAGATGATTCAGATGTTTTTTTCTTTTGGGTAGACTATTTTAGGCTGGCATGACATTTTTATACCACCGCTTTATGACCTCTTACTATTTCAATTTTTTTATGAAAAAGTTAAAGACGCGATGTAGACGTATCCGTCTTCACGTCTTTAACGTTTTTCCTCGTCTCGTGTCGTCGGATACGTCGTCCGTAAGAAATTCACCGTTACTTTACGTCATGTAAGGTCTTTCCTGGCTTACAAAAAAAATACTTCTGGTTTTTTTTTCTAAAATTTAAGGTACAACCACATACATATCACATAATATTTTAAACAAACTTAACCCTCTGGGACTGACGTGGTAGTGTGTCAGACACCGCAAAATGTAAAAACGTTCGTTATTTCGTTATTTTTTAAATTGCAACCGCCACGTTCTCAGTACCTTCCGAGCGCGCGCTTAAGCGTTGATCAGTGACGCGCGGGCAGTCGCGGGGTGCGTACGCGTCACGCTACAAGGGAAGGTGTCTACGAGACAACCACGTCAGTGTTAAGGTATGTGTCTGTGAAACAACCATCTCAGTAAAATCATTATATTTTCATAGTGTTTCCTAGACTACACGTCAGTATTATTGTTTTTGTAACTTTTAATTTTTTCTTTGATCGAGACTTTACACCTTCCTAATTTACGTTTCTGAGAAAACAAGTTATAGGTATATGCGACTGTCGTACAAGTAGTAGTGGGTACTAAAATTATTGTTTGGTTTTAGGATGGCTGAGTCTAGTAATTCTCGTAGATGTAAAAGGAAGCCTTCTGGGGCTTTTATATGCCATGATGAGATGATAGAAGAATGGTTGAATGAAGAAAGTGAACATGAGTTTAGTGATGTTGATGATGAAGGAGGTGATCCAAATTTTCAACCAGAAATAGAATATTTAGAAGATGACGAAATTTCAGTAACTGAAGAACCATCTCAGAAAGTATTTCAAGAACCAACGGAAGCAGAGAGAATAGCCGCTGAAGAATCAAATTTAGGTGAATCCTCTCAGGAACTGATCCAAGAACTAGTTGAAGAAGAACGTACAGATGCTGCGGAAGAGCCATCTGAACGTTACAAAGGTAAAAATGGATTTATTTGGAATAGTCAAGAGTGCCCAAGAACATCGAGAACTGCAGCCCACAATATTATAAGATTGCCAAGGCGTCTCAATAACAATACTGAGTTTGAAGGCTATTTTGAACTTTGGTCCAAGCTTTTTGACCATTCGATGCTTGAGAGTATGATAGTATACACAAATCAAAAACTGAGCACCTATCGGGCCAAGTTCAAACAAAGCACCAAGACAGAACTTATGGATACAAATATAAATGAAATGAAAGCATTTATAGGTATTATGTACTATTCGTCAGTATTCAAGTGCAATGACTCCGACCTCAAGATGATTTTTGCTACTGATGGGACTGGCCATGAAATCTTTCGTTGCGTAATATCAAAATATCGATTTTCATGTTTGATCAACTGTCTGAGATTTGATGACTCTACTAACAGAGAAGTACGCCTCAAAGACGATCCACTTGCTCCAATATCGGATCTGTTCAACAAATTTATCTCAAACTGTCAGTCTCAATATTGCCCTGGACCATACCTCTGCATTGACGAAATGCTGCTGGCGTATAGAGGCCGTTGCAAGTTCATTATTTACATGCCTCAAAAACCGGCCAAATACGGTATCAAAATAATGGTGTTGAGTGATGCACGTACATACTACATTTACAATGCATACATCTACCATGGCAAAAATTCGGATGGGATAGGTCTGACTGAACAAGAGAGAAAAATGGCAGTACCAACTCAATCTGTTTTGCGACTTGCGAAAGTGGTCGAAAATACAAACCGTAACATAACGGCTGACAATTGGTTCAGTTCCATCCCACTTGTGGAGATATTGTTGAAAAGAGGACTGACCTACTTAGGAACACTGAAGAAGAACAAGGCTGAGATACCTCAAAGTTTCTTGCCAAACAAACAAAGAGAAATAGAAAGTTCTTTGTATGGTTTTACCAAGGAGTTAACTTTGCTCTCCTATGTCCCGAAAAAAGACAAAGCAGTTCTGCTAATATCCTCTTCCCACCATAACCGGGACATAGACATTGACACAAGGAAGCCAGTTATGATTGCAGACTACAATCGAACAAAAGGAGGAGTTGACGAAATTGACAAGAAGTGCTCGATCTATTCTTGCAGCCGTAAAACTCGTCGCTGGCCTATGGCAATTTTTCAGCGTATACTAGATATGGCAGGAGTAAATAGCTTTGTCTTATATCAGTCATGTGCAGACAGTGATGATAAAATGAGGAGAGGAACTTTCATGTTGAATATGGCAAGAGCATTGGTGCTAGAACACATGAAAGCCCGCGTATACAATGAAAGATTACCAAGAGAACTGCGAATGACGATAAGTAGAGTTTTGGGTAAAGATTTACCCCCTCCACCTCCAAAGACTACACCAAATCCACCAAGTGGAAGAAAATTATGTGCCATTTGTCCAACAAAAATAAAAAGAGTGACAAAATATCGATGCTGTGATTGTGAGAAGCCGATTTGTCTTCAATGTTCCAAGCCACTTTGTGAAAATTGCCAAAAAAAAATGTAATAGTTTGTAGTCATGTGAATTTTGATTGAACCATTGAATGTTGCTATTTTTTTATATTTTTTATGATAAAACTGTTGTCTTTCACAAATAATTAATGTTCCTATAAAAAGTACTAATCTTGTTATTTTTTTTTAATTTTTAGTAGATCTCTATGTTCTGAGACTGATTTAGACGTACTTAATAAATGTTTATAAATATCACCTTGTTTTTTTTCCTGAAACTTAGTTCTCAACTAAGACAATAAAGAAAATAGTAATGCTTAAATAAAAACCATTAAACCAGGTTTGAAAAAAAAAACTACAAAGTTATGAGTAGTTAAAGTGGTGTCTGTTATACTACCACGTCAGCAGATTTGCGAAAATTAGGGCACGTCAGTCCCAGAGGGTTAAATAAGGTCTTGATGGATTTTTTACAAAATACCTTTAGAATACTACTTATAAATAACTAGTAACTGTCCACGGCTACGCTTGCTCTTTTCCGGGTAAAAATGAGCCCATGTCAATCCCCGGGATTGCTTTGAAAATATGTATATAAATGTACAATGTTTGTCATGTAAATATTATAAAAATATTTTATATATTTTGTAACAGGTATCTGAACTGAGACTTCCACCAGGCATCACGCTTACGAGGGTGCAGCCGAGCGAGAAGAAAGACCCACCTGCCATCAAATCTGTGGTAAGAACACTGGTTTTTTTTCTCTTTTTTTTATTTTTTTAAGGCGCATACCCCACCCAAACTAGCGCCGCCACCTACTTATGTTTTAACAAAGGAATTTTCAAAAATCCATCTTCCTGTTTGTGATACCTATCATAAGCTTTTTTAATGCCTCTGCAATAGTGTTATTCTATTTAGCTTAGGCAGACCTTAGTTTGACCACCTGTGATGGAAAGTGAAGATGTGGCCGACGATGTCTCACGAAGGTCAAAAGAAGATACCTATACTCAATACTCAATCATTTATTGCATTCTATAGGTGTACAATGGTGCTTAAAATCTACGTAGGTATTTAGTTTCACTATAGACCCTGCTGGGCACACAATATATTACAGAGAGAGAGAGACCTATTCACTCTTGTCTGGAAGAGACACTAAACTGCCTTTTCTAAAGACATTTTTACGGCACTTATCGGTTGAATAAGTTTCTTTTTAGTGGCACTATAGAACCTAATTGAGACACTTTTCAGAATACCTTATTATCGTGGACCATAGTATATTTTTTGTGGGTTGGTTGTGATTAAAAGAGTTTAGTATTTTAACTGGGTATATTCTTTACACAAGACACGAGTACATTAAATTACATTTGCCGATAGTCTATAATCCTCTTAATTAGGATATGTGTGTTCTGAGGGAGCTTTATGAAGTGACTGGTTAGTCTCGCTTTAGCTAGTGAAAATGCAGAATAGCAATCCGCGTTTGGCATGAGTACTATTCAATAATCTGTGTCACTACATATTTATTTATAATCTTGGCATGTTACTTCTGCAAACTTATAAACGTTCCGTTCCAGCCATTATGGAAAGCCAACCAGCTGGCGGCGGCGCCGACCCCGGTCGCTCGACCAGTTCCTGTCATCAATGCGGACCCGTCTATGATGATGTTCTCTACCGCACACCCAGGTAACACTTACTCAGAAAAAGCGCAAGTATCCATCAACAAAAATGTATCTGACTAGAGATGTATATTTGTATCATTCCCCCTCTAAAAAGCTTATTTAATTCACTGGTTACAGTAAATAAAACGCAATTTAAATTACTATGTTAGTGTTTGAAATTAGGACACACCAATATATTCGACCCCCATCTCAATACATAACCTCCTTGCGCAAAAAATACTCGATGAAAACTCCTTGCGCAAAAAATACTCGATGAAAACTCCTTGTGCAAAAAATACTCCACATACAAAGTATTTGCAAATAACTCCTCGAGATTAGTCGACATTTTCGTCAAGGAGTTTAGAACTAGAATAAAGAAAATACTCATAGTTTTAGTAATTGTTCCAATTTTACTGTGCATTTTTATGAACTTAACCTTCCTTTTTCGCTTAAATCTTTCTTTTTCTCATTTTCATGGTATTAAGTATAGTATGCATCTCTTGAATAAAAAGGATTTCTATCGAGAGCCATGAATCAGTCCCTCGCTATGAATCCGTCCTATATTCACTTATAGCAAAATATTCTACATATTTATTCTCTGAGAGGTCATTCCTTCCCGATTGAAGTCTTTCATGTGCGTCGGTGTCAATGAAAGTGTTAGATATTAAAGACACCTTTTTCTAGTACTTCCTTAAATTGCGTTAACGCATTCACTGCCCAGCGCAACGGCCACCGCAACCCGCAAGAGCGCGCGCCGCACCTCATCCTCCCTCCGCAACACATGTGCGTCGTAGGCCATGAAAGCGTTAACTAACCAAATTTTACCCTAGTCTCATTGCAAAAATTCTAAATTAATTCTTAAATTATGCCTAAATACTTATATAAAAAGCATCAATAATTTTTTTTTTATACAGAACCGCCCAAGCCAATCATCGTGGCCGAACCTCAGCCCATCGGAAAGTCCAAAAAGGCCAAGAAGAAGGCCAAAAAGGCCGCCGCAGCCGATGCCGACACAAAACCAGACCCCACCAAAATCGTCACCCTACGAAACCCCATGTTCCACCCCAACCTACCCCCTGTACAAATCTCTACAGCTAACTCAAACTCCCCACCAGTGGTCAAAAAACCAGAGATAAGACTCCCCGATCCAATTCCAATGCCACCGAACGCTTGCCAAGCAACCATCACCCCTACATCCAACGGAATGTACACAATCAGAAACCCACTCATGTCTATGATGCACCAACAAACCATGATGGGGGTTCGAAACCCGACGCCACCATTCAACCAAACATACTACAACAACTATCAACCACAACCACCCGGCCAATACGTATTAGAAACTCGCACTTCGCCGAAACCGGACGACTACAACAACAGAATAATGAATCTCGCCTCCTTCACACAGAAGAACGATGAAGGCTATTCACTCTTCAGCGTACCAGATAACTCACAAAAGAGTTTCCTATCCCCTGAGTATTACGGAGAAGAAAACCCCAAGCCTGTGGTCTCACCGAACCCTATAGGGACTCGACCGGATCGGTCGGAGAGGAATTTCGAGTCGGATTCGTTGTTCGCTCTTTCGACTATGGTGGAACCGATTGGAACGCCCCCTAGGGGGAGAGAGAGGAATGAAAGTAGGGGGGAGTACACAGGGCTGTATACTCCATTCCCGAGGGAGAATCAGAATCTTTTCCAGAATGCGCTGTTCAATGAAAAGGTAAGTCTATCAACTTCTTTTAAAGTAAACAGCACATTGTACACATAGGCCAGAACGTGTTCTACGATTCCTATCGAGCGAGTCATTTGGAGCCCGAGGCGCAGCCGAAGCCCTTAAAACCTACACCTACGATGAAAAATCTTCGAAAACACTCGTGTAAATTTAAAATGTAAACTCGAATTATGTGAAAATCGTACGCAATAAATACGCACGTACGATTTTCACATGATTCTTTTTTCAATTATCATATAAATAAATAATGCTGGACAATTAACACAGCATCCAGCCCCAAGCTAAGCGCAGAGCTTGTGTTATGGGTACTAGATAACTGATATACATAATACAATACAATACATAGATATATATTTTTTATTATACATAGAAAACGACACACCCTGAACAAATGTCTGCAGATCGTACACACATGTGTTCCGAGGCGGGAATCGAACCCGCAACCTCCTGCGTCGCAGGCAGACCTTCGCCCACCGCGCCACAGAGGTCGTCAAGTCGGTTTTCAATAATTGTTCCGAATAGTACTGAAGAGGCCAAATCACACGGCGGATTCAGAGTAAAAACTTTTTGTCGTAAGAATTTTTTGTCTATTTTGAAAAAAATAACCATAGCTGCCGGTTACTATTTCAGAAATAAAATAAATATAACACGTTAGAAATGGATTTACGTATACTTTATTTATTTCGTAGTAGAACTTATTTGTTAAAATTTCCTATACAGGTCGACCCGCCAGCTAAAGCTGACGACCCACTGCTGACGAACGGAGATCTACCGTACTTCCAGCGATTACGAGTCGGCTCTAAGCTTAACAACGAGGTCACTATCCACCACGTCACCGAGTCCAAATTCTACAGACAGGTATGGGTTAACAGCGTAACCGCCCTTAGTTGCCATTTACCTTTAAAATTATACACAGTTCTAGAAATCAAAATATTTTATGTAAACACATATATGAATGAACACTAAATTCAACTTCGAAAATTTAATAATGTCCCAAAAATTTTCGACTTCGGCGGGATTCGAACCCGCGCCTCACCCTCAGTACGGGTGTGCTCTAACCAACTAAGCCACGAATTCTTAGTCGGTTGTGTCGAAAATCTTTGGGACCTCTTACGGCTCTAGCGCCGTTAGCGCCATTACGCGCGCAGATTCGAATCCTGCCGTAATCGAAAATTTGTGGGACGTTATTAAATTTGAGTACCTACTTAAGATTATAATTAAGAAGCGTTAACGCCATTAAAAACTATAACGATCAGCAGATTTTGGCGTTGATCGGTTGTTATTTATCATCTTATAAAGATGTTGACACACGAAAGTTCAAACTATTCGAAGAATTCTTTAAATAATGCTGGACAATTCACACAGCATTATCTAGCCCCAAGCTAAGCAGAGCTTGTGTTAAGGGTACTAGATAACTGATATACATAATACAATACATTGATAGATAGAAATTATTTATTACACGTAGAAAATACTCAGAACACCAGGAAAAAATATTTGCCGTTCCTACAATACAAACAGTTATCCCAAGGCGGGAATCGAACCTGCAACCTCCTACGTCGCACCTTCACTTACCGCGCAATCGGTCGTCAAATTCAAAAGAAGGATTATTCATATTTATAATTTGTTTTAGGATCCTTCGCACCAGCCGTTAGAAGAGCTCCCCACAGACGACTCCCTGTTCTCTCGCCCACTGTCCCACGCGTGGTCAGAGCCGCTGTACCCACCGCCAAATCCTCTCAAACAAGGTAGCTACACTGCGCAAAATGTAACAATTTTATGTCCAAATACGTGAACTTTATACTCTTGGTGTACAATGTACAACTTTCATAAGATTTTTATTGGTTATGGTCAAACGTTTGGCCACCATCTCGTACTAGATAACTGATATACATAATACAACAACACATTAGATAGAGAGATATCTTTTATTATACATAGAAAACGACCAGAACACCCTGAACAAATACCTACAGATCGTATACATTTCTATATAATTTCATATTCCCAAGGCGGGAATCGAACCCGCAACCTCTTGCGTCGCAGGCGGACCTTCGCCCACCGCGCCACAGAGGATTGACGAGTCATAGCCTCATCATTTAATCTTAAGTTACATTATTTTGTAAATAGTTTATTTGTATGATGTATGACAATAAATGATCTGAATTTGAATTCATTGTGGAAGAGTAAAAGACTTGTTTATTTTTCCAGGTATAGTTCGCGAGACACCACCGCCAGCCGAGGAGCCTCGCTTCGGCGCCGTCGGTACACGCCCGCTGAAGGAACCCGGTAGGTATGGACACTACACTACTACACTAACACTGATGTGTGGAGGTAAAATTAACACCCTGCAGACATAGTTCGCCATATATGAGAAGTCTGAAATAGCGGAGCACCTTCTCGAGTCAGGTCCAAAACACTGGATCGAGTTACACAATCCACAAGTAAATTCAACAGAGCGTCATTACATACCAAGACTGGTATAGGAGGCTATTGAGATTACCAAACACAGAAACTTCAACCGAGAAGCTTTCCAATTATCGGAAACCTGGAACCCTGTGGTGAGAATGTGTAAAAATCGAAGAAGTGGTGAACCAACCAATACGTGTGCAGATACCGTTAGTGTTGTGTGTCGTGATCGAATTGCGTTCGTAAATGAAACCGGTGGTAGTGGTAACTTTCGTAGCAAAAGACAAAGAGTGAAGGTAGATCGATATATCTGCCAATAAAAACCAACTCGCAGTGACTTTAGTTCTTCCGTGATCATGGCGCATGAAACTGTGCCGAAATATTGGAAAACTCAAAAATCGAATCATGGTTAACATCCCGTTATAAATAACTTTAATGTTAATAACCATGATAGTTTTAAAAGTTTTAGTTCGCCATACACCACCGCCCGGCGAGTTACATGACCTGATTCCACCATCCCCCTGCCACTCGAGGACAAGCAGACGCACAGCGCATTACCACCCGTACTTGGTGGACCGTCTCGCACTAATCGGTTTTCCTCCACCTTCATCATTCGTAACGCTGGGGTTTGGAACACGCTCCCTGCTGCTGTTTTTCCCGTCAATTACAACCTGGGTCTCTTAAGACAAGAATGAATAGGTATCTTCTAGACCTTTGTGATACATTGTCGGCCACATCTTCACTTTCCATCGGGTGAGGTGGTCAAGCGAAGGTCTATTGACAAAAAGCAAAAAAAAGGACATTAAGGATTTTTCTTATAGCTTATCATTGGCATTCCTTAATTCACGGAAAATGTCGTAGGTGTATACGAAAATAGAGACGCACATCGCTATCGATAGTTTTTTTACCCGACTGCGCTAGAATGGTTATGTTTTTGTCGATACCAAAATTTCTAATATGTTGACAAAACGTAGATGAGAAATCTTTGGATATGTACATCAACATACTCGCATGTCCAAGAGTCCTGTAAGATCTAAAGGAAATAAAGCACTTTGAATTTTGCACAGTAGTAATATGTGAATAAAATAGAAACACTATAAAGACTGGGTATAGTGCTTACGCGCACTCTGGGTATCTCTAAGAAATGAAATAAGTTCCCAATAATTTTCGACTTCGGCGGGACTCGAACCCGCGCCCCACCCTATTAATCATTTCTTAAAAAGGACACTGTTCATTACTGCACTAAAACGTCTGGAGGTGACATTTACTCTGCCTGCAGACATACAAAAACAATACAATACAATACAAAAATTCTTTATTGTACACCAGAAAAAAAAAACATTACAAAAAACATTTACATGAGACAAGTACAATGGGCGGCCTTATCGCTTAGAAGCGATCTCTTCCAGGCAACCTTTGGATGGAATGAATTATATGAAAATAAGAAAGGCAGGAGGTGTACAAAAAATAAAATAAACAAGAACAAAACAGAATATTGGAAAACATAATTACTTATATTAAATAAAAATAACAAATTAACTACCAATGTAATATACATACACAAAAAAGAATATATATATAATATACTACTTATATACATAAATATATAAATAAGATGTACCAATATTCACTATTCTGACATGAAAAACTCCTACATGACATAGTTCGCGATACAAAAGCGTTCTTGTTGTTAACGCACGGCTCTCTTCGCTCGCCGCAATGGTACAATGCTGCGTGGCGAGCGAAGGGTGCCACAAAGTTAGATATCATAAACAAACAAAAGGAGGCCTTCTACGATTTTTTTTATAATGTCTTATAATTTTGACGCGTGGCGTGGTGGTATAAAATATAGCCTATGTGCTATTCCAGACTATAATTATTCTTTGTGTCAAATTTCATTCAGATCCGTTCAGCCGTTCTGGCGTTATTGAGCAACAAACATCCATCTATCCAAACTTTCTCATTTATAATATTAGTGTTATTTGTTACAGACACGAACCTATATCACCCTGACAAACACAACCTGTCATCCCTGGAGGCCTGCGAACGTGAAGTGGAGTCCTTCAAACGGTACGAGTGGTACTTCAACGCGGACAACAAGCTGCCTCTGCACCAGGATAACACCAAGCATGCACATAACTGAACATCTTGCTGAAACATATAACGCACGTAGCACACCTCCGCTGCGGAGTAGTAGCGAAACCGCAGCAGTTTCGCCATGACTTGAGACTCGACATGGGACGAAACTGTCGCATAGATTTGACTATGATTACTACACTTTATTTAGACTTTATTTGATTATGACACTTCTATACACATTTGACTATGATTCTATACACTTATTATTAGAATTATGATTCTGTTTCCCGCGCGATTCCGCCGTTCTGTTCGGACGAATCTAATAAAATATCTATCTAATCTAAATCTCTTTCTAGCTACATCTCCTCGCTCGGTTCGTCATTTCGCTGGATTGCCGCGTTTGTTACGCTGTATCTTGTGGCAGTTGATAATTTATATTCCGCTTCTCATACTATCTTTATGATTTGTTAACTCGTGATTTATAATTATTTTCCATTACTTGCCACTGGCAGAATTGTCTAAGAATGAATTTATTATTATTAAGAAATCATTCAATCATTCGAAGTGCGACAAATGTTGTGTTGCGCAGCGGAACTCGCTTGGTGTTTCGCTTTTATGATTTCGCGGCGGAGGTGTGCTACGTGTCTAAAGGTTGTGTAGATCTGTGCCCTAAGTCTTAAGCCCTAATTTTCCTTTCGATGAAAGAAACTATAGATGAAGGGATTCTATATTTTTATTCCCTGCACATAGCACAAATTAAAAAGAAAGAAGAAGAAAAATAAGTGACAAAAAATTGACTTCAAACATAGCAAAGTGTGCTGACAAAGAACCCCACTGTACCTATGTGATTTAAGAACAGCGCTCTGGTAGCGGAGGATATAAAATTATGGTGTTCATACACTTATGACCATAAGTGACTTACGTTTTATATGAAATTTATATATGAATTATTACAAATTATGTAAAATATAACTTTATGTGACAAGACGAAACCCTGAATAGGAATAAAGGCATTTTACAATGAGGGGAATTAAAATTTATATAATGTAAATTTAATTCATTGAAGATTTTTGATTTTACTTGCGCTAAAAGGCATGTACTGAAAAAATTTAAAAAAAAAATCTACAAGTAACGGTGTACTTGTAGATAATATATTAATTTTGACTCATTGTAAATCGCACTGAAGGAATTGACATAAAACATAATTATTATGTGAACCATCAGTATATCCATTCAGTTGACAACGTCAGCAGCGAGCCAGGAAATAAGAAGTTGAAGTTGATATTTGCATGTAAGGGACTACCTGCATGGACGTATTTATCGTCGACGCTAAGGATGTTATTCTAAATCAACTCGACGAGCATGTCTCATAATTTCATAGATGAGTGTGTCTCGTAATTTTGTAGATAAGCGTGTTTCGTAATTTCGTAGACTGAATTTATCAGACATGCAATTCAAGTGAATTCAACTAAATAGTTATATTGGTGGTATTTTAAATAAAGACGATACTCGATAAAACACAGCTACTCATAAAGCAGTAGCATTTTTATGACGAAAGAAACATCCTCGGTATTGCAATCATATTTGACAAAAAATATGATAAAAACATAACTCTCCTTGTCGGATTTTTTACTTGTATGGGTTGGATAGGATGAGTTTGTATTTTTGGTCGAGTGTGAAATATCCACTGAAATTCTCATCTATGGTTGCAATATGTGCAGAGACTTTAAAATCTGATTGAGAAAAAGTATAAATATAAGGTGTTCATTAACGTTTCGATAAAATGACTGCCGAATTAGACCTTTTAAAGCATGACAACGAGCATAATGCTAATATTTGATAGTAGACCCCCCAAGTTCAGTCGATTTTACTTGGCCGCTCTGAAGTTAGAAAGTTCGCAATCACTGCCTTGTAAATGCTTTAGTTTCTATGGCTTTACAAACTAGATAAATAGATGAAAAATTCGACACAAATCACGCGCAAAATCAATCTAAAGCTTAAATAGGGTTGCCAGCTGAGATCGACTGAACTAAAATTATCCCTATTTTGTCCCGTTAGAACCTACCTAATAAAATAGAGTTTAAAAAACTATAATAAGCGCCATTATTATAGATGTGTATCATTATGTATCGGTTGCCCCACAAGCCGATGGTTGTAATATGTACCTATTAAGTAAAATGTATGATATAGATGGATTTTGACTTTTATTATTTAAACAGTCCAACATTGATTTGATGACCTTCAATTCTATACAAATTAATCCAGGAATTATCAGGGCAATAGGTACCAAATTCATACTATTTAAACAAGTATCTACAGTTTTTATACTATTATGAGTTTGTAACATATTTTTAAATTTTCGTGTGCCTCTTGACCCCAAGGACCTAGGGTGTCCACCCCAAACGGCACGAATAGGTAAGCTCTGTCAAGATAAGATTGACAAGAGCATTTTCTCCGTTTGAGGGACTCCGCTGATGTTGCTGCGGGCGGAGCCGGCCATTACTGATGTCTCTGCAAGATGGTAGGTAGGTGTATATACACAACACACGTGGCATCCCAAACTAGAAGCCGATACCCATGTGCCAAGGAATCAGTCATACGTTATACCATAAGACTGTTTACCAATTACCATCATCTCGCATGTGGTTTGAGAGGAAAAATACTAAACCCTTATGGGAATCTTCTTGACCATTCTCCGTACAAAAAGCGAAAGATTGTAGATGTAGGGGTTCCTACATCAAACCCCCGAGTGCTAGTTGGACAACGGACAATGATTTAATATTCATTGGTAATTGCGAAATAACAATAATACGTAGGTAAGCAAATTGGTGTAAAACATGTGTTTAATAAGTAGGTGAATCTGCTGAGCTTTACGTGACCTACTTTATTTACTCTACCTATCGTGCGGTACTTCGTACAGTAGATAAAATCGATATCGGTCCAAAATTGACGCAGAAATCGTTTCCGTGATGTAGCGCTGTTGTAAAGTTGTAATGCTTACAAATAGCGCAGAGGTATTTATATAAATAGATTAGTGCAAAAATAATAGTGCCTCTTTGGTTTAAACAGCAACATTTTATTTAAATGTTTTAAATTTTTCTTTGTTCAACGTAAAATAAGATGAAATTGGCGGCGGCGGCGCCAGATTGAGACGATGTAGCGCCTAGGTATATTATAATATACCTATTAAGGCGACGCATTGGGGACCTAAAACTATCAAATTGCACGTAAATTTTATCAAATGTAGTCGACAGAGGGCACTTTTTTTTACATAGACTTGTACAAAATTTCACTTTTGTAGAAGAGATAAACTTCTGTTCATTTGTTTTATGGCACAATCACAAGGTACTAATAAATACTAACTACATTTGCCCACGGCTTTCCTATCGTTGTAGGTACCTAAATATGTCTGTATCTTGGCCACGCATCACGTCGAAACTACATACTGAGTGAATTAAAACAAAACTTGCAGGGGTGCATCGTAAGTTTGTGGGTCCCTGTTTTAATATTACTTGGGGGCCTGGCAGGCGCAGTCGCAGCCAAAGGCTTTGAGGAGATGTCAAACTTCCGTTTTAAGTGACCAATTAAAATAAATAAATATTACTGGACAATTCACACAGCATTATCTAGTCCCAAGCTAAGCAGAGCTTATGTTATGTGTACTAGATAGCTGACATGCATAATACAATACATTACATAGATAAATATTTTTTATTATACATAGAACCACCACCAGACCACTACCAGAACACCCGGAACTATAATAACTAAATACTTGTCCTAAGGCGCTGCCGTGCTAAAGATAACAGCCGTAAGCAACAGTCTTTTCAATATTAAGTTACTATCATATTCGGAATATCGTATCGAGATCTTTATGTTTTTCTTTGACAGGTTTTTTTAAAAAGCTCTAAATGCTATTTTCAATTTTTATAAGCGCAGTAAGTACTTTATATTTATTTCATGCCACTGTTATGCTCTAAACTTCCTAAAATATAGCCCTAAGAGTGCTTACCATAAACGCAGTAACGACTTTAAAATGACATATTATTAAGCATAGTTACGTATTTTTTTCGACAACTCCTAGCTTATAATACAGCGTTGTAATTGACGATTGCGGCTGTTATAAGTAGTACTAATAATAACAGAAGAATTGTTACGGCGATGAAGAAGGCTGTTGACGAAAACAAAAACAACTTACAGATCATTAAAAAAATTGCCATAATTTCCATCTGCACCATAAATCTAAAAATACAGACTGACGCAAAGAGTTAGAATAAAACAGGTTAAAGGTGGCAGATGAAACAGATGAAAATTTACTATTCTAGCGGAATAGTAAATTTTCATCTGTTTCATCTTCAAAAGGTTATCTTGTTGCCTAGGATGGACCAATTTAAAACTGCCATTTTCATCAGAGCTTTTAAAGAAAGCTTCGTTCTTCTTGGTCTAGCAGCACCAGTAAATTTGCCAAATGCTGTTTTATAGAATGAAGCTATATCTGACCCTAGAAAGATTTCTGCCTGTAAAATGTTTCTTGAACTCAAAAGAGAAGTGAAACACCTTGTGCTTTGGTTTGACTGCTTTACTTGAACTGGACACTGTTATGCTTTCTGGTCGATATTATTAACAGTGCAGATATTGCTGCTGAGAGTTTAACGCTAAAACTCTTAGATCGAACAGTTTATGTCAGCAGATAGTTTCCATCACCAAGTTGGACTATTTCGTGGAGAAAAGGAAAAGTTTATTTATTTTATTTATTATTGTGAACTCGGTCTAGAAAAGCAACAGAAGGAAAAAAATTATAATGGTAATAGCAGATTTCTTCTCTTACAAAGACATGCCTTTGCAGCACAAGATACGCAAAAATTAACCATGAGTAAGTAATATAATGGCTGGGCGAGATGAGCGGCGGATGAACGAGGTAGCAGCCCTTACAAATTGAAATACTTATAATATTTTTCACAGTGAGGAGTACAAATCTATTGGATTTTATAAAGGAAAAAATATAAAATCAAATCAATATCCTAGAATGCAGCGAAAACCATTTCCTAGTGGCATAATATATTATCCACTTATTATCTGTTTGTTAATTCGAATCAGAATTGCTAAAATGGAGCAAAAAAGGGGAGGTGTGAGTAATCTAACAAATTAATTTTTCTGAGGTTGTGTCTTGACGTTGACGTTAACAATTTCGCCGTCGATCGACTCCATCAAGCCAGAAAGATGTAGGTACGTATTTTTAGTACCGTATTGGCAACCGAAATTGTTTATGACGATTCTCCCCGGATGGCCCATTCAATAAGAATGTGATATTTTGCCGTAATCACTCAGATGGGTACTAATCATAATAAGTCTACATCTGGATCCTGTTAAATTATATTTATTTGTAGTCATAGTCACCTACTACAATTAATATATTCTACTAAATTGATAACTCTATTTATGAATAAAAATACTGCAAATTCCTTTTGACGTAGTTGCAATCCAATATAGACTATTACGTTGACAAATGAACCATTGAACCGCAAAACAAAAGTTGTTACAAATCGAAATTAGTATGGCGGGTCCAGCTGTCATCGCGAAGAAAAGTAACATGACCTCGCGTCCGTCCGAGGAGGCGTCTAATACACAGTACTCTGTGGTCTAGCCCCCGACTGGCGTCAGTATAAACGATTTTGAGTTATATACAAAGGGATATTTGATCAATAAGGTTGAAATCGGCGTGGCAAAAAAATTGATAGTTCAATCACAAAAGCGCGAAATTAGCTGAAATAATCTATCCTTGAATTAAAAACGATTAGTTATTATGTATGTAAAATCCATTTACCATTTCAAAAAGGATATATGGACCTATATGTACAGAAAATTTAAGGGCATAAATCGGTTCCGTTCACCAGAAAAGTGAAAATCTATGTTTTTATAGAGCTGTTTTTGGGATTTTTTTTTCTGTTGTAGGGTAGTCGGACCAAAAGATGACCACCCCCCAGTAGATGACCGAAACGCACATTTTCTCGAATTATAAGAATTGAGTGGTACTCCCTGCAGTGGCGTATTTTTTCTTTAGAAGCGGCAACAGTGTTCCCTCTTTTAAAAATTAACACATCGTCATTGGACCCTCAGTCAAGCTCCAGGACCTCATTTAGTGCGAACGTGTTTCGGCCATCGCCATTTTGTATGGAGAACGAGCTAAGGTGAGTAAACCAGTTTCTTAAGCTTATGAGTGGATTGCCGATTTCTTGATATAAATAGGCCCCATTTATGTGTTCCCCTGCATTTATGACTATTATCTCAAGTAGAAAATCAAAGAAAATAAGTAATTTTTAATAAGGTTTTCGAGAAATTTGCTGTTCAATTACTGGTCTAAAAAAGATACATAAATCCTATTTGTGACCGAGCGGTCAGAATTAGCTCCGACCTGCAAATTTTGTTTTGATATTGTAGATTGTATTTTTGATTATTTATTTATTTTTTACGTTTTTCTTACTGGTTTTGGATACATAATTCTATAAACCAAAACATGACCGGGGGTTAATTACAGAAAAATCGTTGTTTTGGGCTGTTATTTTTTAGCTGGTCATTTATTGTTCCAAACGCTCTATTTGTGACCGAAGAAATTTGTTCGGTCATAATTTGGACCTCAAAACCTAATTGTGACCGGCTGATTTTGACTGTTGCAATAAAACTGTTGCGGAATTTTATTAGGGTTCTTCGTAATCAAAAGTAAACCAATTTCGTTGGCCTTACAAACTGTTGTCATCATTACATTACTTGTTATTATAGTTTTTCTTTAATAAATAAAAAAAAAAATAAAAAAAAAAAAAAATTAAAATTAATAAGTAAGTTATGTGTAGACTGATTGTTATTTGTTAAGACTGATTATTATTGTGTAGACTGATTGTTATTTGTTTATCAAGCAATTAAAATTATGATAAGTACCTTAGTATTATATGCAGACAAAGTTACATATACGGAACCCCACTACTTTCAAATAAAGTCTCTTGTTACTAAGAATTTCGCCTTTTATTTTGTCGGTCATAAATAGGGCCGATTTCGGTCAGAATTAGTTCCAAACCGGTCACAATTAGGGCCAAAGTCATTTTTTTGATATTTTTGCAATTTTAACATATTTACAAATAGTTCAGAGTAAAAACAGTTTATCTAGTTGATGCACCAAATATCTACCTACGTATACAACCAACAACATAGAATATTCCTTGAATAGGAGTTGAAATAAAAAATAAAACAACTTGAATTCCGCTTAATCAGTCATCTATTGGTCCAACCACCCTAATAGTTAACCAATCGTGAAAACCATTTACCAAATTGAAGTAAAAAACATGAAAAATTCAAAACATCAAACATCTATTCCGAATGTTTTGTCATTGCTGAAGAAAGTTGAAATCCCTGATCGGAATATTTCCAAGGCATCGTCTTAAATATTCATTTCGCCAGCACGATCTGTGTCTGACGGCGTATGAATATGAACTGTTGATATTTCGATTATCGTTAATGCACACGATCTGGCCCGGATTAAGAGATCCAGGACCCCTAGGCACTTGGTATTTGAAGGCCCGCCTGGCCAGGGCCGTAGCCAGAAATTCATATCGGGGGTTGAACGCCTCACCAGAAAGGTCATCAAGTTATCGGCGAGCGGGGTGAGCCACGAAAAATCTGTTTTTCTAGTTTTGTTTCAATTCGTAACTTTAGCTACTCCCCCCGCCCCTCTCGCCGCTAGTGATTTGGAAAGAATAAAAACGCAGAATTATTAATAAGAGATCATTTAATATTATTGCATTTATTACTTAGACCAGCTATACTCAACCTGCGGCCCGCGGGCCGCATGCGGCCCGCGTGGCCTTTGTTATTGGCCCATCTGAAGTTACGAAAAGGAAGTTTTGGAAAGGTTTTTTTCTTTACGCAATGAAATAATACTGTTTTTCGAACAAAATAATAAAGAGTACCCTGAATTACAACATGATGAATGGTGGTGTATGTTATTCTTTTTATGTGATATTACGGAAAAACTCAATAATCTCAACCGGAGTTTACAAGGTGAAAATTATATGGTCTTCAATATGGCAAATAAAGTGTTTGCATTTGAAGAAAAGCTAAGCATTTGTCATGAAGAAATACAGAACAAACAGCTGCAAAATTTTCCAACTATGAAAAAAACTACAGAGGACCAAACTAAAATTTCAGAAAAAAACTGCTCCCTAATTTCAAATTATATAACTGCACTATTAAACGAATTTCGAAAAAGGTTCCAAGATCTAAGAAAAATAAAAAAAATTAACAATTTTTTTTATAAGTAACAAACTTATAGAAAATCCACGGCATTTAGAAACGACGACTATCTCAGAGTTGGCTTACGTTTTAAATTGTAATTACTCAAAGTTGTGATGAGTTCACCGATTTTAGAAACGATACCAATCTAGAAGTTCTGTTTGAAGAAAAAAGGGAAAACGGAAAAGATCGTAATTTTCAAAAATGAAATACACAAAGAACTTTTAAAGAAACAAAGTTACAGATTCTCATCTGGATGATGTTAAAAGGATAGCATGTAGCGACAAGCCAGATCTTGATAAAGTTTTGAAAAAGTGTTCACAGTATCAAAAATCGCATTAATACGTATAAACATCTTTGTAAAAACTTATTTTTCATTAAATAAAGTAACTACATCGTTAACTGGGAATTACGTTTTAAATAAGACCTAAATAATTTTTGCTTGCGGCCCTCGACACCATGACCAAAACGTGTTTGTGGCCCCTATAAAAAATAGGTTGAGTATGGCTGACTTAGACATATTAAGAATAATTTACCATAAAAATTATGAGAACTCTCTTGTTCACGACATGTGCTAACTACGCTAACTATTATGAAACCGTGCGAGCTTGTACACGGCACGGTTTTTCTTTTTTTTATGGAAAATGTTAATTGCCGCCTTGGAAAACGTGCGGCGTAGATGCGGCGCGCTACCGCCGAGGAGCAGAGACGGTGCATACGGCGCGCCATATCGCCGCGCCGCCGCCGGTCGTGCTTCCTTACTTATAGATTATAGATATTTACATATACAACACTGACGACCGTGCTTTTCCACGGCGAAAAAAACGTGTGTAAGTAAACTAAGGCCCTAAAGGTTTTATCGCTGATCTTAGTTGAGTTTGGCTGGAGTATAGGTAAGGTTCAGGGTTAGTTTACCATCTTCGATTAACACTTTCATGGCTGAAAACACAGAGTGCGATATGCGGATCAGTGTCGCGCCGCCGGTCTTCCCCTGCTGGTCGCACCGCCGACGCTAGCAGTGATCGTGTTAAGACATTTAATACTTGCTCTTAACCATTATTTCAAAAGTTTTAAAGCTTGCTACGAAACAGTATAAGTAGCTAAATTATTATCCATTTACATTTTACTACATTTCCTCATATGTCTTTCCATAGCTGTTTTTCTGGTGTATTTTTTGTTACATTTATTACAAACAAATGGCTTTTCTCCCGTATGAACTGTCATATGTCTCACTAAAGTACATTTCTTACTAAAATGTCTACCGCAACTTTTGCAGGGATATGGCTTTTCTCCGCTGTGAATTCTTTCATGGGCTATCAGAGAAGACTTTTGGCTGAAGCGTTCCTGACATTGATAGCAACCATATGGCTTTTCCCCCGTGTGGATCCTCATATGTCTTTCTAATGCGGAATTCTGTGTGAATGCTTTATCACAAATATTGCAAACATATGGGTTTTCTTGATCATGAACTCTCATGTGTGCGGCTAATCTGTAACTATCAATGAACATTTTATCACATTCATCGCAGGCAAATAGTTTTTCTCCGTGAATTTTCATATGATTTATTAAATATGTTTTCCAACTAAAGCGTTTGTCACATATTTCGCAGGCATATGGCTTTGTGTGAGCTTCTAATCTCTCAACTTCTACTGATATTAAATCTTCTACTGGCTTTGTGTCTTCTTTTACTGATATATCAGTTTTAACATCTGATATATCAGTTTTAACATCTAATATATCAGTTTTAACATCTGATAATTCATTTTCTTTGATTGATATTTCATCTTCGGCTTCCCAAACTGGTTCTTCTTTGACTTCAATTGTTACTTTCTCAGTTGTACTCCAACATTGGTTACGTGTATCTATGGTGATGCTTGACACTGAAGATGCCGATGATGTAGGATGCATTAATTGATTTACCTTGGCAATGTTCCGAGGAGTTGTCTGAAATGAAACAATAAAATGATATTTAAAACTATAAAATAAATTCGTGTTGGCTAAACCATTTATAACTATAAATAACGACGGGACCGATTTCCATGGTTTTTGATTTGTTGGATTTCTCTTAGTTCGGAATTGGATAAGAAGTATTAAAAACATTGGAAATTGACGAAAAAATAACTACCTGTGCGAGGCCGTTATAGCACACGTACGGGGGTGTGGGTTCGAATCCTGCCGAAATCGAAAATTTTTGGGACTTATTTAATTTCTTATAGGAATTATTAATTTATTTTTCCTGTTATTCTTTAACAGACACAAAAACAAATTTCTATCAACAAATTTATAACTTCAGAACCTAAATCTATACAGACAGATTGTATAAGCGTAGCCCTACCTTGATGCCTTTAGCAAGGAGTTCTTTGAAGACTTGTTCCGATCTGTTAGCCATGGCACAGAAGTCGCTGAAATGCTGCAAATTCCTGAAGCAGTCATTGCAGATAACCCTGGGCCTGCCGTCAATGTTGAACTGAAACAAATGTGCTGTATTGATCATCTATTATACAAATCGTTTTGGGTGACCATCCACTCCATAGACCAAGGATATTGTATTGGTTGCGGGAGGTTTGTGAGGGGTTCTTCCACTAAAACAAAAAATTGAAGTGGACAAAATCAATAACACCTTGTTTCTTATTTGATAATAATTACTATTTATAAACCTGTTTATAGTATATGTATATAATTTGACTTGTCTAAGTGCTTATTTTGTAAGCTTAAAGAAATAAACGTAAGGTATTGATATTTGATATTTGGCCTAAGTCTTATTCTTATGTCCAGCAGATGATGCGTGTGGTATTATTTTGACTTGTGTGTGGAGAAACAAAGACTTGGTTCGTAAAAAAATAAACAAAACGTATATTAGTGCTTGGTATAGGAGTGGAGTCCCTCTGCGTGTAAAGCTTAATTTCGTATATTTTGTCTAGGTTCCTTCATCATCATCATCAGCCTATATTAGTCCACTGCTGGACATAGGCCTTCCCTAATGAGCGCCATAACGCCCTGTCTTCAGCATGCCGCATCCAGCATCTGCCAGCAGTCTTTTGCGATCGTCATCCCATCTGGTCGGAGGGCGTCCTAACTACGTTTGTCGAGTCGCGGTCTCTACTCAAGAACACGTTTACCCCAGCGGTTGTCGGTTCTTCTCGAAATATGTCCAGCCCACTGCCACTTCAGCTTGCTAATCCTTTGAGCTATGTCGATAACCTTGGTTCTCTGTCGGATGTATTGGTTGCGAACCCTATCCTTCAGAGAAACTCCGAGCATAGCTCTCTCCATGAAGGTTCCTTCGTGCTTCATGCATAATCGCAGCTAACCCACTGTTGCAAAGTTGCCCTTGGTGGCCACCAAAATCTACTTTCGTATCTCTGCCTAAACTAAATAGAATAAAACTATTACAGAGGCATTAAAAAAAGCTTATGATAGGTATCACAAACTGGAAGATGGATTATGTCTGATAATAAGACTATAATTAATGTGCAATAATATAAGCTACCCATCTTTTGCCTTTGCTACACCGAACCGGGTACATAATTAGAAGCTACCATCTAAGTGTGTTTGAATAGTAAAACATACGTGTACCTATCTACCTAAGTATAATTAATGATGATTGCAATAAATGAAATGTACAATATAACCAGGCCCTAACCAGCCCAGCTCCTTGAAGTACCGGAGCAGGACTCTTGGGGATTAACAGCTTTTTTTCTGCTTTTCTGGGGTGTGGTCGGGTTTGAAGCATCTATGTGACCCTTCAACAAACCTTTTTTATCTGCCCTCTGGAATTAGGGATAAAAAGTAAACTTAGATTAAAGTTCTGCTTACTTGAGATTATGATGTAGAATATTGCTTCATCCCTTTAATTGTATTAATATTAAGCCTGACTGTTACTGATTATTATATATAATATATATTATTTGTAAAGAAATCATTTACAACAGCAGATCTTTTATAGCTTTGAATGACCCGAACCAACAAAGCGGCCCTAAATAGGGCCTACTAATAAACAAATAAATAATAATTAAAGCGCAGGAAAACGCTGCCATCATTTGTAACGAGACAGATCAATAACTGTTAGGTCATAATCGCAGTGTAGGGGACATAAAATGTTTTGTCTCATGAGAAAGTGTGAAACTTATGAAAAATCACACATATGGAAAAAAAAGAGACAGAGGGAGAAAATGTGTGAGCTGTAATAAAAGCTAAGGAAAACATCTAAAAAATTATTATTCGTAGTATTCTGAATTGAGTGTAACAAACCAGTGTCTTATTACTTTTTATGATCACGTCTAAGAATAAAATATGATTGCCTACATTTAGTTTCAAGCACAAAACTAGCTATAAATAGGATTATAGATAGGAAACTGTACCTTAAAGCTAGTGTGGTATGAGGTTTATCAACCTTTTTTCGCTTTAGTTAGGAAATTATCCAGCCAATCTAGAAACTGACCAAGACTAAGATTCTTTATAGTTTTTTCTACACCAGTCTTGGTTGGCGACGAGTTCATTTACGAAAATAGGGTTTCAAAAATAACAATACTAACCTACGTTACGATGTCGAAAGTCCCTGATAGCAGTCCCTACCTAGGTAGTGAAAACGTACTTTTAGGATCTATGAACCTCGTACAGCTACGTGTAATTATAGAGAATTGGACACCGCAGCTAGTGTGTTTACCAAACTCACCTGAATTTTTGTAAGCTTTTCAAATAGATCTGTTTGTGGAACGCTCTTTAGTGGAAGGAGTCTAACATCGCTGGCAAGACAAGCTCTGCACACCGTCTGCATTATTGGATACTTATCACTTTGAGTGTGCAGAATATTATTCAATTAAGGGAATCAATCGTTTATGAGAAATCTTGTACCTTATTTATGCTTATTGCATTGCATATTATAACTAACAAGAAGAAAAAACAACCAACCCACCCACATCAAAACATTGATTGATTGATTCTGATTGACTGACATTAAATTGACAATTACAATTTATAGAAAACTTCTCTGTCTATTCGTCAATCAGAACAAAGAATCAAGGCGTTTTCGAAAAAATAGCTTTTTTCTAGCTAGCTGGCTGAGGCGGGGCTGATAGGGTTTTTGTCGTAAACCAACCATGCCGTCCCCACAAGTGGGGATTAAGCCAAAACACATTTTTTTTGGCGTAATCCCCACCAACCTTTTTAATATTGATTGGTTTTACGCCTAAAGGCTACGACAATCAGCGGAGCCCTGATATAGGCTCAGGCAATCAGAACAGGCCTCCGGCACCGAAACTGATAAAATCGTGAGTGCTTTTCCCATGGCCAGTCCCAAGAGAGCGATGCCCGCCACGCCGCGCCATCATGCATCCTCTCTTTTTTCACCGACCGGGCAAGCCAACACAATCAGTTGTCAGTGTCAGTTTTCCAAAGATTGTCAATGTCATCTTTTGGACAAACAAAACCACGAACAGAGGATGGATTTACATCTCGACATAAAACCACTCACCGCTACCTAAAATACACGCCTCGTCTACACGCCAATAAACTTTAATTATTATTGTCGTAATCCCCACCAACTATAAAAATAATTAAGATTTATTTTCTATCACTTCACACTTCTAAAATAAAACGAATAAACTTTCATAAAACTTTTTGTATGTAATAATAATAAGTTTGTGTTAATCCAGCCGATTGCCTATTTTTGTCATAATAATGTGTTAATAATTATCAATTCGATAATTTAAACTAGCTAATACCTACTGACCCTCTTATTAACAAGATTTCAGTAATTTTATATTTTTAGTATTCTCTGTAAGTTTCAAGCAAATCCGGCTACTGGTTAAAGAGTTACAAAAAACACCAAAAAAAACTTCCTTAGGGTTGAAATTTCCTAAGATCACTTCTTATCGAGAGTTTGTGTTTTAAGAAGTACCTACATACCCTCCAAATTTCAGCTTTCTAGCTTAAGTGGTTTGGGCCCGGCAGCCGCGGCGGCGTTGTCCCCAGAAAATCGCTTGTTCCTTTCTTCTTTTAAATATTAGGATTTTGTTGTCACCCTGCCTTAATCCGGCACACAAAAGGCACCCTGTAAATAAACTCCTTGGTAAAACCCGAAGGGGATCTCTTTTTTCATTGGTAAAACCACTGCCTAATGTGTCTATGGTCTTTTATTGATTTTTTGAGGTGAAATAGGTAGATATTGCACTCTTTGGTGATAGAGTTATTTTCACACTTTAATAATTTTTATTTGGGCGGAACGTTACAAAAAATTCAAAAAAATGCCAATAAAAATACTACCACCCTCCCTGTAAAATTGTATCTATTTTGAATTCAACCGTAAACATTTGTGCAAGATAGGATGATTATACCGTTTAAACGCTTTGCGCATTTCCATGATGAACCTATATACATAAATAGCTGAGCAAACCATTTGATGAAATCCTATCTACCACAGCAAAATCCCAAGGTACCTACCTCAGTGCATTGGCACCTTGGTAAATAGGTAGGTACCTACAAGTACTGCGTTGCCTTTAGAAATTAGCACCCGGGAAAAAAAAAACTAGGTGCAATTATTGTTCTGTCTTTATAATGAACTCGAAGAATGTACAACAATGAATAAGCGAGAAGTCTTAGCTACACAATCTGTACAAGTTTCTAGCAGTGGTACGTTACTACTTTAACAATCTATATAATACATAACAGCTCCAAACTGCGGGCGTGATCACGTTTATTAATAGTAGTTACTTAAATTTCAGAAGCCTCTTCTAACATGTCTAGACATGGTTCATGTTTTACATGTCACATCTGCGACACCGAAACACCAAAGACCCACATGAGAGCACATCTTGAGGGAGACAAACATAAAATATGTCTGAAAATAGCTGATGTTGCTTTAGAGAGGGCAAGAAAACAGCTGAGTCTAGACGTTCCACCGATTTATGAACAGGACTCACGCACCTACTATTGTGATCCATGCTCAGTTGTTTTGCTAGCATATGATAGAACACTCCATGAAAAATCAGAAGCACACTCAGAGAATGTACAGTATTATGATGTTTTAAGAACGTTCTCCGCATTTTATATGAACAGAGATGAGGCCTTTAATTCAAAACAATCAGTTGCTACCTATTCGCCTCCAACACAATCAATTCCAACGGAATCTAAAAAAATGACAAAAGAGGCAGAATTACAAGAAGTAATAAATCGTCTAAAGGAAGCAACACACATTCAGTCCCCAGTAGGATCTTTAGATGCACTAGACCCAAGTTTAAAAAAAGCCCTTACTGGTTTAAAACTAACGGTTGATAGAACATTACATGAGCTACGAGAATCCGTCGCTAGAAAAGAGTTAGATTTTGATAAAGCAATAAATAATCTAAAAGAATCTGCAGAAAAAACACTTAATGACCTAAAAGAATCAGCTGAAATTAAGCATCAAACTGATGTCGAAAGGTCAAAATTCTCGGAAGAGGCGGAGTTAGAAATCTACAAATTTAAAAATAAATTGAGTAAAATGAATTTGGTCAGAAAAAATAAGAAGAAAACTAACCTACCTCAACAAACGTAAGAGCATTTTCTACCTTTTGATAGTGGTGTCCGTGATGGTAGCGCACACATAACCGAATTCACGTTTGTTGTTATGCCTAATAAATAGCGTATAAATGGAGTATAATCAGTGCAAAAGTAAAATAAATAACGCCTCCTTGGTTTAAGAAATAATGACCATTGTTTGTGGGTACGCCAGCATAACGATCAAGCTAGCGTACACACGACCGTTCTCAAAAACGGCTTATACTATAGCAACAAAATTTATACACAATAATAGAGTATAAATAGCGTCTTAGCTATGCAAAATTTCATAATGATTGCTCTCATAGGTACAGAGATTTATTTATATCTATATTTAGCTTCATATAAAGCCAAGCTTCATAAGGTTTTGTTAATTTACCTGTGTTCAGAAGTCACGTTTAGCGCCATCTAGCAGACCACGGCGGAACTACATTGCAACGGACAGCAATATCCCTTAGACTCTGAGCAGTGAGCAATGTAGGTATTGTTCACAATGAAAGATAGAGAAAGATGCGTGTGAATTATCCATGGAAGTGAAAGAGATAGAGATAATGCGTCGTCAGGTTCCTAGAACTTTACATAAATTTTTTATAGTGTTTGATTACGAATTTGCATAAAGTATGACTACTGGGAGAGGAAGTACTTCACGCACTAAATATAATTATAGCATTTACATTAAGAAAACCTCGTTTTCTATAGGAACTATTTCGGTTTTTAATGGGTACGCTAGCATAACGCCAGCTCAGGTGTTATTTTATAGTCTTGTTCCATATCTCTGTTCCTATGAGAGCAATCATTATGAAATTTTGCATAGCTAAGACGCTATTTATACTCTATTATTGTGTATAAATTTTGTTGCTATAGTATAAGCCGATTTTGAGCACGGTCGTGTGTACGCTAGCTTGATCGTTATGCTGGCGTACCCACAAATAATGGTCATTATTTCTTAAACCAAGGAGGCGCTATTTATTTTACTTTTGGACTGATTATACTCTATTTATACGCTATTTATTAGGCATAACAACAAACGTGAATTCGGTTATGTGTACGCTACCATCATGGACACGGATAGAGTAGGTACCTTTTTTTTACCTTTTGATAGGAGTTGTCTCGTTTGCAGCCCATTTATACATGAAAATAATATTGTAGGTAACAGAAACTTAAAACAAGATCCGTCAGGTGCGAGTGTAACTCGGGCGCCGAGGGTTTCAAACATTTGCCAATCATACAAAATTTATATTATAGGTACTGGTTAGAGACTTTGCTGTTTAATTTATACCGAATAATAGTTGGTACCTTTCAGATGGATCGCTCTGCAAACAAAAATAAACGATAACGAATAAAGATATTGTTATTATTATAAAAAAAAAAATAGATTTCAAAAATTATGAAAACATAAATTTCAAAAACTGTTTTTAAATTTCATTTGATACCCCATTTGGTTAGGTAGCCCCCCTCCCCTTTTGAAAATCCCCCCACCATTTTTTATAAGGATTATTTTTACAGACTTCTCTATATTTTTCCTGAAAAATATAAATCCACAAACGTACAAACGCCACATACATTGCACATAGATCGCTCCGCAAACTTTGGAGATGGGGGGGGGGGGGGGTACGATCAAAATTTCTAATGTTTTAAAATATTTCGAAAAGAATGAATACAGAAATTTCAATGAATGTATTTTTTTACCATTAATTGTCCCGATGGGTCTATTTTGAAATCCTAATATCACAATTTGTCGGAAAATTTTTGATTATTTTTTTCTTTACCTAAATCACTAATGGCAGTAATGGCACACAAAATGTATAATTATTTCAAATTCCAAGTAAATAGCTGCAGTAGTTATTTATATATTCAACAAAGGAGGACCGATTGAGCGAGTCCATTGGGGTTTCTAAACCGATCTCGAAACTAAAAAAAGGAGGCACTTGCGAGCAAAACTCTATATACAAAAAAGGTACCTACTATGTTTAAAAAATAAATATAATAATACCTTTTAAAAAAAAAACCTAATTGAGCTTTGTATTTTAGGGATTGCGTCTGCGTTGATGATGTTCCAGAGAAATCGAAGAAAATGGGATCTTCAGCGCGGAAGAGGGTGAAAGCGTTCGGGTCTCCAAAGCCTAACAAATCTTAACCTCATAAATAAATATAATTGAACTATTTTAGAACATTTGCTGCAGAAATATACGGAATTTATGTTTTGGTCATAAAACGTTTTATCAATAAAAAAAAATGATTTGGCCTCATCGGAGTGTAGTTAATCAACACAATACCAAGGTCTGACTATAATAGAAATAAATGATTGTAGTCAACACAAAAGACATATTTTTAATTTGTATACGTACGACGTACACTCCATACTCATAGGGCTGCCACCTCGAAAGTCTGTCACCCAGGACAAGAAACGTGAAAACCACGGATTTTGGATCTTACTACCCGGACGTTTCAAGAGATTTTATTTTTTCTAAGTTTCTAAGTGGAAAAAATATAGTTTTAATGGTTTTAAATATTTATTTATTATTTTTAATCAATTTAAACTAAATTACGTCTAAAAAGGAAACAAAACCTTCTTAAAGTTTTAAGGAACTTACATTTCTCGTTTTTTTAAATAAAAGAAAATTAGACTCTTGTAACAAAAAAAAATAGCTCTACTCTTTTAACAAAACAAAATTTTCTTAAAAAGCTTTAAAAGGAACTATTATCAGTCAAAAAAATACTGTGCAATTTTAAATAATCCTGAATATAAATGAGCATTCGGTGTTCGAAAAAATTGTAACCAAAGTTGATTTGCATTTAAAAATTTATCTTGCTGGCTTAGATTTTGACTGAAAGATTTTAAATTCACCCACTCATCTATTAATTTTACGTCGTCAATTTCTATGTTCTTGTCTTTAAAAAAAACAATAGTGTCTTCAATAGCAGTCCATTGAGTATTCTCGTTTATATTCGGTAAAAACATGCACGCGCCGCGCGTTTCGAGTCGCGCGCGACCGTTGATTATTTGAAAAGTGTAAAACCCGGACTACAAATAAAACCTCGCCCGGACGCTCCCCGGACGCCTTCTAAACTAGGACAAATCCGGGGAAACCCGGACGGATGGCAGCCCTACATACTCAACTCATTAGAGTTTATTATTAAATTTTTTAGATTTCCGTACCTCATAAAGAAAAAAGGAACCCTTATAGGATCACTTTGTTGTCCGTCTGTCCGTCTGTCAACCCACTTTTCTCATAAACGCGTGGAGTTATCGAGTTGATATTCACATCATATACGCAAGCTCGTAACTTCTTGAAGCCTCGATATAAATCAAACTTCTAAGTCAACGCAATCAAAAGTTACAGCTGTTTATGTCCATTTTTTTTTAATTTTCCAAGGGAATCACATGCACACAAAACCTATAGGGTACTTCCCGTTGACCTAGAACCATGAACTTTGGTGAGAAGCAAGATCTTATAGTACAAGTAAAGGAAAAAATCCGAAAACCGTAAATTTGTAGTTTATTCGCAGAAAAAATAATTTTCAAATCTCGCCATGGACCAAAACCTGTACCTGGTACTTCCCGTTCACCTAGAACCATGAAATTTGGCACGAAGCAAGGTCTTATAGCAAAAATAAAGGAAAAAATCTGAAAACCGTAAATTTGTAGTTTATTCACAGAAAAAATAATTTTCGAATCTCGCCATAGACCAAAAACCTGTAGGGTTCTTTCCGTTGACCTAAAAACTATGAAATTTGGCAAGAAGCAATGTCTTCTAGCACAAGTAAAGGAAAAAAATCAGAAAACCGTAAATTTGTGGTTTAATTCATACAAAATAGTACATTGTTACACTAGGGTTGCACGTAACTTATTTAGTCTCGACTCGAGACGCCAATAGTTCGAGGGATTAAATAAGTTACGTCATAATCGTTATCAAATCAGAAAATTATTGTCCTTATTCGTCTGGATTGATTTCTTTGCTAAAGAGTAGGAGTTTGTACGGAACCCTTGATGCGCGAGTTTAACTCGCACTTGACGTTTTATTTTTATTTATTATAGTTATGTTAGGGTCCATTCCACTCATTCAATTAATCTTTGTCCAAGATTCCTAAGTAATTTGCGTACCTACTTGATTTCAAATGAAACTACTTCACATCTCACTAATATTGAAAATGCGAAAGTTGTATGGATTTAAGAAATAACAACTTTCCTTCTGTCCGGGTGAGCCTAAAACGTAGTTTAGTTTGACTATTTCGCGGTAATCCTAGACCAATCGAGAGGGTAGTCCTTTGAGTCGCATAAAGACTTAGGCTACTTGCATTTTTGACCAAAAGCGAATCTGGCACATTGAGACTTGAACTTAGGGAACGTTTGAGTATTACGTAACGCCTTTTTGGAAGAGTTTTGACCCTCCCTCCCCGTAAACTGCGTTTCGTTTACTCCCACCTGTTCTGTTGACAGAACTACTGGGATTTTTTCCCATTCGTTCCGTGACTTAAAAGTATGCTTTACCACTGACTTTTATCTCTAGTCTCTACTATTTCCACCTGTTCTCCGCATTAGTTCCATGATTTAAAAAACCAAACCGAGTAGTGTCGTTTCGTCCATCATTTCGGCCCAAACGACACTACCAAAAGTAACCGATTTATTAAAAAAAATTACAGTACGTACAGACAGACAGACCAATAACAATTAATTCAAGACTTAGGTTTACCTCCGGTGATTCTATATTCTTTCAACATATTACTACTTTAGCTTTAGAGATTCGTGAATCGTGTGTCTTTGAGTGAATATGCAGATTAAATGAGGGGGACAGCGCGTACGCAGTCCCCACTACCAAAAATAACGCACCCGAGATATCCACATTAGGGATATTCGCAGAGGTCAACCCAAACGCAGTGCAATGGTCAGGTCTCGCTCTGGGGGAACCGCCTTTGTGATCACGGTGTCCCCTGTGCCAGGTAAGTATGAATTCACAATGCTACTGAGCGGAGGTCGTTTGGAGCTGTGCGTTCTCGTCAGCGCGATCTAGAGCCCGTTCACTTTTACTAGCGACATCTAGTTATGCACGGGCCGGATTTGCTTGGGTGACGTCACTGGGTTGTGACGTCACTAGCCATCGTGACCAGGGGCCCTATTCCCTATGACCAATCCAAACGTGTTACACACCTAATGGCTCGTCCTAATTGGCAGCGATCGCACGATGGAGCGATGCGTTCTCGTCGTGCGATGAGTTCAAACATACAGATATTTTCTGTCCTATTTGAAACTCGCAAGTCATCGTGCGAGCACATGAAATGCTTAATAACGATCGTACGATGAGTTTGATCCTGCGATCATGTAAACAACAGATCTCTTTTGAGTGTCCTTATTGGTTGCGCGCACGACGCGTCACCGCGCGAACACTGCAACGCGAGGGGTGGCGAGGGGCACGGGACGCGAGGGGCGAGGAATTTTACAAATAAATATAATGATAACATAATTTTCTTTCATTAAAAAAAAAGATATTTTTAAATGAACAACAATGAACTTATCTTAACATATCAATTTATACTCATCAATAAAAAAAAAATCGTCAAATAAACTATTTCACTGCAAGTAAACTATTTTTTTAACTAAACTAGCTCATTTTAATTAATAAAGTTGATTTATGTTTCTATATTTACTATTTTCATTTACTAGCATTCATAATAATTTAAGTTTTGAGGTTTTATCGAAATCCCGCATAATGAATATAGGCCCTTCTCCCTACAATTCAACGCTACTATTTTACGTCACCCTACGTTACCGAAGTGTAAAAGTTTCTACGTCACTTTTACGTCATTGGTGGGAAAAACCACGGCCTAATAGCATTATTTGGCATTATATTTAAATGGTGAAATTAAATCCACGTACGTAACACATTGAATATAAATAAAAAACTTACGTGATTGTTAATACCAATCTTTCTTCCACACTAATGGGTTTTTTAAAGTTGGTCACTCTTTTATTACAATCTCTACGTATTCCGTTGCAGATGTAGTCAAATGTTTCTTTTGACATGGACAAACAATTGTAAAAGTCTTCTTCGTTATTTTGTACATCAAAATAATGGTTAAAAAATTCACCGCGCAGATTTCTGTATCTATAAAGTGTATTATGTGGTCTACGTTTCTTTCTTCAATGTCATTTGCAATCATCAAAGCAATTTTGCCCGACAGCAAAAAGAGTAGAGCCATTGTACAACAATGGCGTGTGTGTGTTGCGACGCCGTACGACGCCATCGCACGATGGACTTAGCCCATTGGGTCATCGCACGACCACTTTGATCGTTCCGACGAAAGCGCATCGCACCATTGTACGATCGCTGCCAATTAGGACGAGCCCTAAGACAAGACTACGGCGTGGAATCGGTTAAAACTGTATTCTCTATGACATATTTTTGATTTCCGTCTTTGGTCATAGGGAATAGGGCCCCACCAGCATGGCTCTCGAATTCTATTGTGTACCGAATTCCATTGTTTACCGAATTCGTTAATTCTGAACATCGCTAACATCCCCCTGTCTCACTCCTCTGCGCAGTTGGATAGGTTTAGACTGCTGGCCCTGTACTTAGACACACATGGTGGTGGCATCATAAAGACATGTCAGCACCTTGATATAACGATAGTCTACTTGGCATCGCTGTTAGGATTCCAGAACAGCCCAGGTTTCGACAGAGTCAAGCTGATTATACTCTTCGGACATCTGTACAATCTGCCTAACTGTGTGTATGTGGTCTATGGTGCCATATCCTCCGCGAAATCCGGTCTGTTCCGGTGGCTGGAACTCGTCAAGTCTTCTGGCGAAAAGATTCGTAACCAGTCGTGAGAACAACTTATAGACATGGCTCAGGAGCGATATGGGCCTGTAATCTTAAAAGAAGGATTTGTCACCCTTCTTAACACTTTCATAGCTGAAAACACAGAGTGCGATCTGCAACTCCGTGTAGCGACGGCGCGCCCCTACGGGTCGCACCGCCGACGCTAGCAGTGATCGTCTTAAAAAAGAGCACCACCAATACAAAACTCCCGCTCCATGCCTGTGGAGTTCTCCCACTGTGAAGGACGGCATTGAAGAGGTTCTGTAATTCCTGTAAAATAGGGGTTCCTCCGGCTTTCAAAAGCTCTGATGATATTCCGTCTTCACCGGGGCTTTTCCATTTTTAAGCTGCCTCAGAGCCAACACAATCTCGTCTTCACTGATGCCAGGCAGTTCGTTCGTGGCTCTTGCACAGCTGCTGAGTGAACACTTTGGACCCACGGTTTCGCTCTATCGCCTCTTCAATGAGGCGTGTGTTGGAGCTCCGAAGGTCGTGTCGTTCCATCTTCGCAATTCGCTTGTTCAGGTCCGACCTATCTGACGAAGTCGCCTGGGTGGTTTCCCGTCTTTTTGTAATCAGCCCTAGAGTCTCATCCGAAAGTTTCGACTTCCTGCCAGTGCGCTGCATTTTGCAGAACTTGATGCCCTCGTCTCTCAAAGTTTCGACCAGACAGGCCAGACATAAGCCTCCCCTAATTAGCACCATAGCGCCCTGCTGTCTTCAGCATCTGCCAGCAGTCTTTCGCAAATCGTCATCTCACCTGGCCGGTAGGCCCCTACGCGTCTAAGTGATCAGCGGAGAAGCTTTGCAACTTGAGTCCAAGGGAATTTCAAACCGATCATAACTCCAGAACCACTCGAGACAAAACCCCTTTGTTGGGTCTATAAGAAATCAGAAGGATCAGCTTAATCAGATGCAGGAATAACACCCATCCCCATACCATAACCACCCCCTTCTATTTTCAAGAACTAACTTTTCACTCAATATCGTTAACTACTTTCACTCAACAACCTTAACTACAGTCTAAACACTAAACGAAACAACAACGAATAAAATGTGATATCTCCATACACTTTATATTGGCGGCTGCGCCCCCTAAAGGATATCGCAACTTGCGTATTCACTATTCACACTGCTAAACGAACTGGCATTCACGATTCACTCAATGTCGCGATCGTTAAGTCTAACATAGTCGTTAAGTTAATGACTTCGTTGCGTTGTCGTTGCAATTTCAAACGCACGCAGCAGATACCGCACGAAGTTATTGTATACTCATTGCATATCGCTATTTCAACGGAATTCCATAAACCGTTTATATAACTATGAGCTACCTGTAGATTGTTTCGTAGTTATTGTATACTCATTGGATTGTTTGCAACAGTCTGCAGTTAGCTGAATTGTAAATACTAGTTTTAGTTTAATTCTATTATTGAATTGTAATTTTCTTTCATAATAAAGATTTGTAGACGAGGCGTGTATTTTAGGTAGCGGTGAGTGGTTTTATTCTCATACATAGGGTCGTTGAGATGAAAATCCATCCTCTGTTCGTGGTTTTGTTTGTCCAAAAGATGACATCTTTGGAAAACTGACACTGACAACTGATTGTGTTGGCTTGCCCGGTCGGTGAAAAAAGAAGAGGATGCAAGATGGCGGGCATCGCTCGCTTGGGACTGGCCATGGGAAAAAGCACTCACGATTTTATCAGTTTTCGGTGCCGGAGGCCTGTTCTGATTGCCTGAGCCTATATCAGGGCTCCGCTGTTTGTCCTAGCCTTTATCAGAAGTGGGATGTAACCCTGTCTTCACGCCCACTGATGGTTTACCTCGAATGATACTAAGAAAAGTCTGACTCGCACATCCACACCGGGAGTTCTGCGCCAGTTACCAAGTTACGTTACGTGATTATTGTCAGTTCCTTCTACTATCGTATGAGAATGAGATTAACAAGTGCTATGGATGTCCAGAATAGCAATTGGTTTGTAATAGAGATGCTGGTAAGGTCTGATCGTTTCATGCTAAAATTGTTGGTTTTGTGAATACTTCTATTGGGTTGATTTGTAAATACTAAAGGTAGTATGGTTATTTAGCAAGCAGTTTGGGTTTTAGTTGGTTTATTGTGATGTGACCATACTTTTGATTGATTAGGTATAAAGAATCTTGAGAAAGAAACTAAACAAATGTCTTTCGTCAACATAAGTAGCTAATCAAAGCTAATCGAGTAGAGTTGCCCAATGATAAAGCATAGTCGGTGTAAATATGTCCCAATGCTAATAATCATAGCCGATGTCTGTCAATGACACAACTTGCCCATCTGTTGCAATGTTTTCTTGTGAATTATTGTTTTCAGGGTTCAATGGAAGTGGAGGATGCCTGACACTAGATATTGGCAGACCACATCAATCATGGAGGCACATAAGGATTTAGTGATTGACGGAGCCAAATATGTGTGTGATAGTGCCAGAGAATCTACTTAGCATAGACTGTCTGGGAATCAGAGGTGCCTTATTATAAAGATAAGTCACACCTTCACAAATCAGATTTGTTTCAATTCCAAAGTAAGTGTATGTTTATTGAAAAAAAAAAAAGAAAGTAAAACAATAAAATTAGTTTACTGTTGATAAAATTATAAAACCTAAATATTGTCTTGCATTTTGTTGTTCTGTTCATGTATCTGTTCAGTTACACATGTTACAAAGACAAGACTTGATTAAACTTGATACATGTTATGAAGTAAGTATGGGTGCTAAGATGTGTTCTATTTTAATAATTCCATGATCAGATCACTAAACACTGATCCACATGCTATGTGTAAATCTTGTATGACTCTTTATCATGTCATTTGCTTTCCTACTTTGTGTTATTTCTGTTGTAGTCTGCTGATATACTTTGTTGTTAGTTCTTGTTCATGTAGCATCCGTCCTTTAAGGATGATATTGTTCGGTTCTGATCTTTGTTTCTGTTTCGCTGTTTTTGCTGGAAGGTGAGGTCTTTGTGTCGTTATTTGATTATGGTGCTGCTTGGCATAGCTAGTGTGAGCATCTTGGGTTACTACACCCAAGATTGGTCCTTGATGGATATAGTGGCCATCTGAGAGGACGCGTGTGGGCATATTGAGTACGGTGTCTCAATATGAGTTCTACAGGCATACGGTGTTGCTTGTAAGAGCTGGTGAGATAGTCTTGGGTTCCTACACCCAAGATTGGTCCTTGTTGGCCACGGTGGCCATCTGAGAGGACGCGTGTGGGCATATTGAGTACGGTGTCTCAATATGAGTTCTACAGGCATACGGTGTTGCTTGTAAGAGCTGGTGAGATAGTCTTGGGTTCCTACACCCAAGATTGGTCCTTGTTGGCCACGGTGGCCATCTGAGAGGACGCGTGTGGGCATATTGAGTACGGTGTCTCAATATGAGTTCTACAGGCATACGGTGTTGCTTGTAAGAGCTGGTGAGTGTCTTGAGTCGTCTAGCTATGCAAGCATATTTACGTTGTGTTGTCTCTAAATGGTGATCAGATGTTGTTTTGTGGAATATGGTTACATCTTGTGAGTCTGTAGTTATATGATCTAGTTTCATGTGTCTTGCTTGATGAAATTGGTGTTGACCTGTGTTATGGTCAAGCAGTGTTTCTGGTTACGGTCCCCTCATCTCTCTGGTGGTGCCACCGTGGATCTCATCTGTGGTCGGTAACTAGCAATGGTTGATCAGGTGGTAGTAGGACGTACCTAGAGTATGCACCTGCTAAGGGGCTGGAAGTCGGTGTGTAATGTGCAGGTGCCCATGCCCATAATCGGGCTGTTCTTAAAAAATAAACATTTTGTGGACAGCTTTGTATAATTGGCTGGAGTACCAATGTTATTGTATGTTGATGTGTTTTCGACAGATCGCGGCTGAAGCGAGTAATGTGTGCGGTTGGTTGGTAGGGGTGGCGGAGCGTCCGTGCTGCAGTGTCGGCTTGCGTCTGCCTGGTGTGCGCATTGATCATAGCAAGAAGAATGATGTCAGGTTGGACGAGCGAGTCCATAGCGTTATGGCGATGTCTTCCTCTTTTTATTTGGGTGCTGTAGTAAGTACATGGAGCGTAAATAAGCCGGGAGTATGTATCTTCATCTACAACAACAAACAAGGCATAATCACAGATTTATAAGTATAGTACTAAAGTAGGCATAATCGGCTAATTGCTGCGTTTGTTCACAACGAGGCTATTTCTCAGGGCTGGGAGTGTGGCGAAGCCGAAGCGATGACTGACTATTCCTCCGGGCTTGCAATCTGGAAAGGAGATGGCTATAGTGTTGTGAAAGTGGCTAAGTATCGTAAGGCAGCCAACAACTGTATCAGTCTTCCTGTAGTGCGGTTGAGGTGGCCAACAACTAGCCGACAGCGTTTGTTGGCGTGGTAGCCAAAGGCTGTATGCGTTACACTATAGCGTCGTCCGTGGACGGACTCATTGTCAGGCATTGGCCGTGTAGACGAGGCGTGTATTTTAGGTAGCGGTGAGTGGTTTTATTCTCATACATAGGGTCGTTGAGATGAAAATCCATCCTCTGTTCGTGGTTTTGTTTGTCCAAAAGATGACATCTTTGGAAAACTGACACTGACAACTGATTGTGTTGGCTTGCCCGGTCGGTGAAAAAAGAAGAGGATGCAAGATGGCGGGCATCGCTCGCTTGGGACTGGCCATGGGAAAAAGCACTCACGATTTTATCAGTTTTCGGTGCCGGAGGCCTGTTCTGATTGCCTGAGCCTATATCAGGGCTCCGCTGTTTGTCCTAGCCTTTAGATTTAACATAAAGGTAGTGAAACTGCGAAATAGCGCCACACACACTCCTCCACTACAACGTTGGTGTTTAATATATTTGTCGGTTGGTCTACAAAAGTTTCAAATCTGCGAAAAAAATATAGAATAAAACGGTTAGCATTCAGAAATTTGTTTGCACAATGTCCTAAATTGAATAGCAAAATGTATATTAGCTATATGGTATATTAGCTGAGCTAGCATTGATGCTGTATCCAACACACGTAAGTACCTATTTATTTCTCACCGTGTCCTTACCAGTGCTCTGAAACTTAATGCCGCGGCTTGCACACTTTTTAGTTTTCCCGGGATTGTGAAGTGGCCTTTCTTCCCCGAGACTATGACTATCCCTACGCTAAATTTCAATAAGACCCCTTCAGCCGTTTATGTGAAAGGTAACTTAACAGACATTACACCTACAAAGTTATTTAGTTAATAAATATGTAGGTTCCTATGCCGGGTGGATAATTCACGCTGCCTCATCTAGCCAAGCCACAGATTTAGCGGGATACCATTTTCCTTCCTGCCAAATTTCACTAAGATCCGTTTTGCTGTTTTTTTTTAATTTTTTTCATACAAAATATAAATTAATATGTCTGTCTGGACAATAACAAACGCAAAATCGAATGTGGTGCGTTCGTTCGAAGTTACGCGCGTACAACATAGCATCATAGAATTAAATTAAAAGTAGTACCTAGGTACCTATTTAAAATTGAAACAATTCAGCTAACTGCAGACTGTTGCAAACAATCTACAGGTAGCAGAGCTGATCCATATCAATAGCTCAGTCGGAAGCATGCCCAAGACACTGGCTGCATTGCCCCGTTGTATGGCAATGCTGATGTGCTGTGCCAGATACTCACCAGCTCTCGGGTCACGCGTCACTTCGACCAGACGCTCAGCTATTATTATTAGTATAGGGCTACATAGTGAATTTTATATTTCTTAAAAAATAGTTGGAAGAGATGATAAACAAACAAAATGTTAATTTTTTAAATTTAATCATTGTAACAAATTTAAATTAAAACTAGTATTTACAATAGAAACAATTAAGCTATCTGCAAACTGTTGCAAACAATCTACAGGTAGCTCAACTGATCCATATCAATACCAGTCGCGCGCGTGCCCAAGACGCTGGCTGCATTGCCCCGCTGTATAGCAATGCTGATGCGCTGTGCCAGATACTCACCAGCTCATCATTATCGTTATTTAAAAACTAATTACTATAACTACTATTATAATTGTTGTTGATGTTCTTGATTCTGGCCCTGACTCCGAAGTATTAGGCACAGGCGAAACAGTTTGTGCTACTGTCTAATTTTTTCTTAATTCTTAATTCTTTATTGCACTAAAAAAAAAACATTATTTAAATCTTATAACAAGAAAGGTATCGCAAAGGCGAGCTTAACCCTAAAAAGAGTTCTCTTCCAGCAAACCTTAATGAGAGAGGGAGACATATGTGTACAAGTGGGCAAGAGTGCAAAAGATATAAAGATAGAAAGTACCTACACTAATTGCATAAACTAATACATAAAATAATATAAAAATATATGTAAAATACTATAAATCTGAATAAATACCTAATAAAAATAATAACGATTCTATATTTATAATAAATACATAAAATACTTATACCTACATCGAAGTCATGAAGATAGGTAATGCTCTTTCTAATTTTCATCAGAGTTGTTTTGGAAACAGCAGTTGATCAAGCCCTTTATATAGTTTGGTCCACAGGAATCATGAAAAGTTTATTTGCTTTCTCATTTTCAAAGAAAGTCAATACCTTTAATATAATAGTCCTTCTCTATAGATTGTCTCTCAGAAAGTCAATACCTTTAATATAATAGTCCTTCTCTATAGATTGTCTTTCAGAAAGTCAATACCTTTAATATAATAGTCCTTCTCTATAGATTGTCTTTCAGAAAGTCAATAGGTACCTTTAATATAATAGTCCTTCTCTATAGATTGTCTTTCAGAAAGTCAATAGGTACCTTTAATATAATAGTCCTTCTCTATAGATTGTCTTTCAGAAAGTCAATAGATACCTTTAATATAATAGTCCTTCTCTATAGATTGTCTTTCAGAAAGTCAATACCTTTAATATAATAATCCTTCTCTATAGATTGTCTTTCCCATAATTATGTCTATTTAAAACAAAACAGTAAAAACTTTCAAACATAACAAATAAAAAACTCGACAGAAATAATATCAAATGATTCAAAACCAAAGATTATAGTATACCTCTAGATGGATCGTTTTAAAAGCTACAATTTGACTCTGTTTTGACTTCTCTCTCCTTTGGGATAGTGCCATATGAAAGAAAGAGATAACTATATTGTATCAGGTTATACTAAAACACAAATGTGGTCAGTTTCATTCCTGTCATTGAAATTTAACTAGGGATGTGAAATGTGCATAAGTATGGAAACTTATCGATAATATTCGGAATGGAACGTAGCGTAGGTAGGTGCTACCTACCTGCTATAGATGGATACCTACATCTTTCTAATAACCGTGAAGTTTCAAAAGCTTCGGTAGGTAGTTACTGAGATTTAAAAGGAAAAAAAAGACGATCAGAGTAAGACTTAAGCTTTTTATACACTAACGAAACCCAAAAGATTTTATAACAAATTATGGTTGATCGTTTCGCGGTGGCTGATAAAAAATAATAATCAACTACAATAAAATAACAGGCAACACGAAACGGCAGCACCATCCAGGCAAGATTTTAGTAATTAAAAATAATTATAACCGTTTAAATTATGCCGTGACTAAGAATCTACCGAAAATTTACATACCACAATCAATACCCAAAAAATCCTGTCATTACTTGTCAAAGTCGGTACTTTTATTAAGTAAGCTTACAGTCATCGATCTCACTTGAGTATGAGTAACACCTTGTCTTAAATAAGCGTTACGATGACAAAGTAAGCTTTCATAATAATTACCAGAAAAATTTACCTAGATATCTCCTAAACCAGTAACTAGTAGTCTCTACCTTATATGTTTTTACTTTAAACAGGTATTTAGGTAATTAAATGGTGATAATTGGTTAGCATTTACAAGAAAGGAGCAGGGAAAGTGCCGACTTAGTATATGTGATATGGTCCATTGTAAAATATTTACGTTATTTTTTTATTAAACAATAATAGAATATCAGCATCGTTATGTAAAATTCTTGTTTCATATCCGGTTCTATAACAAGAACTAATGCACAAAAATTCTTTGTGGGCTCCCAATCATGCCTTTTCAAATTTATTTTCCATTTTGTAGATAATTGGATCTTTAGGAAATCTGGAAGTGAAAAATAAGTATTAGTTGTGAGCTTCTACCAAAATTACGATTATGGGATTAGACTTTCATCTCACGAAATTGTTCTCAGGACACCTTAATCTAGTGAATCCAACTCCAAGTCAGACAGTCCATATAGGTACACGTACCAATCACACTGGTTTTTTTTTATTGATGACGGTAAACCGTTTTGCCACCATAACTTAAAAATTTCTTAAATGTTATGTCTCAGTACAACTAGGTGTATGTATATTTTGTATTAAACTTATCGACAGTAATCTATCGACAACAACAGTACGTCACTAGGTAGCATCAATATGGTACATAAGATGTCATTTTATGGTTTGTTACCAAAATTTTTGTGAATTATAGAATTATAAGGCTAATGAATAACTTTATGTAATAGCTTCAATATTACATTATTAAAACAATTCAACCTATTGCAAAGATATTTATCACTAACATTAGCCAAAACACGTCAATCGACTTACCGATGGAAAGATATTCTTTGGTTTAATTCCGACAAAGCCATCATCCTGTGGCTTTTGCAGCCAACAACTGCACAGGCCATGATTTATATTATTAATAAACACCACAAAAACAAAGTTTTAAACACAAAATTACATAATAAACATTATATTTTTTGTTCACCACCTGAGCCCAGCTGGGCCCAAACAAACAACGAAAAATATCAAAATGTGACACTCTGTGTTTCAAGATGAAATTGACGTTGGGATGTTGTCTCTTTCTTTCACATAGACAATTGTCATAAGAAAAAACGAAAAGAATGACTAATTATTTGTTCATTTTTTTACGCTATATCTACCCTACGGAACGTAGGATCCTAGATCTTTGTTCAAAACAGAGACATGTGCAATGGCACGTATGCCCTCAGGTCAGTACCTACTGACCGCTCGAAGGCGAGCGTGGGGTGCCGTGGGGTATGCGGGAGAGTGGTCGCATTCCATCCAAGTCTGCAGTTACGTCGTATGGGTTGTACATACATTTTGACCTTACAATTTTATTATATGTATAGATAGACAGATAATACCTGGTAATTTGATATTTAATAATTAGTAGGTAATTAATTACCTGTTAATTTGATATTTAACGAATATTTGCATATCATACAAACATTTGTATCAAGGCGGGAATCGGACGACTATACAATCAGTTTTATGCTTTATTTTTCAGAGTACATCCACATCCACCTACAAGAATGTTTACACCACACTCAAACAACCTAATGTACACAAACCTCAATAATGATATCATTGGAGCTCTGATGAATCCTGCAACTTCTCTGCCACTTTGGAGCAGCCGAGGAATGTTCAACGATGACTACTTACAAGTTCAAGTTACACAACTGCCATTGGAGAAGAGTACAGGTATATTAGACAATAATCAAATAGTCTACACTATATTATCTATTAAAAAGAGGAATGATTTGTATTTTTGTATATAACAAATAAACTTAAAAATTTCTGGGCCAATTTTAAAAAGTCTTTCACCATTAGAAAGCTTACTTTCCCGGAATTCCCACGAGAACGAGAACTACGCGGGTGAAGCCGTGAGGCGCTGCTAGTATATAATAATAATAATAATGCTGGACACTCCATACAGCTTTATCTAGCCTCAAACTCAAAGCACAGACAATATAATCTATGTAAGTCTGTGCTACAGTCAGCAGTTAGCTCAATTGCGAGCTTACTGCAGACAGTTGCAAACAATCCACAGGGAGCTACTTCTGTGATCCATAAACCATAATATGATGTAATAAATCACTACATAGTATAAAACAAAGTCGCTTTCTCTGTCCCTATATCCCTATGTATGCTTAAATCTTTAAAACTGCGCAACGGATTTTGATGCGCTTTATTAATAGATAGAGTGATTCAAGAGGAAGGTTTATATGTATAATATAATACATGCATAATATAGTACCCGTGCGAAGCCGGGCGGGTCGCTAGTTAATTATAAATGGTTTCAACCTGTTAAATAATTTTTGAAACCCCTCCATCTGTAGATTCTTTCATCAAAGTAATATGTCAAAATGTGTTATTGTGTAATTTTGAGATAATGCCGTTTCTATAGTGAAGTAATTAATTTAGTGGAATTAAGACCCTGGTATCTAATAATGCAGTGGTAGGTATTTATGTAAAATTACATTTTCCAGATGGCATCCTAAGCATGAATACTTATAAATGCCACATATGTGACACAATAGTACCAAAACAGTATATGAGAACACATAATGAAGGAGAAAGACACAAACTGTGTATTAAAATAGCCGATATTGCTTTAGAAAGAGCCAGAAACCAGATAAAACTGGATGTAAAACAACCAGCTGTTTCTTTTGAAGTAACAGACAGCTACTTCTGTGAACCTTGTTCAGTTATAACCAAAGACAAAACAATCCATGAAAATACTGAAGCACACAGAAAATCCGTGAAGTATATTGATCTATTGGAACATTTTTTCATAGTTTATGAGGACAAAGAAGCTGCGTGCGCAACACTGTATGACATTTTTGATAAAGTTAAAGCATTTAAAAACGTAAATGGAGTTCAAAGTGATTTAGAAGAAACAGATAGTAATGAAATTGATATCAAAATATCTAATGAATCAGATCTCCCGAAAGAGTCAGGATTAGAAACAAATATTGAATGTAATGATGTACAGAATAAATCTGAATTAAAATCAGATGATTCAGATAACGATAAAAAACAATATGAAATTGAAACTGAAACAGCTGCACAAAATAACTTTGACAATAAAGATAAAGGAAATGAACCTAAGAGTCAATCTGATATCCCAAAGCTATCCTACAGAGATATAAATTGGGACGCCCAAATTTGTAAAATGGATGTATTATTAGATGGGTTAAACGACCTATCAAAAGCAAAAAGGAAAGACAACTCACAGAAAACAGACTCTGAACTTGCAAATTACTTAAAAACAGTTACAGAGAAATACAAAGATACACCAACTCACGCTGTCGAAGCTCTAACAGACAAAATTGTACTTATAACCGCTGTTAATGGAGATAAGATAAAAGTACCAGTGAATAGCTTCCACAGTATTCATGCGCAGAAAGACAAGTCATACTGTAAGATCTGCGAGAATCCTGACATTGGTTACAGGCACATTGATGGTGAGGAGCACATGGAAAAAGTTATGGTTCCTATTGAAGATCAGAATGGAATCAGAAAGGTATGTGTAGATTTATTAGATGCATGCAAAATTTTAGCTGGAAAAAATGTCTCGCCAACCCGCATCGAACCATCTTAAAAACCTGTAATCTTCCTTAAAGTCATTTATAACAGATATTTACCATGATTCGTTTTGTGAGTTTTCCAATATTTAATGTTTTTTTAGTTTTCCGTGATCATGGCGCATGAAACTGTGCCGAAATATTGATATAAATGACTTAAAGGCGCATACCCCACCCAAACCAGCGCCGCTACCTATGTTATATTTCGTTATGTTATTATTCCGTTTAACAAAGGAATTTTCAGAAATCCATTTCCGGTTTGTGATACCTATCATAAGCTTTTATTAATGCCTCTGTAATAGTTTTACTCTATTTAGTTTAGGCCGAGATACGAAGTTGCCCTTGATGGCCACCAAAATCTATTTTCTTATCTCTGCCTAAACTAAATAGAATAAAACTTTTACGATCAATTCCGATTGTTCCATTCCAGAGCACATACTCGTAAAAACGTAAAATATCGGATTCGTTTTCGTGCAAACGCTATCTTACGCAAGCCAAATCAAATCAAAAATACTTTATTTCCATAATTACAAAAATGTACACTTAGAAAACGTCAAATTCTTAAAATAAAACACTGACACGGAAATGAAGTGATATTTTTGAAACTTTGCACAGTTTTGCACAGAAAGGTTTTGACAATCTGTTTGAATTTATTTACTGATAGATTTTGCAACACATGAGACAACAAGATACATAAGAGTTGGGTTTGCAAAAAAACTAATCGAAAACATTTCTTTTTCCGAGCAGGCTCTCAGTAGATAACTGTTCCTATGTATTTATAGATTTTGATTTCAAAGTTAATCTTAGAAGCGATTTCGAAACGTTGCGCGGAAGAAATCGCTTCTAAGAGATAAGGCCGCCCATTGTTTTTTTATGCGTAATGTCTATGTCTGTTTCTGCATTTTTTTTAAACAGTAAAGAGTTTTGTATTATATTACCTACTTACCCATTAAGTGTCTTAGTTTTTTGCTGCAAATAAATACGAGTATATTGAATTTTGTTTCAAAGAACTACATTTTTTACAGGTCGACGACGTATGGAGCCATTGCGTACTGTGCAATGATCTAACCAAAAACATAAACTTCCACCTGCAGTCTCTAATACACCGCAACAAGCTGAAGCAAGCGCTGGTAGCTACTGCAACCGACGTCAACCAAAACATCATACAGAAACCAAACGAGAACTCTCAACTCATACAAGAGCACAGCCTTGTAGTGTCTCATAACAGATCTGAAATAACATGCAATATCTGCGATATGACTATACCTAACCATTTAATGAGTATCAAAAATCATATCATCACATTTGATCATATAACCACTTATAATGAAACTATAGAACGGAATAAGCTGAACGAATTAGACGAAACTGAATTCTATTGTATTCCCTGTGATATGGTTGTAGCAAAATGTTACGCACTCGGCCATTGCAACGGTAAAAAACATAATAAACATCTGAGTGATACTTTGAAGAAGGAAGATGTGACTGAGGAATGTAGCAAAGTTATTCTACCATCTATATCCCAGCAGGTCACAAGATGCAAGCCGAAAAACGTTAAAACTGAGTCAGATTTGATTTGCTTTGTTTGCAACACTGTTCTATACAACCTTAACAACCACATGAACTCTTTAGAGCACAAGAAGAATTATTTCTCTTACCTAGAAGCGAACAAACTGAACGAAATCGAAGAAGACACGTTTTTCTGCATTCCATGCAACACTGTGATCTTAATTGATTATCTAATGAGTCATTGTAATGCCAAGAAACATAAGATACATGTGAAAAACTTTATAGCAAATTCTGCAAGCTTGGAAAATCCAAACGGTCAATCGGGTCAGCTTTTAGCTGAGAACTCTCACATTACGAGATCTATCACAGAAAATAAGCAAAAGCAAGCTATAGCACCTATCCAAGCTCATGCAGTATCTTCAAATGGGGTATTTGATACCGCTATACCCTTAAAACACATATACCAGTTTACAGAGATGAGTAACTCGAGATGTCTTTTATGCTCAATCTGTGATGAAGAAGTGCCGTACAGAAAGGTTGATGTACAAAATCATGTAACTCAAATCGAGCATGTAGTAGCTTTTAATCTGATGATGCTGTGGAATAAAATCAAGAGAAAGAATGATAACTACTTTTGCGATTATTGCAAAGTTGATATAACTTATTTCAATGAGCTGAACCATGTGACTAGCGCAGCGCATGTAGATGTTATGTCTAAGACGTCTAAATCGACGGTTTACGAGTATGACAAAGTTTTACTGACTTTGGAATTTGCGATGTCTCATGTGATTGGAGATAGAGTAAGACCTCGATCTCTTGTCGTGTCGAAACCTAAAGAATAACATCTCAAGAAGATTTCAGCCGCGGTAAGCGTAAGCATCGAATTACGTGGCCTTTAGAACCGACGCCATTGAATTTAGCCACTTGATTTTGCCAAACTAGCGCCGCAAGCTATTTTTACGTAGATCAAAATAAATTTCATTGGGCAGTCTGTGATACGTAATCAAACCTTTTTTTAATGCCTCTGTAATAGTTTTATTTCGTATAGTTTAGGTAGATATGCGAAGTTGCCTTCTGTGGCCACCAAACTATTTTTGCATCGATTCCTAAACTTTACAATATAAAACTATTAAAAAGGGCATTAAAAATAAGTTTAGGTATCACTAACTGACCAATGAAGTTTTAGAAATTTCCTTCGTTAAACGTTATAATAAGATAAAATAGGTGGCGGCGCTGTTTGGTTCGTGGAAGTTTTTTAATTTTTAAGTTTTTTAATGTTTTTTGTTAAACTGCCAGGTTAAGAAACCCTGTCGTTTAAATATTACTTTTTTAAGTTTTAGAACCACATTCCACCGATTTCTAATCATATATTTAAAGTATTTTTAGTCGCTAAGATATACTGTCTTGATGTGCCATGGAGTCCTATAATTGTAACATGTTAACTTTTACATTATTGTCAAGTCATTTATCTAAGTTATAATCTCGAAGAAATCAAACATATTGTGCCCTTTTGACATGTTTCGGTAATAATTCTAAGTTCCCTATCTCATTAGGACACGATTGTGGCGCCACCTGCACCGCTCGCGACACCGTGTCTTGATCTACCAAGCTAGAAACACCAACACAAACTGAAAGTTTTCGTGTTTCTTGTTGAGTGAGACGTCAAATAGCTAGACATATTAATTGTTGCGCCACCAGTAGATTTGGTTGCGCAACCATGCTGGTACCAGATGATCATCCTGGTGGCGCCACCATGTTGTCCTGAGGTAGGGTAGGGCCCTAAGGCAGCTTTGCTCTCTTTTACCATATCTTTAGTGTGCCTTTTTCGTAGAAAGCTATGTACCTATTTAGCTAATTTTCATTTCTCATATTCAGTAAACCCCAGTGCTGGTTATTAAGGTTTGTACTGTGCCTTTTTAAGATTTTTGAGTTAAGTTGTTTACAAACATTGTACCTTTAGAATAGCTTGAATGTACTCAAGTTATTACCAGCCTATGCTGATTATAAGTTATGCTAAAAATTCGAAAATCGAGATTCCATTTCGCAAATCATAATTATTGTGATAGATAAGACACTATTTTTGTGATAATGTAAATTTAGGATTATACCCTAGAAACATTGCTTGAACATAAAGTTTGTCATGCATATCTGATAATATGATTGTTTTGAAAAATCTAAAAATCGACTTCGAATCCGTTCGAATCAGTTGAGACTACCTCGGCATCATCCTATATACAATTGCCTGAATTATCCTAACTAAAATGAAAGACGAAACTTCAAGGAAGGTTCAGCTTCCATCACAGAAAACGAAAAAAAAACCAGCCTTCTTTTCGACAAAGTAAATAACAATTGATCACTGACGACCTCTGTGGTACGGTAGGCGAAGGTCCGCCTGCCACACAGGAGGTTGCGGGTTCGATTCCCGCCTCAGGAAAAATGTGTGTACGATGTCTGTCAGCGGGTTGTATTTTATCATTAACCAGGAATTCGAAGCCGGTTTTTAGTTTTTAAAACACGGGAAATTAAGTTACAGGGTTAATATTTAAGTCGTAATTTCCAGTGTGCATTTAATTTTGTACTTTTGAATATACATTGTTTTACTAACTTATTCTTTTATTTTGAACCAATTTAAAACTTTTTTTTTATTTCTTTTTATTTTTCTTGACATCTGCCCTGCAGGCTTTGGGCTAAGAGTTTTGTCTGTTTCGTGCTGCCGCCGCCAGCCATGTCATGAGAATGGTGTATGCCCATCGGTATATTCTCTTTAGTCGTCTGGATGTTTTGTCTTTCTTCATGAGGTCGTTAGCCAGCTCATTTGGGTGGATTTCCAATCGTTGGGCAAAGGATCAGTTTGGTGGCGATATCTTCAAGAACAGTCGGTGTGTGTAGGTCGTGGTGTGCAGCTGGTCATTGGTCAATTAATAATATTTCTGTACAGGCAGGCAATTGCTAAGGAATCTTTAAGAATTATAAAGTTTTCTATTTTATTTTACTTAGCGATAGTAAGTAGGTACTAAGTAGCCCTCGACGGTCTTGTGATTGTGAACCAAATATAAAATCTTATTTAATTTGTTTTGGCGGTACGCACACTAGCGCCGCCACATTTTTTTTATTGTATAGATACGCAGAGATACGAAAACAGAAATAGGTGTCCACCAAGAGCAACTTCGCATCTCTCTGTATAAACTAGAAACAATATAACTCCAATAGAGGCTTTAAAGAAATCTTATGATAGGTATCACAAATAAATAAATAAATAATGCTGGACAATTCACACAGCATTATCTAGCCCCTAGGTAAGCAGAGCTTGTGTTATGGGTAGTAGATAACTGATATACATTATACAATACAATACATAGATAGATATTTTTTATTATACATAGAAAACACCCAGACCAACGGAACAAATTTCTGCAGATCGTACACAAATTTGTTCAAGGCGGGGCCTCGGGGGGGATCAAACCGGCAACCTCTTGCGTCGCAGGCAGACTCTCGCCCGCTGCGCCACTGAAGTCGTCGATATGTTCGTGTGATAGGTATCACAAACTGACGATGGGCAGTCGTCAGTTTGTGATACCTATCACACGAACATAATATCTTCACAAACGTGTAGGTACGTGATGATAGGCAGAACCTGCAGTTCACGTAGTGTTACTTATTTACCAATAACCCTGCGGGGCTTATTTACCGCGGGACAGGGCATAGCAATGCAAGCCCAAAAATCAAGTTTCAGCTTCATCATAATCAGTCTATATAAGTCCAATGCTGGCCATAGACCTCCCCTAATGACCGCCATAGCGCCCTGTTTTCAGCTTGCCGCATCCAGCATCTGCCAGTAGTCTTCTCAAATCGTCATCCCACCTGGTCGGAGGGCGTCCTACACTACGTTTGCCGAGTCATTGTTCGCCGTTCGTGTTCGTTGAGCCGTCGAAGTTTCAGCTCATTATCTATTAATTAGGACTAATTTGAAAAAAACCGAAACATATAAAATGTTCTTTTTACTTAGTTCTATTACCATGCTTAATCTCAAGATCTGGACTTCTATTTATGGAGAAATTAAGGTTTTAGAAAATATTTTGAGGCAACTTTGAGATGTTTTTCTATAGAGAAAGTTATATGGAATCGTGTTTTCGAAACATATAATGATCCATCGATAGAGTAAATCCTGTAATATAAATTTCAATTCATATTTAGTAGTTTGGAAGATATGGAGGTCTGATGGATTTGATTTGAGGTCGTATAGGCCAAAAGCTAACATTTGAAATATTACAGTTAGTATATAAATAAGTCAGGTTGGTTATAAAAACGCCCATTTATAAGTTCAATCTTTTATATTCAATAACTTACGACTATATTCATATAATTTATAATAATTCGTTTGAACGTAATAGCGTTCTATTCTTTTCACAATAAATAGTAAATTTATGTACTTAATATTTTTTTTAATTGATTTAATTTAAGTCGTAGTTTGTTTTTTTTTTCTACAGCACACATTTAATGTTTTTATATATAAATTTCCTCTTCAATTTTTACATACACAACACACTAAACATCAATTAAATTCTTAAACCTTTTCGTACTGAAGACAGAAGTTGGCAGAATTGAGTCTAACTAGACGCAGAGCTATATACAACACTAGCTCGCGGCTTTACTCGCGCTTTTCAAAATTCAAAATTCAAAGTGCTTTATTTCCTTTAGACCTTACAGGACTCTTGGACACGTCACAAAAACTCAGATTACATAAGTAAAACTAGGAAATAAAGTGATCACTTTGATTTTTTGTCACTACCTTAAAAAGATTGTTTTTAAGGTAAAGTAAAGAAGCGAACAAGAAACCTTTACCTTGTTAGAATGTTAGTTTTCGAGTTGGAGCAAAACTCGTCCCAAGCTTTTTTATCGTCTAGATAATCTGATATTTTATATTATCAAGTATCCTATTATCATCCCCGGGATCCTATTTACCTTCCTGCCAAGTTTCATTAATATCCATTCAGCCGTTTATGCTTGAAAAGGTAAACAGACAGACAGTTACTTTCCAATTAATAATAATAACTATATAAGTAATAATACTAGCTAGCATAGCTCAAAGGATTAGCAAGCTGAAGTGGCAGTGGGCTGGCCATATCTCGAGAAGAACCGACAACCGCTGGGGTAAACGTGTTCTTGAGTGGAGACCGCGACTCGGCAAACGTAGTGTAGGACGCCCTCCGACCAGGTGGGATGACGATTTGCGAAAGACTGCTGGTAGATGCTGGATGCGGCAAGCTGAAGACAGGGCGCTATGGCGCTCATTAGGGGAGGCCTATGTCCAGCAGTGGACCAGTATAGGCCGATGATGATGAGATGGTATCCCAGGGACTAACATGGAATACTGTTTATCCCGAAAAAGCGCAAGCTAAGCCGCGAGCAGCACACGTTTACCCCAACGGTTGTCGGTTCTTCTCGAGATATGGCCAGCCCACTGCCACTTCAGCTTGCTAGTCCTTTGAGCTATGTCGATAACCTTGGTTCTCTGTCGGATGTATTCGTTGCGAATCCTATCCTTCAGAGAAACTCCGAGCATAGCTCTCTCCATAGCTCGCTGGGCGACTTTAAACTGGTGGACCAGCCCTACCGTGAGTGTCCACGTCTCAGCTCCGTAAGTCATGACGGGTAGGACGCACTGATTGAACACTTTAGTTTTCAAACATTGCGGAATGGATGACGAGAAGACTCGACGTAGTTTCCCGAACGCTGTCCAATGGGATACCATCTACATCCCTGTCAAATTTCATAGAGATCTGTTCAGCGGTTTAGGCGTGAAAACGTAACAGACAGAGTTACTTTCGAATTTATAATATTACTGGCAACAACTCGCGGTTTCACCCGCGTAGTTCCCGTTTCCGTGGGAATTCTGGGATAAAATATAGCCTATGCGCTATTCCAGACTATAATCTATGTATCTCTATGCCAAATTTAATACGGATCCATTCAGCCGTTCTGGCGTGATTGAGCAACAAACATCCATCTAAACTTACGCATTTATAATATTAGTGTGATATGGATAAACAGAGGTGAAGGAGAACGTGTTAAAGCCCATATTCGAATGCACATTTTAGTGGTGTGTGGTAGCGGCGTTGAATATATCGCACCCCTTGAACAACACGGAATTATGTCGAAAAATCTCTAATTCGAGTTTTCTGCATATTTGAATCAGCAAAATTTTACCGCGTGTACCAACAAGACAGTCATATCGTAATTCGCAAAAATGCCTCACTGGCGACTTTTTACGTCACTCTTTGTGAATGAATTAGTAAGTTCATACTACAAACATGAAATTATTTCTGGTTGCTACTTGCAATTTGCGTCTTTCAAAGAAATTGTACGTAATGCGTTTCCACAAGGGTGAATTATTTTGTGGTAATCTGTTGTTGGTGAATGGCGTATTATTTTTTTGCGAATTATTTTTATTCAATTCTGTTTTCAAGAATTTTTCTGATCTGTATTTAGTGACTTTTTCGAAATAATACAGTTTTATTTACGAACGTGTATAAACCTTTTTTTATTATTCTAAAATAGTTCAGTATTGTAAAATAAGATTAAAACTCATTATTTCTTCTTTAAAACCGTTGACTAACGCGAACAAACTAGTTAATACTTATTCAAATTGTATTATTCACATAAACGTTCAAAAACTCAGCAATAACTAACTATAACTATTAAACAAAAACAGAAAACAGTATTTCGTCGATACTGAAAAAAAGTGAAATTTGACTTAGCGCTGTTTTGTTCTAGGGGTGCGATATGTGCACATAGCTTAACGCCTTCTTCAAAATAGTTAAGTTTCTTCTATCGGTTAGGCCGTGGTTTGATCTTCAAGTGCACGCCTCGTGTGTGCGTAGTGAGCGAGCTCTTCTGGCTGAAGGCGGCGGAGCACAATCCACAGCGGAAGGGCTTCTCTCCCGTGTGAACGCGGATGTGGTTGGCCAGCATGAACTTAGTCTGAAATAAATAAGAAAAAATGTCAAGTGTGAGTCCGAGTTGTCACCGAGGGTTCCGTAAAATTAAGAGATTTTTTGTGTTCTTGTTTTTTGTCAAATAGCATGATTCTTTCAACGGAAAGTAGTGCGTTATAGATTTTGGTCACCAGTAAGAAAAAAAAAGTAAAATTTTATCGACTAACTTCCAATTTTGGATTTTCCCCTTTACTTGTGCTATAAGATGATATAAGACCTTGCTTCTTGCCAAATTTTATTATTCTAGGTTCTAGGTCAAGATTCTAGGGAAGTACCCTATAGGTTTTGTGTGCATGTGATTCCCTAGGAAATTGAAAAATATTTGGGCATAAACGTCTGTAACTTTTGATTGCGTTGACTTAGAAGTTTGATTTATATCGCGGCTCCAAGAGTCTGCGTATATGACGTGAATGGTGAATTTCAACTCGATAGCTCCACGCCTTGACTTTTGACGTTTTCTAAATGTATATTTGATTTTTGTATTTATAGCCAACCTAACCTGCACGTGGTGTACCCTGCTAGATAACGAACTAGGCTCTGGTGAAAATATCAACATTCTTCATAACTTGAAAACTCATATTTTACAATTATTTTCCATTACTTGACACTGACAGAAAAGAGTCCAACCAGACTCATATTGCCATTAACTAAGAATCATCATCATCATCAAAGCATTTTTGAATTGATTGATTGAAAAGTCTCTGAGAAAAGATGGTTGACAGACGGGCAACAAAGTCATTCCATATTTCTATTAGGGTTCCTTCTTTCCTTTTGAGGTACAGAATCCTAATACTGAAATAAAATAGTTTGTTTCTTATAATTATATTTAGTGCTTCTTATAATTATATTTAGTGCCGAATTATATTTAATGACGACTTCTGTGGGGCAGTGGGCGAAGATCCGCCTGTGACGCAAGAGGTTGCAGGTTCGATTTAGGCAAATCAGGCTACACACTTTAAACTTTGTTTTTAGATAGATAATACTTTATTTATCACCAATTAGGAAAAAATAATAGATTATATTAAATTTAACAGCAATGGATTTGGCGGCCTTATCGCTTAAAGCGATTTCTTCCAGGCAATCAATGTTATTGGCAATAGCCAATAAATAAGTCAAGTCAGGACCTCCAGAAAACTAAGCCAGACAACTTGTGTGCGTCCGCAAAGTTATCTGGCGCAGCCAGTGGGATACTCACTCTGAACCCGCGGCCGCATATGTGACAGATCTTGTTTTTCGGCTTCTCTACACCGTCGTGCTCGTACCTCGTGTGTGTGCGGAGTCGGCATAACGCCTCGAATCGCTGGATTAAAAGAAATCTATTTTTAATATACATCCTATTAATATTATTATAAAATAGATAAAAGATATAATACCAATTAACTTATAAGTGAAAACTACTAGGCTTAAGCTACCTATAATTAACAACAACTCACTGTTAATTAAGCTGTTTGTTTTCCAAATAAATAAATAAAATAAGACGAAATAATAATCAAATCTTTTTTTATTTTTATAATAAATTCGAAAATAACTCTTGTCTGTGGTAACAGGAAAAATTTTAGGCCAAATTTTAGGCGCGATAAGGTATTTTCGCGCCTAAAATTTGGCAGGGAGGTAGATGGTATCCCGGGAAGGACATACGCTACTTTTATCCCGAAAAAATGTGTTACAAAAAACTCCGAGCACTGTTAAACCTTAACCACCAAAGGGTGTTAAGGGATGAAACGTTGGTGTTCTTCCAACACAAATAAGGTTCGTAGTTAACCCGCTTACATCCGTAATGAATTCGTCAGACTACGATAGTTTTTATGGTTAACAAAAAGTTTAAACTACTGTCAAATTATAACAAGCGGATGAAAAACCTGCTGCAATCGACTTAAGGCGAATAGACAGCAAATGACCTTGGACCTTTCTGCGCGCCTTTATACAGCAAAGAGTGCTTGTTTTCGATTCAGCATGCCATGTAGTGCAGTGCCCTAATCTTTTTTTTATTTGTATAAAATAAATAATGCTGGACGATTCACACAGCATTATCTAGCCCCAAGCTAAGCAGAGCTTGTGTTATGGGTACTAGATAACTGATATACATAATATAATACAAAGGTAGATATTGAAATAAAATCCCAAAAATTTTCGACTTCGGCGGGACTCGAACCCGCGTCCCACCCTTAGATTTGATTTTATTTCATTTCTTAGAGATGCCCAGAGTGCGGGTAAGCACTGTAACAAAAATCCTTAAGGTAGATATTTTTTTTAAATACATAGAAAACGACCAGAACACCCTGAACAAATGTCTGCAGATCGTACTCACATTTGTCCCGAGTCGGAAATCGAACCCATAACCTCCTGCGTCGCAGGCAGACCTTCGCCCACCGCGCCACAGAGGTCGTCCTCGTAATCAACCAAATAACACGATCCTCTGTAGTTGGGTGACGTGTAACTGGTCAGGTTTGTATCACAGATTTTGTAGGCGTTTTACTTTTCATATCGTTATTTTGACTGCTTTTCGAAGCTAATGGACCTCCAAGCGGTAGGTATGAACTATGTGAATCACTATACTGAATTTGGTACTAATCGAATTTGAGACGCCGATAAAAAGTGGGTTCGAAGCCGCTACACACACACTATAACTAACATTATAACAACTACACTATAATTAACGGCAAGCATTTGGGACCTCCAAGGGACCTTTCATGATGTGTGTTACAGGATATATAGATTTCAGAGCTCCACAATCAATATTTTCTTCAGAAAACGGGTTCGAAAACACTTAACTTTCTTGTTTTTGCCTTAGTATACGCCTTAAAAATAGGGTTTCTGATTTCTCGAAATATTTTCATTCTCGATGCACGAGAATTCTAGAGGCTAAATTCTCGAGTCTCGAGGCTTACAAACAAAAAACCAATAGTGGTTTAAAATTTAAAGAAAAAAACTCTTTTTCGAAATCAACCTATTTGTAGGTAAATAAAATAGGTAGTAGATAAATAGAATAATCATAAGTATAGTGCTTAGTGCTTCACTTCATGTATTATAGATAGTTAAAGTTTTGGACTAAGTAGTCTGTAAGTTAATTATTAAGCTTGAATAAATAAATATCTAAATATCTTCATTCACTTATTATAATAACGTGCGACACGAGCTTCGCCGTAAAAACTTATGTCGAATATTTTGAATTGGTGCCTCGAGAATTCTCGATGCACGGTTTTAGTTTTCTCGTCTCGAACCAAGGCGAATTTCTCGAGTCTTCTCGAGTTCGAGAATTCTCGAGCAGAAACCCTACTTTAAAGACTGTTGACATACCTTATCACATTTATCGCATTTAAACGGCCGTTGCTCCTTAAAATGCCGCACGATCAGGTGTTTGTTAAGAGAAGTGGAGTTCACAAACTTGTATTCACAGTGTGGACAGGGAAACCTGCGAAAATAAACATATAATTATTAAAAAAGGTTAAGGTTCCCTGGGAGAAGCTTTCAGCGAAAAGGCCGCCTTAATAAATAAATAATGCTGGACAATTCACACAGCATTATCTAGCCCCTAGTACCCTAGATAACTGATATACATAATATAATACAATACATAGATAGATATTTTTTTATTATACATAGAAAACGACCAGAACACTCTCAACAAATGTCTGCAGATCGTACACACATTTGTCCCAAGTCGGGAATCGAACCCGCAACCTCCTGCGTCGCAGGCAGACCTTCGCCCACCACGCCACAGAGGGCGCCTTATGTACTGTTTATCACTTACAAAATCGTATGGTCTAATTTACAATAACCCTGTATATACCAGATTAGTTGTCCGCCCCGGCTTCGCTCGGGTATATTCTATAGTCTATGTGAGCGTTAGGTTGAGCTAAGAGACATCTCCCCGAAGAAAATCCTTCGGTTCCTAGCAGATGCAAGGATTAGTGGCGAATTATGAACGCTGCAGCTTCAGGGGTGAACGTATAAAGTGGCGATCACAATAGGCCTATCATGGCTGCAATGACAAGCCACCCAAAGCAAATAAAAAAAAATAGCCTATGTTGATGAAGAATAATATAGGAGGCTAATGGTGAAAGTATTTTTCAAATCGGTCCCGTAGTTTCGGACCCAAACAAACAAATCTTTCTTCTTTATAATCTATAGCTTTTATTGACGACCTCTGAGGCGCGGTGGGCGAAGGTCTGCCTGCGACGCAGAAGGTTGCGGGTTCGATTCCCGCCTTGGGACAAATATTTCTACGATCTGCAGGTAATTGTTCCGGGTGTTCTGGTCGTTTTCTATGTATAATAAAAAAATATCTATCTATGTATTGTATTATGTATATCAGTTATCTAGTACCCATAACACAAGCTCTGCTTACCTTAGGGCCAGATAATGCTGTGTGATTTGTCCAGCATTATTATTATTATTATATCTAAATAATATAAAATTTAATTAGATAATTTAAATTAGATCAACACAAAAAAGTAGTACATAATTAATAAAATATTCAGCTGTAAAGAGGCTACATCATCATCATCATCCGCAGCCGGATTCTACCCACTGCTGGGGGTATAGGCCTCCTCAGTTTGTGCCATCCACCACGGTCCTCTGCTAACCGCCTCCATCGCCGCCCCCCGACGCGACCTATGTCGTCCACCCTTACAACTGGACGTCCGACATTTCTTTTTCCAATCTGTTGCTCTTTGGCTCCACCTATCATCACCTCGCCTTGCAATATGTCCAGCCCCATTTGAGCTCCATGGCTCGAGTACCAACATCATGGACTTTCGTCCTTCGTCGGATCTCGGTCTTTAACTCTTTCTAAGAATAATTAAAACAATAAACTAGCATAATTCAATATTTCGAGAAGAACTGACAGCCGCTGGGGTAAACTTGTTCTTGAGTGGAGACCGCTACTCGGCAAACGTAGTGTAGGACGCCCTCCGACCAGGTGGGATGACGATTTTCGAAAGACTGCTGGCAGATACTGTATGCGGCAAGCTGAAGACCGGGCGCTATGGCGCTCATTAGGGGAGGATGTCCAGCAGTGGACTGGTATAGGCTGATGATGATGAAGTATGCTTACTTGAGCGACTCGGGTGGGCGATGCTTGGAGGAGTATTTGAGGTGATTCTTGTAGACCGGGATCGAGGCGAAGTGAAGGTCACACTCCGCGCAGTACGCCGCTTCCGGCTGGAACGAATAAAATTCATGGTACTTTTAACCTATCAGGAGAAAAAGAGAAACACCCTACATCAAATGACGACCGATGTGGCGCGGTGGGCGAAGGTCTGCCTGCGACGCAGAAGGTTGCGGGTTCGATTCCCGCCTCGGGACAAATGTGTGTACGATCTGCAGACATTTGTTCAGGGTGTTCTGGTCGTTTTCTATATTATATATTAAAAATTATCTATCTATGTATTGTATTATATTATGTATATCAGTTATCTAGTACCCATAACACAAGCTCTGCTTAGCTTGGGGCTAGATAATGCTTGTGATTGATTGTTGATGGATGAATGATGAAACCCGTACCTTGGGCTGATGTTTGAGCATATGCACTGCCATCTGTCGCCGTCGCTCGCCGCACACCACACACGCTTCTATTGGTTTCGTGCTGTGCACCTTCCTACGCAAAAAGGATAAATAAATGATAATAATAAATAAATAAATAATGCTGGACAATTCACACAGCATTAATAAATAAAATAAAAATAAAAATAAAAAAGCCTTTATTATTCCTTGACAGATTTTCTTACAATTTAAAAAATATAAGGTATATAAACTTTAGATTTTGTTAAGGACCCCTTCTGCGGGTATAGGCCTCCTCCAACTTTAACCATCCTTTTCTGTCTTCCGCTTTCTTTGTCCATGCTTTTCCCCCTATTTCTATAATCTCATCTTGCCATCTTTCTTGTGGTCTGCCTTTTTTTCTCTTTCCATCGGGACCTTTCCAGATAGAGGTCTTATGAGTCCATCTTCCATCTTTTGAGCGGATTATGTGGCCTGCCCATCTCCATTTAAGAGCTTGTGCGTGTTGAAGAGCATCTAGAACTTTAGTTTTTTCTCGGATGACAGAGTTCTTTTGTTTGTGTATTAGTTTTATATTAAGAAGGCTCCGTTCCATAGCTCTTTGGCATACATTAATTTTGCTTTTTGATTTGTTATTGAAAATCCAGGTTTGGCATGCATATGTGAGGCATGGTAGTAAGCATGTGTTCATCACTTTTGCCTTTAGTTTTGTTGGTAGCTTGGATTTCATTATTTCTTTGTAGCTCCAAAACTTATTCCAAGTCAGTTTAATCCTTCTTTCAATTTCTTCTATGTTTCTTTTCTTCTCAAATGACAGTTGTTTTCCTAAATATATGTAATTATCGACATAATCTATTTCTCTTTTATTTATAAATATTGGTTCCTTCTTTCTGTTAGTAAGAATTTTTGTTTTCAAGATGTTCATTTCCAGTCCTACTTCGTTGCTGACTTTGTGAAGATCATTAAGCATTTCTTCGAGTTGACAGGAGGTTTCTGATATAACAATGATGTCGTCGGCAAAACGTAAATGACTTAGATATTTGCCGTCTATATTTATGCCTTTTTGTTGCCAGTCTAGGTTAGACATAGTGTGTTGTAGCACTGCAATAAATAACCTCGGTGAAAGAGGGTCTCCCTGTCTAACTCCTCGGCCTATTTTTATGGCTTCTCCGGTTTTGTCTAGTTTAACTCTGCTTTTGCTTTTATCATATATATCTTTTAGTATGTTAATGTATTTGCAAGGAACGTTTTGTGCGTGAAGAGTGTTCCAGATACTTTGATGGTGGATTGAGTCGAATGCTTTTGTGTAGTCGACAAATCCTAAGTAAAGAGGTTTGTTAAACTCCATGTATTTTTCTATTACTTGTTCAATTGTATGTATATGGTCCACTGTACTGAATCCTTTCCGGAATCCAGCTTGTTCAACTGATTGGTATTGTTCTATCTTTTCGCTAATCCTTTTTTCCAGACAAGATGCAAATAATTTGTAGAGGTTTGGCATTAAGCTTATTGGGCGATAATTGCCTACATCTGCTGGGTTGCCTTTCTTGTACAAGAGGATTATATCTGAAAGTGCCCACGGTGTTGGAATACTTTCGTCTGACAAGATTTTGTTGAATAGATTTGTTAATGGTTGAGTTATTATAAATTTTGATAGTTGTATTAGTTCGTTGGATAAGTTATCTGGTCCCGGGCTTTTATCAGGTTTCAGCTTTAAGATTTTGTTGGATATTTCTTCTTCTGTAAACAATGTAGGTGCAATGTGTGTTTCATTTTGATCATTCCTTGTTTCTATAATCTCTATGTTTTGTTGTGTGCAGTTGTAAAGGTTTCTGTAGTATTCTGTCGCAATGTCTATAATTTCTTGTCTAGTTTGTATTGTGTTTGATTTCTTAGAGGAGTTTAGGTAAGGTATCCAACTTTTTGTTTTGTTTAGTATTTTGTCTGACTTTTTAGTGCTTCCATGTGTTCTGAGAAATTTTTCAATTATGTTTAATCTGTGCGCCTTGTAATCTTGTTTGATGCTTTTATTTGTTTTTTTGTAAAGTAATTTTAAGTTTTGTTTTTCATAGTATGATAAATTGACACACAGCATTATCTAGCCCCAAATAAAAAATCAATGACCTCAATTAATGAATCAAGATGACCTCTGTGGCGCGGTGGGCGAAGGTCTGCCTGCGACGCAGGAGGTTGAGGGTTCGATTTCTCGGGACAAATGTGTGTACGATCTGTAGACATTTGTTCCGGGTGTTCTGGTCGTTTTCTATGTATAATAAAAAATATCTAACTATGTATTGTATTATGTAAATCAGTTATCTAGTACCCATAAAAAAAGGTCTGCTTAGCTTGGGGCTAGATAATGCTGTGTGAATTGTACAGCATTATTTATTTATTTATTTTTATTTATCATGCTGGACAATTCACACAGCATTATCTAGCCCCAAGCTAAGCAGAGCTTGTGTTATGGGTACTAGATAACTGATAAACATAATACAATACATTACAAAGATATTTTTTTTTACATAATAAACAACCTGAATATTTAGATCGTACAAACATTTGTCCCGAAGCGGGAAACAAATCCGCAACCGTATACATCGCAAGCGGACTTTCTGAGCGGTTATTTTAATAATAAATAAAATAATGTGTTCACGGAACCACAGAAAAAAAATAGAATTTTATGCAATTCGAGTTTTTTTACCATGGGGATTCTGTGATCTATTAAATTGACAACCAAACCCGTTAGATCCACCTCTTAATTCTTAACACGAACGTGTTCGTGATTACAGACAGAACCTGCAAACGCAGTTAAAGGCAATTACGTTTATTTCTTCTTACAAAATAAGCACTTAGACAAATTAAAATTCATACTATCGATAAACATATTTATTTTAATTAACAAGCTGTTGCCCGCGACTTCGCGCGCACTTTTTAAGTAGCCTATGTCCGTCCCTGGGATACCATTTACCTCTATGATATAAAACGTCAAGTGCGAGTCGGACTCGCGCACCGAGGGTTCCGTGAAATTAAGAGTTTGTTGTGTGTTCTTGTTTCTTACCAAATAACATGATTCCAGTGCAACGGAAAGTAGCGCACTTACAAATTTTGGTCACTAGCAAGATTTTCCGATTTTTTCCTTTACTTGTGCTTGCAAATATTAGGGCTTGCAAATATTCGAACATTTAGATATTCGAATATTCGATTTTTTATCGGGTACTATAGTTTGATGTTTTTGATTTTAATCGAATATTCGAATATTGCAATTTCAGTATTCGAATATTCGATCTAATATAATATTCGAATGCAAGCCCTACTTGTGCTATAAGACCTTGTTTCTTGCCAAATTTCAAGATTCTAGGTCAATGGGAAGTACCCTCTAAGTCTAGGTTTTAGTGTGCATCTGATTTCCTAGGAAATTTCAAAATATTTGGGCATAAATGTCTGTAAATTTTGATTGCGTTGACTTAGAATATCGATTTATATCGCGGCTCCAAGAGGTTACGAACCTGCGTATATGATGTGAATTTCAACTCGATACCTCCATGCGTTTCTGAGAAAAGAGGGCTTACAGACGGACAGGCGAACAGACGGATCCACATACCCTTATAGGATAACAAAGTGATCCTATAAGGGTTCCTTTTTTCCTTTTGAGGTACAGAACCCTAAAAAGAACTCAAACGGCTCAAACATAGCTATTTCTTATCCGACTATGTATGCAAAATTTCATTGCAATAAAGTAGTGTAGTGTAATATAGTTTCCAAATGAACCATAAAGTACGTTTTTAATGGAGCTTAAATAAATAAATAAATAATGCTGGACAATTCACACAGCATTATCTAGCCCCAAGGTAAGCAGAGCTTGTGTTATGGGTACTAGATAACTGATATACGTAATATTATACATTACATAGATAGATATTTTTTATTATACATAGAAAACACCCAGACCAACGGAACAAATTTCTGCAGATCGTACACAAATTTGTTCCGAGGCGGGGATCGAACCCGCAACCTCTTGCGTCGCAGGCAGACTCTCGCCCGCTGCGCCACTGAGGTCGTCAAAAAAACATTAAAGGTTCGCCCACATCTTAAAATAATAATAATAAATGTGTTTATTTCCTCTTCACAATAGGTACTTAAAATGGAGTTATACAATCACAATGCGTCGAGCTATATTGAACCTGTATTGTGAGAGGCTGGAGCTTGCTATAGGTTTTATGAAAAACCTGCAACTACAAGTCTCCAGGGCCTCCACTCCACGGATTAAAATTATATTTAATAACACTTACTCGATATGTACAGTGAGGTACTTCTGCGCCTTGAATATCTTATTACAGATGTCGCATTTCACTGGACTGACGTGCGACACCGCGCGGTGGTACTTGAGGCCGCCGCGGGAACTGGAATCGAGACATACAAATACAAAAGATACAAAATAATGTATTTACCATAACGAATATCTGTATTCGTTATGGTAAATACATTATTTTGTATCTTCTTTCGACCTAATGTTCTAATTCTAATTCTTAGTATCATTGGGCGCAGCCAAATGATACATAATGTTTCATTTGTTTTTTTGTTTTAGCTGACACTCTGATTGCGTCATTTACACGTCGTCGCAGTTATCACAGAAAAACGTGTCATTAGTTAAGTTTTTAATATTTTATGTATGTTGGTTTTAAGGTATATATTACTATGGACTGTAGCATAAGTTAAATAAGATCTGGAACTTTTCTATGGTCTGAAATAAATGATTATTATTATTATTTATCTGTACCTAGTAATAGTTCCTAGCATGTAAGTCATAACTTAGGGATAAAATAAATATCTTTCTTCTTCTTCTAAGTGGGGGAACTGGGATCTGCAGTCTGCACTAATATCTCGTATAGGAGTGTATTGTGCATTATCCGTTTGCCTAACCAGGCCCTAACCAGTCCAACTTCTTGAAGTACCGGAGCAGGACTCCTGGAGTTTGACAGCTTTGTTTTAGCTTTTCTATGGGTGTGGACAGGTTTGATGTATCTATGAGACTTTTCAATCCCCATTAAATTAGTGGGAAACACCCTATTAAGGAAGGTATTATTTTTAAGTATATTTTCTACCAACACAACACCTACTTATTAGATACTTAAACTTATAAATAAAAAAATAAAAAAAAGATGATCTGATAAGTCGTGTTGTTGTGAAGAGGTAAAAACATGATCTAGTCGATATATTATTATTATCTATTATTATATTTGTGCATGTCAATATATTTATGAAAACTTGTACACTCATAAAAATATCGAAAGCTTCCCTAAAAATAGCGATATACATAATATTATTACTAGAAATAAACATAAACTCGCTGTGCCCACAACCAGGCTTCACAAAATAAATTGTATTCGCTTCTACAATAAAACTCCTAGTGAGTTGCAAAATCTATCAGTAAATAAATTCAAACAAATTGTCAAAACCTTTCTGTGCAAAAAGACTTACTACAAAATATCAGATTATCTAGAAGATAAAAAAGTTGGGACAAGCTTGGCTCCAACTCGAAAAATAACAACTAACAGGCAAAAGGTTTCTTCGTCGCTTCTTTACTTTAGTCTACATACCGAAGCGACAGAAATAAAAAATATCATTTTATTTCGGTGTCAGTGTTTTATTTTAAGAATTTGACCATTTTTAATTGTACATTTTTGTATTTATGGAAACGGAACGTAGGATACTAGGATCTTTGATGGAAATAAAGACTTTTTGACTTTGACTCAGTACTCAGTATACTGCCCAGCTCAGCCACTGCGATGCGGTGCGAACACAGCTTCAACAAACTGACGACTACATGAGCGTCATGGGCACTGAACGTGTTACCAGAAGCTAGTTTCACACTAACATTATAAATACGATAGTTTAGATGGATGGATAGATGGATGTTTGTTGCTTAATCACGCCAGAACGGCTGAACGGATCTGGATGAAATTTGGCATAGAGATAGATTATACATTGGGATATTTACCATGATTCGATTAATCCCGTTATAAATGACTTTAAAGTTAATAACCACGATAGTTTTAAAGATGATTATAGACTGGAATAGCATATAGGCTATATTTTATTGACGACCTCTGTGGCGCGGTGGGCGAAGGTCTGCCTGCGACGCAGAAGGTTGCGGGTTCGATTCCCGCCTCGGGACAAATGTGTGTACGATCTGCAGACATTTGTTCAGGGTGTTCTGGTCGTTTTCTATATATTATAAAAAATATCTATCTACGTATTGTATTATATTATGTATATCAGTTATCTAGTACCCATTACAAGCTCTGCTTAGTTTGGGGCTAGATAATGCTGTGTGAATTGTCCAGCATTATTATTTTATTTATATTATTTATTTATTTATCCCGGAATTCCCAAGGTTTCGGGAACCACGCGGGTGAAACCGCTAGGTGGTGCTAGTGTAGTATTAAACTTACGAGAAAGCCTCCCTGCAGACTCCGCAATGGAACCTCTTCAAGCCGTGCTCTTTAGCGTCGTGCTCCGCCATCTCCGACAGACTGTGGCCGGAGAAGTCGCACGAACACACGTACTTCTTGTAGTGGTTGGCGGTGTGTTCTTTATGGTTGTTGAATTTCATGAATCTCAGCTTGCATATGTGGCATTCGAAATTACCTCCTATCTGAAAAAAATTTGATCGATATTTTCATAATTCATAATTCAATAACGTTTATTTCTTTAAGCTTACAAAATAAGCATTTAGACAAGTCAAATTTAATACTATATACAGGTTTATAAATAGTAATTATTATCAAATAAGAAATAAAGGTGTTATTGATTTCGTTCTCTTAAATTTTTTGTTCACTAGTGGAAGAAGTGGAAAATAAACCACTAGTAAGTGTATATATGACTTATAAACTAATACAATATTTGCATATCTAAGTCTAAATATAATGTGATTTAGATACAGGTCAATATATGTATAAATAAATAAATAAATAACGCTGGACAATTCACACAGCATTATCTAGCCCCAAGGTAAGCAGAGCTTGTGTTATGGGTACTAGATAACTGATATACGTAATATTATACATTACATAGATAGATATTTTTTTATTATACATAGAAAACACCCAGACCAACGGAACAAATTTCTGCAGATCGTACACAAATTTGTTCCGAGGCGGGGATCGAACCCGCAACCTCTTGCGTCGCAGACAGACTCTCGCCCGCTGCGCCACTGAGGTCAGATACAGGTCAATAAGCTTAACATTTAGAGCGGGCCTAATGCAAAAAATTGTGAAAAGGATAGGCATAGGATTTCGCGTTCATTGGAGCGGGACAGAGTAAAGCAATGTCAGTGCAAAAATCAAGTTTTTGCTTCTTTTCTATTAATGATTAAAAATTGCATTAAATAGAAAAACTACACGATTACTTAAATAAAACAGTAGTCTGGCTATGTAATTCGTAATAAATAATATGGTGTTGTCGCTGATACTTTAGAGCATTTCAATTAAAACAGTTTTATTAAAGCGATTTTTGTATAATTTTTTGTAAAGAAACCAGTTTATTTTTCAAAATTCTATTCGATTACTCGACTTCTATGGGTTTTTCCTCTACCTATCGTATTTTGTTAATTAGAATATTTAAATTCGTTACCATAGATGTAAGGGTTTAAAATTACACAATTTGCTTGATTTTTGCATTAGGCGCACTCTTAAATACACCTTTGTGGCGCACCAGGTGAAACACTGCCTGCGTCGCAGTAGGTTGCCGGACAAATGTTTGCACAATCTGCAGATATTTCTTCTGGGTGTTTTCACTTTATAATAAAACATCTATCTATGTAATAAAGTGTATCAATACAGTAGTAGTGATTCTGTTGTTGGCACAAAACTAAACGAAAGCATAAAAATGTTACTGTTCCCTTTTGTTTGATGAAAAAAAAAAGATGGCGTCAATTTTAAGCTTTAACTTTTTTAACATGAACTCTGCTGCTATTGTAAGTTGTTAATACAGTACAGCAGGGCTAATAACGATGGCTCGGAATGAAACCGTGGCTCGGAATCGAAAACAGATAAGCGCGAAATTCAAATATTTTAGTGGTTTTTAATATTTTCTGTGCTCTGCAAGGCATTAAACTACAAGAAAAGAAGTTTTCCATTAAAAGTTAAACATTTTCTATAAACGTATGTTTTTCAAATTTCGATTTACAGCTACTTTTGAAGCAATTATTAATAAAAGAGAATTTCTATAAATCAATAAATATTGATCCATTATTTCATACTGTATTGTAACATGGGTTCATAGAAATGAAAATGAATAGATATCTAATAGATGTCTACGATTTGTGGAAAACTTCTTTTCTGGTAGTTTAATTCCTCGCAGATCGCATAAAATATTTATAACCGATAGAATATTTGAATTACGCGCGTAATTGTTTACGATTTCGTGCCTCGGTTTCATTCCGAGCCATCGTGAATAGCCCTGCAGGTGTATGTTGGTGATGCAACCCACCTCTGTATGCCTCGTCTCCATATGCTTCTCAAAACACGCCTCATCAATAAACCCAAGTAAGCAATGTTCACATCTAAACTTGCACTGAACTTTGTAAACCTTATTCTCTTTCTCCTTCTGTCTTCTCTCTAACATCTCTGTCTCTGTCATTTTAACTATTTTATAGTTTTGTTCGTTTACATTCACATAATCTTCAATTTTAACTTTTTCTTTCTTAAGTTTAGTTTTCGTAACTTTCTTTGATTTTTTAATCTTTTTTTTTCGGACTGTCATTTTTAGTTTTTCCTTCTTGATCTGGACATCTTGATTTGTTTCAGTGTGGGTATCAGTTTCATCACATTCGTTTATAAAGTCATTTTCTGTTTTTATGTCGTCTTCAGTGAGGACAGTATTGTCAGTTTTGTCCGTGTTAATGTAAATGCTTTCATCGCAGCATATATCGTTGAGTGCGATGCTGGAGGTTTGAAGTCTTGATAGTGATTGAGTCGGGATCTATGAAAAAAAAAAAAGTAGTAAATAACTGGGATGTTCGTTCGATGTTTCGATGTTCGGTCATGTTCGCAACAATGGTAGATGAACCTAGGTACCGAAAGATTTTTTTTAACAATAAGTTAAAGTGCCTACATGAACTTTTAGAATAATGTTTCAACTTTAAGTTAAAGTGGAAAGAGTGAGCGGCGCAACTTCATTCTATTAGTAATTATTATGGTAGTAAATCAGTCAATTGCTTTGAATGTTTCTAATTGTCAAAGTTTATGAAAAATAAATATTTTTTGGTTACTATTTGCATATCTTAATCTGATAACATGACTTGTAAATCACAGAAAAGAGAAAAAAATAAAACGTAATGTGCGAGTTAGACTCGCGCATCGAGGGTTCCGTACATACTTCTACTCTTCAGCAAAGAAATCAACCCAGACGAATAGTGCACAATAATTTTCTGATTTGATAACGATTATGGCGTAACTTATTTCGTCCCTCGAACTATTGGCCCATAAGGGATCCTATAAGGGTTCCTTTTGAGGTACCCTAAAAACGGATATTATTTCACGCTTCATGCTGAGCGTTCCACCATAAACATATCAAATAACTACATAAATATGTAGTTATTTTGTCTGTCTGTCCCTATGTATGCTTAGGTCTTTAAAACTACGCAACGGATTTTGATGCATTATTTTATAGATAGTTTTTTATTCAAGAGGAAGGTTTTTATGCATAATATAGTACCCGTACGAAGCCGGGGCAGGTAGCTAGTTGATTATAATTATTTGGACAGAAACAGAAATTTACATGCAGTACACAACAAAGGTAACTAACTAGGCTGCTAATTGCATGTTTATTATGTTTTGAATAACATCTCCCATCATCATCAGTGGTCTTCAACATTCGACTCTACGTCGTCAAATGCAGGCAGGAAACGAACTAGAGTTCTTTTTTCCGGTTTCTCCGTCAAGAAAAGCTTTTCTTGAGTCATGTGTTGTTACTCCGAGAAGCTTGTAGGCTTTTCAAGAGCTGTTCGTTAGCCTGTTGGCTGTTCTGGTTTTCATGGGAGATAGCTTCAGGAGGCTCAAGAAGCTCCCGGGGAAGGGGTAAACCATCTCCCATAAACAGTATTCTTATTCTCTATGGCTTCTGTCATTACAAGAAACCAAACAACTCGCACCTATTGAAATTATTTGAATTATTATGTATGGAATATACATATTGTGTATTATACAGGGTTATTGGTAAATTAGTAACACTAAGTGAACTGCAGGTTCTGCCCATCATCATTAACACATTTGTGAAGGTGGGAGGTCTTAATTCTTAAAAAAAAAATATCAACTACATCTGATACAAAATGAAAAAACACCTTTTCTGATTATTAATATTATATGATTATTGAATCGGGGGGTACTATTATTCCCAATACCAAGTTTAAGAATTAAAACCTGGCGTCTTCACAAACGTGTTTGAAATGATGGTCAGAACCTGCAGTTCACGTAGTGTTACTAATTTACCAATAACCCTGTATACTGTTAAATTAAATTTAATTAAATGTGATTTGTACAACATGACTTGCCTTGTATAACATCCAATGGTATAATGGTGAATAAATACAAATATACAAAATATTATTTAGGTTGAGATAGGTTCTATTGTATACGAGTATATACAGTCGTGGTCAACTAATTAGGGACTTTCAAGATAGTGAAGAGCAATAACCGGTTATGTACATATAAATATAAAACCATATTGATTTCTCAGCACCTATTATTTGCATAATTTGGTCCGATTATTATGCTATAAATGGCTGTAAATAAAAGAATAAATAAATAGAAAAAAGTATTTAATATCAAAGGTTGAACATGTATTCAATTTAAGGTATAATTATGTAGCTGGACATTTAATTAAGGACAGTAAACTATAATGAAAAATAGAGTTAAACAAAACTAATAATCTGCAGTATTATAATATCTTTAACAGCTCCATTTTATTGCGTGTAAAATCAGTACCCAGTAGCAAAACCTTTGTTAGTAATTACCGCTTGACACCGATGTGGCATAGACATTATCAGTTTCTGGCATGTTTCGACAGGAATGTTTGCCCATGCCTCACAAAAAGCTTCATTAAGTTCATCTAAAGTTGTGGTACGATAAGTGGCAACTTTTTTCTTGATTTCGTGCCAAAGGTGCTCGATTGGGTTAAGGTCCGGGCTATTTGCTGGCCAATCTAGCACCGATACTGACTGACTGGTAAGAAACGACTTGACTGAACGGGCGGTATGTTTCGGGTCGTTATCATGCTGAAACGTCCATATAATAGGGAGATGCTCCTCAGCATAGGGAAGCATCGTTTCCTCCAATATTGCCTTGTATTGATGTTGGTCTAAGTTACCCTGAACTTTCCTCACAGGTCCCACTCCACGTCCAGAAAATGAACCCCACATTTTAATGTTTCCACCGCCATGTTTCACCTGCTTTTTTGTGAATCTTGGATTCATTTCCGCTTTTACTGGACGCCGCACGTATTGCCTTCCATCTGAAGAAATCAAATTAACCTTGGTCTCGTCAGAGAATAATACATGTTGCCATTGGGCGTAGGTCCAATGTCCATATTTACGTGCAAACGCCAAACGAGCATTTCTATGTTCTTTCTTCAACAACGGTACTTTGCGAGCCACTCTTCCGAACAACCCTGCTTCTACCAGACGTCGTCGAACGGTCCTCGCTGAGACACCAGCTCTTTCGTCTGTCCCAAATACTTCGTGTTTAATTACAATAGAGCCTAGAAACGGATCTTTCTTAGCTAACCTGGTTATCATTCTATCTTCTTGCGGAGTTGTTTTTCTCGATCTTTTTGTTTTGGACACATTTAAAGTTGTGTTATTGCGTCTGACATGTTGCACTGCATTGTATACCATAGTTTTTGAACAATTTAAATGTTCTGCTATCCTTCGGTATGGCCAACCACTTAGAGTAATAAGACATAGTTATTCTAAGGCCAACCATGCTCGACAACAAACTTCATGATAATTTTTCGTAGTGTTGGATCGCAACTTTTATTTTTGCCCATTTTTCTTCAAAATATTTTTCAAAACTTAAAAATAAAAATCGGGATTGCCGCCAAAACTACCACGAAACAATAAGAGAAGAAGTAAAAAAGTATTGAGATTCAAACTTTGAAAATAGAACGCAATATCTCAGTGTCCCTAATTAAATGGCCAGCCAGCATTATTTGAACAAATAGCACTACGATAATCTATCAGCTATACTGTAAAGAGGTTTAATGTTTAAGAAGTTGTTATTGTTTGTATAATCGGGCACATCAATGACTAATTATACTTACATGTAAAAGATATGGAATATTTTTTAAGACTCGTTGAAAAAAATAAAAATAAATCACAATTTGGCCTAACTAGAGATTGTCCCTAATTAGTTGACCACGACTGTAAATGTATGTGTATATAATGTATATGGTTGAGTTTACGAGTGTTGCTTACCACATTTGTTCCCTGTAAACATTCTTGAGCATAAAGGACTTGTGTTCTAAAGCTAAGCAGCTTTCGGAATAGAGCAAGGCACTCATAGCATACAAACTTTGATGTTAAGTTTACCTGAAACGTAAATAATAACTAGGTGTTATTATATGGATAATCAAACAGACTGAAATATATTAGGTACTTCAGACTATAATATACATAAGATAAGCCCCTGTTTCAATTTTTCTTATTGAATATTCCAAAGCACTATTTTTTTTTTTTTTTTTTTTTTTTTCATTTTGATTTGCAATCAGTCTTCTGACTATAAGCAAATTTAAAAAAGCACTAAGTATAACACTCAGAGATTAAATAGTCAACTTAAAAAAATAGACACTTGTCAACACATTTACAGCCCAGCGGCAACACGTCGTTGCTGGAAACGGGCATGTTCATCATGGGCATAGAAAGTGTTAGTTTCCCCGGGTACTAGTCCCTGCAGTAATGAACTCGTTAATAAAACAGCTAGCTAATGCATCACGCAAACACGTAATACGTCTTTGGATTGGCTGCGAAAATGTTCTTAGTACTTTTACATTGAAGACTCGGATACGAGAAAGTGGAACTTACAACTTCACTGCCAAAGACTCTGTCCATTAAATACTCGTCCATGTCTAATGGAACGAGGGTTCGGTTTCGGCTCAAGCACGCGGAACATATTTCAGACATTAGAAATTCACTTTATCAAGGTAAAAACCTTGATTTCCAGCATTTGCAAGGAATTAGAAAATCACAATCATAACACAAACAAAATGCAAAATTTTGTTGTCTATCTGGTTATCTCTATTTGTCGTACGATTTTTCTGTTCTATTTCTACGAATATTTGAATTCCCTTCGAGTAGAGGTTGCGTAAAGAGCGTTGATATCTGTTTGTCAAGCAAACCTGGAAAAACTGATAAATAGATGGAAAGCGAGTCTGATACAGTTGATCCGTTTTTATAGCCATAACCAATTCAAATCAATAAATAAATTATACAAAAAATATCGTGTAAAAGCGAGGCCTCGTGATATAAATAAAGGCAATTTTTAAACAAAATACCTAGATGAACTGTACAAAATGTCTTTTATTTGGATGTGGGGTGTAAAAGCTTCTTCAATATCAAAGAGAATGTAACGCTAAAACCTGTATTGGGTAACAATGTCTTCAAAAATATGTCGGGTTTGTTTGTGCACACAGAAACCACTTTGTGAGTTATCAAATCATCTCTCAGATTATTTTCAAGAGATTTGTGACTATGCTGTAAGTTTTTGTCCTCCTTTTCATTCAATAAAACATATATTTTCCTAAGACACAAATTCAATAAACATGCCATTTATACCTACAAATTGGAATGGGTATGCCATTGCCAATGGCATTCTAAGGGATTCTAGGTAAAAACATAAGAATACAGGGTGTGGCTTAAACAGTGGTCAATCCTTTAACTGTAAGGGACACATACCGGGAATGCATAACTGTTCACAAAATAAGAAAATTGTACCCTGACACTTTTTCTGGGTACATTTTTTAATTTCTGAGCAGCTATGATGTCCCCCTGTAGGTAAAGGATTGAACACTCTTTACGACACACCCCCAATACAATATAGAACATGTTCAGCAGTGAATACCTATGTGTGCTGATGAGAGAAGTATAAACGATGTTTCATCAGCGGACCATATTAAATTAAATGACATAGTTTCAGAGTGGATCCACGAAACATTGGTGTTGCGATGTATGTGAGGTTGCGTTAAAAGACAACTTTGAATTCAGAAACAAATGCCGCAGCTCAAATCAGATCCTACAAGACTGGGAATGGAACACAAGCGAGGTTAGTCCCTTTAAGTATTGTATTGGTCAACAAGGTAGGTATGTCAAGGAAACTGAGAGAGTTGAGACTATATTTGTATCTAATTTATCATATAAGTAGTTATCCAGTATCTGTAATCCAAACTGAAGTCCCATTTGCTTTCTTCAGCTGTCTAATCCAAATTCATTCTTTTCATTATGCACTTCTTCTGTAACTCTAGGTGTGATTGCAGCTTTAATTGGTTACTAATTTGCCCACCTTTACCTTGTGTACCTACTTATCGTATTGGTATAAATTTATAATATGTATGTCATGTATTGTACTAAATTAGTTCAGCTATTTACTGTCTGTGCACTACCACTTTATCTTATATCTTTGTCCATCCTAAGGTTGCCTGGGAGAAATCGCTCTAAGCGATAAGGCCGCCTTTTGTACTGTAAATTTATATTTAGATATAAGATTTTTATGTTATTCATGTATTTTCTCTTTTTTGTACAATAAAGTGTTAATAAATAAATAAATAAAAAATATAACACAAGCTCTGCTTAGCTTGAGGCTAGATAATGCTGTGTGAATTGTCCAGCATTATTTATTGATTTGGATTGAGTTGTTTAGAATATTAAATTGAGATTAAAAGAGGCATGGCAGTGATGTGGTAAGCTGTTTAAATAAATAAATAATGCTGAACAATTCACACAGCATTATCTAGCCTCAAGCTAAGCAGAGCTTGTGTTATGGGTACTAGATAACTTATATACAACAAGCGTATGTATTAGAAACCAGGCTATGTATAAATTATCAATCTTTATTGCAGCAAAAATGCCCCATAGAAGCCCTGCAGAACCTGCTAGAAATAACACTCAAGGATTACTACTTGAAAGTGTCTAAATGTGAAAAATCTGAACCAGATTCCACAATATTTGGCATATTCGATGACAGTATAAAAGATGAAATTAAACTAGAATTAAACACTGACGATGACATCAAAAGAATTGAGTTTGACTGTGACAGTGAACATGATGATCTAGTTATTGACGAGTCGCATAAAGAAGAAGTTGTTGTTATTAATAAGAAAAAGAACAAAAGTAAGGATACTGTTAAAACTAAGAAATCAGGTGTTAAATTGAAGAAATTGAAAACGAAATCAAAGACTGCTAGGAAAGGTAAGAAATTTATTGATTTTTAAGTGATAGGCTAATTTTTTTTTTGCTTTGGGTGGTTTGTGTCTCTGCGGCTATGATAGGCTTATCGTGAAAATTTAAAATTTGACGACACCAGTGTTGCAGCGTTCGTAGGAGCAGTATGCGGGTTCGATTGTTGTCGTGGGATAAATGTTTGGGTTTATCATCATCATCATCAGCAGCCTATATTAGCCGGACATAGGCCTCCCCTAATGAGCGCCATAGCGCCCTGTCTTCAGCTTGCCGCATCCAGCATCTGCCAGCAGTTTTTCGCAAATCGTCATCCCACCCGGTCGGAGGGCGGTCCTACACTACGTTTTCCGAGTCGCGGTCTCCACTCAAGAACACGTTTACCCCAGCCGTGATCGGTTCTTCTTGAAATATGGCCAGCCCACTGCCACTTCAACTTGCTAATTCTTTGAGCTATGTCGATGATTTTGGCTCTCTGTCGGATGTATTCATTACGAATCCTGTACTTCAGAGAAACTCCGAGCATACCTCTTTCCATAGCTCGCTAAGCTGTGGAGTGAGCAAATTTTTGGCTTATCTGAAGATATTTCTTTCGAATCTAGGTGTCTTTTATGAAAAGCAAAAATATTTACCTATGTAATGTACTAAGTATGTACTAAGTATTACATTGTACTTATATTATATTAGTTAGGTTACTAGACTTACTTACTTATTCTTTTAAATTTAGGGTTGGATGGTGCTGTGTAAATCGTTATTTATTTTTCTTTCAGTACCAGGACAGTATAAGTTAAGAGGAGAAATAGCAAAACGCAGTGAGTTCACGCAGTATGAGTCAGTATTTGACATTGAGCTGTTTCCAACATATGCAGGTGGGTTCAATATATTATTTTTAGCTATAGTTAAAGTACATAAAAGTCTTCCAATAGAGTTTTAAATATCTTATATTTCTTTTTCTTAACATGAGATAAAATAATATTGGACGCCTGTGTCCAACAGTGGACTATTATAGGCTATTGAGGTGGAGGTACTAACCGATGACAGTAACTGCAAGCAGACGTTTTTTGAAGGTATTGACAATGCTGGTAGAATACTATTAATGTATCAAGAACAATTTTCTCGCTGGCGTAAAACCACTTCTGACATAATAAAGTTATATCGATCAGAAGTGTAATTTTGAAAATAAAAAGCGACCTCAATCACGCTTGCCTGCTACGAACAAACCGACAATCTGTCTAGATGAAACAGGCTGCTATTTTCGTGTTCCGTTTCGAGAAAATATGAGCTAAGTAAAATTTCTTTTTTTAGATGCCAGAAAGGAGCTACAAGCGCGGCGCGATTCGGAGCCCTACACGTCGGCAAAATACCGCTGTGAGCGCTGCTACACGGTCTACAAGTGTGAGAAACTATTGCAGTTCCACATGAAATGGCATGATGTGAGTATGTACAGACAATGATTGACTGCCCTCTTTTGATTCATCATCATCATCAACGTATCACCTCTTCACAGTCCAGGCTTGACATAGGGCTACCGTACGACGCCACAAATTGCGGTCTGGTGCCGCCGCTCCATCGGATTCTTTGCGACATTAACACTTTCATGGCCCAAGACGCAGAAGTCAATCTCCAGCTGCGTGTCGTGCGTGCATGGCTGGGCAGTGAATGCGTTAATTTGTACACTTCCTTTTCAAAATATTTAGCACAAAAACGACATTAACAAGTTGACTTCTTGTAATGTGATAAATTTAGTTGAATTCGGCCCCTGGACACACCTCGGCTTACTTTGACCAGATATGATGCTCGTGTTATTATTGAGCTCAGTATTTAAACTTGCATTGTAACTAGATGGCGCTAGTAAACTGTCTCTATTCCAGCCGTCACCGGAGCTATCCCACGAGTGTGACGTATGCAGCATGCGGTTCTCAAGCCGCAGCACTCTTCTGAAGCATAAACCAGCCTGCCATCGTGGAAAGTTCGCCTGCAAGATGTGTCCCCTTGTAACTTACCAACGGTAACAATATTTGTGCTTTTAAGTATATCTTAGGTGCCCATTCTACTTATCCAATATATTTGATCAAAGAAATTGGATGAATTCATACAATTCATCATGATCACTCTGCACAAAAATTATCAATAAATAAATTTAAACAAATTATTTAGTCAAACATATCCTTTGTAAAAAGGCTTACTATAAAATATCAGATTATCTAGCTAGACGATAAAAAAGCTTGGGACGAGTTTTGCTCCAACTCGAAAACGAACATTCTAACAAGGTAAAGGTTTCTTGTTCGCTTCTTTACTTTATCTTAAAAAGATTGAGTGGTCAAAAAATCTAAGTGATCGCTTTCCTAGTTTTACTTGTATAATCTGAGTTTTGTGATGTATCCACCAGTCCTGTAAGGTCTAAAGGAAATAAAGCACCTTGAATTTTGAAAGACCCCATACAAATAATCCGTGAGAAAAACCTCGGCAGGAAAATCCATACTTCACTTAAGTAAACTGCTTATTCCTTTGTTTCAGGCAAGCTATGAAATCACACTTTCAGAAACATCAAGGCAAGATCTACACTTGTGAAGTTTGCAATCATGCCTTCAAGTAAGTTCACTAAAATATTAAATGAAATTGAATTTTTTGAACTACAGAACTCTGTATTTAGTGATTAGAGTAGCTAGAATGTTTGTAACATTACATATAGACATTATTTATTTGTTTATAGACACTATTTTAAGTGAAACACACACATACCTACATAACTTAACATTAGAAATAAAGAGGAAGAAATGGAGAAGATATTTGGAGTCAGTTCAATCCAGGTCGACACACTTTAACCTTACTATAGTAAAGCTTTCGACTGTATTGACCACTCCGTTCTACTGAACAAACTGTGCGCTGCTGGTATAAGGCAATATTCTAAAGTGGTTTGCCTCTTACGTCTATGGTCACTACCAAACTGTGGTCATAAACGGATACGCATCTTACAGATGCGTATGTGTCGTTAATTCCTTCTGGCGTTCCTTAAGGCGAAGTAGGTTCGAGGACGAGCGAACACCGCGCGGTGAAGGCGAGAAAGGGGGCAAGAACCTTCCCGCGCACAATTTCACTGCTTTTTATTTATAAATTTGATATTGCTCTAAAATAATACTACTTCGCAAAAAAAAAAAAAAAACTATAACCGTCTAATCTAAAGTTAAGTATTTTTAGACGACATTTCATTATAATATGTAAACTGGTTTTCCGTAGTAAAAATGAAAATTTAGAGGAAACTTTGCAATTTTTTTTCTATCGAGTCAAGTTGAGTCAATCGTGTTTCGACTCCCATAACTTACTAACTAAAATCCTAAACTTTAGATGCTTATAATTTTTTTTAAAAAATGTGTTTTCTTGCCTTTAAATTGATTTTCCGTACAGACATAACCTGGGTTTTGGGAACCTACTTCACCTAAGGGCTCAATTCTTGGTCCACTACTTTTCATTATCTTTGTTGTGTGTGTGTGTGTGTGTGTAAGTTTACCGTACACACACACGCAACAAAGTCTAGCTTAATATAAATAAAATACTTAATCAATACATTATACAAATACATTATACACTAAATATTTTATTTTTGTATGAATAGATAGAAGCGTCCCATTAGGACCCTAATGACCCTATGTTTCCAAACCCTAAAAAGTACTTAACTTAGATGAAATAATTACAGGCACATATCTTCGTACATGACGCACAAGCGGCTCACGCACGCGACGTCGCACGTCTGCGTGACGTGCGCGCGCACCTTTGTGTCCGAACTCGGGCTGCAGACGCATCGCCTGAAGATGCACCAGGTGAGCAATGCCGGGTTCATTCATTCACTCATTGAATGAATGAAAACTTGTATATCAGTTATCTAGAACCCATAACACAAGCTCTGCTTAGCTTGGGGCTAGATAATGCTGTGTGAATTGTCCATTCTTTATTTTTTTTATTATTGTCTAGACGATAAAAAACGTGGGACGACTTTTGTTTCAACTCGAAAACTAACATTCTAACAAGGTAAAGTTTCTTTACTTTACCTTAAAAAGATTGAAGTGAACAAAAAATCAAAGTGGTCACTTTATTTCCTAGTTGAATAGCAATTTGTTTGAATTTGAATTTATTCATTGATAAATTTTGCATTACAAGTACATATTAACATTTAGGTAAACTTTATTAAGAAAAAATAACAATCAAATAATAGAATTAAATTAAAACCAGTATTTACAATTGAAACAATTGAGCTATCTGCAAACTGTTGCAAACAATCTACAGGTAGCTGAACTGATCCATATCAATACCAGTCGGAAGCGTGCCTAAGACACTGGCTGCATTTTTTTTATATCTTTTCTAGTTTTAGTTTTATATTGTGTTTTTCATATATTGTTTATATTTTCGATTTAATTATTTATAATTATATTATATAATAATTTGAATTGAATTACTGTTAGTAAAGAAACGTCGGACGTCCTGGACTACATAATACGGGGGGCGGCGATGGAGGCGGTTAGCACAGGACCGTGGTGGATGGCACAAACTGAGGGAGGCCTATACCCAGCAGTGGGTAAAATGCAGCAGTGGATGATGATGGGAGCATTGGTTGCCTGGAAGAAATCGCTTTAAGCGATAAGGCCGCCAATTCCATGTCTTTGTTTAGGATAAGTTTTTTAATGTAATTTATGTTTTCTTTGTTAATGGGCTATGAAATAAAGCATTATCTAAGGATTTTTGTTACAGTGCTTACCCGCACTCTGGGCATCTCTAAGAAATGAAATAAGTTCCCTAACATTTTCGACTTCGGCGGGACTCGAACCCGCGCCCCACCCTTAGTACGGGTGTGCTCTTACCAAAGCCACGAAGTCTCTGTCGGTTTTCGTCGAAAATCTTTGAGACCTCTTACGTACTAGAAAATTTTTGGAAACATTTTTTATTTGTGTTTTTTTTTTAACACTTATATCCACCAACATTTATTTTAATATTTGCATACCTGCTTGCGGGTTGAATACATTGACTTCACTCTAGTTATAAGATCTGACATGTACCTGTAATATTGTTTTCAGCGAATAAACGATTTGATTTGAACTTATTTCATTTCTTAAAGCATTATCTATCTATCTTTTTAAAGACCTGTTCTTGCTTACAGACGGATGGTAGCGAATCTCTAGCGGGATCAGTGCGCTGTTCCCCTTGCGGCCTGACCTTCCATTCCCAGCAGGTATACACCGTGCATGTACTGAACACTGAACAACACAAGGACCTCGCTAAAGACATGTGAGTATCATCATGATCAGCCTAAATTTGTCCACTGCTGGACATAGGCCTCCCCTAATGAGCGCCATAGCGCCCTGTCTTCAGCTTGCCGCATCCAGCATCTGCCAGTCTTTCGCAAATCGTCATCCCACTTGGTCGGAGGGCGTCCTACACTACGTTTTCCGAGTCGCGGTCTCCTCTCAAGAACACGTTAACCCAAACAGTTATCGGTTCGGTCTGTATGGCCACTATGGCCAGCCCACTGCCACTTCAGCTTGCTAATCCTTTGAGCTATGTCGATAACCTTGGTTCTCTGTCGGATGTATTCGTTACGAATCCTATCCTTCAGAGAAACTCCGAGCATAGCTCTCTCCATAGCTCGCTGGGCGACTTTAAACTGGTGGACCAGCCCTACCGTGAGTGTCCACATCAGCTCCGTAGGTCATGACGGGTAGGACGCACTGATTGAAAACTTTCGTTTTCAAGCATTGCGGTATGGATGACGACAAGACTCGACAGAGAGACAAGACTAGTCAGAAAAGAAACTGTGAGATTAACTCTGCAAACTACCAAATGTAAAAATGTATTTTAGGTTAATTTTTAGTTTTGATGCTTAATAATAGATCTTTATTGTAGTGTGGCGTGTCCGATATGCGGGCTGACTCTCTGCTCCGCGGTGGAAGTGAGGGAACACAGACGCTTGCATCACCCGAGGCCCAAGCACGTGCGGACCAGTCGTGACCCACACAAGCAGAAGCGCGATAAGAGTTCACCTAGCGATGTCATCGAGTGTAAACTGGTGAGTTTTTTATTCTCTTTAACATAACAAAATTACGCGTATATACACTTATAAAACTAATATTTATACTTGCATCGACGACCTCAGTGGCGCAGCGGGCGAGAGTCTGCCTGCGACGCAAGAGGTTGCGGGTTCGATCCCCGCCTCGGAACAAATTTGTGTACGATCTGCAGAAATTTGTTCCGTTGGTCTGGGTGTTTTTCTATGTATATTAAAAAATATCTATCTATGTAATGTATAATATTATGTATATCAGTGATCTAGTACCCATAACACAAGCTCTGCTTAGCTTGGGGCTAGATAATGCTGTGTGAATTGTCCAGCATTATTTATTTATTATTTATTTATTATTTTATAAAAATCTAATCCGTCACCAGAAGGCAGAGTGCCCAGAATGCTGGCAATATAGCAGTATGGGGCTAGATAATGCTGTGTGAATTGTCCAGCATTATTATTAATATTATTATTATAGTATTGCCACGTTGAATGGCAATGCTAATGTGAGTTTTTTAACTGTTTTGAATCCTTTTCAGCAGGGCTAATTCACGATGGCTCGTAATCAAACCGAGGCTCGGAATCGAAAACCGATAATAATAATCATAATAATCATTTATTTCATTAATTTCTAGAATAACACGTCAATTTTTATACATACAAGTACAAAATTGTACTTACACGATAATTAAATTTAGTAAAAAATATAAAAAAATAATTACAAGATTTTATGAAATGTAAATTAAATATGTAGATACATTTCAAAACTAATCTTAGTTTAATCTAAATTGAATTAGAAAACTTAATCCATAAGTAGGTGCTTAATCTAGACAACAATAGGTAATGCGTCACTTTTACAGGTTAAGAACTCTTCGTAGCTGTAAAAGCTCTTGTCAGTGAGCCACTGTTTGAGTTTTCTCTTAAATGAAGTTAGGCTAGTTGCCTTCGTTACAATATCTGGAAGACTATTGTATACTGTCGGTCCCATTATGCGCGTTAACTTTCCCGACTTCGCGAGAGTACGGGGTAGTGTGGTGAGCTTCTCAGCTCGCCGAGTATTATACTTATGAGTATCGCAATTCCTACTAAACAATAACAGATAACAGAGAACATAGGTTTATAGAAAATGTTATTAGTTAACTTATTTATTATAGAAAAATTTCTTGTAGTTTAATACCTTGCAGAATGCAGAAAATAATAAAAACCGCTAAAATATCTGAATTTCGCTCGTATCCGTTTTAGATCCCGATCCTCGATTTCATTTCGAGCCATAGTGAATAGCCCTGCAGATACAAGTACGCGATAAACGCTACCCAGAACAAAAAAGACCGAACCGGGCGAAAGAAATTTCTCGCTCGTCGAAAGAAATTTCTTCGCCCGCCGAGTGTTAGAGAAACAGTAAAAAGAGATAATAGATTGAACGACTAAGGCCCCGTATTAAGTAAGCTTACTCAGTCATCGACCTATAAACTGCTTTTTTGCAAAACCTTCTTGCACCAAAATAAAAGATATAAAAAAATTGGCAATCATAAAACGCTAGATGGTCCTATATCCAAGAAACTTCTGAACTCCTGGTACTTTGAGACGATCTTTGGCACGATCTGAGAATTAATAAACTGCCTTGTAATGTAATTTGGTTGGGTTCCACTCCAAGGTACTTCTGCTCTCTTGGTACTTTGGCACGATCTGGGCATTAATAAACTGCCTTGTAATGTAATTTGGTTGGGTTCCACTCCAAGGTACTTCTGCTCTCTTGGTACTTTGGCACGATCTGGGAATTAATAAACTGCCTTGTAATGTAATTTGCATATTAGTGTTGGGTTCCACTCCAAGGTACTTCTGCTCTCTTGGTACTTTGGCACGATCTGGGAATTGATAAACTGCCTTGTAATGTAATTTGCATATTAGTGTTGGGTTCCACTCCAAGGAACTTCTGCTCTCTTGGTACTTTGGCACGATCTGGGAATTAAAAACTGCCTTGTAATGTAATTTGCATATTAGTGTTGAGTTCCACTCCAAGAAACTTCTGCTCTCTTGGTACTTTAGGACTATCTTATAATATATCTATTAAAACTTCCCGTCCAGTATTCGTATTTATATGTCATTCCAGTGCGGACTAACAGGCAGCAACAACTTCTGGCTGTACCAACACTACCGGACAGCGCACCCCTCAGCGCGGTACGAAGCGGCCAGCGACAGAGAGTTTCTATGTGAACAATGCGGGAAAGGGTTCTACGTGAGTGTAGAGTGGACAATCTATACTTTTTAATATTATAGACCAAGATTATTGACATAGCTCAAAGGATTAGCAAGCTCCACTTCAGCTTGCTAATCCTTTGAGCTATGTCAAGTGGGCTGGCCATATCTCGAGAAGAACCGACAACCGCTGGGGTAAACGTGTTCTTGGAGAACGCGACTCGGTAAACGTAATGTAGGACGCACTCCGACCAGGTGGGATGATGATTTGCGAAAGACTGCTGGCAGATGCTGGATGCGGCAAGCTGAAGACAGGGCGCTCATTAGGGGAGGCCTATGTCCAGAAGTGGACTGATATAGGCTGATGATGAATATTATAGAGAGTATAAAACAGTTCTGGCTATACTAACCAATGCAGGCCTGTGGCGAGTTTTTTCGCTCGCCATGTTTGTTAATAATATAGATTGCGACTCGCTTCTCTCGCCACGTCGTCGTGTGAATGAATCTGATTGACTTCGCTCGCTACGCTGTATGAGGGAATGGGGCTCGCTTCGCTCGCGACACTGTAATATTGGCTGAAATCATGATGATGAAAGGAGTAACGATCCTTGTTGTTTCAGAATAAAACGGTGCTGAAGGAGCACATGTACGTTCACTCCGGGCTGAAGCCGTTCCGTTGTGAGACCTGCCCCGCTGCCTTCCGCTCCAAGCAACATCTCAAGGTAAATATTAACAAAAACGACAAATTACAACCACTTATTAGTATTGACACTTATATCAATTTCCTAAAAATCTAAGCCGTCACCAGCCAGAAGGCAGAGTGCGCAGAATGCTGGCAGCATTGCCACGTTGAATGGCCATGCTAATTCGTTGACCGACATAATAAATAAATAATGCTGGGCAATCCACACAGCATTATCTAGCCCCAAGGTAAGCAGAGCTTGTGTTATGGGTACTAGATAACTGATATACGTAATATTATACACTACATAGATATATATTTTTTTATTATACATAGAAAACACCCAGACCAACGGAACAAATTTCTGCAGATCGTACACAAATTTGTTCCGAGGCGGGGATCGAACCCGCAACCTCTTGCGTCGCAGGCAGACTCTCGCCCGCTGCGCCACTGAGGTCGTCACTTGTCTTATATCAATTTCCTAATAATCTAAGCCGTCACCAGAAGGCAGAGTGCGCAGAATGCTGGCAGCATTGCCACGTTGAATGGCCATGCTAATTCGTTGACCGAAATAAAAACCAGCATTCCGTTTAATTAAGTCATTCAAGTTTAAAATATGGGAAGTAGGAGTTCTCCTGTACCACAGCTGCATTGTAGCTACCACGGGAGACAGAGTTCTAACTTTATTTGTTACTAATATTTTTTTAATGAACGATTTTGTATTTGTATTTTTGTAGCTACACGAGGAGCGCCACGGGCCGCCGTCTCGCGAATGTCCTCACTGCGGGAAGAAGTTCGCGAGTGCATCCAACCTCTCCAACCATATACGGGTAATTAATAAATAAATAAATAATGCTGGACAATACACGTTATGGGTACTAGATAACTGATATACATAATACAATACATTACATAGATAGATATTTTTATTATACATAGAAAACGACCAGAACACCCGGAACAAATACCTGCAGATCGTACAAATATTTGTCCCAAGGCGACGTCCCAACGATCTAACCCGCAACCTCTTGCGTCGCAGGCGGATCTTCGCCCACCGCGCAACAAAGGTCGTCATCAATTATTTGAACTGTTGACTCAGGGCTGGCCAAAGTCAACGACATAGCTCTAAGAGTTTTTAAACTTATGCGATCTGAACACATAATTATAAATACTATTTAACGGGTCTATTTAACGTTTAATCGATAAAAATAGGTAAAGAAACGCGATAAATACCCGTTAAATAGTATTTATAATTATAGCTTTAAGAATTAGCAAGCTAAAATGGCAGTTGCCGGTATCTCGCGAAGAACCAACAACCGCTGGGGTTCACGCGTTCTTCAGTGGCGACCACGACTCGGCTAACGTAGTGTAGGACGCCCTCGGGCCAGGTGGGATGACGACCTGCGAAAGACTGCAGGCAGACGCTGGATGCGTCAAGCTGAAGGCACCGTTTTACTAATAAACTATGAAATCACATTATTTTTTAATTGTCATCCCCATATTAAATATAAGAACATCAAGGGAACCTTCTGCTTATTTTTGCAAATAAATGTCCTAATTAATAAATAATAAGCAACATCTTGATTTTTGGGCTTGCTCTGCCCTGTCCCGCTCATAGGAACGTGAAATCCTATGCCTATCTTTTTCACAAGATGGTGTCGTACTATAGTACCTCAACCTACATCTTTATTTTCCCAGTCGCACGGCGCGCGGCGGTACGCATGCGACGTGTGTTCAAAAGGATTCGTGCAATTCTCATCTCTGCGTGAACATATTCGCGGCGTGCATTTGCAGCTGCGCGCGCCTCGCAGTCGCCGGTCTCACAAGGGGGCGTTGGATTAGGTGTATTAAATGTGTATTGGTGGTGTAAATTATTTACTATTAAAGAAGCTGTAAATAAATGCATTTTATGAATCTCTGTTGTCGTTTTTATTCTATAAAATGTCCGACAATGGAAAAACATTAGCTACGATGTCCGGTTTTTACGACCGAGATTCTCAGTCTACCGCATGAACGAATAATGAACGACAAGTTTGAATTTATGGGCGCGAAAGAATCGCTATTTTACCGTGTTTTACAAGGCAAAAAAACAATGTCCTATGATTGACATATAGATCAAGGAGCCATCATATTGTTAAGAATAGACTCTTTGCTATTCTATACTTTTAACTCTATGGTGTTATTTTGAGAAGAAATGTCTTCAGTTCTGTGAATGACAGTAGTTCTTTGATAAAATTATATTAAACAAGTCGTGAGTTTTGGAAAAACCTGTATTTTGCATTATACGTCCCACCTAATCTACCCGAACCTTAACATGGTAGCAGAGTAAAATAAAGGTACCTGTAGAAAAAAAAGTGGAAAATCATCTGTGAAGTGGAAAATTCACCATGGATGACAAGTCGTATGAAAGTGCGTTCAGGGTGAAAATCGAGTGCCTTAATGATGGCAAAGATTTCAAGCACTGGAAGTACAGAATCCGCAACGTACTCAAGGGCTATCCCGATGCGTTGAAAATCATTGACGGAACACTCAAAGCTCCTGAAAAGCTGGAAGATACAGCTACAAAAGAAAAAAGAGCTGAGTATGATAAAATAGTAAAAGAATTTCAATCCAAAGACAGCCTTGTGCTGACGCTACTGACGAATAACATGTCAAATGAAGTACTCAACCAAGTTATGCGCTTCGATACAGCTAAAGAGGTATGGGATGAGCTGCAACGTCTCTACTGCGGGTGCGCTGAAGAAAACAGTTATGATTTATGTCTGCAATTTTTTAGTTATACAAAAGATCCTGAACATGACATAAGAAAGCATATATCTGCATTGAAAAATATATGGCACGAGTTAAACAATGAAATTTCCACAAAGTTGCCAGATATATTACTGATATGCAAGATACTTGGGACGCTACCTAAGAATTTCTTTACTTTCAAGTCAAGTTGGCTCCTTGTAAACAAAAGTGACAGGACAATAGAGAATCTGACTGCACAGCTAAGTACCTTTGAGAAAGCCTTAAACAGCAATGGAGAAGTAAGGGAAGACAAAGAGGAAGTACTAGTAGTAAAAACAGAAAAAACTAAAGGCAAAGGAGCAGCAATCTTTAAGTGTAAGTACTGTGGATTAGCTGGGCACAGAGTTCGTAAATGCCGTAAGTGGATACAAGATGGACGTCCCCCAAAACCGTCCGAGCCAACGTGCAGCAAAACAAATGTAAATCTGACCGTGTTAGCTGTAGGAGATAATCTACCTAATGGTGATAAAAACTGGTACGTTGACAACGGAGCGACAAGCCATGTTACGCATCAAGGAGACATTTTTGAAAGCTTCGAGCACTTTGACGATTCACAAAATGTTACTGTCACAGCAGCTAATGGACAAACCATCAAAGCCATTGGAAAAGGCAATGTACGAGCTGAAGCCACCTGCAACGGTAAAGTAGAACAACTCTTATTAAAAAATGTTTGGTATGTACCACAAATAAAGAGGAACCTGTTTTCTGTTCTCGCTACTCATGATGTATCCTCGAAAAGCATTTTTGAATCTACGCCAAAGCAATGTATACTCAAAGTAGATGGAGTGATCAAAGCAATTGGGACGAGAAAGGTTGATGGAGGCCTATACAAGTTGGCGATTAACTGTATAAGATCAAACAAACTTGAAGTTAACCAATTAATGACAAACCCACTACAGTTGTATCATGAAAGGCTAGTTCACCAAAATAAAAGACACGTCAAGCAAGTTATTGAAACTGAGCTCGGAGTGAAGTTGAATGACAATAAGTCAGATCTGTGTGAAGGTTGCATATATGGAAAGACGCATAGACAGCAGTTTGGAACAAGAATGAGAGCCACTCAACCTGGTGAACTTGTACACACTGACATATGTGGGCCATTTCCGATGTCATATGGAAAGAATCGATATTTTCTTCTGTTCAAAGATGATTATACCCGACATAGACACGTTTACTTTCTAAAACAAAAATCAGAAGCAGCATCAAAGCTGAAGCAATTTCTAGCTGCAGCTAAAGTTGCTGGACATACTGTTAAAGAAGTTCTCAGTGATAATGGCGGAGAATTCATCAGTGCAGAATTTAAGGATACTCTTCAAGAACGCGGCATAACACAAAGACTGACAATGCCACATACTCACGAGCAAGCTGGATGTGTAGAGCGAGAAAATCGCACAATAGTAGAAGCAGCGCGTGCCGTCATGCATGCACGTGAAAAGATTCCAGAGCAGCTATGGGCAGAACTTATAGACGCTGTTGTGTACGTGCTAGATCGCACTGGACCATCAAGCGTACCAAATAAGTCTCCATATGAATTGTGGTTCGGTAAGAAACCATCAATCAAGCATCTAAGGATTCTCAGCTGTAAATGCTATGCTCATGTACCTAAAGCAAATAGGAAGAAACTTGAAAAGAAAGTAGAGTTAGGTATACTGGTTGGCTATGAAGGGAGTGAAGGATACAGGATCTGGAACAAAGAAAAGTCAAAACTAATTAGGTCTAGAGATGTGATGTTTGATGAGCGACCAATACTAGAAAAACCTACAGAGAAAGACAAAGATGTTTCCCAAAAGTCAACAACTTCTAAAGAGTGGATTTTTCCATGGATTTACGATGCCATAGATGAAAGCATTGAAAGGAATGCTGATGATCAAAGACATGAAAATAATCTGGAAAGCCATCAAGATCAGAGTAACATGCACTTGAATGACAATGAACCTTCATCGTCAAGAGATAACTACAATGACTCTAACGATGGTGAACAAGAAGGTGACAGTCTAAATCAAAGTGAAAATGCAAACAATGATCAAAACTATGATACAGCTAACTCAAGTGATGAAGAGGAAGAGCCTATTGAAGAGCCTGCCGATAGTTTAAATCTTTCTTCTAATGAAATTCAAAGAGAAGGTCAGAGGATACTAAGAGACAGATCTACCTTGAGACCCCCAATTCGTTTTCAAGATTATGTAATGGCAGTAGAGGCTTACGATATGGCTGAAACTAAGACTTATAAGGAGGCAATGAATTCTCCAGAGCGTGAAAAATGGCAGCAAGCCATAGATAGTGAAATTCAGTCACTAAAAGACAACAAAACTTGGGAGCCAGTGGAGTTACCCAAAGGCAGAAAAGCAATACCTTGCAAGTGGATATTCAAAATAAAAACGAATCCGGATGGTACAATAGATAAATATAAAGCCCGACTCGTTATAAAGGGATACTCACAAAAGAAGGATATTGACTTTCACGAGACTTTCAGTCCAGTTGCCAGAAGTAGCACCATCAGAGCAGTACTAAGTGTTACAGCAAAAGAAAAGCTAAGTCTAGCACAATTTGATGTGTCGACTGCATTCTTGTATGGCACGCTAGATGAAGAAATATACATGAAGCCACCAGAAGGCTACACGAGTGATAAAAAGCTAGTATTTAAATTACAAAAAAGTCTTTATGGACTAAAGCAAGCGCCCTTATGTTGGAACAGGTGCATAACAGATTACATAGTAAAAATTGGCTTCATTCAAAGTAAATCAGATCCATGTCTGTTTACAAGAAAGCGAGCGGGAGAAAGGATAATCCTTGCCCTATATGTTGACGATGGTCTGATCGCATCGACCAGCGAAAAGGAGACAAAGCATTTCCTAGACGAAATGCGGATGAAGTTTAAGCTCACCGCTAAACCCGCTACCTATTTTCTAGGAATGGAGATAGATAGACAGTCAGATGGCTCAATACTGCTTCACCAAAAAGCGTATGCTAACCGAGTACTAGAGAGGTTTGAGATGGAAGAGTGCAAATCAGTGGCAACTCCAATATTGAAGGCAGAAGATATGAATAACGACCAAGACGTCAAAGTTAGTACGTTTCCGTATCGCCAAGCAGTTGGAGCCCTTGCCTATTTAATGACCGGCACGAGGCCAGATATAGCCTATGCCGTATCAGTGGCATCTCGCAATCTGAACAGTCCAACCAAAGGTGATGTACAGATTGTAAAACGGATTATGCGATATATTAAAGGTACTATTGACCAGGGCATTATATACAAATCAGACTGTGGATCTGACCTGAAGTGCTATAGTGACGCTGATCACGGTGGAGATGTGAACACTGGAAGATCGACCTCAGGCATTCTTTGCATGTATGCTGGAGGTGCCATCTCTTGGAATAGCAAGCGACAGAATGTCGTTGCCATATCCTCAACAGAAGCGGAGATATACGCGGCAAGTGAGACCGCTAGAGAGATAATATGGCTGAAAAGAATTCTAAAAGATATCACAGGAGATGATTGTCGTGCATATCTGTGTGTGGACAATGAATCGGCTATAAAGATAGCTAAGAACCCTCCAGAGTTTCACCAAAGGACGAAACACATAAGATTGAGAGCGTTCTTCATCAGAGATTGCATCGAAGATGGAAGCATTGATATCCGACATGTGAGTTCAGAGAAGCAGATCGCCGACATGCTTACGAAACCTCTGTATGGACCCAGGATCAAAGACCTGAAGACTTTAGCCGGAGTTTCTATTTTCAAGAGAGGTGGATGTTAAGAATAGACTCTTTGCTATTCTATACTTTTAACTCTATGGTGTTATTTTGAGAAGAAATGTCTTCAGTTCTGTGAATGACAGTAGTTCTTTGATAAAATTATATTAAACAAGTCGTGAGTTTTGGAAAAACCTGTATTTTGCATTATACGTCCCACCCAATCTACCCGAACCTTAACACATATTGTATGGTTGACAAATAGAAGCGGTAGAATGCTCAGCCCGAACCCTTCTTTATAGCCACAATAACTGGTTTACTTTTGTGTACAAAACAATGAGAATAGTTTTAGAGTTTTAGTATCTTTATAATAGGTAATTCATTGACAAACCATAAGAAATCTCTTATTTCATTGGAACATCCGAAGGCTTCTATATATCACCAGGCCACCAACGTTTTTCCTTATGTAAAACAGCCTTCCTCGAACGAATAGAATGTACAATCAAAAATAACACTACCTATTCTTTGTGAAGACGCGCTATTCCCTGATCAATAACTTAGCCATGGCGAAGTTAGCTAATAAATTATGCCGCATTTGCCTCCTCACTGACGTGCCACTACAAGAGATGACTGATACTTATTTGGAGTATTTTGAAGATATCTGCTCATTTAAGGTAGGTACATATTTTGTTTTACCTCTGCCCCGTTTCATTTATTTCCACCGTCGGTATTTCATAATATACCTACACTTTATGTCGTTATTTCTATTTGAGTAGGTCTTATACCTAAAATACATACACAAGATATTTATATTACAAAAGGAGAAAGAAAAGACTAAGTTATTTTGCGAAATAAGAAAAATAGAAAGCCAGTGATTCCTTTCACGCATTCACTGCCCAGCCGCCGCCGCGCCGCTACACTGAGCCGGAGCATGGTTTCTGCGTCGGCAATGAAAGTGTTAAGTAGGTACAATAAAATAAAAAATCATATGATTTGGTTGTAAAAGGGCCTAATGTTTCTTTATTATAAAGCAGGTACTATGTATAAATACCTACTGAGAGATAATGTAGCTATCATGGAAATAATTTTGTAAATTGGACCAGTAGATTAGGTATAAAATAAATAAATAAATAATGCTGGACAATTCACACAGCATTATCTAGCCCCAAGCTAAGCAGAGCTTGTGTTATAGGTACTAGATAACTGATATACATAATGTAATACAATACATTGATAGATATTTTTTATTATACATAGAAAACAACCAGAACACCTGGAACAAATACCTACAGATCGTACAAATATTTGTCCCAAGGCGAGAATAGAACCCGCAACCTCCTGCATCGCAGGCGGACCTTCGCCCACTGCGCCACAGACGTCATTGAGCCTGATCAGGTCTTAGTTTTTCAAGTACAGTAGACTTACTAACACCATAGTCATAAAACTAACCCCTGTTTGGGTCCAAACGAGTCCAGGGGTTAACAAGTAGAATACTATGAAGACATCCAAAAACTATTCCAGAAGCTAAGGTCTTGTATTGTACTTTTCTCAGCTACCCTTTTTATTTACCATGCACCATTTGCCGTGCACCGTCGCCAGCTGACACTCTGATTGCGTCATTTACACGTCGTCGCCGTTATCACAGAAAAACGTGTCATTAATTAAGTTTTTATGTTATATGTATGTTAGTTTTAAGGTATATATTACTATGGACTGTAGCATAAGTTAAAAAAGATCTGTAACTTTTCTATGGTCTGAAATAAATGATTATTATTATTATTTATTGACATTAATGACTAATACCATTTTGATCAAGCAAATTTTGCATGGGGGCAAACTATTAAGGCGGTGATAGAGGTGAAATGGACAAATTTGGGTCACATTAAAACAGTTTTCTCCGTCATCTTTATTGATAAAGCTTTGAAAATAATACCTAAATAATCTATGGGATATTACAAGGCAGATTCTTTACGAAAATGAAAAAAAAAAACTATTTTAAATACCAGAAATAATAGTGCAATGCAAAGTACATAGCGTATTCTTAGTTTTTTCAATTTTTCTCCTAAACTAATAATCACAATTTTTTTTTTATTTTGATCACTATAATATATAGACGAATACCCAGGGCACCTTTGCCTTATTTTTGATCACTATAATATATAGACGAATACCCAGGGCACCTTTGCCTTATTTTTGATCACTATAATATATAACGAATACCCAGGGCACCTTTGCCTTATTTTTGCAAACAAATGTCTAAATTATAAGATAATCAGCAGTAGATTTTTGAGCTTACGCCGCTTTGCTCTGTCCCGCTCTTTTAAACGCAATATCCTATGCCTATCCTATCGCTCTTTTAAACGCAATATCCTATGCCTATCCTGTCGCTCTTTTAAACGCAATATCCTATCGCTCTTTTAAACGCAATATCCTATGCCTGTCCTATCGCTGTTTTAAACGCAATATCCTATGCCTATCCTATCGCTCTTTTAAACGCAATATCCTATGCCTATCGTATCGCTCTTTTAAACGCAATATCCTATGCCTATCCTATTCACAAAATAGCGTCATATATCGCCCCCATAAACAAAATCTGCCATGACTGTTACTGGTTTTGGTTACAGACTGGACATGCTAAGCACCTGTCCTGTTCTCCGTGCTATGATTCTCTGAAAGTAAATATGATGTTCAGAAACAAATGTGTTAAAGCTAACAGAATACTACAAGAGTGGAAGAAAAGTAAAAATCCGGTAAGTGAATGAACCCAGTTGCACCCCAACTCTTCCCGCTGGTGCCGTAAGAGGCGACTAAGGGACATAAACCGGAGGGCAGCAGCGCCTCTTGTAGAACAATAAATACCACCGAACTGTGATCCCCAACCCACATTAACAGGGGATTATGGGTTTTTCCCCTCTGATCAGATAAAAGCCAGTAAGGTGCTTTTCAGGGGGAGGCCTGCGTCTAGCAGTGGATCAATAAAGGCTGTTGAGGTGAGGAGGAGGTGAATGAACCCAAAATTATGTTAAATCAGTTAAAGCTCATAGCTTCTCATGTTTTTCCGGAACAAAAGAGCTTTTATGATATTCAGGGTCTAGTCTAGAACTATCTACCTACATCACTGATTTAGATATGTGACTGAGAAAAAACTATCTTTAAAAAATGAATAAAATTGTAATCATATTAAAATTAAATGTAAACTAGTACTTACTATTGAAACAATTGAGCTAACTGCAGACTGTTGCAAACAATCTACAGGTAGCTATCTATCTATATCAGTAGCTATCTATATAGGTAGCAATCTACAGGTCAACTGATCCATATCAATACCAGTCGCGCGCGTGCCCAAGACGCTGGCTGCATTGCCCCACTGTATGCCAATGCTGATGCGCTGTGCCAGATATATTGTAATAGGTATTGTGTAATAGTGTGTATACATCAAGTATATAGGAGCAGCATTATTTATTTATTTATTTTAATGTAAGCCTCAGCTTAACTTGTTAGCATAGAATATTTTTTATTTAACCCCTACACTCGTTTGGGCCTAAATCAGCGGTCGATTTTACAACTATGGTAGATCCTGATCATGGCGCGAATCTACCATAGTTGTAAAACCGAGCCCTGATCTTGCTTCAAACAAGTAACAACAGTAGGGGTTAACATCTACCAATATTTTTTTTCAGGAAAAGCCACATATTCAATCATTGCATGATCTCCTCAAGAGTTCCAAAAATTATAAATTAAATAACTTAGAAAAAGTAACTCACAAAAAAAAATATCGACTCAGGAATAAAGAAACCAAAAAATGCAATGATGACACAAAAACAGACAGTGTTGATGAAAAAAATTATGACTTAGCCAACTTAGAGCAAGATATTAAAGTTGAAGTAGTTAAGAATATTAATTTTGAAATTAAAATGTGTGATGATATTTATGATGATAAGCTTATTATTGAAGATATAGAATATGATGTGAAGGAATTGAAGAATGAAGATATAAATGATGACACAAATGATGATATTACTAATGATACAACTGATGATGTGGAAGATTCAAAAATTAAACCTCAAAAGGTGAAAAAAGGTACTTATCTTATTTTTATTTATTAAAAGTTTCAAATTCTGTCTCAGACAGAAATTGTACATTTACTCAATGTTAGTGGGGCTTCAGGCAGAGGATTTGCAAGCTGAAGTGGCAGTGAGCTGGCCATATCTCGAGAAAAACCGACAACCGCTGGGGTAAACGTGTTCTTGGGTGGAAACCGCGACTCGGCAAACGTAGTTTAGAACGTCCTCAGACCAGGTGAAATGACTTTGCGAAAGACTGCTGGCAGATGCTGTATGCGGCAAGCTAAAAACAGGGCGCTATGGCGCTCATTACGGGAGGCCAATGTCCAGCTGTGGACTAATATAGGCTGATGATGATGATGAGGCAAAGTCCTCCTGCGACGCAGTAGGTTGCGGTTTCGATTCCCGGACAAATGTTAAGTTGCTTATGATGCGCGCCACGACAATTTTTGTCGATTGTTTTGTTTCGCTCGTTTTGGTATTATTATAAAACCAATACACGACAAAATCACAGTGGGACCTAAAAAAAATCCCTTTGCTGTTTATGCATTATACAATTAAGAAATGCATTTGAAATGCATTCGTAAAAAAATAAATTTAAAATAGAAACGTGGTTGTTCTACTCTTGCATTTGCATTCGTTGATGGATTAATGCTATACAGCAATGGATTTTTTTTTAGGTCTCATCAAACACTGTGAAAACTGACAAAAAACAGTAAAAAATTACAATCATATAATATAAGGAAAAGAAACGAGAACTAGTATTTACAATAGATTGTTTGCAACAGTTTGCAGTTAGCTCAATTGTTTCAATTGTAAATACTAGTTAAATAACAATCAAATAACAGCGAGTGTCTTGGGCACGCTTCCGACTGGTATTGATATGGATCAGTTGAGCTACCTGTAGATTGTTTGCAACAGTTTGCAGATAGCTCAATTGTTTAAATTGTAAATACTAGTACCTATTAATTTAATTGTATTAATTGGTTTTAATTAATAATAATTTAAATAATTTTCTTTATCAAATAACATAATAACACAAGCTCTGCTTAGCTTGAGGCTAGATAATGCTGTGTGAATTGTCCAGCATTATTTATTATTATTTATTTAAATAATAGAATTAAATTAATTCATTCTAATATTAGATTGTAGTTTAAAGATGTTGTATTTATAATTGAATCTATTGAATTGTTTGTTGTAGGTATTTGTTTTTGGATAAAAAGGATGTGATATATTGCATTTTTTATATTTATCTTACCTTTCCACAGATCCTGAAACTAATAAAAAAAGTACAGCTGTCAGAGAGTATGACAAGTTTCAAGAAATCTTTGATGTCCAGTTGTTTAATACAATTGAAGGTATTTTAAATTATGCCTTGATGTGGCGCATCGGATGCGACCGCCTCAAGGCTTTAATAGATAGATAAACTTTTTATTGGGTTCACACACAAGCAGCAAAGGAAAAAGTAAATAACACACATAACATAATTACCTATACATTAAAATTAATAACACATAAACACAGAAATAATTATAAGTATAGAAAGTTTAAAAAAAAAACTGATGGCTGGCTCCACCCGCCTGTTTCGGCGTTGCCGTGGTGAGCCCGAAAAGGTCAGTCTCAGCTTTATGCAAAAAAAATAAAAATTAAAAATAAATGTTAGATAGATAGATAATACTTTATTCATCACCAACTAATAAAAAAAGAGATTATTTTAAATTTTATATATAAAATAGAATAGCAATGGATTTGGCGGCCTTATCGCTTAAAGCGATTTCTTCCAGGCAACCTGATGTTCTTCTTCTTCTTCTTCTGTTCTTCTTCTTCTTATGCTGTTCTGTAGGTACCTACCAGGATAGCTACAAAACAGCGCTGGTTTTCAGACTGACCCACTTTGTGTGACACCACCGAGACGGAAGTATTACTCTCACTGATGATTTAAGTGAAGTACTAGATTTTTAATAACATCTAGATTACAATACAATACAAAAACATTTTAATGTACACCAGAAAAAGAACATTACAAAAAGACATTACATGAGACGAGTACAATGGGCGGCCTTATCGCTGAAGCTATCTACATCTGATCTGCAGAAATTTGTTCCGTTGGTCTGGGTGTTTTCTATGTATAATAAAAAATATCTATCTATGTAATGTATAATATTACGTATATCAGTTATCTAGTACCCATAACACAAGCTCTGCTTAGCTTGGGGCTAGTGTGCTGTGTGAATTGTCCAGCATTATTTATTTATTTTTATCTATATATTGACGGCATCAGATGACAGACAGCTTCAGTCGCAGGCCACTTCTTTGAAGCTTGTGTGAAGCCATTTTGTCGCATTAAAATGTATATAATTAACATGTTACACATGCTATCTGGTCCAGGTGGGATGACGATTTGCGAAAGACTGCTGGCGGATGCTGGATGCGGCAAGCTGAAGACAGGGCGCTGTGGCGCTCATTAGGGGAGGCCTATGTCCAGCAGTGGACTGGTATAGGCTGATGATGATGATGATGACATGCTATCTGGATCGATTTGTTTGTTTAAGAGTACAAGTTTGTCCAACTCTCACTTAAAGTTTTATTTAAAACGACTATATTATATTTCAGATGCTCGGATGGAGCTTCTGTCTCGGCTAAGCTCAGAGCCCTATTTGTCAGCGCAGTACCGCTGTGAACTATGTTATTCTACCTTCAAGAGTGAAAACTTACTGATATTCCACAAGAAATGGCATAATCAGGTGCGTAAATAGACTGTTTTTTTTGTAAAAAAAAAAAAAAATAACGCTGGACAATTCACACAGCCTTATCTAGCTCCAAGCTAAGCAGAGCTTGTGTTTTGGATTATACAATACACAGATAGATATTTTTATTAAACAGGATGTTTGGTGAAGGGTTAGACAAACTCGGTGGGTGTGTAGGTGGACCTATTTGTGAAATACAAATTGAAGGAAAAGACCCTGACTGTTTACAATTTTTTTAAATCCTGTTTTTTGTATTTTTTTAAGATTTTCCGAAATTTTACCTCTCTAGGTCTAGGTCTAGAACTTTTTTTTGGAACGTGTTTTCTAGTAATTTTTTTACTTGCTTTTGGTCTCACATGTATCCTTCGTCTTTTGAAGGCATTATTTATTTGAAAGAACGTGTAAATAATTAGTTATAAGCTCTCAAAGTTAAAAAAAGTAAAAAAATAATCAAGAACTCTGCATCGTTTTAAAAAAAAAATTAATAGCGATCGAGGAGTTCAAATGCTTTTAAAAATTTCTCTAAACATCGCTTATTACAACGGTATACCACATGTAGCCGAAAAGTCTATAAACTTGTCAAAAATTAGCACTTATAGGGAAAATGGAGTAAAAACGCTGAAAGCCACCCACCGCATTGCGCCGATCGTCGATACGACTGCGGAAGCAAGCACGCACATCGCAGCGCGGTCACTACTTGTTACGTACCTCTGCAACTTTGCCGGGTTATACCACGTACAACCTCCTTGCTGAGGTTTATACCTAATGGATGTTCTGAACCTTTACCTCAGTGGCTGTCGGTTCTCGCGAGACATGGCCGGCCCTTTGCCACTTCAGCTTAACATTGATTAACATATAATGGGCTACTATTTGTTCCGGAAAAATGCGTCCGAAGCCCAGTGCTGTTGCTAGTAGAAAATAAGAATAAAATATATTTATTTTCCAAACAGGACTAGGTACACAATATAACAACTTAATTATGAGAACAAAAAGAAAACTACTTTTGTACTTAGCGCCGCTTACAAAATTGGCTCTAACTCAGCATGTGTTGGATGACTAGCAAGCTAACATCCAACGCTGATCTTCCGCCAGAGCCACTTGTTGGCAAAATGAGTTAGAGAATGTGATAATCCTCTCATTATAGAATAATACCCACTACACATCAGATAATAAATAAATAAATAATGCTGGACAATTCACACAGCATTATCTAGCCCCAAGCTAAGCAGAGCTTGTGTTATGGGTACTAGATAACTGATATAGGTACATAATATAACACAATACATAGAAAGATATTTTTTATTATGTATTGAAAATGACCAGAACACCCTGAGCAAATGTCTGCAGATCGTACACACATTTGTCCCGAGGCGGGAATCGAACCCGCAACCTCCTGCGTCGCAGGCAGACCTTCGCCCACTGCTCCACAAAGGTTGTCAAATGAATGATCATTGTTCAAATAATTATGTTTTCTATCTTTAGAAGTTCGAATTATCTGTTTTCTCATTATAGATGTAAGCGGGTTAACTACAAACTTTATTTGTGTAGAAAGAACACTGTATACATGTACACAAGAAGTCCCTCGTAAAGAGATGAAACGTTGGTGTTCTTCCAACACAAATAAGGTTCGTAGTTAACCCGCTAACATCAGTAATGAATTTATCTGTTTCCTAATTTTCGCTAGAATATGGCAAATTTTTCCCTAGCTGGCAACACCTAAAGTTTTGTTCAGTAAGTGTTCCCAGCTTGATAAAATTCGATGGATGGTTTTTCATGTTATCTTTCCTACTATTTATGCAGGTAGCCAGGTATTTAGCGTTTATTCTACTCTACTTGCCCTGTTCTTTTGTGTGGGATAAACTTTACAACTGAATTTTAGACCATTTGCTGTTACCCTCCAGAGAACTAAGGTTATCGACATAGCTCAAAGGATTAGCAAGATGAAGTAGCAGTGGGCTGGCCATATCTCGAGAAGAACCGACAACCGCTGGGGTAAACGTATTGTTGAGTGGAGACCGCGACCTTTTCCGTGTTTCCTTTTGTTTTGTATTTTGTGTTTGTGTGGTACATTAAAGAGTTATCTATCTAAATAATAGTTTTTTAAATTATTTCATTTTTTTTCGGCTCTTTTTCAGACTTCACCATTCGAATGCCCAGTATGCAGTTTCCGGTTCGTTACGCACAAGTCACTTAGAAACCACCGTACTAAATGCCATAGAGGAAAATTCTCTTGCAAGCTGTGCCCCCTTATAACTTATCATGAGTAAGTAAACACTATTTTTTGATAGATCTACAAAAATATTAATATCCCGGCTTTGCAAAAGTAACATACAACAGCAAAGTATAAATTTTTTGGATGTCTATCCGAGAGGTTAAAAACCCTATTACTAAGACTCCGCTGTCTGTCCGTCTTTCTGTCTGTCAGCGGGCTGTATCTCATGATTCGTAAAAGGTAGATTTAAAAAAAATTGGATTTCTCTTGCCGCTGCACAAACAAAATTATAAACGTGTTAAACTTCTCCCATACTAAAAATTCTTTTTTTTTCCTATTTTTGCTCTAAATTAGTAAAGGCTGTATCTAACCGTAATAGGTAGGCAGTTGAAATTTTGACAGGGCTTGTATAACAATTGCCGCTATAACAACAAACAAATAATTTTTTTATTTAATAATTAAAGGGTCCATACCTAGTTGAGTACCGATCATCGAAGTTATGCAACTTCTGGCGCGGTCAGTACTTGGATGGGTGACCGCGTCAAGGTACTACAAGTTTTTTTCCGATTAACGATAAACAAAATAAAAAATTGTTGAGGGTTCCTTTTGCGAAATAGTTATGTACCTACCTACTACTTTGCATAAAGAACCATCGCACGGAACCTTCCTTGCGTGAGTGCCAAGTGCGAGTCGACTTGGCCGGTTTAATTCTCTTTAGATTTTTATCTAAATGAAAGTAAATGTTTCAGTTCAGTGATGAAGAGGCATTTTGAGAAACATAAAGGGAAGACATACAAATGTGACTGTGGGCGTACATTCAAGTAAGATTTTAAAAACAATTATATTACTATAAAAACTATACGCTTACGTAGTGACGAATTCATTACTGGAGTTGGGCTTTGACACTACCACACAGTTTTTAAGCTTCGGTAGTGTCATCGTTTCAAAAGCATCCGTGTACCATTGTAAAAAGGATCTGAATAAATGTTTTTTTTATTACGTATGTAAGCGGGTAAACAACCAACCATATTTGTGTAGGTAGAACACCAACTTTTCATCCCTTTGCGTTGTACTTCTTCAGAGAGCAGTGACTCTCAGCTCAGCTGCTATAAGTAAACCATGCCCAATCACACTAATATTATCAATGCGAAATTTTGGATGGATGTTTGTTACCTCTTCACACCAAAATCGGACGGAACGGATCGGACTGAAATTTTGCATACCTACAGCTAGTTCTAGGTTTGAAATAAAACATAATGCTACTTTTTATCTCATAAATCAGTTCCCATGGGATTTGATGGGATATAAATAATCTTTAACCGTTTCCATAGACACGGGTGACAGTTTTTACTTTAAATAGCGGTCCGCCTCTGCTTAGTACGGGTATCACCTATGTTCATCAGATAATGTAGGATCCTAATAATGTTGATTTTGATATTCTCCTTGGAATATTACGCTCTCTAAACGTATCTCCAGCAGTGGCTGACTGGTTTCGCAGTTATTTGCATGGACGTCGACAGCGTATATGCATTGATGATGTGTGTTCATCATGGTGCGATATTACTGCAGGCGTGCCTCAAGGTGGCGTTCTTTACCTCTCCTTTTCGCTATTTTCATAAACTCTATATCTCATAAAATAACTTCATCGTACCACCTCTATGCAGATGATCTCCAAATTTACACGCAGACATCGGTGGATCAACTATAAAATGCCATCTGTGCAGTAAATGAAGACCTCAACCGTATCCTAGACTGGAGCAACAGCTTTGGTCTTAAAGTTAACCCTGCAAAAACTCAAGTCATTACAGTAGGAAGCTCACGAATGATAGCTCGAGTAGACTGGAGTAGTCTTCCAACCGTGATCTTTGATGGGATTCCTGTTGAGCAAAGTCTAACGGTGAAAAATTTAGGTGTCCTCATTGACAGGAACCTGTCGTGGGGACCTCAGATCTCTGAAATCAGCCGTAAGATGTTTGCTTCAGCTGGTTCCCTTCGAAGACTACGCAACTTTCTCCCGATCGCTACTAAAATTTCTCTTGCACAATCTCTTCTCTTTCCAGTTCTAGATTACGCTGATTCTTCCTTTCTTGATTTAACGGAACAACTACTTGACAAACTTGAGCGCCTGCAGAATGTCGGGATAAGGTTTATATTTGGCTTGCGAAATATGACCATGTCTCCGAATATCGCAGGAAGCTCAAGTGGTTACCTATACGGCTTCGCCGTAATAGTCACGGGGGTGCATTTCGAAATTTCGAAGTTTCGTAATTTCGAAATTCGTAGCCTTTTTTGACCATTTTTCAATTTCGAAATTGGTGACCGCAAATTCGAAATTTCGAATTCCGCGGAACGCGTGTGCTGTGCTATGAAAGAGTGAAATGCGAGCTCTGATTGGTTTACTACGCTCGGTTAGCGACAATGGTGACACGGCGCGAGGCGGCGGCGACGGGTGAAGGTGGCAGCGGGGAGCCTTCGCTTCGCGTCTGTCGGTCACTTCTCATCGCATTTGAGAGCGAGCGTTTGACTAGATCAGTTATATTTGTGTTGGTGAATAACAAGGGCTACAAACAAGTTATTGGAAAAAATACCATCAGAAGTATGGGGCTAACTTAACCACTATAAAAAGGCACGGTGGGTGAAAATCCAGCAAGGTGGCTGAAGGTTTCATTGAAGATTCCATACAAAATAAAAGTAAAATTACCAACAAAATAACGAAAACTTTTCAAGAGATGATCCGCAACCATCATTTTAAGCTGAAGAAAGCTTCATGCCGTCAGATTTTGTCCATGACCAACAAATATCACAATCTCATACTATTAACATACCCAAAAAACACCTGTCCTTAAAATTTGAAAATTGTTATCATTTCACTATAAATTTTAAGTAAAAAAATGTTTTATTCTTGTAATGCGATGATACATGCATATGAAAATAATCATAAATACAGAGTACCTATTATTTGATATTATTACAGTTTTTTATTAACTCCCATATCATTATCACATATCATTATCACAGACAGATCATATGAAGTAAAATGTGGTAGGTAACCTTAGTATTTTCATATGTTTTGGATTAGTTAAATCATTTTGCCAACTCGTAACTCTATCTGGAAGGCAATTCTCGCAATATAATCTACTCGATAAATATGGCAACAACTGTCAAAATATCGAGTGATTGCTTCGAATCAAACAAGCGTATTCTCAACATCTGCGATTCGATATTTATCGAGGGCTTTTCTTCGATAAGTTGCTCGATATGCAACGAGTGGTCTTAGTTCAGTTCAGTTCAGTTTCTTTATTCATAACGTTTTGTGTTACAGGTCAGTTTTTCAATATAATTTACAATGAAATTGTATACATTCATACACAGGTATTGTAAAATGAATAAAATAAATTGATTATTTAAAATATTATGTTAAAAATAGTATAAAAAAGAATAAAAAAAAAATAGATAAAATTCAATTAAATAATTCATCAAATTTATAGTGACATTTTTCTATAAGCCAGAACTTTAGTTTGCTTTTGAAGGATTGCGTTGAAGTAGCACTTATGATCGCAGGTGGAAGGCGGTTATAAACAGACGTCTTAGGCACTCGTTCGCATAATCGAAGAGTGAAAGAAGACCATCATTCATTATCTCTCTGTCGTACACTGTCTTTAGTTTAGTTCTGCTTGTTTTGTTTGATGTTTGAAACAATTACGCGGTGGTGCTTGTTTCTCAACTCAAGTCAAAGAATAATAGTGCAATATGCATTACAAATTGATCTAGTTTTTATTGAATAGGTACTTATTAGATAAAATAGCTTTTTGCATCATTATTATTTACTTTGAGTATAATTTCTGGGGTCAGGGGTTGTATAAATTCTATTTTTTCCATTTCCTTTGGTGTGCCCGAACAAAATTATTGTAAACATTGTAAACGTTGTTGCCTGCTGACTAAATTACTTTCGCCCGCTGCGCACAGCTATCCCTACACAGCAGAGATGTCGTTAGTCAGCTATTATAACCGTATAGGTACATCTTTGACAAACAATACTAATTCAGATTATGCTATATTCAAATAAAAAAATATGAAATTAATGAACATAAATACAGTTTCAAATTTTGATGGTATTGCTAAAATTTCTAGATTTAGATAAAGTTGGAATTACTGACGAAACAATAACCAGACATTGACATTCGTGAAGTGTGGAACGTTGACATTCAAATATGTAATGACATGACATAATGAAATCAAATTGTCTATGCTAGAAATATCGAAGAGTGCACGAGAATGCCGTTTTTGGCGGAACTCGTTATATTATCGAAGAATTGATACAAACTTATCACTTGATATTTTATCTCGTGATACTCAGAATTGGCCCCCTGTATAGAATTAGAGACTCGCAGGTCTCGAGAATAAAAATTATATTTTCTGTCCGAATTTCGAAATTTCGAAATTGAGCTTCCGAATTTCGTAAGCCAGTTTCGAAATTGAAAAATATAGAAACTGCACCCCCTAAGTCACATCCTATCTCTTCTCTACAATGTCTTGTTTTTCTCTTCTGCACCCCCTTATCTCAAGGAACGTTTCACTTTTCTTCATCATTCGCACGCTCTTTCTCTGCGCTCTTCTGAAACTCTCATGCTTCAAGTCCCTGTTCACTCTACTTCTTTCTACGACAATTCATTTACTGTCCGTGCTGTACAACTTTGGAATGCATTGCCAGTTTAAATAAGGCGTGCAAAGTCTCTGCCAATATTCAAAAGTATGGTAAAGGAACACTATTTGTCCTGCTGTCACTAACCACACCCTTTTTTCCATAAAAATGTAGATATGTATTTATGTATATATATATAAGTATGTTTATGTATTGTTATTTGTTCTATTTTAATATTTATTTATTTTAGTAGTTTTAAATTCGAGTTGGTAGATTATTATGTACTAATATTTCATAAATAATATTGTTAGTCAATTTAGAATTTGTAATTTGCTTCTTATTTAGGCACACAGATCCCCGTTCAATCCAACGATCCTATCCATCCACGGTTGTCTGGTAGAGATCGCTCTTGAGCGATAAGACCGCCAATTGTTACATATTTGTTTTTTTTTAATTTGTTTTATTTTTGTATGTATATTATGTGTGCAATAAAGCATTTTCTATCTATCTATCTAATGGTGAAAGAATTTTTCAAATCGGTCCTGTAGTTTCGGAGCCAATTCGATTCAAACAAACAATTTTTTTCTCTTTATTATATTTTAAAACGTTCTGTTAGTATTTGGTACTGGGTTTTGCTTAAGCAATTTAATTATTAGCTATTTATCTAACTTTTTCAGTCACATGACAACGTTTTTGAATCACAAACGAAACTTCCACGACAGCGGTCACGTGTGCGTTACGTGCGCGCGCACGTTCGTGTCTAAGCTCGGTCTTCTGCATCATAGAGCGAGGGCGCACCAGGTCTGTACATACACTTGCTTACACACACTTGTGCACTACATTATAACATCGCTCCTTGCCCGTGGTCCAAATGAGCTGGTCTCGTTGACTGGACCACCGAAATTTATTTTTTCGATGGATAGGGCCACGTCCGACATGCGACAAACGTGCGTACGTTTGTCGCATGTCGGACGACTTGCGATAGGATCTCTACGTTTATTCTCTCTTCAATTTACGTTTTTCTATTACAAGGTCAACTCACTCAGTGTCTGTATCAGAGTGTCAAAAACTCGTCTACGACTCTTAAAATCTTGTTATATACTTTTTTGTGTCGCAAAATGTTGACTTTGCGGAGTTGCCAGCTTAAATAAATTGGTTGAATCTTTTTACTTACATTCGAAAATCTCAATATACATATTTTCTCTCCCATTTATAGGCGAAGTCAGAAGAGCCCCCCAGCGATGGTGTACAGTGCTCTCTATGTGATCTCAAGTTCCCGAACCAACGCGTTCATAACGTGCATTTACTCAGCACGCACAAAAACACGAAAGAAGCCAAAGACATGTGAGTTGTTTAATTGTAAACATGACGACCTCAGTGGCGCGGTGGGCGAAGGTCCGCGTGCGACGCAGGAGGTTGCGGGTTCGATTTCCGCCTTGGGACAAAATTAAATATTTGTACGATCTGCAGGTATTTGTTCCGGGTTTTCTGGTCATTTTCAATGTATAATAAAAAATATCTATCTATGTATTGTATTATGTTTATCAATCAATTATCTAGTACCTACCCATAACACAAGCTTTGCTTAGGGGCTAGATAATGCTGTATGAATTGTCCAGCATTATTTATTTTATTTAACTTTATTAAAATAAATAGCCATAAGTGGCGCAACTTCTATTCCCGCTCCGGGACAAATGTTTGTACGATTTATAGATATATTTCCGGTATTCTGGGTGTCATGTATTATAAAAATAATCTTTGTATTTAGTTTATTAACAGTTTCTTTTAATAATCCATAGAAGTATTTGAAACTATTTTTGGTAATTCGACTGACAATCAAACTGTCATAAATGCTTTACCGATTCTATTTTTATGGCAATCGGTTTTGTTTACTTAGAAGTTGTATTCGATTTTATTATTGTTGCACAACATTTTATATTATACTACCAGACATCAGAGTCTACACTACTTTATTTTTGGAATCAGATTATTCAATACAATTAAATAGTATAATTTTTGTTGTTTTCCGTGATATAAATTAAGACCTATTAAGTGACTGTGTATATACTATAATTTTATACTATTTTCAATATTATTTCATTGAAAAATCATCTTCGTTTCGTTACATACTATGCCAAGTCGATAAAAAAGAAGCATTCATAAGTCCCCATATTTTACGAGTCGACCGACACGACAGATTCGCATCTCTATCCGTCTAAAGTACCTTACCTATAAATTGAAATATTGCGTTCCGTCATTCAGTCTTCATTCACTCACCTTAAGGAACTTCATAGTGCCAAATAACAAGTAAATGAGTAGAAAAGTACCTACAACATAAGCTGTTTACTTAAGGGCTTATATGTTATGCTGTATTGATTGACCTGACCAGCAATATTATTTTATTTATATTTATCTGTTTTTTAAACAGGGTCGCGTGTCAGTATTGCGGCCTGACATTTGACGACGCAAATCAGTTGAAGGAGCACAAAAAACACAGCCATCTTGCTGTCAAAAGTGACAGCGGCCCTTGCAAATGTGAGCTTGTAAGTTGGCAATTTATATTACGCTTAAAAAGTGTCTGGATGAATTGGGTCCTTTGATAAAAAACAGACAGCAATAAATTTAATGTCGGAAAGAAATTCCTCAGTATAAAGACTGTTTCGTTTTAGAATTTTCGGGACAAATACTACTTAACTACTTATCCCTCAGGAATAAAATTTGTATCGGACCACCTCGGGGTCATTCTACGTACAATAGCGAAAAAAGTTCCAAATTGGTCCATAATTAAAAGATAGCTTGACCAATATACGAAAAATACAGCAGAACCTTTCTTTTGTTTTTCGTTTCACCGGTTAAAAATAAACAGGCTTCCAAAGATTTAAATCGTTACCTACATGAGACCAAAACCGGTGGCAATGTGTTTGAATGTGTGCGTTAACAAAATGCCGACGCACGCACACTACTAATGTGTTTTTATCAATAAACAATATATTGCACAAATTTCCTTAAAAAAATAATGGTAAAAGGTAGGGTATGCCCTGAAATCAAAAATAAACAGATCGCACAGTTTTTAAAAATAGACTCTATTTTTAAAAACTGCAATCTGTGCAGTGTGGTCACAACAAGCGTAAAGCGGAGGCAAAAAATCCAATTAAGCGAGCTATTCACTTTGCGTGGCAACAACACGGCGCGGCGCGGGTAAGGGATAGAGGCATTTACCCGATAATCCGCCTAATGATTTAAATATTTGCAAGCATCCAGAGAAATAGTACTTAATAGTGAGAATGTCGATTCAATTTTAGGGATTCCACCGTAACAACCTTGTCGCTAGATCTAACGATGATGTTTAAACGTAGACATAGACGTTAAATTAGATAAATCTAGCGTATATTTTTCTTCACTCATCAACTTTATGTACAGTGCGGAGCTGAAGGCAAAGGACGTGAATGGCGGCAACAACACTTTAAAGCGGAACATCCTCACGTCAAATGTCAAAACGCGAGCGAAGACGCGACGCAGCCTATGTGCGATCAGTGTGGAAAGTTGTTCAGTGTGAGTATTATATCAAATATCAAATATTTATATACAACTTCTGATTTCTTATAAAAGTTAAATGTATACAAAATAGCATTGCATTGGGTGCGCCTGTAAAAAAACTTGAACGTCCTCGAATCTTGTAATAAGTACTAAACTTCCCTTTCCTCTGTGTTATAGACGTATCCAGTTTTATCTTTAATAGTATTCTTTTGCATCTGCCGAATCCTTATGTTTACATTTTTATTAAATTATTGTGTTCATTTCCGTATTATTTATTTGATTGTTGGAAAGTTAAACAAAAATTTTATTTATTTATTTATTTATTAAAAACATGTACATCTACCATTACGGGCACACCCAATACAATAGAGTACCTTATTGGCAATAGCGTAATCTTATCATAATTAATCTTACTTTATCATATAGTTAGTGTCAAATTTAATTATGGACATTATAATAACATTAAATAATAATAACAATAGGTATAATTCACAATAAATCAAATAAAAAAAATAAATAGAAATAAAATAACATATTATAAAATTCACAATAGTAATAACTTCTACAAAAATAATTAAATAATTTTAAAAACTACTTGCTATAGCATAAAATGCAATACAAAGCCTTTTGGAATTCGCTCGGGGAACAGTAAAAAATATCGATTTTCTCGGCAATCAGATTGAGCGTGCGGATGCTGCGCGTCAGAGGTGCTTTGTTTATAAGGTTGGTTCGCCCTTTTGGCACTGCCAAAAGGGCGGGACGTCTTCGTCTGCGCACAAAGTCCGTGGGTACATTAAGCCGCATCTCCTCTAAAATGCATGGATGGTAGATCATCCCTCTCAACACCTTAAACAAATGTAGAGCGAGCGCTGAGTCCCTCCTTACTTCTAGCTTGTTGTATCCAACCATGCCTATAATAAACAAGGTTGGATACATCAAAGGGTAGAACGGGTATATACCGTAGACCTTCAGGTATAAAAATCTCGCGAACTTATTTTGTATGCGCTCTACCATTTGGCTGTACTTGGCTTCGTGCGGAGCCCATATCGCTGCATTAAACTCCAAATGGCTTCTTACTAACGCATTATAAAGCGATTTTACTGCTTGCAGGTTTTTGAAGCTGTTTGTCTGACGGAGGACAAATCCTAAAGTTTTAAAGGCCCTCTTGCAGATGTTCACCACCTGCTCTCTGAAGTGTAGCTTGTCGTCCAGCCGAACCCCTAAATCCCTCACCGAGTCGACTCTCTTTAGCTGTGTACCCCTCAACTTGTAGTCGTGGTAGAGTGGCTTCTTTGCTCGACTAAAGGTTATTATGGAACATTTGCTGATATTGAACTGGAGTTCATTTACCCTAGTCCACTCTACCACTCTATCTACGTCCCGTTGAAGGCGCTCACAGTCTTTTTCGTCCTTGATGGGCAAGAGTAACTTGAGGTCGTCCGCGAACAACAAGCATTTGGCGTCTCTGACGACGGTCGGCAGGTCGTTTATCATTATAATAAACTCTAGCGGCCCCAGGCAACTTCCCTGACTAACGCCAGTTAAGGTAGAGTAAGCCTCTGATCTGCATCCCGCGTAGTCGACATACTGCCGCCGGTCCTTCATATAGCTCGCGAAGAACTGCAGCAGTTTGGTGGTGCAGCCGATCGTCGCCAACTCCTGAAGCAGAATGTCGTTGTCGACTAGATCAAACGCTTTTTTGAAGTCGAAATAGGCTGCGTCGACTTGCACCCCTGCGTCGACTTGCGGTAGCACGTAGGCCATGGAGTCAAGGAGGTTCGTTGAGGTGCTATGAGCAGGCCGAAAACCATGCTGCGCGTCGGACAGCCGCGCCAAGACCTGCTCCTGCATGCTGCGCTGCATGGCTGATTCAAAAACCTTGGACGCCGTCGACAGAATGGCCACCGGCCGGTATTCCGTCACTTCTGATCCAGAGCCTTTAGGTATGGGAATAACCCTTGTTATCTTCCATCGCTCTGGAAAGTGTGATTTCTCTAGACAAGCATTGTAAATGTGGGCGAGTGGTTCCGCAAGCGGCATTCGACAGTCTCTTATAATAAAGACTGGTATGCCGTCCGGGCCTGCGGACCGCTTCGGCTTGAGTCTTGTCAGCGCCGCGCGCACCTCGGCCAGCGTTAGGCGCGGCACGTGCACGCGCGCGGCGCTGGCTGGGCTCGCCGCCTCCGCCGCTGCTACGTCTAAGAGAGCTTGTGAGGTGCCGTAAACCGAATGAAAATATTTTGCGAATTCCTCCGCACATTCCGGTTCCGAGAGAGTTGTTCCGTTTAATGTTATCTGTTTTCGGTTCACGGTTCCTCTTTTTGATTTCTCAAAATTCCAGAACGATTTCGGATCCTCCGTCAGACGGTGCTCTACTCGTTGCTGGTGTTGAGTTTGCGCCTCCTTTATCATTTTCTTCACTCTTGCTCTACTTTCCGAAAATGTTACGTAACTCGATCTTCCTTGTTTGTATTGCCTATGTAGCCTTGCCTTCAGTTTAATTTCTCTTATGATGTCCGCTGTGTACCAGTTAGGATACTGATACCTAGAGTCTGTTTGACGATGGCATTTTTTGGGAACACACATGTCAAAAATGTCTATTAAAATGCAATAGAATAAATCCAAGGCATCCTCGGGATCTCGTGTTTCATAGAGAGGACTCCAATCCGCTGCCGCAATCGACGAATACAGTTCATGATAATCAGCTTTGGAAAAGTTCCATTGCTGTTCGTCGTCGGGCCGGGGCGGTGGCGCGGAGGTCGACGCGCGTTCGGCATGTGGCGGAGCGCGGCGCACCGACACCGCGAGCGGCGGGTGCTGCTCATCGCGCGGCACTAGCTCCTCGTCCGCGGGGGATACTACCACCTCGTCCATGTCCAGAGATACTAACACTAAATCCAATATTCGATCGTTACAATTCCTTACCTCATTTCTCTGAGCGAACTCACAAAAAGCTGTCACAAATTCAAAATAATTAATAACATTAACATTACAAGAATACATATTGAAGTCACCTATAACTAAACATGAATTGTATTTTGTACACCAATTTTCAATTATTCTAAATAAAATCATATAGTCATTGTCCGTACTATTTGGCGGGATGTATACCACACTACAAAAAAACAAAAAAAATATTATTTAAATGTACTGTTGCTCCTACTATTTCGAAAACACAATTATTAACATCTAAACCCTCTGGTACGTCCACTTTCCGCAACACTATCCGCGGAGCGGCTGCTAGGAATACCCCGCCGTGTTTTCTTCCGTCCGTGCGATCGCACCTCAGTATCTGGAAACCCCGCGGTACTATCTCTGCGTCGTCTATCGAGTCGTTGCAGCCTGTTTCTGTTATCGCAAAAATGTCACACCCTGAACCCTCTATGTTCGTGGAAAATCGATTTAACTTCGTTCGCAGCCCTCTCGCGTTTTGGTAATATATTTCTATATTACCAACTTTTGTAGTGCCGGTTTTCTTCGCCCTCACGAAAGGGCTGGTTAGGTTTGCGTGCATTGTATCTCGGTGGATATACAATCCAGGGCTTAATTTTCGCGTTAACGGGCCATACTTCTACGGACAGACAGATTTCTTGATATGCTAGGGGAACTCCTATTTTATAAGACTTGTAGTCCCCTTTCGCCGACAGTTCCGTCACGGAGCAGGTCCCGCCGGGGCAAAGGTCCCGTAGGTACTTACGGATCTCTTCAGCGCTCGACTCCATGTTCCACAGGTGAATATAGTTCCGCGGCTCCACGGCTTTCAGTGTTGTTACAGTCGGGCCCGCTGTACCACATAGCGAGGCAGGCCTCTGGCTTCTTCTAGCTTCCGTCCATTGCTGCTGGTCTACTGGCTCATTGTCTAGGTAAATAGCTGAACCCGACGATCCACTGGTACCGGATCCGGTTTCACCTGCACGGTGCTTCATCTCCTTGGCACGGATGTCCGTTCCTGAGCGTGGTGGAGCCTGGGGGTTTGCTACGACCGGTTTTGATGTCTCTGCTGGTTTGTTCACTGGACGGGGAGGCGTTACTGGAGCCTGCGCGCGAATTCGGGTCGGTTTTTGCTTCTCTGCTTGTTTGCTGGCGGTCCCCGCCTCTACCTCCCGAGGCTCCTTGGAATAATTGGCTATTGGAACACTCCCCGCCTGCTCATACTTCATATGAAGTGCTTGCACTTGTTGAGAATAGGCTTCTAGTTTCGTATCGTAGTTGGTCAGTATTGTAATAGCTAGAGCAAGTTGATCTTTCAGTAGAGATACTTCCCGCCTCAAGCTACGAACTTCTACTGAAAGCTGCGATGTGGCCTCGGTCTTACTTGTGGACTCTTCATCCGAAGAAATCGGAGAACTCGACACTATCTTTTTAATTCTATGGGTAACATTCTGGTCGCGATTTGTACTGGTTTTCTTGCCAGCGCCGACAGGGGTAAGACTGTTGTCTCCACCTCTCTTCTGCGCGCAGCGGCATTCCGGGCAAACCCACGAACCAGGAGATGGTTTGTAACCTCCGGCGCAGACTTGGTGGTACCACTTTTTGCAACTCTGTATAGTGCATGCCAATCTATCCTCTGATTCTGTTATAATCGAGTTACAGGCACCGCAACTCATCTTGACATCACTCATAGTGCCCTCTTGTGGATGTGCTAAGTACTAAGTACTAAGCTCGCTGTGTCTGTCGTTTTAATTGTTGTTTTCGAACCTTGGCAAGTACGACTTGGTTCGAAACGTTGTTCCTTTTGTTAGATGGCGTTGTATGAGCTTGAAGGGAAAAAATAATAGCGCAAAATATTTCTTATCTCTCCTGAGCGATTTGATCCCGGAGTCATTCGCATGTGGGCCGCGCAACGCAACCGCTAGACCAAATTGACTACAGCTCTAAAGTCAAAATTATGGTTGTGCTTACAGGTGTTAATTTCTGGTAAAAGTTCGTTATTTTGTGCAGTTCTATGAGTCACCGTTTTATCAGATCACCGACATTTTTGAGTTATTGTAAACAAAAGTAGTAATTGTTGTTTACTCACTGGGAAACTGCATGAAAGTGTTGGAAAAGCACGAACAAATACTGTGTCACTTATGTAGTTAACTTTTTAAGAGTATTTTTCACTGCATCTGACTCTTTTAAGAGTTCAATTACTTCTGCACTTTTGTTCACTCTCCTCTTCAGAACTGAGTTAAATTTGTTGAAAAACACTGTCACACGAACTTTACTTGATTATTGATGATGTTGTATAGTATTTAATAGGATACGTAGACTTTTAGTATTTTATTTGATTAATTTAATGTGGAGCCGATGTAACCATGACAACAGCGCCATCTGCTGTGATGCTGCGCATCACATGCATGCTGTGCATGCAAATGATGTCGTTGTGGTTTTCCAGATAATAGATAAATTATTATTGCAGAGTATCTACGTCCTCCGCGATCACTTAAACACGCACAGTGGCGTACGTCCCTGGGCTTGCCGCTCTTGTGGAACCACCTTCAGTTCGTATTCAGCGCGCGCGCAACATGAAGTGAAGCACGGGCCGGCGCTCGCCTGTCCTTACTGCCCTGCGCGCTTCCACAGCTCATCGGGGCTCTGTATGCATAAACGCAGGTAAGACAGCTGTAGTTTGACAGTATGAAGGGCTTGGTATACTATGTGAGAGCCTTACAAAGGGGAGCGCGCATTCGCTTCTGTACGTTGACTTGTGGCTGTACAAACTTCAAAAACTTCACCTAGCCTGAAGGGTATTTTACCGGATTTTGTTGTTTTCAGGCACGTAGGCGCGCGCACGCATGTGTGCAGCGTGTGTGGGCGCGCCTTCCTGTTGGCGGCGCAGCTGCGTGAGCACGTGCGCGCCGTGCACCAGCACCGCCGCCGCCGCCAGCCACCGCGGGACCGCCGAGCCGCGCCTCGATACCACAAGCCGGTTGTTACCAGGATACAACTGTAACTACCAGCAACAACCCCGCTACTGCTGCTGCCAGCAGCCGCGGGACAGCCACGCGGTGCGAGATACCAAGCCGGTCGTTGCTAGGATACATCTATAAATAAATATATAAACACATTAGTAATGTTCAATTTTACACCGCATCCCATACTACGAAAGCAAGCCCCTATGACGTCCGCAGTGTGCATTGTCCAGCATTTTTTAGTATAGGTATCAGTCATCCTTAATTAAGGCTGGTCTTTCGAAAAAACCAACATTTCCATGATCTTTGAGATCCTACTGCTGTTGAAATATGATATCTAGGATTCTTTTACTCCTATCACCATCATCATCATGATAAACCTAATATTCCATTTCATTCTGTACAAAAGCGCCAAGATAGCTTTTTGATTAGTTGCATAATTTTATTATGTTTGATAAAAAAAATCTAAAATATCTCAATATTGATACACATTGAATTTTATAAAATAAAAATAAAGAAAAGACATGATAACAGATTCGCCTAGTTAAATATTTGATTACTTGAACTTGAAAGAGTTCAAGTAATTAGAAGAAATCTTGATTATGTATGCCTATCCTTTTCACAAAAGTGCGTCGTTAGTAGCCCCTAACACGCTCTGCTTAACTTGGGGCTAGCTAGATGATGATGATGACGCGCCTTCTCTCATAAACACTGTCTATGAGAGAAGGCGCGTCCTGGCGCGTCTAATCATCGTCCAGTCATCATCATCATCTAGCTAGCCCCAAGCTAAGCAGAGCGTGTTAGGGGCTACTTCATTCGACGTAAAACAGCAACAAATAAGCATGGGCGATGTGGGAGATGTTCGTACATTCGTATCCACTTTATGTGTGCCTTTTGTTTAGGTACTAATTTGTTTATTCTAATTTCTAACACATTTAGCTGTTGAAGCTGGCACCACATTTGTCAAAAATAAATTCTAGGTAGCGGAGCGGCAACACTGGCCCCGATTGTTTGTTATTGTATTTTGTTTGTTCTCCGTCCGAAAAGGAACGAAAAAGTCTCGAAAAATTGTAAAAAACTCACTAGCAATGGAGATTATATGAATACGTAACTCTATCCTGAAAATATGCCTATTTACAAAATATGTCGTGTGTGTTTACGAACTGATTTCGAATTACGAAACTTGGATGGTCAGGTTTTGGATTTATTCCTAGAATTTTGCGGGAAAACAGTAAGTATCTCCGCATTTTACTATTTTGAAGCGTAAACCTGCCTTTTTCTCTGCTCTGGTGCAAATTTTGATGCTTCACGAGTAATTTTTCATTCAATACTTTGAAATTATCATTTGCCATAGAACTGGATCAATATAGAAATGGCGTCTGGTCGAGGTAAAGTAGCCGATTGTAGAAGGTAGAAATGAAAGATTATAAGTACAAAAGATTCAGATTATCGCTAAATTGTAATTATAAGTGTTGTGTATTGGCATATAGGGATTTAGATTTACATAAACCCATATAGTCTAGTCTTGTAATAAAGGTATGTGTTTTCACACACACATATATTACAAGACTAGCAGCGCCTTGCGGTTTCACCCGCGTAGTTCCCGTCAATCCCACTCAATATGTTATTTTCTTTTTACCTATACTTATTCTTTTATTTTTGTCAAACTCTAAAAATTCTTATTAGCTTTTTCTTTTGTATAGATTTGTTTTTATCTTGTAACGTATTAGATATAAGTTTTGAATAAGTACTTTTGTCTCGTACTTACCTCTACTTTTGTAAGTACCTATTGTTATTGAAGTGCCCTAGCCAGGTCCATGTTTGGAACTCTTTTCTATTACAAGACCTACAAACAACATGGTATCAATAAAAAATTTGAATTGAATTGAATTGAGTTACCGTAGGAATTCCGGGATATAACATAGCGGTGTCACTCCCTGAAAAGTAATCTTTGTAATGGTGAAAGAATTTTTGAAATCGGTTCAGTAGATCCGGAGATTACCCCCTACAACAACGTCACAAACAATTCACAAATTCACCTTTTTATAATATTAGTATAGATTATGTAGTGTACGATTTTCATGTATTAAATATATAATAAACTAGCGGTCCGCCCCGGCACGGGTAGTTATTTTAGCAATAAAGCTCAAATTGACTACGTTTTAGTTACAAATCATTTGTATGGGAAAAAGAAGGGCTATTTTTAGGGTTTTTCCAGCAATAATTCTAATTTTTCTCGCCGTAAAAACCATCCTTGAACTTCAACGAACATTTTAAAAAATGATTTGGCCAAATTGGTCCAGGCGTTGTTGAGTTATGCGCTTACCAACACATTTTGCGATTCATTTTTATATTATAGAAGATAAATAATGCTGGACACTTAACACAGCATTATCTAGCCCCAAGCTAAGCAGAGCTTGTGTTATGGGTACTAGATAACTGATATACATAATAAAATACATAGATAGATTTTTTTATTATATATAGAAAACGACCAGAACAAATGTCTGCAGATCGTACACACATTTGTCCTGAGGCGGGAATCGAACCCGCAACCTCCTGCGTCGCAGGCAGACCTTCGCCCACTGCGCCACAGAGGTTGCATAAATAAATAAAACCGTCGGGAATTAGTAAAAATTATAAACAACAAGTTAGAATCCTGGTTTTAGCTACACACCACCATCAAACCAATTACCAAGCATATTTTTTTTCAGAAGGGAAATGTAATCTATTTTTGCTGCTCAATTTGTTATCATCTGCTGAAAAAGTACTGCCGTTTCAAAAATAAGTGCCTACAGTCGAATAATATTTTTGAAAACTGGAAGAGTAGCAAAAGTCAGGTAAATATTATTGAGTCTACACTGAATTCACACCAGCATTGCAAAGAATTCAACTCCATCACACCTTGTACACACAACAAAAAAAAAAAAAATGTAAAATTGTTTATTAGCAACAAAAATGGATATATCGGATGATGATAATGATGATGAATGCCTGATTCATCATCATTATCATCATCCGCCTATATTAGTCAACTGCTGGACATAGGCCTCCCTCCCCTAATAGGCATTGGTGGTCTGTTCTGGAATCCTTACAGCGATGCCAAGTAGAATAAGAAAGGATAAAATATATTTATTTTCTAAACAGGACTAGGTAGGTAGTACACAATCATCATCATCATCGGCCTATACTGGTCCACTGCTGGACATAGGCCTGCCCTAATGAGCGCCATAGCGCCCTGTCTTCAGCTTGCCGTATTCAGCATCTGCCAGCAGTCTTTCGCAAATCGTCATCCCACCTTGTCGGAGGGCGTCCTACACTACGTTTGCCGAGTCGCGGTTTCACTCAAGAACACGTTTACATAATCATAATCATTTATTGCTTGAAATACATGTAAATATAGTACACAGTCGTTAGTATGTCATCTCATGAACCAATGTATTTCTACCAGCGCGGTGTGCAATGTCTGGTTTACAAAATGTCACTTATAATAAAATGTGTAGTTAAATTAAAGATAATATAAAAAAAAAAATTATAAGCGTCAAAAAAATACAAATACTAAAAACTAATGATTAATGTACAAATTATGAAGAGTCAAAAATATACTTAAACAAATCAATACATTATCGTTACTTAAACTACCTAGGTACTACATATTTATGTATACATATACTAACTAACTAAAAAAAGTTTTGTCTTTCATGAAGTCATCTACTTTATAATAACATTTACTTGCCAAAGTGGTCTTTAACTTTTGCTGAAACTGTGAATACGATAGTTCCCTTAGTGATTTGGGCAGTTTATTATAAATGGAAGGCGCCATGCAGAAGATACTTTTGCGCATCAAAGCAGTCTTCGAAATCGGGACACAGACTTTGTTTTGATCTCTTCGATTTCGAGGAACGGCATCGGAAAGCTGACTATATAAGCTGGGGTTGTTTTTTACAAACATAGCTGTTTCGTAGATATACAGCGAAGGTACAGTTAAAATCTTATGTTGCTTAAAGTAAGGTTGGCAGGAGTCTGTCACTTTGAGACGAAACATGGCTCGTATACAGCGTTTCTGATATTTAAATGTTTTGTCAACGTCGGTCGAATTACCCCAAAATATAATTCCATAACGTATGTTTGATGCAATCAACCCGTGATAGGTAATAAGCAGTGTCTCTATATTGACCATATGGGACAATTTGTATAAGATAAATACTACACTATTAATTTTTTTGCATAAATGTTCAATATGATTTTTCCAATTTAGTTTTTTGTCAATAAAAAGTCCTAAAAATTTGGTACAGTCAATTTCTTCGATTTTAATATTATTGTATTGAATGTCAAGGCACAGAGTGTTTGCAGCAGTATCGCGTTGTCTAAAGTGTATAAGTTTGGTTTTATTAATATTTATTTTTAAATTATTATTATTTAGCCATGTTATAATTGATATTAATGTTGCATTTATGTCACTTTCGTATGTCTCAATATTATTGCATGAAATTGTTACAGTGCTGTCGTCTGCAAATAGTGTCATTGGTTGTATTGTAGCCTTCGGCAGATCATTAATATAGATTAAAAAAAGTAAAGGTCCTAGCACGCTACCTTGAGGGACACCGTATTTTACAATACGTTCGTCAGATATATATGTGTCCTCAAGTTTTGTCATATAATTAATATTTCGTATTTCAGTCAATTGTTTTCTGTTTTCGAGGTAGGACTTTATAAGTTGTAGAGTTACGCCTCTTACGCCGTAGATGTCAAGTTTATGAAGTAGAATGTCATGTTTTACATAGTCAAACGCTTGTGTCATATCACAGAATATAGAGCATACCGGTTTCCTATTATCGATATTGCATACTACACGATTAAGAAAATCATAGATTGCCATATTTATGGTTTTCTTTTCTCGAAATCCTTTTTGTTCTTTGCAAAAAATATCCTTCTTTTCGAAATAGTTATTGATTTCTTTATATATGAATTTCTCAAATACTTTAGAAAAAACGGGTATAAGAGCGATAGGCCTGTAGTTGTCAATGCATTCCTTGCTTAGTTTCTTGTGTATAGGCTTAATAATTGAGATTTTTAATGCCTCTGGAAATATTCCCATGCTTATGCTCGTGTTTAAGATGTGGCTAAGGGGTTTGCATATATTTTGTGCAACGGTCTTGATTATTTTAGTAGCAATTTCGTCATAGCCTACGCTATTCGTTTTATTAAGCGAATTAATAATTTTATGGATATCTAAAGGGATACTAGGTTTAATAAATATAGATTCCATGCGACTTATCGTTAAAGAAGAATTAGGTTTATCAGTGTTTATGATTGGCACAATCTTGTCAACAAAATGGTTATTAAACGCATTTACTATTTCTGGCGGGTGTGTGATTGTTTTATTTTCTGAAACTATTTTAGTGATCGGGTCTTTGGGCAATTTATTTTTGTTACTGTTTATTACATTCCAAGATGCTTTTGATTTATTTTTTGATGTTTTTATGTTATAATTATTTTGTGCTTTCTGAGTTGATTTTATAATTTTTTTCAATATGCATGAGTATTTTCTGTACTTGTTTTTATTTAATTCATTTGGATGTTTTCTAAATTTCCACAAAAGTTTTCTTTTATTGCTGGAACATAGTTTTATACCACCTGATAGCCATTTTATTGGCTTATAGGTTTTAATAGTTATGAGTTTATAGGGAAAACATAGGTCGTAAAACAATTTGAATGTGTCTATGAATGCGGTGTATGCAGCATTAGGATTTGTTTCACAGTATACTTCCGAAAAGGATATGCTTTCCATTATTTCACTAAACTTATTTATATTGTTATCTGTATAACTCCTTCTCCTGATTCGCCAATATTTTAAAGTATGTTTGTTTCTGATGGGACAACTAATCAACTGGGCTGTGTGATCAGATAGGGCAAGGTCAAGTATTTCCGTAGAGTATGATTTCTTAAAGTTATGCGCAAAATTATCAATGCATGTGTTACTAACGAGTCTTGTAGGCTGTTTCAGTGCAAGTTTTAAACCATAATTAAGTAACAAACATTCAAAGTCCAAAGTGACGTTATTCCGTTTAAAAATGTCAATATTAAAGTCACCAGCAACTAGTAGGTGTTCATAGCTTTTTTTAGATAATTCTTTTAAAACAATGTCAAAGCGATTCATAAAAATATCAATATTATTACATTTTGGTACTCTATATACACATAATATAGCAATATTGCAGTCCACCAACTCCACAGCACAACATTCAAATTTTCCTGTCACTGAATACTCAGAAATATTTTTTAAGTTTTTCCAGTTTACAATGTCATTACGAACTAAAATACAGGCACCTCCTCTTGCTCTTTTAACATTTTTTCGACAAAAAGTAGAAGCTAAAGTATAGTTAGGTATAGTTATGTATTGTTCATTTCCTTCTAAAATAAAATGTTCAGTTATACAGATAACGTCTACTTTAATATAACGTTCTATTAATTCTTCTAAGTGAATTGTCAACTGTTCACATTTGTTAAGTAATCCTGCGATGTTTTGATGCAATACATTACCCCAGCGGTTGTCGGTTCTTCTCGAGATATGGCCAGCCCACTGCCACTTCAGCTTGCTAATCCTTTGAGCTATGTCGATGGGTACCCGTGCATGATAGTCAGAAGATATAGAAGATTGACTAGATTAAATTCACTCGAGAAGGTGTGAATTTCACACTTCGGCCCGAAAATTCTGACAAAGTAACTTGAAAGCTACGAAAAGTCGGGGATTATAATATATTTATTATATATATATTTGATACATAGGGTATTTTCAGGTACCTCCGGGATAAAGCATTCATTTTTTTCCCACCTACAGGGTGGGATTTTTTTAATGTATTCATTACTAATATCTTTATTTTTTATATTTTCTTTTTCAGAATAAGCCAGCATTGTCTGATCTGCACAAAAGCAGCCCATTGAGCACCTATAGCATATCCAGTCAAGACTTAAAAGTTATTAATATAACCAAAGAATCGGAAGACAGCGATATCAGCATTAAAGTAGAGAAACACGACGATAATCATAGCGATGGCATTAAAATTGATAATAATGATGAATACACAAATGATGCTGATAAAATTGATGATGATTTGAATGATAATGACACTGATGATGATAAGTGTTTGATAAACTTTGTTAAGAAGAGTGTGAAAATTAAAAAGAAAAAGAGTGAACGGCCGAGGCTTGATATTCCAGGTAGTTAAATTAAAAATGTATTTAAGTTCTATAAACCACTCGCCCCTGTCTATGTAATTAGGTCCAAGTCAGCCTTTAAATACTTATACACTAGCCAAATTCGATGCGAAATGTTTGTATAGAAACCACGACATTAAAAACTAAAACTCACTTGCTTGGCATAAAGTTTCATTTATGAATAATTACTGAAGGAAGGATCACAAATCAACGACAGAAATTCCGTAAAAAGACGTGGCAACAAAGTACATTTTAGGTTGAGTATTGGCGGTTTTAAGGCAGCCAAATTGTGAGGGATGTAGAGCGTTTCTTAATTTACAAAAATTCTACATATAATTTGGCTGAAATATAGAGTAAACAACTTTCTTAAAGAAAACTAAAGATTAATTTAACTTCTAATTCTAAGTAGAGAACTGTCTGTGAATGAAGAAACAATTTAGGAATGAATGATTGAATGAAACAACGAATGAATGAAACTCACAAAATGCACATGAAAGCTTGCTACTAGCACTTGTGGACGAGCTTAACGACTTTTTGATAGCTTTCTATTGTAAAATAGGCTTTGTTTTTTTACAGTTAAAACAAATCCAAAGAAGCAACGGCCTCGAAAGCCCCTAAAGGACCTTGAAGAATATGAAAGCGTATTCGACATTCAACTCTTCAGTACCGATTCTGACATCCGACGCGAGTTTGCCGCTAGAAAAACTTCTGCTAGATATATGGAGGCGCCACATAAATGTGATATCTGCTACACTGTGTACAAGTGTCAAAAGCTAGCTGAATTCCACATGAAGTGGCATCTCGTAAGTCATTCATTCATTTCATTCATTCTTTACCACTGTCATTTCTTGCAGTTGTCGAGGTAAAATCAGCGTTATACATATACAGGGTTTTTTTTGTTATAGTGCTTACCCGCACGTTTTAAAAGTTATCTTCATTATGTCATCATCGTTCCAAATCATCTTGGCGTTGAAGAGCAAAGGTAAGGGTTTTTTAGCCGTGGGTGAACTCTCTTACAACGTCTGCGCTATGCATATTAAGATTTATTCCGCAATGCGCAAACATAGTTCATTCTTCACCATTTATTTCTTTTACGTTCGTTCTAGCCATGAGCGCGTGACCTCCATGACGCCGTGCGTGTGCCTTACTCCCGTAGTATACTTCTTAGTTTATGCTTACTCCGCTATAACACAGTTCACTCACTCACTCAGGACCTAGTTCATTCACTCACTCGTTCACTCTTTGTTTCAGCCGTCTGCGGGTGAATTCCCTTGCGATGTTTGTGCTATGCGTTTTAAGTCTCACCCTGCGATGCGCAAACACAAGGCGGATGTGCACTACGGAAGGTTTGCTTGTAAGAAGTGTCCTCTCATCACGTATCACAGGTAAGTACCTGCTTAATTGCAGGTTCGATTCTCTACCTAGACAAATTTACGTATGTTATGAAAATAATTGGTTTTATTCCGACAACTTCATAAAAGTCAAAGTCAATAACTTTATTTCTATAGGCTTACAAAATAACCACTTAGACAAGTTAAATTTAATACTTTAAAAAGGTTTATAAATAGTCATTATTATCGAATAAGAAATATGATGTTATTGATTTTATTCGCTTCAATTTTTTGTCTACTAGTGGAAGAAGCGAAAAATAAAAAATGAAAAGGTTGTATTGTATATAACATCAAATTATTGACATATGTTTACTTTGGTACTTGGCTGTATGGCTTGTGAATTGTCCAGCATTGTTTATATATATTACGGTAGTATATGTACGTATGACTGAATAGCCATACGCCATGTAGCCCATTCTTTTTGATTACCGAAAAGTTAAATAAAATATTCCTTTTTCAGAATGGTCATGATTCTACACTACAGAAAACACCAAGGCTTTAGTTATGTCTGTAAAATATGCAACAAGACTTACAAGTAAGTTGTATTATGTAAGCTTAACCTGAGGCGCAACAGTGGTTTCTATTTTCTGACGTTTCAAACGCGTTACAGGTCGCGATTAGAGACTAAAATATCATGCGTGTAAAAGTTTCATTCAATACATTTTTAGTAGGTACAATGGGGCCTACTCGCAAAAGGAAAATCGAACTTTATTTTTATGCAAAACCAACTCTTATATCATTGCATAAGATTAGCGTTTGCACTAAAACGACGCAGAAACTTCGAATTTGTTTTTAATGGTACGGGCCCAGTCCTCCCCAAAACAACTCTTTCGAAGAGGCCTATGCCCAGCTGTGAACGTTTGTGGGCTGATATGATAGTAACTAGTAGTTCCACGAACAGTAGACCTAGCAAGCACTTAACTTTTAGTACTACTAAAAAATTATCATATCAGAGATGTTCAGTAGCATTAGCGCCATCTATAAAATTGTTTTCTTACCTGCGCAAACTGCAAGCATACGAAGACGAAACATGTGGTCAGGCTATGACATAATACCGTGACAATACCTACATACTCTCGAAGTGTTACAAAGAAGTTCTAATAGGTGGCGCTGTACGGTAAATTCTCAGCTATTATTGCTATTGCAAAGATATTTTGCTCGTCATGGCGAAAATTCTCATCAGATCTTTACCATTTTTTTATTAGAACAAATTAAAATTACTACCTTTCAATTAAAAAAATTATCATCGAAATCAGATGCTTTAAAGCGGAGATATTCGATAGCCCCTTTTGTACCCTTTTTAGGAGAAACTTAGCCTTTAATCAAAAAGCCCATAAAATTCCATAAAATCGTAGAATCTGTACACCAAGTTTCGTCCACGTTTCGTCCAATCGGTGGTCGTAAAATACGACCCGTAGAGGAGTACGTACATTCTGACAGAATCCATACTTTCTCCAGTAGTTGATGCGGAGACACTTCGCTTGCTCGTTTAATAATAGAGTTTTTATTAAATTTCAGTCACAGTTCGACGTACATGTCACACCTCCGCAAGTCTCACCGCACGGAGCATGTGTGTGTGACTTGCGCGCAGACCTTCGTGTCAGAGAAAGGACTCTCTGTGCATCGGAAGAAGGTCCATAATGTAAGTAAGAATTCTCATTGGCACACAGGTCAACTCTTGAACTTATTGTCTTCTTAAAACAAGGGGGGGGGGGGGGTCGTACTTACCCCGCTTGGCAAGTGGTCTGGTGATCACAACAAGTTTTAAAGGCTATTTAGTGTGTTATTCAAATCAATTTGATCTTAAATCAATCAATCAAAAATGCTTTATTTCCATATGTACCTACACTTAGAAAACGTCAAATTCTTAAAATAAAACACTGACACTGGAATAAAGTGATATTTTGGATTTCTGTCGCTTCGGTATGTAGACTGAAGTAAAGAAGCGACGAAAAAACCTTTAGCCTGTTAGTTGTTATTTTTCGAATTGAAGCAAAACCCGTCCCGCAAGCTTTTTTATCTTCTAGATAATCTGATATTTTGTAGTAAAACCATGCAGGGTGCACTTATCTAGGCATAATATTTTTTTATAAATGAATAATGTAAAACTGATTCATTATGCTGTAATGTGAAAATATAAGAATATATAAGAATTATCGATTATTAGTTGGATCTCTACCTTACCTTTCATTCATTCATTCATTCTTTGATCCCATTCGCTCTCGAATGAATGGGAAGCTCAATTGGAAAAATGTACTCGGTCGATACGCACCTCGAAGTCGAATAATAAACTATATGTGAAATCCTACAACCACAGTTAACATTACAGAGTTATCTAATACGTTACGTTTAGGATCGTCTCTAGGACACCTACTTGAAAGGTAAAAAAAAAGCTAGGTAGGTATAGAATAAAGCCACTATCATGATATTTTGTTGTATTAAATATAATATCTATCAACATTTCAGGCTTCCAGTAAGTTCGACGCTGACGGCACGGCCCGCTGCTCGCAGTGCGACCTGACGTTCGCGAACCAGCAAGTGTACACCGTGCATCTCATGAACACCGACAAACATAAGGACAAGGCTGAGGCGCTGTGAGTTATACAATTACTGCTAGAGCTACTGCTAGTGGCTACAGTTACTGCGCTTCTAGTAAGTTCGACACTGACGGCACGGCCCGCTGCTCGCAGTGCGACCTGACGTTCGCGAACCAGCAAGTGTACACCGTGCATCTCATGAACACTGACAAACATAAGGACAAGGCTGAGTCGCTGTGAGTTATAAAGTTACTGCTAGAGCTATATTCTACGTTTAAATTGTTTTTTTTTAGTTTTAAGTTTGCAATAAAAGTATTTTCTATCTATCTATCTATCTCTGTGTCTATGGTTTGATTGACAAAAGATAAAATTGTTAAATTGGCACTCTGCCTTCTGGTGACGGCTTAGATATTTAGAAAATAGATGTAAGTGTAAATATGAGTTGTAATTATTTTTTGCTGTTAAATTAATTACTGTAGGTACTTAAAATTGTCAAGGATAATGTACGAGTGATAAACTCAAATTCAACACCTTCACTTTATTTCTTTAAGCTTACAAAATAAGCACTTAGACAAGTCAAATTTAATACTATAAACACGTTTATAAATAGTCATTATTATCAAATAAGAAATATGATGTTATTGATTTTATTCGCTTAAATTTTTTGTCCACTAGTGGAAGAAGCGAAAAAGAAACCACTAGGAGCTTTTTTTTTAAATTTTCATAGTACCACTAGTAAGTTTTATAAAACTTAAAATTAATACATTATCTCAGTCTAAATATAATCTAATTTGTATATAATTCAATATTTACATAAAACTAACTAAGCTTAACATTATTTCCCTTAAATACCATTGTCAGTGCGGAACTGGGTGACATCTGGCCAAGCATTAACATCATTGATGTAATCATCTATGGAGTAAAAGGCTTTTTTGATAAGATTTCGTTTTATGATACCTTATTGTTTTATGTAAACATGTTCACAGTATAGCGTGTCCGGAATGTGGTGTCCACTTGCCGGACAAGCTGGCCGTGCGCGCGCATCGCCGCGAGATGCACCCCCAGTATAACTACAGCGCGATGAAGCGGGCCGAGAGCGGACAGCCGCTGGGCCAAATATGTCCCTTGGTGAGTTACTAAATATGTAGGAATCGCGGCTAGCTTTTTTTTGAATGCTTATTTATTTTATATTATTTATTCGGGGTAACAAACAATTACACTCTTAGCCTAATTATATAGATTCTTATTCAGTGTTATTCTATAAGTGTAATCAACACCGTTACCCTTTTATAGATATAAGAAATATAAATAGGGCAAAATTTATTAAGGTAAGTACTAGGTAGGTTCAGTTACCTGAAGAGTACCCCCCGCACAATCATAACATCTACCATAACACTCACATCATCCATACCGGGGTCTCCTGTTGCCCAGACTCTTAAGAGGCTGGTGTTCTCTGGAGTACCCCCCACACAATCCTCACACTTACCAAAACATAACACAAACACTCACCCATTCATAGATCAGGTATATAGATACCTGTCCTGTTCACCCACTCTATGTCAGACTTACAGGTACATATTGTAATTATTATTTACTAAGTTTTTTATTTTTATTTTTTGTACATAACCCTAATCTAGATTTTTATTATATTCTAGCTCACAGAGTGGACCTGGTGACCCGTAATACAGGTTCTTGTGAACCTAAAACAGGCACCAGTCTCTCACAAAGTTAGCTATAATATTAGCATTACTTACCTAGTCAGTTATTCTATCAACTAAGCTTTTATTGTGAGAGAAAATAAATAAATTGAAATTGAAGTTACCTTAGTGAAGGTACCTTCACAGAGAATTAAATGAGTACATCCACTAAAGTTCCAGATCGGGATTATTGCGCTGCTAGATAATGATAATGATGTAAAAGTCGAGTGTGGGAACAATAGCTGTATTGTATACAGGGTGTGTCAAAACTACTACCGAAAACTGGGGGGTGCAATCACAACCATGATTTTGAAAATATTTAGCGAAAAATATGTTGACCCATCAACTTTGATATTTTTCGCTAAATGTTCTTATGGTGTTGTGCTATGGGTATGTTATGTACCCATAGCACAACACTATAAGAACATATCTACCTAATTATGTAATTTAAATAAGCAAAAAATCAATTTAAAAAAAAACAAAACGCAATATATTCCAAAACTCCAAAACACCAACGCCTCTTACGACACCCACGGGAAGAGTTGGGGTGATGCAAATTCTAAGCCGGCACAAACCGCTTAGAACAGTTTTCGCGCGTGTTAAATCCACCGAAAATATGCAACGTCACGAGAATCGCTTTGAATACCGGTATTTTAGAGGAACTAACCTAACTGATTATACATAATACTATACAATACACAAATAGATATTTTTTACTAAAACGACCCGAACACCCGGCACAAATATATATACAGATCGTACAAACATTTTTCCCAAGACGGGAATCGAACCCGCAACTACCTGCGTCGCAGGTGGACCTTCGCCGACCGCGCCACAGAGTTCGTCAAAAAAAATTATTTATACTATTGGTAATACCGGTAGGTATTATCGGTACCGGTATCAAACCCTATATAACATTGACCGTGTAATATACCCCATTATCAATCTACACGACTTAAGCTATATACCGACCTTGTCTTATGTTCCAGTGTGGTGCATCAGGAACCCACAACACCTGGCTGTACCGCCACTTCCGCGAGTGTCATCCCACGCATAACTACGAGCTGTGCGTGGCCAGCGAGCGACGCAAGCATCTTTGTGACCAGTGCGGGAAGAGTTTCTATGTACGTACTGACTGATGTGGCGCGGTAGGCGAGGGTCCGCCTGCGACGCGACGTTTTATAACATATGTCATCATCATCAGCCTATACCAGTCCACTGCTGGACATAGGCCCCCCCCCCCCCTAATGAGCGCCACGCCAGTTTAAAGTCGCTCAGCGAGCTATGGAGAGAGCTATGCTCGGAGTTTCTCTGAAGGATAGGATTCGCAACGAATACATCCGACAGAGAACCAAGGTTATCGACATAGCTCAAAGGATTAGCAAGCTGAAGTGGCAGTGGGCTGGCCATATCTCGAGAAGAACCGACAACCGCTGGGGTAAACGTGTTCTTGAGTGGAGACCGCGACTCGGAAAACGTAGTGTAGGACGCCATCCGACCAGGTGGGATGACGTTTTGCGAAAGACTGCTGGCAGATGCTGGATGCGGCAAGCTGAAGACAGGGCGCTACGGCGCTTATTAGGGGAGGCCTATGTCCAGCAGTGGACTGATGTAGGCTGATGATGATGAATATCTTGTTAATTTCAGAATATAACACAGCTGAAGGAGCATGCGTTTGCACACGCGGGGCTCAAGCCGTTCCGATGCGAACAGTGTCCAGCCGCCTTTAGCTCCAAGACTCATCTTAAGGTATGTGCATTATACAATAATCAGGCTTAAGGCGAAGTACGTTCGCTTTTTCGAGACAAGGACGAGCGAACACCGCGCTGTGTAAGCGAGAAAGGGAGGCAAGAACCGACCAGCGCGCAATTTCACTGCTTTTTATTTATAAATTTGTTATTGCTCTAAAATAATACTCTTTCGCAAAAAAATAAAACGATAATCCTCTAAAACTCTAAAGTGTTTAGTTAAGTACTTTTTTGGACGATATTTCATTCAAATATGTTAAATAACTAGCAAATGAAACTGGTTTTCCGTAGTAAAAATGCAAAATTCAGAGAAAACTTTGCGATTTTTTTCTATGGAGTCAAGTTGAGTCAATCGTGTTTCGACTCCCATAACTTACTAACGAAAATCCTAAACTTTCGAGGATCACCAAAAAAGATTTAAAAAAATTGTGTTTTCTTGCCTTAAAATTGATTTTCCGTACAGACAAAACCTGGGTTTTGGGTCCTACTTCACCTTAAGGGTTTACCATAGGACGCCATTATATGTAAAAGGATAGGCATAGCATTTCGCGGTTATAGGAGCAGGACAGAGTAGAGCGGCGTGAAGTGCAAAAATCAAGATTTTTTCTAATTGAAAGAGTACTTTTCAAGTAATCAATTATTTAATATACTGAATCTATTATCCTGCTATATTATTCAACAAAATATATATTTATTTTAAAAATATATATTTTAAAATTATATTCATAATTTAGAAATTGCAGTATAATAATTAATTATTTTAATTGCTAATAATAAATCTATATAACTAGGTATTTTTGAGTTGTACTATGTGCAACTTAAATGTATGTATTTGAAGTGTAATACCATATTTTTACCAATAAATGAACCATGAACCAACATAAAAATCAAATCAGTAAGTACTATTGGTTCGGAGAAGAAGGCAATATGTATCTAAATATAGTCCACAGGTGATCGGAATGCTGGTTTTTATTTCGGTCAACGAATTAGCATTGCCATTCAACGTGGCAATGCTGCCAGCATTCTGGGCACTCTGCCTTCTGGTGACGGCTTAGATTTTTAGAAAATAGATGTAAGTGTGAATATTAGTTGTAATTATTTTTTGCTGTTAAATAAATAATTTTAAAAGGCTCGCAACTAAACTAATTTTTTTTTTTTTATCAAACCTATACAACTAATCAGAAAACTATCTTGGCGCTTTTGTACAGAATGAAATGCTTATATTAGTTATAGGAGTCTAAGAAACCTAGATTTCAGATTTGAATGGCAGTAGGATTCGCAACGAATACATCCGACAGAGAACCAAGGTTATCGACATAGCTCAAAGGATTAGCAAGCTGAAGTGGCAGTGGGCTGGCCATATCTCGAGAAGAACCGACAACCGCTGGGGTAAACGTGTTCTTGAGTGGAGACCGCGACTCGGCAAACGTAGTGTAGGACGCCCTCCGACCAGGTGGGATGACGATTTGCGAAAGACTGCTGGCAGATGCTGGATGCGGCAAGCTGAAGACAGGGCGCTATGGCGCTCATTAGGGGAGGCCTATGTCCAGCAGTGGACTGGTATAGGCTGATGATGATGATCCGTCAGACGTCTTTATCGCGTCGCGGTCAGTAGAGCACTGGTTGTAAGGGCGTAAAATGTCGATTCAGTCAAATTGGATACATGGTAGGTATGTCTTCGTACACTGATGATGATGTATTTTCTTTACAGTTTCATTCGGAGCGCCACTCGCCGCCGCGCCGCGAGTGTTCTCACTGCGGTAAAAAGTTTGTTAGTGCAGCCAACCTGTCTAACCATATGAGGGTAAGTGGGACACGCTTCTACCAACTAAGGACGACCTCAGTGGCGCAGCGGGCGAGAGTCTGCCTGCGACGCAAGAGGTTGCGGGTTCGATCCCCGCCTCGGAACAAATTTGTGTACGATCTGCAGAAATTTGTTCCGTTGGTCTGGGTGTTTTCTATGTATAATAAAAAATGTCTATCTATGTAATGTATAATATTACGTATATCAGTTATCTAGTACCCATAACACAAGCTCTGCTTACCTTGGGGCTAGATAATGCTGTGTGAATTGTCCAGCATTATTTATTTATTTAAGGGTTCTGCTAAGACAATAAGATAGCGGATTCTATTATCAAAAAAAAAACTAAAAGAGTTTTGCAAACATTTTGTTTTGGTAACAAGGCACGAGATTTCACCATGATCCCATTACGGATGTAAGCGGGTTAACTATGAACCTTATTTGTGTTGCAAGAACACCAAGGTTTCATCCCTTAACTAACTTCTTCAGGGTGACTGGTTAACCCGCTAACATACAAACTACAACACAATACAAAATATACCTTATTGCACAGCAAATAATTAAATAAATAATGCTGGACAATTCACACAGCATTATCTAGCCCCAAGCTAAGCAGAGCTTGTGTTATGGGTACTAGATTTTTTTATTATATATAGAAAACGACCAGAACACCCTGAACAAATGTCTGCAGATCGTACACAAATTTGTCCCGAGGCGGGAATTAAAAAAATATAACACAGAACACAAACAATTACAGATAACGTACAATTGGCGGCCTTATCGCTAAGAGCGACCTCTTCCAGGCAACCTTAAGATGTGTGCTTCCAGGCAACTACGATAGTTTTTAAAGGAAAATTCACCTTGATCACTGTTAGAGTTAACCCAGGTGTGAGAATGATATCTCTAACGGCTTAATTCTATTTAGTTTAGGCAGTGAATCGGAAATAGATTTTGGTGGCCATGGCCACCAAGGGCAACTTCGATCTAAGCCGGCACTACACGGCTAGTTTGGGGGAGAAGGTTGAATTTCCCCCAAATAGTTGCAGAGGGAGATTTCCTCTCTACCGGGCGCTGACCCAGCTGGTCCACTGCCCGATGGTCTTTCGACCGACAGTTGATGTCGAATAGTTGTTTATAGGTTGGTTCATTGGTTGTAACTTAATCAAGTTTGCGCGATCTAGGAATTGTGCTCTGTTTACACTCCAATATTTTCCAATTTTGTCTTAACGACATCTAGCGAATATCGGTTGAAGCTCTTAGGTAGCTAGCTTCTGTTTTCTTCCTTGAGCTACTCTATTGAGGTCTTAGTTCCGTCAATATTCGCTAGAGGTCGCTACAGCTAGCATACTTATTACAATATAAAAAGATATTTTATTATAACATCCGGATCAGTGGAGCTACCTGTAGATTGTTTGCAACAGTTTGCAGTTAGCTCAATTGATTCTATTGTAAATACAAGTTTTAATTTTATTTTATTTGAATGTAACATCTAGAACAAAATATTTGCAGATCTCACAAACATTTGTGCCAAGACCGGAATCAAATTTAAACTTTTGTGGATATTAATTTTGTCTTGTTTCAGTCCCATATTGGAGACCGCCGGTACAAATGTTCCCTCTGCGGCAAAGGGTTTCTACACTGCGCAGCGCTGCGGGAACACGTTAGAGGGGTTCATCTACACATACGGAGGCAGAGAAAATGTAAATGAATATGGGGAGGACTTATTAAGGGGAGGCCTGGGTTCAGCAGTGGACCATTATAGGCTGTTGAAGACGGACGGGAAGGTGGAGACTAATTTACTTAGTCCGAGTATGTGGCTGCAAAGGGTTTCCACACTACTGAGCTGCGGCAGCACATTAGAAGGGTACATCTACACAAACGTGTTCAAGTGAACATATGTGCTGTGAAAGCGGGGAGATAGTCAAAACACTAAGTTAGAGGAAGTAGTCTTCCATAGGGAAAATCTAGTTATTATACATAATAAATTATTACTTAAAACTGTTTTTCTTATTTTTCTGTTCCCATTCACACAGCATAATTTTTTTCGTGATGGCCTATTTAGTAGGGTTGTCAAATCGGGTAGTTTTCGCAGAACCGGGAATTCCGGGAAATGTTCAAGACGGAACCAGGAATTTCCGGGAATCCGAGTTCCTACCCACCTAAACTATTTTTAATAAAATTCTTCAGTTTATTAAAATTCATATCAAATTTGGTTGTACCCACAAGACTTAGGTACCTACATATTCTAAGATTTCGATGTTATAGTGCGTAAGCTAAGCTCGCATTCTCGTACTCTGGGTAATCTCTAAGAAATTAAATAAGTTCCCAAAAATTTTCGATTGGAGGTTCGAGTCCTGCAGAAATCGAAAAATAATGAGAACTTATTTAATTCCTTAAAGACTTGCATACAGAGTTCACACACTGTCAGTATTCCGGATACAGTAAAAGACGGTTTACTACTTCCACCGTCCTTAGCCATCCTTTACTGCTACGTGCTAGTAAATAGGTTTATTTTATGTATGTTAGATTAAGGTAGTTATATATTTATATGGGCCGTAGTTTTCACGTATTTAACATCTTGTACTAGACTAATGTTGCCTGAAATAAATGACTTTATTTTATATCTGTTCTATATATTATTTAGACACATCAGTATTCTACGCCACATAGTGTACACTCTTATTGCACAGTCACAGCTTTATATCACCGCGCAAGCGCAGGCGTATATTGGGGATCGCAGTCAGGGTAAAGATACGAAGAAGGAAGCTGCTGGGCTGATTTGGGGAATTTCATTATTTCCCCAAACGACGCAACCGAGATAGCGAAGACGCCAAAACGAATGAACGGATTGCAGACATTCGAATGGCAAAAACCGTTTACCACAGAGACATCGTCATCATCATCAACCTATACTAGTCCATCGCTGGACGAAGGCCTCCCCTAATAAGCGCCCTGTCTGAGATAATCTTATGTTAACACTTCTGTTTTAACAATTGATAAGAATTAATAATAATCGAGAGTATAAAAGTAATCATAAACACAAAGCACCACACCACACATTGTGCCCATGGCAACATGTGTCTGGGCTTTAGAGCATTTATCTCAAAGGTCTGGCTGTCACTTTTCTCCATTGATCTATGTACCGAAGGGGATCTCTTTTTTCATTGCTTTTGTCTGTTCTCCGTGGCTTTTTTGTACGTATGTGTGGAAATGGAAACGATTCAATGTCAAAAGTGAAACCACGTAGCGTACGTGAAAATAGCTTGTTATGTTACCAAAAGCTCGATTGACGATTCATAAACTAAGAAGTAGGTATACTCGATTACTTGCATTCACTTTCAGATTTGAATTTCTCAGTTTTAAATGAAAAAGATCCATATTTTCCTTTCGTGTGCGTTTTCTTGCCTTAGTCAGAATTTGCAGCAGCCCATTTCTGAAAATGCATATCTGCGAACTTGTTTTAATTCTTTTGTTTTATATCCTAAAACCTAAGACCACTTTCCATATTACACACCGAGTTTTATGAGAGATTTTTGTAACTTTGTGCTGTGTTTTATTGGTATAAGAACCGCTACTGAAATGGAATCTAATCCTACTATGTCGGTTTTATGCCGGATTTGTTTGCAATCCAATATTTATGATAACAAACCAAGTGACAGGATTCTTGTAGAGTTTCACAATTATTTGTGTGAAAAAGATGTAAGTACCTATCCAGTGTCTATAGTAAGCTTCCTACAGCTTCTACTCTATAACATAAAACTAATATCTAGCCCCAAACAAAGCAGAGCTTGGGTACTAGATAATTCATTACATAGATAGATGTTTAATTAAACATAGAAAATATCCAGACCCGCAATAAATATCAGAACTTTTGTCCTGAGGCAAGAATACAAACTGCAACGAGGCCAGAATAAGAAGATCATTTTTTCGATACTAATTTATACACTTTTCAGGTGTTTCTACAAGCAGATGTGATATTCTGTGCCATATGCGAAGTGTTGCTGAAAAACTTTTATGAATTTCGTTCAAAATGCCGTAATTCTAATGAAATTCTCAAAAAGAATATTCATAAGGTAGTTACTTATTAGTTATTACTCATACTAATATTATAAATTTGAAAGTCTGTCTGTTACCTTTTCATGCGTAAACAACTGAACAGATCTCAATGTTAATGTTATTTGGTAGGGAGTTTGATGGTACTATAAGGACACACTTAGTCTACTTTTTATCCCAGAATAGCTCGAGCGAAGCCGCAGGCGAAACTAGTAATTGAAATAATTTGTTGTTTGTTTCTTCTTCAAGCTGATTGCATACCTAATGCTTGGTAGTGTAGAAAATATTGATTCTTGTCATGTTAACTTAAGGAACGGAACTGACTTTCCTCATTATTTTTACAGAAAAATCTGGACAGTTGTGACATCTCACTTGATACACTAGAAAATGAAAATAATGCACCGAAATTCCCGGAAGCTAAGCATAAAGAAAATAGAGAAACAATTTGGCCGGAAACCAAGCAATCTGGGAATACTGAAACAGAATGGCCAGAAGATAAGTTTCCCCAACCTGACAGCCCGAAAATCAAAATCGAATGTACAGAAAATACCATTTTAAATATTGAACTTAAATCTGACATAGAACAAGAAGGTATTACATTTAAAGTTTTAGACAATTACTACTGCAGTGATGTCTTTAACAACTATGATGATGATGAAGAAGATTATAAACCTGAGAAGAGAAAGAAAAAACAAAAGAAAGAAAAGAACAAATACAGTAAAGAAACAAGTAATAAGAACAAACTTAGCAAAGAAACAAGTAATAAGAACAAACTTAGTAAAGAAACAAGTAATAAAAACATACTTAGCAAAGAAACAAGTCATAAAAACAAACTCAGCAAAGAACAAACAAGTAAGAACAAGCTGAGAGATAGAATATTGGAGTTGTTAGAGCAAGACGAATTTAAAGATTTAGGTGAGGGTGTTGAAATTGACAAGGACCTGTTTCTAAATATATTTAATAAATCTAAAATTGGAAATATGCGGTGTACAATATTACTGCAAAACCATGGTAAGTTTTATTGTTATTTAATTATTTTAGCTTAAAAATTTGTGGGTGTTACATTTATTTTTAAAGGAAAAATACGTAAAGTAATGCTGCATTCAGCTTAGTATGATAAAAATGCTGCCCTTTTTCTGTGACATCACCGTTTCGTTTGTCAACTGAAAGTGCTTCTGTTCCTTCAATCAAAATGAAATTGGAAACAAATCTATATTTATAAAACAAAGTCGTATTAGTTACACCATTTATAACTCAAAAACGAAGGGACCGATTTTCATGGTTCTTGATTTGTTGGATTTCTCTTTGTCCGGATTATGATAAAAAGTATTAAAAATGTTGTAAAATTTACGAAAAAATAACTACCCGTGCGAAGCCGGGGCGGACCGCTAGTAAATGGGTAATAAAAACCATCATGATTATTGTTGTGGTGTGCCTAATAAAAAAATATTTCTTTCTTTCATTAAAAAATATATCCCACTATATCTTCATGACAATATAGTGAATGCTGACATCACATTTTGAAATTATGCGATTGGGTTTTAAAATATCTACTTGTCAATGATTAACATTAAAAAAAAAACAATATAAGTAGAATACAATAAAAAAAACAGCTTTTTGAAGTCTCATGCATATAACCCTATTCCTATTTATTTATTATTGTGCATTTTCATTCTATGAAAGACCTATCTATTGAAACTCATCTTGTGATGTATCAGAGTTCAGCACTGTACCTACCTAGTACCTACACAAGTTTCAAAGGTTAACTGACAACTATTAATATGAGTTTCAATTAGTAACTAGGAATTATAATTTCTTCCCTTTTTATCCCAGTGCTGGGCAAAAGTTTCTCCTCGGTCGATTGCCCGTCTCGGTCCCATAAATCTATAAGTTATAAAGAAGATTTTTTATTTTACAGACACAAAAGAAGAACTAGAGCGCTTAAAAAAGTTCCTCCTACATCTTCTTAAAAAGAACAATCCAGAATATGAAGAGATGTTTAACATAGAAAGACTGGATACAGAAGAGCTTAAACTACAAGAGTTTAGTGGAAGGAAGCTCAGCAAGGAGTATTTAGAGGCGGAGTACAAATGTGAAGTTTGTTACAAAGTATTCGATGCACAGAGACTTTTGGATTATCACAGGAAGTGGCATGAGGTGAGAGTAAAACGGGAACGGGATTGAAGAGTCTTATAGAGATATCATATCCAACCACACCCACAGAAAAGCTGAAACGAAGCTGTCAATCACCAAAAGTCCTTCTCCAGTACTTCAAGGAGCTGTGCTGGTTAGGACCTGGTTAGGCAGGGGGATAATGCACAATACACTCCAATGTGAGATGTCAGTGCAGATCCCAGATCCCCCCACTTAGAATTAGAATAAGAGTTAATTCTCATGACGACCTCTGTGGCGCGGTGGGCGAAGGTCCGCCTGCGACGCAAGAGGTTGCGGGTTCGATTCCCGCCTTGGGACAAATATTTGTACGATCTGCAGGTATTTGTTCCGGGTGTTCTTGTCGTTTTCTATGTATAGTAAAAAAAAACTATCTATGTAATGTATTGTATTATGTATATCAGTTATCTAGTACTCATAACACAAGCTCTGCTTAGCTTGGGGCTAGATAATGCTGTGTGAATTGTCCAGCATTATTTATTTAATTCTAATTCTAAGTGTGGGAAATGGGATCTGCACGGACATCTCGCAAAGAAGTGTATTGTGCATTGTCCCCCTGCCTAACTAGGTCCTAGCCAACACAACTCCTTGTTGTACTTTATAGTGAGAGCTATTTCGGCAGTCTTTTGGCGTACCCTCTGCAGTGGGTGCCAATGGGCTGATGATAATGATACCTCGTATGTTTTACGGGGTATCATCATCATCAGCCCATTGGCACCCACTGCTGGGTATAAGCCTGGGGTGGCCGGAAGACTGTGGATGAGGCTCGCACAGGACAAAGTTAACTGGCGTGTAAAAGAGTATATACAGGTTATATAGTAATACTAAATCTAAAAATTTATGGGACCGCCTAGAGATAGTCCTCTAAACAACTGCAAAAAAATCCAAATAGGTCCATAAATGCGCGAAAAATCGACGTACATACATACATAAAACAACATACATACTAGCCGTACATAGAATCTTCTCCTTTTTCAAAGTTGGTGATTTGTCTATTGCAGCCTACGCCCGGTTCCATCACATGCACAATTTGCTTGATGCGGTTTGCTCGCCGCAAGTCGCTCGCTCAACATCTGAAAGACAACCACTGCGCTGTCTACCGCTGCAAGCTGTGTCCACTACTGACTTACAACTTGTGAGTATTGTACTAGACTCTTAATCAAACGGATTCAAGTGCTGTGTTAGTCTCTAAAAGACTATTTTGAACTATGCTTGATGCGGTTTGCTCGCCGCAAGTCGCTCGCTTAACATCTGAAGGACAACCACTGCGCTGTCTACCGCTGCAAGCTGTGTCCACTACTGACTTACAACTTGTGAGTATTGTACTAGACTCTTAATGAAACGGATTCAAGTGCTATGTTAGTCTCTAAAAGACTATTTTTGAACTATGCTTGATGCGGTTTGCTCGCCGCAAGTCGCTCGCTCAACATATAAAGGACAACCATTGCGCTGTCTACCGCTGCAAGCTGTGTCCACTACTGACTTACAACTTGTGAGTATTGTACTAGACTCTTAATGAAACGGATTCAAGTGCTGTGTTAGTCTCTAAAAGACTATTTTTGAACTATGCTTGATGCGGTTTGCTCGCCGCAAGTCGCTCGCTCAACATATAAAGGACAACCATTGCGCTGTCTACCGCTGCAAGCTGTGTCCACTACTGACTTACAACTTGTGAGTATTGTACTAGACTCTTAATGAAACGGATTCAAGTGCTATGTTAGTCTCTAAAAGACTATTTTTGAACTATGCTTGATGCGGTTTGCTCGCCGCAAGTCGCTCGCTCAACATATAAAGGACAACCATTGCGCTGTCTACCGCTGCAAGCTGTGTCCACTACTGACTTACAACTTGTGAGTATTGTACTAGACTCTTAATGAAACGGATTCAAGTGCTGTGTTAGTCTCTAAAAGACTATTTTTGAACTATGCTTGATGCGGTTTGCTCGCCGCAAGTCGCTCGCTCAACATATAAAGGACAACCATTGCGCTGTCTACCGCTGCAAGCTGTGTCCACTACTGACTTACAACTTGTGAGTATTGTACTAGACTCTTAATGAAACGGATTCAAGTGTTAGTCTTTAAAAGACTATTTTTGAACTATGCTTGATGCGGTTTGCTCGCCGCAAGTCGCTCGCTCAACATATAAAGGACAACCATTGCGCTGTCTACCGCTGCAAGCTGTGTCCACTACTGACTTACAACTTGTGAGTATTGTACTAGACTCTTAATGAAACGGATTCAAGTGCTGTGTTAGTCTCTAAAAAACTATTTTTGAACTATGCTTGATGCGGTTTGCTCGCCGCAAGTCGCTCGCTCAACATATAAAGGACAACCATTGCGCTGTCTACCGCTGCAAGCTGTGTCCACTACTGACTTACAACTTGTGAGTATTGTACTAGACTCTTAATGAAACGGATTCAAGTGCTGTGTTAGTCTCTAAAAGACTATTTTTGAACTATGTTTGATGCGGTTTTTGCTCTTCACAAGTCGCTCGCTCAACATCTGAAGAACAACCACTGCGCTGTCTACCGCTGCAAGCTGTGTCCACTACTGACTTACAACTTGTGAGTATTGTACTAGACTCTTAATGAAACGGATTTAAGTGCTGTATCAGTCTCTAAAAGACTATTTTTGTACTTACTATGCATGATGCGGTTGTTTTCGTCAAGTTACGCACGCAACGAAAAAGTAAATTTTAAATGCATTTGTAAGGCATGTATCGATAGAATAAAAAAAATGTGGTCTTTTAGCGCTATTTTATTTGGAGAACAAACAGCTGTAAACACTATTTATATATACTTACACTATAACTTTTAACCAGTAATGTGTCCTCGCATATAATAGATAAAATAACTGCTTGCTTGCTGAGGAAAAATGGAGGCACAGCTCTCTCTTGGTAACAATAGTAATTACAATTATGTAAACTGTAAGTAACCATTATACAATTAAAGAATTTATGAACTATAAAATTGTTGACAAATAAGTATATAAATTTTATTTAATTGACTTAAGTCGAAGTGGGTTCGCTTTTTCGAGACAAGGACGAGCGAACACCGCGCGGTGAAGGCGAGAAAGGGAGGCAAGAACCGACCCGCGCGCAATTTCACTGCTTTTTATTTATAAATTTGATATTGCTCTAAAATAATACTTTTTCGCAAAAAAATAAAACTATGTTGCTCTTAAGTGTTAGTTAAGTATTTCTTAGACGACATTTCATTAAAATATGTTAAATAACTAGCAAATGAAACGGGTTTTCCGTAGTCAAAATGAAAATTTAGAGGAAACTTTGCGATTTTTTTCTATCGAGTCAAGTTGAGTAAATCGTGTTTCGACTTATACAATGCACTAACTAAAATCCTGAACTTTCGATAATCTTCAAAAAAGATTTAAAAAAATAGTGTTTTCTTGCCTTAAAATGGATTTTTCGTACAGACAAAACCTAGGTTTTCACTTCATCTTAATCGTAACTCAATTTTAATAACATTTAATTGATTCCATGCTCTACAATTTTTATAAAAGTATTTTTTCTCATTATGTATAATATAGTGTACCTAAAGACTAATCATTGCCTGCCTATAAAGAGCAAATTACATTGTTACCCATTGGGTATGTGTATGTACCATCTTTTCCACATGTAATTGCAATAAATAGACCTTTACTTTTAAAAAAAAGTTGAGAAATTGACCTTTCCCCCCCTATCTCCGAAGATTGCAGACCGATTCACGTACAATGTATTAGGCGTTTGTAGATATCAATCTATATTTTACAGGAAAAATATAGAGAAATCTGTAAAAATGACCATTTTTGAAAATAAAATCTATAAAATAATAAATCTATAAAATCGGGGCTACCTACCTATTGGTTTATCAAATGAAAGGCATTGTTTTGTAATTTTTTAAACAGTTTTCGAAATTGCTGTAGTTTTCATAATTTTTGATAATATTGCCATTCGATAAAAGACAGAAAATTGATTGTCCAAATAATTGGCAAATGTTAGAAACCCTCGGCGCGCGAGCTACACTCGCCTTGTTTACTTTACTTTGCGCTTTCGAGTCGAACATAATATCTACTATTGACATTTTTTTAAAGTGGGTGTTATATTCTACATGGTAAGGGTATAATTTTATTTTTCAGTTCCGTGATGGTGAACCACTTCCATCACCACAAAGGCAAGGAGTATCCATGTCCTGTTTGCTTAAGTGTGTTTAGGTAAGCATTTTTGTTTTTAGAGCTTTTATATCTCTAGTACCCATAACACAAGCTCTGCTTAGCTTGGGGCTAGGTAATTTTGTAAAATAAAATAAATAGTTGTCCAGCATTATTTATTTATTTATATATTGCCCCCTTAACATTAAAAAATATAACTCGATTGTCTGAACTCAAGGTGACCGCTTTGAGGACCTTACCTACCACGTGAGCGACTCCGTAGCAGCTTGTTAATTCTACAATCATATTTACAGTAATAAAAGTACAATGAACAACCACAGACTGCAAGCGCACAAAACCGCGCATATCTGCCCGCTGTGCGCGCGCAGCTTCGTGTCAGAGAAAGGACTTTACTTTCACAAGCAACTTAAACACAAGGTAAGTAAAAAATACTTACTGATTTTAACTTTGTGCAAAAGTTCGTAACAAAAAGGGTTTGATGATTTCTACATGGTTATATTTTTGTTTTTTGTTAGCCGTGTGGTGCCGGCTTAGAATTGCACCACCCCAACTCTTCCCGTGGGTGTCGTAGGAGGCGACTAAGGGAAACAAACCGGGGGGTGGGCAGCAGCGCCCCCTGCAGAACAACTCCACTACAGAACTGCGATCCCCAACCCGCATGCCCAGCGTGGGGATTATGGGCATTACCCCCCCAATGGTACGACGCAACAAAAAATGGCCCCCAGTTACGAAAGACTGCTGGCAGATGCTGGATGCGGCAAGCTGAAGACAGGGCGCTATGGCGCTCATTAGGGGAGGCCTATGTCCAGCTGTGGACTGAAAAAGGCTGATGATGATGATGATGATGATATTTTTGTTTAAAGTCGCTTAGCGAGCTATGGAGAGAGCTATGCTCGGAGTTTCTCTGAAGGATAGGATTCGCAACGAATACATCCGACAGAGAACCAAGGTTATCGACATAGCTCAAAGGATTAGCAAGCTGAAGTGGCAGTGGGCTGGTTGTCGGTTCTCCGACAACCAACCAACACCTAGAAGCCGCGGGGAGGAAATTTATCTACACGTGTATACTAATATTATAAAGATGAAAAAATTGTTTGTTTGTTTGAATCATTGGCTCCGAAACTACTAGACCGATTTAAAAAATCACCATTAGAATCCTACATTATCCTTGATGAACATAGACGATAGAATATACCCGTGCGAAGCCGGGGCGGACCACTAGTCTCTTATAAATAGGTTCAACATGGTTTTCGTTGTTTTTACCTTTCCTGTATCTGCACAATGTTTGTAGTGTTAAATAACCATGATATGTATATATATACCATAGTCTGTCTTATTGTTATACTAGCGACCCGCCCCGGCTTCGCACGGAAACCTCTAAAATTGTCAGTGTTCCTCTACTATATTATGCATGTATTATACATATAAACCTTCCTCTTGAATCACTCCATCTATTTAAAAAAACCGCATCAAAATCCGTTGCGTATAGTTTTAAAGATTTAAGCATACATAGGGATATAGGGACAGAGAAAGTGGCTTTGTTTTATACTATATATGTAGTGATATTATTAATTATATTTACTTATTGTCGTAGGATGAAGTGACGTGCGAGTTATCCACGTGTGTGTGTAACACATGCGGTGCCGCGCTAGGTTCGACACAGCTGCTGGCCGCGCACGTCCGTCTGACGCACAGCGCGCTCACAATGTGAGTACGTACGTTCTATTCATAACACTTGTGTTTATATAGCTCCTCCCCAAGCAGCGATACAGTAGGACAGAATGGATTGTGCAATAGCAAAGTAGATTGTGTTCAGGAATTTTAATTCAGCATTATTCTTGTCTTTCGAAGATGAATATAAGCTAACGTGCTCTCGATTTTTATCTACACTAATATTATAAAGAGGAAAGATTTGTATTTTTGTATGGCGCTCATTAGGGAGAGACCTATGTTCAGCAGTGGACTAATATAGGCTGATGATGATGATGATGTAACAAATGAAAACTTACGACCTTAAACAACTGGACCGTATTCAAAAAATATTTTGCCGTTAGAAAGCTACATTATCACTCAAATCAAATCAAAAAGTCTTTATTTCCATAAATACAAAAATGTACACTTAGAAAAGGTCAAATTCTTAAAATAAAACATTGACACGGAAATAAAGTGATATTTTTGATTTCGGTCGCTTCGGTAAGTAGACTAAAGTAAAGAAGCGTCGAAGAAATCTTTAGGCTGTTAATTGTTATTTTTGGAGTTGGAGCAAAACCCGTCCCAAGCTTTTTTATCTTCTAGAGATAATCTAGCGGTCGCAGGAGTCGATGGATGGAGGCCTATGTCCAGCAGTGGACGTGTATGTTGTGTAGCTGTTGCAGTTTTACATACATACTTTTATGCAAACTGCAAACTACGCAATCAACTCGCAGGATCATAGCATGGATAGAAAATCTCAATGACTCTGCATAACTGATGTTGTTTTTCTTTCCAGTCACAAATGCTTCCATTGCAAGGAAGTGTTCCGTACACTTGAGGAGCTGAGGCAGCACAAAGTGGCCTCAAACCACCAGAGGTCGCCTCGGACAGCGCTGAGGAAAACCATCGACAACACGGTATTAAAATATCAATTGTATTTACTCTAATGGACATATGCTGCTAGGTAGGTAAATAAATAAAATAAAATAAATAATGGTGGACAATTCACACAGCATTATCTAGCCCCAAGCTAAGCAGAGCTTGGGTTATGTGTACTAGATAACTGATATACTTAATATAATACAATACATAGATAGATATTTTTTATTATATATATAGAAAACGACCAGAACACCCTGAACAAATGTCTGCAGATCGTACACACATTTGTCCCGAGACGGGAATCGAACCCGCAACCTTCTGCGTCGCAGGCAAACCTTCGCCCACCGCGCCACATCGGTCGTAGGTAGCTCTTGGAAAGTATTTGTATTCCAAATAAAATGTCAAGTGCGAGTTAGACTCACGCATCAAGGGTTCCGTTCAAACTTCTACTCTTCAGCAAAGAAATCAACCCAGACGAATAGTGCACAATAATTTTCTGATTTGATAACGATTATGACGTAACTTATTTAGTTCCTCGAACTATTAAACCCCGTCTCGGGAATATGAGTTCGCAACAGTTTGCAGTTAGCTCAATTGTTTCTATTGTAAATACTAGTTTTAATTTAAATTTTTATTAGTTGATTGTAATTTTCTTTCTAAATAAGAATATGGTCTATGAACACTATCTTTCTTCAGTCATAAATTGCTAGTTCTTTTATTTTTATTTTTGCATTAGCTTTATAATGTTGGTATGTTTTAATATGTATTTTATATATTTATGTATAGGTATATATATGTATGTGTATTATAATATTAGGTATAGTATGTATGTATTGTATATTTCATTAATACGCCACCGTCTATACGTGTACAACTGCTTCGTGTCCATCCCAAGGTTGTCTGGAAGAGATCGCTTTTAGCGATAAGGCCGCCCATTGTGCAACACTGTTTTTATATCCGTTTTTTTGTATTATTTTCTATGTTTTTCTTGGTGTGCAATAAAGTGTATTGTATTGTATTGTAATAAAGAATAATAGTACTAAATAAAAGTAGTCAAATTTAAATTTTGTCTTTGGGTGTTTCAGGTGGTGCCGCTGAACTGCGATGAGAAGCCATATTGCGCAGAGTGCGACAAATCATTCAGCACGCGGAAAAGCTACCTTCGGCATTACAATACCAACCACAACGTCAATAGAATGTAAGCTATTGAATATACTTTCTTTTCCCTTTTTTTTCTATATTTAAAGAGTGTTTCTTATCATCGGAAGGTGGAATGGATTGAAAGGCTTGTACTTGATCGGACTCCAATTATAATGATGAATGACGACCTCAGTGGTGCAGCGGGCGAGAGTCTGCCTGCGACGCAAGAGGTTGCGGGTTCGATCCCCGCCTCGGAACAAATTTGTGTACGATCTGCAGAAATTTATTCCGTTTGGTCAGGGTGTTTTCTATGTATAATAAAAAATATCTATCTATGTAATGTATAATATTACGTATATCAGTTATCTAGTACCCATAACACAAGCTCTGCTTACCTTGGGGCTAGATAATGCTGTGTGAATTGTCCAGCATTTTTTTTTTTAAATATAAATGATTAAAAAGCTTATTGACTTTGCTTTGTTAATTCCTTTCGTAATATAAGTTTTCTTTCTGCTTGTAGTTCTGTTATTACTTATTACTTTTATTAAAATTAGATAGATAGAAAACTCTTTATAGTACCACACAAACACAAAATACAATACAAAAGGAAATACACGGAATAAAGGAAGTACAAAGGGCGGCCTTATCGCTTTGAGCGATCTCCTCCAGGCAACCTTGGGATGGACTTGACATAAAAGAACAATATAGACGGTGCCATTGGAGTATTAGGAAACTAAAATAATTACAATATACATACACTACTTACCATAATACCTAGCATGCATTCATATATACTATACTAATGATAAACTTACATACACATAAAAAAACTAATTTTTTTTGTAACTCGGATAAATAAACAATTCTTCCGTAAATAACACTTCATTTCTTCCGCTTCGCTATCATTCTTCCACAATCAACCTCCGGAATACCAAGGACATTCTACAAACAGGTACCTACGGGTGCAGGAACACCTAGGCTGAACACTCGTACCCTATAACGTCACTAAAAAAAATATAATCGCAGTATGTACTCAGATACACTTAAGATCCTGATAGACTGATAGAGCCGAGGGAATGAGCCCTTGCATCTATACTATATACAAGTGAAAACTTAGAGCAAGGAGTCAACCTATTCGACCCTTAAAAAGTTAGAGCAAGGAGTCGACCTATTCGACCCTTAAAAAGTTAGAGCAAGGAGTCGACCTATTCGACCCTTAAAAAGTTAAGAGCAAGGAGTCGACCTATTCGACCCCTAAAAAGTTAGAGCAAGGAGTCGACCTATTCGACCCCTAAAAAGTTAGAGCAAGGAGTCGACCTATTCGACCCTTAAAAAGTTAGAGCAAGGAGTCGACCTATTCGACCCTTAAAAAGTTAGAGCAAGGAGTCGACCTATTCGACCCCTAAAAAGTTAGAGCAAGGAGTCGACCTTTTCGATCCCTAAAAGTTTTGACTCTACAAATGTACCTACTATGTTAAAATATACTCTTTAACATAGAATAACTTGTATCTTGTAGTTTTAAGCTTTATTCTGGAAAATAAACATTTATTATTATATTATTATTAAAATGCAATAAGCTAGTTTATTTTTATTATTTGATTGATCATAAAATATCCATCTAATCTATACATCGAGCCATCTAAGCTGTCGCATTTATAATGTTAACGTGATATTCCAGTCAAAAATGCGGATTCTGCCAGGCGAAGTTCACGTCGACAGAAGAGATAGAAGCACACCGAGTCACTTACAACCATCATCCGAAGGTTCGCTATGTGAAGCGGCTGACCAGCACCGCCAAGCCAGCGCGAACTGTCACCAATAACAAGTGCGAGCTGGTAAGTCAAGTTATTTTTTTTTTTTCGACGACCATCGCCGGCGGTGGGATGACCTAAATAAATTACTTATATTTAATCAAATAAATCAAATATCAATAACGTTTATTTCTTTAAGCTTACAAAATAAGCACTTAGACAAGTCAAATTTTATACTATAAACAGGTTTATAAATAGTCATTATTATCAAATAAGAAATATGATGTTATTGATTTTATTCGCTTCAATTTTTTGTCCACTAGTGGAAGAAGCGAAAAAGAAACCACTAGTAAGTTTTATAAAACTTAAAATTAATACATAATCTCAGTCTAAAGATAATCTAATTTGTATATAACTCAATATTTATATAAAACTAACTAAGCTTAACATTATATCCCTTATATACCATTGTCGGTGTGGAACTGAGCGACATCTGGCCAAGCATTTACATCATTGATGTAATCATCTATGGAGTAATAGGCTTTCTTTATAAGATTTCGTTTTATGTACTGTTTAAATTTACGAATAGGGAGCTCAGTTGCTTCAGATGGAAGCTTGTTATAGAAGCGTACGCAATTTCCCATAAATGATTTCCCTACCTTTCGTAATCTATATGATGGGATGAGCAGTTTGTTCTTGTTTCTTGTATTTACTTTGTGAACATCACATTTTTTTAAAAAGCTATCTTTGTTTTTGTGTAATATGTAGTCACTCGGTTATATGATCCATTAAAATTTAAATACTCATTCTTGTGTTTCTTAACTAATCCTTTCGTGTCATTCGTTAAAGCTTACAAGAGTTAGTCCTGAACTTTACCGTCTATATCGGCGTGCCAATACAGCAAGCAAAATAACACCCGATTGCAACATGTTCAGACCACACGCAAAACCCGCTCGCCTGCATAGCGCAGGTAAACGATGACGTCACCGCTCACGCCACCTCGCTCCCCTTTAAATACGCGCAGCGCGCTCAACAGAGGGCAGTCAGTCCCGAGCGCTCGGACAGAACGGAGTGCTAGTAATTCCAAGAGCTCAGTTGCTCCCTGGCACTCTCGTAGTGCGAACGATTTGGTAAAAGTAGGTACGTGAGGCCGCATATCAAATCTGAGTTTTTTTCACAGTGTGGGGAAACCGTAGGCATTGGCAGAGTGCGAAGTATGTACCAGCACTTCGTGACGTCACATCCGGACACGCCTTACTGGTCCGTCTACCGCCGGCCGCAGAGTAGACATCTCTGCGAGCTCTGCGGGAAGACATTCAAGGTAACCAGTGACGTCACATTCACTGTCCACTTCGTGACGTCACATCCGGACACGCCTTACTGGTCCGTCTACCGCCGGCCGCAGAGTAGACATCTCTGCGAGCTCTGCGGGAAGACATTCAAGGTAACCAGTGACGTCACATTCACTGTCCACTTCGTGACGTCACATCCGGACACGCCTTACTGGTCCGTCTACCGCCGGCCGCAGAGCAGACATCTCTGCGAGAAGACATTCAAGGTAACCAGTGAATCTAATACCCAATAAAATCATATTTCTACCTTCCAGGACCTGCGGTTCTTCCTCGACCACCGCAACACGCACTCCGGCGCTCGTCCGTACTCCTGCACTATATGCGCGCGCACGTACGCCACCAAACGTCACCTCGGCTGGCATACAGCGCGACACGCGCCGCCACGCAGGTATAAAAAAACTTCTGTGTGTTTTAATATTTTTAAACTTCACCCATAAATAATCAATCAATTTGGATCAGTTATCTAGTACCCATAACACAAGCTCTGCTCAACTTGGGGCTAGATAATGCTGTGTGAATTGTCCAGCATTATTTATTAATCAATTTGGTCATTATTTTGACAACCTCCTTTGAGCAAAGTCGACCTTTCGGGCATACCCGAAAAGGCGTCAACAATTTTCTTAACTGTACATAATATACAGGTTTATTATACAGGTTTTAAATAGGTTTATTTTATGTATGTTAGATTAAGATACATAAATATTTTATATGGGCCGTAGTTTTTAAGTATTTTACATCTTTTACTAATGTTGCCTGAAATAAATTATTTTAATTATTATACGTTTCATAAAAGAAACGAATCTGAAATGGCGGCGCTTATCATGGTCTCTCGCTTGCACACTAGTGCCGTCTATACTCACGCGCGTACAGACAACAGAAAAAACCAGTCTTGATTTGCTTTCACGCTATCTTGACGCGCCCTGTAATCATTGTTACGAATTAGCGATGTGACGTACTTGTAAAATCGAGTACCAGGGCTTCCAAGTACGTCCTGGTATAAAAAACAGGGATAAAAATACTTGCAAGTATTTTGATTGATACCTTGTGGTACCTATTACATACCGCGCTAAGGGGGGCGCGGTGGGTGCGGGTCTAACTGTATAAATACGACCCGGTCTTGTTTGATGTGAAATTTGAAATGCCGACTGTACTTTCTGTCTACGCAAGTACAAGCCGCCATTTTAGATTCATTGGTTCATTAAGCTATACATTTTTTTTTCAATTCCAGTCTAGTAGACCATACAAGAATATTTTTGTAAATTTTTGTTGCAGGCAATGTAAAGACTGCGGCAAGCTGTTCCACAGCGCGGCTAACCTGTTCGCTCATACACGGGTAAGACATTTAACATCTTATAAACACATAAAACGTAGAACCTCAATCAATCAAATATTCTTTAATTCCATAAATACAAAATGTACACATAGAAAAGGTCAGATTCTCAAAATAAAACTGACACGGAATAAAGTGATATTTTTTATTTCTGTGTGTGTGTGTGTGTGTGTGTTTTAAAGATACCTTTAGCCTACAACTACTTAACAGTAGTTGTTATTTTTCGAGATGGGGCAAAACCCGTACCAAGCTTTTTTATCTTCTAGATAATCTGATATTTTGTAGTACCTAAGCCTTTTTGCACAGAAGGTTTTGACAATTTGTTTGAATTTATTTGACCCTGTACGACGACCGGTATTGGATTGATCTGGACATCGATCATAACTTTTATTATATCCAAATTCTAGTCTAATATCTAAGAGCCAACACGATCTCGCCTTGACTGATGTCTAGCAGTACGTCGGTGTAGTGGCGTGTCAGGGTGGCTCTGGAATCGTGGTCGTCCCATTGGGCATGGTGGGCAGCGTATAAACGGCCATAAAAATCCTCTATCACGGCAGAGATCTCCGGCTTCGATAATACGTACGTCGTGCGTTTTGAGGTCAGGTGGCTCCTGCCAAGCTGTCGAGTGAATACTTTGGACCCTCAAATTCATTCTATCGCCTCTCCAATGAGGCATGTGTTGTAGCCCCTAAGACCGCGCCGTGCCATCTTCGCAATTTGCTTGTTAAGGTCTGAAATTTCAGACGAAGTCGCTTGGGTGCTTTTCCGTCATGACAAGATGTCATCAACTCGGGAGTCTCGGCCGAGATCTTGCCAGTACACTGCTTTTTGCAAAACTTGATGCGTTCGTCCATTATCTATCACCCTTGCGAAAATAGAGAAGATGGCCAGAGTCTAAGGTTGCGTTGCGGTGTCCTCCCCCTCTGCGGACTTCACATAACCCCAGAACATGCCATTTGACGTTCTCTAACTGAACTTCCAACTGCGCTATTATTTATGCAAAATTCTTTCCTCTTTATAAGGAATGAATTTTTTGTTTGAATTGAATAGGCTCCGAAACTACTGGGCCGATTTGACAAATTCTTTCATCTAGAATTAGAATCCTATATTATCCCTGATACCTGTACGAAGCCGAGGCGGACCGCTCGTAAATTATAATATTAGGTAATATGGATTAAGGTTTCGGCGACAGCTGCACGCAACTTCAATTCATGAATTATTGTGTTCCGTAATAACAAAAATGATCACTGAAAACTTTTTGTATTTTCGACAATGTGTTGTTATTCTGTAACTAGACAATGTAAGCTATGTTCCTTCTCAAACGAAACGTAAGATATTTTTGTTTTTAATACAAAACAAATAGCAAAATCGCATTTTGCATGTTTTAGCTTATATTTTATTATAGGTGTTTATTAAACAAATAAATAAATAATGCTGGACAATTCACACAGCATTATCTAGCCCCAAGCTAAGCAGAGCTTGTGTTATGGGTACTAGATAACTGATATACATAATATAATACAATACGTAGATAGATATTTTTTATTATATATAGAAAACGACCAGAACACCCTGAACAAATGTCTGCAGATCGTACACACATTTGTCCCGAGGCGGGAATCGAACCCGCAACCTTCTGCGTCGCAGGCAGACCTTCGCCCACCGCGCCGCATCGGTCGTATTATGACGAAAGAGAAGGCTCTGCGTATCCAGGGATCTAGATAAATACTATTCTTATACGAAAAACAACATGATATGATGGAAATATGCTTGAATTACAAATCATTTTGATAGTACGTCGTTTGTATGGGCAAATCATCATCCGCAGGCCTCTTAAAATGAATGGATTAAGATTAATTTTTTTCCATAGAGTCATGTGGGCGACCGCCGCTTCAAATGCGATATCTGCAGCAAAGGGTTCCTACACCAGGCGGCGCTTAACGAGCACGTCAGAGGGGTACACAACCACATACGACGCACCAGGAAGTGTAGGGACAAGTGAAGACAGATGATGCAACAAGTGGAGACGGCATACGTTATGCCCATTGCTGAACATGCTTCGATTGGTGATCGCAGTGGAGGTCTAACAATACTCAAGAAGCTGGTGTTCTTCCTCTGGAAAGTTCCCTTATGGGCCATCCAAAAATTACGTCACACCTTAAAAGGGGGAGGGAGTCGACGAATTGTGACATTTTGCGACAATAGTGGGAGGAGGGGTCATAATTAATGACGTCACATTTCAAACTGTATGTGTTTAAAAGCGCGAAATTTTATCATTATGCTTTCCGTATTTTTTTTTCGCATAGCAAAATGTTTAGTTTTTTAAAATGATTTAAATTCATCAATGAGAAAGTTATTAAATTGTTCTTTTTGCGGATTTCGAAATGCAAGTCCTCAGTTTTGCTTGGTATGATGATGTCACGTCTCGGACAGATGCCGAGTTGTGGTTAATAATTAGGTAACATATTTCTCTTAATTTCTTTTGCATGCTGTGTACCAAATTCAAACACAATTGTAAATTCACTGCGACCACTACAATATCGTCGGTCTATCGAGCGGATGACTCCCGCACTCCGTATCCCGGTCATACATACACACATACGTTCTGCATTTCATGTCACTTTGACGTACCTTATAATGCCGAAGTGCGTAAACGTAATAGTGGGACGAATGGGATACTAATATTTATATTTGACGACCGATGCGGCGCGGTGGGCGAAGGTCTGCCTGCGACGCAGAAGTTACGGGTTCGATTCCCGCCTCGGCTCCGCTCTCCAACAACAAATGTTTGTACGATCTGCAGACATTTGTTCAGGGTGTTCTGGTCGTTTTCTATATATAATAAAAAATATCTATCTATGTATTGTATTATGTTATGTATATCAGTTATCTAGTACACATAACCCAAGCTCTGCTTATCTTGGGGCTAGATAATGCTGTGTGAATTGTCCAGCATTATTTATTTATTTGTTATCCCTTTCGTCCTACCAACATGCATCGGTGATTGGTGGGACGAACGGGATACAATTTTAATTCAACCTATTGAAATCCCATTCGTCGCACTAGTGGGACGAACGGGACATCACCGTACATACGCAGGACATAATTATTTTAGTGCACAAGAGTGTGTGCATATGCAGAACCAATCTTTGGGATTCTCACTGGATTCGGCCATAAGTGGTCTGAACACAATAACAGTTACATGTTTGATGTACTCAAAATATTATCTCTAGTGCTATCAATTTTAACAGAACAAAACATAAATTATACATAATACATACGTAGTTTACTCAAATCTAATTACATTTACCAAATGTATCACATTAATTTTGATAGTCGCCCAAAAACACAAAACAAGATAGTTTAAGAATTGCTTTTAGTAAGTACATTATCTGAGGCATTGTTAATATGAGTTGTAACGGTCTCATCCCACTGGATTCGGCCCAAAGTGGTCCGAACACGATAACAGATGATTGATGTCCTCAAGATCTTATCTCTAGTGCTAGGTATCAATTTTAACAGAACAAAACCTAAAAATTATACATAATACGTATACTCAAATCAAATTACATTTACCAAAGGTATCAAATTAATTTTGAGTCACCCAAAAGCACAAAACAAGATAATTTAACAATTGCTTTTAGTAAGTACATTATCTGAGGCATTTTTAGTTCAATTTTTATAACAGTTAGATGTCTGATGTCCTTAGGATAATACCTCAAGCACTAGGTATAAATTTTAACAGACTTAAAATACTTCAGAACTGACTCTGGTTCGGAGAATTGTGCTGCCTGGGCACTGAAACGGATGGCGCTATCATCGACACCATGAAGCAAGCACTCAACTGCTCGCCTACCATGTATCTTGCAACGGTTCAACAGATTTATCTTGGCATAGTAATACTCCTCTAAAGATTCTCCATACTTAGCTCGCTTACCTAGCATTTCTATAAGTAGCTCTGCATAATTTTCCTCAGAAGGGAAAGATTTAATCAACATCTTTTTCCATTCCGGCCAAGAGTGTAACAATGTGGGTAAACCGTGTAACCATGATCTTGCAACTCCACATAGCTTTGGGAGTGAATAACGAATAATCTCTTTTTCATTCCAACCATAAATTTCTGCACATTCTTCTACTTTCTTGAGCCAAGTATGCACGGTTTGCTGTTTCGTCATGGGATCAAAATCCGAGATTAGGTTATTATCCAAATTCTTAACATCCATATTTATTGTTAAATCTTTGTCCAAGTTTGTATTGGCGCTATTTCCTGAATGTTCCTGTTTGGTTCTTGGATAACCTTTAACAGACTCTTTATAGGACTCTGAAGAAGTACTGTAATTTCGTTGCTTCCCTTTTTTACTTCTTGATTGTCGTAGAATGGTGCTGATGCGTTTTATAACAACACTTTCATGTTGTTTGACGTCTACGGTTTCTTTGGATGACCATTGCCTCTTCCTTTGTCGTCTGCTGCTACCTTCTCCAAGGATATCTTCGTCTTGATTTCCTCTTGATCCTTGCTTCATAAGTACTTTTATTTGACTTTCTTCTTCTCCGAACACTGTGATAAAAACCAAAAACCCTTTGATAGAATTATAAAGAACTAAATACCGAGTTGTTAAGTTATTGTCGGCAATTGTCTAATAATTACTATTAGACAAGCGAGAATGAAGAAACAGGGATAATATTTTATTCCTTCTTTTACTTGGGTTTTTAAAGATCCGTGTCGCGTCTGTTTTATTATTATTGATGGTATAACAAAAACATAGGTAGTTTTATGTTTACAATAACAACAAACACAAACTTAGATAATCGACTGTTTTTCCGAATAAAATTCAATTTAAGTTTGACCCGTGGACGGAAAAAATCACCACCTGGTTTGACCGGTAGTTTGTTTTTCTTCTCCTTAAGGGCTTGACCTAATGTGACCTCTACACGTTAGCTAACAGTTTGTGAAAGATTAAAAAACATAGAAATAACGTAAAAATAAGTAATGCTGGACAACGAGGATGTTTTCAGCCATGAAAGTGTTAACGTATTTAGTATTTATGTAATGGATTTCTTAAAAATCAAACCATACAGAGGCAAAAATTGTCGAAATTACTAGCGAAGTTCACCGAGTGGCCGTCGCCGTCTCGCCGCGCTGCGGATGCGAGTGACGTCACAGCACCTGATTGCCGCATGTTAGCCCATGGCAGCTAAATGTTTTTCGTTAATCCCGATCAATATCTTTCGAATTTTGAGGTAATTACCTACTGAGAAATCTCATTTAATATTTTATTAACAAAGAAAATTTAACGAACGATGAACACGACTGCTAGAAAGCAGACAAGCCCGAGGAGCACGTCCATTAACATCATCGAAACTAATAAACTGCCTACTAAACTTAAACAGATTTGACTTGCGAATCCTGGTGGGAACATTATTAGGACACTGCCCACTAAACAAACACTTGTTCGCCATCGAAACGAAGAAAGAAGTTATTACAGCACAAAGAATAGAAATTTTCAACTTGCCAAGTCAGCGAAGCCTGTGAAGACCCCAGGAAGATTCTGCGCGTCTGGACTGATTTAGGCTGACTATGCTAGTAAAAACAACGCATAACAGATGAACCAAATCGAGTCCAAATGCGGATACAGATACTACTTCTACCTTAACCTACACTAAAGGTAAAAAAAGAAAGAAAAGTGAAAATTTCTTACCATGTTATTTCTCTTTATTAGAATTTAAATTACGTGCGTGCGATCGCTTTGAAAGCTTGTTGCAACTAACTACTTACTGCGTTGAAAAACAGACACCATACGGATCTAGACTAGCCAATACACTGGCTTATAATAATATTCCAACAATCAACAAACACCCACATTAAACGATGGCCATTATGACGTATTGGCCAAAAGAAAGGCACAGGCGGCTAGCGGCTTGACAATAAAACTAAAAAAAATAGGCCGTGGATTGACTCGTTTTAATAGTTGACAAAAAAAATGCTGGACAATTCACACAGCATTATCTAGCCCCAAGATAAGCAGTGCGTCCTACCCGTCATGACCTACGAAGCTGAGACGTGGACACTCACGGCCCTACCGTGAGTGTCCACGTCTCAGCTTCCTGGTCCACCAGTTTAAAGTCGCCTAGCGAGCTTTGGAGAGAGCTATGCTCGGAGTTTCTTTGAAGGATATGATTCGCAACGAATACATCCGACAGAGAACCAAGGTTATCGACATAGCTCAAAGGATTATAAAGCTGAAGTGGCAGTGGGCTGGCCATATTTCGAGAAGGACCGACAACCGCTTATGTAACGTTGCAAACTTTACTTATAATTAATTTATAAATCCTATTTTACCTACGTACCTATCTAGGTAGGAATATTAAAATAAATTTTGTATTCGCTTGCATTGCGCGTGACCTCGAGCTGCGCGCCATGCCGCCCGGCGGCTCCGCCGCGGGAGGGGCGAGCGCACTCACGGTCCGGCAAGCAAGCAGATACGATCTGAGCTTCAGAGAAACCTCACGCTGCCTTGTCTCGTCAATCTAACGATGACTTTTATTTAAAATTTCAAATATCTGATAATAACTGTCCGGTACATTATAAGTACCGGGCTTTTACCTAGTTTACATAACCTCAGTGTTTAGAGTGTTCCCAATACTGGGAACACCTTACGGCTTGCCCACCACCTTCGATTTCTACACTGCGGACACTTATCGTGGCCGGAGCTAGCCCTTTCCCGCCAAACGTGCCTGGACGTGGTGTCGCCGTAGAGGCGCCCCGTTCCTGACGCTGTTGATTCCCGGACCGGGATTGAAGAGGACTGGCGCCGCGGCCGGACGGGATTGCCCTGCAGGAGAGTGCGGTTGCCGACTTCTACAAAACTAACTATCGTGAAGTTTGACCCGGCCGACCTACGAACCCTTTTCTTAACTTCAGTAAATTCTTGTTTCTTTATTCTTATCTTTTCTTTTATTTTTTGCTCACCCCTAGGGCTATCTAGGTAGGTGACACTGAAATAAACGAGCTCTTGAGTGGAGACCGCGACTCTGCAAACGTAGTATAGGACACCCTCCGACCACGTGGGATGACGATTTGCGAAAGACTGCTGGCAGATGCTGTATGCGGCACAGGGCGCTATGGCGCTCATTAGGGGAGGCCCGGGAGGCCTATGTCCAGCAGCGGACTAATGTAGGATGATGATGAAGCTAAGCAGAGCTTGTATTATGGGTACTAGATAACTGATATAAATAATACAACACAATAGTTACACGGATAAATATTTTTATTATACATACATAGAAAACGACCCGAGCACCCGTAGCTTTGTCCCAAGGCCGTAATCGAAGCCGGAACATCCTGCATCCCAGGCGAACTTTCGCCCACTGCACCACAAAGGTCGTCTGACTACGGCTTGACTGGCTCTTATAGCTTGTCTAGGTTTTTCAGATATATTGTATTTGAATAGTTCAATTCAAACCGTAGACTGGGAATCCAGGCTGGTCGCACACGTCCGATTTTTTGTCTTTGTGCTGGCGAATTCCTCTATCCGAAGGTGATTTGTGTAGTTACAAATGTATGGACCGAACGCTTTCGGATAGTCGAAAACGCCAATCAATAGTACATGGATTATTTCATCCGACTCAGGGCGGTCGCACATGTCCGATTCTTTGTCTGATTGTCAGATGAAATTGTCTATAAATAAGCGTATTCGACTATCCGAAAGCGTTCGTTCCATACATTTGTAAATACAATAAATAATCGCTTTCGGATAGTCAAATACACACAAAAAATCATACGTGTGCGGCCAGCTTTACTTAGTTTTTTTTGATCGACATAAAGAAGTTACAACACGCCATAATTTGGTAAAATAGCATTCAGTTCAGTTTTGGTTTGGGTGTTTTTGTTTGTTGTTGTTTTGGTTTTTCGTAGTATTGTATTCTCTTGAGTATTGGAGAACGTGAATAGGTATTTTGGTGTTTTATGTGTTAATTTAATCGTTTATGCCGTAGAGAAGGCTCCAAAAATGTCGATTAGGATTTGTAGACTTTGTCTTACCATTGACGAACCCCTAGAACAGTTAAATACAAAGCTATTGGGCCATTACAACACCTTCTGCAAATACGAGGTAAAAAATAGTACACATATACTCATTGGTACACATTGTAGGCGGCGTTTATCACGCGGCGGTCAACAGAAATTTTCGCTGCGGTGAATAACACCTGTAGAGCTATATCAGTCAGTAGGTATTATGATTTAACCGGGGCGGCCGCGGTGTAGCAACAATCCAATTCATCCAGCGGATAAGAGTCGATCCAGGCAAACTACCAGGACGCTGTGGAGTTTACGGAACGCATGCGTTTATGACCTGCCCTCTAAGAAAAAATATTTTGAAGCATAAAATATTCTGCGTCCAGTAAACTCCACTCTAACCACCCTCTGCTAAGTTCGGTTGGGGCAGAGGTGCCCACTCTCTGCTAGGTTGGGTTGGAGCAGAGGTGCCCACTCTCTGCTAGGTTGGGTTGGAGCAGAGGTGCCCACCCTCTGGTAGGTTGAGTTGGAGTAGAGGTGCCCACCCTCTGCTAGGTTGGGTTGGAGTGGAGTTTGCGGCAGCTTCCTTCTGTACACTACTGTGTGTGACTTATACACTACTGTGTAAGACTTATACACTGTGTATAAGTTATCTCCCTGCCAAGCATGGATAGTGGCAAAACTCCTTATATATAAGTTTTTATACTTAGGTAAACTTTCAGAGCAGGAGCCATTCACTGTATTTGTCATGCTTTGCATGCAAGGAAGCTTTGGGAAACAGTTTAGAATTTACAAATAAATGCATCAAGTCTTATGAAATATTCCAAGAATGGAGAAAGAAAGGCCTGGTAAGTTTTGCAAGTCATAAATCTTTTAAATCCCCATAAATAAATCTTATAAATTTAATTTCATAGATTTAATTATTTCAAACTATCTACTGATTGTAGGTCCTTATCCAGCCGTGGACTAATATAGGCTGATTATGATCTTCTTGTAGCTTTACACACATTTATCAAGGATAAAAAGTAGCATAATTTACGTTGATCCAGGTCAGAACTACATGTAATCAAAATTTCAGCTTAATCCATTTTGTAGTTTTTTCATGACTGTTTAAGAAAAATCTAAATCTTTAGCATTGTTAATATTAGTGTGATGTAATTTATTGTAAGATTCAGATTGGATTAAGGTACTTAAGCAAAACTAGGTGACGGAGTAACAATAGTGTTATTATTTTAACTCCTACACTCATTTGGGATCTGGCTACGTTTTACGACTACGGTTAACTTTTGTAAGCCCTGATCAGGGCTTACCATAGTCTTATGGTTATGGTTATGGTGTGTGTACTTCCTTTTCCGCACTGAGACTCTATTGGTCCATTGTGCGTGGTTGTTTTGCTAGCTTAGCCAGCCCAGCTCCGTCCAGAAGCGCAGAATCTTCCTGGGGTCTTCGCAGGCTTCGCGGAGTGACCTCGGGTGTCGAGAATTTCGTTTCTTTGCGCCGTTAATCCCTCGCATTCTAGGACTACGTGGGCAGCTGTTTCTTCGTTGCTGAGACACCCCCTGCAGAGGGGGCTGTCTGTTGCTCCGATGGTGAAGAGGTGTTTGTTCAGTGAGCAGTGTCCTGTAAGTGTTCCCACTAGGACGCGTAGATCCATTCTGGTCAGGTACTGTAGGCGTTTGGTTAGCCTTGGTGATGCACTCGAAAGTGCCTCTCTTGCCTGGCGGCACTCTTGAAGGTGTGTCCATCGTACCATATTCTTAAAACTGAACCCTGATTTGGGTCCAAATTAGTGTAGGGGTTAACTTAATAAAACACCTAGATCTAACCTTGTTGATAATTTAACAAAAATATTTTCTTTTCAGAAAAATATATCAATCAACAGTTTAAAAGAGCTACTACTAATTTCCTTAAATAATATGAATATAGAAAAAAAAGAATGTTGTAAAACAAAAGATAAAAATAATGATGAAATAAAAATAGGAACAGAAATCAACCAACAAGTAGAAGCTGTAAAAGTTGAGACTGAATATGAAATAAATGAAAACTCGCATGACAAAAATAAAAATAATGAAAAGGATGAAATATTTGAAATTGTAAACTGTGATGTCATAAAATACGATGTAAACAAGATTAAATGTGAAAAATTAAACAAAGCTTATGAACAAAATAAAGAACAAAGCTTGTATAATCAAAATAAAGATGAACAAAATGATCAAGATATGAAACATGATGATAGTGAAATCCAAGATGATGATAATGATGATAAGTTCTTAATTGAATGTGTTAAAAAGACTGAAACTATTGTGAAAAAAGGTAAAAAGCCAAACCTTATAAAAAGATTTTTGATTAGGGCTAAAAGAAGTAGTGTGTTAGATACGTTGATATGTAGATGTAGCATCGCCTTAGGGTAAAAAAAAAACCTGTTATGATGTTATGTTGACTATAAATAAATAAATGTTTATTATTCAAGTAAATATTTATTAATTTATTATTTAAATAAAGGATATAACAGTTAAACAACAAGAATTTAAGAAACAAATTTTAGCTTGTTTTAACAATAACATTAATAATAAGATTATTTTACTGTACTTATTTCAGGGCCCAGAGTGTACCCTCGGAAAGGTATCATCGAGTTTGCAAAATACGAAAGCGTTTTCGACATCCAGTTGTTTGATACTGATGATGGTATTGTATATTAGTTACTTACAACCTCTGTGGCGCGGTGGGCGAAGGTCTGCTTGCGACGCAGGAGGTTGCGGCTTCGATTCCCGCCTCGGAACAAATGTGTGTACGATCTGCAGACAGTTCAGGGTGTTCTGGTCGTTTTCTATGCATAATAAAAAATATCTATCTATGTATTGTGTTATATTATGTATACCAGTTATCTAGTACCCATAACACAAGCTTTGCTTAGATTGGGGCAGTTGGGCCTAGGTAATGCTATGTGAATTGTCCAGGATTATTTATTTGTTTACTTTTGCTCACAGCTTTGCTCACGCGATCCTTTAATAAAAAAGCATCTCTCAGGCAAATAACGTAGTTTTCTATTAGTGAAAGAATTGTCAAAATAGTTCTAATGGAATGAACGATTCACTCGAAAGAATTCATCGAGAGATAAAAGTAGTAGACACTTTTAAGACTATCTATTATGTGAGTAAAGTTCACAATTTGAACGGTTAAACACTATTCATAAACTCATAAACAAACTTTACATCATAATATTGGTAGTATGGAGACGTTTTCCAAAAACTAAAAACCCATATTTACCTCATTACAGTAATTATAGCCAATAGATGAAAAAATGCGGGACAATTCACACAGCATCTCTAGCAATCTAAGCAGAGCTTGTGTTATGGGTACTAGTTGACTCATTGTGATTATAGCTACACTTAACTACTACATAGATAGGTATATGTATATTATTTATTATTACACATAGAAACACCCAGAACAAATATCTGAAAATCGTACAAATATTTGTTCCAAGGCAGGAAACAAACGCGCCACCTACAATTTAGAATTCCTTCGAAAATTCTACTGACGTTTTGGGAGTGTTTTTTGATTTATCAAAGGCCTTTGATTGCGGGAATCACGAAATACGCCTAAACAAACTTTATTATTATGGTGTAAGAGAAGGAGTACTCGAGCTAATTAGATCCTACATTTTAAAAAGACAGCAAACTGTAGACATATATCGTGTATTGTCGACTGCTTTGGATCTTACTGTAGGTGTACCACAGGGATCGATCGCTACGCCCTCCGTCTTTTAATCTACATGCGTTCATCTTCAACAAACTTTTTATTTGTAACTAGACAATTGTTTGACCAGAATCTCAACTAAATGGAAGCATGAATCATATGTTTGTTATCAGTTGCTAGGGCTGAGCTGCAAAGCCGTCTCTCGTCGGAGCCCTATATGTCTGCCAAGCACCGCTGTGAGCGCTGCTACACGGTCTACAAGTGTGAGAAACTGCTGAAGTATCACATGAAGTGGCATGATGTGAGTACAACAGATGTTTTAAAGCACAAGATTTGATTACAAATCATTGGTCATAAAACTTAAAATTAGACCAGATGGAAGATAATTTCAAGCTTTCTGTCACCAAAGACCGGTAGTGCTTTTTTGAAAGATTAAAATTGGACAGTATCTACATGTTAAGAAGGTTATTTTGAAACACTTTGCACAGTCAGCATAATAAAGACAAAATCCAGAGTGTTTAATTTTGCCGGCCAGATGGTAGATAATTTTAAGCTTTCTGTCACCAAAGACCGGTAGTGCTTTTTTGAAAGATTAAAATATGGACACTATCTACATGTTAAGAAGGTTATTTTGAAACACTTTGCACAGTCAGCATATTATAGACAAAGTCCAGAGTGTTTAATTTTGCCAGAATAGAGACAACTAAATTAGATTTCTATAGGTAAGCCTTAATTTAACAGATATATGTGAGCGCGTCTGGGAATGTAAAAACACAAGCTCATAAAAATAACTCACTATATGTATAATTTACTTACATACATCCGTACTATATAAAAAATATTATAAACGCAAAAGTAATTCTGTTTCCTTCTGAAAGGGAACTTATATGTAAGGTATAAAGCATATAGAACAGACATAAAGCTACTTAAAAAGCGCGTGCGAAGCCGTGGGCAGAGTCTAGTATTACATAATTAATCTGAGGTCTTTTTTTTGGAAATTACTAAATTTTCGAAGAAATATTATATATATATATAATAATATTATATATAATATACAGTGTGGAAATTAAACTCAGGCCCTGGAGGGAAACTACTTAAAATCCTTAAGCTAGCTCATTTTACTTAAAGGAGACATTCCTTTATTTTTAAAAAGAAACAAATCTGCATTAAAATATTTTTTTAAACTCGCTTGCTTCGCCCGGGACTCGAACCAACTAAAATTTAAAAAAATAAACACTCTTTATTTTATTATACTAATCGGTAGTATTAATATTCAGGATAAAGTTTCTCTAAAAAATATTTGGTTACTGTTCACTTTTAACAAGTAAAAGACACGTAACAGTTCTGTTATCTCTCCAACACAACACGATTAGATGGCCTGCAAGAAGTCCAGACCTGACGCCCATGGACTTCTTTTTATGGGGTCATGTAAAAAATGTTGTTTATGAAACTTGCTATGAAACCGTTCAAGAGCTAAGGATTGCGGTAGAAAATGTTATCAGGGGCATACACCACAACACTTTGCTGAAGGCTACAAGAAATGAATTTCAACGGCGACTAATGTTGTGTAGCCGGAACGACGGGGCTCATTTCGAACAATTTATCAGTTAAATAATTTAAGTGTTACAAAATTGATAGTAAAATAAAGTTGATGTTAGATTTAACGATTATTTTTATTTTTAAGACCAAATGTTTGTTACAGAAACTTTATCCTGAATATTAATACTACCGATTAGTATAATAAAATAAAGAGTGTTTATTTTTTTAAATTTTAGTTGGTTCGAGTCCCGGGCGAAGCAAGCGAGTTTAAAAAAATATTTTAATGCAGATTTGTTTCTTTTTAAAAATAAAGGAATGTCTCCTTTAAGTAAAATGAGCTAGCTTAAGGATTTTAAGTAGTTTCCCTCCAGGGCCTGAGTTTAATTTCCACACTGTATATATATAGATTTGATACATGAAATATTGATTTTATTTTCTGAAATATTTGGTTGTGAAAATATATTAATTTTGACGTTTTCGTAGTCACAAGCAGAATTCGAGTGCGATATCTGCCGAATGCGCTTCACAACTAAGAAGGCAGAGCGATTGCACCGCTCTAAATGTCACCGCGGGAAGTACTCCTGCCGACTGTGTCCGCTAGTCACTTACTACGGGTAAGTCGGGGAAGTACCAACTTAATAACTTAATGTTTCATAAGTGCAAATTTTTGTCATTCCATTATGTTAATTTCCAAATTACAAGTTGATGTCTATTTTAATCGGCAAACGTAGTGTAGGACGCCCTCCGACCAGGTGGGATGACGATTTGCGAAAGACTGCTGGAAGATGCTGGATGCGGCAAGCTGAAGACAGGGCGCTATGGCGCTCATTAAGGGCGGCCTATGTCCAGCAGTGGACTGGTATAGGCTGATGATGATGAAGTGTAGGTACATTTTGGTGTTTGGAAATGAGAAAGAATTTTTGTGACACAATAGGTGTAACACAGTAAGGTCTAATAAAGGAAATAAATCACTTTGATGTTTGATGTCTATCACAGTTTTTATTAACTTTTTATAAATACATTTCTTTTCCTGTTTTCATAAAATATCTAGGTGTCTAAAACTGAATGTAGACCCAAGTATAAGATAATTAGGGTTTTATTTTCTATTTCAGAGGTGCAATGAAGGCTCATTTCGAGAAGCACCAGGGGAAAACACACAAATGCCACTGCGGGGCTGTCTTCAAGTGAGTTTTATATGTAAATTTTACAGGTATTTGGTGAGATGTAGTAAGTATTATGTATGCAGTTATTATTACTCAATAAGTACCTAATCTGTTATAAGTTTAATAACGTTCCCTAATAAAAATTAGCCATCATTTTGTTTTCTGTGGTTTCACTCGCCTCCGACGCCCATCCTTACATGGCGACCCTGCCAGTATACAGGAGGATAAGTACGACATGCGTGAAATAATAGTAATTTATAACTTAATCCCAATTTGTCCTGCAAAATTGAAAAAACTGACAATTTAAAGAAATTTAAAGTCACTTCGTAGTCTTTTTAAAATCATCTGTTTATGTTTCAAATTTGTTTTAAAATCCTTATGTCTTTATGTTTTCCAGCCACATCTCGTCGTACTTAAGCCACGCGCGCACGGCGCACGTCTCTGCGCACGCGTGCGTCACATGCGCGCGCACCTTCGTGTCGCAGCTAGGTCTGCGGAATCACAGGATCAGAGCGCACCAGGTTATCTACATCTTTATAATATATCTATTGCTTACTATAATCCGTCCACGCGTTCATTTATATTAAAAATAATGCTGGACAATTCACATAGCATCATCAAGCCCCAAACTAAGCAGAGCTTGTGTTATGGGTGTTAGATGACAGATATGCCTTATACAATATATTATAGATAGATATTTTTTATTAAACATAGAAAATACCCAGGACACCCGGATGATAAAATAATAATCAAATCAAATAATACTTTAATTTAATGAAATAACGCATTTTTTTATAGACGTGATACTGTTCAATATTAAAATCTCTAGTTTTAAAAAGTATGTTTTTTTTAAAACCGGTCAGAGTATCAAATAATCATAACATTAGCCGTGGCGGTCCAGGCGGAACGACCCGTCTAGATGAGCCCGTGGCGGTCCAGGCGGAACGACCCGTCTAGATGAGCCCGTGGAGGTCCAGGCGGAACGACCCCTCTAGATAAGCCCGTGGAGGTCCAGGCGGAACGACCCCTCTAGATGAGCCCGTGTAGGTCCAGGCGGAACGACCCCTCTAGATGAGCCCGTGGAGGTCCAGGCGGAACGACCCCTCTAGATAAGCCCGTGGAGGTCCAGGCGGAACGACCCCTCTAGATGAGCCCGTGTAGGTCCAGGCGGAACGACCCCTCTAGATGAGCCCGTGGAGGTCCAGGCGGAACGACCCCTCTAGATGAGCCCGTGGAGGTCCAGGCGGAACGACCCCTCTAGATGAGCCCGTGTAGGTCCAGGCGGAACGACCCCTCTAGATGAGCCCGTGTAGGTCCAGGCGGAACGACCCCTCTAGATGAGCCCGTGGCGGTCCAGGCGGAACGACCCCTCTAGATGAGCCCGTGGAGGTCTTAAGACACCAAAAGAAGGGCAGCAGCTTCCTTCCGTGAATTTTCAACACGTCCACAAGCCACGCGGGGCGGCTTACTTGTTCCTGGACTATTTTTACTACAACTACTAGGCCACTGGTGGGTCCCTTCTGCGTGTCGGGTTGCTAAGTATTATTATTTATTTCAGACTAATTCGTTGGAAGACTCTGCAGCCGACGGCGTGGCGTGCTCTCTGTGTGAGCTCACGTTCCAGAACCAACGAGTGCTCAACGTGCATGTACTCAGCACGCACAAACTGAGCCAGGCTGCCAACGACATGTGAGTGGAACTAATTAATGAACGGGAAAATGGCAAACATATATTTTAAACATAATTCAACTCTTAAGAGGTGTCAGTGATGCCTTACTTGAACGAACAGCTTTTACAGTTTGTTTTTTTGCTCTAAAGTGCATACGATTTAAGTAATAAAAAATACCACATTATATAAACAAATAACTAATAACTATCTTTACTACCTTTTTTTTTCATTAATGTGTGTAGTTTTATAATAAATCACTGGAGAAAAACGCTTAAAAATAGCAGGGCGTTTAAGCCTTTACACAAATTATATAACTCCAGATGAAAAAGAAAATACATGAACCGCTACTTCTACATCATACCTTTCTAATAAACATTCGTAATTTTTGTAGAATTCAATATGTACAATAATAATAAATGCCAAAAAACTCATTTTTGTAAGGCGTTTTGCGAAGTAATTGGAACCTAGGTAATATTCTGCCACGCTAAATTCAACCCTATTGATCAAATATCACTTTGTATATAACTCAAAATCGTTTCCACTAACGTCAGTCGGGGGCTAGCCGCCTCCATGGACGGACGCGAGGTCATGTTACTTTTTTCGCGATGACAGCTGGACACGCCTTACGAATTACGATTTTCGACAACTTTTGTTTTGCGGGTTCAATAGTTCATTTGTCATTGTAATAGAATATATATTGGATTGCACCTACGTTACAAGGATTTTGCAGTATTTTTATTCATTGACAGAGCTATCAATTTGGTAGAATGGATTTGTAGTAGTTAGATGAACATAAATAAATATTACTGAATAAAATAAACACGGTCCAGATGTAGACTAGTATTATAATATCTGTATTACTCAAGATGTTGGGTACTTACTAGGTGACTGAGTTAGTTATTACAATACATCATCATCAGCCTATGTTAGACCACTACTAGTCATAGGCCAAAAATGAGCACCATTAGCACTATGTCTTCAGCATGACGCATCCAGCATCCGCCTGCAGTCTCATGGGTCGTCATGCCACCTGATCGGAAGACGTCCTACACTACGTTTACCGAGACATGATCTCCACCCAAGAACACGTTTATCCTAGCGGTTGTTAGTTCTTCGCGAGATACGGCCGGCCCACTGCCACTTCAGCTTGCTAATTCTTAGAGCTATGTCAATAACTTTGGTTCTCTGTCGGATGTAAGTATTCGTTACAAATCCTATCCTTCAGAGGAACTCCGAGCATAGCTCTTTCCATAGCTCGTGGCCAAGCCCTGTCGTGAGTGTCTAAGTCTCAATCAGCTCCGTATAGGTCATGACAGGTAGGACGCGCTGATAAAAAACTATATTATTTTTTTTACTATACATACGAGCGTTCCGTACATAACTATTTCGCAAAAGGATTCCATTTTTTTTATTCTAAAATGTAAAAAGCCTTATACAGTATGCGGTCATCCATCCAATTCTAATTAAGATAATACTTAAATGTAAATACTTTCTTTTTATCATTTTGATTAAGGTAGTACCCGAGCGCCATATTTAATTTATTATTATTTTTTTATTATATAGGAATTTAATAAAAAATCGTTGGTCCGTTGGTGATACCTACCATAAGGTTTTTTAAATACATCTGTTATACTTTTATTTTGTATAGTACCTATAGACAATTAGACAATAGGCACTTAGGCACTTGTATCCACCAAGACAACTTCGCATCTCTGCCAGAACTATGAAAAATCAATCTATTACAGACGAAGCTTACGTTAGGTACCACAAATTAGCCAATGGTTTTTTTGTAAATTGCCGTAGTAATAAAATAGGTTTCAATAGGAGTACAGCCTTAAGAGTCCGCCTAATGCCGGAAAAATAAGTAGAAGCTCATAACTAGATCTTTGCGCTGGTCTATAATTTTCGGTGGGATTTATTGAATTGTTCAAAATTTAAGCAAGAAATAGAAAATCTAAACGATTTCTCAAATAACATATTAGTCTGGTTCTGTAATTCGTAAAAAACTTATGTGGCTTTTTTATTTTTACAAATCAGTTAATTTTCATATTAGGCGTCCGCCCCGGCTTCGCACTAAACAAATCAGTCGATAAAAAATGTTGTGATTGAGATAGGAACAAACAATTTTTACCATAAGATAGATAATACAATGTAGATTGTAGAATAAAGTAACGTCATAAAAAAATGTGAAAAAGTACTGATTTTATTGAGATATTTTAAAATTATTTCAAAAATCTATGAAAAAAAGGCTGATTCTACTTAAAAAAACATCATAGCTTTTAATTGAGGATTGTGTTTTTGACAATGTTTATTCAGTAAGGAGCACCTGTTATTTGCAATAACTGCTGAGTTTGTTTCATAGTAATTGATCGTTTAGTTTATAAGTTACACCGTTTTGTTTACATGGGGGTCCGAGTGCGAAAAAAAAGTTTAAAAACGCTAAAAAAAATTTTTTTTTAAATAACACATTTTCCGTCGATAAAATAGGGCGTATTTTCCTTCATTTCAGTTTGTGCACCTTATGCAGACTCACACTGTATAGGGTAGGTATATTCATTTGCCTATGTTCGTCAGGGATAATGTACCGAGCATTTTAATAGTGAAAGATTTTTTAAATCGGCCCAGTAATTTTGGAGGATCCTGTTCAAACACACAAACAAATCTTTCCTCTTTATATATTACTGGCTGACCACTCACCAGCCAGCAATTTCATTCGCGTGATCTTGTGTTGGTTTCCATATGAACTATCAACTCCAAAGTTTTACAACCAATCCTTTACGATTTTAAAACTTTTGAGAAAACATTCCTTCAAATAAATTTCCGAAAATCCGTTCTTAGCCTACGTCCTAAAAGAAAAATCCGTGTAAAATTCAGCATCATAGCTCTTGCAGTTTCAGAGATCTCTTGATATTTCAGTTTTCTGTTCTATTTCATTTATATAGATTATATATAGATATAGATGATATATTTATATAGATGATATATATATAGATATAGATAAACTCTATTCCATTACTCGGCTCCTACAGGCTTTTTCCCTACTTATCGTATTTTTTTATTCTGATCATTTACGTTCGTTACAGTTAAACTAAGTGTTAAAAATACACCTTTTTCTAGATTTTGGCATTATTTTGACACTCGCCACTCAAACTAAAATATATTATCACGTTTTTAAACAAAATTATTATAATTTAAGCTAAAGCTATTTAATTTAAGCTGAAGTGGCAGTGGGTTGGCCATAATTCAAGAAGAACCGACAACCGCTGGGGTAAACGTGGGTAAACGTGTTCCTGAGTGGAGACCGCGACTCGGAAAACGTAGTGTAGGACGCCCTCCTACCAGGTGGATGACGATTTGCGAAAGACTGCTGGCAGATGCTGGATGCGGCAAGCTGAAGACAGGGCGCTATGGCGCTCATTAGGGGAGGCCTATGTCCAGCAGTGGACTGGTATAGGCTGATGATGATGATGATTGTGCCAGCAACCAAAACAAAAGAAGTTTATCTGTTCTATAAACGATAAACTTTGCATAAGTCTACGTAAAAAATAAGTGCCCTCTGTCGACTACTTTTGGTAAAATTGACGTGCAATTTGACAGTCATAGTTCTTCACGGTCAAGCCTTAACTAGCATCGGCATTTCAAAATTACCGCTAATCTATGTGCATTACGTTCCAGAATCGCGTGTCGCTACTGTGGCCTAGCATTCGAGACTCATGCTCAAGTTAAGGCGCATAAGAGAGAGAAACATCCGCGGAAGCAAGACGCCAATGATATGATCACATGTAAACTGGTAAGTTCCGTAGATATATACGGAATATTCTATATTTTATATTCTATTATTTCTATATTTAGGAAGGAGTCCGAAGAGTGGCGAGGTAACGTCAAGCTGGCGTATTACGCGCTGCTGATATTTTATGCAGTCACTTTAAAAGTATATTACAAGTCTTAAGGATTATTTGAATGCCAATTTTGTGCTGTGTGGCAGCGGTGTAGGCTGTGTACTATATTATCTATAATCTATTATTATAAGGAGGTAAAGTTTGTTTGGTTGAAGGGATCTTTTAGGAGATTATAGGTAGATGTTTTCATGTAAAATTACTATTTGAGGATTTTATAATAGCTGTCTTTATTGACGACCTCAGTGGCGCAGCGGGCGAGAGTCTGCCTGCGACGCAAGAGGTTGCGGGTTCGATCCCCGCCTCGGAACAAATTTGTGTACGATCTGCAGAAATTTGTTCCGTTGGTCTGGGTGTTTTCTATGTATAATAAAAAATATCTATCTATGTAAAGTATAATATTACGTATATCAGTTATCTAGTACCCATAACACAAGCTCTGCTTACCTTGGGGCTAGATAATGCTGTGTGAATTGTCCAGCATTATTTATTTTTTATTTATTTTATCCACTTTTACCTATGGGGTATAGGTACGTCTGAACTGATTTTAGTTAAACAGAGAAGTAAGAGGTAAGACGAAAAATAAAAGAGAAAAATCTAGTAGACTACTAAAAGCTACCAACCTACTTTACTAAATAAATAAATAAAAAAAATTCATACAATAAAAAAGTCCATAGGTATTCGAATATTAAACAAAAACAAAATGGGCACTCCGGTAGTATACATGGATGATGAATCGAGGATGATCAGTCAAGGAAATAGCTTCCTTCAGTGATCTTATACCTTAATATACCTACTATTTAGATTATTTCTTTTGAAGGTACTTTAAACTAATTAAAATCAACAAATCTCTGGATCTACTGACGATTTAAAAAATTCTTTTACCATTATAAAGCCACGTTATTTGTGAGTGTCATAGGCTATGTATTATACTTGCATATTAATCTAGGTACTCGTTCGAAGCCGGGGCGGGCCGTTAGTTACTTATAACACAGTCATATCCGAAGGAGGTTGTGGAATGCACTACCAGAGCCCATTAGAAAAGCAATATCCTTACCAGTCTTTAAATCTCGCGTCAAGGAGTTTTTCATGTCAGAATAGTGAATATTGGTACATCTTATTTATTTATTTATGTATTTAAGTAGTATATTATATATATATATTCTTTTTTGTGTATGCATAATTATTACATTGGTAATTTGTTATTTTTATTTAATATAAGTAATTATGTTTTTCAATATTCTGTTATGTTCTTGTTTATTTTATCTGTCGTACACCCCTGCCTTTCTTATATTCATATAATTCATTCCATCCAAAGGTTGCCTGGAAGAGATCGCTTCTAAGCGATAAGGCCGCCCATTGTACTTGTCTCATGTAAATGTTTTTTGTAATGTTTTTTTCTGGTGTAAAATAAAGCATTTTTGTATTGTATTGTATCCGAATACAGTGCCCTCTCACTCTTTCCAGTGCGGGGCAGTCGGCGCAGGTAGGATGTGGCGTTACCGTCACTACTGTCAATGTCACCCTCACGTCGACTACCGCACAGTCAGCGAAGCGGCACGGCACATGTGCGATCAGTGCGGGAAACTATTCACTGTAAGTGTTTTTTATGTCAGACACCAATAGAGGTGCAGGTAACGCCATGTCCCGAACATGGCGTTACCCGCACCACTGTGGGATAGAATCGTATGAAAATCAGAATTGTTTCGTTTCTTCGCGAGATATGGCAGCCCACTGCCACTTCAGCTTGCTAATTCTTATAGCTATATCGATAACTTTGGTTCTCTGTCGGATGTATGGGTACGATACGAACCCTATCCATCAGAGAAACTCCGAGCATAGCTTTTCATAAGTATTTTTGCTTATTAACATTAAAAGACAATTAAAAGCGATGCTTTGGACGGGAAAAAATATGTTTTTAGAGATAATATTGTAACCCTGATGTGCTGTGAAATGTGCCTTAACCTTTGATCTGTGTGAACACTGCGACAAAGCGCACCCCCCGTCTGTGTGACATTTACGAGAGTTACCGTCATTGACCTAATTTTTACGTGCAACTTTACATGACGATTTACTCGTGAAAACTTAGCGTAAGACAAAGTTGATTGGTTATTGATGTAGAAAATATATTTAACATTCCATTTCGAAATCAAAAAACTTTCATTTACATAGGAAAACCTATTTTCACATTGATAAACATGAAAACACTGCACATAGGCAAGCTTGGTTTCAAATCCAATTCATGCAATCTACCATAGACTATTTTGGAATGACAGAACATAACCATAAATTGCAAAAATAGGGCTTTCTAACGATACATCACACTACCGGTAATTTTATCGGATTATTATAGAAAATCATAAATAAAAAGACCGGCTGTTGGAATGAGACGGTTTTTCCGGCTATAAAAGATGTGCATGTGTGTGTGCATTTCACATACGTTCGTCTGTGCATGATACGGATCCTGTCTTACTGTTGATTCAGTCAAGATTTAGTAGCCTGTGTATGTTACGGATCCTGACAGATACAAAGGGTGTTTTACTTTTATTCAGAGGTGTAATAAAAATGAACAAATTTAGATACTAATAAATATTTATTTCAGCAAAACAACTCAAGTAGGTATAACAGCGTTGCGTGTTCTTATTAGGCCAATCAATGGGTAAATATAAATAAACATAAAAATCGTTTATTTCAGACCGCGTGGTCCATAGGTACACAGTTATACAGTTCACACAGTTATACAGTTTACACAGTTATACAGTTTACACAGTTATACAGTTTACACAGACATAGGTAAGTACTTATAAAACACTGTTTATACAAAGGCAGGTGCACTCAGTGCCAGGTGTAGGAGCCTGTGATTTACACAAGGAGAAAAAAAAATGTATAATGAATGACAGTACCATGTAACAATACAATAAAGCACATGACCCATGAACATTATACATACATCCTCCTCGGGGAACAGGCGACGCCGACTTAACCTGGAGGTGGACGATTCCTGCACCTCAATTCCTTCGCCGACTGATAACGTATCGGGTGGTCGATAATGCTATAAAAAGAAGGCCCAATTAAAAATAAAACACTAACCCCCTTATTCATAATAGTCTGCTAACTTAGCGAACCGCTATCTCTTAGTCTGTCTTCTATTGGCATAAGTTAGAGTGAGATAGCAAGTGAGTTAGCGGGCCAATATGAACAAGGGGGTAAGAAAACTAAATCGCAGAATAATAAGTGGTTTATTTTTTTACTTACTTGAAGTCGTCCAGAATCAGTCCTAATTAGGAGAACATTTTCATCTTGGGTTACATTACCCACTAGGAGTGATCTCGACGTTCCTGGCCAAAATCAAGGGTCGACCACCAGGAGTGAGAGGCACTGAAGGATCCATTTTTATCTAAAACGGTTTGAAATGATAAAGTAATCCTAAAAGAAAATATTTAAAAACAGACCATTTCGAAGTCTTATGCCAATGAAATTATAATAGGAATATTTGATGTACCCAACAAAAAAATAAACCCAAAACGGTTTCTAAGAAAGAAGTTATGCCTAAACAATATAAAAACAGACTATTCTGTCAAAATACTATTTTTTCATTTTACATCGTCGAAAAAGTAACATCACCCTATATCCCCCTGTCAGGATCCGTATCATACACAGCAGACTACAAAATGGCAGTAACCATGTACGTATACACGTCCGCCATCTTGAACTTGCGCATGTGTGAGTGCGAAACCGTGATGTGGTTTCGAAAATATACTTATATATCACTATTTCGGAATTATTGTATAACATGGAGTAGATATCCAGAATCCTCATAAAATTTCCTACAAAATATATAAATTACGAAAAATGTACGCTAGGTAAAATGACAAAATTATTGAAAGAAAACAAAACTAAATGTTGGTCTGAAACTTATGAGTTACTTTGTGATTCAAATAATTTGAACGTAAAAGATTCTTAGCACTCGGCATTTATGCAAAATTGAACTTGCATTACTAGAAAACAATAAAATCTAGTTTTTACTTACCAAAACTCAATGAGAAACCAGTAAATAATCCACTTTATAACACACCACGACGCTCACGTACTCGTAACGGTTCACGAGTGACTGACAGCTCTTTTCTCGTCAAAATAATTGAATATTTTTTAGAAGTTCTTCCGGTCTATGCTCATTCTTTCATTCACTTTAAGTTTCATGCAGTTTTATACCATAACACATTAGGAATACAGCTTAAAACCGTAAAATTAGACGGGTGTAGTAATGATAAGGATCCTTAGCATACACATATAACGAAGTAAGTCAGGATCCTGCACCAACACAGATCAAAGGTTAATAGTTGAAGCAAATTGACGACCTCTGTGGCGCGGTGGGCGAAGGTCTGCCTGCGACGCAGGAGGTTGCGGGTTCGATTCCCGCCTCGGGACAAATGTGTGTACGATCTGCAGACATTTGTTCAGAGTGTTTTGGTCGTCTTCTATGTTTAATAAAAAATATCTATCTATGTATTGTATTATGTTATCAGTTATCTAGTACCCATAACACAAGCTCTGCTTAGCTTGGGCTAGATAATGCTGTGTGAATTGTCCAGCATAATTTATTTATTAAATAATTGTTTTATTCCACAGAATGTAACCTGCCTGAAAGACCACATGAACATCCACCTAGGGCTGCGCCCCCACGCGTGCGGCGCTTGCGGCGCCACTTTTGCTCTGGGGACAGCTTTGGCGCAGCACAGGTGTATTGATATGTTTTGTTACTTCATAAACATTAAAGTTCACATCTGAAGTATCATAATGTTCCTTGAAATTCATCATCATCATTATTAGCCTATATTAGTCCACTGCTGGACATAGGCTTCATCTTCAGCTTGCCTTTGGTCCTTGAGATTAAATCGAGGTTATGTTGCCAAATTTTTCTAAATTCATTTCGTTCATAATAATTTTGCTTCTTGAACTTTGTGGCGCAGCGGGCGAAGGTCCGCCTGCGATGCCAGGAAGTTGCAGGTTCGATTCCCGCAAATTCAATCGCAGTTCGTTGGTAGATGTATTCTGCAAGAGGCCCTGCTGCCCGCCCCCCGGTGTATGTCCCTTAGTCGCCTCTTACGACACCCACGGGAAGAGTTGGGGTGGTGCAAATTCTAAGCACCACATGGATTATTTTGTTTATGTTTTATTTATTTATTTAAAGTATTTTTTTTTCATTAGGCAGCGCCACGGCGCGCCCCAGGTCTGCACTCACTGCCAAAAAGAATTCCGGAGCACGGCCAACTATGCTGCTCATATGAGGGTATATTTCGTTTTAAGTACAATATCCATATAGGTACATTTATTTATTTGCTGCTGCAAAACAAAACATATATGAAAATATAATTCAAAATAAAAGTGTTAAAAAAGACTGACTGCTGTGTAACAGCAGCAAAAAGGTCTCGACTCAGCATGATTGCCTTACTACTCCATTATTTTTCAAATAATATAATACTAGCGACCCGCCCCGGCTTCGCACGGGTACTGTATTATGCATGTATTAAACATATAAACCTTCCTCTTGAATCACTCTATCTATTAAAAAACCAGCATAATCCGTTGCGTAGTTTTACGCACTATAATACAAAAACGATAGAATAAGTCCTGAATTTTACCATATATACATTTCAAAGTTAAATATTCAGCAGTTTGGAAGATATGGATATCTAACCGAGTTGATTTGAGGTAGTAAAGGCCCTTAAGTCTTAAGCGTTTTCACGTCGATTTTTACTTTTAAGATTTCTCCATAGTTTGCATCAAGTATTTCACTAAATTCATAATAACTTGTTTCTAGATACACACCGGCGTCCGCCGCCACATATGTCCGATCTGCTCTAAGGCATTCCTACACCGCGCCTCGCTGAGGGAGCATGAGCGAGGCGTACACCGCAGCGAGCGGCGGGAGAGGAAACGGGTCACCATAGACACTACCTTATAGAAGAAAGAGAACAGCCAACCAGTGGGACAAAGCGAGACAGAAGATAAGGTACACAAGATTTAGGAAAAAGACTGGAGTAAGGACAGCATTCGATAGCGCCTGACAGAGGCAAGCAGACCCAGTCAGACAGAAAAAAGAGGGTAGTCAGGAAAGTAAAAGACACATCCTAATTAGACAACGCTAGAAATAAAAAAATGGCTGCCTGTACATATGTCCGATCTACTCCAAGGCATTCCTACACCGCGCCTCGCTGAGAGAGCATGAGCGAGGCGTACACCGCAGCGAGCGGCGGGGGAGGAAACGAGTCACCATAGATACTACCTTATAGAAGAAAGAGAACAGCCAGCCAGTGGGACAAAGCGAGACAGAAGATTAGGGTCACAGATAGATTTAAGAGGACACATAACCAGACACTTATTTAGGGCATCTATACTAATATTATAAAGAGGAAAGATTTGTTTGTTTAAACTAAACAAGCTAAGAAACTAAATTCACCATAAGAATCCTGCATTATCCCTGATGAACATAGGCGATAGAATAAACCGGTGCGAAGCCGGGGCGGACAGCTAGCTACCATTATAGATGTTCTCAGAATATCTTGTGGTTGAAGTGAGTGTTTACAATAACTACGACGTGTTTTTTGGGGAAGAAGGTGGAATTTCCCCCAAAGAGTGGCAGAGGGAGATCTCTCTACCGGGCTGACCCAACTGGTCCACTTGACCGGTGGTCTTTCGACCGACAGTTGATGTCGGATAGTCCTTTATAGGTTGGTTGCAACTGAATCAAGCGTTTCCGCGATCTCGGAGTTGTGCTCTTTTTGCACTTTAATGTTTCTCCAATTTTGTCTTAACGACATCTAGCGAGTTTCCGTGGAAGCGCTTAGGTAGGTAGCTAGCTTTTATTTTCTTTCTTGAGCTACTCTATTGAGGTCAGCTTTGTAGTTCCGTTAATATTTGCTAGAGGTCGCTACACGTTCATAAGTTGTTAACAAATCGTTTATTAAATATTCTTCAACAAATATATAACATTACAGTTTCAAACCAAACTAATGCGTTACTCAAAATTTAAATAACTAACCTGTACGTCTAAACCGGCATCGTCCCTTAGAGGGATTGTCAAAAAGAGTCAAGGCTGGCAAGCGTAGGCACACACAAAGATGGTTTCAGTTTCTTTATTCACAAACAAATATACTTGTGTCGGAATATTTTGGTACATTTAAGAAATAATACAATCAAATAATCACAGAAATCAAAATACAAAAAGTTAAATAAGATATCATGATAAAAATAATTATAACACATCCATGATTTCAGTTTGGGGGAGCATTTTGGCAAAGTTCGGATATAGGAATAAAAATCACAAGTAAACAAAATAGTTTTTATTCGCATTTTTACATAATAGAGTTGACGCGCCTTGTGCCGCCTTTAGCAAACCTGTCTATATGATGATTTATATTAACAGGGATATCCCTGTGGATGTGTAGGAGTGTTAGTCCGCAAAGACGCTCCTCTTTCCGCGACGTTTTTAAGCGGCGTAGAGTGGAGAATGACTTTTAGCTGTGGCAACACTCACTGGCAATGTGGCTAATATATGCATCAGCGTTCTTATTGATGGGTACATGTGCTATCCGTTGCTTTGATGACACCCAGAGCAGTGGTATATGATCACCTGTCTTTTTGTTCGCTGCCACTTCTCCATCATAAAATATATTCTGGTTCCAGACTGACTCCATGGTTACCTTTGGTAACCATTTGGGCATTTGAGTAGACCTGACCGAATTGATATTTTTATCATGAGGTCACATTCTACTGCAGTTATATTAATGGTATCTTCGACAGTTTTTTATATCACTACGGGCATATGCAGGCGAAGGTCAAAGGTGTTGAGCACTTCTTCAGAGAGACGATTTCATAAGTCATTTAAAACTTCGTTCAATAAAGGGATATAGATGGATAATCTATATTAGGTTTCTGGACCTTGATCTCTGACGGCTTTGGAGTGGTTAGCCCTGTGTACTGATCTTCTTGCTGTTCGAGGTCTAGATATGTCAATTGTATCTGCCATTAATTCTGCCTTCTCAAATATTTTTCTGAAGGAGTCATCAACATGTATTTCGTTTTTAATACACGCACACATACACGTCTACCACTCCGCCCCTGTCGCCAAGCTGACCTACTCTGCCCTTGTCTACCAACAGGCTGCCCCTGTCTACCACTCTGCCGCCCCTGCTTACCAACCCTAAACTATATTATTAACTACATAATAATGTAAGTACCTAATTGATTGTGTATTTTAATCTGTATCTCTATATCTGCATCAAAGTCTGAAACCGCATCTAAAACAGGCGATTGCAAAAACTCACTCAACGCGAGTGTTGTTCCTAAAACGTCACTTAGAGCGAACGTAGTTATTATAAATTCACTCTCAGTTACGCTCTTCGAAAGACCATGTGCCTTCGTTACGGTATCAGGACTGTTGGTTGGACCATTAAGTGTGCAAGAAGAAAAGGCAATAATTTCCTTCATGTAAAATGAAGGAAATTATCAACCACCATGTTCCGGCAGCATATCACATTGTTACTCTTTTTTGAAAGAGTTTTTTAGTGATGATTCAGACATGGGCAACGTTTCGTATTTTTGGCGATTTTGCATACATGTCTTTTGAACTGCTCCTTTAAGTTCTGACGTCATCATCGAGCAGTTGTCTGTAACAAATGCCCACATACTTTTCTAAAGGGAATGTTTTTAGCAAAAATCAATGACAATATGCGCAAGAGCCTTTCCCGACAAACGTTTTTCTTCTCCAATAATGGCATCTGGTCTAATTGAATCATAACATTCAATCAGAGCCACGAAACCTTCCCGACAAGTATTCTCGTGCAAGTATCTCAGGGAAAGACACATTTGATCTTTATGAGCTTCGTCAGTCGTTTCATCGAATATTACGGAAAACTATTTTGTTTCCCGAACCCTTTCAAATAAACACATTTGTTCTTTGAGCTTAGTCAGTCGTTTCATCGAATATTACGGAAAACTATTTTGATCCCGAACCCTTTCAAATAAACACATTCGTTCTTTGAGCTTCGCCAGTCGTTTTTTCGAATATTACGGAAAACCATTTTGTTTCCCGAACCCTTTCAAATATGGCTTGGTGGGCCTCTTTTCCGCAGTAGTTAACAAGTTCATTTTGTGTAGTTTTACTCACAGTAAGTAGTAACATTAGCTGATGCATTCATGAGATGTTTTACAAGCGTAATGTCATCTGCAGCAATTCGAAAACGTTACAGTTTACGAAAATTACCCTTATTCTTGACAATACTATCAGTCAGATGTTTATTTAAGGGACGAGAGATCCATCGTCTCTATGTCCTCGTAAAGGAATTTTCTGGCGACCACAGAAAACTATGGTATCAACAATACGACGGAGTCGAGTTCGGACAGGATCTCACAAAATTTTGACCAGCAAATAATGCATCTTTGTGGTATTGGGTCTATAAATGATTGCTGATACAGCCGTCTCTACCAAAAAGCTTCGCAAATGATTTCAGGGGTTTTTTAACCAACCATCCTAATGAATCAAAATAAATGAGTCATTGATTTAGTTTTTTTCTGGGTCGTTATGTAAACCCACATGGCTTGACGCCGAGTTTCGGGCTGCCTATGTCACTCCCTGAAAAGTAAGCTTTCTAATGGTGAAAGAATTTTTGAAATCTGTCCAGTAGTTTTTAAGTTTATTTTACATACAAAAATACGATCTTTCCTCTTTTTAATATTAGTGGAGAACATAACTTGTCGATTTGTAATAATTCCTTCAATAAATATTGCTTACAATTTCTGAAACTTTACACCAAGCAAGAGTTAGTTTTTAGTGTCGTGGTTTGATAATGTACATGATATCGAGTTTGGCTAGTGTTAAATAATAAGTACATAGGATCTAGTAGAATTGAAACAACAGAAGTAAAATAAGAGATTTTTAATAAAAATTACAAAATACATTCAATTTTTCATTCAAACTTTTAAATATTTTTTTTAGCGGATTTAGACAGCACCATTCATTCAATTAAGAAGAAAGAATGCACTATTACAAGAACTGAATTCACTAATCAGTAAATGAATAGTGAATTCAATTCACTATTCATTTACCATGAAGCTTAACATTCATACTATAACTTACTTAAGGTAAGGGTGAACCTCTAAGTTCCCATACAAACGTACTTTCCGATTAATTTGGAAAAGACGTCCCCGATTTTAATCAAATTTTGCATACACGAGCTCAGGGCACTCTGCCTTCTGGTGACGACGACGGCTTAGACTTTTAGGAAATAGATTTGAGTGTAAATATTCCTTGCTATGTCCAGCAGTGGACTAGTATAGGATGATATGATTCTTTGGTTGTTATTATTTTGTTCTGTTAGTGTTATTTCTTAATAAATGTCTGAGCAACAGCTATTTGTATGGTTTTCGTTTTTCAAAAAACAAAATCAACTCTGAATGAGCGAAATTAATAAAATCGCTTGGAAATGCATTAAAATGATTTTTCTGATTTAATGATGATTATGTATTTTGAAAATTTAAAACGATACCATAGCTATTTCTCAACCTTTTGATTATGTTTGCAAAATTTCATCGCAATACAGGGCGTAATTTTCAGATGAATCGAAAAGTATGTTTGTATGGGAGCTTGAGGGTTCGCACCAACCTTAAGTTATAACAGGATTTAAAAATACAAGCGTTCCGCCCCGGCTCCGTACGAGGAGAGCAGAGTAGATACCTAAATATCTGATCAGGAATGCTTTAGTCTGCGTTTCTTTTTTCGCCATTAACAATATTTATATTAGGTAATAAATACAACCACAAACTTTTTTGTATAAATAAACCTGTCTAATTTATTTTTTATAATTCAGATAAAGACCATAAAAGTCCGGTTATAATCTACAATTTAGTTATCAAACACAAAACTAGAAAAAAAAAAAATTTTATGTGAACTAAGTGTAAGTTTTAATGAAGAGGAAAAGGCTAGTATCCAAAATAAATCTAATTAGTCTGTCACTTACATTATCAGAACTAATCAGAAGATGAATTACCTAGTTAAATTTATATTATTAATTGTTGAAAAAAATGTGTCCAATATCGTAATAAGTACCATTAGTGATAATAATAACTTATTATTAATAATAAAATGAGGTAAAGTTTGATATTTGTTTGTGACGTTGTAGGGGATAATCTCTGGATCAACTGAACCGATTTCAACAATTCTTTCACCATTAGATAGATAACTTTTCAGGGAGTGATATAGGCTATGTTTTATCCCGGAATTCGAACGGGAACGGGTACTACGCGAGCAAAGCCGCGGGCAGCAGCGAGTAAGTAATAGGTATTCATTCATAGCTGATGTAAAAATAGTTTTAAATAAATAAATTGAAACATTTCTGATAATCTAACCGACGACGGTTTAATTAGAATTTTAGAAAACTAGACTATGATGTGAGTATTCTGCAATTTAAATGATAAAGTGACCAGTGGCATTCAGAACTAAATGCGACTCTTGGTCTTCTAAAGACCTTATTAAATAACGAGATAATAGAATTCAAAAATTATCTGAGCGTCTGGTGTATGCGACGTGACCCGAGAGCTGGTGAGTATCTGGCACAGCGCATCAGCATTGCCATACAGCGGGGCAATGCAGCCAGCGTCTTGGAGGTTTGTCTCTATTATTTAATTGTAATTTGCTTTGTTATTAAGTATTAATAATTTCGCATTAATACTTAATAACAAAGAATATATATAGTTAATAAAGAACAATAAATTATAATTTTTCCCGAATCGGACCAAAATTTCAGGAATTTCCGGGACCAAACCGTACCGCGTAAGATCTATCAGGTATTTCTGAACGTGCTTCCCTCAAAAGAACCGATTTGTCATAATCACCACGCTTGGCGGGTTGGTGATCGCAGTAGTAGAAGGTTAATCGTCGCTGGTTGACGCGAAATTCAAATATTTTTGTAGTTTATAATTTTTTCTGCGTCACACAAGCAATAAAACTAGCGAAAACATAATTTGGCGCAAATCGTAAACCATTTTCTATGAACTCATGATGAAACCAAAATCGATTTACTATTATTTTTGGAGTATTTGGGAAAATACGAAATTTTGTGCTAAAAATGTACATTTTCTCAAATGCTCCCAAAATACAAACTAATCAAAGTTGATTTTACCATAAATTCATAGAAAATGGTTTACGATTTGCGGCAAATTACTTTTTCGCTAGTTTTATTGCTTGTAGAAAAAATTACAAACTACAAAAATATTTGAATTTCGCGCCAACCAGCGACGATCAACTTTAAAATGTACACCCGGTAGGAAGCTACTGCCCTTCCTCTGCTAGTTTTATTGTGTTAGTTAATCGCTATCGAGTTCATCATCAGTGTCGCCCGCGGCGCCTCGGATGGTTCTCTTGTTCTGGATCTCCAGGATGCGTTGCTTCCTGGCTTGTTCTGGAGGGATCAGGAGATCACCGGCGTATTCTATCACTTCGGATCTGTTGGGTAAGATATATTTCAAAGAGTTAAAAAAGAATATGTGGAGAAAATGTGCAAAATGTGTGGAGGCTTTTACTCAGCAGTTTTTTACTATAAAAACTATCGTAGTTTGAAGAATTTATTACGGATGTAAGCGGGTTAACTACGAACCTTATTTGTGTTGGAAGAACACCAACGTTTTATCCCTTAACAAGGAACATTTACCCTGAAGAAGTCCCTCGTTAAAGGATGAAACGTTGGTGTTTTTACGACACAAATAAGGTTCGTAGTTAACTCGTTTACATCCGTAATGAATACTCAGCAGTAGTATAATAATCCCCCCCCCCCCCACTTATATTATAAATTCGAATGTAACTCTGTCTGTCTGTCTGTTTACCTTTTCACGTCTAAACGGCTGAACGGATCATAATGAAATTTTGAAATTTGGCAGGGACGTAAATGGTATTCCGGGGAAGGACATAGGCTACTTGAAAAGCGCGTGCGAAGCCGCGGACAACAGCTAGTAATTTAATAATAATCATTAAATTTTCTTCAAAACTCTGAACGCATTGAGTGCCCCGCCCGCAACTATTATTATCGAGCAAGCCCAAGATCTGGTTGAATTTACTTAGGCCCAGAGGTAATAAAGCCAGGTAAAAAAAGGCAATTACTCAGTGCCGCATGTCGCCCCGACTCTAACGCGTAGATAAAAAAGCGAGTTCCATGGGATTCGAAACTTCTTAGTAATCTATATGATACAGATTTCTAAAAAGTGGTGGTCGACAGTATTAAAGCCTTAAAAATTGGGACGAAACAGGAACGATGCCAGTCTACGATTTGATTTTCCGTTTTCGGATCACTTTGGGACGTACACGGAACACCTCAAATATAGAATCTAAGATTGAATACTTAAATAAATAAATAATACTGGACAATCCACACAGCACAGCTTATCAGGCGGAATCCTGCGTCCAGCAGTGGTCCATTACAGGCTGTTGAGGTAAGGAAGTAGAACTTGTATGGGTAGGTACTAGATGACTAATATACAATAAATATTATGTTAAGCACTAACTTCTAATTTGTGATTTTATGATCACACCATTAAACCCACGACTTTGTGGTTCTTCTGGGTAGTCCTGAACCCACCTGTCCTCCGCTTTCGGCTCGACGCTCAGTTTCGAGACACCCTGTATATTTTTCGATGTGCAAACCATCAAATAAAACCATATTTTACCTAGCAATACGCCACTCCAGGATCTCAGTGGAGAAGTCATCTCTGTTGCCAAGGTCGGTGAACCCGACTATGAAGTCCTTCGTTTTGTTGTCGGTCACCAATCCAATTGTGGGGATGACGCGGATCTTGAGGCGACCTGGGAAAAATAACATAAATACGTAAAATAGTTAACTTGTGTTTTTATATATTATTTAGAGGGCCTCTGTGGCGCGGTGGGTGAAGGCCTGCCTGCGACGCAGGAGGTTGCGGCTTCGATTCCCGCTTCGGGACAGATGTGTGTACGATCTGCAGACATTTGTTCACCCTGAACACCCTGTTCTGGTTGTTTTCTATGTATAATAAAAAATATCTATCATGTATTGTATAATGTATGTATATCAGTTATCTAGTACCCATAACACAAGCTCTGCTTAGCTTGGAGCTAGATAATGCTGTGTGAATTGTCCAGTATTATTTTATTCATGTCTTTTTTACTCTGTATACTTGTTAACTAGTAGGTAGGTAGTAGGTACTAACTAAGTAGTCTTATTTTTATATTTATGTACTAACTTTTGATTTGTGTGTTGTCTAATAATTATTTTTTTCTTTCTAAATTAATTTACAGTAAGCTGCATCGAATATAGTACCTAATAGATAGTTCGCAAGTTACTTTACCTGTCAAAAACGGTGCTCTCTCGACATCCAACTTGACAAATCTGCACTCGACATGTTTCTTGGCAAGGAGCTTAAGGTGCATGTCGACTATCGCGCAGCGCGGCGAGTCGTTCTTGTAGAAATGACAGACCACGTTCTTGCTTTTATTGCAGACTACGAAAAACTCTTTCTCTCCGTCTATTTCTGAGTATTCACCGTGGCCCTGTTGATTTCAAGGAAAATACAATGAATAGCAGCTGAATTACCTAACTTGAAGAATGTGCGCAAGTAGTTATTTTAATAATTTGACTCTTTAGAATTAACTTAAAACAGCTTTCGAACGACTATAAAACACACAATAAACTGTTTTCTAAGTTTTGCTACCTTAAGGGATTTATGTTTGTGATACCTATTTTAAGCTTTTGTTAATGCCTCTGTAATAGTTTTATTCTATTTAGTTTAGGCAGTGAATCAAAGTTGCCCTTGGTGGCCATCAAAATGTATTTTCGATTCACTGCCTAATCTAAATAGAATAAAACTATAACAGAGGCATTCAAATATCAATAACGTTTATTTCTTTAGGCTTACAAAACAAGCACTTAGACAGGTAAAATTTTATACTATAAACCGGTTTCTAAATAGTAATTATTACCAAATAAGAAACAAGGTGTTATAGATTTTGTCCAGTTCAATTTTTTGTCCACTAGTGGAAGAAGTGGAAAATAAACCACTAGTAAGTGTATATATAACTTACAAACTAATACAATATTTGCATATCTAAGTCTAAATATAATGTGATTTAAATACAGGTCAATATTTATGTAAGACTAGCTAAGCTTAACATTATTTCCCTTATATACTATTTTCGGTGTGGAACTGAAAAAAAAACACATAAAAAAAGAACATTAAAAAAAGCCTATAATAGGTATCACAAACTGCAATGGAATTTTGAAATTTCCTTTGTTAAATGGAATAATAAGATAAAGTAGGTGGCGGCGCTAGTTTGGGTGGGGTATGCGCGTTAACAATGTTTATGGGACCAACTCGGAATCATCCTCTATAAAACTACAAAATAATCATACAAATCTATCCATTAATCGAACCAGCGACCTCCTGCATCGCAAGCGGACTTTCGCCCCCTTGCGCCACAGAGGTCATCAAAGTTTTATTGTTAAACCGCTCGCATTTATGAAAGCCAAATAAAACGTGATAGAATCTGGAATACGGAAATCCGTAGAACTAAAGTCACGGTTAAAACTCTCAGAATTAGCAAGCTGAAGTGGCAGTGGGCAGGTCATAGCTCACAGAACTGATAACCGCGCTGGGGAGTAAAGGTTCTCGAGTGGCGGCAGCGATACAACGCGAACGGAAATCCGTAGAACTAAAGTCACGGTTAAAACTCTCAGAATTAGCAAGCTGAAGTGGCAGTGGGCAGGTCATAGCTCACAGAACTGATAACCGCGCTGGGGAGTAAAGGTTCTCGAGTGGCGGCAGCGATACAACGCGAAACGGAGTGTTGGGAGACCATCCACTCGATGGACCGACGACTTCGTAGCGGTAGCAGGGAGTCGATGGATGGAGGCGGCGAGGAGACCACTCTTTGTGTCGTCATATGGGGGAGGCCTATGTCCAGCAGTGGACGTGTATGGGCTGATATTATGATGAATGAAACATGCTACTACACTCAATACTCACATTAGCCAGCCACTCTTGCTTCAACTGTGCCCGCTTCTTCATCTCGTTGAGACGTTGCTGTCTGATCGACTCCAAGTCACCGTTGTCCATCTGGTCAAGCCTGCAAGAACAAAAAATCTAGATAATGTATTGTGTAGGTAAGTGATTGCTAGCTCCAATTTTTTTTTATTCATTGCATGCAATCTTGGGTAATCTGAATATCATTATCATTCCATCACTTTCATTCAGCCCATAAAGCTTGCTATGGTCTCGGCCTTCAAGCTTGGTCATCATAGCATAACAGCCCTTGCTGTCCGTGCTATAAAGGCCTATGAGCAGACCTTCAGGCTCTGCCTTCATTTCAGGTGGCCTATCAATGGCCACAGCAGCCTTTCTCAGTACGGGATGCGCTAACCAATTGCACCACAAGGTCAAGTAACGTTATTGTTGAAAAACTATTCCTGAGAAGGGACTTCCTCGGGATTTCGCACTCCATTGACATATTTGAAAAATCATGTGCTTAACAAAACAGTTTCTGAAAAAATTATAATAAAATGGATCTATCTTTGTATTTTACTGAATTATGTATATCAGTCATCTAGTATCCATAACACAAGCTCTGCCCCAACCCGCATGCCCAGTGTCGGGACTATGAGCATCACCCCCATGAGACAAAAGGAAGGCTTGCGTCCAGCAGTGGACCATTAAAGGCTGTTCAGCAGGGGTATTTTAATTCGTCGGAAAGGCCTTCGGATTCGATATCGGAAACTTTGTCAAAGAACGCTATTTTAAAGCGGCGGATTCGAAAACTTTTGACATTCGAATTCGGATCCTTGTTAGGAGAGTTTCATACTTTTTTTGACAAATGTGTGTACGATCTGCAGGCATTTGTTCAGGGTGTTCTGGTCGTTTTCTATATATAATAAAAAAATATCTATCTATGTATTGTATTATAATTATATATATCAGTTATCTAGTACCCATAACACAAGCTCTGCTTAGCTTGGGGCTAGATAATGCTGTGTGAATTGTCCAGCATTATTTAATATTTAATTTAATCGAATTCGAATCGGACGTTTCCGCTCCGGAAACGAATCGAATGAATTAAAATAGCCCTGCAGGTGAGGAAAGCTTGCTTGATTTGAAACTATGTCCATTTATTCGTCACTTACCGTTCAATCTCAGCATCAAGCTGCTTCTCCATAGTTTGTGCCACATGCTGAAGCACTTGCTCCATGACTGTTTTTTACTGAAACTATGATAAACTACAATTACAAACGGTACCTACGGGCTTTTCTAATAACATAAGTCAGTGGTTCAGTCTACGAATAAATAAGGTTCAGTAGAACCATGAATGGTTTTAGAGGAATTTGCGGCTTCTTTATACGAGCTGTCTGCGGGATATTAAATAAATTGCATATCTTACGAAAAACTTGAGTAAAAAACTTTTTTGTTTTCATGACTCACTGAGCGGTGGCACACATGTTCATAAAATTAGGATTAACAGTAGAACTCACCGTCTTTCACAAAGGAAAAAACTAGAAACTAGTAGGATTTCGTTAAATGATTGTATTTTTAACAATTTCAGCTGAAATCATACAATTTAAAATTAGTTAATGAATTTGAATCGGAGGAGACTGGAGAATGCGACACAGAAACTTTTAAAAACAAAGTGTTGTCAATCAAATGGAATGGAATGGTTGTCAAGTTATGTCAAGAAAGAAATAAAACTTAAAAAAAAACGCAAAATACCTAGTTGAAGTTGAAACGTCAATCCATCCCTAAGATCCATCCATTCGGGTGGAGCGACGACGAAGGCGCGCCGCAGACTGTGCATTTTCATTGTGTCGGGTGATTTTGTTCGTCCAAGATTGCGACTGTTCATCGACTGACAAATAGACAAGATTGTAAACCTCGCTTCGTATAAATTATTGTATTGTAATCTCATAGCGTTTCATTTCAAATTTAAAACCAACGTCTCGTGAGATTTATTAAGCTGGACATCACACTAAATTATTTAAACTGAATTAATTAACTAAACTGAATTGTTTTAGGCTTTGTAAGTGATCGACAAGTAGGTTTTCTAGGTTAGGGAGAGATTAGGGTGCTTTTAATATATGCAGTAATTAATTATATCAAGTAAGTACCTACCTACCTATTATAGTTATGTATTAACATTATTATTATTTTCATTTAATTTCATACATTTAAGGAGAACAATCTGGGAACAATAATAATACACTAAATAATCGTTTTCATTAGATTTTATTGAGCAGTTTAGCTGTTAGTAGTTGTAGTTGCTGTAGTACAGTACAATAGTCTAGTCTTTTGGTATTAATATAATTAATAATAATAATACTTTATTTCAGGCAACAAAGAAAGTGTACAAAAGTAACTTAATTATGGGCCTAATTAAGTTACTTTTGTACACTTTAATAAATACCTTAGAGACTAACATAGATAAAAATATTAAAATATATAATTAATTAATATATATATAATTGGCGGCGGCGGCGGCGGCGGCGGCGTTGCCGGTGCTAGAAATCACAGTTGTATCCTGGTAACGACCGGCTTGTGATATTTCGGCGCGGCGCGGCGGTCCCGCGGCGGTTGGCGACGGCGGCGGTGCTGGTGCACGGCGCGCACGTGTTCGCGCAGCTGCGCCGCTAACAGGAAGGCGCGCCCGCACACGCTGCACAAGTGCGTGCGCGCGCCTACGTGCCTGGAAACAACAAACCGGTGAAATAGCCCTGACAATTAAGGGTCTCCATTTAGAGGGTCGCGTAATAAAAGCCTTTAAAAAGGCGATACTCATCCAATTTTTTATCTGATTGTCGGATAAGATTGTCTATGGATAGACGAGACATTTGAAAATAGCGTAAATACACGAATAGCCTTCGGAAACTCAAATACGCAATCGGTCAGACAAAAAATCGGACGTGTATCGCCGTCCTTAAACACAAAAAGCACGTTATAGCAGATCGCAGTAGTGATAGCGAACCCCACATGAATAGTGCGTGCCTCCCGTAACGTCAATATACAGCTATATCACTGAGTTTATGCATAGAGACTTGCGGAGACTCCAATGCTATGGAATTGCTTGGGGACAATGCGGTAGCGACATGTCGTGCCTCCCAATAGTAGGAACTTATTTCTATCTAATAAAATGCTCCTCAGGGGCTAACTGTTACAGTTAGCTCTTATTTTAACTAGCGGTCTCACCTCCGTTTATGCATACAGAGCCCCGAGGTACTATGGAACCGCGCGGGGCAATATGGACAGACCAGCGGAGCCCCGTGTCGGACCTCATGCTGCGCGCGCGCCCCGTATGAGCTGAAGGCGCGAGGACAGCCTCGGCAGGCCCAGGGGCGGAGGCCTAGGTGGGTGTTAAGGTGGTCGCGGAGGACGTATATGCTCTGGAAAAATGAAGATTGGAAATTAATTCGAGATTCAAGTTGTTAAGTATAAACACTTAAGGCGGTGGTATGCGCGAAAGTGGGGCCGCCGCCGCCGCCATACCTATTTTATTTTATTACTATTTTGAACAAAGGAACATTCAAAAATCCATCGTATAGTTTGTGATACCTTTTGTATAAGCTTTTTTTAAAGGCCTGTAATAGTTTTATTCTATTTAGTTTAGCCAGTATATCGAAAATAAGTAGATATTGGTGGCCACCAAGGGCAACTTCGATATTCTGCCTTAACCTAATAAAATAAACCTATTACAAAAGCGTTAAAAAAAAGCTTATAATAGGTATCACAAACTGTACGTTTGATTTTTGAAATTTCCTTTAATCAACGTAGTAATAAAATAAAATAGGTGGCGGCGCTAGTTTGACGCATACCACCACCTTAAGATTACACGAGTCGCTAATTTTTCCATACAAACGTGGAAGGGTAACTAAGGTACACTGTTCGATATTCACTGTATCAATTTATTTGGTCATTTTCTTTTTTTTTCTTTATAACATCTTTATTAAGAAAGAAAATTACAATCAAATAATAGAATTAAATTAAAACTAGTATTTACAATATAAACAATTGAGCTAATTGCAAACTGTTGCAAACAATCTACAGGTAGCTCAACTGATCCATATCAATACCAGTCACGCGCGAGCCCAAGACACTGGCTGCATGTATATATACTATTATGAAATGTAAGAAAAAATATGCAAAATGCAATTTTGCATTCCTTTACGTCGAAAATGTCATGTTTTCGTCCTTGTTTTGTATTAAAAACAACAATACCTTACGTTTTGTTTGATAAAGAACATAGCTTATACTGTCCAGTTACAGAATAACAACACCATGTCGAAAATACAAAAAGTTTTCAGTCATCATTTTTGGTATTACGGAACACAATAATTTACGAAAAGAAGTTACAAGCAGCTGTCGCCGAAGTCTTAATATTTTTTTTTAGTAAACTCAGATCAGCTATCCCAGAGATATTGTAAATCACTCACACTAAACAATCTCCCGCACTGATCGCACATGTGCTGCACCGCGTCTTCACTCGCCTTGTACTTTATCTGTGGATGTTCTTTTCTGTAGTGTTGAAGCCGCCACATACGCCCTTTGCCTTCCGCTCCGCACTGCAAACGAGAAAATATATGAAGTATCAATAATAATTCTGGACAATTCACACAGCATTATCTAGCCCCAAGCTAAGCAGAGCTTGTGTTATGAGTACTAGATAACTGATGTACATAATACAATATATTATAATATTAGTACCGGGTGTTCTGGTCGACCAGAACACCCGGAACAAATACCTGCAGATCGTACAAATATTTGTCCATAAGCGGGAATCGAACCCGCAACCTCCATAATCCTGCGTCGCAGGCGGACCTTCCCCCACCGCGCCACAGAGTTCGTCAAATATAATGCGAATATTTGGTTTTATTTATTTCTACAGATATTGCGACTGATCAGAGATTTCTTATATTGCTTTACTGCCTTTCTTTCTTACGTCGTCTTGTGTATTAAAGAATTACCAACGTGTCACATTCTGAGCCCAGTGCAAGATGTGCCAAAAACCCCAGTCCTGTCCTCTTTTTCGTGTCTAAGTTTCCAATTAAAGTTTTCCCATTCCTAAAACTCTACTTGTGTTTTAACACTAGTAGGGAGTCCAGAAACTATTCAAAACTAAAGCCTGGCTAAAGCTTCGAATAGTTTCTTCAAGGTCTTCCTTCTTCCCAGAGAAGGGGAATAAATTTCTCGGCGGGGTAATGCACATAATCCCCACGCTGAGCATGCGGTTTGGGGACCACAGTTCGGTGGTAGATGTATTCTGCTAGAGACACTGCTGCCCGTCCACGGTGTATGTCCTTTAGTCGCCTCTTACGACACCCACGGGAAGAGTTGGGGTGGTGCAAATTCTGAGCCGGCACCACACGGCTACCAACAACCCCAGCAGTATATTTACCTCATCACAAGTATAGCGACAGTCTTGATTGCTAGCAGCTGGCATCTTATGTCCGCTACTACGTTTGGCTTCCGCGTATCTATCTCTAGGCGGCGTAGGATGTTCATCACGCTTGTGTCGTTTGAGTTGTGTTACGTCGTCGAAGGTAAGACCGCAGTACCGGCAAGCGATGCTGGAAAGAATGGACCTTTTTAACAGACTGGAACAGGGGTAGTAATAGTACAAATAGTTCCACTCACATGCCATTGGCATTATCAAAGAGCCAACCTGCCAGATGCAACTGGTCTTTAAAACAGACAGTGCTGCACTAAACGCACTCAAAAGGATAGACACAAGATCAAAAACAACTGCAGAATGTCATAAGGTTCTACAAAACCTGTCTAAACACGGTAAAGTCAGCATAGAATGGACAGAGTCGATCTTGTCCAGACAATATGAATGCAGACAAAATGGCAAAGGAAGGAGCGAGACAGTCCCCAACAAAGGAAGGAGCGAGACAGTCCCCAACAAAGTAGGATATCAGTCTCTCAAACCCGCCCACTGCAGAAGTCAAAAATAGACTAAAACTTTACTCGGAAAAAGAACACCAAAAACTGTGGGCGCGTCGAACAGACTGCAAACACACAAAATCAATATTCCCTTGCAAAGATGGGAAGACAACAAATACAATGCTCAAGATGAGCAGTGAGGACTTAAGAATAATGGTGGGCATCATCACAGGTCATTGTGAACTGAACCATCATCTATTCAAGACTGGAGCCACAACAACAGCCTATGCCGTGGCTGCATCCAGGAAGAAGAAACTGCGGAACACGTTGTGGTACACTGTACGGCCACAGAGGAGGCCAGACGGAAAACGGAATTGAAGAATCTCATCGAGACATCAAATCTAACCACACCCACAGAAAAGCTGATACGAAGCACTCAATCACCAAGAGTCCTGCTCCGGTACTTCAAGGGCTGATTAGGACCTGATTAGGCAGGGGGATAATGCACAATACACTCCCATGCAAGATGTCAGTGCAGATCCCAGTTCCTCCACTTAGAATTAGAATTATGCCATTGGCGTTGAGTACATGCACGTTGAGCACTCGTTGGTTCTGGAACGTGAGCTCATACAGAGAGCACGCCACGCCGCTGTACTAGTACAGTTAGTTCCACTCACATGTCGTTGGCAGCCTGGCTCAGTTTGTGCGTGCTAAGTACATGCACGTTGAGCACTCGTTGGTTCTGGAACGTGAGCTCACGGAGAGAACACGCCACGCCACTGTACTAGTACAGTTAGTTCCACTCACATGTCGTTGGCAGCCTGGCTCAGTTTGTGCGTGCTGAGTACATGCACGTTGAGCACTCGTTGGTTCTGGAACGTGAGCTCACGGAGAGAACACGCCACGCCACTGTACTAGTACAGTTAGTTCCACTCACATGTCGTTGGCAGCCTGGCTCAGTTTGTGCGTGCTAAGTACATGCACGTTGAGCACTCGTTGGTTCTGGAACGTGAGCTCACACAGAGAGCACGCCACGCCGTCTCCACCAGCGTCCTCTAACGAACGACTCTGTAACAAAAAGCTTTTGTCACAAGACCTGAGGTAACCGGATCACCAATCCACTTGCAAAGGTTGGTTTAACTGAGGCGAGGATCGGATAGTGAGTGCCTGTGGAAAATTCTTAAGATGAAGTAGGTCCCAAAACCCAGGTTTTGTCTGTACGGAAAATAAATTTTAAGTCACAATTTTTTAAAATCTTTTTTGATGATCCTCGAAAGTTTAGGATTTTAGTTAGTGGGTTATAGAAGTCGAAACACGATTGACACAAATTGACTCCATAGAAAAAAATCGCAAAGTTTCCTCTAAATTTTCATTTATACTACGGAAGACCAGTTTCATTTGCTAGTTATTTAACATATTTTAATGAAATGTCGTCTAAAAAATACTTAACTAAACACTTATAGAGGATTATAGTTTTATTTTTTTGCGAAAGAGTATTTTAGAGCAATATCAAATTTATAAATAAAAAGCAGTGAAATTAAGCGCGGGTCGGTTCTTGCCTCCCTTTCTCGCCTTCACCGCGCGGTGTTCGCTCGTCCTCGTCTCGAAAAAGCGAACCTACTTCGACTTAACTGACAAAACGCCGCTTGCTTACATAAACTGTGATAATTATAAATACTATTTAACGGGTATTTATCGCGTTTATTTACCTATTTTTCCCGACGTTTCGACAGGTTTACACACTGCCGTGGTCACGGGATGACTGATAGGTAAATAAACGCGATAAATACCCGTTAAATAGTATTTATAATTATGTGTTCAGATCGTGTAAGTTTAAAAACATTAAACTGTGATACTACAGTAATAGGTGAATTACCTGGTGAGCCCTAGAGCGGTGGTTGAGCAGTCCGAGCCGAGAGACGAAAGACCGCGCGCACGTGACGCAGACGTGCGTCGACGTGCGTGCGTGCGTTTTTCGTTTGTGCGTTAGGTACGACGAGATGTGCCTGCGGAATAGACAGTGGATATTGACACGTTTCTATGAAATAGGCGTTGCCATGTTGTAAGGAGCGCATTCCACTCATCTAATTTTACTCGTAATATTTTTTTTTCAATAAAATGACGATTATCTCTTCATATCTCCATAATTTAATGTTGTGGTTAGTATTTTTAGTTAAAATCATGCAATGAAGACATGCCAAGGTGATATTTATTACAGTGTGGCTACGAAAGACGATTAAGGTTCCCATTCCACTCATCCAATTTCTTTTTCCAATGTACATTTGATCAAAGAACTTGGATGACTTCATCCGATTTACTAGCAACACCGATATTAGATCAAAGATTTGTAGTGTAGTAAATAGGTTTATTTTATGTATATTAGATTAAGGTATATTATTTTATATGGACCGTAGTTTTTAGTATTTTACATCTTGTACTACGCTAATGTTGCCTGAAAATAAACGATTTTATTATTTATAATTATTATAAAGATTTCTGGATGCGGCAAGCTGAAGACAGGGCGCTATGGCGCTCATTAGGGGAGGCCTATGTCCAGCAGTGGACTGAAAAAGGCTGATGATGATGATATGATGATAAAGATTTGGATACTATTTTCTGCCCGCGGCTTCGCACGCGTTGTTTCTATGTAAACGTATGCAGATTTATTCATTCAAATGGGAACTTAAATTTTATGGGTAAAATTGCAACCTATGTTTTATTACAGGTCAAGAGCTACACCTATGCAAATTTCCCGATCTGGTGAGAAGTTTTGTCGTGAAGTAGTAACTAACTTCCTTCCATCCAAACTTTCGCATTTTTAATATTAGTGTGACGTGATGTAATTTCATTTGAATTCAACTACGCAAATTAGTTAGGAATCTTGGACAAAGATATTGGATGAGTGGAATGGGCACCTAAGACGTGAAGTCGGGTGTACCTGGATGCGTAAGGCACGGACAGATGCTGGCATAGGTGTAAGGAGCCTTATGTACTGCTGTGGGTTACATACCTAAGTGGCTGCTATGATGATGATTATTTAACTAATACTATAAATGAGAAAGTGTGTTTGTTTGTTTGTCCTTTCACGTCCTAACTAAGCAACCAATCGACTTGATTTTTGGCATAGAGTTAGTTGAAAGGATGGAGAGTGACATAGGCAACTTTTTGTCCTGGTAAAACATCAAATTGCCATTGGAGATTTACGTATATTAATATTTTTATACAAAAAGAGTCTTCTTTATCCCACTTGAAATGTTAAATTCGAATTTCAGTCAGTATATATTTGATGAACACTTCCTTTACCAGTTCCAGCGCCTCTCTTATAACTCTAAGGTTTGCTGGAAGAAAACTCTTATTTATTTAAAATTTGACAAAACAGAGTATTTGACGACCTCTGTGGCGCGATGGGCGAAGGCCTGCCTGCGACGCAGGAGGTTGCGGGTTCGATTCCCGCCTCAGGACAAATGTGTGTACGATCTGCAGACATTTGTTCAGGGTGTTCTGGTCGTTTTCTATGTATAATAAAAAGTATCTATCTATGTATTGTATTATATTACGTATATCAGTTATCTAGTACCCATAACACAAGCTCTGCTTAACTTGGGGCTAGGTAATGCTGTGTGAATTGTCCAGCATTATTTATTTAGTAAGATCCTTATAAAGACAGTAGGTATGTACATTGTTTTTACGAGCTAGATTTTACACAAATATGCAAACATAACAGGTACAGAAAATTTTTATTAAGGGCAAGCTCGCCTTTGTACATAACCTATTAGTTAAGTTCTTTTTATGTTTTTTTTTTGTACATTAAAGAATTACAGATGATTGTTAGTAAAAATTGTAACGCTACTTAATAAAAAAAAATAATGTCTTACTTGAACTCTCCCCCGCAGTGACATTTATATGTCTTCCCTTGATGTTTTTCAAAGTGCGCCTTCATAGCTGACCTGAAATTAGATACCTAGGTAATTAAGCATATGTTTATCTATTAAATAATTTCAAATGTCGTAGCATTCGACATTTGGTCGTTGGTAAATGTAGCGACCTTTAGAGTCCTTATGAGTCTCACTCATTTGACTTGTCTAAGTGCTTATTTTGTAAGCTTAAAGAAATAAACGTTATTGATTGATTGATTTAAAGAAATAAATAAATAAAAAAGGTTTATTTTTGTCACAATAACACAAATGAAAAAGAAAAGACAAGCAAAGAAAAATAAGTCACAAAAAGGGGGTATCGCTCTGCATATGCCCAGAAGCGATACATATCGCTAATGAGCGCTGGTTTTATGCGACTCCCAATGTGCGCAAGCAGCGACTACGCTGTGACACGCGCTTACAAAAAACTTTTGAAAACTAAACTAAAAATATAAGCCTCAGATTAAATGTTACATAACAAATGTGTAAAATGCCGTTATATCTTAAACATAGTTACAATTTTGAGTTACTTTTAAAACGCTATTATTATTAACTGATTGAGAGTGATATTGGCTGAACTACAAAGCTAAGGTCAATAGAGGCGCTCAATGAAGTTACTAGTGAAAACTACTAGGCAAGTTACCAGAATTACCAACCCTCACTGCTAATTAAGCTGTTCGTTTTCCAAATAAATAAAATAAATTAAATAAAAGTTGAGAGGTGTCAAGGGACACCCGGATGGAACGAAGTTCCTTTCTATAAGAGAGAGAGAGACAGACAGAGAAACATGCGCACGCCGCACGGCTTACAATAGCTTACTATAGTAAAAAGTGACGTTACAACTTTTCGTGAGAATTTTTTCCGTCCAGCCTCCCTTCACAACGCGCGATAAGGAACTTAGTTCCAAAAGTTCCAATAAACATTGGAGTGCAAAAAGAGAACATTTCCTAGATCGCGCAAACGCTTGATTCAGTTGCAACCAACCTATAAAGGACTATCCGACAACAACTGTCGGTCGAAAGACCACCGGGCGAGTGGACCAGCTGGGTCAGCCCGGTCAGAGGAGATCTCTGCAACTTTTTGGGGGAAATACCACCTTTTCCCCAAACTACAAGACTACTAATCTGTAAGAAATGAAATAAGTTCCCAAAAATTTTCGACTTCGGCGGGACTCGAACCCGCGCTCCACCCTTAGTACGGGTGTGCTCTAACCAACTAGAAGTCTCTGTCGGTTTTCGTCTAAAATCTTTGGGACCTCTTACGGACTGTAGCGCCGGTCCCGCCGAAGTCGAAAATTTTTGGGAACTTATTTCATTTCTTAGAGATGCCCAGAGTGCGGGTAAGCACTATAACAAAAATTACATAAATTACTAATCTGTAGACTACGACATAATATCGCATTCGACATGCGTTTGTTGGTGAATCGCATGCGACATATATCGCATTATCAAAGAGCGCACCAAAGGGCAGATAGTCAACCAACGCCCTGTAATAGTCGAAGTTAAAATGCCTGCCCATGAACGCAGTCACCGTAGTCGAAATCGGCTGGGAGACATAATATCATCATCATATCATATCGCATTCAAGTTATTGTCTTGTGACTCACCCGTAGTAAGTGATGAGCGGACAGAGCCTGCACGTAAACTTGCCGCGGTGGCATCGCATCTTGTGGCCGAGCAGCACGCGCTTGTTGGTGAATCGCATGCGACATATATCGCATTCGACATCTGCTGTCGACTGAAAAGAATAAAGCATAGTTAATGATGTTCATCATCATCATCAGCCTATACCAGTCCACTGCTGGACATAGGCCTCCCCTAATGAGCGCCGTAGCGCCCTGTCTTCAGCTTGCAGCATCTGCCAGCAGTCTTTCGCAAATCGTCATCCCACCTGGTCGGAGGGCGTCCTACACTACGTTTTCCGAGTCGCGGTCTCCACTCAAGAACACGTTTGCCCCAGCGGTTGTCGGTTCTTCTCGAGATATGGCCAGCCCACCGCCACTTCACCTTGCTAATCCTTTGAGCTATGTCTATAACCTTGGTTCTCTGTCGGATGTATTCGTTGCGAATCCTATCCTTCAGAGAAACTCCGAGCATAGCTCTCTCCATAGCTCGCTGGGCGACTTTAAACTGGTGGACCAGCCCTACCGTGAGTGACCACGTCTCAGCTCCGTGGGTCATGACGGGTATGACGCACTGAATGACAACTTTCGTTTTGTGCTATTAACAAATTTAATTTAACGATTACTCATCAAGATCACTTGTAGACCGTGTAGCAGCGCTCACAGCGGTGCTTGGCAGATGTATAGGGCTCCGAGACTGTACCTACTCACATCATGCCACTTCATGTGGAACTGCAGCAGTTTCTCACACTTGTAGACCGTGTAGCAGCGCTCACAGCGGTGCTTGGCGGATGTATAGGGCTCCGAGTCGCGCCGAGCTTGTAGCTCCTTTCTGGCATCTGTGTGGCAGACATACAACATACTTAAGACCCCAAAGACTTTCGACGAAACCGAATAAGATTTCGTGACTTAGATAGATCACACTTGTATAATTTTGTTCTCAAATGTCTTTTTTGACACATAATAATTTAGATTCTAAATCGGAGTTTAATAGGTATATTAACAGACATCTTACCATCATCTGTTCTAAATAATTGAATGTCAAAAACTTCTTCATATTGTGTATAATCTATAAATCCTTTCTTAGTTGGCACGATCATATCTGAAAACCACATCACACTAATTTTATAATGTATTATATTGCCCACAGGGGATCGGAAATTCGGAATGCTGGTTCTTATTTTAGTCTCGAACCACGTGGCCTAATGCGAGATGATGGTAAAAGGCCTGACGGTATGACTCTGATTCCTTGGAAGATGGGTCGGCCTTTAGTTTGGGATGCTACGTGTGTAGATACCCTAGCACCTTCTCATCTTGCAGGGACATCAGTAAGGGCCGGCTCCGCAGCAACATCAGCGGAGTTCCTCAAACGGCGAAAATACGCTAATCTTGACAGAGGTTACCTATTTGAGCCGTTTGGGGTGGAAACCCTAGGTCCTTGGGGTTCTGGAGGACACGTTATCTATAAAGATCTTAAAAAACTACTAATAGAGTCCACAGGTGATCGGAATGCTGGTTTTTATTTCGGTAAACGAATTAGCATTGCCATTCAACGTTGTAATGCTGCCAGCATTCTGGGCACTCTGCCTTCTGGTGACGGCTTAGATTTTTATAAAATAGATTTAAGTGTAAATATTAGTTGCAATTATTTTATTCTGTTGTTGTAATTTTCTTAATAAATAAAAGTGTATGTTATATTATGTATATCAGTTATCTAGTACCCATAACACAAGCTCTGCTTACCTTGGGGCTAGATGATGCTGTATGGATTGTAAAGCATTATTTAACTATTTATACATCACTTACCATTCTCTTGAATAACGTCTCGTTTACTTTTAGATTTTGTAGGCGTTTTCTGTTTCCTAGCAGTCTTATTTCTCAAACTCTCTAAATCTATATCATCATCATCTGATAATAATATATCATCAGAAATATCACTAGTCGGTTCTTTATCATTGAAAATATCATTTGAATGATCATTTAGCGTTTCATTTTCTTCATCTTTTATTTCTAGATCAGTTTCTAATTTATTGTTTTCATTATGATTTTCTGATATTATTATAGATTCTACTTTAACATGTTCTATATTGATTTCTTCTATACTGGTAGAATCTTGTACTTGTTTTGTTTTACTCTGAAAATAAAAGATATTGAATTGAATAATATATTACTAAGAAAATAACAATCAAATAATATAAACAAATTAGAACTAGTATTTACAATTGAAATAATAGAGCTAACTGCAGACTTTTGGAAACAAAATACAGGTAGCTCAACTGATCCATATCAATACCAGTCGCGCGCGTCCCCAAGACGCTGGCTGCATTGCCCCGCTGTATGGCAATGCTGATGCGCTGTGCCAGATACTCACCAGCACTCGGGTCACGCGGCGCTTCGACCAGACGCTCAGATATTTTTTAAAACCGGAGAGCCTCGGTACCCTACGGACCTAGGTCTCGACTCCAAGGGGAGCAAATGCGTAGGCTCTGACGAGACCTAAACCTGACCTTATTTATTAAAAATAAATGTTTATGCATATTAACCCCCCTAAATATTTATTTCATTGTTTTTTAGTTTTTCTTATAGCGGTAATAAATACATCACCTGTGAATAATTTCAACTGTCTAACTATTATGATTCATGAGATACAGCCTGGTGACAGACGGACGGACAGACAGACAGACGGACGGACAACCCTAAAAATATATTAAAAACTAATTCTAACATACCTTAACTGTAGCTTTCTTTACACTGGTCTTAGCACCACAGCTGCAGTTTTCTTTCAAACTCTCCAACCTGCTTGTCAACCTCCGAACCTGAGTCTGCAGTGATTTGATCTTCACCCGCTGTTTGTCAACCTTACATTGCTTGAAGCGCAGCATGGCTTCAAGCCTCTTGACTGATGATGCTTTTATTTCATTTTCTACATCGGCTGTTGAAGTTTGTGTTGGTGACTAAAAAATTATACACATTAAGGGCCTATACTACCTAAAACCAACTCTACCAGATCTCTATTTCTTCTATTATATTTATAAAGTACTAAATATGACGACCTCTGTGGCGCGGTAGGCGAAGGTCTGCCTGCGACGCAGGAGGTTGCGGGATTGATTCCCGCCTCGGGAGAAATGATCTGCAGACATTTGTTCAGGGTGTTCTGGTTGTTTACTATGTATAATAAAAAATATCTATCTATGTATTATATATATCAGTTACCTATAACGCAAGCTCTGCTTAGCTTGGGGCTAGATAATGCTATGTGAATTGTCCAGCATTATTTATTATTATTATATTTAACTTTGAAATTTATATATGGTAAAGTTCAGGACTTACTCTATCGATCATATGTTTCGAAAAAAAAAAATATAAAAAAATCGATTGAAAAAAAAAAGCAGTTACCTCAAATTTTTGACTAAACCTTGAATTCCCCAATAAATGCAGAAGTTAAGATCTTGAGAATAATTTGACCATGGTATAGTTTGACCGAAAACGCTGATACGAGCCTGAGGTATGCGCGCGGCGAGACGGGGGGGGGGGGGGGAAGTTGAAGCAGAATCTATGTAAGAATATCCCCACCTCGCCGCACAGCGGTTTCGGTCAAACTATAATAGACCTATGTATAAAGAAAATTTATATGTTTTGGTTTTTTTCAAATTATGTTCCAATTAATAGGTAATAAGCTAAAACTTGATTTATCGGCTTGCGTTGCTATGCCCTGTCTCGCTCCTATGAACGCGAAATCCTATGTCTATCCTTTTCACAAAAAATAGAAGTTGTATGTATAGGCCCTTAAGGCGCATACCCCACCCAAACTAGCGCCGCCACCTACTTTATGTTATTATTCGCTTAACAAAGGAATTTTCAAAAATCCATCTTCCGGTTTGTGATACCTATCATAAGCTTTTTTTAATGCCTCTGTAATAGTTATATTTTATTTAGTTTAGGCAGAGATACGAAGTTGCACTTGGTGGCCACCAAAATCTATTTTCTGTATTATTATTTTTTTGGATAATTCTTTTTAAATATTTAATATAATAATAATAATATAAGCCTTTTATTCAGACATTTTACAATCGGTATTATATTTTTTTTTTTTTTACTTAGCCTAAACCTTTGCTACATCTGTCTGCGTGCCTCTTTGGACAAAGGCCTCCTCCAATTTTGACCATTCAACTCTGTTGCCAGCCAATCTAGACCATGTGGCCCCTGCTGTGGTCGTTTTTTTAAATATTTATAAAACAATATTTGTCACTATTGAAAATGATAATTATATTATAGATGATGTACATTATAATTACACTCTGACTTTCGTTCAACAAAACATTGGGAATACTTTTCGTGAGACATTGGCCATGGGTGCGTTTTTGGTGAGACGTTGGGAATGAGCAAAACTCACGTGAGACGTTGGGAATAACCCATATTTATATGTATAAGAGACATACCATAGACATTGGCATTAGCCCCCATCACCCCCATGAGACAAAACCCAATAAGGCGCTTTTCAGGGAGAGGCCTGCGTCCAGCAGCGGACTAATATAGGCTGTTCAATAAATAATAAATAAATAATGCTGGACAATTCTCACAGCATTATCTAGCCCCAAGCGAACCAGAGCTTGTGTTATGGGTACTAGATAACTGATATACATAATCATAAGAGATTTTTGTTACTAACAAATTATGGATCCCGTTATCTGAATTAAAAGAATTTTTAATTTTTTTTATAATATAATACAATACATAGATAGATATTTTTTATTATACATAGAAAACGACCAGAACACCCTGAACAAATGCCTGTAGATCGTACGAACATTTGTCCCGAGGCGGGAATCGAACCCGCAACCTCCTGCGTCGCAGGCAGACCTTCGCCCACCGCGCCACAGAGGTCGTCAAATTCAATTCAAGAGACATACCATAGTGTTAATGGGTTTAGCAGTGTCAGTCAAGTATTTATACCCTCCCTTGCCGATCACAAAGTCAGCCTCCTTGAAGTGTTTTGAACATATGGTGCTGCTTCTCGCCGGTACCCAGTCTCGCCTGCCAGTTGCATTAATCCATAGTGTTTTCTTGTTTGCATTTTTAGGGAACCTGAAATACGAGGATGTCGAATTATAATTTGGTGTGTTATAAAAAACTATTATACGACTTCAAATTCCTAAATATTGAAAATGGGTTTTGAAATTAGACTTGAAAAATTAGATCGCACAATCGAAGTGTTGCTTCGATAGCGCAATCTAATTTTTCAAGTTTATATATATAATATAGTACCCGTGAGAAGCCGGGCAGGTCGCTAGTTAAATTATAAATCAAAACCTAAAATTGTTTCAACCTTCTGTGTTTTACTTCGATGAAACCAATGTCTCTAAATATTTTCCATTTATATTCTTTAGTTTTTGTAACACCTTTGTCTCCAAAAAACATAAATTGTTTTTGATTCGAATTATACTTAAATATGTCACCCAGTTAGTTGGAAAATAAGCAGATGTGGTATGTAGGTATGGTAAACAATGTGCCAAAGTGAACTAGCATAAACCTGCATAAGCGTGATGGAGTTGATATGATATGGGAATGGATAAAGCTCACCGATGATAAGAGATGCCGCCGTTGCTAAGGTTCACTGTGTGGCTCGCATTCTTGCAGGATAAAATTGCACAGTAAGGCATCTTTCCGGTTAGTAGTATTCGCAAGAATGTTATTTATCACAGCCGTTGCGTGCACGAAGCAAGTTTACGTTCAATGTGGACAAAACATCGAAAAAGATTAACGTTTCTTGTCTTAGACACACAATGTTTTTTAAATTTCTAAGTTATCTGTTTTGTTTCACGAAAAATAATTAAAGCAACTCAGAATAAGCAATCTTAAATAAATAATCTTCCATTCTAAAAAGGAAAGCACTTTGAAAAGTTTGATTATTTGCAGATTATTTGTTTATTTTCTTTTGTCGGGAGCTATTTCCACGTAAATAATTATAGGATGGTAAAATAGGCAAATTATTTGTTGAATTCTCGCTCGATGAGACTGTGTCCTTGTGTTTTTCCTAGATGGCGCAGTTTCACACGAAATGGAATTTACGTTAAAAGCTTAGAGACTACCAAATATTACGATGAAATAGCTAGTATTTTCTAGACTTGAACTTGAATGAACATGAATTTTCGAAAAGCTTGTGAAATTCTGTCAATTTTGATCAGCTGGATGCAAAACTTTTGTTTATGAAGGAAAATTACATGTGCTGAAGATTCTTGTTGCCAATTTGATGCAATTTACCTTTCTTCGATTAGGATTTGAAATTTTATGAACGGTTCGTTTCGTAGGATGTCTACCTGATTTTTAAAATCATTTAAATTTGGAGGTCTTCTTAGACCTATTTTTTCAAAGTACGTTTATCCCTCCGATGTAGGTAATATTAGTATTCACTATCAAAATTTCCTAAGTTTGGTTTTTGCAGATCGAGAAAATAAATGAGCAATCATGAGCCAACCAACTAGATCCAACAGTGGGCGAGAGAGCCCCAGCATTCTCTCAGAACCCGAGAGCCATGACCCTGAGAGCCCCAGAGAGAATCCTGAGCTAAGTCCAGCTCCCGATCCACCGCCATCTCCCGTGCTCCAAACGGAAAATCGGCTCAGTCAAAATACAGTAAGCCACTCAGCAGTAAGTGACCAATCTCAAACGTATACAGAACCACCTGTTCCGTTAAACAACATCAGTAGCTTTACCACTACTACTGTTACCACTAGTAATGTTGCACCAAGCCACCCTAGTACCTTGGAAGACTCCAACCAATCATCAATTTCAATGCCTGAGCAAAACGACTGTGATGAGCCACCAGCTAAAATGCGTAAAATCTCATCCCCATATGAAGATATTGATGGAGAGACTTGTCCTATCTGTTTAGACTCCTGGGGTAATACAGGAGAGCACAGACTGGTAGCTCTTAAATGTGGTCACCTATTTGGCTATCAATGCATCCAGAGATGGCTCAAAGATAAGCTAGCCAAAGATCGAGCATGTCCAACTTGTAAAAGCAGAGCTAATATCAAAGACATAAGGCACATTTACGCACGAAGACTAGTTGCTACTGATACTTCTCAGATAACTACACTTCAAAAGCAAATAGACACACTAACTGCTGAGAAAAGTCGAACAGAACTAGAGCTTCAGAAGTCCAAAATAGCTTATAAAGCTTGTACAATGCAGTTGGAGGTTCTACGTGGCCTCATGAAGTCGCAAGTAAAAGAACAACCAGCCCGGAAGACATGGAGGTTTGCTCTCGAGAAGAACTTGGAAATCTGCAAAGACGGAGGCTGTCGAGTCTTAACTTACAACTGTCGGACATATGAGCTGTATGTAACCCAAAAAAGTGTAAATTACCTATTTCCTGGCTATGGGATAAGGAAAATCAACTGTGTGGATTTTAGCTTAGGACATTTTGCTCATATGCACCCAAAACCTATCCGCGACATAACTTACTCGCAGCCCAGAGATCTCCTGCTAAGTGTGGCTTTAGATAGCACAGCTAGGATTGTTGAAAGAGGCTTCTCTAGTGTAGTTGTTAATGCTGGAATGCCACTATGGTCATGCTCTTGGGACTACCTACGGAGTAATGAGTTCTATGTTGGAGGAGTAGGTGGCATCATCCACCAATACGATGTAAGGAACCCTTCTACCTACCTCAACCTGCTTTCTGCACCTGGTGACATGTCTCCTGTGGTCTCTCTATGCTCAACAGAGTTCGGTCTTCTATCTTGCCAGTTGAATTCCTGCTGGTTGTGGTCAGGGAATAACAGGCAATGGGAACCTAGAGCCATGCCTGTAGAAGGATCTTTCATGTCAATGTGTTATGACAATGATAGTCACAGAGCAGTTATATCAAGCAGACCAAATGGACACGAGAAAGCAAAACTCACTGTCTGCAAGCTTAGAGCAAGTGTGCCAAACGGTGACGTTGTGTCTGATATAGAGGAGACATTCACAGGGTCTGCTAGAGCTTCCCTGATGTCTAGAGTTAATATTGTTAAAATACCGGGCGCAAGTTGGGTCGCGGCACATTCTGAGAGCGATTCATCTACTATCCTACACGGTTTGGATGGCACAAGAACTATGTCTCTTCCATCGACATTACCCTCCTTAGATATAGGCTGCGTGGAACTTAACGGTACAAATATTCTAGCAGCACTTTCAGAGACTAGACTCAGATTATATAAAGCAGTGACAACCTGACAAAACAGATTAGGTTATTGAACCGACAAAAACGCGCTGAATTGCGATTTCGCGTGGCATGCATCGATTATGATAGCTGTTAAATCGCATCATAAACTGAACAAGTATCAATAGTAAGTATCAATTTAATTTTGAACACTAATTCTTATCGTGGTGGCGAGCGAAGCAAGCCGTAAAATTTCTCGCCGAGTAGGTACCCAATTTTCCACCTCACCATAAACTCTGACATGAGTTCTCCAAAAGATTTTTAATGCATTTTACAAAAACAATATGTCAAAGTTAACCTACGACTAAACTCTAATTAACTTTTGGTGAACGTTATAACGTTCACCAAAAGTCGGTATAAGTACCTAATTCATAATCATAACTGCCATTGTAAAAGACTGAATTGATATTAATTGATTACGTTTCTAGAGGAGTGGTCCGGTAATGTAGGCAAATAAAAGGCAAAAAAAAACTGAGCTCACGGTAAGTAATTAAAGATGTTAATATAATTAGCTCAGGTGGCAAGTTAATACTTTCCAGCTTCTTACACACACAGTATATTATAGGCTAGCAGATCAAAAGCTTTAGACAGGTCAAGGAAGGAGGCGTACCACGATCTATGTAGTATCGGACGGCATTGCACTCACAGTGGACCGCTTAGGTCGAAACTCTTACTGGTTGTTGTGTAAAGTAACGTACTGATCTGTGAATTAATTAAGCATACCGTCAAATACCTTTTCATCCCATCTATTCGAAAAGATGCGATTGGTTCCTCGATAAGTGCGGCTCATAGGATTTGCATAGTTGAGCCGTTAAAAAATACGATACCGTCAAATACCTTTTCATCCAATCTATTCGAAAAGATGCGATTGGTTCCTCGATAAGTGCGGCTCATAGGATTTGCATAGTTGAGCCGTTAAAAAATACGATACCGTCAAATACCTTTTCATCCAATCTATTCGAAAAGATGCGATTGGTTCCTCGATAAGTGCGGCTCATAGGATTTGCATAGTTGAGCCGTTAAAAAATACGATCTAATCAATATTTTGTAAATAAAATCTAATGTATATTTTCACCCGCTGAATTCAAAAAACAGAATAGGTGAGAATATACCTAGCATGTTTCGTGATGCGATTATTTGTCATTTTGTTGTAAACCCTTATTGTGTCTCAATACTTTTTAAATCTGTGATGTGCGGGGCTTTGTCTTGAAGCGGTACCCCGAGCACACTAGCGCCGCGACCTATTTTATCTTATTATTATATTGAACAAAGGAAACTTAATAAATCCATAACACAGTTTGTGATACCTATTATAAGCTTTTTTTAACGCCTCTGTAATGGTTTTATTCTGTATTAGTTTAGGCATTTTAGAAATTTCCTTTGTTCAACATTTGTTCAGCGCTGCGCGCGGTGGTTTCGCCACTTTGCCTTGGGGTAGCGCTCTAACACATTTTTTATTAATAAATGAAAATTTTATAATGTGATGTAATTTTTAGCTGATTTAGTTTATAAATAAAATACTTTGCAGTGGATTTCATGTTTTTATTTATGAAACTTTAAAATCTTTTTACATCTTTTATTCTACTTGCTCTGGTAGTTTGTGTGGGAAAAATCTTGTTCGAGACCAGTTACCTACTCTCAATCGATTGAGCAGAAATTTGGCATACATAGGTACATTAGGTACGTAAGTTCGGTACAACGCAATGTCATGGTACCATCGAACTAGTCTGATGATAGAGACAGAAGGTGAATTCGACGAATCTGGTAACTGAATTGTAGACCAATTATCCTCAACCGATTGAGCTGAAATTTGGCATACATAAGTTTGATGACAAAGCAATCTCACGGAGACAGAAGGTGGTATAAGGAACTAATAGTTCTTCGCGGGTTGGCGTGAGATACAATTTATATTTAGTTATTAATTTTTATCTGCCTCAATGAAACACAAACTTAATAACCACAAAAAAATTGAATCTCACGATAACCCGCAACGACTTCCCAAGCAATTTGGTCCTAGATGATTAGAAATACTTGAATAACATTAAGCTTTTTTTAAAACAATAAGTACCTACCTACCTTAAATTTATTGTTATAGCGTATAAATGAAATAACCTTATTTTAACTAAATTATTGTATGACTAGTGGTGGTATAAGTTTAAAATATTTAAATTAAGTATTTTTCTTTATTAGGTAAATAATCTATGTAGTGATAAATACATATAAATATATGAACTAAGATATTACTAGGTAAGACACAATATAAGGTGAAAGGTACGAAGGAACGACAAAATATATAAACAGGGATTTCTTGTTCAAACGCACAAAAAGTTTTTGAAAAGTTTAGAAAACTGCATCACTTTCATCATAAATCTAAGTATAAAAAATTACATCATTAATAGGTATTTTACAAAATTTCAATATATTTTATTCATGGTGCCTTATGTAAGTATCTAACTACCTTACCCCAAACCTAATCTACCGTGGTAACTTACGGTAAATTAAACGTAGAATATCACCTTCCGTGTCAGTTGTATAGTAGGTACTAGATACTAAGAAGTAGGTAGGTACCTACAACTGGTAGTACAAATGACACAAATTTGTATCTCTACTACAAAAAATATAAGTTAATTCACTCGACTTTTTGAATTATAATAAAAAGAAGATCAACTGGCGCTGCTAAGTCGCACAAATATGCGATGCGTTTTTGGATACGTCTAAATTTTCGACTATATTACACATTGCAAGTTGTTGTGACTTGTGGTAGATTTAGGCACGTTTGTTGCAAATCTTATAACATAGGTATAATTCTTATAACTTAAAATGACAGCACCAATAAAATATAGGAACACAAAAAAGCTTTGCTCAGTCGGGTAGTAAAAGTAAAACTCGCGCCTCGGTGCGACTCCTCTATGTCAGTAAATCAAAGATAATATTATGAAAAAGTTAAAATACTTAAATTATTAACCTAGAACTAAATACTTAAATTATTATAAAAGATCATAAGAATGGCTACTCATATACCAGATCGAGTATGAGTATAAATGCATTTAGAGGCATTTTCAAACTTGCGCGGTATTTAGGTAAGTTTTGCTTGGATTTCGCTCGAGAGCTTGCTTTATACCATCGAGTAGGTATTTTTGTAACGATAGGATATTATTATTTACCTACTTCTATTTATAACATTATGTGAAACAAAGATGGCGCTGCTTTAACCGCACAAACATGCGTTCCGTTTTTTGGTAATGTCACAATTTTCGGCTTTTGCGGTGTTAATTATTGTAACTTATTTATTAGTTCATACCGGCATTACCCACTCTGATTTCGCTCTGAGTAGCAAATACCGCGTAGGTCAGAACAGACCTTAAAAATAAATAATCGAGACTAATATTCAGTGTACCAAAAAATAAGGACCAAACTTTCTTCGGTTCAGCTTCGATCACAAAATACGAGAAAAATATTTAAAAACATACCCACTTTTTTTATTTAGTAAGTACCGACTACCTACTTATATAAAAAATATTTTTTAATTACCACTCGAATAATGCACGGACTTATTGTTATAAAAAAAACTGATAAGGCACAAATTTACAACAAAGAGTTTTTTTATGAGGAAATATAATATTACCTTTTACTGAAAAAATCACTTTTCACTTGTAGTTATATGTCGTGTATCTTTTTTTTATGTCTCACATAACGTCTACACTTATAATTTAATTTATTTTTACTGACATAGTACCTCACAAAATTTTATATAAATAAATCTCAGTTTGTACCTACCTACTCGTATTAACTTAATTTAAATAAATACTACGGCCAAATTTTGATTCTGAGAATTTACAGAAATAGAGAATGTGTATTTAATTATATGTTATGGGATCTTGCAGCGAAATATACCTAGATTTTCAGATTTTATTAATTCACCATCTTATAACAATGAGTGTTATACTAGTTAGGTAAATCTAAATAAATTTACATAACATTGTTATTATAAATATATTACATTAAATTATTTCCATACCCATCCATATTAAATATGGGTATGGTAAATTCTTAAATTTTAATAATTTTCTTATCTACATTATGTTTTCCTAGCATTCTAGGAAATCATAATGTAGATAAGCAAATTCTTAAATATGGATGGGAAATAATATACAATATTAAATTACAAAATATTACCTACCTATATATAATAGCGATGAATAAAGATATAGGTACCTAGGTGTGCTAATTATTACTGTGTATGACCATATTTTTTTATAATACACTAATTCCTTTGCCACTAGTCGCATTCCAAATAGAATGAACACTAGAAAATCGTCAGTGTGGTCGTACGCTAGGTAGGTACATAATTATTTTATTGCTCAAAACAAAAGATCAATAGGTACATATTTGAGTCCATGCTAAACCGTATCAACTTTAACTAAAGCTACATTAACCAATTATACGTCTTCGTTGGTTACCACATTCGACCTCTGGTAGATTTTTAGCCAGCTTCATACATTACTGCACACTGCATGCTTGCGCACTTCATCATTCAAACCGGGTACATCATCAGCTTTATTCACCTCACAGAGATTCCTAATCAGGTTAATATTTACCTCGCCTGTTTCATTATCTATCCCAAGCTTACCACCATGGACGAAAACCTTATTCAATTGACTAGAGAGATTCTTTTTCGCTTCATATGTAACGTTTATTAATCTAAGATCTTCGACTGTCACGTCTCTAGGAAGGAAATAGCACAGCCTATACCAAAACCTCGAGTCTTTCTCTCCAATCCATGTGTTAAGATTAAGATATGATCGTACTGTCTCTGAAATGTCTTCGCTTTTAGGATCTACATCTGTTCGGAGTATAACCACCGCTCTTGTGCGTTGGTCTACTTCGGTTTGCTTATAAGCAGCTCTCATTTCTTCAAGACACCACGGAGATTTGAAATAGAATTTCGAGGCAACGATTACTGTTCGCCTAGAATCAGCTACAGCTCTGTATATTTGTGTCATTATGTCATCTCCAGCTATAAAGTCTCTCGTGTGAACGCAGACCGTGTATTTTGCATCCAGGAAAGGTAACAGTTCGTTTACAACGTAATCTTCGTCCTCATGACAATATGAAAGAAAGATATCGTATTTCTTGCTAGCGTCTAAAGCATTTTCATAATTGAAAAGACCGAATGTCCATCCTTGATTGTAGAGCCAAATTTTGATTTCTAGCTGGTACTTGTATGCGAAAATTACAAGTACAGCAATTAAGAGAGAGATTATTACTGAGATACTTATTGCGGTAACAATAGCGTAGACTGCATCACACAAATGTGGCACTTTATACTTTACTAAGTAGTGGCCATCATGGCACACTAGACTTGAGTAATCATATATCTTATTTTTATATATCTGTAGGTTATCTATGTCAGATCGACCAGCACATGTACATTTAAAAGGATTATGGGATAAACTGAAAGTTAAGTTACGAGATAGCAAAGTATCTGGTATTTTTTCTAGATTGTTATTAGTCAAATTAACATACCTGATATGTTCTGGTATATTTGGAATGGTATCCAAAGATAGATTAGCTAAGCTAAGATTGGTTACAAAATAAGGTATACTTTCGAGTTTATCTATTGTTTTTAGTTTAAGAAGCATATTGTAATTTGTTGTGACTTCCTGGTCTATTAAATAATGGATTGTTAAGTTATTAGGATCTGGAAGATTGGTTACCACCTCATCACAGGCACATTCAATCATATTTATAGAGGGACGAGCGAGACACTCACAGTTATTTGGTGTGTCTGCCAAAACACATGTCAGATCATATAAAGAAGTAGAATGTCTTGCTTCTGCTATCGATATAAGTGTAACTCCTTTTAGTGACTGGGGTTCGCTGCAATTTGCGTCAGACATGTCGTATTCGAGATTTTTCAACTCTCTTAGCATCTTATAATTCGTACAGTCACAGTTGTAGGGGTTGTTGCCGAGGAGAAGGTTGACACTTGGTTTATCTTGTAGGATCCTAGGCTGAATGCTTGTTATTTGATTGTAGCGTAGGTCGATATTTCCGGTGCCTAGGAATTGGATGTCTTCCGACTGAAAAAAAAAACAATAAAATTAGAAAAGCCAATGTTTGTAATCATTTACTTTTCATGCCAAATGCAGGTACAGAAAGAATCAGGCTGAAATATTGCATATACCTGTACAAAATTTTACATGTAGGTATATACCCCAATGCTTTGAAAAATTTTGTTTTCAAGCATTGCGGTATGGATGACGAGAAGACTCGACGTATTTTTCCAAACGCTGCCCAGCCTAGCTGGATCCTCCTCTTGGCCTCCTTCTTAACCAACTGCAGAATCTGCCCAAGGTAAGTGTATTCGGAAACAATTTCGAGAAGGTGACCATGTACGACCACCGGTCCTGGATCAATGTGACTATTGATCATGACCTTGGTTTTATCCAAGTTCATGCCAAGACCGATGCGTCATGAGGCTGAAGCTAGGCCGGCCAGCATCCGGTTTAGCTCCTCAAGCGACTCCGCCATTAAGACTATGTAATCCGCGAATCGCAGGTTTGAGATGTAATCGCCGTTTATGTTGATGCCCTTACCTTTCCAGAAGAGCGTCTTAAACACTTCTTCCAACGCGCTTGTGAACAGTTTCGGGGATATAACATCCCTCTGTCTCACTCCTCTGCGCAGTTGTATAGGCTTAGACTGCTGACCCTATAGTACTTGGACACTCATGGTGGCGGCATAAAGACATCTCAGCAACTCGATATAACGATAGTCTACTTGGCATTGCTGCAAGGATTCCAGAACAGCCCAGGACAGAGTCAAAGGCCTATTGGTTATTTGTTTCCTTACCGATAGTGCTGATATTTTGTTGTGCGACAGATTCAACTTCTCCAGTGTCATACTGGTCAGGAAGTCATCACATATGCTTGTCAGGTTGTTGTGGCTCAAATCTAGAATTTCTAGCTCTTTCAGATCCTTTAATGGCGATTCGGTTACTGAAACAAGACGGTTCTATAAAGTATCAGTTATGAAATTCCCTGTAACATGACCTCATCATAACACCTCAACAGCCTATAATGGTCCATTGCTGGACGTAGGCCTTCCCCTGATTTTTATCTCATGGGGGTTAATGCCCATAATCCCTACGCTGGGCATGCGGGTTGGGGATCGCAGTTTGGTGGTAGATGTATTCTAGATGTATTAGTCTTCAGCTTGCCGCATCTAGCATCTGCCAGCAGTCTTTCGCAAATCGTCATCCCACCTGATCGGAAAGCGTCCTACACTACGTTTGCCGAGTCACTGTCTCCACTCAAGAACACGTTTACCCCAGCGGTTGTCGGCTGTTCTCGAGATATGACCAGCCCACTGCCACTTCAGCTTGCTAATTCTCTGAGCTATGTCGATAACCTTGGTTCTCTGTCGGATGTATACTGAGGTGCATGTCATAGGCTGCGTAAATTTGCAGACATTATATCTCCCTAGTCCAGCGTAGCATTGAGCTTAGCCGACTGCTACACATGCTAAGGTTAACCCTTTTTTCTCATTTTTATGTTTTCTATTATTGTTTAATTCTGGAACTAAGTTCCTTATCGCGCGTTGTGAAAGGGGGCTGGACGGAAAAAATTCTCACGAAAAGTTGTAACGACACTTTTTGCTATAGTAAGCTATTGTGAGCCGTGCGGCGTGCGCATGTTTCTCTGTCTGTCTCTCTCTCTCTTATAGAAAGGAACTTCGTTCCATCCGAGTGTCCCTTGACACCTCTCAACTTTTTTTTTCTCTGAATGGTTTTAACTCTAGTATGTACCTAAGTTATTTCATTTTATTGAGTTTCTTTGGGTAAAAATAAATATTTTTCCTCTTCTTTTTCAAGTAAAGTTGTGCCATTATCACAACACGCTTGGCAAGCGGGCTCAAATCAAATCAAACTGGACTAGTGATTGCAGTAGAAATATTAAAAATATACAGATTACTCACAACTAATTTCTTTATGAACTTTTCCTTCACTTGTTTTAACATTTATTTTCAACCGGCACTTAAAGTTAAGTTGGTTGTATGAAAGGTTCAAATTCTTCAACGAAGAAACCCATGTGAAGACCTGGTCTGAGAGATTTTTAAGGTCATTATTCGCCAAGTTTAGTGTTTCCAGCTTCACTGTAGTGGAGAAAAGACCGCTGGAAATGAAGCTTCAATTAGTTAACTGAATTTGGAACCAGTATTTAGGTACAATCGACACAATTGAACTAACTGCAGACTGTTGCCAACAATCTACACGTAGCTCAACTGATCAATATGAATACCAGTAGGAAGAGTTTATCTTACTCGTTATTGGAGCTGGAGTTTGATAACTGGTCCTGTAGCCTGTTGTTAGCCAGAGACAGCTTCTTTAGGTTCTCCAAGTCTTCGAAAATGTTCTCCGGCAACAATCTGAGGGGCAAGTTTGAAAGTTAAAACATTTCTTTCTTAGATACCTACCTACTAAGTCATCATCATCAGTCTATCTTTGTCCACTGCTGGACATAGGCCTCCCCTCATGAGCGCCGTAGCGCACTGTCTTCAGCTTGCCGCATCCAGCATCTGCCAGCAGTCTTTCGCAAATCGTCATCCCACCTGGTTGGAGGGCGTCCTATACTACGTTTGCCGAGTCGCGGTCTCCATTCAAGAGCACGTTTACCCCAGTGGTTGTCGGTTATTCTCGAGATATGGTCAGCCCACTGCCACTTCAGCTTGCTAATCCTTTGAGCTATGTCGATAACCTTAGTTCTCTGTCGGATGTATTCGTTACAAATCCTATCCTTCCGCGTTGTCCAATTACCAACGTTTGCTATTAGCTATCTTCAACTACCAATTACGTACGAGTAATAATGTTTATTTCATTCATTCATGACATCGACAATTCACAACCTTGATAACCACAGAATTTGAAACTGATATTGGCATAATTGTATCAAAACAGATGCAGAGCAAAAATTTAAGAAGATGAATCGTTTGATAATTGCTATCTTCGTCTACCAATCGCGTTGTTTGTTTGATAATATTTTTATCCACACATTTTTCGGTTGGAGTTGGATTTATTTGTCTTTTATATGTTATTTTGGGAAAAATGAGTGCCTCCATGAAAACAATGAGTAAAATTTTGACTACGTTTAGACTTATTTCACTTAGTGGATGCGGAACATGCAAAATGTAAAATTATAAATAGGGTTTAAAAGTTACATAAGCATAACGCTATCGATATAGTAATACAATACGCTATTGTACTGAAAATTTCTGAGTATATGAAAAAGAATGGATTGAAAAACGCATATCATATTAAGAGTTTTCTTGAAAATTTCTAATAGTCGTTTTTCAATCTATTGTTTTTTATATACTCAGAAAATTTCAGTACAATAGCGTTATGCGTTAGAAAGTTACAGCCCTTTTAAGTTGGAGCCCAACTATAAATCTCAAACTTTCATATAGGTACCTAACCATTTCATTAATATTTTGAAAAATCCTGAAATACGTGTTCAACGCCTTTGTATTTTTGGTAAATTTCAAGCAAATTTGGCCACTTCGTAGAGTTAAAAGAAACACGTAAAAAACTCACTTCAATCCTCTTTTCTTTTGGGGGTGTAATTTCCAAAACTCCTATGCTTAAAATTTAAGATTTCTAGCTTATGAAGTTTGGGTTGGGTGAAACTAGAAATTAACTTGTTTTTTTAATATTTAAAATATTCATATTTAATTATTAACCAGTATAACATAATAATAAAAAATAAAAGACGGCCTTGTCCTAGGTCCTCCGATCAAGGTCTGTGCACGCAAAAAACAAACCATAAATTTGTCAAGTGGTTCCCGCCATTAAAAGGTTACCTTAACCCCTGGGTTAGAATAATTAATACATTGTCATTCAAAGCAAAGGCTAGGCTATTTTTCGATCTCACAAATTAGTTCCCATAGAGAAAAAATAAACATTAAACGTTTAGTTTCTTTAATTTCGTAGAAACGCGTGCAAAGCCACGGACAAACACTAGTCACCCAAATAAAGTCAGTTCAACATTTTTTTTTCAGTTAAGTTTTGTCAAAGTTTCTTACAAAGTTCTTATTAAAGAATTAGCAATAAGAGTGCCATAATAAAATATAGTAATAGGCATGATGATTGATTTTGAGACTACTCCTTGATATTTTTAAACATCTACTGAATAGAAAATAAAACATATGTCTACAAAAAACATGGATTTTGAAGGTAAAATTGAGTTTAAAAAAATGTAATTTAAATTTCGCTCTAAAACGCTACAATACTCGTGGCGACTGTCTATGACGTCACCGATGCACAAATTTTTATGATACAGAATTACCATAATATTTATATTAATTAGTATGTCTTTACAAATAAGAAATACAATCAAATAATAAAACAAGTATTAACAATATTGTCAAGAAACAAAGAAGCTAACTATTGATTGAAGAAAGTCATACGTTTACTATTACTTATTTCTGTGGTTATTCTGTGTCTTCCATTTTACTTTGTGACCACATGACGTCATGGGTCTGTGTTCTCTAATTGGTGTTCAACGTGTCATGGCGGATTATTGTATTTTGTAGATATTATTTATCAAAATAATAATTGATCTTGATCAAAATAAAAATTATAATACGCGTTTTGTCATGTATGGCTCTGATTTAATTTAGTAAATACATAATAATGATGCTTTTTGTTACTGTCATCATCCCTATTTACGAGATGTGCAGAGTTTTTTTATAATTCCGCATGTAAAAGAGAACAGTTTTTTAAATATATTAGGTAAGTTTTTGCCCCATCAACATTCGCTAAATATTCGCATCGATTTTGGCGAATGCGGATGCGAATGCGAATATTGAAAATCCTGCGAATATTCGCGAATGCGAATGCGGATGCGAATATTCGTTACATCTCTAGTACAGACACACAAACAAATACAATTGTTGGTTAGAGCACACCCGTACTGAAGGTGGGGCGTGGGTTCGAGACCCGCCGAAGATGAAAATTTTTGAGACTTATAACATTTCTTAGAGAGCTCTGTTACTAAAATCAAACTTTAATAACGGTCCATAAGTAAATTTTTTGGTCGCACTCACCTCAATTCATTGCCATCCAGGTTGAGTTCTTCCAGAGCTTTGGTCCCTTTGAACAGATTCATCGGTAACTCTTGGAGCCCAGCCTCGGAGAGGTCGCAGTACTTGAGCGAGGGCAAACCTGACAGAGATTGGTCTTCTAGTAAGAGGCGATACGTTTTGTTGAACATGGTTATCGTAAGCTGGAATTAAAGAGCAATAATATATTAGACTATTAGAAGCTTAAGGTTGTTGCAGATCTGGACCCCACCGCGATGACGCACAGCAAATAATGTGCATTTAAAAATCTGTGTGAGCGCCAACCTTCGAAAATATCAATATATTGATGGTCTTTGAGATCATACTGCTGTTCAAATATGAAATCTAGGATTCTTAGACTCCTTCACCTAATATTCCATTTCATTCTGTACAAAAGCGCTAAGATAGTTTTTTGATTAGTTGAATAAGTTTGACGAAAAAAAAACATCTAAAATACTTTGTAAAGACTTTGTAATTTTGAATTTGTATAGTTTAAGAGGAGATAGGTACAATGTTGCACTTTGTGTCCAACAAACTCAATTATTGCATCTCCTCCTGAACTATACAAAATAAAACTAAGATAGAGAGAAAATAACAATCAAATAACAAATTTAAATTAAAACTAGTATTTACAATAGAAACAATTAAGCTATCTGCAAACTGTTGCAAACAATCTACAGGTAGCTCAACTGATCCATATCAATACCAGTTGGAAGCGTGCCTAAGACACTGGCTGCATTGCCCCGCTGTATAGCAATGCTGATGCGCTGTGCCAGATACTCAACAGCTCTCGGCTCTAGATAGAGGCACTAAAAAAAAGCTTATAAAAGCTTATCACAAATTTACCATTGAAATTTTTGAAACGAAATATAATAAGATAAAATAGGTGGCGGCGCTATTTTGGCTCGGAGTACATGCCACTTGTTGAGTTAGAACTGGGAAAGCGTACTCCAATATGCCCTTTTTTTCTACTTTCATATAAGGTCATACCTCTTTTATAGTAAAGTCATTTATAACGGGATATTTACCATGATTCGATTTTTGAGTTTTCCAATATTTCGGCACAGTTTCATGCTCAATGATCACGGAAGAACTCTAAATATCCCGTTATAAATGACTTTAATGTTAATAACCATGATAGTTTTAATAAAAATAATAATAAATAATGCCGGACAATTCACACTACAGCATTATCTAGCCCCAAGCTGAGCAGAGCTTGTGTTATGGGTACTGATAACTGATATACATAATATAATACAATACATAGATAGATATTTTTTATTATATATAGAAAACGACCAGAACACCCTGAACAAATGTCTGCAGATCGTACAAACATTTGTCCCGAGGCGGGAATCGAACCCGCAACCTTCTGCGTCGCAGGCAGACCTTCGCCCACCGCACCACATCGGTCGTCCAAGGTTTAAAAGTTATACTTACCTCTTTTAATTTCGTCAGTCCAGTCAAGGTACCCTTCTTCAGCAGTAGATCTCCTCTGTGAGCTCCCATGTTCAGTGTTTTGAGGTGAGGATTATGATGGAACACGCCAGCAGGGAGGTCCACTATGGCATTGTTTTCAAGGCTCAAAACCTCGACCAATGGTAGATCTGCAACATCATTGTAATTATTTAAGGTTTTAATCTTTTTTATTTTTTTAACAGCAAAAAATAATTACAACTAATATTTACACTTACATCTATTTTCTAAAAATCTAAGCCGTCACCAGAAGGCAGAGTGCCCAGAATGCTGGCAGCATTGCCACGTTGAATGGCAATGCTAATTCGTTGACCGAAATAAAAACCAGCATTCCGATCACCTGTGGACTCTATTAGTAGTTTTGTAAAATCTTTATAGATAACGTGTGCCCCAGGACCCCAAGGACCTAGGGTTTCCACCCCAAACGGCTCAAAAAGGTAACCTCTGTCAAGACTAACGTATTTTCGTTTTTTAAGGTTTGAGATATTTATTTTCTCTTGAGAACTTATAAATTCACTTATAGAGAAACTATGTCTAAAGTATCGTGAGTAGCCTTTCAGCTAGATAGGTATACTTTAAAACTAATGGTATTACAAAGGTAATTAACTAGTACCAAACTAATAAGGTCGAAGTAGTAATTGTTTTTTAACAAATTCGCAAATATGTGGGTATTTTTAAAATAACTTTACTAACATAATCACGTCACTCGGTACGCAAGCGAACCGATTCAAAGTTAAAGTCAATAACTTTATGTCTTTAGGCTTTCAAAATAAGCACTTAGACAAGATTGAAACAATAGAAGTTTTGTTAGGTGTTCCAGTGATAGTGAGAGTCGATAATTATTTTAAATGTTGATCAGTGGGAAGGTAAGAATGATTTTAAGAAATATCCTTTAATATTTGCACTTTAGGATTTCTTTAATCATTTAAATGTGGTCATTGAATCGAGTTCCCATTTATCTGCTGTTAGCTCAATTAAAATAAATAAATAATGCTGGACAATTCACACAGCATTATCTAGCCCCAAGGTAAGCAGAGCTTGTGTTATTAGTACTAGATAACTGATATACGTAATATTATACATTACATAGATAGATATTTTTTATTATACATAGAAAACACCCAGACCAACGGAACAAATTTCTGCAGATCGTACACAAATTTGTTCCGAGGCGGGGATCGAACCCGCAACCTCTTGCGTCGCAGGCAGACTCTCGCCCGCTGCGCCACTGAGGTCGACAATTGTTTCTATTGTAAATACTAGTTTTAATTATTTGATTGTAATTTTCTTTCATAATAGAGATTATTTATTCCGTAATTTAATGTGTACATGGAGTTCTTAGAATAAAGGATCATTAAAAACAATGTTACTGGTGCTTCATTTAGCGACACGTAAACTCCAGGTTCTGCCCATCTGTTTTTCGTCCCGCATTTTAGTACCTATGCTTGCACTGACGTATCTTCTTTCTACTCTAAGTATTTAACAAAGCAATAAGTAACATTCCAAACAAGTGTAGTATAAAAGCAAAATTCAAATTTTTCAAAAATTAAAAAATTCTTTATTTCCATAAATACAAAAATGTACACTTAGAAAAAGAAAGAAGGGTTCCCGCTTTGCTGGGCTTAACAATCGCTCCAATAAACATAATGCGTTCCTTTTTGATTTGAATGAAATTAAGCGCTGATGCGCGCGCATGGCTAATTTGTGGACAAGTAAAAATTATTCCGCGGGCTTTTTCTTTTCGCTGTAAGTATTGTTTTTACTTGAAAATGTCGTCAAGTAATGATTTATTTATTAATTCAACACCAGAAGTCTCACAGGCAGTGAAAAAGCAAATATGTTATAAAACGTCGTATGAAATACGTGCGCTTTGATATTTACAGCCTCTGCTATCTTGTAGTTTTAGCAATATCGCCTCGGCTGTAATTTTCAAGTTACTGCACTTGTATCATAGTGTACTATGTATTACATGTTTGTTTCTACCTACTTCTGTCAAATTAGTTTTGTCGTGTGTTGTGCCATCTGAACGTAGAGGATTATTTTATTACCTACTGATCTGAGACCACCGAATGCAAGAACTCCCTGGCGTTCTCTGCCCCGGGCCTTAAGCCTCCCGATACTATCTCTCAAGAAGACTTGCGTAGCCAACAGGCCAACGAACAGCTTTTGAGAAGCCTAGAAGGCTCTCAAATCGACATCACATGACTTGATAATTGTTTTTCTCGACGTTGAAACCAGAAAAAAGAACTTCAATTCGTTTCTTATCCGCATTTGACGTAGAGCAACGTAGAGTCGAATGTTGAAGACCATATATATACCATATGATATGACCATATGATAGACATAGGATTTCGCGTTCATAGGAGTGAAACAGGGCATAGCAACGCAAGCCCAAAAATGAAGTTTTAGCTTACCTGATCTAATAATTAGGACTTTATTAGAAAAATCCGAAACATAGAAAATATTCTTTATACTTAGTTTTATTACTATGCTTATTTTCAAGATCTTAACTTGTGTTTTTCTTTTGAGAAATTAAGGTTTTAGTAAAAACTTAGAGGTAACTTTGTGATTTTTTTCTATAGAGAAAATTTTATGGAATCGTGTTTTCAAAAAATTTGATCGATAGAATAAGTCCTGAACCTGTACCATGTAGGTAGGTATAAATTTAAAAGTTAAATATTTAGTCGTTTGGAAGATATTTAGGTCTGACGTAGTTGATTTGAGGTAGTAAAGTTTTTTTTTCTGGTTTTGGCCATACCTAATGCAAAAATAACCAACCTTTAAAAGCATCCATATCCACAGTTTCAATTTCATTCTCACCCAACCGCAAATTGATCAATCTCTGAAGACCCTCAAAGGCACCAGACTGTATCTTTGATATCTTAGATCTAGATATCTCTAGAAACGTTATGTTCAAATCACCGAGCTCTGAAAACGCTTGAGCGGGTATTTCACGAATGCTGGTTCCCGACATACTGATTACTTGAAGCGCAGGTAGTTCTTTGAACGCTTCTACTGGTATCCTAGTGACAGCATCTGGAAATTCATAAAATATGGTTTAATATTTTGCTAGATTAAATAATATTAGAAGCAGTTCTCGAAAACGGCCTCGCCACGCTCTAGAGCAATTTATCATTCTAATTCTAAGTGGGGGAACTGGGATCTGCACTGACATCTCGCATAGGAGTGTATTGTGCATTATCCCCCTGCCTAACCAGGTCCTAACCAGTCCAGCTCCTTGAAGTACCGGAGAAGGACTTTTGGAGATTAACAGAGATTGATTTATCATTACAGACAGGACTATTCTAGCGAGTAAGCCTGATATTGTACTGATAGATCGGTTAGAACGGTGCTTGCTGATGTCACCATACCACATATTAACCTTGTTAGAGCTGAGAAAGACAATTTTAGCAAATATCTTGACTTGGCTAACTAAAGGAAATATCGAATAGCTATGTATCACAAACCTTCCAATGAAATTTTCGAAATTTCCTTTGTTCAGCGTAAAACTAATAAATAAAATCTTGTTGTTTTCTATTAATAACATTTTATATAGTTTATTTTTATTATTTTAGGGTTCCGCACCACAAAAGGAAAAAGGAACCTAGAACTTTGTTGTCCATCTGTCCGTCTGTCAACCCTCATTTTTCACGAACGCGAGGACGGATTGAGTTGAAATTAACATCAAATCCGTTAACGTCTTAGAGCCGTGATATAAATGAAATTTCTAAGTCAACGCGATCAAAAGTTACAGCCGTTTATGCCCATTTAAAAAAAACAATGTTATCACATGCATACAAAACCTATAGGGTACCTACCTACTTCCCGTTGACCTATAGAATCAAGCAATTTGGAAAAAAGCAAGGTGAAGCACAAGTAAAGGGAAAACCGATAAACGTATTTCTAGTTTACTAACAAAATCATTTTTGTATTATTATTATATTATTGTTATTGACATAAAACCCACTACTACTACTTTCCGTTAACCTAAAATCATGATATTTGGCAAAATACAAGTTCTCACAATTATACAGAACCCTCGGTGCGCGAGTCCGACTAGCACTTGACGTTTTATTTATTTATGAATTTATCATTTTACCTGAATCCAACACCATAAACATTTTCAGGTCATCCAGTCCCCTAACAGTGTCCGCAGTTATATTTGTCTTCCAGTGTAAGAGATAAAGTGACGTCACATTCACGTTAAGGGCCCGCAGAACGCAGGAAATGGAATCGTTCAGACTGCAGTGATTGAAAAACAGGTTCTCGTTTACACCATTCTTGGATAAATTGAGGGTGGGTAGCCACGAACAGTTGAGCATTTGACCCTGAAAACAAGAAGTAGAAGAACTTTATTTGTCACTCGTACATTATTAGTTTACATAATAGGACCCACATGTATTTAATTTTAAAGGTTCTTTCAATAAAAATGATAAAAAAAGTAGTAGGTAACAAACATTAATAAAAGATACAGAAATAATCAACTTTCTCGAGTCGCAAAATGGTCCTTGTCTCAGCAGCGTAACGTTAGTCGTGTTCACAAAGTACCTACTTCTTAACACGGGAAAGTCGTGTTTACTACCCAAAGAGTAATTACTACCAGCGCTGATCTTCCGACAAGTTTTTAATTTTTTTAATTCAGTCCAGTGCTGCCATGCCATGTGGCTGGCCAAAAAGGTTCGAATTTTAAAAACTCTTTTCATGTTAGCGGACAAAATGCACTTTTGCACTCAGATTTTTAACGACAAACAGAACTTTTCCGAGTTGTGTGGTGAAAAATAAAAAACTTATTTTAAGTTCCAAACAAAACGAAATATTTTGTTGTTTATAATACTTACCTACAAACCTAGTACCACCTTGACAGCCGCGGGTTGCGTACCCGCGGCTGCGATAGCGCTCTTTTAATGTTATTTATACTTTATTGCTCGTAAAACTTTTCAACTAAACCGTAATAATTGGAATTGTAACTCTATCATAGAAAAAATTATGTTTAAATTATCATTTAACAGTCAATATCACTGGTATTTTTACTAACACTACATTAGGCTAACTACTTTTATTTTAGAAAAATAATTAGGGTTACGCGCAAAAAAATAAAATATAACGACTGGAGCCGTCAGCCGAGCAAACATAATCCGAGCGATTCGATTCAAGAGATCCAAAATACGCAATCATTTGTTGGGTTTCGATTTTTTTCAGCAAATATGTAGATACTCTAATTAAGTTTTGTGACTACAACAATCGACCGAAACGAAAACCGCAATTTCGTGTATTACGGACCCCAGTTTTGTTTATCGTGCTTATTTTATAACAATGATTACTCACACCGCAATCAACAATAACCGATTTATCATAATCATCAGCTATTATCGTTAAATTCATCCCTTTATTATGATACTTTCTTTCGTCTCCATTCAGACTCAGCCGCCAGTCAGGGTTGCCATAAACCTCCCACGAGGCCTGAGCGGAGGCGAGCACGCAAGAAATGAGGAGGAGGATCCACCTGTGGACAAAGGGGATTTATTTTAGCATATTCACTGCCAGAAGGAAAAAAAGAAAATAATATTTATTTTATCCCAAAGATACTGTAGGTAGGTAATAAAAAAGACTTACATACTATGAACAGCTATTATTACAGATAAAACTATACAAAGAAAAAAAAACAAATGGCCTGGCTGGGCACATTCAAGAAAAGAACATTAGCGTGATGATTAAGGACCTCTCCTGTTTGGAAAGTCACGTTTAGGGCATCGAGAATCGGCCAAATTTTAGGACCCGGTTCTTTCGATTCTAGATCCAACACATAATCGGGAAGGTACCCGGTTCTTTCGGAGCTTTTATTAATTTATTAGAATTTTGTTAGTAAAATATTATAAAATTCTACAATAGGGTAAACAAGATCCGCCAAGTGCGAGTGTAACTCGCGCGCCGAGGGTTTCAAACATTTGCCAATTATTTGGACAATCAATATTCTGAAATATTTTAAAAAGTATAAAACTTACAGTAATTTCAAAAAGTGTTTTAAAAAGGCCAAAACGATACCTTTCATTTGATATGCCACATGGGTAGGTACCCCCTTTGGAAAAAAAAATCCACCTTTTTGACCATTTTTCAAAAACTATTATTATTACTGACTTCTCTATATTTTTCCTGTAAAATATAGATCTATATCTACAAACGCCTAATACATTGTACATGAATCGGTCTGCAATCTTCGGAGATAGGGGGGGGGGGAAAGGGCAATTTTTCGACTTTTTTTGAAATATTTCAAAAAGTATGAAACTTACAGAAATTTCAAAAAGTGTTTTGATATGGTCAAAACGATACCTTTCATTTGATACCCCACATAGGTAGGTACCCCCCCTTTTGAAAAAAAATTCCCCCCCTTTTTTACCATTTTTCAAAAACTATTATTATTACAGACTTCTCTATATTTTTCCTGTAAAATATAGATTGATGTCTACAAACGCCTAATACATTGTACATGGATCGGTCTGCAATCTTCGGAGCTAGGGGGGGGGGGAATGGTCAATTTTTCGACTTTTTTTGAAATATTTCAAAAAGTATGAAACTTACAGAAAATTCAAAAAGTGTTTTGAAATGGTCAAAACGATACCTTTCATTTGATACCCCACATGGAGAGGTACCCCCCCTTTTGAAAAAAAATTCCCCCCTATTTTGACCATTCTTCAAAAACTATTATTATTACAGACTTCTCTATATTTTTCCTGTAAAATATAGATCCATATCTACAAACGCCTAATACATTGTACATGAATCGGTCTGCAATCTTCGGAGATAGGGGGGGGGGAAAGGGCAATTTTTCGACTTTTTTTGAAATATTTCAAAAAGTATGAAACTTACATAAATTTCAAAAAGTGTTTTGATATGGTCAAAACGATACCTTTCATTTGATACCCCACATAGTTAGGTACCCCCCCTTTTGAAAAAAAATTCCCCCCCTTTTGTACCATTTTTCAAAAACTATTGTTATTACAGACTTCTCTATATTTTTCCTGTAAAATATAGATTGATGTCTACAAACGCCTAATACATTGTACATGGATCGGTCTGCAATCTTCGGAGCTAGGGGGGGGGGAATGGTCAATTTTTCGACTTTTTTTGAAATATTTCAAAAAGTATGAAACTTACAGAAAATTCAAAAAGTGTTTTGAAATGGTCAAAACGATACCTTTCATTTGATACCCCACATGGAGAGGTACCCCCCCTTTTGAAAAAAAATTCCCCCCTTTTTTGACCATTTTTCAAAAACTATTATTATTACAGACTTCTCTATATTTTTCCTGTAAAATATATATCCATATCTACAAACGTCTAATACATTGTACATGAATCGGTCTGCAATCTTCGGAGATAGGGGGGGGGGAAAGGGCAATTTTTCGACTTTTTTTGAAATATTTCAAAAAGTATGAAACTTACAGAAATTTCAAAAAGTGTTTTGAAATAGTCAAAACGATACCTTTCATTTGATATCCCACATGGAGAGGTACCCCCCCTTTTGAAAAAAAATTCCCCCCTTTTTTGACCATTTTTCAAAAACTATTATTATTACAGACTTCTCTATATTTTTCCTGTAAAATATAGATTGATGTCTACAAACGCCTAATACATTGTACATGGATCGGTCTGCAATCTTCGCAGCTAGGGGGGGGGGAATGGTCAATTTTTCGACTTTTTTTGAAATATTTCAAAAAGTATGAAACTTACAGAAATTTCAAAAAGTGTTTTGAAATAGTCAAAACGATACCTTTCATTTGATACCCCACATGGGGAGGTACCCTCCCTTTTGAAAAAAAATTCCCTCCTTTTTTGACCATTTTTCAAAAACTATTATTATTACAGACTTCTCTATATTTTTCCTGTAAAATATAGATTAATGTCTACAAACGCCTAATACATTGTACATGGATCGGTCTGCAATCTTCGGAGCTAGGGGGGGGGGGAATGGTCAATTTTTCGTCTTTTTTTGAAATATTTCAAAAAGTATGAAAATTACAGAAATTTCAAAAAGTGTTTTGAAATGTACAAAACGATACCTTTCATTTGATATCCCATTTGCCTTCCTAAGTCTCTTTTAAAATTTCAACATCAAAATTTGTATTGAAAATATTCATTTTCATTTTTCATTTATTTATATATTTTTTTCTTGAAATCAGTAATGGCGCACGAAATGTATCATTATTTTAAATTTCAAGTTAATAGCTGCAGTAGTTACTGAGATATTCAAGAAAGAGCGGGGACGGACAAAGCGAGACCATAAGGGTTTCAAAACCGATGTTTGAAACCCTAAAAATCAAACAGGAAATTTATAATCACAGCAATCATTTTTTTTTTCTTAAAGAATCAGTCTTGTAACAATCACTTTTTTATATCGTTACAGGATACAATAACCCTTAGGTAACACACACAATAACACACAAATGTGCCTAATATTTGATTTTATGCACCTGAGGTGGTAACGGTTATTAGTGCTCATTAGCGATATCCGTTCGCCGAAATTTCTATTGTATTCAAAGTGTTGTTTTTTTCATGAATTAATGGTGATAGGTTCTGACCTATATTAGGTTTGTCAAGTTATGTTGGATAAAACCAAGGTCATGATCTAAAAACCAAATATGGCCTATTGACCTGTGAGTCTGGGGGGGGGAAGTGGTCGACCAAGTCCACAGTACTACTTTTCTCGGGTTCACCATAGACCGGAGTTTAACGTGGGAGGCGCACATAGACAAGGTATGTAAGAAGATAGGTCGATCGTGCTTCGCTCTGTGGCGCCTCTCGGCAACTTTAGATGGAGCTATGGTAAGAAGCATATATTTTGCAACAGTCCATACGCTCCTTCAATATGGTGTGGAGCTCTGGGGGCATGCGTCTGATTGGGAGCGTGCCTTTAGACTTCAAAAAAGAGCGGTAAGAGCAATTGTGCGTATACCCCAAGATGAGTCCGTGCGGCCGTATTTTATGAGTTTAGGTATCTTGACCTTACCTGCCCTTGTCATATACCAGTCCGCACTGTATGTGCGTAATAACTTGGATGAATATGCAAGGTTCGGGGATGGTCATAGATACAATACAAGGCATTCACACCGGCTGAAAGCGCTTCCACGACGACTGGCGAAGACGTCCAAGTTGCAACATGTGATGGGGACAGCTGTCTACAACCGTATTCCGACTCCTATCACCAGCGCACAATCCACATCATCTTTTAAGAATAAGTTGAAGAAGTGGCTGATAAGTCTAACAATATATGATATTAACGAATTTATGACATTGAAATGTACCTAAATATTAAGTTTTAGGTTGATTTTTCATATATTTATTGATTTAATTCCTTATAATTACATTATGTAATAAGTTTAATTGAATTACTGTACTTATGACCTGTAACACAATTGTTATTAATAAACGAACTATGAACTATGAACTATGAACTATGATTCGGGACCGATCGTCGTACACGGCCACCTTCTTGAAATTGTTTCCGAATACACTTACCTTGGGCAGATTCTGCAGTTGGGTAAAAACATTTTCGAGAAGGAGGCCAAGAGGAGGATCCAGCTAGGTTGGGCCGCAACGAATACATCCGACAGAGAACCAAGGTTATCGACATAGCTCAAAGGATTAGCAAGCTGAAGTGGCAGTGGGCTGGCCATATCTCGAGAAGAACCGACAACCGCTGGGGTAAACGTGTTCTTGAGTGGAGACCGCGACTCGGCAAACGTAGTGTAGGACGCCCTCCGACCAGGTGGGACGACGATTTGCGAAAGACTGTTGGCAGATGCTGGATGCGGTAAGCTGAAAACAGGGCGCTATGGCGCTCATTAGGGGAGGCCTATGTCCAGCAGTGGACTGATGTAGGCTGATGATGACGATGATGATGAAGTTATGTTGGTACTTGGACGAATACACACCAACTCATAGGTACTTAGATTAGTAACCGATTCTTTTTCTTGTTCGACAATGAGTTTCTAATTTGGTACTAAACCATTAAAATATAATGGATTTATGCCAAATTCAATCCCATTGTCCAACAAGTGGACTTACCATATATCATGGAACTACTTTGTAGACATATCACGTTCGTCTGAATTAATTATTAATTGGAATTAATTAGTACCTACAAGGTAAGTCGGGGAATGATCGGACACGGGCGAAAACCTTATGAGAAGTTTATGTAGGGTCTGGTCGAAAGTATCTGTCATTGTCACAAAATGGCGTCATATAGGTCGCCTCCTAAGCATACTCATAAGGAAAATATATACTATTATTTATAGACTATAAAATAACATACCGGCCGCGGAGGCATAATAACATAATAAGTATAAGCAGTATTTATGTATTGTATCTCATTTTAAAAAAAAATCTGTTTTTATGAGAAATAAAATATCTTTAAAACGAAGCTGCTCTGCCCTTCCTGTGGTAGGTTCCTTTAGCAACCTAAACCAACCAGGTTAGGTTACGCTAATATGAATGCTAGTTTTCAATCAGTGCGTTCTACCTGTCATGATGACCTACGGATTTGAGACGTGATAACTCACACACAGTATTGCATTGCCCATTAACCAGTTCAAGGTTGCTCAGTGAGTTATGGAAAGAGCTATATATGTATATATATAATAATAATTATGCTGTACAAAATAGATAAGAGCTCAGAGTTTCTCTGAAAGAAGAAAAATCTCTGAAGGATAGGATTCGCAACGAATACATCCGACAGAAAACCAAGGCTATCGACATAGCTCAAAGGATTAGCATGCAGAAGTGGCAGTGGGCTGGCCATATCGAAAAACCGAAAACCTTTTTGGTAAACGTGCTCTTAAGTGGAGATCACGACTCGGTAATCGTAGTGTAGGACGCCCTCCGACCAGGTGGTATGACAACCTAAGAAACAGGCAGATGCTTGATGCGTCAAGCTGATGAAAGGGCTCTATGGCGCACATTAGGGCAGGCCTATGTCCAGCAGTGGATATATATGGTGCATAGGCTGATGATGATAATGATGACCTCTTTAAATTTAATTAGGTTATAGGTAGGAGGAAAATTAGTCAAAGATTCATATAAAACGTATTTTGCTGATAGCCATGTTAAAGTAACTACGTGGTGGATACATTTATTTACTTACTACCTAAAACATAAAAATATATGATTCCGTCCCACTTCTGGGAAAGGCCAAATCCTTCAACACAAGGGACGACCACTGTTTAGTCATCATTCATCATCACATTCCTCCCACAAGGGACGACCATTGTTCAATTCAATCATCATTCATCACATCATCACCGTCTATCACCGTAATGTAAAGATATTTTGGTCCAATCATTTAATATTTTTTCTTGTGCTTATTATTTTTTCTGCGTGCAGCAATGAAAATTGTGGAAAAGTCATTTGCCGCAATTCGTAAACCATTTTCTATGAGCTCATGTTACAACCAACTTCGATTTACTGGTAGGTATTTTTGAAGTAGGTATTTGGGTAGGAAATTTTGCGGTTATTCTCGCCATGCACTAGTTCTGCTTTGCTCGGCTCGAGTCGTTTCTCGCGAGTATGTGTTTTTAGCACATACCTAGTATTTGTTTTTAGCACGTAGTATGTGTTTTTAGCACGTTGAATGGCTAAAAACTTACATTTTTCCCAAATGCTCCACAAAAACAAATAAATCAAAGTTGATTTTACCATAAACTTGCGGTCCGCCCCAGCTTCGCATGAGTATATTCTATATAGCCTATGTTACTCAGTGATAATATAGCTTTCTAACGACAAAAGAATTTTCGAAATCGGTCCAGTAGTTTTTAAGTTTATTCGTTACATACAAAATACAAATCTTTCCTCTTTATAATATAAGTTTAGATTCATAGAAAATGGCGTACGAGTTGCGGCAAATCACGCTGTTGCAAAATTTATTGCTTGTTGAATGTAAGTCTTATATAGAGCAATTTTAAAAACCACAAAAAAAAACTCGGGTCTTCCCGTGACTAAAACCTCCTTAACTACACTTCAAAATTCAAAGTTCAAAATTCAAAGTACTTTGTTTCCTTTAGACCTTACAGGACTCTTGGACACGTCACAAAAACTCGGAAATAAAGTGATCACTTTGATTTTTTGTCCACTTCAATCTTTTTAAGGTAATATTACTAACAAAAATTTGTTTTTTGTATGTAACGAATAAACTTAAAAACTACTGAACCGATTTCAAAAATTCTTTCATCTTTTGAAAGCTTACTCCAATATGAATATCTACAATATGAATATTTATCTACAATATGAATATTTATCTTTATACAACCTGATTATGTTTGACATTGGCGTCTACAGCCACAACCTGTTTATGAAATTTTAGTTTTAATTATGTGAATTCTCTCAATGAATTTGATGTCACTTAGTTTATATTTATTATTTATTGATTAAGATAGCTTAATTGTTTCTATTGTAAATGCTAGTTTTAATTTAAATTTGTTATTTGATTGTTATTTTATTTCTGAATAAAGTTGATTTATTGAATTATGCTAGTTTTAATTACTCTTGTAAGACGTAGCCTCTTTACAGCGGAATATTTTATTAATTACGTACCTACTTTTTGTGTTGTTCTAATTTAAATTTTATATTATTTAGAGATAAAAGTATCTTTATTCAGAAAGAAAATAACAATCAAATAACAAATTTAAATTAAAACTAGTATTTACAATAGAAACAAATTAAGCTATCTGCAAACTGTTGCAAACAATCTACAGGTAGCTCAACTGATCCATATCAATACCAGTTGGAAGCGTGCCTAAGACACTGGCTGCATTGCCCCGCTGTATAGCAATGCTGATGCGCTGTGCCAGATACTCACCAGCTCTCGGGTCACGCGTCGCTTCGACCAGACGCTCAGATAATTTTTTGAAAACCCGAATAGTTGAAAATAAATGAAATGAAACTACTTCTGGGAATGATGAGTCTGTGTTTTATCCCGGAATTCTACGGGAACGGGAACCACGTTGTTGAATCCGCGAAGCGCTGCTAGTATCATTTAGTACAACATAATTTAATACATTATATCCTCCATAATCGTAGAAAAAGCATTAAAGGTTCCGTTTCCTTGTACAAATACCTCAACCTCAACAGCCTAATGGTCCACTGCTGGACACAGGCCTCCCCCTGATTTCTTATCTCAGGGGTTATGCCCATAATCTCCACTTTGGACATGCGTTTGGGGATCGCAGTTCGGTGGTAGAATTATTCTGCAAGGCGCTGCTTTCCGCCCCTTTTCGAATGGAATACTATGCTGTTGACCGCAGAGGGCCATGACAGCGTTACCGGACTTTAGGCGGGCGCGGAAGACGCCTCGCCGGTAAAGTTAGGTTGGGGCAACACGCACAAGGGCCACCACTTAGGTGCGAACCTCGGCTTGGGCTGTTGCCAGATGCTACAAGAGGGGAATGAATGTTTCACCGAGGTGCACGAGGGTGGAAGCGGGGAATTCTTTGACCCCGAATGCGGCGTGGTCGGTTTATAATGTGCGGAAGCGAATCGGTACTTGTTGACGTCACCTTCGGGTTAGCGTATAACTCGGCTCCTCCGTATCGGTCGGTTTTTCCCTTACAGATGATTAATATATTATTATTTATTTGAAGAGCTTTCACTGCTCGGTTTTTTTTCATCAGATAATGATGAAATGATCCTTACATAACACTGAGTTAAAATTAAGGCGTTTAATAGTATGTATTCGTTGCGTTGCGAATCATATCCTTCAGAGAAACTCGGAGCATAGCTCTCTCCATAGCTCGCTGGGCGACTTTAAACTGGTGGACCAGCCCTACCGTGAGTGTCCACGTCTCAGCTCCGTAGGTCATGACGGGTAGGACGCACTGATTGAAAACTTTATAACTGTTCTGATATAACTACATAATAGGTACAATACAATATAAATACCATAATCACGCTTAGAGCAGGCGGATTGGCGATCCGATTGTTACTCTGATTCATCATCATCAGCCTATATTAGTCCACTGCTGGACATAGGCCTCACCTGATGAGCGCCGTGGCGACACGGCGTCCACAGATTAGGATTTTACAATACTGCACTCTATAAGGTAGTCTCGAGTTCCCGGCTGTGGTCTTACGTCTTCCACGTGCTGAATTTGGAGGGGTCGCCAACGCCGACGTGAGTGACCTCGACGCGACGGACTTTTTGTTTATTGTATGAATAATCTTCCGTTCTGAAAATACCTACCGGAATTGTCCGATTCTAAGAATGATTTCGCAAGTAGCTACGCTATTCATATTTGTTTGGGAATTGATAAAGGTTGGGTTTTAACCTACCGCATGAAATGGGAGGCAGTAGATATTGAATTAACGGAACGGCGTTGTGGTCATGTTATCAATGAGATAGTAGGTACACGTGTTTTTTATTTCCAACAATACTATGATATATGTAAGTAGGTATATGACCCTAGGTCCGTGGGGAAACCGAGGCTCTCCGGGTTTTAAAAAAAATATCTGAGCGTCGCGTCGGGTCGAAGCGACGACGCGTGACACGAGAGCTGGTGAGTATCTGGCACAGCGCATCAGCATTGCCGTACAGCGGGGCAATATTGATATAGCTGGCTGGTATTGATATGAACCAGTTGAGCTACCTGTAGATTGTTTACAACAGTCTGCAGTTATCTCTATTGTTTCAATTGTTAATACTAGTTTTAATTCAAATACTTACATTATTTGATTATAATTTTCTTTCTGTAAGTAGGTAAATTACACTAATATACCATATACTAAGAAGAAATTTACAATCAAAAATATTATAAATACGAACTAGGTAGTATTTTATTTACAATTATTGAGACAATGAAGCTAACTGCAGACTTACATCATCATCATCATCATCAGCCTACATCAGTCCACTGCTGGACAAAGGCCTCCCTAATGAGCGCCATAGCGCCCTGTCTTGTCAGCTCTGTCAGCTTGCCGCATCCAGCATCTGCCAGCAGTCTTTCGCAAATCGTCATCCCACCTGGTCGGAGGGCGTAAGTAGGTCAAACGTAGTGTAGGCACTACGTTTGCCGAGTCGCGGTCTCCACTCAAGAACACGTTTACCCCAGCGGTAGAGACTTACTGGAGACTTACATCTATTTTCTAAAAATCTAAGGCATCACTAGAAGAAAGTGCCCAGTATGCTGACAGCATTGCCACGTTGAATGGCAATGCTAATTCGTTGATCGAAATAAAAGCCAGCATTCCGCTAAAACTTGATTTTTGGTCTTGCATTGCGTTGTTTTGGCATGCCTTCTCACACGAACACATAATTCTATGTCTATCCTTTTCATAAAACTTAAGGTTGTATATAAGCTCTTATCACATAGGTAGGTACTGGAATTTACTGATAATCCATATGTGGCTAAATACATGTTCAAAACATTTGTTTTTGTTAACGATTGTTTTTTTCCTTAACAAACTACCTAGCTGGAGTTAGGAAAATGATATGAAATAATTTTATTGTTGTCAGAAATAAATACTTTAATTTATTCAATTCAATTAATTTTATTTCGGTTGTTCACCAACATAATTACAAATTGTTAGTAAAACTTCTTACCTATGCTAGTAACCATAAAACTAGATTTCATGAGCTACCTGTAGATTATTTGCAACAGTCTGCAGTTAGTTCAATTGTTTCAATTGTAAATAGGTACTAGAGTTTTAATTCAATTTTATTATTTGATTGTAATTTTCATTATTAACATATAAAAAATTGTTATCTGTCTGACAGTTGCTTCGCAATACTTACAAAAATGGCAATGACGATAGAGTTTAAACTATTGAGTTCCCCGTATACAGTGTGGAAATTAAACTCAGGCCCTGGAGGGAAACTACTTAAAATCCTTAAGCTAGCTCATTTTACTTAAAGGAGACATTCCTTTATTTTTAAAAAGAAACAAATCTGCATTAAAATATTTTTTTAAACTCGCTTGCTTCGCCCGGGACTCGAACCAACTAAAATTTAAAAAAATAAACACTCTTTATTTTATTATACTAATCGGTAGTATTAATATTCAGGATAAAGTTTCTGTAACAAACATTTGGTCTTAAAAATAAAAATAATCGTTAAATCTAACATCAACTTTATTTTACTATCAATTTTGTAACACTTAAATTATTTAACTGATAAATTGTTCGAAATGAGCCCCGTCGTTCCGGCTACACAACATTAGTCGCCGTTGAAATTCATTTCTTGTAGCCTTCAGCAAAGTGTTGTGGTGTATGCCCCTGATAACATTTTCTACCGCAATCCTTAGCTCTTGAACGGTTTCATAGCAAGTTTCATAAACAACATTTTTTACATGACCCCATAAAAAGAAGTCCATGGGCGTCAGGTCTGGACTTCTTGCAGGCCATCTAATCGTGTTGTGTTGGAGAGATAACAGAACTGTTACGTGTCTTTTACTTGTTAAAAGTGAACAGTAACCAAATATTTTTTAGAGAAACTTTATCCTGAATATTAATACTACCGATTAGTATAATAAAATAAAGAGTGTTTATTTTTTTAAATTTTAGTTGGTTCGAGTCCCGGGCGAAGCAAGCGAGTTTAAAAAAATATTTTAATGCAGATTTGTTTCTTTTTAAAAATAAAGGAATGTCTCCTTTAAGTAAAATGAGCTAGCTTAAGGATTTTAAGTAGTTTCCCTCCAGGGCCTGAGTTTAATTTCCACACTGTATAATGTACTCTATGCTATTGAGGCAAAGATGGCGCTGCAAAAAAGAGGAATATTTTCCGCGGGACCTGGTCAGAGATTATGCAAACATGACACTATTTTGTGAAAAAGATAGGCAGAAGAAATCCTATGATTTCACGTTCATAGAAGCCAGAAAGAGCAGAGCAGAGAAAAATCTAGATTTTTCTTGATTTCTCTTAGATTTGCAAAAATAACTTACTTTTTAGAACGACAATAAAACAATCTTGTGATTGATACCAAGTTAAGACGAATAGTAAGGCAAATGACCTTGGACCTTTCTGCGCGCCTTTATGCAGCAAAGAGTGCTTGTTTTCGGTTCAGCATACTATGTAGTGCCATAATCAACCAAATAATAGGATCCTCTGCGGTTGGACGACGTATAATATAACTGGTCAGGTTTGTATCACAAAAATTGTAGGTGCAAATACGTTTTTACGTTTGATTTCATTAATTTGACTGCTTTTCGAAGCTAATGGACCTCCAAGCGGTAGGTATGAACTATGTGAATCACTATACTGAATTTGGTACTAATCGAATTTGAGACGCCGATAAAAAGTGGGTTCGAAGCCGCTACACATACACTATAACTAACAGTATAACAACTACACTATGATTAACAGCAAATATTTGGAACCTCCAAGGGACCTTTCAGGATGTGTGTTACAGGATATATAAATTTCAGAGCTCCACAATCAATATTTTCGTCGGAAAACGGGTTCGAAAACACCTAATTTTCTTGTTTTTGCCTTAGTATGCGCCTTAAGGAGAAAAGCGGTACCTAGTACCGAACTAAGAAAGAAGATGATAGGTAGGTACTTTGCGCGCACCGAGAGGGTTCCGTAAAATTAAGAGTTCGTTGTGTGTGTTCTTGTTTCTTGCCAAATAGCATGATTCTAAATCAACGGAAAGAACCTTATTAGATTTTGGTCTCTAGCGAGATTAAAAAAAACTTTAATTTTATCTTCAATTTTACGGTTTACGGATTTTTCCCTTTACTTAAATAAATAAAATAAATAATGCTGGACAATTCACACAGCATTATCTAGCCCCAAGGTAAGCAGAGCTTGTGCTAAGGGTACTAGATAACTGATATACATAATATTATACATTACATAGATAGTTTTTTTTATTATACATAGAAAACACCCAGACCAACGGAACAAATTTCTGCAGATCATACACAAATTTGTTCCGAGGCGGGGATCGAACCCGCAACCTCTTGCGTCGCAGGCAGACTCTCGCCCGCTGCGCCACTGAGGTCGTCAACTTGTGCTATAACACCTTGCTTCTTGCCAAAATTCATGACTATTTCAAAGGGAAGTACCCTATAGGTTTTGTGTGCATGTGATTTCCTAGGAAATTTCAAAATATTTGGCATAAACGACTGTAACTTTTGATTGCGTGGACTTAGTAGTTTGATCTTGCGGCTCCAAGAAGTAAGGACTTGAGTAATGATGTGAATTTCAACTCCATATCTCTATTCCTTTCTGAGAAAAGAGGTTTGACAGACGGACAGACGGACAAAAAAATGATCCTATAAGGGTTCCTTATTTCCTTTTAAGGTTCCGAACCCTAAAAAGGGGGGAAATAGGTGATACCTCAGAAGGTAGGTTTCCGGGGTCATCTAGCCTGAATCATTTATCAAAGACTATAAATTCAAATTCTACGACTTCGGCATGACGCATAGCGACTCGTCTCGTCTCGTTAAATAAATACTTACATATTTATTACGAATACCTTTTATATTATGTCACTTCATTGAATGTAAAGTAAATTAAAGTACTAAAAGTAAAAAGGTTTTTTTGTCACAATAACACAAATTAAAAAGCCATAAAAATAAGTCATAAAAAGGGGGCATCGCTCAGCATGTGCCCAGAAGCGATACATATCGCTAATGAGCGCTGGTTTTATGCGACTCCCAAAAAGGTGGTACATTAAGAGCTAATAAAAAAAATTGTGAAAAGGATAGGCATAGGATTTCGCGTTGATAGGAGCGGGACAGAGTAAAGCAATGTCAGTGCAAAAATCAAGTTTTTGCTTCTTTTCTATTAATGATTCAAAATTTAAGCATTAAATAGAAAAACTACACGATTACTTAAATAAAACAGTAGTCTGGCTATGTAATTCGTAAAAAATAATATGGTGTTGTCGCTGATACTTTAGAGCATTTCAATTAAAACAGTTCTTTTAAAGCGATTTTTGTATAATTTTTTGTAAAGAAACAAGTTTATTTTTCAAAATTCTATTCGATTACTCGACTTCTATGGGTTTTTCCTCTACCTATCGTATTTTTTAAATTAGAATATTTAAGTTCTTTACCATAGATTTAAGGGTTTGAAAATACATAAATTGCTTGATTTTTGCATTAGGCGCACTCTTAAATGGTATCCATAATACATATACCAACCCTATCAAGAGAAGTCTATATGCGCCATGTAAATTAGCAGGGTAAGAAGTTTAGAGTTTATAATTAGCACTGAACATAGAACATACCTCATTGTAATATAATTAACACTTCTTTTCCACTAAAAAACCATTATTACACCTCAATAAGTCATGAACATAAATTATCACGAACTACACCAAAATAAACTTAATTTATTTTAAACAATATAATATAAACCCGACAACACAAGGTTTTTTTTATTTATGAGTGCATGCGTCATGTCGAATAATGCGCAACATCGACTGATTCTGATATCTGTAGTCTGGTTTCATTGACCACTGGCATGAGTGTTGCCAGCTGGTTTTATATGATTTACTGTATTTTATTAGCAGAGTAAATAAAGCAAAGGTCACATCGGGTTATCATCAATTATCTAGTGTAGGTACTTATGTGTCTTTTTGGCGGGGAGAATTTGAGAAAAATGTAGAATTTTAGGACAAAATTTCGTTTGATACATAATACAAAAATCCCAGTGAATCGAAGTTTGTTTTATCATGACTTCATAGGAAATAGTTTAAGATCTGCGGCAAAAATACTTTATAGCTAGTTGTTGCTTGACAAAAAAACTAAAAACTCCCGCCAACCCGTAACAAACACAGTACAATATATCCTAAAACGAACAACCTTTCAAAACAAACATTTCATATTTATTTTGACTGGTGTAGGTACCTATACATCTCAGTAGTCACGCACGAGATCCCTTTGTCCAGGAACGTAGGATCCTAGGATCTTTGGTCCATCCAGAATGTCCAGATGGCACGAGCCAATTCGCTTTCCTCAATCTTTATCTTGTCAAAGATTTGCACGGACCAGGGTGGTTTTTAAGAGCCTATACAACCTTAAATGTGAAGAGGACAAACATAGGATTTCGCGTTCGTAGGAGTGAGACAGGGCTTAGCAACGCAATCCCAAAAATCAAATTTTAGCTTATTATCCATTAATTAGGACTTTATATAAAAATCCGAAACATATGACATGTTCTTTATATGATATATAGTTTTAGTATTACCATGTTCCTTAACTTCGAGATCCTTAACTTACTTGAGAAATTAAAGGTTTAAGTAAATATTTAGAGGTAACTTTGCGAAGAAGGCTAACAGCTTTTATCTATCTATCTATCTATCAGCTTATTTATTTAACAGCAAAAAATAATTACAACTAATATTTACTAAACTTTGCGATATTTTTCTATCGAGAAAATATAAAATCGTGTTTTCGAAACATATGATCGATAGAATAAGTCCTGAACTGTACCATGTATAAATTTCAAAGTTAAATACTTATTTATTAGTTTTGACGATATTTAGGTCTGATGGACTTAGGCATCTTCACCCCGCACCCACCCGCGTGTTACTGGATCGAAAACATTTCAATTCATGGAGTAATTTCTATGTTACTAACCTAACTTCCTGAGCAAGTCTCCGTTCACACGGGCCCTTCGCGCTATCAATAGTACCTATAATATGTCATATATGTGCTGCAATGATCATGTTGATATTTTTCATATCTCCTTGCCGAAATTCAGGGATGCGGTTTTTTTTTTTTTAGATAGAATGCATAGAAATCTGTAATGTCTAGTAAAGAAACCAAAACTTTATTCAGAAAGAAAAAAACAATCAAATAACAAATTTAAATTAAAACTAGTAACTACCTATTTACAATAGAAATTTCTTTTTCGCTTCTTCCACTAGTGGACAAAAAATTGAAGCGAATAAAATCAATAACATCATATTTCTTATTTTATAATAATGACTATTTATAAACCTGTTTATAGTATTAAATTTGACTTGTCTAAGTGCTTATTATTTTTGTAAGCCTAAAGAAATAAACGTTATTGACTTTTTTTTTTAAACAATTAAGCCATCTGCAAATAAAATAGATATCTAGTAAAGTAGTTTATTATGTTATAGTATTAAGTTAGAGTTAGTAGCTTGTTTGTGTAATTGTTTTAGTAGTAAATGATAATGAGTGTATATAATATTGTATAGATTTTTTATATTTCTTTGTCGCTTTGGTGCTGCACTGTAATGGCAATGTAAATATGTGTACTGTAAAATAAAATAAAAAATAAAAATGTTGAGTGAGTAGATCATCATCATTTCAGCTTTCAAGTTTCAAGCCTTCAAATTGAAGCCTAGCTGAATGTGTAACACGTGTCTAGTTGGCTGGCCACGATGCTGACTCGTTAAATTCTCTTTGCTTTTGACGATCTCTGTGGCCTATTGGGAGGTCTGCCTGCGACGCAGGAAGTAGCGGGTTCGATTCCCGTCTAGGGACAAATGTTTGTACGATCTGCAGACATGTTCAGGGTGTTCTGGTCGTTTTCTATGTACCTACACACCTACCAAATGTCTATCTATGTTTTGTGTTATATTATGTATATCAGTTATCTAGTACCCATAACACAAGCTCTGCTTAGCTTGGGGCTAGATAATGCTGTGTGAATTGTCGAGCATTATTTAATTATTCATCATCATCATCATCAGCCTACATTAGTCCACTGCTGCACATAGGCCTCCCCTAATGAACGCCATAACGCCCTGTCTTCAGCTTGCCGCATCCAGCATCTGCCAGCAGTCTTTCGCAAATCGTCATCCCACCTGGTCGAAGGGCGTCCTACACTCCGTTTGCCGAGTCGGGGTCTCCACTCAAGAACACGTTTACCCCAGCAGTTGTCGGTTCTTCTCGAGATATGGCCAGCCCACTGCCACTTCAGCTTGCTAATCCTTTGAGCTATGTCGATTACCTTGGTTCTCTGTCAGATGTATTCGTTGCGAATCCTATCCTTCAGAGAAACTCCGACCGAGTATGCTCGGTCGGAGTTTCTCTGACTGTCTCTGTTTTACATGAAAGAGAGCTATGGCTCTCTTTCATGTAATGTTATTTTGTGCTAATTTAGTTAATAAATAAAATACTTTTCGTCTGATTTAATGTTTTTATTTATGAAACTGTAAAAATCTTTTTACATGATCACATTCAGTCTTATTATCTATCGCGTACAAATGAAATAACATTATTTTATTTACTATTGGCTGACTAGTGATTTATTATGTTTAAAATATTTAACTGATTTATTATGTTTAAAATATTTAACACTAGTATCCCAAGAAATAATTATATAAAGGCACCTAGTTAAATATCAGAGATTTCAAATATTTAACACTAGTATCCCAAGAAATAATTATATAAAGGCACCTAGTTAAATATCAGAGATTTCAAATATTTTTTCTTATAATTAGGTAAAGCATATTTGAAGAGTCACTATAATGCACGACAATTTATTGTACTGCCGAATAATGTACACCTTGATAATCCGTGTCATGGCTTCCAATTTTAATAGGTTTTGACACGGATTATCAACGTGTACAGTAATATATTGCTTAGTGAGGTAGGTAACCACTTTATATGAACTAAATTTCAGGTAAAAGACACAAAGTTTTTAAAATTACACCACTTACAATAGTAGTAAATAGAAAATTTTAATTTTATAAGTACATTGTGTTTAATTTATCTTCCTTCCTCTGGTACTCACGTAGAATAAATGTATTACTAAAAAGACTTTCTGCCTTACTAATGACTGTAACTTTCATTTGACTTAAAAGCATAAGGTACCACTTTATATGGAACTAAATAATATGGATAGGTAACTATGGTACATACAGGTAAAAGATAAATACAAAATTATTTGAACAGATACACTTGTTCAAAAACAAATTTTGCACCACTTACACAAACTATAAATCGAAAATTTCAATTTAATAAGTACATTAGTACAATAAGTGCCCAAGACTCGAGACCCAAGGTCCGTGGGGTACCGAGGCTCAAAAACAATTTCCTTCCTTTGGTACTCAGGTAGAATTATGTATTATTAAAAAGACGGTGAAGTTCATCGAACTTGACTGGAGAACGAAGAAAATGTGAAATTTGATGTCAATTTCTAAGATAGACACAAATATTTTAAAAATAGTATTTTTCGGAGAAATTAAGACAGTTAATTCTATATAGAACACCAAAACACAAATTTAAAATTTAACCAAAACTCATTAGTCATTTCGTGTGATTACGAGACTTGGAAATCATTAGGAGTCACGTCTATCGGGGAAGTCTTCAGTTTACCCATTATCTTTACTTAAACGACACCGTACTTACATGAACTAAATATCAATTAATTTTATTTTAAAACTATTGAAGAATATTATTGCTTGATATACTTACTTTGAGTGAATAACACCACCACCAGCTAGCTTAAAATACGTGCCTTTTTGTGAAACAAAAATGGCGCTGCTCAGCCGCACAACATGCAATGCGTTTTCAAAGTCTCTGTTTCTAAAACGCATTGCAAGATGTTGTGATGGATTAAGGCACAATTGTTGAAGTTCTAAACATTACAAATGGACAGCACGAATAAAAATTCACAAAAACTTCTTACGCAGTCTGTTATTAGAAGACTTGCGTCTCCGTGCGACTCTACTAAAGCAGTAGGTAAATAAAATTTAAAAATACCGAAGACTTAAATATAACTTAGATATAAAAGATCATAATCGTTAGGTACTAGTGTATTGGCTCATAATATGTATAAGTACAAATGCATTGTGGCATATGAAGGCTTGTCCTAAGAATTCGCTACCCAGTGGTAGCGGTAAGTAATTGTCGCTTGGATTTCGCTCGGAGGCTCGCGGTATACCGCCGACCGAGTATTGATTACCATAATGATTACCGCACTCTGATTATGCTACGCTCTTGGTAAAAAATACCTCGTAGACGTATTTAATTCGAGACTTATAGTCTCGAAGAGAGACCGATTATAACGAGATTCTTTTATGAGGAAATACGTTATAGATGCAGGTATTTTATTCCTGTAAAGTCTGATTTAAGAGACATATTTATCGCGTACGTTTTTGTTATGTCTGAAAGTCTAGACTTAAAATTTTATTGATTTTTACAGACTTCAAGGAGGAGGTTCTAAAGCCTGGTTCCAAGGTTTTATGTACTTTTTTTGTATGTTCTTGTACCAATCCGGGATTATTCTCTTGAAGGAGGACTCCCATATTCCGAATTGGTTCCATAAAATTACATACGAAATATGTAATTTTATAGGATGGGATGAGTATTTATCCCGTGAGTGAACCTTAAATAACAACTTATTACTTTTGAAAATTACGACGGGCTGTATTTTATTAGTATTCTGGAATTTGAAGTCTGTTTAAGTATGTTTAAAACGTGAAAATTTTGCGTGTGTAAAAGACTTGTGACGACAAGTCTTAAGAGGCCTCAGTGATGCCTTACTTGGACGAACAGCTTTTACCTTTTTTTGTTTTGCTCTAAAGTGCATACGATTTAAGTGATGAAAAATACCACATTATATAAACAAATAACTAATAACTATCTTTACTACCTCTTTTTTTCATTATTTTGTGTAGTTTTATAATAAATCACTGGAGAAAAACGCTTAAAAATAGCAGGGCGTTTGAGCCTTTACATAAAATATATAACTCCAGATGAAAAAGAAATTACAGGTACCGCTACTTCTACATCATATCTTTCTAATAAACATTCGTAATTTTTGTAGAATTCAATACAATAATAATAAATCCCAAAAAACTCATTTTTGTAAGGCGTTTTGCGAAGTAAATGGAACCTAGGTAATATTTTGCCACGATAAATTCAACCCTATTGATCGAATATCCCTTTGTATATAACTGAAAATCGTTTCCACTAACGTCAGTCGGGGGCTAGCCGCCTCCATGGACGGACGCGAGGTCATGTTACTTTTTTCGCGATGACAGCTGGATACGCCTTACGAATTACGATTTTCGACAACTTTTGTTTTGCGGGTTCAATAGTTCATTTGTCATTGTAATAGAATATATAATGGATTGCACCTACGTTACAAGGATTTTGCAGTATTTTTATTCATTGACAGAGTTATCAATTTGGTAGAATGGAATGGTAGTAGTTAAATGAATATAAATAAATATTACTGAATAATTAAACACGGTCCAGATGTAGACTAGTATTATAATATCTGTATTACTCAAGATGTTGGGTACTTACTTACTTACTAGGTGACTGAGTTAGTTATTACAATACATCATCATCAGCCTATGTTAGACCACTACTAGTCATAGGCCAGTAATGAGCACCATTAGCGCTATGTCTTCAGCATGACGCATCCAGCATCCGCCTGCAGTCTCATGGGTCGTCATACCACCTGATCGGAAGACGTCCTACACTACGTTTACCGAGACATGATCTCCATCCAAGAACACGTTTATCCTAGCGGTTGTTAGTTCTTCGCGAGATATGGCCGGCCCACTGCCACTTAAGCTTGCTAATTCTTAGAGCTATGTCAATAACTTTGGATCTCTGTCGGATGTAAGTATTCGTTACAAATCCTATCCTTCAGAGGAACTCCGAGCATAGCTCTTTTCATAGCTCGTGGACCAGCCCTGTAGTGAGTGTCTAAGTCTCGATCAGCTCCGTATAGGTCATGACAGGTAGGACGCGCTGATAAAAAACCATATTTTTTTACTATAAATACGAGGGTTACATAACTATTTCGCAAAAGGATTCAATTTTGTATGTAAAAAGCCGTATACAGTATGCGGTCATCCATCCAAGTCAAAATAAGATAATACTTGAATGTAAATACTTTATTTTTATCATTTGATTAAGGCATTACCCGAGCGCCACCACTTATTATAATTTTTTTTAAATTATATTATATAGGAATTTTCAAAAAAAAAAAAAAAACGTTGGTCCTTTGGTGATACCTACCATAAGGTTCTTTAAATACATCTGAAATAAGTACTTTTATTTTGTATAGTACCTATAGACAATAGGCACTTATAGGCACTTGTATCCAGCAAGACAACTTCGCATCTCTGCCTGAACAATAAAAAATCAATCTATTACCGACGAAGCTTACGTTAGGTACCACAAACTAGCCAATGATTTTTTTGTAAATTGCCGTAGTAATAAAATAGGTAGAAGCTCATAAGTAGATCTTTGAGCGCTGGTCTATAATTTTCGGCGGGAGTTATTGAATTGTTCAAAATTTAAGCAAGAAATAGAAAATCTAAACGATTACTCAAATAACATATTAGTCTGGCTCTGTAATTCGTAAAGAACTTATGTGGGTTTTTATTTTTACAAATCAGTTAATTTTCATACTAGGCGTCCGCCCCGGTTTCGCACGGGTATATTCTTTTGCCTATGTTCGTCAGGGATAATGTAGCATTTTAATAGTGAAAGATTTTTTTAAATCGGCCCAGTAATTTTGGAGCCTATCCTGTTCAAACAAACAAACAAACAAATTTTTCCGCTTTATATATTACTAGCTGACCACTGACCCGCCAGCAATTTCGTTCGCGTGGATTTTAATAATACCTTATGTGTTGGTTTCCATGTAAACTATCAACGCCAAAGTTTTACAACCAATCCTTTACGATTTTAAAACTTTTTTAGAAAACATTCCTTCAAGTAAATTTCCAAAAATCCGTTCTTAGCCTACGTACTAAAAGGAAACTCCGTGTAAAATTCAGCTTCATATCTCTTGCAGTTTCAGAGATCTCTTGATATTTCACCCAGTTTTCTGTTCTATTTTATTTATATAGATCAGCATTGCTATACAGCGGGGCAATGCAGCCAGTGGCTTAGGCACGCTTCCAACTGGTATTGATATGGATCAGTTGAGCTACCTGTAGATTGTTTGCAACAATTTTCAGATAGCTTAATTGTTTCTATTGTAAATACTAGTTTTAATTTAAATTTGTTATTTGATTGTTATTTTCTTTCTGAATAAATATTTATATAGATTATATTATATAATATATAGATAAATTCTATTCCATTACTCGGCTCCTACTGGCTTTTTCCTTACTTATCGTATTTTTTTATTCTGATCATTTACGTTCGTTACAGTTAAACTAAGTGTTTAAAAATACACCTTTTTCTAGAATTTGGCATTATTTTGACTCTCGAAACTCAAAATAAAATATATTATCACGTTTTAAAAATTATGATATTTTAAGCTAAAGCTATTTAATTTAAGCTGAAGTGACAGTGGGCTGGCCATATTTCAAGAAGAACCGACAACTGCTGGGGTAAACGTGTTCTTGAGTGGCGACCGCGACTCGGAAGACGTAGTAAAGGACGCCCTCCTACCAGGTGGGATGACGATTTGCGAAAGACTGCTAGCAGATGCTGGATGCGGCAAGCTGAAGACAGGGAGCTATGGCGCTCATTAGGGGAGATCTATGCAACAGTGGACTGGTATAGGCTGATGATGATGATGATAATTTGTGAAGGTAAAACGTATTACCTACTAAATATACTTTTTTGAAATCAAGGATAACTGCGATATGTCAGCCTATCGCGTTGGACTTTTTTTTCAGTTTGAAAAGTTTGGCGCCGCCGCCGGGGAGCGATTTTCTGATTTTCAGTAAAAAGCTTAAACTATTGGACGAGATGTACCTTGAATTTTTATTTCTTCTGAGTCGTAATTAATACAACTGTCTTCCGTTTTCGGCTTGCCTTTGAGTTTCGGGACAACCTTTATAAGTCCCTAGACACCGTTCTTCCATATTTGTCGGTGCGTATTTAAAACCAAAAAAAATCGCCGTTCGCTCCGCCGTTAACACTCCTGGCTAGTTGTCTTATTCTTGACTATCGACTTCTTCAAACCCCACGAATTATCTTAAATTATAACCCACTGGTCACTAAAAACCGAAGAATGATCTCCGCAAAGCCTTTGGCTGTGACCTGCTAGGCCCTTAAGTAATATAAACCAGGGCCCCACAAACTCACGGTGCGCCCCTGCAAGTTTTATTTGAGTTCATTCAGTATGTACTTTCGCCGTTATGCGTGGCCAAGATACAGATTTATTTATGTACCTACAAAATAGCAAAGCCGCAGGCAAATGTTAGTTAGTAATAAAATTAGTACCATGTGATTGTGCCAGCAACCAAAACAAAAGAAGTTTAAATCTTCTTCAAATGATAAACTTTGCATAAGTCTACGTAAAAAATAAGTGCCCTCTGTCGACTACTTTTGGTAAAATTGACGTGCAATCTGACAGTCATAGTTCTTCACGGCCAAGGCAAATCTGCACAGTTTGTACTTGTCAATTTAATTCAAATATGACCACAGCCACATTTTGTTTGTGAGAATTTACAAAAATACAAAAGGTTGAGCTAATTACAATTAGCGTTGTGTGGTCATATTTTATTTTAATATACTAATCTTAAAAACCTCAAAAAATTATTCCAAATAGATTTTAACACTGGGTAAACGTCCATTTGCTCGTACGCTACAGAATCATTTCATTTCATTACCTTGGGGCTAGATAATGCTGTGTGAATTGTCCAGCATTATTTATTTATTTATATTTATTTATTGCTTATCAAAGTGGCTCTGACATTGAAAAGTTCTTTTTATTGTAAGTTCTCAAAACAAAAAATTAACACACCTTTGAGTCCATGCTAAGCCTTATCATTTTTTACTAAAGCAACATTAACCAGTTTCCCATCTTCGTTGTGTACCACATTCAAAGTTTCTGGTAGATTTTTAGCAAGCTTACCATTATTGCATACTGCATCCAAACCCCCTGGCAAATTTTTAATTGCTAGTTGTACTTCATCATTCAAACCTGGCACATCTTTCTTTACCCCACAGAGATTTCTAGCCAGGTTCCCATTTACCTCGCCTATTGCATTATCAATCTCAAGCTTTCCATCATGGACAAAAACTTTATTCAATTGACCTGAGAGATTATTTTTCGCTTCCTTCGTAACCTTTATTAATCTTAGATCTTCGACTGTCACATCTCTAGGAAGGAAATAGCACAGTTTAGACCAAAACATCGAGTCTTTCTCTGCGATCCATGTGTTAAGATTAAGATAAGATCGTACTGTCGCTGAAATGTCCTTGCTTTTAGGATCTACATCTGTTCGGAGTATAACCACCGCTCTTGTGCGTTGGTCTACTTCGGTTTGCTTATAAGCAGCTCTAATTTCTTCAAGACACCACGGAGATTTGAAATAGAATTTCGAGGCAACGATTACTGTTCGCCTAGAATCAGCTACAGCTCTGTATATTTGTGTAATTATGTCATCTCCAGCTATAAAGTCTCTCGTGTGAACGCAGACCTTGTATTTCGCATCCAGGTTAAGTAACAGTTCGTTTACAACGTAATCTTCGTCCTCATGACAATATGAAAGAAAGATATCGTATTTCTTGCTAGCGTCTAAAGCGTTTTCATAATTGAAAAGACCGAACGTCCATCCTTGATTGTAGAGCCAAATTTTGATTTCTAGCTGGTACTTGTATGCGAAAATTACGAGTACAGCAATTAAGAGACCTATTACTGAGATAGTAACTGCGGTAACAATAGCGAAGACTATATCACACAAATGTGGCACTTGAACCTTTCCTACGAAGATGCCATCGTGGCACACTAGATTTGAGTAATCATATATCTTATATTTATATAACTGTAGGTTATTAATGTCAGATCGACCAGCACATGTACACTGAAAAGGATTATGGGATAAAATGAAGGTTATGTTACGAGATAACAAGTCAAGTGGTATTCTTTCTAGATTGTTATTCGTCAAATCAACGTACCTGATATGTTCTGGTATATCTGGAATGGTATCCAAAGATAGATTAGCTAAACTAAGATTGGTTACAAAATAAGGTATACTTTCGAGTTTGTCTATTGTTTTTAGTTTTAGAAGCATATTGTAATTTCTTGTGACTTCCTGGTCTATTAAATTGTGGATTGTTAAATTGTTAGGATCTGGAAGATTGGTTACCACCTCATCACAGGCACATTCAATCATATTTATAGAGGGACGAGCGATACACTCACAGTTATTTGGTGTGTCTGCTAAAACACATGTCAGATTATATAAAGAGGTAGAATGTCTTGCTTCTGCTATCGATATAAGTGGGACTCCTTCTAGTGACTTAGGTTCGCTACAATTTGCGTCAGACATGTCATATTTGAGATTTTTCAACTCTCTTAGCATCTTATAGTTCGTACAGTCACAGTTGTAAGGGTTGTTGCCGAGGAGAAGGTTGACACTTGGTTTATCTTGTAGGATCCTAGGCTGAATGCTTGTTATTTGATTGTAGCGTAGGTCGATATTTCCGGTGCCTAGGAACTGGATTTCTTCCGACTGAAAAAAAAAAAAGAAAATCTCAAATCATAATGAGAAAATTTATATGTAGTACTTTTTGTCACTTCTTAATGCTACTACACAATAGATCGGCTTGAAATTTCTAGGTCAGGTGAAACTTATACATAATAATCTTTAACCGTTTTCATATAAACTATTCGTGCGAAGTCACGGACAGAAACTTGTCTTGGATAAGGTGAACTAGTCACTTCAGACTGCATTTTCAGACTGCTCTATATTTTCTCTTAAAATATGTATGTATGTATATAGTATAAACGCTACATAAATTTCAGATGGATCGCTCTTCAAACTTCGGAGATAGGTGCAACGTTAATTTTTTTTATTTTACAGAATATTTCAAAAAAGTCCATTCTCTAACTGCTTCCCCCTATCTCCAAAGTTAGCAGAGCGATCCAACGGAAATGTATAGAGCGTATGTATGTATTTTACAGGAAAAATATAGAGAATTTATTTTATTTATTTGTTTATACACCAAAATCCATAGCCGAGTCAAAGTGTTCTTTTGTCAGACTTTTAGATCATAATAAGATGATCTAAAAGTCTGACAAAAGAACACTTTTTAAAAAATGCTCGACAAGGGGGAAATATCAAAAATACCATATCTACCGAATTTTTCGACTTTTTTCTTAATATTTTAAAAAGTACGAAACAAACAAATTTAAAAAGCTGTTTTAAAATATACCAAGCCAACTATCCAGTAAACTACCCGGAACGCCTGCACTTGCGAAAAACGCCCGTGCTTCGCGCACAATTTTTTTTCGCAACAAGTTTTGACTGGCTATGAGACCTTTCATTCGATACCCCACTTGACCTCATGTCTCATTAAATTTCGATATTACATTCCAGAAAAATGTTTTATACTATGTAGTGAAGCCAATATCTGAACGAACTAAAGGCACTGGTATTTATATATGGATCAGTTGAGCTACCTGTAGATTGTTTGCAACAGTTTGCAGATAGCTTAATTGTTTCTATTGTGAATACTAGTAGTTATCAATTTAATTCTTTTATTTGATTGTTATTTTCTTTCTTAATAAAGAATAGGCGAATATTCACTGTTATTTGTTTTTGGTAAATAGTATTACTAGTATTATTAGTGGTTACTTACCGTTAGTGCTGGTATTTTGTTGTGCGAAAGATTTAGCTTCTGCAATCTTGTCATGATAACCAGGAAATCGTTACATATGCTTGTCAAATTGTTATGACTCAAATCTAGGGTTTGAAGTTCTGTTAGTGTCCTTAATGGCGAGTCGTCTACTGAAACAAGGTGTTTATTCCAGTTATCAACTTTTCTATACATCATCGGCACTCATACAACCCTTGCGACTAAACTGCAGGGGTATTTTAATTCGTCGGAAAGGCCTTCGGATTCGATATCGAAAACTTTGTCGAAGAACGCTATTTTAAACCAGCGGATTCGAAAACTTGTGACATTCGAATTCTGATCCTTGTTAGGAGAGTTTCATACTTTCGATCATCAATCCGCAACGAAATCAAAATAGCGTTCGCGGAATCGAATTCGAATCGGACGAATTAAAATAGCCCTACTGTGCACTCGCGCCAAATATTTGATATGTAGGTACTTAACAAAAGGGGTTTATTGTCGCGCCAAACATTTGATACTTATGTAACAAAAGTGGTTTATTGTCGCGCCAAACATTTGGTATGTATCAAAAGGGGTTTGTTCTTGCGCCAAGCATTTGGTAAGTAACAATAGGGGTTTACTGTCGCGCCAAACATTTGGTATGGCACGAGGTGCACGGTTAAGTCGCACCGCACGGGTTACATACACATACGTGCCATTGCTGAGCAAGTCACCCGCAAACAAGTAAGTTTTTGTCATAATCACCACGCTTCGCATGCGTGGTGATCACAGTGAACGAGTGAACATGTTAAAAATACACAGAACACTTACAAATCATATTTTCAAAAACTTTTCCTTCATCGGGGACCATGATCCGGCACTCGAAGTTAAGTTGGTTGTATGATAGGTCCAAGTTCTTCAATGATGAAGCGCCTATGAAGACCTGGTCTGAGAGATTTTTAAGGCCGTTTCTCGCCAAGTTTAGTGTTTCCAGCTTGCCATTAGTGGAGAATGGACCGCTGGAAATGAAATAATAAGATAACTGTAAGTAAAATATAGCAGAGGGAAGCACCAGGCTAATTTGAATTGTAAGTATTACCGTTGTGTCACTTGGCATAGGAACTTAAAAAAATATAGGCCAGCAGCCCAACCGTAACCTTAGAGCGAATAGCGCGTGTAATGTAGTATAGTAACGCGCGATTAGGCGGTCACTAAATACACGCGCTACTCAAAATTGCATCGTATAAGCGTCACGTATACATGCTGTCAAATAAATTATTTTACTTAATATATTATAAAAAGCTGTATATGTAGTCATTAACATCAAATAAGAAATAGATGTTATTGATTTTATTAACTTCAATTTTTTGTCCACTAGTGGAAGAAGCGAAAAATAAACCACTAGTAAGTTTTATAAAACTTAAAATTAATACATTATCTCAGTTTCAATATAATCTGATTTAGATACAAGTCAATATTCATATAAAACTAACTAAGCTTTACATTATTTTCCTTATATACTATTGTCGGTGCGGAACTGGGCGACATCTGGCCAAGCATTAGCATTGATGTGATCATCTATGGAATATAAGGCTAGATGATGTTGTTTCGCGTTACCTCATCTTATCTCAACATCTTTTACTAGTCAACTAAAATTGATCTAACATTATCCACTGAACAAGCCTCTAACTTCATCAAGGACTGGCATGTTTCTACCGAAGCTTCATGTTCAGACCACAGATGGATAAGGTTTAACCTGGAATTATCACTACCGAACCCGCAACCCAGGCGCGTTCCACGTAAGACTGATAAAACTAAGTTCTTCAAATTAGTCAAATCAGAACTTTCTGGAAAGCCCAACCCACCTAAGCATATAACTACAGAGGACATAGACCTCTACACAAACCAACTAACACATATTCTTACCAACAGCTTTGAACAAGCTTGCCCGCTTGTCTCGCCCAAACAAGGGACGAAAGGACAGTGGTGGGGTCCCGAACTGCAGAGACTCCGACGCAAAGTAAGGAAACTGTTCAACAAAGCTATAAATACCAGACAAGACGTAGACTGGGAGTCTTACCATGCTGCGAAAAAAATCTACAAAAAACGAATTCGCACGAGAAAAACAGAATGTTGGGAGAGATTCTGCACCAACATCGAAAACAACAGCCAGGCTACCCGCATCAAGAACATCCTAACAAATGTGCCGGAGAACGCTCTTGGATGCCTTATCAAACCTGACTCTACCTATACCAAAACAGATTCGGAAACCAGTGAAGTGCTCTTGAACACACACTTCCCAGGCTGTCAGGTAACAGACACCCACAAATGGGAAGAAATTTCAGAGCAAACGCCCACCGACCTAGACTGGAAAACAGCCCACAGTATGATAACCCGTGACAAGGTACTCTGGGCAATTAACAGCTTCCTTCCCTTCAAATCACCTGGCCTGGATGGGATCTTTCCCGGTATGCTCAGATGGTGCGGTACCTTACTAGCAGATTATCTTGTCAGCATCTTTAGAGCGTGCATCGCTAATAAATACATACCGCACCAATGGAGGGAAGTGAAGGTGGTATTCATACCAAAACCAGGAAGAAGTGATTATACCCAGCCTAAGTCCTACAGGCCTATAAGCTTAACATCATTTCTCCTTAAAACACTAGAAAGACTATGTGATAGAGAGATCAGAGATAACACACTCTCACACAACCCACTACACCCGCAACAACATGCCTACAGCAAAGGCAAATCAACAGAATCCGCTCTACACAGCGTGGTATCACGCATAGGAAGTGGATTAAAGTCAAAACAACCAACTCTGGCGGCCTTCATAGACATTGAAGGAGCTTTTGATAAGACCAGATTTACCAGCATTTACAGAGCACTCACTAAATACGGTGTTGCGCCGACTTTAGCAGAGTGGATAAACAACATGCTCAGGCTTAGAGCAGTACGAGTCACCATTAATGAAACCACAAGAGGCGTAGTAGCTAGGGGCTGCCCCCAAGGTGGCGTCCTATCGCCCCTACTATGGAACATAGTTGTTGACGAACTTATCCGTAGGCTGAACGGCCACGGACTGGTGACGGTGGGATACGCGGATGACCTCGCGATCCTAGCAACCGGATGTTTCGAGAACACACTATGTGACCGAATAAAACTAGCCTTTAAAACCATTGAAGCATGGTGTAATGACCATGAACTATCAGTCAACCCCACAAAAACTGAACTGATAATGTTCACCCACAAACGTAATCTGGGTAGCATGAAACTACCAAGATTATTCAACACCGAAATAACTCTGAAAACCGAAGTCAAGTATCTAGGGGTCATACTAGATAGTAAACTGTTGTGGAACAAACATCTTGACTATAAACTGCAGCGAGTCACAGCTGCCTTCTACCAATGCAGCAGAATGCTTGGAAAAACATGGGGCCTTTCTCCGAAGATAACCATGTGGCTATACACTGCTGTCATCAGACCAATACTTACTTATGGAGCCATAGTATGGTGGACCAGAACCGAGCTGAACACGGTAGCAGCCAAACTACAACGCTTTCAAAGATTGGCGTGTTCGGCGATAACAGGCTGCATGAGGACAACACCGGGCGCTGCCCTAGAGGTGATATTAGACCTAGCGCCACTAGACCTAAACATACAACAAGAGGCTACCATGTCTGCGTTAAGACTACGAAACACGGGACTCTGGGGGGCCACAGATAGTCCACATGCCCAAATCTTGGACAGGGTTTTAACCTACGAACCACTCCTAGCGGCCCCCTGTGACAGAATACCCAGCAAACCAATAATTAACAAACATTATCAGATACAACTATATGAAGATCTAAGAGATGAATCAGGCAGCCATGAAGTCAGAATATACACGGACGGCTCTAAAACCGATATGGGCACGGGAGCAGGTATTCACTCATTAGATCTTAACATAAGTGTATCAATGACCTTTGGCAAACACAACTCCATATTCCAATGTGAATGTGTAGCTATAACCGAGGCAGCCACAGCTGTACAGAGGAGAGATATAAACAACCAATGCGTGCGTATCCTATCTGACAGTGCTGCTACACTCAGGGCCTTGGCAGGGAACAGCTGTAACTCCAAGCTCGTATACGAATGTCACTTGGCACTTGAAAGGATTTCCTCTACAAACAGGATAACCCTGCAATGGATCAAGGGACATAGCGGATCTCTGGGTAATGACGCTGCCGATGAATTGGCACGGAAAGGCTCGGAGACGCCGGCAATAGGCCCACCTCCGTTCCTTCCCATACCATTCTCCCAATTCAGATCTTGGATAAGGCTCAAAACCAGAGAAACGCATATCGAACGATGGACACACCTACAAGAGTGCCGCCAGGCAAGAGCGGCACTTCCGAATGCATCACCAAGGCTAACCAGACGCCTACTGTACCTGACCAGAATGGATCTACGCGTCCTAGTGGGAACACTTACAGGACACTGCCCACTGAACAAGCACCTCTTCACCATCGGAGCAACAGACAGCCCCCTCTGCAGGGGGTGTCTCAGCAACGAAGAATCAGCTGCCCACGTAGTCCTGGAATGCGAGGGAGTAACGGCGCAAAGAAACGAAATCCTCGACCACCCGAGGTCACTCCGCGAAGCCTGCGAAGACCCCAGGAAGATTCTGCGCTTCTGGACGGAGCTGGGCTGGCTAAGCTAGCAAAACAATCACGCACAATGGACCAATAGAGTCTCAGTGCGGAAAAGGGAGTACACACACCATAACCACTAGTCAACTACTGGTCAGGCCTCCTCATGATAGGCGCCTCATTGGGTTTTACATCTAGGGGGGCTATGATCCCCACGCATGTGGCATACGGGTTGGGGAACGCAGTTCTCGGTGGAAGAGTTGTTCTGCATAACGCGCCGCTGCTCGGCCCTCTGTGATTATCGGGGTCACCATGCGTTCCACGTTAACTTAGTACAAAATGTCGAAGCTAAAACCCATTTTAATTAAAATTTTACTAGGCTATGAGCTATTTTGTAAGCCTAGTAAAAAATAAACTAAAAAACAAAAAATATAAAATAAAATATAAACTAAAATGACAAAGTAAGCACCTATTTTGCTAAGTTTGTCATTTTGTGTAAGCTAGCGGAAAGAAAGTTGTTGATTTCTGATTTTTGAGTAGCCCAATAACATGCGACTAACGTCGTGTAGCGCATGTGTGATATCCGCGCGAAAAAAGATACAGCGCTATTCGCGCTTATATTAACACGTTAAGGCTACCGTTGGGCAGCATAACTCAGCCCAGCAGTGCGACCCGAAGATGAGCGTCATGGGTAATGATAGTGTTAACAAGTGCATTGATAAGTGCGCCATGGACACTTAATGTGTTTTGCTAGGACTAGAGTAGGTACGTAACAGCTACACTACAAGCAAGGGTTAAAATTGAAATCCAGTCGGAAAATTCTTGTAGGTACTGATTTTTCTTACTCGTAAATGAAGCTGGTGTTTGCTATTTGGCCTTGTAGCTTGTTCTTAGACATAGAGAGCACCTTCAGGTTCACCAAGTCTTCGAAAACGTTCTCCGGCAACAATCTGAGGAGAAATTTGAAACATAGATATAATGACAGATATTAAACATGATTATAATTATGCATAAATAATAAATAATGCTGGACAATTCACACAGCATTATTCTAGCCCCAAGCTAAGCAGAGCTTATGGTACTAGAGTTATGGGACTAGATTTTAACTAATATACACAATATAATATACATAGATAGATAGATATTTTTTATTATACATAGAAAACGACCAGAACACCCTGACAACGAAAGAACGCATAAGAACCTTCTTTTGGTCGCACTCACCTCAATTCATTGTCATCCAGTTTGAGTTCTTCCAGAGCTTTGGTTCCTTTGAACAGATCCATCGGTAACTCTTGGAGCCCAGCCTCGGAGAGGTCGCAGTACTTGAGCGAGGGTAAACCTGACAGAGATTGCTCTTCCAGCGAGAGGCTATGTTTTTCGTCGAACATGGTTATCTCGAGCTGGAATTAAAAAGAAATAATAAATTAAAGATATGTGAAGACGAGATGGTGAAATTAGAAGAAATGATAGAGAAAAATATAAACATAAAGGCTTGTAATATATTATATTAAAAAATAAATCTAAATATAAAACCAAGTCGTGTTAGTTAGTTACACCATTTATACTTAACTCAAGAACGACAGAAGCGAAAGATTATGGAATATGAAGTTTGATTTGTTACAGCTACGATATCCAAAACTACCATTTCTATTGATTTTTTTAAGCAATAGCCAACATAAGTTCTATTCATTCATACCGATGCTAATTTCGTCAGTCCAGCCAAGGAATCCTTTCTCAACCGCAGTCCAGCTCTGTTCTTCAGTATGTCCAGCGTTTTGAGGTTAGGATTATGGGCAAACACGCCAGCTGGAAGTTCCTCTATGGGATTGAGTCGAAGGACCAATGTTTCGAGCGATGGTAGATCTGGAATAAAATTGTAATCATTTATGCCCGGTTGTTATATTCACCGGACAGTCATAGTATAAAAGCCACGACAAGTCTCTAACCAATATCAAATAGCTACGGATAGTAAGTTTGACAGATAAATTAAATTAAATAAAATCACATTTATTTCAGAAACAGTACGTAGTTACACATACATAGTCCATAAAACAATAATAAAAATCAGACATACACAGAAAAATATTATACTAACAATTACACTAATAATTTCAATACATTATGGATCCCTAATTAATTAAATAACATTAAAATTTAGATTACACACAAAATACAATATAGTAAAGCAGAGCTTTATTCAGAAAGAAAATAACAATCAAATAACAAATTTAAATTAAAACTAGTATTTACAATAGAAACAATTAAGCTATCTGAAAACTGTTGCAAACAATCTACAGGTAGCTCAACTGATCCATATCAATACCAGTTGGAAGCGTGCCTAAGACACTGGCTGCATTGCCCCGCTGTATAGCAATGCTGATGCGCTGTGCCAGATACTCACCAGCTCTCGGGTCACGCGTCGCTTCGACCAGACGCTCAGTTAAATTGTATATAGTTAAATTGAAACACATACACATACATATATTAACAAGAAACTAACAGAAAACATGAGCCTTCGTCCAGTGCTGCATGAAGGGAGAGGCTGTTCCAGCCTTCCATTTGCAATGACCTGCATATAGACTGACGTTTGAAAATGGTTATAGAAACACCATTGTGAGTGCCATTGCCATACAAAGCACGGTAAGGAGCGTTGACGGTATCCCACGAACTCAAATCAAATATCAAATATCAATAACGTTTATTTCTTTGCAAGTCAAAATAACGTTAATTTAAAAACTTGTCTTTGGCTCCAAGATTATAATAATAATAAACACTTGGATTTAGAACTTATTAATCATTTTCAAGTAAGTAGGTACGTATTATGACCATATAGGAAAGCATTAACCTTTCCACGTCCCTTATAAAACCTAAAGGCATTTTTTACAAACCTAGGCCCGAATAAAGTGTTACTTGGGTAGAGTAAAAAAAAGCTTGGAACAAGTTTTGCTCCAACTCGAAAACAAACATTCTAACAAGGTTTCTTGTTTGCTTCTTTACTTTAAAAGTTACTTAAAAAGATTAAAGTGGATAAAAGATCAAAATGATCACTTTATTTCTTAGTTTTACATGTTTAATCAAAGCTTTGTTAGGAGTCCAAGAGACCTGTAAGGTTTAGACCTATTTCCTGCTTTATTTCCTTTAGAGGAAATAAAGCACTTTGAGTTTTAAGTGTTTGAAGTGCCGTGGGGTGTAGTCACACTCACAGCCAGTGCTGTACGGCAGTGAATCCCAAAGTGAATGACACTATGCAAATATTACCAGCCCCCCTAGCACGGCGATTGTTGTCTACGTTAAAACAAGATTCGCCAAGTGCGAGTGTAACTCGCGCGCCGAGGGTTTCAAACATTTGCCAATTATTTGGACAATCAATTTTCTGAAATATTTTAAAAAGTATGAAACTAACAGAAATTTCAAAAAGTGTTTTGAAATGGTCAAAACGATACCTTTCATTTGATACCCCACATGGGTAGGTACCCCTTTTTGAAAAAAAATCCCCTTTTTTGACCATTTTTCAAAAACTATTATTATTACAGACTTCTCTATATTTTTCCTGTAAAATATAGATTGATATCTACAAACGCCTAGTACATTGTACATGGATCGGTCATCAATCTTCGGAGCTAGGGGGGGGGGGGGGGAATGGTCAATTTTTCGTCTTTTTTTGAAATATTTCAAAAAGTATGAAACTTACAGAAATTTCAAAAAGTGTTTTAAAATGGTCAAAACAATACCTTTCATTTGATACCCCACATAGGCAGGTACCCCTCCTTTTGAAAAAAAATTCCCCCCCCATTTTGACCATTTTTCAAAAACTGTTATTATTACTGACTTCTCTATATTTTTCCTGTAAAATATAGATTGATATCTACAAACGCCTAATACATTGTACATGGATCGGTCTGCAATCTTCGGAGCTAGGGGGGGGGGAATGGTCAATTTTTCATCTTTTTTTGAAATATTTCAAAAAGTATGAAACTCACAGAAATTTCAAAAAGTGTTTTGAAATGGTCAAAACGATACCTTTCATTTGATACCCCACATAGGTAGGTACCCCTCCTTTTAAAAAAAATTCCCCCCTTTTTGACCATTTTTCAAAAACTATTATTATTACAGACTTCTCTATATTTTTCCTGTAAAATATAGATCGATATCTACAAACGCCTAATACATTGTACGTGGATCGGTCTGCAATCTTCGGAGATAGGGGGGGGGGGAAAGGTAAATTTTTCGACTATTTTTGAAATATTTCAAAAAGTATGAAATTTACAGAAATTTCAAAAAATGTTTTGAAATGGTCAAAACGATACCTTTCATTTGATACCCCACATAGGCAGGTACCCCTCCTTTTGAAAAAAAATTCCCCCCCTTTTTGACCATTTTTCAAAAACTATTATTATTACAGACTTCTCTATATTTTTCCTGTAAAATATAGATTGATATCTACAAACGCCTAATACATTGTACATGGATCGGTCTGCAATCTTCGGAGCTAGGGGGGGGGAATGGTCAATTTTTCGTCTTTTTTTGAAATATTTCAAAAAGTATGAAACTCACAGAAATTTCAAAAAGTGTTTTGAAATGGTCAAAACGATACCTTTCATTTGATACCCCACATAGGTAGGTACCCCCCTTTTGAAAAAAAATTCCCCCCCTTTTTGATCATTTTTCAAAAACTATTATTATTACAGACTTCTCTATATTTTTCCTGTAAAATATAGATCGATATCTACAAACGCCTAATACATTTTACGTGGATCGGTCTGCAATCTTCGGAGATAGGGGGGGGGGAAAGGTCAATTTTTCGACTATTTTTGAAATATTTCAAAAAGTATTAAACTTACAGAAATTTCAAAAAGTGTTTTGAAATGGTCAAAACGATACCTTTCATTTGATATCCCACATAGGCAGGTACCACTCCTTTTGAAAAAAAATTCCCCCCCTTTTTGACCATTTTTCAAAAACTATTATTATTACAGACTTCTCTATATTTTTCCTGTAAAAAATAGATTGATGTCTACAAACGCCTTATACATTATACATGGATCGGTCTGCAATCTTCGGAGCTAGGGGGGGGGGAATGGTCAATTTTTCGTCTTTTTTTGAAATATTTCAAAAAGTATGAAACTTACAGAAATTTCAAAAAGTGTTTTGAAATGGTCAAAACGATACCTTTCATTTGATACCCCACATAGGTAGGTACCCCCCCCTTTTGAAAAAAAATTCTCCCCCTTTTTGACCATTTTTCAAAAACTATTATTATTACAGACTTCTCTATATTTTTCCTGTAAAATATAGATCGATATCTACAAACGCCTAATACATTGTACGTGGATCGGTGTGCAATCTTCGGAGATAGGGGGGGGGGGTATGGTCAATTTTTCGACTTTTTTTGAAATATTTCAAAAAGTATGAAATTTACAGAAATTTCAAAAAGTGTTTTGAAATGTACAAAACGATACCTTTCATTTGATATCCCATTTGCCTTCCTAGGTCTCTTTTGAAATTTCAACATCAAAATTTGTACTGAAAATATTCATTTTCATTTTTCATTTATTTATATATTTTTTTCTTAAAATCAGTAATGGCGCACGAAATGTATCATTATTTCAAATTTCAAGTTAATAGCTGCAGTAGTTACTGAGATATTCAAGAAAGAGCGGGGACGGACAGAGCGAGACCATAAGGGTTTCAAAACCGATCTTTGAAACCCTAATAGACAATAATGACATCGCATTGCAATCCATTGCGTACATTTTTGAAGTGGAAGGAGTGCGTTTCAAATAACTTACGCATTCTATGACAAAGTGACGTAATTTTTATCTATTCTACCCTAGACAACATTCCCCGTGCTAGGAGCCCTGGGCATTGAAGAAATACGATTCAATAACTACCAACCTTTAAAAGCATCCTTGTCCACAGTCGTAATTTCATTATTAAACAGTGACAAATTGATTAATCTTTGAAGCCCTTGAAAGGCTCCAGACTGTAGCTCAGATATCTTAGCTCTGGATATCTCTAGAAACGTTATGTTCAAATCGCTGAGCTCTGAAAACGCGTGAGCGGGTATTTTACTGATGCTGTTACCCGCCAAACGGATTTCCTGGATCGCAGGTAGTTGTTTGAAAGCTTCTGCTGGTATCCTAGTCATAGCATCTGAAAATACATATAAATATGGGTTAAAACTAATAATTATGTTATGCATTTATAAAAAACTCATTAGTTAAAAGTAAAACTGATAAAATTAAATACAACAAATTACAGTTCTCCCAACATTAGGTACCTCATCAAAAGCATAGCTTGAGTTATGTGTTCTAGGTAGATTTACATCATAACAACAAAAAAGTGTCAAAAAAAAAATGACATTTGGGTTATAAAAAAAATCTCTTAACAAGAATATCTCAACAACCGTGTCACCTAGGACATTGATTTAACTGAAGAAATTTAGCCCATGACTGTACCAAGTAAGGGTACAGTCATGGGGTTATTAATAAATGCCAATAAAACACATTATTTAGATCAGAGGCACGCGTGCTCACGCCGCGCCGCGCCGGCCGCAACCAGAAGAAGCGTGACGCGTCACGCGTGACGCCTTGCGCTCGCTCTACCAGACTTGTACAATTTATGCCACAAATGCAGTGACTCATTTAGTAACTCAAATGCTACAATGACCCAAAACCCCCTGCCCCACCACTCCCCAGAAAATTATGTCAGTCGCAAAACAATGATGATGATGATGATGTCTCCCAGCCGATTTCGACTACGGTGACTGCATTACTGGGCAAGTATTTTAACTCCGACTATTACAGGGCGTTGGTTGACTATCTATCTACCCTTTGGTGCGCTCTTTGATGGCTTGCATATCCAAGTTTATGGCTAAATTTACGGGCGCATTTTGGGCAAGTCAAAATGCCACCGACGCAGTTGTAACGAATGGCCACAGCTGGGCGGGTCTTGAGCTCGTCGCGCTTTTTGTCAATACAATACACCGCGTATAGAAAATTATAGAGTATTTTACCCGAATCAAACACCATAAGCCTTTTCAGGCCATCCAGTCCACTCAGAGTTGTTGTAGTAATCTCCGTCTCCCAATGGAATAGAAAAAGGGAGGTCAACCCTTTCGCGTTGAGGGCCCGCAGAACGCAGGAAATGGAACCGTTCAGACCGCAATTTCTGAACTGTAGCCCTCCCAGTTGACCACTCTTGGCGAAATTGAGGGTAGGTAGCAACGAACAGTCGAGAACTTGACCCTGGAATCAGGTTTGTGCTTGATACGACACGTAAACCTACGATGCAATACTCATTGTCGTATATATCTACGAAATATACAAATTAATAAAATTGGACTGTCTGTTTGTAATTTCAAAGTAACAGTTTATTACTAAAGGCATAGTATGAATTTACTTTCTGCCAGAGGCTTCACACGCGTTGTTTACATGGAAACGTTTAAAGATTATTTCCATCTCTTACAAACTGTTTTCTAAGGTGTCCGTGATGGTAGCGTACACATAACCGAATTCACGTTTGTTGTTATGCCTAATATATAGAGTGTATATAGAGTATAACTAGTGCAAAAGTAAAATAAATAGCGCCTCCTTGGTTTAAGAAATAATGACCATTGTTTGTGGGTACGCCAGCATAACGTTATGCTAGCGTACACACGACCGTTCTCAAAAACGGCTTATACTATAGCAACAAAATTTATACACAATTTAGAGTATAAATAGCGTTTCATCTATGCAAAATTTCATAATGATTGCTCTCATAGGAACAGAGATATGGAACAAGACTATAAAATAACACCTGAGCTGGCGTTATGCTAGCGTACCCATTAAAAACCGAAATACCTAGTTCCTATAGAAAACGAGGTTCTCTTAATGTAAATGTTATATTTATAAATAATGTGTGAAATCCTCTTTCTCCCAGTAGTCATACTTTATGCAAATTCTTAATCAAATACTATAAAAAGTTGATGTAACAGGAAGAGCGAAAACTGTAGGTAAATAACTCTAAAATGAGCGCGAGTGACGGAGCACTGCTGCCCCGACCATGACGACGCATTATCTCTATCTCTTTCACTTCCATGGATAATTCACATGCATCTTTCTCTATCTTTCACGTTTCTTGTCACGTTTAGCGCCATCTAGCAGATCACGGCGGAACTACATTGCAACGGAGAGCAATATCCCATAATCTTCGATTTTTATTTTTAACTACATCTACTTACCTACATACCTATATTTTCGGATGAGATTCTTTGATTAGTTGTACGAATGGAATTGCATATCGTTATTCCTAGATCTTGTTTGGACTCTGAGCAGTAAGCAATGTAGGTATTGGTCACAATGAAAGATAGAGAAAGATGCATGTGAATTATCCATGGAAGTGAAAGAGATAGAGATAATGCGTCGTCATGGTCGGGGCAGCAGTGTTCCGTCACTCGCGCTCATTTTAGAGTTATTTACCTACAGTTTTCGCTCTTCCTGTTACATCAACTTTTTATAGTGTTTGATTAAGAATTTGCATAAAGTATGACTACTGGGAGAAAGAGGATTTCACACATTATTTATAAATATAACATTTACATTAAGAGAACCTCGTTTTCTATAGGAACTAGGTATTTCGGTTTTTAATGGGTACGCTAGCATAACGCCAGCTCAGGTGTTATTTTATAGTCTGTTCCATATCTCTGTTCCTATGAGAGCAATCATTATGAAATTTTGCATAGCTGAAACGCTATTTATACTCTAAATTGTGTATAAATTTTGTTGCTATAGTATAAGCCGTTTTTGAGAACGGTCGTGTGTACGCTAGCATAACGTTATGCTGGCGTACCCACAAACAATGGTCATTATTTCTTAAACCAAGGAGGCGCTATTTATTTTACTTTTGCACTAGTTATACTCTATATACACTCTATATATTAGGCATAACAACAAACGTGAATTCGGTTATGTGTACGCTACCATCACGGACACTTTCTAAGATCTTAGCAGCGAATCGCAGTTGCCTCGTAGTTCCCGTTCCCGTGGGAATTCCGGGATAAAGCATAATCTATGTCACTTCCTGAAAAGCAAGCTTCCTAATGGTGAAATAATATTCAAAATCGGTCCTGTAGTTTCTATGTTTATTCGTTACATACAAAAATACATATGTTTTCCCTTTATAATATTAGTGTAGAATAGCCTTTGTTTGATTACAGGCTTATAGCTACATCTATGCTAAATTTTAGCCCGATCCGTTCAGTAGTTTTAGCGCAAAGAAATAAAAAAATAGTAAATAAAAAATAATGCTGGACAATTCACACAGCATTATCTAGCCCCAAGCTAAGCAGAATTTGTGTTATGAGTACTAGATAACTGATATACATAAAACAATACATTACATACCATACATATTTTTATTACACATAGAAAACGACCAGAACACCCTGAACAGATGTCTGCAGATCGTACACACATTTGTTCCGAGGCGGGAATTGAACCCGCAACCTCCTGCGTCGCAGGCAGACCTTCCCCCAATGCGCCACAGAGGTCATCGTAATGTGTCTGTGTTATGTTTGGTTTCAAAATATAAATGTACTTTCTTTCTTTCTTCTATCTATAGATACTTACATCGCAATAGACAATAGCTGATTTATCCTTGTCAAGAGTTCTAATCGTTAAATTATTCCCTTTATGACAATACTCCTTTTCGTCTCCATCCAGACTCAGCCGCCAGCAGGGGTTGCCATCTACCTCGCTGCTGTACTCATCCCTGCAGGAGGTAGTGAGCGGCCCACAGTCCTGAGCGGAGGCGAGCACGCATGTACAAATGAAGACAAGGGTCCGCCTGGGAACAAAGAGGGTTTAATATATATTATTTAGTTTATTAATTATTACTTATCTCTGAATCAACTACTAGCAATAGTATGGATTCTGTCGAAATGTACGTACTCCTCTACAGGTCGTATTTTACGACCGATATGGACGAAACTTGGTGTACATATTCTACGATTTTATAGAATTTTTTAGTCGTCGGGGCTTTCTGATTAAAGGCTTAGTTCCTCCAAAAAAGGGCAAAAAGGATGCTATCAAATATCACCGCTTTGAGACAACTGATTTTGGTGATTGTTTTTTTTTTAATTGAAAGGTAGTAAGTAGTAATTTTAATTAGTTCTCATAAAAAATGGTAAAAATCTGGTGATGATTAGCGCCATGACGAGTAAATTAGCTCTGCAAAATGCAATAATAAGCATGAGATCTTTTACCGTACAGCGCCACTGCGCCACCTATCAGAACATCTTTGTAGCAGTTGAGAGTAGGTAAGTACAGAAAACAGCTATGTACATAAAAAAAGTTACTAAATAATTAAAATAAACTATAGCTACATAGGTAAATAGATAATCGTAACACGGATCTGACTTACATACTTGGGCCCAGAGTTGAGTAATTTTAGCACACCCTTAATTTCTCCTTTCATCATAGTACCTACCCCCATTTCGTTTCACCTGATACTTTCTAAGTGACCTCTAATTGTACCTATTTTTTTAGTGCAGCCATTTTATCTCACCTTAAATTTTCTAAGTGACCTCTTTGAAAGGTAGATAATTGTACCTAAATGTAAAATTCCCACTACCGATTATGACGTAGTATATTGGCAAGTGATTGGCAAATAAAATTCACGAAAGGTCATCGGGTGGTTTTGTTATTGCTACATTTATCTCCTTAGATAGCTGTTGGAATGGGAAATACCCAAACCACATGACTATTATTGCTAATTAATTTCACACATTCAACTGGATACAGACACGACCCCTCATGTCACTATAATGCACGACAATTTATTGCACGACCGAATAATGTACATCTTGATAATCCGTGTTAAAACCATGACACGGATTATACCGAATAATGTACATCTTGATAATCCGTGTTAAAACCATGACACGGATTATCAAGGTGTACATTATTCGGCCGTACAATAAATTGTTGTGCATTATAGTGACCCGACCTCTCAAGCTGTAGAGGTAATTGTAAGTATACTAGTGCGTAAACTGTTCCAATATTGTACGAATTTTTGGGACATTATTAAATTTTTGTAGAAATAATCCCAATAATCTATGGGATACAAGGCAGATTGCCTTGTATCCCATAGATTATTGGGTATTTTTTCGATAAAGATAAAGGAGAAAATAGGTTTTAAGGGGCCTTTTCACAGGCCATTTTGTAAGAAAGACAGACATAGTATTTCGCGTTCATAGGAGCGGTACAGAGCAAACCGCGTGTGCAAAAATCTATTCTATTCACATACTGGACGTATGTCTCGGGACAAATGTGTGCACGAATTGCAGACATTTGTTCAGGGTGTTCTGGTCGTTTTCTATATATACCTAATAAAAAATATCTATCTATGTATTGTATTGTATTATGTATATCAGTTATCTAGTACCCATAACACGAGCTCTGCTTAGCTTGGGGCTAGATAATGCTATATATAGCATTATTTATTTTATGTGAATAGAATAAAACGTCTAATAACACTCACACGCGATCACCAATCCGCATGCTAGGCGTAGTGATTAGGGCAAAACCCACCTTGTTTGGAGATGCCTGCCCCAAGCCCAGCAGTGGACTAATAATGTTATAAATTAAAGAGGTGAAGTTTGTGAATTGTTTGTGACGTTGTATGGGGTAATCTCTGGATCTACTGAACCGATTTCAAAAATTCTTTCACCATTAGAAAGATTACTTTTCAGTGATACATGGGCTATGTTTTATCCCGGAATCCACAGGGGAACGAGAACTGCGCGGGTGAAACCGCGAGGTGCAGCTAATGTATAATAATAAGGAAGGCAATTTGAAGTCATTTAACGTTTTGCCGTTAAATTGATTTGAATAATCTCCGACAAAGTACCGCGGGTAATTTTCCTCTATTTTGCAGCGCCATCTAGGCCTCGATAATGTAAACTCTTTTGGCTTTACTTTATTTTTGCAAAGCAACTGTTGGTTGTTGAACCAGACAGATGAAATGATTTTATAAATAAATGAAGAAATAGAATTCATAAGTTTCAGACGACACCATTTTTTTAGCATTTTTATAGCATTTTCCCTAGTTCTCGTAGTTTCTAGGGAAAAAAAATTAGTTAGGTATCAAATGTTTTCAACAGGTATATAATTATATATAGGTACCTCCACGTAAGTAAGTAGTATGTATGTATATTCATTACGGATGTAAACTGGTTAACTACGAACCTTATTAGTGTTGGAAGAACACCAACGCTTCATCTCTTAACGAGGGACTTCTTCAGGGTGAGTGCGGTTCTAGACGCGCGTTCCGCATTCAAAGTACCTATCAAACGTCAAACTGCGATTGTTTTTAAAATATGTAAAGGTACCTACTATTAAGTGACTCAGTGTAATTACAGTATTATTTATTATTTGCTTTGATATCCTTTGTCTACAGTAAAGTGGGTTTATTAAGATTATTTTATCTCCCTTGTCAAATTAATTAGGGACAAGAATTGACCTAGAATTACGACCTCAAGTCACTGTTTGGAACACATTAAAAATTCTTACAATTACTTTATATATTCAAACAGTTTTTTTTAAGTTTTGCGGGGCGAATAGTATTTACGCAAGAATAACAATTTTTTCAATTCTGCACACAAGAATCATTAAAATCGGTAAATATTATTATTGACGGAGAAATAGGCGAAACATTGAAATAAAACGTTTTTATTTCTATGTTTTGTTTCATTATTACACCGCAGAACATAGAAAATTCCTTAAGGCGCATACACCACCTAAACTAGCGCCACGAAGTTGCTCTTGGTGGCCACCAAGGGCAACTTCGTATCTCTTCCTAAACTAAATAGAATAAAACTATTACAGAGGCATCAAAAAAAGCTTATGATAGGTATCACAAACTGGAAGATGGATTTTTGAAAATTCCTTTGTTAAACAGAATAATAACATAAAGTAGATGGTGGCGCTAGTTTAGGTGGTGTAACTATCATGGTTAATTTATAACGGGGTATTTACCATGATTTTATTGATGAGTTTTCCATTTTTCGGCACAGTTTCATGCGCCATGATCACGGAATGGTGGATGAAACTGTGCCGAAACATTGGAAAACTCAACAATAAAGCCATGGTAAATATCCCATTGTAAAAGACTTTAATATAAAACTCCTTTTTAACATAAAAATCTTAGTATATACGGTTTTTTCGTTTTCAATAGTTTTATCTCTCCGTTATAAGTAGGCAAATATAAAATACCTACCTACACACACACATACATATAGTAGCAAATAAAAACCACATTGTGTTATCATATCAAACGAGGTCGTTGTGCAAATTATATAAATACATAAGTTCCGCCATATTGATCTTTCTGGCAAATCGTTCTGGGGAATAAATCTGTCTTTTTATTTAGTCAAGTTGAGTCAATCGTGTTTCGACTCCCATAACTTACTAACTAAAATCCTAAACTTTCGATGCTCATCAAAAAAGATTCTAAAAATTTAGTTTTTTCTTACCTTAAAATTGATTTTCCGTACAGACAAAACCTGGGTTTTGGGACCTACTTCACCTTAAGATTCTAACTACATAGCACAAAAAAACTAATACTTCAGCTTGTACCTCTATCAGAATATCAAATAGGCTAACACTGGCAACAGCTGTCTTTCTAAGTCGAGACAGAGGACCTGTTTTTAGCCCCACTTGCACAACAATATTTAAATGTCTAATTTTGATTAACTTTGACGTATTTGTATGGTTTGACAACTCACTAATCAAAATTAAGAAAGCTAATTATCGTTGTGCAAGCGGCACTTAGTGCCGCTTGCACAACGATAATTAACTTTCTTAATTTTGATTAGTGAGTTGTCAAACCATACAAATACGTCAAAGTTAATCAAAATTAGACATTTAAATATTGTTGTGCAAGTGGGGCTTAGTGTCCGACAAGCAAGTCCGACTCGCACTCCGTCGGATTTTTCACCATGCAAACTAAGCGGATGTAAATTGTTTGCAACAGTTTGCAGATAGTTTAATTGTTTCTATTGTAAATACTACAATTTAAATTTAAATTTATTAGGTATTTTATTGTTATTTTCTTTCTGAAATAAATCCACAAATCAACTCCGTCAAATCTCCATACCTAAATATAATATATTTTTCACTTTTCTTGCTCGAAAAGTGTATCATAATAGTGTAGCTTATATCGTAAAACTCGTGTTTAAGCCCCAGGGCTAAAAAGTATTATAGTACAAAGCATTCGTCCTCTTACATAAAGACTCGACTTTTTGGTGCTCCGTCAAACAATTTATTTGAAAATAGAACATTTTTGGTAATTGTTGGATGTTTTATGAAGGTTCAAGTCATGGTAGAATGCGCACTTTTGCGTTGTGGGTGTAGAAATAAAAAAAAAAAGATAGAATTGGCGCTAAGTCTCTAAAATTTTATTTATTCCAAATCATAGATATCTATTGTGAACGTGAAAAATGTCATCAAGTGATAGTGAAGATTCTAATTTGAATTGTTTTATTTTCTCGCAAACGAAGTGAAAGGTAGAGTGTTTTACTCGGGCCAAAACCACCCATTATATTATAACTCGGTCTTGTCATCCTCCCTCGATACGCTCGGGAGTATAACAACCTCGTATATAATGGGATGCTTTAGTCCCTTGTAAAACAATCTACTATAATGATCGATCCTCAAAATTTTATCTTCAGAAAAAAAAACGCAAAGTTACCTCTTAATTTGGTTGTATTGTATGGCGGCGTTAGATGTGAAATGGGCAAATTTGGGTTAGGTAGGTACATTAAAACAATTTTTCTCCGTTATCATTATCGAAAAAGCTTTGAAAATAATAACGTACCTACGGGATACATGGCAGATCCCCTTATTTTCGAAAATGAAAAATAAACTATTTTAAAAACCAGAAATAATGCAAAGTACCATCTGTTTTCTTACATAGTTCTTGCAATTTTTCTCCTAAACTATCAATCACAAGATTTTTTATTTTCATTACCATATTAAATAGACCCAGGGTACCTTCGACATATTTTTGCAAACAAATGTCTTAATTAATAGATAATCAGCAAAAACTTCATTTTTAAGCTTACGCCGCTGTGCTCCGTCCCGCTCCTTTAGACGCGAAATCCTATGCCTATCCTATTCACAAAATGGCGTCATATATAATAATAATAATAATGCTGGACAATTCACACAGCATTATCTAGCCCCAAGGTAAGCAGAGCTTGTGTTATGGGTACTAGATAACTGATATACGTAATATTATACATTACATAGATAGATATTTTTTATTATACATAGAAAACACCCAGACCTACGGAACAAATTTCTGCAGATCGTACACAAATTTGTTCCGAGGCGGGGATCGAACCCGCAACCTCTTGCGTCGCAGGCAGACTCTCGCCCGCTGCGCCACTGAGGTCGTAATATTGCATAGTATATTGCCCCTTAGGAAAAATTGCTAGTAACGCTTTTCTATGGCATAACCGTCACTCAAGCAGAGATTAAAAGCTTGCTCAATTACCGATCTCTGCTTGAGTGACTTTTATGCCATAGAAAAGCTACTCGAGCGTATAATTGATGAGGAATTGAGGACTGAACAATATTACCCAAGGGGGCGATATATGACGCCATTTTGTAAACAGGATAGGCATAGGATTTCGCGTTTAAAGTTTAGTTTAGTTAGAATAAACTCGGACAGCGACTCCGTGACCCGAGAGCTGAGAGCTGTGTTATGGGTACACCTACCTACCTACTAGATAACTGATTTATGGACATAATACAATACATTACAAAAAGAAAATAACAATCAAATAACAAATTTAAATTAAAACTAGTATTTACAATAGAAACAATTAAGCTATCTGCAAACTGTTGCAAACAATCTACAGGTAGCTCAACTGATCCATATCAATACCAGTTGGAAGCGTGCCTAAGACACTGGCTGCATTGCCCCGCTGTATAGCAATGCTGATGCGCTGTGCCAGATACTCACCAGCTCTCGGGTCACGCGTCGCTTCGACCAGACGCTCAGATAATTTTTTGAAAACCCGGAGATTATACATTACATAGATATTTTTTATTATACATAGAAAACGACCACAACACCCGGAACAAATACCTACAGATCGTACAAATATTTGTCCCAAGGCGGGAATCGAACCCGCAATTTCCAAATACACGGACATGCTCAACAATCTAGTGTGAGGTGACAACTAAATAGTAGTTGTATAACATTCATTTTGAATGCAGTAGGTACTAAAGGCCAAGGGTAAGTAAGTAGGTACCTACCTACTACAAAAAGGATTACCTTGCTACGTTGATATTTTATGCAATTTTATGACTAATGGTTAATTTGTACGTACAGTAAAGGGGGCGTATCGATAGGCATGTAAGCAGAGATTTTAACAATATCATGCGGAATTTTATCGTTTTTATCAGGTTTAAGACGAATAGTGAGGCAAATGACCTTGGACATTTCCGCACGCCTTTATGCAGCAAAGAGTGCTTGTTTTCGGTTCAGCATACTATGTAGTGCCATAATCAACCAAATAATAGGATCCTCTGCGGTTGGGCGACGTGTAACTGGTCAGGTTTGAATCACAGATTTTGTAGGTGCAAATACGTTTTTACGTTTGATTTCATTAATTTGACTGCTTTTCGAAGCTAATGGACCTCCAAGCGGTAGGTATGAACTATGTGAATCACTATACTGAATTTGGTACTAATCGAATTTGAGACGCCGATAAAAAGTTTGTTCGAAGCCGCTACACATACACTATAACTAACGGTATAACAACTACACTATGATTAACAGCAATTATTTGAAACCTCCAAGGGACCTTTCAGGATGTGTGTTACAGGATATATAAATTTCAGAGCTCCACAATGAATATTTTCGTCGGAAAACGGGTTTGAAAACTCGTAAATATTTTAATAAAATTTGAAAACAAAAAATAAAATAGATACCGGGTTCCGTACCCATTATCTATAAAACAGGGCAAGTTAAATAAAAGCTTGTAAATAATAAAGACAAATTTATTATGAAAGAAAATAACAATCAAATAATAGAATTAAATATTTACAATAGAAACAATTGAGTTATCTGCAAACTGTTGCAAACAAATCTACAGGTAGCTCAACTGATCCATATCGGCGTGTCGGCGTGTCCAAAACACTGGCTGCATTGCCCCGCTGTATGGCATTGCTGATGCGCTGTGCCAGATACTCACCAGCTCTCGGGTCACGCGTCGCATAGACCAGACGCTCAGATAGTTTTTTGAAAACCTGGAGAGCCTCGGTATCCCACGGACCTAGGGTCTCGACTCCAAGGGGAGCAAATGCGTAGGCTCTGTCGAGACCTGCATATTTGCGCCTCTTGAGATCTTCGGCCAAATCTGCCGCCGCACCAGCCCTCACGGAAGTCCTAGGAAGATGGGAAGGCGCGACAAATGTAATATTATTAAAACATGATCGAAGTTTCAATAAATTGTCATGGCCGAGCAGCCATTGTTCTTGTTACGCGAAGAGACTATTCATTTTACTTTCTTATTGGCACTACCCACTTTAGACTAACTTTTTGTTAATTTAAGTAGGTACGATTTTAGCCCTACATTGTTAAAAATTTTGTATTCTCATGGACGTGAATTTATTCTTATTGAGAAATAAAACATTCTTAAGGCGCATATCCCATAAGCCGAAGATCTCGAGGCGCAAATATGCAGGTCTCGACAGAGCCTACGCATTTGCTCCCCTTGGAGTCGAGACCCTAGGTCCGTGGGATACCGAGGCTCTCCAGGTTTTCAAAAAACTATCTGAGCGTCTGGTCTATGCGACGCGTGACCCGAGAGCTGGTGAGTATCTGGCACAGCGCATCAGCAATGCCATACAGCGGGGCAATGCAGCCAGTGTTTTGGACACGCCGACACGCCGATATGGATCAGTTGAGCTACCTGTAGATTTGTTTGCAACAGTTTGCAGATAGCTCAATTGTTTCTATTGTAAATATTTAATTCTATTATTTGATTGTTATTTTCTTTCATAATAAATTTGTCTTTATTATTTACAAGCTTTTATTTAACTTGCCCTGTTTTATAGATAATGGGTACGGAACCCGGTATCTATTTTATTTTTTGTTTTCAAATTTTATTAAAATATTTACGAGTTTTTCCACAGATATTGTATAACACTCTATCACCTATATATCCATTGCGTTTATATAAGTAAAGTAGGTAGGTACCTCAACTAATGTTATTTTTTCCGACGATTCAACAGTAGGTATCTTATCCACTATCCATACCTACCGCCATGCAATGCTTGAAACAAAAGTTGTCAATTAGTGCGTCCTACCCGTCATGACCTACGGAGCTGAGACGTGGACACTCACGGTAGGGCTGGTCCACCAGTTTACAAGTCGACCAGCGAGCTATGGAGAGAGCTATGCTCGGAGTTTCTCTGAAGAATAGGATTCGTAACGAATACATCCGACAGAGAACCAAGGTTATCGACATAGCTCAAAGGATTAGCAAGCTGAAGTGGCAGTGGGCTGGCCATATCTCAAGAAGAACCGACAACCGCCGGTAAACGTGTAGGTTCTTGAGTGGAGACCGCGACTCGGCAAACGTAGTGTAGGACGCCCTCCGACCAGGTGTGATGACGATTTGCGAAAGGCTGTTGGCAGATGCTGGATGCGGCAAGCTGAAGACAGGGCGCCATGGCGCTCATTAGGGGAGACCTATGTCCAGCAGTGGACTAATGTATGCTGATGATGATGACTTTCACACTTTTGTGGTCACGACTTGAGTAGGTACCTACCTACCTACCATGCTGTGTTTAAACCTGCGTTATTTCTCATTTGATATGTTGTAACTGATGAGGTTTTAATATATTATTGTCGTTGAGTGTTATTATTGTCATCTTTGAAAGGTATCTATGGTGACAATAATATAGTGGATTTTGTAATGTCGATGTACGGTTTCAATTAAATAAAAAAGGACTAAAGTGAACGGATTGTTTTTCTAGTAATATATGGGAATATGGAGACTTCCTAGTAGTATCAATAAAATAACATTTTAACAGGTTATGGGCCGCCCCATATTCCTTGATTTTTGATTCGGAAACTGAGCAAAATTTTTCTTCTTTGACATATTCTTTACTTTGTAAAATTTTATTAGATCAGTATTTTTTTTATAAAGCAGAAGCCTACTAGATAGAGATATGGCTCATCAGAAAGTACAAAGTGTTATTAACAAGTTGGAGGACGGAAACAATTTTCAAAATTGGAAATTTAGACTGGAACTGCTAATGGAAGAGAAAGGTCTAGCAGACATTTTGGCTTGTGACAAGGTAAAAGTGGAAGATAAGAAGCGAGATGCAGAAGCCAGATCGCTAATCGTCCAATGTATGGGGGACAATTTCTTGGAAGTAGTTAAAGGGTGCAAAAGTGCAAAAAATATGATGGAGTCATTAGAAAATATATTAACTAGACGAAGTGTGATGAATAAATACAATTTAAAAAAGAGATTGATTGAGTTGAAATGTGATAAAAATGATAAATTACAAGATTTTTTCCTGAAATTTGACAAGCTAATTAGTGACATCGAAGTAATGTCAAAAATGGAGGAGTCAGATAAAGTGGTACATTTATTGCTTGCTTTACCAGAAAAATTTATCAATGTTACGACAGCCTTAGAAACCATGAATGAAGATCTGACCTTGGAAAAAACAAAAGGGACGCTACTTGACGCGGAAATAAGACTGGAGGACATGAGCACACCAAATCCCGAAAATGCATTTAATATACAATGCTGGAATTGCAGTGAAAGAGGTCACAAAGCAATATATTGTCACAAAAATATTAATAATAGACAATATTATACTTCTCAACGTGGTTCTCATATCCGAGGCGGTGAATTATACAGACAAGGTCGTGGAAAAATTCAGGTAGACTTTCGAGGTGCAAATAGAGCAAGCACATCAAGGAACAGTGCAACAATAGCCCAAGAAGAAACCATGGAAGAAGTGGGCTGTATGGTTGAGGAATTCAATTTAACTTGTAAGGCTCCCTCAAACCAATCCATTTCTTTTGTAATAGATTCTGGTGCGTCGCAAAATTTTATATCTCATCATTATAGACAATTTTTGACACAAATTAAAAATTTAGATCATCCGATTAAAATTAACACAGCAAATGGAGAACAGATAATGGCTTACGAAAGCGGCTATTTACCAATAAAATGTGTAAATGGTGTCAAGTTTACTGTAGAGGCACTCATAGTGGCCAATCTAGCCTATAATCTACTCTCTGTTCGAAAACTACTGGAAAAACCGAACGAAATCATATTTAGAAATGAATATGCAAAAATTACCTTTTATAATGGGTCCACTGTTTGGGCTTATAATAATAGCAAACTTTATATTTTACAGGGTGAAATGTTAACAAAGGACGTAGTTGCGGCTGCTATACATTCAGCAGATGGCATGTTGTGGCACAGACGTTTAGGACATACCAGCTCTAAAACTTTACAAAGGCTACAGCTACCACTTAACAACAATGTTTGTAATGCGTGCATGACAGGTAAGGCAACTCGGCTACCATTTAAAACGTTAGAGCGACCTAGGTCACGTCAAGTCTTAGAACTGTTACACAGTGATATAGCGGGCCCATCCAACGTTCCGACGATACATGGTGAAATCTATTTCCAAACCATTATCGACGATTATTCACACTTTTGTGTAGTTTTTTTGTTAAAAAGGAAATCGGAAGCCGTTGAAAATATTATCAACTACATTCATCGATACGAGAATGAATTTGAGACAACGGTCAAAAGGATAAGATGTGATAATGGAGGTGAATACACATGCAATAAACTACGTCTATTTTGTGATCAAAAAGGAATTGCTTTAGAATATAGTTTACCATATTCACCTGCCAGCAATGGCGTCGCAGAGCGAATGAATCGGAGTTTATACAACAAAGCAAGGACTATGCTTATTGAAACTAAGCTACCGAAAAATTTGTGGGGTGAAGCTGTAAAATGTGCAGCTTATCAGGTAAACCGTTGTACCGCTATGGCTATTAATTTCAAAACTCCATGTGAAGTTTTGTATGGGACTAAAGACTTAGGCAAACTTCGTGCTTTTGGTGCAAAAGCGTGGGCATACATTTTACCTAAACCTGATAAATTTTCAGAGAGAGCACATGAATGCAGAATGGTAGGATATAGCAGGACAGGGTATAGCTTATGGGATACCAAAAACAACAAAATAATTGTGTCACGAGATGTAAGATTCGATGAAAATAATATTATTTACAATGAAAATAATGAAACTGATAACAAATGCGAATGGCTAAGAATTAGTATTTTAGAAAAAAATGCTGAAAATGAAAATAGTAACACTGATCTTGAACAAGATAATGAAGAAATTCTGGAACCAGAATTGTTTGAGGATTGTGAGGGAAGTGATGAGGTTTCAAATGAACATGTGATAAAAACAAGAAGTGGCAGAATTGTTAAGCCTCCGAGAAGATTAGAAGATTATGAATTATATGTAGCCTACTGTCTTTGCACGGGTGATCCAAATTCGTACAAAGAGGCTGTTGAAAGAGGTCAAGATTGGCAAGATGCTATAGACAAAGAATTAAATTCCCTAAAATGTTTGGGAACCTGGGAAGAATCGGAATTGCCTGGAGATAAAAGGGCTATTGACACTAAATGGGTATTTACTACTAAAAAGGATGGTACAAAAAAGGCCAGATTAGTGGCAAAAGGATTTCAAGAAGAAACGTTATTTAATGTTTATTCACCAGTAGCTCGTATGACCACAATTCGAATGATGCTGAACCAAGCTATACAAAATGATATGTGTATGAAACAATTAGATGTTCCAACGGCTTTTTTAAACGGTTTCTTAAAGGAAGACGTTTATATAAAACCACCTTTAGGAGTAAAAGTTGAAAAAGGCATAGTTTTGAAACTAAAAAGATCATTGTATGGGTTAAAACAAGCACCTAAATGCTGGAATGAAAGACTTCATGGGTTTCTAGTTGAAAAAGGATTTATTCAATCAAAACATGATTTTTGTTTATATATTTTGGATGATATATTTTTACTTGTTTATGTTGATGATATAATTTTAGTGTCAAAAAGTGATATAAACCTAAATAAAGCATATGTTTTGCTGAAAACTGAATTTAATGTGAAGGACCTTGGGGAGGTAAGTTCTTACTTAGGATTAGATATTGTAAGAACACCAGATTCGATATCTATTTCTCAAGAATCAGCAATAAACAGATTGCTTGATAAATTTAACATGACCGATTGCAAAGGCGTGGAGACGCCAATGGAAGTAAATTTCTCGACGGAGGATGATGAATCTATCGCCTTCGACATGCCATATCGTGAACTCATTGGTTGTCTTTTGTACTTAGCTACTTCAAGTAGACCTGATATTTGCTTCGCAGTATCTTTCTTGAGTAGATATTTGGATAAGCCCACTACATCACTGTGGAAAGCAGCGAAGCGTGTTTTGCGGTACCTTAAGTATACAAAGACAAAATCTCTCGTATATAAACGGCGTAGCTCTTGTTCCTTGGTTGCCTACACTGACGCTGACTGGGCTGGCGATAAAATAGATAGGAAAAGTGTGAGTGGTTCTGTAGTGTTTTTTGGGAATAATTTGTTGGCCTGGTCCTGTAAAAAACAAAACGTTGTCGCCTTATCAACAGCCGAAGCTGAATATATAGCTGCGGCTTTAGCTTGTACAGAGTTAGTTTATTTAAAAGGATTGTTACAAGATTTTAACTGGTTTTTAAACTCGATGTTACTTGTAGATAATCAAAGTGCTATTAAATTAATGGAGTCTAATGAAAATAGTAAGAGGTCAAAACATATTGATATAAAATACCACTTTATTAAAGATTTAATTAGTAAACGAGAAGTAATTGTGAAATATGTGAGTACAAATGAAAATGTTTCAGATATTTTAACGAAAGCCTTGGGAAAACAGAAGCACTACTATTTTGTACAAAAACTAGGTATGATTTGAATAGTTTCTTTGTATAATTTTTATTTATAGGTCTATAATATGAGTTATAATTATAAAAGTAATTTCGTTTTAGTTATACATATATTATAATCTAAAACAAATGAGATTCTAACATTGAGGGGGGGTTAATACAGTTCGAATGAATACAACATATTTGTTTTCTTGAATAGCCTCTTAAGTCAGAGAGTTAATTATTATTTTATTTCAATGTTAATTATTTGTTTTAGAATACTTAATTATATTATTGTTTTCTTAATTTATAGCAATTCTTATTTTGTGGTAAATTCAAATTGAGAGGGGATGATGAGGTTTTAATATATTATTGTCGTTGAGTGTTATTATTGTCATCTTTGAAAGGTATCTATGGTGACAATAATATAGTGGATTTTGTAATGTCGATGTACGGTTTCAATTAAATAAAAAAGGACTAAAGTGAACGGATTGTTTTTCTAGTAATATATGGGAATATGGAGACTTCCTAGTAGTATCAATAAAATAACATTTTAACAGTAACCGTTTATTATATGACAGAAAAGTCAATTATTCTTAATTAGGTACTGATTAATAGAGAAGCCAGTTTATTATAAAAAAAAAGCCAATTCGATTAAGTACCTACCTACCTACTCGTCTTCTACTTACAGATTATTTCCGGATGGTATTTTATTTTCATCCCAATTTTTTAAATACCATCATATTATGTAGGTATAAAAGGTAACGAACGTAAATAAGTTCGTTACCTTTTATACCGACTGTGTTTAAAAATACACATTATGCTTGATTTTTGCATTAGGCGCACTGGACAAGTCAAACAAAACAAGCCAAGGGCCTAATGCAAAAAATTGTGACAAGGATAGGCATAGGATTTCGCGTTCATAGGAGCGGGACAGAGTAAAGCAAGTCAGTGCAAAAATCTAGTTTTTGCTTCTTTTCTATTAATGATTAAAAATTTAAGCATAAACTACAAAAACTACACGACTAGGTACTTAAATAAAACAGTAGTCTGGCTATGTAATTCGTAAAAAATAATATGGTGTTGTCGCTGATACTTTAGAGCATTTCAATTAAAACAGTTTTTTTAAAGCGATTTTTGTATAATTTTTTGTAAAGAAACAAGTTTATTTTTCAAAATTCTATTCGATTACTCGACTTCTATGGGTTTTCCCCCTACCTATCGTATTTTTTAAATTAGAATATTTAAGTTCGTTACCATAGATAATATAAGGGTTTAAAAATACACAATTTGCTTGATTTTTGCATTAGGCGCACTCTTAAAAATAAACCAAACCCAAAAAACACAAGGTACCTACTTAGATAATTACCTATTTATTAATAGTTACACTACCTACCTAATTGTATTCCATGAATTCATACCTAATCTACAAATTCAGTATGGCGCATATAGATTCGTCTCGATGTGTTACTTTACTACCTAGGTAGGTATATCTACAAACACCTATCAAGAAGAGTCCCTCCGCGGCCATAACAAATTCGCAGAATAAGACGTTTTGCTGTTTAAGATTACTACAATAAACATACCTCATTGTAAAACACAAAATAACACTCCTCTTCCACTATAAATCCATTTATCACAATAAGTTAGCAAACATAACACAAGCAAAACTTTAAGACACTGTAAATGATACTTTAACGCGTCATAACAAGGTTTTTTATTAAATTTGATTGCGCGTGCGTCACCTCGGAGAATGCGCAACCGAGACTGGTTTGGTTTGACCACTCGCCTCTGTGCTGCCAACTCGTTTCATAGTTTCCCTGAGTTTTTTATTAGAGTAAATAAGGCAAAGGTCATTGCGGGTTATCACTTATATCATGGACAAATTATTCCTAGACTGACAAGTCCCATACTTCGGACCGAGAACCAATTAATAGTTTTCTGCTAGAGCGCGAGATGGCGCAACTTGTAGCTATTCGTAAAAAATAACCTAATCAATTTGGCTGATTATTTTTTCGTATAGCGCCTCCTATTAGATTATCTTTGGAGCTTTTCAAGAGTCGGTGCAATGGCTTCCTGCTTCGAAGATGATAATCAATTTATGGATGTCGCTAATATCAAATGCTAGTATTTAATAAATCTATGCTTATATCTAGTATAGGTAATATGTATATTTGGTGGTCTAATACCCGATTTGACAATCTAATAATAACGCCATTCAACGCGCAATATTCAGTTATTTTTCGGTATGTCAACAAACTCTTGCTTGGATTTTTTTGACTATTTCTTTGCTTTCGAAAATCTCAAAACCGACACAAAATCTTGCGTGTCCGTGATGGTAGCGTACACATAACCGAATTCACGTTTGTTGTTATGCCTAATATATAGCGTATAAATAGAGTATAATTAGTGCAAAAGTAAAATAAATAGCGCCTCCTTGGTTTAAGAAATAATGACCATTGTTTGTGGGTACGCCAGCATAACGATCAAGCTAGCGTACAAACGACCGTTCTCAAAAACGGCTTATATTATAGCAACAAAATTTATACACAGTAAATAGAGTATAAATATCGTTTCAGCTATGCAAAATTTCATAATGATTGCTCTCATAGGAACAGAGATATTATGGAACAAGTCTATAAAATAACACCTGAGCTGGCGTTATGCTAGCGTACCCATTAAAAACCGAAATAGTTCCTATAGAAAACGAGGTTCGAACCCAAAAATCTCCCTAAAACTCGGCAAATTTATCCACCGTGCAACACTAAAACTAACAACCATTACAAAAACGGATGTTACTTGAATCTGACCTAGAATATATTTTATGAACTCTATCACCATAGGTTTATGGTTCAAGTTCCTCCAGCTAAAGGTGATCAGACAATGAATTGAATGCTAAAAGCGTAGAGGAATAACTGGGGAGAAGTACAGCTGGGGAGATGTGAGTGTAACAATAAAGTTTACTCGTCATGCCAACTACTGAACGGTACAAGTTGCAATTTTGCTTATGTGTAGGTCCATCCCTGGAATTTACTATTAAAAAGTCTTTTTTAGGGTTCCACACCTCAAAAGGAAATTAGGAACCCTTATAGGATCACTTAATCACTTTCTGCGCCAAGCTGAAGACATGGCGCTGTGGCGCTCATTGGGGGAGGCCTATATCCAGCAGTGGACTAGTGTAGGTAGGCTGATGATGATGATAGGATCACTTTGATGTCCGCAGGCCTCCCGGTTTTTATTATTGTATTGAATCTAATAGTAAACTAAGTGCAAAAATCTTTATATTTTAGAGAAAATTTTATGATATTTGTGAAGTTCATGTTACAGATGAAATAATTTTACTTTGTATAGTTTTAATGTTTTCACTTCTCTTTCTCAAAAAGTGTGTCATCATCATAGATCAAGATGAGATATAATTTATTGACAAGAACATTATTTTTTTTTGGTTTATAGTGTCTTAAATCCGAAGTTAGGTGTTAACTAGACACTAGGGCTCTCTAAAAATAGCGATTAAAATAATTATATATACTACTAACCTAGTAGTATAGGCAGTTACAAACACAGGTGTGACGTCACCGTCTTGTTGTATGACGCGGCATGGGGCATAGCGTGGCTTAGCGGGCGTAAAGTCGTAAAGTAAAATTCGAGATTACGCCCTTGGGAGTAATCATCAATCTATGCTTGAGTGACGTTTAAGATATAGAAAAGTTTGACTCGAGCGAGCATAGATCCATGTAGATTCAGCTACAATCCCGATAGTGGTTTTAAGGCGCATACCCCACCCAAACTAGCGCCGCCACCTATGTTATTATTCCGTTTAATAAAAGAATTTTCAAAAATCCATCTTCCAGTTTGTGATACCTATCATAACCTTTTTTTAATGCCTCTGTAATAGTTTTATTCTATTTAGTTTAAGCAGAGATACGAAAATAGATTTTGGTGGCCACCAAGGGCAACTTCGTATCTCTGCCTATTAAATCCTATTATATTAGAATCCTATTAAACTGACCGAATTCTGTATTTCCAGCCTCGGCGCGGCGGCGGGGGCGGTGCGACGACGCGAACGGGCGGCGAAGCGCCGCGCTGAAACATTTCACGTAAGAAAGGAACCTGGAACAATATATAAGGAAAAGTTTTGCATAATTTCAGTGTACACAAATACCTGTCTACAGGAAATAAAATCCACTATTTATGTTAAAATATAAATATTTTTAGGTACCTATATGTTTTATCTTATTTAAAATAACTTCCTCTCAATTATGTTGTACTTATAGGCTAATAATAAATATTATTTATTCGTAGCTTAGTACAGTACGGACAGGAAAAGACTCTATAAGTTGCACAAATTGTAATGAAATATTTGGTTTAATTATAACCTACATAAACCTACCAAAGTCATCGACATAACTCAAATTATTAGCAAGCTGAAGTGGCAGTGGGCCGGCCATATCTTTCAAAGAACCAACAGCCGCTGGGGTACACGTGTTCCTGAGTGGATACCTCGACTCCTCAAGTGTAGTGTCGTCGGGCACCCTCGGACCAGGTGGGTTGACAATCTGCGAAAGAATGCAGACAGATGCTGGATACTCAAGCTGAAGACAGGGCGTTATGGCGCTCATTAGGGGAGGCCTATGTCCAGCTGTGGATTAATATAGGATGATGATGACAGGAACGATTGGATTTCTCTCGTCCCTGCCCTGGATGATGGCTTAAAACTAGTGACCAGTTCACCAGCATCTATATTCGATGATTACTAGGTGAAAATCATCGTCACGGGGAAAGTAGAGGGGAAGAGACCAAGAGTAAGGAGCCCAACGCGCTGGTCTGACCAAATCCGCACCACACTTGACATCAAAATGTCAGAAGCGATAGATGTCGCTGAAAGCCGGAGCAGATGGCGCGATATTGTCAAGAAGAAGCTGTTTCCGTGATGGGTCACTACCCCCAGTAATGGGGAACGACGCAAGAAGAAGACTAGGTGAAAATTATATTTTCAAAAGGGCTTAGAAATGTTCAAGACCAAAATCTGAAACACATTTCTGTGCTCATTTCTGAAAGTCAGGGATCAGATCCTGAGACTGGTGCCAGGCTCTTCTCGCGGTTCCTCAGGCACTGGTCGCGTTAGAATCGACCTCTGTAAGACCCGTATAGAGAAAACTTGCGCAGTCAGATCTATGCTTGAAATTTATGCCGTAGAAATGGGCTGGTCTTTCGAAAAAATCAACATTTTCATGATTTTTAAGATCTAACTGCTGTTCAAATATGAAATCTAGGATTCATAGACTACACCTAATATTCCATTTCATTCTGTACAAAAGCGCCAAGATATTTTTTTGATTAGTTGAATAAGTTTGATCTAAATCATAAAATCATAAATCATTTATTTGACACAAATAAACATCATTAATGTTAATGAATCCATAGACTCCCGAACTAGTATAAACTGTGTTTCAGGAGTCAGTGATGAATATCTAAAATATCTCAATTTTGATACATATTTGCCTTCTTCTCCCAAAAAATATGACTTACTGAAATGATTTTTACTTATATTGAAAAATAAAGCAAAGGCAGGGTAACAGAGTCGCCAAAATAAATATTTGATTACTTGAGCCTTTGTGTGAAAACCTCAGAAACTTGGTGCTTTAGGCAATTATGTCATAAGACATTTTTTATTTGAGTAAGTGTAGTCTATCCAAATATTTATGTAAGCAAATGTAATTTGCTTCGCAAAAAGGAAAAAAGACAGTGTCTACAAACCGAGGTTAAAATCTTAAAACCCCTATGACACTGCGTTATATTAACCCCTTCAAGTATCTACCCTGTAGGTGTACACGTATACCTACCTAGAGAGGGGGTAACTGCAAAATCCTCCAAATCCTATAATATTGAGTAGACCACAGTTAAGCAGAAAACAGTAAGACCACTACAGTGAGAAAAGTTACCTACAAAATCTTATGCTAGAAAATCAATTTAGATGTTGGTTCCCTTAGATGAGAGAAAAAAACATGTACCTACTTATGTATGAAGGGGGGTCTAACATCGGGTTCAACTTTTTACGGCATGAGTCTAGTCCCATAGGAGTTGGGGAGGCCTATTGTGTGCGGGACGCACATGCGTCGACGATCGAAAGATCTCAAGAGGCGCAAATATGCAGGTCTGGACAGAACCTACGCATTTGCTCCCTTGGAGTCAACCGAACCGGACCCTAGGTCCGTGGGGTACCGAGGCTCTCCGGGTATTCAAAAAATTATCTGGTGTCTGAGTCGAAGCGACGCGTGACCCGAGAGCTGGTGAGTATCTGGCACAGCGCATCAGCATTGCCGTACAGCGGGGCAATGCAGCCAACGTCTTGGGCACGCGCGCGACTGGTATTGTTATGGATAAGTTGAGCTACCTGTAGATTGTTTTCAACAGTCTGCAGTTATAAATAAATAAATAAATGTTTATTGCAATTACTTAAGAAACTAAATATACAGGTTCTGGAGTCATCCTTTAAGCAAAGTTTGCTTAAAGGAAACCCCAACAGCAGTTAACTCAACTGTTTTAATTGTAAATTTTGGTTTTAATTTAATTGTAATTTGCTTTGTTGTTTTATTATAGATACTTTTTTTATTATTTTGGAAACTAAATTTTCATGTTTAAATTTGTAATTTTTCTATCAAGTAACACTAGTCTGATAATTTATCTACTAATAATTTAAACAAAATAAGTTGTGTAAGTATGTTGATAGCAAACACTCATACAAATATAAAAACAATTTCTAAGTTTAGCATAATGTCCTAAAGCTTCTTCAGCGCTTCTATGATATTTACAGATAATATCAACTATTGCTCATAACTGTGAAGAGCCTATAAAAACTAAATTTTTTGTGAAAAGGATAGACATAGGATTTCTCGTTCATAGGAGCGTGACAGGGTATAGCAACGCAAGCCGAAAATCAAGTTTTAGCTTATTAAGGCGCATACAGGAGCTGATCGGTCTTTTTTGGAGGCTATCTCCTCTTAGAGGAGTTAATGCTATGTGCTGAAAAAAATATATATCATTTATTGACCTTTTATCTGTAAACTGGAAGTACAAAAAAGTTCTACGAGTTCATTAACCATGTGAAAAAAATTAACAAAGTGAAGCTGTTTTGGACTGAAAAATTGTATCTCCTTCTAAACGACTTGGAATTTTGTACTTTTTTCTACACCATAATGTCGGCAAAGACTTTATCTACAAGTTGGAAGTATGATTTTGTGATGCGACGGTTTTTCATATGGCAAATAATCATTTTAAGTTTTTCCGTATTATTATAGGGCGTTAACCTTTGAAGGTGGTCGCGCGGGCGACGGGCGGCAGTGCCACTCTGGCTGTTGTACGGGGAGGTTGTGTTCGTCTGGCTCGCGATGACACTTCATTATTACGATTTATTTATTATTCTCAGTCATCCGCACACGACCCGGAAACTTTATTTCGTGTATGATAAAATAGTTTGTAAATAAGTAGATATAAGTACATAATTATATCTGTCGAGCAAGGACGATTTTAGACCTAAAGTAGTACTTTTAATATACCGTAGGTATACTTATTGACTACCCATTGTTGTTGTGTGTACCTTCGTATAGCTTATATGGAAAATGCCAAAAAGATCAGTAAGCTGGAGAAAGCTCTGAAAGCTCAAAGGATGATAGAAGTAATGTAAGTATAACTATACTATCAGGTAGGTAGAAGGTTCATTTTATTTTAGCAATTTTTCGCTATTTTTGCTATTAGCGATATTATCCAAATTACTCATGTTTGTATTAGGTATTTATTGTAGGAGATCGAGGAACAGGCAAATACACAAGAAAAAAAATCTTACAATGCCTAATGAAAATCATGTCCAGTAAGTATCAACCATAGAGTTTTTGTAGTACCTACAAACCATGCAATTATTGATTTATTTATCATTATTCATTTATTTATTATTCATTTACAGATGTACAGTGACTGGATAAGTTAAAACTGGAGTAAAAATGCCTGTGTTAGAGGTAAAACATTCATAGTGCTTAGGTAGGTACAATAAGTAGGTATGACATGTGTTCTAACCCGGTTCATGATCATCATCAGATTTCTAATATCACACTCTTCGTGAATACGCAGCTGATCAGACTAAAATCTAATAAGTAATTACCAAAGTCAAAACCATCCTATGCCTCTCCGAAGTGAGGCACTAGGTACACCCCCAACCTCTCACTTGACTCCAATCCGATCCAAGAATAGGAACTACGCTGCTGCCTGCAGCTAAGAGACACATAGATTGAGAGTGAATTCTGTAATACTTACTTTGACATGAAATGGAAATGGGATTCGAACTGTAAAGGAGACTGGGTTAAAACGGTACATAGACTTTTTTCATCTTGTAGAGTTCGAGATTTGTAAAACAGTTTTGATAAGTTTTGACATGGATTTTGTCAAATTAGTCAACTGAAAACGATCAAAGTCTTTTGCATGAACATAACAAACAAAAATCCTATTATTTTGTATGTTACAGCTAAAACCAATGAAACCAACATCGATTCAAATAACTTACTAGGATTCTAGACCAGAATCAATTCTTATAATTGAAGATGTATTAAAAGTAGAGGAGTGGTATCCGTCACGCCGATTCCCGCAGCGTCGGTTCCCGCAACGTCGACTTTCGTAAAGTCGACCGCGCCTCAATTCCCTTCACGTCGACTCCATTTTTTTTCGATGGTACAGTCGGCAGCGACATCGGGAATTAATCATTAGAGTATATTTTATAAAACCAACATAAGTAATGGAATTTTCCATTACTACCTAGAGCCTAGAGCCTAGAGCCCTTAAGTATATAAAAAACTTTGTAAGACTGATAAAATTCCATTACTTATGTTGGTTTTATAAAATATAGGTACTCTAATGATGAACGCATTCACTGCCTAGCATTGGCTAATGTGTGAATAATTAATGTAATAGGTTTATTCCTTTTATTTAATCTTGTGAAAAGATAATTAAGTAAACAAATTTAATCAATATTTTTGCACAAGAGAATATAAAAAAAATAATAACAAAATATTCACAACACAATGATGAAAAAATTAGGAAATATATAAATTGAGATCTGAATAAGAAATGAAATAATATTAATTATATTTATTTGTTTTATCTAATCCACAATCCTTAAATAATGATGATTCTTAGTTAATGGCAATATAAGTCTGGTTGGACTCTTTTATGCCAGTGTCAAGTAATGGAAAATAATAGTAAAATATGAGTTAGCAAGTTATGAAGAATGTTGATATTTTCACCAGAGCCTAGTTCGTTATCCCTGCTAGGGTACACCACGTGCAGGTTAGGTTGGCTTGGGAGACAAGATCTTGGAGTCTCCCTTGTACCCCATTCTTAAATAAATCAATTTAGAAAAGGTAAATGTCAAAATAACAGCAAACGTCACTGTCAAAACAGCATAGCCATCTAACTTATAATAATGACAGTAGCTGTCAAAATTGAAACAGACCTATCTCCAAAACTACACACGTTAGACTTTCAACTAATAGCTCAAATGAAAGGTGGGACGGAAACCTACATTTTCAATGACAGCTGTCAAAATTGAACTGGACCTATCTCCGAAAGTACACACGTTAGACTTTCAACTAATGGCTCAAATGAAAGGTGGGACGGAAACCTACATTTTCGATGACAGCTGTCAAAATTGAAATAGATCTATCTCCGAAACTACACGCGCTAGACTTTCAACTAATAGCTCAAATGAAAGGTGGGACGGAAACCTACATTTTCGATGACAGCTGTCAAAATTGAACTGGACCTATCTCCGAAAGTACACACGTTAGACTTTCAACTAATGGCTCAAATGAAAGGTGGGACGGAAACCTACATTTTCGATGACAGCTGTCAAAATTGAAATAGAGCTATCTCCGAAACTACACGCGCTAGACTTTCAACTAATAGCTCAAATGAAAGGTGGGACGGAAACCTACATTTTCGATGACAGCTGTCAAAATTGAAATAGAGCTATCTCCGAAACTACACGCGCTAGACTTTCAACTAATAGCTCAAATGAAAGGTGGGACGGAAACCTACATTTTCGACGACAGCTGTCAAAACACAGCTGCCAATTATTATCGCATCATTACCCCGTTTGGATTTTACAATATTTATTAAACTGGCCATCATAAATGAAAATTATATCCATACACGACTCATCTATCTCACCTATAGCTTAAAAACAATGAGTAAAGTTGGTAATACTAAAAATCTAAATAAAATTGAGGCGACTTTTTCACAGAATGATCTCTAACATTCGATGCATAACTGCAGGTAACAAAATATTTCAAATGTCTTTTTGGTATGGAAAATCTTATCGTACAATTACCGAAATAATTAAAAGGGAACACATTTTACATAGATTGCAATCTGCCAGAATTGGTGAGTCCAAGACATTCTAGATCAATGTCATTATGAGACCCAAATTATATTTTAAGAGCTATTGAAGACAAAAATAATTAGCAGAAAAAAATCAAAAAGATAGAAGACGAAAAACAGGAAGAAGAATTAACAGTGACAACTAAAACATAGATGAACAAATATTAGAATAGGAAAAGATAGAAAAAGAAATGACGTGGATAGACTGTAAAAGTGAAACAGAAGAACTATAAATCAAAAACAGAAAATTGAAAGCTATGACAGTGAAAAGGAAACACGTTTAGAGGTCTCGCAAATACTACGCGAAAGTATATTATATATATACCTCATATTATTTTAGTTATCTTGTTGCCCATACTTTTTTGAGACTTGTGTCCTCAGAAGATCTTACCGAAACACACATCAAATCCACGCACTCAAGCACGCACACACACACCCTCACACAAAACACCCGCACACACACATTGCCTTAGATCACAAGGAAATGCTGCCTTAATGCCTTAATAATTATGATTCCAAAATCAAAACTTAATAAAGTTTTTAGTTTTTTTCCTCTGTATAACTTGAAATTTTGCTTTTTCTGTAATCATTGTTTTTATTTTAAGTTATTGTTTGTACACTTAGCTTAATGTCGTTAACCGACCTATATGTTATAAGTAACGGCACTTATACCGCGGAGTGGAAGCCTGGTGACTGTAATACAGGTTTTTTTACAAACCTTACGCAGGCATCAGTCTTGTGCAATGTTGCTCTAATCTAATTTTATACTATACTTGCTACTTTAGTTTTAAATGTAAGCTCATTGTGCAAGAAGAACAATAAATGATTTATTATTATTATATTAAAATTCCGAAGTACAGCACAATATCATAATAGTCTAAGATCCGTAAAGGGACGACCTTCAGCTGCCATATGCTTAATGGATGACAGATAAGTATTAAACCTATATCAATTTCTATATATAAAAAATATGTCGTAGTAAAATAGTAGTAAAATATAGAGTAGGTTGTCTTAAAAATTCCTGGTCAGACTATATTAATAAAAAATTAAAAAATGAAATTTTATTAAATATTGCATAAGTTTAACGAAAAAATTTATGCTATAAAATTTATTACCAACCGAAATTATGAAGCCTATAACATAATATGTACATACATTAAGTTGTTTAATTCGGAAAATTTGGCCTGAATGACGGTTGCCGAGTTTTGAAAGGTGAAAACTTTAAGCGTGTGGAAACTTTTTTAATAGTTTTTTTTTGCGTTTAAAATGTATTTTCCTCCCCACTTAACGCAAAAAAAATCTTTTCCAAGTAGCTCCCCTTGGGAGTTCCAAAAGAGGTCGTAAAAATGGTTCTAGGGGGGTTGTATTTTTTTTCTTTAAACTCGAGGAAAATCTTTCTATCCGAACCGGCTATCGAAACCTATCATTCCGTCCATTGCATCGGTATTTCTTCTTAATGGTGTAAAAAACCTAAGTACCACGTAACCGTCATTTTTTATATTGGTTTATTAAGCCCCTTCTCCTCTAGCTCAGATATTTTTTGTTTCAAATCATTCCAACCGTATTACCTACCTATTCGTTGATATCCTACTAACATTATAAATGAGAGAAGTTTGTGTGAATGTTTGTTACCTGTCTCCGTAAATACTAAACCGATTTGGATGAAACTTTCGAATGATTGGGATACCTATGTACCTATATATAGGCTACTTTTGAAGGGGATAGTTACCTACAACGCGAGCGAAGCCGCGGGTAGCAGCTAGTTATAACAACTACCCAACACTACTCCCTAAGTACCGAGTTCTGTTCTCAGATTAGGTTATGGTTCCACAAAACCCAGACCAGGAAAAAATATTTGCTGATATTATAAAAAATCTCTCGTAGTGGGAATCGAATCCGCATTTCTCATGTATCAGACAGCTATTCGTTTATAACGCCGCGCCGCGCGGTGCCGCGCCGTGCCGCCATGTAGATTTTCCTTATTTTGCGGTTTCCGCGTGAAAACTTTTTCTCGGCGGGGCTGCGCGGAAGGTGCGGGGCCGAAACGATAGCAACGCCTATTTGCTCAAGGTCATCGGCTCAGGTATGCACCTTAACTATTAATTAGGACATTATTTGAAGCATCTGAAGTTTTACAAACTGTATTCCACTACACTGTGCCACCACCACGATGGCTATGTGGGCGTGTCGCAGCCCCGCCCCGGGGCGTTCCCCACCCTTTCAGACCACGCCCACACCCTCCCCTAACGCAGTCAGTCGTTCACCAACCCTCAAGGATTCTTTTACATGTCACTGAATTTAAGAGAAAATATTTTGAAAATTTATAAAAAAACTACAAAAAATCTCTCGTTAAAAATAATTCTCAACCATTTTTACGAGTTACTTACAGATTGTGACCACGCACGGTGTGTCTTTACATTACATACTTACTTTTTTTACTTTTTTTGTTTTTTTTTAAGATTTAGATATTCGGTAATTTTGGCAGTGGTTTATTACTAGAACAGTGAAGATTCTAGTATGATTACCTACATATGAAAAAGAGAAGGTACTCGTATGTACTCTATCTTAGTGAACTATTGTTGCTGTGAATTGAAACTTCTTACTACCACCGCGGATTACTATAGGGTAAGTTATTTTATACAAAAACCCATATACATATCTACATCTACCTAATACAACACCTACAACTTTGATTTACTTTGTATTTTCGGAGCATTTGGGAAAATGTTGATTTTTATAACAAAATTTAATTAAAAAAAAAATACCAGTGAACCAAAGTTGCGTTTATCATGACTTCATAGAAAATGGTTTACAATTTGCGGCAAATTAATTTTTCGGTCGTTCTCACTTGGAACTCATGGTACAATAATATACTCCGCCGTTCTACTGCTTCAAGGGGAGCAAATGCGTAGGATCACGGAACAGAAAAAACGTAGGCTCAATCGAGACCTGTATATTTGAAAAATTAAGATTAAAAATAACGCTCACAAAATAAAATTTCAGTTCCAATAAATTTAGTTCACCTTAGCTACCTAATATAAACAATTAAAACATCCGTCTCACTATCTTAAGAAACCACCCACTAAATGTAGCAATTTAAAACAAATTAGAAAATTATAAGGCGTAAAACCCACAAATCTTCGTCAAATCTATATTAAAAACAGATATCTCTACGTCATAATATCTACCTCATTATAGGTACCTATAATGAGGTAGATATTATGACATTACGTAAACTTCATAATAATCCGGATATCTTCAATATTTTCGTAAACAGGAGTAACTCTTTGATTTCTGATTGCTTGTCAATTTCACTTTTGACAGCTGCTTCCTTTCACTCAAACTCATCAAAGCGATTACCCTGAAAGAAGGAGTACAAGGGAGACTCCAAGATCTTGTCTCCCAAGCCAACCTAACCTGCACGTGGTGTACCCTGCTAGATAACGAACTAGGCTCTGGAGAAAATATCAACATTCTTCATAATTTGATAACTCATATTTTACTATTACTTTCCATTACTTGACACTGACAGAAAAGAGTCCAACCAGACTCATATTGCCATTAACTAAGAATCATCATCATCATCATTTCGCCTAACATCCCTGAAAGAAAGATGATCAATTTATCAACCAACCGTTCAATTTTCTACAATAACTACACGTGAATTATATTTAAACGAGAAATATGTGTACTTTACGATTTTATTAATTCCAAAATCGCTATATATTAAAGTATTATTTATAGAGGAAGTATTATTTTAAAGAGGGTTTCCATTTTTTTTTAAAGGCTTATTCTAAATAATTTTATTTTTAACTTCTATCACAGCTAGTTTTTAAGGTTACTTACAGACTATTAATAAAGAGGCCCTATACCTACGGGTACCTAATATATGTATTAATCGGTTATTTAATGTTTTCGCTAAAAACTAGTTTATCAAATACTATTTGAAAATGTATACATATTTCGTAAGTGTATTAGGGATGGCATAAAAGTAAGAAGAGACGAGATATGACATCTTGATTCAAAAACAGCGGGCGGTTTATTTCGTAGGGGGTGTGCGTTTTAGGTAAATTGGAGACATCTTAAGTAATGGTTAAAATGCTTAAAAAACTTTTCCAGGGAATATTTTCTGTTTGTTTTGTGATTTTTTTGGTATCTTAACATAGAGATAGGTAAATTATTTTCGAAAAGAGATCAAAGAAAAGAAAATTATGTGTAGGTAAACAGACGTATGGGGCTATGTCCAGTAGTTGACGTGTATGGGGCATATGATAAAGATGATAAAACAGACAGTTAATGAGTATTTTTTTCTAATTTACGTGTTTTTCTAAAGCCTAATTCGTTCCACTGCTTGTTTGGCAAAGGTTTCCGCCAAAAACAATTTTGTTTTTTTTATAAACGAAATAAGATGATATTTTTAGCGTCAGTCTGGAGTAATCGCTTCAACGTAGGCTATTTTTTATTAGATGACAACATGATAGTTTTTAGGGTTCCGTACCCAAAGGGTAAAACGGAACCATATTACCAGCTTTAACTCCGCTGTCTGTCCACCACTGTCCAAACGAAAACAAAAAAAAATATTTAAGGGATCCCATAAAACAAACGTGATTGTTTTCATTTGCACGGGGGCCATGCCCCCCCCCCCCCCCAAAAGACCCAAGAGTTCCATACTTTCGACTTAATTTTTCGATTTAATTAAGGTCCAGGTTTATCATACTCTTCCAACTTGTTTGTGACCACCCAAAACCGACAAAAAATGTCGGCGGCTCGCTACGCTCGACGTTGCATCGATGGCTTTGTTGTTTATCGCCAAAAAAAGTCGCGAAAATGTTGCAGCTCCGTTCGCCGTCTATTTAGAATACCTATATGTAAAAAAGCGAGGCGCAGTAGGTAACTACTGCGCCTCGCTCCGTTGGCCGATATTATATTCATTTTGTTAATTTCGTTACTTAGTTAGTTTTCAACAAAAATCCGAAAAAGTTCAAAAAATGTCGCGGCTCGCTCCGCTCGCCGTTTCTTATATTTCCTGTTAGTGGTTGATGGTTGTGATTGTCAACCAACCCTCAACACGGTTCTGTATTTTTGTTTACGTTTTTTGGGGTGGGGTGTTTAGTAGTAAATCGCCCCGGATACCAGCCCACGCGACGCCGCTACTGGTAGTTAAAATATGGATAAAATTACAAAAATGCACGTCTCTATTATTTACTGACCGAAAAGCTTACTAGCGTTACGTTAGCGTTACTTAAAATACCTAGGCATCAAATTTTATGAGTTTAACTTGAAATTGAATCAAAACGATAGGCGAAAGATTGCCGAATTCATTGTTAAACTAAAGAAATCATTATTTTATACCCAAAAATTAGAGAATGAATTTCTATTCGGCGACGCGACGTACACGTACCGCGCCGTCCCGCGCCACTTGACTCGATGATACGACATGTTCATTCCATTTGAGTCGAGTCTGTTATGCGCAACGTATGCATACACACAATTTAATCAAAAAAAGCGAAATAAATCTTTATTTTTTGTTTACTTGTGATTTTTAACCCTATATCTGAACTTTGTCAAAATGGCCCCCCCAAAATGAAATCCTGGATCCGCCCCTGGTCCGACTCGCACTTGATTGGTTTTATTATGATTTCATGCTGGTTAATTACCAATTACCATCAATTTGATACTTTTATTCTGCAGGTGATAAACTACTTTAAAAATTCCTACAAAAGCTTGTTGTCATAGTTCCCCTACTTTCCTTGCAATTGACATAAGCCACGCTGTGACGTCAAATCACGGTTGTCGTGGTGGCTCTGTTTATGAATTACATTTTATTAGAGAACCCTTATTTTACAGCAGGTAAAAATAAGATAAGAAAAATGTAGGTACTATTGAAATTTTATTTGAGAATGTCATAGTTGCAACTTTTGTTTAAATCAATCTATCCCTAAGATCCTAGGATTATTTCTATCTAGTACCTAATTACCTATCTAAATGAATAAAACTTCAACTTCTTATTTCATGGCTTGCATGACTAACGTATTTAGGGCGAGACCGATTTTTTGAATCCAGAGAGAAGCGAAGGATTCTAGAGTAGAATCATAACGTAGCGATGGATTCAAAGTACGTCGCTCGAGCTTTCCAGCATTATTTAAATAAATTTAAATATTTTTTTGAATCTAATTATAGTTAGCTCTGCAGTTAGGTAAAAACAATTTCGAGAAGGAGGGCAAGAGGAGGATCCAGCTTGGTTGGGCAGCGTTTGGGAAACTACGTCGAGTCGTCGAGACGTGGACACTCACGGTAGGGCTGGTCCACCAGTTTAAAGTCGCCCAGCGAGCTATGGAGAGAGCTATGCTCGGAGTTTCTCTGAAGGATAGGATTCGAAACGAATACATCCGACAGAGAACCAAGGTTATCGACATAGCTCAAAGGATTAGCAAGCTGAAGTGGCAGTCGGCTGGACATATCTCGAGAAGAACCGACAACCGCTAGGGTAAACGTGTTCTTGAGTGGAGACCGCGACTCGGCAAACGTATTGTAGGACGCCCTCCGACCAGGTGGGATGACGATTTGCGAAATGCGCTGGCAGATGCTGGGTGCGGCAAGCTGAAGACAGGGCGCTATGGCGCTCATTAGGGGAGGCCTATATCCAACAGTGGACAAATATAGGATGATGATGATAGTTATATACGGAACCCTTGTTGCGTGAGTCCGACTCGCACTTGACGTTTCACTTATTTCTTTAAGTGTCCTCTACGCAAATATATAACATCCATCGATTTGGACAAAAAAACAGTGTACTCACCGGTATTAGGGACAAAAATTTAAAGAATGAGGAATAAAATATTAGGAAAAAAATATATATTAATAAATAAATATTATTTATTCGTCAGCGTATGATGATTTGACCATACAAACGTACTATCAAAATGATTTGTACTTAATTCGAGCATATTTCCACCATATCATGTTGTTTTTCGTATTCCAATAGTATTTATCTAGGCCCCTGGTAATTTTTTTCTAATACACATCTAATGAAATTTAAGCAAAAATATGCAAAATTACTAATTAATTAATTATAACTTTACGTCCAAAATGACATGTTTTCGTCCTATTTGTTATACCTTACGTTTTTGTACTGTCTAGTTACAGAATAACAACACCATGTCGAAAATACAAAAAGTTTTCAGTCACCATTTTTGGTATTACGGAACACGTTTACGAATTGAAGTTACAAGCAACTGTCGCCGAAGCCTTAATTTTTTTTCATTCGTGGAAGAAGTTAAAGTGGCGAATCATCAATATTTTTGCCGAATAGATAGAAGTACTTTTATTTATCTCTGACCCCTTTGTAATCCTAATTGAACGTGAATTCTTTATGGCCTAAATACCTGTACTAAAAGCATTACATAATGCAGTGAGGTTCATGGTCCCAGGGGAGTTTGACCCTGAATAAGCTGTTAAGGGTGAATTTGTCGACATGAGATGCTACATCGGATTTAGAAAAGGGCTATTAAAAGGGATATCTACTTTGTCGCTTGTTTAAATACAGTTGAAATTAGGTAGATGGCTTTCACAGTTATTAAAATAATATTAGATGTTTGAACATCAGTTCGTCATCACTTTAGTGGCACTTTATCTAGGCATGTGAAAAAATAAAGTTTGAAAACAATCTATAAAACAATCTACTGACTGATCCATATCAATACCAGTCGCGCGCGTCCCCAAGACGCTGGCTGCATTGCCCCGCTGCTGTATGCCAATGCTGAATATGCTGATGCGCTGTGCCAGATACTCACCAGCTCTCGGGTCACGCGTCGCGTAAGACCAGACGCTCAGATTTTTTTAAAACCCGGAGAGCTGGTACTCCACTAGCCTCGACTACAAGAGGAGTAAATGCGTAGGCTCTGTCGAGACCTGCATGTTTGCGCCTCTTGAGATCTTTCGCCAAATCTGCCGCTGCACCAGCCCCAATGTGAAAAATCATCATCATCAATACATCATCATCAGCCCATATTAGTCAACTGCTGGACATAGGCCTCCCCTGATAAGCGCCATAGCGCCCTGTCTTCAGCTTGCCGCATCCAGCATCTGCCAACAGTCTTTCGCAAATCGTCATCCCACCTGGTCGGAGGGCGTCCTACACTACTTTTGCCGAGTCGCAGTCTCCACTCCAAGAACACGTTTACCCCAGCGGTTGTCGCTTCTTCTCGAGATATGGCCAGCCCACTGCCATTTCATCCATAATGTGTTAATTTTTAATATTTTTTTTTTGTCTATCTATAATAATTACTTGACGTTTAAAAAATGATCAATGCTTCCGACTGGTATTGATATGTATCAGTTGAGCTACCTGTAGATTGTTTGCAACAGTTTGCAGATAGCTCAATTGTTTCTATTGTAAATACTAGTTTTAATTTAAATTTATTATTTGATTGTAATTTTCTTTCTTAATAAAGAAATGACAAATTATAAATAAAATGTATATAGCTGTTTATCTGAGGGTTCCACTACGCCGCGATTCCTCGATTACGGAACCCTAAACCAACTAACATTCACATCAAAGTAGCCGGTCCATTGTCCGTTTTCACCTGCGGGGCGCCGCCACCCTCAGTGTTGCCAGCGTGTAATACAATTCACCCTAGTGTTGCCAGTTGCGATGATACAATTAGCTAATGACGAAGTGTTGATGGGGTCGCATCTATAGTGTGTTGTTATAGAATTGAGGAATTTTAACAGTTATAAATATTGTCAATTTGTCAAAAACATTAATTTAGGAAGTAGGTTAATTTACCTCTTCTTCTGTTTAAAAAACTAAAAAGGTGATATATTCAATTCAATTCAATTTATTGATACCATTGGCTCACAAGGAGCACTTAGTCAAGTCAAGCCTTTTTATATTACCTAATTACACAACTGATTCCTTGGAAGATGGGTCAGCCTTTAGTTTGGGATGCTACGTGTGTAGATACCCTAGCACCTTCTCATCTTGCAGGGACATCAGTAAGGGCAGGCTCCGCAGCAACATCAGCGGAGTTCCTCAAACGGCGAAAATACGCTAGTCTTGACAGAGGTTACCTATTTGAGCCGTTTGGGGTGGAAACCCTAGGTCCTTGGGGTCCTGGGGCACACGTTATCTATAAAGATCTTACAAAACTACTAATAGAGTCCACAGGTGATCGGAATACTGGTTTTTATTTCGGTCAACGAATTAGCATTGCCATTCAACGTGGCAATGCTGCCAGCATTCTGGGCACTCTGCCTTCTGGTGACAGCTTAGATTTTTAGAAAATAGATGTAAGTGTAAATATTAGTTGTAATTATTTTTTGCTGTTTAATTAATTACACAAGATAAAATAAATAGATTATTAAAAAAATACAATAATTATGGGTAAGTAGCTGCAATAGCATTGTCAGAGATGTAAAGTGTAAATATAAGTTAAAATGTTAATGTCAGATGTTAAATGTCAATCATCAAATCAGAAAATATTTTTGTCAGCAAAGGCTTCATCCAGTCTATAATAACTCTTAATCATTAATCGATTTTTAATAAATGATTTGAAATTTAGATCTTACATTATTTTTACTCTATTTGGTAACATGTTGTACAGTTTTATCGAGTTACAAACAAAGCTTTTGGAGATATTATATAGGTACCTATTTAGCAGTTTTATCTTAGTTATCGTGAAAAAATGTTATTATTAAAAAAAATAGCTATAGCTTGTTCAATAGAAAGATTGATTTGTGATTGTAAGGTGTAGCTATTCATATATATATTATAGGTACCAGTAATATCAGTTTGTTTAGGTACCACACAACCAAATTGCGTCGTAACCACACAGCAACACTGTCCTCGTACCTAAGCCAAAAAGCGGCAACTGAAAAAAAAACAATATGCTGTTTTTTAGTGCTCTATGCACTAAAAAACAGCATATTGTTTTTTTTTTCATAACTTTCATAACTTGTGAAATTACGCAGCTAATGAACTAACCGAAATAGCACTATGACTACAGGAACATTGAAAAAAACCACAAAAAAATATTTACGTATCTCAATATAGTATGTCGTGATTTTGTCATATTAATATGGCGTTCACTGAGTCCAGCGTTTTTGTCAAGTTATACGCGCGCAACTGAAAATTTAATTTTAAAAATGGGTGTAATACTCTATTGGTGAAAACATTTAAAATAAATCACGTTGTAAGTCACACGACAGAGAACCAAGGTTATCGACATAGCTCAAAGGATTAGCAAGCTGAAGTGGCAGTGGGCTGACCATATCTCGAGAAGAACCGACAACCGCTGGGGTAAACGTGTTCTTGGATGGAAACCGCGACTCGGCAAACGTAGTGTAGGACGCCCTCCGACCAGGTGGGATGACGATTTGCGAAAGACTGCTGGCAGATGCTGGATGCGGCAAGCTGAAGACAGGGCGCTATGGCGCTCATTAGGGGAGGCCTATGACCATGTAGGTAAAACAAACGATGGGAAGATGATATCAAAACGGTGGCCGGCCCAGAATGGACACGCCGATGGGACACGCACTGCAAAGGACAGGAACCAGTGGAAAACCTTACAGGAGGCCTATGTCGAAGGACAAACTGGAATAAAGGGAAAATAGAATTAAGGATCTAGGAAAAGAAAAACCAAATGTAATCCGGCTTATTTTATTTTTATTTTCTTTTATTATGTCCAGCAGTGGACTGGTATAGGCTGATGATGACGTTGTAAGTAGGAACAGCTATTACCCTAACTCAGAATATCTCTATCAATATTAATAACGGAAGGAATATTATCAATGTTTACCCTTCGCTAAATGGTTAGTACAACAATCAGATCACCCTATGTAGATGAAGAGCTGGCGGGAAATTACCAAGGGCGTTGTAAGATAAAACAAAAATAAATAATGGTGGTCAATTCACACAGCATTATCTAGCGCCAAGGTAAGCAGAGCTTGTGTTATGGGTACTAGATAACTGATATACATAATATAATACAATACACAGATAGATATTTTCAATTATACATAGAAAACGACCAGAACACCCTGAACAAATATCTGCAGATCGTACAAACATTTGTCCTGAGGTGGGAATCGAACCTTCTGTGTCGCAGGCAGACCTTACTGATTTTAAAAATGAGAAAACATCTTAATTATTATTATTAATAATAAAAGTTAATCCCCATTGACTCCTGCTCTTCAACCCTTTAGTGTTAATTTATTAAGCGGCCATCACACGGATCGCTGCACTGCTCATAATCCCTCGTGTAAGCACGGCTTTAGGGCTTTTCATTAAAAACAATTTGTTTGTTTGAGGGGTTCGCCATTTTGCGTTGCTATCTAGGTTCCTATAGATATTTTTTAGATTCCTTTTGGTGTAAACTTAAAGGTTGTCAAACTCAAACTCTATAACTTTATTTCTTTAGGCTAACAAAATAAACACTCACGCAAGTCAAATTTAATACTATAAACAATAAATAATAAAATAAATAATCCTAGAAAATTTACACATCATTATCTAGCCCCAAGGTAAGCTACACTAACGGTAAATACAATACATTACATAGATACATTTTTAATTATACATAGAAAACGAACAGAACACCCGGAACAAATACCTGCAGATCGTACAAATATTTGTCCCGAGGCGGGAATCGAACACGCAACCTCTTGCGTCACAGAGGTCGTCGATTATAAAAATATATTTTATATAGATAGATTCGTTATCCAAAGTAAAGAGCTACCTACTACAAATTTGATCTTAAAACCTAGTGAGCGACACAATACAGGGAGTCGTCAGATAAGATTACACATAAGTAGGTACACAATTTAAAAAAAACCATAAGAAATAAGAAAAAAGTAATGCCTTTCTTGTGTATAAAAAAAGAAACTAGAGTAATATACAGAGCAAGTAAAGGTAACTCTATTCAAAGCCTACTGCCAAAACATGTACACGGGAAGCTTGTGGGTTAGTCATACCAAAAACTCACTAGCGTCCCTGCGTATCCAATATAATAATATTTTCAGGGTGATGTTGGGGCTGCCTCGCTTCTGCAGTGCATCGGGGATGTTTGCAGAGTATCAAACGGATGGCTTCGAAGCCATCATCCGCAAAAAAACAGCATCTCTGATCCGCAGAGTGCGCGACAGCCACAACAACATCCTGAAAACCATAGCCGATAGGTTCTTAGCGCCGCTGTGGGCATGCCTGGTTCGCAGAGTGATTCCGGCAAACATCTCTACATTATGATGATCACTCTGGGAACGAGGCATGCGTTTGTAAATACTTTAGGTATTTAGTATTTAAGTTATGAATGTCTACTAACACTCTTTCTTTCGTTTTCATTGTTTATGTTTGTGTGCTTACTAACCCAATATGGATCCAAGATATCCGAAATAAAGAGATTTTATTATTTTTATTTATTTAATATAAACGTTTTTTTATAAAAATTAGACATTCTCTATCAAAAATTCACCCCTTGTGCTTGTTTTCACTACAAACAAGGAGCAAAAGCTAAGTACATAATCCAAATTTCTACAATATCCGTCCCTTGAGGGCAAGATACACTCGGTGCAGTCAAGTTACCCTAAAAATACGCGTGAGAGCTTCATCGATATAATAACCTTACTGCTAAGTTATTATTTAAGGCGCATACCCCACCCAAACTAGCGCTGCCACCACGTTAGCACGCCTGCCGTAGGCAGAGATACGAAATTAGATTTGGTGGCCACCATGGGCAACTTCGTATCTCTGCCTAAACTAAATAGAATAACACTATTACAGAGGCATTAAAAAAAGCTTATGATAGGTATCACAAACAGGAAGATGGATTTTTGAAAATTCCTTTGTTAAATAGAATAATAAGATAAAGTAGGTGGCGGCGCTAGTTTGGATGGGGTATGCGCCTTAAGCCAATACCTTGTCCTTTTTAGGATTTCGTACCCAAAGGGTAAAACGGGACCCTATTACTAAGACTCCGCTGTCCGTCCGTCTGTCTGTTTGTCTGTCTGTCACCAGGCTGTATCTAATGAACCGTGATAGTTAGACAGTTGAAATTTTCACATATGGTGTATTTCTGTTGACGCTGTCGACTAGAAACGTAATATAATAAATATTTAAGGGGGCTGCCATGCAACAAACGTGTTTTTTTTTTGCTCGATATTAATAACGGCAACAGGTTAGACGCTTGAAATAATCAAAGAATATTTAGTAAAATATATTGACTTTAAAAATAAATTATTAAGTCAATAAAACAAATATTTAAGGGGGACAACAGATTTTTGTTGCTATTTTTGTAGATAATGGTACGGAAACCTTCTTGCGCGAGTCCGACTCGCGCTTAGCCGGTTTTTTTACAGTCATATGACAGCCAAACACTTCAGTTTCACCTCTAGACTGACGCAGTGCATCAGCCAGCATTGCCCATACAGCGGGGCAATGCAGCCAGCGTCTTGGGCACGCGCGCGACTGGTATTGATATGGATCAGTTGAGCTCCCTGTAGATTGTTTGCAACAGTTAATTCGAACAGTTGTTTCATTTGAAAATGCTAGTTATAATGGTGTCCGTGATGGTAGCGTACACATAACAGAATTAACCGTTGTTATGCCTAATAAATAGCATATGAATTTAGTAGCTATAATCAGTGCAAAACAAAATAAATAGTGCCTCTTTGGTTTAAGTAATAATGACCATTCATTATTTTTGCTCGGAATTTCTCTGAAGGATAGGAATCGCAACGAATATACATCCGACAGAGAACCAAGGTTATCGACATAGCTCAAAGGATTAGCAAGCTGAAGTGGCAGTGGGCTGGCCATATCTCGAGAAGAACCGACAACCGCTGGGGTAAACGTGTTCATGAGTGGAGACCGCGACTCGGCAAAAGTAGTGTAGGACGCCCTCCGACCAAGTGGAATGACGATTTGCGAAAGACTGCTGGCAGATGCTGGATGCGGCAAGACTAATGTAGGCTGATGATGATGATGATCTTAGTGTGTACGCTAGCGTAACGATCAACCTAGCGTACACACGACCGTACTCAAAAACAGTTGTTTCAAATCTGTGTTATGTACGTACGTAACCGTAACGTTTTGATGCTTTGTCAGATGAGCTCAGTGCTCTGGTATTTAGTCCAGAATTGTTACTACGTCGAGGCACCACCCAATTTGACCCACCTACGGCATCCACCCTTTATCCCTTTACTTTGAGTGTCACTTAATTCATTATCTCGCCGTACGCTACAGGTGGTCTTTAATGGGTTAAGTTAGGGAGATAGCCCTTTGGCCAAGTTCAACCAACCAGCAATAGGGTATTTTACATTGTAAAAGTAAAAGATATATAATAAAAATAATAATAAATAATGCTGGACAATTCACACAGCATTATCTAGCACCAAGCTAAGCAGAGCTTGTGTTATGACTAGGAAGTCCTGAGCCGCCTCCACCGAAAACTCCGGAAGTCCTGAACCGACTCCCTGCGACCGCTACGATGTCGGTAACTTAAGGCATTCACTGCCCAGCCTCGTGTGACTTGAAGGGCGCGCTCGCAGCTACCTACCTGGAGCTGTTCTTCGGTAACTTACAATATAAGCAAGTTTAAAAAAGTGACGTCGTAGACTAGGTAGGTATCTTTAACATTGATACCTACTCTGTGTATGCCAAGTTTGTTAGAGGTACAGCGAAACGCAATGGAGGCGCTTCCGTTTCCGGTTACGCCCCCCCCCCCCCCTTCCCCCAGTCCCCGGGGAAGATTAATATTTGATGATGCTGTATGCTCGGCAAAGTTGAGTTTTAATCTATTTTGCAGTAAATAAATGAAAATATTTGTTTGAACAGAAAGTTAGCTTGCTTGCTTTTAAAAATAGCCTATACTTACCTTTGGAATATGCCTTGCCTGATCTAGAGAGAGAGAGAGAGACAGAAAGAGAGAGAGGGAGAAATATTTATTTTTTTCCCAAAGATACATACTTACTTAATAAAAAAATGATCTAGGGTCTGGATAAGGTAATATTTTTTTGGGCACCAGTGCTTTTTTTAGACTGCACTTTCACTCACGTACCTAACAACTGCCTAAAACAATTACCTAAGCACATAACTTTTAGGGTTCCGTACCCAAAACCTTGGGTAAAACGGGACTCCATTAATAAGACTCCGCTGTCCGTCCGTCTGTCTGTCTGTCCGTCTGTTACCAGGGATCTCATGATCCGTGATAGTTAGATAAATTTTACAGATGATGTAATTTCAATTGCTGCTATAACAAGAAATACTAAAAAACAATATAAAAAAATATTTAAGGGGCTCCCATACATCAATCATGTTTTTTTTGCAATTTGTATAAATAAATAGCATCGCCTCGCAATTTCACCTAGTTAGTAGTTCGTAGTTCCCGTTCCCGTGGGAATTCCGGGATGAAATATATATATCTATATAGCTTATGTGCTATTCCAGACTATAATCTATCTCTGTGCCAAATTTCATCCAGATCCCTTCAGCCGTTCTGGCGTGATTGAGCAACAAACATCCATCTATCAATTCATCTGAACCTTCGTATTTAAAAAATTAGTGTGATTTTGGTTCTTGAAAAAACCAGTGTACCTACATACTAAAATGAACCAGAGCTGCACCACAAAGTCAATGTCACCCAAATGTCACCCTACAGTTCCATTAACCTCCCTTCAAGTACACAATAACCAATTTTAAATTGATTTAAAGTCACCCCTCATAAAAATACAGGTGATTTTTGATAGGTGTGAGTTTTTGTGACTTTAGTATTCAAGTGAAGTATGCGAGACATTTACCGTGTGGTTGGAGTAATATTTTGTAGTGCTCGGCTTTGGAATGGCACATCTATATCGTACCTACTGGTACGAAAAGAAAAGATTCAGAACTGTACGGCAAGAATCTGATGGCGGCATGGCATAAGACCCATAGCCGTAGGCAGGCACCACTCACCGCCGCCGCCTGGCAGCTAAAGTCTGCTGTCGAAAAGAAACCGACTACCTAGGCGACTATTTCCGACCAATTCAGGCTTTGTCTCGCGAGGATGTGATGCCGCAGTACATTCCCTGCGTTAATTTTTGGATCTAAATTATGGGGAGGTAATTCTGAAGGTACACAGGGGCGCCTTGCTAAAAGAAATTATAGACAAGTTCCAGAAATTTACCCTTTTCTCTGGCAATGTTAAGGTTCGAAGTCAAAATTAATTTAGAGGCGCAAAGTCATTTCATCCGCTGTTGGCTGTCAGCAGGGCGACCTTCTTGGTCCGGCCATATTTAGCCTTGCCATCCAACAAAACATATAATTCTACGTCTCCGATTCAAGCTCAATGTTTGGTATTTGGATGACGGAACTCTGGGTGGAGAGGTGAGCACAGTTTCTGATGATTTTAAAAGCATCACAGATGAATTTCAAAAAAATTGGTTTGGCTTTAAATTTTTCAAAGTGCGAGCTGTTTATTTCGGACTCTTGTGTAGACAAAATGAATATCATTGGTAAATTCAAAAGTTTGGTTTGGACATTCCAATTGTTCACTTCGATTCCTTGGATCACCAATTCTTGATGTGTCTTCTGACCCATTTGTAGATGAGAAAATTCAAATTTTCAACAGAACTTCGGGCAGACTGATCAAATGACTTTTACAATTATTCGGTTTTACCTGTTTGAACCTAAATTTACGTACTCTTTGAGATGTTGTCAACTGTGGAAATAAATAAATTATAAATAAATAATGCTGGACAATTCACACAGCATTATCTAGCCCCAAGTGAAGCAGAGCTTGTGTTATGGGTACTAGATAACTGATATACATAATACAATTCATTACATAGATAGATATTTTTTATTATACATAGAAAACGACCAGAACACCCGGAACAAATACCTGCAGATCGTACAAATATTTGTCCCAAGGCGGGAATCGAACCCGCAACCTCTTTCGTCGCAGGCGGACCTTCGCCCACCGCGCCACAGAGGTCGTCGAAATACAGCGAGCTCTTGGAAGGCTTAGACAACATAATAAAGAATACTTTATCATCGGTTTTGAATATAATATTTGGATGACAAGGCATGGTCGCAGGCCTCCCTGCCTGTAAAATTGGGAGGCTTCGGCATTAGCCAAATTTCAATTGTAGCTCTTACAGCGTTTTGTCTTCCGTCTACATCACTAGTTCTTTAGTTGGAAAAATCTTAAAGCCTTTTAATTTGGTCCTAACTGGAATTTCATTCATAATTACATTTTTAGACGAAGCTCGATCTGCTTGGCATAGTGCTTGCCCCGATGCTGCTCCCCCAAAATCTTTTTTGTCTCAACGGCAATGGGACGGGCGTCTGTGTGAGTTGACACGGAACTGTTTGTTACAAACGTGTTGCAGATCGTGCCCGTCTCCTGGCCATAGAAATGGCAGTGGGTTGCGGAGTTAGGGCATTGTTATTGTAAGAACTTCTTTCAAATAAAACTGGCACTGGAAGATCTCAAGAGGCGCAAACATGCAAGTTTTGACAGAGCCTACGCATTTGCTCCCCCTGGAGTCCAGACCCGACCGTGGGGTACCGAGGCACTGCGGCTTTTCAAAAAATGACCTGAGCGTCTGGTCAAATACGGGTTTAAATTTAATTTTATCATTTGATTGTTATTTTGTTTGTTAATAAAGTACATAAGATCATGAAGTAAAATTCAAGTTGCAATCAAGTTCAATCAGACATTAGTAAGGATATTATAGTAACTATAATATCCTTACTAATGTCTGATGCAAGATTATATATATATATAGACTATAATATAGTCAGTATTCGATCCCAGACCTATCTGTCCATAAAATCCTTCTTCATAACGAATGCAAATCCGCCAACAATCAGAATTCGATTCTGTCTTGAGGCGCGAAGCGGATATTACGTAGGGTGGCGACTTCCGGTCTCTTTCCGGCATTTTCCGGTTAAATGGTCGGCCTTCCGGCCTTTTTCCGGTGTTTCGCCACTAAGCCACTATCACTAAACTAACTTTATTAGATCTTGAGGATATCAATAAGCTGGAAACTGGTTTTAATGTTTTTATAATTTATATGGTGTCGGCATTTATAAGAACGGGTATTACACTAGAAAATCGATATCTCAATACAAAACTGAATATCGACAACATCAGTGACGCAGTGAGCGAAGGTAGTTATGTCTGTGACGCAGGACGTTGCGGGTACGATTCACGCCGCGCGACAAATTTGAATTTTCTAATGTAGTTAGCCGATCCCTAGAAGTAGGAAGAATCAGGTTGATAATAATAGTAGATTAGTAGCCAAGGGCTGTAAAGCATCAATTGCAGCCCGAGATATTTAGGCGCACGAGCGCAGCGAGGGCGCCTATAGTTCGAGGTTGCAATTGGTGCGTACACCCGAGCTAACTACTCTGCTTCACATCTCGATTATGAGGTAAGTAGAAAAAACCGGCATTACAAGAAAAAAACATTTTATAAGTTTAAATTCTCTCTTTAGAAGTTTCAGGAAAAATATTGTTAATTGCTGCTTCAGCTTCCATTTTCATTGAATCGGGAGTGCAGCTTATTATCTTCATCACTTGAAGAACTCATGTTTTTTCATTAGCACGTAATTATAAAAAAATCAAACAATATTTAATCAAATCAAAAACAAACAATATTTAAAGTGAAAGTTTTCTATTCCCGCATTTCATAAAAAAAGAACCAAGTAATTTTTTTTTTTGTTGGTTCTGTGTATTTTGGGGCTTGATGGGTACCTACTATGAGGATTGTCCACCATTTTTATTTTGTTTTTTATTCCTCCAGTGGTACAAAATCCGACTTTTTACCCCATGCCTATTCCACCTGTCAAATTGACACGTCACACGGTGCGCATACTAATGGCGCCCGGTGATTGGTCTGATTGATATTTGCGCGGGAATATTGAGGAGATTGAGGTTAGGAAAATGATTTATTTGTTATCTTTCGTTTATAGAAAAATCTGATCTTGGATTGGATTTTTTGGTAAAAATATTGGGAGAATACTGTCTTGCATATTTTTTTAAACAATTTTATCATTTAAAAGGTTTTAATTTAACTGGGGCCAATGTCATGATTTAACTTTTCTTAAGTTGAGCAACTGAGTTCGAAACTTTTATAAGTTATGTGGTTCGATTTGCAATGGCGCGAAATTATTTTGTTTGACCGACAGTCCGAGGTCGCAACTTAGGGTATAACTACTAGGGACTAGGGACTAAGTAGGTTTTTCTTTTTAATTTCATGAAGGTCTGTTATGTATTATAAACATTTGTATTTACTGAACTTAGGTACGTATTCAGATAAGTAAACTATGAGCTGATATTTTTGGGAATGTAAGGTATAATTTGTTATTATCGGTTTTAGTGAAAAGGATAGACATAGGATTTGCGTTCATAGGAGCGGCACAGGGCATGCCAAAACAACGCAACGCTAGCCCAGAAATCAAGTTTTAGCTTATTAAGTAGGTATCACTTTATTTGAAAAAATCGAAACATATGAAATGTTCTATAGGTATATTTAGTTCCATTACCATGCTTATTGTTCCATTAGTTACTTATTCTCAAAATCTTAACTTCTGTATGTATTGAGAAATAAAGGTTTTAGTAAAAATTTAGAGGCAACTTTGCGATTTTTTCTATCGTGAAAATTTTATGACATCGTGTTTTCGGAACATATTATTATGATCGATAGAGTAAGTCCTGAACTTTATTTTATATAAATTTCAAAGTTAAAGATTTAGTTGTTGGAGTTATTTGAAGTAGTAAGTAAAGGCCCTTAAGCTCTCGCACTCGGGGTAATCTTTAAAAATTAAATAATACTTACTCCAAATATTTTAAATTTCGGCGGGATTTAACCCTAGACATTTCCTCAGTACGGGAATCCGAAGCTACGAAATCAAGTAGCAGCTGACTAGAACGAAAATCTTTGTGACTTCCTACGCTTGAGTCCGGCGTTCTGAGTTTCGCTAGAGTCTAGAACTTCCAAAGAGTTTGGACTCAAGGTTAAAGCATTCTCGTACTGAGGGAAAGTCCCGAGTTCAAGACCCGCCTAAATCATATTTTTGGGATATTATTTAATTTCTTAGAGTTAGGTATGGACCTATCTACTTGCTATCCATTTTTTTCATGCATGAAGTTTGAACCTAATATTTAAAACAAATATTTGGATCGACGTTTTTTTTTCGCTAAATCGAGCGCCTAAATTCTCGCGCGAGCAATCTTAGCACGTTGCTCTTATTTTACGTCTGGCGCTAAAACGCTTTTGATTAGGGTTAAATTTCCTAGAGTTAGGTAAGTAAGTACTTACCTATCTACTCTATATTTTATTTCGTGTATAAAGTTCGTAAGTATTTATACTTTCATAATCCCCATGGATTATCTACATCCATCATCTTATCTTATGACCCAATTACAACAATCTGCAAAAGACTCAAAAGATCTTGTAACATAAAGGTAACATCCAATTAATGTACAAATAAATATGACAGGAGCGCTCTCTGACGGCGGAAGTGGGCCGCCGTCATTTCCGGTGTCAGCGGGGGGTAGATTCGGTTCCAGGGCTTCCAGGGATGGAACTAGGACTAGATTTTATCATTGGCTCGTGATATACTTAAAGAAACAGTTCAACAAACTACGAGAAACACTAAAAAATCACAAATTACTACAGTCAAAGTAAGTCGGAGTCACATGAAAAATCTTTTACTAGTTTCTACCCGCGCCTTCGCACGCGTTGTTTATATGGGAATTGAAGGTCATTTCTATCCCATGAAAACTATTTTATATGTTAAAGTCTAGCTTTGATTCCAGGCTCATAGCTACATCTGTGCAAACTTTTAGCAATTCAGCGTGACTCTTTCAGTACTTTTGGCGTGAAGAAGTAACAAACATCCATTCATCCATAAAATTTGTCCCATTCCTATTATTGTGTGGAGGTAATTGCATTATTGGAAATGCGATACCTACATACATAATACTCGGTGGGATAACGAGCGAAACAGAGCGAAATTTTTAGCTGCCACTCAACATAGGTCTGTGTGCCTGTCTGGCAAAACAAAACTCAAAATAAAATCTTTGCGGCTGACTCCCCTCGATAATATCGAACTTATTGATATAAACTTTAAAATCCTCCATCAATGATTTTACTTTTTTTTGTTTGTAGGCAGCAACCATGAAGCTCCGGGCTGGCGAGTGACAATATGACGCAGCCCTACCACACGCCCTGGCATCCACACTACCAGCACAGGTACCAACAAATGTGTTAAACCACAAGCGTTTAGAAATCAACCAGGTTATAAAGACTATATTTGAGCTCAAAGCCGGATGTGGTGAATACTTTTTAGTTTATGATTTTTTTTAGCAAACGCAAGCAAATACAGTTAGCTGCCATCACAGATCGTGTCTGTCTGAGTTATAATATGTTATGTAACCAAAGCTGTGACGTGTGATAAGTTTGGGTAAAATACTTATTTAAACCTCACTCGTGTACTTGAACATTTATTTTATGTAACTACAAATATACGATATATTTATCGTATATTTGTAGTTACATGTAAATAGTTTTAATTTTATTATATTCATCATCAAAAATATAAAGATAAATCTATTATTTGACTGTAATTTTCTTTCTTAATGTACTAAGCTACTTAAATTATTGCCACTTATACTCGCACCGGTTCAAATCCCGCCGAAGGCAACTTTGTTATAACCAAGCATTTTGCTTTAACCATGTGAGCCACTGGAGGGTCGTATAATAGCACAAAATGGCGGTCACCATATCAATCATGGAATGGGCCACCTTACGCGCTAAAACAATTCATCGATACATTCCACATGAGCGTTTTTATCCCATTTTAACCATACATCATGTAAACCTGCCTATTGAAGTGTTTTTATTCCAGAGAGGCGCCCCCCCTGCCCCCGCGCCGGGAGCCCTACGAGCCGGCCCTGTACCGGCCGCACCCACACACGCATATACCCGCACACACACAGATACATGCAGCGTGAGTATTCTACGTACTGCGACATGAAATTGAAGTTTGCTTGAAAACTTCTTTGATTTCTATTCCAGTGTCTTTTTGTTCGTCAAATGGCATAATAATTTGAAGAAAATTAATATTTTATATTTTACGTCTATTGTATTTATTATGCATTACAATTTTTAAAATTGTATATTGTCCATAGCTAGTATTTTAATAATCACTCTCGTCCGGGCTCCACCTGAAAATCAGCGTAGCATTGAGCTTGGCCGAATGCTACACATAAACTTCTATTCTAGGTACTAAAAAGTTCAAAATCAAAGAAGTTCTTATAGGTGGCGCTGTACGGTAAAATCCTCTCATGCTTATTATTGCATACCTATTGCAGAGCTATTTTGCTCGTCATAGCGAAAATCCTCATCAGATCTTTACCATTTTTTGATGAGAACAAATAAAAATTACTACCTTTCAATAAAATACATAATCATCAAAATAAGATGTCTTAAAATGGAGATATTCGATTTCCCCTTTTTTGCCCTTTTTTGGAGGAACTAACCCTTTAATCAATAAATATGGCTATGCTGGATACGGCAAGCTGAAGATAGGGCGCTATGGCGCTCAATTGGGGAGGCCTATGTCCAGCAGTGAACTAACATTGGCTCGCGATGATGATCAATTTTTTTTAACTTTATTTTTAAACTCATCAACTCAATCTTTTGATCCATTTGTTCTAGATGTAAAGGGGAAACGGAAATCGGGCCGGAATACAGAGACCATTTCAACCCACATAGGTAAGTCTCGAAGACCGATATTAAATAGACCAGGCTCATGTTGAAGCTTCTACCTGACTCCAAGACCTTTAATATACACCTCACCTCATCTCAACAGCCTATAAAGGTCCACTGCTGGACGCAGGCCTCCCCTGATAGCCGCCTTATTGGCTTTTATCCCATGGAGGTAATGCCCATACTGGGCATGCGGGTTGGGGATCGCAGTTCGGTGGCAGATGTATTCTGCAAGAGGCGCTGCTACCCGCCGCCCGGTGTATGTCCCTTAGTCACCTCTTACGACACACACGGGTAGAGTTGGGGTGGTGCAATTTCTAAGCCGGCACCACACGGCTAATGCACAACATGACGGCAAATAAAAATCTTGAATCTTTAAATCAAACATCGAAGAACACTCCCTGAAAGAAAACCTACTTGGATAAAAAAAAGTTGAGAGGTGTCAAGGGACACCCGGATAGAACGAAGTTCCTTTCTATAAGAGAGAGAGAGAGATAGACAGAGAAACATGCGCACGCCGCACGGCTTACAATAGCTTACTATAGCAAAAAGTGTCGTTACAACTTTTCGTAAGAATTTTTTCCGTCCAGCCCCCTTTCACAACGCGATAAGGAACTTAGTTCCAAAAACATTCGATAAAAGTAATGGAGAACCATTTTGTGGAAAACTTCTTTTCTGTTAGTTTAATACCATGCAGAACGCAGAAAACATTAAAAACCGCTAAAACATTATTTTAGGTTAATAAATCTTTATTAAGAAAGAAAATTACAATGAAACGATAGAATTAAATTAAAACTAGTATTTACAATAGAAACAATTGAGCTAACTGCAGACTGTTGCAAATAATCTACAGGTAGCTGTCCACCAGTCCACCAGTCAGTCTAAAATATTTGAACATCACGCCTATTATTTGAATTTGAATGAACAGGCCTGCTGGTCGTCTCACTTAGCCCCATACTTCTCAAAGTCATATAAATCGTACACAGAAAACGTACAACAGCTCGTACAAATATTATATCTACTTACCTATATCGATTTGTGTTTGTTTGTAGATGCAGCTCCTCTTACAAACCAATAGAAGAGGAAGATGCAAGAGAAAGCGAAGAGCCAGTCTCCAGCTCCGCTGAACTCCAGCAGTGGGATGAAAAGATCGGTGAGTCCCACAAAGCTTTTGAAATCATACCTTGAGTTCATTAAGGCTCCGGCGACAGCTGCACGTAACTTCAATTCGTGAATTTTTGTGTTCCGTACTACCAAAAGTGATGACTGAAATCTTTTGTATTTTCGACAATGTGTTGTTATTCTGTAACTAGACAATGTAAGCTATGTTCCTTCTCAAACAAAACGTAAGATATTTTTGTTTTTAATACAAAACAAATAGGACGAAAACATGTCGTTTTCGACGTAAAGTTATGCAAAATAAGCATTTTGCATATTTTAGCTTTTATTTCATTATAGGTGTTTATTATTACGAAAAAAAACATACAGGGACCTACATAAATACTATTCTTTTAAGAAAAACAACATGATATGGTGGAAATATGCTTGAATTACAAATCATTTTGATAGTACTACGTTTGAATGGGCAAATCATCATCCGCAGGCCTCTTAATCAACTGAGGATTTTTTGTGACTGATTTTGGAGCCCCCTGACTAGGCGTTTGTTATATCGAACCAACCCTTTCACAAGACGTACTTTTTATCCCAAAAATCCGTTCCCATGGGATAAAAATAACATTAAACAACGGTCAGTAGCTAGTCAAATATAAATGAAATAATTGAGTTAACTGCAAACAATCAGAGGTAGATAAGGTTAAAATAAATAGTAAAAAGAATTTTATACTATTTTGTGGTTTTAGTGAGCAGTTCCATTTGTGGCGCTGGTGCTGCGGCAGCGAGCTCCTCGAGGACTGAAGCCGCGTCTCCGAACCAGCATGTCACCACTACGCATGCAGGTACCTCTACCAAACAGTCTTACTGTCTGATATTGATGATTTTCTGCCGCTCTCTCTACAGCATCTCAACCATAAGTCCCACATCCGTCGGTAGTAGGGTAATCAAATCATTGGAATTATTAAATAAAATCTTTGTTTAGTGGATTTACCAATAAAATCAAGAATGTACCTCTACCACCCTCTACCTCTTAACTTAACATTACTAACTTAGCTTTAAATAATAATAAGTACCTTCTTTATTTAAAACTTAATTAGGTATGTAACTTGATCAACATTTCATATATTATTTGTTTTAGAAGAGCGAGATTTCCTAACACAGCTATTTATTTTACTTAAAAGGGAATCTCAAACACTGTTATATTATTGTACATAAAGTTAAAGTTTTTTTTTGTATTTTGTACCTCTATTAACCCTCCGTGTGAGAGTCTACTCGCACTTGACCGGTTTCATGTCCTAAAGATCAGTTTCCACATGGCCTAGAACTATCCATTGACGTTAGCAAAACTTAGATCTTTTTTCAGATGATCTTATCGAGGGCCGAAACAAATACGTTGAAAAAATTTATGATTAAATGCATCTGTTGTCCTCAGGAGTTCCAGCCCCCGGAGGCAGAAGAGGGGCCCTCCAACTGTGGCAGTTCCTTGTGTCATTACTGGCTGAGGGGGCGCGCTGTGTCGCCTGGACCGGACGGGGATTGGAGTTCAAACTACATGAGCCGGAGGAGGTAGAGACTGACTGAGGGGGTGTTGTTACTGAGCGAGGGGATGTTGTACCGGCTGAGGTGTTTTGACTGACTGAGGGGGTGCTGTTACAGAGGGAGGGGGTGTTTTTACTGGCTGGGGGGTGTTGTTACTATCTGAGGGGGTGTTGTTAAGTTAATGTCTGAGGGGGTGTTTTACTGAGCGAGGGGTGTTGTTAATGGCTGAAGGGGTATTGTTACTGAGCGAGGGGATGTTGTCAACTGGCTGAGAAGGTGTTTTTACTGAGCGAAAGGGCGTTTTTTTATTGGCTAAAGGGGCGCGCTGCGTAGCCTTGAGCGGACAGAGTTTGGAGTCCAACTGTATGAATCTGAGGAGGTATTAAAATTTAAGTTATTGACAATAATATTGAAAATGCTACAGGGTCCGTATGAAGTCCCTGAGACTTTCAACTCTGTGAGTACCAACTTGATTTTGTAGCTTAGTTGGTTAGAGCATATCATTCCGAGAGGGTAGGGCGAGGGTTAAGGTCCCGTTATTTTTTTTTTGGGCACATTTTAATTTCATGAAGTTACCGATTTCATGATGACGACCGATGTGGCGCAGTAATGAAGGTCTGCCTGCGACGCAGAAGGTTGCGGTTTCGATTCCTGCCTCGGGACAAATGTGTGTACGATCTGCAGACATTTGTTCAGGATGTTCTGTTTGTTTTCTATATATAATAAAAAAATGTATTGTAATCTATATATTGTATTATATTATGTATATCAGTTATCTAGTACCCATAACACAAGCTTAGCTTGGGGCTAGATAATGCTGTGTGAATTGTCCAGCATTATTTATTTATTTATTTATATACCCAGAGTTCGGGCTTACGCACTATAATAACAATATGCTTGTTTCCTGACAGGTGGCGCGTCGGTGGGGCGCTCAGAAGAACCGACCAGCTATGAACTATGACAAGTTGTCGAGGTCGTTGCGGTACTATTACGAAAAGGGAATCATGCAAAAGGTCGCAGGTATGAGTTTCATTACCAACTTTACCTAAGCTCATGAATAGTCCACTGCTGGACATAGGGCCTCCCCTGAGCGGCGGCGGCGTTTCTATGGCTCTTAAGGTGGGACGGAAGCTCTAAGTTCCCATACAAACGTACTTTTCGATTCATTTGGAAACTACGTCCCCGATTTTAATGAAATTTTTCGTATATAATCGGAAAAGAAATAGCTATATTTGTATCTATTCAGTTTTTCAAAATACATTATCATCATTAAGTAAGAGCGAAAATCCATTTTTATCCATTTTCAAACGATTTTATTAATCATGATTATGTATTTTGAAAAACTGAAAAGATACAAACATATATTTAACTTTGAAATTTACCTATATATGGTAAAGTTCTGGACTTACTCTATCATATGTTTCGAAAACACGATTCCATCAAATTTTGTCGATAGAAAAAAACGCTATGTTACCTATAAATTTTTACTAAAACCTTAATTTCTCAGTAAATACAGAAGTTGAGATCTTGAGAATAAGCATGGTAATAGAACGAAGTATAAAGAACTTTTTTATATATTACTTTTTTTTTTTTTCAAATAATGTCCTAAATAATAGATAATAAGCTAAAACTAAGATGCTGGATGCGGCAAGCTGAAGACAGGGCGCTATGGCGCTCATTAGGTGAGACCTATGTCCAGCAGACTAAAATAGGCTGCTGATGATGAAGCTAAAACTTAATTTATGGGCTTGCGTTGCTATGCTCTGTCTCGCTCCTATGAACGCGAAACCATATCTATCCATTTCACAAAAGTTTAAGGTTGTATGATGATGATTCTTAGTTAATGGCAATATGAGTCTGGTTGGACTCTTTTCTGCCAGTGTCAAGTAATGGAAAATACTAGTAAAATATGAGTTAGCAAGTTATGAAGAATGTTGATATTTTCACCAGAGCCTAGTTCGTTATCTAGCAGGGTACACCACGTGCAGGTTAGGTTGGCTTGGGAGACAAGATCTTGGAGTCTCCCTTGTACCCCATAATATCAAAACACCGTTCTTTTCCAGGTGAACGCTACGTCTACAAGTTCGTATGCGACCCCGAAGCCCTCTTCAGCATGTCCTCCCCCCGCGCACGGTCGCCCCCCGCCCCGCCGCCCTACGACGTCCTCTCGCAGCTATACGGAGGCGCTGTCTACCCGCAGTATGTTCCGAGCGCGCAAGCGGAGTACCCGGCTCGGTACTATAGACATATCAACCATTTAGGGCATTATGATACGTAGGTTGTAGTAACTTTGGGTAACATGTGAAAATAGTGTATGATAATTTTTCAAATAATTACAACTTACATTACACAAGTCAAAGTATGTTCGCTTTTTCGAGACAAGGACGAGCGAACACCGCGCGGTGTAGGCGAGAAAGGAAGACAAGAACCGACCCGCGCGCAATTTCACTGCTTTTTATTTATAAAGATTGCTCTAAAATAATACTCTTTCGCAAAAAAATAAAACCATAATCCTCTTAAGTGTTTAGTTAAGTATTTTTTAGACGACATTTCATTAAAATATGTTAAATAACTAGCAAATGAAACTGGTTTTCCGTAGTAAAAATGAAAATTTAGAGGAAACCTTGCGATTTTTTTCTTTCGAGTCAAGTTGAGTTAGGTAATCGACTTCTATAGGTAACTTACTAACTAAAATCCTAAACATTCGAGGATCATCAAAAAAGATTAAAAAAAATAGTATTTTCGTGCCTTAAAATTGATTTTCCGTGCAGACAAAACCTGGGTTTTGGGACCTACCTGTGTCAGTAGGCAAACTGTGACCGGCCGACTGAGTTTGCGGCGTATCGGTTCAGTAAGCCCTTCCATATATTTTAAATTGAGTGTCCACAGTTTGCTAGTATGCGCCGTGGTGGATGGCACAAACGTGGGAGTCCTATAGGCTTCCCGAAGTGTATCTATCCGCAGCCGAATTTTAATCTGGCTGCTGATGGTGATGAATAGGTACGTACTTAAGGATTTTTGTTATAAAGCTTACCCGCACTCTGGGCATCTCTAAGAAATGAAATAAGTTCCCAAAAATATCCGACAAAGTCGAACATTTTTGGGAACTTATTTCATTTCTTAGGTAGGTACACGTAATAACCTACTACCTATATCGATTGACTTCTACCTGCCTACGGAACTCCGAGTACACGACTCTTTCTTGGCCGCTATTCAATAAATAAACCAATAAGCTAATTCACTACCTACCTATTTACATAATACAACATGACACTGCGATATTTACAAAGCTTCATCGATATTTGTTTAGCCATTACATTAAATTGATGAAATTGGGGTTGAGGTTGATGGTTTAACGGTACGTACCTAGTCTGATAAGAACTTTTTTTTATTTAAACTTGATTTAAGGTGACGCGGAACCTCTAAGCTCCCATACAAAACGTACTCTTCGATTCATTTGGAAACTACGTCCACGATTTTAATGAAATTTTGCATACATAATCGGAAAAGAAATAGCTATGTTTGTATATTTTCAGTTTTTCAAAATACATAATCATAATTAATGAGAGCGAAAGTTATAAAATCGCTTGAAAATTGATAAAAAAAAATTTTCGCTCTCACTTAATGATGATAATGTATTTTGAAAAACTAAAACGATACAAACATAGCTATTTCGTTTCCGATTATGTATGCAAAATTTCATTAAAATCGGGGACGTAGTTTCCAAATGACTCGAAAAGTACTTTTGTATGGGAACTTAGAGGTTCCGTCCCACCTTAAGGCGGTGGTATGCGTGAAACTAGCGCCGCCACCTATTTTATTTTATTACTACGTTGAACAAAGGAACTTTCACGTAGGTACAGTTTGTGATAAGTACCTAATTTAATGTTTTTTTTAACGCCTCTGTAATAGTTTTATTCTGATAGGTTTAGGCAGAATATCGAAGTTGCCGTTGGTGGCCACTTTTCTATTTTCGATTTACTGGCTAAACTAAATAAAATAAAACAAAAAAAGAGGTCTTTTTTTTAAACCCCGAATTTTTTTTATAGATTTTTATATAATTCTTCTAATCAGGTTGTACCTAGTATTTACTGTACATAATAATTATACCTAGGTATATTATAAGTAGATCTCATTAAAATGTACTTACCTACTTAAAATTAAGTAAACGGATTAAGAAAAATCTAGTCATCAATAAGTTAAGTAGGTACATAAATAGGTAGGTAGATACTCGCTATATGTATATGAGTTAGTTGAGTTTTAATGTTTTTATTAAACTTAGTTTATTATAATCTCAATTTAATAATTCTTTTTAAGACAATCAAGCAATCATTTATGAAATAATAAAAATATTTGAATTTACCTACATTTTTTTAATTCTATATTCCAGCATTTATTTTCCTTGATTAGATAAAACAAGCCGTGTGGTGATGGTTTAGAATTTGACCACCCCAACTCCTCCCGTGGGTATCGTAAGAGGCGACTAAGGGACATACACCGGAAGGCGGGCAGCAGCGTCTCTTGCAGAATAGATCTACCACCGAACTGCGATCCCCAACCCGCATGCCCAGCGTGGCGATTATGGGCATTAACCCCCACGAGATACAAAATCAGGGGGAGGCCTGCGTCCAGCAGTGGACTAATTTAGGCTGTTGAAGAAGAAGAGGAGACTGCTCTTTTTAACAGACATAGGGACTTATTTTTATGTGCCTATGTTCGTCGATTTCTCAATTAGGTATAAACCGATTTTAAAAATTGATCGGTTATTGTATGTGACATATTCCGAAATAGTCCCATAAAAAATCCAGAGCAGGTAGGTAAAAACAGAACAAAATTCAAAAAACATTGAAAAACAATTTAATACACAATTTTTACATTACAAACATTTACTTACATTTACTGTAACTATAAGCTAAATGAGTTAATATATTTAAAAATATAAGACTGGCCAACAGACGCTAATAAAAGAAAATATTAAGCGCGATCTTTTTTTTAATATGGCTTTTTAAGAAGTGTATATTGCCGATTTTCACTCCTATTAAAAATCATAAAATAATTTACAATATAAAATAGTTCGTGATAAAAAATACAGGCACATAACAACGATAAAATAATATTTCTTATTTTAACGTGATTAGTCTATCAAAATTTGATGTAAGTATTGTCAGATTCAGTCATATTCTTATAAAAATAACATGAAATAAAAAGTTAACTCAAAAGAGGTAGAAATAATACAATATAATGTTCGTTTACATTTGGTTAAAAACTAGCTTAAAGAAGCATTTTTATAATAATTTGATATTTATAACTTTGAAACGTGAAAGTTTTTTTTTAAATTAAGTATTCATGTATGTAATTGTGATAAACAATTGTAATAAAAAATGTTGTTTACAGAAAAATATTAAAAAACTCTTAATTTTTGACAACATTGTTTACTCGTATTTAACAATAAATAATAATAATTGAATCATAATTATAGGTATATTTTTATATTCATTTCTAATTGACACAGATTTAAAACAGTGAAAAAAATTATAATAATATTTTCAATATACTTATTAAAAAATAATAAATAAAAGGACAATTCACACAGCATTATCTAGCTCCAAGCTAAGCAGAGCTTGTGTTATGGGTACTAGATAACTGATATACATAATACAATACATTACATAGATAGATATTTTTTTATTGTACGTAGAAATGACCATATTGCACGGAACCTTGCTAAAAACATTAGGTACATACACACCATGACGTTAGTCAAAATATCTTAACCGGTGTAAAATTTGCGATAATTATTATATTATATATGATAATTATTTTTTTTTACTAAATTTGTAAAAAATCGCAATTTATTAACTGAAGGTCGATTCCCCGAGCCAAACTAGCGCCGCCACCTATTATATCTTATTATTCCATTGAACAGTAATTTCAGAATGTTCAATGGGCAGTTTCTGATATCTATCATAAGTTTTCTTTTTAATGTCTTTGTCCCTTTCAAAGATAGGAAAACAACAAACACGATGCTCAAGATGAGCCGTGAGGACTTAAGAACAATGGTGGGTCTCATGACAGGCCACTGTGAGCTGAGCCACCATCTCTTTAAGACAGGAGCCACAGACAGCAGCCTGTGTCGTGGCTGCTTCCTGGAAGAAGAGACTGTGGAACATGTTGTGGTACACTGCACGGCCACAGAGGAGGTCAGACAGAAAACGGGATTGAAAAGTCTCATAGAGACATCAAACCTGTCCACACCCATAGAAAAGCTGAAACGAAGCTGTCAATCTCCAAAAGTCGTGCTCCGGTACTTCAAGGAGCTGGGCTGGTTAGGGCCTGGTTAGGCAGGGGGATAATGCACAATACACTCCTATGCGAGATGTCAGTGCAGATCCCAGTTCTCCCACTTAGAATTAGAATGTCTTTGTATTATTTTTATTTTGTACGATGCGAAGTTGCATTTTGTGGCCACCAAACCCTATTTATTGTCTCTAATTTCGCGCGTAATATTTGAATTACGCGCGTATCTCTAAAATTCAGTTGCAAGATTTGTCCCACACATATCTACAAACATACGTAATAACAGGGCAAGTTAAATAAAAGCTTGTAATAAAACCGGCCAAGTGCGAACTCGCGCACGAAGGGTTCCTTTATCTATAAAAACGGCAAAAAAACATGTCTGTTGTATGGGAGCCCCTATTAAGTATTTGTTTTATTATACTAATTCAATCATTTATTTTTAAAGTGAATATAGTAACTAAAAATTTCAAGCGTCTGCTTTTTGCCGTTATCAATATCGAGCTAAAATAATCAAAAAAATTACGTTTATTTTATAGTAGCCCCATTACATATTTATTTTATTGTATTTTTTAGTGTTTGTTGTTATAATGGCAATAGAAACACATTATATGTAAAAATTCAACTGTCTAACTATCACGGTTTATGAGATACAGCCCCAAATGGCAGACAGACAGACGGACGGACAGCGGAGTCTTATTAATAGGGCGGGACCCTATTAATAAGACTCCGCTGTCCGTCCGTCTTTTTTACTCTTTCGGTACGGAAAGGGAACACGCTAGATACTCGAACTTTAATTAATCAATACCTAACTAGTTCCTCTGTACTAAGGTTATCGACATAGCTCAAAGGATTAGCAAGCTAAAGTGGCAGTGGGCTGGCCATATCTCGAGAAGAACCGAAAACCGCTGGGGTAAACGTGTTCTTGAGTGGAGACTGCGACTCGGCAAACGTAAGGACGCCCTCCGACCAGCCCCCCCCTAGCACGAGGATTGTTGTCTAGGGTAGAATAGAGAAAAATTACGTCACTTCATCATCGAATGCGTAAATTGTTTAAAATGCATTGCATTAACTTCAATAATGAACGCAATGTATAACGATGCGATGTCAATTGTCTTTTCTTGTCATCTGTCATTGTCTTATTTCTACCCTAGACAATAATCGCCTTGCTAGGGGCTGGTGGAATGACGATTTGCGAAAGACTACTGGCAGATGCTGGATGCGGCAAGCTGAAGACAGGGCGCTATGGCGCTCATTATGGGAGGCCTATGTCCAGCAGTGGACAAATATAGGCTGATGATGATAGTTCCTCTGAACTTCACACCGGCTTAGATAACTACAGTTTCCCATTTTATGAGAAAAATAAATTTTAAAATAATTCTCTTCAACAACTATCCTATATAAAATTGACTACCTATATCACTCAAGAAGATTTTTGTGCCGTAAATTAGCTACCCATTAGCTATATTTCGAGCGAGACTTATGTTCAAATCATACTATGAGTATTAATAATAATAATAATGGTGGACAATTAACACAGCATTATCTAGCCCCAAGCTAAGCAGAGCTTGTGTTATGGGTACTAGATAACTGATATACATAATACAATACATTACATAGATAGATAGATATTTTTTACTATACATAATATCTATATAGAAAACGACCAGAACACCCGGAACAAATACATGCAGATCGTACAAATTATTGTGCCTTAAAACTCTTTATATCATTTATTTTAGCTGATGATTCTTAGCTATGCCTTTCGCTTATCGCTTCAATTCTACTCTTGTAGAAGAGAAGGGAAAACATCATTTATCCGCCTTCATTTTATAACTTTCACTTTTTAGCTTCTCATTTACACTTCGCTTGATCTTTTCAGTTTTTGAGTTCTACTTTGAATAATTTATGCACGACTTATGTAACACCATGTGCATTACCTTTTTAAGCGACTAATTGACAAAAAGTGCAAAATTGTATGTACAGTGTTTGTAAACAAACCGCCCAAACTTAAGAGCCTATACAACCTCAAGTTTTTGTGAAATGGACATAGGATTTTGCGTTCATAGGAGCGAGACAAAGCATATCAACGCAAACCCCAAAAATAAATTTTTAGCTTATTATCTATTAATTAGGACATTATTTAAAAACTAAAACATAATAAAAAAAAAGTTTTACTCAAAATTTAGAGGTTTTTTGCGATTTTTTTTTCGAGAAAATTTTATTAAATCGTGTTTACGTACCATATGATCGATAGAGTAAGTCTTGAACTTTACCTTATATAATTTTGAAAGTAAAATCTTTAGTCTTTAGTAGATATGGAGATCTGACGGTGTTGATTTGAGGTAGTAAAGGCCCTTAAGCTAAAATTCACTCTGATACCGAGTCTATTTAGACGTAATTTACATTACTTGCCGATTTGAGATCCTTCTTTTAGTAAATATTCCTTATAATATCTGAAAATCGACTCCAAGTGAGTTTTAGCTATTTGTGTTGTGGTTTATTTACAAACATTTTACTATCGAGTCTGGCTAGTGTATAAGTGGTTAATTTGTTGTTAAGAAACCATCGCCTAAACAGACACAAGCACTCGCAAGTTATGCGAGAAAAGTGCCTTGTGTGTGCGATGGACCAAGAAACCGACTATTACTTGTATAATTTTACTCTTTACTATAATAATGCATTTAGTAACAACTCCTTTCTTAAATATTTTCAAAATTTGATCTCTTTCTCGTTTTACAGCAACTTTCAAAAATCACAGTACATCTCAAAAAAATATGTACAGAAATTCGATAAAATATTTAACTATTTAAATTAACGGTATTCATAAAAATAAAGATTAATAATGATTTTAAAGAAATAATAACTTGTTTTTGATTTAATCACTCACTTCTCAGCTTTCACTTTTCCGCTTCACGACTATCACTTTTCCACTTCACAACTATCACTTTTTGACTTTTCAGCTATCACTTTTTGTCACCACCTCTACATCACAGCTACGTCAGTGTGACAGTGACAGCTACATCTCGTAGCATAGACCGTATGGTGTCGTAGGTAGCAAACGATATTCCAACAGCTATAGGACCTTTAACCCAGTTCATTGTTAGCCCTTTGAAGAAGCCTCGAACGCCTTCCGCCCTGCAAAAACACTTTTGTAAGTCGAAGATTTACAAAATAAATTAAATATAAAATAAAAATCGGCCAAGTGCGAGTTGGACTCGCGCACGAATGATTCCGTGCCATTGTCTAAAAAACGGCAAAAGACCAGTATGAAAGTAATCCCCCCCCCCGCTTAAATATTTATTTTATTCTGTTTTTTAGGGTACACAAAGGGTAAAACGGGACCCTATTACTAAGACAGACAGACGGACGAATAGTGGAGCTGTTCGTCCGTCTGTCTGTCTGTCTGTCTGTCTGACGAATATCTTTATTATGTATGATAGTGGTCCATTCATTATCACAGTCCATTCATTATTTATTTATTTATTTTATTTCTCAATTTTGGGCGGAGACTTGCTGGTTTCTTTTTTATCAGATTATCTAGAAGATAAAAAAGCTTGGGACGGGTTTTGCGCCAACTCGAAAAATAACAACTAACAGGCTAAAGGTTTCTTCATCGCTTCTTTACTTTAGTCTACATACCGAAGCGACCGAAATCAAAAATATCACATTTTGCCGTGTCAATGTTTTATTTTAAGAATTTGACCTTTTCTAAGTGTACATTTTTGTATTTATGGAAATAAAGACTTATTGATTTGATTTGATTCAGTAGTCTGGCGTCATTCAGAGAGAAACAGAGCTGGATGAGCAGCGAAATTATGGCGCAGTCGGAAGAGATCTAAAATTTAATGTTTAAACTTTTTTATCAATAACTTACGCATAAACTTCTCTCAATGTACTCAGTACATTCTTATAAGGGTAAGATCCGTCTGGTCGTCGCTTCGCCGTCTGCATACGTCTACGAACAATGTCTAGAGGGTAGGAAGCTGACTGGGCGAGCGCGCCGGCTGCGCCGCCGCAGCATATGCTGGCTAAAGGGCCTGTTGCGCCGAAATAGTCTGAAAAATAAGTAAATCTCTGAATTACTTTCACAAATATTAAGAGTGAGTGCTGTATCGCAAACCAAGGCATCTAAATGATAAGACTTGGCCCGCTCTCCTATAGCGCTTCAAGTCGTGGCTGATTTCGCCACGACTTAGGAATTGATATGGCTATGGATCGATACGTCATCCCCAAATAGTCATCAACTTTTTCGTTTCATAGAAGAGGGTTCAATTGTTGAAAAAATAAATAAATCATCATCAGCCTATATTAGTCCACTGCTGGAAATAAAATAAATAAATAATGCTGGACAATATTCACACAGTATTACCTAGCCCCAAGCTAAGCAGAGCTTGTGTTATGGATACTAGATAACTGATATACGTAATATAATACAATACATATGTAGATAGATATTTTTTATTAAAAATAGAAAACGACCAGAACACCCCGAAAAAATGTCTGCAGATCGTACACACAGTTGTTCCGAGGCGGGAGTCGAACCCGCAACTTTCTGCGTCGCAGGCAGACCTTCGCCCACCGAGCCACAGAGGTCGTCAAATGCATATTATTTTTGTTTCCTTTTCTATACTGTTCCGATACTCTTCCAATTTGTTTTTCAAGAAAAATAAAGGTTTAATTAAAATGTCGGGTGGGGGGGAGAGAAGTTCAAAAATATAGGGTGTAAGTGGATAAAAGGAAAACATTACATACCAACATACAAATGCTTCAATGTATCGTAAGTGAAGAAAGAAACGCCCGCGTAAGGAATCACTCCGAGGATGGTAGCTGGATAGCCTCTGTGAACAATATTATGAATAGATTGGATATATGGATGGATAGGTCAGTTACTTCATCACTGCTAACTAAACTACTAAACAAATTAGGTTGAAATTTTACATACACACACATCAACATTGTCTATTCTCTACTAAACTATTTGCTTTTTAGAAAAAGTTTATATATGGAATTAAACCTCTTTTGTTCCCTTTTCAAAATTTGGAAAAAAAATATAAATTCTTGCCATAGGTACCTAGTTTTCTAAAGAAATTATTTTCAGTTTTTGTAAAAATCAACAAAATGTTGAATATCTATAGACAATGTTGATGTGTGTACCTAGGTCTAGACCTAGATTAAAACATAGGCTAAAAATATACTTAAAAAGTCAGTTGTTGTAGAAACTAAACTACCAGGCGATCATAAACACACAAGAGGTTCTCAATTCAACTGGATCACATTTCTGGAATGGGTACCAATTTGAACCTTTCTGCATAGCAATAAACACTTACCTATACAAAGTCCGGATCCCCTCCTCTCCCACCACCTTCCTAAACACAGACCGCAGCGTCCTATACTCGGTGGCGTGCGTGACGGCCATCCGCGCGCGCGCCATGTCTAGCGGGTAGGTCGCGCTCTGGGATATTACTCCCGCCATGGAGCCCGCTATAAGATGTCGGATTGGGTGCTGCCTGGAAGGAAATGACAGCTGTCAAACTACGTAAAATAACAACTTTGAGTGTTGTTTTTTGGGACTGGTCTCAAGAACATTAATAATTATTTTCTCGGACGTAGACACTGAGATTATCGAGCAGTTTCAAGTTACGACTAATATCATAAATAATGTAAATAATGCTTGACGATTAGAAAATTCGATGGTGCAAAGCCGGGATTCGAATCTGTGGCATCTTATAATCCCAAACACTAGTAAGATTAGTGTTTGGGATTATATTATTATGGGATTATACTAGCTACGGTTTCGCTTACTCAAGCCTGAAATCAAGCTGAAAGTCGTGGAAAAGTACCAGGCGATCATATGCTACAAAGATGTTCGACATTCGAATAAGTCGCCAGCAAAACCGACTTAACCAATCTAAACCTTATTGCCATAGACATTTACTTCAATACCTGCTTGCATTGCTCGTGTGCTGTGAACTGTACGGCCGCGTATGGTACGATTCGAGCTCTAATGTCATAGTTACCTCACCATAGTTCTGGAAGCCTACTGTGATGAGACTCGAACCCGCATTATCTTAAAATGTCCCTACCTCCCTACCCTACCACTAATCCTATAAAGCTACGGTTTCGCTAACTCAACTAACCTTAAAACTAAGTGAAATTCTAGAAAAAGTACCAGGCGATCATGAGCTATGAAGAGGTTCGACATTCAAAAGATTCGACGGAGAAACGAAAAGACCTATTCTATACCCTATAGTCTTGAAAATAAGACTCACCTAGCCACAACAGGATCGTCAACCTTCAACGCCCGCTTGCATTGCTCATGCGCTGTGAACTGTATGGCCGCGTATGGCACTATTCGTGCCATAGTGGCAGAATTGCCTCGCCATAGCGCTAAGAAGCCGTCGGTTCGGAGACTGTGCGCTAGGAAATTGATGGCTGCTTTCCATGAGTAGGGAATTTGGCTGTAAAGAGAGAGATAATAAATTAAATAACTCTAAAAAAAATCTTCACTCATTACGGGAATACTCTAACCAACTGAGCAATCCAATAAGTATTTGTTGTTATAGCGGTAACAGAAGTACATCAACTGCGAAAATTTCAACTGTCTACCTATTACGGTTCATGAGATACAGCCTGGTGACGGACGGACAGACAGACAGACGGACGGAAGGACAGCGGAGTCGTAGTAATAGGGTCCCGTTTTACCCTTTGGGTACGGAACCCTAAAACGGAAGGTAAGTCTCGAATTAACACACGACGCAAAGTTAATCGGTTTGATCAAACTAAACTACCAGGCGGCTATAAGTATGGAAGAGTTTTCCTAGTTCAAATGGTACCTATAACCTTATTTCCAATTTGAACCTTATCACCGTAGCAATAAAGACACTTACGATGCCTGAAAGTTGATCTTCGTCCTGTCCAGGGGTGCTATGGCAGTTTTCGCGATGGCCCCCGCGACCGCCCCCGCTACCAGTGACGTCACAACTGTCGCGCTTCGAGATAGGTCGGCGTGCGTAAACTGTTTCAAGATTTCTGTAAAGAGTTTTCATTTTACATAAATAGATGTCGCTGATCAGCGCTGCACCGCTCCCGCATAGCACAAAAAGTGCATTCAAATGTGGGCTTTAGCTCGGCAACATTTAGATTAATTTTATATTATTTGAAGCTGGGAAGCGATTTTGCCTCTGGACCGTGTATCTAAAGCTCTTTCTGTGGTAGGTTTCTTTAGTCGAATCTTACTTACCTCGTCCGCGGAGTGAGTTGGAGGGGATTTAGCTTAATATTTAACGTTTACAGTCGTTATCAATATCGAGCAAAAACGAGCAAAAAATTCACGTTGGTTGTATGGGACCCCCTTAATCTAGTCTGGTATAAATATTATTTTTTGTTTTTTAGTATTTGTTGTTATAGCAGCAACATAAATACATCATCTCTGGAAATTTAAACTGGTTATTATCACTGTTTATGACATACAGCCTGGTAATGGACGGACAGCGGTCTTAGTAATAGGGTCCCTTTACGACGGAGCCCAAAAAACCGCTAAAATATTTGTCGCGCGGATCGTTCAAAGATTTGAAAATGGAGTTTTGAAAACACTGGTGATCTCAACCGCAGAGGTCGGCAAAAAGTAGGTACATAATGATTAAAATTTTACGTTTCATTTCGCGATAGTCCCCATTTTCACAATTATTATCAGCGATGATGTATATTTAGAGTTATTTATCAGCTAAATAAATAACGTAAAATTCGTGTTACGTAACATAGTGATGTGATAGCAGTAGGCAAATAATTTGTTAAACTGAAATAGATTACAAGGTAGGTAAATGTTTTTGACGACCTCTGTGGCGCGGTGGGCGAAGGTCTGCCTGCGACGCAGGAGGTTGCGGGTTCGATTCCCGCCTCGGAACAGTTTGTTGTTCAGTGTGTTCTGGTCGTTTTCTATGTATAATAAAAAATATCTATCTAAGTATTGTGTTATATTATGTATATCAGTTATCTAGTACCCATAACACAAGCTCTGCTTAGCTTGGGGCTAGGTAATACTGTGTGAATTGTCTAGCATTATTATTTTTTGTTCTAAAATAGCTTTCGAATTGCAGTGTCGAAAATCTCCTATGGAAAGTGATGCCTGTATAGTACCTAGATCATATTTGTAAGTAATATAATCTGCTGTGTCTACTAACATAGTATAAGTCTGTACTAACAATGACATGGATCTGTGTCTGAAATAAAAACATTTTATTTTTATTTTTTAAAAACCTATAAAGCCACTTCAAATTCGTGAATGCTGATAAAATACAGTCCGCGCTGACAGACGCATTGACAGACAGCAGGCTAAGTAATTTGGACCCTTTGCGTAAGAAACCTAAAACAAGATTCGCCAAGTGCGAGTGTAACTCGCGCGCCGAGGGTTTCAAACATTTGCCAATTATTTGGACAATCAATTTTCTGAAATATTTTAAAAAGTATGAAACTTACAGAAATTTCAAAAAGTGTTTTGAAATGGTCAAAACAATACCTTTCATTTGATACCCCACATAGGCAGGTACCCCTCCTTTTGAAAAAAAATTCCCCCCCTTTTTGACCATTTTTCAAAAACTATTATTACTACAGACTTCTCTATATTTTTCCTGTAAAATATAGATCGATGTCTACAAACGCCTAATACATTGTACATGGATCGGTCTGCAATCTTCGGAGCTAGGGGGGGGAATGGTCAATTTTTCGTCTTTTTTTGAAATATTTCAAAAAGTATGAATTTTACAGAAATTTCAAAAAGTGTTTTGAAATGGTCAAAACGATACCTTTCATTTGATATCCCACTTGGGTAGGTACCCCTACTTTTGAAAAAAAAATCCCCTCCTTTTTGACCATTTTTCAAAAACTATTGTTATTACCGACTTCTCTATATTTTTCCTGTAAAATATAGATTGATGTCTACAAACGCCTAGTACATTGTACATGGATCGGTCTGCAATCTTCGGAGCTAGGGGGGGGGGGGGAATGGTCAATTTTTCGTCTTTTTTTGAAATATTTCAAAAAGTATGAAACTTACAGAAATTTCAAAAAGTGTTTTGAAATGGTCAAAACGATACCTTTCATTTGATACCCCACATAGGTAGGTACTCCCCCTTTTGAAAGAAAATTCTCCCCCTTTTTAACCATTTTTCAAAAACTATTATTATTACAGACTTCTCTATATTTTTCCTGTAAAATATAGATCGATATCTACAAACGCCTAATACATTGTACGTAGATCGGTGTGCAATCTTCGGAGATAGGGGGGGGGGTATGGTCAATTTTTCGACTTTTTTTGAAATATTTCAAAAAGTATGAAACTTACAGAAATTTCAAAAAGTGTTTTGAAATGTACAAAACGATACCTTTCATTTGATACCCCATTTGCCTTCCTAGGTCTCTTTTGAAATTTCAACATCAAAATTTGTACTGAAAATATTCATTTTCATTTTTCATTTATTTATATTTTTTTTTCTTAAAATCAGTAATGGCGCACGAAATGTATCATTATTTCAAATTTCAAGTTAATAGCTGCAGTAGTTACTGAGATATTCAAGAAAGAGCGGGGACGGACAGAGCGAGACCATAAGGGTTTCAAAACCGATCTTTGAAACCCTAAAAAGCATCAGTCCAGGATCGGTCGAAAGTTTAGAGTAATCAATCAATCAATCAATTTATTTATTTATTGCATGAAATACTTGTTAAAAAAGTTGTTATATTATAATGGAATGTCACAATGTATTCTGCCCTATTGAGCGACTTGAGCGTGCAATGTCTTAAAATTTACATACAAAGAAAAGAATTAGTAATAATAATAAAAGTAACGTCCCAAAAATGTTTCAATTTGGTAGGAATTTTTTGGGACATTATTAAGTTTTCGTATAAATTTTATACGAAAACTTAATGTCTGCCCCAGTGCTAGTAGCACTATAAAGCAAAAACCTTAAATCGATGCAGCTGTTCAAATGTTATGTTATGAGAGTTCAGATTCAAAATAAATTCGTCCTCGGGTTTTACGATTTGTTTCATGAAACAAGCTTGAAGTTTTATTTCTTGACGACCACAAAAAACGTAAACTGTTTGAATCTGGCGCACAGTGTAAATGTACCGCCTGGGTTATCACTTATCACCTGAGTAATTGTTTTTGTAATGCCATACTTTATTAAATTTAACTTAATACCCTTACAGGAATATATATTTTGGAGATAAATTTATTATTTAAAAAATCTAGATCATTAAAGTTAATTCAAGAAAGAACTCTCTAACAACATAAACAAAAAAAAAACGGAAAAAGAACGGTTCTTCCGTGATCATGGCGCATGAAACTGTCCCGAAATATTGGATAAGTCAAAAATCGAATCATGGTAGATATCCCGTTATAAATGACTTTTAATGTTAATAACCATGATAGTTTTAAAAGTTTTATTTATTCAAGAAATTGAGAGAGAATAGAATATTGAGTATAGATCTCGAGTGACGTCTAGACCATAGAAAATCGTTACTCAAGCATCATCATCATCATCATCAGCCTTTTTCAGTCCACTGCTGGACATAGGCCTCCCCTAATGAGCGCCATAGCGCCCTGTCTCAAGCAAGATTGATAGTAACTGAGCAAAATTTCATTATACGGGCCTAAGAACCCCCTAGTTAGCAGTTGACATTTGTACTAATAAATTTCTACTATCAAGATAAGCTATCGTGCTCTTATCAGAATGACAATTTAAGTACTTACTCTAAATGCGATATTTGTGGTGATAAGAGGAATCAACTAAGAGTAATATAGGTGCAAAGACCTGGTAATGAATTTATGATAAAACTTTTCTATGATAAAGTTTTATCGGATAAAAGTCCAGAATTTCTAATCTAATTTGAAATTCAAGTTTTTAATATTTTTAAGATGGATATTAAACTATGAGAAAAAATATACAATTGAGATAGCACGCAGACCGGGACGGAATGGCAAAGGATTTTGCCCTCAGTGAGCGCACACTAGCCGCTTAGATACCGCGGCATTCCAGCGCCTTGCGCACGCGGCACGACAAAGCAAGCCTCGGTAGTTCATGCTGCCCGAAACACATTTAGGGCCGACGCGGGCGCAAATGGTGTTCATCCCCCGCTTCTCTACCCCCGCCTCACCCCGCGGTATGTCACAACGAGCACCGGCGTACTCGACATGCCGTTGCCTACCGCAGAATGCCTCGGCATCCAAAGACATGACAAAAAATCGAACGTGTATGGCCGGCTTAACTTACAGCCAGAACGTTAAGAAAACGTGTCGTAGTCCCTCTTTGTTACATTAAAATTTACCTCTACAGACCCAAATGGACAGGAGATTTCGGTTTTAGGGTTCCGTACCTCAACAGGACCCTTAAAGGATAACTTTGTTGTCCGTCTGTCAACCCTCTTTTCTCAGAAACGCGTTGAGGTATCGAGTTATATTTCACATCATATACTCAGGTTCGTAACCTCTAGGAGTCGCGATATAAATCAAACTTCTAAGTCAACGCAATCAAAAGTTAGAGCAGTTTGTGCCCAATTTTTTTGAATTTTTTTAGGGAATCATACACAAAGCCACACAAAGCCTATAAAGTAGGTACTTCCCATTAAGCTAGAATCATGAAATTCGGCATGACACAAGGTCTTATAGCACAAGTAAAGGAAAATCTAAAAGCCGTTTTTGATAATATAAGAAACAGCTTTTATATTTTAGTGAAAAAGAAAAAAATGCATAGGTAGGTACTGTAAATTTACCATAAGTGGACTTGACTGGTTTTGATACTATACGACTCATATTTATGAAGTTATGACCAAATCAGAAATTCTTTGCTTACGAGTAGGTACAAGTTTGTACAGAACCCTTGATGCGCGAGTCCAACTTGCACTTGACGTTTTATTTAGTTTATAGATAGATCTCTATAGTCTTGATTCTCACCATTATGATGCGCGAGCGCTGTTCTCTGCTCCGTCAAAATAGGGACACGCGCTTCGCCGACCGCCATATTACGGCCGTCACATTACGCTCTGCAACAATAATATTGTATTGTTTACTCTGAAACACAATTTATTTATTTATTTATTATTAAAAACATTTACATCTATCATTACGGGCACACCCAATACAATAGAGTACCTTATATTCTAGCAATAGCGTAATCTTATCATAATTAATCTTACATTAGAAAATCTTATTTAAAACATACTTTTATTATTTTAGCGACCCGCCCCGGCTTCGCACGTGAAGTATATTATGCATGTTTTATACATAAAATCCTTCCTCATGAATCACTCCATCCATTAAAAAAAACCGCATCAAAATCCGTTGCTTAGTTTTAAAGATTTAAGCATACATAGGGATATAGGGGCAAAGAAAGAGGCTTTGTTTTATACTATGTTATGTATGTAGTGATGACAATCACATCACACTTATATTATAAATGCGAAAGTTTGGATGGATGGATGGATTGATTCTTCATGCCAAAACTACTAAACAGAAAAGAATAAAATAAAATATGAAATGAAATGATATTTATTCTGATATATACAGGTAAATATATAAAAAGAAGAAACTTACACGACAGATAAAAATAACAAACGACACATTACATTACATAAACAATATATACCTACACCTATATGATGACAGTACCATATTTATAAATACTAAATTAATAGAATATGAACGGTACTAAACGGATCGGTCTGTAATATTGGATAGATGTAGCTCTAAGCTTGATATCCATAAAACAGTTCCCATGGGAGAGATAATTATATAACCTTTAAACGTTTCTATACACACAACACGTGCAAAGCCGCGGGTAGAAACTAGTTGATAATAATTTGATGAAATTGACGACCTCTGTGGCGCGGTGGGCGAAGGTCCGCCTGCGACGCAGGAGGATGCGGGTTCAATTCCCGCCTTGGGACAAATATTTGTACGATCTGCAGGTTCAGGGTGAACGAACTGATGACGTTCAGAGTGGTCGTTTTCTATGTATAATAAAAAATATCTATCTATGTAGTGTATTGTATTAGTATAACACAAGCTCTGCTTAGCTTGGGGCTAGATAATGCTGTGTGAATTGTCCAGCATTATTTATTTATTTATAATAACAACCAATGAGTATTAACTGTAGCACTTTATTGGTAACCATCAAATATCGCACATTTTAAAAGGTGAAATAATTTGTTTATATTTTTTTTTTTTTTTTTTGCCTATTACCACACATGACCCTATTACTAAGACTCCGCTTTCCGTCCGTCTGTACGTCTTTCCGTCTGTCACCAGGCTGTATCTCATGAACCGTGATAGTTAGACAGTTGAAATTTTCACAGATGAATTATTTCTTTTGCCGCTATAACAACAAATACTAAAAAACAGAATAAAATAAATATTTAACGGGGCTCCCATACAACTGTCGTAATTTTTTCGGCCATTTTTTGTGGATAATGGCACGGAACCCTTCGTGCGCGAGTCTGATTAGCACTTGACCGGTTTTTCATGATATCCACATAAACTCCGATTCAAAACCCAACGAATATTAGAGAAAAATATTAAAGGACATTGGTTTCATAATTCAAACAATCAAAATTCAAAGTGCTTTATTTCCTTTAGACCTCACAGGACTCTTGGACACGTCACAAAACTCGTATTACATAAGTAAAACTAGGAAATATTTTTTTTATTTTATTTTATTTTTTTTATTTACTAACTTAAAGATGTAATTTCCGAAGGATAGGTATTAATCCCACAAAATTAAGTGATCACTGATTTTTTGTCCACTTCAATCTTTTTGTTTAAATGAATCTTTTTATCATAGCAGGGCAAGCAGGGAAGAAATTGCGGACGCTCAATGAATTTATTGTTGATTTCACATTGGCTTAATAGGTAGCTGATTGATATCAAAATATGAACTCTGTTGGCCATAAACAACAAGGGGAAGACAGACCAAGGTTGTTTTTGTTAAATATAGGTAGGTACTGATGTAGGTAGTACCTACCTGTCAAGTTGAAGTAAAATTTTATTTTTTATTATACATAGAAAATGACCAGAACACCCTGAAAAACTGTCTGCAGATCGTACACACATTAGTCCTGAGGCGCGAATCGAACCCGCAACCAGCGTGCAGGCAGACCTTCGCCCACCGCGCCACAGAGGTCGTCAAATGACCTATGAGATTATATTACATACACTAATATTTTAAAAAGAAAAGATTTGTATTTTTAACTACTGGACAGCTAACAAAAATTATTTTGTTGTTCGAAAGCTACATTATCTGAGTAACATAGGCTATCATATATATACCCATGCGAAGCTCAATATGTTAGTTTCTTTTTTACCTATACTTATTCTTTTATTTTTGTCAAACTCTAAAAATTCCTATTAGCTTTTTCTTTTGTATAGATTTGTTTTTATCTTGTAACGTGTTAGATATAAGTTTTCAATAAGTACTTTTGTCTCGTACTTACCTCTACTTTTGTAAGTACCTATTGTTATTGAAGTGCCCTAGCCGGGTCCATGTTTGGAACTCTTTTCTATTACAAGACCTACAAACAACATGGTATCAATAAAAAATTTGAATTGAATTGAATTGACAAAAGCTGGGGCGGAGCGCTATTTGTTGAGTAATTTAGTTACACTATACAGGACCAAGGCTTGTATATTGCTTTACTCAAATATAAATATATCAAGTATGTAACATTAAAAACAGTTTAGTTCATAAATTATAGTAAGAATTTGCACTTTGCCCAAAAAAGGTTTTGTATTTTGTGTACAATAAAAACTTTAAGAAAATAAAGAATTTAAGGTTGTCAAATTATATTAAAGACTGATAATGTGCTATGTTTGAGTAAAGTATACTTTATTCTTGATTTAGGTAGGTATGCCAGTCCCTTGATACATAAAAATCAAATACTTAGTTTAGTCAAAGGACTTCTTTAGTTCTGACAGATATGCAAAAACTAATTTATAAACTGACCTCTATTTTCTAAAAAACTATACTGTCACCAGAAGGCAGAGTGCCTAGAATGCTGGCAGCATTGCCACGTTGAATGGCAATGCTAATTCGTTGACCGAAATCAAAACCAGCATTCCAGATTATAAAAATTATGTATTTGTTGAAGACTACCAACTGAGGACACACAGACAGTAAAGATCACATAAGGCATCACTAGTTGTGACCCCCAATTACAGTGAGGTATTTACAGCTAAAAATAATGTTACATTATTAAAACATCAAATATGTCACATAAATACCTAGACCCACCTTATGGACTTTGAGGTAGGTACAAAGTCCAGGTTTGTGTCCTTATGACACCTAATAAATATAACAATGAAAATACAAATAAAATGAACTACACCTGTGATGGTTACCAAGGTGCTTACCTAACAGAAATAAACAAGGAAGTACTTGTACATACTTATCTATTCATATTTAAAAAACGTCTTGCTAGCCAATTGATACGAGCCTAGGGTTCAAAGTACGAGCAGCAACCTTGAAGTATATAAAAAACTGAACGATTACTAGTATGTGGACTATATTTAGATAGAAGGACAAGAAAACTTCTTTACCTAGATAATTCAGCGACTGATTTCAGTTTGTAATATAGAAGTAACACAAATTGCAAATAACAAAGCACTTTTAAGTTTTAATTAAACATTTAAGTAATGATTTGTGTTATTATTTAAAGAATTCATTTGATAAGCACTTTAATTAATACAGATCGTAAAAACTTTGCAAAGTCACAATACGAAATTCTAGTATTTTATTTATACTGTGTACGAAATGTTTTCATTTCATTTCACGCCTACTTCACTCTACTCTACTGCTGACTGCTGCGTGAACTTCGTCAATATGAATTACTGCTGTTTTAACGTGACGTCTGTAAATGTTTCGGCTATTTTACCTTAGTCTTGCTTGTGGTCTTGCTTGGCCAAGTTTTATTATAACATAAGCGAGATAAGTTTAAAGGCTAAGACAATCAGAACAGCCCTGCGCAGCCCTACGGCACCGAAAACTCCACCAATCAACTGATAAAATCGTGAATTCTACGCATGGTCGATACCAAGAGCCCGATGCCCGCCACGCGCCATCTTGCCTCTGCCCTTTTTCACCGACCGGCATAGACAACACAGTTCAGTTGTCAGTGTCAGTTTTCCAAAGATTGTCAATGTCATCATTTGGACAAACAAAACCACGAACAGAGGATGGATTTACATCTCAACGACCTTACCAAAGAAGCTCCCCCAAGTATGAGAATAAAACCACTTACCGCTACCGAAAATACACGCCTCGTCTACACGGCCAATGCCTGACAATGAGTCCGTCCACGGACGACGCTATAGTGTAACGCATACAGCCTTTGGCCACCACGCCAACAAACGCTATCAGGTACAGTTGTTGGCCACCTCAACCGCACTACAGGAAGACTGATACAGTTGTTGGCTACCCTACGATACTTAGCCACTTTCACAACACTATAGCCATCTCCTTTCCAGACTGCAAGCCCGGAGAAATAGTCAGTCATCGCTTCGGCTTCACCACACTCCCAGCCCTGAGAAATAGCCTCGTAATGAACAAACGCAGCAATTAGCCGATTATGCCTTGTTTGTTGTTGTTGATAAAGATACACACCCCGGGTTATTTACGTTCCATGTACTTACTACAGCACCCAAATAAAAAGAGGAAGATATCGCCATATCGCCATAGACTCGCTCGTCCAACCTGACATCATTCTTCCTGCTATGATTAATGCGCACACCAGCCAGACGCAAGCCAACACCGCAGCACGGACGCTCCGCCACCCCTACCAACCAACCGCACACATTACTCGCTTCAGCCGCGTTCTGTCGAAAAACACATAATCAACATGCAATAACATTGGTACTCTAGCCAATTATACAGAGCTGTCCACAAACTGTTTTTTTTTTTAAAGAACATGCTGATTATGGGCTTGGGCACCTGCGCATTACACACCGACTTCCAGCCTCTTAGCAGGTACATACTCTAGGTACGTACTACTACCACCTGATCAACCATTGCTAGTTACCGACCACAGATGAGATCCACAGTGGCACCACCAGAGAGATGAGGGGACCGAAACCAGAAACACTGCTTGACCACAACACAGGTCAACACCAATTTCATCAAGCAAGACACATATAACTAGATCATAGAACAACAGAATCACAAGATGCAACCATATTCCACAAAACAACATCTGATCACCATTTAGAGACTACACAACATTTAGCTAGACGACTCAGACCACGACTAGAGAACCAATCTTGAATGAACTCAAGACACTCACCAGCTCTTACAAGCAACACCGTATGCCTGTAGAACTCATATTGAGACACCGTACTCAATATGCCCACACGCGTCCTCTCAGATGGCCACCATGCCAACAAGGACCAATCTTGGGTGTAGGAACCCAAGACTATCTCACCAGCTCTTACAAGCAACACCGTATGCCTGTAGAACTCATATTGAGACACCGTACTCAATATGCCCACACGCGTCCTCTCAGATGGCCACCATGCCAACAAGGACCAATCTTGGGTGTAGGAACCCAAGACTCTCTCACCAGCTCTTACAAGCAACACCGTATGCCTGTAGAACTCATATTGAGACACCGTACTCAATATGCCCACACGCGTCCTCTCAGATGGCCACCATGCCAACAAGGACCAATCTTGGGTGTAGTAACCCAAGATGCTCACACTAGCTATGCCAAGCAGCACCATAACCAAATAACGACACAAAGACCTCACCTTCCAGCAAAAACAGCGAAACAGAAACAAAGATCAGAACCAAACAATATCATCCTTGAAGGACTGATGCTACATGAACAAGAACTAACAACAAAATATATCAGCAGACTACAACAGAAAAAAACACAAAGTAGGAAAGCAAATGACATGATAAAGAGTCACACAAGATTTACACATAGCATGTGGATCAGTGTTTAGTGATCTGATCATGGAATTATTAAAATAGAACACATCTTAGCACCCATACTTACTCCATAATATGTATCAAGTTTAATCAAGTCTTGTCTTTGTAACATGTGTAACTGAACAAATACATGAACAGAACAACAAAATGCAAGACAATATTCAGGTTTTATAATTTTATCAACAGTAAACTAATTTTATTGTTTTACTTTCTTTTTTTTTCAATAAACATACACTTACTTTGGAATTGAAACAAATCTGATTTGTGAAGGTGTGACTTATCTTTATAATAAGGCACTTCTGATTCCCAGACAGTCTATGCTAAGTAGATTCTCTGGCACTATCACACACATATTTGGCTCCGTCAATCACTAAATCCTTATGTGCCTCCATGATTGATGTGGTCTGCCAATATCTAGTGTCAGGCATCCTCCACTTCCATTGAACCCTGAAAACAATAATTCACAAGAAAACATTGCAACAGATGGGCAAGTTGTGTCATTGACAAGACATCGGCTATGATTATTAGCATTGGGACATATTTACACCGGCTATGCTTTATCATTGGGCAACTACTCGATTAGCTTTGATTAGCTACTTATGTTGACGAAAGACATTTGTTTAGTTTCTTTCTCAAGATTCTTTATACCTAATCAATCAAAAGTATGGTCACATCACAATAAACCAACTAAAACCCAAACTGCTTGCTTAATAACCATACTACCTTTAGTATTTACAAATCAATCCAATAGAAGTATTCACAAAACCAACAATTTTAGCATGAAACGATCAGACCTTACCAGCACCTCTATTACAAACCAATTGCATTTCTGAACATCCATAGCACTTGTTAATCTCATTCTCTTAGGATAGTAGAAGGAACCGACTGTAGTACTGGTAGTACTGAAGTAATTGGCACAGAACTCCCGTTGTAAAGTCGCTTGAGTCTTCCGCCATTATTGGTGTGGATGTGCGAGTCAGACTTTTCCTAGTATCATTCGAGGTAAACCATCAGTGGGCGTGAAGACAGACAGGGTTACATCCCACCTTCTGATAAAGGCTAAGACAATCAGAACAGCCCTGCGCAGCCCTACGGCACCGAAAACTCCACCAATCAACTGATAAAATCGTGAATTCTACGCATGGTCGATACCAAGAGCCCGATGCCCGCCACGCGCCATCTTGCCTCTGCCCTTTTTCACCGACCGGCATAGACAACACAGTTCAGTTGTCAGTGTCAGTTTTCCAAAGATTGTCAATGTCATCATTTGGACAAACAAAACCACGAACAGAGGATGGATTTACATCTCAACGACCTTACCAAAGAAGCTCCCCCAAGTATGAGAATAAAACCACTTACCGCTACCGAAAATACACGCCTCGTCTACAAGTTACTCTGTGTGCTGCCTAGTATACTTCTTAGTTTAAGGCTGCCTATTATGCCCACAACGATAGATGGATTCCTCTAAGACTTGACCCCCTTGACAGCGGGTTAAATTGTCTAAGTGACCCCCCGATACTTTCGCCATCTGTTGACGAGTAGCAAAACGAACCGATGGCTGACGTCGTATGTCAACGAAAAGCAACTGTAATAGCTGGAAATATTTTTTTGACATAACTAGAAATGTCAAAATATAATAAAAAAAATCAATTCAGAAAAGAAATAACGGGACGGAACAATCGGGTTTGTCCCGTAATGAATTGATTTTTCCACTTTACGAGCTTATTTTCGTGACTTATCTGTGTTTAACACGTATTAATGACCGCAATAAGTATGGTGTACACAAAATTACCGATGCCGAGCGTTACGCGGAGTGGGAAATAGTGATTTACAAGTGAAGTGTTAAAGAGTTATCAAATGGCCGTCGCATAATAAATAATTGTGTTTACGTCTATATTTCTTCGATAAAACTGGATAACGCTGCTGTTATGAGCGGGGTGTATAGTGAGTATTATATTTGTTACATACATACGCCTAAAATGACATCTACAACAGCTTATTATTGAACAAAATACGAAAAATGCCTGACGACACTGTTCGTCTGAATATTAGGTCACAAAAAAGCTCTAGAGCTCAGCTATCGGATGTGCTAATCCAGTTTGTAGGTCAGCAGAGTCGTGTGTTAGTCAATATCTTGCCTTAGGCAATATTGTTGACATTTAGCGAGGCAAAACTTCTTTCGCAAATCGCTATCTGGGTCACCAAGTTTTAGGTCAGCTGCGCGCGCCGCGGTGACGTACAAGTCCACCCTGAGGGGTACGCACCCTCTAAACTCACTTTCAAAATTTACTAAAACCCCTAATTTAATAATATGAAGGGTCAAAATGTAAACTAAGAAAATCTTCAAGCTATGTTCTATAAACCATGGTTTGTGCTGAGTTGAGTACCTGACCTTTAAAACAATGTTTAATAATTTATAAAAGTGATAAGTATCAAGAAGGCTGTGCTATGAGCTTATTTTTCAAAGGATTTTGTATTAAATGTAAGTTTTCACAGATAAAAGTAGTTAAGTTTGCTCGAAGTAGACAAAGTCACCTCATCACCTCCTTAACAGCCTGTAATAGTCCACTCCTGGATGAAAGCCTCCCCTTGACAATTGTCTTTTTTCTCATGGGGGGCAAGTTGACCTGCTATTCTGGTATCGGATTTCTGTTAGATCTTAATCAGTGTATTAGAACTGACTGGTGCAAGTTAGAAGAGCATCTAGGTGTAGAAAACTAGCTTTTCGCATCTCATTAGATAAGATAAGATAAATAAATAGATGTTGGTTGGTTGTTATATTATTCAAAGTGGTATGTGTAAAATCCTACGACCCCATATGATAGGGCTCACTTGATTAACAATACCACTTATAAAACCCTTATGAACAGAATCTACACGAATATTATAAAGAGGAAAGATTTGTTTGTTTGAATTGACCATTTGAAAAATTCTTTCACTATTAGAATCCTACATTATCCCTGATGAACATACAAAACAGATTTTTTTTATAAGTTAGGGATGAGTATGATTACTTTTTTTGAGTTTTTTCTACTTTCTTTTTTTGGTATTTTTTTTTTAAAAAGCCCTTATGTCACATACTCTATAAGGACTTTTTTATAAAAATACTATTGACAAAGTTATGTACTACAGTTTTATAAATTAAATTAATTATTGATTCAGATAACACGATACGAACACAGAATTTAATAAACAATAAAGAATGTACACACACAATAGAATTAGTTTATATAATAAATTTGTTTGGCAAAAGGGTTGTGATGACACTTGAGATCCAGTGCCTTTGCAGGTCACTGCAATGTCTATCTGCCAGAACCCTTACGAGATAGTTAGTGCTGCCCAGCATCCTGCGTTTTGTAGATGCTATCTTATTGCGAATCCCAGCATTTATTATTATTTTAAAAGTCATCAAAATCAACAAAAAAGTCTGAGATACCATATGTGAGTTATGTCACAATAACTACTTTCTGATATGAATACATGTATCTACCCGTGCGAAGCCAGAGCGGGCTGCTAGATCACAAATTTATTATGGTACAAAGTGCTTTACAATTGACTAAATCGGCGAGAGCACCCACTGCTCAGTAAAGACAACTAGATGAATAACAGCAGTACTAATGTTACTTACCAGTTCCTTAACGGAGCAGGAAAGCACAAAAAAATCCATACAAATATGGGTATAATATTGATATTCATTTTGTAGTGACAAATTAGCTTGTCACAAGCTTCTCTATTAGCGAATCAGCATTGCCATACAGCGGGGCAATGCAGCCAGTGTCACAACAAGACAAGTACTCGTACTTATAAAGTAGAGAGAGAGAGAGAGAGAGAAATATTTATTTTTTTCCCAAAGATACATAAGACTTACATACTAGGTACTAATAACTACAGTTAAAACTAGGTATACAAAGAAAAAATAAATGGGTCATTCCACCGTTTTGGGTGTTACATTTGAACTCATAAAATAAGGTTTTTCGGATATTGTTTAAAGTCATTAGGCTATTATAACTATTGAATCATCTACTTATCGGGCCATACTTCCCTTTAGTCAACTCCCATTATTAAAACATGGAAGCAATAGTGAGAAAATTACAAAAAAGTAGCTGGTTCGGGTGTTACATGAATTTGCCTATACCTTCTGACAGTCGGTCTTTAAATGCATAATTCAGCGAATTTTCTTAAGTAACCACCAGATTATTTTATAACTAGCAAAATAAGGATAAGTAGGTTACCTAAAGACGAAACTAAAAACTTAAAAACGCTTTTCCATTAATTTTTATCGTCAAAATAACTCGTTTCGGGCGTTACTATTAGTTCGTTTCGGGCGTTACGAGTACGAAATTACGACCCATTTTTACGAAACAAAGGGTCATGGTAATGAAAATATTACGTTTTAAAAACTTTACTATGAGAAAAATGCACGGACAATGTAGAATTATTGAAAATCCTATCATTATAATGCGAAAACACCTATTTCTCGAAGATATCGATTTCCTTTGATAATTCGGTCCGAATTAGTCCAATTTAAGATCTTCTGTCTTCCAGCCTCTCCAGCCCCTCAAATTCCATTATCACGGTGGGAAATGAGATGCTGGAGAGGGTCGATCAATATGTCTATCTTGGACATATTTTATCCTTCGGCAAAGAACATCAGCCTAAAGAGATCTCAAAAAGAATCGAGCTGGGATAGGCTGCATTTAGCAAGCTAGATGTCATCTTTAAATCGGAGAAGCTTTCAAAATGTCTGAAGACCCGCTTATTTAATCAATGTGTGCTGCCCACCATGGCGTACGGTGCCGAGACGTGGACGCTCACGCAGAGACTGTGTGCCGACTGAGGGTTGCACAGAGGGCCATGGAGCGCGCCATGCTCGGCATCCACGTAACAGACAGAGTTCCAAACACCGAGATCTGACGAAGGACGAAAGTCCATGATGTTGGTAATCGATCCATGGAGCTCAAATGTTGGGCTGGACACATTGCAAGGCGAGGTGGAGATAGGTGGAGCCAAACAGCAACTGATGGGTGGCTGAGGGAGGCCTATACCCAGCAGTGGGTAAAATCCGGCTGCGGATGATGATGAACATCTTCTGTACTCTCCTTTCTTCTTTTTCCTTCTTATAGCGTCCCTTTCCCTCTTTTGGCGCAAATGTTCTGCTTATTTCTCAGGGTTATTCTTTCTGTTTCTACTCAACTTAGCTAACAGTTCTTTTAGTTGATGATGGCATTTTATTAGTACCTAAAAATACCAGCACCATAATAAAACACACCCATTATGAATAAGACGCTGCAGCGCTGGTAAGTATGAAAAATCAGTTTGTTTGTCTTTACAACAACACAACACCGGAATCGATTCGGGTGTTACACAACTTCAAACGTTAAATAAACTTTTAAAACACACATCAAAGCAATAGTTGATATTCGTTTGATAAGATTGACACCATATCCTCACTTTGGAAAAACATGAGACGTAATACATAATTAGGCAAATAAATAAACAAACAATTACCTCTTTTTTCGTTTCGGGCGTTACTTTGATACCACAGTTTAGAATTACTCCTCTAAAACCGCAAAAACAAGAATTTTTCAATATTTTAACAAGTAAACTAGAATAACATTAATCTAACCTCAAATAAAACAGCAAAAATGTGAAAGTTTACAGTTATTTTTGTACTTCTAGTGGTTCCAAATATTGGTGTATAAATTGCCCATCATGGCCTATCCCTATAATGTTGGTATCAAGTACGGTAAAACGGGAAAAATAATGATTTTTGATTTATATTTTTTTTACCATATGAAAGTTAGGAATGTTTTCTATGAAATAAGGTTAGAGTTGACTTCTTGAGCCACTTTTTTTTTCTGAGCCCTTGGTAACGTTTACTATGGAATGACCCAAATACAACATAACAAAAAAAAACATGTAAATGGGAAAAAAAAGGGTCCCCACCTCAGCATGTGTAGCATTCGGCTAAGCCCAATGCTACGCTGGTTTTCAGGTGGAGCCCGAGTGAGTGAGTTAATAAAATAAGATCCCTACCTACGTACCTACATGGACTAACAAATTATGTGTTGGACGAACGAAACCGCAACAAATCGTGAAAGTTGGTTGACAAGTAACTTAATTAGGGCCCATATGATGAATACCTTATAGACTAACATACATAATTATATTTAAAAAAATATAATCAAATTGTATCCTGGGGAGGAAAACAGGCTACAGGCATCAGCTGGTAAAAAATAACTTTCTGTCTAAGGCTTATTGCCATAAAAAAACACAATTTTTTAAATATTTTTTGATGAGCATCAAAAGTTTAGGATTTTTGTTAGTAGGTTATGGGAGTCGAAACACGATTGACTCAACTTGACTCAATAAAAAAAATCGCAAATTTCAATTTTTACCACGGAAAACCACTTTCATTTGCTAGTTTTTTTACATATTTTAATGAAATGTCTTCTAAAAAATACTTAACTAACACTTAAGACGATTATGGTTTTATTTTTTTACGAAAGTATTTTAGAGCAATAACATATTTAGATTATAAATAAAAAGCAGCGAAATTGCGCGCGGGCCGGCTCTTGCCTCCCTTTCTCGCCTCACCGCGCGTTGTTCGCTTGAGGACCCTATTTCGCCTTAAGTTATTATTTACTCGAAGTAACTTTGTTATTAGTATTTGTCCGTGAAGGTCGGGGGGCGCGAGAATCGCCCCCCAGCGACCCAACCCGTGAATATCGTTAGAGTCGACTGAAGGACTTCTGGGAATAAGCAGAGGAAAGGCAGCAACTTCCTTCTTAGTATTTTAACACCGGTCACCAAGCATGCCGAGCGTGGTGATTATGGAACAACCCAAGGGGGGTTGAGGGGAGGCCCATTCAGTGGACGTATGTGTGCTGAGAAAGAATTTGTTGTTACAGACGGAGTAGAGTCGGTGCGGTGATGGCGGGCGGAGGCCCATGAGCCGGCTGCTGTGCTGTCTGCGCGGGCGCCGACGAGACATGGGCGCCGCGCTCTCGCATCCCCAGGTATGTTGTTGTTGCTGAAAACTATTTTGAAATTCACAAAACGATACCTTTCATTTGATACCTCACTCAGGTAGGTAGCCCCCCATTCGAAAAAAAATCCCCCCTGGTCGTCGACCATATATGACGACCTCTGTGGCGCGGTGGGCGAAGGTCTGCCTGCGACGCAGGAGGTTGCGGGTTCGATTCCCGCCTCGGAACAAATGTGTGTACGATCTGCAGACATTTGTTCAGGGTGTTCTGGTCGTTTTCTATGTATAATAAAAAAATATCTATCTTTGTAGTGTATTGTATTATGTGTATCAGTTATCTAGTACCGATAACACAAGCTCTGCTTAGCTTGGGGCTAGATAATGCTGTGTGAATTGTTAAGCATTATTATTTATTATTATTATTTATACAGACTTCTCTATATTTTACCTGTAAAATATAGATATATATCTATAAACGACACATATATTGTACATGGATCGCTCTGAAAACTTCGGATATAGCCCCCCCCCTATATCAATTGGTCAATTATTCGACTTTTTTCGAAATATTTCAAAAAGTATGAAACCACTGAAATCCGATACAACTCTAAAATTTTATCAAACTCTAAATAACTTGAACCACTGAATATCGCAAAATAAACATGGGGGTTAAATCGCTGAGGTCCTCTACCCCAGCCACTGATGACCCATCATTAACGTTTCATAATCATATTCGGTGGAAATGCGTTGCGGCCCGCAACACCGGCCGGTAACAGGCTTTATTGAGTGGATATAATGCTCCATTCAAAACGTGCACATCACTAACCTGTTTTGATTTGTCACAGTAATTATTCGTGTTATCTAATGTTTTATGTTTTCATTTGTTATTTTCCGATTGTTCATTGTGTAAACAAAAACACAGGATGTCCTACGGACGTGGAACACGGGGGAAAAGTGCCAAAACTGTTAAATTTAGGAACTTTTACGGAAAGGAAACATTTCTTTTTAGGGTTTCAAAGATCGGTTTTGAAACCCTTATGGTCTCGCTCTGTCCGTCCCCGCTCGTAACTACTGCAGCTATTAACTTGAAATTTAAAATAATGATACATATCGTGCGCCATTACTGATTTCAATAAAAAAATATATAAATAAATGAAAATGAATATTTTCAGTACAAATTTTGATGTTAAAATTTCAAAAGAGACCTAGGAAGGCAAATGGGGTATAAAATGAAAGGTATCGTTTTGTACATTTCAAAACAGTTCTTGAAATTTTTGTAGGTTTTATACTTTTCGAAATATTAAAAAAAGACGAAAAATTTACCATTCCACCCCCCCTATCTCCGAAGATTGCAGACCGATCCATGTACAATGTATTACGCGTTTGTAGATATGGATCTATATTTACAGAAAAAAATATAGAGAAGTCTGTAATAATAATAGTTTTTGAAAAATGGTCAAAAAGGAGGGGAGTTTTTTTTCAAAAGGGGGTACCTACCCAAGTGGGGTATCAAATGAAAGGTATCGTCTTGACCATTTCAAAACACTTTCTGAAATATTTCAAAAAACGTCGAAAATTTACCATTCCCGCCCCCCTATCTCCGAAGATTGCAGACCGATTCACGTACAATGTATTAGGCGTTTGTAGATAACAATCTATATTTTACAGGAAAAATATAGAGAAGTCTGTAAAAATAAACATTTTAGAAAAAAAAAACATACTGAGAATGGTCGAAAAGGGGGATATTTTTTATCGAAAGGGGGGCTACCTACCTATAGGGGGTATCAAATGAAAGACATTGTTTTGTAAATTTTAAAACAGTTTTCGAAATTGCTGTAGGTTTACCATACCTTTCAAAATATTGCCATTCGAAAAAAGACGGAAAATTGATTGTCCAAATAATTGGCCAATGTATGGAACCCTCGGCGCGCGAGGTACACTCGCACTTGACGGATCTTGTTTAATACTGCATTCACATTATTTTGAAGAACTTGCTTTATCCGGTGTTCGAACCCAATAAAATACAAATAAAACGTCATTTGTGAGTTGAAATAACTCGTATGTGGCATCTTCAAAAGGTATCCATCGTCCTAATAGTTTTGTCATCAACCGGCGTCATTCCAAAACAGTTATCCCAATCCATAGAACATTTAGATTTGCCAAAGTCTATTTATATCCTTTTACAAAAGGCTGTAATTTTAAACACGTGCAGAATAGAACGAAAATTTCTTCGGATTTTTGTTATAGTGCTTACCCGCACTCTGGGCATCTCTAAGAAATGAAATAAGTTACCAAAAATTTTCGACTTCGAAAAATTTCTTTTTATTTTTTGAAAATTTCTTCATTTTGATCTTCCTAGTAGTTGGTTCGCCATCCTCAAGCCCACTTGACCTAGGTCCGTGTGCTTTAGTTATTATCGGTTTTTCTGGAAAAGCCGAGAACATAAAAAAAATCTTAAGTCAAAATAATAATAAAATTTATTTATTCACAAAAGATAGGTTTACATATATATACTGACTATTGTTATACCTTTCCGACTATTTTTACACCTATTCCAACGATTGTTACACATAATCTGACTATTGTTATACAAATTCTGACTATTGTTGTACCTATTGTTGGCAGGAGGGAGAGGCGTCTGAGGTGGTCGCGCCTCCCACCATGGCGGATGTCATACGGTAAGCGTACGTTTTTAAAAAAAGAATTAAAAAAAGCCTCCAATGACCAAGGGACTAAAGAACCAGAGTGTAAATTAGCAAGAAAGGAAACCAGCCAGCTATAACAAAACTTCATTTGGGTTTAAACAAACACAAACAGTGAGATGCAGAAAAAAAAATAAAGAGACCGCAGCCCTCGCTTCAGCTTCTTAGGTATATAGTTTAACAAGGCGCCCCCATTGGCGTAAATGCGAACCACGTAAGAAGCTTACGTAATTAAATGTGATCGAACCTGATGGGTATGTAGTGCAGCCGTTGAGACACAGATGGCGCTGTGTGCAACACAGAGGAAATAGCCTTCTGTGAATTTACGCAGCCCTCGCCTCAGCTTCTTATAGTTTTACAAGGCGCCCCCATTGGCGTAAATGCGAACCACGTAAGAAGCTTACGTAATTAAATGTGATCGAACCTGATGGGTATGTAGTGCAGCCGTTGAGACACAGATGGCGCTGTGTGCAACACAGAGGAAATAGCCTTCTGTGAATTTACGCAGCCCTCGCCTCAGCTTCTTATATAGTTTTACAAGGCGCCCCTATTGGCGTAAATGCGAACCACGTAAGAAGCTTAAGTAATTAAATGTAATCGAACCTGATGGGTATGTAGTGTAGCCGTTGAGACACAGATGGCGCTTTATGCAACACAGGAAATACAGCCATCTGTGAATTTTTATCACCTTTACTGCGATCAATGTGGTGACTATGGCAAACCCTCCCCTTGATGAGGCATGTCCAGCTGTGGAAGTATTGCTGTAGATTTAGCACGCGGATTATTGTCTAGGGTAGAATACAAAATTACGTCACAACATCATCGTATGCGTAAAATATTTGAAACTCATTCCTTCAACTTAAGGAGGGGCGCATTGCGCGCCATTTTGTGTAAAGGATAGGCATAGGTTTTCGCGTTTATAGAAGCGGGGCAGAGCATGCGTTTTTGGAACGGTGCAAGTGCAAAATGGAGTTTTTGCTTATTAACAAGAAAATTACACAACTTATGAGAAAACTCTCTGAAGGAACCAAGTTATTAGTAATACCTTCGAATCAAAACATAAGTCATTTCAATACACCGCAGGGTTCCTGTGATATCGACCAAATTATGTGCAAAACAGTGCAATTTCACGATTTTTTTTCTATCGTAGTTTTTTTCTCTTATTTTTCTTAGGTTTCACGTGGAAGGAACCAAAGAAAAATGACGAATTTGATGTAATTTGAGTAATTTTTCTCTATCCCCGTGCTAGAGGGCTGCACGTGTAAGGTTCGGAGCGCGGGAAATCGCACGCGCCAATCCAAATTTCCAACCCGCTAAACATACGTGTAGATGTGCGGGGCTGACAGTTCGACCCTAAGGCAAAACTTTTAAAATGTATCGCGCCAGTCAAAATTGCAGTCGAAACTGTTGAAAATCAATTTACACGCTCAGTTCGGATCGTTTGTCAATATATGAAAGATTTACCGGGGCGTTCCAAACCGTGGACACATTTTTAATCGTAATTAGCACGACTGTTTGATCCGCAGTCAAAACCGCACGGATCCACCCGCGGTTTGGAACGCAGTCCCAGATTCGCGGTCCGAACCTTACGTATGTAGGCCGCTATAAGCGCGGTATAGATAGTTCTCTAATTTTACTTCTCTACTTCACTAATTTGTCGTTATTAGTCTTACAGTACCATATTTCATACAATACAAAACTCTTTATTGTACACCACAAAAAAAAACAACAAACAGACATAGACCTTAAACATAAAAGTACAATGGGCGGCCTTATCGCTTAGAAGCGATTCCTTCCAGGCAACCTTTGGATTTCATGTGATTTCAATCGCAACAGATAGAATCACGTTGATTATTTCGTTGTCATTCTGTCCCATTTTCATATTATTAAAATAATTTCACTTGATGGCATTTTCAAATAAATAAGCCGAGTTCATCTTCAGTTAAATTTGTAGTAAACAAAAACTCCAGATATTTCTCGCTGAATGAAACCATCTGTTTTGTGTCTTCGTTACGCGCAGCGAAAAGTTACTGCAGTTTGACCACTTTAATAAGTCGCATCGGCAAAATTCGTCAGCACAGAAGAGAACATTTCAACCCGATTGAATACGAATGCCAACGCCGTTGAAATAACAGACCTTATTGCGTAGAGTTAAGCTTTTAAATCAACAAAAACAGATGCTCATGCTATCTCAACCAAAACCCAATTTTGCTAACGGTTTAGAGCGGGAGTGGTGAAAACAATTTTTAGCTCCATAGTATTCTATGTATGTAGTAGTACACTTATGTTATCAAAGCACATGAATCAGCTTCATAACCTAATCGACTTGTCTCTATTATTTTCAGGGAGCGTAAGAAAAAGGCAGGTGGTGCCAGCCTTGGGACTCTGCGGCGGAGGATCGCGAACGCGGCTCGGCGGCCTAGGGATAACAGGCCTGATAGAGGTACCTACCTAACAGAGATGCCACACGGGCGCTGCCGCTGCGCTGCGTCAACGCTGCGACGTCGCAGCGTTGACGCTCCGTAGTTCTACATACAAATCTGCCCGGCATGCCACACGGTGCGCTGCAACAACCTGCATCGAAACAACGCACGCGCAGCGCGCAAGGAGTGAGGGAGACGAGGCGGGAAGGGATCCTGCGGTGCGACGACGCTGTGAGGACGCAGGACAGCGCAGTATTGTTTAGAATATCGAAGCTGACAGTTGTGCACTTTTAAAATAATTCGTGTGAAAATTACTAGGAAGGTGTTGATTTAGATAATCTTATTTTGACTCCATTGTTGTTCAAAGACTACATACAATTTATATACATCTATGTCGACGCTGCGACGTCGGAGAAAGCTGCGTTGCGTTGCGTCGTCGCAGCGCTCGTGTGGCACTCATTGCGTTGAAGTCACTGCGTTGCGTCGTCGCAGCACTCGTGTGGCACTCATTGCGTTGAAGTCACTGCGTTGCGTCGTCGCAGCGCTCGTGTGGCACTCATTGCGTTGAAGTCACTGCGTTGCGTCGTCGCAGCGCTCGTGTGGCACTCATTGCGTTGAAGTCGCTGCGTTGCGTCGTCGCAGCGCTCGTGTGGCACTCATTGCGTTGAAGTCGCTGCGTTGCGACGTCGCAGCGCTCGTGTGGCACTCATTGCGTTGAAGTCACTGCGTTGCGTCGTCGCAGCGCTCGTGTGGCACTCATTGCGTTGAAGTCACTGCGTTGCGTCGTCGCAGCGCTCGTGTGGCACTCATTGCGTTGAAGTCACTGCGTTGCGTCGTCGCAGCGCTCGTGTGGCACTCATTGCGTTGAAGTCACTGCGTTGCGTCGTCGCAGCGCTCGTGTGGCACTCATTGCGTTGAAGTCACTGCGTTGCGTCGTCGCAGCGCTCGTGTGGCACTCATTGCGTTGAAGTCACTGCGTTGCGTCGTCGCAGCGCTCGTGTGGCACTCATTGCGTTGAAGTCACTGCGTTGCGTCGTCGCAGCGCTCGTGTGGCACTCATTGCGTTGAAGTCACTGCGTTGCGTCGTCGCAGCGCTCGTGTGGCACTCATTGCGTTGAAGTCACTGCGTTGCGTCGTCGCAGCGCTCGTGTGGCACTCATTGCGTTGAAGTCACTGCGTTGCGTCGTCGCAGCGCTCGTGTGGCACTCATTGCGTTGAAGTCACTGCGTTGCGTCGTCGCAGCGCTCGTGTGGCACTCATTGCGTTGAAGTCACTGCGTTGCGTCGTCGCAGCGCTCGTGTGGCACTCATTGCGTTGAAGTCGCTGCGTTGCGACGTCGCAGCGCAGCGGCAGCGCCCGTGTGGAATCTTCCTTATTGTGTTGTGTGCAGCAATAGTTGATCTCGCAAGTTACTCTGCTTGGGAGCAGTTAGCGCATGAATTTAGATCTGCTGACAACACTAGCCAAACGCTAAGTTTACCATTTCAACCATACTTCCTATATAACTTACTGAAATGTACCTTTGAGGCTATTAAATAAGTTATTTTATTGCTTTTTCGTAAAAGCACCTTACATACCACTGTACGTAAGGGCTATTTTCACCCGCGCATGACAGGAAAGCTATTGGGCCTCATTTACGGAGACGCGCGATCCTCTCACTCGCACTTTACGACGCCATATGTGTGAATTCAGTGCTGGCCGCGCTTCTCCGTAAACGAGGCTTTAGTGTGTTGAGATGAGCGGACCACAAAAGTCACGGCTACGGTTGAACTACACTGGCTATCAGAAATATGTTTCTATTTTTTATTGCTGGGAAAAGCTCACCTGCTATGGTCTACCATACTCAGATCTCTTCATCATATCCTCTCTGTTCTGGTAAAAGACAAAACTATTAACTATTACAATACAATACAATACTCTTTATTGTACACCACAAAAAAAAAACAACAAACAGACATAGACCTTAAACATAAAAGTACAATGGGCGGCCTTATCGCTTAGAAGCGATTTCTTCCAGGCAACCTTTCAACTATTTCTAGTTGTCTAACTATTATCTAACTTATCTTTTTACTATTTAAAGGTTAAAGGTTATAATAACCTTTTTACTATATATTCATGCGCTATGGACCTTTATTGTGCCTTGAACTTGAATAACATAGTAGCCTCTACAATTCTACATAACTGTTTTTCCCTTTCAGGTTGCGAGCACGCCCGTTTCATCCGGTCCGTGGTGTCCTCCTGGCGTCTAGCGGAGGTGTTCGTGCTGTGCGAAGAGCTAGAGGCAGGCTCGGCGCTGCGAGACCTCAGCACGCAAGCTGACCTAGCTCGCGAGCCGGCGCCCGCGCTTCATACGCAATTGCCCATAGCCCGGCAGGAAAGGTGAGTGATAGATTCGATAAATGTAAGTCAATCATCATCCCGTTGATTCATCACGTAGTTTCTCTGAAGGATAGGATTCGTAACGAATACATCCGACAGAGAACTAAGGTTATCGACATAGCTCAAAGGATTAGCAAGCTGAAGTGGCAGTGGGCTGGCCATATCTCGAGAAGAACCGACAACCGCTGCGGTATACGTGTTCTTGAGTGGAGACCGCGACTCGAGCAAGCGTAAGGACGCCCTCCGACCAGGTGGGATGACGATTTGCGAAAGACTGCTGGCAGATGCTGGATGCGGCAAGCTGAAGACAGGGACATAGGCCTCTCCTAATGAGCGCCATAGCGCCCTGTCTTCAGCTAAGAGTTACTTGTAGCCTATAAATATTTTATTCTAAAGAAACTAAATTTTTCCAGATGGTGGTGCGACGTGGAGCTGGTGGGCGGGTCAGGTGCGGGTTCGTGGTCCACGCACGCGCACCGTGCGATCCTGGCTGCGCGGTCAGCTTACTTCCGGGACCTGTTCCATAGATATCCACCGTAAGTACTCCTAGTCTGTGAACATCCAGTTATTACGAAATAAACGGATGTTTTTTTTTCTTCTAAAAAGTAACTTCAAATTTATAAATAACTAGCGACTTTTCAAGTATCTTATGTCCAAGGATTTTTGTTATAGTGTTTATCCGGTCTCTGGGTGTTTCTAAGAAATGAAATATTCCGTAAGAGGTCCCAAAGACGACCTCTGTGGCGCGGTGGGCGAAGGTCTGCCTGCGACGCAGAAGGTTGCGGGTTCGATTCCCGCCTCGGAACAAACTTCTGTACGATCTGCAGACATTTGTTCCGGGTGTTCTGGTCGTTTTCTATATATAAAAATAAAATATCTATCTATGTATTGTATAATAATAAGTATATCAGTTATCTAGTACCCATAACACAAGCTCTGCTTAGCTTGGGGCTAGATAATGCTGTGTGAATTGTCCAGCATTATTTATTTATTTAAAGATTTTCGATGGAACTGACTAAGATTTCGTGGCTTTCGTTGGTTAGAGCACACCCGTACTGAGGGTGGGGCACGGGTTCGAATCCCGCCGAAATCGAAAACGACACAAGCCCAAAAATAAGTTTTAGCTTATTATCTTTAGCTTATACTATCTTTAGCTTATACGCCAACTTATCTTTTAGCTTATTATATCATATTATTCAATTAGAACATAATTTGAAAAAAAAAATGAAACATAAAATGTTCTTTATACTTAGTTCTATTACCATGCTTATTCTCAAGATCTTAACTTCTGTATTTATTGAGAAATTAAGGTTTTAGTAAGAATTTAGAGGTAACTTTGCGATTTTTCACTGTCGAAGAAAAATATGTAATCGTGTTTTCGAAACATATGATCGATAGAGTAAGTCCTGAACTTTACCATATATACATTATATACATATATATACATTTCAAAGTTAAATATTTAGTAGTTTGGAAGATATGGAGATCTAACGGAGTTGATTTGTCAAAAGAGTAGGCCATTAAAAAAGCGTGAACTCTTTTGAGACGTTTTTGTCATATTTTTTGGCACAACGCCAATAATAATAATAAAATAATAAATAATGCTGGACAATTCACACAGCATTATCTAGCCCCAAGGTAAGCAGAGCTTGTGTTATGGGTACTAGATAACTGATATACGTAATATTATACATTACATAGATAGATATTTTTTATTATACATAGAAAACACCCAGACCAACGGAACAAATTTCTGCAGATCGTACACAAATTTGTTCCGAGGCGGGGATCGAACCCGCAACCTCTTGCGTCGCAGGCAGACTCTCGCCCGCTGCGCCACTGAGGTCGTCATGTCAATACATGTTGTTTGTGTCTATTATCATTCTAAGCCTTCTTAAATTCTTTATTGTACACAAAAATACAAACATAAAAATAAAACAACGAAAATCTATGTACAAAGGCGAGCTTAACCCTAATAGAGTTTTCTTACAGCAAACCTAGGGGCATTAAGAGAGTTTGTAAGTTCATAAAATTATACGCTTGTTTCAGAACGCAATTTGTCTCCTGCGTCAGAATACCGCTAGAGGGCGTCTGCAGTACAATGACGTTAGCGGAATGCGAGGCGTGTCTGCACGCGCTGTACAGCGGGCAACCACTCACGGCGAGGGCAACCACCCAGAGCAACCACGGCAACCACGCTACTCACAGTAAGTGTAGTAGAATGGCACCCACGTGTGCAGTAAAATGACGTTAGGGGACTGCGAGGCATGTCTTCACGCACTGTACAGCGGGCAACCACTCACGGCGAGGGCAACCACCCAGAGCAACCACGGCAACCACGCTACTCACAGTAAGTGTAGTAGAATGGAGCCCACGTCTGCAGTAAAATGACGTTAGGGGAATTCGAGGCGTGTCTGCACGCGCTGTACAGCAACCACTCACGGCTAGGGCAACCACCCAGAGCAACCACGGCAACCACGCTACTCACAGTAAGTGTAGTAGAATGGAGCCCACGTCTGCAATAAAATGACGTTAGGGGAATTCGAGGCGTGTCTGCACGCGCTGTACAGCAACCACTCACGGCTAGGGCAACCACCCAGAGCAACCACGCTACTAAAAATAGTTGCAAGCACATGTACCTCATAGTAAACCAATAAACAACATTTTTTTTGATCTTAACTTATTTCTTTTTATAACAAAAGCTCTGCTTAGTTTGAGGCTAAGTGATGGTGTGTGGATTGTCCAGCATTATTTATTTATTACTTTTTTTCCTTCTTTTATATATTTCATTATTTATTTATTTCTAGATACGACTTGATTTAAATCATATTATGTTTTATACTTACAGAATATAACAACGAGAACCAAGAAGCTGAACTGGACATTATAAATGGCGATAGTAGTTGTAAGTATAAACATCTCATTCTATACAGGCTCAAAGTAGCATTTTAGGGTTCCATATCCCAAACTGGAACGCCATACTATAATGAGCGGAGCAAATACAGAGAGGAGCCGGCCATAGCAACTGTGCACTGTGATTCTCAACTAGACAAGGTCGTAGTTAGAATCCAATTTATTTAAGATTTTTTATCGGGTATTTATCGCGTACCTTTTGCTTTCTTTTCCCCAACGTTTCAACCGCGTTTCAGCGATCGTGGTCACGGGGCGCCTAAAAAGGTACGCGATAAATACCCGATAAAAAAATCTTAAATATGTTATCAAATCGCGAAAGTTTAAAAAGTTTTAGAATCCAATTATTTTACAAAGTGTCCCACGGCTATGCTTCAAAATTGGAAAGTACTTTTCATAAAATATTTAATACGCAGGAAATAAAAATAAAGCCTCCTTTAAATTAATTATTCCATCTACATTACACAAAAGACTTATATTAAGTATGAAAATATATAATAAAATTCCAGACCAGATAGCCAAGAAAATAACAAAATATTTGAAATAAGATTGAAAGAGATGCTATTGAAAAAATGCTACTACGAGCGTGATACTTTTGGTGACTTGTAATTGTAATTGAAATATAAACTTATATTAATATACCTTTCGTACATATTACAAATCGTAGAAATTGTCTGGCCGTCTCCCATTGCAACACCCTAAATGGGTACATATTGTGTGTATATTCTACTCAATTATGTTGTGACAAATTTACCATAATATGATGCAATAAATAAATGAAATGAAGCTTCATTCGCGTCATGCTGCTTTTGATTTAAGCAAGTATTACTTGTTTATATAATAAGTAATGGTACGAAAACTCTTGAGTACGTCCCTGTTATATCCTACACTTAGTGACATCTAGTGTGAAGTAGTTAAACTACTTAGTAACATCGATACAGAACGAAGCAAGCAGTTTCGCTTTTGACCGGTAGATGGAAAACAAAAAGGGGGCGGGATCTAACACCCCCTCATCCCGCAAATTGTCACGCGTTGTTTCTAAGGGAAATCTAAGTACAACACCTCCTCTCTGTATTTGCTCCGTAGTAATACCAAAACCTTGTTTGTGTGCTTGCTAAAACTACCTTAAGAATTTTATGATTAGTCACCAAGAAGAAAGAAGACCATTATAAGTGCTTTCAATGCCATTTAATTGGCTTTAAAATATCAATATCTGAGCGTCTGAGTCTATGCGACGCGTGACCCGAGAGCTGGCGAGTATCTGGCACAGCGCATCAGCATTGCCATACAGCGGGGCAATGCAGCCAGTGTCTTGGGCACGCGCGCGACTGGTATTGATATGGATCAGTTGAGCTACCTGTAGATTACTCGCTTATTGAGAAATTTAGAGGTAACTGCAATTTAATATTAATATCTATCTAAGTAATGTATTGTATTATGTATATCAGTTATCTAGTACCCATAACACAAGCTCTGCTTAGCTTGGGACTAGATAATGCTGTGTGAATTGTCCAGAATATTTATTTATTTCTTTCGACAAAATATAATGGAAATGTATTTTCGAAACATATGATCGATAGAGTTAGTCCTAAACTTTGCTATATATACATTTCAATGTTAAATATTGAGTAGTTTCGAAGATATAGAGATCTAACGGAGATATGGAGTTGATTCAAGGTACTAAAGGCCTTTAACAGTATGTTTTTTTATTTCCAGCCCGTAACAATGCCTGTACATGCACCAACGTCATTCCGCCTCGGATAGCAGCAGCTATAGACGCCACCACATGCTCTGTACAGACATCCATGCACTATCTACTTGACTCTGGTAAGTTTAGTTTTTTTATATACTAGCCTTGTGGTGCGGCTTAGAATTTGCACCACCCCAATGGTGTCGTAAGAGGCGACTAAGGGACATACACCGGGGGGCGGGCAGCAGCGCCTCTTGCATAGAATGCAATAGATCTGCCACCGAACTGCGATACCAACCCGCCTGCCCAGCGTGGGGTTTATGAGCATTAACTTCCATAAGATAAAAAATATCAGAGGTAGGCCTGCGTCCAGCAGTGGACCATTATAGGCTGTTGAGGAGCCATGTACAGGAATTTGGGTGGAAGAGGAGGGGGGACCATTGAACACAGAACATGGGAAAAAACAGACTAGGCAATGAGTGATGCACGTTCTTAATATCAGAACGGAGGAAAAATACGATGGTGGTCAAGTCGCCCGCTCCGATTATGTCGCGCTTTTTTTTAATGATATTAAGCATACGCATCTGTGATTGCTTCGTCTGTAGTCATTTAGTTTTTATTTAGGTACTTAGCGAAAAATAAAATTTGGGAATTTTTTGTTAATAGTTTTTCTCGATTTAATGACCGAGTCTGAACCAACCCTAAAAGTTTGATGCTTACTTTTTTTACACCCCGTATAAATCCCACTGGCTGCGCCAAGTTACGTGAAATTTGTAATTCCAGGTGAAATGGCAGACACTCGGCTAGTGTTTAGACTGGAGAACGGCTGTGGTTCCGCGTACGGGTTCCGGACGGCGTTGGAGCTGCCCTGCCACAGGGTGGTGCTGGCTGCCAGGTCCAGGTTCTTCAAGTGAGTTACATAAAGCTGTGATGATGAATATTTTCGGGCTCCACCTGAAAACCAGCGTAGCATTGGGCGCAGCCGAATGCTAGACATGCTGAAGTGGGGACCCTTTTTTTCCCATTTTTATATTTTTGTTTCATTTGTTTTTGTTTGTATAGTTTTATCTGTAAGTAGTAATAGTTCCTAGTATGTAAGTCATTTTATTATCTTTGGGATAAAATAAATATCTTTCTTCTTCTTCTTCTTGAATATAATCTAACAAACATAACGTAGAACAGTAGCATACAGCCAGTCTGGATAAACCTCCGACTGGCGTTGATATGGACAGTTGATTTAATCATCATCATCAGCCTATATCAGTCCACTGCTGGACATGACGACCTCTGTGGCGCTGTGGGTGAACGTCTGCCTGCGACACAAGAGGTTGCGGTTTCGGTTCCCGCCTTGGACAAATATTTGTACGATATGCAGGTATTTGTTCCGGGTTCTGATCGTTTTCTATGTATAATAAAAAATATCTATGTAAGTAATGTATTGTGTTATGTATATCAGTTATCTAGTACCCATAACAGAAGCTCTGCTTAGCTTGGGGCTAGATAATGCTTCGTGGACTGTCCAGCATTATTATTAGGCACTTCATTTATTTTAAATCTCGTAAAAAATACATTTTTTACCACTTGTACCGCCTTTTCATATTTCGTTTATTGCATCATAATTGTACAGGTGTGGTAGTTACATGAATATTTTACTATTCTAACACACTTAGTTGGTAACTTATAACTATGTACCCGGTCCGGGTGTGGCAAAGGCAAAAGATGGCTAATTTACATTATTTCATATTAATTATAGTTTTATCGTCAAAAAATTCATAAAGCGTATAATAACATTTTTTTATAAGTATGTTCTTTAATGATCTATTGAAATTAATGTCAGATGTATTCTTTAAATCGTCAGGTATCTTATTATAAATCTTTGCCGCCATTTTATTTGGGCCTGTGCTATGAATATATAATTTTGATTCAGGTTCTGGTTTTGGATCTGGCCTTTGATCCAACTTCCTAGTGAGAGTCTCTTGAGATGTTGATCGAGTGTAACGTTGCACGTACATGTTATTTATTTTCTGTTACTGTTAATATAATTATATTACATTTCACAACACTAATATACCTGCCTACCTAACTAGCTAAATAAATTACGTTTAACTTTAGTTTAAATTTCAAATCTTAGCTTCAAACCGTTACTAGTTTTGTTGACGTCTATACCGGTTCTCATGACGCGCCGTAGGTACACGTTCGGCGCGCTGATTGGCCGTTGGCTTCCTTTGTTTAAGTCAGATGATACGAGCAGCGCGTGCGGCGGCTCGGCGGGCAGCCGGGGAGAGCCCGAGATTACTGTGTCCGCCTGTGAGCAGTGCGTTCACCAGCTACCTACGTAGGTAGGCTGAGTTGAGTGTCTTCATACGTGCTGGCTACAACCATTGTTTTATTATATACTTACCACAACTTACTTACTAGTCACCTCTTCCACGTATTTGGGAGTTTGTAATCTAATATAAGTGTTGCTCTGCACCCCAATAGGGGTCCGACATTAGGGTTGAAACCCTAAAGGAACATTTTTCCCGACGCCTAACACCGCTAGACCCACCATCTTCGACGGCTGCCGTCACGGGCCTCTTCAGCCTTTCATCCGTCCGTGTCCACCCACCTGAGCAGCCTACAGGACAGCCAGGAGAGTACCGGACCGCGGAGTAAAAACAGACCGGCATAAAACCTACGACCTTTATTTAATTTTAATATAATTTTTATTTTGTTGCTGACGTTTTTGTTTGATTTTCACTACCACCAAAAACATAAACGCCACACGAGGCTCTTCGCTATTACGCCGTTAACCGAAACAGCTATCGGGACGATGGTCGCTGAATCTACATCCTACATGCTGTCAACCTATTATTATTATTGATCTAAAGCTAGGGCTGCAAAGAGAGGATCTTCCTGACGATACGCCTGTACTTGGCGCCTGAAGAGCGCCAAGTCCAGGAGTACCTGGGCCCGTTTGGATCTGGCACTTGATCCAAATTATAATTATTAAATAAATAAATAGTGCTGGACAATTCACACAGCATTATCTAGCCCCAAGGTAAGCAGAGCTTGTGTTATGGGTACTAGATAACTGATATACGTAATATTATACATTACATAGATAGATATTTTTTATTATACATAGAAAACACCGATAACCGCTGGGGTAAACGTGTTCTTGAGTGGAGACCGCGACTCGGCAAACGTAGTGTAGGACGCCCTCCGACCAGGTGGGATGACGATTTGCGAAAGACTGCTGGCAGATGCTGGATGCGGCAAGCTGAAGACAGGGCGCTATGGCGCTCATTAGGGGAGGCCTATGTCCAGCAGTGGACTGAAAAAGGCTGATGATGATGATGATAGAAAACACCCAGACCAACGGAACAAATTTCTGCAGATCGTACACAAATTTGTTCCGAGGCGGGGATCGAACCCGCAACCTCTTGCGTCGCAGGCAGACTCTCGCCCGCTGCGCCACTGAGGTCGTCGATAATTATTAATATATATTCCAGGTCCATAATGTCACGTCGAGGCGCTTCCAGCAGCTCAGGTGCTGTGTGCGTCGACGAGAAAGTATTGCCGAGGAGATATGCCAGAGCATTGCTACACGCCGCCTATACCGACCAGGTTAGCTTACTTTTAAGGTGACGCGGAACCTCTAAGCTCCCACACAAACGTATTTTTCGACTCATTTGGAAACTACGTCCCTGATTTGAATGAAATTTTGCATACGTAATCGGAAGAGAAATAGCTATGTTTGTATCTATTAAATTTTTTAAAATACATTATCATAATTAAATGAGAGCGAAAGTTATAAAATCGCTTGAAAATGGATAAAAATGAATTTTCGCTCTCACTTATAGAAATAGACATTTATTTATTTGAAATGAAATAAAATTTATTTATTTGACACGACACATTAGAGTTACCAAACATTAAAGGAAGGAACTAAACTAGATTGAGTTTATCAGCTAGACATAAAATAACGGTTACCTATATTATGTGCTACATAATTAATTGTTGAAAATCTAAAAGGAGTAGGTTACCTACCTAGTTACTTCCGCAACCTGCCTGGCAAACCACCGAGTGTCGAGCCAAAAAGGTATCAACTCAGCATGGTGCTGGGTAGATAAGTCAAGATTTAGTCAAGTCAAGATTATTTGCTGCTGCAGTACAAAACATACATAAGAATATAATTTGAAAAAAAAAGTGATAAAAAGACTGACTGCTGTGTTACAGTAGCAAAAAGGTCTCGTCTCAGCATGATTGCCTTACTACTCTGAAGTAGATAGGCGCTGATATTCTGCCGAAACCATTATGATCACAAGACCCTGTGAAGCTTACAATTAGAGTAAGTAGTGTTATTTTTTGTGTTTATAAATAGAAATTGATTATTGATGATAATGTATTTTAAAAAACTGAAAAGATACAAATATAGCTATTTCTTTTCCGATTATGTAAGCTGCTCGCATTCTTAAAATGTCCCGATGACAAAACTTTTTGTATATTCGACATGGTGTTGTTATTCTGTAACTAGACAGTATAAGCTATGTTCCTTATCAAACAAAACGTAAGGTATTGTTGTTTTACAAAACAAACAGGACGAAAACATTTCGACGTAAAAATATGCAAAATCGCATTTTGAATATTTTTGCTTACATTTCATTATAGGTGTGTATTATCAGAAACAAAATCAACCAGGGACTAGATAAATACTATTCGAATACAAAAAACAACATGATATGTTGGAAATATGCTTGAATTAAAAATAATTATGGTAGTGTGTTTGTATGAGCAAATAATCATCCGCAACACTTAGGGGCAGTGTTATCGTCAAGAAACCGAGCCCACTTCGCCCTAAATAATAATAATAATGCTGGACAATTCACACAGCATTATCTAGCCCCAAGCTAAGCAGAGCTTGTGTTATGGGTACTAGATAACTGATATACATAATATAAACTTTATTCAGAAAGAAAATAACAATCAAATAACAAAATTAAAACTAGTATTTACATTAGAAACAATTAAGCTATCTGCAAACTGTTGCAAACAATCTACAGGTAGCTCAACTGATCCATATCAATACCAGTTGGAAGCGTGCCTAAGACACTGGCTGCATTGCCCCGCTAATACATAATATAATACATTACATAGATAGATATTTTTTATTATACATAGAAAACGACCAGAACACCCTGAACAAATACCTGCAGATCGTACAAATATTTGTCCCAAGGCGGGAATCGAACCCGAATGTAAATGCAGTAACTGTTATTTCTTATCTTATAAGTTTATATCTAACGTTTTTTGTTACAGATTGATCTCAGTTTGATCGGAAGAAATACATCGTCACCGCCGTCCACAAACAGTGGTAATACTTCAGTAAGTAAAATAATCTTCTAACTTGTTTTTAGGGTTCCGTACTCAAAGGTACTTATGTTTTTAATATTGTATGTATGTTAGTTTTAAGGTTTATGCTATTATGGACCGTAGCACAAGTTAATTAGATCTATAATTGTTCTATGGACTGAAATAAATGATTATTATAAAGGGTAAAACAGGACCCTATTACTAAGACTCCGTTGCTATGCGTCCGTCAGTCTGTCTGTCATCACTCCCCAGGCTGTATCTCATGAACCGTTATAGTTAGACAGTTGTAATTTTCACTGATGATGTATTTCTGTTGCCGCTATAACAACAAATACTAAAAAAAACAATAAAATATTTATTTAAGGGGGCTCACATACAACTGTGTGTAAAAGCGTGTGTGTAAAGACACAAGTCTCTGACTTAGTGTAGATACCATGGAACAAAACTTATATACCAGGCTAGTCTGTTTGTAATTGTAATTTCTTAATGTACCTCCACAGAGATTATGCTTTTTTTTGCCAATAAAGTTGTAATTATTATTAATCTATGTATTTTTCTACCTATCTTTTGTAATATGGTGCAGCGCTCTATTTTATATCAGTCTGCGGCAGTGGCCGCTTTTTTTTTTTGTACTGCGATGTGTGAATTGTCCAGCATTATTTATAATACCTATAAATAATGCTGGACAATTCATTATGACATTTAATTATTTCCAGGCTTGGACAGGAGTGGGCAGGAGTAGCGGCAACGCTTCTCGGCCTACAAACTGCGCTATGTTGGATGACGCTTTTCAGTTGTATGAAATAGCGAGGTCAGTGAATTCGATTACGCGTTTTGACGATTTTTTGACAGTTTAGTTCCCATGAGGTTCATCGTCACATCCTTACATGGCGACCCTGCCAGGATGACAACACCAATGGTATCACCATAGAAACGGCACCATAGACACGTTTTGATATTCTATTAATTATTTATTGATCACATAGTGTACTATGGCGCTCATTAGGGGAGGCCTATGTCCAGCTGTGGACTGGTATAGGCTGATGATGATGATAGTGTACACTAAACCTAGCATAGTTACCTTTATAAAAGATGATGAGAAGATGATAATGAATTATGTTAATGTCAGTATAATTTTATTATAGGTGAAGACAGCATGCAAAAAATAATCATAAACGAGTAACTTCTATATGGCGATTCCACGAGTGCATTGTTATAAACGACTTTCTGCCCGCGGCTTCGCAAAGGTTATTTATATACCATGGGAACAGTTCCCATCCCGTTCCATCTCGTTTATAGGATGAAAAGTAGCCTGTGTTTTATTCTAGGTCTAAAACTACCTGTAAGCTTAATTTCAGCCCGATACGTTCAGTAGTTTTGGCGTGACAAGTAACCAACATCCAAGATTTCACATGTTTAAGCATTAGTGTCAAGTTATTGTGAAGTAGATTTAAGTATGTTATGGAAAAAAATATTTTCTATCTTTCTCTCTTGTCAAGAACTTTACTAAACGTTAACCTTTTCTCGACCTCCAGGTTTCTAGAGATGCCAATAGTGGTGCAAGGGTGCGAGGATGCCATTGTGGAGGCCCTCACTCCGGAGACACTGCACCACGTGCTGCGCTGGGCCGCCGCGCCGCACGCCAGCCAGTGGGTGCAGAGGTGAGACAGAGTCGGGGCCACTTGTTTGTAGACATGCCGATAGTGGTGCAAGGATGCGAGGATGCCATTGTGAAGGCCCTCACTCTGGAGACACTTGATCGACACTTTGCTGATCATTTAGTTCTTGACAGTGTGTTTCAGCGAGTCGACATGGATGGCGTTATAATCGCCCCCCAAGGTGTTACCTTATGACCGTCATATGGTATATGTGTTACATATACCATATGACGCCATTTTGTGAATAGGATAGGCATAGGATTTCGCGTTTAAAGGAGCGGAGACAGAGCAGAGCGGCGTAAGCTCAAAAATCAAGTTTTTGCTGATTATCTGTTAATTAAGACATTTGTTTGCAAAAATAAGCCGAAGGTGCCCTGGTAATTCTTCTATTTAATAATAAAGAAAATAAAAATAAAGAAATAAATTGTAAAAACTAAGAAAACAGATGGTACTTTGCACAAATAGTTCTAGTATCTATAATAGTTTTTTTTTTCATTTTCGAAACGAAAGGGATCTGCCTTGTATATAGATATATAGCCCATAGATTATTAGTTATATTTTTTCAAAGCTTTATCAAGAGAGAAAAAATGTTTTAATGTAACCCAAAGAACAATGGCAAGTTTCCCTTACGGTTTGTCCCAAAAATTTGGGAAACGATATGAAATATACCATTCGATTCATCTCAAAATTCTGAGGAACTCTACATTTTTACTTTTTCCATGTTTGTTCTGGAAAAAATTAAATATTTTTTTGAAAATTGGCAGAATAATTTCTGTTCCTTGTTCTCTTTTCATTGCAAATGGCGGCGGGGTGACAAAAAAAGGTTTCAATTCTGTAGGTTGGTTTCAGGTTATGGGAAAGGAATAAAACCAACCTCCTTTGTTTTAGGAGAAAGGTAGAATAGTGTAGTAGATCTAATGGCTTAATGAAAATTGTACAGTACATTTTGGCGGTGAAGTCAACCACTTTTTCCGTGAAGTTACCGAGCTTTTTATTTTCAATCGAAGTCTTTGATTGAATAATTGAAAACATGAATCGCTGTAGAAACTGCAGCATGAATTTGGTGAGACAGTCAAACAGTGTTATTTTTGAAGAGGATGAAGTTTATCATTTCCGAGTGGATAACAGCAATATAGGTATAGTAAGTGCCTACAAATCTACCACTAATATTTTATCATTATTTAGTACACCTACCTTACCGGTCTATGCCTACCATTCAAAACTCAGTGCTTTATTTTGAGTTTATTTTCTTTATACCTAACAGGACTGCACAAAACTCAGATTACTTATGTAAAACTAGGAAATAAAGTAATCTCTTTTGTCCACCTCAATCTTAAAGGTAAAGACGAACGACCTCTGTGGTGCGGTTGGCGAAGGACTACCTGCAGGTAGTCCTTCGCCTCCTGCGTCGCAACGCAGGAGGTTGCGGGTTCGATTCCCGCCTTTTTCCATTGGGCAGAAGGCATGGGTACCAGCTTGTAAATGTGCCTATATTTGAGCATGTGTGAAACAATCGATATCGAACTAAGATAACTTTCTAATAGGTACCTAATCTTTTCACAGAGAATGGAAAACGACAAAATCTGTGGTACATTCAGGGATCTGGCACAGAATCCTAGCTCAAAACAGAGAATGCTTGGACATGTCTCAGTTTACATATCTTCTCGTCATCCATACCGCAATGCTTGAAAACGAAAGTTTTCAATCAATGCGTCCTACCCGTCATGACCTACGGAGCTGAGACGTGGACACTCACGGTAGGGCTGGTCCACCAGTTTAAATTCGCCCAGCGAGCTATGGAGAGAGCTATGCTCGGAGTTTCTCTGAAGGATAGGATTCGCAACAAATACATCCGACAGAGGACTAAGGTTATTAATCTATCATAGCTCAAAAGATTAGAGAGCTGAAGTGGCAGTGGGCTGGCCATATCTCGAGAAGAACCGAGAACCGATACCTAAACGTGTTCTTGAGTGGAGACCGCGACTCGGCAAACGTAGTATAGGACGCCGTCCGACAAGGTGGGATGACGATTTGCGAAAGACTGCTGGCAGATGCTGGATGCGGCAAGCCGAAGACAGGGCGCTATGGCGTACATTAGAGGAGGCCTATGTCCAGCAGTGGACTTATATAGGCTGATGAAGACATGTTCCCGTTTTATTTTTTTAAGAGTTGTGTATTACTTTTATAACAAAGTACCTACCTATGTTATTTTTTTTATCCTTAGTTATAATAATTATAATATACAATTTACACTTATTGTTTTATTGAGAATAGTTGGTAATAAAACATTCATTCCATAGATATTAATAATGTCTATATAATAATAATATTATTATACTAACACTTTAATTACCAACGAGAAAAATGTACAACTTCCTCCAGGACAACCTGGGGCAGATGATGCAGGCAAGGATGGACTGTGCCAATGGCTTTATAAAATAGGAGTCAATATAATAATAGTGCTAGGTTTTATGTGTTTAACAGCAGGTCCTGAACTACGGGATTATGAACCTTAACACAGAACATTAATTTTAGCAATATTAGAGATGCTGTAATCACATTTATTTTGTTGTTGTTGTTTAAATCACGTGACACTTGTGATAATCTACTTTTCTCTACAGACTTTCATTTTGGTGTAGAATTTAACCAAAAAAAAAACTATTTTCTTCTTAGAACTCAGTAGGTGCACATGTTTCTAACGGAGAAGCTTTCAGGCTGATAATGATTATAGAAATGATAGTTATCGTTTAAGGGCTGTGGATTTTGTTAAAGCCATTAAAAATAGTAGCAGGATGCTATGATATTTTATGGTGTGAAGTTGTATCTTAAAATCTCCTAATTACCTTCTTAATAATTATTTTATGTTCTGATGTGAGATGTAGTTACTTTCTAATTTACCTTCCCTATTGAAATAAGGGCTAAATATTGTTCCCAATATAAATATCTACGATCTCGAATCTACTGAAAAATTTAATTCAAGCTACATACAACACCTTGTAGCATTGTAGGTCCCTACCTACCTATTTGTAGGAAGTTTTTTTATTCTAATAACCAGCAATATAGGTAATCTAGTTTAAAATCGTGTTTGCTGCCTCTTTATCTCATATTTATTAAGACTTCAAAAGTTTATGTTGCTTTGGAGGTAGACTACATACAATACCTATATAATTGAGTAGGTAGGTCAGAATCCAACATTGGAATAAGTCGTGGATGGAAGAAATCAGACCCCCCCTGGTATTTACCAATTGTTGTTGGTGACAGTGGGCTATTTAGTTACCTACCTACCTTGTTTTCTGATTTGCATTGACCTAACTGACATCGTGGCAGCATTGGTGGTTATTTTATACCTACTCATATTATAACATCATATTACAGAAACAATAACCAGCATAGAACTAGAATGGTTTGAATTCAGATATCACCTCTTGTGTGACAATGCTAAATAATGTTTTACTTACGCAGGTACGGTACCTAGGTACCTATCCTATCACTTGGGTACATAAACCTACAGGTCCATTTATGCCAACGAAAAGAATCTCTACTTATCAAATAAACATAAAGATACACCGAAATCAGGCCAGGCCAGCAAAAATCTACAAAATGATCATACAACACAACAAATTGCCTTATTTTCGCATTAGTAGAAAAGAGAGCAATTTTATTAGCGTATTTTTTGTTTGTTTTGGTTTTTCGTTTGACATTTTTCTTGATTGATGTCAAGTGAACATGCACTGTCAACGTCAAAAACAAAATGGCGGATTCTACAAGTTTTCATCACCATAGCTTCGCCCAAATTGCGATTTATTCACATTTTCAAAAATTAATTTAATTTTTCATGGAACAAAACTTAAAAAACAAAATATACAGTTTTATTCAGAATTTTCAGAGCTATCGATTGATACCCATGCGATCGATGCCCATGATAGCTCAAAATTCTTGCCATCATTCTTTGCCCATTTCACATCTGTCGTCGCCATAATGAATTATTACACAAAAATATTAATAAATATAAAATATTCTTTACAGACAAGCAATGCGCTACCTCCTAGACGAATTCACGCAAATAATGTCTCACTCAAACGCGTGTCGCATCCCCCGCGCGGCGCTGACCCAGGCTCTGGCCAGCGACCACCTGCAGGCCTCCGAGCAGCAGATTCTGCGGGCTATAGTCAAGTGGAGCGCCGACCAGCCGCCCCCGAGAGGTAAGTACATAAATAATAGTGGAGATAGGCTGTATTTTCTGATCTTATTTGTTCCGGGTGTTCTGGTCGTTTTCTATATGTAATAAAAATATCTATCTATGTATTATATTATGTATATCAGTTATCTAGTACCCATAACACACGCTCTGCTTAGCTTGGGGCTAGGTAATGCTGTGTGAATTGTCCAGCATTTTTTATTATTATTTATGTACTTTATGTACTTGTTACTTGGGGGTCGGTTGTAAAATTTTTATAATTTTTTTTTGCTTAATATTGCAAGACCTGTGACCCCCCCCCCTCCCCTAGCATGGCGATTGTTCACTAGGGTAGAATAGACAATAATAACACCGTATCATCATACATTGCGTACGTTATTGAAGTTGAAGGAATGAATTTCAAATAATTTACGTATTCGATGTCGAAGTGAATAATTTTTCTCTATTCTACCCTTGACAACAATCCCCGTGCTAGAGGGCTGAACGCATTACGCTAGCCCGCCGAAGTTGGGATAGCAATCTTGCTATCCCAACTTCGGCATTTAGATGGATTAGACATCTGTCTAATCCATCTAAACTTATAACTACAAAAGTTCCTATAACGTTTCCTTTCAGAACCAAACGTGGTCTGGCACACGGCTCACTCGGTGTCTCGCCGGGGCGCGCGTCGGCGCTCCAACTCCGACGCGGCGCTCCGAGAGACATTAGCGTCGCTAGTGCCTCTGGTGCGGACCGAGCATCTACCGGCCGACTGTATGACGCTGCATCAGGTGACGAATTTGATGTATTTCTCGCAGATTGTGACAATCTCAAGACTGATGATGGAATGTCAAGCAATTTGTTCTCGTGGGTATGGAGAGAGCTATGCTCGGAGTTTCTCTGAAGGATAGGATTTGTAACGAATACATCCGACAGAGAACCAAGGTTATCGACATAGCTCAAAGGATTAGCAAGCTGAAGTGGCAGTAGGGTTCTCCTCCACGTTCCAATTAAACAACTTTGACTGTATTGCTGGTTCTTTATTTAGGCTTATTTAGAATTAGATACTGACTACTACATCATTTTTACGGATATTGGCCCTATTAATATCATATACAGGGTGATTGGTAGGTGTGCCAAAATTGTCGATTTCGGCAGGATTCGAACCTGCGCCTCAGTACGGATGTGCTCTAACCAACTAACCCACGAAACCACTAGTCGGTTCAACCGAAAATCTTTGGGACCTCTGTGTGGTTTAGTTGGTTAGAGCACACCCGTACCTACTGAAGGTGTTGCGCGGGTTCGAATCCTTCCGAAATCAAAAACTTTTGGGACATTATTAAATTGATAGATATGTTTAAAATAATATAGTGTTTGTTTCCAGTTGGTCCGTCGAGGCATCATCCCCTCCCCGCCCCCGCCCGCTGAAGAAGGCTCGACGGCGCATGCATGGCTCGGACGGGGGTCCTACAGACCCGCGCGCTGCTTTCTACCTTATTTAGATGAGATTAAGGTATGAAATACTTTTTGTTTTTTATACTGCTGGACAATCCACACAGCTTTATCTCCAAGCTAAGCAAAGCTTGTGTAATGAGTACCAGACGACTGATATACCTGCTTAAGAGTGCGCCTAATGCAAAAATCAAGCAAATTGTGTATTTTTAAACCCTTACATCTATGGTAACGAACTTAAATATTCTAATTAAAAAAATACGATAGGGGAAAAACCCATAGAAGTCGAGTAATCGAATAGAATTTTGAAAAAAAAACTGGTTTCTTTACAAAAAATTATACAAAAATCGCTTTAAAAAAACTGTTTTAATTGAAATGATCTAACTAAAGTATCAGCGACAGCGACAACGCCATATTATTTTTTACTAATTACATAGCCAGACTACTGTTTTATTTAAGTAATCGTGTAGTTTTTCTATTTAATGCTTAAATTTTGAATCATTAATAGAAAAGAAGCAAAAACTTGATTTTTGCACTGACATTGCTTTACTCTGTGCCGCTCCTATGAACGCGAAATCCTATGCCTATCCTTTTCACAATTTTTTGCATTAGGCCCGCTCTTAAGACGAATAGTGAGGCAAATGACCTTGGACCTTTCCGCGCGCCTTTATGCAGCAAAGAGTGCTTGTTTTCGGTTCAGCATACTATGTAGTGCCATAATCAACCAAATAATATGATCCTCTGCGGTTGGGCGACGTGTAACTGGTCAGGTTTGAATCACAGATTTTGTAGGCGAAAATACGTTTTTATGTTTGATTTTATTATTTTGACTACTTTTTGAATCTAATGGACCTCCAAGAGATAGGTATGAAGTATATGAATCACTATACTGAATTTGGTACTAATCGAATTTGAGACGCCGATAAAAAGTGGGTTCGAAGCCGCTACACATACACTATAACTAACACTATAACAACTACACTATAATTAACGGTAAGCATTTGGGACCGCCAAGGGACCCTTCAGGATGTGTGTTACAGGATATATAAATTTCAGAGCTCTACATTCAATATTTTCGTTGGAAAACGGGTTCGAAAACACCTAATTTTCTTGATTTTGCGTTACTATGCGCCTTAAGACGGTACACCGAGTCAAACTAGCGCCGCCACCTATTTTTTCTTATCATTTTCGTTGAACAAAGATAATTTCAAAATTTCAATTTTCAATACGCAGGTTTGTGATACCAGCCAGGCTCGGGGTTCCGTCTTAAGAGGGGAACCAAACGTTTGATTATAAAACTAAGTCAAAATCTCAGTATTCAGGTCCCCGTGGTAAAAGACTCGAATTATATAAAATTCCAATATTTAAAAAACCAGGGACCTAGATAAATACTATTCGAATACAAAAAACAACATGATATGGTGGAAATATGCTCGAATTACAAATCATTTTGGTAGTACGTTTGTATGGGCAAATCATCATCCGCAGGCCTCTTATACAGGTGGTTTTTTTAAATAAATAATAAATAAATAAATAATGCTGGACAATTCACACAGCATTATATAGCCCCAAGGTAAGCAGAGCTTGTGTTATGGGTACTAGATAACTGATATACGTAATATTATACATTACATAGATAGATATATTTTTTTTATTATACATAGAAAACACCCAGACCAATTGAACAAATTTCTGCGGTTCGTACACAAATTTGTTCCGAGGCGGGGATCGAACCCGCAACCTCTTGCGTCGCAGGCAGACTCTCGCCCGCTGCGCCACTGTGGTCGTCATAATTTGCTATTTCCATTCATTTTTAGTAAAATATTTATTTGCAAAGATTGATCCTTATCAGAGACTTTTTTGGAATGTACTAAAAAAAATTACACCCTATATAGGTGTAATTTTTTTTTTAGTTCATTCGGGTTTTTTTACAACAAAAATAGAAGATTTTTGAAAAAAATAAATATTTATTTATTTTTATTTGGATTGCCATCAGCTTAACTATTAACAATAGAACTTAAAATAGATACAGAAAGCTAATAATAGGCACTCGCTAATAGAAACATCATAAAATACCTAAGTGTGAACACAAAAAAAAAATCGTCGACAATTTCGTACTTAATAAAGTAATAAAAGAACAAGTACAAAAAGTAAAAATAAAAAATATAGCTACATCAAGTGCAAAAGAAGTTAAGAGTTATGCATCGCCTTGCCCTGTATGCCCTGCATATGCAGTTATTGTTTTCTTTTAAATCGAGGGAATGACTGCTTTCACGACTTTTCCCTAACTCTTGTGGTTTCGGACTTGGCCATCACAGCCCTTCTCAAAAAACCACCCTGTAAAACTAATTTATTTTTATTTTCCTTGACTTGCAGGCTTTACTAGAGGACCAAGCGGTACCGGAAGCGGAACTGGCGAGAGCGAGACGCGCGAGGTACCTGCACCGGATACCGGACACGTTGTACATGGTCAGTCATTCACAATACTTATTTTTTTGTATTTTTGTACGATGGATGACTTTAGAGTATTCTTAGCATAGTTTGAGTATAATGACGACCTCAGTGGCGCAGCGGGTGAGAGTCTGCCTGCGACGCAAGAGGTTGCGGGTTCGATCCCCGCCTCGGAACAAATTTGTGTACGATCTGCAGAAATTTGTTCCGTTGGTCTGGGTGTTTTCTATGTATAATAAAAATATCTATCTATGTAATGTATAATATTACGTATATCAGTTATCTAGTACCCATAACACAAGCTCTGCTTACCTTGGGGCTAGATAATGCTGTGTGAATTGTGTGACAGACCTTCGCCCACCGCGCCACAGAGGTCGTCAAGATTACCCCCTTACAACCTCACAAATTCACAAACTTTACCTCTTTATAATATGAGAATAGAATAGAAAACTCTTTACCACACAAACACAAAATACAAAACAGAATGAAATACATAAAAATAAAGGAAGTCCATAGGGCGGCCTTATTGCTTTGAGCGATCTCTTCCAGGCAACCTTGGGATGGACTGGACCATATAAGAACAATATAGACAGTGTCATTTGATTAATATGAAAATAAAATAACTACATTACATTATACATACATTACCTACCATAATACTCAACATGCATTATACTATACTAATGAATATACAAGCTGAAGACAGGGCGCTATGGCGCTCATTAGGGGAGGCCTATGTCCAGCAGTGGACAAATATAGGCTGATGATGATGATGATGAATGAATATAAATATTAGTATATAGATAGATAGAAAACGACTAGTACACCAAATAAGATATACAATAATATCCCATACAATTAGAAGAAGAAAAAGACGAAAATATTTTAATTTGCCTTAAAGCAATTAGATAAGCTGGTTTCAAGTTATCTCTTAATCCCAGGTGGCAGCCGCCCGGAACCCCGAGTCCGTCTGCTCGTCCCCCGGAGGAGCCCCCACAGACAGCAGCGCGCTCTGCCTCTCCCCCGCGACCCTCGGCCTCGTGCGCACGAGAGCGCGCCACCTGCGCCAGCTCACGGCGCACCACGCGCAGACCTTAGCGCACCATCACACCACCAACACTCAGGTATGTAGGGGAGAGTGGAAGCGCAAAAATTACTGAAAGAAACAAAAATATAAGATTTTTAGAACCTTAAAATACGCTACTGCGCACTGCGCGTATTACCGAGAATTCATAATCAATATAAATATACGTCGCCCAGAGAGTTATGCTCGGAGTTTCTCTGTAGGATAGGATTTGCAACGAATACATCCGACAGAGAACCAAGGTTATCGACATAGCTCAAAGGATTAGCAAGCTGAAGTGGCAGTGGGCTGGCCATATCTCGAGAAGAACCGACAGCCGCTGGGGTAAACGTGTTCTTGAGTGGAGACCGCGACTCGGCAAACGTAGTGTACGCCCTCTAACTAGGTGTGATGACGATTTGCGAAAGACTGCTGGCAGATGCTGGATGCGGTAAGCTGAAAACAGGGCGCTATGGTGCTCATTAGGGGAGGCCTATGTCCAGCTGTGGACTAATGTAGGCTGATGATGAGATATTAAAACGTATGTTGTTTCAGATCGCCCTCCGAGCGGTGCGTGAGATGGGCCTTCCAGACTCCTGCGCCGATATAATCCTGCACGAAGACAACGAGACTGAAAATGATACGGATCGAGACAGGTTAGTAATATCTATCTATACTAATAATATAAATGAGATAGTGTGTTTGTTTGTCCTTCCTTCACGCCCTAACTGACGGTTTAATAAAGTACACTAGTAAAAAAATTACCCCTAAAATCTAGGTAAGGTGCCTTCGTGTGATGCAGTATGTCAAAAAGGTCTTGGCTCAGCGTAATATTTTGCTAATGAAGCAAAAATACAGATTTTCAGCCATGACCTATTGAGAGCCACATGTCCCCGTGTTTCTCAGGCTAATTACATTCAGTCGCGAACAACTGTCCTTTGGGCAACACGTCACGGTGTACACTCGCGACCATCACAAAACCTTCAACATAATGTACGGTTAAACCGTGAAACTTTACAAAACTCTTTTAACTCTCAAACATCAACAACTTATAGGATTGTAGGGGGCACACTACGTACCCTTTTTTATCGCGGGGAATCCTTTATTGATATCTCTGGGTCCGGGGGGACCCAAAGATTATGTCGGACTCCGTGTACCGATTAAAACCACCACGTGTGTTCTTCTCACGCCTTGTGTCGGGGCTACGGGAACGCGCAAGCACTCTGGCACTGCAGGCCCCTCCTCAGTGGCGTGGCGCACGAGAACACACGCGCGCGCCACCCTGGGGTGTTATGTTCTCGGCGACAGTCCCCTGACTAGCGCCAGAGATTATGGGGGTTGGAGGTGAACGTTGAAGAGCCGCCTCCTTCGCTCGGCTCTCCGTCTGCGAGTCGGGAGAGTTGAGAGTATCTCTCTCTCACGCTCCGCAGACTCCTTCCGCGACATGACAATGTCGCAGAAAGACGTCACCGCGCACCACGACCTCTCACTTTCCAGCATTGATTTAATCAATGCTGCAATGCTGCAAGCTAGAGATCGCCCCCCACATCTGCGAAGATGGGCATAACTCGAGCGTATGCCGTGCAGTATCCCCGTCACAGCCACCATGATGGCACTCGGTCGTCGGCTCCCTTCCGGACACACTAACTAAGCAACCAATCAACTATTTTTGGCATAAAGTTCGATGAAAGGATGGAGAGTAACATAGGCTACTTTTTATCCAATAAATCAGTTCCCATGGGATAGAAATAACCTTAAGGTGAAGTAGGTCCCAAAACTCAGGTTTTGCCTAGACGGAAAATCAATTAAAAGGCAAGAAAACACAATTTTTTTTAATCTTTTTTGATGAGTATCGAAGTAAGTTATGGGAGCCGAAACACAATTGACTCAACTTGACTCGATAGAAAAAAATCGCAAAGTTTCCTCTAAATTTTGCATTTTTACTACGGAAAACCAGTTTCATTTGCTAGTTACTTAACATATTTGCATGAAATATCGTCTAAAAAATACTTAACTAAACACTTTAGAGGATTATGGTTTTTGTTTTTTGCGAAAGATTGTTATTTTAAAGCAATAACAAATTTATAAATAAAAAGCAGGGAAATTGCGCGCGGGCCGGCTCTTGCGTCCCTTTCTCGCTTTCACTGCGCGGTGTTCGCTCGTCCTTGTCTCGAAAATACGAACGTACTTCGCCTTAAACAACGCGTGCGAAGCCGCGAACAGCAACTTGTTATAAATATTCAAAGCTAGCGTTACCTGGCTGACCCGGCAGATACTAAGGAATGTGATGATTCCTCTGTACGTTAATAAGTGATTAAAGAACGGATTTAAAGCGAGGGCCATAGATAATCACGAGCACCAGAAGGATCCTAGCGACTGAACCTTAGGGAGTGATTTACGATGATTGGATCACGAGCGTAGCGCGTGATTTAAGTGTTAGAATAGCTAAGAGAGTCTGCCTGCGACGCAAGAGGTTGCGGGTTCGATCCCCGCCTCGGAACAAATTTGTGTACGATCTGCAGAAATTTGTTCCGTTGGTCTGGGTGTTTTCTATGTATAATAAAAAATATAATAAATAAATAAATAATGCTGGACAATTCACACAGCATTATCTAGCCCCAAAGTAAGCAGAGCTTGTGTTATGGGTACTAGATAACTGATATACGTAATATTATACATTACATAGATAGATATTTTTTATTATACATAGAAAACACCCAGACCAACGGAACAAATTTCTGCAGATCGTACACAAATTGTTCCGAGGCGGGGATCGAACCCGCAACCTCTTGCGTCGCAGGCAGACTCTCGCCCGCTGCGCCACTGAGGTCGTCAAAAGTCTGAGGTTGTCTATGTAATGTATAATATTACGTATATCAGTTATCTAGTACCCATAACACAAGCTCTGCTTACCTTGGGGCTAGATAATGCTGTGTGAATTGTCCAGCATTATTTATTTATTTATTTATAGAATCCTGAGCGACGTGAGTGATTTTACCTTTTACCTTTGACTTGTCTAAGTGCTTATTTTGTAAGCTTAAAGAAATAAACGTTATTGAGATTTTTGATTCATGGCTTTCGGTATAAATCCGTTTTATTCAAGATTCGCAGGTCCAGGAACAATGGAAAACAAATAATAAAGATGGCGGTTGTAAATTAAATCGCATTATCGAAATGTTCCAGGATAAACAACCTACTTCCTACTTTATAGGAGTTCAAAGTCGGATAACAGATAATTTTTAAAACATTCCAAATAATTTATTTCATGTTGTTTGACAGTGAACAGAACACGTCAGATTGGGAAGCCAATACCGCCCATGGGCGTCCATCATCGCGTGATTGGGGCGCGGAGGAGCAGTGCTGTAGGACGCTGGGCAGTGGCGCGGGGCGCTGCGCCTCAGCGGGCAGTCTACGTGCGTGGCCACCCGCACAGCACGCACCCGCCGGTAACTATAGTACAAACACACCACACACACGCCCACGGGCGTCCATAAATACAATACGTTTATTTCGTACCATTTATATATTTTAAAAAACTAAAAAATAATGCAACGATACTGACGCTAAAAGTATAAAACTGAAAAGTTATATATAAAAGTTAGTATATATTATTATGGATAAGTATGGTACACCCCTGCCTTTCTCAAATTTTTCAAATTTATCTCCATCCAAAGGTTGCCTGGAAGAAATCACTTCTAAGCGATAAGGCCGCTCATTGTACTTTTATATTCAGATCTGTTTCTTGTTTTTTTTTTGTGGTGTACAAAAAGGAGTTTTGTATTCTATTGTATAAACTGTATCGCGTTCAGTGTTGCCCTCCTCTGGACAAGATAAAAGAATAATATTTCACAAGAAATACATCGTCCCGCAATTTTATTTTTCTTGTTCCATCATCGAATCGGAACTTCCCCTGAAAGTTTGATATTTATTTTCATTACACTCTGTATACAATTAAGCAATTTTATCATATTGACGATCTTATTATCTCTTGCACAGATATATCTCGAAGCGGCACCTGCGAGCGGCGTCCCCGGACCGAAGCCCCCCTAGCCCGCCGCTCGGGGGGCTCATTCAGCGGCGCGGGGGGCTCGCGCGCGCGCCTCTCAGCCGCTGTACCTGATGTGGCTATGGCTCCTAATGCTAACACACATTTACTGACGCATAGGGATTACTTCACGCATCCTCCGCCTTGGGGTGAGTCTAACTAGATACCGCAGCCCCCCCAAGTCCATTGTTAGGGGGGCTCGTACGCCTCTAAGTCGTTGTGGCCAACGTGACTATGTCTCCCAACGCCAACACACATTTACTGATGCAGATAGATTACTTCAGGCATCCTAACTAGATGTATTATATAATATAATATTAGTACTTACAAGATATTTATTATTGTTATTTCTTCCAGAATATGGTGGCGTAGTCCTACAGTTAGACCTGGGCGACGGAGCGCTACACACGCCGCGGCCCGGGTCGCGAGCTCAGAGGAACAGCCTTGCTCAAAGCAACCGGGACCGGCCGGTTAGAGACCAGGTAAAAGAAATTATCCTGGACAAAAATAAAGATTGTTTATTTGAAAAAAATGTGATGTTCATAAAATAAATCAAGAAACAAGAACAAACTGCACATCCCATCATATAGATTACGAAAGGTAGGGAAAATCTTTTATGGGAAATTGCGTACGCTTCTCTCTAACAAGCTTGCATCTGAAGCAACCGAGCATTCGTAAATTTCACCTTCTCGGTACATAAAACGAAATCTTATCAAGAAAGCATTTTATTCCATAGACGATTACATCAATGATGTAAATGCTTGGCCAGATGTCGCTCAGTTCCGCACCGACAATAGTGTATAAGGGCTAACCCCTTATATATATATATATCTTAGATAAATATTGACCTGTATCTAACTCACATTATATTTGGACTTAGATATGCAAATGAAAAAGATGTATTATTTTATAAGTCATATATACACTTATAGTGGTTTATTTTCCACTTCTTCCACTAGTGGACAAAAAATTTAACTGGACAAAATCAATAACACCTTTTTTTTATTTGATAATAATTACTATTTTGTAAACCTGTTTATAGTATTAAATTTGACTTGTCTAAGTGCTTATTTTGTAAGCTTAAAGAAATAAACGTTACTGATATTTGATATTCAATCCACACAGGCTCATATAGGCCCTAAGTAAATAATTAACTAATGGTCGATAATCGTCACAGCATCGTCTTGTTAGGTCATTCATCATCATCATCAGCCTATACCAGTCCACAGCTGGACATAGGCCTCCCCTAATGAGCGCCATAGCGCCCTGTCCTCAGCTTGCCGCATCCAGCATCTGCCAGCAGTCTTTCGCAAATCGTCATCGCACCTGGTCGGAGGGCGTCCTACACTACGTTTGCCGAGTCGTGGTCTCCACACAAGAACACGTTTACCCCAGCGGTTGTCGGTTCTTCTTGAAATATGGCCAGCTTGCTAATCCTTTGCGGTATGGATGACGAGAAGACTCTACGTAGTTTCCCAAACGCTGCCCAACCTAGCTGGATCCTCCTCTTGGCTTCCTTCTCGAAATTGTTTTTACGCAACTGCAGAATCTGTCCAAGGTAAGTGTATTCGGAAACAATTTCGGGAAGGTGACCATGTACGACGACCGGTCCCGGATCAATGTGGCCATTGATCATGCATGACCTTGGTTTTATCCAAGTTCATAGCCATAGGCCATTCAAGCATCGTCAAATCTTGAAGTATTTATATTCTAATACAATGTTTTGTTCCAGGCGATGTCGTGCCTTCGTGCGCGATCAGACGAGGACGAACTGAGGGCAGCCATTGAAATGTCGGTTATGAGAGGTTAATATACTATAAACTCTTTACAAACTTACAATTTTTTTTTTCTTTTTTTTAAAGACTTTTCTACTTGCAGACTTGTCAATATTTTCCCTATAAAATATAAAAATAGTAGACCTATTGTACCAACATTCCTGCAAATAAATGATTTATGATTATGATTATGATGATTATGATTAGTTTGATGTTAAGGGTGATAGATAATTATAATTCCAGCGTATTCATCATTCCACGGGCGCGGGTCGCCGCCGCCGACGGCTGCGCCGGCGCCCCGGCGCTCCGCCGCCGCCGCGACGCTGCCGCAGCACTTCCGCAATGAGCTGTCTCAACCAGGTAACCCTATATGTAACACTAACAGGACACTGCGCACTAAACAAACACCTGTTCACCATTTTGAAAAATTCTTTCACCATAAGAATCCTACATTATCCCTGATGAACATAGGCTATAGAATAAACCTGTGCGAAGCCGGGGCGGACCACTAGTAACGGAAATAAAGATATTTTGGTTATTGTAACCTCTATGTATAATAAAAAATGTCACCAAAAATTACTTTTATTTGTTCACAGGAGGGTCCAATTCTGCGGCGGGCGCTCGGCAGCTAGAGCTTCCGCAACCGACCGCTCCGGCCGCGCCGGCGCTGCAAGCGCGTACGTATACTATAAATAATATTATGACCATAATATATTCGTTTTTCTGGCCTTTCTTCTGGGCAATAAAATACATTTAAGGGGTTACCATACGACGTCATTGTGTGAAAAGGATAGGCATAGGATTTCGCGTTCATAGGAGTGAGACAGAGCAGAGCGGCGTGTGCAAAAATCAAGTTTTTGCTTATTATCTAAAACATAATAGTAATTTTGAAAATCTAAAACACCGTCTGCTTTATATTCTGTTTGTTTGCTGTACAAAGTATCAAGACTTATTTTAAAGTGTTTATTTAATATAGACGATTTATTGTACAGTTTTGAACTCTTTTGTGATAGGTACTCTTGGAAAATTCAAAATATTTGGGCATAAACGACTGTAACTTTTGATTGCGTTGACTTAGAAGTTTGATTTATATCGAGGCTCCAAGAGGTTACGAGCCTGAGTATATGATGTGAATATCAACTCGATAACTCCACGCGTTTCTGAGAAAAGTGGGTTGACAGACGGACAACAAAGTGATCATATAAAAATTCCTTTTTTCCTTTAGAGGTACGGAACCCTAAAATAAAGATATCCTTTCAGTAAAATCTGCTTCTGAATATTTCGGGTAGTTCCATTACAAGTAACGTTTGTTTGTAAGATCCTGTGACCCTGGTACCTAAGATGTTTGTACTTGCAGTGGTGAGTGCCCCCCGCGCGTCGCCCTCCCCCCGCAGGCGGGAGTACTCTCTCTACAGGCACCAACATGACTACAGGTAACTATTATTTATATATATTATTAATCAAGCTTAAATTAAAATATCATAAGAATTATACAAGATTAAAGTTATAAAAGATTTACACAATATCAAATAATAATAATAATAATGCTGGACAATTCATACAGCATTATCTAGCCCCAAGCTAAGCAGAGCTTGTGTTATGGGTACTAGATAACTGATATACATAATATAATATGAATTAAAAAAATATGTATATGTACTGATGGATGTGACTCGGTGGTAGAAATAGCTTTTACTAAAAAGGACGGAACTAAGGTCGGATTCTTTTTTTTTTTTCAAAGTTGTTTACGTAAGGAACATTGGACCAAATTTTGCCCAGACATGGGAGGTATGTCTGGGCAAAATTTGGTCCAAAGTGGTCAATGCCCTTCACCAAAAACTCTTTGTTGGCATTAAATATCTTAAAACATGTGTATATTTATAATTTTCTTGTTTCTAGACTGGATCCACAATATGGCGGCTCGGCGTCGACATCACGCGGCCACAGCCCCAACAATTATGCGTAAATACAACCGTAAATAAGAAAACGAATAGTGCAAACACACCGACGACGTTATATCTCGTGCGGATAAAGAATTGGAAGGAACATGACAGATAACATTTCGATTATCAAAATGTGATCTATGTAAGGTGCCCATTCCACTCATCCAATTTCTTTGTCCAATGTACATTTGATCAAAGAACTTGGGTGATTTCATCCGATTTACTAGCAACACCGATATTTGATCAAAGATTTGGAAACTAGTTTCTGTCCGCGGCTTCGTACGCGTCGTTTCTATGTAAACGTATGCAGATTTTCCAATTAAAACTGAACCAAAAAATGAAATTTTATGGGTTAAATTGTAGCCTATGGTTTATAACAGGTCAAGAGTTACACCTATGCATAGTTTTCAGCCCGATCGTGTGAGAAGATTTGACGTGAAGAAGTAACAAACATCCTTCCATTCATCCAAACTTTGTGATGTAATTTCATTTGAAATCATACTTAGGAATCTTGGACAAAGAAATTGGATGAGTGGAATGGGCATGCATCTAAGAATTTTGATCTAATATTGGACAAAGAACTTGGACAATAAATATCTTGATGGATGAGTGGAATGGGCATCTGAGCGAGACAGCATGATTTTCTGGTGTCGTTATCAAACAAGGCTTAATCTACACGATTTGTAATTATGGCCTTTTTGTTTAACAATGTTTTGCAATATTGTAAATATGCATTTAGTAAAATTGTATTAAATCCCTTAAGGCGCATACCCCATTCAAACTAACGACGTTACCTACTTTATCTTATTATTCCGTTTAACAAAAGAAATATCAAAAATCCGTCGCACAGTTTGTGATACCTATTACATAATTATGTAATAGGCTTATATTATAAGCTTTTTTTAACACCTGTGTAATAGTTTTATTCTGTTAAGTTTAGGCAGAGAATCGAAAATAGATTTTGGTGACCACCAAGGGCAACTTCGATTCACTGTCTAAACTAAATAGAACAAAACTATTACAGATGCATTAAACAAAAGCTTGTAATAGGTATCACAAACTGTGCGATGGATTTTTGAAATTTCCTTTGTGAAACGGAATAATAATATAAATTAGGTGGCGGCGCTAGTTTGGGTTGGGTATGCGCCTTAATGTGTCCAATAAACTCCATTACAAAGAAATGTAAATTTGTAAGTTTGTATGTAACAGCGACGTAACTCAAAATATGATATTATAATTCCTACCACTTATAAATTGAATAAAATATCAATTTTTAAAGTTATGACCCTTTATGCTTAACGCATCCAAAACTGATCCATTTCTCAGATGTAGCGTTGGTCGCTTATGATCTCAAAGTGTATGAAAAACTATGTTTGTATGAAAATAGTTCCATACAAAGTTGAATGATGAATTGTTTGTAATTCAGTCATTTTAATGTTGAAAAGTAAAAAATTACTAATTACTATGCTTAAATGTTTTTAAATATGACAACACCTGGATTTTATAAAAATAACTGTATAATATTTTATTTTAATGTATTGTAAGTTTTCCTGTTGCCAAAATTTAGTGAAAAACATTAAAATAACTGAATTAAATAACTAAAAACTTGAAAATTAAAGATTTATGTAAATAAATATATAAATAGTCGTTATATTTGTATATTAAGCTCGATATATTAATACAAATTAAGAAATATATATCTTGTTCAATAATATTTTAAGTTACGATATTTTTTATTCGTTAAGTGTAAACTTTTAAAAAACGATATTGCCTAATTAAGTATATTTTAAGTTACATGAAATTCCTTATGTTTTACCGACACATCTATAATAAATAATCAGGTTAAGTTTGTATGTTTATGTTGGGACGTAATCTCTGGGACTAAAGGTTAGCGCTCACTCGTCCAACACCACAGACGCACAACACAAAAAGGAGCATTCAAATATGGGCCTAAACTAATTGCATTAAGATGCTTTTTTACAGTGACGGCAAAAACTAGTAGACAGAGCTCACTCACTTGGAGTAAGCAAGTATGTACTCGTTTCTAAATCCATTTGCCGTAAATTGGAAAACGTTCATTTTTTTGCACAAATTCTTATTATTTGTATCTCGCGTCGAACCTTAACTGATGTGAGGAAAATAGGAAATTTTGAGGGGGGATTACGTCGTATATTCAATGTCCAAGAGATTCGTGTCTAACAATCCTAAAACCTCGCATCTCACCAGCCTATAATGGTCCACTGCTGGACGCAAGCCTCCCCCTGATTTTTTTATCTCATAGGGCTAATGCCCATAATACCCACGCTGGGCGTGCGGGTTGGGGACCGCAACTCGGTGGTTATATTCTGCAAGAGGCGCTGCTGCACGCCCCCCGGTGTATGTCCCTTAGTCGCCTCTTACGACACCCACGGGAAGAGTTGGGGTGGTTCAAATTCTAACAATCCTCTAAGGTCTAAAGGAAATAAAGTACTTTGAATTTCCTAAGTATCACGGTTGCTGTATCGTAGTGAGCGAAGCCGCGGGGAAAATCTAGTTTATTATAATGGCTCCCATTCCGAATATATATTTTTGGTGTTAAATTACGTTAAGTATACCTTGAGGTCTCTAAAGCTCTTCGCACATTATACACATGCACAAAAATGTACATTCAAATATGGGCGTAAAATCGTACATTAGACATTGAAATATGGGCGTAAAATCGTATATCGAACATTCAAATATGTGCGTAAAACCTTTAGGTACATTTTACAGTGATAAAATAGTTTTCAACAAGCTTCAGTACGGCCGCAAACGTCAGATTTTTTGTCGAATTTCGGGTGAAATTGTCTATGGTTAGGCGTATTCGTCTATCCGAAAGCATTCGTTCCATGCATTTGTAAATACACAAATCGCGTTCAGATTGTCGAATAACTACCCGTCGTCGGACAAAAAATCGGACCCGTGTGGCCGCCTTCAAACGGTCCGCGAGCTGGCATCTGATTCCGTCGATATAAAATACATAATAAACGTTACGAAATAAAGCCTATATTTCAACGCACGTTTTTGTGATGGTCTGCGGGTGCTTTTCAGATGTGCGAAAAGCTTTCTTGTTCTTTTAAGATTTTATTGTGTAATAAATACACAAATAAAATGAAATAATTGTCTAAAAAAATATTCAGTTTTAACTCAAACATGATATTTTGACTGCATTTTCAAAATCTAGTCTTTTAACGAAACATTTGAAAGAAATTTTTGTTGATTTATTCCAAACAATAATGAACTGACTCGGTCAGAAAATTTCTTATAAATTAAATTTGTTTTGATGTTAAAATTATTGTTATAAATACAGACTCTAGGAAAAAATGGAAATCTCGCACACTGCCATTTTAAACTTGTGTTGCCAATCTACACGAGAACTCCCTAGAAATTGGGAAAAACTCCATGCATTTTATTTATATTCTCGCCATTATTGTATGTTCAAAAATGCATTTACAATGAAAAATAAAGTGCTAACAACCATAGAGTAAAACAGTGTACTACCACCAAATAATCTGTACAGAAAATAAATTACTCAACGCCAGTGACCTTGGCAAAGTCAGCCATTTGTACAGAATACCTAGCTGCACTGTAATGATATCTATGGTAATTTTTGTTTCTAATTCAATTTGATTTTGTTAACTTTGGCCTTTTGTAAGCCAAGAAAAGTTTGACCTATTGGTTTATTTTACGAAAATTGGCAACACTAGATTTCATGTACCTATTTTATGTCATAGTATAGTTGTTTACGATCTAAGCCTATTTTAACACGAGGTTGTTGCTAAGGCAACTATGTATTTCTAGCGTACGAAAGTTATTCGTGCTAAAAACGTTAAGTTTCACTGGAGTTAAAAGTATCTTTGTGTGAGACTGGGCTAGGTTTGGAATATTACTGGTTGAATGTCTTTGTCCAATGAGATTTTATTTTAAACTAGCTGCGAACCGCGGCTTCGCCCCCGTGGAAATTTATGTTTCCAACTTTCTTAATTTTTTCTTTCATAAGAACCTTCTCCTGACAATAACAAACACAACAAAGAAAGAATTAGCGAAATTGGTCCAGGCGTTGTTGAGTTATGCGCTTACCAACACATTTTGCGATTCATTTTTATATTATAGATAGAAGAAGATAATGGGGAGTTTTTTTATGATGAGCTTGGAACACTCATGGATGGATCAGCAAAAGACAATCGCCTAAACTTTGGACATACGCATTTAACCAGTAGCATACCACTGTGTTAATTCTTATTTATAAACGTTTATCCTTATGAATTCTCTATGATAAATTGTCGCTTATGATATCCGACCAAATCTATCAGATAAAAAAATATGAAACTTATTCAAACTGCATTGTAAAGGTTACAGCTCATTTATACTGCAACGCCTCACAGCAGAACAATGAACACAAATCAACACCAACAGACCTAAATATCTTCCATACGACTAAATATATAACATTGAAATTTATACATGGTATAGTTCAGGACATAATCTATCGATCATATGTTTCTAAATCACGATTCCATGAAATTATCTCGATAGAAAAAATCTCAAAGTTACCTCTAAACTTTTACTAAAACCTTAATTTTTCAATAAATACAGAACTAAGTATAAAGAATATTTTATGTTTCGGATTTTTATAATAAAGTTCTAATTAGAAGATAATGAGGTAAAACTGTTTTTTGGGCTTGTGTTGCTATGCCCTGTCCCGCTCTTATGAAAGAGAAATCCTATGTCTGTTCTTTTCACAACAATGAGGTTGTGTAGGCTCTTAAAGTATGTGCTTTTAGGAACCCAAGTACGCCACCAAAAGCCTTATAATGGGAGTAGTTCAGAAAGTCCAAGGCTGTCCTTTATGTTAATCTGACGCGCTCAGGTAAAGGCCCAAAATCCCCGCTTGGGCTCCCCTGCTATTAAGCTCGTAAGCTTTAGATGATGATGATTCTTAGTTAATGGCAATATAAGTCTGGTTGGACTCTTTTCTGCCAGTGTCAAGTAATGGAAAATAATAGTAAAATATGAGTTATCAAGTTATGAAGAATGTTGATATTTTCACCAGAGCCTAGTTCGTTATCTAGCAGGGTACACCACGTGCAGGTTAGTTTGGCTTGGGAGACAAGATCTTGGAGTCTCCCTTGTACCCCCAAGCTTTAGATACTTAATACAGTGACAACACCAAATGGCAAACAGTACGCTGTCAAGCGTGTTATGCTGTCATTGTAAAGTATAAATCTAACTATTACAGTAATTTATAAAGCCCATATTTATATGGTCTAAAAAAAACTGAGCCCCTTCATTATCCTAAATTGAGTAATCTAATATGAGACTTGTTTTCATCTGGTAACGTTTATAAATAAGACTCTTAATGTATATTGAAATACTTGTAAATGTTTAACTTGTTATTTTACAAGGATTAAATAAAAGATAATTTTGACTGAAAATATTTTATTATTATTTATTTTTGGCCGTCTACGTGTACTGTTGAAGCAATAAAATAAGATTTAGTTTCAATTCATTGTTTGATTTTAGTCTTACCTTTATATTCATTTGTATGGAAATATAATATTCGGAAGGTGAGAAGATAGAGTAACTACCTTTTTTATGCGGCGAGGAAATTCGTTTACGAATAGACTGGTCTGCGGGATCTTAACATCCACAAAACAACAGCACTGGGTAAATGTGTGGGTATAATCCAGGCTGCGACCGCGGTACTACGAAGAAAGGTAACTGACCAAAATATCAGGATCCTCTCGGACAGCGCGGCAGTAATACAGGCTCTGAACAGAAGAGAACACAACTCGGGACTGACCATACAGTGCCACCACCTGCTAGAACAAGTAAGCAAGTCCAATAGAGTTACTCTACAATGGATAAAAGGACACAGCGGATCCAGAGGTAACGACGAAGCTGATGCATTGGCGAGGAGAGGTTCAGAATCGCAACCGATAGGGCCCGAACAAATAATTCCCCTTCCATTCAGTCAAGTCCGCTCACGGATCCGGAAACAAACAGTCAAACAACACCAAGACTACTGGGCAAGTATCCCGGATTGCAGGCAGTCGAAGGAGGCCTTCCCGGTTTTAAACCCGAGATTTTCCCGAAAACTCCTCAATCTGAAACGTGACAAACTACGGCAAATCGTCGGTATTGTCACTGGACGCTGCATGCTAAACAAACACCTATTTCAATTGGTTATCATATCACGGACAGCCCCCTTTGCAGGGGGTGCATAAATGCTGAGGAGACGGCGCATGCGCTTGTGGAGTGCGATAGCGTAGCTTCTCCAAGATTGCAACACCTTGGTACACCGAGGACACCTGGGGAGGCATGCACCGGCGTCAGCGAGCTGCTGGCCTTCCTAGAAGACATCGGGTGGTAAGATTAGCAGCCCCCCCCCCCCCCCCCCGACACGCAAAAAGGGCCCACCTGTGGCCTAGTTGCGGAAACCAGTCCAGGAACAAGTAAGACTGGTCTGCAGGGGACCAGAATGATGTGAGACTCCACGCCCTGAGAAGTACGTAATACTAAGACCTCTCCGGTAACCCTCTCTCGCCATTTTTTTCGCCAAACCACACATTAAGACAGGCTTTGACTAGTGAGAACATGAGTCGCTTTGTGTTTCGAAAATGGCAGTAGTGTAGACGTGACAGAAAATATTCGAATAGCACAGGAAACTCTTTCCATTTTCTCTATTGATTTAAGTTTGTTTAGTTATTTATCATTTCACAAGAATAAAAGTAAAAAACCTATTACATTAATTAATTCACACATTATTGCCAATGCTGGGCAGTGAATGCGTTAATCAATAGAGTATTTTTTATAAAACCAACACAGGTTGGCCACCAACTAATGTAATTTTATCAGTCTTACAAAGTTTTTTATATACTTTCCCGATGTCGCTGCCGACTGTACCATCGAAAAACAAGATTCGCCAAGTGCGAGTGTAACTCGCGCGCCGAGGGTTTCAAACATTTGCCAATTATTTGTACAATCAATTTTCTGAAATATTTTAAAAAGTATGAAACTTACAGAAATTTCAAAAAGTGTTTTAAAAAGGCCAAAACGATACCTTTCATTTGATATGCCACATGGGTAGGTACCCCCTTTTGAAAAAAAAATCCCCCTTTTTGACCATTTTTCAAAAACTGTTATTATTACTGACTTCTCTATATTTTTCCTGTAAAATATAGATCCATATCTACAAACGCCTAATACATTGTACATGGATCGGTCTGCAATCTTCGGAGCTAGGGGGGGGGGGGAATGGTCAATTTTTCGACTATTTTTGAAATATTTCAAAAAGTATGAAACTTACAAAAATTTCAAAAAGTGTTTTGAAATGGTCAAAACGATACCTTTCATTTGATACCCCACATGGGTAGGTACCCCCCCTTTTGAAAAAAAAATCCCCCCCTTTTTGACCATTTTTCAAAAACTATTATTATTACAGACTTCTCTATATTTTTCCTGTAAAATATAGATCCATATCTACAAACGCCTAATACATTGTACATGAATCGGTCTGCAATCTTCGGAGATAGGGGGGGGGGGGAAAGGGCAATTTTTCGACTTTTTTTGAAATATTTCAAAAAGTATGAAACTTACAGAAATTTCAAGTGTTTTGTAATAGTCAAAACAATACCTTTCATTTGATACCCCACATGGAAAGGTACCCCCCCTTTTGAAAAAAAATTCCCCCCTTTTTTGACCATTTTTCAAAAACTATTATTATTACAGACTTCTCTATATTTTTCCTGTAAAATATAGATTGATGTCTACAAACGCCTAATACATTGTACATGGATCGGTCTGCAATCTTCGGAGCTAGGGGGGGGGGAATGGTCAATTTTTCGACTTTTTTTGAAATATTTCAAAAAGTATAAATCTTACAGAAATTTCAAAAAGTGTTTTGAAATGTACAAAACAATACCTTTCATTTGATACCCCATTTGCCTTCCTATGTCTCTTTTGAAATTTCAACATCAAAATTTGTATTGAAATTATTCATTTTCATTTTTCATTTATTTATATATTTTTTTCTTGAAATCAGTAATGGCGCACGAAATGTATCATTATTTTAAATTTCAAGTTAATAGCTGCAGTAGTTACTGAGATATTCAAGAAAGAGCGGGGACGGACAGAGCGAGACCATAAGGGTTTCAAAACCGATGTTTGAAACCCTAAAAACAGAGTCGACGTGAAGATAATTGAGGCGCGGTCGACGTTACGGGAATCAGCATGAAGGGAACCATTCCCTACTCCTAAACTTGGCTCCTCGGGCGACATACTGATCACGACTGGCTAGTGTGAACAAGTCATATGTCGCGGGACATTGTCCCACAACTTTTGCAGAGACAAGTACGTGAATGTCGGCCGATTTGTTTTCGCGACATGGCCCCTAGTGAAAACGCGGCTTTAAAACCTGCCGCGGCCCGGCTGATGTCCCCTCTTCACCCCATACATGGCAAATCAAGAAGTCTTTATTTCCATAAATACTAAAATGTACACTTAGAAAAGGTCAAATTCTTAAAATAAAACATTTACACGTACCTAAATAAAGTGATATTTTTGTTTTCGGTAAGTATTTGATTTCACACACTCACCGACCCCATTCATCCATCACCTTTTCGCCCCCCAATCGGGACATAGACAGGAGAGACGCAGAAGATTGAAGAGGTTGTAATTAACCGGGGAAAACAGCAGCAGGGAGCGTGGTCCAAACCCAGGTAGGAATGATAATGGTGGAGGAAAACCGCTTAGTGCAAGACGGTATATCCACCAAGTACAGGTGGTAATGCGCTGTGCGTCTGCTTGTCCTGGAGTGGAGGGGGATGGTGGAATCAGGTCATGTAGTTCCTGTGAGAATTCTCCGAAGTGTATCCTATAAAATAACGAGAGACAAGCGACCTTGCGGCGATGTTATTTATACAGAAAATAAGTCTACCACATTAGTATATTAAGATACAAGTGAGCTAAGTTGCTCACTATCCACAAGGCTGTGTGTGTGTTGCAGCCTGAACCGTAGGCGGCGAGGGCGTAATCAGCCGAGTAGGTATCTAGCGAGCAAGTTGCCCACGAGTTTCATACGAACTTTTTCAACACACTTGCGAGGAAAAACAAACATGTATTGCATAAATCGCTACGCAAGAGACTTTGAATCTGTCTCTGCAAGGTACTGCTCGTCAATGAGTCTCGTGGTGATCATGAATCCCATGTTTCAGTCCACATTTTCGTTTTGCGTGATAGCGGTAATCAATATGCGCAGGTTTCTATTCCGCTCTTACGACATCTACAAGCTGAGGTGAGGTGGTCGATTTGCACGCCGTGATCTACACGAACGTGGCACGAACAAATAACACCAAGTTTCGGTTAAATCATGTTTTATTTCGTTAGCACTATTCTAGCACCAGCCCCCCCTCCCCCTCCCCTCCTGCCTAACTATAAGTACATACATACACATTTACAATCATACACAATTATCTTTACAATATTCAATTAATATTCGAGAAAAACAGTGCTGTTAGAACTTAAAATTTCATGTTTAAGGCCTTAGGCGTACAAACATTTCATTATACATTGTCAGGGCCTATATAACCTCAAAATTTTGTGAAAAGGATAGAAATAGGATTTCGCATTCATAGGAGCGGGACAGGGTATAGCAACGCTTTATATTATTGACCCTTTTAAGGGCTTAGGTATACTAGATCAACTCCGTCAGTACTCCATATCATCATCTACATATTTAGCTTTGAAATGTATAAACGGTAAAGTTCAGGACTTATTCTATCAATCATATGTTTCGAAAACAAGATTCCATAAAAAAATTCGGTAGAAAAATAGACACAAAATTACCACTAAACTTTTACAAAAACGTAAATTTCTCAATAAATACAGAAGTTAAGATCTTGAGAATAAGCATTAAGCATGGTAATATAACTACTTAAGTATAAAGAAAATTTTATATTTATCGGTTTTTAATGTCCTAATTAATAGGTAATAAGCTAAAACTTGTTTTTCGGCTTGCGTTGCTATGTCCTGTCCCGCTCCTATAAACGCAAAATCCTATGTCTATCCTTTTCACACAATTTTAAGGTTGTATAGGCCCTGACAATGTATAATGAAATGTTTGCACGCCTAGGCCCTCCGCACATGGAGCTACTCAAAAAGAACTAGTTACAAACTCAAATTACTAAGGAGTTACTTGAGCGTCACCGCCCATACATTCTCGCACAGGTTCGCACACGACGCTACTAGTCAAAAACCGGTTAGTAACGCGTTAGCAATTGGTCACGCGTGCCGCGACGTGCCGGTCGCCGCGCTACTAGTTACAGACTTTTCTGTCTTTTTGTTGTGAAAAATGTGAGCAGAAATAACAGAAGTGACTGAAACCTTGCAACTTGAGTAGCGTCGTGTGCGAGGTACAGTTTCTAACTAGTTTGTAATTACAGTTACTGATTAGTTCCGTCATTTTTGAGTAGCTCCATGTGCGGACGGCCTAAGTGTCAAAATCCAGCGATCTAAAATAAGATTCACAAACAATTATTGAATTATTAATTATAAATAACTCATAACCTTTAAATATTAAATAAGTTGGTATTGTCAGTTATATAATATTGCAATATTTATATAATAAGTTCTATATAATAATAAGCAAACCAAAATTTATATGAAAATACCATTTTAATGATAGTATCAAATAACAACTTGGTGTTTGGAAAATCATGATAGAGCAGCAGTGCAGCACACCCGTACTAAGGGTGGAGCGCGGGTTCGAGTCCTCGAAGTCGAAAATTTTTGGGAACTTATTTCATTTCTTAGAGATGCCCAGAGTGCGGGTAAGCACTATAACAAAAATCCTTAGAATTTAGCAACGGCAACACCTCTAGTCAAACGAACTAAATGTAACTTTAGTCTTTGAACATTTGTTTTCTCTGTAGGTGGAGCCACCGGCGCTACAGTCCGTAAGAGGTCCCAAAGATTTTCGACGAAAACCGACAGAAACTTCGTGGCTTAGTTGGTTAGAGCACCCCGTACTAAGGGTGGGGCGCGGGTTCGAGTCCCGCCGAAGTCGGAAATTTTTGGGAACTTATTTCATTTCTTAGAGATGCCCAGAGTGCGGGTAAGCACTATAACAAAAATCCGAAGAAAAATCAGTCATAAAATTAATAATTAATATATAGTTTTAACATTTTATACATAACTATGCTTCCCACGTGATCACATGCGCTTTTCCGGGATAAAAAGTAGCCTATGTCCGTCCCCGGGATACCATCTATCCCTATGTCCGTCCCCGGAATAGCATCTATCCCTATGTCCGTCCCCGGGATACCATCTATCCCTATGTCCGTCCCCGGGATACCATCTATCCCTATGTCCGTCCCCGGGATACCATCTATCCCTAAGTCCGTCCCCGAGATAGCATCTATCCCTATGCCAAATTTCATTAAGATCCGTTCAGCCGTTCAGGATTGAAAAGGTAACAGACAGTTACTTTCCAATCTACACTAATATTACGCACGCTTCCAACTGGTATTGATATGGATCAGTTGAGCTACCTGTAGATTGTTTGCAACAGTTTGCAGATAGCTTAATTGTTTCTATTGTTATTTTCAATTACATAAAAATAATAAAAAAATATTATATTAATAAATAATATATTATACTAATATTATATTTATTATTATATTTATTTTTATATTTATTATTTTTATTATATTTATTAGGTATTTATTCAGGTTTATAGTATTTTATATATATTTTTATATTATTTTATGTATTAGTTTATGTAGTGTAGGTATTTTCTATCTTTATATCTTTTGCACACTTGCCCACTTCTACATACATGTCTACCTCTCTCATTAAGGTTTGCTGGAAGAGAACTCTTTAGGGTTAAGCTCGCCTTTGCGATACCTCTCTTGTAACAAGGTTTAAATAAGGTTTTATTAGTGCAATAAAGAATTAAGAATTAAGTAAAGAGGAAAGATTTGTATGTAACGAATAAACTTAAAAACTACTGAACCGATTTTAAAAATTCTTTCACCATTAGAAAGCTTACTTTTCAGGGTGTGACATAGGCTATGTTTTATCCCGGAATTCGCACGGGAACGGGAACTACGCGTGTGAAACCGCGAGACGCTGCTAGTTTACAATATTAGCTTAAGCTGTGTAGGTATTAAAATTATAAATACACATCAAACAAAAGAAAATTCTCATTCATTTACTAACAAATACATAAATCGCATTTTGAGATACAACACTGCAACAATAATAAATGCAATATTTTCTATACAAATTTTAAAATAGATTTGTAAGTTTTTAGAGTTGTCTCCGGAACTACTGGTCCGATATTGATAGTTCTTTCACTAATAGGTAGCTACATTATCCCTGAGTGATACATGTTACGATTTATCCCGTACCAGATGAGCGAAGTCGCGAGCAGAAACTATAGTCCAGCCAAATTAAAGATACAATCTTTGTTAAAATTATCCCCATACAACCTAAAAACATTTTTTGTTATAGCCAAAATATGGTTAAAATAGTTTTATGGTCTATCTTTAACGCCAAAAAGATTAAGAAGCCCTAAATGTCAAGCAGCTGTCCTTCTACGTTGAAATAGAGGCCATCTCTTTCTAAACTACATATATAAAGTGAGAGAGACTTCAGACCCAGAAAGATAGAAAATGCGCTTGCATTGGTAAACCACTATTGTTAATTTTATATAAATAATTATTCAATATTTCGCGACCCGTGACCCGAGAGCTGGTGAGTATCTGGCACAGCGCATCAGCATTGCTATACAGCGGGGCGATGCAGCCAGTGTCTTGGGCACGCGCGCGACTGGTATTGATATGGATCAGTTGAGCTACCTGTAGATTGTTTGCAACAGTCTGCAGTTAGCTGAATCGTAAATAGTTCTAATTTGTTTTAATTATTTGATAGTAATTTTATTTGTTAATAAAGATTTGCCAATTACCAATTTGAGGTAATCAAACTGTACGAGAAAATATAATTTTGGGTTATTGTATTTGTTTACATACACCGGGGGGCGGGCAGCAGCGCCTCTTGCAGAATAGATCTACCACCGAACTGCGATCTCCAACCCGCATGCCCTGCGTGGGGATTATGGGCATAACGAAAAATCAGAGGGAGGCCTGCGTCCAGCAGTGGACCATTATAGGCTGTTGAGGAGTTGTTTACAAATATTGTACATTAAGAATGGCTTAAGTTATAGTATTAATTTCCTTATAATATTCACTGGGGATTGTATGGGGAGGGGAATCAATTAATGCAAGCTATTAAAATAGACGATCTTTATACTATGATATATCATTTATTATGTAATAAAAATTTAACGTTTAATTTAGTTTATGCTGAGCGTTTAGTATTTCATATTTTAAAACTTTTGTCATTTTGCTAACTTAAGGTGGTTCGGCGCGACGTGAGATAAATATTTTGTGCAAAAATATTTTTGTTCCTAAATGCTCCCAATATACAAATAAATAAAAAAATGCCTTTATCACGAGTTCATAGAGAGTTTACGATTTGCGGTAAATTACTTTTTCGGTAGTTTCATTGCTTGTCATCATCATCATCATCAGCCTATACCAGTCCACTGCTGGACATAGGCCTCCCCTAATGAGCGCCATAGCGCCCTGTCCTCAGCTTGCCGCATCCAGCATCTGCCAGCAGTCTTTCGCAAATCGTCATCCCACCTGGTCGGAGGGCGTCCTACACTACGTTTTCAGAGTCGCGGAGTCATTGCTTGTAGAACGCAGAAAAAATTAAATTCCACAAAAAAGTTTAATCTCGCGCCAACCGCATTGAACCACCTTAATATATTTTTTAGGTATTTATCGCGTACCTTTTATTATTATTCGCTCCGTGACCACGTAGCGGATATAATAATGGATATAATACGTGATAAATAATAATGAATTGCTTATTTTATTTAATAATAGATTAAATAAATAAAATATTCGTTGTGTCCACAAAGATGTATATTATGTGAAACGTCAAAAAAAAACCAACCGATAAACTGTTGATATTAGTTGCTTTAAAGTCCATTACAGGTTAAGGTGGAACGACACCGTTCACGATTCACGATTTTTTTATGCTTATTTTTTTCGTTCTACGATTTTTTTGTGCTTTTATTTTTTGCGTTCTACAAGTGAAAAATCTAGTAGATTAGTTGTTTCGCGTTCATTGTACGGGATTCACTTTGAAATGTTTGTGCTTGCTTTCGAAAATGGTTTACCATACGCAAAACTATTTATAAAACATATTTTTTTTATCTATTTCTTAAAAGATTAACTATATAGGTTGGTACAGTACAATAACTTATGGTCAACATTAGTACCTAGGTCGAATCCTTATCGAATTGGTACATTACTGGTCGTAAGCTGAAAATACAAAAAAACAGAATAAGTTGAATTTTGCGCGCGAACAGTGACGTTCTACCTTAATGAAGGAAGAGTTACTAATTCTTTATATAGAATAGACCGAAGAAGTCAAAATTCAAAGTGCTTTATTTCGTTTAGACCTTACATGACTCGCTTCTAAGCGATAAGGCCGCCCATTGTACTTTAATGTTTAAGTCTATGTCTGTGTCTTGTTTGTTTTTGTGGTGTACAATAAAGAGTTTTGTATTGTATTATATTGTATTATATTGTATTATATTGTATGACTCTTGGACACGTCACAGTGTTATCATCAGTCCCCAAATATTTTTAATTATAGATTAAAGAATATTAAAATATTAATAAATTACTTTAAAATGACAGATCTTTAAAATAATATTTTATTTGTTTTCAATGATTTTTCGTTGTTTTAAAACAGTGACTTTTGCAAAGCCTTATGTTAATGATAATGACTTATTTAAGCATTTTTATTTCGCGTTTTAATATTAATTATTGATATCGAAGCATATAAATACTTATAGCACATGGAATATATTTTCATTTTATTTTTTTAATCATTCTCTTTCCTTAATTAGGTACCGATATATCTTTTTATAACTCTTTTATATTAACACTTCTATTTGATATAAAGGGATGTAGAATTTCTTAGACAGCTAAAGATATTTTTAGTTAACACACATCCTGTATCTTTTATACAGGATGTTTGTTTATATAGTTTTATACTATTTTTATACAAATAACCAACATATTAAGATATGTTAGAAACTCCTTTGATCACGCTACTTTGACATATTTAAACACAATTATTAAACGATTAATACAAAGCATGGCTTCGTAAATATAATGGAAAGTGTTTTATGGGACTTGAAAACATATTTCATTTTAGAAAAAAAATAGGTAGATATAATCAATTGATAAAATATTTCGTGGTCCGACATTATTTTGCCCGTTTATTTTCTTATATGTATGAATCGCCGCCGGATCGTAAAATCATCGTTAGAAAGCTAAGCCGATTGCAAAACGAACGCTGATTTTTTGGAAAAAACCTTACATTATTTCAGTCGACGAGATGGCTATGTGACGTTTAACCATGTTGTTGAACGTTCAACAATAGCCATAGGCAATAAATTGAATTTGCACCACCCCAACTCTTCCCGTGGGTGTCGTAAGAGGCGACTAAGGGACATACACCGGGGGGCGGGCAGCAGCGCCTCTTGCAGACTACATCTACTACCGAACTGCGATCCCAACCCGCATGCCCAGCGTGGGGATTATAGGCATTATCTCCATGAGATAAAAGCCAATAAGGCGATTATAAAGGAGAGGCCTGCGTCCAGCAGTGGACCAGTATAGACTGTTGAGGTTGATGTAATTTTTTTTTTATTTATTCATCAACTTAAAGATTAGGTATTAAAAATAAAAATAATAAAAACGCCTTAAAAACCACAGAGGTTTGTAACGGAGCGGTATTAGTGAGCCAGTCTTGCGATAGTACTAAGTGTGATTTGATTCACGCCGTCCGCATTCGGCCTAAGCACTCAAATCAAATCAAAAAGTCTTTATTTCCATAAATACAAAAATGTACACTTAGAAAAGGTCAAATTCTTAAAATAAAACACTGACACGGAAATAAAGTGATATTTTTGTTTCTGTCGCTTCGGTATGTAGACTAAAGTAAAGAAGCGACGAAGAAACCTTTAGCCTGTTAGTTGTTATTTTTCGATTTGGAGCAAAACCCGTCACAAGCTTTTTTATCTTCTGATATTTTGTAGTAAGCTCTTTTGCACAGGTTTTTACAATTTGTTTGAATTTATTTATTGATAGATTTTGCAACTTACTAGGAATTTGGTTGTAGAAGCTTTATTTTTGATTGCCCTTTAAAAGATAAATTAATTTTGTGAAGCCTGCTTGTGGGCACAGCGAGTTTATGTTTATTTCTAGTATTTATATTATGTATATCGCTAGTTTTAGGAAAGGTTTTGACTCAACAAACGGCCTGATTAAACAATCCGGCGGCGACATATACGTACCTATTGACTAATATAAAGATTTAAATGTAATTTTGTCTGTATATTGGTAATGATATCGAATTTTCAGCCACAGCGGGCAGTTTCAACCACAGGATACTTAAACAGTCTCAAGCACGAAATTTATAAAAAAATTATAGTGTACAAGTGTGTGTGGAAACACAGGTGCACTCAAACATGTTTGTAGTGGATAATCTGGATGTTTGATTACAGATCAGTTTCGGATGCTTGTGTCTCGAGCCAGTGCCGCTCTCGCGCTCGCCGCCGGCTTCGGGTGGATTCGCCCTGAAAAAAAGTAGACAGACATTTATTTAAATGAATAAATAATAATAAAAAATGCTGGACAATTCACACAGCATTATCTAACCCCAAGCTAAGCAGAGCTTGTGTTATTGGTACTAGATAACTGATATACATAATACAATACATTACATAAATAGATTTTTTTTATTATACATAGTAAACGACCAGAACACCCGGAACATATACCTGCAGATCGTACAAATATTTGTCCCAGGGCGGGAATCGAACCCGCAACCTCTTGCGTCGCAGGCAGACCTTCGCCTACTGCGCCACAGAGGTCGTCATTAAATAAATTCAACAAGCAAATTGTCAAACATATCCTTTGGAAAAAGGCTTACTATTATTATTTTATTTCCATTCATAATAAGTTTTTTACTCCATAAAGAAACTACATAAACAAAGGCTACCTACTAAATAACACAGGTACCTTATGTTCTTTGAAATCACTGGTATCCTTGTACTCTTCCTTGTGTGTATGTGCTTGTATGTTTGTTTGTTTGTTTGTGTGAAAGCTGTTCGCATGCGCAGTTGCTATCGCCTCCTTCGCTGCTAGCACCTCCTGCCAAAAATGTGCCTTTTTAAAAATAAATCAAGTTTATTTTTATACATTTCAGATATATATATATCCTATTGACATATAAAGTCAATAGGATCCCAAAAAATACCGTTTGTTCTAATAAAGACAGATTCATAAAATGACATACATATAAAACAGACATAAAATATAAAGATGAAAATATTTAGTAATAATTCCGCGCATAACCTTCTCCGATAAGCTCTAACAAAATGTCATATATCAATGACATACTGTCAAAATGATAGATTTTCAAAATACCAGATAATACTCAAAATGCCAGATTTCCAAAGTGTCAGATTCTCAAAATGACATATTTGAAAAATGACAAATTTTTTGTTTCCATTCTAATTTGTTCAAACTTGACGGGACCTGAACCCGCAACCTTCCACTAAGCATGAGAACGTGCTACCAATTGCGCCACTAGGTCAATTGATTGACTATTAGACAATCTTTAGGACATTGTATAGACTCAAAAGCCGTTTGCGAGTTCATAGGAAGGGTCACTATAATGCACGACAATTTATTGCACGGCCGAATAATGTACACCTTGCTAATCCGTGTAAAAACCTATCAATACCCATTAAAATTGGAAGCCATACACAGATTATCAGGGTGTACGTACATTAAACGGCCGTACAATATATTGCCGTGCATTATATAGAGACCCAAACTTGGTACTACTGTAATATGTTACGTTTATTACTTATGGATTGTCCAGCATTATTCATTTATTTGATTTAAGTATTAATTAATTTTTTTTATCCAGGTCCATCCAATCTGGATTTAATATTGATTGAGCTAAAAATAGCGATATACATAATATAAATACTAGAAATAAACATAAACTTGCTGTACCCACAACTAGGCTTTACAAAATTAATGTATCTTTTAAAGGGCAATGTATACGCTTCTACAACAAAACTCCTAGTGAGTTGCAAAATCTATCAGTACTTAAATAAATTCAAACAAATTGTAATAACCTTTCTGTGCAAAAATGCTTATTACAAAATATCAGATTATCTAGAAGATAAAAAAGCTTGGGACGGGTTTTGCTCCAACTCGAAAAATAACTAAAAGGCTAAAGGTTTCTTCATCGCTTCTTTACTTTAGTCTACATACCGAAGCGACCGAAATAAAAAATATCACTTTATTTCCGTGTCAATGTTTTATTTTAAGAATATGACCTTTTCTATAAGTGTACATTTTTGTATTTATGGAAATAAATACTTTTTGATTTTTGATTTGATTTGAATGACAATATAAAAAATTGTCATTAAAAAATCCGCCCTCACTATTCCCGGTGCCAATACTAATAATCATTTAGGTATTTTAGACCATAGAAAAATTATAGATCTAAGGATTTTTGTTACAGTGCTTACCCGCACTCTGGGCATCTCTAAGAAATGAAATAAGTTCCCATAAATTTTCGACTTCGGCGGGACTCGAACCCGCGTCCCACCCTTAGTACGGGTGTGCTCCAACCAACTAAGCCACGAAGTCTCTGTCGGTTCTCGTCGAAAATCTTTGGGACCTCTTACGGACTGTAGCGCCGGTGACTCCACCTACAGAGAAAACAATTAAACTTTCCAATGTTCAAAGAAGTCCCGCCGAATTCGAAAATTTTTGGGAACTTATTTCATTTATTATAGATAAAAAAATATAAAGATGAAAATATTTAGTAACAATTCCGCGCAAGACCTTCTCCGATAAGTTCTAACAAAATGTAATCAGCGTCGTAGAAGAAAAAACACACCAACTACAAAATGAAAAGAAATCTATCAAAGCAACCATATCTACAAACGCCTAATACATTGTACATGAATCGGTCTGCAATCTTCGGAGATAGGGGGGGGGGAAAGGGCAATTTTTCAGACGATTTTCCCTCAATTCCCCCCAAAGATATCGTCGATAAAGTTCACTACTGTATGGCAGGGGTTGATGGTAGATTTCTTTTCATTTTGTAGTTGGTGTGTTTTTTCTTCTACGACGCTGATTACATTTTGTTAGAACTTATCGGAGAAGGTCTTGCGCGGAATTGTTACTAAATATTTTCATCTTTATATTTTGCAATGGATTTCCGCAAAGTAACGCCTGAATCTATTTTTTATTTTATTATAGATCTAATTTAACTTGTGCTTCGGTCCATAGTAATATACCTATATTAAAACTAACATACATGCAATATTAAAAACTTAATGAATGACACGTTTTTCTGTGATAACGGCGACAACGTGTAGATGACGCAATCAGGGTGTCAGCTGGCGACGGCGCACGGTGGATCGAGCCCATACAATACAATGGGTGCCTAAATATTCAAAGTCGTAATTTCATAAATTTGAATATGGAATTCGATAGCTTTTTTAAATCTAAGCAATAAATACTCTATTGAATTTTTGGCCTAGAGTCATAGTTCACGAGTAAATGGCATAAAACTGATTTCATTGTTTGGAAAGTAACATAAAAACAGAAATCGGAGCGTATTTCGCCCTGTTTCGTTCTGTGGTCTATAATAGTATGTTCTTGGCACTGTACCGAAACTTTTCTACAAAGACACATCTTGCACTTTTGTGTTTTTTGAGTTACATAGAAAACAAAAAAAATATATGAAAAATATGGGAGTCTCCTGTCACTTATTTATTTCATTTGATTATTTGAATCAGCACTCACTTGCATCAACACAGCAGCTTCCATTTCAGCCATGCTGCAAGCCCCCACTGATTTAGGGAGATCCTCCTCTTCTATATCTGAAAATAAAAATAAATAAATAATAATAATAAATAATGCTGGACCATTCACACAGCATTATTTAGCCCCAAGCTAAGCAGAGCTTGTGTTATGGGTTCTAGATAACTGATATACATAATTTAATACAATACCTACATAGATATTTTTTATTATACATAGAAAACGACCAGAACACCCTAAACAAATGTCTGCAGATCGTACACACATTTGTTCCGAGGCGGGAATCGAACCCGCAACATCCTGCGTCGTAGGCAGACCTTCGCCCACCGCGCCACAGAGGTCGTCAATTTGCTGTTAAACGGGACAGATTACATACATTTTCTGTGAAAATTTCAACCGGTCATGAGATATTGGACGTAGGCAGACAGACAGCGGGTTCGATTCCCACTTTGGAACAAATGTTTGTACAATCTGCAGGTATTTGTTCCGGTTGTTCTGGCGGCTTAGTAATAAGGTCCCGTTTTCGCCCTTTGAGTACGGCACCCTAATAAACAATTTTCACTAAACAGTCATTAAATTGAACTAAACGCGGTCTTATCGCTCAAGAGCGTGGAATTATTGAACATTTCACTACGCGAGGCAATTCATTTGGTTACAATCACGGAACAGAAAAAACAAGTGGAAGTGCTATGCAACAAAATTACTATGGGCACCGCTGTCGCCAAACTCTCACAAATAAACCCATAATCTTATAATGCATTACAAAGACACAATTCGTTTCATTGGTAGTTATAAGTTTAGTCAAAATTAGCCAACGTCACAGATTAGAAAATAAACCTTGAACTCTACTGCATAAGATTTATTTTACTTTAGCAGCAGAACGTATTTACGAGCTACACTCACCAAACAGCAACTTGACGAGTCAATTCTACTATTTGACCATAGGTGGCGGTATTCACAGTGCTCGCAATTGTAAACTTAATTTCCTTAGTCATATGATTGACATTCGCGTGATAGGTCGCGGACCTACTTACCAAACATATGACTGTCGAGTCAATTCCGCTACTTCACCATAGATGGCGGTATTCTCAGTGCTCGCAATTATAAACTTAATTTCGTTAGACATATGATTGACATTCGCGTGATAGGTCGCGACTCGACTAAGGCTGTACCAGGTAGCACAATGAACTACTTTGTCGATATCGATAGATATTTTGCCACAGATTGTCGGCGACGACGGAACCCTAGTATAAGGATATTTAGATCTAATTACACTCTTAATGGTTAGTTTATCTTAGTTTGTATCTATTTAGAGCATAGAAAAACTTTTTATAGGAATTTGGTAAGATCGTATTATTACGTAAGTTGAAAGTGTACTTTTTTGTTTATGGTCATTTTGTAGTAAAAACAGTACAAAAAGAAATGTTTAGGCCTAAAACTAGTTTTACCGCTTGTATTAGGTAAATAGGATAATTAGTTTTAGAGTTATTTACCTTTTTGAATAAGGAAAAATGTCTCTTGTTGATTTTTGTTAGGTTTTAGTTTTAGGCACTTTTTTATTACTTATAAATGTCTAGATATTGTATTTATTTATTGATAATGTATGTTTTAGGCACCAAGTAAACATGATTTGTAGTATCGATCAAATCAACAGCCGACTTGACTACATCACTAAACGAGTAGCGAAGAACATTCGAGAATAGAAACAATCCAAATTCAACTTTATGCTAATCGCATAAGGTTGATTTTGACTGACCGTTCTAATAAATTATTTGTAAATTTTAATAAAATAAGATTTTATGACAATGCAATGAAAATGCTACCTATCGATGGTATAAAACACCCCCGTTTACGAGATTTTTTGGCCTACTATCATTTTTACACTCTAAAATGGAACAATACGGCATAGCTTCGGAAAAATGAATTCGCCGCGAGACTAGCAACTCGACGTGATGTAAGAACACGACTGAGATCAGTTAAGCGTAACTACGCATAATTGTGGCACGCGTGCCACGCCTACTTAACATTTCCACTTATTTTTTCTGTTCCGTGGTTACAATAGCGGTCTGCACACGTAAGGTTCGGAGCGCGGGAACGCACGCGCCATTCCACCCCGCGCTCCGAAACGTAGTGTAGATGCGCGGGACTGACAGTTCGACCCTAAGACAAAACTTTTAAAATTTATAACGTTCCACGCGCCAGTCAAAACTGCTGTCGAAACTGTTGAAAATCAATTTACACGCACAGTTCGGAGCGTTTGTCAATATATGAAAGACTAGCGGTCCGCCCCGGCTTCGCACGGGTAGAGGATTTTCCCGGCAATTATTCGAATTTTTCTCACCTTTTAAACCTTCCCTAGACCTCCACGAATAATTCAAGACCAAGATAAGATAAATCCGTTCAGCCGTTCTCGAGTTTTAGCGAGACTAACGAACAGCAATTGATTTTTATATATATAGAAGATTTACCGGCGGCGGCGGCGTTCCAAACCGTGGACACATTTTTAATCGTAATTAGAACGGCAGTTTGATCCGCAGTCAAAACCGCCAAATCCATCCGCGGTTTGGAACGCAGTCCAGACGCGCAGTTCAAACTTTACGTGTGCAGGCCGCAACGACCATCAAAATGGAAGTCGAATCGGCTATGTCGGTGGGGTTGAGAAATTGAACTCATTTTAGTGTCGATTTGTCCACTCGATATCCTGGCGAGGCTTCGAACGGACCCAGAGATGGACCAGTAAGTATCAACAGCTCACTCAACGATCTATACTTGAACATCGTTTCTCAGAAACGTGTTTATCTCAAGCTAGGTCAATGTTTGAGCAACATTGATACTACGGCCCATAAAGCCCGCGCTCTGTAGCCAGCTTACCGTATAGCCACGGACTCCCATTTGTTAAAACTTAAAAGTTGAATACAAGCTTGAAAGGTGAGAACACATCGTTTGCGCGATCTAGGGCTGAGCACGCTATTGGTTGAAACCAGTGACGTCACGGGTCAGATTGCAACTTATTAATAAAGAAAACTTGGAAAAAAAAAACAATAAGTGCAAGTCGACTCGCACACGTGGGGTTTCGTACTTTTTTTAAATTATATTTTCGCATAAAAAAACAGGAGAACAGAATTTATTTGATTATTAGAAAAAAAAGCAAAAAGTTAGCGGCGCGGTCACCCATCCAAGTACAGACCGCGCCCAACGTTGCTTAACTTCGCTGATACTTCGGTTTGTACCCTATTCAGCGTGGCTAGGACGTTGGACCCATAAACATAGAATTTTTTCACTACGTGTTGGACCACTTTAAAAAAATGTTTTACTTTTCAACATGAACTCCTAAAGTCCCATCATATTTTGTAAATGGTACGCGCCATCTTTTATTGACTTCTATTGCGTTCTAAGATAAATAAGGTATTTTCTTTTTTGCAAATGGACTCCGAGCTTAAAACAAGTCGCCTAGAAAAATATTTGGACTGAAAGTGACATATAAATGACAGTGACTCTACGAAATCCCTCGCCGCGCAACATTTTATTAGCAACAGAGTGGTGTCCAATTGGAATTTATTACCAGAAGACATAGAAACATGGAAACTACGTCGAGTCTTCTCGTCATCCATACCGCAATGCTTTAAAACTATAGTTTTCAATCAGTGCGTCCTACCGACATGACCTACGGAGCTGAGACGTGGACACTCACGGTAGGGCTGGTCCACCAGTTCAAAGTCGCTCAGCGAGCTATGGAGAGAGCTATGCTCGGAGTTTCTCTGAAGGATAGGATTCGTAACGAATACATCCGACAGAGAACCAAGGTTATCGACATAGCTCAAAGGATTAGCAAGCTGACGTGGCAGTGGGCTGGCCATATCTCGAGAAGAACCGACAACCGCTGGGGTAAACGTGTTCTTGAGTGGAGACCGCGACTCGGCAAACGTAGTGTTGGACGCCCTCCGATCAGGTGGGATGACGATTTGCGAAAGACTGGTAGCAGATGCTGGATGCGGCTAGCTGAAAACAGGGCGCCATGGCGCTGATTAAAGGAGGCCTATGTCCAACAGTGGACTAATACAGGCTGTAATGATGATTTGCTGAAGAAGACTTACCATGATATGAGAACATTTGTGGGTTGTTGTCCGGTCTAAGCGAGACTGTTTCAGTTTTCAAGCGAGCCGCGTGCGCTCTGAGACGAGTTTCCCGAGACCGGTCCCAGCCTATCGAGTTGCAGGCGCTGGAACAATAAAACAGTTTCAGTATCCTCTTTACTTCTTAACCTGAACAGCCTATGTCCACTGCTGGACGCAGGCTTCCCACTGATAATCGTCTTATTGGCTTTTATCTCATGGGGTATGCCCATAATCCCTACCAGGAAATAATCAACTAAATATTTTTGCTATAGTGCTTACCCGCACTCTGGGCATCTTTTACTTCATTTCTGAGAGATGCCCAGAGTGTGGGTAAGCACTATAACAAAAATCTTTAGAATTTACCAACGGCAACACCTCTCGTCAAACGAACTAAATGTAACTTTAGTCTTTGAACATTGGAAACTTTAATGTTTTCTCTGTAGGTGGAGTCACCGGCGCTACAGTCCGTAAGAGGTTCCAAAGATTTTCGACGAAAACCGACTGAGACTTCGTGGCTTAGTTGGTTAGAGCACACCCGTACTAAGGGGCGGGTTCGAGTTCCGCCGAAGTCGAAAATTTTTGGGAACTTATTTCATTTCTTAATCAACTAAATACCCAAGAAAATTTGTATTTAAAACCTTATTTCTCATAGTATTGGAGCAAAAACTTAATTCTTTATCCGGTCATGCGGGTTGGGAATCGCAGTTCTGTGGTAGATCTATGCTGCAAGAGGCGCTGCTGCCCGCCCCTCGGTGTATGTCCCTTATTCGCCTTTTACGTTGCCCACGGGAAGAGTTGGGGTGGTGCAAATTCTTCTCTTATCTTCTTTAGACTATTTACTTAAGTACTTGAGCTAGCAACTGACTCGCTACGAGCTCTGCTGCTTCTCTCTGTAGATGAAACTTACTTGGCATGTTGTAACCAAGGGCCGGGACTGAGAAGCGGTGAGCCGAGGGTTACGGTCGGCTCTGCGTCCAAGCGAGCTAGCAGCTGACTCGCTATGAGCTCTGCTGCTTCTCTCTGTAGATAAAACTAACTTGGCATAGTGAAACCAACGTCTGACTATCCCTAACTTACTTGGCATGTTGTAACCAAGGGCCGGGACTGAGAAGCGGCGAGCCGAGGGTTACGGTCGGCTCTGCGTCCAAGCGAGCTAGCAGCTGACTCGCTATGAGCTCTGCTGCTTCTCTCTGTAGGAAAAACGAACACTACGTTATATGAATAGAGTTGAGAGATATATGAGGTACTGTTTGTAATGTCAAAATGGTGAGGGAACGGAAGATGTTTTGGTTTATAATGGAAATCGAAGTAAATTGTGAAAATATATACTTTTGAAAAATAATGACTAAAGTTATGGAGATAAGTCAAAAGTCATAAAATTCTTTATTTCCATAAATCATCGAGTTAGAATACTAACTCGATGCCATAAATACAAAAATATATACTTTGAAAAAGTAAAATTCTTAAAATAAAACACTGACACGGAAATAAAGTGATATTTTTGATTTCTGTCGCTTCGGTATGTAGACTAAAGTAAAGAAGCGACGAAGAAACCTTTAGCCTGTTAGTTGTTATTTTTCGAGTTGGAGCAAAACCCGTCCCAAGCTTTTTTTATCTTCTAAATAATCTGATATTTTGTAGTAAGCGTTTTTGCACAGAAAAGTTTTGACAATTTGTTTGAATTTATTAATTGACAGATTATGCAACTCACTAGGAGTTTTGTTGTAGAAGATAGCATGGCAAATTGCTAGAAATATTTATTTTTACTAAAATTCCTCAGTATTAGAATAAATGAAGCGAGCTATGGTCAGGGGTATTCTTTAGAGGCTTCAGAGAAATCTACAGATAGAGTTCAGATTCTGAACAGAGATACTCTGTGATATGTATGTAAAATTATAAATAAGGTAAGATCTTGAGAATAAGCATAGTGATATAACTAAGTAAGTAAGTAGTTAACTGAAGTTATTTCAAATAAAGTTCTAATTAATAGATAATAAGCTAAAACTTGATTTCTGGGCTTGCGTTGCTTTGTTTTGGCATGCCCTGTCCCGCTCCTATGAACGCAAAATCCTATGTCTATCCTTTTCACATAAACTTAAGGTTGTATAGGCTGTTAGTTACCTCCGCAGTCCCCTGGCGGTGCTCCGTCTCTGCGAGCGCTAGTAGCACGTCATACGCCTCGAGCGCGCGGTCGGCGGCGCGCAACGCGAGGCAAACACACACACACACAGACTCTTGTACACTACACGCGCAGTATAACCTGTTGAAAATTAAATAGGGTATTTAATTATTATTCATTTTAATGCATTTCTTTTTTTGGGAAAGTAGAATTGTGTACTAGTGGTTTCTTTTTCGCTTCTTCCACTAGTGGACAAAAAATTGAAGCGAATAAAATCAATAACATCATATTTCTTATTTGATAATAATGACTATTTATAAACCTGTTTATAGTATTAAATTTGACTTGTCTAAGTGCTTATTTTGTAAGCTTAAAGAAATAAACGTTATTGATATTTGATTTGATATTTGTAAATATCGGACTAAAAGGCTCAGTAGTCCGATAATCTGTATTGATCAGCATCATCGGACTGATGAGACAAAAAAGTCTCATCAGTCCAATCATCGGACTAAATAATCGAACTACTGATACTAGGCGTTATAAAAATCCATACAATATTAAAAACAAAATCCATCAAATCTTACAAAACTACTAATAGAGTCCACAGGTGATCGGAATGCTGGTTTTTATTTCGGTCAAAGAATTAGCATTGCCATTCAACGTGGCAATGCTGCCAGCATTCTGGGCACTCTGCCTTCTGGTGACGGCTTAGATTTTTAGAAAATAGATGTAAGTGTAAATATTAGTTGTAATTATTTTTTGCTGTTAAATAAATATAGACATACTAGGCAAAAAACAAGATTCGCCAAGTGCGAGTGTAACTCGCGCGCCGAGGGTTTCAAACATTTGCCAATTATTTGGACAATCAATTTTCTGAAATATTTTAAAAAGTATGAAACTTACAGAAATTTCAAAAAGTGTTTTAAAAAGGCCGAAACGATACCTTTCATTTGATACCCCACATAGGTAGGTAACCCCTTTTGAAAAAAAATCCCCTTTTGACCATTTTTCAATAACTATTATTATTACAGACTTCTCTATATTTTTCCTGTAAAATATAGATTGATATCTACAAACGCCTAATACATTGTACGTGGATCGGTCTGCAATCTTCGGAGATAGGGGGGGGGGGGGGGGGGAATGGTCAATTTTTCGTCTTTTTTTGAAATATTTCAAAAAGTATGAAACTTACAGAAATTTCAAAAAGTGTTTTGATATGGTCAAAACAATACCTTTCATTTGATACCCCACATAGGTAGGTACCCCCCCTTTTGAAAAAAAATTCCCCCCCTTTTTAACCATTTTTCAAAAACTATTATTATTACAGACTTCTCTATATTTTTCCTGTAAAATATAGATCTATATCTACAAACGCCTAATACATTGTACGTGGATCGGTCTGCAATCTTCGGAGATAGGGGGGGGGGGTATGGTCAATTTTTCGACTTTTTTTGAAATATTTCAAAAAGTATGAAATTTACAGAAATTTCAAAAAGTGTTTTGAAATGTACAAAACGATACCTTTCATTTGATACCCCATTTGCCTTCCTAGGTCTCTTTTGAAATTTCAACATCAAAATTTGTACTGAAAATATTCATTTTCATTTTTCATTTATTTATATATTTTTTTCTTAAAATCAGTAATGGCGCACGAAATGTATCATTATTTCAAATTTCAAGTTAATAGCTGCAGTAGTTATTGAGATATTCAAGAAAGAGCGGGGACGGACAGAGCGAGACCATAAGGGTTTCAAAACCGATCTTTGAAACCCTAAAAACCATACAATATTATTACATACAAACTTAAAACTACATCACACGATAAAACGATAAAATGAATTAAATAAAAATGTCACATTATAAAATTAAGAGATTAATTTAAGAGGCCTGCGGAAATTGCAGATGATGATTTCCCCATACAAACGTACTACCAAAATGATTTGTAATTCGAGCATATTTTCATCATATCATGTTGTTTTTGTATTCGAATAGTATTTATCTAGGTCCCTGGTTGTTTTTTTTTCTTAATAATACACACCTATAATTAAATGGAAACAAAAATATGCAAAGTGCAATTTTGCATAACTTTACGTCGAAAATAACATGTTTTCGTCCTATTTGTATTTTTTTAAAAACAACAATACCTTACGTTTTGTTTGATAAGGAACATAGCTTATACTGTCTAGTTACAGAATAACAACACTATGTCAAAAATACAAAAAGTTTTAAGTCATCATTTTTGGTATTACGGAACACAATAATTTAAGAATTGAAGTTACAAGCAGCTGTCACCGAAGATAAAGTTCTAATAAGTATATTGTTGGGGACATCAAAGAAACGTTTTTTTACACTTAGACACGATTTATTACACAAATAATACTTATAAAATGTTCGATTCCCGCCTCGGGACAAATGTGTGTGTGTACGATCTGCAGACATTTGTTCAGGGTGTTCTGGTCGTTTTCTATGTATAATAAAAATATCTATCTATGTATTGTATTATATTATGTATATCAGTTATCTAGTACCCATAACACAAGCTCTGCTTAGCTTGGGGCTAGATAATGCTGTATGAATTGTCCAGTATTGTTTATTTATTTAATACATAGACATAAATGAATACCTGTGTTGTGTGTCAGCGGCTCTGGTTAACGCACACTGTAACACCGCGCAGTCTGCCTGTAATCGGGAACATCGGAGCTTCCACGCGTTTAACGTCGCAGTCATTGCCTCACCTAGAAGTAAGATAAGATAAAGTCAAGTAAGGTAATGTAAGGTAAGGTAAAGTAAAAATCTTTTTATATTGCTGTATGAATTGTCCAGCATTATTTATTATTATTTGTAGTAGTAAAGTCAGGTAAGGTGAAGTAGGTAAAATAAGGTAAGGTACTGTAAGGTAAAGTAAAGTAAGATAAAGTAAAAATCTTTTCATATTTGTAGAAGTATTTATTGTATTAGTTTGATGGAAATATCTTTTCTACACCCCATGCCATCCTTGAATTCACTAAATTCTTTCCAAACAAAAGGATGCCTGGAAGAGATCACTTCTAAGCGATAAGGCCGCTTATTAAACTTGTACCATATGTACAATAAAGTTTCATGTGTTGTATTGTGTTCTGTGATCCTACCATCATTGTTGGCTGCTACCAATGCTTCTCGGAGATCAGCCTGCGCGCAGACTTCCAACGCGAGTCGCTCGGCCGCTTCACTACACCAAGCCTGTAATGGATTACAGAAATATACAGGATGTCCCGAAACTCATCGTCAAGCCGAAAACGGAGGACAGGTCTCGGCCGCTTCGCTACACCAAGCCTGTAATGGATTACAGAAATATACAGGGTGTCTCGAAACTCATCGTCAAGCTGAAAACGGAGGACAGGCGAGTTGATAACGACCCAGACAAACCATAAATTGATGGGTCTATCTCCAATGGTTTCTAAGTCATAGGCTTTTCACTGAATATCATAAATTCTCTGTCCGGCGCCAAATTTTTCTATGCTGTGAATACAGATATCAATATAGATAAATTTAGTAGAGTGCATTTCACATGTTTTTTTTTTGTTCTTTCTGGCTGCTTATTGTAGGGGGGGGGGGGGGGTGCGGATTGAAAACACTTGGGACCAGGTAACTTGCAGACATTTGTAAGAGCGCGGTTATATAGGTCGGGCAACTGTTTCCTACCATGAGGCTTTTATTTTAGAACTGAATTTACTGACTAACTGACAAATTTTTCTAAAAACCTCACTATCTTTATACAAATCAATGCCCCGCGCCGCTATACGCTGTGTCGAGCAAAACTTCTTTAGAATACAAATGTTGTTTTAATTTTTCCTTTACATAAACTGGCTAACTTATGTTTATCTTTAGTGTCTAATCTTCTGTCGTGCACAATTTTGATTATGTGCATACTTAGTTCTATTAATTGTTACACTGTTTTTTAGACGTGAACACCTTAATTTAAGCTTTCAAGGATATAATTTCTTGATATTATTCTGTTTAATTTAAATAAATAATATAAATAATGCTGGACAATTCACACAGCATTATCTAGCCCCAAATAAGCAGAGCTTGTGTTATGGGTACTAGATAACTGATATACGTAATATTATACATTACATAGATAGATATTTTTTATTATACATAGAAAACACCCAGACCAACGGAACAAATTTCTGCAGATCGTACACAAATTTGTTCCGAGGCGGGGATCGAACCCGCAACCTCTTGCGTCGCAGGCAGACTTTCGCCCGCTGCGCCACTGAGGTCGAATTTAAGCTTCTGGTTTTCCAATAAATAAATATTTTGGTCACTAGCGAGATAATAATCCTTAAATTTAATCTTCAAATTTCCGGTTTTGGAATTTTTCCCTTTACTTGTGCTATAAGACCTTGCTTCTTGCCAAATGTCATGAATGACTCTAGGTCAACGGGAAGTACCCTAGGTTTTTGGGTCCAAGGAGAGAATATTTTTATTTATAATAAACCTCAAGTTTCCGGTTTTGGAATTTTTCCCTTTACTTGTGCTATAAGACCTTGCTTCTTGCCAAATGTCATGAATGACTCTAGGTCAACGGGAAGTACCCTAGGTTTTTGGGTCCAAGGAGAGAATATTTTTATTTATAATAAACCTCAAATTTCCGGTTTTGGAATTTTTCCCTTTACTTGTGCTATAAGACCTTGCTTCTTGCCAAATGTCATGAATGACTCTAGGTCAACGGGAAGTACCCTATAGGTTTTTGGGTCCAAGGAGAGAATATTTTTATTTATAATAAACCTCAAATTTCCGGTTTTGGAATTTTTCCCTTTACTTGTGCTATAAGACCTTGCTTCTTGCCAAATGTCATGAATGACTCTAGGTCAACGGGAAGTACCCTATAGGTTTTTGGGTCCAAGGAGAGAATATTTTTATTTATAATAAACCTCAAATTTCCGGTTTTGGAATTTTTCCCTTTACTTGTGCTATAAGACCTTGCTTCTTGCCAAATGTCATGAATGACTCTAGGTCAACGGGAAGTACCCTATAGGTTTTTGGGTCCAAGGAGAGAATATTTTTATTTATAATAAACCTCAAATTTCCGGTTTTGGAATTTTTCCCTTTACTTGTGCTATAAGACCTTGCTTCTTGCCAAATGTCATGAATGACTCTAGGTCAACGGGAAGTACCCTATAGGTTTTTGGGTCCAAGGAGAGAATATTTTTATTTATAATAAACCTCAAATTTCCGGTTTTGGAATTTTTCCCTTTACTTGTGCTATAAGACCTTGCTTCTTGCCAAATGTCATGATTCTAGGTCAACTGGAAGTACCCTATAGGTTTTCGGTCCAAGGAGAGAATTTTTTTTGATAATAAACCTCAAATTTCCGGTTTTGGAATTTTTCCCTTTACTTGTGCTATAAGACCTTGCTTCTTGCCAAATTTTATGATTCTAGGTCAATGGTAAGTTACCCTATAGGTTTTGTCTGCATGTGATTAGGAAATTTCAAAATATTTAGGCATTAAAGACTGTAACTTTTGATTGCGTTGACTTAGAATATTGATTTATATCGCGGCTCCAAGAGGTTACGAGCCTGCGTATATGATGTGAATATCAACTCGATAACTCCACGCGTTTCTGACAAAAGAGATAGGATAGACTGACAGACGGACAAGAAAGTGATCCTAAAAGTTAACGTTGTTAAAGCCGTCAGAGGTCCCAAAGATTTTCAGATGAACCGACTAGTGTTTTCGTGGCCTAGTTGGTTAGAGCCTTAGAGCACACCCGAACTGACGATGGGGCGCGGGTACGAATCCTGCCGAAATGGATTTTTTTTGGGACATTATTAAATCTTCGTGATCCTATAAGGGTTCCTTTTCTCCTTTTGAGGTAGGGAACCATAAAAAAACTGTGTAAGTATGGCCTTCAGCGCACGCTACAAACACCCACCTCGTCATTGGCCAAATGGTTGCTGGAGTCTGTATCCTCAGTTCGTTTCAGCTTCACTCGAGAGGCTATTTTCGCTTGGCGTGAATCGCAACGACCTGAAATGATTAATTTCTTAGTGTAATTTGTGGGTACTTAGGAATTAATAAAATAAAAACCAATAAGGCGATTATCAGGGGGAGGCCTGCGTCCAGCAGTGGACAATTATAGGTTGAGGTTGAGGGAAGAATTGATTATTTTTTATTACTTTATGCAGTTTCTCTAAATTGCTAAATAATCAATATATCACATTTTATCACGTAATCAGTGGTCAACTTTAAAAGCTCCTAGCCAGCGCATTTATTATGTTAGAACGTAGGTTTTTTTTTATTTAAAAGCTATTATGATAGACAATAATAAAGTCATAAAAATATCTAGTATTTTAGGCTTAATTTTAAGATTTTTGGAGATTATTGGAAAAAAACAGCATAAAAAATTTAATTTCAATACAAAAATTAAACTTTAAGTCACGATAGCCACTCGTTTGTGAGTTATTTGTTATTTTATCGCCATCTTCACATATCTGACATGATTATGGTTTTTATTTTAACAAAATAGACCCACTACTTTGAAAGAAATCATTTTTTTAATTAATAGAGTCATTAGTGAGTAATAAAAATTTTAATTCATCAATAAAGTATATACGATTTTTTTTTATTTGTTTTTCTATTTTTGTCGATAATTTTTGATCTATTTTCACCCCCTTTCGGGGTTGCACTTTATCCAGGGACACATTGTATATGTGTACGGACGTGTCGTACATTTAAAGTTAGTTAAGTAGTTAAGAGTGCAAAGTTAAATCACTGATTACTTTCAAAAGTTTATTGAATGAATCGTAAAAACACAGATAGCAAGTAAACGATCCGTCAGATGTTTTTATCGAGTCGCGGTCAGTAGAGCACTAGTTGTTAGGGCATAAAATGCCGATTCAGTCAAATTAGATACATGGTACGTCTTCTTACAATATGTCTATGTCTTTGAATAGCACACCGGCTAATTTTAATCTCATAATCCTATTTAGAAATGAATTAACTTTCAAAAGTTTCTATAGAAACGAAGCCGAAAATGCGAGCTGAATCTAGTTGAATATAAGCCAATTGTTACATATTTGTTTCTTTACTTCTTTTATTTTTGTTTATTATGTATATTATGTGTGCAATAAAGCATTTTCTATCTATCTATAAGAACAATAAAAGTATTTCTGTACTGACCTGGTGATGCTGTATAGACTCTATGCTCGCTGGACCCGTGTTCTCTCTCACAGCTACTCGCTCCCGCCTCCGCGCCCGCTTCGCAACACCTGTCGAACACAAAACGGGCTTCTTCATCAGCATCATATACGGACTTATAAGTCCAAAGCTGGACATAAGCCTCCCGCAATAAGCACCACAGCTCTTGTCTTCAGCTTGCCGCATCCAGCATCTGTCTTCAGTCTTCCGCAGGTTGTCACCTCACCATGTCGGAAGGCATGCTATACGTATGTCAATCAATAACTCTTGAAGCATGGTTAGTAACCCTTCATCATCATCGTCATCAGCCTATATCAGTCCACTGCTGGACGTAGGCCTTGCCTAATGAGCGCCATAGCGCCATGTCTTCAGCTTACCGCATCCAGCAAGTAACCCTTAATAAAGTTGTAAGGAGACAAGGAAAAAGGAGGATAGATCAGACAATAAATAAGAAGTGATTTCAGTTATTCCGTTTTCACTTAAACGATCTTTTTATCGGGATTTATCGCCACAGAAATTTACAGTGCAAATGCATGCTACATAAACAGAGTCGGTCCCAGTATAGTACCTTGTGGCATACCACACTGTATTTGTAATTGCATAAGGATTATGACTGTATTAAAAGCATTGGTCAGATCAAATAACTGTAATAAGTACCTATTACATAAGTAAACTAGTGTTTTACCTTGCACTGAGACACACGTGAGATTCCTTCTCCGACAGATGTAGACTGACGTCATCAATAGGCGCTGTGGACACTTCTAACCGAGGTTTCTCTATCCTGTAAGCAATGAAAATTAATAATAAATAAATAATGCTGGAAAATTCACACAGCATTATCTAGCCCCAAGTTAAGAGCTTGTGTTATGGGTACTAGATAACTGATATACATAATACATAGATAGATATTTTTTATTATACATAGAAAACGACCAGAGCACCCGTAACAAATACCTGCAGATCGTACAAATATTTGTCCCAAGGCGGGAATTGAACCCGCAATCTCTTGCGACGCAGGCGGACCTTCGCCCACCGCGCCACAGAGGTCGTCAAAATTACAATGAACGTTCATTTTCTATACGCATCCAAAATAAACAATCTTGGTTATTAACTTAAGTCTAACAGGATGTTTCCTATTCCTATGTCTTGATTTTGAATTTAGTTCGAGTTTATTTCCATAATTTCTGCAAAGTGATCATGCGCCGTGATCACGAAAGTAAAAAGAAATCACGGCAAATATCCCATTATAAATTACTTTTATATAACCGATTTAATAGTCTTGATCGGCCCACGATTGGCCAAGCAAGAAGTTCATGAAAATACATGAGACAATTCATACAACTGAACAAATAACCTCCTTCTTTTTTCGACGTCGGTGGGGAAGTCGGAGAACTGAGATCTGCACTGACATCCCACATGGAAGTGTATTCAAAGGCAGTTTATAAACATGAGTTTTGTTTTCAGAGTATTATGCAAAATTATAAATAAGACTTTACATATTTTTTTCAGAAAACTTATGACATATTTAAAATATCATACAAAATATTCAATGTTGTTAAATTGAAAACACACAGTGTAGAAACTGGGAATGTACAACCCTATACCTTTCATAAATACCCTTAATATAAAATACGTTTTCCCGAAACTGTTCACTACTGAAGCTTGTTATTGTTATAAACAATTTTTAAGTAGTAACGCTATTTACCTGATCTGCACATCATGACTGCTGGAATCCGTGGTATCATCAGGTAGCGGAGCCACCTTCTCTTGAGGAGTCGGCAGCTCGCACGGACTGAGCATCGAGGAAGAGTCATTCTAAAAACAACAAATATAAAAATTTATTTATTTATTTTTAACAATTAGTTTAGCCTACAGCGAGTACACCAAAACTTACAAGGTATTAAAATAGGTTATAAATTAGTGATGGTAAGTGCACCAACCTCTAACAGGCCGACACACATTATTTGGAATACTCTTAAATTATATTTTGAATTATTTCTTTATGGTGGTATTTTCACAAAACATCGCTAAGATTAAAGAGATGTGTTACAGCCGCACATAACTCTCCCAACCAGCAACAGCTACAACAGCTACCTTCAAGCTCATTTCTGAAAAGCTGGACCTTTCCGGACACTCTCTTGTCTCTTTATGATAAACTAAAATAAATAATGCTGGACAATTCACACAGCATTACCTAGCCCCAAACTAAGCAGAGCTTGCTTAAACGGTACTGGATGACCGATATAATGTACAATATATTACAAGAGCGTAGGTTTAGGACGTACTCTCGTGAACAGGCACAAATTTAAATTTATCTCAAATAATGTAATCTTTAATGTACTTTCTTTTTTTGCATGCAATTTTTGCCTGAAATAAACGTATGGAATTGAATAATGGTTTGGTCATACATAATCACCACGCTCGGCAGACGGATCAATGGTCGCAGTAGTGGTGTTAAAAATACGAAGAAAGAAGCTGCTACACTTCTTTAGCCCTAAGTCCTCTTCGACATTTACGGATTGAGTAGGAAGGATTCTACGGCCGAAGCTTGTGTATGAGTTCATAACATCTTAGTTACATGTTAATTATGTCTTTTATCTTATTAGAGGCATAATACACAACCCTCTGGTTTTAGTGAACATAGGACTCTACGTACCTAACAGGTAGATCCGAAGACCTAGGCTACTTGCAATTCCGAGAGCAAGAACTAACCCTGAGCAAGTCTCCGTTCACACGGGCCCTTCGCGCTATCAATAGCATTATGTGCTGCAGATGAGGATGTTGATATTTTTCATATGTCCTTGCCGAAATTCAGGGATGCGGTTTTATTTTTTTTAGATAGAATGCATAGAAATGTCTGTAATGTCTAGTAAAGTAGTTTATTATGTTATAGTATTCATTCAGTTAGAGTTAGTAGCTTGTTTGTGTAATTGTTTTAGTAGTAAACGTATAATGAGTGTATATATATTGTATAGATTTTTTGTATTTCTTTGTCGCTTTGGTGCTGCACTGTAATGGCAATCTAAATATGTGTACTGTAAAATAAATAAATAAAAACAGACACAACTTTCAAGTGATCATTTTCTGTCATCGTCTCTCTGTTTGGATTGGAGGTTAAGTACCTGTTCAGTTCTCGATCTATCAGCATCGTTATCTAATTCTCCGGCAGGTTGCGTTGTTGATTCACACTCGTCTGTAACAATAACAATACTTGTAGAAATTGCCAATGCGCACCATTTGAATGCTTTTTTATATTGTGTGCAATATTTTTAACAAAGGACTAAACTTCATTATAGACGAGGTTATTTATACTCCCGAGCTTAGAGAGGGAGGGTGACAAGACAGAGTAATAATGGGTGGTTTGGTCCGGGTGAAAAACGATACATTTCACTTCCAGTGCATAGTATTATATAGCAATACAAAAATAAAGGCCTTACCAGATAAATGCCAAGCTAAATTGTTATTATATTTTTGTGAGCACTCGCTGTGCTCGCCGCTTGTTAACACTCTCTCACTCTCAACAGCCTATACTGGTACTGGACGCAGGCCTCCCCTGATGAGCGCCTTATTGGTTTTTATCTCATGGAGGGGGGGGGTAAAGTCGCCTCTTAAGTCATCCACGGTAAGAGTTGGGGTGGTGCAAATTCTAAGCCACCGCCACACGGGTAACACTCGCTAGTCTACAACCTACCTGACACCTCCTCCTCAGGTATAGCCCCCGCGTGTTTGTCCCCCGCTCTGCGCCGCACCAGCTCCGCTATGACCCCGTGTAGCTCGGCTAGACGCGCGTCGTGAGCTCTCGCTGCGCTCGCCGCTCGTTGGCGCTCGTTCGACAACGCGCGAGCGAGTGAGTCGCGTTCTATTCGCAGGGCGGTTAGCTCGTCGCGGCCGCTGCTGTGTGTAGCTACCTGGAAATAAGAGAATCTTCATTATCATTCGAGATAATGACGTCTCGTTTTTATTTTATCCAACCGAGCACTGGGGTATAGAAATCCAGAGAATAAAATTAAATATTATTTAAATTTGCGAAAGACTGCTGGCAGATGCTGGATGCGGCAAGCTGAAGATAGGGCGCTATGGCGCTCATTAGGGGAGGCCTATGTCCAGCAGTGGACAAATATAGGCTAATGATGATGATGATTATAATTTAAACACCTGTTATGAATTATTAGTTTGAATCCTTTCAACGTGGCAACGCTGCCAGCATTCTGGGCACTCTGCCTTTTTTAGATTTTTAGGAAATAGATGTAAGTGTAAATACTGTGTAGTTGTAATTATTTTAATAGAAGATATATATATTATTTCAGAGTTTCTTCGTAATTTTTCAATAAATAATATTTAACAAATTAAAGCAGCGCGTGACCCGAGAGCTGGCGAGTATCTGGCGCAGCGCATCAGCATTGCCATACAGCGGAGCAATGCAGCCAGTGTCTTGGGCACGCGTGCGACTGGTATTGATATGGATCCGTTGAGCTACCGTAGATTGTTTGCAACCGTCTGCAGTTAGCTCAATTGCAATTCAAATACTAGTTTTAATTTAATTATATCATTTGGTTGTAATTTTCTTTCTTAACAAAATTATCTATGAATTTAAATTAATCAACAGACAATATTTCCAAGAGTTTATTTAAAACTTTAAAGTTAGAAAGTAAGTGGGCTGAATGTCCTACTTCCTTCCCTTACCTACTCTTAGCATGACCCAAAGGGCGTCTAATCTTTAGAAAGGAAATAAAAGCGTTGTCATTGCCGAATAGGTACCTTCAACCATAATGTAAGTAATAGTAACTAACCAAACTAAGCTCGTGCCTCGGCATCGGCGGCCTGGTCACAGGATGCAGACTCGAATATCGCCACTCAGAATCCCTCGAAACCTCCTCCTCCCCCACATCAGGACAGCAAAGATACCAACTCCTACTCCTCCTCACTCCGCTTTCCAACGAGCTAAGCGGCACTTTACCGACCACCTCTAACTCCGCGAGCAAAGGTTCCTTTTCCTTTGGCTCTGGCATTGGGAAAGTTCCCGCTGTGCTGTAGGTTTCCCCTTTTCGGGAGTTTTCGGGAGTATTGTACTCTGGGAGGCTCCATTGTCGGTCGCGGAAGGGAGGGATTTCTCCTCGGAATGGTGGGAGTTCTCCGCGGAATTGAGGGATTTCTACGCGGTGTGGAGGGATTTCTACGCGATGTGGAGGGATTTCTCTGTCGCGGAACGGAGGGATTTCTCTGGCTGGTATGTCGTTGATAACTTCATTGGTGTCGACGTATTCGCTTAGTTCGTTCTCCTCGGGGGATTTTCTCTTGAGGCGTTCTAAGTCGGCGTAGTAGTAGGCGGTTGAGCGAGGCGGTTCGGTGGATCGAGTCCCGGCCATGTTCACATTTTTGTTTGGTTTTGTTTTGGGTTACATTTTAAGGTTTAAGCGTAGTTTCTCACTGTTGTTCGGTTATAGATTTTATGTGGTCTGTATTTTGAATATTTTCCATATTATAAGGCTAGTCATGTTTTTCTTTTTACGTACGAATTATGTGATGTTAAATCCTAAGCCCTTTTTTTAAAAATAGGATTATGTTAAATAAAGTCGAGCACCATCTTGCTTTCTTTAAACATAATATAAAGATGAAAATATTTAGTAACAATTCCGCGCAAGACCTTCTTCGATAAGTTCTAACAAAATGTAATCAGCGTCGTAGAAGAAATAAAACGTCAAGTGCGAGTTAGACTCGCGCATCAAGGGTTCCGTACAAACTCTTTAGCAAAGAAATCAGTCAAATCCAGACGAATAAGGCACAATAATTTTCTGATTTGATAACGATTATGACGTAACTTATTTAGTCCCTCTAACTATTGGCGTCTCGAGACTAAATAAGTTACGTCCAACCCTAGTGTAACAATGTACTATTTTGTATGAATAAACCACAAATTTACGGTTTTCTGATTTTTCCCTTTACTTGTGCTATAAGTCATTGCTTCTTGCCAAATTTCATGGTTCTAGGTCAACGGAAAGTACCCTACAGGTTTTTGGTCCATGGCGAGATTCGAAAATTATTTTTTCTGTGAATATACTAAAAATTTACGGTTTTCGGATTTTTCCCTTTACTTGTGTTATAAGACCTAGCTTCTCACCAATTTTCATGGTTCTAGGTCAACAGGAAGTACCCTAAAGGTTTTTGGTCCATGGCAAGATTAAAAAAATATTTTTTCTGTGAATAAACTACAAATTTACGGTTTTCAGATTTTTCCCTTTATTTTTGCTATATGACCTTGCTTCGTGCCAAATTTCATGGTTCTAGGTGAACGGGAAGTACCCTATAGGTTTTTGGTCCATGGCAAGATTAAAAAAATATTTTTTCTGTGAATAAACTACAAATTTACGGTTTTCGGATTTTTTCCTTTACTTGTACTATCAGACCTTGCTTCTCACCAAATTTCATGGTTCTAGGTCAACGGGAAGTACCCTATAGGTTTTGTGTGCATGTGATTCCCTTGGAAAATTGAAAAAAAATAGACATAAACAGCTGTAACTTTTGATTGCGTTGACTTAGAAGTTTGATTTATGTCGAGGCTTCAAGAGGTTACGAGCCTGCGTATATGATGTGAATATCAACTCGATAACCCTACGCGTTTCTGAGAAAAGTGGGTTGACAGACGGACAGACGGACAGACGGACAGACGGACAACAAAGTGATCCTATAAGGGTTCCTTTTTTCCTTTTGAGGTACGGAACCCTAAAAACACACCAACTACAAAATGAAGAAATCTATCAAAGCAAGACGTCAACTAGTTTCGTCTCTCCACGAGACATCATCAGGACACCACAATACTCGACCTTGACATTGAGAGCACTAAGCAAACTCCGGCAGGGTTCCACCAGAGATGTTACCACTCCGAGCTCCGCGCGCCAAGTCGCTCGAGCTCGGAGTGGTAACATCTCTGGTGGAACCCTGCCAGAGTTTGCTTAGTGCTCTCAATGTCAAGGTCGAGTATTGTGGTGTCCTGATGATGTCTCGTGGAGAGACGAAACTAGTTGACGTCTTGCTTTGATAGATTTCTTCATTTTGTAGTTGGTGTGTTTTTTCTTCTACGACGCTGATTACATTTTGTTAGAACTTATCGGAGAAGGTCTTGCGCGGAATTGTTACAAAATATTTTCATCTTTATATTTTGCAATGGATTTCCGCAAAGTAACGCCTGAATCTATTTTTTATTCTTTAAACATAGTTAAGTTAAACTAGTAAGGACATTTGTTAAGAGGCTTGCGGATGATGATTTGCCCATACAAACGTACTATCAAAATGATTTCTAATTCGAGCATATTTCCACCATATCATGTTGTTTTTTGTATTCGAATAGTATTTATCTAGGTCCCTGGTTATTTTTTTTTCTTAATAATACACACCTGTAATGAAATTTAAGCAAAAATTTGCAAATGCTATTTTGCATAACTTTACGTCGAAAATGAAATGTTTTCGTCCTATTTGTTATGTATTAAAAACAACAATATCTTACATTTTGTTTGATAAGGAACATAGCTTATACTGTCTAGTTACAGAATAACAATGTGGATAATACTAAAAGATTTCAGTTATTAGTTTTGTTATTACGGAACACAATAACTTACGAATCGAAGTTGCGAGCAGTTGTCGCCGAATATTTATACTAGACTAACACTTTCAAAACAAAACTGAACGATGTAACATACCACATTAGGAAAATAAAATGGAGATGGGCAGGTCATATGATGAGGAATAATAAAGAAAAATGGGCTAAGGACATAACTGGTGTCCAAGACAAAACAAAAGAAGGAAAGGGAGACAACGTCTTAGATGGGAAGATGATATCCAAAAACTAGCCGGGGTTACTTGGAGGAGGCTAACCCATAACAGGAAAGAATGGCAAGCTTTAGGAGAGGCCTATGCGGGAACGCAAGACAATCTTAATACCGGTGTCTAATAAAATCAATAGATATAAGATAAATTATGTAACGTACTATTAAATAATTAAACCTAGTTAAGTCTTAATAATATTGTTATTAGGATTGTTGAATAAAGGCTATTATTATTATTATAATAACACTTTCATGACTGAAAACACAGAGTGCGATATGCAAGTCCCTGTGACGCTAGCAGTGATCGTGTTAAGTGAAATCTTTAAGGCAAAAAACAAATTAAAATTGAGTCATATAATCGGTAAGACCCCATCATTTATATGATAATTCTACGAATATTTTATACAGATTTTTGCTTATGTCCGCAGCTTTACGCGTACAGTGTCGTTCATTGCTGGTTTACCCCCCTCGAATGTTCTAAGTCTCGTAATTAATAAAATAAATAAATAATAAATAATGCTGGACAATTCACACAGCATTATCTAGCTCCAAGCTAAGCAGAGCTTGTGTTATGGGTACTAGATAACTGATGTACATAATATAACACAATACATAGATAGATATTTTTTTATTATACATAGAAAACGACCAGAACACCCTGAACAAATGCCTGCAGATCGTACACACATTTGTTCCGAAACGGGAATCGAACCAGCAACCTTCTGCGTCGCAGGCAGACCTTCGCCCACCGCGCCACAGAGGTCGTCAAACTAAATCTAAAATAAAATAAATGATTATATCAGCATTGGTTCTATTTCATTAAATTTGTTATTTGAATATAAACGACATGCTATCTTCAATAAACAGTAAGATGGTTTCAAAATAGTTATGGATTCATAGAAATTCTAAGGATTTTTGTTATAGTGCTTACCCGCACTCTGGGCATCTCTAAGAAATGAAATAAGTTTCCAAAAATTTCCGACTTCGGCGGGACTCGAACCCGCGCCCCACCCTTAGTACGGGGTGCTCTAACCAACTAAGCCACGAAGTCTCAGTCGGTTGTCGTCGAAAATCTTTGGGACCTCTTACGGACTGTAGCGCCGGTGGCTCCACCTACAGAGAAAACATTAAAGTTTCCAATGTTCAAAGACTAAAGTTACATTTAGTTCGTTTGACGAGAGATGTTGCCGTTGGTAAATTCTAAGGATTTTTGGTATAGTGCTTACCCGCACTCTGGGCATCTCTCAGAAATGAAATAAGTTCCCAAAAATTTCCGACTTCGTAGAAATTGTCTTCAAACGTAACAGCGGGGTAAGCTATCAATGAACTATACTGTAGATATTATATACCTACTGAAAGAAAAATTATATTCAACACCACAGTTTGAGTTCGTGCTCAATCAATTAGAACCTCAGATGCGTCACGCTGTGCCATAAACACTGCAAGGAAACAATCCAAATATTAATGCAGGAATTTAACCAACAATTTATTATTTAAGCTTCGTCGCACGTAAGCATTCATACCGGCAGCCGTGGTAGAAAGAATCGACCCCCCAACTCAGCCCAGGATAGGATAATGTATGGTCAGTGGTCTTAAAGTTGGACTTATGGGTGCTGATAAAAAATACATTCGTTTTCTATTTTTTGTATCATTTATTAAGGGTTTGTTCAATTATTTGAACATGCCACCCTTGAAAGTACACAAATTATAATACAAAGAACAAGAAAAAATAATAAAAGAAACCACACTATTATAAATGCGAAAGTTTAGATGGATGGATGTTTGTTGCTCAATCACGCCAGAACGGCTGAACATATCTGAATTAAATTTGGCATAGAGATAGATTATTGTTTGGAATAGCACATAGGCTATATTTTATCCCGGAATTCCCACGGGAACGGGAACTACGCGAGTGAAACCGCGAAGCACTACCAGTACATAATACGAGTAGATAAAAAAAAAGTATTAAGCTTGACAAAGCCTATTATTGTCCTTAGTAAGAGTAACATCATTTCACATATTACACTGAGGGTAGTTTCCATCCCAAGGGTTCATCGGGGTGACCAATTTAACACGTGACCTAGCCTTTTGAAGAGACGCCCTTGATCGTCAGTACGAAGTTAGACTGTATCTTACAACAGATAAGGTCACTTTTTCTGTAATTTATTTTTAGCCACAGGTCATGTTTTGTAACACACTTCGAAATAAGGGGCGATTCTATGTTGTTCTATGCACAGTATGTTTTTTAAATATATTTTCGTCGATTTGTCATTTAGAGATTTGGATAATTGATGAAGCCAGAAGGGATGGGCCCGCACATAGATAAGCTATCGAAGAGACTAAGTTCTGCAGCATATGCAGTCAAAAAAATCCGTCATCTTACAGACGTTGATACTTCTAGACTAGTATATTTCAGCTACTTCCATAGTATTATGTCTTATGGTATACTGCTGTGGGGGAACGCTGCAGATATTAACACCGTATTTGTGCTGCAGAAGAGGGCTGTTCGTGCAATCTATGATATGGGTCCCAGAGAGTCCCTACGTGATAAATTTAAAGTAATAAATATAATGACAGTACCGTGTCAATATATTTATGAAAACTTGTTGTACACTCATAAGAATATCAATCGGTTCCCCAAAAATAGCGATATACATAATTTAAATACTAGAAATAAGAATAAACTCGCTGTGCCCACAACTAGGCTACACAAGATTAATGTATCTTTTAAAGGACAATGTATACGCTTCTACAACAAAACTCCAAGTGAGTTGCAAAAATTATCAATAAATAAATTCAAACAAATTGTCAAACATATCCTTTGTAAAAAGGCTTACTATAAAATATCAGATTATCTAGACGATAAAAAAGCTTGGGACGAGTTTTGCTCCAACTCGAAAACTAACATTCTAACAAGGTAAAGGTTTCTTGTTCGCTTCTTTACTTTACCTTAAAAAGATTGAAGTGGACAAAAAATCAAAGTGATCACTTTATTTCCTAGTTTTACTTATGTAATCTGAGTTTTTGTGACGTGTCCAAGAGTCCTGTAAGGTCTAAAGGAAATAAAGCACTTTGAATTTTGAATTTTTGAATTTTGATGTAAATATTCAGATTAGTTGTAACAAACGTAAATGTTCGAGTAATCGAATAGAATTTATGAAAAATATAAAAAAATAGATTCTTAAATATTTTTTTTACAAAATTCGCATAAAAACGGTTTTAATTGACTGCCTAGACAAACTATCAGCTACAACACCACATAATTTTTTACGAATTACATAGCCCCAGTCTAACGTTTGGTTTTCTATTTAATGCTTATATCTATATACATACATAATATATAAAACAAAGTCGTGTTACTTACACCATTTATAACTCAAGAACGTCGGGACCGATTTTCATGGTTTTTGATTTGTTGGAATTCTCTTAGTCCGAAATAGGATTGAAGTATTCAAAACATTGGAAAATTGACGAAAAAATAACTACCCGTGCCAAGCCGGGGCAGACCGCTAGTTTTGAACAAATGTTTACTTAAGAAATGAAATAAGTTCCCAAAAATTTTCGACTTCGGCGGGTTTTCGTTCGGGGGCTTCTTAGAGATGCCCAGAGTGCGGGTAAGCACTGTAACAAAAATCCTTAAATGTTTACTTGATTTTTGCACTGACGTTGCTCTGCTCTGCCCGCTCCTATAAACGCGAAATCCTATGTCTATCCTATTCACAAAATGGCGCGCAATGCGCCCTTTTAATAAGTATACTTAGAATACATTTCCTCCTATATGTAAAGGATTATTGCCCTAGACAACAATAACATTGCTACAGGTAGCATTAATAACACAAAGGGTCGTTTCAACCCCTAAAGGTTTACAGGGTTAACCAATTTAACACTTGACCTAGCCTTTTGAAGATACGCCCTTGATCGACAGTAACGTAGATAGACTGTATTTTAATATAGCTAAGGTCATTTTTGCTTTACGTTGTAGTGTATTTTCATCGACCTAGCATAACAAGGATTCTTAAAATATTTTTCCTTCTACTGTATGTAAAATTTCGCTTGTTACAAGTTCAATTATGTATATTAAGTTCTATTATAAAATAAAATAAATAAATAAAATTCTTTTATTTCAGATAAAGGGATCTATAATTTGTTAGTAACTAAAATATCTTATAATTAATGTTAGTTAGTATATTCAAAGTACCTACCTACAACAATTAAGTTTAAAGTAATTGAAATTAATTAAATTAAATACAAGACAAATTAAAATAAATTGGATCAAATACAATAAAATAAAATTAAATCAATTATGTATGTCGCTATTTCTGGATAACCGATTGATATTCTTATGAGTGTACAACAAGTTTTCATAAATATATTGACAGGGTACTGTCATTATGTTTATTTCTTTAAATTTATCACGTAGGGATTCTCTGGGACCCATATCATAGATTGCACGAACAGCCCTCTTCTGCATCATTTTTCATATTCTTCCTCCGACGACCTCTGTGACGCGGCTCAGGTGCACCTGCGACGCAGTAGGACGCAGGTTCGATTCCCGCCTTGGGACGAATATTTGTCCGATCGGCAGATATTCCTACTGGCTGTTTTCTATTTTAGATAAAATATCAATGGCCTATAATGTACTAGCAGCGCCTCGCAGTTTCACCCGCGTAGTTTCCGTTCTCGTAAGAATTCCGGGATAAAATATAGTCTATGTGCTATTCCAGACTATAATCTATCTCTGTGCTAAATTTCATCGAGATCCGTTCAGCCGTTCTGGCGTTATTGAGCAACAAACATCCATCTATCCATCCATCCATCGAAACTTTAGTATTTATAATATGAATGTGATGATGTATGTATATCAGTTATCTAGTAAGTACTCTATCCATTCATCCATCTATCTAAACTTTTGCATTTATAATATTAGTGTGATTGATTATGTATATCAGTTATCTAGTACCCATAACACAAGCTCTGCTTAGCTTGGATGATGCTATGTGAATTGTCCAGCATTATTATTAATAAATTGGCGTGTTTGAGCGACAAAGCCCTTAAAAAAGTATTTAAAAAAACTATATATTGACTTCAAATTCCTTCATAAATAGTATAATAGGTTTGGAAGGAATACTTCAATAGCGCGATCTAATTTTTCAAGTGGCGACATCTAGTTAAAATTCCAGTCAAATTTAGTTACTACCTCAAATGAACTCCGTCAAATCTCCATATCTTGCAAACTACTAAATATTTAACTTTGAAATTTATATTATGGTAAAGTTCAGGATTTACTCTATCGATCATAGTTTCGAAAACACGATTCCAGACAATTTCTGGATAGACAGAAATCGCAATATTACCTCCATTTTTTGACTAAAACCTTAATTTCTCAATATATACAAAAGTTAAGATCTTGAGAACAAACATGATAATAGAACTAAGTATAAAGAACATTTTATATGTTTCGGTTTTTTCAAATAAAGTCCTAATTAATAAATTATAAGCTAAAACTTGATTTTTGGGCTTGCGTTGCTATGCCCTGTCTCGCTTCTATGAACGCGAAATCCTATGTCTATCCTTTTCACAAAAATTTTTGGTTGCATAGCCCTTAATTGATGTGATGAGTGATGGATGACACATGGATGAAACGATGAACAAAAAGATGTTTACGCCCGTTGCCATGGAAACAATTTGCTACCAGTGATTGTGAAACGTAGTGTAGGACGCCCTCCGACCAGGTGGGATGACGATTTGCGAAAGACTGCTGGCAGATGCTGGATGCGGCAAGCTGAAGACAGGGCGCTATGGCGCTCATTAGGGGAGGCCTATGTCCAGCAGTGGACTGAAAAAGGCTGATGATGATGATGATGATTGTGAAAATTATCATGTGATGATGTTTAAGATACGTTTTACGGCGCACATATCAATCTTGGGGGTCAAATTGGAACCAATTTGAAATTTAAACTTTAGATAACAAGGAACGAATCATCAACATCTATTAAGAACTGGCGAATTTCTTTAAACTGAAATCAGTTCTAATTGGTTAGAAATAACGTTTAACCGTTTCCATAGAAATACGTGCGAAGTCACAGGGAGAAGCTAGTATAAATACAATAATTAAATACATTATTTATAAGCCATGATCAAAGATAGGAAAACAACAAACACGATGCTCAAGATGAGCCGTGAGGACTTAAGAACAATGGTGGGTCTCATCACAGGCCACTGTGAACTGAGCCACCATCTCTTTAAGACAGGAGCCACAGACAGCAGCCTGTGTTGTGGCTGCCGTCTGGAAGAAGAGACTGTGGAACATGTTGTGGTACACTTCACGGCCACAGAGGAGGCCAGACAGAAAACGGGATTCAAAAGTCTCATAGAGACACACAAACTGTCCACACCCATAGAAAAGCTGAAACGAAGCTGTCAGTCTCCAAAAGTCGTGCTCCGGTACTTCAAGGAGCTGGGCTGGTTAGGGCCTGCAGATCGATTACGGTAAAATACCCCATCCAAATTTGACACTTGAAAGCCCGTAGGATGGCCTTCGAGCCTCCCATCCATCCAATTGTAAATAAAATAGCCGTCACTGAGACGATTGCCAGTCCCAGCCGAAATTGAAGCCAATGAATGAATGAGATGAATGCTTTTGACAGTAAATAGAACGATTTTGACGTAAGGTTGTTTTCTTTTCATTTGACATTGACATACCCTAATTTCCAGTTGACGCCCCCTGCCACCTATCGATTTATTTGGAACTATTTTTTTTCTTTTTAGAATGCTAATCGAAAACCCCTCATTATGATGTTATAAAAGTTGATATTGCTCACATTCACATTAAGATAAAAAATGTAATGTAGGTAGGTAGGTAGTCGTAAAAGATAGATAAATAAATCAACAAAAAGAAAAAGGGCAAGAAAATGGCCCAATATGCTAAACTGGCAACATTTCACTGAAAACTTCTACCATGACAATGACAGTTCCGATGCATGTTCTTGATAACGTTTCATTGCCGCAATTCTGACTCCAAATACTGTAACATAACCTTCATGATATTTTTATTTAATGTACCCTTATATTTTCTTAGGCAACCCAACTATTAAATGTTTCAGCCTTAATATTTATTATTTCAACACAGACTATGAAGCCCTTAACGTACTTGGAGAAGAAAAGAGACGTTTTCTAAAATTTGTTAAATCATCAGTTTTAGGACAATATTTAGGCAAAATCGAAAACGAAACGTAAAATGGGGAATCCACTTCGTTCACTCCGTGTTCACTCACATTGACCATCCAGCCATAAAATTTAGTGCAATTCTATTTGTCCCATTGATGGAATCGAACCCATTCGCCCATCCATTGTGATCCATTGAGAATAGCGTAATCACTCTGCTGGTTAGGCAGGGGGATAATGCACAATACACTCCTATGCGAGATGTCAGTGCAGATCCCAGTTCCCCCACATAGAATTAGAATTAGAAGTCATGATCACGGAAGAACTAAAGTCACTGCGAGTTGGTTTTTATTGGCAATATCGATCTACCTTCATTCTGTGCCGAAATATTGGAAAACTCAAAAATCGAATCATGGTAAATATCCCGTTATAATCGACTTTAATGTTAATAACCTTGATAGTTTTAAGTTTTATTATTTATAAGGTCATTGACAAGTTAGAGTCTTACAAAGCAATCTAGGTAGTGTTGGGGTGACAGGGGCCGCTGATCAAATTACCCCCACGGGGGGTCGGAAACGGGGTCGAAAGGGTGTCAATCACTTAGGCTTCGACCACGAGCATTCGTGTGTGATATCCAAAGATAGGAATAGGTAGTGCAATTTAGAGTTGATGACCTCAAACGTTATAATAGTATGGATCGACCCCGGGATTCCGGGATTTAAAAAAATATTATAATTAATGCGTAACTATCCGTTTTCAATAAGTTAAATGCATTTTATAAGCTTGACTTTTAAATTAATAATACTAAAAAAAGAAAAATATGACGGACTAATTTTAGATTAAAAAACCATTATTTGCATTATACTTTTTAGTTCCTTAAAAATTAACAACAAATAAAAATGTTTATCTGCAACAGATATACCTAAATAACATAAACTTATTTTAACCATAAGTTAAAACTTCTCTAGCTCTTCAAAAAAAGAAATCCAATTCAGCAGCAAATCAGAGGTCTGGTATACAAAAGCCAAATGGTTACACACAGAGATCGAATAAGTCCAAAAAACAAGCCCAGGTGTCGTTAAAATAATCAAAAATCGAATAAATCCAAAAAAAAAGGCAAGGTGTCGTTAAAATAATCAAATCAATCAGGTAACTCAAATTGCAAGGACATGAGTAAACTAAACGAAACGAACGATCTTTGCTTAGCTGACTGCATTTATGATCCCTTCTTACGAGTATCTTATCGCCGCTTTTGTGATGCCGAAACAATGCATTCCGTAATATTTTTGGTCTAACTTGAAGTAAACACCAAAATGGCGGCAAGTTTACCTTCATTCATAATTATGATGAATCAATAATATCGTAAGAATATCTATTTAAAATATTATTTAACATAGTATTAAATAATGTTTTTTCATTCAATTCCCGGGAGGCATATCCACATTATGATACCCTCATGAAGTCCCGTTAAATTGCACTACCTATTCCTATCACTGGTGATATCACATTTTTTCTAATAGTCATAATAGGTAGTTACTTATTCGTAACAGTCATTACAAGTTAACATTAGTAAGCATACAAAAACACACTGACATAGGTACATTTTAACTATTAATTACAAATACCTATAGGAGTAATCAATTTTTATTACTCGGGAATACATGCTTATTTTATTATATGTTTAAAATTTTGATCCCAAAGTTTTATGTTATTCATTATCATCAATCATGCACCTAGGTATGTTTTTTGTATTTCCCTTTTTAGGGTTTCAAAGATCGGTTTTGAAACCCTTATGGTCTCGCTCTGTCCGTCCCCGCTCTTTCTTGAATATCTCAGTAACTACTGCAGCTATTAACTTGAAATTTGAAATAATGATACATTTCGTTCGCCATTACTGATTTTAAGAAAAAAATATATAAATAAATGAAAAATGAAAATGAACATTTTCAGTACAAATTTTGATGTTGAAATTTCAAAAGAGACCTAGGAAGGCAAATGGGGTATCAAATGAAAGGTATCGTTTTGTACATTTCAAAACACTTTTTAAAATTTCTGTAAATTTCATACTTTTTGAAATATTTCAAAAAAAGTCGAAAAATTGACCATACCCCCCCCCCCTATCTCCGAAGATTGCACACCGATCCACGTACAATGTACTAGGCGTTTGTAGATATCGATCTATATTTTACAGGAAAAATATAGAGAAGTCTGTAATAATATAGTTTTTGAAAAATGGTCAAAACGGGGGAGAATTTTTTTTCAAAAGGGGGGTACCTACCTATGTGGGGTATCAAATGAAAGGTATCGTTTTGACCATTTCAAAACATTTTTTGAAATTTCTGTAAGTTTCATACTTTTTGAAATATTTCAAAAAAAGACGAAAAATTGACCATTCCCCCCCCCCCCCTAGCTCCGAAGATTGCAGACCGATCCATATACAATGTACTAGGCGTTTGTAGACATCGATCTATATTTTACAGGAAAAATATAGAGAAGTCGGTAATAATAATAGTTTTTGAAAAATGGTCAAAAAGGAGGGGATTTTTTTTAAAAAGTAGGGGTACCTACCCAAGTGGTATATCAAATGAAAGGTATCGTTTTGACCATTTCAAAACACTTTTTGAAATTTCTGTAAGTTTCATACTTTTTGAAATATTTCAAAAATAGTTGAAAAATTGACCTTTCCCCCCCCCTATCTCCGAAGATTGCAGACCGATCCACGTACAATGTATTAGGCGTTTGTAGATATCAATCTATATTTTACAGGAAAAATATAGAGAAGTCTGTAATAATAACAGTTTTTGAAAAATGGTCAAAAAGGGGGGGATTTTTTTTTCAAAAGGGGCGGTACCTACCTATGTGTGGTATCAAATGAAAGGTATCGTTTTGACTATTTCAAAACACTTTTTGAAATTTCTGTGAGTTTCATACTTTTTTAAATACTTCAAAAAAAGACGAAAAATTGACCATTCCCCCCCCCTATCTCCGAAGATTGCAGACCGATCCACGTACAATGTATTAGGCGTTTGTAGATATCAATCTATATTTTACAGGAAAAATATAGAGAAGTCTGTAATAATAATAGTTTTTGAAAAATGGTCAAAAAGGGGGGGATTTTTTTTTCAAAAGGGGCGGTACCTACCTATGTGTGGTATCAAATGAAAGGTATCGTTTTGACTATTTCAAAACACTTTTTGAAATTTCTGTGAGTTTCATACTTTTTTAAATACTTCAAAAAAAGACGAAAAATTGACCATTCCCCCCCCCCTAGCACCGAAGATTGCAGACCGATCCATGTACAATGTATTAGGCGTTTGTAGATATCAATCTATATTTTACAGGAAAAATATAGAGAAGTCTGTAATAATAATAGTTTTTGAAAAATGGTCAAAAAGGGGGGAATTTTTTTTCAAAAGGAGGGGTACCTGCCTATGTGGGGTATCAAATGAAAGGTATCGTTTTGACCATTTCAAAACACTTTTTGAAATTTCTGTAAGTTTCATACTTTTTGAAATATTTCAAAAAAAGACGGAAAATTGACCATCCCCCCCCCCCTAGCTCCGAAGAGTGATGACCGATCCATGTACAATGTATTAGGCGTTTGTAGATATCAATCTATATTTTACAGGAAAAATATAGAGAAGTCTGTAATAATAATAGTTTTTGAAAAATGGTCAAAAAAGGGGATTTTTTTTCAAAAAGGGGTACCTACCCATGTGGGGTATCAAATGAAAGGTATCGTTTTGACCATTTCAAAACACTTTTTGAAATTTCTGTTAGTTTCATACTTTTTAAAATATTTCAGAAAATTGATTGTCCAAATAATTGGCAAATGTTTGAAACCCTCGGCGCGCGAGTTACACTCGCACTTGGCGAATCTTGTTTGTACAACATTTGTGTGTGGCTATGAATAAATTTCTTTTTTCTTTATTTATTCTTTAAATTGATAAAATAATAATAGTAGTAGGTACACTTTCAAAATACTTAGAATAATTAAAGTATCAATAAAAATAAAAATAAACCGGCCAAGTGCGGGTCAGACTCGCACGCGAAGTGTTTCGTACCATTATCTATACGGCAAAAAAATCACATTCGTTGTATGGGAGCACTTAAATATAATTTTTATTCTGTTTTTTAGTACTTTATAGCGGCAACAGAAATACAAAATCTGTGAAAATTTCAACTGTCAACTATCACGGTTCAAGAGATACCTACAGTCTGGTGACAGACGGACAGACAGCGGAGTCTTTGTAATAGGGTCCTGTTCTACCCCTTTGTGTACGGAACCCTAACTAGCTGCTCCCCGCGTTTTTTCGCCGCAAAAATACCATAGATTCTTACGGCATAAAGCATGTGAGCCCTTACGGAGCGTAATGTTCGCACTTCTCGCTTTTTTAAGGCGCATACCCAACCCAAACTAGCGCCGCCATGCGTAGGCATATGCCATAAGTAGGTACTTATTCCGTTTAACGAAGGAAATTTCAAAAATCCATCGCACAGTTTGTGATACCTATTATAAGCTTTTTTAATGCCTCTATAGTTTTATTCTATTTAGTTTAGGCAGTGAATCGAAGTTGCCTTTGGTGGCCACTAAAAGCTATTTTACACCGTGCGTTTCGAAAATAAAAAACTTATAAATATCAGAAATAATTTTGCAAAGTACCATCTTTTTTCTTCTGGCTTTTTTACTGTCATCACCTTATTAAATATTAAAATACAAGGGTAACCTTCGGCTTATTTATGCAAATAAATGACCTAATTGATACAATAAAAAGCAAAAACTTGATTTTTAAGCTTATGCCGCACCGCTCTAACCTGCTTATGAGTCAGATCGCTCAGACGACCTCAGTGGCGCAGCGGGCGAGAGTCTGCCTGCGACGCAAGAGGTTGCGGGTTCGATCCCCGCCTCGGAACAAATTTGCGTACGATCTGCAGAAATTTGTTCCGTTGGTCTGGGTGTTTTCTATATATAATAAAAAATATCTATCTATGTAATGTATAATATTACGTATATCAGTTATCTAGTACCCATAACACAAGCTCTGCTTACCTTGGGGCTAGATAATGCTGTGTGAATTGTCCAGCATTATTTATTATTTATTTATTTATTTATAATGCTCGAATCAGAATGGTAAAACATTAAAGGCGAATGCTCCCGGAATGAGGAAGCGCCTTTAGATTATAGTTGTTGATAGATTCAATTTGTTCTGATGGCTTGAAGGAGGAAAACTTGACGGGGGAGAGTGGCGTGAGGAGGGCTTTTAACGTAAATTAACGCGGGTGAGTTTTTTTGAGTTTTTTTCTTTGTGAATAAAACGACCAAGAGGTACTGTCTATACACTAACCAAACTCGATGTAGAATAAAACTTATTTAAGATTATTTATCGGGTATTTATCGCGTACCTTTTGCTTTCTTTTCCCCAACGTTTCAACCGCGTTTCAGCGATCGTGGTGACGGGTCGCCCCGTGACCACGCAGAAAGCAAAATGTACGCGATAAATACCCGATAAATAATCTTAAATATGAAAAGTTTTAGAATAAAACTGTTTAAACTTTCGCGATTTGTAAACATATTAGGTATATTATTTATGGGGTATTTATCGCGTACCTTTTGCTTTCTTTTCCCCAACGTTGTCGTCCCGTGACCACGATCGCTGTAACGCGGTTGAAACGTTGGAGAAAAGAAGTACGCCGTAAATAATCGATGTAGAATGTTTGTAAACAAACTACGACACAAACCAAAGCTATTAGCTTGGAGTTGAGTTTAAGATATAATTGTAGAATGTCATGCTCATTAGGGGAGGCATATGTCCAGCTGTGGACTAATATAGGCTGATGATGATGATATAGAATTTATTGAAGGAAGAATCCTAAATCGACAAGTAATTGAATTGTTTTTGTGTTCTGTATATATTTTTTAATTATTTGGTGTGCAATAAGGTATATTTGTATTTGTAATGTAAATTCCGTATAAAAGACGCGGCAACAGTGATTTTTAGTTCAAGGGTGCGCTAAATGACGCCATTTTGGTAAAAGGATAGGCATTGGATTTCGCGTTTATAGGAGCCTGACAGAACAGGGTAACGTCATGTCAGTGCAAAAATCAAGTTTTTGCTTATTATCTATTAATTATTCAAAATATAAGCATTAAATAGAAAAACGAAATAAAACAATAGTCTGGCTATGTAATTCGTAAAAACGTGCTGTTGTCGCTGATAATTTAGAGCATTTCAACTAACCCCTTTTTTAAACGAAGTTTGTATTTTTATCATAAAAGAAACTTGTTTATTTTCATACATTATATAAATAAATAATAATAAATAATGCTGGACAATTCACACAGCATTATCTAGCCCCAAGCTAAGCAGAGCTTGTGTTATGGGTACTAGATAACTGATATACATAATATAATACAATACATAGATATTTTTTATTATATACAGAAAACGACCAGAACACTCTAAACAAATGTCTGCAGATCGTACACACATTTGTCCCGAGGCGGGAATCGAACCCGCAACCTTCTGCGTCGCAGGCAGACCTTCGCCCACCGCGCCACATTGGTCGTCACATTATATTCGATTACTTGACTACACAGGTTTCTCCCATGAGATAAAAAATCAGGGAGAGGCCTGCGTCCAGCAGTGGACCATTAAGGCTGTTGAGGTGAAGGGGAGGTGAGGTTTTGTTCCCTAACTATCGTATTTTTTATCTGAACATTTACGTTCGTTACCATAAATCTAAGTGTTTAAAATACACATTTTGTTTGACTTTTGCATTTGGCGTACTCTTAACACTTTCATGGCCTAAGACGCACATATCCCACGGGACCAGCCGTGGGGCGGGCATTGAATGCGATAGGCTAAGTACGGGCGGTTTATTTACAAACATTAATTACAGAAGTTAGGCTAGTGTATATGTAGGAACGCGTTTTATCAATTGTATTAGGTCATACATACCGCATAGAATAATAGGTAATGTTTTGAATAAATTCTACATTATTATAACTAACGTGCAACGGGATAAGACATAACTTTACAAATGTCATTACTAGCGACCCGCCCCGGCTTCGCACGGGTACTATACTATGCATGTATTATACCTTGAATCACTCTATCTATTAAACAAGATCCGCCAAGTGCGAGTGTAACTCGCGCGCCGAGGGTTTCAAACATTTGCCAATTATTTGGACAATCAATTTTCTGAAATATTTTAAAAAGTATGAAACTTACAGAAATTTCAAAAAGTGTTTTAAAAAGGCCGAAACGATACCTTTCATTTGATACCCCACATGGGTAGGTACCCCCTTTTGAAAAAAAATCCTCTTTTTTGACCATTTTTCAAAAACTATTATTATTACAGACTTCTTATATTTTTCCTGTAAAATATAGATTGATATCTACAAACGCCTAATACATTGTACATGGATCGGTCATCAATCTTCGGAGCTAGGGGGGGGGGGAATGGTCAATTTTTCGTCTTTTTTTGAAATATTTCAAAAAGTATGAAACTAACAGAAATTTCAAAAAATGTTTTGACATGGTTAAAACGATACCTTTCATTTGATATCCCACATAGGCAGGTACCCCTTCTTTTGAAAAAAAATTCCCCCCCTTTTTGACCATCTTTCAAAAACTATTATTATTACAGACTTCTCTATATTTTTCCTGTAAAATATAGATTGATATCTACAAACGCCTAATACATTGTACGTGGATCGGTCTGCAATCTTCGGAGATAGGGGGGGGGAAAGGTCAATTTTTCGACTCTTTTTGAAATATTTCAAAAAGTATGAAACTTACAGAAATTTCAAACCAGAACACCCTGAACAAATGCCTGCAGATCGTACACACATTTGTCCCGAGGCGGGAATCGAACCCGCAACCTTCTGCGTCGCAGGCAGACCTTCGCCCACCGCGCCACATTGGTCGTCACATTATATTCGATTACTTGACTACACAGGTTTCCCCCATGAGATAAAATATCAGGGAGAGGCCTGCGTCCACCAGTGGACCATTAAGGCTGTTGAGGTGAAGGGGAGGTGAGGTTTTGTTCCCTAACTATCGTATTTTTTATCTGAACATTTACGTTCGTTACCATAAATCTAAGTGTTTAAAATACACATTTTGTTTGACTTTTGCATTTGGCGTACTCTTATCACTTTCATGGCCTAAGACGCACATATCCCACGGGACCAGCCGTGGGGCGGGCATTGAATGCGATAGGCTAAGTACGGGCGGTTTATTTACAAACATTAATTACAGAAGTTAGGCTAGTGTATATGTAGGAACGCGTTTTATCAATTGTATTAGGTCATACATACCGCATAGAATAATAGGTAATGTTTTGAATAAATTCTACATTATTATAACTAACGTGCAACGGGATAAGACATAACTTTACAAATGTCATTACTAGCGACCCGCCCCGGCTTCGCACGGGTACTATACTATGCATGTATTATACCTTGAATCACTCTATCTATTAAACAAGATCCGCCAAGTGCGAGTGTAACTCGCGCGCCGAGGGTTTCAAACATTTGCCAATTATTTGGACAATCAATTTTCTGAAATATTTTAAAAAGTATGAAACTTACAGAAATTTCAAAAAGTGTTTTAAAAAGGCCGAAACGATACCTTTCATTTGATACCCCACATGGGTAGGTACCCCCTTTTGAAAAAAAATCCCCTTTTTTGACCATTTTTCAAAAACTATTATTATTACAGACTTTTTATATTTTTCCTGTAAAATATAGATTGATATCTACAAACGCCTAATACATTGTACATGGATCGGTCATCAATCTTCGGAGCTAGGGGGGGGGGGGGGAATGGTCAATTTTTCGTCTTTTTTTGAAATATTTCAAAAAGTATGAAACTAACAGAAATTTCAAAAAATGTTTTGACATGGTCAAAACTATACCTTTCATTTGATATCCCACATAGGCAGGTACCCCTCCTTTTGAAAAAAAATTCCCCCCCTTTTTGACCATCTTTCAAAAACTATTATTATTACAGACTTCTCTATATTTTTCCTGTAAAATATAGATTGATATCTACAAACGCCTAATACATTGTACGTGGATCGGTCTGCAATCTTCGGAGCTAGGGGGGGGGGGGGGAATGGTCAATTTTTCGTCTTTTTTTGAAATATTTCAAAAAGTATGAAACTAACAGAAATTTCAAAAAATGTTTTGACATGGTCAAAACTATACCTTTCATTTGATATCCCACATAGGCAGGTACCCCTCCTTTTGAAAAAAAATTCCCCCCCTTTTTGACCATCTTTCAAAAACTATTATTATTACAGACTTCTCTATATTTTTCCTGTAAAATATAGATTGATATCTACAAACGCCTAATACATTGTACGTGGATCGGTCTGCAATCTTCGGAGCTAGGGGGGGGGGGGGAATGGTCAATTTTTCGTCTTTTTTTGAAATATTTCAAAAAGTATGAAACTCACAGAAATTTCAAAAAGTGTTTTGAAATGGTCAAAACGATACCTTTTGTTTGATACCCCACAAAGGTAGGTACCTCTCCTTTTGAAAAAAAATTCCCCCCCTTTTTGACCATCTTTCAAAAACTATTATTATTACAGACTTCTCTATATTTTTCCTGTAAAATATAGATTGATATCTACAAACGCCTAATACATTGTACGTGGATCGGTCTGCAATCTTCGGAGCTAGGGGGGGGGGGGGAATGGTCAATTTTTCGTCTTTTTTTGAAATATTAAAAAAGTATGAAACTCACAGAAATTTCAAAAAGTGTTTTGAAATGGTCAAAACGATACCTTTTGTTTGATACCCCACAAAGGTAGGTACCTCTCCTTTTGAAAAAAAATTCCCCCCCTTTTTGACCATCTTTCAAAAACTATTATTATTACAGACTTCTCTATATTTTTCCTGTAAAATATAGATTGATATCTACAAACGCCTAATACATTGTACGTGGATCGGTCTGCAATCTTCGGAGATAGGAGGGGGGAAAGGTCAATTTTTCGACTCTTTTTGAAATATTTCAAAAAGTATGAAACTTACAGAAATTTCAAAAAGTGTTGTGAAATGGTCAAAACGATACCTTTTGTTTGATACCCCACAAAGGTAGGTACCCCCCCTTTTGAAAAAAAATTCCCCCCCTTTTTTACCATTTTTCAAAAACTATTATTATTACAGACTTCTCTATATTTTTCCTGTAAAATATAGATCGATATCTACAAACGCCTAATACATTGTACGTGGATCGGTCTGCAATCTTCGGAGATAGGGGGGGGGGGAAGGGCAATTTTTCGACTTTTTTTGAAATATTTCAAAAAGTATGAAATTTACAGAAATTTCAAAAAGTGTTTTGAAATGGTCAAAACGATACCTTTTGTTTGATACCCCACAAAGGTAGGTACCTCTCCTTTTGAAAAAAAATTCCCCCCCTTTTTGACCATCTTTCAAAAACTATTATTATTACAGACTTCTCTATATTTTTCCTGTAAAATATAGATTGATATCTACAAACGCCTAATACATTGTACGTGGATCGGTCTGCAATCTTCGGAGCTAGGGGGGGGGGGAATGGTCAATTTTTCGTCTTTTTTTGAAATATTTCAAAAAGTATGAAACTCACAGAAATTTCAAAAAGTGTTTTGAAATGGTCAAAACGATACCTTTTGTTTGATACCCCACAAAGGTAGGTACCTCTCCTTTTGAAAAAAAATTCCCCCCCTTTTTGACCATCTTTCAAAAACTATTATTATTACAGACTTCTCTATATTTTTCCTGTAAAATATAGATTGATATCTACAAACGCCTAATACATTGTACGTGGATCGGTCTGCAATCTTCGGAGATAGGAGGGGGGAAAGGTCAATTTTTCGACTCTTTTTGAAATATTTCAAAAAGTATGAAACTTACAGAAATTTCAAAAAGTGTTGTGAAATGGTCAAAACGATACCTTTTGTTTGATACCCCACAAAGGTAGGTACCCCCCCTTTTGAAAAAAAATTCCCCCCCTTTTTTACCATTTTTCAAAAACTATTATTATTACAGACTTCTCTATATTTTTCCTGTAAAATATAGATCGATATCTACAAACGCCTAATACATTGTACGTGGATCGGTCTGCAATCTTCGGAGATAGGGGGGGGGGGGGAAGGGCAATTTTTCGACTTTTTTTGAAATATTTCAAAAAGTATGAAATTTACAGAAATTTCAAAAAGTGTTTTGAAATGGTCAAAACGATACCTTTTGTTTGATACCCCACAAAGGTAGGTACCCCTCCTTTTGAAAAAAAATTCCCCCCCTTTTTTACCATTTTTCAAAAACTATTATTATTACAGACTTCTCTATATTTTTCCTGTAAAATATAGATTGATATCTACAAACGCCTAATACATTGTACATGGATCGGTCTGCAATCTTCGGAGCTAAGGGGGGGGGAATGGTCAATTTTTCGTGTTTTTTTGAAATATTTCAAAAAGTATGAAACTTACAGAAATTTCAAAAAGTGTTTTGAAATGGTCAAAACGATACCTTTCATTTGATACCCCATATAGGTAGGTACCCCCCCTTTTGAAAAAAAATTCCCCCCCTTTTTGACCATTTTTCAAAAACTATTATTATTACAGACTTCTCTATATTTTTCCTGTAAAATATGGATCTATATCTACAAACGCCTAATAAATTGTACGTCTCTGTCGCTTCCGCTCTCTCAGAGGCCATTAGGAATGCTGTATCAAAAAACACCAAGCGAGCTTGGGAGCATTTACTAGTTTTTCCTTACAAAGTACTACATGTAAAAAAAGATTTGGCAAACAATTCTTCAATAACAGTTAGGATCAAACAAAATTGTGTTAGTTATACTGCATGCGAAGGGCAGCCTATTTCTCTCGGTGGTCAGGACACACAACAAAATTTAAATTCATATAAACCATTGACTGATTCTACTGTCTACAGACTTGTAGAGAGTAAACTCAGTGATGGTGATATCAAAGGTGCCTCTCGCATACTCTTCTCTAGTGACACGATGGCGCCAAATAACGATGATACGCTCATATCTCTTGAGAGTAAGCATCCACCCGCAGGGGTCGATCTCCAACTCCCCGATCCACCGCAAGAGAGTGATGGCGCTATGGGCACGACCAGCCAGGACGTGCTTAAAGCGGTCATGTCTTTTCAGAGTGGCTCTGCCGGCGGCCTCGATGCTGTGTCTCCACAGCATCTAAAAGATCTACTTTCTGGCGGGTCTGGCCATGCAGGTGAAGTCCTTCTGGAGGCCTTGACCTCTCTAATCAACCTGATGTTGTCAGGCCGAGTCCACAGCGAGATCACAGAACTCCTGTACGGTGCAAATCTTTGCGCACTAAAAAAGAAGGATGGCGGCATAAGACCCATAGCCGTGGGCACCACTTACCGCCGCCTTGCGGCTAAAGTCTGCTGTCGAAAAGAAGCCGACTACCTAGGCGACTATTTCCGACCAATTCAGTTAGGCTTTGGTTCGCGAGGCGGATGCGAGGCCGCAGTACATTCCCTTCGTACATTTTTGAACCAAAATTATGGGGAGGTAGTTCTGAAGGTAGACGTCAAAAATGCCTTCAATTCCGTAGACAGGGGCGCCTTGCTAAAAGAAATTAAAGACAAAATTCCAGAAATTTACCCTTTTCTCTGGCAGTGTTATGGTTCACCCTCAAAATTAATTTACAGGCACAATGTCATTTCATCCGCTGTTGGCTGTCAGCAGGGCGACCCTCTTGGTCCGGCCATTTTTAGCCTTGCGATCCAACCAATTATTCAACGTCTCCAATCCAAGCTAAATGTTTGGTATTTGGATGACGGAACTCTGGGTGGAGAGGTGAACACAGTTTTTGATGATTTAAAAACCATCACTGATGAATTTCAAAAAATTGGTTTGGCACTAAATTTTTCAAAATGCGAGCTGTTTATTTCGGACTCTTGTGTAGATAAAAACAATATCATTGGTAAATTTAATAGTTTGGCCCCCAACATTTCAATTGTAGATAAATGTTCACTTCGACTCCTTGGGTCACCAATTCTTGATGAGTCTTTTCAGCCATTTGTAGATGAGAAAATTCAAAATTTTAACAGAACTTCAGACAGACTTCTCAAAATTAATAGCCATATGGCTTTTACAATTATTCGGTTTTGCCTGTTTGTACCTAAATTTACATATTCTTTGAGATGTTGTCAACTGTGGAAACACAGCGAGCTCTTGGAAGGCTTAGACAACATAATAAAGAATACTTTATCATCGGTTTTGAATATACATTTGGATGACAAGGCATGGTCGCAGGCCTCCCTGCCTGTAAAATTGGGAGGCTTAGGTATACGCAAAATTTCAAGTGTAGCCCTACCAGCGTTCTTGTCTTCTGTCTACAGCACTAGTTCCTTAGTTGAAAAAATTTTAAAGCCCTCTCATTTGGTTATACCTGGAATTTCATTCAAAATTTCATTTTTAGACGAAGCTCGATCTGCTTGGCATAGTGCTTGCCCCGATGCTGCTCCCCCAAAATCTCTTTTGTCCCAACGGCAATGGGACGGGCCTCTGTGTGAGTTGACACGGAATTGTTTGTTACAAACGTGCTCCAGCTCTGCAGATCGTGCCCGTCTTCTAGCCGTTTCTAAATGGGAGTCAGGACATTGGTTGCAAGCACTTCCTTCATATAACACTGGCACTTTATTGGATCCCGTAACTTTCCGTGTCGCAACTTGTCTTCGGTTGGGTGCAAGGTGTTGCGCGCCTCATCAATGCCAGTGCGGTACTGCTGTCGAACAGCTCGGTCATCACGGATTATCGTGTACTAGGGCTGCCGGTCGGATATCTCGTCATGCCAGCCTGAACGACATCATCCGGCGGGCCTTTACCACCGCTAACGTACCAGCTATTCTCGAACCGAATGGTCTGTTGCGTGACGATGGTAAGAGGCCTGACGGCATGACTCTAGTCCCATGGGAGTTGGGGAGGCCTATTGTGTGGGACGCTACATGTGTCGACACACTCGCGCCTTCCCATCTTCCTAGGACTTCCGTGAGGGCTGGTGCGGCGGCAGATTTAGCCGAAGATCTCAAGAGGCGCAAATATGCAGGTCTCGACAGAGCCTACACATTTGCTCCCCTTGGAGTCGAGACCCTAGGTTCGTGGGGTACCGAGGCTCTCCGGGTTTTCAAAAAATTATCTGAGCGTCTGGTCGAAGCGACGCGTGACCCGAGAGCTGGTGAGTATCTGGCACAGCGCATCAGCATTGCTATACAGCGGGGCAATGCAGCCAGTGTCTTAGGCACGCTTCCAACTGGTATTGATATGGATCAGTTGAGCTACCTGTAGATTGTTTGCCACAGTTTGCAGATAGCTTGATTGTTTCTATTGTAAATACTAGTTTTAATTTAAATTTGTTATTTGATTGTTATTTTCTTTCTGAATAATTGTACGTGGATCGGTCATCAATCTTCGGAGCTAGGGGGGGGGGGGAATGGTCAATTTTTCGTCTTTTTTTGAAATATTTCAAAAAGTATGAAACTAACAGAAATTTCAAAAAATGTTTTGACATGGTTAAAACGATACCTTTCATTTGATATCCCACATAGGCAGGTACCCCTTCTTTTGAAAAAAAATTCCCCCCCTTTTTGACCATCTTTCAAAAACTATTATTATTACAGACTTCTCTATATTTTTCCTGTAAAATATAGATTGATATCTACAAACGCCTAATACATTGTACGTGGATCGGTCTGCAATCTTCGGAGATAGGGGGGGGGAAAGGTCAATTTTTCGACTCTTTTTGAAATATTTCAAAAAGTATGAAACTTACAGAAATTTCAAACCAGAACACCCTGAACAAATGCCTGCAGATCGTACACACATTTGTCCCGAGGCGGGAATCGAACCCGCAACCTTCTGCGTCGCAGGCAGACCTTCGCCCACCGCGCCACATTGGTCGTCACATTATATTCGATTACTTGACTACACAGGTTTCCCCCATGAGATAAAATATCAGGGAGAGGCCTGCGTCCACCAGTGGACCATTAAGGCTGTTGAGGTGAAGGGGAGGTGAGGTTTTGTTCCCTAACTATCGTATTTTTTATCTGAACATTTACGTTCGTTACCATAAATCTAAGTGTTTAAAATACACATTTTGTTTGACTTTTGCATTTGGCGTACTCTTAACACTTTCATGGCCTAAGACGCACATATCCCACGGGACCAGCCGTGGGGCGGGCATTGAATGCGATAGGCTAAGTACGGGCGGTTTATTTACAAACATTAATTACAGAAGTTAGGCTAGTGTATATGTAGGAACGCGTTTTATCAATTGTATTAGGTCATACATACCGCATAGAATAATAGGTAATGTTTTGAATAAATTCTACATTATTATAACTAACGTGCAACGGATAAGACATAACTTTACAAATGTCATTACTAGCGACCCGCCCCGGCTTCGCACGGGTACTATACTATGCATGTATTATACCTTGAATCACTCTATCTATTAAACAAGATCCGCCAAGTGCGAGTGTAACTCGCGCGCCGAGGGTTTCAAACATTTGCCAATTATTTGGACAATCAATTTTCTGAAATATTTTAAAAAGTATGAAACTTACAGAAATTTCAAAAGTGTTTTAAAAAGGCCGAAACGATACCTTTCATTTGATACCCCACATGGGTAGGTACCCCCTTTTGAAAAAAAATCCCCTTATTTGACCATTTTTCAAAAACTATTATTATTACAGACTTCTTATATTTTTCCTGTAAAATATAGATTGATATCTACAAACGCCTAATACATTGTACATGGATCGGTCATCAATCTTCGGAGCTAGGGGGGGGGGGGAATGGTCAATTTTTCGTCTTTTTTTGAAATATTTCAAAAAGTATGAAACTAACAGAAATTTCAAAAAATGTTTTGACATGGTCAAAACTATACCTTTCATTTGATATCCCACATAGGCAGGTACCCCTCCTTTTGAAAAAAAATTCCCCCCTTTTTGACCATCTTTCAAAAACTATTATTATTACAGACTTCTCTATATTTTTCCTGTAAAATATAGATTGATATCTACAAACGCCTAATACATTGTACGTGGATCGGTCTGCAATCTTCGGAGCTAGGGGGGGGGGGGAATGGTCAATTTTTCGTCTTTTTTTGAAATATTTCAAAAAGTATGAAACTAACAGAAATTTCAAAAAATGTTTTGACATGGTCAAAACTATACCTTTCATTTGATATCCCACATAGGCAGGTACCCCTCCTTTTGAAAAAAAATTCCCCCCCTTTTTGACCATCTTTCAAAAACTATTATTATTACAGACTTCTCTATATTTTTCCTGTAAAATATAGATTGATATCTACAAACGCCTAATACATTGTACGTGGATCGGTCTGCAATCTTCGGAGCTAGGGGGGGGGGGGAATGGTCAATTTTTCGTCTTTTTTTGAAATATTTCAAAAAGTATGAAACTCACAGAAATTTCAAAAAGTGTTTTGAAATGGTCAAAACGATACCTTTTGTTTGATACCCCACAAAGGTAGGTACCTCTCCTTTTGAAAAAAAATTCCCCCCCTTTTTGACCATCTTTCAAAAACTATTATTATTACAGACTTCTCTATATTTTTCCTGTAAAATATAGATTGATATCTACAAACGCCTAATACATTGTACGTGGATCGGTCTGCAATCTTCGGAGCTAGGGGGGGGGGGGGAATGGTCAATTTTTCGTCTTTTTTTGAAATATTTCAAAAAGTATGAAACTCACAGAAATTTCAAAAAGTGTTTTGAAATGGTCAAAACGATACCTTTTGTTTGATACCCCACAAAGGTAGGTACCTCTCCTTTTGAAAAAAAATTCCCCCCCTTTTTGACCATCTTTCAAAAACTATTATTATTACAGACTTCTCTATATTTTTCCTGTAAAATATAGATTGATATCTACAAACGCCTAATACATTGTACGTGGATCGGTCTGCAATCTTCGGAGATAGGAGGGGGGGAAAGGTCAATTTTTCGACTCTTTTTGAAATATTTCAAAAAGTATGAAACTTACAGAAATTTCAAAAAGTGTTGTGAAATGGTCAAAACGATACCTTTTGTTTGATACCCCACAAAGGTAGGTACCCCCCCTTTTGAAAAAAAATTCCCCCCCCTTTTTTACCATTTTTCAAAAACTATTATTATTACAGACTTCTCTATATTTTTCCTGTAAAATATAGATCGATATCTACAAACGCCTAATACATTGTACGTGGATCGGTCTGCAATCTTCGGAGATAGGGGGGGGGGGGAAGGGCAATTTTTCGACTTTTTTTGAAATATTTCAAAAAGTATGAAATTTACAGAAATTTCAAAAAGTGTTTTGAAATGGTCAAAACGATACCTTTTGTTTGATACCCCACAAAGGTAGGTACCCCTCCTTTTGAAAAAAAATTCCCCCCCTTTTTTACCATTTTTCAAAAACTATTATTATTACAGACTTCTCTATATTTTTCCTGTAAAATATAGATTGATATCTACAAACGCCTAATACATTGTACATGGATCGGTCTGCAATCTTCGGAGCTAGGGGGGGGGGAATGGTCAATTTTTCGTGTTTTTTTGAAATATTTCAAAAAGTATGAAACTTACAGAAATTTCAAAAAGTGTTTTGAAATGGTCAAAACGATACCTTTCATTTGATACCCCATATAGGTAGGTACCCCCCCTTTTGAAAAAAAATTCCCCCCCTTTTTGACCATTTTTCAAAAACTATTATTATTACAGACTTCTCTATATTTTTCCTGTAAAATATGGATCTATATCTACAAACGCCTAATAAATTGTACGTGGATCGGTCATCAATCTTCGGAGCTAGGGGGGGGGGGAATGGTCAATTTTTCGTCTTTTTTTGAAATATTTCAAAAAGTATGAAACTAACAGAAATTTCAAAAAATGTTTTGACATGGTTAAAACGATACCTTTCATTTGATATCCCACATAGGCAGGTACCCCTTCTTTTGAAAAAAAATTCCCCCCCTTTTTGACCATCTTTCAAAAACTATTATTATTACAGACTTCTCTATATTTTTCCTGTAAAATATAGATTGATATCTACAAACGCCTAATACATTGTACGTGGATCGGTCTGCAATCTTCGGAGATAGGGGGGGGGGAAAGGTCAATTTTTCGACTCTTTTTGAAATATTTCAAAAAGTATGAAACTTACAGAAATTTCAAACCAGAACACCCTGAACAAATGCCTGCAGATCGTACACACATTTGTCCCGAGGCGGGAATCGAACCCGCAACCTTCTGCGTCGCAGGCAGACCTTCGCCCACCGCGCCACATTGGTCGTCACATTATATTCGATTACTTGACTACACAGGTTTCCCCCATGAGATAAAATATCAGGGAGAGGCCTGCGTCCACCAGTGGACCATTAAGGCTGTTGAGGTGAAGGGGAGGTGAGGTTTTGTTCCCTAACTATCGTATTTTTTATCTGAACATTTACGTTCGTTACCATAAATCTAAGTGTTTAAAATACACATTTTGTTTGACTTTTGCATTTGGCGTACTCTTAACACTTTCATGGCCTAAGACGCACATATCCCACGGGACCAGCCGTGGGGCGGGCATTGAATGCGATAGGCTAAGTACGGGCGGTTTATTTACAAACATTAATTACAGAAGTTAGGCTAGTGTATATGTAGGAACGCGTTTTATCAATTGTATTAGGTCATACATACCGCATAGAATAATAGGTAATGTTTTGAATAAATTCTACATTATTATAACTAACGTGCAACGGGATAAGACATAACTTTACAAATGTCATTACTAGCGACCCGCCCCGGCTTCGCACGGGTACTATACTATGCATGTATTATACCTTGAATCACTCTATCTATTAAACAAGATCCGCCAAGTGCGAGTGTAACTCGCGCGCCGAGGGTTTCAAACATTTGCCAATTATTTGGACAATCAATTTTCTGAAATATTTTAAAAAGTATGAAACTTACAGAAATTTCAAAAAGTGTTTTAAAAAGGCCGAAACGATACCTTTCATTTGATACCCCACATGGGTAGGTACCCCCTTTTGAAAAAAAATCCCCTTTTTTGACCATTTTTCAAAAACTATTATTATTACAGACTTCTTATATTTTTCCTGTAAAATATAGATTGATATCTACAAACGCCTAATACATTGTACATGGATCGGTCATCAATCTTCGGAGCTAGGGGGGGGGGGGAATGGTCAATTTTTCGTCTTTTTTTGAAATATTTCAAAAAGTATGAAACTAACAGAAATTTCAAAAAATGTTTTGACATGGTCAAAACTATACCTTTCATTTGATATCCCACATAGGCAGGTACCCCTCCTTTTGAAAAAAAATTCCCCCCCTTTTTGACCATCTTTCAAAAAACTATTATTATTACAGACTTCTCTATATTTTTCCTGTAAAATATAGATTGATATCTACAAACGCCTAATACATTGTACGTGGATCGGTCTGCAATCTTCGGAGCTAGGGGGGGGGGGAATGGTCAATTTTTCGTCTTTTTTTGAAATATTTCAAAAAGTATGAAACTAACAGAAATTTCAAAAAATGTTTTGACATGGTCAAAACTATACCTTTCATTTGATATCCCACATAGGCAGGTACCCCTCCTTTTGAAAAAAAATTCCCCCCCTTTTTGACCATCTTTCAAAAACTATTATTATTACAGACTTCTCTATATTTTTCCTGTAAAATATAGATTGATATCTACAAACGCCTAATACATTGTACGTGGATCGGTCTGCAATCTTCGGAGCTAGGGGGGGGGGGGGAATGGTCAATTTTTCGTCTTTTTTTGAAATATTTCAAAAAGTATGAAACTCACAGAAATTTCAAAAAGTGTTTTGAAATGGTCAAAACGATACCTTTTGTTTGATACCCCACAAAGGTAGGTACCTCTCCTTTTGAAAAAAAATTCCCCCCCTTTTTGACCATCTTTCAAAAACTATTATTATTACAGACTTCTCTATATTTTTCCTGTAAAATATAGATTGATATCTACAAACGCCTAATACATTGTACGTGGATCGGTCTGCAATCTTCGGAGCTAGGGGGGGGGGGGGAATGGTCAATTTTTCGTCTTTTTTTGAAATATTTCAAAAAGTATGAAACTCACAGAAATTTCAAAAAGTGTTTTGAAATGGTCAAAACGATACCTTTTGTTTGATACCCCACAAAGGTAGGTACCTCTCCTTTTGAAAAAAAATTCCCCCCCTTTTTGACCATCTTTCAAAAACTATTATTATTACAGACTTCTCTATATTTTTCCTGTAAAATATAGATTGATATCTACAAACGCCTAATACATTGTACGTGGATCGGTCTGCAATCTTCGGAGATAGGAGGGGGGAAAGGTCAATTTTTCGACTCTTTTTGAAATATTTCAAAAAGTATGAAACTTACAGAAATTTCAAAAAGTGTTGTGAAATGGTCAAAACGATACCTTTTGTTTGATACCCCACAAAGGTAGGTACCCCCCCTTTTGAAAAAAAATTCCCCCCCTTTTTTACCATTTTTCAAAAACTATTATTATTACAGACTTCTCTATATTTTTCCTGTAAAATATAGATCGATATCTACAAACGCCTAATACATTGTACGTGGATCGGTCTGCAATCTTCGGAGATAGGGGGGGGGGGAAGGGCAATTTTTCGACTTTTTTTGAAATATTTCAAAAAGTATGAAATTTACAGAAATTTCAAAAAGTGTTTTGAAATGGTCAAAACGATACCTTGTGTTTGATACCCCACAAAGGTAGGTACCCCTCCTTTTGAAAAAAAATTCCCCCCCTTTTTTACCATTTTTCAAAAACTATTATTATTACAGACTTCTCTATATTTTTCCTGTAAAATATAGATTGATATCTACAAACGCCTAATACATTGTACATGGATCGGTCTGCAATCTTCGGAGCTAGGGGGGGGGGGGAATGGTCAATTTTTCGTCTTTTTTTGAAATATTTCAAAAAGTATGAAACTTACAGAAATTTCAAAAAGTGTTTTGAAATGGTCAAAACGATACCTTTCATTTGATACCCCATATAGGTAGGTACCCCCCCTTTTGAAAAAAAATTCCCCCCCTTTTTGACCATTTTTCAAAAACTATTATTATTACAGACTTCTCTATATTTTTCCTGTAAAATATGGATCTATATCTACAAACGCCTAATAAATTGTACGTGGATCGGTCATCAATCTTCGGAGCTAGGGGGGGGGGTATGGTCAATTTTTCGATTTTTTTTGAAATATTTCAAAAAGTATGAAATTTACAGAAATTTCAAAAAGTGTTTTGAAATGTACAAAACGATACCTTTCATTTGATACCCCATTTGCCTTCCTAGGTCTCTTTTGAAATTTCAACATCAAAATTTGTACTGAAAATATTCATTTTCATTTTTCATTTATTTATATATATTTTTCTTAAAATCAGTAATGGCGCACGAAATGTATCATTATTTCAAATTTCAAGTTAATAGCTGCAGTAGTTACTGAGATATTCAAGAAAGAGCGGGGACGGACAGAGCGAGACCATAAGGGTTTCAAAACCGATCTTTGAAACCCTAAAAAAACCGCATCAAAATCCGTTGCGTAGTTTTAAAGATCTAAGCATACATAGGGACAGACGGACAGCGGGAAGCGATTTAGTTTTTTTTTCTAAATAAATAAATAATGCTGGACAATACACAGCATTATCTAGCCCCAAGCTAAGCAGAGCTTGTGTTATGGGTACTAGATAACTGATATACATAATATAATACAATAGTACATGGATAAATATTTGTTATATACATTATATAGAAAACGACCAGAAAACCATGAACAAATGTCTGCAGATCGTACACACATTTGTCCCGAGGCGGGAATCGAACCCGCAACCTTCTGCGTCGCAGGCAGACCTTCGCCCACCGCGCCACATCGGTCGTCGTTTGTACTATGTACTGTAGTATGTTATGACTTATGATGTATGTAGTGAATAGAAGTGATAAAGTGCTAATTTCTGGCCGCGGCTTCGCTTGCATTGTTTCTATGGAAACTTTATTGTGGTTATTTAACTCCTATGGAAACTGCTATATATGATTAAAAGTATATTTTAAATCCTATGACTCTGACCTCTTATCTGTCTGCCTGTCTGTCTTTCCGTCTGTCTGCCAGGCTGTATTTTTAGAATTTTATTATTTGCTTCATTAGTGCGTCTCGCTCGAACACCGCCGTAAGGTCGCTTATATCTCGGTCTTTTATAGGAGAATGCTCACAGGAACTACACGACCTGATTCCACCATCCCCCTTCCACTCCAGGACAAGCAGACGCACAGCGCATTACCACCCCTACTTGATGGATGTTCCGTCCACTCTCACTAACCGGTTTTCCTCCACCTTCATCATTCGTACCGCTAGGGTTTGGAACACGCTCCCTGCTGCTGTTTTTCCCGTCAATTACAACCTGGGTCTCTTCAAGACAAGAGTGAATAGGTATCTTCTAGACTAGACCTTCGTGATATAGTCTATAGACTATAAAATAAAACGTCAAGTGCGAGTTAGACTCGCGCATCAAGGGTTCCGTACAAACTCTTTAGCAAAGAAATCAGTCAAATCCAGACGAATAAGGCACAATAATTTTCTGATTTGATAACGATTATGACGTAACTTATTTAGTCCCTCTAACTATTGGCGTCTCGAGACTAAATAAGTTACGTTCAACCCTAGTGTAACAATGTACTATTTTGTATGAATAAACCACAAATTTACGGTTTTCTGATTTTTCCCTTTACTTGTGCTATAAGTCATTGCTTCTTGCCAAATTTCATGGTTCTAGGTCAACGGAAAGTACCCTACAGGTTTTTGGTCCATGCCGAGATTCTAAAATTATTTTTTCTGTGAACATACTAAAAATTTACGGTTTTCGGATTTTTCCCTTTACTTGTGTTATAAGACCTAGCTTCTCACCAATTTTCATGGTTCTAGGTCAACAGGAAGTACCCTAAAGGTTTTTGGTCCATGGCAAGATTTAAAAAATATTTTTTCTGTGAATAAACTACAAATTTACGGTTTTCAGATTTTTCCCTTTATTTTTGCTATATGACCTTGCTTCGTGCCAAATTTCATGGTTCTAGGTGAACGGGAAGTACCCTATAGGTTTTTGGTCCATGGCAAGATTAAAAAAATATTTTTTCTGTGAATAAACTACAAATTTACGGTTTTCTGATTTTTTCCTTTACTTGTACTATAAGACCTTGCTTCTCACCAAATTTCATGGTTCTAGGTCAACGGGAAGTACCCTATAGGTTTTGTGTGCATGTGATTCCCTTGGAAAATTGAAAAAAAATAGACATAAACAGCTGTAACTTTTGATTGCGTTGACTTAGAAGTTTGATTTATGTCGAGGCTTCAAGAGGTTACGAGCCTGCGTATATGATGTGAATATCAACTCGATAACCCTACGCGTTTCTGAGAAAAGTGGGTTGACAGACGGACAGACGGACAGACGGACAGACGGACAGACGGACAGACGGACAGACGGACAGACGGACAGACGGACAGACGGACAGACGGACAGACGGACAACAAAGTGATCCTATAAGGGTTCCTTTTTTCCTTTTGAGGTACGGAACCCTAAAAAGTGATTTTACAAGTCAACAGGGTTGACAAAACGCGGGAGAAGCCGCAGACCGAAAGAGGTGAAAAATACTAAACACTAAAACAAAACAACTCTACCAAAAAAACTATAATTATCCAAACAGCTTAAAAAGAACTCTAATAATAAACCCAGTACTTTAATCCTAAAGGTCAGGGCCGTCACGTAACCACCCTGAAGGGGGCGGTGAGTGGTGGGGGGGTCAGGACTTACGCCACAGAGTGTTAGTAGTTAGTATTGTGGATTTCTGGATCGATATAGGGTACCTACATTGCGTAGTTTGCGAGGTTTTATAGGTCGAGGGAAAGTTTATATAGGTACACCGATTCAAAAAGCTGGATATTTTTTTGCGATGTGTTTACAAAATCCAAGGAATATTGGTGGGAATTATTTAGCGACATTAGTATATCGAAGTAAAGCACAGAAGCTTGGGAGCAGTTTTTGGTTTTGAAAGTCAAGATACATCAATGAATTGTTCTCTCGTTAGTTTTCGAATTCGAATTTAAACATTTTTCGCTGCACATGTGAGATTATACGTTGTTCAAAAACCTATAAATGTGAATTACCAAAAATCCGTTCTTAGCGGCGCCTACGCGCTACATCCTAAAAGGAAACTCCATGTAAAATTTCAGCTTCGAAGCTCTTGTAGTTTCAGAGATCTCTTGATATGTTTTTTCTGACGACCTCAGTGGCGCAGCGGGCGAGAGTCTGCCTGCGACGCAAGAGGTTGCGGGTTCGATCCCCGCCTCGGAACAAATTTGTGTACGATCTGCAGATATTTGTTCCGTTGGTCTGGGTGTTTTCTATGTATAATAAAAAATATCTATCTATGTAATGTATAATATTACGTATATCAGTTATCTAGTACCCATAACACAAGCTCTGCTTACCTTGGGGCTAGATAATGCTGTGTGAATTGTCCAGCATTATTTATTCTTCTCTTTTATAAATAAAGATTGGTGCTAGTAGATTGTAAACCACGATGCGCAGACTCTCAGACGTTAAGCATACTTTTCGTGAGACGTTAGGAACACGCGCTTCTCACGAGAAACGTTAGAAATAACTCATTTTAAAACATCTAAGCTAAAAGGGCATAAAATAACCCCTACACGGAAGAGCTGCGTAAATAACTAATATAATGTAACCCAGATAAACCATCAGCTAATTTGGTTAGCCCGTTAACAGCTTCAAACAAACTGTGTTGTGAGATGATGCAAGTGTCCTAGAACGGAGGGACGGACTTAGGACGAGCTCGGGGGTAAAAGCGTCTTCGGAAAATTCGACTAAAGCAATTCGTCTTAAACTCCTCAACCTCAACAGCTAACAATGGTTCACTGCTAGACGCAGGCCTCTCCCTGATTTTTTTTATCTCGTGGGTGGTAATGCCCGTAAACCCCACGCTGGGCTTGCGTGTTGGAGATAGCAGTTCGGTAGATCGATTATGCAAGAAGCGCTGTTGCCCGTCTAAAACTATTCGTCTAAAAAATCTACTAAAAACAATTCGAGTCTAAAACGATATGCGGATCGTACTTACTAACACAGAACCGACATGGATAGGCGAGGTTAGAAGTTTAAGGCAAGGAGCCAGGCGAAGCGGAGCTCCTTGCCCTAACTTTTGTGGGTTTTTTTAAACCACCCGTAAAGCATTGTTTTTTCTAGAAAGCTTTCTAGAAAAAAATGCTTAACTTGGATCGAATAAAAAACTAATTTGTGCCTTTGTGACTCGTACAATAACAAACAACCGACACTTAGGTACACCGGATAGGTAGGATAGGTTAAGGGGTCGATTTTGGCATGTTTTGTGGCTTATTTTCGCTATATTTTAGTTCGTGTCTTTTATATTTCGTAACATACCTATATAGTATGTGTACTTCAAGCGTCAAACAAATTCCTGTACTTTGTACTCAAGAAGATCTTGCTTGATGTAATGTAGCGTGCACCGTAATTTTACGAAAGCTTCTATGTTTTAAATAATTTTGTATTTAGGTGCAAACAATATTAAGTTGCTATAAGTCCTTGGTGAAATCAATTGAATATACTTTATTTACGCATCATAGTCAAAAAAAAGTCAAAGTCACACTTAGTAGAAGTTGTCCAATACGGTGAATTGAATATGACGTTTCTTATTGCAAGTTTTTAAGATATTTTAACAATGTTGAGTTTAAATTACATATACAAAAAATTTAAATGTTTGTGTAAAAACGCACTACCACAGATTACGGTCGTGACGTGACCTGCTTTATGGCCTACACTGAAAACCAGTGCTGGGTAGACACCTGGTCTACCCAGCACAATGCTGAGTGTGGGCCATATTTGCACTAGAAACTGCTACGCACAAAAAAGATTTAGACTAAGTATAGGATTAATTTCGTTTAGTTATTGTGTTGTGTAGTTTTAAGGCAAATATAAATATTTTCTTTCTTTCAAGTTTAATTTATCTTATCGATCGCGGCCCCTCCGTTTCATCCTGACTACGCCTAGTAAAACTAAATACACAGAAGACAAGATGGCGTTAAATGGGTCAGCTGAGCCGGACGAATTAGCCTGCCCCAGGGAAATCAGTGGCCGTAGGCATAATTTATTATTTAAAGTAAAGAAGGTGATTTCTTTCAACAAGATCAACGGAGAAAAGAAATTTACTTTTCTACATAAATAATTCAAAATAATTAAATACAACATTTATAATAAACTAACAGTGTCTCGCGGTTTCACCCGCGTAGTTCCCTTTCCCGTGGGAATTCTGGGATAAAACATAGCCTATGTCGCTCCCTGAAAAGTAAGCTTTTTAATGGTGTAAGAATTTTCGAGATCGGTCCAGTAGTTAAGTTTATTCGTTACATAAACGTTACGTTACGTTTATAATATACTAAAATACAATAATACAAATCTTTATAATATTAGTATAGATAAATAAATAATGCTGGACTATTTATTGGAACAAGTTCCTTATCGTGCGTTGTGGGCTGGACGGATTTTTTTTCCACGAAAAGTTGTAACGACACTTTTTGCTATGGTAAGCTATTGTAAGCCGTGCGGCGTGCGCATGTTTCTCTGTCTGTCTCTCTTTCTCTCTCTCTCTTATAGAAAGGAACTTCGTTCCATCCGGGTGTCCCTTGACACCTCTCAACTTTTTTTCAATTCATTTCAATTTCACGAAGGTCTAGAAGATACCTATTCACTCTTGTCTTGAAGAGACCCAGGTTGTAATTGACGGGAAAAACAGCAGCATGGAGCGTGTTCCAAACCCCAGCGGTACGAATGATGAAGGTGGAGGAAAACCGGTTAGTACGAGTTGAAGGAATATCCAAAAGATGAAAAGAAGAGTAAGTAACCTATGTTATTTTGACGACCTCTGTGGCGTGGTGGGCAAAGGTCTGCCTGCGACGCAGGAGGTTGCGGGTTCTATTCCCGCTTCGAGACAAATGTGTGCACGATCTGCAGACATTTGTTCAGGGTGTTCTGGTCGTTTTCTATTTATAGTAAACATATCTATCTATATGTATTGTATATCAGTTATCTAGTACCCATAACACAAGCTCTGCTTAGCTTGGGGCTAGATAATGCTGTGTGAATTGTCCAGCATTATCAATATTTATGTTACTCTCCTTCCTATCAACCAACTATGCCAAAAATCAAAGTCGATTGTTTGCTTAGTTAGGGCGTGAAGAAAGGACAAACACACTGGCATTTATAATACTAAGTATAGATTGCTACAATAATACGATCAGTCGTAACCAAAACCAATAGTCTGGTTCCTGCGAAAGTAAACAGAACCCCGCCATGTTTGTCACCGGCTCGCCAATTCGTCGCCCGTGGCGAGGCAATAAAACAGTACACTCAGCCTAGAAAGTATATCATCCCTAGCATGACCATACGTCCCGTTTTGAGCAATAGTAACGTTGCGAGCTATGGAGAGAGCTATGCTCGGAGTTTCTCTGAAGGATAGGATTCGCAACGAATACATCTGACAGAGAACCAAGGTTATCGACATAGCTCAAAGGATTAGCAAGCTGAAATGGCAGTGGGCTGGCCATAATTCGAGAAGAACCGACAACCGCTGGGGTAAACGTGTTCTTGAGTGGAGACCGCGACTCGGCAAACGTAGTGTAGGACGCCCTCCGACTAGGTGGGATGACGATTTGCGAAAGACTACTGGCAGGTGCTGGATGCGGTAAGCTGAAGACAGGGCGCTATGGCGCTCATTAGGGGAGGCCTATGTCCAGCTGTGGACTGGTATAGGCTGATGATGATGATGAACGATTTCCGAAACCACGCGAAAATTATGAAGCTCACCGCGGGAGAAGCAAGGTCTTATAGCACAAGTATAGGGAAAAATCCGTAAACCGTAAATTTGAAGATCTCGCTAGTGACCACGGAACAGATTTTTTTGTAAACGGACCCCTAAAAACAGCTTCATCAGCATTATCTATCGTTGTAAAAAATTATACAAACTTATTTTTATGTTCATGTCAGTTTACTATTATGTGTGTAGGTATTATAGCAAGTATTGTAAGTATTATTGTTTTCTATTATAATTGCAAGATAAATTTCTAATGGTGTTATTGACTGGACTTTTTGTGATGCAATATTTCTATCGCCGACCGTACATGACGTCAAACTTTCACCCCTGTTGGAAAGGATAGTTCGTTTTATTTTCTGTGCGGTTTCTTAGAAGGGAGATCTCATTATCACTTGTTTTGATAGGTACTCAGTGTGGTAGAATAATGCGTATGTTGTTTATTTATATATTTTCCTGCAGGAAAGAACAGCTCTTTGATTATGATATTTCCTGCCATAGAGCATATACAACCTCAAATTTATGCAGCTCTTTGATAGGATTTTTCCTGCCATAGGACCTCAAATTTTTGTGAAAAGGATAGTCATAGGATTACGCGTTCATATGAGCGGGACAGGGTATAGCAACGCAAGCCCAAAAATGAGGTTTTAGCTTATTAATTAGGTCATAGGAGCAAAGGGTTGCTATCGCTATTCAGCGAGGTAATGCTGCAAGCATTATGGGCACCTTTGTACCAGGAATGATCAGGGGCTGGTTATTTAATGACTAATCATCTAAGTTTTAGATGATTATTAAGTTTTAATTTAAGAAAAGAAATAAGTTCCCAAAAATTTTCGACTTCGGCGGGACTCGAACCCGCGTCCCACCCTTAGTACGGGTGTTCTCTAACCAACTAAGCCACGAAGTCGGGTTCGAGTCCCGCCGAAGTCGAAAATTTTTGGGAACTTATTTCATTTCTTAGAGATGCCCAGAGTGCGGGTAAGCACTGTAACAAAAATCCTAAAGTTTTAATTAATTATTAAGTACGTTAAATTTGAAAAATAAACAAATAAAAAATTTACATACAATACATACCAATTAGGTCATTATTTAAAAGAACCGAAACATATAAAACTTCTTTATACTTAGTTCTATTACCATGTTTATTCTCAAGATCTTAACTTCTGTATTTATTGAGAAATTAAGGTTTTAGTAAAAATCTAGAGCTAACTTCTCGATCGAGAAATTTTTACGGATTCGTGTTTTCGAAACATATGATCGATAGAGTAAGTCCTTAACTTTACCATATATAAATTTCAAAGTTAAATTATTTAGTACTAGTTTGGAAGATATGGAGTTCTGACGGAGTTAATTTGAGGTAGGTAGTAATTATTAAATTTTCGTGTAAAATTTAATAATTACTACCTCCTACCTAGTAATTATTAAATTTTCGTGTAAAATTTAATAATTACTACCTCAAAAGCGTCAAGTAGGCACTTTACAGCATAAAGCTAAGGATATATGTATATAGAAGATTGAGATTAAGATGTTTTATGAAAATATGTTACTATGAAAAAGGGAATAATTTCATAGATGATGTATTTCTGTTGCCGCTATAACAAAAAATACTAAAAAATACTTATTTAATAGGGCTCTCATACAACAAACGTGATTTTTTGTAATTTTTTTAGATAAATGGTACGGAACCATTCGTGCGCGAGTCCGAATCGCACTTGGCCGATTTTAGGTTTTGGTGTGATTTGACTATCTCTTGTCAGTTTCTAAAAAACCTCAAGCTTCTAATATAAGGAGACACAACTGAATTTATATGGAAAATATTTTTGGTTTAACTAAAAGAAGTTTTAAATTTATTGTAATCATTGATGTGTGAATTGTTCAGCATTATTTAATTACTTGAAGATACCCCAAGTTAAAATAAATAAGCACAAAGAATAAAGAGCTCATTTTGAAAATGTAACTACCTAGGTACCCTATTTAAGTTACAATTGTAACGTAAATTATAAGATTTTTTTACCCGTAAATATTTCGTACCATACGTAAATATACGTTAAAATATTACTAGTCAGCAAATAAAATAATAAATTACTTAATATCGAAAAAGTCCTAAATAAAAATTTAAAATCAAAAAAATATTTATGGGTAAACATAGCTACCCCTGCTACATAACAAGAAAAAACACGCCTAAATTCAAAAATACATCGAACACCACTTTCTAAATTCAAAATACAGACCACTGGCCGAAAAAAATAAAACCAGCCGGTGTGACGTCACAAAACATGTAGGTCACCCACTGCACAAACACTGAACTGCACTTTTCACTCTATTTCACTCACACATAGTGTTTTTGCTTCCATATAATAGACAAAGCAATATTCATTTGATAATGTTTTGGTATTTTACAAGAGTTTTTATGTTTATAAATGACGTATAGACGCGCTCACGATGTGACGTCTATCTTTAGCGGAGGAATGGCGCATTTCGCGGTGTTGCCAGCTTCTGCTATAAAATTTACCCGATGTTACGTGCGGGATAAATCGCACAATTATCGCAAATTGCTTGTGCAGGGATCGGAACTACATTGATATGAAGTGAATGTGAAAAAATAAACCCAAAGGCTTGAAAGACGAGGATGGTAATGGTAATTAATTAATTATGTACTGTGTAGTTACATATACATTATAATAAGAAAATTATTCCATATCTAGCGATTTTAAACTTGTTTTCTTTTGTAAATTTTGTAAAACATTTGTACTAATTAGGAGATCGCTCAACCACAAAGCCTTTTGTATTGTAGGGTGAAATAAAAAAAAACATTCAGCTGCAGGGCAAGAGTTCTGACGAATTTTTCTAAGTACAGTTTGTATATATATGTAATACTAGCAGCACCTCGCGGTTTCAACCGCGTTAATTCCGGGATAAAACTAAACTAGCCTTTGTCACTCCCTTAAAAGTAAACTTTCTAATGGTGAAATAGTTTTTTAAATCGGTTCTGTAGATCAAGAGATTAACTACAACGTCACAAACTTTACCACTTTACAATATTATTTATTATAGATAAAGTACCTTTATTTTTTGGCTATGTTCTATTTACTTTTATTCGGGGAGAAAGTTTTAGCATGGCAACATTATCTCAAATGTCAAATTCTTGTTTTGCTACTACTACTGTTAACAATCTCACTCGAAACACGATTCGTTTTCGAAATGTAAATGTAAATGATTGATGAAGAATTTGCCAGAAACAATACATACCTACTGAATTTAAATACGATTCTACGATAGATGAATGCAGTAACGTCGTTTTTTTTTAAATGTGTATACTTATGATTGTTTTTAAAACCACTGACGGCTATAACAGCTGAGACATGTATTTTTATTTTTAAGTTACATACTACCTAATTTGGGACATTTGCGTTTGTATTTTTTATGTTACATTCTTAAGTTTTTATATTAGTTAACCTGGTTTTTATGATGAGTTTGGTAACAGTAGTAACTTACGCTATTCGTTTAGGGCTGCCATGCCACACCTAATTATTTATTTAGCATAAATAATGCTTACTTTAACTTACAACTGTTGTATGGCTTTATTCTAAGCTCGTAAGAACGACCTTAGTGGCGCAGTGAGTGTGATTTGCAGCGGAACAAAATGTTTGCATTATGTGCAAATATTCGATACCGGGATGGTAGTTTTCTGATGTCCTTTTTTAGTAAGTAGTCATGTCTGTATGTATGTTTTGTGTAATAAGTCGGAGTATTCACTTGGCCTATGTACAGCAGTGGAGTAAGATGTATCCATGTAAATCCACTGCTGTAAATAGGCTAATTACTTGAGTTAATCATCATCATCAGCTGATTAGCACAAAAACCTTTGCGTTAATGGTACTCAAGCTAGCTGCAAGGTGAAAATGATAAAAGTCTAGAGAGGCATTTGCAGCTAACGAAAAATAAAAGAAAGTTCGAAATGTATTTTTTGATTTTATTAAGGCGCCTGTACTTTTTTTTTCACATGCACTGAGATAAGACAGGCCGTCTTATCCCGCAGGGGACTAGCTTTTAGAGGAATAATATTAATAAGACTCATGCTCATGGATTGTGGCAGCCCTAATCAATTCATAGCAAAAGGAAGCACCGTGCACTGAGCCCTAAATAGACATCAAGACAGAAAAAAATTACTTCCTGGCAGTAATGATGCGAGAGAGTGATCGTCTTTTATTATTTTAGTAGTGATTAAAAGTGTTGCCACTTCTTCGAGCTTTATACGCCCACTTTAAGGGTTAATTAATCAGAAAAATTTAACTTTGTACTTCTCGAGGGTTAAGTTTATTTAGCGAGAATTAGGGTTATTGATCCATTGACGATTGAATTCTCAAAAATAAGAATTCATGCAACGCGGAACGGAGTGTTGGGAGACCATCAACTCGTGGAACTCATGGACCGACGACATCGTAGCGGTCGCAGGGAGTCGATGGATGGAGGCGGCTCAGAACCGCTCTTTGTGGCGTCGTCGTATATATTATTGACATATACTTTGAATAAAGATTTTCTTATTCTTATTAAAACATATATTAGGTACATACTTCCTCCACGTGACTCAGGGAAGAGCGACTTTCCCAGTCCTCCCATGTCTCTCGATCATCTGAAAACACAATCATAATCAAAAACATTGAATATAATATATTATATTAAAAATAAGAGAGGATTGACTAAGCTTGTTAAAATATTATGTAGAGATTTAGCTCCACTTGCACAACAATATATAAAAGTCTAATTTTGATTAACTTTGACGTATTTGTATGGTTTGACAATTCACTATTCAAAATTAAGCTAGTTAATTATCGTTGTGCAAGTGGTACAACTCACTATTCAAAATAAAGCTAGTTAATTATCGTTGTGCAAGTGGTTCTTAATACACTTTGGGCACATTTGCAACACAACTAGGAACTCAGGTGAAAAATAGTATTTATGTTGGTTATAACTACTGCAATGGAATTTTTGGTTATTTTATTAGACTGGAATAAAATAATATTAGTTATATTTATGACAGATTTGAGGATCTAATCTGGTTATGATGAGTGGGTCTCACTAGTCAGAGTTGATATAACAAGGTTAGATAAATAGATCGATGGATAATAGCTTCAGGGCAGCCAAACAGGTCAGATTTTTCTTCTGATTGATGGAAGAAATTGTCTATGGATGGGCGTATTGGGCTAAATTCAAACGTGTTCTTTCCATACACTTGTAAATACACAAATCGCCTTTGGATAGTCGAATACACCCGTCCATAAGCTGAATACATAAATACTTAGGTATTTCGTTTTTATTAGGGGTAGAAATTATTGGGAATTGGACATGACAGACTGTTACTTACAATAGCTTGCCTCGCTGCTGGCCTCCATACTCCGTCTTTGGATATTCATCACTGAAACATATTTTAACTTATTTATTTACTGAACCACCAACAAAACAAAAAGCAGGTTAAAAACTACTTTGACTAGTGGTCCCATTAATTAGGTTTAAAGGTAACTTATTAATGTCATATTATCACCCAAAACCACTAGACCAGCTTAGCGTGAAATAACAGCAGTCCACAGCTGGACCTAGGTCAAATTACACACTTCAAACTATTAGAATAAATGCTAAAGTTTGTATGTTTCTTACCTATTCTCACCAACACTACTGGAGGAATTAAGCTGATTTTTTTAATAAATATAGTTGTAAACCTAAGTTAACGAGTAAACGGTGCGAAGACGCGGGCAAAAGCTACGCTTTTTAATAATGGCCTACCTAAAGTTCAGAGAACTCACCAATTATTACTTAAATAAGTTATTGGCACTGTTTTATCACTTCATATTAGCACTTTAGTCGAACTTAGTAGTAAAATATAGACTTAGAACCTAATAACAAAGTTTAAAATATTAAAAATAGATTATTTATGCGGCTTACACGCCCACTTAGAAAAACAACGTTAGCTGTACTTTTATCACTCTTCGATGAAAGATACAGGTTTTGTATGAAAGAACGTGACTAACAGGACATTTTTTCATTTATAATTTGTATGAAATCATTGTTTTTAGCGAGTTAGTGTAAGAGTTCATTGTCCTCAATGTTTACAAGATTACGGCATGTCAAAATCGATTCTTGACGTTTGCGAAAGTTCACCAAAAAATAACGCTAAACAATAGATGGCGCTTGTTTGTTATAGGAAAGTTAGAATTAGGGCAATTTCAAAACTTACTAGCAGAGGGCAAAACAAAATGGAACGCTACTAGCCTACAGATGGCGTTTTAATAAATTTCAGAGAGCTTTTTCAGCTGTTTGGGTCTGACAGAATGAAGGATGGCTGCTGATTCGATTACCAAGTTTTTTAACACAAAGTAGTATAGGATCTGTTGCCAATTTTCTTTGACTTAATCCTACTTATTGGAATAAAGATATATATAGAAGTTAGATACGTGTAATTAGGAAGAAAGTTAAAATGTAAACCCTAACTTTCTTCCTAATTACACGTATCTAACTTGATAATGGAGTATTATTCTCAATAGGTTATGGGGGTTATGGGCCCAGAGACCATTGTCGGTTAGATCGGGTAAGAAGTTGTGGGGAGCCGCCATTAGCAAGGCAGAGATTTTTCGCCAAGGAAAATATAATAGTTTTAGCAATGTCAAGCTAATTTATTTAAAAGAAACACAATTTTCACAACCTTAAAGGATTTTACTCAAACAATGGAAAATTAATAACTCAACACAATGAGGATTTCTCTTATTCAACTACACTTAGGTACTTATCGCAACGATACAACAATACGCAAGAGAGTGAACGTCCGTTCAGCAGGACGACTTGTAGCAGAATGGGCCTCAGTCCCTCGTTCCGTCGGCTAGCGTAACGAGGTGTTGACTTCATGGCGGCGCGCAGTAAAATGAGAGCGAGCGTTGGTTTGCGCCGGCTTTTATAGAAAAAGCTACTCTACCCTCGAGTCACATCCATCACGGCCTCTCCTGAAACTTCTGGCGCCTCGACAGATCTAGGGTATTCATGGTGATGCCCAGGCTTAATCAAGCGTAGGCATATTTTAGGCTTGTGTAGGTCCTGGTTCCTAGTGGTCCATAATGGAAGGTTCCCAGGTTCTCGATCGTGTGGTGCAAAACAATCAGGTTGGTCAACCTGACCAGGTTGCAGCACGTTCGGTCAGTTCCTGTTCTGGGTCATCATCATCACCTCTCGTTGCTACGAACAATGCAAACAAGGCAAGAATGTTAACAAAAAGGCATTTTAGACACATTAATGCCTCAGTGGTTGTTAGTGTGTTAAGGTTTTAGTGTACTACGCTAAACACATACAGCTGAATATTGAATTAATTTCAAAGCGAAATTCATCGTTGAATCTCAAAATTTCGCTAAAACATAGCGAAGACGACATTCAGCTGTAACAGTAACTAAATAAAATAACCACAACCAAAGCAAACACGCTAAATAAAACACACTGTGAACGTACGTCACACAGCGACTGATCGGTGTGCAAAGCCGACCAGCTTCCATGGCCATATGTAGACACCATCCAACGGACTGGTTCTAACGCAGACACCATCCAACGGACTGGTTCTAACGCAGACACCATCCAGCGGACTGGTTCTAACGCAGACACCATCCAGCGGACTGGTTCTAACGCAGACACCATCCAGCGGACTGGTTCTAACGCAGACACCATCCAACGGACTGGTTCTAACGCAGACACCATCCAACGGACTGGTTCTAACGCAGACATCGCTGGTGCGCGCAGGCCGCGCTGGACAGCGAGCAGGCCTCGCTGGTGCGCGCAGGCCGCGCTGGCCAGCGAGCAGACCTCACTGGTGCGCGCAGGCCGCGCTGGACAGCGAGCAGATCTCGCTGGTGCGCGCAGACCGCGCTGGACAGCGAGCAGATCTCGCTGGTGCGCGCAGGCCGCGCTCGAGGCATATGCCGTAGTTGCAGATATGAAAATAAAAATCAACTGTTAAGGAGTTATTCTACTCCTACCCTCAATTTGGAACATAAATAAACAACTGGGCTCGGCCCCACCTGACCATGTTCAATCAGCCCCAAATAATCACTTCTGCGACTAGCTACGTATCGTGTGTGTGTAGCTATACGCAATCGCTGGCCTAGCAAAAGACTGCGCGATCACCGGTCACGAGTGTGACTGCGGGATCGCCAGCCACGAGAATTCCTGTCACGCGAACGGTCGCTCCGCAACCCCGATGGGCGTCTTCTATGACGAGACCGAGAAAGGCTCGTCCTCATGTCTTTGTTTCACTGCAAAAACACAATAAAGGTGCCGGAACGCACCAAAATTAAATAACTTCGTCAAACAACACAAAGCGTGGAATAAAACAAACTACCCGCACAACTTTGAACAAGGAAAGAAACACTTCATTTTGCTTTTAAACTTATCAGGATAAATGTGGGAAATGCGAACTATCCCTTACTTCTGATTTTAGCAATGTCAAGCTAATTTATTTAAAAGAAACACAATTTTCACAACCTTAAAGGATTTTACTCAAACAATGGAAAATTAATAACTCAACACAATGAGGATTTCTCTTATTCAACTACACTTAGGTACTTATCGCAACGATACAACAATACGCAAGAGAGTGAACGTCCGTTCAGCAGGACGACTTGTAGCAGAATGGGCCTCAGTCCCTCGTTCCGTCGGCTAGCGTAACGAGGTGTTGACTTCATGGCGGCGCGCAGTAAAATGAGAGCGAGCGTTGGTTTGCGCCGGCTTTTATAGAAAAAGCTACTCTACCCTCGAGTCACATCCATCAATAGATTATCAACAAAATCACAAAAAATATAAGCGATGGCAGAAAATATACTGAAAGTTCCACAATTGGAGACCGGAAATTTTACTAATTGGTTGTTCCGCATTGAGATGGCTTTGGATGAGAAAGGATGTAGAGAAATAATTCAAACAAAAACGGATCTAAAAGAAGGTAATATAAAATTAAAAGACGCGAAGGCGCGTAACCTCATCATCCAAGCGTTACCTGATAAACATTTAGAATATGTCAGAACAGCAAACTCGGCATTTGAGATGGTAGAAAATTTGAGAAGAATTTTTGAGAGAAAAAGTACACTATCTAATTTATATTTACGAAGGCAGCTTATTAACCTAAAATGCAAAAGGTCTGATAGCTTGGAGACACACTTCAATAATTTTGATAAAATAATTAGAGACATAGATTGTAACGGTCCTAAAATGGAAGAAAAAGATAAAGTGTGTCAACTGCTAATTAGCGTAGAAGAGGCTTATAAAACAACGGTAACAGCACTGGAAGTTAAAACGCAGAGCTCACAGTAGAATTTGTGAAATGTAAGTTACCTACTGGATGCAGAACTAAAAGAAAAGAGTGACAAACATAGGCCCACATGTAATAATAATGAGTTCATATTTCAAAGTAGCTCTCTAAAATGCTACACCTGCGGTGAGTCCAATCACTTTGCACGAAATTGTCCTCGTAACTTGCAAACAGGAAACCAAAGAGGTAGAGGAAGTTATAGAGTAAATCAGAGAGGAAGGAGTAGTTACAGAAGTAATTACAGAGGTAATAACAGAGGATCAAGACCAAGTGCTAATGTTGTAATGAAAGACACATTATCATTTTATGCAGCACAAGCTCAGTCTGCAACAAGAACACATAATGAAAACGATATTGAATTTGTAATTGACTCTGGCGCATCACACCACATGGTAAGCAATAAATATGAAAAGTTCATGACAAACATATGTGAAATACCTGAAATGAAAATCCAGATAGCAAGTGGTAATCTAATCCCAGCCTACAAGAAAGGCAATATAAGCGGAAGAACAAAAGAAGGTATAAAAATTGAGATTATAATGAATGTCTTATATTAGAGAAGTTGTCATATAACCTAATATCAGTAATGAAGCTAAACGAAAAAGGCCTATCAGTTGAATTTAAAAGTAAAGTGCCAAAAATAGGAAACCAAAAGTTGCAAATTAAAGGAGAAAACAATGGAAAACTGTTCACATTAAAACTAAATTTAAATAAAGAAGATGCTTTAATAACAAGCAAAAATGATGCAAACTTATGGCATAGAAGAATGTGTCATTTAAATTATGGAGGTATGAGGATACTTGGCTTACCATTATCTAATGAGCGTTGTTCAGTATGTATGGAAGCTAAAGGAACTCGCTGTCCATTTACACCTACACCAAAGCCAAGAACAAGGAAAATTGGAGAATTGATATACTGCGATATTGGTGGACCCGTTTCACCAATAACCAAAGACGATGAAAGATACTATCTAACAATAATAGATGATTATTCACATTTCACAGAAGTTCACTTACTTAAAACAAAAAGTGAAGCAAAGATTTATATTATGAGATATATAAATAGAATGTACAATAACAGTATAAATGTGAAAAGAATAAGAACAGATAGGGGTGGAGAATTTGTAAATAAAGAATTAAAAGCGTTCTATGAAGAGAATGGAATAAAACAAGAAACTACCTGTGGATACACACCACAACAAAACTCAGTATGTGAAAGAATGAATCGCACACTAGCTGATAAAGTAAGAGCTATGTTATTATATTAGAAACTAATTTACCCAAATATTTATGGGGAGAGGCAATAAGAGTTGCAGCCTATACCATAAATAGATCCCCTACAAGAGCACTTCAAGGAGACACACCAGCTAATATATGGTATGGAAAGAATCAACTAGAAAAATTGAGAGTTTTCGGTTCAAAAGCATGGTGTATGATCTTTCCGAAGCAAAACAAATTAGAACCAAGAGCAAAACCTATGATAATGATTGGTTATTGTGGATCAGGATACAGATTATGGGATTCAAAGACAAATGAGATAATTGAGTCAAGGGATGTGCGTTTTGATGAGACAAACTATAAATATGAAGAAGAAAGAAATGTTTTTGTACAATTAGATGGAGAAGAAAGCTTGGTACAAAAAGACAAAGCAGAAATTGAAAGCTCTGAGCAAAAGAAAGAACAAGAATTCTCAAGTGATGAATATGAAAGCCCAGAAGAGAGAGAAGAAGAAATTAAACTAAAAAAGAGGCAAATAAATTTACCTAAAAGGTTTAATGATTATGATATGACAAATAATATTGCTTATGCCTTATATGCAGAAGATCCTACTAGCTATAAACAAGCAATAGAGCAAGAAGTATGGTCAAAGGCTATAGAGAAGGAGCTAAAAGCACACAGAAAATTAAAAACATGGGAAGAATGCGTACTACCGAAAGGTCATAAAGCTATTGACACTAAATGGGTATTTCGAACAAAACCCGATGACACAAAGAAAGCTAGACTAGTTGCTAAAGGGTTTCAAGAAGAAACAGTCCAAAATGTATATGCACCTGTAGCCAGAATGACTACTGTAAGATTATTTATAAATAAAGCAGTGCAAGAAAATTTACCTATCAAACAAATGGACATACCAACTGCATTTTTAAATGGAGAGTTAAAGACAGATATATACATCAAATATCCAGAAGGACTAGATAAGAAAGAAGGAAAGGTATTAAAGTTGAGAAAAGCATTATATGGATTGAAAGAATCTCCACGTTGTTGGAACGAGAGACTGAATGATTTTCTTACCAAAAATGGATTTTTACAATCACATAGTGATTTTTGCTTATACATAGCAAGTAATGTATACATATTAATATATGTAGATGATATTTTAATAATTGGAAATGGAGAAACTATCATAAAGAAACTACAAGAAGAATTTCTAGCTAAAGATCTTGGAAATATTGCGAAGTTCCTAGGGTTAGAAATAACAAGATCTGATCAAGGATTAGAAATAAAACAAACACAAATAATAGAGAAAATTTTATTAAAATTTAATATGCAAGATTGTAGTGGCATATGTACACCGATGGAAGTTGGAATGAACATAGACGAAAAGGAAGAAATATTGACCAATATTCCATACAGAGAACTTGTTGGATCGCTCATGTATGTGGCCACAATAAGTAGGCCAGATATTGCATTTGCAACTGGATTCCTCAGCAGATACATGCAATATCCAACATCAACTCTATGGAAAGCTGCGAAGAGAATTTTAAGATACCTGAAACAAACAAAAGAAAAGGGATTAGTATACAAGCAACAAGAAAATAAACACTTACTCAGTTTTTCAGATGCTGATTGGGGAGGAACTAGAGATGATCGCAAAAGTATCAGCGGAGTAGCCATATTCCACTGTGGCAATCTGGTAAGCTGGAGTTCAAAGAAGCAGTCTACTGTTGCCCTCTCAACGGCTGAATCGGAATATGTGGCGGCATCACAAACTGTAAGCGAAACAGTGTTTATTAGAGGAGTGTTAAAAGACTTACAATTTGATAAAGATTTATATTGTGTTATGCTAATAGATAATCAAAGTACTATTAAGATGATCGAAAGTTATGAAAATAGTAAGAGAACTAAACACATAGAAAGCACATAGATATAAAAGTACATTTTATCAAAGATATTGTAAACAAAGGTTTGATATCAGTAAAATATGTAACTTCAAATGAAAATAGAGCTGATATACTTACGAAGTCATTGCCAAAGGTCAGGCACAACTATTTATGTGAACTATTAGGTTTGTACTGAATCAAAGTTCTTGTGTAACAACAATGTTGTTCAATGTTAGAAAACCTATGTTATTAATGTTATTTTAAATAGATTTGAGATAATGTGCGGTTGATTTATCTCCTAGTGTTTATTAGATTAGTTATTAAAATGTTATCATTTATGTTGTAGCTCTCAGGCAAAAGAAAATGTATGATTTTGTTATTCATAATATTTCGTGGATAAGTTGACTTATTTGATTGATGTCAAATGTAAACTGTCTAAAGTCGAATAGAAATTAGAATGGAACATCGTGTGTAGCCATTATTTTGTCAATGTACGTTACTAAAGTTTTATTGTAAGGTACAAGTCCAAGTTTATTTTGTAAAGCTTTTTTAAATGTAGGTAACTTGAACTTGAGCCGGGGTATTGGAATAAAGGTTTATTATCTGTGTGAACGATAAAGAGTGATCTGTTTCATAGAGTGGACTCACTTAATCGTTCAGCATAAGTTTGTAATAATGGTGTCTCTCGGTTTTGAATAAAGGTTCTGAATATTGTTTTAGTTAAAATGTAAACCCTAACTTTCTTCCTAATTACACGTATCTAACTTGATAATGGAGTATTATTCTCAATACTACTTCGTATCCGACGATATAGACGTGACCAACAATATTAATAATTTGTTCGTTTTTTGTGGTAGATCTAGAATCATCATCACTTTCGATTTATTATATGATACATTTTGAAAAATATATGTAGGAAGGCCTACGTAAGCCCCCAAATCTGTTGAATGACGAAATCCTTACATTATAATGCCGTCTTTTTAATCATCTCACACACGCTTTTTACCTAAGTAATGGTGATGTCACGCTCACGAATGACTCCAAATGTCTATTTCAACCTTGGCATGGTAGAATCGAAATAACATTACGTCATGATATCCGAATAAATACTATATCATGCTTTTACGCCTCGATCTTGTGGACCTTTAGGTGTCTTCTCGATTTGTTAGACTTATGCCGGTAGGTAGTGTTCAAAACATTCGAATTTCGAATTTAGTTTGTTTTGTGCCGCGCTTCGAGTAGTGCTGTGCTTATTTTTACCCGGATTATTTACATTACGAATTTTGTAAGTTTCTACTAATTTTATGTACCTACCCTAGTTATTTTTATAACGTAAGTATACATTTATTAATCTTGGCTTCGTAATGCGCTTCTTCACTAAAGATCGCGACTATTCAAAAAGATCAAAATCCATTGCCCAGCTGTGGGTCGGCAAAGGTTAGCTTAACAAAACCAGCCATTCTCAATATAGAATGTTTGTAACATTCAACACAAACATCCAAAATTCTCTTTTATGCGTGGTGTTAGAAAAAAGGTTAGGTATGGGAATTTTCACAAACATATTAATGTATATTCATTTTGGCCAGAGCTGAAGGTCCTTTTGACTAAGTCATAGGAGGACTAATAACGTCCGAGTTTGAAAACTTTTTATGGTGGTACGCGACGCACATCAGCGCTGCCACCTGTTTTACTGTTATATTATACAGACTAACTAGCGACCCACCCCGGCTTCGCATGGGTACTATTTATGCATGTATTATACGTACCTATATACCTTCCCTTTGAATCACTCTATCTATTAAAAACCGCATCAAAATCCGCGTAGTTTTAAAGATCTAAGCATACATAGGGGCAGGCAGACAGACAGCGGGAAGCGACTTTATTTTATACTATGTAGAGTATGTAGTGAAAGCTTTACGATATACAAATGAATTTTCAAAAAATCAATTTGGCTTTTTTTGATGTCTATCATAATCTTTTGTTAACGCCTCTGGTAAGTTTTTTTTTTCTAGTTTAGGCAGAAATGCGAATTTGCTCTTGGTGCCAACAGTTTTCGCATCTCTGCTTAAACTATAAAAAATTAAACTATTAAAGATGTAATAAAAAAAGCTTACGATATTATGTATTACAAACTGCCCACGTTTTTTTTTGTCAATTTCTTTATGTAAATAAATAGGTGGCGGCGCTAGTGTACGACCGACCCTTAGACAATTTAACCCGCTGTCAAAGACCGACCGAGTACCACCCGTCGTCATAAAAACTATTTATTTAGGTAACCTACTTACTAGTATAATAGGTAGGTATAGGTAGGAATTCGTAATATAATTCATAAAACTAGTGTCGTTCATTGTCAGCTTACTCCCCTCCCTACGTTTGAAGACAATTTCTATGAATCCATAACTATTTTTAAACTGGAATCTTACTGTTTAATGAAGATAGCAAGTCGTTATAAATAAAAATAACAAATTTAATTAAATAAAACCAATGCTGATATAATTACGAGACTAAGAACATACGAGGAGGGTAAGCCAATGAACGATACTGAACTTACCTACTTTGTACTTTACTCGATTTCAGAATTCAAGATATTTTATGAAAAAGTCGCATGAAAATAAGTGAAAACTTACTCTTTAGTAACATCACTACAAGAATGCTTTTGCTAAATTTACATAAAAAGCTGTTTGTTGGTTTGCCATCTAAGTTTAAATAAATTAATATTAAATTAATATCACCGTCAAATATTCTCTTCCAATATTTCTTACTTATTAGTTTTTGTTCACTTAAAATATATTGTATTCTAGAACCGAGTAGTATATTTTTATCAGAATGAATAAAATTATAACTTTATTGCATTATATGCACACAAACTACAAAAATAAAACTTTCTAACTAAATTTTAAACATGATCAGTTCAATGGGCAGCCTTGTCGCTTGATTTATGTGATACTAACGAGTAGTATCTATGCTAATATTAAATGTACACAAAATAACTCAATGATGTGAAGAAGTAAGGTAGGTAGGTATGTATTACCTAAAAAACCATTTATCTAAGGTCTATGACAAAATACCTACAGTTCAATGTCACGACTATGATGTCATCCTAGATAAAACATACATAAAAGTAGAAACGTTGTGTACCTACCTACTAAGCCGAATGGTGGTGATTCTGGACCCCCTAACCCCCAGGGAATCCACTTGTGAATAACTATTTTTTAAAATTAGGGTTTTAGGCTTTGTACACATGCGTCACGTTTCACCTTAAGTGGATTGTCGCGAAATTCAAATATTTTTGTAGTTTATAATTTTTTCTGCTTTTCACAAGCAATAAATCTAGCGAAAAAGTAGTTTGCCGCAAATCGCAAACTATTTTCTTTGAACTCATGATAAAACCAACATCAATTTACTAGTATTTTTGAAGTATTTGGGAAAATACGAAATCTTGTGCTAAAAAATCTACATTTTCCCAAATGCCCCCAAAAAAAAGCTAGCTTCCAAACTTGAAATTCAGGAATTACTCTATCGATAATATAACATGTTTCGAAAACACGATTCTAAATTATTACTAAAACCTTAATTTCTCAATATAAACAGAAGTTATGATCTTGACTTTTTGAGAATAAACATGGTAATTGGACTATGTATAAAGAACAATTTAAATGTATCGGTTTTTACAAATAATGTCCTTATTATTAGATGATAACCTTGATTTATGGGTTTGCGTTGCTCTTGTTTTTTCTGTTTCGTGGCGTTGCTATGCCTTGTCCCGCTCCTATGAACGCGATATATTATGTGTATCCTTTTCACACTTAGATGAACCCTTCTTCCTCTAAGTTTTCACAAATATTTGAGGTTGTATTGTATGCAACGCGTCTGAAGCTGCGGGTAGAAACCAGTTGTTTAAAAATTTGTGAACCCACATTTTTATTGTAATATTTACGATTTATTCTATGACATTCCTACTGTGTAGGTATTCCCACCTACTTATCGACTAGTCGATGACCTAATTGGCACTAGTTCAAATAATCTACAAGAGTTTAGTTTATTTACATAGTTACACACTTTAAGATTCTTAATCATGTTTATTTTACTTCCGCCATGGCTTTTTACGCTACATCTCGTGCCTCGTCACAGATGTACTAGGGATGTGTGCCTCGTAAAGCACAGAATGTAATAGAATAGCACATTGTACACCTATGCACAGATTAATTTTTGTTACTAAACCTAGGAGAGACCGCTTCTGAATCCTATCGAGCGAGTTTGTCATTTGGCCTTAGAACACACGGTCCCAAGTAATACATAGTGCTTTAAAGTAGTTATGAAGATTTTCCTAAAAATATCAATAGAAAAATCTTCAAAGGTTGTAAATTTAAAATGTAAAAATCGTTCGCAATAAATACGCGCGTACGATTTTCACATGGTTCTTTTTTCATTGTACCGAAGAGTCCAAATCATACGGCGGATTCGGAGTAGAAACTCTTTGTTGTTTGACCTACTAAGAAAATAACCATAACTACCGGCTGGTATTGCAGAAATTAAAAAAAAATTAAAAGTTAAAAATGAATTTCCATAAACTTTTATCTCCCTCATTTTTTCTCAAAATAGCTTCCTACCACAGACTTTATTGGCGGCTGCGCCTGTGCTTGCTTTGCTACCTAACCCATCGTAGGTAATTTGTATTCTACCAAGGTAAACAAAACCTTGAAAATTGCAATTTATCGCCGAAAAGTAATATTTATTCAAATGCTTGTTGATTATTCAATAAATGATGTCATTGTGTATACTGTAAATAGGTACAAGTACCTACGTAGAACATCCAAACTTAATGTTCTTAAAATTTTAGGAATGCCATGAATCTACGTAAGGTACCTAGTATTACCAGTAAGTATTACAATAAGTATCCAGCCAATTTCGATATGAAATATTTGCAAACAAAACCACCACAAAAGAACTAGTAGGATTAGATTATAATAATTGTCAGCAATATTTATTTAAGGAAAGATCTCAAATCGACGAAGGAATGTAGAATGCGTAGGTATTAAAGTACACGTCAACGTTATTTGTAGGTTAAGTATGAGCGGTTTGTTAACAACATTTCATATTGAATGTGGCTGGAGTACCCAGGTGTCCGTTTTTCTTGTTCAATTACCTGTAAAAGAAAGATTTTTTTCCCCTCTCCTCACCACAGTTTTTCACAATTAAGGAGAAAGAGGATTTCACACTCTATTTATAAATATAACATTTACATTAAGAGAACCTCGTTTTCTATAGGAACTATTTCGGTTTTTAATGGGTACGCTAGCATAACGCCAGCTCAGGTGTTATTTTATAGTCTTGTTCCATATCTCTGTTCCTATGAGAGCAATCATTATGAAATTTTGCATAGCTGAAACGATATTTATACTCTATTATTGTGTATAAATTTTGTTGCTATAGTATAAGCCGTTTTTGAGAACGGTCGTGTGTACGCTAGCATAACGTTATGCTGGCGTACCCACAAACAATGGTCATTATTTCTTAAACCAAGGAGGCGCTATTTATTTTACTTTTGCACTAGTTATACTCTATATACACTATATATTAGGCATAACAACAAACGTGAATTCGGTTATGTGTACGCTACCATCACGGACACAATAAATCAACATCAAGAAAGTTATCCTAAATACATCTTGAACTTGCCTGGATTACAAAGGAATGTGTTTTTTTTTTAATTCAGAATTATGGGCAAAGACGACAAAGAAGACTCTGGTTTCGGCTTCAAGGACCGTGCGAAGGCTGAGGAGACCCTTAAGCTGCTGGAACAACATGACCCTAACTACAGACGGCTGACTGTACGAGGACTGCTAGGACGGGCTAAGCGAGTCCTGTCATGTGAGTTTCAGTTACAGATAAAGATTTTTTTATAGCAAGTGCTGACATGACGTCGCGCAGCACGCCGCCAGTAGGTATACGAAAAAGAAAAGGGGATCGCTCCACCTTACATGTATTAACATTTATTAAAACTAACTTTAGCATCGCTCAACACAATGCTGCGCCTTCACCCTGGGTTATTATTTCATAAGTAGTCAAATCGCGATGAGACGCATAACATGTAGGTATTGTTATATAATAATTATAACCTAAAATTAACTATTCTGTCGCGTATTTTAAGTAGGTCTGTACGCAATTTAAAGTTGCCGATCTAAGAAGTTAGTTAATACATTTTGAAATTTTAAAAATAGTAATACCTATTGCTAGCTAGTTTATTTGAAACTAGACTCCATGATAAAGATGAAAGTAAAAACTCCATGCTCGTGAATTTTAGTTTTTGTTGTGGTTCGTTTACAAATAATTCACATACTTCTTAGTTTAAGTATTTCACGTCGAATTTAGTTAGATTTCTGAATTATTGAGGATGACATTTTGCTGCCCTTGGACGAACAAAATCACCTGTTTGACGCCTTGCTCATGTAGCATAGACTAACTTTTCGCCTAAGTAGGGGATTGAACTTATAGCCCGGCCACACACTGACGCTCCTTCTTACTTGCAAGAGTTTTTTTTTAACTTTTTTGTGTAAGCATGCTTACACAAAAAAGTTTGCGCAGGTAAGACGGAGCGTGTTGGCAAGACGTTAGCTCGCGCAAGCCCTGTAGATATATAGCCGAGTAGATATATTGCGAGAATTACCTTCCTGGAAGGCAATTCTCGCCATATATCTACTCGATAAATATGGCAACAACTGTCAAAATATCGAGTGATTGCTTCGAATCTAACAAGCGTATTCTCAACATCTGTAATTCGATACTTATCGAGGGCTTTACTTCGATAAGTTGCTCGACATGCAACGAGTGGTCCTAGGCACTCGTTCGCATTATCAAGGAGTGAAAGAAGAACATCATTCATTATCTCTCTGTCGCACACTGTCTTTAGTCTCTGCTTGTTTTGTTTGATGTTTGAAACAATTACGCGGTGGTCCTTGTTTCGTAAACATTTTAAACGGTGTTGCCTGCTGACTAGATTACTTTCGCCCGCTGCGCACGGCTATTCCGACACAGCAGAGATGTCGTTCGTCAGCTATTATAACCGTATACGTCTTTGACAAACAATACTAATTCACATTATGCTATCTTCAAATAAAAAGTAGTGAAATTAATGAACATAAATACAGTTTCAAATTTCGATAGTTATGCTAAAATTTCTAAATTCAGATAATGTTGGAATTACTGACGAAACAATAACCAGACATGGAACTTTGACATTCAAATTATGTACATGACACAATGAAATCAAATTTTCTATGCTAGAAATATCGAAGAGTACACGAGAATGCCGTTTTTGGCGGAACTCGATATATTATCGAAGAATTGATACTTATCACTTGATATTTTATCCCGTGATACTGCGTAAAACTCGATAAGTATCACGTGGTTTGTGTAATCTTTGACATGCCGAAGATTCGACTGCGTAAATTTTGTGCGCACGTGTTAATTTGAACGGGTGGCCGGTCATTCAAGCCGCACTTCAGTCCGGTAAAGTGCTTTTCACGACATGCTTGTTTGTATGTTGCTTTAACCGGAAAAAATAAACAAAACACTCAGTTAAATTCAACACGACTGAAAATATATCTTCTGTTGGCGTCATCGTGACATCGAAACTAGAAAAATAGAATATATATATATTTATTTCTTACAAAACTTACACAGAATACAGATGTTAACCTAAGAAATAGAACTTAAACAAATAAAATAAATTAAAATAAGTGAAACAATGGAGTCTTAAAACGAAGTGTAAGCTAAGTAACAAATTTGGTTCTGACTCAGCATAAGTTGGTTGACTAGCAGGCTAGCAACCAACGCTGGTCTTCCGTCAGAACCACTTGTTAGCGTTACGGACCAATTACTCACAACGACTAATACTAAAAACAATAATATAAAACAACATAAAAAAAAAGATTAAACTAAAACAAGGTTAAAATTAACTTAAATGTGACTGTGTGTGTGGACTATATTTATAACAAAGGAAACAAAGTTGACTAATCGAGTATAACAAAGATGATTTTTACTAAAGAACACAATAATAATACTTTAAATAATATTACTTGTTTAATATCTATTGACATAAGTATGAGATATCTCTACACCAGACTTAACTACTATAAAGTAACCTTAGTATATCATAAAACACTTGTGTCGTGAGTAAGACTTTCCTGTTCCTTCTGATGTTCAAACAAAAATTTCTTTAATTTACATCTAAAACCTTGTAAACTTGTCAGGTTCCTTATTGGTGGAGGGATATTGTTCCAGCATTTCGAGGCAGCATAGCGAAAGCTGCCCTTGAAGCAGGCAGAGCTGTGCCGCTGTGTCGCAAGCTGCTTCGAGCAATGGCGAGAACCATAAGATCTGTAGCTGGATAACCATGACAACTTCTCGTAAAGATAAGACGGAGATTTGTACTTCATAACGCCAAACAGAAGACATGCAAGGTGCAATTTGCGACGATGCTTCATTTTTAAGACTAAATGTTTATTTAAAAACGGCGTGACATGACCTCTAAATGGGACATCAAAACAAAAACGGGCACAGGCATTTTGGACTCGCTGAATTAGTCTTTGCGTTCTTGCGAGTAAACGAGGACCAATTACGACGTCCGCATAATTCAATAAAGACATAGTGTACGAATTTCAGCAAGTTGTAGATCTATAGAAGAGAATCCGTCACCGTAAGATCCGGCTCAGCTGTTGACGATTCAGCTTATGCGAATGAATATAAAAATACGGTAATTGGGGGCCTCTACACATTGACCTGAAATTTTTGAAATACCTACCTAACCTACTGACCTTAGAGTAAGCATAGTATTAAAAAATACCATCAGTATTATATATATATACTACTATACCTTCTATAACTTTGCAGTCGTAATTAAAAGCGTCTAAACGATGTAAACGATGGAATTTTTTTTCACAGTGACTAAAGCCGAAGAAAAAATAAAGAACATAAAAGAAGCAATGGAAGTCTTTGAGAACTGGCTGGCTGAGCTCGACAGCAACAAGCAGAATGACAAACCGAAAAAAGAAACAAAAGAAAAGAGGAAGAGCAGTGATAAGGTTGGTTGGTATGATAATGATATATTCCACCCTCGAGCATAAATGTTCAAAGTTTTCCACAGAGGTGTATTTTTAGAAGATCCAGTGTTTTGTTGGCAACGCCATCGCATCGTGCGTGAGTAATTATCTAGCTCCATGGTGGCATCGATATCATAACTGTTGATGAGTGGGATTAGTAATTTATATACCTACCCACTACACTAAATTTATCAGGGTCTACCATAGTCGTAAAACCATTTTTTATAAGGTTTAATTTTGGGACAAATTCAACATCAAGCCGAAAGCAGATGGGATCATGATGAACCACAAATTCATGGGTCTCCAATGGTTTTTGATTTTCACTTTTTAGTGAAAATCTTGTTGGAGTATTCTCGAAGACTGCTAAATCAGTAGATCTGGCAACACTGCTCAGGCCATCAGTTGGACAGACAAAAATTTGGACATGTATTGTGTCTATGAAGAAGTACACAAACTGCGCTTTCAAACAAACGGATCAGCAATAAAAGTCTTAAACGCCTTCCGACCTGTACGTCCGTACTTTTTATCGTACGACAAAATGTCTGATGTGTACTGCGTACCGTCACACTCACAAATGTATGACACAAAACAAACGCCTTCCGATCTTAGAGCATTTATTATGCTGAGCTTCCGATAGTCGGATCCATAGACAAATTCACCGAACAAGCAGAAAAAAAATCGGACGTGTGCGGCCGGCCTAAGCTAAACAAGAAAAAGAAGTTGAATTGCATTAAACTTGTGAACTCAGACAGATTATAAAGTAAAGTAATAAATAAACGGTAGTCTTACAATTGCCTTCAAAGTTATTGTATACTCACTCATTGCGGTAGATTATCAATTGTGCTCGGTAGAGTTTATTATTGTGATTTTATTGTTATTGTGGCTGTGCCGGGCTAATTTTATGGAGTTTGTTCACTTTGCGTAGAAACGTAGTGTTTTCCCGTGTTAAAAATTACTTTGTGATTTAAATTCTCTTCTCTTTGGTTTGGCTCATTTGTTCTGTTGTGTTGTGTATTGTATTTTGCAAAATGCAAAGATTATAGCCTTGTACCAAATATTAGAAGGTGAAAGTCGTTTAAATCTGCCCTGATCCCTATCACTAGGAGTACCTATGCATATACCCCTTACGCGCTAATCCGTGTTATGCATACTCCATGATAGGTAGGCACCAACCAAGCTAATGTGTTATTATTCAGGGCTCTACAACCATCCCAAAGTTGCTTTCATTAAAATCCATTTTAATCGCCGCTCCGCATCGGTTATACAAGAGGCATGACAATATCGCCCAGTATATTCTCAATTTCACAGGACCAACAAAAACTATAACACATTTTTAGAGATTTAAGTTTAAAAATTTAAAGCTATAGCTTAGAGCTTCGACAAATTTTTTCATGAGCTTTAGTTTGATTTGCAAAGGTGCAGTGCCAGGAGATCTCAAAAGGCACTAGTTCATTTGTCATAATCAGTTTTCCCGGAACCATAGCTTGCTTAGAAAGCCAATCTTTTCAAACGCTCAGCTAAGTTTCCTTGAGTTAGGAAGAAATTCCTTGCAACAAATAAATCTCATTTCTAAAAATATGTTCTTAAAAATTTTCAATTTCGGCGGGACTCCTACCTTTTAATTTTTCGGAATTTATTTCATTTCTTAGAGATACCCTAAGTGCGGCTAAGCATTATAACAAAAGTCCTTAAATCTAATTTCGTTCACTTGTGTTATCCAAGTATTTTACACAAGAGTGCAAAGGAAGCGACTATCTATGTCTTATAATAACTACAATATCCATGCACCTGACTACCGATATAGCTATCAGACCATCAAAGAAGGTCATGAGCGACATGCTGCAGAACAAGCCATGTGGAGGAAAAAGTTTTCTGTTTGGCTTGAACAGCCTTCTGTGGTCACACAACAGGTCTGTGACAATTCTTTGGAGGAACCGTTAACACCACAACATCAGCCAGCTGAAGGGGTAAAAATTTGTACATCTTTTTTTTTAACGATAGTGTATTTTATTCAAAATGAAAAAAATCCAAAACTATTTTACTATAAAAACTGTCCTAGTTTGACGAATTCATTACGGATGTAAGTGGGTTAACTATGAACCTTATTTGTGTTTGAAGAACACCAACGTTACATCTGTAATGAATGAATCTAAAAATATAATATTCTGATAGCTTAGGCACAAAAAAAGTCTGAAAATGTTAGTTTTAGTTCGTAAAAATTAAAAATATTTTTTTATATACACATAACACATACACAAAATATATACCCCGAAGGTGCCACTCAAATCAGCTCGAGGCCATAGTCTCAGAGTTATTCGAACATCATCAAACACCAACATTGCTCATCACTTCCCGAGTAACCGAGTAGTGCACAATTGGAACGGGCTTCCTGAAGAAATCATATCAGCTCCCTCTGTGAACAGCTTTAAAAACAGACTTGACCACTGGTTACGAACGCACAAACTAACCACCATACGAGACAAACAAGTGTAGTGAAAATCTAAAAGCACTGTGATATAGACACATCAGCTCTCAGCTGCTCGTCTATAATCCAATAATAATAATAATATTCTATGTATTTAGTCATCAGTTTTGACGACCTCTGTGGCGCAGCGGGCGAGAGTCTGCCTGCGACGCAAGAGGTTGCGGGTTCGATCCCCGCCTCGGAACAAATTTGTGTACTAACTGCAGAAATTTGTTCCGTTGGTCTGGGTGTTTTCTATGTATAATAAAAAATATCTATCTATTTATTTATTTTATTTATTTTTACATTTATTTCAGATAATAATCCATAGGTACTTAATAATATAACACACAAAATTTATAGACACAAAGTAGAAAAATAAAAAATTATGTATAAGATGGACCGCTAGCATGCAGCCGCGTCCACCTTTTTAGCAACGGCGAGTCCCACCGCTATCTATATAATGTATAATATATCTATGTAATGTATAATATTACGTATATCAGTTATCTAGTACCCATAACACAAGCTCTGCTTACCTTGGGGCTAGATAATGCTGTGTGAATTGTCCAGCATTATTATTATTATTACTATGTTTTTAAAAATCATAAAATATTAGGCACTTGTATGTAAATGCATTTTATGGCACTTACTGGTTGAACAAAAAATTTGTATTTTTGTATTGGTTTATTAGCTATACACTTCAAAAATGAGTGTTAACTACCACCAAACGTGTCATTTGTAAAAAGGCTTACTACAAAATACCAGATTATCTAGAGTCTTAACGATAAAAAAAGTAGGACGACTTGCTCCAACTTAAAACTAACATTCTAACAAGGTACAAAGGTTTCTTGTTCGCTTCTTTACTTTACCTTAAAAAGATTGAAGTGAACAAAAAATCAAACTGATCACTTTATTTTTTAATTTTACTTATGTAGGTAATTTGATTTTTCTGACGTGTCCAAGAGTCGTGTAAGGTATAAAGGAAATAAAGCACTTAAATGTTGATGTACCCTATAAAAAGGTTAGTCTACGGCGAGTATGTGCACCAAAACTTGGGAGGGGCTGGAGCTTCTCTGGACTTTCTTGCGCTGGCCTGTTTGGGAGTGATATTGATTAGAAAAGTTTATAAGGTAGCAAGTTTTGGTTTAGGTATGTACTCGCTGAAGGTATTTACATAATTTATAAATAAGTGATGCTAAGCACACCAACCTCTTACAGGCCTTCACAGCATGCATACATTAGCGGCCTGCACACGTAAGGTTCGGACCGCGCACCTGGGACTGCGTTCCAAACCGCGGATGGATCCGTGCGGTTTTGACTGCGGATCAAACAGTCGTGCTAATTACGATTAAAAATGTGTCCACGGTTTGGAACGCCGGTAAATCTTTCATATATTGACAAACGATCCGAACTGTACGTGTAAATTGATTTTCAAGAGTTTTGACTGGCGCGTGGAAGTTGTAAATTATATAATAGAAAGATATAATAGAATATAGGAAATATAAAATAATAGAAATATATATAATAGAACCTCCATTTGTTTTTCGTCAGTAAAAAAACAAAAAGACATAAAAACCTTATCTTTCCAGGCGTCATCAGAAGATGATGAAGAGGAACTTCCATCAGAATCCGTCTCCGGCCTTGGATTTAAAGACCCAGAGGCTGCTCGAGGCTCTCTCAAGGCTCTCGAGGGCAGAGACCCTGACTATCAACTGCTGGCTGTCAAGGGACTGCTGGGACGAGCCAAGAGGGTGCTCACCTGTAAGTGACCATCAGACGCATGTCCACTGGTGGACATGAATTTTTCAGATTTTACTTTATTCACCATCTTATAACAATGATCCCCGAATCAAACGCAACTCACATTTAAGCTCTTCTCAAGTAGCCGTTTCTTGACATATTTGAATGAAAAATGTGTCAAAAAATCATCACTTGAGACGTGAAACCTGAGATGCATTTGAGTATTCGGGGGGTGGTATACTAAGTAAGTCTGAATAAATTTACAATACATTCTTATTAGATACTAGTAGCGCCTCGCGGTTTCACCCGCGTAGTTCCCGGGAATTCCGGGATAAAATATAGCCTATGTCACTCCCTGAAAAGTAAGCTTTCTAATGGTGAAAGAATTTTTGAAATCGGTTCAGTAGATCCGTAGATTACCCCCTACAACGACACAAACAAATATTATTCACAAACTTTACCTCTTTATAATATTGTTATTCATCATCATCATCATACATCAGTCCACTGCTGGACATAGGCCTCCCCTAATGAGCGCCATAGCGCCCTGTCTTCAGCTTGCCGCATCCAGCATCTGCCAGCAGTCTTTCGCAAATCGTCATCCCACCTGGTCAGAGAGCGTCCTACACTACGTTTGCGGAGTCGCGGTCTCCACTCAAGAACACGTTTACCCCAGCGGTTTTCGGTTCTTCTCGAGATATGGCCAGCCCACTGCCACGTCAGCTTGCTAATCCTTCGAGCTATGTCGATAGCCTTGGTTCTCTGTCGGATGTATTCGTTGCGAATCCTATCCTTCAGAGAAACTCCGAGCATAGCTCTCTCCATAGCTCGCTGGGCGACTTTAAACTGGTGGACCAGCCTATTGTTATTACTCTTATTAGAAATAAAAACATTACATCAATTCCATAGCAGAATATATCGTGCTATATCTGTCGACATAAGTATTTATATAACGAAATAAAAATAAACGTTATAGCTGCGTGACGCAGCCTGCGTCTATGGTCAATAACCGATTACCATAGAAAATGTACCGTAATATTTACCTTGCCTTAATCGTCGATAGCGTCCACGTCAGCCATGGCTTATCCTCCGGTGGGTCAGGGCATGGAAGACAGGGGCGGATCCAGGATTTCATTTGGGGGGGGGGGGTTTTCCATTTTGACAAAGTTCGATAAAGATATAGTGTTAAAAATCACAAGTAAACAAAAAATAAAGATTTATTTCGCTTTTTTGATTAAATTGTATGTATGCATACGTTGTGCATAACAGACTCGACTCAAACGGAATGAACATGTCCTATCATCGAGTCAAGTGGCGCGGGCGAGACGGCGCGGTACGTGTACGTCGCCTCGCCAAATAGAAATTCATTCTCTAATCTAAGGGTATAAAATAATGATTTCTTTAATTTAACAATGAGTTCGGCAATTTTCGGCTTAACCTTTTGATTCAATTTCAAGTTAAACCCATAAAATTTAATACCTAGTACCTAGGTATTTTAAGTATTTAGCTTATCGGTCAGTAAATAATAGAGAGGTGCTTCAGTATTTTTGTAAATTTATTGCTATTATACCTACCAGTAGCGGCGTAGCGTGGGCTGGTATCCGGGGCGATTTACTACCAAGCACCCCACCCCAAAAAAACGGAAACAAAAATACAGAACCGTCTCGAGGGTTGGTTGACAATCACAACCATCAACTACTAATAGGAAATATAAGAAACGGCGAGCGGAGCGAGCCCCGACATTTTTCAATTTTTTTCGGATGTTTGTTGAAAACTAACTTAGTAAAAAATTAACAAATATGAATATAAATATCGGCCAACGCAGCGAGCCGCAGTACGTAATTTTGGAGTTTGGTGAGATTAGCAAAAATACATGTAGGTATTCTAAGAAGACGGCGATCGGAGCCGCAACATTTTCGCGACTTTTTTCGGCGATAAACAACAAAGCCATGGATGCAACGGCGAGCGTAGCGAGCCGCCGAAATTTTTGTTTCGGGTGGTCACAATTAAGTTAAGAAGAGTATTATAAACCAGGACCTTAATTAAATCGAAAAATTAAGTCGAAAGTATGGAACTCTTGGGTCTTTTGGGGGGGGGCCATGGCCCCCGTGGCCCCCCCTGGATCCGCCAATGATGGAAGAGTGTCGCACAAGAAGAGCGACACTTTTTTGTGCACTTTTGTGTTTTTTTTGTACTTTCTTTGAATAGCTGGTATACTACACTACAATTTTCAAAATCACAAACGTTTTTTTAGCCAACTTATTTAGAGTTTAACACCGCGATAAAGATAAAACAAAGCACTTGGTATTAACACTACACTGAACGCGAGACAGTTTCCACGACTTGTTTTGTTAGTGTGACGGCTGAACGAAGACTGCCCCAGTCCGGCCCGCCAACTCGAAGAGGTAGACTCTGCCTAGCGCCGCGAGGTGGCGCTTGCGTTGCAGTCAACTAGTACGACGTAGTACCACGAAGTCAGTAGCGTTTCTGTGTAGTCAATTGATCAACTTCTCCGACAAATATTATATTATAGCTCCGTTTGTTGTGGGCTTTATCGTGAAAGTTTTGCGCGCAATTGTTACTAAATATTTTTTATCCTTATTCGGCTATATTTGCTCTGGCAGGATCCCTTAGAACAGATAGATAGATAGAAAATACTTTTGGAACTAAGTTCCTTATCGCGCGTTGTGAAAGGGGGCTGGACGGAAAAAAATCTCACGAAAAGTTGTAACGACACTTTTTGCTATAGTAAGCTAATTGTAAGCCGTGCGGCGTACGCATGTTTCTCTGTCTGTCTCTCTCTCTCTCTCTCTCTCTTATAGAAAGGAACTTAGTTCCATCCGGGTGTCCCTTGACACCTCTCAACTTTTATATTGGACACCTAAAACTAAAAAACAATTTACAAATGAAACAATTATAATATAAGTGACAATTGGTGGTTTTATCGCTCAAGAGAGATCTCTGCCAACCTTATACCCATACATTTCCAGGATTTTATTATTTTACTAAAAAAATCTAATTTACGTTCCAGGCACTAAAGATGAAACAAAGCTGTCAAACATAAAAGAAGCTATGGCAATTCTAGAAAGCTTTGTGGACGACTTTGACTCCAAGCACATGAGTCGACAGAACTGTCCCTACCTCAGCCTGGGGATAGTGAAGACTGCAGAGGGATTAGCTGGGGATTCCGTCTCGGAGGATCAGGTAATATTGCTATGTTATTTAAATAAATAAAGCTGAATTTCAATACGTGTAATTTAAGACAGGGCTTGCACTACGAGGTTAGCTATACACTTAGCCAAACTCGATCTAGAACGTTTGTCAACAATTCGCCTACACTTAACAATAACTTCACTCTTCACTCTTTTATCGCTTTTTATACGCAATTTACATTTATCGATTTGAAAGCATTCAATAAATAAAATTAATTTATATTAAAAATGTTTACAATTATATCTTGAACTCGACGTCAAGCAAGTGAGTATTAGTTTTTTGTGACGTGGTTTGCTTACAAACATTCTACATGAGTTTGGCTAGTCTATACTATACGCGGTAATTCAGCGATATGGCGGACCGAGCGCGGAGATGTAGCTGGCGTCCGAGCAGATCGACGGAGTCGCTCGGGAATGAGATAGAATTATTGTCAAATCTTTGCGTTAGAACTGGCAATATCGCTGGATTACCGCTGTTTGTCGTACAACGGCCAAATTCTGGCGAAGCTACTGCGGTATCGCTGCTATGATTTCGGAGGTGTGCTATGTGCGTATAACAGTGCATGATGTGATGAGAAACAGTCTGCTGACAGATGGATGGGCAGACAGAAATCGGAGGCTTAGTAATAGGGTCCCGTTTTCACCCTTCGGGTACGGAACCCTGAAAACATTTACAAATTTATCATGCTGGACCATTCACACAGCATTATCTAGCCCCAAGCTAAGCACAGCTTGTGTTATGGGTACTATATAACTGATATACATAATACAATACATTACATAGATAGATATTTTTTATTATACATAGAAAACACCCGGAACAAATACCTGCAGATCGTACAAATATTTGTCCCGAGGCGGAAATCGAACCCGCAACATCTTGCGTCGCAGGCAGACATTCGCCCACCGCGCCACAGAGGTCGTCAAAAAGCTGTTATATTGCGAACAGACACTCCAATTTTATTTATTTGTATTGATTGCTATAATCGCAGTAAGTAAACGAAGCTTATGATTATTTATAAATTTACAGAAATCGTTTATTGCTGCCTACGCTTCTGTCCGCGGCGAATACAAGCGCCTGAAGAATGTAGGCGAGGATGGTAACACGTGGGACATACGCCGGAATGTGGCACTGAAGGAGCTGAAGGAAAAGGTACATTTTATGTCTATTAAAATAAATAAATGCTGGACAATTCACACAGCATTATCTAACCCCAAGCTAAGCAGAGCTTGTGTTATGGGTACTAGATAACTGATATACATAATACAATACATACAGTCGTGGTCAACTAATTAGGGACAATCTCTAGTTAGGCCAAATAGTGATTTTTTTTTATTTTTTTCAACGAGTCTTAAAAATAATCCATATCTTTTACATGTAAGTATCAATAGTATCATATAGTAGTCATTGATGTGCCCGATTATACAAACAATAACAACTTCTTAAACATTAAACCTCTTTACAGTATAGCTGATAGATTATCATAGTGCTATTTGTTCAAATATTGCTGGCTGGCCATTTAATTAGGGACACTGAGATATTGCGTTCTATTTTCAAAGTTTGAATCTCAATACTTTTTTACTTCTTCTCTTATTGTTTCGTGGTAGTTTTGGCGGCAATCCCGATTTTTATTTTAAGTTTTGAAAAATATTTTGAAGAAAAATGGGCAAAAATAAAAGTTGCGATCCAACACTACGAAAAATTATCATGAAGTTTGTTGTCGAGCATAGTTGGCCATACCGAAGGATAGCAGAACATTTAAATTGTTCAAAAACTATGGTATACAATGCAGTGCAACATGTCAGACGCAATAACACAACTTTAAATGTGCCCAAAACAAAAAGATCGAGAAAAACAACTCCGCAAGAAGATAGAATGATAACCAGGTTAGCTAAGAAAGATCCGTTTCTAGGCTCTATTGTAATTAAACACGAAGTATTTGGGACAGACGAAAGAGCTGGTGTCTCAGCGAGGACCGTTCGACGACGTCTGGTAGAAGCAGGGTTGTTCGGAAGAGTGGCTCGCAAAGTACCGTTGTTGAAGAAAGAACATAGAAATGCTCGTTTGGCGTTTGCACGTAAATATGGACATTGGACCTACGCCCAATGGCAACATGTATTATTCTCTGACGAGACCAAGGTTAATTTGATTTCTTCAGATGGAAGGCAATACGTACGGCGTCCAGTAAAAGCGGAAATGAATCCAAGATTCACAAAAAAGCAGGTGAAACATGGCGGTGGAAACATTAAAATGTGGGGTTCATTTTCTGGACGTGGAGTGGGACCTGTGAGGAAAGTTCAGGGTAACTTAGACCAACATTAATACAAGTCAATATTGGAGGAAACGATGCTTCCCTATGCTGAGGAGCATCTCCCTATTATATGGACGTTTCAGCATGATAACGACCCGAAACATACCGCCCGTTCAGTCAAGTCGTTTCTTACCAGTCAGTCAGTATCGGTGCTAGATTGGCCAGCAAATAGCCCGGACCTTAACCCAATCGAGCACCTTTGGCACGAAATCAAGAAAAAAGTTGCCACTTATCGTACCACAACTTTAGATGAACTTAATGAAGCTTTTTGTGAGGCATGGGCAAACATTCCTGTCGAAACATGCCAGAAACTGATAATGTCTATGCCACATCGGTGTCAAGCGGTAATTACTAACAAAGGTTTTGCTACTGGGTACTGATTTTACACGCAATAAAATGGAGCTGTTAAAGATATTATAATACTGCAGATTATTAGTTTTGTTTAACTCTATTTTTCATTATAGTTTACTGTCCTTAATTAAATGTCCAGCTACAGAATTATACCTTAAAATTGAATACATGTTCAACCTTTGATATTAAATACTTTTTTCTATTTATTTATTCTTTTATTTACAGCCATTTATAGCATAATAATCGGACCAAATTATGCAAATAATAGGTGCTGAGAAATCAATATGGTTTTATATTTATATGTACATAACCGGTTATTGCTCTTCACTATCTTGAAAGTCCCTAATTAGTTGACCACGACTGTAGATAGATATTTTTTTTATATATAGAAAATGATCAGAACACAACAAGTGTCTGCAGATCGTACACACATTTGTCCCGAAGCGGGAATCGAACCCGCAACCTCCTGCGTCGCAGGCAGACCTTCGCCCACCGCGCCACAGAGGTCGTATAATGGTCTAACGCTTAACCGTTAATAACAAAAAAAAGTCTTGAATTGGGATATATTCCCTCGAAATATGTGTATTCCTCGAATTTTTCATAAACCCTATCTTAAACATGACAACTGTCTTTTTCCAGAATGCTGAAGCAAAACTCTTCACATCCAAGGACGAGCCTACTCCAGAACATCTCCAATACCTGCTCTGGGCATACTCCCCAGAAGCTGCCAAAGTCAAGAAGCTAGTCAAGGAAACGGAGGTTCCTGATATCGAGAAGTTAAAGATTGACAGGAAGAGGAAAAGCAGCGGTGATGGGGAATGTGAGAGCAAGAAGAAGAAGGAAGATTAAAATATGATCTAGAAGAGCGCGTGCGACGATTTTTGGTTGATCAACACGATTCAGACTGTAATGCCACCTCCGCTGCGAAAATATAGCGGTTATACCGCAGTAGTTTCGCCATGACTTATCCGTACGACAAGTGGTACAGAGGCAAAACTGTCTGTTCTATCTAACGCATAGATTTGACTATTATTCTATCTCTTTCTTGCGCGATGTCGCCGATCTACTCGGATGCCAGCTAGGTCTCCGCGCTCCAGCATTTCGCTGCAATACCGCGTTTTTTTCACAAGTATCTTGTCATCAATCAAAGCAGTCGACAATTTAGATTCCGTTGCTGCAACGGCAACAAATGTAGTAATGTTGCGCAGTGGAACTCTCGTTGCATTTTCGCGGCGGAGTTGTCCTACGGGCCTAAAAGCGCGGGTTGGTGATTTTTTTCTCGTATATTTGCACTGCCGTAATAAACCGTAAGTTACATAACTTCGACAAAAAATCGTGGCGCGCTTGGCAAATTCTATCTAATGTATTACGTATATCAGTCATCTAGTACCCATAACACAAGCTCTGATTAGCTCGGGTCTAGATGATGCTGTGTGAATTCCTGCATTATTTATATATTTATACTCGTGTATTAAGTATATCAATTATCTGGTACCAATAACACTATACTCTATTCAAGAATCCTAAATATTTTTTGTAAACAAAGAATTATTGGTGGAAAATATTTAACGAGGCTGTATGATGTCAGTTGATACTTTTTAGTTTGCCTACACAGCCGTATGAAATAATAACATTGCGCCTACCATTTCATAGTGTTAAAATAATAAACTTTGAATTTAATTTTAAAATTTATTTGCTTGTTTTATAAACTAAAGCCAACATCTTCCAACTGCTCTTTGCCTAAACTATCTCTATAATAATATATTTATAGATTTTTTCTCTTACATAGTAAAAAACCTTATTGTAATGATTTTCTGTTCATGTTTTAAGTTTTAATTCATGAAAATCTTTGTTGACATAAAATGTATTGGATTCTATAACAGTGTATAGATATGCTTAGTTTAGTGCTAGACAATGCTGGTGTTAATTGTCCAGCATTATTTAGGTTATTTAGTAATATAAGAACGTAATGTAATTTTGTCTATAGGTTTGCTAGAGTTTGCTCTGTATTGGATCAGTAACATTTTTATAGAGTAATAACTGCTAACCACAGTTTTCAAGTAACCTCTGTCCCTGCCGAGACATTCTCCAATGGAAAATATCTTTGCTTTCACACCTTTGCCCGTTTAGAGACCAAAGATGGTTACATTTATGTAAATCTGTTTTTCTTCCGTGTATCATTAAAATGAATACAAAAACTTAATGGAATCTCTACATTTCGTAGATGAGAAACCTAGCATTTAAAATTATTATCTTAGAACTGTATGATCAATAGAGTCACTTAGTTGACTGATGCAAGTTGTTTTATTTTTTATTTTTAGTTGAATTGCCCAAAGACTTCAAAACTTGTGTGACGGACACTTTAGTATGTGTAAGCAAGCGTGGTGATGATCAATCCTTGCCTGTGGTCCAGTTGAGCTGGTACCGTTGACTGGATCACCAAAACCATTTTTTATGCTTCTTGATGACCATAGGTCGTTATCAAGAAGCATAAAGCCTGTAATATTTATACTGTATTCGAAGTGTGTTGGAAATAGCGCCATCTAGGATCAGGCAGAAAAACAAAAGCCAATTCATGAAACGTTCGGTTCGGATTATAACGCAGCGTGAACAGTGTCATCTATTGATGAGTAGAGAGCAACTTCAATCACTCGCAGACATGTGACATTTGAATAGTGACACTGACTGTGACTGTCATCGTCACCGTCACGTTGCATGCATTGCATTGCTGCTAATTTTGATTTTGCGGCTGTTCATTGTTTTCAGTTAATATTTATATAATTTACGCAAAAATGACGACTGAAACTGAAAAGCCTGTGTTCAGAGACCTTTCCGCCGATGACCCCGATCCAGAATGTACTGAAGTAGAGTCCATGTGCATGAATTGCCACAAAAATGTGAGTACGAAAGTTTGCACAGTTCTTTTCCATAATTTTTATAAGTTACGACTCGCAGCCAGCCATTTATTTGCAAAAACACGTAGAACCAGCTTCGTTGACGCTCCCAAAATAGTGTTTCAGTTATATTATTCTCCGTCTGTGTCTGCGTTTTAATAAAACCTGTTCTCTTTTGGTTCATCATTATTTGCTTCTAGAATTTTTCATTACAGATTTTTATTTGTTTATTTACATAATACTAGCAGTCCGCCCCGGCTTCGCACGGGTAGTTATTTTTTCGTCAACTTTCCAATGTTTTTAATACTTCTTATCCTATTCCGGACTAAGAGAAATCCAACAAATCAAAAACCATGAAAATCGGTCCTGTCGTTTTTGAGTTATAAATGGTGTAACTATCACGACTTTGTTTTATATATTACACTAGCGGTCCGCCCCGGCTTCGCACGGGTACCTATTCGAATTTTTGTCACCTTTTAAACCTTCCCTAGACCTCCACGAATAATTCAAGACCAAGATAAGATAAATCCGTTCAGCCGTTGTCGAGTTTTAGCGAGACTAACGAACAGCAATTGATTTTTATATATATAGATTATGTAGAAGCAGTCTGTGGCTGATCGGTCTATGTATAATCAATAATCACCCATGGTTTTGAAATAATTTTAATACTCAATCATTTATTGCATTCTATAGGTGTACAATGGTGCTTTAAATCTACGTAGGTATTTAGTTTCACTATAGACCCTACTGGGCACACAATATATTACGGAGAGAGAGGAGGTCATTGTTACTAAGTTTTTGTTGTCTTGATTGACAAAAACAGTTTTTAATAAATTACTGTCCCAACTTTTTGCATATTTATCTTTGTCTGATGGTCTGCTTTTCCTTTTCTCTTTCAACTCATTTTATTAATATTATTTTTATACGAATAAACACTATTTCAGTAAAAATATAGATAGTTAGAGATATTTGCTTGAACACACACAATGAAGGTTACACAGATGTTAATAATTTTTTTGTTTCAAATATTATCTACTAAGACTAGCATGCAAATGTTACAGTAGCTTAAAATGTATATTGTGTGCTAAATATAATCTATGTTATTGTTAATTTAGACAATGTCAATTAGTGTTAAGGTGAAGTAGGTCCCAAAAACCAGGTTTTGTCTGTACGGAAAATCAATTTTAAGGCAAGAAAACACAACTTTTTAAAATCTTTTTTGATGAGCATTGAAAGTTTAGGATTTTAATTAGTAAGTTATGGGAGTCAAAACACGATTGACTCAACTTGACTCGATAGAAAAAAAAACACAAAGTTTCCTCTAAATTTTCATTATTGTAACAGAAAACCAGTTTCATTTGTTAGTTATTTAACATATTTAAATGAAATGTCGTCTAAAAAATACTTTACTAAACACTTAAGAGGATTATGGTTTTTTTTTTTTGTGAAAGAGTATTATTTTAGAGCAATATCAAATTTATAAACAAAAAGCGCGCGGGCCAATGCCTACCTTCATCGCCTTCACCGCGCGGTTTTCGCTCGTCCTTGTCATGAAAAAGCGAACATACTTCGCCTTAAGTAAATATCTTTAATGCGAGAGCAATTACAACAGCTTCAGAAAGTCTGTTCCAGTTGTGAGCTACTCTTATCAACATGTCAGAACACACGGAACACTTACGCCTGAATACTCAAACCCATCTCAGATTTAAGCACGTCTCAAATCGTGTTTTTTTTGACAGTTACAATATGATGAGAACTGTGAAATAAAAATTAATACCGTATAAAGTGACATAAAACATGAGAGCATACATACACACGCATACACACCCTTACACACATTACACACACCCTTACTCATAGGCACACACTCATACATAATACTGAAGGCTTAAGATTTTAATATAATTAAGTAGATACTTTTACGTTTATACCAAAAAATAGTTTACCTTCATATTGTAAAGCATTTCAACCACAACACAAATTATTACCTATTAAGATTGTATAACTATTTGGCTGAATGTACCCTACCTACCTAGTTTTTATTTTTAACTTTAATTTTTTTTTTTATTCTGTGTATACTATTTCTAGTTTGCTTCTCATATTTTGCTTTTACATATAAAATTGTTGTACCTACTTATCTGTACTTTTACGAAGCCTAACAGTTGTCTGAGCGATATTAACCGAGAGGTAGAGATCCCTCGCGTCTATGTCACAAGTTTAATAAACTTAGTTAGAGCGAGGAGTTGAACCAAATGGTGGAATCGATCTAAAACACTACTATTGTACCAATATTTCAATATTTTATGTACTAAGTAAGACCGTCGGAAATAAACGTTTATTATTATAGTTTTCAATGAAAATGTGTCATAAATTCGACACTTGAGACGTGCTTAAATCTGAGATGCGTTTGAGTATTCGGGGGTAAGACCTGTAGTATAAAAGCTTACCCAGTCATCAGTCTATGCTTGTGAAATGCTTTTCTATGTCATAGACATCACTCAAGCATACGTAGTTCACTGAGCATAGTTACTTAAGATGATACCCCGAGCCTAGGTAGCGACTAAGCTTAATATATATAGCATACTTAAGACGATATCCTGAGCCAAACTAACAACACCACCTATTTTATCGCAATATCTCGTCGAACAAAGGTAATTTCAAAATTTTCAATGGTCAATTTGTGATCTTAAGCTTTTTTTTAATGCCTCTATCATAGTTTTATTTTGTATAGTTTAGAAGGAGAGGAAATAATTGAGTTTGGTGGCCACAAAGTGCAACATCGTATCTCCTCCAGTCATGGAGACTGTTATTGTCTAGGGTAGAATAGAGAAAATAAATAAAAAAAAAGAATGCTGGACAATTCACACAGCATTATCTAGCCCCAAGCTAAGCAGAGCTATGTGTTATGGGTACTAGATAACTGATATACATAATACAATACATAGGTAGATATTTTTTAATATACATAGAAAACTACTAGAACACCCGGAACAAATGACAAAAAAATGACGTGACTTTGTCATAGAATTCAAGTTATTAGAAACGCACTCCTTCCACTTCAAAAATGTACGCAATGTATGGCGATGTGATGTCATTATTGTCTATTCTACCATAGACAACAATACCCGTGCTAGGGGGGCTGAATTACACAAAATAGAACTATGATAGAGATATTAAAAATAGCTTATAATAGGTATCACAAACTGCCCATTGAAAATTTTGAAATTACCGTTGTTCAACGAAATAATAAAATAAAATATGTGTTCCCGCTGTCCCCATTATGAGGACAACGGGATGGCATAAAATTTCCTTTCCGTTGTCCCCATGGACATTTCTCATCATGGGGACAGCGGGAAGTCATAAATTTCCTTAGCGTTGTCCCCATTGACGTAAGCATAGTTTATATACATACAAAAGCAATAATTGATATAAGCATAGTTAGAGTTTAATCAAATGACAATAGGTTGCGGGCGGCGCTAGTTTGGCTCGGGGTATCGTCTTAATACAAGCCTTGGAACCATCAATTATTTTAAAAGTTATTAAAACTGGACAAGAGCGTACATTGTGCTCTCTTGACCAGTGTTCGATAAATCCAAGTTTTTTTTTTTGTGATTTTAATTGTGGTTTAAATTTATATTGTATTTTTATTTTAATGTTAGTTTTATTTAATTTACTTGTGATTTATAATTTAATATTAATTTTGTACCTATAAACTCGAATATGATACTTTAATTTATTTTTGTACCTTTGTTTTTCTTTTAGATAACTTTTATTTCCATAACAATTAATATTTACACTTACATCTATTTTCTAAAAATCTATGTGTGTATAATGCCCAGAATGCTGGCAGCATTGCCACGATGAATGGCAATGCTAATTCGTTGACTGAAATAAAAACCAGCATTCCGATCACCAGTGGACTCTATTAGTAGTTTTGTAAGATCTTTATAGATAACGTGTGCCCCAGGACCCCAAGGGTTTCCACCCCAAACGGCTCAAATAGGTAACCTCTGTCAAGACTAGCGTATTTTCGCCGTTTTTGTACCTATTTTTAATTAAAGAATTGAATTTAAACTTGTAACATGATTTCCAGGGTATGACCCGTCTGCTTTTGACCAGGATACCTTACTACAAGAATGTAGTGATCATGTCATTTTCCTGCGAGGAATGTGGTTACGCAAACAATGAGATACAGCCCGGAGGGGCCTATGCGGAAATGGGAGTCAGGTACCTACTGGTTTTTATATTCTTATGACCTTTCATTTCATATAATACAATACACAATAATACAAAACGCTTTATTGTACACCAGAAAAAGAACATTACAAAAGACATATTACATGAAACAAGTACAATGGGCGGCCTTATCGCTTAGAAGCAAATCGCTTTGAATAATACTAGCGGTCCGCCCCGGCTTCGCACGGGTAGTTATTTTTTCGTAATTTTTCTAATATTTTTAATACTTCTTATCCTATTCTGGACTAAGAAAAATCTAACAAATCAAAAACTATGACAATCGGTCCCGTCTTAAGTTATAAATGGTGTAACTAACACGACTTTGTTTTATATACATAGATAAAAAAATCTCAATAACTTCAAGCCCCATTTTACCTTTTTTAGGGGTTTTTTTTTGAAAATTCCTGAAACACTTATTTTAATTTATTGTGTTTTTATATACACAGAAAATTTACGGTCAATAGCATTAAAAATTAAAAAGTTATAGCCATTTCAATTCGGAGCCAAACTACGACCCTAAAACTTTAATAACCCGATTAAACCCATTTTCAGAAAAATTTTGAAAAATCCTGAAGCACGTATTTAATATTTTTATACTTTTAGTATTCTCTGTAAATTTCAATCAAAAAAACGGGCCACTGCTTAAAGAGTTATAAACAACCCCAAAAAAACTTCAATCCCCTTTTAACCCCCTTAGGGGTGGAATTTTCAAAAATCCCTTCTTATAGGTAGCTTGTGTATTAAAAGGTATCCTCCAAATTTCTTTCCGACAGAGAACTAAGGTTATCGACATAGCTCAGAAGATTAGCAAGCTGAAGTGGCAGTGGGCTGGCCATATTTCGAGAAGAACCGACAACCGCTGGGGTAAACGTGTTCTTGAGTGGAGATCGCGACTCGGCACAGGCATTACCCCCATGAGATAAAAAAATCAGGGCGAGGCCTGCGTCCAGCAGTGGACTATTATAGGCTGTTGAGGTTGATGTTTAAAGTACAACCCCATTTTCCTTACAGGTTCGAGCTCAAAGTCCAGTCACATGCAGACCTAAACCGACAAATAGTGAAGAGTGACTACACTGGTGTCTACATTCCCGAGGTGGACTTCGAGATACCGCCGCAGAGTCAGAAAGGAGGTCGGTAACATGCGGCGGTACATGTGAAATGGGCAAATTCGGGTTACATTCTTAGATATATTTAGTGAAAATTAACTAACCTATAATATAATATGATAAGATTTTGTAAGTACTAACAAACTATGGACCAATTGTGTTGTCCGAAATAAAATATTTTTATTTAATTCATTGCGGATGTAAGGGGGTTAACTACGAACCTTATATGTGTTGGAAGAACACCAACGTTTCATCCTTTAACGAGGAACTTCTTCAGGGTGAGTGCGGTTCTAGACGCGCGCGTTCCGCATGCCTCCGAGCACTGTGCACCTCCGCATCTTTTATTTATTTATTGGACGACATCTGTGGCGCGGTGGGCGAAGGTCTGCCTGCGACGCAGGAGGTTGCGGGTTCGAATCCCGCCTCGGGACAAATGTTTGTACGATCTGCAAACATTTGTTCAGGGTGTTCTATTCGTTTTCTATAATATAAATAAAAAATATCTATCTATATAATGTATTGTATTATGTATATCAGTTATCTAGTACCCATACAACAAGCTCTGCTTAGCTTTTGGGCTAGATAATACTGTGTGAATTGTCCAGCATTATTGATTTATTATTTTTCATCTCATATTCCAGAAGTAACAAACGTGGAAGGCATCCTAACCCGCGCCATCGCAGGTCTCAGTCAGGAGCAGTCGCGGCGCCGCTCGGAGCACCCTCACGAGGCTGCTCAGATAGACTCCTTCATAGCGAGACTGCAGGCCCTCACAACCGTGGAGACACCCTGGACCATCCGGATTGAGGATATATCTGGTAGGGGAGCATCCAAAAAACATAATTCCATAACGTTTCTTTCTGACGATCGATGAGGCGCGGTGGGCGAAGGTTTGCCTGCGACGCAGAAGATTGCGGGTTCGATTCCCGTCTCGGGACAAATGTGTGTACAATCTGCAGACATTTTTTCAGGGTGTTCTGGTCGTTTTCTATGTAATAAAAATATCTATCTATGTATTGTATTGTATTACGTATATCAGTTATCTAGTACCCATAACACAAGCTCTGCTTAGCTTGGGGCTAGGTTATGATGTGTGAATTGTCCAGCATTATTTATTTATTTACATCTGACGAAGCATTTACACACCGAGGCCTTATGTCGATAGAATCACTATAAGCTACCTTAGTACTCCTGCGAGATGGCGCCCCTTATGCAATTGATCTCCGGAACTCTGGATCGAGGATATTATAATCTGATAGGGCTTATCTCGGCGATAAATCTAGATGGCGATTGACAAAAGGTCCGAAAATATATTTAACGTTCATCTCGCGAAAGCCGCGCAGATGCCTTCGTGGCGAGACTGCAGCCTGTCAGGGCCTCGGAGACACCCTGGACCTCGTGCATGATTGAAGATAATATCTGATACGTAGAAAGATAAGTATGCAGGCGACATCTATCCTCAATTAAAGGAACATGAAACACCGTAGCCGCTCATCGATAGTTCCTTCACTATAAGCTACCTAAGTCGACGGCTAGATGGCGCCATTGTGTCACATAGGTCTTAATCGTCATAATAGTTTTTTCTTATAACCCGTCCACTCTCTTATTTACTGTTGACTATTTGATCGTCAGTTGAACTACCATTCAACTGACGATCAAATAGTCATATCCTAATGCTTCGTGTTTGTGTGTTTATAATAAAACCGACGACCGATGTGGCGCGGTGGGCGAAGGTCTGCCTGCGACGCAGAAGGTTGCGGGTTCGATTCCCGCCTCGGGACAAATGTGTGTACGATCTGCAGGCATTTGTTCAGGGTGTTCTGGTCGTTTTCTATGTATAAAAAATATATTTATCTATGTATTGTATTATATTATGTATATCAGTTATCTAGTACCCATAACACAAGCTCTGCTTAGCTTGGGGCTAGATAGTGCTGTGTGAATTGTCCAGCATTATTTATTTATTTATTTTATTTATTTAATAAAACCGGCAAAGCCATTAATTAAGTTTTTAATATTGTATGTATGTTAGTTTTAAGGTATATATTACTATAAGTTAAATTAGATCTGTAACTTTTCTAAGGTCTGAAATAAATTATTATTATCTTTTCAGGGAACTGCTTCGTGGAAAACCCGTACGCCCCTGCCAGAGACAGCGGCTGCAGCAGAACTGACTTCAAGAGAACCAAAGAGCAAGATCATCAGCTCGGTGTTTTCACACACAATGAGGTACAGGTTGGCCACTTTAATAAGTCGCATCGGCAAAATTCGTCTGCACAGAAGAGAAAATTTCAACCCGATTGAATACGAATGCCAACGCCATGAAATAATAGACTTTATTGCGTTGCGTTAAGCTTTTAATTCAACAAAAACAGAGGCTCATGCTATCTCGCTCACAAAAACAGAGGCTCAAGCTATCTCGCTCACAAAAACAGAGGCTCAACCTATCTCGCTCATATGATATGTACACGGGAGGACAAAAAAGGACCAACGTATTTCATATGTTCCACTCAAAATACGACTCGCGAATGTCGAGATCGCGATCGCCGAACGCGGAAGTCATTTGCGTAGCCATCACACAGCAACCACACATGTTTGCACACGCGTAGGCAGAGCGTTTTGATTGGCTAGGATTTTTTCGCGCCAAACAAAATTAAGGCTTCTGCGCAGGTACATCGGTGTTACTAATAACGCCCTAAGACCAGGTGGGATGACGATTTGCGAAAGACTGCTGGCAGATGCTGGATGCGGCAAGCTGAAGACAGGGCGCTCATTAGGGGAGGCCTATGTCTAGCAGTGGACTAATATAGGCTGATGATGATGATGATGATATACCTCTGAAATTAATGTATGTTCATTTAAATTGTGTATTTTAGTACCTTATTAATACTATGTTTTTCGTAACTAATAAAACGTTTCTAGTAACAATTAGTGTTTACAGTAACTAATACAAACCTGTGCGTCCTAACTAAGCCCTTACCTTAAAGGTACAAGACGACCCCTCCCCGCACTCCGCATCTCTGCTCACCCCCGCAGATATCTCCGAAGGGAACTTTGACAAGGTAAGACAATTTCTAGATAGAACTTTGACACGGTAAGACAATTTCTAGATAGAACTTTGACAAGGTAAGACAATTTCTAGATAGAACTTTGACAAGGTAAGACAATTTCTAGATAGAGCTTTGACAATTTTGAGATTATAATTTTGACAAGAAAAGATAAGTCCGAGACAGAACTTCGACAAGTTCTTGCCAGAACTTTGAAAAGGTTGGACAAATTCTAAGCAGAACTTTGACTAGGTGAGAGAAGTTCTAGACAGAACTATGAAGGTAAGACACTTTTGAGATTGAACTTTGACAAGTAAAACAAGTTATGGACAGAACTTTGACAAGATAAGACAAGTTCTAGGCAGAACTAAGAAGGTAAGACAACTTTGAGACAGAACTTTGACAAGATAAGACAAGTTCGAGGCAGAACTTTCTACAAGGTAAGAGATTTTTGAGTTCATTACAAAGGAATGTACGAAATGGGGATAACCAGGTAAGATATGTTTTAGACAGAACTTTAACATTTTTAGATTGATTTTTGGGTCACTATAATGTACGACAATTTATTGTACGGTCGAATAATGTACACTCTGATAATCCGTGTTATGTCTTCCAATTTTAATAGGTTTTGACACGAATTATCAGGGTGTACATTATTCGGCCGTACAATAAATTGTCTATATATATATATTGTAATAGTGACCCTGATTTTTGACAATGAAAGTAAATTTCAAGATGGAACAATTGTAATAAAACAATGAAAGTAATAATTGTTTTTTCAAGATGGAAGCAGACGAGGTCCTGCAGTTCAGAACCAACTGCCCCGAGTGTAACGCTCCTGCCGATACAAACATGAAGATCACTGGTAAGTAGAGGTGGGTGGGGGCCTCAGCAATTTTTTGGGAACTTATTTTATTTCTTAGTTATAATGTTCATTATGCAGACCCCTGGTATATTGTATCCTAGAACGGACATAGGCTAGATTTGAAAAACTAGTCTCCATTGAGACTGGTCGCTGTGGCTTATTCCACTAATACCCTTTTGAAAATCCCCGTCAACGGGGATTATTGAACTGAAAAGTTAATTTATCCCCATAGCGTCCAAAAAAAAAATACTAATACCTATAAGAATCATGTTTTTATTTACTCTTACTTTATGAATCGCTTATTGATTATTTTAATAATCATATTAAATTGCCTATACATTAACCTTTTTAATAAAATCCGATTTTTACCTGTTATTTTTTTATGTTTCTTCAATAAAAGCACAGAGCTATATAAAAAAAGAAAACAAATATTATGAAATAAAATACAGATATGTACTAATGTAATCACAGATTTTACGTTAACCACTACGTGATCGAAATCCGGCTCGAAGGACCGTCTTATCATTGTGTCTTGTTCTCTACAGATATCCCCCACTTCAAGCAAGTTGTGATCATGGCTACGATATGCGATGCTTGCGGACACAGAACTAACGAGGTATGTCGAGTCTCAGTAGCGACCTCTATCCTAAACTAAAATCTACATGTACACAATGGTTGCAATGAAATAAATATGAATATGACGAAGAGGGACGTGTTATGGTCGGATAGCCTTCGTTCTAATGTTAAGCTTAGTTAGTTTTACATAAATATTGAGTTATATATAAATTAGATTATAATATAGACTGAGATAATGTATTAATTTTAAGTTTTATAAAACTTACTAGTGGTTTATTTTTCGCTTCTTTCACTAGTGGACAAAAAATTTAAGCGAATAAATTTGACTTTGACTTAAGAAAACAAGGATGAATTAGGTATTTAAATACTAACACATGACCATTGGGTTGGTACTGATACTAAGTATTCACGATATTTATAAATTTCTTTTCAGGTGAAATCTGGCGGTGGCGTGGAAGAGAAAGGAGTAAAATTTGAAGTGAGGGTCGCCAGCCGAGATGACTTCTCTAGGGATATATTAAAGGTTTGCTTCTTATTATAACTATAGGCGTTGATGTGTGTGAACTGTCGTGAATTTGGTTACGTTAAAACCTTTTTTATCCGTTATCTTTATCGAAAAAATACATAATAATCTATGGGATACCAGGCAGGAAGAATACAAAGCTCTTCGTGTGAAAAAAAAAACAGTACATTGTTTATCGAGGGATGAAAATGACTGATTTCCGACGAGGGTGTAGTTTGAGGCTCGTAACGCAGCTGAGGGCCTCAATACACACGAGTTGGGAATTGCATTTTTGTTTATGCTGATTTTTTTGCATTTTTCAATGGAATCACACGCACACAAAACGGGAAGCCGTTGACTTAGAATCATAAAATATGGCAAGAAGCAAGGTCGTACACAAGTATTATTAAGTATATTGTGACCAAATCAGATTTTTTGTGTGAACTGTGCTTCTGGGTCAATTTCTTCTCTTTGCTTACGAGACAAGTTTGCACGGAACCCTTGATGCGCGAGTACAACTCGCACTTGACAGTTTATATTTGTATCGGGTCGAGTTGAGTTAATCGTGTTTCGACTCATAACTTACCGTCTAACAAAAACCTATAAGCTTTTAATGCTCATAAAAAAATTATGATATAAAGCCATAAAATTGATCTTTCAAGCAGTCAAAACGTGGGTTTTGTTACTTATAACCTCGGGAAAAGTTAACGGACAGACAGAGTTACTTTCCAATTTTAATATAAGTTTAGACTATTGATACTGAAATAAACGACCATTAATTTACATCTCCAGTCTGAAACCTGCTGTATGGACATCCCAGAGCTGGATTTGGAAGTGGGGGGCCGCGCGCTAGGGGGCCGCTTCTCGACCGCGGAGGGCCTCCTGCGCGCCACGCGGGACCAGCTGGCCGACTCGCCCGGGATTGCGGGCGACGGGCCCGGGATCAGCAGCGAAGGGTTAAACAGGTGAGGAAGCTGGGAGGCCTTTTCTCATATATAACATTATTTATCGCGTACCTTTTGCTTTCTTTTCCCCAACGTTTCAACCGAGTTACAGCGATCGTGGAGTCGCCCCGTGACCACGATCGCTGTAACGCGGTTGAAACGTTGGGGAAAAGACACCAATCACATGCACACAAAACCTATAGGGTACTTCCCGTTGACCTAGAACCATGAAATTTAGTCTTTGAACATTGGAAACCTTAATGTTTTCTCTGTAGGTGGAGCCACCGGCGCTAAAGTCCGTAAGAGGTCCCAAAGATTTTCGACGAGAACCGACAGAGACTTCGTGGCTTAGTTGGCTAGAGCACACTTCGTACTAAGGGTGGGGCGCGGGTTCGAGTCCCGCCGAAGTCGAAATTTTTTGGGAACTTATTTCGTTTCTTAAGATGACATAGTAGGGCCAGAAGCGTAAAATATCGCGATATAGGGTATCTTTGAACCTGTTTTTAGGTATCAACCGCTAAAATTCATACATTGTTATTCATACCGTCAAAAAGATGAAGATAATGCCTAATAGCGTCATTATCTTCGAAACACGATTACAGTAATTTGCCTCGATACAAAAAAATCTTGAAAATCGTCAAAAATCGTCATTTTATTGCAATTTTTCCATTTTACGGCGAAACTATATACAATTTTAGTTCAAAATTTATATTTTCATAAACCTTTCATCAAATCCCGTAGCAAGGTTATTAAGTTTTTTAGTAAAATAATAGTTTTTCATTCAAAATTAAACAAAACCTACATAAAACGCTCGCATTGACGACGGCGGGGCGGCGGGGCGGCGGTTCAGTCGGCCGCGGAGCCTTGTCGCGAGCAGACACGTACTAATTCGTCCGCCCGCTCTTTACGAGACTGATAAAAATGGGAAATAAAAACAAATGCACCGGAAAAAAAATATCCCGTTTGCGGAGAAGAAGAATCGTTCAAACTTCAAACTAATGTATCACGGTGGGTAGTACCTACCTACATACCTTTCCCACGAAATTTAATTAGATAGTTACCCACCTACCTACCTACCTACAATTTCCTTAGTATTTCACAAGCGGTAATTCTCAATCTTTGGTAGTCCCCGTGCACTTGATCTCGGAGGTAGGTAAGTAGGTACTAAGTACATAGGTAGGTATATTATGGATACCATTTTAATTTTTCCTCCCTCTCCTCAGTTTTTGATACATTTTTTTTTAGTAGGCATGAATGAGTAGATTCATACCTAATGAAATGACTAATGAGTAGAAATAAGGGTTACTATACACTCGACTGGGTATCAGTGTTTTCTTTCTTTGACATTATTTTTTCCTCCCTAGGCATGTATGAGTAGAAATGAGAATAAGGGTCACCGCACACTTGACCGGGTATCGGTATTATCTTGTTTTAGATACTTTTTTTCCTCAGTAGGTTTGAATAAGTAAAAATGATAATAAGGGTCACCGTACACTTGATTGGGTACTGTGTAGTTTTGTACAATATCGATACCTCTTTTGTTAACACCATTTATAGTAACCTAATAACTTGACCTGGTATCGGTATTATCTTGTTTTAGACTATTTTTTCCCTCTGTAGGTATGAATAAATGACGACCGATGTGGCGCGGTGGGCGAAGGTCTGCCTGCGACGCAGAAGGTTGCGGGTTCGATTCCCGCCTCGGCACAAATGTGTGTACGATCTGCAGACATTTGTTCAGGGTGTTCTGGTCGTTTTCTATTTATAATAAAAAATATCTTTCTATGTATGTATTGTATTATATTATGTATGTCAGTTATCTAGTACCCATAACACAAGCTCTGCTTAGCTTGGGGCTAGATAATGATGTGTGAATTGTCTAACATTATTTATTTAAAAAAATTTAAAAAAAAAACATTGAATAGAAATAAGGGTCACCGTATACTTGACTGGGTATCGGTAATCGGTATTATCTTTTTTTTATAATTCATAATTATTTATTTGCTGAAATGTAGGTACAGTACATAGGCCAAAGGGATCTGTAGGCACTAAGAATATTGAATTGTTATTATTACTTATATTATACGGATTTTTGACACATTTTTTTTCCTCAATAGGTATGAATGAATAGAAATGAGAATAAGGGTCACCGTACACTTGACCGGGTATCGGTAATGGTTTTGTCCAGTATCGATACCAATATTAAACAGTTACTAGAACAACACATTTAGGGACTCCTAACAAATGGGATGGTAATGTGTATTTCAGTATAAACGAGCACAATTTTATTTGTTTGCAGAACTCGAATAGTATGTAGTTGACCTAACCTATGCTAATAAAATGTAACCCTTATGTTTTTGTAATTGTACGGATTATTTAGTCGAATAAGTTTACAAAGGCCATTGTTACCCTTTAGTTTGACGACGCGAAGCGAAATCTTCGTGGAATAAGGTCACAAAGGCGTTTAGAATAGCGTTGATTTGAAGAATGCACGCGGAATAAGGTGTTAAGCGACAAAAACTGGGGAAAACGCTATTTTTTATTTTTAAAACCCACATGATAATTTTGCTGAAAACATTAGAAAACGATTTAGCAAAAATAACACACTCGCATAATAGAAACTTAAAAACTTAACTGCTTATTTGGGATATGGGGAAAAGAAAAAGAGCCCATCGTTGGTCAAATGTTGACACCTCGTAACTTACATTTTTTACGAAATCAACTTGCACACATAAAAAAAATCAAATTTACGCGCCACGCACGACTTAGAATTGCTAGCTCGTAATCCACTGTAAATATGACTCGATTTTTTTTTCCACAGTTGACACCCCATAGTTTCATGTATCAACCTGCTCACACTTACAAGCGTGATACGAGTTGTCAATACTAACGATGAACGTATAAGCACCATCTTTTTGGCACTTAGTCCTTGTTATTTGTTATGGAAGGAGTACGCTGAGAGTTTTAATTAACTTAAAATTAGTTTCACATTAAATTAAGAGTTGGTCTATGTTAATTTGTGAAGGTGTCAGAAAAAGGTAAGTTTTTATTGTAATATTTCGTATGGTCTGCAATGATGATTTTCCGAATAGGTGATACATCTACCAAGTAGGCAGATTTGGAAGCTCTTAAAAGTGTAATTCCTGCAGATTATCACTCTTTTTACGACAACTTACCACACAACTAAATAACGAATAGTCTTGTGTAGTTCAGGAACGATGTACTAAAAGGAATTAGTTCCCACAAGTGAACTAGTAAGAATAGTTCAGCTCAACTCGTTCCTAGTAGTTCACTTGCTCATCAGTCACGAAAACCCGGAACCACTAAAATGAACTATTAGGAAGGTAGAACAGAGATAGACAGCGCATAATCCACGTTAGTAAAAGAGACGGAGATACGCATTTTGTTCTCTAGTTCATTAGTACTAGTGTTTCGTTTAGTTCACTTTTATGGAATCATTACTTATTGTCAACGAGATAAAGTTCAATTTCTAATGACAATAATAAAAAGAACTGTTTGCGATTCCGTCGTTTAGTTCGTTCTAATGTTCCCTTTAGTTCAATCTTTCCCTGTTTCTGAAAGACACAGAATAGGGAAAACAGAGATAGGCAGCGATAAACCGCTGTAGTGTAAAAGAGATGAGCTATAATTCTACTTGACGTACATTTCTATAATACTGTTAAATTTAAAAAACCGTTAAATTTATCTAGATAATGTCGTTAGCGTTCGTTAGCGAAGTGCAAAAAAAAACACTGCACCTTTATTGAATTTTAGGTTTATGGACAGGCGTTTTGTTTACGAACATTACACAGAAAATTTGGCTAGACTATAATATTAGCAACAATAGATGTGAATTAATTTAGGTTAGGTACAATAAGATAGGTGATTCGTGGACTCAAAAATGTTGGCGAGCGAGGTACTAAATGTACTAATAGTACTAGAAGTCTGAACTAGTACATTATTACGAATGTACCTACTAGTTTGGAGCGATCCCTTTCAATCTTCAACACTTTATTTACGCCACTGCTGATTGCTCGTAACTCAGTCATTGTAAGATTTTTTTATAATTGTCTACTCGTAAACAGTTATAAATTCATTTTTTGGAAAAAAAAACAAATGGACCCTTTGTTTTTTGATTTCATTTTAAAAATAAACCAATTATCTACGAAGTAGGTACATTTTTGTTTTAATTTTTTAATCATCTCTTGCAGAGTTTAGAAAGTTTTTTTATCTACTGTCAAATTTGTCATAAAATTGTTACGAGGTGTCAACATATGACCATCGCCATGGAAGTGATTTACATAAACAGAGAAGACCAATTTTGGAAGGACATAACGAAGCAAAAAATTCTAGATTTTTATCACAACCACATCCTTCCAGAATTAGTAGACTCGCGACAAACACGTGGGATGTCGCTCAGAGGTGCCGAAAATAATAAATAAAGATCATTATAATAATTTATGTCAATGTTTTCAATTCCAATAAATATAAATTTAAGCAATGCGTTATCAGGTTGCCATATGGTTTTAACAAAAGAGGTATCGATATTGTACAAAACCACACAGTACCCAATCAAGTGTACGGTGACCCTTATTCTCATTTTTACTCATTCAAACCTACTGAGGAAAAAAGTATCTAAAACAAGATAATGCCGATACCGATACCCGGTCAAGTGTACGGTGACCCTTATCCTCATTTTTAATCATTCAAACCTGCTGATGAAAAAATTGTCTAAAACATGATAATACCGATACCCGGTCAAGTGTACGGTGACCCTTATTCTAATTTTTACTCATTCATATCCACTGAGGAAAAAAATTGTGTCTAAAACAAGATAATACCGATACCCGGTCAAGTGTGCGGTGACCTTTATTCTAATTTTTACTCATTCATATCCACTGAGGAAAAAAAATGTGTCTAAAACAAGATAATACCGATACCCAGTCAAGTGTGCGGTGACCCTTATTCTCACTTCAAATCATTCATGCCTACTGAGGAAAAAAAATATCAAAAAAAGAATAAAGAAACAAATGTGTCAAAAAACCAACAAACAAGATAATATACGAGGGTAAACATTGAACTCGCTCGCCCGGTCGCCGCCGCCGCTACACGCGGCGCGCGGGGCGGAAGATGGGTTGCCCCGCGCTGCTCCCGCCCCGCTTCATACCTCACCCCCTCAGAAACGCGATGCGCAGCCCACCACTTCTTCTTAACTAAGTAGATACTTATAGTAATACTTACAAGGAGAAAAATATTAAAAACACTGTCATGTCACTGTTAAAAATTTTAAAAAAATATTTTTTTACAGTGTGCTGTCCAAACTGGATGCTGTGCTAGAGTGCCGACTGCCCGTGACGCTGGTTCTCGACGACCCAGCCGGAAACTCATATGTACAGAGCCTCGCCGATGATGACTCGGTGCCCGATGAAGGTATGTTTTGTATATGTCGCCGCTAGATCCTAGAAACAGCTCGTTTGTAGAATGGCTTGGAGGATTTCAAAACAAACTGGTTTTTTTTAGGAAAACCTCTGTTAAGGGCCTATACAAACTCAATTTTTTGTGACAAGGATAGAAATGTGAGACAAAAAAAAGTGAGACAGGGCATAGCAACGTAAGCCTTAAATCAAGTTTTAGCTTATTATCTATTAATTAGGACATTATTTGATAAAAACAAAACATATAAAATGTTCTTTATGCTTAGTTCTATTACCATGATTATTCTCAAGATCTTAACTTAAATAAAAATAAAAAGGTTTTATTTTTGTCACAATAACACAAATTAAAAAGAAAAGAAACAAAGAAAAAGAAAAATATGTGACAAAAAAGGGGGTATCGCTCTGTATATGCCCAGAAGCGATACATATCGCTAATGAGCGCTGGTTTTATGCGACTCCTAATGTGCGTAAGCAGCGACTCGGTATTTATGAGCAACTTCTGTATTTATTAAGGTTTTAGTAATAGCTTGGCTGATATCAAACCGGGTTGACTAACCGCATCCTTAGAAAGCGCACCGATGCACGGCGGTGTCTTCTAACTTCAAAGTCAAAGTCAATAACTTTATTTCTTTAGGCTTACAAAATAAGCACTTAGACAAGTCAAATTTAATACTATAAACAGGTTTATAAATAGTCATTATTATCAAATAAGAAATATGATTTTATTCGCTTCAATTTTTTGTCCACTAGTGGAAGAACTTCACTCGTCAGTGCCTTCCAAGTCTTCAAATTTACGGACTCCTGACTGCTACTGGCAATTATATATTGCTAGAAAAATTACAAAAACAGTTTTAAAGATTCTAATTCTTATGTTTTTAACCAATGAAACGAGAACAGGAGAAAAGAGGTTCTATGTTTGGCTATATGTATTTTTTTGTGAGTTCGTCGTTTTCTTCATCAATTATAGACAGAAAAAATATATTTCGTATGATTGTTCCCGGGGTGATCTCATAAAATAATAAATCCCTGAGGAATAAGCATTTGTTCCGAAAAACTTAAAAAACTGTGTACTCAGGAATCCGGAGTCGGTTTTTTTTTACTAAATAAAATAAATTTAATTATTATATTCGAGGAAAATAAAAAAAGCCTTTTTTTCTTTTATTACATTTTGTTTTTCTTATCTTAAATCCTGAACTCTATTTTTTTTCTATAATCCAGTTTGTCCTTCGACATAGGCCTCCTCTAAGGTTTTCCACTGGTTCCTGTCCTTTACAGTGCGGGTCCATTTTGGGCCATTAAATTAGAGGACAAGAAATTAAATAACTTAAAAAAAAAAACTATTTCGGCGGGTACACTACTCGAACCCGCGTCTTACTTTCAGTACGGGTGTGCTCTAACCAACTACGCTACAGAAATACGAAAATAGATTTTGGTGGCCACCATGGGCAACTTCGTATCTCTGCCTAAACTAAATAGAATAAAACTATTAGGCATTAAAAAAGCTTATGATAGGTATCACAAACTGTACGATGGATTATTGAAATTTCCTTTGTTAAACGGAATAATAAGTTGAATTAGGTGGCGGCGCAACTTTGCGTGGGGTATGCGCCTTAAATCCGATACTCGCATCACCGAAAATCATCGGTTACGGCTCTAACGCCGCGCCGCCGTTAGTTTATTTAGGAGATTACACATAGTGCGAAAGCTTATGCACTATAGGTAATACAAAACCTTTAGACAAGACTTGCGAAAATAGTACTAAAACTTAGTTCCTTTTTTTTTCAGGTTTAAAAATCTGCCGATATGAGCGAACTTTCGAGCAAAACGAGGAACTGGGCCTAAATGATATGAAGACCGAAGGCTATTAAGGTTAATAGCAAAGAACTTTAAGCAAAACATTTACCTATGAATACTAAAGTGCTAAAACACTGTTTAGTTAAAATAAAATTGTTATTTGTATAAAGTTTTTATGAAATAAAAATATTTTGTTTTATAATTTTGAGAAAGAACCATAATATATAAAGGAGTTATGATAAAAGGTACCTAAATAAGGCATTTTCTTTTTATGAAAAAGCCTCATTTTTCTGTATGGTTTTACGTATTATGCACAATTGCAAGTACCGATGCCGAGGTGGTCTACTAGTAAATATTCCCCATGGACTACCATAAAGATGGACACATTCAAGGCGACTCAGTTATATGCTGTCATTGTAAAATATCGTCACCTGAAGACCGATGTGGCGCGGCGGGTGTAGGTCCGCCTGCGACGCAGGAGGTTGCGGGTTCAATTCCCACCTCGGGACAAATGTTTGTACAAACTGCAGATATTAGTTCCGGGTGTTCTGGTCGTTTTCTATGCAATAACAATATATATGTATTGTATTATATTATGTACTAGCGAGCCGCCCGGCTGCGCACGGTTTTTTTTTTTTTTTTTTTTTTTTTAATTTTATTTTTTAAAAATTCTGGACAATTCACACAGCATTATCTAACCCCAAGCTAAGCAGAGCTTGTGTTATGGGTACTAGATAACTGATATACATAATATAATACAATACATAGATAGATATTTTTTATTATATATAGAAAACGACCAGAACACCCTGAACAAATGTCTGCAGATCGTACACACATTTGTCCCGAGGCGGGAATCGAACCCGCAACCTTCTGCGTCGCAGGCAGACCTTCGCCCACCGCGCCACATCGGTCGTCAATTAGTATTATATTATTATTATTATTTTTTTATTATTCATTTATTTCAGATTATAAAAATCCATACAATATTAAAAACAAAATCCATAAAATATTATTACATGAAAACTTAAAACTACATCACACGATAAAACGATAAAAAGAATTAAATAAAAATGTCACATTACAAAATTACACAAAAATTACACAAAATATACACGAAAAATACACAAAAAATACACATAAATTAAAGCTAATCAGATGGAGCCCGTCACTATCTGCATCCACCTGTTTTGAATAGGACAGTCTGCTCGACCAACAATCATTTTCAGGATGCCGTTGCCGCTGCCTCGCGCACGCTGGAGTAAGGAAGCGACTTTCTTGCGAATTATCGCGTGAAAGCCGTCCGTGCGCGCCTCCGCGAACATCCCTGATGCGCTGCAAAAGCGAGGCAGCCGCAGTAGCAGTATATTATGCATGTATTATATAATTATAAACCTTCATCTTCGCAACAAAATCCGTTGCGTAGTTTTAAAGATGTAAGCATACAGACAGACAGCAGGAAGCGACTTTGTTTTATACTATGTAGTGATATCTCTGCTTAGCTTGGGGCTAGATAATACTGTGAGAATTGTTCAGCACTATTATATTAAAATTTACGAATTTAAGCTCATATTAAAGTGCAGATTTCTGTGCTGGGTGGGACAATGCAGCTTTGATGTGCCCCAGACCTTTAGTCAAGTTGGTTTTTCTTGTAATTATAACATTTTTTTATAAAGCTTTCTAGCAGACAGGTTGGATGGTTATGAAAGCGAATCTTAAATGTCAGTATCAACTTTTATACTAAATTTAATTTTATTAGCAGATTTTGTAAATTTAGCATTTTTTAACAAAGCTTTCTAGCAGACTGGTGGCAAGACAAAAGGATGGTTATGAAAGAGAAACTTAAATGTCAGTATCAACTTTTTATACTTAGTTTAATTTTATTAGCAGCTTTGTATAATTGTATAATTTTTTAACAAAGCTTTCTAGCAGACTGGTTGCAAGACAAAAGGGTTGGTTATAATATATATATATTTGACGACCTCAGTGGCGCAGCGGGCGAGAGTCTGCCTGCGACGCAAGAGGTTGCGGGTTCGATCCCCGCCTCGGAACAAATTTGTGTACGATCTGCAGAAATTTGTTCCGTTGGTCTGGGTGTTTTCTATGTATAATAAAAAATATCTATCTATGTAATGTATAATATTACGTATATCAGTTATCTAGTACCCATAACACAAGCTATGCTTACCTTGGGGCTAGATAATGCTGTGTGAATTGTCCAGCATTATTATTATTATAAAAAATAAACTTATAAATTTTGGTATCAACTTTTTTTACTAAATTTAATTTGATTAACAGGTTTTACATCTACAGTTCTAATAACTTCATTTCCAAACTTATTGTAATTTAATGCATTATTTATATTAGATATAGTATTATTTTCCGCTGATGTGAAATCAATAACTTTACATTTCGATTCAAAAGGCTTTAATTTCTTTTTAACATTATTTTCTCTGGTATTCTTACGATTCTTGTTCAAGTAAATAGTGTTTTTATCTCCCATATTAAGTTTTTTATCTGCTTTAACTTTCTGTAATGAACCTTGGTCGCTTATGTTTTTGGTTTCATCTTCTAAATTTACTTCGTTTTGGATAGGTCCATATAAATTTGGTAGTATTTTACTTTCTAATAACTTATCTTCAGTCTTTTCGACACCTAGAGCTTCTTCTTTCTCAGCTTGAGACTTCAAGTTTCTGAGTCTATATTCGACATCTCTTCGACGTTGCATAAGTTTCCATCTTGTTTCTTCTAAAGTTTCCAACTCTGGTGCATAGGAGATATGCAAAACACCTCCGTAGAAATTCTTCGTATCCAGCATTCTTTTAGCCACTCGTGCAGACTGGATTTTGTCATAGCAAGCATGGAAAGTCTCCGTAAAGGCTTCACCCTCATGTTCTTTAGACACATGGAACTGCAGAAGGTTGCCGTATTCGAGGAATAGTTCTTTGGTCTCCCGTCTAAGGTTCAAGGCTGGTACTCCAAATATGAGGAGGTGGTTAGATTCTGTATTTACTGTGTAAACCTGAAAGTAAGCAGTAGAATTTTATAGGGATTTAGAAATATATATGAATACTAATATTATAAATTCTTAATTTATGTAACTTTCGTCTGCCTGTTACCTTTATACATGAACGGTTTAACGGAACTTAATGAAATTTGGCAGGGAGGTAGATGGTATCCTGGGGACAGACATAGGCTACTTCTTGGAAAAGCGTGAGCGAAGTTGCGGGCAGAGGCTAGTAAAAATATAAATGAAATAGTGTGGCAATAAAACTAATACAACTATGATTGTGTTGTGTAGCAGTACCTAATCTTGTAGGAAGCCATAAGGCAAGCTCTTGTTGGGGCAAGTTGCTGTTATATTAAACCGAGCACCAATAAGTTCTCGTACTATAAACAGAGATCGCCTCACTACCTCCAGACTATTCTAATAATGATGATTCTTTGTTAATATGAGATTGGTTGCACTCTTTTCTGTCAGTGTCAAGTAATGAAAAATAATTGTAAAATATGAGTTATCAAATTATGAAGATTGAGTGATATTTTCTCCAGAGCCTAGTTCGTTATCCAGCAGGGTACACCACGTGCAGGTTAGGTTGGCTTGGGAGGCGAGATGTTGGAGCCCCCTAACACCCCCCAGGCTATTCTATCCGCCGCCGCGCCGCTGTTTATTGTAATGTACGGGACATTTTCATACGTTATTTGCGGTAGCGCGGCTGCGTCTTGAGACTTTATACATTGTTTTGTAAAATAGGGGGTTGTACCTTAATCGCAGTCAGTTTTCTGCCTTGTCGGTATGCGAGCCGGGTTGTACATAATGGTTTCTGTCTGTGGTGCGGCAGGAGATCCTTTTCTTCGGTTAAGTCAGACATTTCTAGATACTGAAAAGTCTCACTGTATGTTTTACGGAGGATATTGTATTCTCTTCTGTTTTTATTTGGCAAACAATAATGAGTCGTAAACAAATAAATGGTAGCTCTCGCTAGAGATTTTACGTTTATGTTCTTTCCTTATTAGTTATTATCATATTATTGTACCATGGTTCCTCCACTTGACTTTGTTTTTTTGTCTTGAAAATACTTGAAATGAAAGCACAGATTTATAAGTACTAATGAAAGTCTTGCTTGTCCACAGATGTACTAGGGATGCTAATTGTCATAAGGATGCTAACGCATGTCTTGTCAGTTCCTGCCAAAGATCCTAGGTTCCTGCTATTGTTCCGTCCGTGGTTCTTTGTCTTGTCTTGTCTAATTGTCTTGCTTGTGGTTGTAGGCACTTCAACTTCTTAGAAGGAAACCGAATGCTCCGTAAAGACGATGTAAATGGCTGCGTTTTGACATAATGATGTCAAGTCAGTGTCTGTTGTCAACTAATGCACCTAATAAATAACTTTACTCCAAAGAGTAAACTATACTTATGACTCAATGCGTGATAGGCGTAAGACTTTACCACTAGGGATGCTAGCTAACGCATGACTTTACTTAGCGAAGCGTTACATTCATAGTCATAGTCATAGTTCTTTACTAATAACATTTCAAGTTACAGGTCAGGTATTAAGCATCTTATACATCTTCTCTTTGGACTTTACTTCTTGGACTTGGATTCTCTTTGGACTTTACTTCTTGATTTCTCATATACCTACGATAGCTGTGAGAAAGGAGATAGATAATTTGTCACAGAGATACGACTTTCTACAATAGAGTTATTATTGTAAAAGCTCAGAGTGTAAAAACCAGCTGGTTTTTACACTGTGAGTCTATATGCCTCCCTTAAGGTGCCTCTCTAAGCATATGCCTCCCTTAAGGTAGGTATAGTTGTCTCCAAGCATCTTGTCCGGTGACAAGCAGCGAGACTGGGAAGGTTGTGAAAGTAAGCTCACGCGGTTACGCATAGTAAATAAGCTCTTAGACAAGGAAAATTTTAAACATAAACGTTATAATTCGTATGCCGCACCGCACCGACAACGCAGCAGGTGAAGAAAGGTACGGCTTCGTATAGCTCTGTCTCGCTTTTTCATTGAAATAACTCAAACAATAAATTGACGCGACTGTCCAAAAGGTAGTCAACGAATTTTCCATTACAATTGCGCTATGCGCATCTTTGTTGGTTCACCAGAGGACAAGAAGATTGACAGTTATTATAACTTCGACCTTACTATTATACATATGTAGGCGGTAGTGATTCTGTAGACATAAAACCTAAACTAAACTCGCGTAAAAATATTGCTATCCCCTTTCTTCTGATCGAAAGAAAAGAGATAGCAACAATTTTAGGCTAGTTTAGTTTAGGTTTTGTACCAACAGAATCACTATTTTTTTTATTATTTTTTGTAGGTACTTGGATTTTTGTTAGCAACATAATAACCAAAGATAATAAAACCACTACGAAACCAAGGAACTTATTGGTTATAAGTTCCTTGCTACGAAACACGCTGCTGTCCCAGATCACAACCATCAAAGAGAATGATAACCATCAAGGAACATAATACTCTCACCGCGAGAGATAACCATATTATAATATAGTGATCTGTGGTCATAACTTTCAAATCTGGAGATAACAACATAAAAATACCCCTATTCATCAGGTATATAAAAATGGTTTACTCCATTGCTCTTTCTCTAAGTCTATTATTGCATGTGTACCAAATTGGCGGGGGCTTTCTCCGATTCAACGATCCTGCGCATATGACAGCACCGTTAGACCTGGAAGATCTAGACTCAGGGTCATACGATGAGCTGATAAAATTTAATCCAAGCCTAGCAGCCCCCTTCGAAAATATTAGGTATGGAGGCGACCCAAACAAACCTTTCGATTGGTCCGCTCCAGAGATTGAAGCTCAAAATGTTGAGCTGGTATTGGAACCTAACGAATCTATGTTTATAGATGAGAAAGGAGAGATTGCAAAGGAAAACAGAGATGAGTTAAACAGAGCTAGGAGAGCTAATATCTCAAAGGATATCAGAGATGAGACTTATATATCTGCAGAAAAAAACAGAGGTGAGACCGATATAACGGCAGTGAAAAACAGAGTCGAAACCGATATAACGGCAGAGGAAAACAATGAGACAGACAAAAAAATTGCAGAGAAAAACAGAAGTGAGACGGATATAATCGCTGAGAAAATTAGAGACAAGAGCAGAGAGAAGCATTTGAGTTTAAAATATTTTGCAAATTATCCAGTATGGTTCAGCAAGAAAACTACTGCCAACGTTCAGGAGAAGCAAACCGATGTGCAAGAATTTACTGATTGGAACAATTTGATAAATAACGAAACTATCAATAGAAAAACTGACTCTTTCCCGATCCGAATTTTAGATCTTAATATTACCCAGCCAAGACGGAGCGGGCTTAATATTAAGAAAATTCTACGACAACAAGTACGACCGAAAACTAGATCTTACAAGATAGAAGTTCCCTGGCATGAGAGGACGAATCATGATCATCACATTGCTGGTTGGAGTAATAAGTATGTATTTTTAGTGTAGCAAACTCCCTTGGGTTCGAAAACTGTAGTCTAGTGATTGCGTAATCAAATTTTACGTCATTTCTTGCGGCGGCTGTTGAGAAAAAAGCGTAGGTATTACAAATATACCTACGCACTAGGGATGTAACGAATGTCAAATTTTCGACATTCGCGAATGCGAATGCGAGTATTCGATGCTCACATTCGCGAATGCGAATGTTGGTATTTTGAACTTGCCGCCAACTTCACGTACTGTTTATTGACCGCGCGTTGTCCAATTACCAACGTTTGCTATAAGCTATCTTCAACTACCAATTACGTACGAGTAATAATGTTTATTTCATTAATTCATGACATCAACAATTCACAACCTTGATAACCACAGAATTTGAAACTAATATTGGCAAAATTGTATCAAAACAGATGTAGAGCAAAAATTTAAAAGATGAATCGTTTGATAATTGCTATCTTCGTCTACCAATCGCGTTGTTTGTTTGATAATATTTTTATCCACACATTTGTCGGTTGGAGTTGGATTTGTTTGTCTTTTATATGTTATTTTGGGAAAAATGAGTGCCTCCATGAAAACAATGACTAAAATTTAGACCACGTTTAGACTTATTTCACTTAGTGGATGCGGAACATGCAAAATGTAAAATTATAAATAGGGGTACTGGTTTAAAAGTTACATAAGCATAACGCTATCGATATAATACAATACGCTATTGTACTGAACATTTCTGAGTATATAAAAAAGAATGGATTGCAAAACGCATACTATCATATTAAGAGTTTTCTTGAAAATTTCTGATAGTCGTTTTTCAATCTATTGTTTTTTATATACTCAGAAAATTTCAGTACAATAGCGTTATGCGTAACTTTCTAAGTTACAGCCCTTTTAAGTCGGAGCCCAACTATAAATCTTAAACTTTCATATACCTAACCATTTCATTAATATTTTAGAAAATTCTGTAATACGTGTTCAATGCCTTTGTATTTTTGGTAAATTTCAAGCAAATTTGGCCACTTCTTAGAGTTAAAAGAAACACGTAAAAAACTTCAATCCTCTTTTCTTTTGGGGGTGTAATTTCCAAAACTCCTATGCTTAAAATTTAAGATTTCTAGCTTATGAGGTTTGGGTTGGGTGTAACTAGAAATTAACTTGTTTTTTTAATATTTAAAATATTCATATTTAATTATTAACCAGTATAACATAATAATAAAAAATAAAATACGGCCTTGTCCTAGGTCCTCCGATCAAGGTCTGTGCACGCCAAAAACAAACCATAAATTTGTCAAGTGGTTCCCGCCATTAAAAAGTTACCTTAACCCCTGGGTTAGAATAATCAATACATTGTCATTCAAAGCAAAGGCTAGGCTATTTTTCGATCTCACAAATTAGTTCCCGTAGGGAAAAAATAAACATTAAACGTTTAGTTTCTTTAATTTCGTAGAAACGCGTGCAAAGCCACGGACAAACACTAGTCACCCAATCAAAGTCAGTTCAACATTTTTTTTTTTCAGTTAAGTTTTGTCAAAGTTTCTTACAAAGTTCTTATTAAAGAATTAGCAATAAGAGTGCCATAATAAAATATAGTAATAGGCATGATGATTGATTTTGAGACTACTCCTTGATATTTTTAAACATCTACTGAATAGAAAATAAAACATATTTCTACAAAAAAACATGGATTTTGAAGGTAAAATTGAGTTTTTAAAAATGTAATTTAAATTTCGCTCTAAAACGCTACAATACTCGTGGCGACTGTCTATGACGTCGATGCACAAATTTTTATGATACAGAATTACCTTATTATATTCATTAGTATGTCTTTACAAATAAGAAATACAATCAAATAATAAAACAAGTATTAACAATATTGTCAAGAAACAAAGAAGCTAGCTATTGATTGAAGAAAGTCATACGTTTACAATTACTTATTTCTGTGGTTATTCTGTGTCTTCCATTTTACTTTGTGACCACATGACGTCATGGGTCTGTGTTCTCTAATTGTTGTTCAACGTGTCATGGCGGATTATTGTATTTTGTAGATATTATTTATCAAAATAATAATTGATCTTGATCAAAATAAAAATTATAATACGCGTTTTGTCATGTATGGCTCTGATTTAATTTAGTAAATACATAATAATGATGCTTTTTGTTACTGTCATCATCCCTATTTACGAGATGTGCAGAGTTTTTTTTATAATTCCGCATGTAAAAGAGAACAGTTTTTAAATATATTAGGTATGTTTTTGCCCCATCAACATTCGCCAAATATTCGCATAGATTTTGGCGAATGCGGATGCGAATGCGAATATTGAAAATCCTGCGAATATTCGCGAATGCGAATGCGGATGCGAGTATTCGTTACATCTCTACTAATAACAAATTTCTATACTTACTAGTACAAATTAAATAAAAAAAAATAAAGACATTTACTGCCTTAAACACTACTTAATACAAATCAGACTTATAATTAACGTAAAATAAAAAAAAAAAAAAGCATTGGGAGTAAATTCCGCTTTCGCTACATACATTATTTTCAAAGATTATAGTAGTTACGTAGGATCCTAGATCTTTGATTATTTTATAATGACGACCTCTGGGGCGCGGTGGGCGAAGGTCTGCCTGCGACGCAGGATTCCCGCCCGCCTTGGGACCCGGACCAATATTTTTACGATCTGCAGGTATTTGTTACGGGTTTTCTGGTCGTTTTCTATGTACCTAGGTATAATAAAAAATATTTATGTATGTAATGTATTGTATTACCTATGTAGTTATATGACGACCGATGTGGCGCGGTGGGCGAAGGTCTGCCTGCGACGCAGAAGGTTGCGGGTTCGATTCCCGCCTCGGGACAAATGTGTGTACGATCTGCAGGCATTTGTTCAGGGTGTTCTGGTCGTTTTCTATATATAATAAAAAATATCTATCTATGTATTGTATTATATTATGTATATCAGTTATCTAGTACCCATAACACAAGCTCTGCTTAGCTTGGGGTTAGATAATGCTGTGTGAATTGTCCGGCATTATTTATTATTTATTTATTTATATCAGTTATCTAGTACCCATAACACAAGCTCTGCTTATCTTGGGGCTAGATAATGCTGTGTGAATTGTCCAGCATTTATTTATTTATTATATGTTCATATTGCATGTAGCATGTGGCGCTGTTTTTCAACTTACTCCTCTTCTTCTTCTTATTTTTTGGCTCTTGTGCTTTGCTGCCACAACCCTCGGGTAGCTGGTCACCGAAAGACGTAAGTGATAGTGAGTTTCTGGTGACATTTCACGCATTTCACGTTTAGAGTGTGTACCTACTAAAAATTAATATATTTAGTCATCATCATCATCAGCCTATACCAGTCCACTGCTGGACATAGGCCTCCCCTAATGAGCGCCATAGCGCCCTGTCTTCAGCTTGCCGCATCCAGCATCTGCCAGCAGTCTTTCGCAAATCGTCATCCCACCTGGTAGGAGGGCGTCCTACACTACGTTTTCCGAGTCGCGGATATATTTAGTAACTGTCCTAAATTATGGTTTAATATTATTATGTATTATTTTCTCTACAACCTTGATAATGTACCCCTTACAACCCTTGCAACCCTTACAGTCCAGGAACCTTGTCGCCTGAAAGGGGAGGTATATTGGGTCAAATCCGGTATTTCTGTTTTTGTAGGGTAAGAACTAAGACTCCGCTATCCGTCCGTCTGTCTGTCCGTCTGTCACCAGGCTGTGTCTCATGAACCGTGATACCTAGTTAGACAGTTGTAATTTTTACAAATGATGTATTTCTGTTGCCGCTATAACAATAAATACTAATAATTGAATAAAATAAATATTTTTTGCTCGTTTTTTTGATAACAACAACAGGTAAACGCTTAGTTATATAGATATTCACTTTAAAAAGAAATAATGAAATTAAAATATACTGAACAAATATTTTTGGTTGCCTCCCATACGACAAACGGTTCGGAGCTAGATGGCGCTGTGTGAATTGTCCAGCATTATTTATTTATGTTAATTATTTCTTCTTCAGGAACACCCACGACTATGATCTGACAGGAACCTACATCGCTTCGTGCTACCGATGTGGAGAATTAAACTATGGAAAGTGGTGGAGACCATCTGTTGAGAAGAGAGAAAGAAATGGAAAAGTTTTGCCAACTGGTGGTCTCTGCTACGAAGCGTTCGAAGGTAAATAAATATAACGTCAAGTGCGAGTCGGACTCGCGTACCGAGGGTTCCGTAAAATTAAGAGTTTGTTGTGTGTGTTTCTTCACACAAAACTTGTCCCTCTCTTTCTTCACACAGAACAAAATCCGAAGACCGTAACTTTGTAGGATGTTTACAAAAAGACTTTTGATTCTAACCAAAACCTATAGGGACCTGTACTTCCCATTAACCTACAATCATAAAATTTGGCATCAAGCAAAGCAAGGACTAACTCATCATTAGTCTAGAAAAAACAAGATCCGTCAAGTGCGAGTGTAACTCGCGCGCCGAGGGTTTCAAACATTTGCCAATTATTTGGACAATCAATTTTCCGTCTTTTTTCGAATGGCAATATTTGGAAAAGTATAAAACCTACAGCAATTTCGAAAACTGTTTTAAAATTTACAAAACAATGCCTTTCATTTGATATATCAATAGGTAGGTAGGTAGCCCCCCTTTCGATAAAAAATATCTCCCTTTTCGACCATTCTCAATATGTTTTTTTTTTTTCAAAAATGTTCATTTTTACAGACTTCTCTATATTTTTCCTGTAAAATATAAATTGATATCTACAAACGCCTAATACATTGTACGAGGATCGGTCTGCAATCTTCGGACTTTTTTTGAAATATTTCAAAAAGTATGATTAAAAAAAATTCAAAAAGTGTTTTGAAATGGCCAAAATGATACCTTTCATTTGATCTGCCATTTGCCCCCTAGCCCTCATAGGCGTAGCCAGGTACGGGCAGGGGGGGGGGGGGCGCTGCCCCCCCCTAGAAGATGCAACTGATTAAATTTTCTATGTTAATGAAAAAAATCTAATAATCTATTTATTTATGCATAGTAAAAATCTACTTAATGTACACGGTTAAATGAATTAAGGTGAAGTAGGCCCCAAAACCCAGGTTTTGTCTGTACGGAAAATCAATTTTATGGCAAGAAAACACAATTTTTTAAAATCTTTAGTGATGAGCTTCTAAAGTTTAGGATTTTAGTTTCGCAAAAATTCCTCTTAATTTTTGTTTTTACTACAGGACAGGAAAACCAGTTTCAGTTGCTAGTTATTTAACGTGCGAGTATGTATCTGTAACAAGCTTACATTGTCTAGATACAGAATAACAACACCATGTAGAAAATTCAAAAGTTTTTAGTCATTATTTATGGAACGCAAAAATTTAAGGGGGGCGATATATGACGCCATTTTGTGGATAGGCAAAGGATTTCGCGTTTAAAGGAGCGGGACAGAGCAGAGCGGCGTCAGCTCAAAAATTAAGTTTTTGCTGATTATCTAATTGTATGCAAAAATTAGCCGAAGAAGCTTTGGAGAAAAATTGTAAAAACTAAGAAAACAGATCTACTTTGCACAATTGTATCTGGTAGGTATTTAAATACCTAGTTTTTTTATTTTGGAAAAGAAGGGGATCTGCCTTGTATCCAATAGATTTTTTTTGATGTATTTTTTTTCAAAGCTTTATCGATAATGATGACGGAGAAAAACTGTTTTAATGTAACCCAAATTTGCCAATTTCACATCTAGAAGTTGCGAACAGCTGTCGATGTGTGTATATAGACAGAGCGTCTCAAAAAAATGTTGCAAAGCAATCATAAAAACAATACCTACATAATCTATTATTTATCTTAATTTATAAAGGAACAAGCGATTTTCTGGGGACATCGCCCAGCCCAAACCGCTGAAGCTAGAAAGCTGAAATTTGGAGGGTAGGTACCTCTTAATACATAAGCTCCCGATAAGAAGGGATTTTTGGAAATTTTACCCCTAAGGCGGTTAAAGGGGGGTTGACTTTTTTGGTGTTTTTTATAACTCTTTAACCAGTGGCCCGATTTGCTTGAAAATTACAGAGAATACTAAATACTGATATTAAATTATTTATCACGTGTTTTAGGATATTTCAAAATATTTATGAAAATTAGGTAAATGGCTTTATTAAAAATTTGAAATTCGAACTTTGGCTTCTGATTAGTGGGATTAGATTGAAGAGCAATACAAATCGTATCTTCTATGCGAAGCTGCGGGCGAAATGCTAGTAATAACATAAGTTCTTGTTTAAGGTGATGACTGGACATCGAAGACAAAAGCCCGCCACTTACGAACCAGGTGCTATAACAACGTAAACCAGACGTGGAAATATGAAATCGGAGATGATAACTACAATTACTACCATGAATGCGTTTCTCCTAACGTCTATCCGTGGCTTGTGAACCGCACTTATGATAAAGGGAATCCTATGGAATGTTTTGGAAGGTATACTGGAAAATGTTTCAAGAGGTTCTTGGATGTCGGAAGAGTAAGTACCTACACGTTGACAACGAACCTTTTTTTTACCAGAATCATTCACTAACGTTCTATACACAGCTGTTGTGTGCGCCGGTTCGTTTAAAAAACATGTTACGGCTTTGCTGAGTCACACAAACGTGTTTCCTTAGGGTCCCATTCCTAGCGAGGCCTATTGTGTGGGACGCTACATGCGTCGACACACTCGCGCCTTCCTATCTTCCTAGGACTTCCTGAGGGCTGGTGCGGCGGCAGATTTGGCCGAAGATCTCAAGAGGCGCAAATATGCAGGTCTCGACAGAGCCTGCGCATTTGCTCCCCTTTGAGTCGAGACCGAGGCTCTCCGGGTTTTCAAAAAATTGTCTGAACGTCTGGTGTATGGTGTATGCGACTTGTGACCCGAGAGCTGGTATCTGGCACAGCGCATCAGTATTGCCATACAGCGGGGCAATGCAGCCAGTGTCTTGGGCACGCGCGCGACTGGTATGGATCAGTCAGTTGAGCTACCTGTAGATTGTTTGCAACAGTTTGCAGTTAGCTCAACTGTTTCTATAGTAAATACTGGTTTTAATTTAATTATATTGTTTGATTGTAATTTTGTTTCTTAACTAGTTAAGTAGGTATTATGAACTGCTCTTATATATTAAAGTCATTTAAAACGGGATATTTACCATGATTCGATTTTTGAGTTTTCCAATATTTCGGCACAGTTTCATGCGTCATGATCATGGAAGAACTAAAGTCACTGCGAGTTGGTTTTTATTGACAGATAATATATTGATCTACCTTCATTCTTTGTCTTTTGCTACGAAAGTTACCATTCTTTAATGTTAATAACCATGATAGTTTTAAAAGTTTTGCTCCTAGATATTTTTGCCGTCGGTTCCGATCGAATGCACCTTTCCTGGTAGATAGGTACCTTTCCGCGTACCTATATTTTACTGCCGATTATTTAGACAAAGGATGCCCATGGACCAATTCTAAGAACTTTAGCGCACTTTTTTCGTTTCCTGCGTAAAATGTTGTAAATCATTTGACGTGCTCTACAACCCTCATTCCACTGTCGATAGGTAGGCACCTACCTACTTTTACCGACAGCCTATTGATAAAGGATTAGCAATGCGCTAAAGTTTTTATAACAAGCAATTTCGAGTTATTACTCGGAGCCTTCTCGGAGCGGTGAAATACAAAGCTACCTGGCTAACTTGGTCAAGCGTAGATATTATCAAATACCAAATGTTTTCGTGTAGGACTTAGAGGAAGGTGTAGGAGTTTGCATTTGATCGGCCCGCCTGTAAATTACTGGATATAAATTGGAATGAATTGTGGTAAGAATGAACATAGGATCCTTGGATCTTTGTAAGAATGAACCTATCAATATCATGCCTATAGTCTATGGTGCAGGTCGATGACCGCGGAGACCGCTCACCCAATAGGGTTCAGTGTAGATATTTTGGGTTTGCAAAAGAGATGTTTTCAGAATCAGAATCAATCGTTTATTTGCAGAATACTACAATAATTAGGTACATGCCAAGATCTTAAAGCTATGTGATGACATTGTATTCGACCCGCAAGCGGGTGTGCAAATATTAAATATTTCATTATTATTATTATGTATGTAGGTATAACTTATCGTATAAAATATCATTAAATAATGCTCTTAAAATTTAAGTATTCGTTTACACTATAAAAACAATTTGAAAGCAACCAAATATCTAACTGTTTCTTAAATAAGTTTCCATTCAAATCTTTCAATTTTTTTGGTATCAATATCAGTTTCAGTCTTTTTATTTTTTATTTTAAATGACAAATAGACTCGTGTAGCAGTCCATTGTCTAATTTAGTGGTCATTTCGGTTTTATTTATTTAACAAATAACTAAGAATTTTTTAAATATCTTACCAGGATTATCCTGCATCGGCCCTAGAAGTTTTGTTACACCCTATATAGGAGCCTTCTTTGTACTATGTAGGTAGGTACCTGTTTTACCGACAACCTTATCTTTTAAGATTAACAATGATGCACAAAACTTTTACAACTGAGAATTGTTTACTCGGAGCGGTAAAGGATAAAGGTACCACAGGTACCTACCTAGTACCATAGACAAATAAATTGTTTGTCAATGCTAGTACCTACCTACCTTCAGCCAATGGATATCAATTGGGGCTAGGTAATGCTGTGTGAATTTTCCAGCATTATTTATTTATTATCTACTTATTGGGTAGTGTACCTTACCTACTACTACAAACATTGGAGAAGCGTAGGATTACTTGAAATAAAAATAGCCATATTTATCAAAATTCATTTATTAATATGCAGGGTCATGCTAGTTAGGTATAAAGTACCTTACCTACTACGACAAACCTTGGAAGTCGTATCGTAAGTTTGCTTGAAATAAAAGTAACCATATTTATCAAAATTCATTTAGTGGGGCCATGCTTGTTAGGTGACAATACACACACACACACACTGGGAGCACAGCCCCGCGTGCCTCGTCGCAAAATTCGCAATCTTTATGGCGGCTTCGAGCTCCACCGTGCGTCGTCGGAAGCCATCTCCTCTCCAGGGTATGGCGATGGGCGCAGAGGGTGGTGGACGCATTGGTATTGTAGAACCGCAAATTTCGTTATCTTTATGGCGGCTTCGAGCTCCACCCTGCGTCGTCGGAGGCCAGGGTATGGCGATGGGCGAAGAGGGTGGCAGCCGCCAGGGAAAAAACAAGCAGTCAGCTGCTTATGGCACCTCAGCGGCGTTCAGTTTTTTTCTAACACCGTTCTGCGCCTCTCCTGGAGAGTCTGCTGCGTTTTATTTCTGAAAAGAAAAGTTCACATTTGAGGCATGTTGTAGGTAGGTACCGATTTTGAGTACCTACTTGTTATAACTTGTATTTGCTGGTTGTAATGAATTAATACACCGTTAATATACTTATTCGCCTAATAACTTAAATGATACAACTTTTTGTACAACACAAATATACACGCACGGATAAAACCTACGAATAAATAATAAAAATATTCAAGAGTAGGGTAAAGGAACACTATTTATCACGCTGTCACTAACCACACCCTTTTTTCCATAAAAATGTAGATATGTATAAGAGTATAAATAAGTATGTTTATGTATTTTTATTTGTTCTATTTTATTATTTATTAATTTCAGTAGTTTTGAAATTCGAGTTGGTAGGTTATTTTATTATGTACCTGCTAATATTTCATAAAATAACATTATAAGTCTATTTAGAATTTTGTAATTAGCTTCTTATTTATGCACACAGATCCCCGTCCATTCAAACAATCCTATCCATCCATGGTTGTCTGGTAGAGATCGCTCTTGAGCGATAAGACCGCCAATTGTTATATTTATTTTTTTACTTCTTTTATTTTTGTTTGTTATGTATTAAGTACCTAATATACATAACAAACAAAAATCACAATCAATGCTTTATTGCACACATAATGTGTGCAATAAAGCATTTTCTATCTATCTATCTAAAACAGTCAAACGGTAGACTCCAACCATCCCATTGTCCTGCCAACCTTGCGGTTATACAGACCGGATTTTTGTACAACAGTATGGATAAGTTGATAAGACTTACTTAATAGGTAGGTATCTAGTTAAATAGTACTAGTAGTCTTGATAGGTAACGAAGAATATTTCAAAATCAAGAAAATAGCCATTGGTGTTGTGATTGTGACCATGGAGGTTGTGACACTGGAAAAGATTTATCGGGACTTTAGTTAAGGATTACTTACTCATTATATAATTACTCATATAAACTCTTTGTTTTAGTACGCACAAGGAATGGTAATAGAACTTTTTTCTATCAACTTTTCAATGTAGCAACCAATAGCAAATTCATTTGAAAAGAAAACATACATCATTATATTTAAAACATCCTAATTGAAGACCGCGTACGCGATTTTCAGTTTTCTTTGTAGCTGCATATAAAAAATCAACTTATGTTTGGGGCACCATTACACACAAAAATCTTCAATCCGCTTTCTTCAGTAAATAATAATAAGGTGGTTTGGTTACCATTCTATTGTTAGTGATCCAATTGTACTTTTTTGTTGTTGTAAAATAGATGACTAATGATTTAATGCTATTTTGAACCTACAAACAAAACATTAATCCTATTTTCGAAATTACAATAGCTACGTGAAGGCAATGAGATACAACTGCGTGAATGAATGAATGAAGATGCAAGATGCCATGTTCCCCCCCCCCCGTATATAATGTACTCTATGGTGCCATCATGGTTGACTTGACATGACATTGACAGTCCGTTTTTGCTTTCGACGAGAGCGCACGCGTCGTTCTTGATCGCAAAGTTTCGTTTTACGTACATTCGCAACATTGGTTTCTGTGCTGTTTGTGAATTTATTGTGGATAAACAATGTCCGCCGACGATGTTGATGTACAGATAGAGGAATTGTTTGCAGACTCTGTGTAAGTACACACCTACACAATTTATTAATCTTGAAAACTACTGAATTCAAAAATAAATATAAAATGAACTAAATAAGTAGGTACTTTGTATGAACTTCTATTTTAGAACCCTAATTTATATGACAAAGAAATCAAAACAGTAGTTTTCAAGATTGTCAATATTATGTTCTCTATTTATTGTGAGTTACTGATTTGTTATGTTTTTATTAACTTTGCTGTTTTTGCTAACTTAGAAGAAGATACTTACAATATATCTCTTCAGTTTTATTGATTCATTGATTATTTGATATTAATGTAACGTCGTCGGAGCGATCGCTACTACTGGACTCAATTGATAACTATTATGTTATTATAATGTTAGTGCGAGGACTTATGATCAATTTCTTTTCACGATGAAATATTATGTATAAATTTGCTCATTGGTCTTCCTTTAATAAATAAATAATGCTGGATAATTAGCACAGCATTATCTAGCCCCAAGATAAGCAGAGCTTGTGTTATGGGTACTAGATAACTGACATACATAATACAATACAACACAATACATTACATACAATAGATATTTTTTTTATTGTATATAGAAAACGACCAGAACACCCTGAACAAATACCTGCAGATCGTACAAATATTTGTCCCAAGGCGGGAATCGAACCCGCAACCTCCTTGCGACGCAGGAGGTTGCGGGTTCGATTCCCGCCGGCGGACCTTCGCTCACCGAGCCACAGATGTCGTCTTTATTATATTTTATACAACAAATTTTAGACTACCTACCTAAATTGATAGATTGACTTCTGTTTCCAGCAGGGGTAGGTAGAGGTAGAGAGACGACGAATTTTAATTTATCGCAATCCTTGGTCTCTTTATTTTTTCCATCTTATTGTCTACGTAAACATATTGCATTTTAGGCTGACATAAAAATAACATACATTTTCCCAACACTCGATGGTTTTAATGTTTTTATCTTATTCTCTATGCAACTTTTAGGGACGAGGATTATTCATCCTCTTCGGAGGAAGAGGATCTCCCATCTTCTAGCAGGGACGACTTAGCTGCGGAAGACGAATGGAGGTCGACGGGCGAAATACCTTCGTTCCCCTTCACTGGCAGACATCACGACAACATTGGCACAGCTGAGTCCCCTTTTGATTTCTTTAAACTTCTGTTTAACGCCACTTTTATGACCATGCTCGTGTCGAGTATCAATACGCATGCAGTTAGAGTCCTTTTGGAGTCCGTTGTAGATAACTGTAGTATTAACAATTGGAAAGATATCGATGTGGCCGAAGTTCAAGTCTTTTTGGCACTGTTGTTCCACATGGGCCACATCAGATTGAGTAGAATTGACGACTATTGGCGAACTGATTCACTTTTTCAACTGCCAGTAAAAAAATTCATGAGCCGGGAAAGATTTCTTTTGATATTGCGCAACCTAACTTTTCAGGATCCCAATTTGACTTTCAGCCCCAACGACCCTAATAGATACACAAAGGCCATATTTAATTTTTTCAACAGTTTGATGCATTCTTTAGTTGCTCCCGGGGAAAACTTAACAATTGACGAAAGCGTAGTTTTATGGCGGGGTCATTTGAAAAAGAGACAGTACATTCAGGGCAAAAGGCATAAATATGGCGTTAAACTGTATGTTCTTACAGACACAAATGGCATTACCCAGAAAATGCACATGTATTGTAAATCACATGATGTTGACGTCCGGGGTCAGGGCCCTTTAGATAAAGTAGTAATGTTGTTGATGGAAGATTATTTGAATCTTGGCCATTCATTATATGTGGATAACTTTCATAATAGTGTTAAACTTGCAGAGGACTTACTAGCTAGGAAAACATACGTAACCGGAATCACGCATGGATCACGCAACCCTGTTATCACTAAAACCAAAATAGCTAAAGGTACCGTTTTGATCAGATATAATAGGAGTGGAGTGTGTGTGACAAATTTTAGAGACAAACGAAATGTAGTTATGATTTCGACGAAACACAACTCCGACATGACAGACCACACAAGACACGGACAGACTACTCAAAAACCACAGGTTGTACTTATGTACAATAAATATATGAAAGGGGTAGATAGAAGGGATCAGATGTTAGCCTATTACCCTAGTTATACAAAGTCAACCAGATGGTATAAGAAAATATTAGTTCACACCATGCAAGTTATGATGTTAAATTCATTCATGTTGTATAACAATCATCAAAGACGGACTGACAACAGACAAAAAACCATGTCATTTTTCGATTTCCGCCTGGAAGTAATTTACAGTTTGCTCAATATACAAAAAAATACTAACAGACATAACAGACCGACAACGACACCAGCACCTTCCAATAGAGTTTTAACTTCACTTGGCGAGGTCATTCATTGGCCGGTAGAATTGCCCAAAAACGGCAGCAATAAAACCAAACGGAAGGATTGCCGTTATTGTTTAGAGACTTTAAAAAAACGTAAAGCCACGACTTATTACTGTCCTCTTTGCTATAAAAACCCAGGCTTATGTATGTCATGTTTCCCCCTTTTTCATAATTATTAGTTCGAATAATTACAATATACATGTATTATAGATTATCTCACCTCACCTCACCTGAACAGCCTATTAATGGCTGGACGCAGGCCTCCCCTGATTTTTTATCTCATGGGGGAATTTTATTGTCAACTGGTATGTATGTTTAACACATTTTTTTTATTTGATTAATACACACACACACCTACACCCACAGCATAGATATTAATTTTGCTTTGTAATTTTTCATTTCCCTGGCCCCTCGTTGCCTCATTGCTTCTTTTGCTATGTCTATTTTATTTACTATCTTCCAAAATATATTTGCGTAGATTACATTAAGTATAAATTTTTGCGTCATTTTCAGGTAACAGCGTAGAAGAATAACGTCTCCGCTAGATATTTACACATCCTAGATAGTTAGATCTTAGATGTTAACATTTTTTGATTTTTATTGTTTTCCAATCCTTAAACAAATGTTTGTCTTTTTATTATTGTTCATCATAATTCCATTTTTTTTGCTTTATTTCATAAAAAAGCTATTGATGTTTATAGTTTATTTTCTGTAGACTTTGCTAGTTATTTAAAAAAAATACTCCATTTTCGTCATTTGATTTACACTCATTAAAGTATCAGTAGATTGTATAAATGTTCACTCTGTTTTGTATTATATAATATAATGCATATTTTATTTTAGGTGATTTGTAACTAACATAGAGTAATCTGCTTATGGCTTTACTAACTTTTTATAATGCAAGAGGGAGCCTACAGTCGGTTTCCAGTTATTTTACATCAAGCTTTGTATAGAGTTGTGCAAAACTCTGTACTAAGTCAACAGGTAAAATATCTGTGTACAGACTGTGTAAGTCTATGGTCGAGGCTCATCGGGGCGAGCGGTGGCGGAGCTCGCCCCACAATAAAACACAAAATATATATTTGTATTGCCGCATCACAATCTACAGTTTATTATTGTTTTCTTGAGTAAGCAAATTTGTTACCTATATTCTATTTAAGCTTATGTTACAACTCCAGTTTCTTTTCGGTTCTTGACTGTTTGAAATATTTTTTGTCATGGTTTTAACATCATAAAATATAATGTTTTGTTATTTTCGTAAGTAGTAGACTACTACGAGCCTATGACATGTATTCATTCACCTACTATGGATATGAATAAGTGTTGGACTTTTGAGTGAGCGCGTAAGTAATATTGTTTGCAACCATATAAATTGTTTATCGTATCTCGTAATTTAATATCCCACTCGAAGGTATTTTATACTAGATTAACTGTATTTGCCGACTTTTTAATTTTAAAGCATTTTTTGTGCCCATTGGTACTCGTGTTATCAAGGCGTTTCTAAGTATGTATCATTTATCTAAATCGGTTGAGCCTTTGAGTAGTTACGAGCGGACATTCATAGGAACGTTCATAAATACAGTAGTTCATTCAAACACAAAACCCTCCATTGGGCTTCGCCGCAGTCGGGTAAAAATTGACAATGCGTACTTAATATTGAAATTAATAATGTACATTTTAGGTACCTACCTATCATTCTACAATATTTCGGGGATTTGTGACAATCCGTTACAGAGACTAGACGTGAGTGAGAGATAGCAACACAAAATAAGAACGATTGGCGAAGAATATTTTAGTCTGTGGCGTGGACGGACTCGACTTCGAGTACTTAGTTTATGGCTAGAGGAAGAAGGGTAAATTCATCTAAGGTTTATGGACTCGAGCGAGCTAGCTATCAGCTAAGCGAGCGAGAGTATCTCTATCTTAGCATAACGACCATGTAGTATACTTAGAGGAAGGGTATAATTCATCTAAGGTAGTATACTTAGAGGAAGAAGGCTAATTCGTGGTAGTAGGTATACTTACTAGTCAATGAGACTATCTCTATCTTCTCCATAGGCATAACGTAGTGAAAAAAATCTATTTCTATGATCTTCTCTCTATCTACCTAGTCTGTGGAGAGAAGGGGGTCACTAGTCACTATAATGCACGACAATTTATTGTATGGCCAAATAATGTACACCCTGATAATTCGTGTAAAAACCTATCAAACATCAAACCAAAGATATCAAACCTATTAAAATTGGAAGCCATGACACGGATTATCAGGGTGTACATTATTCGGCCGTACAATAAAATTTGTCGTGCATTGCATTATTTATAGTGACCCGAGAGAAGTATTAAAAATGCGTTGGCATCCCCAGTACATACACAGATGTATGTACTGGGGATGCCAACAGGTATTAAAATAAATATATAATTTCGCAAAGTAAATAAAATATTATTTACTTCATTATTTTAGTGTTAAAGATAGTGTACCTAAAGAACGCAGGTTTGTTTGACCCTTTACTAATCTTCTACCCTAAATAAGCTATAGGATAAGTACCTACTTTGAAAATCTCAGGTTATAATGTAGGTTGCGGTTGGATAACCTATACCAACATATATATATATATATATAACCTAACCTATAGCTAATTAAGTATTACATTTTATTGTACCAACAGCATGACAGCTGCAGCGTCTCTAGAAATGCTGCTCAAAAACAAAAAGCGGCCAGCGATGTGAATAATATACTGGTACCTGGCAAGGCACTACTGTGGCCAATGAACACGCCCCGCGCGCGCTGCCGAGAGAGACGAACATGCTGCCGTCGAAATCTTTTTGTAATTAGGTAGTACCTACCTACCTTAGATACTAACCATTTTCATTTAACCAATTTTGTACTTTTATTGGTATACATTTTAGTGATCATTCCATAGCCAAAGTAGAGACTACTCAATACCTACTGAATATTTTTATTGCAGATAAATAGTTTCGAACATGCACTCTGCTAAGGCACAGCTATATTTAGGAGTGATTAGATCTCGTCCCCGAAATCGTTAATTCCGCATAGCAAACTTTCCATTCGCATTTTTCCCCACTAGAACTTTTACCCGCCACTTTTTTTTATCATTTGCTTGCTTCCTTATTCTCAAAAATGGCCAAACGACATTTATCACAATATTTCTAATTCTTAAACGATATTTTTTCCATAGCAAAAGTTTCCCAGTAGCTTCTTTTTGCAATAGTTTTGTTTCTTACGCGATATTGTTCCTGTACAAAAAAAATATCCTACTCTTTTTTTGCAAAATTCGTATTCCTTATGCGATAGTGTTACTATTCTAAAACTGTAACCCTTTCAGAATAACGTCAATGTATAAATAACAAACTCACACACACATTGCCGCGAGTCGAAATACACGGCAATGTGTAGTTCCATTCATCTTTTTCATAAATGTATTGGGATTTTCTTAAGTATCATATGTTGAAATAGAAACTGCTTTGTGCTTTGTGAAGTTCCTCTATGTCTTCGTTCGTGTTGTCACGAGTCTTTGTTTATTTTAGTCTGTCACTCTGTTAAAATATACTTTTACTTATTAATATTAGATATTGCGTTTTCATGTATATTTCTATAATTTACTTCCTGAAATATCCTCTAACTTTAACATGGTAGCAGAGCGTGGTTCCCGGAAATAAAATTTAGATAGAAATTACGCGTCGATAGTTCGAGAGCACAAGATGCAAAATTCTATCGTTGATGCAGCGAAGATTCACGTAGGAGCACTTGATGAATCGAACTGGGCGACATGGAAATTCAAAATAATGATTGCGCTGCGAGGTTTGAAGATCCTAGATGTAGTTGAAGGCAAGCTAGTGCCGCCTGAGAAACTAAAAGTGGATGCAGAAGCTGCAGTTGTAAAAAAGTATGAAGAACAAGAGCAAAAGTATTTGTCAGCGGATAGCGCAGCCTTGCTACTCATCTCAACGAATTTGTCACAAGAAAACTGCGAAAAAGTTATGAGATATTCTACTGCAAGAGATGTATGGCTGGAATTACATCGCCTGTATGATGGTATATCAGAAAGCAAAGCCTACGACATATGTATGAAGTTCTTCAGTTATAAGATGCAATCTGGTGGTGAAGTGTCAGCACATGTCAGCAAATTGAACAGAACTTACCAGGGAACTACAGAAGGAACACCTGAAGGAAGAGCTGCCAGAACTATTCCTAATTTGTAAGATACTGGATACTTTACCTGAAGAGTACTTCTCATTTAAGTCAAGCTGGATGATGATGTCAAAAGAAGACAGGACTGTAGAAAATCTTACAACTCAGTTAAGTAACCACGAAAGAGCTTTATCTAGTAAGCATGAAGAAAAGGTAGAAGCACTAGTAGTGAGACATAGCATAGTTAAAACAAATAAGAAGGTGAGTAATAATTCTGAAAAGAGTAGGGTGACAGACAAATGTCATTATTGTGGCATGGTCGGTCACAGAGTAAGAGGATGCTCTAAATGGATATCCGATGGACGACCACCTAAGCCAAAACCAACATCTAAGTCAAAAGGACCTACTACGAGTGTGAATATGCATATTATGGCAGTGAATCCAAATGATTCTGCTGATAAAGATCACTGGTATGCGGACAACGGAGCTACTAGCCACGTCACAAACAGGATGGATCAATTCCAGACATTTGAGAGGTTTCACACTTCACACACCGTTACGACAGCTAATGGAGATACAATCAAGGCAGTTGGGAAAGGTATTGTATATATAGAAGCTGATGTAAAGGGTCGTAATGAACAGATAGCACTTTATGATGTATGGTATGTGCCTACAATACAGAAAAACCTATTTTCAGTACTGTCAGCTCAAGACAAGATGTCAAACAGCCTTTTCGTGTCTACAACCAAAGAATGCAAACTGTTACAGCATGGAAAAGTGTTACTCATTGGAGAAAGAGAAAAAGAAGGAGGTCTTTTTAAGCTGAAAGTCAGAAATATTAGACCTGAATATCCTATTGAGGTCAACAACATTTCAAAAGAGGATCATTTGCAGCTATACCACGAAAGGTTGGCACATCAGAGCAAATCACATGTGAAAAAGGTGATTGAGAGAGAACTTGGCATTAAGATGAAGCTAGACAGAGAACTATGTGAGGGTTGTGTATATGGTAAGGCACATAAGTTGAAATTTGGAACAAGAGAAAGAGCTACTGAACCAGGAGTGTTAATACATGCAGACGTATGCGGACCGTTCACCAACTCTTTATCCAAATACAAGTATTTTGTACTCTTCAAAGATGATTTCAGCAAATTCCGCAGTATCTACTTTCTGAGAGAGAAATCAGAGGTTCATAAGAAGCTTGAAGTGATGTTAGCTGAAGCAAAGACAGCAGGACATACAGTAAGAGAGCTATTAAGTGATAATGGAGGAGAATTTGATAACGGAAATGTGAGAAGAATACTGGAGTCGTATGGCATAAAGCAAAGATTGACAATGCCATACACGCCAAACCAGAACGGATGCGTAGAAAGAGACAATAGAACCGTTGTGGAAGCAATGAGAACGATGATGCATGCAAGTGACTTACCTGAAAGTCTATGGGCTGAGTTAGCGGATACCGCAGTGTACATACTGAATAGAACGGGCCCTACTTCACTTGACAAGTCACCGTACGAGATCTGGTACAACAAGAAGCCCAGGATTAAGCATTTGAGAATAATTGGTAGTATATGCTATGCACACGTTCCTAAAATAACGAGAAAGAAGCTAGACAAGAAAGCTATCAAAGGAGTGCTGGTTGGTTACGATAATGACGTGGGTTATAGGATTTGGGTTAAAGAGAAGAACAAAATAGTTCGATCCAGAGATGTAACATTTGAAGAAAAGCCTTTGAAGTCTAAGGATGAGACGAAGGAGAGTATTCAAGAACCAAATGTTCAGAAAGGTCTTATCGGTAAAATAGAAATCCCAGAAGCAATAGTTAAACTTGTGAAACCAGAAACAGCTGAACCAATTAATGATGAAGAAGAGCTCAGTGATGAAAGATTCGAAGATTGTGGTTCTGAAGATATAGAAAGTGAGGTTGAAAATGAAGTCTTACCAGAGGTACAGCAAGAGGTAGAACCAGAAATAGAGATTGAACCAAATGCAGAACCAGAGGTAGAGCAAGGTATGAGACTAAGAGATCGTTCAACATTGAGAGCACCTGCAAAATTTGATGATTTTGTAATGATGACAGTTGCAGAGTTGAGTGATATAAAAGAACCTCAATCATTCAGAGAAGCTATGGAATCCAAAGATAAGGAAAGGTGGAAAATAGCTATGGATGATGAAATGAAGTCGTTGAAAGAAAACGAAACTTGGGAAATTGTACCTTTACCTAAGGGAAGAAAGGCTATACCATGTAAATGGATTTACAAAGTAAAGACAAATCCAGATGGAAGCATAGAACGTTATAAAGCGCGACTGGTGATAAAAAGGTATTCTCAAAAGAAGGGTGTGGACTATTTCGAAACCTTCAGCCCTGTAGCGAAAATGAGTACGATTAGGACTATCCTAAGTATTGCTGCACGAGAAAATATGCATTTGATGCAATTCGATGTATCCACCGCTTTCTTATACGGAAGTCTTGGAGAGGAGATTTTCATGAGACCACCAGAAGGGTATAACGATCAACTAAACTTAGTATGCAAGTTGACGAAGAGCCTTTATGGACTTAAACAAGCCCCTAGATGCTGGAATAATTGCATGCAAGACTTTCTAGTGAAAGTCGGATTTAAGAAGAGTGAAGCAGATCCATGCCTCTTCGTAAAGAAGAGAGGAGAGAAGAAGCTTATACTGGCTCTTTACGTAGATGATGGTCTGCTTGCATCTACTCATAAAGAAGAATTAGAAAAGTTCTTGTGTGAGCTGAAAGAAAGATTCAAGATCAAATCGAAGCCTGCAAATTACTACCTTGGTTTAGAGATAACAAGAAGAGAAGATGGATCAATTGAGTTGAATCAGACTGCCTACACAAAGAAAATATTGGAGCGATTCGGGATGAATGAGTGTAAGCCAGTTGGAACACCAATTATCAAAGACACGATGACGGAAACAGAAGAGATTGAAAGAAAATCTAATTTTCCATACAGACAAGCAGTTGGTGCTCTGGCTTATCTCATGGTCGGAACCAGGCCCGACATTGCCTATGCTGTCGGAGTTGCTTCAAGAAAGTTAGAAAACCCATCGAACCAAGATGTCACTAAAGTGAAAAGAATCCTGCGGTATTTGAAAGGAACTACGAACTTGGGGTTGACTTACAGAAGAAACTTTGATAAAAAACTAATGTGTTTCAGTGATTCAGACCACGGTGGGGACTTCGAAACAGGCAGGTCCACATCAGGAATGGTTTGCATGTACGCTGGAGGGATAATTTCCTGGAAGAGCCACAGACAGGCGTCTGTTGCTATCTCAAGTACCGAAGCAGAGGTTGTCGCTGCGAGTGAGACAGTTCGGGAAATAATTTGGCTGAAAGTTTTGCTGGCTAGTATTCAGCAAACAGATGATACACCCGTGCTGTATGTGGATAACGAGTCTGCAATTAAGTTAGCTAGAAACCCGCCTTACGAGTTTCATAACCGAACAAAACACATCAGGATTCGTCAATTCTTCATAAGAGAAGCTGTAGCAGACGGTGTGCTGAAAGTGGAGAAAGTTTCGTCAGAGATGCAGTTGGCTGACATGATGACCAAGCCGCTGTTCAGGCCCAGGCTGACGATGCTGTGCGGAAAAATTGGAATGCTCAGTGGAAGAGAAGATACGGACTGAACTTAACAAAGAGAGAAGATGTTGAAATAGAAACTGCTTTGTGCTTTGTGAAGTTCCTCTATGTCTTCGTTCGTGTTGTCACGAGTCTTTGTTTATTTTAGTCTGTCACTCTGTTAAAATATACTTTTACTTATTAATATTAGATATTGCGTTTTCATGTATATTTCTATAATTTACTTCCTGAAATATCCTCTAACTTTAACATCATTTACCATAAACACTTGAGAACGCATAAGCCCTCTTTTTAGTATCTTTCACTGATATACATGAGTTTAGTCAGCCACTTGTCATTTGAATTGTCGCGTCACTATAATGGTTGAAAATAATTGTAATTGCATATAAAATAGTATCATTTCTTTGCAACAATGGAAACTAGCAATGAAAAATGTGATCCAGAGAGTTCAGCTAGTGTTCAGAAAACATCATCATTCGAGTTCATTGATAGTACACATAAAGGAAAAATTTTAGTGAGAGCCGGATATAGACACTATCTGAAACGAAACAATAAAAATGGTTCGTCGGTCTGGATTTGTTCCGCAAAAGGAACATGCCAAGGCACGTTGGTTCTGAATGATAAAAAAGAAAAAATTATTCGTGAAACTGGACATTGTTGTGTACCTGATTTCGAGAGCATCGACATAGAAAAAAAAATCATCGAAATAAAGAAAAAGGTCGCGACGGATTATCGACCCATTCCTCTCCTTTATAAGGAGGAAATGAAAACTTTCATGTCACCAGAATACACGGACAAGTTACCGTCGTTTCGTGAAAAGAGAGATGCTATATATAGAGCAAGCCATAAAGCCTCCGGAAACTCAACATTTCAATCGTGCGAAGATGTTGTAATCGCAGAAAAATTGGTAGAAATTTTTTTATGCATTCAGATTGGCGGTATTATTGTTTTTATAACTCAACAATGTAAAGAATGGATACAAAATGTAAAAACTTTTTTTGTAGACGGTACCTTTAAAATGGTCCCCAAGCCTTTTACTCAATTATACAGTATACACGCCGATATTGGTTCGGATGATGCTTTCACCAAAGTCGTCCCGTGTATATATGCACTGTTGCCTGATAAGACCCAGGCTACATATGAAGAGTTGTTTCAAGCGATTAAGGAAAATATTCCTAATTTTCGTCCAGACTTTATCAAGAGTGACTATGAGACTGCGGCAATGAACGCTCTGAGAGCTATATATCCATCTGCTGCCTTAACAGGCTGCTTTTTTCATTATTGCCAGGCGATTTACAAAAATGGTGAAAAATGGGATCTAACAGATACCCGAGAAGGATGTGCTTATTTAGCAAAATGTGTAGCTCTTGCACATTTACCTAATACAAAAATACACGAAGGATGGCTCTCAGTGTTAGTTAAATCTCCAAACATGCCAAATATATCAAAATTTAATGATTACATGTCAAGACAATGGATAAGAATCGAAATGATAGATGTTTTGTCCTGCTTCGGGCACCGGCACCGAACGAATAATGTTACAGAAAGCTGGCACAAAAAAATTAATGGCAGAATGCATAAAAACTATAATCTGTTTCACTTTGTTTCGCAGCTAAAAGCTGAGGCAAATATTGTCGATTTTATTGTTTTGCAAAATGAAATGGGACGCAACGTTTATCAGAAACGGAACAAAAAATATACAGATAGAGACACTAAAATACAAAAAATTCTAAACAATTTTCTCATCGGTATGACATCCATTGACATATGTATTCAACAACTGTCATACTTAAAATACTAAGCCTGGATTTCACGAAACTTTTATTCGAAGAATAACCGTAATGTACAGGAAAGCTCGTGGGTACTAGCACAATAGCTTACGTTTATAATACATATAGCTCACCAAACGAAGACGTGAAACTGCCTGTTACTGCTTCATTTGGTGAACTAATAGGAAGGTTTTTTTTGTTGCTGCTTTGGTTTAAAGGTATATTAAGAATACAATTTTATCAAAATATTACATCGTTTAATTATTTTTTAAACTCATTTTTATAAATTAAAGTAACAAATCATATGCAATTCTGCTAGAAAACTTGAAAACAAATTATATTTAGGTAAAAAAGAGTGGTGAAGGTAAAATGGATAATATCATGGATACGTACCTACCTATTAGGAAATCATTCCTCTTGTATTATGTAGATAAATGCTATTAGACAATTATGACACTGGGATTAATCACGAATAATAAATAAAAATATCGGTTATGTTCGCTATTAGGAAATTATAATTCTGGTAATATTCGCGAATGATAAACAAAAGGATCGGATAAGTACGCTATTAGGAAATTATGACACTGGAAATATTTTATGAATCATAAAAAAAGTGGCGGGTAAAAGTTCTAGTGGGGAAAAATGCGAATGGAAAGTTTGCTATGCGGAATTAACGATTTCGGGGAAGAGATCTAATCACTCATATTTAGCAGTTTCTAGGACCAACCTAGGTAGGACTAATAATTGACAAAAGACAACTGGAAAAGTCACATTGAAAGTATATTCAAAAGAATAAGTAATGTAGCTTATGCTCTACATAAACTAAGCTCCACAATTAACACTGATGGTCTTCTAGCTGCCTATTAAGGATTAGCTAAATCTTTTCTCTGGGGTTTATTTTTATGGGGTTATTTTTTGGAGAACAGCACCGAATACAACCAGGTTTTCAAAACACAAAAACGTTGCCTGCGAGCAATTTTTTACTTAGTTACTGTTGATAGTTGTAGGCCATACTTTGTTAAGTAGAAAATTCTTACCAGCTCTGTATAAAATATTGTAAAAGTTGCCAACTGTGTTTGGGAAAAATAACCAACATTTATTTAAAAGTTCCTCTGATTTTGTGGCACGTAACAAAAATAATAATAGATCTCTCTTTTTATTGTACCACACAAATACAAAATACATAACAAAGGGAAATACATAGAATATAGGAAGTACAAAGGGCGGCCTTATCGCTTTGAGCTATCGCTTCCAGGCAACCTTGATAGACTTCGTACACACCCATCACAAATTGTCCTAATAAAAAAAGTTATGGCATGGCACCCAAAGTTTATAATCATGCTGTAAAATGTTTATACAAAAATAACTCTGATACTTTGAATGTATGTAAAAATAGAATCAAGAATGTACTCATTATTTTTTTTTATTATAGCGTTAATGATTTTCTGCCTGACAGATTTTGATATACCCAATTAGAATGTATACTTAATTTTAAGTTTATCCGATATTTTTTTTATATCATGAATATTAAACCTACTTGATTAAGGCCCATACCGGACCCAAAGTGGCGCCGCCACCTAATTTATGTTATTATTCCGTTTAACAAAGGAATTTTCAAAAATCCTTCTTCCAGTTTGTGATACCTATCATAAGCTTTTTTTTAATGCCTCTGTAATAGTTTTATTCTATTTAGTTTAGGAAGAGATACGAAAATAGATTTTGGTGGCCACCAAGTGCAACTTCGTATCTCTTCCTAATCTAAATAGAATAAAACTATTACAGAGGCATTAAAAAAAAGCTTATGATAGGCATCACAAACTGGAAGAAGGATTTTTGAAAATTCCTTTGTTAAACAGATTAATAACATAAAGTAGGTGGTGGCGCTAGTTTAGGTGCTGTATGCGCCTTAAGAAAAGACATATTACATTAGTGTCAAATCTGCAGTGTGTCCTCTGCTATTTTATTTGCACGCCAGTAGTGGTAAAACATGTAGGTCTTAATTTAATATTTTTTTTAACATGCAAGCTCTTACTGTAATAAAACAAGGCTTGCTAAATGAACACTGCTTTATTAATCCTCTGTCCAAAGAACACATGAACCAAGTGTCTTCCTCTTAAGTAAATAGAGACGATAAGAAAAGTGCCAATGGACACGTTCTTAGTAATATGTTGTTATAAAATTACGTTAAAACTAAATTACTCATTAGCCAATTCTATGGCCAGATTGTAATTATAATCTAGTGTATCTTGTAATATGTATACTAGATAATAAAAAAAAAAAATCCTCTGGGTAGGCCTTAACTACACATACCATGTTAATTCTCATGTTTGAAGCAAATAAATGATTCTTATATCGTTTATTTTATTTTTCTTTTAGCCACTTACCACCTCTACCGCCGCGCCGCCGCCGCCTCTACCAACGCCGCCGCCCGCCATGATGCGCAATCCCCGCCCGCATCGCAGCCGCCGCGCTGCTAGACGACAAAGGCGACGCGACGTGTAAAATAAAAGTTTTTATTACAAGTAAAGTTTGTTTTACTGAGTCCGTTTAGTGAGTACCATACTGTCAACCTAGACATAAACAAAATAGGTACATATTATTAGGAACGACTTCGGCGCGGCGGCTCAGGACCGTAACTTTGCCTAAGTATCCTGTATTACCTTTGTTCGACGAAATAATAAGATAAAATAAGTGGCGGCGCTAGTTTGGTTCGGGGTTCCGTCTTAACAAAACCAATAGTCTGTCCTAAAACTATCGTGTCTTAAGTCTGCGCTCAGCCTTACTCCTAAGTAACACAAGTAATCGAAACCTGTTAACCATGCGTCGTCGTTCCGTTGAGATTTACTAAGAGGTGCCTATAACTTTTGTTTTAGCAATTATTTTGCATTGCTACTACAAAAATAAAGGTGCGCAATGTGGTTACGTGCTTACGTTAGTTTGACGGCGGCGACGCGAAAAGCGATACGGTTACGATCCCTTTCCGAGTTGATACGTGTGCTACGATACGACCTTATTACATAGTAAACACGCCCCACACACAAACGTTGGTCACGTTTGTGTGTGGTCCGAGCAGGATTAAAAACGTTAGTGGGGTAACCGCCAATTTATTTGAATTGTCATAGTCCCCACAGGTGGAGACTGGGGACCCTTTGGTGGGGTTTATGACAATAAACCTAGTTCGGTTTATTACACCTGGGTGGCGACGTGGTGGTCTAGTAGGTGAAAAATTATCTATGCATTTGTCCAGGTATACACGGAACGCGGTTGCGCGAGCTGGCCACCCCACGAATCTAACTCCTTCGCCTCTCACCGTTTCACAAAAATGGAGTATCTTCTGTACAATGAAGACAACGGCTGCGTGTCCAGCCCTATGGCTTCACTGACTCCCTTCGCTCGCGGGGTCTCTCTCTACGTGCGTTATCACGTGTGCGTTTGTACCGGGAAGTTTTGTAACGCTGCAACGCACTGTACCGCGCCGCTTCTTCTTCTTTTTTTTAGTTTTATTTTATCCAAAGCCAGGTACTTGATGGTTATGTGATATTGTTTGTTCCTTTATTTAAACTGAAAGGAGGTTTTTGTATTGACTTGGTTTATTGTTATTTTATTTTATACTATCATTATTTTATGATAATTTTTGTACCTCTCTTGATCTTTGGTTATGATTTTATTCTAACCGGAAGTTTCAATAGGGAATATTTTTTAAGTTTTTTGAACAATAAACCAATCATTGTTATTTTATTTTCTTACCTACTTATTTTTGACATATTTGTGGCAAATATTTTTACTTATTGTGGTAATGATTTTATTCTAACCAGGTTGAAATGGTTGTTTTATACCCAAATGAACGATATGTCGCAAATAGTTATTTTATAACTTTATCTTATTTGTGGTATTTGTATTTTAATTTGTATTTTTTTTTCTTACTTATTATTTGTATTTTATACGTGTTGGTTTTATTGTTATTTTATACTAACCTGTGGCTATTTTTGTCGATTTATCTACTTGTATATTATTATTTGTTTTTTTACTTTACTTGCTAAGTTACTTTTTGTTTTAGAACATTTATTTTATAGGTACCAAACTGCTTGTTACATAGGTACACAGTAGGTTAGGTACATTCATTATTAATAAAAAAATCTCGAAAAACTGTATTAACCTTGTTTTGTTTTTTTTATTAAAGCATGACTATCAATGAGATCATCAATCATCATCAGCCTATTTATCATCAGGTAGGTATATTCCATAGCCTATGTTCATCGGGGATAATGTAGGATTCTAATGGTGAAAGAATTTTTCCAATCGGACCAGTAGTTTCGGAGCTTATTCAAAATTCAATTCAAACAAAAAAAAAACAATTTTTTCCTCTTTATAAAAATAGTATAGACAAGTGTGACCGGAAACATAACACAGGTGCACTCTCTAGATCACTCTTATAATTCGATGGGACAGCAGACCGACACGAGCGGGGAGAGGTCAGGCGTAGGACCAACAACCGAACGTGCTTTCCCGGACTGTTAGTTTTCTATTTGCCATTTTCATATTTCTGCGGATTTTTCTGGGTAGAATAATCCGGTAGTAATAAAAATTATCTGAGCGTCTGTTCTATGCGACGTGTGACCCGAGAGCTGGTGAGTATCTGGCACAGCGCATCAGCATTGACATACAGCGGGGCAATGCAGACGCTGCGCTGGCTAGACGAATTGATAAGGATCAGTAATTACCTATAATTTTTCTAGGAAGATTTAATTATGTCCCAAAAATGTAGTCCCAGAGTTTTTCGAGTCCTACGTCACATGACCCCGTGACGCAATTACGGCGCATCCCGTGAGCATCCCGTACTGAGGGAGCATTGCGGATTGAAGTTCCGTCGAACGTCGGATTTTTTTAGGACAATTACATTTTCATAGAAAATTGCCGCAGTGCAAGTTAAGTTACGCATTATAATAGGAAAAATACCTGTAGATTATTTCTAATAGTCTGCAGTTAGCTGAACTGTTTCAAATGTAAATAAAATACATAGGTACTAGTTCTATTTTCTATTTCTTATTTGATAAAACTAAATGTTTAATGAGAAAGAAAATTACTAAAGAAAGAATTAAATTAAAACTAGTACCTATTTACAATAGAAACAATTGAGCTATCTGCAAACTGTTGCAAATAATCTACAGGTAGCTCAACTGATCCGTATTATCCATCTTATTTGATTGTAATTTTCTTTGTTCAATTCCAAAAAGCCTTAATTTAACAATCTTAAAATAAATATAAATAAAGTATATAAATATTCGAATATATGTATATACAATATATTTTTATAATTTATTAATACGTAGCAAGACATCGGTGTAGGAAAGTAGTTATTCATTGTCAGTATTTAGATTCTTGTGCCTTTCAACATGGCGAATGTTGAAAGGCACAACATTCCCAATTTTATTTCCTAAAAATAATAATCACGTGTTTATTGGCAACTAAAATGTTTTTGGTCAAGTCAAGTCAAAAAGTCTTTATTTCCGTAAATACAAAATTGTACAAGGTCAAATTCTTAAAATAAAACATTGGCACAAAAATAAAGTGATATTGAGATAGATAAGATAGTGACTTCTCTATATTTTTCCTGTAAAATATAGATTGATATCTACAAACGTCTAATACATTGTACGTGGTACTGGTGACGGCTTAGATTTTTAGAAAATAGATGCAAGTTTAATTTTATTATAGTATTTGATTGTAATTTTCTTTCATAATTTATATTATAGATTTAAATCTATAATACATAACATAGCTACGGTAGATATTGTTACTAGTACATAGGAAACACCCATATCAAATATCTGCAGATCATACTTACTAACTGTTTGTCCCGATGCAGGAATCCAACCCGCACCACAGAGGTCGTCATTATGGCAATAAACTCATTGCTATAAAACCTCGTAAGTATTGACTAAATCGCTCGAGTATTGTGTTGTGCAAGACTCCGGCCGTGAGGGAGAGGTGAACTGGTTTCGATCGTTTACTATCACTAGTGATGCTATCGATATCGATAGATTTTGATATCGATTGATATAAGTGCTTAGAATCACCCATGGTTTAGAAATGTGTTAGTGGAGATGACGGCTGATAGAGGAGAGTGGAAGAATAATACATTGAGCGGACCTCATCTAGCCTGGGATAAGGATGATGATGAGATTGGAAATACCTATTTTTGTATCATGATAAATGATTGAATAGAATATTTATAAAAGCATTTTGAATCTATCAATCTATATATTAAAATCTGATGATGAAGAAATTAAACGCTATTTCTATTATTATCTTTAACTTTTAAAATTAATATTAAACAGGATTATTTATATGTATAAACCTATATGAAAATTATTAATGAAATACCTATTTAAAAATAAAGACATAATCTACGAAATAAGGTAAGTATGAAGGTGGATGGTATCTAATGAGTTTACCAATCACATCGGAATTTAATAAATAGGTACCGTACGTTTGATTTAATTTAATTGTAAGGATTTTTGTAACAGTGCTTACCCGCACTCTGGGCATCTCTAAGAAATGAAATAAGTTCCCAAAAATTTTCGACTCCGGCGGGACTCGAACCCGCGTCCCACCCTTAGTACGGGTGTGCTCTAACCAACTAAGCCACGAAGTCTCTGTCGGTTCTCGTCGAAAATCTAGAATCAAATCAGAATCGAATCGAATTAGAGATGCCCAGAGTGCGGGTAAGCAGTGTAACAAAAATCCTTATCTGCTATCTACAGTACCTATAAGTAGGAATACTAATCTATTAGAACGAGCTTAGCTTGGCTCCTCAGCAAGTGCTGCCGAAAAATCATATCAAATAAAATAAATAAATAATTCTGGACAATTCACACAGCATTATCTAGCCCCAAGCTAAGCAGAGCTTGTGTTATGGGTACTAGATACCTGATATACATAATACAATACATTACATAGTTTTTTAAATAAAAGTAGGTAGGTACATATAACGACCAGAACACCCGGAACAAATACCTGCAGATCATACAAATATTTATATAAAGGCAACATGAACATAAACTAACCGATTTACCTAAATAACTTACCTATGATATTTTAGTGATGGATAAATATTATCGATATGTAACTGCTTTTACTTTCATGCGATACACAACACTGTTCATTGATCACCGACAGAATACCAACGTGTGTGGTTTATGTCATAGTGAGTTAAATAAAGATTTTAAAAATAACTAAAATAACAACCTCTGGTAAGCAAAACAAAATTCACTGAGTGCTAAGATTAAGTTATATAAGTATTAAGTGAACTGAATGGTGTCCAAGACAAAACAAAAGAAGGAAAGGGAGACAACGTCTTAGATGGGAAGATGATATCCAAAAACTAGCCGGGGTTACTTGAGAGGAGGCTAACCCATAACAGGAAAGAATGGCAAGCTTTAGGAGAGGCCTATGCGGGAACGCAAGACAATCTTAATACCGGTGTCTAATAAAATCAATAGATATAAGATAAATTATGTAACGTACTATTAAATAATTAAACCTAGTTAAGTCTCAATAATATTGTTATTAGGATTGTTGAATAAAGGCTATTATTATTATTAAGATAAGTTAGGATGTCAGTATTCAGTATTTTATTGCTTAACAAAAAATAATACAGAGTTTTGTATGTATTCCTGCACCCTGTCAAATAGGGTATGGCAATAGTTCTTAAAAGTAGACTTGCGAACGTCGTCATCAGAATCGATCACAAATCAGAGTGATTTAAAATTTGTTTTAAATAATTAGGTTATATTTATTAGAAACTAGCTGCGAACCGCGGCTTCGCCCCCGTGGAAATTTATGTTTCCAACTTTCTTAATTTTTTCTTTCATAAGAACCTTCTCCTGACAATAACAAACACAACAAAGAAAGAATTAGCGAAATTGGTCCAGGCGTTGTTGAGTTATGCGCTTACCAACACATTTTGCGATTCATTTTTATATAGATGATGTTTTACGAGAATCATGTTGATTTTCCCGACTTTTTCGCAAGATTTACACATCACCGATACAGTCTACCTGTAAGCAGTGTGTAAACCTGCTGAAACGTCGGGAAAATAACAGGTTAATAAACGTAATAGAATAAAACATTATTTTTTTGACCAATTGAAATAGGAAATGAACACTTAGACATACCTACTTAGGTACAAGGCCCTGCCTAGACTAGATTTAATCTACGCAATTTATAAATCGCGTAGATGAAATAGTAATTAGTTAAGACTTTAAGTTTAGGTAAGTCTTTCATGCCGTCGCTGAGGTCCTATTTAATTTTCCCATATGTTTTACTCATGTTTCATTTTTGTGTCATTTATTTTATTCGGAGAAAAAAAGTTTTACACACTTTTTAATAAACGTACTTAAGATAACCATTTAACCTCGCATATAGAAGACTGCTTGCTTGTGGAGGAAAAATGGATGAACAGCTCTGTTGTCAACAATAATAAAGTATACTAAATGTAGGTTACTGCCAATTAAGTAACAAAAAATGTATAGAATCACTAACAATAATTAACAAGAAAATAAACGAGTTAAGAACTGATAGGAAAAAAATTAAATATACAAAAAAGTCATTGTTATGTGTTTCCGGTATATGATTTAAATAAAAAGAAAATGAGATTAAAACCAATAGGCGCTTATCAGGGGAAGGCCTGCGTCCAGCAGTGGACCAATATAGGCTATTGAGAGTGAGAGAGATCTAAAATAAATAAAACTAATAAATACTACCGTTCACCAATTTCAGATGGACATGGAGTCTTTATCTCCGGAGTCTTGCAACAAAACCAGCGATCATGACCAGGATCACCCCGATGGAGTTCGACTTGTTGTGGTCAGTTCCATTTACATACCTATTTAACCTCAACCTCACCTCATCAGCCTATAATGATTAAAGATGTTTATTATTAGATATTTATATATATTGTTTTAATTTCTGTTTCAGCTGAATCTTCCGGAGGACGAGGGAGAAGGCTTGGGATTCCGCCTGACTAGGACCCTGTGGGACCCTTATCCCTGGGTAAAGAAACTTGCAATATTATTAAAACGACACTATTACTCACTAAAGTAATATGTCCATACTAACAACCCGCCCCGGCTTTGAACGGACTCTCTCTTAAGTCAACATGTTACGTTTACGCGGGTTGAGCTAACGATTTATCTTATGATGATCATGATTTATCCATGATTTATCTCGAGATCTTAAAATGAAATGAAAGTAATTTTATTTATCCTAAATCTACTACACAAAAATAAATATACCTAACTTACCTATCTTAGGATACGACATTATACCTAGGTTTTGCTGCTTATTTTGTGCGTAGCAGGGTTTAGGACAAATATGGCCTACACTCAGCATTGTGCTGGATAGCCACTCTGATGTGTCTACCCAGCGCTGGTTTTCAGTGCATGCCAAAGAAGGCAGGTCACGTCACGAAAATCTGTGGTAGTGCGATATTTTACAAACTACAAATTACCTACGACAAATTACAAAGTACAATTAAATTAAGTCATAAACAATAAACTCTAAAATGTTAATAAAAATAAAAAAACCCAGTGAAGTGATCTTCAACAATCATAAGCCTAATGGGGGTCTCTACGTCTCCACGCAGCTACATGCTCGATGAGCATGTTTTATCCGAACATGGCTATCTACAAACATGCTCGGCTTTACTTAAAAAGGTTGTTCAAAGAACATGTTTAAATTACAGGTGCGCGAGGTGGTGCAAGCCTCCAGAGCAGACCTGGCAGGCTTGAAGACCGGCGACTGTCTTCTGCAGGCAGATGGGAAAGATCTACTGGGATTACCGGTAAGAATAATATGAAGTTTGCAGCACTTTCGCCTTGTAACTTCGCTAGTTATCCACGAACGTTACGTTTCAGAGTTTAGTGCGACGCGTCGTCATAATTAGGTATATAGTTACGAGAAAGCATATGCACGCCATTTTGTGAAAAGGATAGGCATATATATATTTCGAGCTTATAGAAGCGGGACAGAGCATACGCTTTTGTGACGGTGTAAGCGCAAAAATCTAGTTTCTTTTTTGAAATAATTGACAGTTTGATAATGGTCAAAAAGGGGGGGAATTTTTTCGTAAGGAGTCAACAACTAACCCTTTCAAAAAATTCCCCCCTGAATGGGGTATCAAATGTTTTGTGTTGTGATTGTTTTGTGAATTTTAAAACAGGTTGCGAAATTTCTGTAGGTTTCATACTTTTCAAAATATTTCCACTCTCGTAGGTAGGTAAGGTAGGTAGGTAGGTACTTGTTGGCGGATCTTATTTCTTATTGACAAGAAAACCACAACTTGTGAAGAAACGGATCCAAGGGACCAAACCTTACCAAACAATTAGTAAAGGTACAAATATGAGTACCTACTACATAATACTATTTAATTACAATAGATTGCGGGGTTCCTGAGATCTCGATAAAATTATGTGCGATACTGCACTTCCATGATTTTTTACCGTGACTTCACGTTCATGGAACCAAAGAAAATATATTCAACTTTATTTTTGCATAACTCTTTTTTTTTTACCACGGGGACCCTGTACTTGTGTGTAGTATCTACCCAGTGAACTAGCCTTAGCTTGACATTCAATCCCGTCAAGTTTGCCTTAAAAACTTTTCTGTTATCAATCTGTCTACGCAGGTACTTAAAATCATAGAATATATTGTAATACTCTAGCCCGCGGTTTTGTATGCTTTTTTCCCGGATAACAATCCTATGTCCGTACCCGGAATAGATCTACCTCCCTACCGAATTTCATCACGATTCGTTTAACCGCGTAGGCGTTAATGAAAGCGTAACAGGCAGACAGAATTAATTACTTTCGATTTTATATTATTAAGGATGGTAAAATACTAAATTGATAAGATTTGGCGCAATCTTAGATTTTGTTTTATAGTGTTGCCATGCCACAATTCTGTAGTAGAATTTAGTGCCAGCAGTGTCAATAGAATCATACATTTTAGTAGAATTCTTCCGATTGATAAACACGTTTTTCAGATAGGTCAAGTGGCGGGGATGATAAGAGGAGACGGCGCCGGCCGCGGCGTGTCTCTGGTGGTGTGGAGCTGCGGCGTTGACCCTAGCGACGATCCTGAGGTATCTCTATGACAATGATTCCACTCTAGATGGATCTGCTTTATATTGGCGTAATGGGTGGGATAAAATCGATAACGAACCTTCCCCGTATGAATGAGCCTTCCCACGGTAGAAAATTTTCTTTGCACCCTGGCAACATCTGATTGAATTGAGGTTGGTACTAGACACTGTTATGTACCGTATAAACGAGGCGTCTTTGCAAGACACTTGAACTACATGCATCTAGTCCGCAATATTTTTTATTAGGTATACCGGTGGTAGGTATTATTGCTTTATTTAAAATGTTGTGAAAAAATATCACGCGGGCAATATAAATCGAACCACCTCTCCGCTATGGTTATCAAAGTAAACCTAATAGCTTTATGTAATAAAGCCCTCTTTTCTACAGCTACTATGGAGCGTAGGCGGCGGCGCGCGCGGAGAGCGGGCGCGACGCGCGCTGGCGGGCTGCGTACGCGCGCTGCAATGCTGCGTCTGCGCGGCCACCGCAACCGCGCCACTGTGTTGCCAGCGTTCGCACCTCTACTGCGAGGGTGAGATTACTCCTAACTGGGTGATGATGTGTTGCTTTTTTACGGATAGTGCACTAGCGTGCATTCCGAAACTGACTTAACATAAGGTTTTTTCTGTTCCAGCTTGCTGGAAGAGACTGGAGCGATGTGCGTTGTGCCGTGAGACGCTGCCACGTAAAGATACTCCGTATGCCCGAAATCTGGTCGCTGAACAGGTACCTACGTAATATAATTTTTTTGGGATTCCTTGAAGTTTGCCACCAACAACGCCAACGTAAATTACTTCTAATTCGAAGCTTGCTTCAGCTATCTGTCTGTCTGTCCAGGCCATACGTCGTCGTAACCATACGAGATTTGACAGTGGCTTTACTCTGTTACATATCTGAATAAAATGTAATCCTATAACACACAAGGGCAATGTCACCATCTAATAATCAAAGAAAAGATAATGAAGAATTTCAAAATACCAGCAGTTGAACTTAACTAGTGCCCCCTTAAACTTTACGTAGGTATCTATAATATTAATAGGTTATGGTAGTGCAGTAACTTCTATTATTAACAAAATGTCTAATCAGAACAATAATAACATTAAAAAACAAAACGGTAATTCCAGGTTTTTGAAGCAATAGCAACAGAATATGAAATAAAGAATATGAAGAAACCACAAAGTGTTTCAGCTAATAATACTCCAAACAGGTCGCCTTGCGTGTCTCCGTCTGTGGTCAGAAGAGGGCAATACCAACTATCTATGATGAGCAGAAAGAAGGTTCAATTCACTGAAAAATTCGGACAATACGCTTCCGATCCGAACATACACAGTTCCACAGAGTTCAAACGAGCTTACGCTAGAAATCCTACCAATTTGGTAGAAAACAAACGGTTGCACCGAAACGAAATCCAAGCTGGTAACACCGTTTCTGGCGGGAAATGCATCTGTCAGATAAAAAACGCGAATCAAAATATTCCCGGAATAAACGTTGAAAGTGCAAATAAAATTGAAAAGGACGGGTATGATTCACTACAACATAAGTTAGTTGCTCGGCTACGTCAGACGAGTTCTATGGCAGATTTGCAGAATGGTGCACCTGGCGGGAATCTTTCGAGGTCATTAAACTGTTTGGGAGAGAAGTGGTAAGTCGTCATCTTCTTTTATTTTGATTACCGTAGTTGTGATGACGAAAATTGATCGATCGACTACAACGACAACGGGCTGTTCACGAGTCAAAGCTTTGACGTCATAGATAGAGCGATTGAGTGCCGCCCGCGAAATGAAATAATTTCAAACGAAAATGCAAACTTTGATCTTAATTTTATCAGTCATTTTAAAAGATAGAAATAAGTGACACACTCCCACGTCACTTATTTATTCTACTAACAGTTATGTATTTTTGTAACTTTTTTACTATCAAGAATTATATTAAAACTAATACCTTCCTATTTTTGTTTGCTTTTTATTAAAAAAACTTTGTTCTTTTATGGTAAGCATGACTAAGGTACCCTACAAAAGTCATCATCAGAACGCATTCGTTCACTGCTGAAGTGATCATGTCTCTCGCAAGTTCTTCAAGGTTTTTCACAATCATTACGCTTGGCAGGCGGTGGGTGATCACAGTAATCTAAAAAAACAAAAGGAAGGTGCTTCCGTTCCTGTGATAGGCTACATACAAACGTCATCATCAGCCTATATTAGTCCACAGCTGGACATAGGCCATAGACCTAATGAGCGCTATAGCGCCCTGTCTCCAGCTTGCCGCATCCAGTATCTGCCAGCAGTTATTCACAAATCGTCATCCCATCTGGTCTGATCGGAGGGCGTTCTACACTTGGCTTTCTTGAGTGGAGACCGCGACTTGCCGATACGCGGTCTCCACTCAAGAACACGTTTACGCCAGCGGTTGTCGGTTCTTCTCGAAATATGGCCAGCCCACTAGCTGCCACTTCAGCTTGTTAATCCTTTGAGCTATGTCGATAACCTTGATTCTCTGTCGGATGTATTCGTTGCGAATCCTATCCTTCAGAGAAACTCCGAGCATAGCTCTCTCCATAGCTAGCTGTGCGACTTTAAACTGGTGGACCAGCCCTACCGTGAGTGTCCACGTCTAAGCTCCGTAGGTCATGACGGGTAGGACGCACTGATTGAAAACTTTTGTCTTGAACACAAAAGTTTTCAATTTGCGGTTTCATTGCGGTATGGATGACGAGAAGACTCGGTGTAGTTTCCCGAACCTAGCTGGATCCTTCTCTTACATACAAACGTACCTCCCCAAAACTTGTTAATATAAATATAATGTACTGTCATGTGTTTATTAAAAACGAGACAGCTACAAATCGCTTATATTGTTTTTTTAATCTTTCAGCAAAGAACAAGGGCATCACAGCAGCAGCCTAGACAATTTGAAAATACACGGTAATTTACCCAATTTTATCTTTATCCCGTAGGCTTTATAATTTATTTATTTATTTAAAAAGGAACGTTAAGGGCCTATACAACCAATTTTTTTGTGAAAAGGATAGACATAGGATTTCTCGTTCATAGGAGCGGGACTGGACATAGCAACGCAAGCCCAAAAATCAAATTCTGGCTGTGTGAAATTATCCAGCATGTTTTTTTTTAATTAAGACATTATTTGATAAAAACATAACATAAAATGTTCTTTATACTTAGTTCTATTAATCTGCCTTTAATCAACATTTGTATTTATTGGGAAATTTAGGTTTTAGTAAAAATTTAGTGGTGGAGTTCGTTTGAGGACCTTAACAGCGTAAACCTACGTAAAGAATTCAAGGCAAAATCTGTTTATTATAATACGCTTTAATAACATACGGACACAACATTGTCCAAAAGATACTTGCGTACTACAAATTTAATAAAGTTTAACTTCTATCAAAATATATATTATACTAAATTAAATCAATGAGATCTATTCATTTTAATTTAGCGCGGTCACGGACGCGGCTCCTCGGAAACTAACATTCTAACAAGATAAAGGTTTCTTGTTCGCTTCTTTACTTTACCTTAAAAAGATTGAAGTGGACAAAAAATCAAAGTGATCACTTTATTTCCTAGTTATAAGAAGTAATCTGAGTTTTGTGACGTATCCAAGAGTCCTGTAAGGTCTAAAGGAAATAAAACATTTTGAATTTTATCGCCAAGTAATTGACAGCTGTTTCTAGTGTTGCCAACTCGGTGTTAAGATTTCCCACCTAGTTACTCTAATAAACATGAGATTCTGGCATATTTTGCAGCGATTTTTACCAGCCATCTATTTTTTTTACAGATGCTCCGATCTACCTACTTCAAACGCCTCCTATTTTCGTTGTTTCCTGTGAACATAGCCAACAAGATGTACAACAAGCTAAAGCTTAGAAACTAAAAAAAAACATAAAAAGTGCCTGGAAGAGATCGCTTCTCGACAAGGTCTCCTTTTTTGATTGTACATTGTGTTTGTCTTTAGTAAATATTTTTTAAAAAATGAAAAAAGTTTCCAAAAAATTTCGATTTCGGCGGGGCAAAAAATTTTTGGAACTTGTATCATCTCTAAGAAAAAATCCTTAAATATTTTTTGTGTTAATTTTTGTACTTTTTGTCTTATTGTGTATATAAATAAAACACGGTGTTGTAAATAATGTATATTGTATTAAGTAAAATGCTATACTACTTATGTAAATATAATTTCTTGTTAACTACTCTCAAAAGAGCGTTGTGATACCTTCAACATAAATAAGTATTAAAAACTAACCATGACGACAATAAATGAGTTGAAAAGAGTAAAAAATACCTTGTTAATAAATAATTTAAAACAAATGTGTTGAGAATGTAAAAAAACATACATTTAATTTAAAACTATCAACAATGAAAACATAATCTCACTGCAACAATACATTTGACATAAGTATTCAATTATTATTCATTAGCAATTATAAATCAGTGTACTTACTTAATTATTTTACACAATATTTAATATTTTTTGTAAATACTAGTTATTTATTCTTAGATTGCTATTCACATGTAAGCAAAGCTTGTATATTACTTAAATTAAAATGAACGAATACAATATGAATTGTTTTTGATTATTTTCTCAAAGATCGCACATCATAATAGTCATGTATTCAATGAAGAATATTTTAGTCTTATTGGATATTCGATTGACACGACGCGCGACGTCGCTGTGTCGCCATATTACTTTAGTATGACGCCATATTGCCTTTATCGGCCATTTTGAAAAATGGCGGCAGAACCTATCAATGGCGTCAGATTTTCCTCCATCGGCTTTAGAATTTGCGTTGTGCAATGTGCATGCTATGCCATTATTGAGTATCCTAATTTTCCTGCTATGTAGTGAAGCTCCTAAGGACTGCAGCTGAACCCTTCTCTTAGAACGCCCCCCCCCCCCCCCGGGACCCCTTCTACGTCGCCGCGTGTAGTAGTCGCGGACGTAAAACCGCCATTTGCAGTACTCATACAAAATGGTTGTCTACAACAAAATGGCGGACCAAAGCAGTACGGCGACACATTGACACATTCCTTCGAGTTGGTTCGCTGAACTCTGATAGATCGCGTTAATGCACTTAATACAAATTTTAAGTATTATAATGGAAATTGTAACGCTGTGGTTTACCTCAATAAATATAAATAATTATGACGCCATATTGTTTTAGTCCGCCATGTTTGACAATGGTATTAAAGTAATTTATAACGGGATATTTACCATGATTCGATATTTGAGTTTTCCAATATTTCGACAGTTTCATGCGCCATGATCACGGAAGAAATAAAGTCAATCGATAATAGAATCATGGTAAATAATATTATTTATGACTTTAATATTAATAACCATGATAGTTTTAAAAGTTTTGACAATGGTGTTAGAGCAAAGGCGTAAACGCTAGATTTTCGTTTCTATTATCTGTGGAATCATTTCGAACGCTGCGGGAAGATAATGATTGGGTGATAAATGTGATAATAAATAATAATAATAATGCTGGACAATTCACACAGCATTATCTAGCCCCAAGTTAAGCAGAGCTTGGGTTATGGATACTAGATAACTGATATACATAATACAATACAATACATAGATAGATATTTTTTATTATACATAGAAAACGACCAGAACACCCTGAACAAATGTCTGCAGATCGTGTCACATTTGTCTCGAGGCGGGAATCGAACTCGCAACCTCCTGCGTCGCAGGCAGACCTTCGCCCACCGCGCCATAGAGGTCGTCATAATAGATATAATTACTGTTTCTGTCCTCTAATTCCCCCGCTGTGTAGTGACGCTGTCTAAGAAGGTCAGCAGCTGGGCCCTTCTCTTAGCGGCCTCCCCCCCGCGCCCCTTCCCGCGCCGCCGCGTGTAGTAGTCGCGGACATAGCACCAGCGTTTGTAGCAATCCGAGTCTGGAAGTGTACAAAAGGAATGGTCAAATTTTTAACTGCGTACTCTCTAACAAACGAAAAAAAGCGATGTACTGACGATATCATCCAAACAGCCGGAAATTAATGGATGAATTTCGCAGAAGACCGAGATAAAAAATCAATAATAACGTTTTAAATTTAATTCTTAATTTGTTATTGTGTAAATCTGTAATCACTTTAATCTTGTATAATTCTTAGGATAATTTAATTTAAGCTTAATAAGTATTTAATTTCTGTTTATTTTTAATTTTTTAATGTCAATTTATTTAATCTAACTATATTTTCTATTGAATCCTACTGTAATTAGTATAATTGGCTTAGGGTCGTTCTAATTACACAAATAAATAAATAAATAAATGGGCCAAACAGGAGAAGGCTTTTACCATAGACAAAGGATATCACGTTCATAGGAGCGAGACAGTGCATAGCAAAGCAAGCCGTAAAATCAAGTTTTATCTTATTATCTACTAATTAGAACTTTATTGAGGACCTCTGTGGCGCGGTGGGCGAAGGTTTGCCTGCGACGCAAGAGGTTGCGGGTTCGATTTCCGCCTCGGAACAAATGTGTGTACGATCTGCATACATTTGTTCAGGGTGTTCTGGTCGTTTTCTATGTCTAATAAAAAATATCTATGTATTGTGTTATATTATGTATATCAGTTGTCTAGTACCCATAAATAACACAAGCTCTGCTTAGCTTGGGGCTAGATAATGCTGTGTGAATTGTCCAGCACATTTGTCCCGAGGCGGGAATCGAACCCGCAACCTCCTGCGTCGCAGGCAGACCTTCGCCCACCGCGCCACAGAGGTCGTCCTTATTATGAGCAGTGGAAATAATTATAAGTACCTAGTCATTTTAATTTGTGGTCATAAACAGCCGAAACGATATGATCGATAGAGTAAGTCCTGAACTTTACCATGTATAAATTTCAAAGCTAAATATTAAGAAGTTTGGAAGATATGGAGTCCTGACGGAGTTGATTTAGTATAGGGCCTTAAGTGTAATTCATTCAGTACTTTTGGCGTGAAGTATCAAACATCCATTCATCAAAACTTTCGCATATAACATTAAATTTAACATAATAATAAAATCATTTATTTCAGGCAACATTAGTCTAGTACAAGATGTAAAATAATGAAATAATAATAAAATATGCTAGAAAACGAAAGTTGTCATTCAGTGCGTCCTACCCGTCATGACCTACGGAGCTGAGACGTGGACACTCACGGTAGGGCTGGTCCACCAGTTTAAAGTCGCTCAGCGAGCTATGGAAAGAGCTATGCTCGGAGTTTCTCTGAAGGATAGGATTCGCAACGAATACATCCGACAGAGAACCAAGGTTATCGACATAGCTCATAGGATTAGCAAGCTGAAGTGGCAGTGGGCTGGCCATATTTCAAGAAGAACCGACAACCGCTCGGGTAAACGTGTTCTTGAGTGGAGACCGCGACTCAAAAACGTAGTGTAGGACGCCCTCCGACCAGGTGGGATGACGATTTGCGAAAGACTGCTGGCAGATGCTGGATGCGGCAAGCTGAAGACGGGGCGCTATGGCGCTCATTAGGGGAGGCCTATGTCCAGCAGTGGACTGGTATAGGCTGATGATGATGATGATGAAGATGTAAAATACTTAAAAACTAAGGCCCATATAAATATATACCTTAATCTAACATAGGTACATAAAATAAACCTATTTACACAAGTGTGTTAGTCTTTGTCACCTGTCTTCTCCAGCATAGAAGCGATGTCACTCCACAGTTTCATTTTCAACTCTGCGTTCCTGTTCTTAGGGTTGAAAAGCGCTTCGTTGTGTCTCACGAAGTTGATCAGCAAGGCGTCGCTGTCACTTGTCCAAGAGATTTCTGCACTGCGCTCTGAGATTCTGAAAAACGTACACAATAGGGTATCATCATCACTAGGCTATATCAGTCCACTGCTGGACATAAGCCTTTCCTAATGAGCGCCATAGCGCCCTGTCTTCAGCTTGCCGCATCCAGCATCTGCCAGCAGTCTTTCGCAGTTCATCCCACCTAGTCGGAGAGCTACACTACGTTTGCCGAGTCGCGGTCTCCACTCAAGAAAACGTTTGCTCTACCGGTTGTCGGTTCTCCTCGAGATATGGCCGGCCCACTGCCACTTCAGCTTGCTAATCCTTTGAGCTATGTCGATAACCTTGGTTCTCTGTCGGGTGTATTCGTTACGAATAATCCTTCAGAGAACCTCCGAGCATAGCTCTCTCCATAGCTCGCTGGGCGACTTTAAGCTGGTAACTGGTTTCGGGTAACATCCGAAATGAATTGTGAGAATTCTTATAACATACCACTTAGTATAATTACTTTGTATAATTTTTAGCTTAGCATAAGCTCCGCCATCCTAAAGCAATCTCCATATTCATTGGTTGCCTGGAAGAAATCGCTTTAAGCGATAAGGCCGCCAATTCCATGTCTTTGTTTAGGATAAGTATTTTTTTAATGTAATTTATATTTTCTTTGTTAATGGGCTATGAAATAAAGCATTATCTATCTATCTAACCTATTTTCACGAGTGCACTCCGTGAAATCGGTTTGTTCCCTTTCATCATCAGATTTCACATCTTGTTTCTCTGTCTGAAACAAATAAATAAAGTTAAGCTTGTTAGCCGTGTGGTCCTGGCTTAGAATTTGCACCACCCCAACTCTTCCCGTGGATGTCGTAAGAGGTGACGAAATCTTATAAAGAAAGCCTATTACTCCATAGATGATTACATCAATGATGTAAATGCTTGGCCAGATGTCGCTCAGTTCCGCACCGACAATAGTGTATAAGGGAAATAATGTTAAGCTTAAATCTTACATAAATATTGGCCTGTATCTAAATCACATTATATTTAGACTTAAGATATGCAAATACTGTATTAGTTTGTAAGTCATATATACACTTACTAGTGATTTATTTTCCACTTCGTCCACAAGTGGACAAAAAATTTAAGTGGACAAAATCAATAGCACCTTGTTTCTTATTTGATAATAATGACTATTTATAAACGTGTTTATAGTATAAAATTTGACTTGTCTAAGTGCTTATTTTATAAGCTTAAAGAAATAAACGTTATTGATATTCGATATTTGACTAAGGGACATACACCGGGGGGGCGGGCAGCAGCGCCTCTTGCAGATTAGATCTACTACGGAACTGCGATCCCCAACCCGCATGTCCAGCGTGGGGATTATAGGCATTAGGCACATTTACCAAACGAATAAGGCGATTATCAGGGAGAGGCCTGCGTCCAGCAGTGGACCGTTAAAGGATGTTAAGGAAGCTTGGCGCACACCTAAAGCACCACTGCATAAAAATGTGCATTGCTTATAGAGATATTTTATCAATAGTTTATCTTTGTTATATTTCACTTCAACAAACAAAAAAAGCCCCCGCCGCGTGTTAGACTGACAGATAGTTCGCTACCCCCAGTTTGTGTAGATTGACAGATAGACAGTTACCCCCAGTTTGTGTAGATTGACAGATAGACAGTTACCCCCAGTTTGTGTAGATCGACAGATAGACAATTACCCCCAGTTTGTCCAAGAAGGCCAGTCTCTCAGCGCGTCGCCGCGCCGCCTTGCCGGTCGACAGCACGCCTGGCTTGCCGCGACGTCGCACGTAATAGTCTCTGATGTAACACCAACGGCGGCAACAGTCCGTGTCTGGAAGGAAACGGTCAGGTTATATTATGTATATCAGTTATCTAGTACCCATAACACAAGCTCTGCTTAGCTTGGGGCTAGGTAATGCTGTGTGAATTGTCCAGCATTATTTATTAATTCTTAGGGAATTTTAGTGTAGATTATTTTACCAGTTCTGTTAAGCGTCTCGGCCACCCTCGCCCACAGGCTCTGCTTGAGCCGTGCGCTGCGGAAGTGCTTGCTGCGCGGGCTGTACAGCGCGGCGTGCGCGGACACGAACTCTATGAGCACGTCGTCGTGCTCCGGCGTCCAGGAGGCTTCGGAGGAGCGCTTGCTGTAGCCGCCCAGGCTGGAAGAACAGATAAATCAAATCCAAAAGTCTTTCCATAAATTCAAAAATGTACACTTAGTAAAGGTCAAATTCTTAAAATAAAACATTGACACGGAAATAAAGTGATATTTTTGATTTCGGTCGCTTCGGTATGTAGACTAAAGTAAAGAAGCGACGAAGAAACCTTTAGCCTGTTAGTTGTTATTTTTCGAGTTGAAGCAAAGCCCGTCCCAAGCTTTTTTATCTTCTAGATAATCTGATATTTTGTAGTAAGCCTTTTTGGACAGAAAGGTTTTGACAATTTGTTTGAATTTATTAATTGATAGATTTTGCAACTCACTAGGAGTTTTGTTGTAGAAGCGTATACATTGCCCTTTAAAAGATACATTAATTTCGTGAAGCCTAGTTGTGGGCACAGCAAGTTTATGTTTATTTCTAGTATTAATATTATGTATATCGCTATTTTGACCATGGTTTTGATCATGGCCGCAGTGACACGAAAGCTACCAAGAGCAAATAAAAAAATAAATGAGCTATGACCTTAATACTCACCGGTATCGCAGCGCGGTGAACCCTGGCAGACTAGCGCTGTTAGTGCCCTCTGTCGAGCTCTTCGGAGAGTCTTTCGTAGGCTTAGGCTGAAAGAGACAAAATATATCAACAACTACCGTTCCTGCCCACGGCCTAGTTTGTTTCTATCGTTTAGTTACCTAAGTAGTAGAAATATAGCTTTAAGGTTTTTGTGTATAATAGTTTTAAGGTAAATAAAAATATTTTCTATTATATTCTTTCTATTATTTATTTAACAGCAAAAAATAATTACAACTTATATTTACACTTACATCTATTTTCATCTATTCAGAAGGCAGAGTGCCCAGAATGCTGGCAGCATTGCCACGTTGAATGGCAATGCTAATTCGTTGACCGAAATAAAAACCAGCATTCCGATCACCTGTGGACTCTATTAGTAGTTTTGTAAGATCTTTATATTATATCGTTTAGTTTTATAGGTCTTACATATTACATTTGTTGGTATAATGTTGTGCGCTCAAACGTACTACAAAATGATTTGTAATTCAAGCATATTTCCACCATATCATGTTGTTTTTCATATTCGAATATTATTTATCTAGGTCCCTGTTTTTTTTCTAATAATACACACCTATAATGAAATGTAAGCACATATATGCAAAATGCAATTTTGCATAACTTTACGTCGAAAATATCATGTTTTCGTCCTATTTGTTTTGTATTAATAACAACAATATCTTACGTTTTGTTTAGTCGATAAACCACACAGTACATCACATTCAGTACAAATTGTGATATTGAAATTTCAAAAGAGACCTAGGGGAGCAAATGGTATCAAATAAAAGGCATTGTTTTGGACAGAAATTTCAAAAACTGTTTTGAAATGTACAAAACAATGCCTTTTATTTGATACCATTTGCTCCCCTAGGTCTCTTTTATAAATAAATAAATAAATGTGAACTTTCTTTTGAGACACCTTTTATTATAGTAACCTTACTAAATTCAATTATTATTTAACTAATACTTTACTAAAACTACTTTTATATTAAACATGAAATTGCTAATATTAATTGACGACCGATGTGGCGCGGTGGGCAAAGGTCTGCCTGCGACGCAGAAGGTTGCGGGTTCGATTCCCGCCTCGGGACAAATGTATGTACGATCTGCAGACATTTGTTCAGGGTGTTCTGGTCGTTTTCTATATATAATAAAAAAATATCTATGTATTATATGATATTATGTATATCAGTTATCTAGTACCCATAACACAAGCACTGCTTAGCTTGGGGCTAGATAATGCTGTGTGAATGGTCCAGCATTATTTATTTTTATTATTTATTTATAATTAAATATATAAATTTAAATATCAAAGTAAAATTACTTACTAAGCTAACAAAATTAAACTCAAACTACCTATGTAATTGTTGCGCCCTGACAGGGTTTTTATGTATTCTGTATCCACTAACACTACCTAAGAAAAATAAATGTATGCAAAAAATCACAATAAATAGACATAGACATTTATTTATTTGCTGCTGCAGTACAAAACACACATAAGAATATAATTTGAAAAAAAAAAAGTGATAAAAAGACTGACTGCTGTGTTACAGCAGCAAAAAGGTCTCGACTCAGCATGATTGCCTTACTACTCTGAAGTAAATATAAAAAGTAAATGATATGAATAATAAAGTCAGTGATTATTTTGTTTATGCAAAAGTCTAAGTTTTGAGCTAAGAGCTAAAATGTGTTACCGTGCTTGTATAATGTTGTTGGTCGAGGAATGCCAGTCTGTTTGCGCGTCGCTTGGCTCGCGGTCCGCTGGAAAGCGCGCCCGGGTTGGACTTGCGCCGGACGTAGTAATCACGGACGTAGCACCAGCGTTTGTAGCAGGCTGATTCTGTTGAAGAGTCTATTTTGCACCTTTCATTGAATCAAATCAATTAAAGATGCTTTATTTCCATATATACAAAAATATACACTTCGATTTTTGAAATTTCCTTTGTTAAACGGAATAATAAGATAAAAAGGTGGCAGCGATAGTTTCGGTGGGGTATACGCCTATATACCTACCAAATATACCTACTAAATGAACAACACAGATGGAAAGATGTACCTAGACCGAAGTGCGACGAAGACAACAATACCCATGCATGGCGACTCGCAACCGTATCGTGTATTCCTGTATGCATATGGAGGAAACAGCATATGGAGGAAACACAAACGCCAGCGGCGCTGCCGCCGGTCTGACTATGACCGAGGTGGATGGACCTCATTGGACCTAATTTCAGCATTCCACTTTCGAGAAGCTAGTACCTTATCTCCCTTTTTAGGGTTCCGTACCTCAAAAGGAAAAACGGAACCCTTATAGGATCACTTTGTTGTCCGTCTGTCAACCCACTTTTCTCAGAAACGCGTATGGGGTTATCGAGTTGATATTCACATCATATACGCAGGCTCGTAACCTCTTGAAGCCTCGATATAAATCAAACTTCTAAGTCAACGCAATCAAAAGTTACAGCTGTTTATGTCTATGTCTAATTTTCCAGGGGAATCACATGCACACAAAACCTATAGGGTACTTCCCGTTGACCTAGAACCATGAAATTTGGCAAGAAGCAATGTCTTATAGCACAAGTAAAGGGAAAAATCTGAAAATCGTAAATGGCTTGGAAGTTACTTATTTAGTCCCGAGACGAGGTTTGGCGCCCGAGCGTAGCGAAGGCGCCAATAGTTCGAGGTACTAAATAAGTTACGTCATAATCGTTAATCAAATCAAAAAATCATTGTGCACTATTCGTCTGGATTGATTTCTTTGCTGAAGAGTACAAGTTTGTACGGAACCCTTGAAGCGCGAGTCTAACTCGCACTAGACGTTTTTTTTTAAACTTTTATTTATGATTTCTCGTGCATTTCTCAAATGTCGTATTTTTATTATTCTATACAAACACAAACCTTACCAGTCTTGTTAAGTTTCTCCGCAACCTCCTGCCACAGAGCTTGCTTAAGCCGCACTTTCCTGTAAAGAAGATAACCATTTTAACTAACATTTTCGATAGTTCGGCTGTATGTTTGTTAATTCATCACGCTTAAACTACCATACTCCAGCCAAATTCGACGTGAAATATATCTAAACACAGAACAAAAAGAGCGAAAAGTCTGATGTTTGTTGTCCAGTTTCAGTGTTTTGTCAATTGTTAGCAATATTTATTGGAGGAAGGCATCGAGTTAGAATAATATAGAGTCCCAATCTCTAACTGACAGCACTCAAAAAATGTCCGAGCGCCGTTCTACATACCTATACATTTGTTGTTATATAGCTCACAATGACATTTACGCGAATTAAGACGTTATCTTGGTTGAATAATGATCTATGTCGCTTGTACGCAATGTCATAATAAGCACCGAAGACACACCGAAGATTTCCGAAGATGACCGACGGCCATGCGCGTACGAACAGGGAACAGGGCGAGTGGAGACGCTATTTGTACTAAATAATATTATAGGTCGTATTTGTGATATCATTATATGTGTATGTGAGTTTGTGAGTTTATAATGTACCTAAGAGGACTCCGAAACTAAACATCTGATTAAAAAAATATGTTAACCAATATTTAGAATGAATCTAGGTTTCAGGATGGACATAGGCTATAAAATTATATTATTTAGCCAGGAGGAGCCGGGGCGGGGCAGCTAGTCACACTTATAATATGAAGATAGCTTATACTCTGGACTAACACTTATGCTGGTACCTACTTTTTATCCCGGAAAACACGGGGGTGCAAATAATTTTAAATAAAACAAATTAATCTGTATGTATTACGAGTTTTATTAGGTACTATTTTTAACCTACTGACGAATAGCTTAATTACCTTGAAACAATGTTAATTTATTGTAACGTTGCCTTTTACTTTGATGACTGTCCATTCAGAGCACCTTACGGGGTTTCGAGGAAAACTAAAAACAAGACATACAAAATATTGTAATTTACACTATAAAATTATAGAACGCTATCGACTCATCTACTTTTTGTTCGGAAAAAATAAAGCATTTATCAACATGGTAATATTAGTAAGTATAATAATTAATTTAAATTCGTAAAAATATTAAGTATCAATGAACTCCACAGTTTTGTCGTTGGAACACAGTGTGCTCGTCACAAGCTCACGCGAGACTTTGTTTCTCTTTTACTCTTACATATTTGTTTAACGTGTGAAAGAGATACGCCTACGAAGTGCCAAGGTCAAGCTGTGAGCATTTTATTTTGCAGAAAATATTTAAAATTATTGAAATTAACATGAAAATACGTACTGTGGATACATAAATTCATAAAATTGTTATGATACTTACCTAAAATACGAAACACCATACTTTTTTTGCACGTAGTTGCTGTTATTTGGGCAGGAAATCACCGAACACTTTGGCATCGCGAACGTTGTACGAAGACTGCGGTCGCCGTACAACTAAACAAAAACTCTGCACGTAGCGTAGGTTGTGCAGAGTTTTGGCGCGGACATTTTATTTCTGTGATTGTTACTCTATATTATTCTAACTCGATGGAGGAAGGATCTCAAAGCAAAAGAATTGCTTACAAAAATACTCGGTTATAATTTTACGTAAAAGAGGTATCGGAGGTTTGTTTACAAGCCTTTCACATCGAATTTGTCTAGAATATAGATTGATGATAATAAATGATTGCTCAGAAATGCCTAGCTAGATGATTCTGGCTTCTATTTATAAAAAAAAGTGTGAAGCCGCGAACAGAAGTAAGTTATCTGACACTGTGAAATGCGAGTATATCTCCGTCTATCTGTCAGTGCATCTATTTGTCAGTCCAGTAATTACCTGTAGTCTATAACCGTGTGTTGTACAACACTGGCCGACGTTTGACCAGCTCTATGAGAGCGTCGTCCGCTTCACTGTCCCACGGACCATTCTTGGAGTATTGCTCTAAAATGCGAATATATCTCCGTCTATCTGTCAGTGTATCTATTTGTCAGTCCAGTAATTACCTGTAGTCTTTACACCGTGTGTTGTACAACACTGGCCGACGTTTGACCAGCTCTATGAGAGCGTCGTCCGCTTCACTGTCCCATGGACCATTCTTGGAGTATTGCTCTAAAATGCGAGTATATCTCCGTCTATCTGTCAGTGTATCTATTTGTCAGTCCAGTAATTACCTGTAGTCTTTACACCGTGTGTTGTACAACACTGGCCGACGTTTGACCAGCTCTATGAGAGCGTCGTCCGCTTCGCTGTCCCACGGACCATTCTTGGAGTATTGGTCGCCGATACTGAAATATAACATGTGTTTGAGGATTTATGTTATTTTATTATTTATTTACTTTAACCTTTGATCTGTGTGAACACTGCGACAAAGCGCACCCCCCGTCTGTGTGACATTTACGAGAGTTACCGTGTAGTAATGATAAGGATCCTTAGCATACACATATAACGAAGTAAGTCAGGATCCTGCACCAACACAGATCAAAGGTTAATTAATTCGGTAACACCTATTACATTATAGTGCGTAAGCCCTCCCATAATCTGGTATCTGGGTAATCTCTAAGAAATTAAGTAAGTTAGAAAAAAGCCTTAGAATTGAGCAATCTATCTATCTAACATCATTGGTTTTTCTGTAAGTGGAGCTAACGGCGCTACAGCCGTGAGAGGTCCCAAAAATGTTATATGAGTCGAGTATCGGATTTCGTGGCTTAGTTGGTTAGAGCACACCCGAACTGAGTGTGGGACGCGGGTTCGAGTCCCGCCGTAATAGATTTTTTTGGGTATACTTATTTAACAAGTATTTAGAAAAATAAAAGTTCAAACATCGAAGGATCTACATATATATCAGAACGCAAAAGAAAAACCATTAAATCGCAATTCACAAATCGCCGTCACTCTCAACTTTTCATTGTTATTATCTCTACGCCTTTCAAGACAACAGAATGGAAAAATCAAGCAATTATTAATTAATAAATTAATAATTCATTTCAAAATAAAAGAAGAAATCCCACATCTACAAAGATATAACAAAAGAAGATCTCAGCACATCGTCTGCTTAGAAACGATGTGTATGTTGTTGAATTAATCTTTCATGATATTTAGGGTGCCGCACCCAAATTGTGCCAACAAGATACTATTAATAAGCTTCCGTCAGGGATTTACTTAATTTTCATAGACATTTCGAAATTCAGACATTACACAAATCAGTCTTTTGGAATTTCAGACATTATGGGAAAAGTACATTTTAAGAATTGTTCTTTCTGGAATATGTACATTTCAACATTCAGTCATACTAGACCGGACCCGAAAAAATACTCAATGTATACAAGTAATCTGAGCATGGTGGGTTCAAACCCACCCCAAAAATATAATAACGTTATAATACCAACAATTCAACTTTTTTAGTTTTATTTCACTTTAATACATACATGTCTAACAATAACTGTTGTTTTTACTAAAATAAATACCTTCCTAAATCATTTATCTAACTTGTGACGTCAACCAACAGCGTGTTCAGTCCTAGATCGCGCAAACGATGTGTTTCACCCTTTAAGCTTGTATTCAACTTTTATGTTTCAACAAATTGGAGTCCGTGGCTATGCGGTAAGCTGGCTATGACAGAGAGCCGGTTTTAAGGCCCGTAGTATTAACGTTGCTCAAACATAGACCTTGATTGAGTTTACACGTTTCTGAGTCAAACGTCGTTCAAACATAGATCGATGAGTGAGCAGCTTTCTTACCACGGTCCGTCTCTGTCCGTCTGCTCGAAGCCTTGCCCAGGGTATCGAGTGGATATTACGACACTTAATCCTCTAAGCCTGCCAATGTAAAGAGACCAATTTCTCAACCCCACCGACATAGCTAATTCGACTTCCATTTTAATATCATAATGATGAAAATCATATCTACGTTATTATAGTCTTCAGCTTGCCGCATCCACCATCTGCCAGCAGTCTTTCGCAAATCGTCATCCCACCTGGTCGGAGGGCGTCCTACACTACGTTTGCCGAGTCGCCACTCAAGAACACGTTTACCCCAGCAGCGGTTGTCGGTTCTTCTCGAGATATGGCCAGCCCACTGCCACTTCAGCTTGCTAATCCTTTGAGCTATGTCGATAACCTTGGTTCTCTGTCGGATGTATTCGTTGTGAATCCTATCCTTCAGAAACTCCGTGCATATAGCTCTTTCAATAGCTCACTGGGCAGATGCTGGATGCGGCAAGCTGAAGACATGGCGCTCATTAAAGTCAATAACTTTATTTCTTTAGGCTTACAAACTAAGCACTTAGACACGTCAAATTTAATACTATATACAGGTTTACAAATAGTCATTATTATCAAATAAGAAATAAGATGTTATTGATTTTATTCGCTTAAATTTTTTGTCCACTAGTGGAAGAAGCGAAAAATAAACCACTAGTAAGTTTTATAAAACTTAAAATTAATACATCATCTCAGTCTAAATAATAATCTGATTTAATATATTATGTCAATATTTATATAAAACTAACTAAGCTTAACATTATTTTCCTTAAATACCATTGTCGGTGCGGAACTGGGCGACATCTGGCCAAGCATTAACATCATTGATGTAATCATCGATGGAGTAATAGGCTTTCTTTATAAGATTTCGTTTTATGTATTGTTTAAATTTACGAATTGGGAGCTCAGTTGCTTCAGATAGAAGCTTGTTATAGAAGCGTACACAATTGCCCATAAACGATTTCCCTACCTTTCGGAATCTATATGGGATGTGCAGTTTGTTCTTGTTTCTTGTATTTATTTAGTGAACATCACATTTTTTTGTAATTAGGGGAGGCCTATGTCCAGCTGTGGACCAGTATAGACCGATGATGATGAGTATAGTATTAATGTGTGGTTAAGGTAAATGAAATCTGAAATTCCTTAGTCGCCTCTTACGACACCCACGGGAAGAGTTGGGCTGGTGCAAGTTCTAAGCCGGCACCACACGGCTATAGCTTCGATGTTATATCACTACATAGTATAAAACAAAGTCGCTTTCTGCTGTCTGTCTGTCCCTATATATGTTTAGATATTCAAAACGGATTTTGATGCGGTTTTTAATAGATAGAGTGATTCAAGAGGAAGTTTTATCGACTACCTCTGTGCGCGGTGGGCGAAGGTCTGCCTGCGACGCAAGAGGTTGCGGGTTCGATTCCCGCCTCGGAACAAATGTGTGTACGATCTGCAGACATTTGTTCTGGTCGTTTTCTATGTATAATAAAAATATCTATCTATGTAATTTATTGTATTATGTGTATCAGTTATCTAGTACCCATAACACAAGCTCTGCTTAGCTTAGGGCTAGGTAATGCTGTGTGAATTATCCAGCATTATTTAACAATATGTTTAATACTACATGCATAATGTAGTACCCGTGCGAAGAATCAGCTGCCCACGTAGTCCTGGAATGCGAAGGAGTAACGGCGGACATGAAATCCTCGACCACCCGAGGTCACTCCGCGAAGCCTGTGAAGACCCCAGGAAGATTTTGCGCTTTTGGACGGAGTAAGGCTGGCTATGCTAGCAGAACGACCACGCACAATGGACCAATCAGAGTCTCAGTGCGGAAAAGAGAGTACACACACCATAACCATAACCCCTGCGAAGCTGGGGCGGGTCACAGTAATAGATAAATTAGTAATAAGATAAATAGTTAACACGATCACTGCTAGCGTCGGCGGCGGTGCGACCCGCAGGGGCGCGCCGATTCGAGACTGATCCGCATATCGCACTCTGTGTTTTCAGCCATGAAAGTGTTAAAGTTACTACCGTATTCCTTCCCAAGGGTCAAATTCAGCGTTCGGTATAGTTGCGGACTCCATTTTGACTTCATCTCTGTCTTCCTTTTCCTGTCTCTCTTCCCCCTCTTGCTCAGACGGAGGGGCGACCCAGGATCTGCAATAATATGAAAGTACTGGTTTGATCCCGCTTTAAAAAAAAGTCAAGTGCGATTCGGACTAGCGCACTGAGGGTTCCGTAAAATTAAGAGTTTGTTGTGTGTGTTCTTGTTTCTTGCCAAAAAGCATGATTTTAAATTAACGAAAAGTAACGCCTTACTAGATTTTGGTCACTAGCGAGATAAATAAATAAATAATGCTGGACAATTCACACAGCATTACCTAGTGGGGCTAGGTAATGCTGTGTGAATTGTCCAGCATTAATATATATATAAAAAATCTTAAATTTTATCTTCAAATTTACGGTTTACGAATTTTTTCCTGTTGTGCCCGTTTCTTACCTCTGCGGCGATGGTACGTGGTCCAGGAACGCCAGTAGCTGAGCCCGTTTCTTAGCCGCTTCCCCGCACCGCGCCTTGCCCCGCCGACGGATGTAATAGTCACGCACGTAGCACCAACGCTTGTAGCATTCTGAATCTGAAACATGCAGGTGGTTTATCTCTTAACTTTGTAGATGCGGAAAAAAAAATATTCGCAAAATTATTATAATACATTACGTAGAAACGAAATAAGTTCCCAAAAATGTTCGACTTCGGCGGGACTCGAACCCGCGCCCCACCCTTAGTACGGGGTGCTCTAACCAACTAAACCACGAAGTCTCAGTCGGTTAAATCGAAAATCTTTGGGACCTCTTACGGACTGTAGCGCGCCGGTGGTGGCTCCACCTACAGACGAAACATTTAAAGAACAATGGCAAGTTTCCCTTACGGTTTGTCCCAAAAATTTGGGAAACGATATGAAATATACCATTCGATTCATCTCAAAATTCTAAGGAACCCTACATTTTTACTTTTTCCATGTTTGTTCTGGAAAAAATTAAATATTTTTTTGAAAATTGGCAGAATAATTTCTTTTCTTTGTTAACTATTCATTGCAAATGGCGGCGGGGTGACAAAAAAGGTTTCAATGCCGTAGGTTGGTTTCAGGGTAGGGGAAAGGAATAAAACCAACCTCCTTTGTTTCAGGAGAAAGGTAGAATAGAGTAAATCTATTGGCGGTGAATTCAACTTTTTCCGTGAAGTTAACTCTCAACAAGTTACCGCGCTTTTTATTTTCAATCGAAGTCTTTGATTTACTTACCTAATTAATTGAAAACATGAATCGCTGTAGAAACTGCAGCATTAATTTGAATTTGGTGAGACAGTCAAACAGTGTTGTTTTTGAAGAGGATGAAGAGGAACTTTACCTATCATTTCCGAGTGGATAACACCAATATAGGTATAGTAAGTGCCTACAAATCTACCACTAATATTTTATCCAGTATTTAGTACCTAGCTCACCTGTCTATGCCCACCATTCAAAACTCGGTGCTTTATTTTCTTTATACCTAACAGGACTGCACAAAACTCAGATTGCTTATGTAAAACTAGGAAATAAAGTAATCTCTTTTGTCCACCTCAATGTTAAAGGTAAAGACGAACGACCTCTGTGGTGCGGTTGGCGAAGGTCTACCTGCGACGCAGGAGGTTGCGGGTTCGATTCCCGCCTTTGTCCATTGGGCAGAAGGCATAGGTACCAGCTTGTAAAAGTGCCTATATTTGAGCATGTGTGAAACGATCGATATCGAACTAAGATAACTTTCTAATAGGTACCTAATCTTTTTACAGAGAATGGAAAACGACAAAATCTGCGGTACATTCAGTGATCTGGCAAAGAATCCTAGCTCAAAACAGAGAATGCTTGGACATATCTCAGTTTACATCTTGCGGATGTATTCGTTGCGAATCCTATTCTTCAGAGAAACTCCGACAGAGAACTAAGGTTATCAACATAGCTTAAAAGATTAGAGAGCTGAAGTAGCAGTGGGCTGGCCATATCTCGAGAAGAACCGAGAACCGATACCTAAACGTGTTCTTGAGTGGAGACCGCGACTCGGCAAACGTAGAATAGGACGCCCTCCGACCAGGTGGGATAACGATTTGCGAAAGACTGCTGGATGGGGCAAGCCGAAGACAGGGTGCTATGGCGTACATTAGGGGAGGCCTATGTCCAGCAGTGGACTTATATAGGCTGATAATGACATGTTCCCGTTTTATTTATTCAAGAGTTGTGTATTACTTTTATAACAAAGTACCTACCTATGTTATTTTTTTACCCTTAGATATAAATTATAATATACAATTTACACCTTATTGTTTTATTGAGAATAGTTGGTAGCAGGCACATAAAACATTCCATAGGTATTTTATTATACTAACACTAACTACCAACAAGAAAAATGTACAACTTCATCCAGGACAACCTGGGGCAGATGATGCAGGCAAGGATGGACTGTGCCAATGGCTTTATAAAATAGGAGTAAATATAATAATAGTGCTAGGTTTTAAGTGTTAAACAGCAGGTCCTGAACTACGGGATTATGAACCTTAACACAGAACATTAATTTTAGCAATTTTAGAGATGCTGTAATCACATTTGTTTTGTTGTTGTTGTTTAAATCACGTGACACTTGTGATAATTTATTTTTCTCTACACTTTCATTCTGGTGTAGAATTTAACCAAAAACAAAACTATTTTCTTCTGAGAACTCAGTAGGTGCACATGTTTCTAACGGAGAAGCTTTCAGGCTGATAATGATTATAGAAATGATAGTTATTGTTTAACGGCTGTGGATTTTGTTAAAGCCATTAAAAATAAAAGAAATAGACTAGTCACTGTACGAATACCCAATTGTTTTCACAAAACGAGATAGGATGCTATGATATTTGATGATGAGAAGTTGTATCCTGAAATCTCCTAATTACCTTCATGATAATTATTTTATGTTCTGATGTGAGATGTAGTAACTTTCTAATTTACCTTCCCTATTGAAATAAGGGCTAAATATTGTTCCCAATATAAATATCTACGATCTCAAATATCCTGAAAAATTCAATTCAAGCTACATACAACACCTTGTTGCATTGTAGGTCCCTACGTACCTACTTATTTTTAGGAAGTTATTTTATTCTAAAAACCAGCAATATAGGTAATCTAGTTTAAAATCGTGTTTGCTGCCTCTTTATCTCATATTTATTAAGACTTCAAGAGTTTATGTTGCTTTGGAGGTAGATTATATACAATACCTATATAGGTAGGTCAGAATCCAACATTGGAATAGGTCGTGGATGGAAGAAATCAGACCCCCCCCCCCCCCAGGTATTAACCAATTGTTGTTGGTGACAGTGGGTTATTTAGTTGTTTACCTTGTTTTCTGATTTGCATTCTAACTGACCATCGTGGCAGCATTGGTGGTTATTTTATATAATACTAGTGGTCCGCTCCGTTATATATTCTATAGACTAAGTTCATCTTTGTGTTGTCTTGTTCATTTGTGTGATAAATTATCACTGATAATGCTAAATAATCTTTTACTTACGCAGGTACCTATCACTATCACTTGGGTTCATAAACCTACAGGTCCATTTATGCCAACGAAAAGAATCTCTCCAAATAAACATAAAGGTACACCGAAATCAGGCCAGGCCAGCAAAAATCTACAAGATGATCATACAACACAACAAATTCCCTTATTTTCGCATTAGTAGAAAAGAGAGCTATCATAAATTAATATCGTATTTTTTGTTTGTTTTGGTTTTTCGTTTGACATTTTTCTTGATTGATGTCAAGTGAACATGCACTGTCAACGTCAAAAACAAAATGGCGGTTTCTACAAGTTTTCATCACCTTATCTTCGCCCAACTTGCGATTTATTCACATTTTCAAAAATTAATTTAATTTTTCATGGAACAAAACTGAAGAAACAAAATATACAGATTTATTCAGAATTTTCAGAGCTATCGATTGATACCCATGCGATCGATGCCCATGATAGCTCAAAATTCTTGCCATCATTCTTTCCAAACCTGTTCAAAGACTGCAGTTACATTTAGTTCTTTTGACGAGAGGTTGCCGTTGCTAAACTCTAAGTTGTATTTTTAAGGTCGAGTCTCGCTGAAGTCGAAAATTTTTGGTAACTTATTTCGTTTCTTAGAGATACCCAGAGTGCGGGTAAGCACTATAGCAGAAACATTACGTTTTTTAAGGTTCTGTATCCAAATGGTAAAACTGGTCCCTATTACTACACTTTGACTTGTCTAAGTGCTTATTTTGTAAGCTTAAAGAAATAAACGTTATTGATATTTGATTTGATATTTGACTAAGACTCCTCTGTCCGTCCGTTCGTCTGTCACCAGGCTGTATCTCATGAACAGTGTTAGTCAGACAGTCGAAATTTTCACAGATGATGTTTTTCTGCTGCCGCTATAACAACAAACACTAAATACTGAAAAAAAATAAGGGTCTCCCATACAACAAACATGATTTTTTTGCTTGATATTGAAAACGGAAACGCTGTGTACATGCTGCGCCACGTTATGCGAGGTTTGCGGCGAGTGAAGCGAGCCGCAAACGTCGCATAACGTGGAAGAAGAAGAAGAAAGACATTTATTTACAACAACTATACAATAAATACAATACAACAATTAAATTATGACACACTTATAAAATAGATACATGTATAAAGGTCAAAAAATGTCCTAACTCAGCATAATGCTGGCTAAGCTCTGTAAGAGACCTAGCCAGCGCTGGTCTTCCGTTAGAACCTGTACAGGTGACGTCACGAACACAACACGAACGTGGCGAGCGAAGCAAGCTTTTTCCCTGTAAGTCAACTCGCCTGACCGCTGTAGGAGCTATTTACAGAGCAGGCCGGTACAGAGAACTCAGTCGCTTGACTGAGTTCTCTGTACCGGCCTCGCTGATCAGGGCTCCGGCGTCCCTCCACAGCTTCTGTACACCCCGCGGGGTGTTGTCGGACTAACTCTATCTGTCTCTGTCAGTCAGGATCGCAGCACGATCGTGGCCAAACCAAAACCAACCTGTCTTGTTGAGCAAGTCTCCGGCGTCTCTCCACAGCTTCTGCTTAAGCACAGCCACCTTGTACAGCTCGTCTCGTGGGTTGTACAGCGCAGGGTTTTGACGGACGAACTCTATCAATGTGAAGTCGTTGTCGCTCGTCCACGGGACGTCTATCGGTTCCAAGATGCTGAGGATAAATTAAACGTTAACTGAGGGAATAGTAGAGGAGAACGGAAGTTATTTATAACGGGATATTTATCATGATTCGATTTTTGAGTTTACCAATATTTCGGCACAGTTTCATGCGCCATGATCACGGAAGAAATCAATTGGATAAGTCAAAAATTGAATCATGATAACTAAATGACTTTAATGTTAATAGTTTTATTGTGGATATGTTTTGTAATTTTTAAGAATTGAGAACAGCAGTTGGGCCAAAATGCTAGAAGATACTTAAAGAGCCTAGATCACGATAAGCGATAAGGCCGCCACTTGTCACCGGCATAGCTCTCAGAATGAGTAAGCTGAAGTGGCAGTGGGCAGGTCTTAGCTCGCAGAACTGATAACCGCTAGGGAGTAAAGGTTCTCGAATGGCGGCCACGATGCAACGCGAAACGGAGTGTTGGGAGACCAGCCACTCGATGGACCGACGACATCGTAGCGGTTGCAGGGAGTCGATGGATAGAGGCGGCTCAGGACCGCTGATCCGAGGACCGATATTTGTGGGATAGGATGGAGGAGGCCTATGTCCAGCAGTGGACGTGTATGGGCAGATATGATGGTGATGAAAACGTTATTACTTTGGTTTCTCTAATGTGAAAAAAAAATTGAAGTTGAGAAACCAAAATACTATAAAAAATCATGAAATTGCACTATTTCACGTATGATTATCTCAGAAACCCGAAGGTCAATTGAAATTACTGCTGCTTTGATTTATAGCTTTTTACTTATAACATGGTTCCTCCAAGTTAGTTTCTTATTAAGTTGCATAGTTTTCATGTAAAATAACAACTTAATTTCTGCGCTGACGCTGTTCCAAAAACGTTGTTAGTTTTTTTTATTAATTTTTGCATGTTAGTATTAATTGATAATTAAATTAGGCACATTTTACTCATTTTATAAGGTTATTAAAAACTAGATCATAAAATTATCTGTATCAGTACACCTTCTTAAATCCAATATGTCAAAGCACTCAAGGACCTCAAGATACAAGCATTGCTTAGTTTGAGTTCCGCTGGCACTATACTTATGACTATGTACCTATGTTTTTGGAAAATAAACATTTTATTATTTATTATTAAAAACGTATGCGGTCCGGCTTCTATGAACGCAAAACCCTTGCATATTTTTCCCAAAATGGCGCGCATAGTGCCTTCTTGGTGGGGGCGAATCTCGAAGCTTCAATACAAACGTACTTTTCGATTCATTTGGAAACTACGTCCCCGGTTTTAATGAAATTTAGCATACATAATCGGATAAGAAATAGCTATGTTTGTATCGCTTTTCAAAATACATAAACATCATAACGGTATGACTCTGATTCCTTGGAAGATGGGTTGGCCTTTAGTTTGGGATGCTACGTGTGTAGATACCCTAGCACCTTCTCATCTTGCAGGGACATCAGTAAGGTCCGGGTCCGCAGCAACATCAGCGGAGTTCCTCAAACGGCGAAAATACGCTAGTCTTGACAGAGGTTACCTATTTGAGCCGTTTGGGGTGGAAACCCTAGGTCCTTGGGGTCCTGGGGCACACGTTATCTATAAAGATCTTACAAAACTACTAATAGAGTCCACAGGTGATCGGAATGCTGGTTTTTTATTTCGGTCAACGAATTAGCATTGCCATTCAACGTGGCAATGCTGCCAGCATTCTGGGCACTCTGCCTTCTGGTGACGGCTTTGATTTTTAGAAATAGATGTAAGTGTGAATATTTGTTGTAATTATTTTTAGCTGTTAAATAAATAAATATCATTAAATGAGAGATAATGTGATCGTTTGAAAATGAATAAAAATATATTTCGCTCTCATTTTATGATGTAGTTTCCAAATGAATAGAAAAGTACGTTTGTATGGGAGCTTACGAGATTGGAACTCGCCTTAAATCATGTCTGCTTACCTGCAATTTTCAATCTTAGTAACAGGGGGTACTTTGACATTCTTCAGTTTTTCCTTCTTCACTTTTTCCTTCTTCACTGGCTCGATTTTCACTGGCTCACTCTTCGCATCAGATTCATCGGAGCTCTCCTCTTCCGATTCCTCTTCATCTTCCAAATCCTCTTCCTCTTCTACGTCTTCATCTTCTTCTGAATTGTACTCTACTTCTGCCTCTTCTTTGTCGTTGTTTGAGTACCTGAGTTAAGAGAGGACTATGTCACCTACATTTTATTGGCAAAATAAGATTAAGTTCCTAAACTTCATCTTATTTTTTTTTACTGTTTATTTGACGACCTCTGTGGCGCGGTGGGCGAAGGTCTGCCTGCGACGCAGAAGGTTGCGGGTTCGATTCCCGCCTCGGGACAAATGTGTTTACGATCTGCAGACATTTGTTCAGGGTCTTCTGGTCGTTTTCTATGTATAATAAAAAATATCTATCTATGTATTGTATTAAATTATGTAGGTATATATCAGTTATCTAGTACCCATAACACAAGCTCTGCTTAGCTTGGGGCTAGATAATGCTGTGTGAATTGTCCAGCATTATTTATTTATGCATAGATCCTTTGTTTTCAGCATGATGGACAAAGATTAGGTTATGAAGCCACGGGAAGAATTGGGGTGCTGCAAATTCTAAGCCGGCTCCACACGGATGGTAGCTATAGTTTAAGATCTATTGAAAGGCATATAGTGTAGTAGTCTATGGTATTGGGAGTATACAGAGGGATTGTCTCTGGCTCATTCACCGGCATTAGGCACTTGCGAGATTACACGTGTGAATGGAAGTTGTATTAAGCAGATTATAAACGTAATAAACGTGAAAGCAAAAAGTTGAGAGGTGTCAAGGGACACCCGGATGGAACGAAGTTCCTTTCTATAAGAGAGAGACAGACAGAGAAACATGCGCACGCCGCACGGCTTACAATAGCTTACTATAGCAAATAGTATCGTTACAACTTTTCGTGAGAATTTTTTCCGTCCAGCCCCCTTTCACAAAACCCTCTGTATACTCCCAATACCATATATTGGGAGTATACAGAGGGATTGTCTCTGGCTCATTCACCGGCATTAGGCACTTGCGAGATTACACGTGTGAATGGAAGTTGTATTAAGCAGATTATAAACGTAATAAACGTGAAAGCAAAAAGTTGAGAGGTGTCAAGGGACACCCGGATGGAACGAAGTTCCTTTCTATAAGAGAGAGACAGACAGAGAAACATGCGCACGCCGCACGGCTTACAATAGCTTACTATAGCAAATAGTATCGTTACAACTTTTCGTGAGAATTTTTTCCGTCCAGCCCCCTTTCACAAAACCCTCTGTATACTCCCAATACCATATATTGGGAGTATACAGAGGGATTGTCTCTGGCTCATTCACCGGCATTAGGCACTTGCGAGATTACACGTGTGAATGGAAGTTGTATTAAGCAGATTATAAACGTAATAAACGTGAAAGCAAAAAGTTGAGAGGTGTCAAGGGACACCCGGATGGAACGAAGTTCCTTTCTATAAGAGAGAGACAGACAGAGAAACATGCGCACGCCGCACGGCTTACAATAGCTTACTATAGCAAATAGTATCGTTACAACTTTTCGTGAGAATTTTTTCCGTCCAGCCCCCTTTCACAAAACGCGATAAGGAACTTAGTTCTAATAATAAAACATTTTTCATTTTAAAAATAATACATATAGACAGGTAGGTATTCCGAGAACTTTTTTTGCCGGAAAAATGCGTGTGAAGCCGCGAGCAGGAGTTAGTATGATATGTACTTGTAGTTCTCCAGCGGATCATCGCCGCAGTCGGAGAAAGCTGCCTCGACGCTTTCAAAGGCGGTCTGACTCTCAAAGTGCAGGGGTTCTGGTGCTCTCGACTCGTTAGGGTCACGCTTGCGTTGCTGGAAACGAAAAACTCTTAAAATCCGTATGTTTAACTCTTAAAATCCGTATGTTTATAGTAGAGTTAAAGGGGGCGATGTATATATATTATTGAATTTTGTCTATGTATAATAAATAATATCTATCTATGTATTGTATTATATTATGTATATCAGTTATCTAGTACCCATAACACAAGCTCTGCTTAGGTTGGGGCTAGATAATGCTGTGTATTGTCCAGCATTATTTATAATAATAATAATCATTTATTTCAGACCATAGAAAAGTTACAGACCTTATTTAATTTATGTTACAGTCCATAGTAATATATACCTTATAACTAACATACATAAAATATTAAAAACTTAATTAATGACACGTTTTTCTATTATTGTATTACGCCATTTTGTGAATAGGATAGGCATAGGATTTCACGTTAAAGGAGCGGGACAGAGCAGAGCGGCGTAAGCTCAAAAATCAAGTTTTTGCTGATTATCTATTAATTAAGACATTTGTTAGCAAAATTAACCCGAATCTGCCCTGGGTATTCTTCTATTTAATATGTTGATAAAAGAAATAAATCTTGTGATTGATAGTTTAGGAGAAAAATTTTAAAACTAAGAAAACAGATGGTACTTTGCACAAATATTTCAGGTATTTAAAATAGTTTTATTCATTTTTGAAAAGAAAATCAGCCTTTCCCATAGATTATTATATTTTTTTCAAAGATTTAGTACCTAGGTCTATAAAGTATATATCTATAAAGATGACGGAGAAAAATTATTTTAATGTAACCCAAATTTTCCCATTTCACATCTCATATCCACATTTATAAAGATTTGCGCGTAGATACTATCATCATCATCAGCCTATATCAGTCCACAGCTGGACATAGGCCTCCCCTAATGAGCGCCATAGCGCCCTGTGCGATGCCAGGTGGAATGACGATTAGCGAAAGACTGCTGGCAGATGCTGGATGCGGCAAGCTGAAGACAGGGCGCTATGGCGCTCATTAGGGGAGGCCTATGTCCAGCAATGGACTAATATAGGCTGATGATGATGAATGATGATTATGAACCATAAAAGAACACTCAAAGAACCATAAACAACGCCTCGCGAGTAAAAATGAGAAGCGGTGTGAAGACCACAAGTAGATATAGGTACTAATTCTACTACTATTATAAAGGGGAAAGTTTATACCGCTTTGAAGATGTTTGGCCGAAGACACCACCAAAACTACTGATTGGATCCAGCTGAAATTTTACACACATAAAGATCTGGACCTAGAATGGCACATACGGTAATTTTTATCCCGGAAAAACGCGCTCAAAGCCGCGGGCAGAAGCTAGTATTTAATATACCTGTAAAACGCTGTGGTATCCCAGACGCTCCTGCAGTGAGTCAAAGACGAGAATCTCAGTGGGTGACAGGAGTGGAGCTTTGTACTTGGTGACTTCAGGACTTGTTAGATCTGTCAGGCCCTACAATCAAAGAATAACTTCTTAATAATAATAAAGCTGGACAATCTTAGTTTGACCATAATCTCACCTGATGGAGAGTGAAGATGTGGCCGCCGATGTATCACGAAGGTCTAGAAGATACCTATTCACTCTTGTCTTGTAGAGACCCAGGTTGTAATTGACGGGAAAAACAGCAGCAGGGAGCGTGTTCCAAACTCTAAAGTTCGAGAATGCTTCTGCTTTTATCAGACTCTATTTACACCAGAGTGGATTTTTTATGTAACGTATCAGGGGAACGTACCAAACCTACAGTTTAGCTTATAGTGAGAAAGGCTCAAAAGAACAAAACCTTTTTAGATAGTGAAAAAAAAAGGTTAAGATATTTTATAAAATAAAATAACACAAATTCTAAAAAGGTTGTTTATTCCAATGTTTAAAGCATGTATACAAATTTATACTGAGGTGTGTCTGGCTTCCGATCCTCTTATCTTACTTAAATCACATCATTTTCCCCCACTAAGAACTTTAATAAGGCGGCAGATTTGACAGTTACACTATCGAAAATAAAACTTAATCTACTACCACTCTCAAGTAATACCAACGTTTTTCTTATCTTTAAAGCATTTGTTTTAATTAAGACACTTACAAATATAAAAAAAGAAAATACACTTACAAAGAAATTTAGATGCATCTAGGGATAATTTCCAGAGACTATCTTCAATTCTACAAGTTCTGCACTCCAGATTTTTTTAATGTTTAATAATTATATTAACTGTACTCAAAACAACACATTAAATAACATTAAAAAATTTACGTCAACATACTTGTCACCTTACTAACTATAATATTCATTGACAGTCTATTTTGGAGCTATCATCAAATGTTTTTAACTTAACAATCTTCGAGTGCTGTAAAGCTTTGGTATTTAAACAGGTACCATGTGAGCAAAATAAGGTACTAAAATAATACTGCCCTCCAAGCCAAACTTTCGGCCAATGTGGCCAGTATCAACAGAGACTGTCTGCATCTATATCTCCGGCGAAAACCTGAGTCTGTTCAAGATGAGAGTGGAAAGGTGTCTTCTATTCTAGACCATTGTGATACATTGTCAACCACATCCTCACTTTACATAATTAATACATTAATATTAAGTAAGTTCATCATAATTAGAAAGGCATGATACCTGGCCAGTCTTCCATTGGAACACCATAAATGGGTACATACTGTGAGCATTTTATTAACACTCACATAATCACTAAGACCTGATGACTGTATGAATGTAATAAATAAAAATACTACTAAAAATACTGAAATACATAAGGTGAGATATAAATAAACAAAAACATTTCCATCTGCGTGGAATATAATTATAGCGCACAAGTTTCTGCAAATACACTTTCTATTCCATCGCTGTTATAATCCAATTCGAAAGAACTGGTTATATAGGAGAATTACCTCACGAGGACAAAATAGATGGGCTCTTAGAAAGGCATCAGACAGCAGCATCTTTGTCTTCATTTTCAAGGCATTTTTCATCCGCGCCTCACATTCCACGCACACCCACTTTGGCATGCCGTCACTTAATACCTGTAATAGAATACAGCATAACTATATTTGTAGATACTTAAGTCTTATGCTACTAATAAATAAAATGAAGACGAAAGTTTGTGCTTTTGTAAAATGTTTTGGCGAAGACAACACTAAATTTACTGAAATAAATAAATAATAAATGAACAAGCTGAAATTTTGTACAGTTATAGATTATATCTACCACTGAATTGCGATCCCCAATCTGCATGCCCAGCCTGGGGATTATGGGCATCACCCCCCGTGAGATAAAAGCAAATAAGGCGATTATCATGGGAGGCAGTGGAACATTATAGGCTTTTGAGTTTATGGTTCTAGACCTGGAATAGCTTAGACTACTATTTATGCTGAAAAAATCGTGTGGGCAGCAGCTATTTTAAATATATTTTTAAGGTCCAAGCAAGGAGTAGTTAGGTACCTACTACCTACTGTCCATTATGTTAAAATGTTTTCAGGATTCAATAGAGTAATTTGTTTAACATGTGAATAAAAAGCAATGAAAATTTAAAGTTTAGTAAAGTTCTCACATTTATATTGGCTAATTCCATAAAATAGTCCTGAACGTCGTGAACACTTATCATTGGTTTATCTGCAGAAAGGCAGACCCTACAGATAGGTTTCTGAGGGTCATAAACAGATATCGTTTCTTCTGCATCGTCAGTGGCGGTTTCCATGATTATTTTTCCCCAAATTTAATAACAAAACATACACAAACAAAGGCAGGTATCGAATCGTACAACGATACGAACCACAGAAAACTATTACTCCTAGCTGACATACAAACAGACACAAACAATTTCAGGTATTCTTTGTTTGTGGATACGAACAAAATGTTAGGACAGTAATTATTCTTTCCTCATTCATCTCATCCACAAAGTACTTTTTTTTTTTTTTTTTTTTTTTTTTTTTTTTTTTTTTAATTATATGGCAATTTTTTTCCTCTTGTGGTTTGAGAAAACTTTTGCCAACTTCACGTACTAGTTCACGGTCACAAAAAAAACCATAAGAACAAAAATAAGACTAACTCGTCAGGAATTTATCAATAGGTAGTTACAAATATACAAAACTAATATGACTATATACACAAATGTACAAAACAAAGACGTAAATTTAACAACGTAACTAAATTTACTACTACATTACAACTTTATGTTATGATATGTCAAATATTTAATCAATGCACTAGTACTTTCTTTGATAGTAAGAGAAAGGAGAGATGATAAATTAGAAGGAAGAGGTGCTTTATAATGAATTAAGAGATCATACAAAGAAGGAGATAAATAGGAAGGACAGCAGAACATAAGATGGGCAATTGTTCCTTCGTCTAAACCACATTCACAGATGGATGAGTCCCTCACCCTTATTTTGCGTAAATGAACAGGTGAAGAGCAATGACCAATTCGCATTCTAGACAATGTTGATGTGATTTCTTTGGAAGTTTTTATCTTCGCGTACCAAGGCCTGAAAGCTACTACCGGTTGAATCTGATGCAAGTGATTACCTTTATATCCACTAGAGCTTGTCCAATACAAATTCCAAGACTTTTCTAAATCCTGCTTGGCAATGGAAACAATATCATGAGGGTAGCTTGAAAACTGACTCATATCGCCATGTAAAACAGCAGATTTAGCCAAAAGGTCAACTCTTTCATTCCCTTCAATTCCTCTGTGCCCAGGGACCCATGCCAAAGTAACTTTTAAATTATCATCATGACAGAGTCTGAGCAAGTGTTTAGTGAGCAAAGAAATAGGGCAAGTTATTGCTGCTTTACCAAAAGGGTTTGTAAGCAATAGCTGTAAACTACTTTTAGAGTCCGTAAAAACAACAGAATCCTGCAGTTTGTTATCCCTAATAAATTTTATACATTCTAAGATTGCCAAACTTTCACCCGAAAAGTTAGAACTATAATGAGGATACTTAAATAGGCGAGAAATGTTAGAATTCCTATGCAGAAACGCTGCACCTACAGAACTATTTACATCTAATTTTGAAGCATCCGTAAAGAATATGTCATAATTACGCCAGGCATCATCAATTATTTCATTAAATTTTGAATTAGGATGTAAAGTATTTTTGTCAATTCCCACAGAAATCCTAATATCAGGTTGAAAGATTTTAGAAGAATAATCGTACAAAAATAGTGGATGAATAGGAAATCTCTCCACCCTGAACCTAACCGTTATAAATTTCCTATAGCTTTTAACTAAAGGAGGGGTATCCTTATGTTTCCAATAAGCATTTGTTCGCGTGTAAGAATTTAATAATTGTAATTTAGGGAACAAAGGATGATTTGCAAACATGCTAATTTTGAAAATAAACCTATCAGAAAGATATTGACGTCGCAGTCTAAGAGGAGGATCAGCACTTTCAACTTGTAGAGCATTAGTAGGAGAAGATTTCATAGCACCTACCACAACTCTAAGCGCCTTCATTTGGCATATGTCTAACATTTTTAACTCCTTTTTATTTCCAGGGACAAGCAGGAATGAACCAAAGTCAAAATGGCTCCTAACGATTGCATTATATAGAATTCTTAAGGAGTAGGGATGCGCACCCCACCAAACACCAGCCAGACAACGCATAATGTTGATACCTATTTCGCTTTTTCCTAAACTCTGTTTTATGTGAGCTACACCATTTAATTTTGAGTCAAAGATTTTTCCAAGAAATTTTATTTCTCTTTGAACCGGAATAACAATACCATTATAGGATATGTTAACATCGGGGATTAACCTACGACGAGTGAAAATACAGACAGAGCTTTTAGAGGCCGAAAGGGAGAGGTTATGAGCGTCCAACCACTCACAAAGAATAGCAATTCCTTGTTCAACTTTGTTGGCAGCTAGAATAAGAGATGAGTCAGCTGAATAAATAAGAATATCATCCGCATATTGAAGAATCCTACAAACTGACGTTACCGGACCTTCAATTCCAGCAGTATATACATCGTATAAAAGCGGGCTAAGAACTGATCCCTGAGGGAGACCTTTCCAAATGATCCTGTCACTTTCATTCACGCCCTTAAGACGAATTGAAATATGTCTACCAGAAAGAAGATTAAAAATGAAATTCGTTAACTTAAGAGGAATCCTTAGATTCTGAAGTTTTTGCTTAAGAATCCAAAGATCAACGTTATCATATGCCGCAGAAATATCTAGAAAGCCAGCCACAACTGATTCCTTTCTTGAAAAGGATAGTTGGATGTCAGTAGTAAAAATAGCTTGACTATCACTAATACTTTTTCCTTTTCTAAAGCCATATTGAGTGCCCGATAAAAGTGAGTTATGTTCTAAAAACCACTCAAGGCGATTTTTGATTAAATGTTCTATTATTTTTGGAATGGTAGATGATAAAGCAATCGGACGATAAGATGAAGCAGATTGATTATCTTTACCTGGTTTACAAATTGGGATTATTATCTGATGCTTCCATGCCTCCGGAATAATACCCGAATCCACAACCATATTAATAAGAACAAGAAAATAATTTAAGGTAGCTTCATTGGCATTTGACAGAAACGAATAAGGAATACCATCTGCACCTGGAGCAGAGTCCTTGACACGGTTTAAGACTAGTTTTAATTCTGTAAAAAGAAACGGGGAATCTAGTGCAAAGCTAGAATTATTTAAATTAGGTGATGAATTCACTAGAAAATAAGGTTTAGGAAGCTGATTATAGTTAGGAACTAAAGGAGGGGCCAACTTATTCATAAAGTCGTATACCCATGAAGTTGAATATGAAGTGATTGAATGATGACTTCTTCGGGACGACCTAAAACGCCTAACTTTCTCCCAAACAATAGATGAAGGCGTCTGTGGAGAAATTGAGGAACAGAAATTACGCCAACTCTTAAACTTCTTTTTTTTTAATAACCTCCTAATAGCAGCATTAACATTTTTAAGATATACAAAGTTCCTTAAAGTCACTACTTGATCGCAGGCAAGCTCAGCAGCTTTCCTACGTTTAATAGCATCAGTGCACTCAGCATCCCACCAAGGAGGAGATGGAATTTTGCCTATTGATGAATTCTTCTTTTTGAAGTTATCCTCAGCGGCTTTTATAATGGATTCGGAGAAATATTTACAACAGACAAGTAGATTATTAAAATTGGGTAAGGAAAGAGATTCTATTTTCTGATCAAGTAAACCAGAAAAAGAATCCCATTTCTCCTTATTTATTATGAACGGAAGTAGAGGGGGAAGGTTAGGAATGATTGTATTTTGAAAAGGAAAAGAAACAATTATAGGATAATGATCTGAACCATATGAATATGATGACCTAGACCAAGATAAAAGACTAGCTAATGAAGAGGAACAGAAGGTTATATCAACGAAGCTACGATTAGCTCCAGGAGGAGTTCTACGTGTGTGAGAACCATCGTTCAAAACACACAGATCAAAGTCATCCAAGATTTCTAAAAGCAGTAAGCTAAAAGGATGATCAGTAGGAGCACCCCATAATTGATTATGACAATTGAAGTCACCCAACAACACTAGAGGAGGAGGTACGGCTGAAAGGTAAGAAGAAAGAAGGGGAATAACAGCTCTTTTTCTTTCCGGGATGTAAACAGACACATAAGAGATATTATTAAATCTAATGGCAACTATATTCAATAATTTACTAGAATTTAGAATAGGAATTCGCGAAAAAGGAAGATTATTTCTAATAAAAAGGGCGCTACCGCCCCAGCCATCATCTCTGTCATCTCGGAGGATAGTATAACCAGGGATACCAAAAAAGAAACCCGGTTTCAACCACGTCTCCGAGACAGCAGAGATGAATGGCTTATGAAGATTAAAAAGATAGTGTAATTCAGCCTTATGCTGAACTACACTTCTACTGTTCCATTGGAGGACTACATCCTCCATGCTTGACAATATTTACAAGTGTAAAGGCTAAGACAAGCAGCGGAGCCCTGATATAGGCTCAGGCAATCAGAACAGGCCTCCGGCACCGAAAACTGATAAAATCGTGAGTTCTTTTTCCCATGGCCAGTCTCAAGAGAGCGATGCCCGCCACGCCATCTTGCATCCTCTTCTTTTTTCACCGACCGGGCAAGCCAACACAATCAGTTGTCAGTGTCAGTTTTCCAAAGACATCTTTTGGACAAACAAAACCACGAACAGAGGATGGATTTACATCTCAACGACCCTATGTACGAGAATAAAACCACTCACCGCTACTTAAAATACACGCCTCGTCTACACGGCCAATGCCTGACAATGAGTCCGTCCACGGACGACGCTATAGTGTAACGCATACAGCCTTTGGCTACCACGCCAAAAAACGCTGTCGGCTAGTTGTTGGCCACCTCAACCGCACTACAGAAGACTGATACAGTTGTTGGCTGCCTTACGATACTTAGCCACTTTCACAACACTATAGCCATCTCCTTTCCAGATTGCAAGCCCGGAGGAATAGTCAGTCATCGCTTCGGCTTCGCCACACTCCCAGCCCTGAGAAATAGCCTCGTTGTGAACAAACGCAGCAATTAGCCGATTATGCCTTGTTTGTTTACTTTAGTACTATACTTATAAATCTGTGTGTTTGTTGTTGTAGATGAAGATACACACTCCCGGCTTATTTACGCTCCATGTACTTACTACAGCACCCAAATAAAAAGAGGAAGACATCGCCATAACGCCATAGACTCGCTCGTCCAACCTGACATCATTCTTCTTGCTATGATCAATGCGCACACCAGGCAGACGCAAGCCGACACTGCAGCACGGACGCTCCGCCACCCCTACCAACCAACCGCACACATTACTCGCTTCAGCCGCGATCTGTCGAAAACACATCATCAACATGCAATAACCATTGGTACTCCAGCCAATTATACAAAGCTGTCCACAAACGTGTTTTTTTTTTAAGAACAGCCCGATTATGGGCACCTGCACACTACACACCGACTTCCAGCCTCTTTGCAGGTACATACTCTAGGTACGTCCTACTACCACCTGATCAACCATTGCTAGTTACCGACCACAGATGAAATCCACGGTGGCACCACCAGAGAGATGAGGGGACCGAAACTAGAAACACTGCTTGACCACAACACAGGTCAACACCAATTTCATCAAGCAAGACACATGAAACTAGATCATATAACTACAGACTCACAAGATGTAACCATATTCCACAAAACAACATCTGATCACCATTTAGAGACAACACAACATAATATATAAGCTTGCATAGCTAGACGACTCAAGACACTCACCAGCTCTTACAAGCAACACCGTATGCTTGTAGAACTCATATTGAGACACCGTACTCAATATGCCCACACACGTCCTCTCAGATGGCCACCGTGGCCAACAAGGACCAATCTTGGGTGTAGGAACCCAAGACTATCTCACCAGCTCTTACAAGCAACACCGTATGCCTGTAGAACTCATATTGAGACACCGTACTCAATATGCCCACACGCGTCCTCTCAGATGGCCACCGTGGCCAACAAGGACCAATCTTGGGTGTAGGAACCCAAGACTATCTCACCAGCTCTTACAAGCAACACCGTATGCCTGTAGAACTCATATTGAGACACCGTACTCAATATGCCCACACGCGTCCTCTCAGATGGCTACTATACCCATCAAGGACCAATCTTGGGTGTAGTAACCCAAGATGCTCACACTAGCTATGCCAAGCAGCACCATAACCAAATAACGACACAAAGACCTCACCTTCCAGCAAAAACAGCGAAACAGAAACAAAGATCAGAACCAAACAATATCATCCTTAAAGGACGGATGCTACATGAACAAGAACTAACAATCAGCAGACTACAACAGAAATAATACAAAGTAGGAAAGCAAATGACATGATAAAGAGTCATACAAGATTTACACATAGCATGTGGATCAGTGTTTAGTGATCTGATCATGGAATTATTATAATAGAACGCATCTTAGCACCCATACTTACTCCATAACATATTGTATCAAGTTTAATCAAGTCTTGTCTTTGTAACATGTGTAACTGAACAGATACATGAACAGAACAACAAAATGCAAAACAATATTCAGGTTTTATAATTTTATCAACAGTAACTACTACAGTAACTAGTACTACTAATTTTATTGTTTTACTTTCTTTTTTTTCAATAAACATACACTTACTTTGGAATTGAAACAAATCTGATTTGTGAAGGTGTGACTTATCTTTATAATAAGGCGCCCCTGATTCCCACTCAGTCTATGCTTAGTAGATTCTCTGGCACACACATATTAGGCTCCGTCAATCACTAAATCCCTATGTGTCTCCATGACTGATGTGGTCTGCCAATATGTAGTGTCAGGCATCCTCCACTTCCATTGAACCCTGAAAACAATAATTCACAAGAAAACATTGCAACAGATGGGAAGGTTGTGTCATTGACAAGACATCGGCTATGATTATTAGCACTATGGGACATATTTACACCGGCTATGCTTTATCATTGGGCAACGCTACTCGATTAGCTTTGATTAGCCACCTATGTTGACAAAAGACATTTGTTTAGTTTCTTTCTTAAGATTCTTTAAAATCAATCAAATGTATGGTCACATTACAATAAACCAACTTAAAACCTAAACTGCTTGCCTAGTAACCATACTAGCATTAGTATTTACAAATCATTCCATTAGAAGTATTCACAAAACCAACAATTTTAGCATGAAACGATCAGACCTTACCAGCACCTCTATTACAAACCAATTGCATTTCTGAACATCCATAGCACTTGTTAATCTCATTCTCATAGGATAGTAGAAGGAACTGACAATAATCACGTAACGTAACTTGGTAACTGGCGCAGAACTCCTGTTGTAAAAAGTCGCGTGTGGATGTGCGAGTCAGACTTTTCCTAGTATCATTCGAGGTAAACCATCAGTGGGCGTGAAGACAGGGTTACATCCCACTTCTGATAAAGGCTAAGACAAGCAGCGGAGCCCTGATATAGGCTCAGGCAATCAGAACAGGCCTCCGGCACCGAAAACTGATAAAATCGTGAGTGCTTTTTCCCATGGCCAGTCTCAAGAGAGCGATGCCCGCCACGCCATCTTGCATCCTCTTCTTTTTTTCACCGACCGGGCAAGCCAACACAATCAGTTGTCAGTGTCAGTTTTCCAAAGACATCTTTTGGACAAACAAAACCACGAACAGAGGATGGATTTACATCTCAACGACCCTATGTACGAGAATAAAACCACTCACCGCTACTTAAAATACACGCCTCGTCTACAAGTGTGATAGAAATTGTGTTAATCATTTTTATGGCAACGTGGTTCGGTAAATCAGCTTGAAGAATGATATTTGTCAGAGATGTTATAAGCTTAGAGATTGACTCCGGAGAAATAGTATTATCAATTTTATTGTTGGTAATAGTGGATGAGTCTAAACTGTTACAAGCTTGTGAAGCTTGTATAGCACAACCATTAGCAGGAGCAGGAATCGCAAATGAGTTAATGATATCCTCATGAGATTTCTGATCATATCCCTGTACTAATGGAGGACGAGGACGAGCGGAACGTGATATCGTCTTTCTATATGCATTGGTATGTGAGGGCTGTTGCATGTTCTGAGAATAGGCCATCTGCGTTGGAACCGAAACAGGAGTCGAAAGAACATCCGCAAATGATTTTTTTGCTGTGGGCACAGCTTTTGACGCCTCAATGTAAGATACATTATGGTTGGACATATAATGCTTTATGTTTATTTGCCTAACATATTCTGGGCATGACTTGTTGGTAGCAAAATGATGACCTGAACAAAACATACAAACGGCTGCTGATTCCAAAGTGAGGCACGTGTCCCCAGAATGGGAACCAGAGCACTTAAGGCATCTTGGCGGTGACCTACATTGCATTTTAGTATGACCAAATTTGCAGCAATTGTAACATTGTATTGTTGGAAATATGTACTGCTCCACATGCAATAATGTGAAGCAGCAAGATACTTCCTTTGGTAGTATCTGCCCGTCAAAGGTAACTACCACCGTCTGAGTAGGCACCCAGCTTGTACCTTCGTTACCGACCACTTTTTTATTTAACCTCCTTGTTTTAATTATATGTCCAATGCCTGATGGGCAGTTGATGGCCTCAATAATATCTTCATGATTCCATTCAATAGGAATGCCCTTAATAATACCTGTTCGGGATATATTATGTGACGGGATGTAAGCCCTATACCTATTTACTAAGAAATCACTTTTCATGAAAATATTAGCCTCTTCAGCTGATTTAAATTTGAGTTCCAACCGATTACGTCCGATTTTTTTAATTCCATTGTGAAGGATGGCTGAACACTTGTTTTTATATAGGAAGGCTCCAAACTTAAGTGGGTGTAGGGTAGTACCCAAATTTAAATCAGCTGAAGAATTCTCCCCAGATGACTGGTGCAAAAGCTCCACATAAATAATGAAAGGACCGCAGTCACTGGTCTCATAAAAGTCCCTAGTTATGGGAGTATATGATTTGGTAAGATCCTGTGTCATAGGCACAGAGGAACTCTGGGAAACAGGTTGGATAATGGGAGGAGACATTGGTCCTGGAGGACATGGTCTTGCTAGCTCATTTAGTTGGCTTGATGCCAACTTTAATGTAGCATCTGAAGATTTTGGAAAAGATTTGGAAATCTTATTTAAATGTTTCTGCTTTTTTTTATTAGGAACGATTGTCCACTTGCAATTAGTATCCTTTGATTTTAAAAATTTATCTCTTTGATCTCTTTTATCAACAACATCTTCAACAATATCGGAGGAAGCTTCAAAATATTCTGGTGTCGATGTCGGCGAAGCTAAAATAATCCCAGGAGGGAGATCCAACTCAAACTCCAGTTGCCCGGAGTCCAAGTGACCGTCCATCATGGACAAATGAAAAAACAAATGAACTCACCATACACGGAAATTTTTTTTACAACACTAAATAAAATTTATTTACACAGTTATCTAATAAAAACACAACACTTACAAATACTACTAACTTACATCTACAATTCTACATAAATATTTCTACTAATAAATCCCACAATACTTTAAAATTCCCGCACAAAGAAAAACGCGTGAACTTCGCACGAGTCAGAAGGCCGAAAAAAACAAGTACTTTTTTTTTAACATGGGAAAGCCTCGTCGTCCGAGAAATGGAAATTTAGGTCGGTTATTTTCACGTTACAAGCTAAATAGTGTCTGTCTGTGGTGTAGTCAACTCGCTATAGGTATGGATCTCCTGTGAAATAGCCAACCATTTACCAAAGCTAGCGGTGTGCAAGGTACATTAATATTCACCATGGCGGTGTGGAAGAATAGCTACGACAAGTTCAAATTGGTTTTTGAGTAAAAATAGCCGTGTACATAATTCTCGATCTCGCAGTAAACGAGTGCCGCCGCCGTGCCGTTCGCGGTGGTGCTTTGGTTGGTGGTGCTTTGTTTACGTTTTCGCAATCAATTATATATTTCATTAAAACAGTCATGGAAACCACAACAGGAAACAAATACGAGTTAAAATTCGAATTCGCAAATGAAAAACGGATTTGTAGATGTTGCCTTTCTACAGAAAGAGATATGAAAAGTGCTGTTGAATTTCAGCAGTATTTTTTAGATTTAGCTGGTATAAATGTGAGTATAATATTTTCTAAGAGTTTTCTTCGCATAAAAGGAACTTATCTACACGAACCTATGAGTACCATGCCTTATTCAATACCTAATAGATTTTGTTTGTAAATAAACATGTCGTAGAAAATACCTAGAACACCCAGAAAAAATATCTGCAGATCTTACGAACCCGAAGCGGGAATAGAACCAGCAACCTTCCGCGTTGCATATCGGACCTTTGCCTGCTGCGCCCCATAGGTCATCTTGCATCTAACTAAAATGAGAATAGTCTCGTCAGTAGACTTAATGTCTCTCCTACCATCTCACCACTCATCTCTTACAGGTGGCTGTCTCGGATGGAGTCCCACAGTGGATCTGCTTTGAATGCATTGCGTTGATGAAGAAGGCGATCCGCTTCAAGTACAAGATTCTACAAGCTCACAGTATGCTGTATGAGTATCTTATGAGATGTGCACCGGTTAGTATTATCAATTTCATAGGTACTAAATAATTCAAACATAAAAACTTTATTTATTTAGTAAGGGCAACCAACTAGAGTTAACACAAGAGATCACAAAATTATACAATAAAACTTAAAAACTTATCTTTAGGCTCACAATAATGTTAAGGTTATATTAAACTAAACCTTAACATTATGTTAAGTAAATTAAAGAGCCTTGCTTTTTTCGGTGCATTGATGCAATTTCCAGCATTTTCCAATGCAGACAGCATTGGAAAAATAAAATGCTTTTAAAAGGGAATTGCTCCTCTGACTCATATACTTGTAGTTAATCCTTGGTCATCCCCTTCCTTGTCTTCCTTCTATTTTTCCTTCTATGATGTTACTTAAGAAGCTGTCATGTTATAATAAGATGTCCAATCAGTCTCACTCTCCTGTTTTGAATGGTGTTCATCAAAATCATGTTGTGATGTGTGGATTGTCCAGCATTTTCCAACTACTTTTTGCATTAGCTATCTCAATGGCAAATTTTAGATATTAACAGTAAAATAAATTCAGACGGTTCTTGTTTATTCAACGATTTACACACTTAAATAAAAAAATAATTTTTCTTGTGTTTTTGGCGGATGGTTGGACAAGGCTTAGAGCCGCTATTTGTGGCGTCGTACACGCCTACCACAGCTAGGCATAGACCACCCAGCTGTGGACTTGTGTGGACTGATATAATATTGTGTATTTCAGTTCCCAGTGGAGCCTACAGACCCTGAACTGGTGCGGTATAGAACTCCTCAGCTCATTCTCACTCACACACTCACATTCGACTCTGCCAAAACTAAGATTGGATTCCATAAAGTTTTGCAGGTATGTTTTATAAGGCTTTCTGACGACCTCTTTGACGCGGTGGGCGAAGGTCCGCCTGCGACGCTAGACATTGCGGGTTCGATTCCCGCCTTGGGACTAATATTTGTATGATCTGCAGGTATTTGTTGAGGGTGCTCTGGTCGTTTCTATGTATAATAAAAAATATCTATCTATGTTATGTATTGTATTATGTATATCAGTTATCTAGTACCCATAACACAAGCTCTGCTTAGCTTGGAGCTAGATAATGCTGTGTGAATTGTCCAGCATTCTTTATTTATTTCTTATTAACTATTTTTAGACAGATATTATAATAATGCTGGATAATCCACACAGCATCATCTAGCCCAAGCTAAGCATATTATTATAAGTGCTAGAGGACTGATTTACATAATCATCATCATCATCAGCTTATAGGTATTAGTCCACTGCTGGACATAGGCCGCCCATAATGAGCGCCTTAGCGCCCTGTCTTCAGCTTGCCGCATTCAGCATCTGCCAGCAGTCTTTCGCAAATCGTCATCCCACCTGGTCGGAGGGCGTCCTACACTACGTTTGCCGAGTCGCGGTCTCCACTCAAGAACACGTTTACCCCAGCGGTTGTCGGTTCTTCTCGAAATATGGCCAGCCTACTGCCATTTCAGCTTGCTAATCCTTTGAGCTATGTCTATAACCTTGGTTATCTGTCGGATGTATTCGTTGCGAATCCTATCCTTCAGAGAAACTCCGAGCATAGCTCTCTCCATAGCTCGCTGAGCGACTTTAAACTGGTGGACCAGCCCTACCGTGAGTGTCCACGTCTCAGCTCCGTAGATCATGACGGGTAGGACGCAATGCTTGAAAACTGTCGTTTTCAAGCATGGATGTCTGTGGTTTTTAAGAAGGGTTTTATCTCCCTTCTTAAAAAATAGCACCACCAAACTCCCGCTCCATGCCTTTGGAGTTCTCCCACTGTGAAGAACGGTGTTAAACAGGTTCTGAAGCTCCTGCAAAACAGGGGCTCTTCCTGCCTTCAGAAGCTTTGAAGTAATGCCGTCTTCACCTTTTCCATTTTTAAGCTGCCTCAGAGCCATCACGATATCGTCTTGACTGATGTCTGGCAGTTCGTCGGTGGTCTACTGTTCGTAGAACTGCAGTTATAATATACACTTAATCGGTAATATTTCCAGATTGAGAAGCAGCAGCAGGAATCTGTTCTGTACTCCGTGTCCTTAGCTGGTGCTGTCCAGACCTCGGTGGAATGCGTCAAGGAAGAAGCACTTTCAGACTGCGAAGATGACCTACCCCTACAAGCACTAAGGTATGCGCTGATTTACAATCCAATATGTATTATGTCAACAAAAAATTAAATAAGTTCCAAAAAATTTTCGACTTCGGCGGGACTCGAACCCGCGCCCCACCCATAGTACAGGTGTGCTCTAACCAACTAAGCCACGAAGTCTCAGTCGGTTTTTGTCGAAAATCTTTGGGAGTCCCGCTGAAGTCGAAATTTTTTGGGAACTTATTTCATTTATTAGAGATGCCCAGAGTGCGGGTAAGCAGTAAGCACTATAACAAAAATCCTTATGTCAACAAAGACGACCTCTGTGGCGCGGTGGGCGAATGTCTGCCTGCGACGCAGGAGGTTGCGGGTTCGATTCCTGCCTCGGGACAAATGTGTTTACGATCTGCAGACTTTTGTTCAGGGTTTTCTGGTCGTTTTCTATGCATAATAAAAAATATCTAACTATGTATTGTATTATATTATGTATATCAGTTATCTAGTATCCATAACACAAGCTCTGCTTAGCTTGGGGCTAGATAGTGCTGTGTGAATTGTCCAGCATTATTTATTTATTTATTTTATCACACGGCTGATGCAGAGTATTGGATGAGGAGAGAGTTGTGGATGATACAGTAACTTGTAATAATCTCCACTACTCAGTTCTTTGTTGTTCTTATCCTAATCAAAGTCAAGTAAAAAAAATATTTTCCCGCAGTCCTACAAAAGAGGAAATTGAAGAAGACGTAAAAAGTGAGTCAGGTGTGAAGAGGAGGAAAAAGGACAAAGAATCCAAGAGCAGAAGGAGAAACGATCAGGAATCACCAGAATGGTAAAAAAATTATAATTTAAGCGCCTCCATTACTTTAAATCAACTTCGTCGGATCTCCATACCTTCCAAACAATTAAATACCTATTATAAAAAAAAAAGTACACTTTACTAAGAAAGAAAATAACAATCAAATAAAAGAATAAAATTAAAACTAGTATTTACAATAGAAACAATTGAGCTAATTGCAAACTGTTGCAAACAATCTACAGGTAGCTCAACTGATCCATATCAATACCAGTCGCGCGCGTGCCCAAGACACTGGCTGCATTGCCCCGCTGTATGGCAATACTGATGCGCTGTGCCAGATATTCACCAGCTCTCGGGTCACGTGTCGCTTCGACCGCTCAGATATTTTTTTGAAAACCGGAGAACCTCGGTACCCCACGGACCTAGGATCTCGACTCCAATGGGAGCATGAAAGTTATTTCATATCAGCCTTAATTAGTCCACTGCTGGACATAGACCTCCCCTAATGAGCGCCCATTCAGCTTGCCGCATCCAGCATCTGCCAGCAGTCTTTCGCAAATCGTCATCCCACCTGGTCAGAGGGCGTCCTTACGTTTGCCGAGTCGCGGTCTCCACTTAATAGATTTTTATTTAATAGAATTGAATTATTTTATATGTTGTCAGTGGGAACAGCTTGGAGATGGAAATTCCTCGCAAGAGTTCTATACGAAAGCCTATTGAGATAGACCCTTCGAAGATTCGCATTATTGATCTCAACCCTGAGGAATGGAGAAAACAGCGAGAGGTAAGTCTACATATTAAAGATTATTAGATTTTTGACGACCTCTGTGACGCGGTGGGCGAAGGTCTGCCTGCGACGCAGGGGGTTGCGTACGATTCCCGTCTTTGAACAAATGTGTGTACGATCTGCAGACATTTGTTCAGGGTGTTCTGGTCGTTTTCTATGTATAATAATAAAATTCTATCTATGTAATGTATAATATTATGTATATCAGTTATCTAGTACCCATAACACAAGCTCTGCTTAGCTTGGGGATAGATAATGCTGTGTGAATTGTCCAGCATTATTTATTTATTTTATTTAGGTAGACGCTTGAAATATTCACTGAATATTAAGGTATATATTCACTATAAAAATAAAGAATTAAATTAATATTTAAGGGGGGCTCCCATACAACAAACGTGACTTGTTTACCGTTTTTATAGATTATGGTACGGAACCCTGTATGTATGTATTATGTTATAATGTGTTGACATTATTATTAATTCATTGATGGTGATTAATGATATTTACTGTTTTGTGTCTTTCATTGAAATTTATTTTCTCTATCATTTTCTGTTTTATATTTAATGTTGTGTTTCTGATTAATTAATTATTTTAAAACTGTGATTGTGAATTATAAATTTTTGTACACTATTGCATTAGGTGTGCCTATAAGGATAGATGTATACATATTACAAAATAAATAGTACATAATACATAATCATGATATATTTGCAAGCAGTACAGGAAAGTTTAAGTCTCAGGTCCTGAAAAAGTTATGTCCTTAATTTTACTTACCATTAGTTATTTTTTTGCTATTAATTATTGTTTTGTGTAGTAAATTAGTTATAATGTTAGCAGATAGAAACACATCTAAAGTATTTTAGTCAGCAACCTGTAGCGATAAGTACTCGTATTATTAAGCTTTTAATCATATTTGAGTACAACGTAGTGGGCTATATTTACACTAAATTTATTATGTAATTCTTATAATTAAATGTAAAATATAGTTGTTTGTTGTGCCTGTTATAAATAAAATAAAAATAAATATATAATTAATAATATTCTTACAAGACAAAACCTATGGCGAAAAGATTTAAATGAAAGAACGATCCAGCTTAGAAAGCTTACACCGTTTATTGCATTTAGTTTTCATTTACGTCAACCTTACTAACTTTAGCACCACTTACCTTGGGGCTAGATAATGCTGTGTGAATTGTCCAGCATTATTTATTTATTATTTATTTATTTACTTATACCAACTACCTGCAAGTACGACCAAGAATAACTCAGACTGAACTTAAAGAATTACTAGTCTTACAAGAGACGTCCGTTCCATCCAAACACCGCGAGCGAAGTGAAGTGAAAGAGTGTCCCGCGTGACTATAGCACGCTTATTTATGTCGTGCGGGTAGGGTTGCCCGCTTGGATTCGAAATATTTCTAATAATATATTGTATATTAATCTATTTCAGGAGGAGTGCAAGAAACATGTTAAGTTCCCTTTCCAATGTATGCTGTGTTATAAAGGATTTAATTTTAAAACAAAACTTCAAAACCACATGTCGAAACATAGTCCGGTGAGTTAATAAAAGTTATAGGAATCCATCCATATTCATCATCAGCCTATATTAGTCCACTGCTGGACATCCATCTTATCCATACTGATATTTATAAACTAGCAGCGCCTCGCGGTTTTACCCGGATAGATCCCGTTTCTGTTTGAATTGCGGGATAAAATATAGCCTATGTGACTATAATAATAAAACTTTATTTGTGGCAGCAAAGAAAGTGTACAAAAAATAACTCAATTAAGGCCCATTTAATAAATACCTTAGAGACTAACATAGATAAAAACATAGAAAATTAATAGAGACATCGACGCTCCGACGACGCACGCGCAGTGTCCTTTGACAGGCGCCCAATGAACTTCCTGAAAACTACACTTTTTACTACTATAATCTATCCCTGTGTCTAAACCAGATCCGTTCAGCCGTTCTGGCGTGACTGAGCAACAAACATCCATCCATCCATCTAAACTTTCGCATTTATAACATTAATGTGATTCGAAAGTAACTCTTGTCTGTCTGTTATCTTTTCCGTCTAAACGGCTGAACGGATCTCGATGAGATTTGGCAGAGAGATAAATGATATCCCATGGACGGAGGTACCAATAGGTAACCTCTGTCAAGATTAGCGTATTTTCGCCGTTTGAGGAACTCCGCTGATGTTGCTGCAGAATACATATTATAAATATGTATACTATATGAATATATATTATTTATTTATTTTACTTTGTGTATTCTTTGCTTTTCTTATTTTAATTTTTACTATTCGACCTTTTTTTCTGACTTGTATGTACATACACATATCTATTCACACGCATTTCACAAACTCTCTTAATGCTAGGGTTTGCTGTAAGAAAACTCTGTTAGAGTTAAGCTCGCCTTTGTACATAGATTTTCGTTGTTAATTTTTATTTTTGTATTTTGTGTACAATGAAGAATTTAAGAATTGTTTTTATTTCCAGTCCAGGGGCACTTACGAATGTAAGCTCTGCTCAATGTACCTCCCAACAATGTATTCATTCAACGTTCACTCCTTGATACACACGCGTCGGTACGAGTGCGTGGAGTGTGGCCGTCGGATGATAGACCGAGCTTCCATCTACCAGCATTATCGGTGAGATTTTTGACTTTTTGGTCTGACTACACACCAATAAACACTCTATAACACGCAATACACACTCACTTACACAAGATACACACAATACACGCTCACTAATACAATACACACGCGTCGGTACGAATGCGTGGAGTGTGGCCGTCGGATGATAGACCGAGCTTCCATCTACCAGCATTATCGGTGAGATTTTTGACTTTTTGGTCTGACTACACACCAATAAACACTCTATAACACGCAATACACACTCACTTACACAAGATACACACAATACACGCTCACTAATACAATACACACGCGTCGGTACGAATGCGTGGAGTGTGGCCGTCGGATGATAGACCGAGCTTCCATCTACCAGCATTATCGGTGAGATTTTTGACTTTTTGGTCTGACTGCACACCAATAAACACTCTATAACACGCAATACACACTCACTTACACAAGATACACATAATGCACGCTCACTAATACAATACACACGCGTCGCTACGAATGCGTGGAGTGTGGCTGTCTGATGATAGACCGAGCTTCCATCTACCAGCATTATCGGTGAGATTAACTTTTTGGTCAGACTACACACCATTAAATAAATAATAAACACTATACACACTCACTAACACAAGTTACACACAATACACGCTCACTAATACAATACACATACACACTATACTTTTTTTACCGCTGGGGGTGAACGTTCGTGAGTGGAGACCGCGACACGGCAAACGTAGTGTAGAACTCTCTCCGACCAGGTGGGATGACGATTTCTGATAGACTGCTGGCAGATGCTGGATGCGGCAAGCTGAAGACAGGGCGCTATGGCGCTCATTAGGGGAGGCCTATGTCCAGCAGTGGACTAATATAGGCTCATGATGATGATGTATTATTTTTTTTTTTTTTATAATAATGCATGAAAACTTTATTGCACTTAAAAAAATAACAAAAATAAACCTTTAATCTAAATTTAAAAATGATCAGTACGATAGGCGGCCTTATCGCTGAGAGCGATTTCTCCCAGGCAACCTAAATAATAATATTTAATGAATTTTATTTATATTTATTTACAGAACGCAACATGAAGGCATCGCTACGTTAATCACCTGTGATATATGCGGAAAAGTTTCTAGGTAAGTCTTTTTATATACTAGTTGCATCACGCCGCTTCGTATGAACTTTTTTCATAAAAATTCAAAAATTCTTTATTTCCATACATACAAAAATGTATACTTAGAAAAGGTCAAATTCTTAAAATAAAACATTGACACGGAAAATAAAGTGATATTGTTGATTTCTGTCGCTTCGGTATGTAGACTAAAGTAAAGAAGCTACGAAGAAACCTTTAGCCTGTTAGTTGTTACTTTTCGAGTTAGAGCAAAACCCTTCCCAAGCTTTTTTATCTTCTAAATAATCTGATATTTTGTAGTAAGCCTTTTTGCACAGAAAAGTTGTTACAATTTGTTTGAATTTATTAATTGATAGATTTTTCACGCACTAGACATGACGACCGATGTGGCGCGGTGGGCGAAGGTCTGCCTGCGACGCAGAAGGTTGCGGTTTCGACTCCCGCCTCGGGACAAATGTGTGTACGATCTGCAGACATTTGTTCAGGGTGTTCTGGTCGTTTTCTATATATAATAAAAAATATCTATCTATGTATTGTATTATGTATATCAGTTATGTAGTAACCATAACACAAGCTCTGCTTAGCTTGGGGCTAGATAATGCTGTGTGAATTGTCCAGTATTGGTAATTGGTAAATGCTGGAAACCTTCGAGTTATACTCTCACTTGACTGATCTTGTTTTTATTTGCAGTAACAGCAAGACTCATCGCGGCCACATACGGAATCACCACTCTGGCTCGCGTGTCAAATGTGACGTCTGTTTCAAAACCTTCGTGAACAAGGACTCGCTTACGGAACACATGATGTGAGTGATGTAAAGAATAATAAAGAATAAAATAACTTTATTTATGTGTTATTTTATTTTTTAGGGTTCCGTACCTCAAAAGAAAAAAAGGAATCCTTATAGGATCACTTTGTTGTCCGTCTGTCAACCCACTTTTCTCAGAAACGCGTGGAGTTATCGAGTTGATATTCACATCATATACGCAGGCTCGTAACCTTTTGGAGCCGCGATATAAAACAATCTTCTAAGTCAACGCAATCAAAAGTTACAGCTGTTTAAGCTCATTTTTTTAGTTTTTTTTTTTGGGAATGACATGCACACAAAGCCTATAGGGTACTTTCCGTTGACCTAGAACCATGAAATTTGGCAAGAAGCAATGTCTTATAGCACAAGTATAGGGAAAAATCTGAAAACCGTAAATTTGTGGTTTATTCATAGAAAATTGTACATTGTTACCCTAGGGTTGGACGTAACTTATTTAGCCCCGAGACGCCAATAGTTCGAGGGACTAAATAAGTTACTTGCAAGCACCATGGTTCCGACGGAAGACCAGCGTTGTGGTAGCCTACGGCTATTGCAACATATGCTGAGTCGGACGCCATTTTGTAGCTTTTATTTTTAATTATTGTACTACTAAGTATTGATAGTCGTTAAAAGTTCCTATGTTAAGTTCCTACTTGTTATTTTATTTAATTTTTTCTTAGTAATGGTGTTAGTTAGTGGTACCTAGGTTAATTATGACTGTAACAAACATGATTGTAACTATCTAAGCTACGAATAAAGATATTCTTATTCTTACTTCATAATCGTTATCAAATCTGAAAATCATTGTGCACTATTCGTCTGGGTTGATTTCTTTGCTGAAGAGTAGAAGTTTGTACGGAACCCTTGATGCGCGAGTTCAACTCGCACTTGACGTTTTATTTTTTGTTTATATTTATCTTTCTGCGCATGGAAAAAATACATTTCTACAGATTCTACCTCCACCTCAACAGCAATGGTCCACTGCTGGACGCAGGCCTCCCCCTGATTTTTTATCTCTGTGGGTGGTATTGCCTATGATCCCCACGCTGGGCATGCGGGTTGGAGATCGCAGTTCGGTGGTAGATTTATTCTGCAAGAGGCGCTGCTGCCCGCCCCCCGGTGTATGTCCCTTAGTCGCCTCTTACGACACCCACGGGAAGAGTTGGGGTGGTGTAAGTTCTAAGACGACACCATACGGCTGAAGACATAGTTAGATATATTTTATTTCTATTTCAGGATACACGCCGGCGTGAAAAATTACGAGTGTCCGATATGCGGTAAAATGAGTCGAACCCGCACTCAGATGAAGCATCACCAACTCAAACATAGCAACGAAAAAGACTTCTACTGCGTTGAATGTGATGCGAGGTAGGTTACATTTAAAGTTGTGGCGCCCTCTAGAGAGATATTGACCGAACTACATAGCTAACCTTAAGGCTTGTCTTTCGAAAAAATCAACATTTTCATTTAAAGTTGTGGCGCCCTCTAGAGAGATATTGACTGAAATACAAAGCTAACCTTAAGGCTTGTCTTTCGAAAAAATCAACATTTTCATTTAAAGTTGTAGCGCCCTCTAGAGAGATATTGACCGAACTACAAAGCTAACCTTAAGGCTTGTCTTTCGAAAAAATCAACATTTTCATTTAAAGTTGTAGCGCCCTCTAGAGAGATATTGACCGAACTACATAGCTAACCTTAAGGCTTGTCTTTCGAAATCAACATTTTCATTTAAAGTTGTAGCGCCCTCTAGAGAGATATTGACTGAACTACATAGCTAAGCTTAAGGCTTGTCTTTCGAAAAAATCAACATTTTCATTTAAAGTTGTGGCGCCCTCTAGAGAGATATTGACCGAACTACAAAGCTAACCTTAAGGCTTGTCTTTCGAAAAAATCAACATTTTCATATAAAGTTGTGGCGCCCTCTAGAGAGATATTGACTGAAATACAAAGCTAACCTTAAGGGTTGTCTTTCGAAAAAAATCAACATTTTCATTTAAAGTTGTAGCGCCCTCTAGAGAGATATTGACTGAAATAAAAAGCTAACCTTAAGGCTTGTCTTTCGAAAAATCAACATTTTCATTTAAGTTGTGGCGCCCTCTAGAGAGATATTGACTGAAATACAAAGCTAACCTTAAGGCTTGTCTTTCGAAAAATCAACATTTTCATATAAAGTTGTGGCGCCCTCTAGAGAGATATTGACTGAAATACAAAGCTAACCTTAAGGCTTGTCTTTCGAAAAATCAACATTTTCATATAAAGTTGTGGCGCCCTCTAGAGAGATATTGACTGAAATAAAAAGCTAACCTTAAGGCTTGTCTTTCGAAAAATCAACATTTTCATTTAAGTTGTGGCGCCCTCTAGAGAGATATTGACTGAACTACATAGCTAAGCTTAAGGCTTGTCTTTAAAAAAAAAAACAACATTTTCATGATATTTGAGATCCTACTACTGTTCAAATATGAAATCTAGGATTCTTAGACTCCTACACCTAATATTCCATTTCATTCTGTACAAAAGCGCCAAGATAATTTTTTGATTAGTTGTATTAGTTTGATGAAAAAAAATATCTAAAATATCTCAATTTTGATACAAATTTGCCTTCTTCTCCCAAACAATACGACTTACTGACTTGATTTTTATATTGAAAAATAAAGCAAAGGCAGGGTTACAGATTCGCCAAAACAAATATTTGATTACTTGAGCCGTGCTCTTTTAATTAGAAGAAATCTTGATTTTTGCACTTGATTTTTGCTTTGTTCCGCTCCTATCAACGCGAAATACTATGCCTATCTTCCTCACAAAATGGCGTGTGAAGAGACCCTATAAGGGCCTATACTAACTCAAATCGACTCCGTCAGACCTAAATATCACTTTGAAATGTATAAGATTGAATGAAATGTATATAATTTTTAATTAAAATTTAATTCATAATTTGATATTGTGTAAATCTGTAATAACTTTAATCTTGTATAATTCTTAGGATAATTTAATTTAAACTTAATAAGTATTTAATTTCTGTTTTTTTTTATGTCAATAGATAGATAGATAGAAAATGCTTTATTGCACACATAATATACATACAAAAATAAAAGAGAAAAAAAAACAAATATGTAACAATTGGCGGTCTTATCGCTCAAGAGCTTTTTTAATGTCAATTTATTTAGTCAAACTATATTTTCTATTGAATCCTACTGTAATTAGTAAAATTGGCTTAGGGTCGTTCTAATTACACAAACAAATAAGTACATAAATACATAATACAGTTCAGGACTTATTAAGATCATATGTTTCGATCTAGCTATTTATTATATATTATTATTATTTACTAGCGGTCCGCCCCGGCTTCGCACGGGTAGTTATTTTAGCAATAAAGCTCAAATTGACTACGTTTTAGTTACAAATCATTTGTATGGGAAAAAGAAGGGCTATTTTTAGGATGTTTCCAGCAATAATTCTAATTTTTCTCGCCGTAAAAACCATCCTTGAACTTCAACGAACATTTTAAAAAAAGATTTGGCCAAATTGGTCCAGGCGTTGTTGAGTTATGCGCTTACCAACACATTTTGCGATTCATTTTTATATTATAGATTATATTAGCATTATTTATTATTGTTCTTTCAGGTTTAAATCGGCCCACAGTTTACGGCAACATCTTACCAAAAGTCTGAAGCACAAAGATGTCAATAGTTTACCGTAAGTTTTGTTTATTCTAATTAAATAATAAATAAATAAAAAAACTAGTATTTACAATAGAAACAATTGAGCTATCTGCAAACTTTTGCAAACAAGCAACTGTGTAGCTCAACTGATCCATATCAATACCAGTTGGAAGCGTGCCCAAGACACTGGCTGCATTGCCCCGCTGTATAGCAATGCTGCAAAATAATAATGTTCACATGTTTGCTGTGGTGCTCATTAGGGTTGGCCTATGTTATGTTTGATCCAGATTATTCCAGATCTTCATATGCAAAATTTCAGCCAGATCCATTTAGTAGTTCTGGCGTTGTCATTGACCAAACTTTTGCTTTTAATAATATCAGTAGGAAAGGACTATTATAAAGGAGACGTTTAATCATCCGCCTTGGCGTAAAATAATAAAACCATTATAATAAAACACTTTTTACCAAAAACTCTTAAGCTAAACTGGAGCACCTTGTTTGGCTATTAGCGGCGATAAGTGGTTAGCTTCACGCTGTATGCACTCATAGCAACATTCCGACCGTTGTGTGATGATAAGGAATTGTAAACCATTTTACCTACATGTATGAGTGCGTATATCATGCTCAAGAATGATAACTTAGATTATAAGTTTGTTCAAATTTTACGGTAATTTTATATTTCTTCGAAATTTTAGAAGTTTAAGGCTAGTTAGATAGATATAATTTATTCATAAAAAATTCGTTACATATCTTGGTTAGTAGTACCTTAAAGCCTATGTTAGGTTTGTCTAGGCACTGAGTTCTCTTATTTATCTAATAATTAATATAGTTACTATACTAGCCTCAAACTTCTAAAAGTTCTAATAAATATAAAATTACCAAAAATTCAAACAAAATTATAATCTAACTTAACATTTTTGAGCATGATATACACATTCTTACATGTAGGTAAAACAGGTTTACAATTCCTTATCGACAACCTCAACAGTTATAGTAACCACTTTAATTTTTAGGTAAATAAGAGGAGAAGTGCCTAGACAAACCTAACATAGGCTTTAAGCATCGACTTTTTACCCAGTAGACTCCTAATACCTATTTATTCGCTTTGCAAACAAGTCTGTCAACCAACTGAGGTGTGCGGGCGCGGGGAAGTGAGTGCTTATTGGTCCGTTCAAGGTTACGACAAATCATAAACCTAATTAGGGATGGGGTACTTAGTTTCTATGAAAACAAAAATCGATACTTGTCACAAGGTAGGTATATTTACTAGTAAGTATTTAACGGCACTTTTGCCCGACTGCGCCATGGCAAAGATTTTAACAGTAATATGTGTACGTACATTACATACAAAATAATAGCCTAAGCATAGTGAAATAAGATGTATGTAAGTAGGTAGTCACGTTAAGCTTCTAAGTTTATGTATTGTTTATTCTCTTGAATCAAGCAAACAGACAATGTACCTATTCTATGACATCATCATTCATGTGTCGGTATCGCAGAGCTTGCCTTCGTCGGTTTTTCATTTGTAAAAAGCAGTCTTGAGTAAAATGCCGGGAGCATATAACGCTATATTCTGATGGGAACCAATTTTCCCGCCTGGTAGCTTTGATCCATTTTGCTTTTAATTCAGCATCTTTGGGGTACCTGAAATATTAGAGCAAAACATTTTGCTTAAGAGACGCCATAGCATATCTTCTTCAAAACGTCCGAATAGTAAAAAGTCACACAGCAAGGCTCGCTTCCCCCTTGCCTTGCAGATCCCCCCTATAGGCGAGGGGGGGGGGGTAAAACTCAATAAGTCCCTAGGTCACACCGACCCCCTATTCATACATTGCCTTAAAAAAAACATACCATCATGGAGAACAATTTTGTCGATCAGTGAGTCAGTAGGTATAATAATCGGGTGATAAATATTAGGGTTAACATTTAATTAGGTACTTTACATATAGATAGATACCATGTAGCAATGTAACGGTAAATATTATTCAAATCGATTTTTACAGAATTAATTATAATTAGTCCTGTATTGTAATAAACCCATATCGATATTCTGATCACTACCCGGCCCGGAACGGCACATCACTACTTGCACGCGCCTTGTCAGAGAAAAAAGGAAAGCAAATATAAAATTGGTTATGAAAGAAAGGGATGCACCGTTGGTGACGTCGACCGGCCAACCAAATTAAGTTGATCTCCGTCAAAACTAAATGAATTAGCAAATTTTATTCTGTTTATGAAAGAAATCAGCTTACCTGTGAAATGTTATTCCATCGGTTTTCAAATTTGAGGTCTTGCTCTCTTTTCCACACCATTTTATGCTACAAGGAGCCATTGCAGCTAGGATAATACGATATTTTTCGTAAGCCAGCACACATGTTTACGGGTCATTAATCTGGTCGTTACTGGCCGAAAGTTAGAGGGCGTGGTTTTATATAAGATCTATTTTCCTGATGTGTTGTCTGAAACCGTTCTCCATATATTAGGAGTCTACCTGGGTAAAAAGTCGATGGCTTTAAGGTACTACTAACCAAGCTATGTAACGAACTTTAATGAATAATTTGTATATATATATATCTATCAATATAATAATTACTATTTATAAACGAGTGTATAGTATAAAATTTGACTTGTCTAAGTGCTTATTTTGTAAGCTTAAAGAAATAAACTTTATTGATATTTGATATTTTGAATAACAGACTGACAGACTGACTGATATTCGCTTACCTCCGCATCTATTACTTCTAAATTTACAGCGATATGTTTATATTACATTGATTTCACAATTTATTACCTTACATAGAATATTAATTTGTTATATTTTCCTACAATGCTGGTAGTATGTTACTAACATATTTACTAAACTACTGTCTAATTAACTAAACGTACTGTGATTCAAATGTAACCTATTATATGTAATCCGTGAGTGGAGGCCCTGGAGACTTGTGGTTACAGGTTTTTCATGAAACTTATAGCAAGCTCCAGCCTCTCACAATACAGGTTAAATACAGTTCTACGCACTGTGCTTGTATAACTCGTGTTTAAGAGGCCTGCGGATGATGATTTCCCCATACAAACGTACTACCAAAATGATTTGTAATTCGAGCCTATTTCCACCATATCATGTTGTTTTTCGTATATGAATAGTATTTATCTAGGTCCCTGGATGTTTTTTTTCGTCATAATAAACACCTATAATGAAATATAAGCTAAATTATGCAAAATGCGATTTTGCATAACTTTACGTCGAAAACGACAGGTTTTCGTCCTATTTGTTTTGTATTAAAAACAAAAATATCTTACGTTTTGTTTGATAAGGAACATAGCTTACATTGTCTAGTTACAGAATAACAACACATTGTCGAAAATACAAAAAGTTTTCAGTCATCATTTTTGGTATTACGGAACGCAATAATTCACGAATAGAAGTTGCGTGCAGCTGTCGCCGGAGCCTTAAGTACCTATTGTGAAGAGGAAATAAACAAATTTATTATTATTATTACAGTTTTCCTTGCGCTCGTTGCAACAAGCGCTTCGAGACGGCAACAGCACGCGACACGCACGTGTTGATCCAGCACGACGGCGTGCGCGCGTTCCCGTGCAGTATATGCGGCGCGCGACTCGCCACCGCCAGCAGCCGGGACAAACACGCCAGACGGTTAGAATTTTATATACATACAATGTATATTTTTAACTACAACCACTGCTTTGCTTTACGAGAAAATGTATGGGTTAAGAGCGCGCCTATTGCAGACATTTGTGAAAAGGTTGGGCATAGGATTTCGCGTTCATAGGAACGGGACAGAGTAGAGCAACGTCAGTGAAAAATGTTTTTGTTTCAAGTTTTTGCTTAATAACTATTAATTAATCAAAAAATTATAAAAGTTTTCAATCAGTGCATCCTACCCGTCATGATCTACGGAGCTGAGACGTGGACACTCACGGTAGGGCTGGTCCACCAGTTTAAAGTCGCCCAGCGAGCTATGGAGAGAGCTATGCTCGGAGTTTCTCTGAAGGATAGGATTCGCAACGAATACATCCGACAGAGAACCAAGGTTATCGACATAGCTCAAAGGATTAGCAAGCTGAAATGGCAGTGGGCTGGCCATATTTCCAGAAGAACCGACAACCGCTGGGGTAAACGTGTTCTTGAGTGGAGACCGCGACTCGAAAAACGTAGTGTAGGACGCCCTCCTACCAGGTGGGATGACGATTTGCGAAAGACTGCTGGCAGATGCTGGATGCGGCAAGCTGAAGACAGGGCGCTATGGTGCTCATTAGGGGAGGCCTATGTCCAGCAGTGAACTGGTGTAGGCTGATGATGATGATGAATCAAAAAATTAGCATTAAATAGAAAAACTAAACGATTACTTAAATATAACATTAGTTCACTTTTTTTTGCATACCGTACCCGGTCAAGCATGTTGTTTTTTATCTAATATTTGTTACCTTAAATACACTGTTTTTTTTGGCAAATAAATATCTTTATCTGGTTATGTAATTCGTAAAACATAATAATAATAAATAATAGACTTTTCAGCTTGCTGAAAACGCTTCTAAAGCACTGAAATTGCCGTCTGAAGTTTGTGGTCTATCTAACCCACCGGCGTAACAATATGATATTGAAGTAGTAGTGAAGTCGAAGTGGGTTCGCTTTTTCGAGACAAGGACGAGCGAACACCGCGCGTTGAAGGCGAGAAAGGGAGGCAAGAACCGACCCGCGCGCAATTTCACTGCTTTTTATTTATAAATTTGATATTGCTCTAAAATAATACTCTATCGCAAAAAAATAAAACTATGTTGCTCTTAAGTGTTTAGTTAAGTATTTTTAGACGACATTTCATTAAAATATGTTAAATAATTAGCTTAGTTAAATGAATCTGGTTTTCCGTAGTAAAAATGAAAATTTAGAGGAAACTTTGCGATTTTTTTCTATCGAGTCAAGTTGAGTCAATCGTGTTTCGACTTCTATAACGCACTAACTCAAATCCTAAACTTTCGAGACTCATCAAAAAACATTTTAAAAAATAGTGTTTTCTTGCCTTAAAATGGATTTTTCGTACAGACAAAACCTGGGTTTTGGGTCCCACTTCATCTTAATGTTTTATTATTAATTTGATGTTTTCTGTTTCCTGCGAGGGTTTCACCCCGCGCTTATTTACCGCGGAGCCCTGTCCTGTAAATGTTGCATTGTTCTTTACAGACACCTCGCACGCACGCCGCCGCCACCGAAACACGTATGCGACACTTGCGGAAAGGCGTTTAGGGTGAGTCCAATAAAAATAGTATTTTTTTAGCGAATTAGGGTCCCATTCCACTCATCTAATATCTTTGTCCAATATTTGTTCAAAGTTCTAGGATGGGTGCCCATTCCACGCTTCCAATATCTTTGTCCAATATTTGATCAAAGTACTTGGATGGGTGCCTATTTCACTCATCCAATATTCCTAAGTAATTTGCGTAGTTGATTTCAATTGAAATTTCATAACAACACACTAATATTAAAAATGCGAAGTTTGGATGTATAGATGGATGTTTGTTACTTCTTTATGCCAAAACTTATCAGCAGATTGGGCTAAAAATTTGCATAGACTCTTGACCTGAAATAAACCATAGGCTACAATTTAACCCATAAAATTGAGTCTATGGCTTAGTTAGTGACACCCGTACTAATAAATAATGAGGCGCGGGTTCCAGTCCCACCGAAATCTAATTCTTATTGATATGACCGTTTGGGGAATTTAAAATGACGTTACATACTTACTTACTTGTTTCTGGACTGGTTTCCGCAACTAGGCCACAGGTGGGCCCTTTTGCGTGTTCATGACGTTACATATTCTCAATCTTTATCAAATGCGGCGATATGGCATTAAAAACGCCCTCTGGCGCGGTGGGCGAAGGTCCGCCTGCGACGCAGGAGGTTGCGGGTTTAATTCCCGCCTCGGGACAAATGTTTGTATGATCTGCAGACATTTGTTCCGGGTGTTCTGGTCGTTTTCTATGTATAGTAAAAAAATATCGATCTAGTATTGTGTTATATTATGTTAATCAGTTATCTAGTACCCATAACACAAACTCTGCTTTAGCTTAGGGCTAGATAATGCTGTGTGAATTGTCCAGCATTATTATTACTAGTCGTACAAGAGACGTCCGTTCCGTCCAAACACCGCGAGCGAAGTGAAGTGATATTCCCCTATAGCACGCCTACTTATGTAGTGCGGGTAGGGTTGCCCGCTTGGATTCGAAATATTTCTAATAATAGTATTTCTTTTAGGGTAAAAGCGTGTTAACCAACCACCTCCGTACACACACTGGAGAGAAGCCGTTCCCTTGTGCGGTGTGCGGGCGGGCCTTCAGTCAGCGCACGGCGCGCGCAACGCACGTCAAGCTCGTGCATCTCAAGCTGAGGAGGAATAAGGTAAGAAACTTCATCAGGTTCAGACAGCACCGTGGTGGAAAGGTACATTTCCAACGCCAAGGGATGTTAGAACGAGATACAGGCGCAAAGAGAAGACATGCTAACGATTTGCGGAAAATTACAAAAAATTAAATACTCAAAAAGTTAAGTATTTAATTTAAAGTATATATTAAGATTTAAGTATATTACTAAAAATTAAGTACCTACTCAAAAAAATTGTATCTAATTAAATACTCAAAAAGTTGAGTATTTAATTTTAGTAATATAATCTTAATATATATGGGCGTTCGATTTACCAGCGATAAATTTATCTGCGTAAATGATGGCGTAAATCGAAAGCCCATAAAGATGTTTTTTGGACAGTTCAAATTCTCAATGATGTTTTTATATTTTCATATTATTTTAACTAATAGTTCGGCTCGGCCTCATGATCCGTCTTACCTGCGAGCATGCCTGCACAAACCAGTTTGCGCACGTCTCTCACGAACACTTAGTCGGCTTTACGAAAGTCACAGACTGATTTGAAGGGATCAATTCTTATCACTACATAGTATAAAACAAAGTCGCTTTCTCTGTCCCTATATCCTTATAATAATACTTTATTTCAGGCAACAAAAAAAGTGTACAAAAGTAACTTAATTAGGGCCCATATAATAAATACCTTAGAGACTAACATAGATAAAAACATTAAAAATTAGCCGTCTTCGACGCTCCGATGACGCACCCGCGGTCTCGTTTGACAGGCGTCCAATGAACTTTCTGAAAACGACACTTTTCGGCCAATGTATGCTTAGATCTTTAAAACTACACAACGGATTTTGATGCAGTTTCTTTAATAGATAGAGTGATTCAAGAGGAAGGTTTTATGTACAATATAGTACCCGTGCGAAGCCGGGGCGTGTCGCTAGTTTTACTATAAAAACTATCGTAGTTTGACGAATTCATTACGGATGTAACCGCGTTCCGCATCTCTCCGAGCACTGAACGGCGCGTTTAGAACCGCACTCACCCTAAAGAAGTCCCTCGTTAAGACGGTACCCCGAGCCAAACTAGCGCCGCCACCTATTTTATCTTATTATTTCGTTGAACTAAGGTTATTTCAAAATTTTCAATGGGCAATTTGTAATACCTATTGTAAGCTATTTTTCATTCCTCTATCATAGTTTTATTTTGTATAGTTTAGATAAAACGTTGGTGTTCTTCCATCCCATATAAGGTTCGTAGTTAACCCGCTTACATACGTAATGGATCAATTCTTTCGTCTGGCCATGTGACACGGTGTGCTTCGAATCTTAAAAACTGTTTCTATTTCCAGGCTATTAAGGACGAGTGTGCAGTGGCGCCGCCGCCGCCTGAGCCCAAACCCGACCTATTTCCGAAGAACGAGCCGCAAATCGTCTATGACAGTTGGAGCAGACCTTGTGATGTTTTCTACGTCACCGCCGGACCTTAGATTATAATGCACCCCTTGAGGTTTATAGGATGTAGGGTTCATGTCGTGTTAACCCGTGTTTGTGTAGGGGTTCATGTCATGTTGATCCCGTGACGGTGTAGGGGTTCATGTCGTTGATCCCGTGACGGTGTGGAGTTTGTCGTGTGGATCCCGTGCGGTGTGGGGTTTATGGTGTGTTGACCCCATGCGATGTGGGGTTTATGGCGTGTTGATCCCGTGATGGTGTGGTGTTCATGTCGTGTTTACCCCGTGAGGGTGTGGGTTTATGTCGTAGTGACCCCGTGACGTTGTGGAGTTTATGTCGTGGTGATCCCGTGAGGGCGTGGGGTTTATGTCGTGTTGACCCCATGCGGTGTGGAGTTCATGTCATGTTCACTACGTGGGGGGTGTAGGGTTTTTGTCATGTTCACCCCGTGTCAGTATGGGGTTCTTGTCATGTTCACCCCGTGTCAGTATGGGTTTCTTGTCGTGTTCACCCCGTGACAGTGTGGGGTTTATGTCGTGTTGATCCCGTGAGGGTGTGGGGTTCTTGACGTGTTCATGAGCTATGAATTTAATATAAAGCGCGGCAGAAGCTGGTTGAGATGTTATTGAAAAATTCTCCCACTCTTTTTATTCTGACCGTTATGAAAGGGACGCCAACATTTTTAGACTTTTCAACTAAATTAGTTTAACTTTGGTGACATTTGAATTGAAACCATTATACCATACCATAGCCAAACTTCTTGTAGAATTTTTGTAAAAAACCGAGACAAATTAGTCGACTTTCATATATAATTATACCTAATATATAAGTTTGTATAATATAATTATATATGAAACTAATTATAATATATTAATATAATAAGCAATATTAATTGAAGGAAAGATCTCAAATCGACAAGTTATGTAAATTGCTAATAAAGAACGCATCAAAATGGATGAATTGTTTACAAAAATTCTACAAGGAGTTGGCTAAGGTGTCAAGTGACTGAATACCATTTGGCTATGTTTAAATTAATTTCTAGGTACATCAGGTTTAAGTTTATTCTTTACTATTTTAAATTAAACTTGCCTTTCGCGTGTGATGAAATAAAATAAATCAATTTTGAAACAGTTGTTTTTATTGATATTTCTTACAGCCTAGAACAATATGAGCGTAATATTTTGAGTTGTGAGTCGCATAGTTTACGTCTATCAGAAATTATGTTGGGACGTATTTTATTTAATTGCTATTTATAATAGGAATTAAATTTATTCAAAAAAGGGCATCCTACGTGAATCACAGTAAGGCTTAAGTACACTACAAAATCTTATTATGCTTTGTGTGTTTTCACACTTGTCAGATACACATTCTTACAAGCTACCGATGAATATTTGTATTGAACCAGTATAAAATCCTAGCGCAAACGTAGAGATTTTTTGTGTCCAGTTCCTCCCACTCCCACTCAAGACATACGCGTGTTCGGTGGCGGTAACTAGAAACTAAGTGTCTACGTTTGAGCAGCGCTTTAGAGGATTAACAAACGTTTTTATACTAAGCTCCTATTATGAGAACAAAATTAATACGTTAGTCAAACATGGTACATAATAATGAAGGAATATGAAGTGAAGTAGGTTGTCTGAAATAATGACCAGATTAAGTAGATAATTTGACAGCCTTCTTTGAGCAAAAGTAGACTTTTAACTTAACTGAAAAGGCGTCGGCAATTTATATGAATTACAATCAAAAATAATATATACATTACAAAATATAGTTTTGTTTCAGGTGCAAATTCTTACCATTTATGAACTGGTTTTATTTTAAGAGCCTATATAATACAACCTCGACTTTTTGTGTAAAGGATAGACACAGGATTTTGCGTTTATAGGAGCGGGACGGGGCATGCCAAAACAACGAAACGCAAGCCCAAATATCAAGTTTTAGCTTATTTTCTATTAATTAGGACTTTATGTGTAAAAAAAACCGAAACATGAAATGTAGGTATCCAGTGTGTCCCTGGATAAAGTGCAACCCCGAAAGGGGGTGAAACTAGATCAAAAATTATCGACAAAAAAATAGAAAAAAAAATTTAAAAAAAATTCGTATATACTTTATTGATGAATTAAAATTTTTATTGCTCACTAATGACTCTATTTAATAAAAAAATGATTTCTTCCAAAGTAGTAGGTCTATTTTGTTAAAATAAAAACCATAATCATGTCAGATATGTGACGATGACGATAAAATAACAAATAACTCACAAACAAGTGGCTATCGTGACTTAAAGTTTAATTTTTGTATTAAAATTACATTTTTTATGCTGTTTCTTTCCAATAATCTCCAAAAATCTTAAAATTAAGCCTATAATACTACATATTTTTATGACTTTTTATTATTGTCTATCATAATAGCTTTTAAATAAAATCCTACGTTCTAACATAAAAAATGTGCTGGCTAGGAGCATTTAAAGTTGACCACTGATTACGTCACCACTCAGGTAGAGACCCTTTTTTAACTTATATTGTTGTAGATTATGGTCGCTGGGCCTTATTTCATACTTACATGTAATAAGTTAAATAAAAATGTTGTAACTGAAATTTGATTTTTAATACTACCTGAGCAGTAAAAAAAAACGTGTCTCTACCTGAGTGGTGACGTAATCAGTGGTCAACTTTAAAAGCTCCTAGCCAGCACATTTTTTATGTTAGAACGTAGGTTTTTATTTTATTTAAAAGCTATTATGATAGACAATAATAAAAAGTCATAAAAATTTCTAGTATTATAGGCTTAATTTTAAGATTTTTGGAGTTTATTGGAAAAAAACAGCATAAAAAATGTAATTTTAATACAAAAATTAAACTTTAAGTCACGATAGCCACTTGTTTGTGAGTTATTTGTTATTTTATCGTCATCGTCACATATCTGACATGATTATGGTTTTTATTTTAACAAAATAGACCTACTACTTTGGAAGAAATCATTTTTTTATTAAATAGAGTCATTAGTGAGCAATAAAAATTTTAATTCATCAATAAAGTATATACGAATTTTTTTTAAATTTTTTTTTCTTTTTTTTTGTCGATAATTTTTGATCTAGTTTCACCCCCTTTCGGGGTTGCACTTTATCCAGGGACACACTGTATAATACGTAGTTCTATTACTATGCTTATTTTAAAGATCTTGAGTTCTGTATTAATTAAGAAATTAAGGTTTTAGTAAAAATTTAGAGGTAACTGCGATTTTTTGTATAGAGAAATTTTTATGGAATCGTGTTTTCGAAACATGATCGATAGAGTACCTAAGTCCTAAACTTTACCATAAATAAATTTCAAAGTTAAATAGATATTTAGATTCTTTTATTTTAAAGCTAAATATGGAACGTATAAAATATAAATATATAACTTATTATCATAATTTGTTAGCCAGTTTGGTTGTGTGGCTAATCAGGGATTTGATACACAATTTTATTTAATGTTTTCATAACTTCCATGCGGAATTCAAAATTTTGTCTCTCCGTCATTTTTGACATCTCTGGCATTAAAGATAATAGAAAATATCTGTTTGGATCTTCATCGTTCGTATCAAGGTTTTTGGGAAGGGATTCTTGACTCGTCTGGGTTTTATTTTTTGTTCCGAGTACAGACTCTTCTGGCACTATCTGCTTTGATGTTGAAGACAGGTTTTGATGTGGTCGAGATATCGCTTCTGTCGGCTCGAATCGATCACCAATGTCTTCATCATTGCTGTTTCCAGTTACATTTCTGTCATTATTTTTGCTGTTTGTTACATTTCTGTCATTATTTTTGCTGTCAGTTACATTTCTGTCATTATTTTTGCTGTCAATTACATTGCTGTCATTATTCTTGCTGTCATTTTCCGAGTTTTCAGAAGAAGTGAAATTTGAATACTTTATTTTGGTAACCTTTAAAAACTGTAACAGGTCAAAATATGGACATGATTTTTTCCTTTTCGCGGCGCTTCCGCTTCCTTCTTCAATCTCTTTTTTCTTTTCACGCATGTAATAGTCCCTAACTGATTTCCATTTTCTTTGCAGTAAATCCACTGAAATACAAAAATTGTGTGCTAATCATAATCAATGTACTTACACAGGTACTTTCTGGAATATGTTCATTTTAAAATATATTTATAGGTTCTATTATTGTTAATAGGTACAGTTAGGACCTAAAAACTACTTTTTTCGTGAGAGAAAAATTGCCCAATTTGCTCACCTGCACCGTTTAAAAGATTTCCTAAAACTAACAGTAATAAAACTAATTAGAAAATATAACCAATTCACGGTACAATATTTCATGAAAAAAGTATAACACCCAAAATTTTTAAAAATTCCTACTTTAAAAAAAAATTAGACCTGCACTTAGTTTTTCTGTGACGTCGCCGTTCAGTTTGACAACTCAAAGTTCTTCTGTTTCTTCAATAAAAAACAAATTTGAAACAAATAAATGATAAAAACTATCATGTTTGTTGGTCTAATAAATAAGATTCCATCCATTATTCTTTCAAAAAGATATACCGTTAAAAGATTCATGACATTATGGTGAACGGTGACGTCACAGATAGGTATTTGTTCTGGGTGTTCTGATTGTTTTCTATAACGTTTCTATATATTATAATATAGGTACCTATGTAATAAAAAATATCTATCTATGTATTGTATTATATATATCAGTTATCCAGTACCCATAACACAAGCTCTGCTTAGCTTGGGGCTAGATAATGTGTGAGTTGTCTAGCATTATTTATTTATTATAAAAAAATCGCGGGATTAACCCCCGAATACTCAAACGCATCTCAGATTTAAGCACGTCTCAAGTGACGAATTTTTGTCAGATTTTAATTGAAAACTGTCATAAAATCGTCACTTCTTCGAGACGTGCTTAAATCTGAGATGCGTTTGAGTAGGTATTCGGGGGGCAAGTCTTATTAAATCTACTTTTTAAATAGAAAAATCAAACTAAAAACATAAAGACAAAACTAAATATGCAGTTATTATCAATAGAGAATAATAATAAAACTTATCATCTTTTTTGAACATGCAAATTCCGTTTTCGACAATTGTTCTCGGAGCCTTATTTACCAACTTTTTTCACATTTTTTAATGTCAATAGGTAAACATAAAATTAATAAAAATACGATACAAGTTAAAAAGAAATACACACGTTTCATTCCTTTGCCTTCATAGGTCCAATCATTCCATCCTTCAAAACAATTCTCGGCCACATCTTGCCACGCCTTCTGCTTCTTAAGCTTGTCACCGTATAATTTGTTTGATAAATTCCATATACATGGGCGTTTTTCAACTTCTTTTATCATTTTTTCCGTATCGAACATTTTGCGTGGCACTAACGTGACGACTCTCACGCATCCTGCAATATATTTTTTTATTTGGTTTTGTCAGTTTTGTCTTGCATCAAGCATAATAAATAAATGCATCTGAGCGTCTGGTCGAAGCGACGCGTGACCCGAGAGCTGGTGAGTATCTATCTGGTGCCACGCATCAGCATTGCCATACAGCGGAGCAATGCAGCCAGTGTCTTGGGCACGCGCGCGACTGGTATTGACATGGATCAGTTGAGCTACCTGTAGATTGTTTGCAACAGTCTGCAGTTAGCTCAATTGTCAATACTAGTTTTAATTTAATTCTATTAGGTATTTAATTGTAATTTTCTTTCTTAATAAAGATATTTTAAGAACAAGAAATTATAAACATAGGTAGGTATATATGTTAATTATTTTTCAGATTACATGGTTGTATGATCTATAAGTTACTGACAGATACTTCCTAGGTGGGTACTAACACCCTGATTTAATTTTTATTCTCGCACAAAGAAGAAAACACATGAACAATTACTTTTTCATGTTTTTTTTTTTTTTTTTTTAGCCTTGTGACGAAGGCTATAAAAAAATCTGTTCCCTCGACCTCCCTAAGTCGGCCAGACAAATCATTTTGCGTCGCCGCCGTGTGGTAATAACAAAAGGTTTGTTCCAACTATGAAATTGAATGCAGCGTTTACGTGACTCACAACTCAACAAATTTTACTCGATTAGCCTTACACTTAACTAAAATAATGATAGCTAGCATACATAAAGATTTCCCAATTTTTATATATTTTCACATGTCTATCGAAGAAGAATTCTCTGAGATCTGTTCAACTTTTATCTCAATAGCCTCTGAACCACAACTTAGAATATGCTCATGTAGCTCCTCATTCTTAAAAGCTGACCCACACTTAACACAGTCTGCCTTTTTAACACATTTAACCAAATGATCCTTAATATTAGCTTGTTTAACACCACAGAATGAACATTTAACACTATTATGCACATTTCTCGTATGCTTATTCGCTAGGAACAGACTTTTGAACATTTTCCCGCATACTTGACAAGGATGTTCTCTTGCATTCGAGTGGGTTTTTTTATGTTTAGTCAAGTATTTGAGAGAAGCGAACTTTTTACTGCAAATGTCACAAGTAAATTCACCATCCGTGTGAACTGCTGAGGTGTGCATTCTAAGATGTAAAGCACATTTGAAAGTTTTCTGACATATACCACAAATTTGGTTTGCCTCAGGAGGTGCATGCGTGATTCTCATGTGACTTTGCAAGTTTACAAGAGATTTAAACTCCTTGGAACAGATTTTGCAGGTTGCTGTTTCTAAGGAGTGTACAGATGCTAAGTGGCGCTGTAAAGAAGCATTATCTGAATAGTTTCGTTGACATATCTCACAATGAGTGGACGATTCCGGTGATTCTGCCTCAGTGTGATGCTTTTGCACATGCCAGAACAGAGATGTCTTCGTTTCGAAGGTACGTTCACATACTGTGCACACAAATGGATTCGGAACATATGATTTAACTTCCTTCCCATTGTGTACATTCTTAAGATGTCTGTCAAGAGACTTTTTGTTCTTAAAAACGCGCTTGCAAAGTTCACATGTAGCCCTAGCAGTCAAATCATGCGTATTTTCTATGTGTTTCTTGTAGCAAGCTAGGGATGGTAAGATTTTTAAGCATTGCTGACATTTGTATACCATTCCATCGAGTGGGTGGCTCCATTTAATATGCCGTTGCAAGAGCATATCTACTTTGAAGACTTTTGTACAATGCGGGCAAGGAACTGATTTGCAATCATCAGGGTGGACTAATTTCATGTGGATTTTAAGGCTGTAAGCTGATTTGTATGTTTTTGAACACACAGTACAGTTGACCTGCTCGGTTGGCTGTGGGTGTGAGTAATAGATGTGATTTTTAAGCTTTTTCTGATTGAGGAATACTTTACTGCAGAATTGGCATGTAGCCTCGATTGCTTCAGCGTGCACAGAGCTGATGTGCGAACTCAAATGTCCATGGGACTTAAATGTACGAAAGCATTGTGTACATTCCACGGTATGTTCATCTGAATGGACAAATTTTAAATGGTTTTTTAGATTTGCTCGGTTTTTAAAGGATTTATCACATAGGTTGCAGAATACTCTATTGACTTTACCATTTTCATATACTTTTCCTTGGAGTCCTGCAGTTATTATATCAGTATTCTCAATGTGAGAGATTGGGAGCTCCTTAAAACTGAAATCTTCTTTCGGTTCAATTTTGAGTTCATTGCTTACATCAACATACTCAGGTTGTGTATAATCATTATTTAATTCATAGTCTTCTTCGGGGTTCTCATGCTTGATTTCAATCTCTAACTCCGTTTTTATGGAAACTTCTTCCATAATTATCTGTAATAGAGAAAACATCATATAAAGAGTAACAGTAAAAGCAGGTCAAAAACACTCACACAACATATTACATGAACCTACTACCTATACAATGTTTTATAAAACACCTAAACCTCGTTTACCTAACTTAAAATCCGCGTCTTTTTATATGCAATTTGACTTAGCTAATTATTGCTTTCAATTATAATTACCTGCAACATGACGCCAAGCAAGTGAGTTTTAATATTTTATGTTGCGGTTGGTTTACAACTTTTTCACATTGAGCTTGGCTAGTGTATCAATTCAATAGGTAAGTTAGGTACTGATTAATTTATTGATTTATAGATAAATTTATTGTTTTAATAATGAATAATTTATTCTATAATCTTTGTTTTATTTAATTAAAATTTATAGGTAATTGAAATATTAAAATTCAATATTTTATCATTATAACTGATTTGTACCATCTATATTCTTATGTACATTGTAAGGTTTACTACATTATGTACCATTTGACATGTAATTCTATATTTTACCAATAAATGAACCATTGAACCAGATACATCATAGTAATGCTAAAACTTGAGTAAAATAACTGGAAACCTGAGTAGGAAAAAAAATATTTTAAATAATAGAATTAAATTAAAACTAGTATTTACAATTTAAACAATTGAGCTAACTGCAGACTGTTGCAAACAATTAAGTAGCTCAACTGATCCATATCAACCAGTCGTGTGCGTGCCCAAGACGCTGGCAGCATTGCCCCGCTGTATGGCAATGCTGTGCTGTGCCAGATACACACCGGTACTCACCGGGGTCACGCTGGATATTAAATATCTCATACTCTTAATATTATATTTACTTAATACTTTTATTTTTAGTTTATTTATGTGCTAAAAGATCTCCTAAATAGAGAGAGGACACTTGCTGAACGTGGGTGAAGTAGGTACCAGCAAACCAAGAGAACATGACTTGACTTCTTTGTTATTGGCAATATGTGTCTGGTTTGGCACTTTGCTGCCAGTGTCCAGTTCAAGGAAATTTCATAGTCATGAAATGGAACTGGTCCAGAAATAGTCATCAGTGCAATGTCAAGGATATAGATGCATGCATAAGCTTAAGAACTGCTAGTGGTTTTACAAGTAATAAATATATTTTGAACATCTTAAGCTGGGTAGCAAGCAAGAAACGTTAGGCTGTGTGCTAAAACCCATCTTGTTGCTCATTGCTAGCACCTTATTTTGCTGGACAGACTGCACAAACACTGTGTGAAATATTACAATACCCTTTAAACCAGTCAGAACACGGCGTTAGGATGTATGGGTCTTAATTATGTGGTCTTTTAACTATTTGTTAAAATATTTATGACATTAACATTTCATTTACGACTAACACTCAAGTTTACTGTACTGGGTTATGGAAGAGTTTTTAGTAGGTAGCCTTGGGTTCAGCCTATGTCATTAAAATAAATACTTAATAATATTTATTGATTATCGTACCTACATGATTTAATTATGTATGAGAAAACTTGCGTTTCTACTCTCGGCCTTGAGTAGTTTCTAAAGATAAGCAATCGCATATTTCATTCGACAAACAATACTCCTATACAAAACGAACAATGGTGGCTTATCACTGGCTACAATCTACTCCAGCTACAAAACGAATGTCTCAGCAGTGCGTTTATTGGTACGCTTGAAGGAAATTTAAGTAATAAATAGTGACTTACTTATAAGCTGGTTCTTCTGCTAACTTTGATTCGTAAACAACTTGAAATATCTAATGAAAAGCCATTCTTCTGGATTTCAAAACATTAATTTCGGGCAGACACAGACAGAACCTACTTTAGTACTATACCACAGATCATCACAGACTTGACTTGACTTGACTTCTTTATTTTTGGCAATATGTGTCTGGTTTGTCACTTTTCTGCCAGTGTCTAGTTCAAGGAAATTTCATAGTCATGGAATGGAGGCGGGTTTAATATAAGAATATGACCGGTAAAACAAGAAGAAAAAGAAAAAAAAAAACACCAATGTGATTTTACAATAAGAATAAAAGAGGATAAAAAAAAAAAGCTATAATAAAATAAAATAATGAGGCCTTACTGCATAAATAAATAAAGTAGTTATTTACAATTTTATCTTATTTACATCAATAAATTTACATAGAAGAAATATTATTGCAGGGTAAAACGTAAGAGAAAGTAAACTTTTCATGGATACGGGACGTGGAATATCAAGAGGGAGTAAGTCATATAAAGAACATTGAAGAAAGGGACAGTTAAAAAATATGTGATCCACGTTACCTTCATCTAATCCACATTCACATACCGAGGAATCCCTAATCCTGAGTTTGGCTAGAAAAACAGGACAACAAGAATGTCCAAGTCGTAATCGGCACAGAGTAGAAGTAGTGAACTTTTTAAACTTTTTATATTTAAAAAACCAAGGAGCGTTCGGGATAAAAGGTTGAATATCGCCATAATGTTTTCCTTTGATTTTCTGACTTTCTGACCATAGATCCGACCATGACTCATGGAGATGGACCTTAGGAAGTAAACATAAATCATGTGAATATACAGAATCATATTCCAAGGATCCAATGTTCGAGGAATCCTTGGCAAGCGAGTCAGCAACTTCATTGCCAGGAATTCCCGAATGACCAGGGACCCAAGCAATTACAATATTAATTCCCAAGCGATGACATTCGAATAGGGATTCTTTGATTTTAAGGATTATAGGAAACCGAGACATAGAGCGGAAAGGATTCGAAATTATAGATTGGAGACAGCTTTTAGAATCTGAAAGAATTAAAGAATTGTTTAATTTATGGGACTTTACGAAAAGAATTGCTTCTAAAAGAGCTACAGCTTCACCAGTGAAAATAGAAGTTAAAGGAGGACACTTGAAACTTAAACAAATTTTAGTAAAAGGAATCCAAGCAGCAGAACCCACAAAGCTGTCAGAGGATTCTTTAGAAGCATCTGTGAAAATCAGATGCCATCCAAGAAAGAAGGAACTAATCTGTTCATTAAATATTGCAGAAGCATTAGGAGAATTTTTATTTATACCAAAATCTAAAATTATGTTAGGTTGTGAAATTAGCGCTTCAAATGGAGTGAGATATAGAGGATATGATGAGAACTGGTTAATTGAAAATGGAAGATTAGAAAATTTTATGTAACTATGAAGAAGGCAAGGGAACTTAGCAGAAGGAAGATTGTTATACAGATTCTTCAGATGAAACAATTTTGAAAAAAGAAGGTGATTAGCATGTTGACTAATTCTGAAGAAAAATCTGTCAGATAGAAATTGTCTACGTATATTCAGAGGAGGGTCCACACATTCCACTTGCATCGCATTGATAGGGGATGACTTCATGGCGCCTAGAATAATACGAAGACATTTTGCCTGGATTTTGTTTAGTTTATCCAATGAAGATTTATTAAATAGATTCAGAAGGAAAGCACCATAGTCAAAATGACTTCTGATTATGGCATTGTACAGAAGTTTTTGTGAATAAGGGTGTGATCCCCACCAGACTCCTGAAAGAGAACGAAGAATGTTGACATTCTTTTCGCACTTCTGAACTATATTGTCAATATGAGCTGAACCATTCATTCGCGAGTCTAATGTAATACCAAGAAACTTAGCCTTATCGGATTGAGGGATGAAATCATTATTTACATGTAACAAAACATTAGGGATAGATCTTTTTTTAGTGAAGATGACAGAAGAGCATTTAGAGGTTGATAAAGATAAACCATGGTTAGAAAGCCAATCATTAAGATAAGATAAAGCAGAGTTTAGACGACCTACTGTTTGATCTATAGAGTCATGTTTCACATACAAGACTAGGTCATCCGCGTATTGAAGAACTTCACAGAAAGACTCAACAGATTTGTCTAGATCATAAGTGTAAATGTTGTAAAGGAGAGGACTTAGAACTGAACCTTGGGGTAAACCCTTCCAAACAGTTTTAGGAGGAAGGAAACCATCATTTGACTTTATGACTACGGATCTTTCCATCAAAAGACAGCTTATGAAACGGGTAAATCTCTCAGGAACATTAAGACTAGACAATTTACTTTTAAGGACTGAGAGTAACACATTGTCATAGGCCGCTGCAATATCAAGGAAGACAGCTACCAGGAACTGTTTTTCTTTATAAGAAGAGTAAATGTCAGATACAAGAATGCTCAAACTATCAGATGTACTAACACCTTTCCTGAACCCAAATTGAGTTTTCGATAGAATGCAATTGTTCTCTACGAACCATTCCAATCGATGTTTAAGCAACCGTTCCATCACCTTACACAAAACAGAAGATAACGCAATGGGTCTGCGGCTATTCGGATCCGAAGGATTTTTTCCAGGTTTGAGGATAGGGATAACAATTTGAGTTTTCCATTGTTCTGGGAGAATGCCATGTTCAAAAAAGGAATTTATGAGTAAAAGATAAATTCTTTTGCAAGAATCGGGGGATTTTGATAAAAATGAATAGGGAATATTATCAATTCCAGGAGAAGAGTCTGTCAAGCCGTCCAGTGCTATGTTAAGTTCATTAGCGGAAAATGATTCATCCAACCAACTATGCGAAGGAAGATAAGACGGAAGAGGTGTAATTGAGTCGTAGGAGGGAACGAATGGCGGGGCAAGCTTGTCCGAAAAGGACTCTAACCAAGAAGAAGGATCATTGGATGAAGGATTGTCAATGTTGCAAGCGCCTCGAAATCTTCTTATCTGTTTCCAGATAATGGACGAAGGAGTTTTAGGTGACAAAGATTCACAAAACCCTAGCCAACCATTTTTCTTCTTTTTTTTAATGGTTCTTTTAAACTTAGCTGAGTTTTTTTTATATTCAAGGAAATTTTCTTGGCTCATATTGGCAGAATAAGCAAGTTCAGCTGCTTTACGTTCAGAAGCTACAGCAGAACATTCAGCATCCCACCAGGGACTAGAGATCCTGAAACGTTTGTGGGGTTTCTTTAATGGAATAAGAGAATCAGCACATGAGATAATAATGTCAATAAAAGCAGAATAAGCTTCAAGGGGACAACTATTGATAAGGGAAATAGGGAACGATTCTAGTTTAAGATCAACTAAGGAAGAATACGCAGACCAGTCTACGTCAGAAAGCCTATATTTTAGAGATGGGCAGGGATTACAATAAGGGGTACTTTTATTGGAGAGAGAGACGACTATAGGAAAATGATCACTACCATATGATATGGGAAGAATTTTCCAGGATATATAAGGAGAAAGAGAAGGAGAGCAAAGAGAAAGATCAACAGCACTATTAGGATTTTGAGAAGGGTATGCCCTTCTTGTGGGAGAACCATCATTGAGTATACATAAGTTAGAATCATCAAACCCTTCAAGAAGGGATAGACCAAACAAATCACAGGAGTGATGACCCCACAGAGTATGATGCGCGTTAAAATCACCTAAAAGTACTATAGGAGGAGGGATAGAGGAGAAAAGAAGATATAAGTCGGCTATAAGGGAAGAATTGGGACGAGGAATATAAACAGATACAAAGGAGATGTCGAAGCACTTGACACCAACTGCGTTGATGTCAGGAGGGAGAGAGGGAAGAGAAATAAGAGAAAAGGGAAGAGAGCGCCTCACCAATAAGGCGCATCCAGCACGCCCGTCAGACCTGTCATCTCGAAGACAGGAATAACCTGAAACTCGAAATTGAGAACCAGGCTTTAACCATGTTTCCGAGACGGCAATGACTGACGGGCAAAATTTAGAGATAAGGTGAAGAAGTTCAGGGAGTTTCGCACGAATGCTCTGGCAGTTCCACTGCAGAACGGTCACAGGATTCATGTTGGAAACCAGAAAGAGAAACTAATTGAGTCAATTTTGCGGCAACGTTGGACGGTAAGTTTTGAGGATTCGAAATAATTAAATTTATTAATAATGTGAGAAGGGTGTCTAGTATAGACTCACTTTGGGGAAGTAATTGGTCGGCCTTTAAACCACATCCGTTAGAAAGAGAGGAAAGAGGGGTGGAAACAATGCCTCGATGAGAAGCAGAATCATAGGACTTGCCGAGAGGAGTACGTGAACGGGGAGAGGGAAATACAGGTTTTATGTGAGACCTTGGAGACTTGGGGGCCGACGAATTGATACGATTTTGGGACAAATTATAAGAGGAGGATGGAGTGAACAGCTCCTGGGAGTACAGGGACTGGGCTATTTCAGAATAGGGACGTGAAATTGTAGATCTTGGAAATTGTGAGGCTGCTTCTTCATACGAAATAGCTTTAGAAGCCATCACAGACTTTATAGATTTTTGCCTTGCTAGTTCGGGGCAAATTTTACTGGTGGCAAAATGCTTACCTGAACAATGTAAACAGGAGGACTCAGACTCAGATACATCACAGCCATCACCAGAGTGATCCTGGCCACAACGAAAACAACGAGGTTTCGATCTACATTGGGCTTTAGTGTGTCCAAAGCGGCAACAGGAGTTGCATTGGATTGTGGGGAACTGATAAATTTCAACAGGAATTGAATTATAAAATAAGAAGACCCTGGATGGAAGAGTTTGACCTTGGAACGTGACTACTACGGTTTGGGTCGGAACCCAAGAGACCTTCCCTTCATCTATTTTCTTTCTATTGAGTCTTCGAGCTTTAAGAACCTTAGCGCCAATAGGGTTAGATGCTGCCTCCACAAATTCCTCCATAGAGAGGTCCGTGGGCACGTTCCTTATTATACCCATTCGAGTTACATTGTACGTTGGAATAACAGCATGTAATTTATGAATCGAGAGAATTGGGGAAATAATAAACGAATTGGCATCTACAGCCGATGAGAATACTACGCTAATTTTGTTTCGACCAACTTGCTTTATCCCACCAGAGATAATGTTTTCAATTTTATGTTTGTGTAAAAATTGACCAAATTTGATTGACTTAAGAGAAGTCCCCGCAGATTGTTCTGGGTCAGTTCTGGAAACGTGTACAACAAAAGGACCCTTATCAGAACTCAAATAGGATTGGATTGTTCCAATCACAACGGACGGATCACAATATACAGATTGTATGGAAGGCACAGATAAATCAAGAGATGCAAGTTTTTTACTTGGAGTGGGAACATACTGCTGAATTTCGACTATATCAATAATTTTTCGTTTCGAAGAATAAGAATCGGTTAACATGGGAGGAGGAGCGGGGTCAGGGGGGTCAGGTGTCGGCTCAAGAGCCGGCACCCAAACTTCATCATCCATTTTTTATTTAAAGATGTCAATTACTAGGAATTATGTGGCACCCTGTAAAGATTTTGATGAAGAAGATAAAATTGAAAAAAAACACTTTATCTACTTACCAGAACCATACAAGGGTCACTATTTACACTTTAAAATCAAATTGGTGAGATCTGGATGCAATTAATTTAAAAATTCCCAGAAAAAATCTCCAAACACAACTGGTCTTTTCCAATCCCAACTGACATCCCCTCATCACAGATGTACTAGGGATGCTAACCTTGCTAACGCATGTTACGCAGGACAGAACCTCAGAAGAACTATCCTATGGAACTGCCGTATTGTTCAATTTGACACGGAAGCAATAATGGACTACCAGTCTCTTTCTCACAACAGTGGTTTTACGTTAGGAAAAAGCATACACACTCTTTTTATCAGCGCCCTCTTCCTGATTTCGATGTACTTTTGCTGTCACGGACGCCATTTTATTCTACGGTTTTGTTTACATGTGAGGAGATGTCATTGTGAGATTTTAATGTTTTCCCGTGTTTTCGACTTATTTATTAAGCAAAACTGTGATATAAATTGAAAATCATATAGAAGAGGTCTGGTACCATGAAGTGTTCTGTAGCAGGCTGTGGCCTATGCCAAAGCAAAAACAGGCCGAATCTAAAAACATAATCCGCCATGTTTATCAACCGATTTGTTTACTTAGGTATCCAGGAAAAGTACATGCTTAGGGCAGTTCTATAGGATAGTTCTTCTGAGGATAGAACAGAATCGTATACTTCTTAGTTTATGACCATCGAGTTAGAATACTATAGAGTCCCAATCTCTAACTGACAGCACTCAAAAAATGTCCGAGCGCCGTTCTACATACCTATACATTTGTTGTTATATAGCTCACAATGACATTTACGCGAATTAAGACATTATCTTGATTGAATAATGTTCAATGTCGCTTGTACGCAATGTCATAATAATGCACCGAAGACATACCGAAGATTTCCGAAGATGCCCGACGGCCATGCGCGTATGAACAGGGAACAGGGCGAGTGGAGACGCTATTTGTACTAAATAATATTATAGGTCGTATTTGTGATATCATTATAATTATGATGTGTATGTGAGTTTGTGAGTTTATAATGTGCCTAAGAGGACTCCGAAACTAAACATCTGATTAAAAAAATATGTTATCCAATATTTAGAATGAATCTAGGTTTCAGGATGGACATAGGCTATAATTATATTATTTAGCGAGGAGGAACCGGGGCGGGGCAGCTAGTCACACTTATAATATGAAGATAGCTTAAACTCTGGACTAACACTTATGCTAGGTACCTACTTTTTATCCCGGAAAACACGGGGGTGCAAATAATTTTAAATAAAACAAATTAATCTGTATGTATTACGAGTTTTATTATGTACTATTTTTAACCTACTGACAAAATATTGTAATTTACACTATAAAATTATAGAACGCTATCGACTCATCTACTTTTTGTTCAGAAAAAATAAAGCATTTATCAACATGGTAATATTATTAAGTATAATAATTAATTTAAAATTCGTAAAAATATTAAGTATCAATGAACTCCACAGTTTTGCCGTTGGAACACAGTGTGCTCGTCACAAGCTCACGCGAGACTTTGTTTCTCTTTTACTCTTACATATTTGTTTAACGTGTGAAAGAGATACGCCTACGAAGTGCCAAGGTCAAGCTGTGAGCATTTTATTTTGCAGAAAATATTTAAAATTAACATGAAAATACGTACTGTGGATACATAAATTCATAAAATTGTTATGATACTTACCTAAAATACGAAACACCATCCTTTTTTTGCACGTAGTTGCTGTTATTTGGGCAGGAAATCACCGAACACTTTGGCATCGCGAACGTTGTACGAGGACTGCGGTCGCCGTACAACTAAACAAAAACTCTGCACGTAGCGTAGGTTGTGCAGAGTTTTGGCGCGGACATTTTATTTCTGTGATTGTTACTCTATAGTATTCTAACTCGATGTTTATGACAGAATCCAATCCATCCAATTCCACACCAAAGAGCATAGACTAGTAAGAGCCAAAGAGTTTAATAACCATAGACTATTAAGGGGATCTCTTTTTTCATTGTTGATAACTACTAAACAACGATATTATGTTATTCATCATTACATTAACAAATCACATAGTTATTGTTCTAGTATCCTGGATAATGTTCAAAATGTAAAAAAAACACGGAAAGTGCATTGTTAATATTTCAATAATTTATTATAGGAATAGGAAATTTATTACTCGACTTTTTTTCGCAAATGTTGATGATGTTTGTTGCGTGTTTATTAAAATTATATATTTAATAAAGATAATATACTATTTTAAATAGTGGAGCCTTGCGCTAAATCATGTTAAAAATAAAAAAGTAAAGTAAAAAAAATGCAGCTGTGATATTTAATTTATTATTAGGATATATTTGCCATTAACGGATTTCCGCGGATCCACCCGCCAACCGACGCGCGACGGAGGAAGTGCCGCGCGGCCGGCAGCGCCAGCCCACGGAGGTAAGCGCTAGAGGGGCCCGCCAGATTTGAATTATCATACTTCTCTTGTTTTCTAGGTTTAGTTCTCGCGATAAAAGGTAAGTAGGTACTTTGTGGTTTAGTTTCACGGTTACCTTTGAGTTTTCTCGTTCGCTCTGTAAATAGCATAAATAAATAATGTCTTCTGTGTGCAGAGTTTGTCTCGCTGGGAGTATGAGACTTCGTTCCTTGAAACTTTTATGTTAGAAATCTCAACTTGGGACGAATCAGGAACGCTTGCAGCATAAAGTTTGAGTTTCTCGACTCGTCCCAATAGATTGGGACTAATGTGGGACGAGTCAGGAATAACTCAAAACAACCTTCAATATTATGTTTACGTACAACTGTCTAAAAACAAGATAGGTCTAATATGGTAACGTGGTAATTTTTCTCTTCTTGGATCGAAGTCACTTTGGTTTAGCACCTAAATCACGCCAATTCATAACGAAAGTTTGGATGGATGGATGGCCGTTTGTTACTTCTTCAAGCCAAAAATACTGAAATAAAATAGCGCTGGACAAATATCAGGTTCGACCTGGAGTAAAACATAGGCTACTTTTTATACCATACTCGGTTCTCATGGGACAAAATTACAGCTTTTGAGTGTTTCCTTAGCAAAATGCGTCGAAGCCGAAATCGCAAACAGTACCTACCTATATAGGTAAAGTTGAATAACTAGGTATATCAGTTCAACTCTGAAGATACAAGGCTGGGAGGTGTATGCTGTTTCTGTTACCAGAAGCTACTGAAATGCCTCACTTTTTCTCAGATGGCTTGTAGATCTGAAGACATCTTCATCGGAACAAATTTGTGTACGATCTGCAGAAATTTGTTCCGTTGGTCTGGGTGTTTTGTGTGTATCTATGTAATGTATAATATTACGTATATCAGTTAGGTATCTAGTATCCATAACACAAGCTCTGCTTACCTTGGGGCTAGATAATGCTGTGTGAATTGTCCAGCATTATTATTATTATCTATAGTCAGCTTTTTCACAAGGGTCTTGAGGTAGGTAGACCTGTCAATAAGTTCCAAATGAAAACACATTCATTGCCATTGACACATATTTTGGACTTCAACTCCTTCTCCGCAGCTCTGGGACGTAGGTACAGTCAGGTTGCACTGTAGAGGCGGCAGTGTGTGTGTCGCCGCGGATCGTTGAGTCACAAAGTTTGTATATATAGCAAGTTGACAAACGCCGCGGGAGTGCAGCGAACCCTGAATTTTTTTTTCAGGGTGTTCTGATCGTTTTCTATGTATAATAAAAATATCTACCTGTATATTGTATTATGTAGGTATATCAGTTATCTAGAACCCATGACACAAGCTCTGCTAGGCTTAGGACTAGATAATGCTGTGTGAATTCTCCAGCACTTTTTTTTAACATACTTTATTGATTTTTAAATAGTGTTGTGCAAGTACCTTAGAGTATAATAAAAGATCACATTAACCCAAACTAATTTTATTTACAACAACAGATTATTTCATAAAACAACTTCTTCGACAACTTCATTTTCAAAATCAAAGATGATTTCCATACTCGGGTCCAGACCGGATGAACTACAAAGCTGCTCATTATTGATTTCCATACAAGTTTCTTCATCATGCAAACTTTCAACACATTCCATGCTTTCATTATCATTGCTTTCTTCATTTTTTATAATTTCTTCATGTTCCAAAAGTGTTTTATTCTTAGAATCAGAATCAATTGTAGCAAGTGTATTCAGTTTTTCAATTTTGACTTTGAATTTAGGCATAACCACGCGTGATGTAACAACCTGGCGATTGAAGTCTTCATGGATCCTGAAAATGGGGGAGTTATAGAAATGTAGTACCTATTTACAAATACATAATGGTTGTAACAGCACTAACCATCTAACCCCAATGTATACTCTGCTTAGATTTACTTAAGAGGTAGGTACTCGTATATGACACCATTTTGTGAATAGGATAGGCATAGGATTTCGCGTTTAAAGGAGCGGGATAAAACAGAGCGGTGTAAGCTCAATAATCAATTTTTGCTGATTATCTTTTAATTAAGACATTAATTCAAAAAAATTAGCCGAAGGTGTTCTTTTCTATACTATGGTGATGATAATAAAAAAATCTTGTGATTGATAGTTTAGGAGAAAAATTGTAAAAACTAAAAAAACAGATGGTACTTTGCACAATTATTCCTGATATTTAAAATAGATCTTTTTAAATTTTCGAATCCTTTTCGAAGCCTTGTATCATATAATGTATTTTTTTCAAAGCTTTTACAATAAAGGCGAAGGAGAAAAATTGTTTTAAAATAACCCAAATTCGCCCAATTCACATCAACTCCGTCAGCTCTCCATCTCCATATCTTCCAAACTGATAAATATTTAAATTTGAAATGTATATATGGTAAAGTTAAGGACTTACTCTATCGAACATACGTTTCGAAAACACGAATCCATAAAAAAATACTCGACAGAAAATAATCGCAAAGTTACCTTTAAATTTATCAATAAACACAGAAGTTAATCTTCTCTCATCTTGAGAATAATCATGGTAATAGAACTAAGTATAAAGAACATTTTATATGCTTCGGCTTTTTTCAAATAAAGTCCTAATTAATAGCTTTGTAATATTGATGATAATATAAATTGTAATTGTATAATTGTAATATAATTTGTAGTAATAAGATAAAACTTGATTATTGGGCTTGCGTTGCTATATGCCCTACCTAACTCGTTCCTATGAACGCGAAATCTTATGTCATTCCTTATCACTAAAATTTGTGGTTGAATAGGCCCATAATTAAGTAAATAAATAAATAAATAATGCTGGACAATTCACACAGCATTATCTAGCCCCAAGGTAAGCAGAGCTTGTGTTATGGGTACTAAATAACTGATATACGTATTATTATACATTACATAGATAGATATTTTTTATTATACATAGAAAACACCCAGACCAACGGAACAAATTTCTGCAGATCGTACACAAATTTGTTCCGAGGCGGGGATCGAACCCGCAACCTCTTGCGTCGCAGGCAGACTCTCGCCCGCTGCGCCACTGAGGTCGTCAAGTATGTTATTATAGTGCGTAAGCCCTCGCACTCTGGGTAAAATCTAAGAAATTAAATAAGTTCCCAAAAATTTACGATTTCGGCAGGATTCGAACCCGCGCCCCACCCTCAGTACGGGTGTGCTCTAACCAACAAGCTACGAAATCGATACTCTCCTCATCGAAAATCTTTAGGAACTCTTACGGCTCTAGCGCCGTTAGCTCCACCTTCAGGCGAAGGGCTAATCTTGGGGATAGATGACGTTGTATGGGTTGTCTGTCAGCATTGCTTTAATGATGTATACAGGGCTATTTTTAAGACCAGCAACCTTCGGTAACCTGGTTCCTGGCAGCATCAGCAACAACCTATCCTATATAATAAGTGAAAGTACTTCTTTTTTTTTAACTTTTTTATTTCTAATATTCAAAGTAATCACCCATGCAATCGACGCATCTTTGCCAACGCATTGGCAGTTTATTGATGCCCTTCTTGTAAAAATCTGCTGGACGAGGCAACAAACTCTTCAAAGGCATTTTGTACTGCCAGCGATAAAACTTATAAGCGGCAGGTTTTATCGCTTAGCGATATGATGTTATCTTATAAAGATGTTATCTATATAATAAATAAAAAAATATGCTTACTGAATATGTTGGCGCAGGTAGTACCTGTGCGCGAACCCTTTGTCGCACACGTGGCATTTGTATTTAACTCCGGTGTTCTTCAAAATCTTCTCTTTATTCTTTGTATGTATCTGGAAATAATTAACAAAGAAAATTACAAACATAATAATAGAATATATTAACTAGTATTTACAATTAAAACAATTGAGCTAACTGCAGATTGTTGCAAATAATCTACAGGTAGCTCAACTTCTCACCTCATCAGCCTACATTGATCCACTGCTGGACGCAGGCCTTCCCCTGAAGAGCGCCTCATTGGCTTTTATCTCGGGAAAATGCCCATAATCCCCACGCTGGGCAAGCGGGTTGGGGATCGCAGTTAGATGGTAGATATATTCTATATTCCTACTAATAATATTATTATTGTTATTTTACTAAAGTTATGTTAAAATTGTATTTTACGTGGAGGTAAAATATTAATTGATTAATTATCGACATGTAACCTTATTATTGTTACCAAATAAAGAACTTGAACTTCTGCAAGAGGCGCTGCTGCCCGCCCCCCGGTGTATATCCCTAAGTCGCCTCTTACGACACCCACGGGAAGAGTTGGGGTGCTGTAAATTCTAAGCCGGCATCACACGGTAGCTCAACTGATCCATATCAATACCAGTCGCGCGCGTGCCCAAGACACTGGCTGCATTGCCCCGCTGTATGGCAATGCTGATGCGCTGTGCCAGATACTCACCAGCTCTCGGGTCACGCATCGCATACACCAGACGCTCAGATAATTTTTTGAAAACCCGGAGAGCCTTGGTACCCCACGGACCTAGGGTCTCGACTCCAAGGGGAGCAAATGCGTAGGCTCTGTCGAGACCTGCATACTTGCGTCAAGTTGCCCAGCGAGCTGTGGTAAAAGCTAAGCTCGAAGTTTCTCTGAAGGATAGGATTCGCAACGAATACATCCGACAGAGAACCAAGGTTATCGTATCGACATAGCTCAAAGGATTAGCAAGCTGAAGTGGCAGTGGGCTGGCCATATATCGAGAAAAACCGACAACCGCTGGGGTAAACGTGTTCTTGAGTGGAGACCGCGACTCGGCAAACCTAGTGAAGGACGCCCTCCGACCAGGTGGGATGACGATTTGCGAAAGACTGCTGGCAGATGCTGGATGCGGCAAGCTGAAGACAGGGCGCTATGGCGCTCATTAGGGGAGGCCTATGTCTGATATAGGCTGATGATGAGGATGACAGGTTATACCTTGAGATGGTGCTCCGCTATCACGCGCGTTTCGAAGCGCGCTCCGCACTCGCTGCACTCGTACGGCTTTTCTCCGGAGTGCGTGTTCAAATGGTCCTCGTATTCCTGCCCGAGCTGTTACAGACAGGACACAAATCATTTATTTATTTATCTTTAACGCATTCGCTGCCCTCAGCATGCCGTCAACTTCGGTGTTACATGTAGATCCAGAAGAGCAAGTGTGTCGACGGCCATGAAAGGGTTGTATTTTTAAGCACTTAGATTTATGGCGAACGAACGCAAATGTTCAGATAAAAAAAATACTATAGGTAGGGAAAAACCTGTAGAGGTCGAGTAATCGAATAGAATTTTCAAAAATAAACTGGTCTACAAAAAACTAAATACAAAATTCGTTCAAATAAGTTGAACTGAATAGATAGCGATTCTATTTTCCTGCAAGTCCAAGTCGAAGTAGGCCCCTCTCTCGCGTCTCCCACACCTCGCCAACTTAACTGGCATGTAGACGGGCGAGTTTAGTACAGTTCATAAGTCTGCACACAGCGGCCTCTATAAATCGAGTAAAACGTCAGTCTGTTAACGTCAGTCTTCTTCTCGGAACGGTAACTTATGACTACCGGACTAAACCCCGTTTGGACGCTACTTCCTACTTAGGATTTTTATTACAGTGCTTGCCCGCACTCTGAGTAAATGTAACTTTGGTCTTTGAATATTGGAAACTTTAATGTTTTCTCTGTAGGTGGAGTCACCGGCGCTACAGTCCGTAAGAGGTCCCAAAGATTTTCGACGAGAACCGACAGAGACTTCGTGGCTTAGTTGGTTAGAGCACACCCGTACTAAGGGGCGGGTTCGAGTCCCGCTGAAGTCGAAAATTTTTGGGAACTTATTTCATTACTTCCTACTTGTTACTAAACTGACTGATTTCATAACTCGCTACTGTACTTATTGAAATGTAAATCGGCCTACAGATTCAAGTTGACTTACCGTGCAAGCGAGTCCGCAATGTTCGCACAGTACAACAGTTTTCCGTTTGTCCCGGCATATGTAGGGCACGGTCGGGTGCGTGGAGCGATGGTGCGCGTACAGCGCGAACGGACTTGTCTGTGGTATGTCCGTTGAACACTGAAATTTAAATAGTAATAATAAATAATGCTGGACAATTCACACAGTATTATCTAGCCCCAAGCTAAGCAGAGCTTGTGTTATGGGTACTAGATAACTGATATTTCATTTATTAATTCACAAACAATAATTGACGTATAATATAATAATTGACGACCGATGTAACGCGGTGGGCGAAGGTCTGCCTGCGACGCAGAAGGTTGTGGGTTCGATTCCCGCCTCGGGACAAATGTGTGTACGATCTGCAGGCATTTGTTCAGGGTGTTCTGGTCGTTTTCTATATATAATAAAAAAATATCTATCTATGTATTGTGTTGTATTATGTATATCAGTTATCTAGTACCCATAACACAAGCTCTGCTTAGCTTGGGGCTAGATAATGCTGTGTGAATTGTCCAGCATTATTTATTATTATTATTTATTATATAATTATTGTGTCGGATTTATAAAGCATAAAATACAACACCAAATTAAATAACTTAATACAAATAAATTATATGTTTATAACACAGTCATTAAGTACTAAGCTTTGGTAAAAAATGTCAAAGTAAAATAATAAATAATAATGCAACTATGTACATCATTACATAAAGATAAAAAATCAAATTATATACCATTAACCTACCTACTTGAAATCACAACAACACACAACAATATAATATTACATAGATAGATATTTTTTATTATACATAGAAAACGACCAGAACACCCGGAACAAATAACTGCAGATCGCACAAATATTTGTCCCGAGGCGGGAATCGGGTGGACCTTCGCCCACCGCGCCAGAGGTCGTCAATTCTCATAGTACGAGTTATTTTATCGTTATTTTGGCAAACTACGTCGAGTCTTCTCGTCATCCATACCGTAATGCTTGAAAACGAAAGTTTTCAATCAGTGCGTCCTACCCGTCATGACCTACGGAGCTGAGACGTGGACACTCACAGTAGGGCTGGTCCACCAGTTTAAAGTCGCCCATCGAGCTATGGAGAGAGCAATGCTCGGAGTTTCTCTGAAGGATAGGATTCGTATTGACTACATCCGACAGAGAACCAAGGTTATCGACATAGCTCAAAGGATTAGCAAGCTGAAGTGGCAGTGGGCTGGCCATATTTCAAGAAGAACCGACAACCACTGGGGTAAACGTGTTCTTGAGTGGAAACCGCGACTCGGCAAACGTAGTGTAGGAAGCCCTCCGACCAGGTGGGATGACGATATGCGAAATACTGCTGGCAGATGCTGGATGCGGCAAGCTGTTTGTTTGTAAAATTGTTTTTACCCAACTGCAGAATCTGCCCAAGGTAAGTCGGAAACAATTTCGAGAAGGTGGCCATGTACGACGACCGATCCCGGATCAATGTGGCCATTGATCATGACATTGGTTTTATCCGAGTTCAAAATCTGCAGGTTGTACAATCATTTGTCTCGAGACGGGAATCGAACCCGCAACCTCTGCGTCGCAGGCGGTGGAGTGAGTAGTGGTGATACTCACAATGTCACAGCGCACGACGCCTATATCCGTCTTTGGCTCGCTCTTGATACGGACATGTTTTGTCTCTTTCGTGTGCGTACAAAGAGACATATCATCAACAAAAACTTCTCCGCACGAACAGCGGTACCTGAAAACATTAAAGTAGTTTTATTTGGCAAAACTTACTAGTGGTTTCTTTTTCGCTTCTTCCACTAGTGGACAAAAAATTGAAATGGACAAAATCAATAACATCATATTTCTTATTTGATAATAATGACTATTTATAAACCTGTTTATAGTATAAAATTTGACTTGTCTAAGTGCTTATTTTGTAAGCCTAAAGAAATAAACGTTATTAAATAAATAATAAATATAAATAAATAATGCTGGACAATTCACACAGCATTATCTAGCCCCAAGCTAAGCAGAGCTTGTGTTATGGGTACTAGATAACTGATATACGTAATATTATACATTACATAGATAAATATTTTTTATTATACATAGAAAACACCCAGACCAACTATTGATATTTGATATTTGATTTGACATCTTTTAAAGAACTATAAATCGACATTTTAAAGAACTATAAATCGACATTTTAAAGAACTATAAATCGACATTTTAAAGAACTATAAATCGACATTTTAAAGAACTTTATATCGACATTTTAAAGAACTATAAATCGACATTTTAAAGAACTATAAATCGACATTTTAAAGAACTATAAATCGACATTTTAAAGAACTATAAATCGATATTTTAAAGAACTATAAATCGACATTTTAAAGAACTATAAATCGACATTTTAAAGAACTATAAATCGACATTTTAAAGAACTATAAATCGACATTTTAAAGAACTATAAATCGACATTTTAAAGAACTATAAATCGATATTTTAAAGAACTATAAATCGACATTTTAAAGAACTATAAATCGACATTTTAAAGAACTATAAATCGACATTTTAAAGAACTATAAATCGACATTTTAAAGAACTATAAATCGACATTTTAAAGAACTATAAATCGATATTTTAAAGAACTATAAATCGATATTTTCCCGCCGCATCGTTGATATGTACAACTAAAATTTCATTGATCAAAAATTTTATTGAACTACAATACATTACAAAACACTTTATTGTACACCAGAAAAAGAACATTACAAAAAGACATATAACATGAGACAAGTACAATGGGCGGCCTTATCGCTTAGAAGCGATCTCTTCCAGGCAACCTTTGGATGGAAAGAACTATATGAATTTAAGAAAGCTTGAACTGTTATTTTTCTTACCATCTCAACCTAATTATTATAAGAAAAATGTTTTAAAGCATTTCTTTTTTTCCTATCTCTTTCATGCCTGGTAAATATGTAAAAAAAACCGACTAAGTGCAAGTCGGACTCGCGCACGAAGGGTTTCGTATAAAAACGATATGTTTCGGTTTTTTTTTTCAAATAAAGTCCTAATTAATAGATAATAAGCTAAAACTTGGGCTAGCGTTGCTATGCCCTGTCCAGCTCCTATAAACACGAAATCCTATGACTATCCTTTTCACAAAATGGCGTCATATTGAAGAGAAAAGTCTTGTAAAAAATCTCGAAACTAGTATAGGTAATTAGGTACCTATAAATTGTTATATACGACCTCTGTGGCGCGGTGGGCGAAGGTCTGCCTGCGACGCAGAAGGTTGCGGGTTCGATTCCCGCCTCGGGACAAATGTGTGTACGATCTGCAGACATTTGTTAAGGGTGTTCTGGTCGTTTTCTATATATAATAAAAAAATATCTATCTATGTATTGTATTATATTATGTATATCAGTTATCTAGTACCCATAACACAAGCTCTGCTTAGCTTGGGGCTAGATAATGCTGTGTGAATTGTCCAGCATTATTACATATTATTATTACATTACAATTAAATATACTCACTCTCTATGGTCTCTCTGAATATGACTGGTTAAGGCTTCTTCATAATGGAAGGTAGAATCACACTCCGTACATTGCAGGGCTGGCGTGGCCTTGTACAGCGGATCGTCCTGAAATATACAGATAGAAAAAATTACATATAATGAACTAATAAAACTAAGAGAGTAAGAGTTTATAATGACAACAACGTTCCTATTGTGAATTGGGAGAATTTGGGTTAGGTATTTAAAAAAAAAATTGAAAGCTTGCTCTGTCATTGTCATTGATCTGTGTTTGAGTAACACTTTCACCCTTGTATATATCATTGCTTAGCATCCATTATTTGTACAAATAATATAAATATATAGTGTATAAAGTATGTATAATAGTTCCCCTTAACATTTTCCTATCCTAACTCTCCTGATCCTTATCCTGTTTTGTCTCGTTTTTATTGTAGGTTTCATTTAAATATTGTAAATGTTTCCCAATATTTTTTTTCCAATTATTAAAATAACATAAAAAAACAGAAAATGGGAAATGCTAAAACTAGCGAGCACAAAAAAAAAACACTTTTGTAAGGCGTTTTAAGCGTTACTCTAGCGTAGATCATGAATGACTGAGCAAGCATTTACATCTTAATACGAGCCTTACTCCCGGATATTGTAACGCAACTCGCATTTAAGCAAGCTCGTCTCAAGCCTCGGTTTTTAAACAGTTTACAATGAAAATGTGTCAAAAAAATCGTCATTTGAGACGAGATTAAATCTGAGAATCGTTTGAGTAGTTTGGGTTAGTCTGAATTGAATTAAATAATATATTTATTTTCTCTTGCAAAAGATAATTGTACAGATTTTGGTTTATGTTTAATATAAAACTAATATTGATGTATATAAGGGATTTATTATTTAATTTTTATTATTATGTATTTATTATGTATGTTAGTCTCTAAGGTATTAAACGTGAACCATTGTAAGTTTCTAAGAAATTCAATAAGTTCCCAAAAAAAATCGATGACGGCGGGACTGGAACCCACACCCCACCCTCAGTACGGGTGTGTTCTAATCAACTAAGCCACGAAATCAGTACTCAAACTTATTTTATTCGGGAAATTATTTAATTTATGAACTTATTTATTTAGACGACCGATGTGGCGCGGTGGGCGAAAGTCCGCCTGCGACGCAGAAGGTTGAGTGTTCGATTTCCGCCTTGGGATAAATATTTGTACGATCTGCAGGTATTTGTTCAGGGTGTTCTGGTCGTTTTCTATGTATAATAAAAAATATCTATCTATGTAATGTCTTATGTATATCAGTTATCTAGTACCCATAACACAAGCTCTGCTTAGCTTGGGGCTAGATAATGCTGTGTGAATTGTCCACCATTTAGTATTCGAATTTTATTGGGAACTTATTTATTTCTTAGAGATTACCCAGTCAGCTCTTTATTAAGAGCGGGCCTAATGCAAAAAATTGTGAAAAGGATAGGCATAGGATTTCGCGTTCATAGGAGCGGGACAGAGTAAAGCAATGTCAGTGCAAGTTTTTGCTTCTTTTCTATTAATGTTTTAAAATTTAACCATTAAATAGAAAAACTACACGATTACTTAAATAAAACAGTAGTCTGGCTATGTGATTCGTAAAAAATAATATGGTGTTGTCGCTGATACTTTAGAGCATTTCAATTAAAACAGTTTTTTTAAAGCGATTTTTGTATAATTTTTTGTAAAGAAACCAGTTTATTTTTCAAAATTCTATTCGATTACTCGACTTCTATGGGTTTTTCCCCTACCTATCGTATTTTTTTAATTAGAATATTTAAGTTCGTTACCATAGATATAAGGGTTTAAAAATACACAATTTGCTTGATTTTTGCATTAGGCGCACTCTTAAGAAAAACATTATAATTTTTTTCTAACCTTATGCTTGCACCGCGTATGCGTGGCCATCCCGTAAGTGGCGTAGTAACGCGCACAGAACGGGCAGCACGTGCCGCGCTTGTGGCACAGCAAATGCTGAGCCATGGTCTTCATTGTGCTGTGGATAAATAATTAATCAAGTATCAGTATCATCATGGAAGATGGACGACCAATGTGGCGCGGTGGGCGAAGGTCTGCCTGCGACGCAGGAGGTTGCGGGTTCGATTCCCGCCTCGGGACAAATGTGTGTACGATCTGCAGACATTTGTTCAGGGTGTTCTGGTCGTTTTCTATGTATAATAAAAAATATCTATCTATGTATTGTATTATATTATGTATATCAGTTATCTAGTACCCATAACATAACACATAATAATAATAAATAATAATAATGCTGGACAATTTACACAGCATTATCTAGCCCCAAACGGAGAGCTTGTGTTATGGGTACTAGACAACTGATATACATGTAATGTATTGTATTATGTATATCAGTTATCTAGTACCCATAACACAAGCACTGCTTAACTTGGGGCTAGATAATGCTGTGTAAATTGTCCAGTATTATTTATTTATTCATTTAATCTTTTCAACCTTATGGTCTGAGTAATTTGCCTTGTTTAACTCACCGGAACTGTTTGCCGCACACTTTGCAGAAAATGCCGTTGTTAATATGCTCCTCATAGTGGAACTGCATTATTTCACTGGAAGAAAACAAAACGTACATTTACGGGAGTAGATAGATCTCATCTCACCTCAACAGCCTATCTATACTGATCCACTAGATTATGTTATAGACTAGCGACCCGCCCCGGCTTCGCATGGGTACTATATTATGCATGTCCTCATCATCGTCATCAGCCTATATTTATCCACTGCTGGACATAGGCCTCCCCTAATGAGCGCCATAGCGCCCTGTCATTAGCTTGCCGCATCCAGCATCTGCCAGCAGTCTTTCGCAAATCGTCATCTCACCTGGTCGGAGGGCGTCCTACACCTTGTTTGCCGAGTCGCGGTCTCCACTCAAGAACACGTTTACCCCAGCGGTATTATAATAATTATAAAAGTTTATTTTCCAGAATAAAGGTTAAAACTACAAGATACAAGTACATAAGTTATTTTATGAGTCATATCTTTTAGGGGTCGAATAGGTTGTAGTATGTATTATGCATGTATTATACATATAAACCTTCCTCTTGAATCACTATCTATTAAAAAAACCGCATCAAAATCCGTTGCGTAGTTTTAAAGATTGATAGATCTATCACGGTTTATTAACCGTTTTTCCCGATATTTTGTCAGGTTTACGCACTGTCGTGATTACAGGATGACTGGAGTACTGGTGCCCCTTTCTGCGAAGCGGGAGCAGCGTTACTCGCAACTACCAAATCAAATCAAATCAAAAAGTCTTTATTTCCATAAATACAAAAATATACACTTAGAAAAAGTCAAATTCTTAAAATAAAACATTGACACGGAAATAAAGTGATATTTTTGATTTCTGTCGCTTCGGTATGTAGACTAAAGTAAAGCGACGAAGAAACCTTTAGCCTGTTAGTTGTTATTTTTCTAGTTGGAACAAAACCCGTCAAGCTTTTTTACCTTCTAGATAATCTGATATTTTGTAGTAAGCCTTTTTGCACAGAAAGGTTTTGACAATTTGTTTGAATTTATTTACTGATAGATTTTGCAACTCACTAGGAGTTTTGTTGTAGAAGCGTATACATTGCCCTTTGAAAGATACATTTATCTTGTAAAGCCTCGTTGTGGGCACAGCGAGTTTATGTTTATTTCTACTACTTATGTTAAGTGTATCGCTATTTTACCCTTACTTGGTCTTCCATTACATTTTCCCTTCCATTACATTACAGCACATTCGGAAGAGACAACACTAACGCCGTTCGTCCACCGCCGACGTAAACAAAACAACCACAATAACGACATTTTTTCGGTCGCGCCGAACTCATTTTTTCGGCGACCGGATGACGTCGCTTTGGTGACAGACGTGGACAAACGGCCATAGTAAATACACTTAAATGCATGCACCGATACTTCGTGGCCATCATCTGGTTGACGTCGGCGGTGGACAAACGGCGTAGCAGTGTCTCATTTGGTCCCAAAACGCTATTGTAGCGGTCGCAGGGAGTCGATGGATAGAAGACGGCTCAGGACCACTATGAGCTAAACATGTTCTTAAGTGAAGACCGCGACTTGACAAACGTAGTGTGGGACGCCCTCCGGCCAGGTGGGATGACGATCTGCGAACTGTAGGCGGATACTGGATGCGGCAAGCTGAAGACAGGGTGCTATTACGGCCGGTACTCTTGGGAAAGGGGAAGGCCTGTGTTCAGGAGTGGCCGTGTCTAACCTGATATGTAAACTTACCGGTTACGAGCTATGAACGGGCATTGTTTACAGCGATAAATAACATCATGGCTCTTGTACATGTGGTTTTTGAGCAATCTCGTATCTCGGAAGCCGCATAGACATATTTCACACTTGAACGGCAAAGACTCCTGAAAATTAAAAATAAAAAGTTGAGAGGTGTCAAGGGACACCCGGATGGAACGAAGTTCCTTTCTGTAAGAGAGAGAGAGACAGACAGAGAAACATGCGCACGCCGCACGGCTTACAATAGCTTACTATAGCAAAAAGTTTCGTTACAACTTTTCGTGAGATTTTTTTCCGTCCAGCTCCCTTTTACAACGCGCGATAAGGAACTTAGTTCCAATAATATGTATTGTGGATGGTATGTTTGTTGCATTGACATAGCTCAAAGGATTAGCAAGCTGAAGTGGCAGTGGGCTGGCCATATCTCGTGAAGAACCGACAACCGCTGGGGTAAACGTGTTCTTGAGTGGAGACAGCCGGTAAACGTTGTGTAGGACGCCCTCCGACCAGGTGAGACGACGATTTGCGAAAGACTGCTGGCAGATGCTGGATGCAGCAAGCTGAAGACAGGGCGCTATGGCGCTCATTAGGGGAGGCCTATGTCCAGCAGTGGACAAATATAGGCTGATGATGATGTTTGTTGCGGTCGCGCGTTGATTCCCTTGAAGCTGGCAGTAGCGTAAGCGAGTGGATAAACCTTTTGATAGAAATCTTGGATTTGTATAATCACACTAATCCCGTTTTCCGTCGGATGAAGTCTCCGAGACAGACACAGAGAAGAGGCATCTAATCCAACCACACCCACAGAAAAGCTGTACGAAGCTGTCAATCTCCAAGAGTCCTGGTCCGGTACTTCAAGGAGCTGGGCTGGTTAGGACCTGGTTAGGCAGGGGGATAATGCAGAATACACTCCCATGCGAGATGTCAGTGCAGATCCCAGTTCCCTCACTTAGAATTAGAATTACACTAATATTATAAATGCGAAGATGGATGTTTATTGCTCAATCACGCCAGAATGGCTGAACTGATCTGGATGAAGTTTGACACAGAGATAGATTATAGTCTGGAATAGCACATAGGCTATATTTTATCCCGGAATTCTCACGGGAACGGGAACTACGCGGATGAAACCGCGAGGCACTGTTAGTATTATTATAAATTCGAAAATTTCGAAACATACTGTCGGTTACCTTCTGAAACGTAAACGGCTGGACGGATTTTAATGAAATTTGGCAAAGAGGTCAACAATATCCCGGGGTAGACATAGGCTACTTGAAAAGCGCGTGTGAAGTTGTATGATAGGTACTTACGTCATGCCATACTTTATGATGATATTCCAACAAGCCACGCCGCGAGAGAACCTGAAATAAACGTAAGTTTTACAAGGCGTCAGGAGTTTGAATGCCTTGGTGGATATACCGCCCACTCGCGATAAGCGGTTTAAATAAATATATATAAAATAAAAATGTTGAGAGGTGTCAAGGGACACCCGGAAGGAACGAAGTTCCTTTCTATAAGAGAGAGAGAGAGACAGACAGAGAAACATGCGCACGCCGCACGGCTTACAATAGCTTACTATAGCAAAAAGTGTCGTTACAACTTTTCGTGAGAATTTTTCCCGTCCAGCCCCCTTTCACAACGCGCGATAAGGAACTTAGTTCCAAAAGCCTTTTATTTGACCATGCTACATTTCTTCTTATAGTTACTATTTTAACGCTTACTAAAATAAATAAATAATGCTGGTTTTTCTTCTATGTTGGTGCCTAGCCGTCTTGTTTCAGATATTCCTATAACGTCGTAGTTTGTTTCTTGTATTGCTTCCTCTAATTCTAATAAGCGTTCGTATGACGATAAGGTTCTAACATTGTATGCTGCTACAGTCAGATAGTCATTTTATTGGTAAAATCATATTTATAAGTCAAATAATCTAATTAAAATTGGTACTTAATAACAAATTACACAAAAATGTTACATACTAAAATAATTATAAATTGTCAATGTACCTAATGTAAAAAATAATAATTCAATTCAATAGAGAGAAAAAATAAATAACAATTAATACAATATGTAATAAATTAGGTAATTACTAATATAATGTTATCACACATGTTTGTCGAGAAAATCTTCGACCTTATAGTACGCCTTCTCAACGAGTCATACCTTAAGTTTGTTCTTGAATGATCCCAAACTGGGTGCGGTGATAACATGTATTAAGCTTTTTCTTTGTTTCTGCTCTTTGTCACATTGTTGTCTATTATTGAACGGTTATAGTCGTACTCTTCCACGGTGACTGGCCGGGTTGGAAGATCCTTGTGTTTGTTTCTTGATTTTATTTGTTGTGTTTTTTTCTTTGTTTCTGCTCTTTGTCACATTGTTGTCTATTATTGAAGGGTTATAGTCGTACTCTTCCACGGTGACTGGCCGGGTTGGAAGATCCTTGTGTTTGTTTCTTGATTTTATTTGTTGTGTTTTTTTCTTTGTTTCTGCTCTTTGTCACATTGTTGTCTATTATTGAACGGTTATAGTCGTACTCTTCCACGGTGACTGGCCGGGTTGGAAGATCCTTGTGTTTGTTTCTTGATTTTATTTGTTGTGTTTTTTTCTTTGTTTCTGCTCTTTGTCACATTGTTGTCTATTATTGAAGGGTTATAGTCGTACTCTTCCACGGTGACTGGCCGGGTTGGAAGATCCTTGTGTTTGTTTCTTGATTTTATTTGTTGTGTTTTTTTCTTTGTTTCTGCTCTTTGTCACATTGTTGTCTATTATTGAAGGGTTATAGTCGTACTCTTCCACGGTGACTGGCCGGGTTGGAAGATCCTTGTGTTTGTTTCTTGATTTTATTTGTTGTGTTTTTTTCTTTGTTTCTGCTCTTTGTCACATTGTTGTCTATTATTGAAGGGTTATAGTCGTACTCTTCCACGGTGACTGGCCGGGTTGGAAGATCCTTGTGTTTGTTTCTTGATTTTATTTGTTGTGTTTTTTTCTTTGTTTCTGCTCTTTGTCACATTGTTGTCTATTATTGAAGGGTTATAGTCGTACTCTTCCACGGTGACTGGCCGGGTTGGAAGATCCTTGTGTTTGTTTCTTGATTTTATTTGTTGTGTTTTTTTCTTTGTTTCTGCTCTTTGTCACATTGTTGTCTATTATTGAACGGTTATAGTCGTACTCTTCCACGGTGACTGGCCGGGTTGGAAGATCCTTGTGTTTGTTTCTTGATTTTATTTGTTGTGTTTTTTTCTTTGTTTCTGCTCTTTGTCACATTGTTGTCTATTATTGAACGGTTATAGTCGTACTCTTCCACGGTGACTGGCCGGGTTGGAAGATCCTTGTGTTTGTTTCTTGATTTTATTTGTTGTGTTTTTTTCTTTGTTTCTGCTCTTTGTCACATTGTTGTCTATTATTGAAGGGTTATAGTCGTACTCTTCCACGGTGACTGGCCGGGTTGGAAGATCCTTGTGTTTGTTTCTTGATTTTATTTGTTGTGTTTTTTTCTTTGTTTCTGCTCTTTGTCACATTGTTGTCTATTATTGAAGGGTTATAGTCGTACTCTTCCACGGTGACTGGCCGGGTTGGAAGATCCTTGTGTTTGTTTCTTGATTTTATTTGTTGTGTTTTTTTCTTTGTTTCTGCTCTTTGTCACATTGTTGTCTATTATTGAAGGGTTATAGTCGTACTCTTCCACGGTGACTGGCCGGGTTGGAAGATCCTTGTGTTTGTTTCTTGATTTTATTTGTTGTGTTTTTTTCTTTGTTTCTGCTCTTTGTCACATTGTTGTCTATTATTGAAGGGTTATAGTCGTACTCTTCCACGGTGACTGGCCGGGTTGGAAGATCCTTGTGTTTGTTTCTTGATTTTATTTGTTGTGTTTTTTTCTTTGTTTCTGCTCTTTGTCACATTGTTGTCTATTATTGAAGGGTTATAGTCGTACTCTTCCACGGTGACTGGCCGGGTTGGAAGATCCTTGTGTTTGTTTCTTGATTTTATTTGTTGTGTTTTTTTCTTTGTTTCTGCTCTTTGTCACATTGTTGTCTATTATTGAAGGGTTATAGTCGTACTCTTCCACGGTGACTGGCCGGGTTGGAAGATCCTTGTGTTTGTTTCTTGATTTTATTTGTTGTGTTTTTTTCTTTGTTTCTGCTCTTTGTCACATTGTTGTCTATTATTGAAGGGTTATAGTCGTACTCTTCCACGGTGACTGGCCGGGTTGGAAGATCCTTGTGTTTGTTTCTTGATTTTATTTGTTGTGTTTTTTTCTTTGTTTCTGCTCTTTGTCACATTGTTGTCTATTATTGAAGGGTTATAGTCGTACTCTTCCACGGTGACTGGCCGGGTTGGAAGATCCTTGTGTTTGTTTCTTGATTTTATTTGTTGTTTTTTTCTTTGTTTCTGCTCTTTGTCACATTGTTGTCTATTATTGAAGGGTTATAGTCGTACTCTTCCACGGTGACTGGCCGGGTTGGAAGATCCTTGTGTTTGTTTCTTGATTTTATTTGTTGTGTTTTTTTCTTTGTTTCTGCTCTTTGTCACATTGTTGTCTATTATTGAAGGGTTATAGTCGTACTCTTCCACGGTGACTGGCCGGGTTGGAAGATCCTTGTGTTTGTTTCTTGATTTTATTTGTTGTGTTTTTTTCTTTGTTTCTGCTCTTTGTCACATTGTTGTCTATTATTGAAGGGTTATAGTCGTACTCTTCCACGGTGACTGGCCGGGTTGGAAGATCCTTGTGTTTGTTTCTTGATTTTATTTGTTGTGTTTTTTTCTTTGTTTCTGCTCTTTGTCACATTGTTGTCTATTATTGAAGGGTTATAGTCGTACTCTTCCACGGTGACTGGCCGGGTTGGAAGATCCTTGTGTTTGTTTCTTGATTTTATTTGTTGTGTTTTTTTCTTTGTTTCTGCTCTTTGTCACATTGTTGTCTATTATTGAAGGGTTATAGTCGTACTCTTCCACGGTGACTGGCCGGGTTGGAAGATCCTTGTGTTTGTTTCTTGATTTTATTTGTTGTGTTTTTTTCTTTGTTTCTGCTCTTTGTCACATTGTTGTCTATTATTGAAGGGTTATAGTCGTACTCTTCCACGGTGACTGGCCGGGTTGGAAGATCCTTGTGTTTGTTTCTTGATTTTATTTGTTGTGTTTTTTTCTTTGTTTCTGCTCTTTGTCACATTGTTGTCTATTATTGAAGGGTTATAGTCGTACTCTTCCACGGTGACTGGCCGGGTTGGAAGATCCTTGTGTTTGTTTCTTGATTTTATTTGTTGTGTTTTTTTCTTTGTTTCTGCTCTTTGTCACATTGTTGTCTATTATTGAAGGGTTATAGTCGTACTCTTCCACGGTGACTGGCCGGGTTGGAAGATCCTTGTGTTTGTTTCTTGATTTTATTTGTTGTGTTTTTTTCTTTGTTTCTGCTCTTTGTCACATTGTTGTCTATTATTGAAGGGTTATAGTCGTACTCTTCCACGGTGACTGGCCGGGTTGGAAGATCCTTGTGTTTGTTTCTTGATTTTATTTGTTGTGTTTTTTTCTTTGTTTCTGCTCTTTGTCACATTGTTGTCTATTATTGAAGGGTTATAGTCGTACTCTTCCACGGTGACTGGCCGGGTTGGAAGATCCTTGTGTTTGTTTCTTGATTTTATTTGTTGTGTTTTTTTCTTTGTTTCTGCTCTTTGTCACATTGTTGTCTATTATTGAAGGGTTATAGTCGTACTCTTCCACGGTGACTGGCCGGGTTGGAAGATCCTTGTGTTTGTTTCTTGATTTTATTTGTTGTGTTTTTTTCTTTGTTTCTGCTCTTTGTCACATTGTTGTCTATTATTGAAGGGTTATAGTCGTACTCTTCCACGGTGACTGGCCGGGTTGGAAGATCCTTGTGTTTGTTTCTTGATTTTATTTGTTGTGTTTTTTTCTTTGTTTCTGCTCTTTGTCACATTGTTGTCTATTATTGAACGGTTATAGTCGTACTCTTCCACGGTGACTGGCCGGGTTGGAAGATCCTTGTGTTTGTTTCTTGATTTTATTTGTTGTGTTTTTTTCTTTGTTTCTGCTCTTTGTCACATTGTTGTCTATTATTGAAGGGTTATAGTCGTACTCTTCCACGGTGACTGGCCGGGTTGGAAGATCCTTGTGTTTGTTTCTTGATTTTATTTGTTGTGTTTTTTTCTTTGTTTCTGCTCTTTGTCACATTGTTGTCTATTATTGAAGGGTTATAGTCGTACTCTTCCACGGTGACTGGCCGGGTTGGAAGATCCTTGTGTTTGTTTCTTGATTTTATTTGTTGTGTTTTTTTCTTTGTTTCTGCTCTTTGTCACATTGTTGTCTATTATTGAAGGGTTATAGTCGTACTCTTCCACGGTGACTGGCCGGGTTGGAAGATCCTTGTGTTTGTTTCTTGATTTTATTTGTTGTGTTTTTTTCTTTGTTTCTGCTCTTTGTCACATTGTTGTCTATTATTGAAGGGTTATAGTCGTACTCTTCCACGGTGACTGGCCGGGTTGGAAGATCCTTGTGTTTGTTTCTTGATTTTATTTGTTGTGTTTTTTTCTTTGTTTCTGCTCTTTGTCACATTGTTGTCTATTATTGAAGGGTTATAGTCGTACTCTTCCACGGTGACTGGCCGGGTTGGAAGATCCTTGTGTTTGTTTCTTGATTTTATTTGTTGTGTTTTTTTCTTTGTTTCTGCTCTTTGTCACATTGTTGTCTATTATTGAAGGGTTATAGTCGTACTCTTCCACGGTGACTGGCCGGGTTGGAAGATCCTTGTGTTTGTTTCTTGATTTTATTTGTTGTGTTTTTTTCTTTGTTTCTGCTCTTTGTCACATTGTTGTCTATTATTGAAGGGTTATAGTCGTACTCTTCCACGGTGACTGGCCGGGTTGGAAGATCCTTGTGTTTGTTTCTTGATTTTATTTGTTGTGTTTTTTTCTTTGTTTCTGCTCTTTGTCACATTGTTGTCTATTATTGAAGGGTTATAGTCGTACTCTTCCACGGTGACTGGCCGGGTTGGAAGATCCTTGTGTTTGTTTCTTGATTTTATTTGTTGTGTTTTTTTCTTTGTTTCTGCTCTTTGTCACATTGTTGTCTATTATTGAAGGGTTATAGTCGTACTCTTCCACGGTGACTGGCCGGGTTGGAAGATCCTTGTGTTTGTTTCTTGATTTTATTTGTTGTGTTTTTTTCTTTGTTTCTGCTCTTTGTCACATTGTTGTCTATTATTGAAGGGTTATAGTCGTACTCTTCCACGGTGACTGGCCGGGTTGGAAGATCCTTGTGTTTGTTTCTTGATTTTATTTGTTGTGTTTTTTTCTTTGTTTCTGCTCTTTGTCACATTGTTGTCTATTATTGAAGGGTTATAGTCGTACTCTTCCACGGTGACTGGCCGGGTTGGAAGATCCTTGTGTTTGTTTCTTGATTTTATTTGTTGTGTTTTTTTCTTTGTTTCTGCTCTTTGTCACATTGTTGTCTATTATTGAAGGGTTATAGTCGTACTCTTCCACGGTGACTGGCCGGGTTGGAAGATCCTTGTGTTTGTTTCTTGATTTTATTTGTTGTGTTTTTTTCTTTGTTTCTGCTCTTTGTCACATTGTTGTCTATTATTGAAGGGTTATAGTCGTACTCTTCCACGGTGACTGGCCGGGTTGGAAGATCCTTGTGTTTGTTTCTTGATTTTATTTGTTGTGTTTTTTTCTTTGTTTCTGCTCTTTGTCACATTGTTGTCTATTATTGAAGGGTTATAGTCGTACTCTTCCACGGTGACTGGCCGGGTTGGAAGATCCTTGTGTTTGTTTCTTGATTTTATTTGTTGTGTTTTTTTCTTTGTTTCTGCTCTTTGTCACATTGTTGTCTATTATTGAAGGGTTATAGTCGTACTCTTCCACGGTGACTGGCCGGGTTGGAAGATCCTTGTGTTTGTTTCTTGATTTTATTTGTTGTGTTTTTTTCTTTGTTTCTGCTCTTTGTCACATTGTTGTCTATTATTGAAGGGTTATAGTCGTACTCTTCCACGGTGACTGGCCGGGTTGGAAGATCCTTGTGTTTGTTTCTTGATTTTATTTGTTGTGTTTTTTTCTTTGTTTCTGCTCTTTGTCACATTGTTGTCTATTATTGAAGGGTTATAGTCGTACTCTTCCACGGTGACTGGCCGGGTTGGAAGATCCTTGTGTTTGTTTCTTGATTTTATTTGTTGTGTTTTTTTCTTTGTTTCTGCTCTTTGTCACATTGTTGTCTATTATTGAAGGGTTATAGTCGTACTCTTCCACGGTGACTGGCCGGGTTGGAAGATCCTTGTGTTTGTTTCTTGATTTTATTTGTTGTGTTTTTTTCTTTGTTTCTGCTCTTTGTCACATTGTTGTCTATTATTGAAGGGTTATAGTCGTACTCTTCCACGGTGACTGGCCGGGTTGGAAGATCCTTGTGTTTGTTTCTTGATTTTATTTGTTGTGTTTTTTTCTTTGTTTCTGCTCTTTGTCACATTGTTGTCTATTATTGAACGGTTATAGTCGTACTCTTCCACGGTGACTGGCCGGGTTGGAAGATCCTTGTGTTTGTTTCTTGATTTTATTTGTTGTGTTTTTTTCTTTGTTTCTGCTCTTTGTCACATTGTTGTCTATTATTGAAGGGTTATAGTCGTACTCTTCCACGGTGACTGGCCGGGTTGGAAGATCCTTGTGTTTGTTTCTTGATTTTATTTGTTGTGTTTTTTTCTTTGTTTCTGCTCTTTGTCACATTGTTGTCTATTATTGAAGGGTTATAGTCGTACTCTTCCACGGTGACTGGCCGGGTTGGAAGATCCTTGTGTTTGTTTCTTGATTTTATTTGTTGTGTTTTTTTCTTTGTTTCTGCTCTTTGTCACATTGTTGTCTATTATTGAAGGGTTATAGTCGTACTCTTCCACGGTGACTGGCCGGGTTGGAAGATCCTTGTGTTTGTTTCTTGATTTTATTTGTTGTGTTTTTTTCTTTGTTTCTGCTCTTTGTCACATTGTTGTCTATTATTGAACGGTTATAGTCGTACTCTTCCACGGTGACTGGCCGGGTTGGGAGATCCTTGTGTTTGTTTCCTGATTTTATTTGTGTGTTTGTTTGTTCTGTATCGTAGGGGGAAGGCGCGGAGTTGCTATGCTTGTTTGTTTTGATTATTATTTTTATTTGGTGTATTTTTGACTACGTAGTTTAGTATTCCCTGATAAGCGGTTTACCTCGAGTAGAAAGAAAGTAGAAAGTAATCATCCCATACAACAAACGTGACTTTTTGCATTTGTTATAGATAATGGTACGGCACCCCTCGAGCGCGAATACGACCGCACTTGGCCAGTTTAATATTATTCATCGAGTTTTTCTAGAGATTAAATAAATAAATAATGCTGGACAATTCACACAGCATTATCTATCCCAAGCTAAGCAGAGCTTGTGTTATGGGTACTAGATAACTGACATACATATAATATAATAACATAGATATTTTTATTATACATAGAAACGACCAGAACACCCGGAACAAATACCTGCAGATCGTACAAATATATGTCCCAAGGCGGGAATCGAACCCGCAACCTCCTGCGTCGCAGGCGGACCTTCGCCCACCGCGCCACAGAGGTCGCCATTGATTAGGAATTAGATTAAGGATAGGAACTTAGTACAAATGTGACTTTGTATATTCTTAAGAGAAAAATAAACATAAAAATAACACATACCTTGAAGCATATAAAACACTTGTAGGGTGCTTTAATGAACTGCTCGCTGTGCTGTCGGGCCACGAACTCTGCGACCTTTTGGTCGTAAGTCGCGAGGAACTCGATGTCGAACACAGCCTCGTACTTTGGATCATATCGGTGCTTGAGGAAACGGTAGAATTCCCTCCACTTGTCTAGTACTAAAAATAAATAATAAAATAAAATAAATAAGCAAATAATACTCGGCAATATCATTTGATTTAGAATTAGATTTAGTAACAACCTTTAACATATGAAAATATCGTAGCCAAAAAAAAGTTAACGCCATTTTTGTAGTAAAAAAACAGTAGATAGCGTTTTTTCTGACGACCGATGTGGCGCGGTGGGCGAAGGTCTGCCTGCGACGCAGGAGGTTGCGGGTTCGATTCCCGCCTCGGGACAAATGTGTGTACGATCTGCAGACATTTGTTCAGGGTGTTCTGGTCGTTTTCTATATATAATAAAAAATATCTATCTATGTATTGTATTATGTATATCAGTTATCTAGTATCCATAACACAAGCTCTGCTTAGCTTGGGGCTGCTGTGTGAATTGTCCAGCATTATTTGTTTAATTTATTTATTCTCGCGTTTAAAATTTTCACTTTTATTCAATTTTCCTTCTACAGCGACGACATGTACTAGTTCTAATTAGTTTCGATTCTTTGATTGTAATTTTCGTTACACTAATCATACTACATACTCAACATGGAAAATGCTTAAAAACAAGACCGCACACCGAACTATGGACTCGCGTATAGTGCCGCAAGAACAGCGCTACCGACTGCATCAGGTCCCAGGAAGATTCTGCGCAAAGCCAACCACACACAATGGACCAATCCGAGTTAGTGCGGATAAGAGTACACACACACACACGCACACACACACACACACACACAACAACAAGGTCAAGGCAACATTAAATTACTTACATACACAGTATTTTGAGTTAAGAACCCCTTTGAGCAACAACGTACTCATTGGCAACCGATCGTACCACATCAGCATAGTTTCAACATCAAGCTCCAAGTCTTTAAGCGACCCATCAGCAATATACTTCTCTAATAAGGCTCTACTTCTTGCCCTCTTTTTGATAAGATGCATTTCTCTTCTCTTTGCTTTTGCCTTCTGCTTGTTTTCAGCTTTCCTGGCCAATTCGTCATTCAGATTAATTTGCTTTGACTCAGGTTTGAAGAAATCTTCAAAATTATCATTGAATGCATCGTCACTTTCGTTATCAGACGCTCTGCTGTTAGGATCAGCATTTTCGCAGTCATTTGCTGAATTTTCTTCATTTAATTTTAATTCTACTTCACTAAATTCCTGATAATACGATTTAATATCGTTTTTTTGCACTTGTTTATAGTTTATAGGTACTAGTGAAGCCCATCTATCGTTGTTGGTGGTAGTTTCAGTGTCAGTTTCCAGTTTTTTGTCTATGCAAGCAAAAACTTTCTGTATGGCATCATTATTAACTATAGTGATCGGATTTTTAGGGAGTTGTTTCCACAGATAGTTTAAAGCGACCTGCAATGATATTGTTATTCATAATAAACAATTTAATCATCTATATCTAAACTAACTATACTAATCTATATATTATATATATTATATAAAACAAAGTTGTGTTAAAACTTTTAAAACTATCATGGTTATTAACATTAAAGTCATTTAAAACGGGATATTTACCATGATTCGATTTTTGAGTTTTCCAATATTTCGGCACAGTTTCATGCGCCATGATCATGACCATGATATTGGAAAACTCAAAAATCGAATCATGGTAAATATCCCGTTTTAAATGACTTTAAAGTTGTGTTAGTTACACCATTTATAACTCAAGAACGACGGGACCGATTTTCAAGGTTTTTGATTTGATGGATTTATCTTAGTCCGGAATAGGATAAGAAGTATTAAAAACATTGGGAAATTGACGAAAAAAACTACCCGTGTGAAGCCGGGGCGGACCGCTAGTATTATAAAGAGGTAAAGTTTGTAAATTGTTTGTGACGTCTCTGGATCTACTGAACCAATATCAAAAATTCTTGCACCATTAGAAAGATTACTTTTCAGGGAGTGATATGGGCTATATTTTATCCCGGAATTCACATGGGAACGGGACACTACTCGGGCGAAGCCGAGGGCAGCAGCTAGTATAATAAAAGTAGTAAAAGACTAGTAAAAGAGGTAAAGTTTGTGAATTGTGAGGTTGTAGTGGGATCTCTGAATCTACTGAACCGATTTCGAAAATTCTTTTACCAATAGAAAGCCACGTTATTTGTGAAATCAAATCAAAAAGTCTTTATTTACATAAATACAAAAATGTACACTTAGAAAAGGTCAAATTCTTAAAATAAAACATTGACACGGAAATAGTGTAATATTTTTTATTTCGGTCGCTTCGGTATGGAGACTAAACTAAAGAAGCGACGAAGAAACCTTTAGCCTGTTAGTTGTTATTTTTCGAGTTGGAGCAAAACCCGTCCCAAGCTTTTTATCTTGCCATAATCCCCACGCTGGGCATGCGGGTTGGGGATCGCAGTTCGGTGGTAGATTTCTTCTGCCCTGCTGCCCGCCCCCCGGTTTATACCATACATACCAACTTTTAACAATTCCCAGAACTTACAGTTCTTACTAAGCCAATAGACCTTTGTTAGAACACTAAGGTCTAGTCTAGATTATAAAAAATCTAACCAGATGGAAAGTGACGATGTTAAGGAATATGAAGTTCACTCTTGTCTTAAAGAGACCCAGATTATGAAAGGCCGTAAAAACAGTAGCCGAGCCAAACTAGCGCCGCCACCTATTTTATCTTATTATTTCGTTGAACATATATAGATAAAATAGGTGACGGCGCTAGTTTGGCTCGGGGTACCGTCTTAACAGTGCAAAGGATGAAGTTGGAGGAAAATAGCCAAGTGTGAGTGAAGCTTGGATTTGTTACCTTTTTTTCAGTATCGTTAGTCCATAACTTCAGGAGTATATGAGCTCTTCTGCATTTCTGTCTGAAGTTGTAGGCTTTTCTTAAGAGATGTTCGCAACATGTACAAACTGACAGGGTTGCATGCTGAATCACCTGAAAAAAATTATTGCAACTTATTGTTTGAAATAAGCCAGCAGTGGAGTTAAAAGCTGTTTGAGGGGGGGGGGGGATATTTATAAGACACTATGTATTGTATTGTATTGTGTATATCAGTTATCTAGAACCCATAACACAAGCTCTACTTAGCTTGGGGCTAGATAATGCTGTGAGAAATGTCCAGCATTATTTATTTTCTTTTAACTTATTAAAATAGTCAGGCTATTTTTCCACTTCCACATAATAAATATAAACAACATTATTAATCATAAAACTTTTTAAACTTTCGCGATTTGATAACATATTTAAGATTATTTATCGGGTATTTATCGCGTACCTTTTGCTTTCTTTTCCCCAACGTTTCAACCGCGTTTCAGCGATCGTGGTCACAGGGCGACTGGATGTACTCGGAGTTACAACCGAGAATTGATGGCAGTTTCCACAATTATTAATCATTTTCGAACCAAATATTGGATTTATAAGAAAGTAGTTCTTACTTAACGTAGTTAATCATAATAGATCAACCTAAAGGTTTATTTTATCTAGACCTACTACCATAAGAAAGAAAGCTTATGTTTCAGGGAGTGACATAGGCTCTGTTTTATCCCGGAAATCCTATGGGAAAACACGGGTGAAACCGCGAGGCGCTGCGTGTCAGTGTCTTATAAATTTATTTTACACTTATTATAGAGAAGAAAGATTGTATTTTTGTAACCGATAAACACATTTTTTCTTTTAATAAGCCACATTATCACAGAGTAAGGCTATATGTATATATGTATATATATATTTACATATTGTTTATAGTATATAGATATAAGAGCTCAGTGTATTAAGCCATTGGTGAACCAAATAAAGAAAATAAATAAATATTGCATATTTGAAACAATATTATTTTCATATTGTTTATTTATTGTTAACTAGTGTGTAGCTATTACAGCCATTTTCAAGGTAACATGTCAAAATTCAAATTGCTTTATTTCCTTTAGACCTTACAAGACTCTTTCTTGGACACACCACAAAACTCCTCACAAGATTCCTCCTCCAAACTCAGAAAAAAAAACTAAACTAAACTTAGATTACATAATGGTAAACAAGGAAATAAAGTGATTACTTAATTTTTTGTCCAGTTTAATCTTTTTATGGTATAGTAAAGAATTGAAAAAGAAACCTATCCTTTAGATTGTTAGTTTTCGAGTTGGATTAAAAATCGTCCCAAGCTTTTTTACGCTCTAGCTAAATAATCTGATCACGAAGGTACCCCAATGACACCAATCATAAAAAATCGAAATAAAAAATGAACCGTTAAGGTAATCCGAATACTATTGTTTAAATAATAATCTTAAGCATTAATTAACAAACTAGACTTAAAGTATTTTCTCTCATTCTATTAAAACTTATTGAAGACAGACGATTCAAAGGAGAACCAAAAATTACTTAAGAGTAGCCAAAACTCTTTCTGGCATAGGCATGCTACTGCACTACCATCATTTTTGGAGGGTAGCGTATACATATGAGCGGCAGTCCCTACAGTATACAATTTCGAACGAGATATGACCACTGTACTGGCTCCTCCAGCCTGAATCCTACCCATCTTCCCCTACAGTATACAATAGTTTTAATGGCAAGATATTTATGAAAATTAAAACCTTTTTGATATTACTGAAATGTGCATTCCAGGAAAGAGCTAATAATAGTAAGTACTTACAAATTTTGGCCAAAAATCAACAGCATGAAAGTGATTGGGGTCAAAGGGTGATGTTCAAAAACTAGACAAATAACTTTTATTTTGAGTTTTAGCGGAGTATATTTTATCCTATAATAATCTGGTAACCTAAAAGTTACATACTACCTCTCAATGTTTATTTGGAAAGTCAAAGATACTTACATCGTAATACACAAGTTCATCATAAAAAGAATCAAGAGTAGCGTCTAATTCGACCGTTCGCGTCGTACGCTGTAAGCAGATCCGACAAAACGGCATCTTTTGTAATTTGTTTTCTTTACGAAACTTCTTCAAATTGTTTCATTCAAACTAATGATTCCATGATTTCCAAGTTTTTGAAGCCAATTCCGAGGAAGGAATATTTTTCGTTTAAAAAAATTATAGCCTCCAATTCACTCACGAACTGACTACGCCACAGATTTATAAGTATAGTACACGCTATGGAATCGAGCCTACAAAATCGTTGGACACTATCTATCTACACTAACTTTTAGATTGTATTCGTTTGTAATAGAGTTCATATTCAGCTGCAACTAAATTGTAGTTTATCCACGGACCACGGCGGAGCTACTGTTCAACGCAATGAAGGCAGCTGCAAGCAAACCTAACGTTTGGCACCTGAACTGAAGCCAATTTCATTATTTTTATTGTGTTCATAAACCACAATGGCGCGGACGGAACCCGTGATTATTTTGAAATGTTTGTTCTGAGGATGTTCTGCTGAAACGTATGTTATGTGAGAAACTATGTGAAATGGGTGTAAATAAAATGTTGTGTGCCTGTTTGTGCAACCAAGAGCGATAGTGGTATCCTACTACACTGTTTTCTGTGAACGGCTTACCGACAAAGTTTGTGGCATAAACAAATAAACTGTAAATCTTTGTTTTCACTCGATACAAATAAATTATTGAGTAAACGAGTTTGTGCCAAACACTTTGAGCGTAGAATTTTACGAAAATGATCGCCTGGTTTGCCTCATTGCGTGGCAAACTTTGTTTTCGGAGGCAGAAATTTGCAGTGGGATTCCAATAAATGGACAAAGTAAGTAGATTGCTGATCCTATGCATCCAGTGATTAGTATATTTGTCTCTAAAATCATCAATTAATGTCCACAATATGATTGTAATCGATAAAAAAGCACAAAATCATCAATAACTATGATCAATAAGAAAAATAGGGATGGGCAGCATCAATTTAACCATTTAATTTGTTATCGATATTTTGGCATTTGTCTGACTGCTGAAATGCTTATTTTTTACTACTAAGGGTAATATTTTATGTATGTAGATTAGGTATATATTTGGGTATTAAATAAATAAATAATGCTGGACTGTGCGTGTTGCACAGCATTACCTAGCCCCAAGCTAAGCAGAGCTTGTGTTATGGGTACTAGATAACTGATATACATAATAGAATACAATACATAGATAGATATTTTTTATTATATATAGAAAACGATCAGAACACCCTGAACAAATGTCTGCAGATCGTACACACATTTGTCCCGAGGCGGGAATCGAACCCGCAACCTTCTGCGTCGCAGGCAGACCTTCGCCCACCGCGCCACATTGGTCGTCATGTTTGTAAATAGGTATTTATTTATTTAAGTATGCAAAAAAAGACAAAGAACTGATGGTAATTATACATTGCCTTAAAATCTAGATAAACACGTAAAACATGATGTTTTTTATGCTTAGTAAAAGTATCTATCTATGTAATAATTGTGTATGGTAAATCACTTATCTAATACCCATAACACAAGCTCTGCTCAGCTGGATTGTCCAGCATTATTTATTTATAATAAGGTATCCTTTTTATTTCATTTATATCTAGTGTCCTTTTATGTGTTTACAGAGAAAACGTTAAACTGCTGCCCCATGTTGGAGTCAAAGGCGTAATTAAACGTATTAATTCGAAGATTTTAACTCCAAAATGGAAAGAACTCTACCGAAGATTGCAACAAGTATCACATAAACCCAGGAATTTCAGGAGCACACACACGCCGCCGATTACAAAATATGACCACAAAATTTGTGGAGTCAAAGTTATTCAAAGTTATAGTTATCGTCGTTATTCTTTATTTCGATGCAACTGAAATGTGTATCAGATTTTTACCATATTTTTATTTCAACAATTTAAAATTACTACCTTTTAATTAAAAAAAATAAACATTGAATCAGATGTCTTAAAGAAGAGATATTCGATAACCCCATTTTTGCTCTTTTTTTGAGGAACTAAGCATTTTAATCAGAAATTCCGTCCAGTATTCTATAAAATCGTAGAATCTGTACACCTAGTTTCATCTAGATCGGTTGTAAAATACGACCTGTAGAGGAGTATGTACATTATGATAGAATTCATACTTTTTCTAGTACCTAGTTGATGCAGAGACGACGCATCGCTCGCAAATTTTTCACATAGGTCCAGTAGTTTTGGTGCCTTTTCAATTCAAATAAACAAACATAATATTAGTGGACATGAAAAGCACTTATTGCGACATAACTGTAATTGTTAGAAGTGATGCAAGTAGGTCTTGTATATTTGTAAAAAAATTGTGTAATGTTGTTTGATTAATAAAAAACAAAATATTAAATCTTTCGTTTTTTATTTCAGGTTTAACTTTTACAGCATGTGGCATGTAGATTGTAGGTATATCGATATCGAAATTTAATGTAGGCACATCACTGGCTAGAGGCAAAAGAGAGAGAGTATTATCTGTCTCTTTCTAAATTTACACTAGCGACGTCTCCGTTACGAGACTAAATTAAAATTAGTGTCCACGGCTGCTATTGGTCCGATTCCTATCTGTACTTTAGTACTATACTTATAAGTACTATACTTATAAATCTGTGGTATAGTACTAAAATACTAAAGGACTACGCACAAGCTACGCACGCACATACGCACTCGCTTGGCAAAATGGCAAAAACTATTTCCCCGACAAATAAGTCAACCAAACCAACAACGAGAAAAATTTCTACTGTCCATTCGATACGAACGCCTAGAAAAGTTGTATTGTGAGTGGTAAACTCTTTGTATGAACGTAGTATTTCCACGAGATTTCTACACACCTCGAAACAACGATCAAGGAGTATTTGGCTTTTGGACACGCATTAAGGGTTTATTTTGCTTTTCTAACTTTATGAACAGAACAGGCAACATTCTGCAGTTTTTTAATTTAATTCTATTATTTTATTGTTATTTTCTTTCTTAATAAAGATAAGATAAAAAAACGACAACTGTCTGTCCTTATTATTTATTGTATTTTCCATACATTTTCGTCGATGTCGTGGTTTAAGGACATCATCATCATCATCAGCCTATATTTGTCCACTGCTGGACATAGGCCTCCCCTAATGAGCGCCATAGCGCCCAGTCTTCAGCTTGCCGCATCCAGCATCTGCCAGCAGTCTTTCGCAAATCGTCATCCCACCTGGTCGGAGGGCGTCCTACACTACGTTTGCCGAGTCGCAGTCTCCACTCAAGAACACGTTTACCCCAGCGGTTGTCGGTTCTTCTCGAGATATGGCCAGCCCACTGCCACTTCAGCTTGCTAATCTTTTGAGCTATGTCGTAGCCTTGGTTTGGTGTAAGATGTATTCGTTGGGAATTCTATCATTTAGAGAAACTCCGAGCATGCTGTCTCCATAGCTCGCTAAAGCACTCAAATTGTTGTACTCTTTTGTCTGGGAAATCGGGAAAAATCTTTTAAGCGGAATAGCGTCGATATAGCTTATTAAGTCGAAAAATTTACCATTCCCCCCGCCCCTCTCCGAAGATTGCAGACCGATCCATGTACAAAGTCTATGGCGTTTGTAGATATACATCTATATTTTACAGGAAAAATATAGAGAAGTCTGTAAAAATGACTATATTTGAAAAATGGTCAAATGACAATTTTTTTTGAAAGGACAATTTTTTTTTTTTTGAACCTACCCAAGCGGTGTATCAAATGAAAGGTATCGGTTTGACCATTTCAAAACAGCTTTCGAAATTTATTTAGGTTTTATACTTTTCGAAATATTTTGTAAAAAATATCTTTTACCATTTGAATCCTACATTATCCCCGATGAACACTGGCTAGGGATAGAATATACCACAAGTATTACATTATTTTTAATGTATCTTATCGTTTTAATGTGGGAAAACAAAATTACATATTTTAGTTCCTTTCTTTTTGTTTGTCATATTTTATTGCACCGATTTTTCATTGATGTTTTCTTAAGTAAGTAGGTATGTGTGCATGCACACTAAGCTAAGTATATAATAAAAAGTTTAAGTGGCCCTAACCCAAGATTGTTTCAATGCTCTTGTCTTTTCCCCTCTTCACCTCTTCTCTACTCCTCTTCTAATTCCCCTTCCTCCGCGATTTCCTCCTGTTCGTCAAACTCTCCGTCTTCCACCCCTACTTCCTAAAAAACAGAAAATTTTTTCTTATAAACATAAAAAAACAAGGAATTCCGTATCGCACCTCGTATCTTGCAAAAGTTGCAACCGAATTTTAGACCAGTTATCTACAATCGATTAAGCTGAAATTTGGTTTCGTAGTATTCGCAATTTCAATCCACGATGGAGACAGAATAGATGGCCGTAGGTGACAGCTGCTCGCAACTTCAATTCGTAACCCATTTCCGTAATACCAAAAATGATGACTGATTATTTAACAACCCTATGCAACCCTGGCAACACGCCCGGACGACAGAGGGCCACTCGTGAAAACGTGAAGGGGAAAGTAGGTATATAAATCGCGGCGTTCGGGACTCGGTCAAAGAAGAGCCCCTCTCACTCTGTTTTTATCTATTCTTATGAGTATATTTATATTCATATATTTATTCGCCGAAGGAGCACAAGGCACATTTGGTTACGTCTATTTACATTTAAGTATTTATAATAAGGATATATTATGACTAACAAGAATATTTAAAATTTACTAACATAAACATCAAGTTAAAGTAATGTCTGCTGTAAATGGGCATTGTCAAAATAAATAAAATTGACTACTTAATTAAATTATTAATTGCTAAGGCTGCAGTAAAAAGGCATTGTCCAAATGATTTTATCAAAATTTCACAGTTAGGTACATAATACTTATTATATTACGTAGGTAGGACACACACAGCCTAACCTGTCGACTGATTCAAGCTCGAGATGCATAACAAGTTTATAGAAATGTCACGAAATGAATTTTATGTCAATGTCAAAATTAAGAATAATTTAGTTTTTTTTTACCAAATCGCTCATTGAATGCAAAACAGCCACATACCAGAAACATCATTTTTTACACGAGAGCCGAAACAAAATTTAAAAAATGATTTTTTGAAAAAAAATATGTTTTTATTTATAAATGTTATGATGTTAATATATCGTTGTTTTCCTTATTTTTTGCTCTATCTTTTTAAATAATGACCACTGTGATAGCACTCATCCAACCTGATAAAAACAACAAAAGCCCTTTTTGCATTCAAAATTTGAACAAAAGTAAGGGTAATTATCCCAAAAAAATAAACAAATATTAAATTAAACATGCTTTATTTAATGTTTTACTATGGAAATAACTATAAAAAACAATTAACTCGCAAGAGTTTTCATAAAAATATACTTTGCATACTTGAATGCGTCTCTTTCTTCCGATAAAAATTGGTTAGTTCTTATTAATTTGCATTTATCGGAACATTCAGGTCCAATTTTCTTGGCTTCTATTTGTTTGTTTGATTTGGACATGGTTTCATATGTTTTCTTTTTCGGGATAGCAGCTAAGGTTTCACGCTGGGTGGTTGACAATCAATACTAGGAGGCTGGGTGTCAATGTCAATGCTAGGGGGCTGGATGTCAATGCTAGATGGCTGGAGGTGTCAATGCTAGGTGGCTGGGTGTCAATGCTAGAGGGCTGGAGGTGTCAATGCTAGGTGGCTGGGTGTCAATGCTAGGAGTTTAGCTGTCAATACTATGGGCTGGATGTTAATACTAGGTGATTGTGGTTGTTCTGTCTCGGTGGCTCAGTATCAGAAAGCTGCATTTCCATGTTGTTGGGTTCATTATCTGCCCTGGAAGGTCCCGGTTGGGGAGAGAAAAAATTATACATAATCCGTTTCCTCAGGCAGAAAATCAGGATAATTATAAATATCACCCAAGGAAAAATCAGTCAAACTAGATGACGTAGAACAGTTCGTGTCACTGTCGTCAGAGTCGCTATCTGATGACTCTGATGAGTCACTAGGTGGAACGATTTTAATCGTTTTTTTCCAAGTTCTTAAGCTCTCTTCATGACCACTTAAAACGATATACCGTAATCAGGCTGGCTTTCAGGGTAGGATTCCGTATCAAAACTATAATTTGCTGTTTCTCTTTGTTGTCCAACCTGTGCTGCTATTTGAGTTTCCTGAGTGTTGTCGAGGAACAAGGTTTGTTTCTCTACAGTTCCAGATGGTAGTATGTCCTCAGTTTCAACATTAATTTAGGTCAAATCGTTTGGGTTAGGTTGACTGATTGAATGGGACTCCGCATCAAAATAAACCTTACCCATTGTAATGTCATGATGAACTCTTGCTGGAATATCACATTCTTGAATTGGTTTAGAATTGATAACGGGCTGGTTTTGTATGCTTTCTGATTCTTTATTATAATGGCCATTTGCCATGCTCAAAATTATTTTTGCTATGCTATTCATTCTGTAAATAATTATATAGACTAGGTATTATTACTAACGAAACAATGCGCATTATAAATTGTTACTTTGGGTGCAAAATTAAGGTGGTGGTATGCGAAGTTATCTTCAAAACTAGCAATTTATTTATCCGTAATGAAGATAAAATATTTTGGAAATATAAAGGCTATGAACCAACCTAACGATTTTGCAGTGGTAAACGGTAACCGATAACCGTATGAATGTTAACTCTAACAAGTAAATGTTATTTTAAAGTAAATAAACATTTTATGATACTTCAATTATTCCTCTAAAATAAACACATTTTGAAAACATGCTGTTTAGCTGTACATAAATTAGTATTACCTCTGTAATAATTGAATACAAAAAGTACACATTTTTAAATATGGCATCGCTTTATTTCATTTTGGAATGAAAAATGTACGTTTTCCAAAATATGGCACTGTTGCATGAAAAAATCTGAATGTACTTAATTGAAATTGGAATGCAAAGCAGACGCATTTCAAAAAGTGGCCCCTTTGCACAGAACTCTGAACTAAATGTTGGGTGTTTATTCTGAATTGTGGCCGTTTTGTATTGAACTGACGTGCGTTAGCTCTGAGTTCTGGGTCGCAACTGACAAAATGGCTGTTTTGTTCTGAAGTTTGCGCGTAAGTCAGCCCAATACAAAAAAGGCGGTTGATCAGTTTAGCATCAAAATGAGCGAAAATGACGGGTGTCTTCAGCAAAACGTAAAATATTGTAGCTTTAGTCCCTAATTTTGAAATAAAACGATTTTCAATTTTTTTTTATTTATGGCCGTTTTGCATTCAATGAGCGAAATGTCATAGAATACTGGAATCTTCAAAGATTTCTTGTAAAGTGTAATATGTTTTTTTCCTAATCACGATTTCTTTCATTTTTGTCATAAATAAGTCACAATTTAAATTTTTAAGTTCAGAACAAAATTTTTTGCAAACTTTTACACCATTGCAGAGGTAACTCTTTGAAACTTTATCAAGTCTACGGTTTGGATTCATAATGTTGCCAACATGTCTAGTGTTGTAATTGTGTGAAGCTCCAACATGTTGCTTTTTTTTTGTCATATTTTAGGCATTGTAATACATATTCCCCCTTCAATGTAGCAATGTTTAATTTACCAAAAGCTTCTCGACATGTGTCTCTGGGCCTTAGTCCAAGGATATACCTAACAGCTCGTTTTTGTAAGGTGAATATTCTTTGTGATTCAGCTGCGTTCCCCCATATTAAAAGTCCATACGTCATTATGCTGTGAAAGTACGCAAAATAAACTGACCTGGCTGCATCGAACCCACAAAGTTCCTTAACTTTTTTGATTGCATAGCAGGCGAAGCTTAGTCTGCCAGCTAGATTATCAATATGTAGGTTCCATTTTAGTTTAGAGTCTATCATAAGGCCAAGAAAGGTAATGGCGTCAACTGGGTTTATGGGAAGGTTGTTTGCAGGTAGGGGTTTTTTAACTGTCGCTAGTGTAGAAAGTTATAAGATTAGTTTTGTCAATATTAACTATAAGATTATTGCATTCAAACCATTTCGTCAGTTTGTCAATTATTTCATTAAGTTCACCTATAATGTTAGTTTTTGTGTCACACTTTATTATAAGAGAGATGTCATCCGCGAACATATAAATGTAAATATCCTTATCGTTAAAGCACGAGCTAATGTCATTGATGTATAGTAGGAAGAATTAGGGTCCTAGAATGGACCCTTGCGGTACACCATGTGTAATACTTCTCTCATTTGATGTTACGCCATGAATATCAACTACTTGCTTCCTAAAAGTGAAATAAGTTTGACACAGCATCATATCAGTATCATTGACGCCATAGAGTATAGTAAGGTCATTGTGAAAAAATTTAAGTCTATGGTTAAGGTTCATACCTCATACTGCTGGTATTCTGAGACAAGGTCGTTCATGTTGCTTTCCGCCTCAGTGAACTCCATCTCGTCCATACCCTCGCCTGTGTACCAGTGAAGGAACGCCTTAAACAAATTAAGTTAGATTTAGTAATAAAGTACCTTCTAAGTAATTTTATAAAAGCTGGTGCGATCTCCGTATCATTTTGAATACACACAAGTCCTACCGAGCTAAGCATTCTTATAACACGATAGAAATTCAAAATTAGGTAATAAACTCTTATTTTGCTGTATTTTAATGTAATTTTTATATGTGGCATATCGTTGAAATGGACATGAACCAGTGAAGTTTTCAATAAATTGGAAGATCAGAGACACACTTAGATTTTTTAAAATTCAATCCAGTTGTACTCTCATTTTTTTATTTTTACTTTACAACATCTTGAATGCCAATATATTTACATAGATTTCATATAAATATTGATTTTAATAGTTAAGGTCTAACATGTCATAATAAAAACTAAACAAATTAAGCAGTGAAATGTCGTACAAAAAAGTTACATCACCATAATTATGTTCAAATTTTAGAAAAAAATAGAAAAATCTTAAAAATACACGAGCGGCTTTTGGAATCGGTTCCACCTACTCCCAGTTACCATAAGACAAACGGTCTGCCGAACACCCTGTATATTAATTACTAGGTATAGCTCCGTCTGCTATGGGATTTACTCACGCATGGATGTTTGTCAGATAATACCAAACCAACCCAAACATAATTGGTACCTACCTACCTTGGCGACACATTAACATCGAGTTAGGATTTTAAGTCGATTATGTAGGTATCTTCTCGTTATCCATACCGCAATGCTTGAAAACGAAAGTTTTCAATCAGTGCGTCCTACACGTCATGACCTACGGAGCTGAGACGTGGACACTCACTGTAGGGCTGGTCCACCAGTTTAAAGTCGCCCAGCGAGCTATGGAGAGAGCTATGCTCGGTGTTTCTCTGAAGGATAGGATTCGCAACGAATACATCCGACAGAGAAACAAGGTTATCGACATAGCTCAAGGGATTAGCAAGCTGAAGTGGCAGTGGGCTGGCCATATCTCGAGAAGAACCGACAACCGCTGGGGTAAACGTGTTCTTGAGTGGAGACCGCGACTCGGCAAATGTAGTGTAGGACGTCCTCCGACCAGGTGGGATGACGATTTGCGAAAGACTGCTGGCAGATGCTGGATGCGGCAAGCTGAAGATAGGGCGCTATGGCGCTCATTAGGGGAGGCCTATGTCCAGCAGTGGACTGATGTAGGCTGATGATGATGATGATATGTAGGTATGTACCATAATTTGGGCAAACTCAATACAATGTTTGTAAACATTGCCTTTGATTAGTCTGCTTAACTTGAGGCTAGAATATGCTGTGTGAATTGTCACACATTATTTATTGATTTGTTTATAAACATTGCACCTTGAGAATGCCTTCAGTATAGGTGCACTAGTCAGGTACCTATACCTACCTTCCGTCTAAACATGACTGTGAACTGCTCTGACACGCGTTTGAATATCTCCTGTATAGCGGTGGTGTTGCCTACAAACGTCGCCGCCATCTTTAACCCGCGCGGCGGTACGTCACACGCTGCTACCTTCACGTTGTTGGGGATCCATTCCACGAAGTAACTGAAAATAGAAGAAACAATAGGGTATTAGACCCATTTTTGAAAAGTGCCTCATTTTAAACCACTAAAAAATTTTTTTTGTTCAATCTATAAGTCTTTATTCCTCTCACACATTAAAATCATCACATATTGACTCTTGTAGTGGGGCTTGCAAGAATGGTGTATATCACCAATCCGATATGTTGGCAACCATACATTACAAACGTGCCTACTTTCAAAATTATTTGTAATTCGAGCGAATTTCCACCATATCATATTATGCTTTATTATATTTATATTTATTTTTATCGTATAGTATTTATCTAGGTCACTGGTTTTTTTTTTCAAAATACTCAAATGTACCAAATTAAATGTAAGTGAGTCGCAATTTGTACATTACGTCAAAACTTTAATTATTTTGCCCTTTTCGTTTAATATTATTAAACAATTAAAATAATATTTCACGTTTTGCTTGTTAGATAACATAGCTTAACTATATTATCCAGTAACAGAATAACAATTTAACACTACCTATGTGGAAAATACTAAGAGCTTTCAGTCATCTCACCATGTTTGTGTACCTGTACTGTACCTACCTATTAAATAACGGAACATAATAATATTGCCCACAAATCGGAGTTGCGAGCAGCTGTCGCAGAATGTAGGTACTTAACTTAGGTACTAGTAGGTTAGGAAGTAAGTATTCCCCTGAATCTGTTTTTTTTTTACTGATGGTAAATTTTTTTTTACCCATACCAGTGGGAACGGTACTTTGTAGGTAAGGTACTTATCTTGTTTCTGAAATTATTTACGTTATATTGCCTTAGACGTTATATTATAACATCGTAATAACGTATTTACGTTATATTATTAGACATAATTATAAGCATTCGTTTGACATTTAAATCTTACCCAGAGTTCTTATCCTGCACCGCTCGCATATTCTCGTCAACTTGCTTCATGCTCATCCGCCCTCTGAAGATAGCGGCCACCGTTAGATAGCGGCCGTGTCGAGGGTCGCATGCGCACATCATGTTGGTGGGTGCGAACATCTGCTGCGTGAGCTCGGGGACTGTGAGCGCGCGGTACACTTGACTGTTGCGGGCCGTTAGCGGAGCGAAACCTAGATATAGAGAAGTGTCTACACTGTAAAATACGCCCGCAAGCAAGATAATATAGCTCTTAAACGACTCCATACGTAGATTGCTAGAAAAGATTCTAAATCTTTAACTAGAATAGGATTTGCTCCAAGCAGCAGTAAACGTCCGATTTTTGTCCGATTGTCGGATGAAATTGCCTATGGATATGCGAATTTGACTATCCGAAGATGTTCGTATATATTTGAAAATACAAAAAAAAAACTTTTTTGGAAAGTCAGCGAAAGCGACAACTGATCAACGCAACCGAATACGCCTATTCCTCATATAAAAAAGTTGCACGTGTACGGCCGCCCTAAGTAGTGTCTATTTGTCAATCAATCATAATTATATTTGTCAATCGAAGAGTTTTGGACATTAACTGTCAAATCAATTTAGACAGCTTCTGTCAGGTAGCTGCCGTGTCGAGGGTGGTCGATCGAATCACGTATGTACTAGCCTTCTTCCTCTAAGGTACACATCATGACGTGGGTGCGAAGACTAGTAGAGTGAGCCACAGAAAACTAATATAACTGAGTGAGCTCGGGGAGCGTGCGAACGTGCAGTACCCAAGCAGTACCTATGTACTCTTGACTGATGCGGACCGTTAGCGGCGCCAAACCGCGTCATCACTCATCAGCGTCAGCGCTTTAGAGAATGCTTTGTTGGTCAGTTAAGAAGAAGTGGTGGGCTGCGCATCGCGTTTCTGAGGGGGTGAGGTATGAAGCGGGGCGGGAGCAGCGCGGGGCAACCCATCTTCCGCCCCGCGCGCCGCGCGTAGCGGCGGCGGCGACCGGGCGAGCGAGTTCAATGTTTACCCTCGTATATTATCTTGTTTGTTGGTTTTTTGACACATTTGTTTCTTTATTCTTTTTTTGATATTTTTTTTCCTCAGTAGGCATGAATGATTTGAAGTGAGAATAAGGGTCACCGCACACTTGACCGGGTATCGGTATTATCTTGTTTTAGACACATTTTTTTTCCTCAGTGGATATGAATGAGTAAAAATTAGAATAAAGGTCACCGCACACTTGACCGGGTATCGGTATTATCTTGTTTTAGACACAATTTTTTTCCTCAGTGGATATGAATGAGTAAAAATTAGAATAAGGGTCACCGTACACTTGACCGGGTATCGGTATTATCATGTTTTAGACAATTTTTTCATCAGCAGGTTTGAATGATTAAAAATGAGGATAAGGGTCACCGTACACTTGACCGGTTATCGGTATCGGCATTATCTTATTTTAGTAAGTAAGTAAGTAAGTAATATTTTTATTGCATCAAATACATGTGAGTCAGGTACATAGGTGTTGTATGTTAATAAAGGAAACAATGTATTTCTACCTGTATGGCGTGCAACATGTTTTTACAATGTCAAAATAATAAAGAGTTAAATCAAAGAATAATATAGATTAAAATAAAATAGTGAAATTTAAAATTACAGATTGAAATAGAAAGAAATCACCCGAATTAAAATAAAAAACAATAATATTCTTAGCCTATTAGTTACCTACTTTCGTATTATCCATAAAATGTTTGTCTGCCATAAAGTCACTTACAGTATAATAACATTTTTGTTCCAAAATGGCTTTTAATTGTCTCTGAAACTGTGAACGTGGTAACTCTCTAAGCGATTTAGGTAATTTATTATAAATTGAAGGCGCCATGTAAAAGATACTTTTGTGCATCATAGCAGTCTTTGAATTGGGCCTGCAGACCTTGCTTTGATCTCGTCGATTTCGGGAGACGACATCGGAGAGCTGACAGTATAAACTAGGGTTATTTTTAACAAACATAGCAGTTTCGTAAATATACAGTGAAGGTAGAGTTAAGATGTTATGTTTTGCAAAGAGATAGATACTTTAGATACTTTTTTCCTCAGTAGGTTTGAATGAGTAAAAATGAGAATAAGGGTCACCGTACACTTGATTGGGTACTGTGTGGTTTTGTACAATATCGATACCTCTTTTGTTAACACCATATGGCAACCTGATAACGCATTGCTTAAATTTATATTTATTGGAAATGAAAACATTGACATAAATTATTATAATGATCTTTATTTATTATTTTCGGCACCTCTGAGCGACATCCCACGTGTTTGTCGCGAGTCTACTAATTCTGGAAGGATGTGGTTGTGATAAAAATCTAGAATTTTTTGCTTCGTCATGTCCTTCCAAAATTGGTCTTCTCTGTTTATGTAAATCACTTCCATGGCGATGGTCATATGTTGACACCTCGTAACAATTTTATGACAAATTTGACAGTAGATAAAAAAACTTTCTAAACTCTGCAAGAGATGATTAAAAAATTAAACAAAAATGTACCTACTTCGTAGATAATTGGTTTATTTTTAAAATGAAATCAAAAAACAAAGGGTCCATTTGTTTTTTTTTTTCCAAAAAATGAATTTATAACTGTTTACGAGTAGACAATTATAAAAAAATCTTACAATGACTGAGTTACGAGCAATCAGCAGTGGCGTAAATAACGTGTTGAAGATTGAAAGGGATCGCTCCAAACTAGTACATTCGTAATAATGTACTAGTTCAGACTTCTAGTACTATTAGTACATTTAGTACCTCGCTCGCCAACATTTTTGAGTCCACGAATCACCTATCTTATTGTACCTAACCTAAATTAATTCACATCTATTGTTGCTAATATTATAGTCTAGCCAAATTTTCTGTGTAATGTTCGTAAACAAAACGCCTGTCCATAAACCTAAAATTCAATAAAGGTGCAGTGTTTTTTTTTGCACTTCGCTAACGAACGCTAACGACATTATCTAGATAAATTTAACGGTTTTTTAAATTTAACAGCATTATAGAAATGTACGTCAAGTAGAATTATAGCTCATCTCTTTTACACTACAGCGGTTTATCGCTGCCTATCTCTGTTTTCCCTATTCTGTTCTTTCAGAAACAGGGAAAGATTGAACTAAAGGGAACATTAGAACGAACTAAACGACGGAATCGCAAACAGTTCTTTTTATTATTGTCATTAGAAATTGAACTTTATCTCGTTGACAATAAGTAATGATTCCATAAAAGTGAACTAAACGAAACACTAGTACTAATGAACTAGAGAACAAAATGCGTATCTCCGTCTCTTTTACTAACGTGGATTATGCGCTGTCTATCTCTGTTCTACCTTCCTAATAGTTCATTTTAGTGATTCCGGGTTTTCTTGACTGATGAGCAAGTGAACTACTAGGAACGAGTTGAGCTGAACTATTCTTACTAGTTCACTTGTGGGAACTAATTCCTTTTAGTACATCGTTCCTGAACTACACAAGACTAATCGTTATTTAGTTGTGTGGTAAGTTGTCGTAAAAAGAGTGATAATCTGCAGGAATTACACTTTTAAGAGCTTCCAAATCTGCCTACTTGGTAGATGTATCACCTATTCGGAAAATCATCATTGCAGACCATACGAAATATTACAATAAAAACTTACCTTTTTCTGACACTTTCACGGATAAATTAACATAAACCAACTCTTAATTTAATGTGAAACTAATTTTAAGTTAATTAAAACTCTCAGCGTACTTCTTCCATAACAAATAACAAGGACTAAGTGCCAAAAAGATGGTGCCTATACGTTCATCGTTAGTATTGACAACTCGTATCACGCTTGTAAGTGTGAGCAGGTTGATACATGAAACTATGGGGTGTCAACTGTGGAAAAAAAAAATCTAGTCATATTTACAGTGGATTACGAGCTAGCAATTCTAAGTCGTGCGTAGCGCGTAAATTTGAATTTTTTTATGTATGCAAGTTGGTTTCGTAAAAAATGTAAGTTACAAGGTGTCAACATTTGACCAACGATGGGCTCTTTTTCTTTTCCCCATATCCCAAATAAGCAGTTAAGTTTTTAAGTTTCTATTATGCGAGTGTGTTATTTTTGCTAAATCGTTTTCTAATGTTTTCAGCTAAATTATCATGTGGGTTTTAAAAATAAAAAATAGCGTTTTCCCCAGTTTTTGTCGCTTAACACCTTATTCCGCGTGCATTCTTCAAATCAACGCTATTCTAAACGCCTTTGTGACCTTATTCCACGAAGATTTCGCTTCGCGTCGTCAAACTAAAGGGTAACAATGGTCTTTGTAAACTTATTCGACTAAATAATCCGGACAATTACAAAAACATAAGGGTTACATTTTATTAGCATAGGTTAGGTCAACTACATACTATTCGAGTTCTGCAAACAAATAAAATTGTGCTCGTTTATACTGAAATACACATTACCGTCCCATTTGTTAGGAGTCCCTAAATGTGTTGTTCTAGTAACTGTTTAATATTGGTATCGATACTGGACAAAACCATTACCGATACCCGGTCAAGTGTACGGTGACCCTTATTCTCATTTCTATTCATTCATACCTATTGAGGAAAAAAAATGTGTCAAAAATCCGTATAATATAAGTAATAATAACAATTCAATATTCTTAGTGCCTACAGATCCCTTTGCCCTATGTACTGTACCTACATTTCAGCAAATAAATAATTATGAATTATAAAAAAAAAGATAATACCGATTACCGATACCCAGTCAAGTATACGGTGACCCTTATTTCTATTCAATGTTTTTATTTTTAATTTTTTTTAATAAATAATGTTAGACAATTCACACATCATTATCTAGCCCCAAGCTAAGCAGAGCTTGTGTTATGGGTACTAGATAACTGACATACATAATATAATACAATACATAGATAGATATTTTTTATTATAAATAGAAAACGACCAGAACACCCTGAACAAATGTCTGCAGATCGTACACACATTTGTACCGAGGCGGGAATCGAACCCGCAACCTTCTGCGTCGCAGGCAGACCTTCGCCCACCGCGCCACATCGGTCGTCATTCATTCATACCTACAGAGGGAAAAAATAGTCTAAAACAAGATAATACCGATACCAGGTCAAGTTATTAGGTTACTATAAATGGTGTTAACAAAAGAGGTATCGATATTGTACAAAACTACACAGTACCCAATCAAGTGTACCTACGGTGACCCTTATTATCATTTTTACTCATTCAAACCTACTGAGGAAAAAAAGTATCTAAAACAAGATAATACCGATACCCGGTCAAGTGTGCGGTGACCCTTATTCTCACTTCTACTCATACATGCCTAGGGAGGAAAATATAATGTCAAAGAAAGAAAACACTGATACCCAGTCGAGTGTATAGTAACCCTTATTTCTACTCATTAGTCATTTCATTAGGTATGAATCTACTCATTCATGCCTACTAAAAAAAATGTATCAAAAACTGAGGAGAGGGAGAAAAAAATAAAATGGTATCCATAATATACCTACCTATGTACTTAGTACCTACTTACCTACCTCCGAGATCAAGTGCACGGGGACTACCAAAGATTGAGAATTACCGCTTGTGAAATACTAAGGAAATTGTAGGTAGGTAGGTAGGTGGGTAACTATCTAATTAAATTTCGTGGGAAAGGTATGTAGGTAGGTACTACCCACCGTGATACATTAGTTTGAACGATTCTTCTTCTCCGCAAACGGGATATTTTTTTTCCGGTGCATTTGTTTTTATTTTCCATTTTTATCAGTCTCGTAAAGAGCGGGCGGACGAATTAGTACGTGTCTGCTCGCGACAAGGTTCCGCGGCCGACTGAACCGCCGCCCCGCCGCCCCGCCGTCGTCAATGCGAGCGTTTTATGTAGGTTTTGTTTAATTTTGAATGAAAAACTATTATTTTACTAAAAAACTTAATAACCTTGCTACGGGATTTGATGAAAGGTTTATGAAAATATAAATTTTGAACTAAAATTGTATATAGTTTCGCCGTAAAATGGAAAAATTGCAATAAAATGACGATTTTTGACGATTTTCAAGATTTTTTTGTATCGAGGCAAATTACTGTAATCGTGTTTCGAAGATAATGACGCTATTAGGCATATCTTCATCTTTTTGACGGTATGAATAACAATGTATGAATTTTAGCGGTTGATACCTAAAAACAGGTTCAAAGATACCCTATATCGCGATATTTTACGCTTCTGGCCCTACTATGTCATCTTAAGTTATGAATGACCAAACGGCACCACACTCACTTTTTTAAGAAATCACCTTTCGTCTTCAGCTTCCTGAAAATAAGTACTTAGTGCAACATACACATCCAGCAATATTCAAGTTTCTACAATGGGCAGTGGGTTGTATGTATATAAATCAGAACAAACACATATTATTATTGAGTAAGTAGGTATAGATTAATCTTATCTACTACACCTGGCATGAAGAAGTGCAGTCGTGGGAAAGGCACCATATTGACGGCCAGCTTACGTAGATCCGCATTCAGCTGGCCGGGGAACCGGAGACAGGTGGTCACACCGGACATTGTCAACTGAATAACGAAATTATATAATTACTGCTTGCTGTTTGTTGTTTGTTGCCCGCTTTTACGAGTCGATTGGAAGAAAAGTACTGTGACTCCAAAAATCATAAAAGATGTTTTTCAAATATCGCCCAATCTGATTTCCGAATGAAAAATGTGGAATAAGTTGCAAGCAAAGATCCTAGGATCCTACGTTCCGTTGCAAGGCTTATTTCACAGGTTTATGTGATTATACCTACCTACTTACTTTTACGAAAAATTACTAAGTTGGTAGCCATATAGTTATATACATAGTATTTATAAGATCTCTTTGTAACCAATGGCCTAATAGCTTTGCACAATAAGGCAAGTAGGTCCTACTTGCCTTATTGCGCAAAGCTGTACCTACGTTATCCATATAAATCTAAATTACAATAAGTAAAAAAAACAATTAGATACAACTTGTATATACATACTCTTATATATATTTCCTAAAAATTTAAGCCGTCACCAGGCAAGGCAGAATGCTGGCAGCATTGCCACGTTGAATGGCAATGCTAATTCGTTGACCTGTGGACTCTTAAGAAAAGTTTTGTAAGGTATTTGTATAATATTGCGTGTGCCCCACGACCCCAAGGACCTAAAGTTTCCACCCTAAACGGCTCAAATATGTAACCTCGGTCAAGATTATCGTATTTTCATCGCATTATCTGCTGATGTTGCTGCGGAGTCAGCCCTTACTGATGTCTCTGCAAGATGAGAAGCCGCTAGGGTATCTATCTACACATGTTGTATCTCAAATTAAAGGCCGACCCCATCTTCAAAAAAGTTAGGGTCATACATAATACGCCAGGCTTTTTAGCATCATCTCGCATAAGCCACGTGATTTGAGAGTAGCTGCCACACTGAAATTATTATTTTTTCTCAACCCTGAGTTAGTTAAGTACGACTTACTGACACCAAATGGTTCAAATCCCCGTAAGTAGGCGACACCAGTCGGAGCGTCCGGAAGCATATGTCGTAGAGAGCTTCGTTATCGATGCAGAATGTCTCGTCGGTGTTCTCTACGAGCTGGTGAACTGAGAGCGTCGCGTTGTACGGCTCCACGACTGTGTCTGATACCTAGGAGAAAGGATGTGAGAATAAAGAAAAAAAAATAAAGAAGAAAAAAGTGCCTATAGTGGTCGCGGCGGCCACACCACACCACGCCGCGGCGCGGCGTATGAATTAACCACACCAAGTTATCCTTTGGATGGCGTAAGAGCCCTTAAGTCGTTATTTAATATGAATAAAATAAATAATAATCTACCCAACAAGTTGAAAAATTAGATAAAAGATAGGAAAAAATACAACTAGTTAAAGCTTTTACCTAACCTACACTACTAACGTTTAATAAAAAACAAACGAATAAAATACCCGATTAATAATAACATCCTAATTGTTGTTTTTTTATATATTCTTTTGTTATTTCCAGTGACACTTTATTATCTAGATTATAAACATCTCTGTACACTTAGAAAATACAATAAATGATTGACTATTAAGGTGATTTCAGATTTTATTAATTCACCATCTTATAACAATGAGTGTTTACTAGGTAAGTCTAAATAAATTTACATGACATATTGTTATTATAAATAGATACATTAAATTAATTCCCTAACGATAAAAAGATAAGCAATTTTTTTTATATGTCTGCATATAAAAAAATTGCTTATCTACACTAAGTTTGTGAATAAGAGTCTATAGAATTCTTTAGCCATCTACACAGTTACCTCAGTACCAAGCAGAGGAAGAGCAAAACCATCGTTCTGTCAGTGTACCTATCTACCTATCATAGCACCTCCTCCAAGCAAAGTAGGTACCCTCTATGTGGGGTGGGAGGCACGTTCAGGAATGAATAAGTGTTGTGGAGTACCTACCAAGTTTAAAGGTAGGCTCTACATACAAACCTTAGGAGAAGGCATTACACTGAATGTATTGACAATCCTGTCAGGGTACTCCTCTCGCAGTTTGCTGAGCAGCAGAGTCCCTAGACCAGAGCCTGTGCCACCGCCAAGAGAGTGAGTTAGCTGGAAACCTGGATATGCAATACAAATACAATTACTTAAATAGGCAAAATACTCAAATAAGTTAAAACCTTTTTAAACTTTCGCGATTTGATAACATATTTAATGTATTTATCGCGTACCGCGTTACAGCGATCGTGGTCACGGGGTCCCGTGACCATGATCACTGAAACGCGGTTGAAACGTTGGGGAAAAGAAAGCAAAAGGTACGCGATAAATACCCGATAAATAATCCAAATAAGTTCTTATCTCAAGTCAGTCCGTGTGTACTTGAAATGTTTGTGCTAAGTAATAAAATGTCGGTTAGATACCTACTGAGTACATTACGTACGGTAACATATCACATTTTAGCCCGGCCACATGCTCCTTCTTGCTTGCGCAGTTCAGCTTGTGCAAAATGACGTCTTGCAAGTAAAACTCAATGTGTGGACGGGCTATGTAAGTAGTGTGTATGTAAGCTTATATAATTTCTGTTTACATTTGTTGAAACGTGTAAACTCACCCTGTATACAATCACAGGCACAGCTCACATGTATCCGCTCCCTTACTTACCATGGCTATGATTGCGTTCACGAGCTCCGCGCCTAGTGGTGTAGTGACTCTTCTCGCCCAGTTGTTTATTTATTTCCATGTTAAGATCATCACATCATCGGCCTATACTGGTCCACTGCTGGACATAGGCCTCCCCTAATGGGCGCCATAGCGCCCTGTCTTCAGCTTGCCGCATCCAGCATCTGCCAGCAATCTTTCGCAAATCGTCATCCCACCTGGTTGGAGGGCGTCCTACACTACGTTCGCCGAGTCGCGTGTCCACTCAAGAACACGTTTACCCTAACGGTTGTCGGTTCTTCTCGAGATATGGCCAGCCCACTGCCACTTCAGCTTGCTAATCCTTTGAGCTATTTCGATAACCTTGGTTCTCTGTCGGATGTATTCTTATTTTTTAATAAAATATTTTATTTTTGTAGGTCTTACATTCGTTGCGAAACCTATCCTTCAGAGAAACTCCGAGCATAGCTCTCTCCATAGCTCGCATTGATCCGGTCCCGGATCAAAGTGGCCATTGATCATGACCTTGGTTTTATCCAAGTTCATGCCAAGACCGATGCGTCGTGAGGCTGAAGCTAGGCGGTCCAGCATCCGGTTCAGCTCCTCCAGCGACTCCCCCATCAAGACTATGTCATCCGCGAATCGAAGGTGTGAGATTTAAACGCCGTTTATGTTGATGCCCTTACCTTTCCAGTCAATAACAATAAATAAACTATAACAATAAACTATACTATATATATATACCATATATATATAGTATAACAATAAACTATTCTTATTCAATGCTAAGATATTTTGTCCGCAACATTAAACTCACCCTGCATACAATCGCAGGTCTCCGCTTCCTTCCTCACCACGTCCATGACTGCGTCCACGAGTTCAGCGCCCTCTGTGTAGTGGCCCTTCGCCCAGTTGTTTCCTGAAAGTTACACGGTTATAAAATCGTCCAAACGACTAAGCAAGATCTCGGTGTAAGTGGACTTTAATCTAAAAAAATACCTCATTAAACTGACGAGCAAGATCTTGATTTTGGCACAGAATAACTAATACCTATAGTAGCCACTGGTAATTCATTATCATTAGATACCCCATTCGCCCCCAAGGTCTCTTTGAAAATTCAACATCACAATTTCATTAGCGCACGAAATGTTTAATCATTTCATTTACCCGTTACATTCAACTTTTTACCCCCCCCCCCGAATAAAATGTTAATAAAAGTTACTAACCAGCTCCGCTCTGCCCAAACACGTAGTTATCAGGTCGGAACAGCTGTCCGTATGTGGAAGATCGGATGGAGTCCATAGTCCCCGGTTCCAAGTCCACCAGCACAGCGCGGGGCACGTACCGCCTGCCTGGAAATGGTCACATTGGAGAGCTTACGCACATCATGTCGAAAATGACAGTTAGTGTCATAAATGGACAGCTGATGTCAGAACTGACAGGTGACGTCAAGAACTACAAGCGAAGCTCTTCTTGCTCCTCAGCTAGAATAAAGTTGATATCTGATCGGAAAACGACATTGTTTTGTGATAAAAAGAATATGAAAACTTGAAAAGGTACCTACCATTTTTTTTTGGATTTTATCTGCTGTGTTTATTTTGAAAGCTTAGAAAACTAAGCTGAAATGACGGTAAATGTCACTAATTATAATTACACATCTTGACAATCCCAAAGGTTCGAAAACTTCTGAAATCGATTTTTTTTGGAACAATCAATTTAAATTTCTTTGTGACAATAACGTTCCGTTTTAACCTAGATTTCTTAACATCCCACGTTTTCACAATCGCTCCTAGTAACTAAGTATTTAAGTTCATTATTTTCTTACCATCAGCTGCGTCATTGTAGTATACTTCTATCCTCTCGAGCTGCAAGTCGCTGTCTCCGTTATAGTAGCCACTGGTATCAATGCCGTGCTCGTCTGAGATGATCTCCCAAAACTGAGGAGTGGACAGGACCATTATGGCTACTTAAACTCTTTGGGAAGGACCAAGTGATTTATTTATTTATGACTAGTATCTGCCCGCGGTCTTGCATGCGTTGTTTTTATCCCATGGGAACTGATTTATGTAATAAGCCTATGTTTTATTCGTGGTTTAAAACAGCCTGTACACTAAATGTCGTTATGTAGTTTGTAGTTATGTAGTTTTGGCGGGAAGAGGTAACAAACATCCAAACATTCAAACTTTCGCATTTCTAATATTTGTGTACAGGTACCTACACACTACTACCTACTTCAGACTAGTAGGTCTATTAGTAAAGTAGTAGTAGTAGTAAGGTTGTGTAGGTACTTACCTATTATATTTTAGTAGGTAAATGTACCTATATAGGTAGGTGATGTGCTGACTTGATGAGTGATTCTGATGACCTACAAAATTACGTTCCTATTTACTATAATAGGAACTTGAAGTTTATGCATATGGCCGTATGGACGGGTCATATATTTTCTAGCTCTATATAGAGTGTGTATCTACCTAAATGCATTGCTTGTTAGAATTTTATAAAAGAGTTATAGGTAGGTAATTAAAATAGGTGCAACAAGCAAGACTTCAAAGAATACATTGGTTATAATAAAATACCAATTAAATGCTTCAAGTTAAACACTTTTTACCTACAAGAAAATAGGTAAAAAGAAAAGGTCATTTAACGACTGTGAGAAAACTCTCTCAAGCGTACGCGCTTCTTCATAACAGTTCAATCTAATGTTAGAAGGAGGCCAAGCGTAACGGACTAAAATAGAAACAATTCAAAACATTTTTCTGTTTCGCACCTTTGAGCCAATCTGGTTGCCGCATTGTCCGGCCTGCAAATGCACGATTTCACGCATTTTCACTTTGATTTTCACTGAAATACACCTCTTTTACTGCACGATATGCAAATCTATTTTAAGACTAGCCCGGCGCGGCGGCCGTATTGTGCATCCCACGTGGCCCCGCTTCAATGTTGTGCGTATTGTTTTATTGAAAGTTATTAAACAGCTAACTCAGCATCTGTTATTAAAATACAGACAGTACCTTTTAACAGTTGTAAAAGAAAATTGTATGAGTTTTCGAAAGCTTAGGGAAATTTCCCACCTTCAATAATTGGCATAGCGACATCTGTTAGAGTTTTTGATCGCAGTTACATATATGTAGACGAGGCGTGTATTTTAGGTAGCGGTGAGTGGTTTTATTCTCATACATAGGGTCGTTGAGATGTAAATCCTTCCTCTGTTCGTGGTTTTGTTTGTCCAAAAGATGACACTGACAACTGATTGTGTTGGCTTGCCCGGTCGGTGAAAAAAAGAAGAGGATGCAAGATGGCGTGGCGGGCATCGCTCTCTTGGGACTGGCCATGGGAAAAAGCACTCACAATTTTATCAGTTTTCGGTGCCGGAGGCCTGTTTCTGATTGCCTGAGCCTATATCAGGGCTCCGCTGTTTGTCTTAGCCTTTATCAGAAGTGGGATGTAACCCTGTCTTCACGCCCACTGATGGTTTACCTCGAATGATACTAGGAAAAGTCTGACTCGCACATCCACACCTGAGCCACACCGGGAGTTCTGCGCCAGTTACCAAGTTACGTTACGTGATTATTGTCAGTTCCTAGTACTATCCTATGAGAATGAGATTAACAAGTGCTATGGATGTTCAGAATAGCAATTGGTTTGTAATAGAGGTGCTGGTAAGGTCTGATCGTTTCATGCTAAAATTGTTGGTTTTGTGAATACTTCTTTGATTTGTAAATACTAAAGGTAGTATGGTTATTAAGCAAGCAGTTTGGGTTTTAGTTGGTTTATTGTGATGTGACCATACTTTTGATTGATTAGGTATAAAGAATCTTGAGAAAGAAACTAAACAAATGTCTTTTGTCAACATAGGTGGCTAATCAAAGCTAATCGAGTAGCGTTGCCCAATGATAAAGCATAGCCGGTGTAAATATGTCCCATAGTGCTAATAATCATAGCCGATGTCTTGTCAATGACACAACTTGCCCATGTGTTGCAATGTTTTCTTGTGAATTATTGTTTTCAGGGTTCAATGGAAGTGGAGGATGCCTGACACTACATATTGGCAGACCACATCAGTCATGGAGACACATAGGGATTTAGTGATTGACGGAGCCAAATATGTGTGTGCCAGAGAATCTACTAAGCATAGACTGTCTGGGAATCAGGGGTGCCTTATTATAAAGATAAGTCACACCTTCACAAATCAGATTTGTTTCAATTCCAAAGTAAGTGTATGTTTATTGAAAAAAAAAAAAAAAGAAAGTAAAACAATAAAATTAGTTTACTGTTGATAAAATTATAAAACCTAAATATTGTCTTGCATTTTGTTGTTCTGTTCATGTATCTGTTTAGGACATGTTACAAAGACAAGACTTGATTAAACTTGATACATGTTATGGAGTAAGTATGGGTGCTAAGATGTGTTCTATTTTAATAATTCCATGATCAGATCACTAAACACTGATCCACATGCTATGTGTAAATCTTGTATGACTCTTTATCATGTCATTTAATTAATAAATAATAAATTGTTTATTTTCCAAAAACACATAGGTACATAATCATAAGTATGGTGCCAGCGGAACTCAAACTAAGCAATGCTTGTATCTTGAGGTCCCTATTTGCTTTCCTACTTTGTGTTATTTCTGTTGTAGTCTGCTGATATACTATGTTGTTAGTTCTTGTTCATGTAGCATCCGTCCTTTAAGGATGATATTGTTCGGTTCTGATCTTTGTTTCTGTTTCTCTGTTTTTGCTGGAAGGTGAGGTCTTTGTGTCGTTATTTGGTTATGGTGCTGCTTGGCATAGCTAGTGTGAGCATCTTGGGTTACTGCACCCAAGATTGGTCCTTGATGGGTATAGTGGCCATCTGAGAGGACGCGTGTGGGCATATTGAGTACGGTGTCTCAATATGAGTTCTACAGGCATACGGTGTTGCTTGTAAGAGCTGGTGAGATAGTCTTGGGTTCCTACACCCAAGATTGGTCCCTGATGGCCACGGTGGCCATCGGAGAGGACGCGTGTGGGCATATTGAGTACGGTGTCTCAATATGAGTTCTACAGGCATACGGTGTTGCTTGTAAGAGCTGGTGAGATAGTCTTAGGTTCCTACACCCAAGATTGGTCCCCGATGGGTATAGTGACCATCTGAGAGGACGCGTGTGGGCATATTGAGTACGGTGTCTCAATATGAGTTCTACAGGCATACGGTGTTGCTTGTAAGAGCTGGTGAGTGTCTTGAGTCGTCTAGCTATGCAAGCATATATATGTTGTGTTGTCTCTAAATGGTGATCAGATGTTGTTTTGTGGAATATGGTTACATCTTGTGAGTCTGTAGTTATATGTGTCTTGCTTGATGAAATTGGTGTTGACCTGTGTTGTGGTCAAGCAGTGTTTCTGGTTTCGGTCCCCTCATCTCTCTGGTGCCACTGTGGATCTCATCTGTGGTCGGTAACTAGCAATGGTTGATCAGGTGGTAGTAGGACGTACCTAGAGTATGTACCTGCTAAGAGGCTGGAAGTCGGTGTGTAATGTGCAGGTGCCCAAGCCCATAATCAGGCTGTTCTAAAAAAAAAAAAACAGTTTGTGGACAGCTCTGTATAATTGGCTAGAGTACCAATGTTATTGCATGTTGATGATGTGTTTTTCGACAGAACGCGGCTGAAGCGAGTAATGTGTGCGGTTGGTTGGTAGGGGTGGCGAAGCGTCCGTGCTGCGGTGTTGGCTTGCGTCTGCCTGGTGTGCGCATTAATCATAGCAGGAAGAATGATGTCAGGTTGGACGAGCGAGTCTATGGCGTTATGGCGATGTCTTTTTATTTGGGTGCTGTAGTAAGTACATGGAGCGTAAATAAGCCGGGAGTGTGTATCTTCATCTACAAAACAAACAAGGTATAATCGGCTAATTGCTGCGTTTGTTCACAACGAGGCTATTTCTCAGGGCTGGGAGTGTGGCGAAGCCGAAGCGATGACTGACTATTCCTCCGGGCTTGCAATCTGGAAAGGAGATGGCTATAGTGTTGTGAAAGTGGCTAAGTATCGTAAGGCAGCCAACAACTGTATCAGTCTTCCTGTAGTGCGGTTGAGGTGGCCAACAACTAGCCGACAGCGTTTGTTGGCGTGATAGCCAAAGGCTGTATGCGTTACACTATAGCGTCGTCCGTGGACGGACTCATTGTCAGGCATTGGCCGTGTAGACGAGGCGTGTATTTTAGGTAGCGGTGAGTGGTTTTATTCTCATACATAGGGTCGTTGAGATGTAAATCCTTCCTCTGTTCGTGGTTTTGTTTGTCCAAAAGATGACACTGACAACTGATTGTGTTGGCTTGCCCGGTCGGTGAAAAAAAGAAGAGGATGCAAGATGGCGTGGCGGGCATCGCTCTCTTGGGACTGGCCATGGGAAAAAGCACTCACAATTTTATCAGTTTTCGGTGCCGGAGGCCTGTTTCTGATTGCCTGAGCCTATATCAGGGCTCCGCTGTTTGTCTTAGCCTTTATATATATTGTAAGTACTGTAAAAGATTTAGTGAAAACAATAAAACAGATGATTGATTTTTAATAGTAGAAGTAAAATTAAAAATTCTAAATGTTTTCGTAAAGATTTATTGTACTTTTTTTATTTATAACGGAGCGTGAATGTGAATTATGACTACTCTTCATTTAGCTGTCATTCTCGTTTTGACAGCGCGTCTGACGATTATTCTGTCACACGGATTACACCTTGTAATTTTATGAAAAATCACGGAATTATCGCGTAATTAACCTGTAATTCGTTGAAAATCAATATAACAATCCAAAATGCATGAACAGTATTCATGATTTCACGTTTCCGATCGGGTTTTTTTGCGTTAAAGCGTCGAAATGACCGATAGCGCCTCGGGCGAACGTAGAGCCATTTTATCGGTATACGAGGTATTTATTTCGTGATGGACACAGACAGACATAGTGCAGTGTTATCATTTGACGACATAGTCTTACAGTCAATATTTGGAACAGTGATATAATTCATGTGAGTACATACCTACGCCTTGTAGCAAAACAACAACGTTTTACACGTACGTAGCATAACGCCAACACTGTTCTAATGCATTATTTTATCGTTATAAATCTCATGGTCAACACTCAACGTATTTTGTTATCATTACACAAAATTGTGCTTATAATTAGCCTATAAAACACTACTTGCATTCAATTTGAAAGGTACAACTGAAAAACAAAGAAGTTTTAGTGCAACAGAGATCGTAAATGAAGCTAAATGCTTGTTTTGATAGTTACACTAATTACACTAAAACAAATTTTGAATGCGAAAGTTCAGATGGATGTTTGTGAACTCTTCCCTCTTATACCACTGCACTGATTGGACAGAATTAGTATCCCTATTTTGTGTTGTTAGTTACTGATGCTTATAACTATCGGAACAGTCTTCATACTCCCTAGCTTGAAAAAGGTTGGCTTCTGTTTGGTTACACAGGAAGGAAATATTGACCTGTTTTTTACCATGGAGGTCGTTGACCAAATAAATACAGTATTTGGTCAACGACCTCCATGGCTAACTTATTATTTTGCTAGCCTAAGTATACTTAGTTATTACAAGCAGTGTGATTGGTAATTCAACCTATTTCTATATTGTTTTATATTTGGATAGGTCATTACACACATATTTTTAAATATAGGAGGAGGATAAGCTATACCTAAACCTATATTCGTGACTTTTAATGCATTATTGTTGGTGAGTTGCCTTCAAGTGGTATCTTGGCTGAAAAATATGGGTCTGGACTTGCCTTAACTTATTTGTTATTGGCAACATTTGTCTGCTTTGCTACTTTTCTACCAGTGTCTGCTTCAATGGATCTGGGAAGAGTGAAATTAATTTCATAATGTGTGGAATTATAGTTGGGGGAAGAAGAGACCAACACAATACATTCTAATGATTTTATGAAAATTCGGTGTCCTCTTGCTTCTAGACTAGTTTCCGCAACTATGATACATGTGACCCCGTTTTGTGTCGGGTGGGGGGTCTGCTCTTCTGTCCCCTCAAAAGTAAAGAAAATAACAGAGTCCTGACACCTTTTTAATAATCAAACCTTTGTTCGACCACAATCTCCCCTAATAGGTTAGTGAGGATGTGGCGACTATGTACCACGAAGATCTAGAAGACACCTATTCACTCTTACAATGAGACCCAGGTTGTAATTGGCTGGAAAACAACCAAATAGCATTCTTAAGAAACCTTTTTGTTGTTCTGATTCTGGCTTAAGTTTTAGGTACCTAAGCAAGTTTCGTCAGTGTATATCTTAAGCAGTGCGGAATTGCTATTGTGAACTGCATGACTATAATGCCATCGGAGTCATTCTTCAAGTAAGTAGTTTTTTCATGTTTTGTTACAAACATCAACCTAACATTCTTAAGGTCAAGGTCGAATTACCAATCATCTGTGTGTTAACTCATCATTTAATAAATAAATAATGCTGGACGAGGATGTTGTTCTAATCTTAGAGGATTAAGCAAAAGGGTGTAAGCGTAGGTTGCATGTGCATTGAATAAGCCTTCAAGGTCTGTCTGAAGTCACATTCATATTATAAAATTATACAAAATAACATTCATTGATGGATGGATGGATGTAAGTTTGATATCATACTTATCTTGTTGTGCCCTAGCCGGGTCCATATTTGAGACTGATTATCTGTAATAACTCCCCATCTGTATGAAGTATAAAGAAACTTGAAAAAGGTTACATTAAAACAGGCAACTTTAAGTTCCATGAATCAGTTCTCATGGGAAGAAATGAGATAGAAGTAATACTTAAATGTTACCATAGAAACAAAGCTTGAGAAGCTGGAGCAGAAGGCGGAAACTAGTTTTGAATAAACCTTTTATCAATCTATTAAGGTTCTGATGTTTTGTGATTTGTTTACCAACTAAAAACCTGGTGCATACTTATCTTGCTGTGCCCTAGCCGGGTCCTTATTTGAGACTTTATACTGGGTTTAGTAGAAGAAAGTAGTTGAAAGTGTTATATTCCTGATTAAGATTAAATTTAATTCTATCCAGTATTTTTACAATTGTTATCCTCTAAGATTACAACACTCTGTTATAAAAATAGTTGCAGATAGTGCTTAAAAAGTTTAGCCTAACCTTACCTTTTGTCAACATCAAGAAGCTTTTAACCGGTCAACATCTATAGTAGGTATAAGTCACACCAAGACAGCTATGAAATGACAGAAAGTGCTACAATACAGACTCTCAGTTGTTGGTAGATGCCGTCATGTCCAAAGCTACAGGTTACTCCAGAGTTAGTATGAACAGGGTGATAAGAGTGACTCACCATTATTATATTATGAGTTTTGATGGTGCAAAAATGCTTTTGTCTATGTATCTTTAAGTCTCTCTTCAGGTCAAAGATTTCTTGATGGGACATCACATTATAACTTTTAACACATTCATGTCATTTGTGTTGTACTAAAAAAACTTTTTATTTTATTAGACGTCGGGAATTAAGGACTTTCATAGTTTTTTTTTCGTTACAGATCAAAAATGGAGAAGGAAATCAAAGAAGAGCCAATCGTAGAAGACACAGCGCCAACTCCTAGCTCGTCCTACTTGAGTCCTTTGCAAATACCACCATTGCCACATTTGCAACTTCTGTTGCCTCCTCAATTTCCATTGCCCCTTTTGCAGAATGCATTGCCAATTTCACAACCTTTATTACCCCCTTCGGAACTACCAATGCCCGCGTCGCAACTCCCACTACCGTCTTCAGAAAATCTATCACCACCTTCGCAATCTACAATACCACCTTCGCCACCGGAACTCTCCCATCGTCCGTCAATAACAGCACCAAATGACAACGGCGTCATGAAATTCATCAGCGTCAATAGTGATCAACTGACAGACGAACAGAGAGAAATGTATGAGTCTGTTCTTACAACCTGGAAACCAGGCGCCTACCCTAAACCTACCAAACGCTATATTTGCCACAAGTGCGACAAAGAATTTCACAACTATCAAAATCTGTACCTACATTCGACTAGAGTACATTCCACTGAGCAGTCGGCAGTCATCTGCAACCAGTGTGACAAGTCGTTTAAGAATAAGCATTATCTGTACATGCATAGGATGAACAAGCATTATTCTGAGTCGGAGAAATGCTACTGCCAGTTCTGCTTACAAGAGTTCAGAACCGGCCGTGCGCTACATATTCACGTAAAGAGAATGCATCCGACAACACTACCGGATTTAAAGTGTGACGAGTGCGATAAAGAGTTTAAAGTCCCGTACAAACTAAAACGGCATATCGACAGATGCCATCGCGCGGAGCCGGAGAAACACAAATGTCACATCTGTTTAAAGTTGTTCAAGACCAACATGAATCTACGCCGGCATCTCATCGTGCAACACACGAATATGCCGCGACATCCTTGCGTATTCTGCCCAATGACCTTCAAATCCCGTCATCATATGAAGCGTCATGTGCTCAACATCCATCCTCCTTTGGAATCCAAGGTTCAGTGCCCGGAATGCTTAAAAGAGTTCAAGAATGATCAGTATCTTAAAGGGCACATGCAGATGCATTCGGCTCCGGACACGAAGGTCACGTGCGAACTTTGCTCGAAGACCTTTCACTCCCCACTCCGGCTTAAGAAGCACAAGAAGATCGTGCACCCAACAAACCCGAAATTCCGTTGCGACAAGTGTAAAAAGGAATTCGCACACGAACATTATTTAAAACGTCACGTAGATTCTGTGCATTTAGAGATAGATGAAGCGCTGTACGAGCATGAATGCCCAGAGTGCGGGAAAAAGTTTAAAATGCGGAAGTACTTAACCAATCATCTCTTAAGACATGAGCAGCAGCATCTGAAACGCGTTTCACAGATGGTTAAAACAGTTATGACGAAGAAGGAAAAGGATGCTAAAGCTGGGAAAGCGAAACCTAAGGCGCCTACGAGGAAATCAACGAGAGGTCGAAAGAAGAGAGAAGAGATTGAGTTTATCAAGTGCGAGCCGGTTTCGAGCTCAGAGTCGGGGGAGACAGAATCTGATTCGGAATAGGAAGGAAAATAGGTCAGTTTGGCCTACACCAAGACAAAATAAATAATGTTGGACAATTTACATTATTATCATCTAGCCAATATGTAATCTATGTATCATTTTCAATTCAGTTCGTATCCAATTATTTTTACTTCCACTAATGGACAATAAATCGAAGTTGATAGTTTAAATTCACACTATTTCTCATTTGATATTAATTTATAGTTAAAATTTCTCTTGTCTGTGAACTTATTTTGTAAGTATTAATAAATAAACTTTATTGTTTCCGAATAAAAAATCCTTACTATATTAAGAAATAGTCAATATTGTCTTGCTGACAGTAGTGGTGTCTGTATATTTCGCCTATCATTTCTTTTTTACTGTTTTTGATCGACATCTCATTTTAAATTATATAATACATTGGTAAATGCTAATCCTCGATGTTGAATTACCAAGCACCCTGCTTTCTTCCTCAGTTATCAAATTTACTTACACCCGAATACACGAACGCAACTCAGGTATAAGCACTTAAGCACACATCAAGAGACGAATTTTCGACAGATTGTCATTGAAAACTGTCGAAAAATCGCTACTTGAGACGTGCTTAAACCTGAGAAGCATTTGAGTATTTGGGGGTTAGTATTTCAGTTTAAAAGAACTTTTCATTTACAACCCTGTCATTATCTTTTCTGATTTCAGATCTAAAATGGCGGACGAAATCAAAGAAGAACTGGATATCAAACTGGAGGAAGAAAGTGTGGGCCCCTCTAGTTCTTGCCCCCTCCCCCCACTTCCCTCTTTATCCTCTCTCAAACCTCTTACTCTCCCTTCTATCACAAGCTCGCACCACGATGACGGGGTCATGAAATTCATCAGTGTCAATAGTGACTTACTGACAGACGAGCAAAGAGAAATGTACGAATCGGTATTGACGACATGGAAGCCAATTATGTTCCCCAAGCAGATAAAACGTTACATCTGCCACAAATGCAACAAAGAGTTCAAGAACTACCAAAACCTCTATTTGCACACCACCAGAGTCCATTCTACTGAGGAGCACTCAGTTCTCTGCGATAAGTGTGACAAGTCATTCAAAAATAAGCATTACCTTTACATGCACAGAATGAACAAGCATTATTCGGAGTCTGAGAAATGCTACTGCCAGTTCTGCTTGCAAGAGTTCAGGACTCGACGAGCGTTGCATATGCACGTTAAGAAGGTCCACCCGAACACCCTACCCGATATAAAATGCGAAGAATGCGGAAAAGAATTCAACGTTCCTTATAAACTAAGGCATCATATCGAGAGATGCCATCGAGCTCAGCCCGAGAAACATAAGTGTCATATCTGCCAGAAGATGTACAAAACTGACCTCAATCTCAAGAGACATTTGCTGTTCCAACATTCTAACATTGAGCGACATCAATGCGTCTTTTGTCCAATGACTTTTAAGTCCAAACATCATATGAAACGCCACGTTCTGAACATCCATCCCCCTTTGGAATCTAAAGTTCAATGTCCGGAATGCTTAAAGGAGTTCAAAAACGACCAATACTTAAAGGAGCATATGCAAATGCATTCATCCCCTGATACTAAAGTTAAGTGCGAGCTGTGCGAAAAGTCATTCCATTCGCAGCTCAGGCTTAAAAAGCACAAGAAGATTGTCCATCCAACAAACCCAAAGTTTCGTTGCGACAAGTGTAACAAAGAGTTTGCACACGAGCACTATTTGAAGCGACACATTGACTCCGTCCACATTGAAATAGACGAGTCTTTGTACGAGCACGAGTGCCCGCAATGCGGAAAGAGGTTTAAAATGAAGAAGTATCTAACAAATCATTTGCTGAGACACGAACAGCAACAGATAAAAAGGTTATCGCAGATTGTTAAAACTGTTATGACCAAGAAGGAAAAAGCTGCTAAAGCTGCAAAGCCGAAAGCTGAACCGACTAGAAAGTCAGCGCGTGGTCGGAAGAAGAGAGAAGAGATTGAGTTTATCAAGTGTGAGCCTATGTCCAGCTCGGAATCTGAGTCAGGGGAAACAGAGTCTGATTCAGAATGACCTCACCCCCGTTAGAATTATGTTGATAGATAGAATAAGTATTAAGATTTTGCTGTCGCACAGTGATTTTGGTCGTACATAAAGCCGCTGCCTCACCGCTGCGCACGTGGTGGAAGAATTCAAAGATGTGTGTAGTGAAAAGATTTGGTCCATTATGCGTTGTTTACGCTAGCATAGCCAGCCTAACTACGTTCAGAAGCGCAGAATCTTCCTGGGGTCTTCACAGGCTTCGCGGAGTGACCTCGACAAGCTGAGGATTTCTGTTCGTTGTGCTGTTATTTCCTCGCATTCCAGGACTACGTGGGCAGCTGGTTCGACGTCACTGAGGCAACCTCTAGTGAAGGCTGTCCGTCGCTCCGATGGTGCACAAGTATTTGTTTAGTGGACAGTGTCCTGTTAGTGTTTCCACCAGGATACGCAGGTCCGATTAGTTTAGGTTCAGTAGGCGTTTTGCTAGCTTCGTTGATGTTGATGAAAACGCCGTTCTGGCTTATCTGCATTCTAGCAGGCGTATGTATGTGATAACGGCCACCTGTAACCCACGAACACGCTATTCACGAATATTCAGTCATTGCTCTGCTACACGCGTGGCTTGCTCGAATATGGCGGTGGCCGTGTGCAGCGTGCGTGTATAGCGTGTGCTGCAATGAAAACGAACCTTGCAGCTTAAAAGGGACGCGTGGCCGTGCACAGCTGACAGCGTACGTGGCGTTGGGACAGCGGCTGAACGTATGATGAAAACACCTTCACACAGAATGCTAACGAACACCATCCTCAATCCTCAACAGCGTAACGTTCCACTGCTGGACGCCAGGCCTCCCCCTGATAAACGCGTTATTGGCTTTTATTTCACGGGGGTAATGCCTATAATCCCCACGCTGGGCATGCGGGTTGGGAATCGAAGTTCGGTGGTAGATCTTATCTATTCCTAAGTCTCTTACGACATCCACGGGAAGAGTTGGGATGATGCAAGCTGGCAAGAATGAAGACCAAACTTCGGCCCAACTCAGATACAATGTTTGTAAATAAAAATGGCTCTAGTATAGATACGTAGTGTCGAAAGACGATTAATTCGTACGGTTACCTCAAAAAGAGGCCTTTGCCTATTTATGGACTTGAATTTTGATGACATTTTTCGTCTAATTCTTACTGAAGGTGAATGTGTGTTGAATGAATGGATATCAGAAATTTTGTAAAGTCGTTTTAGCTTTAAAAAATATCGTAGTTTGACGAATTCGTTACGGTTGTAAGCGGGTTAACTACGAACCTTATTTGTGTTGGAAGAACACCAACGCTTCATCCCTTAACGAGGGACTTCTTCAGGGTGAGTGCGGTTCTAGACGCGCGCGTTTGCGTCCCTCGTTAAGGGATGAAACGTTGGTGTTCTTCCAACACAAATAAGGTTCGTAGTTAACCCGCTTACATCCGTAATGAATTCGTTTTAGGTTATAAAATATCACATCACGCTAATTTAATAAATTAATTTCTGCGCGCGACTTCTATGGAAAAGTTTGAGGTTTATTTTTATTCCTAGGGAACTGATTTACGGGATAAAAAGTAGCCATGTTTTATTCTAGAGCTAACCTGTATGCAAAATTTTATCCCGATCTGTTCATGGAGGTTTGTAACTTCAAGCCAAAACTACTGAACGACTGGTCTGAAATTTGGCATAGATGTGAAATACATCTATATAAGCCTGGATTCAAACTACTTTTTATTCCATCAAATCAGTTCGCATGAGATAAAATAAACTTTGAACGTTTCTATAGGCACAACGCGTGCGCAGCCGCGGGAAGATCTAGTAACTAAGTAGTATTATTTAAATTCTAATCTTTATCATTTTTATTTAACCATCATCAGCATAAATTAGTCCACTGCTAGACATAAGCCTCCTCTAATGAGCGTCATACATAGCGCCCTGTTTTCAGCTAATAATATTAGAAAGATATTCTATGTTATTAGCTGAAAGATATTAGGTATGTTGATATTTTCGAACCACAAATTTATGTTACTTTGGAAATTAAATAACTTCAAAAAATCGATTTCTTCGGGAGTTGAACCCACAGTTGGTTTAGAGCACACCCATACTGAGGGTGGGGCCTCCTCAGTATGGGTGTGCGCTAACCAACTGTGCCTCGAAATCAGTACTCGCCGAGTTGAAAATCTCTGGGACTTCTTTCGGACTCAAGCGCCATTAGCTCCAGCTACAGGGGAACATTGAAGTTTATCCAAACCTGTTCAAAGACTCAAGTTACATTTATTTTATTTATTAGACTTTGTTTTTCTTACAATTATTTCGACGACCGATGTGGCGCGGTGGGCGAAGGTCTGCCTGCGACGCAGAAGGTTGCGGGTTCGATTCCCTCCTCGGGGCAAATGTGTGTACGATCTGCAGACATTTGTTCAGGGTGTTCTGGTCGTTTTCTATATATAATTAAAAAAAACAACTATGTAATGTATAATATTATGTATATCAGTTATCTAGTACCCATAACACAAGCTCTGCTTAGCTTGGGGCTAGATAATTCTGTGTGAATTGTCCAGTATTATTTATTTCGTTTGACGAGGTGTTCTGCCGAAATCGATTTTTTTTTTTGGGAACTTATTTAATTTCTTAGAGTGCGAGGTCTTATGCACTATACTACTAATAATAACTTAAATTGTAAGAATATTTGTAAATATTTTAATGCCAATTAAGAAATAATTCTGAAGAAATTTCTTTATTGGCACGTTTTACTTTCTATATAGCGTAATTCGCTCAAGGAATTTTTCACTTTTAAAAGCTAGATGATAAATGTTAAGTTATTGTACGTTAAGATAAAAAATATGATAATTATGGTAATTATGGCAATATTTTATGTCAGTGTTGCTGTTTTGATCAATCTGCCACTAAATACCTACTTATATGATAGGTAGATATATTGCTGGTAATACATGCTAGATAGACAATTTACAATTAAAAATAAAACTTAGTACAAGTGTAGCGTTTTGATAGCTGTTCGTAAGATTAAAATACCTATTAGGTCAAATTTAATGTCGTTAAAATAAAATCTTTATAACTGACAACCTAGTTAAGTTTCCTATTAAGACGCCATGAAGCTATTTTGAGAATCATGGGTATAAGATATTTTAATAAAATAATACATACTCCGATTGAAAAACCTGGATATTTTTTGTACACAAAGGGGTTACAAAACCCATAAAATATTGGTGGAAAATATTGCTATAATCGAAGCTAAGCACAGGCTCGAAACAATTTTTGTTTTCGAAAGCGATAACTCATCATTTAATTGTTCTCTGGTTCAATTTCGAATTCATATTTCAACGGTTTTCACTGCATATGTGAGACTATGCGTTTTTGAAGGTGCTTTAGTTTTGAGTGAGCCTTGCTGTTATGTTGTTTACTGTTATTGTTATCAGTTTTTGTTGAGTTTTTTCATAAAAGGTACTGAAATCACCGAGTCCGTAGAGTGAAGCCCTGGGGGGGACCTGCAATACAGGTTTTACTAATTCTACATCCGGTACCAGTCTTCACAAAACAGGTTCGATCTAGTATACTAAATGCCTATATTTTGTATCTTATATGAGAACCTTTGTGAAGAAAAATTATTTTATTTTTATTAAATATTATTATTATGTATATTAATGTCTTTGTTGACATTAAATATCCTGGATTATTAATCGGAGTATAATAGGTACCTATGGCATTTTTGCAGCACTTTAAACGTTTTGCTTTTGAAAAAAACACGTTTAACTAATTTTGCCTGTTTAACTATATTTTGTGAATATAATTATGTTGGTTAAAGTTAAGGAACTTTAAAAAATATATCTTTATTTCTGTTGTAAATATTGCCTATTCTTTATAAATAAAAGGTTGAAATAATCAAGTCTTCTTTTTATTTATTCCTTTCCTAAATACTTTAATAGTAGGTATAAGTTATTATTAGTTTAGTTATTATAGTAAGTTAATATTTACCAATTATATGTTTTCATAACCCTGACCTTGGCGTGCTATTGGTGGCCAATAATGGGAAAAAGAAACGTCGGACGCCCAGTTGCAAGGTGGGTGGTGGACGACTTAGTACGCGTCGAGGGGCGGCAATGGAGGCGGTTAGCACAGGACCGTGGTGGATGGCACAAACTGAGGGAGGCCTATACCCAGTAGTGGGTAAAATATATATAAGTCACTATAAGTCACTTTAAGAGGTCTGCGGATGATGATTTGCCCATACAAACGTACTACCAAAATGATTTGTAATTCAAGCATATTTCCACCATATCATGTTGTTTTTCGTATAAGAATAGTATTTATCTAGGTCCCTGGATGTTTTTTTTCGTCATAATAAACACCTAGGTATAATGAAATATAAGCTAAATTATGCAAAATGCAATTTGACATAACTTTACGTCGAAAACGACATGTTTTCGTCCTATTTGTTTTGTATTAAAAACAAAAATATCTTGCGTTTCGTTTGAGAAGGAACATAGCTTACAAATGTCTAGTTACAGAATAACAAAACATTGTCGAAAATACAAAAAGTTTTCAGTCATCATTTTTGGTACTACGGAACACAATAATTTACGAATTGAAGGTGCGTGCAGCTGTCGCCGGAGCCTTAATTCATCAATATAATTATATTTTTTTGTTCAGCTAACCCAAGTTACCTACCTACCGTGTCGGCATCGGTTTGATCCCGGTTCTCGGAATGTCACGAGAATTCCCGACTTTTTTTTGTCCGATTTGACAATAAGAAAAAATTGTCGGTACAAGGCAATTATGGCGCAAGGGATGATGAATTTTTGAGGATAACAATTATAAATCTCTCACTTTCATGCATCCTATTTTTTGGCTTATTATACAGGCTATGACACTCACGAATAACTTGGCTTTCTATTGGTAAAAGAATTTTCAAAATCGGTTCAGTAAATCCAGAGTTCTACCTCTTGATAACATTAGTATGATTAAACCAGTTGTAGGTATTCAAAAATGTAGATCGGATGTTGGAAATGATTTCCCGGTTCTCAAATCGGCTAAAAATTTGGGGAATTCCCGGGAAATTCAGAACAGGGAATTCCCTGGGCCAACCACTACCGCGTACGCTCCAATGCCGATGCGGGGCAGCAGCGCCCTCTGCAGAACGATTCCTCATTTACATTCCAGTAGGGCCTTTCCCCCTTTATTCCAAGCCAGAAAAAATACGGCCAGGGTAACGGCAAAATAGAAGTTATAATAAATAATTCATATCAGCACATATACCTACGTCCACTGCTGGACATAGGCCTCCCCCATACGACGCCACAAAGAGCGGCACTGAGCCGCCTCCATGCATCGACTCCCTGCGACCGCTACGATGATGACGTCTCGGTCCAACACAAGACAAAAGCCGGACACAAAAGAAGATGTACCTAGTACCGATTCGTGTAGTTTCGTTTCGCCCCTTACTTTCCTTCCGCCCCGTAACTCAAATTGCTTTATTTCAATAATACATAAATGTACACTTCGAAAACGTCAACTTCTTGATATAAAACACGGAAATAAGGTAATATTTTTTATTTCTGTCGCTTCGGTATGTAGACTCACACAAAAACGACACTCGACACTACAAAAAATTATCTACTATTTAGTGTCGTTTCGCCCCTTGAGGAGGATTTTCACGATACATTGCTGGTTTTGCAACTTTCTGAATAAAACTACAATAAAAATTATCTATTAATTTTATTCACAATTACATAATAAAGTCAATCTGTTTGTTCTTCCGTGCGTATAACGGCGCCTTCATGTGCACGGCGGCCGCGTGCTGCTTCATAGAGTTTGACTGAGAGAAGGTTTTACCGCAAGTTGTACAGCGGTAAGGACGTAATCCCGTGTGGACCTGGTGAGAGAAAATACAGGTTATATTAAGACGGTACTTACTCCGAGCCAAACTAGCGCCGCCACCTATTTTATCTTATTATTTCGTTGAACAAAGGTAATTTTAAAATTTTTAATGGGCAGTTTGTGATAAGCTTTTTTTTAAAGCCTCTATCATAGTTTTATTTTGTATAGTTTAGGCAGAGATGCGATAATTGAGTTTAGTGGCCACAAAGTGCAAGATCGTAACAAGAAAACCTGAAGAAGTAAATAAATAATAAATAAATCACATTTATTTCAGACACAGTAAGTAGTTACACATACATAGTCCATAAAACAATAATAAAAATCAGACATACACAGAAAAATATTCTAACAATTACACTAATAATTACAATACATTATGGATCACTAATAAATTAAATAACATTAAAATTTACATTACAAAAAAAATTGCTATAAAAATAAAGCTAAATAAATAAATAAATAAATAATGCTGGACAATTCACACAGCATTATCTAGCCCCAAGGTAAGCAGAGCTTGTGTTATGGGTACTAGATAACTGATAAACGTAATATTATACATTACATAGATAGATATTTTTTATTATACATAGAAAACACCCAGACCAACGGAACAAATTTCTGCAGATCGTACACAAATTTGTTCCGAGGCGGGGATCGAACCCGCAACCTCTTGCGTCGCAGGCAGACTCAAATAAGAAAAAGTGTTTGACTGGAAAACTCAAGAAGCTACAGTACAGAATACCCATTATTTATTTGGTGGTTCATCTTACCCTGTCATGCCTGTTGAGTGCAGCCTTGTGCTTGAACGACTTAGGACAAGCCGCGCATTTGAATGGACGCTCGCCCGTGTGCGTTCGCATGTGAATCTGAAACAAATACCTAACAATCAAGGAATGATTTTTGTTATAGTGACGACCGTTATGGCACGGTGGGCGAAGGTCAGCCTGCGACGCAGAAGGTTGCGGCTTCGATTCCCGCCATGGCACAAATAGAAAATTAGTAGAAAGTTTAGGATTTTAGTTAGTGCGTTATAGAAGTCGAAACACGATTGACTCAACTTGATTCGATAAAAAAAAACGCAATTTTCCTCTAAATTTTCATTTTTACTACTGAAAACCAGTTTCATTTGCTAGTTATTTAACATATTTTAAAGAAATGTCGTCTAAAAAACACTTAAGAGCAACATACTTCTATTTTTTTGCGAAAGAGTATTTATTTTAGAGCAATATCAAATTTATAAATAAAAAGCAGTGAAATTGCGCGCGGGTCGGCTCTTGCCTCCCTTTCTCGCCTTCACCGCGCGGTGTTCGCTCGTCCTTGTCTCGAAAAAGCGAACCTACTTCGACATAAAGTAACAAATCACCTGTAACAGCTGTTGCTTGTTGAACCGCTTGGTGCAGAGGCTACAGTGAAACGGTCGCTCGCCTGTGTGCGTGCGCTGGTGGGCCGCTAGCAGCGACCGGGACTGGAACAACATATATAGTTTTAAAACTCGCTTTTAGATAAGCTTTTAAACATAAAATATAATTAAACACACTAACAACATTATAGATTTCTGGCGCGGTGGTCGAAGGTCCGCCTGCGACGCAGGAGGTTGCGGGTTCGATTCCCGCCTTGGGACAAATATTTGAACGATCTGCAGGTATTTGTTCTGGTCGTTTTATATGTATTATAAAAATATCTATGTAATGTATTGTATAATGTATATCAGTTATCTAGTACCCATAACACAAGCTCTGCTTAGCTTGGGGCTAGGTAATGCTGTGTGAATTGTCCAGCATTATTTATTTATATTATTCTGATATGAATGTATATATATAACTTACATTGCAAGTATGTCCGCATAGTTCACACACGCAGCGTGTTCGTAGCTGAGAAGCGGAGCCGTGAGCGCGACCCATGTGCGCCGAGAGAGACCGCTCCGTACTGAACGTGGAAGAACACTGAACGAAAAGAGTATGTCTATAAAATATATACGAAGAAGAAAAAGAAAGAAGAAAACAAACATGATCCGTCAAGTGCGAGTTTAAGTCGCGCGCCGAGAAAAAAAATGAATATATGTTTATTGCTACTTAAACAGAATTAGTTAACACATAATAAGTAATTTATTATTCACTAGCGACCCGCCCCGGCTTCGCACGGGTACTATATTATGCATGTATTATACATATAAACCTTCCTCTTGAATCACTCTATCTATTAAAAAAAGCCGCATCAAAATCCGTTGCGTAGTTTTAAAGATTTAAGCATACATAGGGATATAGGGACAGAGAAAGCGGCTTTGTTTTATACTATGTAGTGATGATTTATACTTCGAGGGTTTCCAACATTTACCGATTATACCTACAAATATTTAGGATATACTATTATAGGAACCGGATAGAGACTGCTATTTCATTAATACCGAAAAAAGGGGTATTTTGGGTATTTCAGATGGATCGCTCTGCAAACTGAGGAAATAAGGGGGGGTACCTACTGGTAATATTTTCGACTTTTTTCAAATATTTCATCAAATACTATACATACAAAAATGTGCAAACAAATTCCTTTCATTTGTTAGCCAGATAGCATTCCCTTTTAAAAAAAAAAACCCACGCCCATTTTTGTCAATTTTTCCAAAAGTGTTAGTTTTACAGACTTCTCTATATTTTTCCTGTCAAATATACAATTAAATATTATACAGTTTTTTTTTTAACAAAAACTTGTTAAAAATTTTGAAATTTCGATCATTGTTAATTAACAGAAAAGTCATTTACGGGATAGTTTATCATTAGTTGTATTTGACCTTTCCAATATTCCGGCTAAGTTTCATGTAGGTACCATGAAAAAGTCAAGTGCGAGTAGGACTCGCGCACCGAGGGTTCCGTAAAATTAAGAGTTTGTTGTGTGTGTTCCAGTTTGTTGCCAAATAGCATGATTCTAAATCAACGGAAAGTGTGCCTTATTAGACTTAGGTCACTAGCGAGATAAAAACAAATTATCTTCAAATTTCAAGTTTTCGGATTTTTCCCTTTACTTGTGCTATAAGACATTGCTTCTTGCCAAACTTCATGATTCTAGGTCAACGGGAAGTACCCTATAGGTTTTGTGTGCATGTGATTCCCAAGGAAATTTCATAATATTTTAGCATAAACAGCTGTAACTTTTGATTGCGTTGACTTAGAAGTTTGTTTTATATCGCGGCTCCAAGAGGTAACAAACATGAAAAGATGATGTGAATTTGAACTCGATGCCTCTACTTATTTCTAAGAAAAGAGGGTTGACAGATGGGCAACAAAGTGATCCTTTAAGGCAAGGGTTCCTATTTACCTTTTGAGGTTCGGAACCCTAAAAAAGCTATATACCTACCTCGTCACAGGTGAGCGTCGGGCTTGGCTGGTGTATCTTAACATGTTCTCTGTGTAGCTCTACCGATAACGAACTTTCTCCGCAATGCTCGCACCAACTGAAATTAAGGGCATACATATACCTTAGCCAAATTCCTAGTAGATTTTTTGTAAACAAACAGCCCATCCTCTACCTCAACAGCCTATTATGGTCCACCGCTGGACGCAGGTCTCCCCCTGACTTTTAATCTCATGGAGATAACGGACATTACCCCGGGTTGGGGATCGCAGTTCGGTAGTAGATATATTCTGCAGGAGGCGCTGCTGCCCACCCCCCGGTGTAAAAACCGCCCATACTTAACCTAAAATTCATTCAGTTGTCGCGTCTTTTTTTACGCAATTTACATCACTTGCCGATTTGAGATTTTTCCTTCGATAAATATTGCTTATATCTGAAACTTTCAAAGTCAAAGACAATAACTTTTAAAAAATAAGACCTTGGCAACTCTACGCAAATCAGGTAAGTTTTAGTTATTTTTGTTATTGTTTATATGTATGTATTTGATTGTATGTATTTGATTGTATGTATTTGATTGTATGTATTTGATTGCATGTATTTGATTGTATGTATTTGATATTTTATTATCTAATTTTGTTGTCGTGGTTTGTTTACAAAAATTCTACAAGGAGTTTGGCTCAAAGGACTAGCAAGCTGAAGTGACAGTGGGCCGGTCATATCTCGAGAAGAACCGACAACCGCTGGGGTAAACGTGTTCTTGAGTGGAGACCGCGACTCGGCAAACGTAGTGTAGGACACCCTCCGACCAGGTGGGATGACGATATGCGAAAGACTGCTGGCAGATGCTGGATGCTGCAAGCTGAAGACGGGGCGCTATTAGATAATAAGCTAAAACTTGATTTTGGGCTTACGTTGCGTTGTTTTGGCATGCCCTGTCCCGCTTCTATAAACGCAAAATCCTATGTCTATCCTTTACACAAAAACTTAAGGTTGTATAGGCTCTTAAGACATATAGTGAAACTAACCTAAGTTTAGTATCACAGATGTCGCTGGTCGCCGACTCGCGATGTCTTTTCAAAGCGGCTTCATTCTTGAACCTAGCGCCACATCTTTCGCACTCGGAACACTCCGCTTTGGACTCTAGGTTCTGTAACAATAACGTTCAAACTCCATTTTACACACATTGAACATGGTTGGAAGTATTTATTTCTGAAAAATTTTAAACTTCACGATCTTAATACATAATCATGATTAGAACTATTTAACGGGTAACTTATGCGTTTAACGTGAACCAAGGTTATCGACATAGCTCAAAGGATTAGCAAGCTGAAGTGGCAGTGGGCTGGCCATATCTCGAGAAGAACCCACAACCGCTGGGGTAAACCTGTTCTTGAGTGGAGACCGCGACTCGGTAATCGTAGTGTAGGACGCCCTCCGACCAGGTGGGATGACGATTTGCGAAAGACTGCTGGCAGATGCTGGATGCGGCAAGCTGAAGACAGAGCGCTATGGCGCTCATTAGGGGAGGCCTATGTCCAACAGTGGTGAGTGGACTAATATAGGCTGATGATGATGATTAAATAAAAATAACAAATTACCAATTTATACATACACAAAAGGAATATATATATAATATACTACTTATACTTATAAATCTGTGGATTAACAGAGTGTTGGATTTCTCTTGGTCGGAGCGTCACGGTCGACTGCACTGCATTAAAAACCATGTCTGATGAGAATAAAGGCTATCCTTGCATAACACGTTCCCCTTCGACTTAAAGATTAGTATAGATGAGATGTAGGTATAATAACTCACTCTATGCGCTTTCTTCTTGTGTATACTAAGTCCAGTCTCCCCTATAAAGACAGCGCCGCACGCGTCGCACGCGGCCGCCGCGTCCCCACGCGAGTGTCTCACTCGCACGTGTGTGAGGAGCGTTGTACTACGTTGGAAGGACGCACCACACTCCTGGCATGTATATTTGTGACCTGTCAAAAGAAAATAACGTATCTAGCCCCAAGCTAAGCAGAGCTTGTGTTATGGATACTAGATAACTGATATACATAATACAATACAATACATAGAAAATTACAATCAAATAATAGAATTAAATCAAAACTAGTATTTTTTTTTATTCTTTATTAAGGGCTTTGTCGCACACGCGATTATGACGCTAGAAAGCTATTATTATAATAGAAACAATTGAGCTAACTGCAGACTGTTGTAAACAAGTAGTTTTTTCTTTCTTACTAAAGTTGTTTCATACATAGATATATATTTTTTATTATACATAGAACACCCTGAACCAATGTCTCCAGTTCGTACAAACATTTGTCCCGAGGCGGAACTCGAACCCGCAACCTCCTGCGCCGCCGCAGGCAGACCTTTTCCCATCGCGCCACAGAGGTCGTCTATTATTACTCTATTTGTACCCTGTGGTACTCTATAATTCAAATATTTATGTTACATTGTTTTTTACTTTATCATCATCAGCCTAGATTAGTCCACTGCTGGACCTAGGTCCTACCTAAACTAAATAAATCACCATCAGAAAGTAACACTCTCTAGCACAGTTAGCAGTGGATCTGCAATAATACGAATAATAGAATCTCATGAGTTGCAGAGGTCGGGTCACTATAATGTACGGCAATTTATTGCACAATAATGTACACCTTGATAATCCGTGTCAAAACGACAAATTTTTTTCTTCTTCTTCTTATTTTTTTGGCTGTGCTTTGCAGCCACAACTCTGCCAGTGTCTATGTCAAAAGAGTCATAAACATAAGTAGAGAAAAAAAATCGTTTAAAAAAAAATCAACAAAAAACCTTTTTGGATAGTACCCTGTAGTAACGTACAATATGTTAGCCGACAGCTAGATGGATATAATCTCACCTCTATGCCACTGTGCATGTTCTTTAGCCCTCTGGTGCGACTTGTCGACGTGTGTGCAGACGCGGCACACGTAGCGGCGCGAGTGCGTGCCCGCGTGGGCTGACAGCGCGCGGGCTGTTGGGCAGCGGGATTGACAAATAGCGCAGGAGTGGGGACCCATTGACTGAGAAGAGAACAAAATAGGTTTTAAACTTTTTATTGCTTTTGCGACTGCTGTTATGGCGCCGAAGAAATTTGACGTTTATAAGCTTATGTACATGTAACGGGTTACTATAATGCACTACAATTTATTGTACGGCTGAATAATGTACACCTTGATAATCCGTGTCATGTTTCCCAATTTTAATAGGTTTTGACACGGATTATCAAGGTATACATTATTCAGCCGTACAATAAATTGTCGTGCATTATAGTGACTCCATGTAACTATCTAAACTTTCGCATAACACTAAATTATAAATACGAAAGACAGAAAAAACCAACTAAGAAACGAAGAAATTTAACGTTTATGAGTTTATACATATACCAAATATCCATTTATTCATCGAAACTTTCGTACTTATAATACGAAAGGATACGTTAAATTTCTTCGTATTATAAATTCGAAAGTTTCGATGAATAGATGGATGTTTGGTAATTTGGTATATATATAAACTCATAAACGTTAAATTTCTTCGTTTCTTAGTTGTTTAGAGCGCATCCGTACTGAGGGTGAGGCGCGGGTTCGAATTCTGTCGAAATCGAAAATTTTGGGACATTATTAAATTTTCTTATATTAGGTACTATCACAAACTGTCCATTGAACATTTTGAAACTACCTTTGTTCAACAAAATAATAAGATAACATAGGTGGCGGCGCTAGCTTCGCTCGGGGAACTAACTTAAAGATAAAGCCTTGTGATATTTAAATGTACAAACCTCATCATGTAAAACCATGTGATTTTTATAAGTAACTTCTGTCATGAATCCTTTATAACAATAACTGCATTTATATCTTGAATTTATATAATTTGATGTGTCCTTTCTTGATAACACCTCTTCAATCTGTTGCTCTTTTGTTAATATTATTAAATCAAACTCCCAGTTTGCAATTACTACTTTTTTGCTAACATCAAGGTTACTTATTTTGTTACAATCAGAGTTACTATCTTTGTTACCCTCTAATAAGTTACTATCTTTGTTACTCTCTATGTTATCATCAAAGTTTTCTATGTTATTTTGTTCTTCAAAATCATCAGTTGGCAGTTCGCCATAATCAATTTCAGTTTTTATGTGGTTTAATGCATATATTTTTACACTCTTTTTCTTGGGTTTGATTTTCTTCACTAAAGGTTCATCATCGCTGTCACATTTATAGTTAAAATCAGTGAAAAACTCTTTGCTGTCAAAATTATTTGTTTCATTTTCATCTACCTCTGTATATTCATCCTTTATTTCTGCTAATGTGGAGTCAATATTGTGGATTTCATGCAGTTTGTATGGATGAGCTACGTTTGATTTGATTGTGTCTATATTTGCAGTAGAGCAGATCTGGAAAAAAAATATGAATTTGATAAATTTCCTTTTATTTGAGCAGTTACATATTCCAGCGTTTGTTATGCATTTTATCAGGTTTATTATTAAACGAACACTTTAACTGTTCATAATGAAATGTTCATAATGAAATATACTGTTGATATACAGTTAGTTTAGCCAAGGTAATAGCTTAGCTAGTCTATCAAAGGCTGGGCAGTGAATATACTCATACTTAGCCAATGTTTCAGGACAAACAGTTTATTAGTTTAAGCAGTAAGAAACATCTAAATGATCATAGGTACATCTTGGAGATTTCTTCACATGATCGGGTTGCTGTTGTTGTATGAACCATTTGATCTTATTGAAGTGGAAAGTTACTTATATTGGAATAGTAGTTGTGGATTTTAAGTCACACCTGAACATCTTCATTTGATAGAAACTCCAGCAGCTGTCTGGCCTGCTCGCACTTCACTTTAAACGACGCAAACTTCTTCAACAACGTGGAGCAGTAAACACATGTAAACTGAGGGGTAATACTGAGTTGAAACTGAAAATTTAAACAATCAGTTATGATGAAGAAAATGTGTTAAAACTCCAAAATTTTACATATTCATAACTAAGAAGACACAGAAGAATGTATAAAGCAGTTTCTAATGCAAGAATTGTTTGCTCTATTGGCTGAATAATACAAAAATATGACAAAATTACTAACATTGCTCCCACACAAATCTTCGTAAGTGGATTTCAGTCTGTATTTGTCCATATCGTAGAGCTTTACTCCTGTATTAAGGCATATTCTGCAAGCCAGTGAAGGCTCCATTATATTCATATTATTTCGGTAGTAAAATGTAACGTTACGGCGATTTTTTCATGAAACGATCATCGCTACAATCAAAACAAAACAACCATCGATCGATTGGTTTGCTTCTTAGATGCTTGCTTTATTTTGTCTTACTTTAGCGCATTAGCTATTTTCACGTTAAAGTTAATGACGCAATTACGTATATTTAGCATTCTAACTCGTTAGTCTATACGTGGATATCACAGAGGAAGAAGGGTATCTATGGTGGTTATAGACGGAACTTTACAAGTTTATTTTGCTACTCAACGTTAGATGGCGCTTGTTCGTTTTATAACGAGTCGACTAAAAATCGGATCCTCTAAGGCCCAATGTGATTTTTAGAGTACGAAATGTCATAGCGAGTACAGCCCAAAGAACAAAATATGTCGAAGAACTAATGGCCCACTGTGATTTTTTAATCACATATTCTTTATTCCCGCCCCGATATCAAATAACGCGTCAAAATGCTTTTTTTTTTACTTTTAAATGTTGGTAATAATCAGTCACTACTGTCCAAGAAGAGATTCGACATTGACAACTATATGAAAATTCTTTTTTTTTCGTCGAAGGTGTCATGGCAGAGAGGTTCGCACGTGCGTGCGTAGTGAGTAAATCTATAATTATCTTTAGAATTAACTGGCATCTAGTTTTATTTATTTACGATTTATTGTTATATAAATATAATATTTAGTGACACAAAATTCAACATATTATTGATTTGTATTTATTTTTACTCAAACTCAATGTTCTTCATACTAAATATTCGATTAAAGATGTCTGTGCTTTTTGAAGAACAATGGGTAGCACTTGCATAAGTTGACAGTATGTTTATGTGATTTTAATATGACATGAATCCGCTATAGCTAATTATTTTTGATTTAGCCTTGCAAGACGTAGACATCAACGATGTATTGAACCATTCAGATTTCGAAGATTTTGTACCTAGCGACGACGATTATGACAACGATAGTCCGTTATAAATATAATGGACCATCGTTGTCATAATCTTTGTTAAGAACATTGAGAATTTGTTGGTATATCAAGACCTGTCTTGATATATCTCAAGGTACGTCCAACTCAACGTCAACTCCAGACGTAGTAGACCAGTTCCATATCGCTCCTGAGCCATGTCTATAAGTTGTTCTCACGAGTTGTCACGAATCGTCTCGCCAGAAGACTCCACGGGATCCAGCCACCGGAACAGGTCGGGTTTTACGGAGGATATGGCACCATAGACCACATACCCAGAGTGATGCAGATTGTACAGAAGTCCGAAGAGTATAATCAGCTCCTGTCTGGCCTTTGTGGACTATGCTAAGGCCCTTGACTGTGTCGAAACCTGGGCTATTCTGGAATCCTTACAGCGTTGCAAAGTAGACTATCGTTAAATCGAGGTGCTGAGATGCCTTTATGATGCCGCCACCGTGAGTATTCAAGTATAGGGCAAGCAGTCTTAACCTAACCAACTTCGCAGAATAGTGAGACAGGGGGATGTTATATCCCCGAAACTGTTCACAAGCGCGTTGGAAGATGTGTTTAAGTCGCTGGACTGTAAAGGTAAAGACATCATCATAAACGGCGATTACATCTCACACCTGCGGTTCGCTGATGACGCTTGAAGAGCTGAACTGGATGCTGGCGGGCTTAGCTTCAGCCTCGCGACGACGCATCGATCTTGGCATAAGCTTGGATAAAACCAAGGTCATGACCAATGGCCACATTGATCCGGGACCGGTCGTCGTACATGGTCACCTTCTCGAAATTGTTTCCGAGTACACTTACCTTGGGCAGAATCTGCAGTTGGGTAAAAACAATTTCGAGAAGGAGGCCAAGAGGAGGATCCAGCTAGGTTGGGCCGCGTTTGGCAAACTTCGTCAAGTCTTCTCGCCATCCATACCGCAATGCTTGAAAACTAAAGTTTTCAATCAGTGCGTCCTACCGTCATGACCTAGGGATCTGAGACGTGGACCCTCACAGTAGGGCTAGTCCACCAGTTTAAAGTCACCCAGCGAGCTATGGAGAGAGCTCTGCTCAGAGTTTCTCTGAAGGAAAAGATTCGCAACGAATACATCCGTCAGAGAACTAAGGTTATCGACATAGCTCTAAGGGATTATCAAGCTGAAGTGGCAGATGGTTGGCCATATTTCGAGAAGAACCGACAACCGCTGGGGTAAACGTGTTCTTGACTTGAGACTGCGACTCGGCAAACGTAGTGTAGGACGCCCTCCAACCAGGTGGAATGATGATTTGCGAAAGACTGCTGGCAGATGCTGGATGCGACAAGCTGAAGACAGGGCTCTATGGCGCTCATTAGGGGAGCCCTATGTCTAGCAGTGGACAAAAAATCGGCTGAAGATGATGATGATGATAAGTCGTTTGTGATTTTAATGGATCTTACTGTGATTTTTAGATTAAAAGCATATTTTAATTTGTTAATATAAACGTTATCTTTTAATTTTGTTTTATTTAAGTATATTTTACTGCCTAATGTACTATAAAAAAAACAAATTCTAGACACCACAAAATGATAAGAATCGCCCAATGTCCTTTTAAAAGAATAAAATATTAAAAAAAAATCACGCGTAGGTCACCTTTGTCTATCATACATGATCCCCAAAAAATCTTACGTAACTACCTTCATCCTAAGATTCTTAAAAAACAACTTTATCTTCTGGGCTTCAAGTACTATGCATATTTTGTGCTCTAAAAAGAACAATGGGGCGATATTGGTAGTGCATCATTTTTCGAATAGGCCTTACGAGGTTATCAACTAAAAATCGAATGAACATTCATGCAATTCCATCACAGAAAATAAAAGAACCTTGATCCGTCAAACGTTATGATATATTATTCTGTGCGTCAAACAAATGAAAAAGAACGAACTGTCATGGCGGCTCTGCCTTGCGTTTTGTGAATTTGGTAATCTGTGATGGCGGCAGCGCGGCAGTTGCATAGGAAATTATCGCAATTCGTTCTGTGAACCCAGAATTAATAATCTGTGTTTAGAAATGAGTCAAGAAAATGGTGATCAATTTCAATGTCCTTTCGTCAGTATCCATTATATTATCTGTGAGTGTGGTGAGACTTTTCCATCTGAAGATGCCTTGAAGATCCATTTGGAAAAGGAGCATCCTTACAAACGGGAAAAGAAAGAATACAAGTGTGGAATTGTAAGTAAAAACCATCTTTGAGATCTATTATTTGAGTCTTTATGACCATAGGGCTCCACAGAAGTCCAGTTAACACCATGAGAAAGCATGCCAACCTTCTTAAATAGGTAACCGATAATAAGCAGGTGATTCAGAGGCCAGAGTAGTAATCAGCCAAAATACTGCCTTTTGGGGGCGCCTTATTTTACGAGACGGGTTGATGAGTAGGTTACAAGACACTGACGAAATGACTTGAGAAATCTTTCGAAGCAGGGGGAAGAAACTGGTACAAAAAAATTTTTCCTCAGGGAAGGTAGTACTGAACTTTTTAATTTTTCTTCAGGATTGACCTCTAAGTTCAATGCCCTCGATGCTAGATGTCAAGGATTTTTAAAATCACAAACATTTAATAATACCGTTGGAAAAGAGGTAGTTAGGGTCTAATTTTTTTTCAGGGCATTGACCTCTAAGTTCAATAGCCTCTGCACTATAGGTCAAAATGTCAAATTTAAATTATGATAATAAAAATAAAAATCATTTATTGCCTCAATAATTTAAAAGCTTAATTATTTAATATATAAAACTACATTATACATTACATTAACCTGTGTGCATAGATACACAATAAATATAAACAATACAGAAAATAAAATAAAGAACTTAGTAATTAAAATAAGTATCTAAACTAACAAAAACTTAAACTTTATTTATTTTATACATTACTAGCTAAGTATAGCTTTTTTCAGGCAATAGGGGTAAGCTCAGCATAACTCTTTCTCACTCGCATAGCTCTATTGATATAAGCATTTTAAAGGTTATTGCTTTGGTTAAGTGTCAGATGGACTCAAACCACCTGCCGAGCACGAACCCTCATCTAATAATAAAATAAATGCAAATCCAGAAAGTAGTGAGGGTTTTCTTGAACACATTCACTGCCATGCTGTAGCTGCAGAAGAAGCTGATGTCTGTATTATTTTCATGATAGCCTATAAAATAAAGTAAGCCTTTATTTCTGAATAACAGTTGGTTTTTTATCTTATATCCATAATTATATTTTTTGGTTTTCCCGCTTGACTTTTGACATAGGCCTCCTCTAAGGTTCTCCGTTTCCTGTCCTTTGCAGAATTATTCCATTCCAAGCCTGCCACTCATTTGATATAATTATCCCATTATTTTGCCTGCCTTTACGTTTGGCTTCCTCGGAGATATGAATATCCACCCATAATTACCTAATAAATATGACACTTGTATGATATTCCAGTGCTCCGCTATCTACAGCTCGGAGGAGAGTTGCATCAAGCACTATGAAGAAACTCACATGTCCGATGATACAGAGATAGGAGAGGCTGACCACAACTCTGAAGAATATTTAGGTTTGCATATTAACTATCACTGCATCTTTTTGGTTTGGGAGTTTGATTTCCACCTTGTTACAAATATTTGTTCCAGGTGCTCTGGTGGGTATTAAGTTTTTTAATACAAATAAAATATTTATCTACATAATGTATTTATTGTATTAAATTTATCAGTCATCCAGTACCTATATAACATCTTGTGCTTAGCTAGACAATGCTCTGGTTTGTACGGCATTATTTATTTACTTATTTACTTATATATACAGTCGTGGTCAACTAATTAGGGACTTTCAAGATAGTGAAGAGCAATAACCGGTTATGTACATATAAATATAAACCCATATTGATTTCTCAGCACCTATTATTTGCATAACTTGGTTCGATTATTATGCTATAAATGGCTGTAAATAAAAGAATAAATAAATAGAAAAAAGTATTTAATATCAAAGGTTAAACATGTATTCAATTTTAAGGTATTATTCTGTAGCTGGACATTTAATTAAGGACAGTAAACTATAATGAAAAATAGAGTTAAACAAAACTAATAATCTGCAGTATTATAATATCTTTAACAGCTCCATTTTATTGCGTGTAAAATCAGTACCCAGTAGCAAAACCTTTGTTAGTAATTACCACTTGACACCGATGTGGCATAGACATTATCAGTTTCTGGCATGTTTCGACAGGAATGTTTGCCCATGCCTCACAAAAAGCTTCATTAAGTTCATCTAAAGTTGTGGTACGATAAGTGGCAACTTTTTTCTTGATTTCGTGCCAAAGGTGCTCGATTGGGTTAAGGTCCGGGCTATTTGCTGGCCAATCTAGCACCGATACTGACTGACTGGTAAGAAACGACTTGACTGAACGGGCGGTATGTTTCGGGTCGTTATCATGCTGAAACGTCCATATAATAGGGAGATGCTCCTCAGCATAGGGAAGCATCGTTTCCTCCAATATTGCCTTGTATTGATGTTGGTCTAAGTTACCCTGAACTTTCCTCACAGGTCCCACTCCACGTCCAGAAAATGAACCCCACATTTTAATGTTTCCACCGCCATGTTTCACCTGCTTTTTTGTGAATCTTGGATTCATTTCCGCTTTTACTGGACGCCGTACGTATTGCCTTCCATCTGAAGAAATCAAATTAACCTTGGTCTCGTCAGAGAATAATACATGTTGCCATTGGGCGTAGGTCCAATGTCCATATTTACGTGCAAACGCCAAACGAGCATTTCTATGTTCTTTCTTCAACAACGGTACTTTGCGAGCCACTCTTCCGAACAACCCTGCTTCTACCAGACGTCGTCGAACGGTCCTCGCTGAGACACCAGCTCTTTCGTCTGTCCCAAATACTTCGTGTTTAATTACAATAGAGCCTAGAAACGGATCTTTCTTAGCTAACCTGGTTATCATTCTATCTTCTTGCGGAGTTGTTTTTCTCGATCTTTTTGTTTTGGGCACATTTAAAGTTGTGTTATTGCGTCTGCCATGTTGCACTGCATTGTATACCATAGTTTTTGAACAATTTAAATGTTCTGCTATCCTTCGGTATGGCCAACCATGCTCGACAACAAACTTCATGATAATTTTTCGTAGTGTTGGATCGCAACTTTTATTTTTGCCCATTTTTCTTCAAAATATTTTTCAAAACTTAAAATAAAAATCGGGATTGCCGCCAAAACTACCACGAAACAATAAGAGAAGAAGTAAAAAAGTATTGAGATTCAAACTTTGAAAATAGAACGCAATATCTCAGTGTCCCTAATTAAATGGCCAGCCAGCAATATTTGAACAAATAGCACTATGATAATCTATCAGCTATACTGTAAAGAGGTTTAATGTTTAAGAAGTTGTTATTGTTTGTTAATCGGGCACATCAATGACTAATTATACTTACATGTAAAAGATATGGAATATTTTTAAGACTCGTTGAAAAAAATAAAAAAAAATCACAATTTGGCCTAACTAGAGATTGTCCCTAATTAGTTGACCACGACTGTATATGTAGTTTTACTTGGAGTGACAAAAAAAATTGTATTGAAAACATTATTTCAGAAGAAAACATAGAGGAAGGTCAATTTGAGCAGAATGAGTTGGTGGAAGTGGAAATACCCTTGGAGGATGCCATTGAAGCTGTCCAACATGGGGGTGTAGAAGAAGGTAAGTCACAATTTTATTATTTTAATTTATTTGTTTTACAAAATCCACAGTCCTTATTCTCTCTTAAACTACATGTTTTTTTTTACTGGATGGTGTTGTGTGAATTGTCATGCATTATTGGAACTAAGTTCCTTATCGCGCGTTGTGAAAGGAGGCTGGACGGAAAAAAATCTCACGAAAAGTTGTTACGACACTTTTTGCTATAGTAAGCTATTGTAAGCCGTGCGGCGTGCGCATGTTTCTCTGTCTCACTCTTTCTCTTATAGAAAGGAACTTCGTTCCATCCGGGTGTCCCTTGACACCTCTCAACTTTTTTATTTGTACTTCCAGGTGAAATAAAGTTAGAAGTTGGAGAGATCCCGGTAGTGATGGAAGCTTGCGCTCGTCCTGTGAAGAAGAAACGAGGGCGGAAGATAGTGCCCAAAACGGTACGTAACCTCTTCTTTCTAGCCTTTCATTATTAGATTGGCTATGTAAGTAGCAGTAGGCAGTTAATGTAAAGATATTAAATAAGTTCCCAAAACTTTTCGAATTCGGCGGGACTCAAACCTGGGGCGCGGTTTCGAGTTTTTTGGGACCTTATTTCATATCTTAGAGACCCAGATTGCGGATAAGCACTATAACAAAATCCTTAGATAATGTTCTATAGCAATTTTTTTAATATCGTCTTTCCATCTAATTTGTGGCCGTTACACCGGTCTTTGTTTCCCCCATGGTCTCCTTTCCACTCTACCCCGATATGTATAGTAACCGCAAAACAACATGTCTGGTGACGGTAAACGAGAGTGGGAAGATATAAAATGCCTGCGTAAGGCATTTTATAAATATTCATATTATTATGCAGTCAGCAACGCAGGCGAAAGAAATAGGTTCAGCTTCGTATAGCTCTGATCTTTCATTGTTTGAAACTAAAACACAGTGAATATTCGACGCGACGACTGTCCAGAAGGTAACAGCCCACCAATTTGGCCTAAAAATTACGTTCTGCGCATATTTGTCACGTGGTTCGCCAGAGGACAAGAAGTTTGGCGATTACAACCGCCTTTTATAATAATTATCAAAAAAAAAACTGGACAGAAATAGAAAGAATAGACCAGAAAGATCCTATCACCTTTTACCAGGCCAGGCCTAGAACTATATCTATGCTCAGGACCAGAAAGATCACTTTCTGGTCCTGGAAAAAATACATATTTACGTCAAAAAGTTTACTAGCCTACGCTCTACATACTTGCGTTACAATTTTTTTTTGCGCATCAGCATTTCCATACAGCGGGGCAATGCAGCCAGCGTATTGGGCACGCGCGCGACCGGTATTGATATGGATCAGTTGAGCTACCTGTAGATTGTTTGCAACAGTCTGCAGTTAGCAGTTGTTTCAATTGTAAATACTTGTTTTAATTTAATTCTATTATATGAAAACAAACTTTTATTTAAATATTAATATTATTTACTTACAGGAACCCGATCCAGAGTTAATGTTTGTGATTCAACATGGAGAGAAGAAAGGCAAGCTAGTCTCTATGCTTAAGAAGAGTGTGAGTATACTTCATTATTTTTAGCGTAAATATCACACTTAAAAAAAGCATTAAGACCAAGGCTTTAGATGGAGCACGCTATCCTAGAAGAATCTTATTAACTCGTAATTTATTTATTTAACAGCAAAAAATAATTACAACTAATATTTACACTTACATCTATTTTCTAAAAATCTAAGCCGTCACCAGAAGGCAGAGTGCCCAGAATGCTGGCAGCATTGCCACGTTGAATGGCAATGCTAATTCGTTGACCGAAATAAAAACCAGCATTCCGATCACCTGTGGACTCTATTAGTAGTTTTGTAAGATCTTTATAGATAACGTGTGCCCCAGGACCCCAAGGACCTAGGGTTTCCACCCCAAACGGCTCAAATAGGTAACCTCTGTCAAGACTAGCGTATTTTCGCCGTTTGAGGAACTCCGCTGATGTTGCTGCGGATTAACTCGTTATGCAAAATTTCGCTTGCATAACGAGTGAATAAGATTTTTCGAAAATCGTTGTTTCTATGGAAACGTGTCTCCCATTTGATTTATGGGATAAATAAATAGCTGTTTAATTCCAGATCTAGATCTATATGTATGTAAAATTTAAGCCCGATTTGTTCAGTAGTTTTTTTTAGTTAGTATATAATAAGATCTCATTGTAAATGAACTGTATAGTTTGTATGACAAATAAAGTCCTTTAAACCTATTTGGCATAAAGTAACATACATCCATCCATTCATCCTAGCTTTAGCATTTATAATTTAGTGTTAGTGATGGTTTTATTAGTACAGTTAATGTTATTTCTATCCCATGGGAACTGATTTATGGGATACAAACTGGGATATCAGGGATATGGGAATCAAACATAGGCTACGCTGTTTGATTTGCCCAGAACTGTCTCTATTCTAAAAATTCAGCCATATCCATCCCGTAGTTTTTGTATGAAGATTGAAGAGCCAATTGTTTTTGTCTCATGTAATTTTTTATTTATTAATTACAGTAACTAACACGATTTTTTGAAAACCAATTACACTAGTTAACTCAGATTAAAACACATTATTTATGATTACCTAATAACAAAATAAATCAAAATATAATAGTAAATATTAAATATTTTTTGAACATTTGAGGTAAATTAATTAATTTAAATTATAAAATAAGATTTACATACTAATATTACAATGAATTAAACTAATAAACTATTACTCCATAGATGATTACATCAATGATGTAAATGCTTGGCCGGATGTCGCTCAGTTCCACACCGACAATAGTATATAAGGGAAATAATGTTAAGCTTAGTTATTTTTATATAAATATTGAGTTATATACAAATTAGATTATATTTAGACTGAGATAATGTATTAATTTTAAGTTTTATAAAACTTACTAGTGGTTTCTTTTTCGCTTCTTCCACTAGTGGACAAAAAATTGAAGCGAATAAAATCAATAACATCTTATTTCTTATTTGATAATAATGACTATTTATAAACCTGTTTATAGTATTAAATTTTACTTGTCTAAGTGCTTATTTTGTAAGCTTAAAGAAATAAACGTTATTGATATTTGATATTTAATGTAATGTTCTTCACAATAAAGTGTTTTTGTATTGTATTGTAAAGAGGTAATAAATATCCAAATTTTCTAATTAATATGAATGATATGTTTATTGTGTGCAGGGGCGACTGCCTAAAGGTGCAAGGACTTGTGCTTGTGAAGTCTGCGGGAAACTTTATGCGGTACGTTACTTCATTTAGCCAAACACTTTGTAGAATGTTTGTCAACAAACCACCCATACTTAAGAGGCCTGCGGATGATGATTTGCCCATACAAACATACTACCAAAATGATTTGTAATTCGAGCATATTTCCACCATATCATGTTGTTTTTCGTATTCAAATAGTATTTATCTAGGTCCCTGGTTATTTTTTTTTCTTAATAATACACACCTATAATGATAAGCAAAAATATGCAACATGCAATTTTGCATAACTTTACGTCGATAATGACTTGTTTTCTTCCTTTTTTTTGTAATAAAAGCAACAATACCCTACCGTTTTGTTTGATAAGGAACATAGCTTATACTGTCTAGTTACAGAATAACAACACATTTTAATAATCATTTTTGGTATTACGGAACTCAACAATTTAAGAATTGAAGTTGCGAGCAGCTGTCTTGATTTTTGATTTTTTTGTGAAAAGGACAGACATTGTATTACGCGTTCATAGTTCATTTCTCATCAAATATAGTAAGTTAAGATCTTTTGAAAAAGCATGGTAATAGAACTAAGTCTGTGGAACATTTTATATGTTTCGGTTTTATTCAAATAAACTCCTAATTAATAGATAAAACTTGATTTTTGTACTTGCGTTGCCAATTTGCCATGCCCTGTCCTGCTCCTCACACTCACTGAACAGCCTATAATGGTCCACTGCTGGATGCAGGCCTCCCTCTGTTTTCTTTCCTCATGGTGGGTAATGCCCATAATCCCCACGCTGGGCATGCTCCTATGAACGCGAAATCTAACCTTTTCACAAAAAAATTAAGTTGTAAAGGATCTTAAGACGATTATGGTCCTATTTAATTGCAGAAAACGATTATTTGAGAGCAAAAAAAATTTTTTTTTTAAATGATGCGAGGCGGCTATTCCGCGCTTCTTGCGTTCCTTTCTCGCCTTCCCCGCGCGGCGTTCACTCGTCCTTGTCTCGCTAAACCCAGCCCACTTCGCTTTCAGTAATAATTTAACAAAGTATGGTTGTTTCAGTCACAAGCCGCGCTGCGCTACCACCAACGCACGCACACGGGCGAGAGGCCCTACCAGTGTACGATCTGTCCCAAATCCTTCACTATGCCGCTCTTCCTACAGGTAAAAAACTATAACTACATTTATTTATAACAAAGCTGCTTAGCTTGGGGCTAGATAAAGCTGTGTGAATTGTTCAGCATTATTTATTTATTTAACAATATAACATCACACTAATAATAAAAATGCGAAAGTTTAGATGGATGGATGAATAGATGGATGTTTGTTGCTCAATCACGCCAGAACGGATCTGGATGAAGTTTGACACAGAGATAGATTATAGTCTGGAATGGCACATAGGCTATATTTTATCCCGGAATTCCCACGGGAACAAAAACTACGCGGGTGAAACCGCGACGCGCTATATTCTATATCTCTGCCAAATTTCATCCAGATCCGTTCAGGCGTGATTGAACAACAAACATCCATCTATCCATCCATCTAAACTTTCACATTGTTATTATTATTTATGTATTCATTCATCTTAACTTTCGCACTTTTATTATTTATTATATTTTTTTTATTTGTGTACGATCTGCAGAAATTTGTTCCGTTGGTCTGGGTGTTTTCTATGTATAATAAAAAATATCTATCTATGTATTGTATTATATTATGTGTATCAGTTATCTAGTACCCATAACACAAGCTCTGCTTACCTTGGGGCTAGATAATGCTGTGTGAATTGTGTCCAGCATTATTTATTATTTTATTATTGATTAGTTATTTTTATAGGAGTGTAATTCCTCTGCGTAAAGCTTGATACAACCAAGTCTTGTTTCTTCCACACACAAGATATAATAACTACTAACCATGTCTTGGTTCCTCCACACACTAGAGCTTAACAAAAAGTTTAAGACTATTGTTTAAAATAATAACCGTTTGAAAATAAGAATCTTTATTAAGAAAGAAAATTACAATCAAATAATAGTGTACGGTTTCACCATACATAGGTACCTAAACAAAATAGCGCACGCGTCATTTTGCTCGCGCTGCAGTTTACTTTGACTGCCGTAATTTTTATTACCTAAATTCTTCAGTACGTGACCTACTCTCGAACAAGAGACACTATCAAAGTAACACTTGCCACCTTTACTTTGTATTAACATCTTCGTGAAACTTAACTTTAACTGTGAATCTTGTGGTCGTGCTCATTATAACTAACTGGCATAAACTCTAACTTAAGGTACCGATACACATGTTAGAAAGTAGCGCACTACTAAGCATGCTTGAAAGCATGCTAATATTGAGTAAGCTATCGTAATGTTTACATATGCAACGTATTGACATGCTAGTTTTGAGTATACTGTTGTATTAGCATGCTCGAAGCAAACATACCAGTCACACTTGCTAACTCGTGGGCTTGTATACATTGGACGCAGAAGAACCGGACCTCTTTAAAAAAAAGTTTCTTTATTCAGACATGGTCTTTGAACTTTCTATTTTTTTCAGCTCTGTATGATATATCGATCTTAATTTTTTAATTTTACTTTTCAACATTTTTAATGTAAACTTTGGCTCTTCCATTTTGCACTACACTGACTGCTTGCTACTAACAAGCATGCTATGCAAACACGTTCAGACATGCTTTTAGCGCAGCCCCCACTACCCCGCTCCTCAGGTAGTATGCTAGTAAATCAACAGTTGGTCGATTGACTAGCAAACTACGAGCTAGCATGCTATTTTCAAGCAAGGCCCAATACACACGTGCTACTTGATAGCATTTGCTTAAAAATAGCATGCTTTCGTGCTACTTACAAGCATGTGTATCAGTAGCTTTACCCTATCAGTGAACTAAGTGATAGACTCAGTCTGGTACCATACAACTTGTGGTAACTACAACTACTACAACAGCATCGTTCATGTAAGGTCAACAACATCTAGACCCTACAAATAGAATTAAATTAAATCTAGTATTTACAACAGAAACAATTGATCTAACTGCAGACTGTTGCAATCAATCCACAGGTAGCTCGACTGATCCATATCAATACCAGTCGCGCGCGTGCCCAAGACGCTGGCTGCATTGCCCCATCATCATCAGCCTATACCAGTCCACTGCTGGACATAGGCCTCCCCTAATGAGCGCCATAGCGCCCTGTCTTCAGCTTGCCGCATACAGCATCTGCCAGCAGTCTTTCGCAAATCGTCATCCCACCTGGTAGGAGGGCGTCCTACACTACGTTTTCCGCATTGCCCGCTGTATGTCTATTTGTCGCTGTATGTGTATTTATATACAGTCGTGGTCAACTAATTAGGGACTTTCAAGATAGTGAAGAGCAATAACCGGTTATGTACATATAAATATAAAACCATATTGATTTCTCAGCACCTATTATTTGCATAATTTGGTCCGATTATTATGCTATAAATGGCTGTAAATAAAAGAATAAATAAATAGAAAAAAGTATTTAATATCAAAGGTTGAACATGTATTCAATTTTAAGGTATAATTCTGTAGCTGGACATTTAATTAAGGACAGTAAACTATAATGAAAAATAGAGTTAAACAAAACTAATAATCTGCAGTATTATAATATCTTTAACAGCTCCATTTTATTGCGTGTAAAATCAGTACCCAGAAGCAAAACCTTTGTTAGTAATTACCGCTTGACACCGATGTGGCATAGACATTATCAGTTTCTGGCATGTTTCGACAGGAATGTTTGCCCATGCCTCACAAAAAGCTTCATTAAGTTCATCTAAAGTTGTGGTACGATAAGTGGCAACTTTTTTCTTGATTTCGTGCCAAAGGTGCTCGATTGGGTTAAGGTCCGGGCTATTTGCTGGCCAATCTAGCACCGATACTGACTGACTGGTAAGAAACGACTTGACTGAACGGGCGGTATGTTTCGGGTCGTTATCATGCTGAAACGTCCATATAATAGGGAGATGCTCCTCAGCATAGGGAAGCATCGTTTCCTCCAATATTGCCTTGTATTGATGTTGGTCTAAGTTACCCTGAACTTTCCTCACAGGTCCCACTCCACGTCCAGAAAATGAACCCCACATTTTAATGTTTCCACCGCCATGTTTCACCTGCTTTTTTGTGAATCTTGGATTCATTTCCGCTTTTACTGGACGCCGTACGTATTGCCTTCCATCTGAAGAAATCAAATTAACCTTGGTCTCGTCAGAGAATAATACATGTTGCCATTGGGCGTAGGTCCAATGTCCATATTTACGTGCAAACGCCAAACGAGCATTTCTATGTTCTTTCTTCAACAACGGTACTTTGCGAGCCACTCTTCCGAACAACCCTGCTTCTACCAGACGTCGTCGAACGGTCCTCGCTGAGACACCAGCTCTTTCGTCTGTCCCAAATACTTCGTGTTTAATTACAATAGAGCCTAGAAACGGATCTTTCTTAGCTAACCTGGTTATCATTCTATCTTCTTGCGGAGTTGTTTTTCTCGATCTTTTTGTTTTGGGCACATTTAAAGTTGTGTTATTGTGTCTGACATGTTGCACTGCATTGTATACCATAGTTTTTGAACAATTTAAATGTTCTGCTATCCTTCGGTATGGCCAACCATGCTCGACAACAAACTTCATGATAATTTTTCGTAGTGTTGGATCGCAACTTTTATTTTTGCCCATTTTTCTTCAAAATATTTTTCAAAACTTAAAATAAAAATCGGGATTGCCGCCAAAACTACCACGAAACAATAAGAGAAGAAGTAAAAAAGTATTGAGATTCAAACTTTGAAAATAGAACGCAATATCTCAGTGTCCCTAATTAAATGGCCAGCCAGCAATATTTGAACAAATAGCACTATGATAATCTATCAGCTATACTGTAAACAGGTTTAATGTTTAAGAAGTTGTTATTGTTTGTATAATCGGGCACATCAATGACTAATTATACTTACATGTAAAAGATATGGAATATTTTTAAGACTCGTTGAAAAAAATAAAAAAAAATCACAATTTGGCCTAACTAGAGATTGTCCCTAATTAGTTGACCACGACTGTATATGGGTATATATATGTATGTGTATTATAATATTAGGTATAGTGTGTATGTATTGTATATTTCATTAATACGCCACCGTCTATACGTGTACAACTGCTTCGTGTCCATCCCAAGGTTGTCTGGAAGAGATCGCTTTTAGCGATAAGGCCGCCCATTGTGCAACACTGTTTTTATATCCTTTTTTTGTATTATTCTCTGTTTTTCTTGGTGTGCAATAAAGTGTATTGTATTGTATTGTATTGTATGTCAATGCTGATGCGCTGCGCCAGATACTCACCAGCTCTCGGGTCACGTAAATCCAGCTGTTATATTATTGTTTTAGATCCACATCCGTACGCACACGGGCGAGCGTCCCTACCAGTGCCCGGCCTGTCCTAAAGCGTTCAGCAACAAGGCAGCTCTGCTGAGGCACGAAAGAGTAAGTACTACACATTAAAATATAAGTTTTACACAGTAAACATAAATAATAATAATGCTGGACAATTCACACAGCATTATCTAGCCCCAAGCTAAGCAGAGCTTGTGTTATGGGTACTAGATAACTGATGTACGTAATACAGTAAAATACATAGATAGATATTTTTTATTATACATAGAAAACGGCCAGAACACCCTGCAGATCATACAAATATTTGTCCCAAGGCGGGAATCGAACCCGCAACCTCCTGCGTCGCAGGCTGGCAGGTAAATGATATGACTCTTGAGATCTATAATGATTCTTGACATGTATCAAAATCATATTTGTTCTCTGTAATTTTTCTGATTATTTTTTGTAATTTTAATGATCACTAGGCTATTTTACAGCCAACTCTTATTATTAATTATTAAGTTTAGCGTAGGTACTATATATTATAGAAATCACTGTCATTCTGTATCTTGAATTGCAAAATCCCTTATTAAAGTATATAATAATACCTACGGTGGATATAAAATGAAATGAATTAAATGGTACTTTAAGTAAGTACCACACAAACACAGAAAACAGTACAGAAATAAATGCTATGAGAAGACGAAGTACAAAGGCGGCCTTATCGGGAAATATCAGCGACTGGATTTTTATGAACAACAAAGACGGTGGCACTCGATAAAAATTAAAAAATCATACTTACACTATATAATAACTAGCTGACCCGAATATAACTAGCTGATTTCATTCTAAGTACCTATGTAATGTTGGTTTCCATGTAAACGATTTTTTTTTCTTTTTTTTTGCATCCACGATCAGTCATTGACTATAAGCGAATTTGTTGTGTGTGCTTCTGTCATTTAGGATTGGGACTCAGTAGTCCTTCTTCCTTCTTCAATAGGTTGTCCAGAACATGGCTTCTTTTCAACCGCTTTGTTGTTATTGGGTTAACTACAAGAGCTCTTGCTAGAGGATTGGAGTGGTGCTTCAGGCGTTCACAGTAACGACTGCTTAGTAATTGGATTTCTTCTTCAACCGTAGGGACCTCCAGGTAGTCATGTATTTCCTTGTTAGTTATGAACCAGGATGTGTTGGATAGGGAACGTAAGGTTTTGTTTTGCGCTCGCTGGATGATGGCGAGGTTTGATTTGCTAGCTGTGCTCGATGTAAACGGTGCCGCCAAGTTTAAATAAGCTATTATTTATGATTTTAAAGTTATTAAGAAAAATTCTATAAGTCCTCTTTAATCGATTACGATTTACGACACCATAAAAACTACTTTTAAATACGAATTTCCAAAAATCCGTTCTTAGCTACGGCTCGATCTTAAAGTAAAAAAAAAAAAAAAAAAAAATCACTTCACTATTTTCTTTCAGGTACACACAGGCGAGAAGCCCTACCCATGCCCAATGTGCGCGAAAACCTTCACCCAATCCAATTCCATGAAGCTCCATGTAACGACCGTGCACCTCAAACAACCTACCCCATACAAAAGCAAAAACAGACGGCTGAAAGAAGAAGAACGGCTACAAAGTAAGAAGAAAATCATCCCCAACCCGAGGAAGAAGGTTCCAGTCCAACTTGACAGCGTGGAAATCCTCAAGAACGGCCTAGAGTCATACGTCCTAGGGCCGTTGAAAACTGATATAGATAATCTTAAAACTGACATTGATATGTTAGCTAGGGGTGAATTTGATGAGGACATTAACGCAGTGGAAACTCTTGAGGACAAAGAGGAAGACGAAAAGAGTTTTGAAGTTAGTGAGGAGATTTTGTATGAGGATGAAGCTGGAGGACAGTATGAAGTTATACTTAGTGATGTTAATTAGGGAATGTGAATACACTGATACTACAGCCTAATTCAATGTGAAATGAATGTTAACAACGACAAAAACAACTAAAATTCTCGGGTTTAGCGTCGATTTTCAGATATAAATTGTTAGAAATATTTATTGAAGTAAATCAACAAAGCATGTAAATTGTGTATAGAAAAGGGCAACAAAACGAATTTTAGATTAAGTAATAATAAAAATGATGCTAGACAATTCACACAGCATCATCTAGCCCCAAGCTAAGCAGAGCTTGTGTTATGGGTACTAGATAACTGATATTCATAATACAATACATAGATAGATATTTTTTATTGTACATGGAAACGACGAGAACATCCGGAGCAAATATCTGCAGATCGTAGGTACAAACATTTATCCCGAGGCGGGAATCGAACCCTCAACCTCCTGCGTCGCAGGCGGACCTACCTTCGCCCAGCGCGCCACAGAGTCATCTTATTGGTGATTTATTTGCAACATTCCACATCGAATTTGGCTGTAAAGATATTTTACTGTAAAACTGTCGTAGTTGAAATTCAGGTGGGTTAACTATGAACATTGTTTATGTTGTAAGAACACCTATGATCATGCTGAGGGTTCGATTTTAACCCGCTAACAATAGATAATATTGAACACCTATTTAAGTGAGATGGAGTAATTTCTCAATGTTAAAGCTGTGTTAGGGAACGTTTACACAGCGGATTCGTTTTTTTACGGATCCTTCGCTATTGGAAGCAATTGTTTACTGGATCTGGAATACTGTCGGAATACTGAACTCGCTCCTACAGTTACATTCGACATCATGGACAAAAAAGGATCCTGTGTGAACAAGTTACCTTACCCAGTAAAACTTAGACTCATCTCACAGAGAAACGCGACGCTTTTTAAGATAGTGGTTAAATATATTTATAACGCTAAATGTTATGTAAATAAGTACTACGAAATTGTATTGTGTCGGCAAAACTAAGTTTAACTATCAATCGCACCAAAAATATTGCCGTCACTTTCCTAACGATCGAATTAAAAAAGAATAGCATTGCATAATTTTTAGAGATCTTAAACTATAGGTACTATACACTGGCCAAACTAGATGTAAAATGTTTGCTAACAAACAACGACACATGTCATAAACCTTTAACTCGCTTTCTTCGCGTCGAGTTTCAGATATTCAGTTTATTAATTAAAGAAACGGTGACAAATTATCAAATAAATTGCATACAAAAAGATGCGGTATACAGTTTGACCACTTGAATAAGTCGCATCAGCAAAATGTCTGCAAAGAACATTTCAACCCATTGAATACGAATGCCTATGCCGTTGAATTAATAGGCTTTATTCTCAGAGCAATAACTACAGCATAGAGGGACCGCGAAATTTAAGTCTAGTTATACTCTTCATGCTTATTACACAATCAGTGTGAAAAAAGAGGATAGGTATATAGATATATGGGTTGCTTATGGCAATGCTGTCCACTTTTTTCATCTCGGTAGTGATGTGCCGATTTTGCAGAAGTATCGATATTAATTTATTTTTAAAAGATAATTTAACTATTGAATTGAATGTTCATACGTTATTGTCATGTCTTTAGAAGGTTATCGATTCGATACGTATGTATGTAACATTGTTGGAATTTCACAATATTCACATAATGTTACTCTATGTGGGTTTCTAAACACGTGTGACAAATTTCATAAGTTTTTGTATGTATGTTACTATAGGCATTTCTCTGAAACACGTAATTGGATTGTAAGCATTCTTTCTTTGTTGGATTAGGTATCTCTTAACTTAGGGAACAGTACAATTTATCAAAATCAGTTCAGCAGTTTTCATGATACGAAATGAAATAAAAACAATCGGATCAAAACGATATTTTTAATTTGTTAAGAGCTGACCCGCCCCGGCTTCGCCCGTATGGATATTTCCATATTCTCTCACATTAAAATATTCTCTGGGCAAATATTTCAAAGGCTCCCGTCCTGGATTTGGGTGTAGATTCTCATCATCATCATTATCCTGAAACAATGAAAGCTAAGTAAAAAAATACTACCTGGCTTTAACCTTAATAAAAGTTCAATCTGCAGGCATAAAAAAAATCACTGATATGCTACACTGTTTAGAACATATTCGGCTATGCTTAGTTCAATTAATTCTGGCTCTCGGAATCGCTTTACACCAGTTCTCTTTCTCATTTGGAGGCATACTAAAAAAGAAAACGATACCTTCTTCAATTTATCGGCATAACTTTATCGTATCGATAAAAAGTACCTATCTACATCACTAGTATAGAATTACCTTACAAATTAACAATTTTTAATTTGTAAATTATTTCGCGATTACAACATAATTTGTAATAAATATGGTTTGAGGGATCAATAGCAATCTATAATATGTATGGTTTTAGTGATCACATCCAAATATATCGCGGGATTTTGTATGAAAACTGTAAAAAAACACTTACCGGTGAAAGCTTACAAATTCATAGTTTTCTTTCCTTGATGAATGTGATTTACATGATAACACAAAACAAGCCATGTTATAAGCTTATGCATCTGTCCTTTGCACCTTTTTTTAACAGATTTATGCACAAAATCTATTATTTTTTAATTATTTTTTTTTTTTTGTATTTACATTCACGACGTAATAAGCAACTAAATCAAATACTTTGTCCGGTTAACCGTGTACTAAGCACTATTGTGCTGTTTTTAATTGGTCGTGTAATAAGAGACCAAGTATGACCATTTGACATCTTCGGAATGCCCATTTAGCTTTAAGCCTACATGATAGATATGCGTTTGTCTCATAAACCAGCACAATCTGCGCTATAAGAGAGAAGAGCTTAGATATATCGTAATTTCTTCGCTCTCTCTATGCTGTAGTTATTGCTCTGAGGCTTTATTGCGTTACGTTAAGCTTTTAAGTCAACAAAAACAGAGGCTCTTGCTATCTCGCTCATACGATAAGTACACGGGAAGACAAAAAAGGACCAATGTATTGTCATATGTATTCCACTCAAAATACGACTTGCTAATGTCGAGATCGCGACGTGTGTTTGTTATTGGCAGATGGTTACCGGCGCGTAGCCATCACCCAATAGGAATCTTTATTTTATTTATTAAACACACAAAACACATTACAATGCCATCTAAAATAATTATACAAAAAGTACTTATAATCTACATTGTACCGTAAAAATATGTGTGTACAGCGAAATATTTAGTATCGTACTAAACGGACTAATGAAAAAGAGAAATTAAATTATCTATATAATAAAAAGAGAGACACTGGTGATAGAATCAAACAACGCAACCAATTCCAGATGTGGCCAGACAAGACAGACACAATGTTTCTCGCGCATAGGCAGAGCGTTATGATTGGCTTGGATATTTTCGCGCCTATAAGTTAAGACATCTACGCAGGTACATCGGTGTATCTTATACAATACAATCCTCTTTATTGTACACCGCAAAAAAAAAACAAGAAACAGACATAAAAGGGCGGCCTTATCGCTTAGAAGCAATTTCTTCCAGACAACCTTAGAATGGAGACTGAAAAATTTAAGAAAGGCTGGGCTGTACCTATATACTATATTATAGACGACGCGTGCATTTTATTAGGTAGCAGTGAGTGGTTTTATTCTCGTAGGTACTTGGTAAGGGTCGTAGAGATGTAATTCGTGGTTTTGTTTGTCCAAAAGATGACATCGACAATCTTTGGAAAACTGACACTGACAACTGATAGTGTTGTCTTTCCGGGTCAGTAATAAGGGGAGATGGAACATGGCATCGGCCTCTTTGTACTAGCTATGGAAGGAATTCACGATTTTATCAGTTGTTGGATTGAGTTTTCGATGCTGCAGGGCTCCTCTGATTGCCTGAACCTTTCTAAACATATAATATATATAATCATAATTAACAATTTTTCTTCGGGAAGTATAAAATAAAGAATATTATATTACTTATAAACGAGGTCAAACTGTAACAGAGTGATTTTTTGGGTTAATTATTAGCGGTTTCTTTACAAACACTGTACATCCTATTTGGCTGGAATATAGTTTCGATTTGGCGACATCGGAACTGTGTTAAACCTATATATTTCGAAGGTAAATAATAGTTTTTTTTTTTAATTTCTATGTGGTTTTGTTACCAACTAACCTGCGTTCAATCAATTTTCTGTTAAAGTGTCTAAGTACTTAAGATTGGAGTAATAGTCTAATAATTTATTTCATTTTAAGTAATCATCAAGAACATTAACAATAAAAATAACCTAAAAGCCCCAAAAATAGGCCATCAAAGTCTGTGAAAGGCCTAATGCCGAACAGTGCGTTGACAAAACCCGGGCCCTATTATGCTAAACGAATTGCATTACTATGATTATCGCTTCGGCCTTCGTCACAGAATGACATTTTGTTATTAAACCTTGGATCATAGAAACTTTAGCGAGAGACGCATCAAATCTGTCAAGGTTGAATTGAAACCATCCAACATTTTTTGATTTGATTTGAAACAACACTATGTCATAGACAAACCACAGGTTTCTCGTCTTTTAACGAGCAAAATGACACCGCATCTAGCGCTATCTAGAATTCTTCTTTCATCTAAGGATAAAATGATACCATTGCCATAATAATGTGATTGGATAGCAGAATTGGGCGCCTAATGATGTTGAATAAGTTAAGTTCTTTTAAATTGTGATTAAAAAGAAAATATTTTATGTTTTTAATTGTTAAACTGTCTTTCTATAGGTATGTACCTACACATATTGAAAATCTGATATGTATTGAAAAACTACGCAGTGATTTATACAGCACATTGTTTAAATAAAGCTATGTTTTTATGAATTTGGTTTTATATTTCCTTCAAGTTGATAGCCTTCTCGCAGCCGCGCCGCACTCCTATTTCGGGTCGAACCGCACAGGCTGGGCAGTGAATGCGTTAAGAGGCAAACCAAACAGTTATGGTTGTCAAACTAGACCTATATCTGTATTCACGGGATCTCTGTGGTAAAAAACAATTTGAAAAAACGAGATTGAAAAAACTGCGATGAAAGTGCACTGTTTTGCCTTTTATTTATTAGAAAGAAATGCCAACAGCGTAAAATAAAGCATTCTTAAAAATAGGTATAGGCGGTTCTATTATTTAGTGTACGCTTATAACAGGCGGACACACAACATTGTTCATAAAATGTTGTATAAAACTAAATAAACTATTTATTAACATATTATATTATTATGCTATATTAAAATAAAGAGATCAAATCAGTACATAGCTATAACATTTAGCTAGATTTTTTTTAAACAAAAAAGAAAATAATGGAAATACTACCACTAAGCTGAAATTGTATATAATGTATGTATGTGTATGCAATAAATAAATGAAATGAAATAATGTATTTAATAGACAACACTCAGACATGATGGTTTCTATCATTTTGAATTTTATTTTGATTAAAGGAACAGAAGCGTTGGTTACCTTTTTAAGCCAAAACTACTCATCATCATCAGCCTATACTTGTCCACTGCTGGACATAGGCCTCCCCTAATGAGCGCCATAGCGCCCTGTCTTCAGCTTGCCGCATCCAGCATCTGCCAGCAGTCTTTCGCAAATCGTCATCCCACCTGGTCGGAGGGCGTCCTACACTACGTTTGCCGAGTCGCGGTCTCCACTCAAGAACACGTTTACCCCAGCGGTTGTCGGTTCTTCTCGAGATATGGCCAGCCCACTGCCACTTCAGCTTGCTAATCCTTTGAACTATGTCGATAACCTTAGTTCTCTGTCGGATGTACTCGTTACGAATCCTATCCTTCAGAGAAACTCCGAGCATAGCTCTTTCCATAGCTCGCTGGGCGACTTTTAACTTTAAACTAATGAACGGATCATATTTAGTGTGACTGCTTCCATCGCATCGGAAGGTAAGTACGAGCTTAACAGCCTAAGCATTAAAATGTGAATTCAAGTATGGACTTAAATTCATTTTACAGATAACAAAATGGATTCCCACAAGCTTCAAGGAGCGGTAAAGCTGTCTGTCGTCCACCATATGCCATCAATATAAAATTCATCTCCCAAGTATTACAGTTACGAGCCCATATTCGAATGCACGTTTTTGTGCTGTGTGCTGTACCATAATAGACATAGAATCTTTTCACTATGGGTAGTACCTAATCCGCTTCATAACTAGAAACCTTTTTGGTGCATAAGTTGAACCATAGACATAGAATTTTTTCACTGAACGGTTGTTTAATTTAAATGATGCCGTCAAACTGAGCGTCAAACGGGGTGGCTATGTGCCGGGTAGGTGACTTTGTGCAATGGGGGTGTTGGCATGAACTTTAGATTATTTCTCTGTCATTGTAACTACCTAAACATCACAATTTTTAAATGGCAATCGCTTAATAGGATATTGGAGCCCATTTTGGGGTATTCGTCATCAAGCTGCATGCAACAATAATGTCATTCGGACCGACTGAAGTCTTGAGGTGAAAAGTCTAGTTTGTCAAAACACATGAAACTTTTGGATGAGGAACCAAATTCACAGCTCGTGTCGTTGTCAGGGTATTTTTAGCTGGTAGTACATTTTGTTGGCATATGAATGCGTTAATATCAATTCGATATCTTTATATTTGGAGCCAGAAAATAAAAAAAAGTAAAAAATCAGAACTTGGTAGGTGACTTTGTACCTACCCGCCATACAATGAATTTATATGTCACATCAAAGCATTGTCGTAATTTGGGTTTCTATTACGCCATTGGAGCTACGCGTCATCACCCCAACCGATTTGGATCAACAGGGAAGGAGAGTGATTTTTTTTTCAAAAAGTCGTTAAATAATCACATGTATTTTGGTACAAAAAAATTTAAAATTTCTACCCATCATAATTTTCGATTTTTTCATGGCAACACCTTATTTTTTTTTTTTTGCCTAGTTTAACTTGTCTATTTTTACTACGGGTAGGGGACTTTGGGCTACTACCAACCGTTTAAGAGAAATAAAGGAAAATGTAAAATGGCACATTCTCACCCCGACCTGCGAAGGTGAGAATGTGCCACAGAAAACATTTTTTTTCTCAATATTTATGATAGATATGGGTTTGATACCTCATTATTCTGAAAGATGAATAGTTGGCTAACGTGAGTGTATTTTTTTCGACAGCGTAACTGCTCTAGTTTTTTCTGAAAATCATGAAAACATCAAAAAGTGGCACATAGCCACCCCGTTTGACGGTGCTTTAATATCATCATCTTTATACAACCGTTGAACTTTATAATCTAAATTAAAACGAGAATAAATTTGCAAAATTTTATATTAACTGCAATACAATGTAAATATGATTAACCTATATACAAAACCTTGTTTTAGCCGGTATAGTGCAAAATGGACGCTTTAACAGATTCATTTATTTATCCATTTCGTTACATTATCTTAATTTGTAGGTCAGAATAACAATAATTAATTAAATTCATACATTAAAATAATAACATAAAATACTAAATTATGTAAGCTTAATTTAACATTGTTAGTGTTTAATTTATACAGACAAATTAGAGAATAAACAGGGCATACATTCTTAAATGTGGTAGGTAATTCAATAATGGATTTAAAATAACTTTTAAGGGCCTATGATGCCTTAAATCAACTCTGTCAGATCTTAGTAAATATTTAACTTTGAAATTTATACATGGTAAAGTTCAAGACTTATTCTATTGATCATATGTTTCGTAAACACGATTCCATAAATCACAAAATGACCTTAAGTTTTTTACAAAAACTTTAATTTCTCAATAATACAGAAGGAAAGACCTTGAGAATAAGCATGGTAATAGAACTAAGTAAGAACATTTCATGTTTCGGTTTTTTTTTCTTCAAACAATGTTCTAATTAATCCAAAACTTGATTTTTGGGCTTGCGTTGCTGTCCCCCTGTATGAACGCTAAATCAAGTCTATCGTGTAAATGTATCTGTGTAAATTGTCCAGTATTATTTATTATTATTATTTATTTATCGTTTTCACAAAAAAATGAGGCTGTGTAGTTTGAGTTTGAATTGACTCAGAGGAAGCTTTGTTACGAGTTTATCTAACGCCAACATGTTGTAGTTACATTCATTCCTTGGTTTGTTGTTTCCGCAAGCCGTGTTCTAGGTACAGTGTACTTAGTACCTAGTTAGGTAGGTAGGTACCTAAAGTTTTGTACAATAATCAAAATTATTATACCTAGTCATCTGTAGTAGGAACGCAGGGCGCTAGAGTCTGTAGAAGTCCTAGAGATTTCGAATCGGTGAGTACCTACTTGACTCCCCATGAGAAAAAAAATCAGGCAGGGGGATGCCTGCGTTCAGCAGTGGACCATTAGAGACTGTTGAGGTGAGGTGAGTACTTAATTTCGTCACAGATGAGGTAATGTGATTTCGTGGCCTAGTGGTTAGTTAGAGCATAGCATACCCGTTACTGAGGGTAGAGCGCGGGTTCAAGTTTCGACGAAATCGACTATTTTCGGGATGATAATAATAATAATTTTTTTTCAGTATAGGTTTTAACAAAGTAGGAGTTATTATTTATTTTATCTATTAATAAAACTAAGAAGCTAAGAACAAGTTAGCCTTGTTGATCGATAACTGAGTACTATTTTTATAACATAAATCGTATCGCATCGATATTATTTTATCTTTACCCCTACGTAGGTACATTACACTAGGCATTATGTATGAAAACTTCCGTCAAAAACATGTCCAATAATATTTTCAAAAAACACATGCAAATGTCCTTGTTAATTAAGACCCTAGGACATTTTAATTTTTTTTGCTAAGACCTGACGACAGCAAAATGCCTTTGCCAAACCCTAACGATTAGTTAGAGCTTAGAGCAAAGCTTTCCAATTATTATTCACATACACATCTTTGATACCTACACACACATTCATATAAAATTCAAATAGGTACCTACCTACTTACTGGGTCAAGGAAGAATTTAAATACTTAGGTACAGGGACGAGTGAAATTTCCCTCGTCCCTGCTTAGGTAGTCTAAATAATACTTACGCGGTACCAGAGTAAATTTTAGGTTAAGTATGAGCGGTTTGTTTACAAACATTCTTCAACGAGTTTGGATAGGGGGTGCCTAAACTCCTAGAAAATGAATTTTTATGGGTTAAATTTTAGTCTATGGTTTATTACAGGTCAAGAGCTATAATTATGCTCCAGATCTGGTGAAAAGTTTTGACGTGAACAAACTTCTTTATCCATCCAACTTTCGCATTTTTAACATTAGCGTGATGTGATGTATTTCATTTAAAATCAACTAGGTACGCAAACTACTTAGGAATCTTGGACAAAGGTGGAATGAGCGAGCATCCATCCAAGTGGTCAAATATTGGATGAATGCAATGGGACCCTTAGGGCCCTTAGGTACCAAGGCTTACTTAGACGAGTTCTATTTCCGCTCGTTGGGCACTGGAAGCATTACTATTATTAGGTATACCATGGTTTGTAGAATGGACGACGACGTGTTAAAGAAGACGTAAGTATGGACTCGTAGTTTTCATCCGGGAATTTTGTTTTTATTATGTAGGTAGGTAACTAGGTAGGTATAGGTACTATAAACATTAGTGCGTGAAAACCATTCAAAATTCGAAGTGTTTTATTTCCGTAAGGTCTAAAGACCTCACAGGACACTTGGACACGTCACAAAACTCAGATTACATAAGTAAAACTAGGAAAAAAAGTGATCACTTTAATTTTTTGTCCACTGCAATATTTTTAAGGTAAAGTAAAGAAGCGAACAAGAAACCTTTACCTTGTTAGAATATTTTGTTTTCGAGTTGGAGCAAAACTCGTTCCTAGCTTTTTTAACCTCTAGATAATCCGATGATTTTATAGTAAGCCTTTTAACAAAGGATTCCTATGTTTGACAATTTGTTTGAATATACTTATTAATAATTTTTGCAATTCACTTGTAGTTTTGTTGTAGAAGCGTAGACAATGGGTCCTACGATGGTCCTAGATGCTTACTACTAACCACCATTATGTAAAGTTGATAACTCAATGTATAGGTAGGTAGCAAAGATTCTAGTATACCTCTAGATGGATCATTTTATAAGCTACAATTTGACTCTGTTTTGACTTCTTTCCCCTTTGGGATAGTGGCATATGAAAAAAGAGGTACCTACTATATTTGATCAGGTTACCTATACTAAAGCTCAAGAGATAACTATATTTGATCAGGTTACCTATACTAAAGCTCAAGAGATAACTATATTTGATCAGGTTACCTATAGGTACTAAAGCACAAATGTGGTCAGTTTCATTCCTGTCATTGAAATCTAACGTGTCCGTGATGGTAGCGTACACATAACCGAATTCACGTTTGTTGTTATGCCTATTAAATAGAGTGTATATAGAGTATAACTAGTGCAAAAGTAAAATAAATAGCGCCTCCTTGGTTTAAGAAATAATGACCATTGTTTGTGGGTACGCCAGCATAACGTTATGCTAGCGTACACACGACCGTTCTCAAAAACGGCTTATACTATAGCAACAAAATTTATACACAATTTAGAGTATAAATAGCGTTTCAGCTATGCAAAATTTCATAATGATTGCTCTCATAGGAACAGAGATATGGAACAAGACTATAAAATAACACCTGAGCTGGCGTTAGTGTTTGATTACGAATTTCCATAAAGTATGACTACTGGGAGAAGGAGGATTTCACACATTATTTATAAATATAACATTTACATTAAGAGAACTTCGTTTTCTATAGGAACTAGGTATTTCGGTTTTTAATGGGTACGCTAGCATAACGCCAGCTCAGGTGTTATTTTATAGTCTTGTTCCATATCTCTGTTCCTATGAGAGCAATCATTATGAAATTTTGCATAGCTGAAACGCTATTTATACTCTAAATTGTGTATAAGTTTTGTTGCTATAGTATAAGCCGTTTTTGAGAACGGTCGTGTGTACGCTAGCATAACGTTATGCTGGCGTACCCACAAACAATGGTCATTATTTCTTAAACCAAGGAGGCTCTATTTATTTTACTTTTGCACTAGTTATACTCTATATACACTCTATATATTAGGCATAACAACAAACGTGAATTCGGTTATGTGTACGCTACCATCACGGACACAAATCTAACTAGGGATGTGATATGTGAATAAGCATGGAAACTTATCGATAATATTCGGAATCGAACGTAGCGTAGGTAGGTGCTACCTACCTACCTTCTATAGATGGGTACCTACATCTTTCTAATAATCGTGAAATTTCAAATTAAAAGCTTCGGTAGGTAGGTAGTTACTGAGATTCAAAAGACGGAAAGTAGGTTCCTAGGATCTTTGGTAGGTAGGTACCTACTACTCGTAATCTCGATAGAATTATATTGATTTCCTATAATTTAGTATCTAGTATGTTTTGCTCTTTGTGCAATCGTTAGCAATAATCTATTACGTACCTATTTACTCTCAATTTTTATACAGGCTACGTTTTATAGAGTAAAACGAAACGGTAGAGATTTTCAATTTAAAATTGCATGATAAGAGGTGTTGATTTGGTAACTTACCTACGTAGCTGCGTAGGTACACCTACCTACATTATAACAAGTGAAGTGGCTAGAAGAAAGAAATAATTTTCAGCCACACATAGCGAATCACACTAAAACATTATAAATGCAAAAGTTTAGATGGATGGATGGATGTTTGTTGCTCAATCACGCCAGAATGGATCTGGATGAAATTTGGGACAGAGATTAAAGTCTGGAATAGCACATAAGGCATTTTTTAACCCGGAATTCCCACGGGAATGGGAACTACGCGAGTGAAACCGCGAGGCACTACTAGTAACTTTATAAATCTGACCCCATTTTATGCGCTTAGGTTCTGGATTGTACAGATTAAGTTGATGACATCTTAAATAAGCCTTTATTTGAAGTCTAAAATGATTTCTAACACACAAAGCATGAAAATTCCTTTGCTGCTACACACCAAATACTTAGAAAAATCAACTTGATTTATTATGCGAGTATTTTTGGAGCGCAGAAGTAGGTAGATGCACATTTCTTTTACCCTAAATTAATATTTAGGGTAGGCGTGACAAACCATGACTTTACGTAAAGCTAAGAAAAACCCTTAAAGTATAATAGCTTCTAAGGCTTAAAGTTAAAAAAATTAAGAGAACCTACGTTATTAAAAAAAAAGATGGGATGAATGATAAGAAATCACAAACTACTTTTAAGACCATTTTAAAATTATCTGTCTAAGCTTTTAGTGTGTGTGTGCCATGCATAGGTCTACTGGATTTTGTAACTCATAATTTTTCTTATAATACTGATATGGATATAAATTAGTTCATAAGTTTCACACAAGCCATTCATTAGAGAACTGAAACGTATCCTCCATTTCAATGATCCTCATATCGCTGGTCCTCCACGCCGGACCACTCAACCTGGTGATGGAATTAAATAATCACTGAAGTTTGTGCACAAGGTAGATCTTGTCTGGCCACATCTGGAATTGGTTGTGTTGTTTGATTCTATCACCAGTGTCTCTTTTTATTACATAGATAATTTAATTTAATTTCTCTTTTTCATTAGTCCGCTTAGTACGATATTAAATATTTCGCTGTACACACATATTTTTACGGTACAATGTAGATTATAAGTACTTTTTTGTATAATTATTTTAGATGGCATTGTAATGTGTTTTGTGTGTTTAATAAATAAAATAAAAATAAAACAAGCAACTTTTTAACAACTGGCTCCTACATAGAAGCATAGAACTGTATTAGAATTTTTGCACTTACACCTATCCAAAAAGTTGTGCTCTGTCCCGCTCCTATAAACACTAAGTCCTATTCCTTCTCTTTCTCACAATTGGCCGCAATGCACTTTCTTAAGCAAGAAGCTACTTTTATAATAACTTATTAAAGTACATAAAAAGCACACTAGCAACCCCAAAGTTAGAAACCTTAATAATTGCGTAATTTAATATTATTTATTTACATTTATAAAGTTTACAAACACGTACAAAACAAGAGGTAAGTGCTAAACATGTCTCAAATAGAAATATTTTGTGACACAACTGATCAATGTTTTTAATAATTATTTTATAAACAATTTGTAAAAACAGAGTCATATTTAATAATACATAACATTTATATACATTAAATTCACTTATGTACAGATAAACATCTTCAAAAGACTGCATCATTATTTTAACGTGTAAAGTTGATTTTTGGGTTGCCAACTTCAGGGCAACAAAAATCCTTAAAAAGCTGCATAAGACTTCAGAATAACTGAAGCTTACAGCATTAGCAGCATTGCAAAAACCGCAGCAACCTGCATCATTTCCAGGAAATCAACATGTCATCTCGACTGCATTTTCACAGTTGTCGTAAGAGATTGGCCGACCATGACCCTGTCACCAGAAGCCATATCAAACTTAAAATCTTTAGGTGCTTCGAACAGCAAAATAATCGTACTACCCATGTTAAACTGACCGAATAAGTCTCCTTTCTTCAGATTCACCTGACCCAAGTCAAATTCGCTGATTCGTGATCGTTTTCCTTTTGTATTTGTTCGTAGATCGGGGTCGTTGAATATTTCTATTGATCCAACATTTGTGGCTCCAACAGCTGTCATGCTGAAGAAGCCATGTTTCCACTCGCCAATGTAGACTGCACGCTCATTCATAGTGAAGAGACCTGGTATGAGCTGAGCAAGCCAGGGGTTAACTGACAATAGCTTGCCAGAAAAGTGTCTTCGGAAAGTCGCTGTCCAATCGCAAGGTGTATGAAACCTGTGGTAGTCTCCAGGGGCTAGATAAATAATACACTGATGGAGGATATTATCTTTGTTCTGCAGTAACGATTGATAGTAATTACTACTTTTTCTCTTTGACCATTTATTCTCTCCAAGGAACTCTTCAAGGCTGTATGTCACTCCTTTCACTTGCTCGATCTTGTCAGTATCAGCTGGGCCACAGTTTAGGACTACACCATCGCAAGGAGACACGCACGGGGCTGGTGAGATGTACCTGGCTCCTTCTCGCAACGGTCGTGTAAAGAAGGCTGATAAACTTTTGTAGTAAGTTAGATCTGTGACTGCCGCGTCCTCAATATTCACGTTGAACATTCTAGAGTACGTACCGTAAACAAAGCCCCGCAAGGAGATAGGGAGCTCGCATGCTGCTAGCTTGCCCCACAGTCTACTTGTAACTCGGAACGGAAACATTTCGTAAAAACGTATCTCCACTTGCGACACCTCATAATTGATGGTTGCGCGGATGTAGCACCATCCGACGTACATTACGCTGCCCAGAGGCACCCAACGAGTGAAGATAGAACGTAGGTTCATCCATTTGGTTCGCTGTAACTGGACATTCTTTGTTTGCGGATGATGAATCGTAGATGTTTGGCGGAAAGGGCGGTGAGGACGTAGGCGTTGTTTGAACAGCGGATTTATTACTGGAAGGCAGCTGCGAATGCGTGTCGGCGGAAACATATTAGCACTCGAGCGCCTCCCAATTATAATTAATTTGTTTATCTTGAATTTTCGCGAAACGCGATTGATTTGCGTGATTTCTGAAAGAAACTGCCTGCCTTGCCTGCCACAGACAACGTAGGATCTTTGGCTACAGACTTTAGTACTAGTATACTTATAAATCTGTGGCTTCAGAGTACAATTTTGTTTAATGCCGCCTCGGCCCATAAACTAAGAAGTATACTCCACCTCGGCCTCTCTCTCACTCAGACAGATCGGGTGGGTGCTGTTTTTATGGTTTCAAAGATCGGTTTTGAAACCCTTATTAATTATTTATTTAGAACTGCCAACGAGGATACACTTAAAACACAGTAAAAATCACATAATGCATCGCTAGTTGTGACCAGTTCTCGATGTAGATGGAGTATTTAAGGTTCACGACAAGGGGATCTTTTTTTTAAAAAAAGAGAGAACTGTCGAGAAAACTATACTATTAGTCTATGTTCTCGACCTACACCCGACCGAGCGCTTAGTTAGAGCATGATCTAAGAAGTAGTTATTGAACTACAAATGAGTGCTTGAACTTCGACTAGGAGTCTAGGACTGATTTAGGCTTAGAGCATTTATAACTGGAGATGTCATCGCAAGGCGTACCCCTCTGCCGGCCATAAGGCGCTCTTGGTCATACGCGTTATACAAAACTACTTCACTCGTTACTGCGCGGCCATTAGCTGTCGTTTTGTGTCGCGAAGTAGTGCTTAGTGAAAACGGTGAATTGTGCGGCATTTTGGAGTAAAAGGCGATCAGAAACATCAAACTTAAGGGAACACGGTATTTCTTATCACAAGTACATAAGTGATATTTTTATCAATTGTTTTTGTAATATTGTATAATTTAGATTTAAATGGAATACTAGTTGCGACAGTTTCAAGCGTCTTGGTAGGAGGTGTGAGTATGTATTGATTTCTTGGTAGAAGGCGAAGTGCGTGTTAGTGTGTAACTCAATAATGGTGTAACAACAGTTATTGTATAATTGTGTGTTTGTTTTGTGTTTGTGTCACAGTTTTTACTTGCGTGTGCGTTTGTAAGGACACTTAATTTTTCTGCATTAGTATGCATGTTATGTAAATGTGTGCTGTAACGTATTACCTCGCTTCCCGCGAAAAAAGGCAGAAAGATTTTAGTATTAAAAGTAGCGCTTGCCAACTCCCGTTATATATGCTCTAAGGGTTTAGGGGCGAGTATCTATTTTCGGAAATTTTCCGGTTTTTGAGAAGTGACAGCTGTCAGAATCACACATTAATCAATCCTGTGTGTCTTGCCTATGTGTGTCAATTGTGTCAAATAGTCAAAGTTGCATTGTTGACGTTTTCTGCGTTTTATGAAAACTGTTTTTCCTTTTATTTCGTTTTTTTCTAACATTTTTTCATTTATCCCATGTCCGATAAATGCAATGGGGGTAGCGTTGTGGATGGATATATATCAGAAAGTTTGGGAGAGGGCATTGAACACTCTCATATTGAAGACATTGAAAACAACTTGCCGCCCGTTCCGATATACCATGGATATATCAAGATACCGCGCGTAGCCCTGACTCGTACCGACATAACTCCATACCTGAACAGCTGCAGGAAGCCTGCACTGACTGCAAACCGTCAGCTGACGACACCTAAGCGGAAAATTCAATATGAGGTACACAAGGAGCGCCTATCACAAGAATGTATCGTAAACGTTTCGCGCGACAATCTAACAAAGTTGCAAGCTTCCTTCCGGAGAAGCCGGATACTATCGCGGTCAGATTCCTTGCGATCTAGTTGCACTGATAACGAAATGGCGTCCAAATGTAAAATATGCAACAAATGCTATGACAGCGAAAAAAAACTGCTCAACCACCAGAGAAAGAAGCACATTATCTACATAAATAGCAAGCCTATGAAGCATGTTTCATTCTCCGATCATGTAGTGATCCACGAAGTGAAGGAGTACCACAAGTGCCGTAAGTGTCCCAAGATATTTGAAAGCTACCGCTCGCTAAAGCTGCATACTAGGCAGCTGCACAAAAAGCGGACAAGCTACATTTGTAACTATTGTAACAAAAACTTTGCTGAACGGATGATATTCAAAGTTCATATTAAATTGCACTGTGAAATCTGCAGCTTACTGTTGCCCAATAAAGCAAAATGCATGGAACATAAACGCAGAGTCTGCAAAATAATAAAACTGATCCCCTGCCAGACTTGTGGGCTATCGTTCTTCAACAGAATGGACTTGAAAGATCATAGCTTCGACCATGGGGACGCATGCCTGGTGTGTGATGTGTGCAAAGATCAGTTCCATGATAAATGTACCATCGCTCATCACATTGCTTTCCTACACTCTAAAAAACGACCTAAATCTCTCTACTCCATGCTAAAAGTCGGTAACGAGAGACTGTATCTTTGCAACTTCTGTGAAGAGAGCTCCGTTGAACGTGACACTATAGAGAGGCATTCAGACAAACTTCCAGATTTAAAAAACCGCGTGATGACGGGATACAGCGATTACTACTATTGTGATGTTTGCATGAAGAAGTTTGCAACAGAGCAAGACATGCTCCAACACAAGTGGACCCATTTTCTTAAATCTACTAACAACATTAACAACAACAACACTGCAACAGAGACAACAGAACATCCAAGTATTCTTAAAACCCTCTCAAGTACTGCAAAAGAACCTTGTAAAGTTAATGGGCTGGAAAGTGAAAATGTTCGTCCAAACAAAACATACAACATACATGAGAAGTTGCCATTGCATTTTCAACCCACAGTAGTGTTGCAAAGGCTGGATTTGGAAGGATCTGTCGAGCCACCACAGTTTATTGATATAGAAATTGATATTGACCCACGGGTATTGAAAAAGGCCATTGTTGATCCTGCAAGGAAAAAGACACTGCTATCTAGATACAAGTGTCAGGTGGGTTTATTTGAACTATGTTTGTTTGTATTCTGTGTAGCCCTTTTAGTGGCTCACATGGGATAATCTAAAATTCCCAATTGACTCACTGAACAAGTTCTTTTTGCATAGCAATTATTATTCTTATATTCGACGACCGATGTGGCGCGGTGGGCGAAGGTCTGCCTGCGACGCAGGAGGTTGCGGGTTCGATTCCCGCCTCGGGACAAATGTGTGTACGATCTGTAGACATTTGTTCAGGGTGTTCTGGTCGTTTTCTATATATAATAAAAAAATATCTATGTATTATATGATATTATGTATATCAGTTATCTAGTACCCATAACACAAGCTCTGCTTAGCTTGGGGCTAGATAATGCTGTGTGAATTGTCCAGCATTATTTATTTATTATTTCGACTTTTTCTCATTAGTTCTGTGCTGTAATTCTTCTGTCCTCTTGTGCGCCAAAATGTACTACAAACAAAGCTTGGACTGATAAACTCTCATGCGATTTTAATAATTTGCCCAATGACGCATCTCAAGAATAAAAAAAAAATCTTATTTTTTACCACAAAAAGGAAATTACAATCTAAATAAAAGAAAGAAATTAGAATTCATTATGTATATTATTATTTACCTATTTATTATTATTTTTATATTTTAACTAATATTATTTATTGCATAAATCCAGCATTGTTTCTTATTTTACTTATATGTTGCGCATGTTTCTTATTTTGCTTTAAGCTTGCGTACCAAATTTTTGTGATACAATATAAAAACTTTGAAACCGTCATCCGTCAACGCATCATACATATCACAGTAACACATACACATACATATCACATACAATTGATAAGTTTCGATTTTAGTTTTTATGTTTAAGCGCAAATCTTTATTGTCTTTATCTTGCCATTTCAATTTCAATACATGTTTATGAATTGTCGGAAGTACGCGCAGTAGCATATTTCAAGGTTCCAAAAGAACGCGGTGAGCTACTCACAGAATTCATAAAGAATTGCGCAACCTCCTCGCGCCAAATCTTCTCAACAGATTGTAATCCCCGTTGTGGTCATTGCTATAATTTTTCATAAATAGGTCTGGGATAAATTATAAAGACCTTTTATCTTTATTTATAAAAAAATACATGCGAACATGCGTGCAAATGCCATTTGTAACTTTGCTTTAATTATTTTTCAGATATGCGAAAGATACTTCTCCAATAATTACTGCCTAAACCGGCACATAGCCACCCTGCATGTTGATTTTGATAACCTCCGTTGCAAAGTCTGTGAAGAAACCTTTGTCTGGCCTTCTTTACTACGAACGCACAAGTGTATTCGACTCCACCGTGAGGAAATGCCTTTCGATGATGCAAGACCAGAGATCCACTTTGATAACCTCAACAGTGAGTATGCATTTGATGATCTGAACATCTCGGATAATTATACGGATGATTATACGAATACTATAGACTTTGAGATACCAGCGCCTATTGTGAAGTTAACGGAGAATCCTAGATTGAATATATTGCACGATAAGAATAACCAGATTCATAGTTTGGGGTATAAGTTGGTTATGCAGGAGGTACCTATTGAGTTTTAATTATAAATCAAATATATTAACTAATAATAATTACTATCAGGTGTGGTCCACCAACTGAGTTCAAAATTAATAAAATACTGAATTGTACAGGGTGCCACGTGACATGTTTACTAAGCCGAATGGGGTAATTCTGAACCCCGAGGGGATCAACTTGTTATTTTTTTCTAACTTCTATTAGTCACTTTTAAAAATACGTTATTTATTACTTATTAGGGGAGGCCCATGTCCAGCAGTTGACTAATTAATGTAGGCTGATGACGATGACAAAAAAACAGGTCTTTTCCTATTCGTGTACTCTTGCACGCACTCTTACAGTATTTAGCATTAAAAATATTTCACAAATCATCCCACAATTTTGACATGAATTTATGATTACAAAAAATGTTCTTAATTCCATAGAAAAAAAAAACATTAATGTAAGAGTTCAAGCAGAAAAAGTACACGTAAAAACTATCAAGAAAATCTATATCAAGAAAAATATAGTATTTATTTACATCATTTTTTCATTGAAAAAAGGAAAAAATCGTATCTCTTAGGACCGCCCAACAAAAGTTGATCCACTCGGGGTCCAGGATGATCACCCCTTTCAGCCTAGTACACATGTTACGTGGCCCGCATTTATTTTTATTTAAACAAAAAATAATAATATCTGTAAGTATTAAAGTTACTGAAGGATGAAAGGATTGGGTTACAGTGATTGTTTATGTTATGTGAAAGAAGTCTCAAGTCAGGGTTCATAACGGATGTAAGCGGGTTAACTACGAACCTTATTTGTGTCACGAGGGACTTCTTCAATGCCCGCGGTTCGAGAAGTGGCCGTACTGCCGCCGCGACCCTGAGCTTCTCGAACTTCACTCACCCTGAAGAAGTCCCTCGTAAACGATGAAACATGTTGTTCTTCCAACACCAGTAATTAAGTCGGTTACATCCGTAATGACGTCGTCAAACTACGATAGTTATCATAATGTTTATGTAATATTTTGTTTCTTGTAAATAAAAAATGTGGATAATTTGTGCATATAAAAATGTTTACTAGATCAAAGTCAATAACTTTATTTTTTTAGGCTTACAAAATAAGCACTTAGATCAGCGATAGAATGTCTTACTTACTATTAATATAAAAGGGAAAGATTGTGCAGATGTACTCGTATTACTGATCAGATCTTCCTGAATTGTAGACCTTGACCAGGAATGACATTATAAGTAGGTAGGCTACTTAGTCAGAAAAAGAGTGCGGAGTCGTGAAAAAAAGCTAGTATAATAATGGAACCTCTTAAACTCTAAATCCTATTAACTGTTCCCTTACTCTGAAGCAGGGACGAGGGAAATTTCCCTCGTCCCTGCTCTGATGTATAAAAAACCCTATTCATACATAATCAAATCACGCTCTGTAACTCGAACTTCAAATCTAGCGGACTCTTTCTCGAAGTAGCAATAGGTAATATTTTCCGTCTGATTTTAATAATTGATGAGAGAGAATTGACTGTATCATACATAGACATTATGACTGTCTTAATTGAAATTGAATTAAAACTCAATTAATTAATTTAAACTCCTTAACGAAGTCCTCGATAAGTCGACGATACGTTAACTCGAAATTTGTAACCTTTCCCATAAAATTCAAGTTAAAGAGGCTCCACTAAATGATCTTTGTGTTACGGAAAAGTCAACCCAGGTGACTGACTGTAGAAATAACGCTTACAGATTTTTGTCGCTAAAAATCTAAAGTATTATGTAAACTATAGGTACATTGTTAGCAATGCACAGCGAGCCATGAAATAAGAAGTTGAAGTTGAATAATTAGAGGCGAGGGTAATAAAGAATTTTATCACACTGCCATGTTTAGTGCTACAAGTTAATTTAATTAATTTATTATTTTTTGTACTTCTTACATTCATAATTTTTACTCCAAACAACGCTTACGCTGCCCTTACTTGTAATATACACTGCTTAAATTGTGAAAGCCCATAAATTGTGTCAAACAAAGCCCTTATCATGTCAAGGACTTATTTCAAGGATGTATGCTCTTATTCTATTATATTTTTTTGTATTAGAAATTGTCTTCTATATTATGAGATAGATTTTGTGAACACAGAACTAGTGATAATTTTTGTGCCACTAGTTTTAACGTGTTTTGCGTTTTTTTTTTTTTTGTTATGTCAAAACCATTGTATTTTTATATTATACTGGGTGAAACAAAAATGTAGGACATTTTTTCAGCTTTTATCACAGAACACGAAAAAAGTGAATAAATACAAAATGATCACTAGACTCGGCAATATCCGATGCATGTGCTTGATAGTCATAGAACCGAGGAAAATGCATTTGTGGTACCATCTAAATTCTAATTCTATCTACCGCATCTAGGGTGCGTCGCCAACTCCGATGATGTCGCGGGTCATTGACCGCCGCGGTCGTCCCGCGACGAAAGTGTTGTGTATTAAAAGTGATGTAACTAACCTAGACCATTTTGTTTATTTCAATTACAATAAGCACACGTACCGGTCTAGTGATTTCATTTTTAATTATTTTTTCGAAAACTAAGTCAGTGTTATTTTCAATATTTTTTTCCTCGTGTTCTGTTATTGAAGCTGTTGCTTTGGTCCAGTGTGGTCATTCATTTTTGTTACACCTTGTATTATTATTTTTATTATATAAGCCCCGAGTATCCTACTGCAGGGCGAAGGCCTCCCTGCCCTAGTCCCCTGCTTCCACTGTATTATTATATTAGTTTTTATACTAAGTTAAAACCTTTTTGTAATAAATCTAAAATTATGTAATCTAAATACACCTTTTGGCGATCACAATAGGCCTATCATGGCCGCAGTGACACACAAGCCACCCAAAGCAAATAAAAAAAAACAGAAAGAAACCTACATTTCTACTACCTGCCTCCCCCCCCTAGCATGGCGATTGTTGTCCAGGCTAGAATAGACAACAATGACATCGCATCGCCATACATTGCGTACATTATTGAAGTTGATGGAATGCACTTCAAACGATTTACGCATTCGATGACGAAGTGACGTAATTTTTCTCTATCCTAGGCTATATCATACATTTCCTCATTCTTTTAACCTCGATTGGTTCACAAACATATTTTTTATAAAACAGTATTTTTCCGTGTAACCTATTATGTTATTGCAAGTTATTGTGTATGTCAAGTTATAAGCGCACATTTGGTACTCAATAGTTTAGTATTGATGGTTTCCGTAAGTACACATAAGTTCATACATAAAATAAGCTACTTATTCTTCCTTAGAGTACGGATTCATAAACTACTTAGCTTAAAGTGAGTTCTGTCTGTAGGAATATTAATATTACTTATTATATTAATTTTCGTATTACCTACCATTGGTAGGTATGTTAAGTATATTTTGCTACAATTTATAATTAGATAAATTATGCTGGACAATTCACACAGCATTATCTAATTAGATATTATTATTGCTTCCATTTATTTTATCTGCTGAAATGAAAGTAGAAATAGAAAATTATATTAAGTTCTACTCGAACTTAATATAATTTTCTATTACACTAGTACATTAAGTGTTTAGGTATATTTAATACCACTATGTATTTTCTCAGTACTTTCGTTGAATTTCTAAGTCTAAGTAAGTTTTTTTTACTGTTTTTTCTTGAAGTAGTTGTAATGTTTACTCCCCATGTAACTTTGTGATTATTTCTTGGTACCTTTAAGTTAAATAAATAAAAAAGTAGGTATAAAATATAAGTCAAAATAAATGTTACATATAAAAACTAAGGAAAAAAGTGTTGATTTTGATTCTATTTACTTGAAAATTTATAAGCTAGAGAAGTGTACAAACTTTAGCTTATTACTTATTATTTTTCGACATTGTTTTAATTTTCGATCTGTTGTATGAAATAATTAAGTACGTACATAGTTTCAAAATGTTCCGGGTCTGTCATGGGGGTATTTTCTATTTAAAGTAATAATATTAATTAAGGTTAGTTATGTTTAAGAAAATACATTATATCAATAATTTCTTATAGGTACCTGTACCTACCTACTAGATTGTATATTATAAAGGCTCTCCCTATTTTGGTTTAACTCGATACCCCGAGCCAAACTACGTCGCCACCTATTTTATCTGATTATTTCGTTAAACAAAGGTAATATCAAAATTTTAATTTTGTATTTTGTTTTTTCATTTTGCATTGTAATTTTAATTTTGTATAGTTTAGGCAGAGATGAGCTAATTGAGTTTGGTGGCCAGAAAGTGCAACATCGTATCTCTCTCTTCCTAAACTATACAAAATAAAACTATTATAGAGGCATTTAAAAAAAAGCATAGGTATCACAAACTGCCCAGTTTTTGAAATAACCAATGTTCAACGAAATAATAAGATAAAATAGGTGGCGGCGGCGCTAGTTTGGCTTGGGGTATCGTCTTAAGATGACTTAGAACATTTATAACGCTCTAAGTAAGATGATGTCTGGGTTGTGCATCTTAATATATTTTTATTTATATTTGTGTACCTACATTATGTAAATTTAAATTACATTTGAAGCAAGTACATAAATTATGCGAGTATTATATTCCCTAGGAATAAAATGATTGCAAATAATTCATAATGTTTTTTATTTCTCTTTTTGTTTTTAGGGTTCCCATATCTGAAAAGGAAAAGAGTAACTCTTAAATTTTGTTGTCCGTTTGTCATAGGGCATGTAAACCGGTTATTCGATTAACCGAAAAACCGTTAAATCGTCTGATTCCACCTCGGATTTTTAGGTGAAAATAACCCGTTTTTTTGATTTTATAGTACGACTAATAAATTTAAAAAAAGTCCTGTAAATTTTTTAGATCCAATAATTATCCTACTTATTTTATTTATTACAATATTTAAAGGTCTATGAATAATAGTAATAATAATGCTGGATCATTCACACAGCATTATCTAGCCCCAAGCTAAGCCGAGCTTGTGTTATGGGTACTAGATAACTGCGTCGCAGGCAGACCATAGCCCACCGCGCCACAGAGGTCGTCAAATAATGATATTCAAATAAAGATCTATGAAAGAAACCGTCGCACGAAATCCACGCTCTGACCTAACTTAAACAGCGGCAAGCTGAAGACAGGGCGCTCATTAGGGGAGGCCTATGTCCAGCCGTGGACAAATGTAGGCTGATGATGATGATGAAATTAATTTGACATAATACCTGAAATATCATAATGATTTTAAAGATTCCACTAAATACTAACGGTACAGCTGGCAGCACTCACTCCGTGCTCCTCTTTCATCCTGTCGTCTCTCTCCACCAAGGAACTTATACCCAATTGGGTATAAGTTCCTTGCTCTCCACTCACTCACCCCTCCCTAAAAGGTTACTTTTTTATTTCTTTTAGGTTGCTTTTGACCAGAGCCAACTGGCAACACTAGACTTCGTGTCTTTATCTCTGATTGGTCTGTGGCACGGAACATAAAAAACAACACTTATTTTTTCTGTTCCGTGGTCTGTGGTGTCTTCGTCGGTCAAGCGAGGCGTCAACAAATGGAGCCTTGTCGTTGGGTTTATCAATATTTTTCATTAAGTACGTGAATTAATCACTATCCCTCCGTGTTTGTGTACAATAACTAGTTGGTGCTTGCTTAGTATATGTTCAGTTACATAAAACCAAGAACGCATTAACGTGTGTAGATTTAGAACTCTGTGTGTGTAGTGGGATTACTCATCTTGCTGTGTTTTGATACAATAGACGTGTTTTCTACTTGTGTATCATGTCCGTAAGCGAGAAAGTCTCGCTATCGGATGCCCTCAGTAATGTGGATGTGCTGGACGAGCTCACTTTGCCCGGTAAGTGGTATTTACGTAGGTATAATAGTTCAACGGGATGTTAGGTGTGGCAAGCCATGGCAGGCTTTGATAAAGCTCAATTGCAAATAAGTACCAATATTCTATTTGGTAAGTACTTTTCTCATGAAGTAAATAACTGTATCACCAACGCTGAATAGCAAGCACTAATCAGGAGTTATTTTAACCCATTATTCATTTGTTTTTTTGTTCTAGTAAACTATCTAAATCTTCATTTGTTTTAAGTTCTAGTAAACTATCTCGTTATTCAATTGTTTTTTGCTCCAGTAAACTATCTCTTTTTAATTTCTGGGCTATACAACAAAAGAATACAAAAATATGCATCCCGATTTGGCTGGTCAACGCGGAGCTTGACCACAACTCTCCAGCTCACGAGCTATCAGAAAGACAGAATAATTATCTTGCTAAATAACTTACAAACAAAAAATTATGGCTAAAGAAGAAATAATGAGATTTTGAACTGGAGGAGGCATATACCAGAAAGGGGTCCTAACTAATTGCACTACTTACAAAAAAATCTATTTAAATTATTTATAAAATCGATATCTATGGTAGGTACCTAAAAAGCATGCTTAAATTAGTTATCTTTGTAAATTTGATTATAAATATTTGATAATTTGAACAAACATTGTATTAAGAATTGAGTAATTATGATTTTTTATAAATAATAATAAATATTTTTTTTTGTGTTAAGACACCCTTTGAGAATCTAGTAAAACGTAAACATGGAACTTGACTTTATCTGCATCTCTTTCTAGCAGTGGCTGTGAGGCCACAGTACATGCATGAACTAACAATTTTATAAATTGAAATAACATTAATAAAATTGGACATGTATGATCTACAAAATATTTGTTTGGAACCTGAATCCATGCAGCATAAAAGCTAAATTAGTTAAATCTAAAACTGATGCCTGATTTGGGTCTAAACAAGTGAAGGAAACAGTTACTAACAATAATAAATTAGGGCTTATGTCAGGGAATTCTGATCCCTAGAACACCCGGGAAATCCATAGTTCTTGAGCCTGAGAAATTCTGGTAAAGAAAAGTTCAAGAACTCGAGATAATTCTTACTTTACTTCTTTACTAGTTTAACTCCTTAGCTTATAAATACACCTTTATGAACAAAGAGGTACCTAATATACTTCAGTGGTGATATATTTAAATCCTTGTTGTTTGTACCCACTGTTTCATTTGTTTTTGAACTCTTGTTGCGAGTCCAATGTGGTGGGATACATACAATTTACTTTGATGGATTCATAGCAGACTGGTAAGTTTATTCATATATAATCCCATTTGGAACAGATAATTTCTTTTTAAACTTAGCTTTTTGCTTTATAGTATGTTGTAGTGATTAAATGAGAAAGTAATAAAATCACTTGAAAGGATAAAATGAATTTTCACTCTCACTTAGTGATGATTATGTTTTTTGAAAAACTAAAATGATACAAACATAGCTATTTCTTTTCCGATTATGTGTGTAAAGTTTCATTATATTTTATCTCCTAAAGATAGTTTTTATTTTTTTAACAGCAAAAAATAATTACAACTAATATTTACACTTACATCATAAGTTTTAAGACTTACATTTAAGTAAAGTTTAATTAAAATCGGGGACGTAGTTTCCAAATGAATCGAAATGTATGTTTGTATGGGAACTTAGATGTTCACTCCCAATCAAAGTTTATCACAGAGAAGAAGCGCCCTGTCTTCAGCTTGACGCGTCTGTCATCTGCCTGCAGTCTTTAGCAGGTCGTCATCCTACCTGGCCGGAAGGCATCCTACACTATAATAATAATAAATCGTTTATTTCAGGCAATATTGGTCTAGTACAGGTTGTAAAATACTAAAAACTACGGCCCATATAAAATATAATATTTAAGTATTTTATGTATGTTAGATTAAGGTATATACCTAAATACCTTAATCTAACATACATAAAATAAACCTACTAACCAGCACGTAGTGTCGGTGGCGTGTGACACTCAATATGTACTGCGACCGATAATCGTCCGCGAAAACGCCGGAACAGCACATTCTTCGGCCAGAATTCTTCCTTAGCGAAGGTCGAAAAACTTGACAAACTACGTCGAGTCTTTTCGTCATCCATACCGCAATGCTTGAAAACTAAAGTTTTCAATCAGTGCGTCCTACCCGTCATGACCTACGGAGCTGAGACGTGGCTCACGGTAGGGCTGGTCCACCAGTTTAAAGTCACCCAGCGAGCTATGGAGAGAGCTATGCCCGGAGTTTCTCTGAAGGATAGGATTCGCAACGAATACATCCGACAGAGAACTAAGGTTATCGACATAGCTCAAAGGATTAGCAAGCTGAAGTGGCAGTGGGCTGGCTATATTTCGAGGAGAACCGACAATCGCTGGGGTAAACGTGTTCTTGAGTGGAGACCGCGTCTCGGCAAACGTAGTGTAGGACGCCCTCCGACCAGGTGAGATGACGAATTGTGAAAGACTGCTGGCAGATGCTAGATGCGGCAAGCTGAAGACAGGGCGCTATGGCGCTCATTAGGGCCAGGCTTATGCCCAGCTATGGACTGGTATAGGCTGATGATGAAGGTCGAAAATCAGTTAGAATAAACACGAACGATTTAAAGTCATTATGACGCGACTCCAACCGCTCGACCTCACCAACACCTTGGTGAGGGTCACTATGTTAACCAGCTTCTGAATATGCATCCTCAGATGAACAGCCGTGCATCGAGGCAGCTCCTTGCTCCATCCTCTACCAAGCTAACTTCGACACCAACTTCGAAGACCGCAATGGATTCGTCACCGGCATCGCCAAGTACATTGAGGAGGCGACTGTGCATGCCAACCTGGTGAGATGCCTCCCTATTTATGAATTTACTACCTTCTTCTTGACGACCTCTGTGGCGCGGTGGGCGAAGGTTCGCCTGCGACGCAAGAGTTTTTTTTAACGCCTCTGTAATAGTTTTATTCTATTTTGGTTTAGGCAGAATATCGAAGTTGCCCTTGGTGGCCACCAATATCTATTTTCGATTTACTGGCTAAACTAAATAGAATAAAACTATTAGAGAGGCCTTAAAAAAAGCTTATAATAGGTATCACAAACTGTACGATGGATTTTTGAAAGTTCCTTTGTTCAACGTAGTAATAAAATAAAATAGGTGGCGGCGCTAGTTTGACGCATAACACCCGCCTTAAACGAAATGTCTCCTCAAAATGATTTTCTGGTAGATTTAGCTTTTGTTTTTAATGCTACGGCCACAATACAAGGCGAATATTCGTCTTCGCGTTGTTGCGATAAAACATCAACACCTTCGCGGCACGAAGGTCATCCATGTTCGCAGTGATGGTATGCGATAGGACAGATTTCTTGGCCACACTTGTCGCGACAGCGCAAATCTTCGCGTTATCGCGATAGTGTGGCCGTAGCATAATAAACTCACAATATCTTGTGTTTAGAACGAGCTCCTGGAAGAAGGCAACGCACACGCCGTGATGCTATACACCTGGCGTTGCTGCAGCCGAGCGATACCGCAGCCGAGGAGCAACGAGCAACCGGACAGAGTACACATCTACGAGCGGACGGTGCAGGTTCTGGCCCCGGAGGTGGACAAACTGCTGCAGTTTATGTATTTCCAGGTGAGTACCAGGACGTGCCTTCGGCCAGGTGGATACTAGCGCCGTGTCATCACCCAGGTCTGTACTAGCGCCATGCTAAAAACCGAAGCAACCTGATAGGTTAGGTTACCCATTTTACGAGCGGACGGTGCAAATGTTGTACAATTTCCAGATATTTGTTCCGGGTGTTTTAAAAATATCAGTTTATGTGGTGACTTGCAGTGTAATAAATATATTAACTTTATCCGTCATCTAGTTCCATTTGACACCTCTGTGGACAGTACATCTTAGGACATATAATCAATAACTTATTGCATACGGATCCTACAAGTGTATTGTCTAACGCAGTTCTACCCTTTCAGCGCAAAGCCATCGAGCGTTTCTGCGGCGAAGTCCGCCGTCTCTGCCACGCAGAGAAACGACGCGACTTCGTCTCCGAAGCGTACTTACTCACGCTTGGCAAGTTCGTCAATATGTTCGCTGTGCTGGACGAACTCAAGAATATGAAGAGCTCCGTGAAGAATGACTACTCTACTTATAGACGGTTAGTGACCTTTGACCTCTGACTATATGCATACCATAGCTCTGCGGTGAACATTGCACACACGCACCAAAGTGTCAGAATTAAGGATGCTATGTTTTGACATTGACTTCTGCCCCTGGTGACCTTTGAACTTGTCCTGGCACCACTATGTACCTTGTCAAGATAATTTATCGGGTAATTAGGAATGCAAACGTAGTAAAATTAACATGGTATGTGATTTTGCGTTATATGCGATTGCATGTTAATCACGAAAAATTTTAAGTTCCACTAACCTATCACACGCTCTTACACTAATCACTATCTTAGAATCTCACCCTTTTGACCCTTGACCTTTGACCCACAGCGCGGCACAGTTCCTCAAAGTGATGTCGGACAGCCAGAGTCTGCAGGAGTCACAGAATCTGTCCATGTTCCTCGCCACTCAGAACAAGATTCGAGACACTGTGAAAGACGCTTTGGAGAAGATTAATGGTTTGTGACGTTTGTTCTTGAACTTTATCGTGGATGTATCTACTCTTAGTTTTTATTTACAAAATTCACAATTTACGGATATCTACTAATTATAAATTAAAATTGTCAAGTTCTTTATTAAGAAAGAAAATTATAATAAAGTAATAGAATTAAATTAAAACTAGTATTTACAATAGAAACAATTAAGTTAACTGCAAACTGTTGCAAACAATCTACAGGTAGCTCAACTGATCCATATCAATACCAGTTGGAAGCGTCCCCAAGACACTGGCTGCATTGCCCCGCTGTATGGCAATGCTAAATAAATGCATTTCACAAAATACATTACCTAATTTGTAACACTTAAATATCACTTAGAAAGGTCATATCAACCCTGTAAGAAAACAGATGATGACATTGATTGACCTCATTTGACCTCATTTGACCTCTTTGACCTGTGCATTGAATTTCTAACTCTATTCCAGGGTACGAAGAGCTCCTGGCCGATGTAGTGAATATCTGCGTTCACATGTTCGAAACTAAGATGTATCTCACTCCCTCTGAAAAACACATGCTTGTGAAGGTTAGTACTTAATATGAATATATTTTAGCGTGGACCATCTTGAAATCATCATCCATGCAGGAGATAAAACAGCCTTATTGTCTTGTCTTGAAGTCCATTACCAGTGAACTTGAAATCGATTACCAGTTCTCAAACCAGTCAAAATGTTTTCGGTATTGTGTTCGGTTCAGTAGTACCTACCACATTAATAAGTTACACCGATGTAGTTGCGCAGAGGTCTTCATTTTGGTAGGCGCAAAAAAAGCCAATGCCAGAGCGTTTCGACGCTCTGTCTATGCGCGCGAAACATGTGTGGTTGCTATTGGGTGATGGCTACGCGCATGACGTCCGCGTTCGGCGTCGCGATCTCGACATTCGCGAGTCGTATTTTGAGTGGGATACATATGAAAATACTTTGGTCCTTTTTTGTCTTTCCGTTTAAATATCATATGAGCGAGATAGCTTGAGCCTCTGTTTTTTTGAGCGAGTGTAAAAGAGTTTTAATCTGCATACGTTTACATAGAAACAACGCGTGCGAAGCCGCGAGCAGAAACTAGTATCCAAATCTTGATCAAATATTAGTGTTGCTAGTAAATTGGATGAAGTCATCCAAGTTCTTTGATCAAATGTAGGTACATTGGACAAAGAAATTGGATGAGCGGAATGGGCGCCTTAGTCGGTTTCTGCCCGTGGTGAACGTTGTACTAGTCTGTACTGTAATTTCAACAGAGAATACAAAACAATAAAAACTATCAGCTTTTTTGAAGTTGCCTGCATTTATTGTTTTGTGAAAATATCAAATCTTATAAAATAAGCACTTAGACAAGTCAAATTTTATACTATAAACAGGTTTATAAATAGTAATTATTAATTATTGAAACTGAAGTAGGTTTGTAATTATTCTTTTGTGTTCAGGTAATGGGTTTCGGTCTTTTCCTGATGGACAGCGATGCTTGCAACATTAACCGACTGGACCAGAAAAAAAAGATCAGACTGGACCGTATTGACAGGATCTTTAAGGTATATTTTTACTTATTAACTGTAACAAGACGTTGAGTATAATAAAATTGTCAAAATTCTTGTCCTCTGGTGAAGAAAGGTGGCGCTAACGGCGCTAGAGCCGTAAGAGGTTTCAAAGATTTTCAAAGAAACCGACTAGAGTTTGTGGCTTAGTTGGTTGGAGCACACCCTTACTAATGGTGGGGCGCAGGTTCGAATCCTGGCGAAATCCAAATATTTTGGGAACCTATTCAATCTCTTAAAGTGATAAAGATACGCAAAACCCAATTTTTAGTTCAAATTGCTTAGTTACCTTCTGGACAGTCGCGTCAATTATTCATTATTCTATGAGTTTTTGTTTTAAACAATAAAAGAGCTAGACAGAGCTATACGAATCTGTACCTATCTCTTTCGCCTACTGCGTTGTCCTTGAATGTACATGCGCAAACTCCCTTTCTCGCTGCCCCTCACCGGACAGGATATTTGGCGGCTACTATATAGTCACTATAATGTACGACAATTTATTGTACGTCCGAATAATGTACGCCCTGATAATCCGTGTCATGGCTTCCAATTATAATAGGTTTTGACACGAATTATCAGGGTGTACATTATTCGGTCGTACAATAAATTGTCGTGCATTATAGTGACCCTAGTTTTCGTTTGATCGATCCGCACGCTGCAGAGAACACTGGATAGGGCTGGAAGAGGCTTATGTGTCACAGGACACGCTAAAAATTAAATGTTAAGATAATATTATGTGTAGTAATTAAAGTAATGTAATTTTTAGCAAGTAAAAATCTTCTCAACACGGATATGCAGAGCCTCAAGACGAAAGTCTTCAATTAATGTGTGTTGCCAGTGATGACCTACAGATCCGAGACGTGGTCGCTAACTATAGGCCTCGTTCATAAGCTTAGAGTCGCTCAGCGGGCTATGGAGAGAGCTATGCTTGGAGTTTCTCTACGTGATTAGAACAATCTGGAATCTAACTAAAGATACTGTGACTAAAGTCACCGTCATAGCTCTCGGAATCAGTAAGCTGAAGTGGCAGTGGGCAGGTCATATAGCTCGCATAACTGATAACCGCTGGGGAGTAAAGGTTCTCGAGTGGCGGCCGCGATACAACGCGGAACGGAGTGTTGGGAGACCAGCCACTCGATGGACCGACGACATCGTAGCGGTCAAAGGGAGTCGATGGATGAAGGCGGCTTAGGACCGCTCTTTGTGACGTCGTATAGGGCAGGTCTATGTCCAGCAATGGACGAATATCAGCTGATATGATGATGATGTTGACAAGGTATTTTTCGGGATTATAGTCCGTAGATGAGGGATTTTTTGACTGTTTATAATAAATAAAATAAACATAAAAAAAGTTTTAATTCCTTGTACTTATTTAACATTTTTAAATATGGATTACATTGCCTAATGTTTGATAAAGTTTCTAAATTGGTTTTAAACTAAAGAGTAGCTTAAGTATTAATTTTATAGGTCTCCTCTACTCCCTCTGCGATGCTTTTAATCCCGGGGAACCAGTTTGACACTACTTGACACCATCTGTCCGCCTTCAATCTCTGCAGATGTCCTGCCCATTTCCACTTTAGGCTCATGGTTCTGTAGATCACATCTTGTGCCTTAGTTTTTGCTCTAACCATCCTGTTTCTTACGCTGTTTTATTTTTTTCAGAACTTGGAAGTGGTGCCTCTATTCGGAGATATGCAAATAGCTCCGTTCAACTACATCAAACGATCCAAGCACTACGATCCCAGCAAGTGAGTACTATTACGAAGCTAAAGAACAGTCAACATGTTTTCAACACTAACTTAAAGAACATACATGTTTAAAACACTAGCCTAAAGAACATACAATAATTTTTTGAACTTTTGAAAGAAAATGCATTTATTTGAACGATATAATATTTTCCTAGATGGCCCATGTCTTCAAACACCAACCCAATCTCCCCCCAAGCAGACCTGATGGTCCATCTACCTCAGATCAGGGAGGAGCATCAGAACTACATTTCTGAACTGGCGCGGTACAGCAATGAGGTCAGTAGTCGAAGTTCAAGGTCAGTAGAAAGGTCAACTGGTGATCTTATCAGATATCTCCCCAATTAGATCTTATGGTCCATCTACCTCAGATCGGAGAGGTACATCAGAACAGAACTACATCACTGAACTGGCAATGCAGCAATGAGGTCAGTTAGTGAAAACAGAGTTAGGTCACCACATCCATTATTAGAATAATTATTATTATTCATTTATTTCAGATTATAAAAATCCATACAATATTAAAAACAAAATCCATACAATATTATTACATAAAAACTTAAAACTACATCACACGATAAAAAGAATTAAATAAAAAATGTCACAATATAAAATTACACAAAAATTACACTAAAATTAATATCAGATGGAGCCCGTCACTATCTGCATCCACCTGTTTTGAATAGGACATAATGATGAAATAGTTTCATTATAAACGATTGCAGTGTTTGTAATTATAACACTTACCTTACACTAACATAAAATAAGATTGATTGACTAACTTAATATGGACCTAAATTGATTTTTTTGTGTTGTCTGGAATAAATGATTTTATTTATTATTTATAATTATCATCAGTACTAATACTTCTAATACAAAACGGGCCTTCCCAAAAAAAGGGGGATTTTTTGTCGCAGTATTTATGTTAAAAATACACAAAGAAGCCCTTTCTTCTGTTAAGTTCCCTTAGTCGGCTCTTACGACACTCACGGACTGAGCTGGAGGGGTTCCATTCTTTAGTCGCGACCGCCACTTCGTCACAAATATGCATAGTAATATTAAGAGAGAAAATTACAATCAAATTAAATTACTTAAAACTAGTATTTACAATTGAAACAATTGAGCTTACTGCAGACTGTTGCAAACAATCTACAGGAAGCTCAACTGATCCATATCAATCCAGTCGCGCGCGTGCCCACTGGCTGCATTGCCCCGCTGTATAGCAATGCTGATGCGCTGTGCCAGATACTCACCAGCTCTCGGGTCACGCGTCGCTTCGACTTATTTATAAACAATATAGGATGCATAGTTAGTCAAATTCGATCTTATTCTAACCTCTACTAAATTTTCACCCACAGGTGACAACTACTTTCAAAGAAGCTGGCAGCGATTCTGAAAACGCGTCGGTCGGAGCTCTCTGCCTCCGAGGACTCCAGCTACTGTCCGCCTGGTGCTCCGTCCTCACAGAGCTGTGTTCCTGGAAGCTGCTGCATCCTACCGACCACGCGCACAGCGCGCGCTGTCCGCCCGACGCAGAGGAATATGAGCGGGTAAGGTGAAGGGTCAGAGGTCACCTCCCTCATAGAGTTTTGTATCTGGAAGCTTTTGCACCATACCGACCACAGTGCGCGCTGCCCGTCCGATGTAGAGGAGTAGGAGTGGTTAAGGGCCAAGGTCAAAGGTCACCTCCCTCCAAAACTGTTATCAGGAAGCGGCTTCATCATCATGCCCGGCCTACGCAAGAGGAGTCCGAGATGGTAAGGCGAGGGCATACATATGTCACCATAAGTCAAAGGTCAATTTACACAGCGCGACCTTGCCTTTCTCAAGCATCCTTATACAGCGGCTCGCCTATGCAGGGCTCTCGCTGGGCACTAATTGACCGCTCAGGGTCAATTAGTTTTATGAGTGCAAGGTCAATGCTGGAGAGCATGTTGTGCAGTGAAGCGAACTTACAGGGTGCACACGTAACAGAAAAATACGTTATTTTTATCATATTCAATAAATCTTTTGTTTTCAGGCCACCCGCTACAACTACACATCTGAGGAGAAGTTTGCGATGATCGAGGTTATAGCCATGATCAAAGGTCTTCAGGTGCTCATGGCGAGGATGGAGACTGTCTTCGCTGATGCAGCCAGAAGGTAAATAACGGACCAGCAAAATCTACCCCGGCATAGATAGAAAACCTAAGTTCGCTATAGTTAAAAGTGGACCAAAAAATAATATGCCACTATAACTAAAAGCATGAGGAAGAGTATGACCAAGGCGGTAAATAAGCCATGATCAAAGGTCTTCCAGGTCTTCAGTCCTATTATGGGCATTAGCATTACCCCTCATAGGGTGTTTCATTTTGTTAGGCAAAAAAAGAAATGTATTTTATTTGCAGACTTTGCTCGCCCCCTGTGTCTCAGTGATGTAAAAGTTATCTATGCGAAATTTCAAGAAGATTGAATTGCATTTAGAGGTTGCACACATTGATCACTTTTGAAAAATTTAAGAAAAACTACGATATTTTCAATTTTAATGACTTATAAAGGAAAAACAACAAATTATAAACTTAAAATAAAACTGAAATACAAAATATAAACTAACTGAAATTATAATAGAGCAGAAAAGAGTTATATTAATCAACTTTGTACGACGCAATTCCTTCTTTCGATCGCTTGGTCACTTTTTTCCTATGATGTTCGACGACTCTTAACAAAAACTGTTTTTGTTTTTCATCTCTGACTGATTCGTTAAACTTTTTAATCAAAGCAATTCCTCTCTCTGCAGTATCATTGACAACATTAAGAGCATCCACATAGCTTTTTAAAGAATCACCACAGTATTCGGCCGCATCGTGAACCCCAAACAATTCAAAAAACGTCTTTGTTTTCATAGTAACAAAATTACTCAAGTCTTTACCTTCAAAAGCTAGATTTTTACCCTCTAAACGTTTCAGTTCTTTTTTCTTTGCAGGCGTAGTTGCTAAATTTTTGAACATATTTTCTTTGACTTCCTGAGAGACACGCTCATCATAAAATGCCAATCCTACGTTTGTTTCTGATAAATACCAAAGGTGTCTTTTGGCAACTGTGAGAGCACTTTTTTTAACGTCAGCATCGGGGTAGGTATTCAAAAGCCGTAGAATGTCCAGATCGTTCTTTGGAGCCCAGCGGCTGACAGGTGCTTCATGCCAAAAGCGAACGTATAGTAGGCTGACAAAATACGCAACACGTTTCATTCCTCTCAATTCTCGTTGAGGCATGTTTAATTGTTTGGCGAAAAGGGTAATTTTCAGGGCGTATATTGCCTTCGCCATCCACCTCGCTTGATGTAAGGCGCCCGGGATCCTGAAACTGAAGTCGATATCATTCCAACCTCCTAGATAAAGGAGAGACAGTTCTAATAACTCTTTGTAGTCTTCTCTTGGGTGACTTCCACTTTCTAAGACATTTTGTAAGTAGCTGACCATTGTCGCTCGTTGTTCTTCTATAAAGGCATCAACGGGACTCTCTTCATCTAGAATTGTCGTATATGACTTTTTATCAAGCGAGTCCCACAAACTTTGAAACTTCCGGAAACTTGAAATGTCAGGACCACTTGATGGTGTTTTACAACACTCTTCAAACACTCCTTTCAATATAAGTTCATGTGTGTGATGACGACAAGCCAACCACAGCAATGGCCGATTAAATTCCTGTTCTATTCGGATACATGCTCCCTGAATTAGTCCCGTGTTTGATGCTGTTGTGTCAAATGACAATCCGATAATTTTATCTCTCAGTCCGATCCGATCTACTTCCTTAATAACAACTTCCGACATTTTTTCACCTGTTCCTTTCAGGGCGACAGGTACCCCAAGCAAATGTTCGAAGTCTTTTCCAGTTACTAAAACTGCCACTCTGTCTTCCAACGTCTTGACATTTCCGTGGGCAACTGAAGGCAACAGTTTGCTATCCCAGTGTAATACTAAAAATGGAGCGTTTTTGAAAAGCGAATCTTCAATATTTTTTGCCATTAGACTTCTATTTGTGGCCCGAGCGCGGTGAATCGTAGCTGGAGACACAGCAATTTGTGAGACGTCGTGGCCAAGGCTTTTTGCAGTCGCTATAAATGAAGTACTTGCTTGTCGAACTGAGAGATTTTCTCGATCCCATGTGGATGTAAGTGTTTGGTCTAAGGGTTTTATTTTAGGGTGACGTGATTTCTTCGGTGGAGGCAAAAATACGACTTCATCGTCAGTAGGTGGTGCTGATGATGATGAGGATGAGTCCTCCAGCATAACAGTAGTATTTATTTCAGAAATATCTGTGTAGTGTTTATTCTTATAAGTCTCTTTTTGTTGTTCTTTAGCAAACTTGGCGTTTGATTTTAACACGAAATCCTTGTCTACTCCACTCATTGATGAATTCATACGATCTTCTCTTTGTGACATGAGGAAGTCTTTGTCCTCTTGTAAGATGTCTGGAAAATCCATCACATGCTGCCGAGAAATATCAAATAATTCGACGAGGTCGTCTTTCCATATTTGTCGTTTCATAATAGCTTTGTCTGTATTTCTCGACTTCTCCTTGCTTAGATTTTGATAGTCTTTGTACAACTTTTTTATACCACATCGGATATTCTCTTCCGTCATAACTGGAATATTTGCTCTCTTCCACACTTCCTGTAGCTTAGCACTGGTAGATTTAGATGCATCCGAAAGAGTTTCCTTCTTGTCCTTGTGATGATAAATAAACACCAAAAGTACTTGTTCTTTTGAAGGGAGACGAGCTCCTAAGAAATCACCATTGGGCACTTTTTCTAATAACCAAACACCTCTTTTAGTTCCCATTTTCAATTTAGGTTATTTACCTGCACAAAATGAGAAAAACATACATGAAAATCATAAAAATACACACACTATTACAAAACATTAACTATTACGTATTTCACTGGTATGAGATAAAAGTGGCCAACATGTGCAACCTCTAAATATCCTTCAATCTTCATGAAATTTGGCGTATATATCTTTTGTAGCAGTGAGACTTTGGGGAAAATCAAAGTCAAGTGAAAATCAAACTTTTGGAAAAATGAGACACCCTACCCCTCATGAGATAAAAAATCTGGGAAGGCCTGCGTCCATCAGTGGACCATTAAGGGCTGTTGAGATGAGATAAAGGTCTTCAAGCTCTCATGTCGAGTATGGAAGCCCTCTGCTGATGAAATATTGCAGTGGACAAAAAATCAAAGTGATTACTTTATTTCCTAGTTTTACTTAGGTAATCTGAGTTTTGTGACGTGTCCAAGAGTCCTAAGGTCTAAAGGAAATAAAGGCACTTTGAATTTTGCATTTTGATACAATGCAATTACGATGCAATATACTAGCAACTGCGTTTTTTTTTTACCAAAATCTTTGACAGTAGTTTCTGCACGGGCTTCGCACGCTTTTTTTCTGAGTAAAAGTTATTTCATTCCCATGGAAATGGGTGAAGAAGTAGCCTATTTTTTATTCCAAGTCAGGAGCTACACCACGCTGTATTTTAGACTGATCTGTTGAGAAGTTTTGACTTGAAAAAGTAGCAAACATCCGATCTGGATGTAAGAGTGATGTGATTTCATTTGAACTCAACTACTCAGAACACAAAGGAATCCTTGACAAAGATGACCAATGTTATGACATTTGACGAGATCATTGACAAAGATATTTGAAGAATTGAATCAGGGAACGTAGTGCTTAAAACGCAATAGAGTTTGCGCATTATTATGTTAACTTGTTTTAGGTCTATCTATGCTGAACTTCAGGATTTCGTCCAGCTTATTATGAGGGAGCCGTTGCGGAAAGCTATTAAGAACAAGAAAGATCTTATTCGAAGGTGAGTTCAGAGAGACTACCAACTGTAATACTGGAATTTTTAATATATTTAACAATTAAGGGCGTATATTACCTGAAATAAACTCCGTCTGACCTAAATATCTTCCAAACGGGTCACTGTAATGTACGACAATTTATTGTACGGCCGAATAATGTACACCCTGATAATCCGTGTCATGGCTTCTAATTTTAATAGGTTTTGATAGGCTTTGACATGAATTATCAGGGTGTACATTATTTGGCCGTACAATAAATTGTCGTGCATTATAGTGACCCTTCCAAACTACTAAATATTTAACTTGGTATACATGGTACAGTTCAGTTCAGTTATTTTATAGCTCATATGTTTCCAAAACACGATTCTATAAAATTTTCTCGATAGAAAAAATCGCAAACCTCTAAATTTTTACTGAAACCTTAATTTCTCAAAAAATACAGAAGCTAAGATCTTGAAAATAAGCATGGTAATAGAACTAAGTATAAATAACATTTTATATGTTTCAGATTTTGATAATAAAGTCCTAATTAATAGGTAATAATCTAAAATTTGATTTTTGGACTTGCGTTGCTATGCACTGTCTCGCTACTATGAACGCGAAATCCTATATCTGTCCTTTTTACAATAATTTGTGGTTGTATTGTATAGGCTCTTAAGACGCTGCGCAAACGTAGACACTTTTATGTCTTGGGTCGGATACAAGCTACCGATGAATATTTGATTTCTATAGAACCAGTATAAAATCATCCACTCCCTGCGCATACGTGTATCCAGTTGCTTCCACTTAATTGAATTTTCCAAATCTGTTCATTTTGACGTCAGTTTGTTTTCCTTTCATTTGACATTGACATACTCTAATTTCCAGTTGACGCTCCCTGCCACCTATCGAGATGTTTGGAACTATTTTTTTCCACTAGTGGACAAAAAATTGATGTGGACAAAATCAATAACACCTAGTTTCTTATTTGATAAAAATTAATATTTATAAACGTGTTTATAGTATAAAATTTGACTTGTCTAAGTGCTTATTTTGTAAGCTTAAAGAAATAAACGTTATTGATATTCGATATTTGATTTGATATTCCTTTTTAAAAATGCAAATCGAAAACTCCTCATTGTACTGAACTGCGAATTGTACCAGTGGCATACAAATACTAAGGTAAAGGTTCCGGGTTCAAATCTCACTAGCTACCAAACTTTTTGCACTCAAATTTTTAATAATTTCTCGTTACAGTATTATAGTATCGATCCGTGAGACGTGCGGCGACTGGGCGCGAGGCTGCGAGCCTCAGCAGGACCCGGCGCTGCGAGGCAAGAAGGATGGCGAGGCCAGTTTCACCATAAAAGTGCCTCGAAGGAACGTTGGTGAGTCTAATTTTAATAGGGTATTACAGTTTGACCACTTTTATAAGTCACATCGGCAAAATTCGTCTGCACAGAAGAGAACATTTCAACCTGATTGAATACGAATGCCAATGCCGTCGAAATAACAGACTTTATTGCGTTGCGTTAAGCTTTTAAGTCAACAAACACAGAGGTGGTTCATGCTATCTCGCTCACAAAAACAGAGGCTCTAGCTATCTCGCTCATATGTACACGGGAAGACAAAAAAGCACCAACGTATTTTTAAGAATTATATTTTTAAACATAAAAATATATTTATTTCAGCAAAAACACATTAGGTACAGTAGGTATTTAACTTAATGGGTAGGTAGGTAGAGTTTCATTATAATGTATTACAATGGTCTGTTAAACTGATAGAGGTTATTGCTGAGGGTTTGGAGACAATGTTTTTACTTATAGATCTCACACTAGGCGGAGCCTGTATCGTGAGATCCAAGCTGGTGATTCTTACAGACACATGCGGGTACTTTGTCTCGGTGTGAAACGTACAATACTTAGTTAACACTTAAATTATCTTATCTAGTGCCAAAGTTCACAATTGAGCGAGTCTAATAATTTTATCAGAAAATTCTCAGTGTCCATGTAATTTAAGGTCAAAAGCCATTTGAATATGGTTTGTTTAGCTTCACGGACAGACATATCTCTAATATCACAAATTTTAACTACCAGAATATTTTGATATTTCAGAAGAGTGTTAATGAATTGTATTTTAAATTAAGGCGCATACCCCACTCAAACTAGCGCCGCCACCTACTTTCTCTTATTATCCTGTTTAACTAAGGAAATTCCAAAAATCCATTGCGCAGTTTGTGATACCTATTAAAAGGTTTTTTAATGCCTCTGTAATAGTTTTATTCTATTTTGTTCAGCCAGTGAATCGAGAATAGATTTCTATCGAAGTTGCCCTTGGTGGCCACTAAAATCTATTTTTGAATAATTACAACTTATATTAGGTCCTTACATATGAAATTGGCGTTTTTCGTACTGGCCACTTTAATCACAAATTTCTCCTCTTTGGTAAGGAATTCCAAATTCAAATTTGTACAGCTATAGACTCATGTATTTGGGCTTCGATGATCGTCATTCATTTGTTTTTTTTCTTCTGTTTTTTTCTGTTTGCGTCACTCATTTCACAAAATGGAAAACGAATTGACTGAAGCAAACCGGCAAACGCGCGTCGACTGCTGCGTTACATTACTAAACCGGCACAATAATGAAGGTATTTTAAACCGAATCATTACCTGTGATGAAAAATGGGTTCTTTACGATAATCGGAAGCGCTCAGCGCAATGGTTGGATCCTGGCCAGCCAGCCAAATCCTGCCCCAAGCGAAAATTAACCCCAAAAAAGTTACTTGTAAGCGTTTGGTGGACTAGTGCCGGTATTGTTCATTACAGTTTTCTCAAATCTGGCCAGACTATTACGGCTGATGTCTATTGTCAGCAATTGCAAACCATGATGGAAAAGCTAGCGGCTAAACAACCTAGGCTGGTCAATCGCTCCACGCCACTGCTGCTTCACGACAACGCTAGACCACACACTGCGCAACAGACGGCTACTAAATTAGAAGAGCTTCAATTGGAAAGTCTAAGACATCCTCCGTACTCCCCGGACCTTGCTCCAACAGATTACCATTTTTTTCGAAATTTGGATAACTTCTTGCAAGGGAAAAAATTCAACTCCGATGGGGCAGTCCAAATCGCCTTCAAAGATTTTATTGATTCCCGTCCGACTGGTTTTTTTAGTAAAGGGATCAATGAACTACCTATAAGATGGCAAAAGTGCATAGAAAATAATGGTTCATACTTTGATTAATTAAATATATTATATTAAAAAATATTCGACTTTTTGTTCCTCCCATACAAAACGCCAATTTCATATGTAAGGACCTAATATTTACACTTACATCTATTTACTAAAAATCTAAGCCGTCACCAGAAGGCAGAGTGCCCAGAATGCTGGCAGCATTGCCACGTTGAATGGCAATGCTAATTCGTTGACCGAAATAAAAACCAGCATTCTGATCACCTGACTCTATTAGTAGTTTTGTAAGATCTTTATATATAACGTGTGCCCCAGGACCCCAAGGACCAAGGGTTTCCACCCCAAACGGCTCAAATAGGTAACCTCTGTCAAGACTAGCGTATTTTCGCCGTTTGAGGAACTCCGCTGATGTTGCTGCGGAGCCTGCCCTTACTGATGTCCCTGCAAGATGAGAAGGTGCTAGGGTATCTACACACGTAGCATCCCAAACTAAAGGCTGACCCATCATAATTTTTTTTTTGAATAATAACTTTAGATTTATTTAGACGACCTCAGTGGCGCAGCGGGCGAGAGTCTGCCTGCGACGCAAGAGGTTGCGGGTTCGATCCCCGCCTCGGAACAAATTTGTGTACGATCTGCAGAAATTTGTTCCGTTGGTCTGGGTGTTATCTATGTATAATAAAAAATATCTATCTATGTAATGTATAATATTACGTATATCAGTTATCTAGTACCCATAACACAAGCTCTGCTTACCTTGGGGCTAGATAATGCTGTGTGAATTGTCCAGCATTATTTATTTTATTTATTTATTTATTCAGATTAAGTACGATTACAAATGATTACAGGACAAGCCTTTTGGGTGGCAAGCGAGCAAGAGAGACAGCTATACATTTTTTAGAGCAGTAAGCTAATATTTGACGTTTGAAGTTGACGTTGCACACACATTGACAGGTGACATTGACGTATGTCTATTTTATTTCAACATGTTTCTATCATCATCATCATCATCAGCCTCTATTAGTCCACTGCTGGACATAGACTTACTAAAAGTTAAATAATTTTCACAGGTCCGTCAACAACTCAGCTGTACATGGTCCGGACTCAGCTCGAGGCGCTTATTTCTGACAAGTGGGGAGGCAGACGTACGCTTCGAAAGGTAAACTATAATAATTATACCTCGTTAGAGCTGAGAAATATAAACCTAGCAAATAAATAAATAAATAATGCTGGATAATCCACACAGCATTATCTAGCCCCAAGCTAAGCAGAGCTTGTGTTATGGGTACTAGATAACTGATATACATAAAATAACACAATACATAGATAGATATTTTTTTATTATATATAGAAAACGACCAAAACACCCTGAACAAATGTCTGCAGATCATACAAACATTTGCCCCGAGGCGGGAATCGAACCCGCAACCTCCTGCGTCGCATCCGGACCTTCGCCCACCGCACCACAGAGGTAGTCGAAATATCTTGACTTGGCTAACTAGGTTTTCAGCATGTCGATTCAGCGACCATCGTCCCGATAGTTGTTTCGGTTAACGGCGAAATAGCGAAGTACCTCGATCAACATCTCAAGAGACTCTCACTAGGAAGTTGGATAAAGGTCAGATCCAAAAAGCGGTACTCCTGGACTCGGCGCGTATCGTCAGGAAGTTCCTCTCTTTGCAGCCCTAGTCACCGGCTGCTTGAGCCTAGCCACGTAGCCGGTGATCTACCGTTTTAGTCACCTCTTACGACATCCACGGGAAGAGTTGCGTTGGTGCAATATCCAGCACACGGATGTCGCGAGCGCTTGGCTTGAGGGCTACGCACTATGATAAGAAAAACATAGAGTAATCGTACTACGCATAGAGTCCACAGGTGATCGGAATGCTGGTTTTTATTTCAGTCAACGAATTAGCATTGTCATTCAACGTGGCAATGCTGCCAGCATTCTGGGCACTCTGCCTTCTGGTGACGGCTTAGTATTTTAAGAAAATAGATGTTAGGGTAAATATTAGTTGTAATTATTTTTTGCTGTTAAATAAATGCATTGTATTTGAGTAATCGTATATTGTTTTTTCAGGATATGGAAACAGGTGCATTGGCTCAAATAGAGGCATTCCACACGCAGAGCTTCTACTGGCCGTATCTACTGAACCTATCAGGTGAGGTCAAAGGTCAATCTCACTAGTTAAGGTCAAAGGTCAAAGGAATTTTGTATAAGTGTAGCTCTTGACCTGAAATAAACCATAGGCTACAATTTAACCCATAACATTCAGTTTCCATGGGTAAGAATTAACCTGGATACGCTTTCATAGAAACAACGCGTGCGAAACCGCGGGCAGAAACTAGTATCGAAATCTTTGATTATAAATAATAATAACAATAACAATAATGCTGGACAATTCACACAGCATTATCTAGCCCCAAGCTAAGCAGAGCTTGTGTTATGAGTACTAGATAACTGATATACATAATATAACACAATACACAGATATATATTTTTTATTATATATAGAAAACGACCAGAACACCCTGAACAAATGTCTGCAGATCGTACACACATTTGTCCGGAGGCGGGAATCGAACCCGCAACCTTCTGCGTCGCAGGCAGACCTTCGCCCACCGCGCCACAGAGGTCGTCACATAAATCGGTGTTGTTAGTAAATTGGATAAAGTCATTAAATTTCTTTGATCAAATGTACATTGTACAAAGATATTGGATGAATGGAAGGGGCATCTTACATAAGTATGCCAAATTTTAGCTCATTCGGTTGAAGATAACTGGTCTTAAATCCAGTTGCAAAATTTATCCCACACTAAGTAACAGAGCAAGTAGAATAAAAGCTTGTATAAAGGCGAAAGTTTGTACAGGTTGACCACATTAATAAGTCGCATCGGCAAAATTCGTCTGCACAGAAGAGAACATTTCAACCCGATTGAATACGGATGCCAACGCCCCGTTGCAATAATAGACTTTATTGCGTTACGTTAAGCTTTAAGTCAACAAAAGCAGCTTGAGCCTCAGCTATCTCGCTCACAAAAACAGAGGCTCAAGCTATCTCGATCATATTATGATATACGTACATGGGAAGACAAAAAAGGACCAACGTATTTTCATATGTATCCCACTCAAATTACGACTCGCGAATGTCAAGATCACGACGCCGAACTGCGGACGTCATGCGCGTAGCCATCACCCAATAGCAAGCACACATGTTTCGCGCGCATAGGCAGGGCGTTATGATTGGCTAGGATTTTTTCGCGCCTTCCAAAATTAAGGCTTCTGCGCAGGTACATCGATGTGACTTATTAATGTGGTACTACTGTATAGCTGTGAAGTTGTTTGGTCGAAGATAAAGCTAAAATTACTGAATGGATCGGGCTGAAATTTTGCAGACGTAATGAACTAAATAAATAAATAATAAATAATACTGGACAATTCACACAGCATTATCTAGCCCCAAGGTAAGGTAATTACATAGATAGATATTTTTTATTATACATAGAAAACACCCAGACCAACGGAACAAATTTCTGCAGATCGTACACAAATTTGTTCCGAGGCGGGGATCGAACCCGCAACCTCTTGCGTCGCAGGCAGACTCTCGCCCGCTGCGCCACTGAGGTCGTCACTGAACTAGAATCAAGAATCAGGTGTCAATGAACTAGATGTCATATAGGCTCCTTTTCTTCAAAAACGCGTGCAAAGCCGCGGGCACAAACGGGTCTATCATAAATAAGTTTTTCATATTCAGATTCGCTGTCGAAATGCTGCGATCTGTCGCAGCTGTGGTACAGAGAGTTTTATCTCGAGATGACTATGGGGAGAAAAGTTAATGTAAGTAACGTTTTACCATTTAAAAAAGAGTTTATGCTGCACAATCTACACAGCATCATCTAGCCCCAAGCTAAGCAGAGCTTGTGATATTGGAGAAGCTGAACTCTCGCCATTATGTGAGCTTCAATTTATTTTCGGTCAGAGTTCCAACTCAACATCTCTCGACCTACTTAAGCGCAGAGTTTCGGCCGAAGGGTGTCTAGTTCCGACGGTTCACTGGCCGCCTGCAAGGAGACACCGCCGTGCACCGTCGCCAGCTGACACTCTGATTGCGTCATCTACACGTCGTCGCCGTAATCATAGAAAAAGGTGTCTTTAATTAAGTTTTTAATATTGTATGTATGTTAGTTTTAGGGTATATATTGCAATACATACATAGATATTATTTATTATACATAGAAAAAACCAGAACACCCGAAAAACAACAAAAAAAACACTGGGTAACTAATATACTTAACACATAACATACTCTTAAATAGATTGATAAAACAAACAGAACAAATATCTGCAGATCGTACAAACATTTGTCCCGAGGGAATCGAATCAGCAAACTGCTGCGTCGATCGGCGGTCCTTCGCCCACCGCGCCACAGAGGTCGTACGACAAAATGGTTTATTTTCTTCAGCTTCTGTTATTTGTTAAATAAAACTAACACCTTCATGTCCCTCGACGCACTCGTTTATCCTGAGCTCCCGAGTAGAGACTGGGCAGTGAATGCGTTGAAAGTTTTTTCTTGTCTATAATGTATTTCGTATCTTCCAGAAATGCACAGTTCGCCACCAGCACAACGAGGAATGCAAAGATCTGATCACAATGGAGAAACGCATCCAGTTCCCCATTGAAATGTCCATGCCTTGGATATTAACCGACCATATTCTGAAGACTAAGGAACCGGCGATGATGGAGTAAGTTAAACCTTATTGTATAAGAAATAAACTTGATATTGCGACGGAAACATCATCCCTATAAAAATTCTGCACCTATCGAAATGGCCATGGGATACTAACCGAACATATTCTGATACTAAGGAACCTGCTATGGTTTTTGTACTCTCATATTTTTATGTCATTTGTCATTTTATCTGTCGTGTAAGTTTTCTTTTATATAATTACCTATCAGAATAAATATAAATTTTATTTTATTTTCATTTCACTCTCGGTAATCTTTAGAAATTAAAAAAGTCCCAGAAATTTCGATTTCGGCAGGATTTGAAGCCGCGCTCCACCCTCCACCAATTGTAGTCGGCTTCGTCGAAAATCATGTAACTGAAGGCCACATTCTGTCTGCCCATCATCGGGGTGAAGAAAAACCTTAGTTTACAGATGTAAACAAGTCTTGGTGTGATCACCAAAGGAACAGTCCTAGAAGTCAACATTTCTGAGTTAGGTCTGGTGATGAAGGTGATAAAGTGGTGAGTGGCTTCGATCTGTGAGGTCCAGCTCACATAAGGTCAAAAGTCAATTTCACACAAGGTCAAAAATCAATCTACACATGCTAATGTCTTCTGACGGCCTCTGTGACGTGTTGGACGAAGTTCCGCCGGCGACGCAAGAGGTTGCGGGTTCAATTCCCGCCTTGGGACAAATATTTGTACGGTCTGCAAGTATTTGTTCTGGTAGATTTCTATGTATAATAAAAATATCTATCTATGTTTTGTATTGTATTATGTATATCAGTTATCTAGTATCCATAACACAAGCTCTGCTTACCTTGGGGCTAAATAATGCTGTGTGAATTGTCCAGCATTATTTATTTATTTATTTCTTTACAGATACGTGCTATACCCCCTGGATCTATACAACGACTCAGCACAATACGCGCTGACCGTCTTCCGTAAGCAGTTCCTGTACGACGAGGTGGAGGCCGAGGTGAACTTGTGCTTCGACCAGTTTGTGTACAAGCTGTCTGAACAGGTCTACGCGCATTATAAACAGCTGGCGGCCAGGTCAGTACACGCCAGTGTTGAACGTGCCACACAGGGGCACAGGGGGGACGGGGGACGGTGCGATTACCTCCACGCTTGCGGGTTGGTGAACGTAGTGTGTTCGGGTGAAGTTCGACCCGAACATAGGATTTCGCGTTTAAAAGAGCGGGATAGAGCAGAGCGGCGTAAGCTCAAAATACAGGTTATTGCTGATCTATTAATTTAGAGCATTTCAATCAAAACAGTTTACTTTTATAAAATTTGTAACCAGTTTATTTTCATAAATTCTATTCGATTACTCTGCTTCTATAGGTTTTTCCCTACCTACCGTATTTTTTTAATCTGAACATGTAGGTTCATAAAAGTAAGTGTTTAAAAAATAATCATTTTGCTTGATTTTTGCATTAATCGCACTTTAAGGATTTAAAGTCTTCGAAAGTTCTTCGAAAATAATAGAATTAAATTAAAACTAGTATTTACAATAGAAACAATTGAGCTAACTGCAGACTGTTGCAAACAATCTACAGGTAGCTCAACTGAAAAAAATTAATACCGAGGATCAAGTCGAATCTCATTCTTCGAGGATAAAATGAGACTTCTACGTTACCACATTAAAACAAACCTTTGAACATCATCGAAAGCATAGTCAAACAAAATGTAGGCTATCACAAAAATTTAAGATATTGATGTTTTTTTTAAATTAACAGGATAAATAATAATCTCTCAAGAAGAAAATTTTAATTGGAGCAACTCTGGATTAGTCGTTACAATATCGAAATATATTTTGTTTATATTTTTAGTTTTTTCCTAATTAGTATGTAATTACAAAAAAATCCCAAAAACAAACAATATTTAAAGTAAAAGTTTTCTATTTCCGCCTTTTAACCTTAAAAAGAACCAAGTAAAGAATTTTTTTTTCAAGAGCGAAATTGAGCTTTGCCGTTCGATATTTAAAATTGATGACTACTATACTTGCACGAAGACAAGGCTGAATAGCTAAAGCGACCTCTTTGGACTGAATGCATGATGTCTATTGCCAGTATGATCTTTAGATGTACGCAAACTTTTTGAAAAAGTGAAGTGTTTTTTTTAATTACTTACCGTCATAGGGCTTGACTTGACTTGACTTCTTTATTTTTGGCAATATGTGTCTGGTTTGTCACTTTTCTGCCAGTGTCTAGTTCAAGGAAATTTCATAGTCATGGAATGGAGGCGGGTTAATATTCATGTAAATAAGATAAAATTGTAAATAACTACTTTATTTATTTATGCAGTAAGGCCTCATTATTTTATTTTTATTATTTTTTATCCTCTTATATTCTTATTGTAAAATCACATTGGTGTTTTTTTTTTTCTTGTCATAGGGCTTTTCTAGCTACATTATTATCCTAGAGCGCTAATTAGTCACCTACAAGCCCCATTTGGAGGTAATAAGAACCTACTTACCGAACATGAGAGATGCAATACAAATTTATTGACTTCGGATTTTTTCCTTTACTTGTGCTATAAGCGCTTGCTTGCTAAATTTCGTGATTCGTCAACGGGAAGTGATGTTTTGTGTGTATAAGATTTAAAAAAAAAAAAAAAATAGATTCAGGCGTTACTTTGCGGAAATCCATTGCAAAATATAAAGATGAAAATATTTAGTAACAATTCCGCGCGCCAAGTGACTTGGCGCGCGGAGCTCGGAGTGGTAACATCTCTGGTGGAACCCTGCCGGAGTTTGCTTAGTGCTCAATGTCAAGGTCGAGTATTGTGGTGTCCTGATGATGTCTCGTGGAGAGACGAAACTAGTTGACGTCTTGCTTTGATAGATTTCTTTTCATTTTGTAGTTGGTGTGTAGTTGGTGATCTTCTACGACGCTGATTACATTTTGTTGGAACTTATCGGAGAAGGTCTTGCGCGGAATTGTTACTAAATATTTTCATCTTTATATTTTGTATAAGATTTCTTTAAAATTTTCTAGTGCTGCGCTCCCCTTGCCCATGTGCGTCCCTCTGATACCATAAAGCACGGTACTGCAACAACTCTATTTCTGTACAGCATGATGCTGGACAAGCGTCACCGCGCGGAGTGCGCGGCGCGCGGCGCAGGCGCGGCGTGCGGCGCGGGCCGGTACGCCTCTCTGCTGAGACAGCGGCATGTGGCCTTACTGGGGCGACACGTGGATCTATGTGCACTGGTATGTTGTACAGCATGATGCTGCAGGCAAAATCATCATCAGCCTATATTAGTTCACTGCTGGAACAGTACAAGGTGCCACGTTACAAGTATACGAATGTGAAAAGGGGAACAAATCATATTTTAAGTAGCGAAGAATCCGTAAAAAAAGGGTCGTGTAAAAACGGATCGACTGTGTGAATGCGAGGCTAGCTGAAGACAGGGCGCTATGGCGCTCATTGGGGGAGGCGTATGTCCAGCAGTGGACTAATATCATCATCATCAGCCTATATTATATATTACCTTGGGGCTAGATAATGCTGTGTGAATTGTCCAGCATTATTTATTTATTTATTTATATTAGTCCACTGCTGGACATTGGCCTCCCCTAATGAGCGCCATAGCGTCCTGTCTTCAGCTTGCCGCATCCAGCATCTGCCAGCAGTCTTTCGCAAATCGTCATCCCACCTGGTCGGAGGGCGTCCTACACTACGTTTGCCGGCTGTCTCCACTCACGAACACGTTTACCCCAGCGGTTGTCGATTCTTCTCGAGATATGGCTAGCTTACTGCCATTTCAGCTTGCTAACCCTTTGAGCTATGTCGATAACCTTGGTTCTCTGTCGGATGTATTCAGAGAAACTCCGAGCATAGCTCTCTCCATAGCTCGCTGGGCGACTTGGCGAAACTGGTGGACCAGCCCTACCGTGAGTGTCCACGTCTCAGCTCCGTAGGTCATGACGGGTAGGACGCACTGACTGAAAACTTTCATTTTCAAGTATTGCGGTATGAATGACGAGAAGACTTGACGTAGTTTGCCAAACGCGGCCCAACCTAGCTGGATCCTCCTCTTGGCCTCCTTCTCGAAATTGTTTTTACCAAATTGAAATACTACATCATATTTATATTCGCCTGGAGGATCTTGTAGTGCCATTGGAACATTCCAATGGCACTACAATTTTGTTGTTGAACGAAGCGAAAAAGGGTATGTAAGTGATCACCAGGAAGAGCAACATCCTGGCTCCAAGAGAATTAGAAAACGCCATACTTTGATTACTAACCATAGCTAAAATCTCAACTCTTTTTTTTTTATTTTATAAATGACCTATGACCCATTTTATCCACCTTAGAATACTAATTTCCATAAATCCGTTCTTAGCGGGTGCCTACGTCATAAAAGAAAACTCCATGCAAAATTTCAGTTTCGTAGCTCTTGTAGTTTCAGAGATCTCTTGATATGACACCCAGTTCTCTTCTATTTATAGATTTAGATTACTTATTTATAAATAAATAAATAATAATAAATAATGCTGGACAATTCACACAGCATTATCTAGCCCCAAGATAAGCAGAGCTTGTGTTATGGGTACTAGATAACTGATATACGTAATATTATACATTACATACATAGATATTTTTTTATTATACATAGAAAACACCCAACACTAGATAACTGATATACGTAATATTATACATTACATACATAGATATTTTTTTATTATACATAGAAAACACCCAGACCAACGGAACAAATTTCTGCAGATCGTACACAAATTTGTTCCGAGGCGGGGATCGAACCCGCAACCTCTTGCGTCGCAGGCAGACTCTCGCCCGCTGCGCCACTGAGGTCGTCGATTATTGATTTAGGATGTAAATTGACCGGACTAATGTTTGTTTTATCTTTTGACTATTCGCAGGTGGCTCAACGCATTAACGCCGACATGCATCGCGCTTTAGACGCGGCTGTGGGCAAATTCGAGGCCGGCGATATAACTGGCGTTGTTGTAAGTACTACACTTGACAATTATCTTGACATTCTACTCGACACTTCACTTCACATTCCACTTGACACTTTACTTTACATTTTACTCGACACTTAACTTTTCATCCTACTGGAAACTTTACATTCTACTCGACACTTCACTTCACAATTTCACATTCCACTTGACACTTTACATTTTACTCGACACTTAACTTTTCATCCTACTTGAAACTTTACATTCTACTACTCGACACTTTACTTTTCATTCTACTTGAAACTTTACATATTCTACTCGACACTTCACTTCACATCCCACTTGACACTTTAAATTTTACTTGAAACTTAACTTTACTATAATATTTATAGATTTTTAGGGTTCTGTACCCCAAAAGGAAAAAAGGGGTTCCCCCTTATAGGCCTTATAACCCTTAAGGATCACTGTTGTCCGTCTGTTAACCCTCTTATCTCAGAAACGCTTGAAGGTATCGTGTTGAAATTCACACCATATTATTATACTCTGGTTCGTTACCTGTAGGAGCCGCGATGTAAATCAAACTTCTAAATCAACGCAATAAAAATTAAGAGCCGCCCATTTTTTTTGAACTTTCTAAGGGAAATAAATACACACAAAACCTATACGGTACTTCCCGTTGACCTAGAGTCATGAAATTTGTCAAGAAGCAAGGTCTTATAGCACAAGTGTTTTATCTCGCCATGGACCAAAACCTATAGGGTACCTACTCTTACTTCCCGTTGAGCTAGAATCTTGATATTAATCGCTATAAAATAAAATGCTATAATATATATATAGTGTTTAATTTTCTAGTTCTAAAGCTTTTTGTTTCACTAAGATAAATAAATAAATAATATATTGTTTAGTTACGGAACCCTCGTTGCACGAGTCCGACTCGCACTTGACGTTTTTTATTGATAATGTTTTCGATATTTTTTGTTATTTCAGGAACTGGAGGGGCTTATCGCAGTGAACCGTCTCTGCCACAAGCTGCTCAGCCGGTACCTAACGTTGGATGATTTCGACTCCATACTCAGGGAGTCGGATCACGGCGTGCTCGCCCCGTAAGTTTGATACACCCTGTATCACTATTCTTATTTGACAGCCTCTGTGGCGCGGTGGGCGAAGGTCTGCCTGCGACGCAGAAGGTTGCGGGTTCGATTCCCGCCTCGGGACAAATGTGTGTACGATCTGCAGACATTTGTTCAGGGTGTTCTGGTCGTTTTCTATATATAATAAAAATATCTATCTATGTATTGTATTATATGTATATCAGTTATCTAGTATACATAACACAAGCTCTGCTTAGCTTGGGGCTAGACAATGCTGTGTGCATTGTCCAGCATTATTTATTTATTATTACACTAGCTCCAGTCTACGACTTCTCTTAAATTGTACCTGGATGACGTACGTGGGGCTTACTTAGGTACTGTGATGACCGAGCTGGCGTGGCGGGCGAAGCCTGCGACGCAGGTCTTCGCAAGTTCGATTTCCCTGATACAAATAATAATCAAATCAAAAACGCTTTATTTCCATAAATACAAAATTGTACACTTAAAAAACGTCAAATTCTTAAAACAAAACACTGACACGGAAATAAAGTGATATTTTTGATTTCGGTCGCTTCGGTATGTAGACTAAAGTAAAGAAACGACGAAGAAACCTTTAGCCTGTTAGTTGTTATTTTTCTAGTTGGAGCAAAACCCGTCCCAAGCTATTTTATCTTCTAGATAATCTGATATTTTGTAGTAAGCATTTTTGCACAGAAAAGTTTTGACAATTTGTTTAATAATTATAATAAATAAATAATGCTGGACAATTCACACAGCATCATTTAGCCCCAAGTTAAGCAGAGCTTGTTCATAGAAATGTCATAAATAGTCAGTGTAATAAAGTAATAATAAATACTATTTAACGGGTATTTATCGCGTTTATTTACCTATTTTTCCCGACTTTTCGACAGGTTTACACACTGCCGTGGTCACGGGATGACTGGCGTACTGGAGCTACCGCCTCTGCAAAGCGGGGGCAGCATTATTTGTAGCTACCCTCACTTGGTTTTCTGGTGAAGTAGGAATGTCCATCTGCACACTCGGACGACACACAACGCTAACAGTGTCCGCGACGCACTGAGTAACCGGTCTTCGACGACTACACCTGGCTAAAACTGGATTCCACGAGGCAGAGAGCTTGAAACCGTCTTCACGATTGAAATTAGGATATTTCTTAATTTCAATCGCTTCCCGAACTATTCTCTTGTAGTAAAAAAACGCGATAAATACCCGTTAAATAGGTTGTATTTATAATTATGTGTTCAGATCGCGTAAGTTTAAAAAAAAGTAATAATTATTTGTTTCTTCAGGTATGGCAGGATCAATCTGCATGTTTTCTGGGAGTTGAACTACGATTTCCTACCGAATTACTGCTACAACGCCGCCACAGACAGGTATAGTAAAGTTTTAACTAGATCAAGGCCTCTTGCCATGCGGAAATCCGCATGGCAAAATGCGGAATGTGTCATTATCGAAGCGCGTCGAGAAGCTGGACTCTCGCCATAATGTGAGCTTCAATTCATTAATGGTCAGAGTTCCAAGTCAACATCTCTCGACCTACTTAAGCGCAGAGTTTTGGCCGATGGGTGTCAAGTTCCGACGGTTCACTGGCCGCCTGCAAGGAGACATCGCCGTGCATCGTCGCCAGCTGACACTCTGATTGCGTCATTTACACGTCGTCGCAGTTATCACAGAAAAAGTGTCATTAAGTAAGTTTTTCTGTTATATGTATGTTAGTTTTAAGGTATATATTACTATGGACTGTAGCATTAGTTAAATAAAATCTGTAACTTTTCTATGGTCTGAAATAAATGATTATTATTATTATGTAACATTATTCACAAACAAGTTTTGTGAATAATGTGTAGTGTTTTTTTTAATGATCCTGTAGATTCGTAGCTTATTCAATTCAAACAAACACGCAAATCTTTCCTCCTTATAATTTTAGTATAGATAAGTACACATTCATTCATCCTTCTGCAAGATCGTTCATTCATTCGTCTGTTACATCATTCATTCATTCATACCACCTTATGCTCTGAAGGAATCATTACGTGTTCAGTAATAATGCCTGTTACATTGTCGGGTGCTGGGTTAGGATTTTTGTAATAGTACTTACCCGTATTCTGGGTATCTCTATGAAAATGAAATAAGTTCCCAAAAACTTTCGATTTCGGCGGGACTCTAAACCGTGCCCTACCCTCAGTATGGGTGTGCTCTAACCAACTAAGCCACGAAATCTTCTGCACTATTATATGTCTTGCACACCTGCCTAGTCTCAGTCGAGACTGGCCGCCGCGGCTGGAGATTCGGATAGGAGGACATTGCGAAGTAATTAATTGCGTCACTGAACTTTATCTTCCAGATTCGTGAAATGCCGTAGCATCCAATTCGCGGTGGGCGTACAAAGAGAGAGACCTCAACAGTACGGCCACGCTTTACTGTGGGGCTCCAAACAACTGAGCCTGGCTTACTCAGCGCAGTACGCACAGTACGAAGGTAAGACATTTATTGTTCTCTGCAATCGTTCATTCATTCATTCATAAATTTTCGGTATGATCGTTCAATTTTGGGTCGAGCCAACTCAACTCAGATCGTTCATTCATTTGTCTGTACCATCTTCAATTAATTCATTCTATATCAGAGTTTCCTTTGTTCCGTATGAGTCTTGTGGAGTGTTCGGGGCTCCAAATAAGAAGTAGGAACAAAGTAAGAACAAAGAGAAAGACCGCAAAAATACGGTCTCGCCTTACTGTAGGGCTCCAAAAATTGATTTTGTCTTAGCGCAGTACGCTCAGTAAGAAGGTTACATTTATTATTCTCTGCAATTGTTCATTCATTCATTTTCGGTATGATCCTTCAACGTAGGTCGAGACAAAAACTTCATTCAATAATTTAGACTTGTGTATGAATCATTTCATTGATCTGCAAGATAGTTTATTCATTTTGTTTATTCATTCATTAATTCTATACCGGAGTACTTTTTGCGCCGTATGAGTATGTTCAGTAATAAAGCTTGTTACATTGCGGGGTAGGGGCTCCAAACAAGGCCTGGGCCAAGTTGCCTGGGAGAAATCGCTCTCAGCGGTAAGGCCGCCTATTGTACTGATAGTTTTTAAATTTAGATATAAGGTTTATTTTTGTTATTTTAAGTGCAATGATTTAAGTGCAAAATGAATGAATGAACACTTTGTTCATTCATTCATTCAAGGAATAAGTTGTTCTTACAAAGAGAAAGATGGCAACAAAACGGTCTCGCTTTACAGTGGGGCACATTTTTATTTTATTTTAATTTGTGGTAAAATCAAAAACCATAAATACTTTAATATTAAATCCTTATATTAAATTTGGTCAGAGTTGGTCTGATGCAGACCATCAAGCGTACAAAAGTTGGATATCTTGGACATGTGTTTAGGCTCGAGAGATACCAGCTGCTCCAACTGATAATGATGGGCAAAGTAATGGGTAAACGACGTGTTGGCAGATGGAAAAAGTCATGGTTTAGAAACATCCGGGAGTGGACGAATATTGCCAGCGTCGAAGACCTGTTTCGCTTGGCGCAAGATCGCTGAGCTGACGGCTAACCTCCAGTAGTGGAGAACCACCTTAAGAAGAAGATATTAAATTTCGTTTATATAGGTTTACAGAAGCATATACTTATGATGAATAACTACATCATTTAACTTGACTGTACAGATTATTATGTACTCACAGTACGATATAACTGCGAGTACAAAATAATCTGTACCTAAATCTATCTGTAGGGGAGGCCTATGTCCAGCAGTGGACTGGTATAGGCTGATGATGTACGATATAACTATGTTATACAAATCATCCATACTGATTTTGTTATAATAACAAATCTTCTAGGGTGTTATATGAATATATTAAGATGTTACTATATCTGGACGCACCTTTAGTACTGTTTTATTCCAGGTTTCGTGGGAGCCGTCCACTTCCACGCCCTGGTCCGTCTGCTCGGCTACCAAGGCGTAGCGGTGGTCTGCGGCGAGCTGCTCGGCGTCGCGCGTCAATTGCTGCACGGCACGCTCGCGCAGTTCTCTCGTGCGCTCGCACGCGCCATGCCGCGGCATTGCAAGCTGCCGAGATACGACTACGGATCTAACGGTAATATTCATTCATCAATATAAATAAATAAATAATGCTGGACAATTCACACAGCATTATCTCGACAACCAATGTGGCGCGGTGGGCGAAGGTCTGCCTACGACGCAGAAGGTTGCGAGTTCGATTCCCGCCTCGGGACAAATGTGTGTACGATCTGCAGACATTTGTTCAGGGTGTTCTGGTCGTTGTATATATAATAAAAAATATCTATCTTTGTTTTGTATTATATTATGTACTTATATCAGTTAACTAGTACCCATAACACAAGCTCTGCTTAGTTCGGGGCTAGATGATGGTGTGTGAATTGCATTATTTATTTATTTATTATTATTATCTAGCCCCAAGCTTTTTTTTTTATATAAGCTAAGACATGTCCACTGCTGGACATAGGTCTCCCCAATACGACGCCAGAGAGTCTCGAGAGAATTGCGTGTTTTGTTTCATTTTTTATGCACTTATGTACTCTGCGGTGTACCAAACTACCAACATTGACCGAAACGAAACACGCAATTCAGTGTTGGAGAATTAACCTTCGTTATTTGATAGTCGGGTAAAAATTGACCTCCTGAGCAGCTTCCATCCGTCGACTCCCTGCGACCGCTAAAATGTGACATGATTTGTTATGTTCATTCGTTCTATCGTTCATTCATTCAGTCTCGTATTATTATAAAGTGTGATCTTGTAACATAAATCACTTGTGTTGTTAAAACCACAAGTAATCAACCAATCCAACTCATTCCGTGGGTGGCGTAAGAGGCAACTTAGGGACATACACTGGGGAGCGGGCAGCAGCGCCTCTAGCAGAATAGATCTACCACCGAACTGCGATCTCCAACCCGCATGCCCAGCGTGGGGATTATGGGCATATGGGCATCATGAGATAAAAAAATCAGCCGGAGGACTGCGTCCAGCTGTGGACCAAATTAGGCTGTTGAGGTTGAGGAGGTTAAAAACATTACTATTCTATGAAGATTTGACAAGCTACAAGTTGGTTCTAGTTCAACTGCAGCGTGATTTCCTACTTTAAGTTTAATTTATTATATTATTCACAGTTTAGATCGGCTTACAATTTTTGGGTACCTTCATAAAATATCACATGATTACAATACATTTACATTAGGTATACAATACATATGTTCGTTTCTAGAATCATCATAGACATAGACATTTATTTATTTGCTGCTGCAGTACAAAACATACATAAGAATATAATTAGAAAAAAAAGTGATAAAAAGACTGACTGCTGTGTTACAGCAGCAAAAAGGTCTCGACTCAGCATGATTGCCTTACTACTCTGAAGTAGATAGGCGCGTTTATATATAGTAAGTAATATACTTGAATACAAATTATAATAAATAACAGTATGTAACTGGTGCGTGTCTGACTGTGTGAAGCGGATATAAATATATACCTATTAATATAATTAAATAATCAAAGAAAGTCATAGGCCAATCTGTAGGTAACTATATTGCAAAGCCTACTCATCATCATCAGCTTACATTAGTCCACTGGACATATGTCTCTCCTAATGAGCGCCATAGCGCCCTGTCTTCAGCTTGCCGCATCCAGCATCTGCCAGCAGTCTTTCGCAGATCGTGACCCCACCTGGCCGGAGGGCATCCTACACTACGATTACAGAGTCGCGGTCTCCACTCAAGAACTCGTTTACCCTAGCGGTTGTCGGTTCTTCTCGATATATGGTCAGCCCACTGCCACTTCAGCTTGCTAATCCTTAGAGCTATGTCGATAACCTTAGTTCTCTGTCCGATGTATTTGTTGCGAATCCTATCCTTCAGAGAAACTCCGAGCATAGCTGTCTCCATAACTCGCTGGGCGACTTTAAACTGGTGGACCAGCCCTACCGTGAGTGTCCACTTCTCAGCTCCGTAGGTCATGGCCGTGTGGTGCCGGCCTATAGAATAGTAACCACCCCAACTCTTCCCGTGGGTGTCGTAGGAGGCGACTAGAAACACAAACCGGGGGGTGGGCAGCAGCGCCCCCTGCAGAACAATTCCATCACAAAACTGCGACTGACGACGGTCACGATTACCGATTCGTGGTATCCACTCAAGAACTCGTTTACCCTAGCGGTTGTCGGTTCTTCGCGAGATATGGCCGGCCTACTGCTTCAGCTTCCTAATTCTTCTAGAATAAAATCTATGAAATATCTTTCGAATCTACAACCAAGTATAACATTATTTATTTATGTTGGTTTCAGGCGTTCTCGGCTACTACCACGCACAACTGACAGACATAGTGCAGTACCCGGAAGCGAAGACCGAACTGTTCCACGCGTTCAGAGAACTCGGCAACATCATACTGTTCTGTATGCTGATCGAACAGGTGCGTTCATTAATTCACTCTTCGTCGGAAAAGTATTGTTCATTCGCATGAATGAAACGTTCAGCACTGTTGAATACTGCCGCCTCGGAATGCGAATGTTTCCGTTTTTTAATCTGTTTTTAAACACCATGTGGCGCAATGTTGGTATGTCATACGGCTGTGTAAACAAACTAAAAAGCATTAGCTGTCATCAGCAACATCAGCGCCTTTGTTCAGGTCTCACATCCAACAGACGTCAAAACCACAGTGCAATATGGCCACTGCTTCCAGCGTTTTCGACAAATTACGCGCGAAACTTCAAAATTAAAACTTTAAATGCTCTAATTTTCACTCTGGGCACTCTTCGATTGAATTTTTTTAAAGGTTATTTATCACCATCGACACTCATATCTCATGCCAGCAAAATCCTATTGCACATCATTAACAACAGAATCAGGCACTACTTAGAAAATCCCGCAAGAGCAGGCGGGCTTCGTCAAAGGGAAAGGGACACGCGAACAAATACTGAATGTCAGACAACTCATAGAAAAAGCCTATGAATTTAACATACCATTCATTATGTGCTTCGTCGACTACAGTAAGGCTTTTGACTGTGTCAACTGGAGGCAGCTCTGGAAGATTCTCCAGGAGATGGGAGTTCCTAATCACCTTATAGGACTATTACAGGGCCTGTACATGAGCAGCCAGGGAACAGTTAGGGTAGAAAAAGCGACTTCGCGTCCCTTTGCGTTTGGCAAAGGAGTCCGCCAAGGTTGCATATTGTCACCCATCCTATTTAACATCTATGGAGAGTACATCATAAGGAAGACCTGCGAAGAATGGAAAGGTGGAATCACAATTAACGGCACCAAACTACTTAACCTCCGCTACGCCGATGACACCATCCTCTTCGCAGCAGATGAGACCGAGATGTGTTCCCTCATAAACAGAATGGAACAATACAGCAATGAAGTAGGGCTGGCCATAAATAGGTCAAAAACCAAGATCATGGTTGTAGATCGTGCTTTTAAACTAGAGCTCAGAGGAACACTCAATCTGGAAACAGTCGATCACTTCATATACCTGGGTTCTAGTATTAGCAACAATGGCTCTTGTGAATCCGAAATACGCAGACGTATTGGGATGGCTAAAAATGCTATGTCCCGGCTCGATAAGATATGGAAAGACAGGAACATAAGCAATAAGACAAAAACCACCTTAGTCAACACTTTGGTCTTCTACATATTCTTGTACGGAGCAGAGACGTGGACCTTGAAAGCCAAAGACCGCCAACGCGTAGACGCCTTCGAGATGTGGTGCTGGCGGAAAATGCTACGTATTCCATGGACCGCGCATAGAACCAATCTTTCGGTACTAAAGGAGCTCAAGCTGGAGTGGAAGCAACGCCTATCAACGATATGCCTCCGCAGGATTCTTGAGTTCTTTGGTCACATAGCCCGCAAGCCCGGAGACAACCTTCAAAAACTCATCGTCACGGGGAAAGTAGAGGGAAAAAGACCGAGAGGAAGGAGCCCAACGCGCTGGTCTGACCAAATCCGCACCACACTCGACATCAAAATGTCAGAAGCGATACATGTCGCTGAAAGCCGGAGCAGATGGCGCGATATCGTCAAGAAGAAGCTGCTTCCGTGATGGGTCACAACCCCCAGTAATGGGGAAACGATGCAAGAAGAATCACCATCGAACCTAATTTTATTTCATTTATTGATCCACCGTAGGTACCTAATTGATACACTTGATTTCGTTATGATTTACATAATTTGATTAGGTTAACATGTTAGGAAAGTACCAGAATATAATTATTTTAAAAATAAACAAAAACAAATATAGGTAAATAGCCTAGAGTCAGATACAAATTGGCAATAGTGACACTTGACGTTATTCTCTTGTTACAGGCGCTAAGTCAAGAAGAAGTGACGGATCTGTTGCACGCAGCACCATTCCAGAACATTCTGCCACGACCCTTCGCCGCAGGTACTTTTATATTACACAGTTAAGGGCCTACAATACTACCTCAAATCAACATGGTCAGATCTCCACGTCTTCCAAACTACTAAAACGTATATATGGTAAAGTTCAGGACTTACTCTATCGATCATGTTTCGAAAACACGATTCCGTAAAATTTTCTCGATAGAAAAAAATCGCAAAGTTACCTTTAAATTTTTACTAAAACCTTAATTTCTCAATAAATACAGAAGTTAATAGCTTGAGAATAAGCATAAAGTCCTAATTAATAGATAATAAGCTAAAAATGATTTTTGGGCTTGCGTTGATATGCCCTGTCTCACTCCTATAAACGCGTAATCCTATTTCTGTCCTTTTCACAAAAATTTGAGGCTCTTTAACAACAAACCTATGTATGAGCACAGAGAACAGACTGAAGAACAGTACATACTAAAGCGCATTCAAACATCATCATCATAAGCATTATATTAGTCCACTGCTGGATATACGCCTCCCCCAATGAGCGCCATAGCGCCCTGTCTTCAGCTTGCCTCGTATTCACACAGTCGATCCGTTTTTACATGACCCTTTTTTACGGATTCTTAGCTACATAAAATATGATTTGTTCCCCTTTTCACATTCGTACACTTGTAACGTGGCACCTTGTACTGTTTCAGAGGGTGAAAAGCCAGAGGCGAAACAGAAGCGCTTGGAGGCTAAATACGTCGCGCTGCAGATAGGGCAAAACGTGGAGAAGTACGGAAACGCTAAGGTGAGTTAGCGGCGGTGATATTTATTCCGTATTTAGGGTTCCGTACCCAAAGGGGTAAAACGGGACCCCCATTATTATACTGTAATGTACACTTAGAAAACATCATATTCTTTAAATAAAACACTGCACACGCAAATAAAGTGAAAAAGAAATCAGTAAATAAATTCAAACAAATTATCCAAACCTTACAAAAAAATCTTACTACAAAATATCAGATTATCTAGACTAGAAGATATAAAAGCTTGGGACGGGTTTTGCTCTAACTGTAAAAATAACAACTAACAGGCTAAAGTTTCTTCGTCGCTTCTTTACTTTAGTCTACATACCGAAGCGACAGAAATCAAAAATATACTTTATTTCCGTGTCAGTGTTTTATTTTAAGAAATTGACCTTTTCTTAGTGTACATTTTTATATTTATGGAAATAAAGCATTTTTGATTTGATTTGACCAAAATTTGTAAGGCACTACTTTCCGTTGAATTAGAATCATGCTATTTGGTTTTTGCCTGAAATAAACGAATTTTATTTATTTATTTTATTTGGCAACAAACTGGAACACACACAACAAACTCTTAATTTTACGGACTCCTCTGTGCGCTAGTCCGACTCGCACTTGACGTTTTATTTAAATAAATAAATAATGCTGGACAATTCACACAGCATTGTCTACCCCCAAGCTAAGCAGAGCTTGTGTTATGGGTACTAGATAACTGATATACATAATATAATACAATACATAGATAGATATTTTTATTAAACATAGAAAACGACCACCCTGAACAAATGCCTGCAGATCGTACACACATTTGTCCCGAGGCGGGAATCGAACCCGTGACCTCCAGCGTCGCAGCCAGACCTTCGCCCACCGCGCCACAGAGGTCGTCTTTTTTGACTGGATACACTGCAGAACTAAATCTCTTCAATGTATTATCTATTCTAGCAAGCCCAGTTAGCCCGAGAAGGCGACCTTCTGACCCGCGAGAGGCTCTGCTGCGGGCTCTCCCTGTTCTCCGTGGTGCTGCGCCGTCTGCGGGGCTTCCTCGCCGCGCCCGCCTGGCCTGCCGCTGCCACCCACGCGCCGCACCACACCGATGATACCAGCGAGTTCCACAGGTAACTATAATATAAATAAATAGCGTAAACTCATGTTAGTACCTAACTAAATTTTTATTTTTATTTTTTTGGGGCTAGATAATGCTGTGTGAATTGTCCAGCATTATTTATTATTATTATTATTTATTATTAATAATGTGTTGACATTTCACTGGAGATATTTTTTTAATACTTCTATTATTAAACTTTCTTACAAAATAATAATAATAGTATAATCCATTACATTGTTTCTTTTACACACTACTGTTTTAAATTTAAGGGCCTATACAGGGCTATTGGTAAATTGTTAACACTACGTGAACTGCAGTTTCTGCCCATCATCACAAACACGTTTGTGAAGACTCCAGGTCTTAATTCTCAATCTAAGTATAGGTAATTGGTACTCCCTCTCGAATCAATAATCGTTTGTCAAACAGGTTTTTATTTGAAACTTAACTTAAAATCGGTTCTGCCCTGAATCAACAGTAGGTATGGGATTGGAAGATCGGTCTTTAGTAACTCTTGGGGTCCCAGACCAAGGTGTTTTTTATATAATATCAGAGGTGATTTCTTTTTTAAAGAATGAAGACCTGGCATCTTCACGAACGTGTTCATGAAGATGGGCAGAACCTGTAGTTCACGTAGTGTTACTAATTTACCAATAACCCTGTATAACCTAACTTTTTGTGAAAGGGATAGACATAAAAAAGCAATACTGGACAATTCACACAGCATTACCTAGCCCCAAGCTAAGCAGAGCTTGTGTTATGAGTACTAGATAACTGATATACGTAATACAGTAAAATACATAGATAGATATTTTTTATTATACATAGAAAACGGCCAGAACACCCTGAACAAATGTCTGCAGATCGTACACACATTTGTCCCGAGGCGGGAATCGAACCCGCGACCTTCTGCGTCGCAGGCAGACCTTCGCCCACTGCGCCACATCGATCGTCAGCTAAATTATACTCCATTACATTGTTTCTTTTACAAACAACTATTTTAAATTGAAGGGCCTATATAACCTCAAATATTTGTGAAAAGGACAGACATAGGATTTCGCGTTCATAGGAGCAGGACAGGGTATAGCAACAGCAACGCAAGCCCAATAATCAAGTTTTAGCTTCATCATCATCAGCCTATACCAGTCCACTGCTGGACATAGGCCTCCCCTAATGAGCGCCATAGCGCCCTGTCTTCAGCTTGCCGCATCCAGCATCTGCCAGCAGTCTTTCGCAAATCGTCATCCCACCTGGTCGGAGGGCGTCCTACTCTACGTTTTCCGAGTCGCGTTTTAGCTTATTATCTATTAATGGAATTTTATTTGAAAAAAAATATTAAAATAATGAAGTGTCTTTATAGTTCTATTACCATGCTTATTCTCATTTCAAGATCTTAACTTCTGTATTTATTGAGAAATTACGGTTTTAGTAAGAATTTAGAGGTAACTGCGATTTTTTCTGTTGAGATAATTTTATGGTATCGTTTGTTCGAAACGATATGATCGATAGAGTAAGTCCTGAACTTTACCATATATACATTTCAAAGTTAAATATTTAGAAGTTTGAAAGATATGGAGAGCTGAGGAAGTTGATTTAAGTCAGTATAGGCCTTGTAGCCACTGGCTACAAGGCTGGCTACTAGCCAGTATGGGTTTTGTTGAACTTGGGTCTAAGTCTCGTGTGAAAAACCTAACCTTACTGGCGTTTATCTCATTTTTTCGTAGTTTTGGCGTGAAATAACAATAATCCATCCATCTTAACATCCAAACAAACACACAAACATAAAATTGGTGTGATATCAAAATAATTTAGTGAATATCGTTCAATAAGTAGTATTAGTCAAAATGTCAAAAATCAAAAATTCTTTATTTCCATAAATACAAAAATGTACACTTAGAAAAAGTCAAATTTTTTAAATAAAACACTGACACGGAAATAAAGTGATATTTTTGATTTTTGTCGCTTTGTTATGTAGACTAAAGTAAAGAAGCGACGAAGAAACCTTTAGCCTGTTAGTTGTTATTTTTCGAGTTGGAGCACAACCCGTCCCAAGCTTTTTTATTTTCTAAATAATCTGATATTTTGTAGTAAGCCTTTTTGCACAGAAAAGTTTTGACAATTTGTTTGAATTTATTTACTGATAGATTTTGCAACTCACTAGGAGTTTTGTTGTAGAAGCGTATACATTGCCCTTTGAAAGATACATTTATCTTGTGAAGCCTGGTTGTGGGCACAGCGAGTTTATGTTTATTTCTAGTATTAATATTATGTATATCGCTATTTTTAGGGAAGCTTTTGATATTTTTACGAGTATACAACAAGTTTTCATAAATATATTTTGTTCCAGACTGTGGTCGGCTCTCCAATTCCTGTACTGCATTCCAGTGGGCGATACTCAGTTTACGGTCGAGTAAGTTATCTATCTAATATAAAATATAATCTTAAGTAATGGAACACCCATCGCCCAAAACTCTGCGCTTAAGTAGATCGAGAGATGTTCAGTTGGAACTCTGACCAAACCTGAATTGAAGCTCACATCTGGCGAGAGTCCAGCTTGTCGACGCGCGTCGAGAGTCCAGTTACTTATGTAATTTGATTTTTATATCGTGTCCAAGAGTCCTTTAAGCTCTAAAGGAAATAAAGCACTTTGATGTCAGACTAATCAATATTTCCTTTCAGGGAACTATTTGGCGAAGGTCTGCACTGGGCCGGCTGCGCTATAATAGCACTGCTCGGTCAACAGAGGCGTTTCGAGGCACTAGACTTCTGCTACCACATCCTGAGAGTGCAGAGGGTAGACGGGAAAGATGAAATTGTCAAAGGAATAGTAAGTTTCATATCAAATATCAAATCAGATATCAATAACGTTTATTTCTTTAAGCTTACAAAATAAGCACTTAGACAAGTCAAATTATATACTATAAACACGTTTATAAACAGTAATTATTATCAAATAAGAAACAAGGTGTTATTGATTTTGTCCACTTAAATTTTTTGTCCACTAGTGGAAAGAAGTGGAAAATAAACCACTAGTAAGTGTATATATGACTTACAAACTAATACTTTGCATATCTAAGTCTAAATATAATGTGATTTAGATACAGGTCAATATTTGTAAGACTAGCTAAGCTTAACATTATTTCCCTTATATACTATTGTCGGTGCGGAACTGGGCGACATCTGGCCAAGCATTTACATCATTGATGTAATGATCTATGGAGTAATAGGCTTTCTTTATAAGATGTCGTTTTATATACTGTTTAAATTTACGAATAGGAAGCTCAGTTGCTTCAGATGGAAGCTTGTTATAGAAGCGTACGCAATTTCCCATAAATGATTTCCCTACCTTTCGTAATCTATATGATGGGATGTGCAGTTTGTTTTTGTTTCTTGTATTTATTTTGTGCATACATTGAACTAGCGGGTCCCGCCCGACAGACGTACTTTCCCAACGGTGGTAAATCCGTTTTTTCTCATAAAAACGTGATCTCGACGCCATCGGGTTCAATTGTAATCTATGAAATTTAATAATATCGCTTTTGTGATTGCGTATTCCCGTCGAAGTAGATACATTTTTGGGACTTTGTAAATTTCTTTAAAAATTGTCTTATTGCGAGAATTACTACAAAATAATCTTCAACTGTATTTTCAAACCATCCTCAAGTATACAGATATTGATACAGCTTCGTATAGCTGTGTCCCGCTCTGTCATTATTTGTCAAAAAGTTAAATTTAACTTGTCTAAGTGCTTATTTTGTAAGCTTAAAGAAATAAACGTTATTAAATAGAATTATGAACTATCTGAAATCGTACGGGAAATAATAAAAAAGATACGCGATAAATACCCGATAAATAATAATTAATTATGAAGACTTCCTGTTAGATAATGAACTTGGCTGATGCCAAATGGAGCCTAATCTACCCATAGGCTTAGAAAGTAGTGAAAAAATTCTATGTCTATGAATCTAGCTGATTCAGCGTCACCGACCCGAACGTTTCAGTTTCTTTAATTTTTGTAAGTGTGTGCCTTTAGAAATGAGCGTACTTTTTACATTATGTTGTAAATTTTCATCTATTTATTTAACAGCAAAAATAATTACAACTAATATTTACACTTACATCTATTTTCTAAAAAAATTAAGCCGTCACCAGAAGGCAGAGTGCCCAGAATGCTGGCAGCATTGCCACGTTGAATGGCAATGCTGATTCGTTGACCGAAATAAAAACCAGCATTCCGATCACCTGTGGACTCTATTAGGAGATTTGTAAGATCTTTTTTCATGTGTGCTTGTTAATAAACTAATGAACGCTACTACCCTTGGCGGTCGCGACGTTAGAATCGAACCTTGCAAATCAGCCACTTCATTGAGGTCGTGAAACAAAACATGAATACAATCTTACTAACATACTTCTATCTCTTTCAGCCTCTCAAACGCATGGTGGACCGCATCCGTCGCTTCCAAGTCCTCAACAGCCAAATCTTCAGCGTCATCAACCGTCATCTTACGGCGGATGACGACGTCGGTCGCGTAGAACACGTCAGATGCTTCCCACCTCCTACAGCCCCCCACCATATCAACTAAATGTCATCTAGCGTCATCTTACAGCGGACGATGACGTTGATCGAGAAGAACACGTCATGTTATTTCCCACCCACTATTTATTCACTAGATGTCATATTACTAACGTGAACTAGCTGTCATCTAGCGTCAACTAGATGTTACTAGCGTGAACTAGGTGGCATCTAGCGTCATCTAGCGTCAACTAGGTGTTACTAGCGTGAACTAGGTGGCATCTAGCGTCATCTAGGTGTCATCTAGCGTCAACTAGGTGTTACTAGCGTCAACTAGGTGTCATCTAGCTTTAACTAGGTGTCATCTAGCGTCAACTAGGTATTACTAGCGTGAACTAGGTGGAATCTAGCGTCATCTAGGTGTCATCTAGCTTTAACTAGATGTCATCTAGCATGAACTAGGTGTCATCTAGCGTCAACTAATAGCGTATGACATCCAATAATAAAGAAACTCTTATGGTATAAGAATGACCGCCAATTGTCACTTATTTTTTATGTGTTTAATTTGTAAATTGTTTTTAGCTTAAGTGTGCAATAAAAGTATTTTCTATCTATCTATCTATGACGTCATCAAATGAAAATATCTGCGGCAGAGTATTTTTGCTTGTGCAGGTCGCATTTCTACCCATTGTTTGTCCGTGTGGTATTTATTCCAAAATAAAGACTTATTACTTCTTAATTCATGAACTGAATCCTCATTAATAATGTCATATATTCTATGGTTCGTATTATGAAATTTTTCTCATAGTTGTCAGTCAAAGATCTATGCTTGAGTTAATAGACTCGGGCGTTACGTTGCGGAGATCCATTGCAAAAAATAAAGATGAAAATATTTAGTAACATTCCGCGCAAAACCTTCTCCGAGCTCTAACAAAATGTAGTCAGCGTTGTAGAAGAAAAAACCACACCAACTACAAAATGAAAAGAAATCTATCAAAGCAAGACGTAAAAAGACGTATACTTTTTAGTTTGCCTACACAGCCCTATGACATACCAACATTGCGCATCATGGTGTTTAAATAAAAATAAAAAAACTGAAAACTTTGAATTGTATTTTAAAATTTATTTTGTTATTTTGTGAACTAAAACGAACATTTTCAGACTGTTTTTTTGCCTAAGCTATTTTAATAATTTATTTTAAGATTTTTTCTCTTACATAGTAAAATACTTTATTCTGTCGGGTGTGTGAATTCGCTTCTTCAACTACATAGGTAAATCAACGGATCCTGTAAAATGAGTACTGTGTGAATGCGTCATAACATAACATACTTTAAATAATGTAAACATTATATTACGTCAATTTAACTACCCGTAAAACTAACGCTTTCGTGGCCACTACCCACATGCATGTCTGTGTGGTCCAGGCGGGTTGCACCGCCGAAGCTGGGCAGTGAATGCGTTCAGAGAATGTTCATCACCGACTATGATTTTCATAAAAAGTAAAATAGAAATTAAATTAAATGAAATAACTTAGATTATAAGAATAAGTATCAGTTGATTGTAATACCGATAGGATATTCAGATCTACGCGGTAATCGATACCCAGAGCGGTAGGTGAGTCGATATGCGGTATCAATAAAATCCGCATCCCTGGTGTGCAGGTTGCGGGGGAGCGCTAACATCGTCCTAGCCATGATAGCGTCCAGAGTGGACTGTGCATACACGAGGCACTGTTGTGAACGCCATCTGTCCACATACACTGTTACTTTGTAAGTTTAATTTGTACGTTTTTTATCTTATATGAGTCATGTTGCTTGAAATAAATTATTTTATTATTTTTATTTTATTTTTTTAATAAAAATCCCGGTGGGTTGTCGTGCAACACCGAGCGAAATTTTTCGCTGCCGCTCTGGGCGAATTGTGCCCCGAAGGTCTGGATAGGCTTTAGATCACCTATTTATACTCTCATAGTTATAAGGGCGCATACCCCACCCAAACTAGCACCGCCACGTACTTTATCTTATTATTCCGTTTAACAAAGGAAATGACAAAAATCTCTGCCTTAACTAAATAGAATAAAACTATTACAAAGGCATTAAAATAAAGCTCATAATAGGTATCACAAACTGTGCGATGGATTTTTGAAATTTCCTTTGTCCAAACGGAATAATAAGATAATTGTAGGTTGCGGCGCTAGTTTGGATGGGGTAGCTTTAAGTGTAAGTAAATAATCGCCAATTTTATATAATTCATTTATGTTATTTAGTCTGATTATAAATTAATATAGCTATATAATTGAAATAAATAAATGATAAAATTTGTATAATTTTTATTCAGCTACTAGCGGTCCGCCCCGGCTTCGCACGGGTACCTATTCGAATTTTTCTCACCTTTTAAACCTTCCCTAGACCTCCACGAATAATTCAAGACCAAGATAAGATAAATCCGTTCAGCCGTTCTCGAGTTTTAGCGAGACTAACGAACAGCAATTGATTTTTATATATATAGATTAAAGGACGTGTCGACAATTAACAATGGTTTTTAGTTACCCAGACCATTTTATGAACCAGGAATAGCATCTGTATAGATATCATTACTAATAAATTTAACATAACAAATAAACAAAAGAAATGGCGGCGCTAGTTTGACTCGGGGTACCGTCAACGGATAATAGATATACGGTACGGTGCCTACTATACTAAATACATTACCGCCATCTATTTTTAAAGCAGAGAACTTTGTAGTAAAGCCACAAGGTGAAACTCCAACTGCGTGACCGGCTATCAGAGACAAAACGACATTATTCACCACAACAAAAGTGTCATCATGGGCGATAGATGGCTCTTTTTTTAATATGTTGTATGGATCAGACGACATTGTTTTAAAAACTAAAATGGATACCACAAATGCATTTTTCCTCGTTTCTATGGCAAGCACATGCATGAGCTCTAGTGATCGTTTTGTTATTATTTAATTATTGAATATATGGAAAACTACTAAGTCTAGATTTTTTTTTAAATATTTTTCTTATGTACTGTGATCGAAGCTGAACGCCCCCAAAGTTTGGTCCACCACTTGTTACACCCTGTTTAGAATCTTGATATAAACTTGTCTGTGATAGAATTATAGATCATCAATTCATTACACTTAATCAAGCTCTTCTATAGGTAAGTGGTTATTCAACAACGCCATAAAATTACTGATACCTACAGCGGCGTGTTTTTAACCGACTTCAGAAAAAGGAGAAGGGTCTATCTTCGGCATGTGATCTCCTGCATTAGCGACATGAAGGAGGAGGTTCTATAATCGGTTGTAGGTCTAGGTATGAATATTTTTAAATTTATGGTCATCTATTTTTCCGTAAAGAAAAATCAATGAACATAAATAAAATATTTATTTATTTAATTATATAAACCACATTAGGTAGGTATATGTTTGAAAACTTGCTACAATAATTTTGGTGATAACTTCGCCAATTCTCAATTGATTTTAACCTTTCGTTGATAGGTTGATTTTGATGTGGTCCCAGAAAAAAATCTCGAGGAATTAATATGTGCGCCGTAAAAGGTATCTTAGGGTCCCATTCCATTCATCCAAAATCTTTGTCCAAGTTCTTTGTCCATATTTGATTCGATCAAATTTCTCGGATGGAACCCCATTCCACTCATCCCATATTTATGTCCAAGATTCCTAAGTTATTTGCGTAGTTGATTTCAAATGAAATTACATCACAACACACTAATATTATAAAAAGCGAAAGTATGGATGTATAGATGGATGATTGTTAGGTACTTCTTACGCCAAAACTTCTCAACAAATCTGGCAAAAAAATTGTATAGTTGTAGCTCTGACCTGAAATAAACCATAGGCTACAATTTAACCCTGATTTAACCCTAAAAATTTCAGTTTCATGTGAAAGAATGAACCAGTATATGCTTTCATAGAAACAACGCGTGCGAAGCAGTGGGCAGAAACTAGTTCCAAATCTTTGATCAATTAACGGTGTTTCCAGAAAATTGGATGAAGTCATCCAAGTTCTTTGATCAAATGTAGGTATATTGCACAAAGATATTGGATGAGTGCAATGGGCACCTAAAACATCACATCATAATTTTCACTTACTGGTTTATTGGTTTCCATGGAATTGTGCGTAAACAAGAGATCTGACAAAGATGTCGGATGGAACGTATAATGTCGATGGATGGAACGATAGACGACCGATCCTGGATTGAAGATTTTGTACGCAAAGGGTCCCAACGTTAGTTCTATTACCCACTAAGCCTCTGTCTGCTTGTCTTTCTGTCTGTCAGCTTGCTATATTTTAACAGTGTGTATTCAGAAGTGAGTTAAAATGAGTTTATAGTTTGTTTATCACGCCAAATTAGTTTTTCAAAATAAATAAAATTATGAAGATGCGACGCGACCCGCTCCGTCTTCGCACGAGTACTATATTATGCATGTATTATACATATAAACCTTCCTCTTGAATCACTCATCTATTAAAAAACCGCATCAAAATCCGTTGCGTAGTTTTAAAGATCTAAACATACATAGGGACAGACAGACAGCTGAAAGCGACTTTGTTTTATATCATGTAGTGATTACTCTATGCAGCAGCGTTTTTACTCTATGTTTGTCTGGGCAAGATCACTTTTGAGCGATAAGACCGCCAATTGTCGCTTATTCTATAGATACCGTATTCCTTGTATATTATCTCTCAGTTAAGTGCGCAACAAAGCATTTTCCATCTATTTATCTATCTATGAACGCGCGTTTCAATTTTCCTAACGATATATCGGACCGAGATGTATTATGAGACAAAATACCCGCATGTGTCTGTAAGAATCACCAGCTTGGATCTCACGATACAGGCTCCGCCTAGTGTGAGATCCATAAGTAAAAACATTGTCTCCAAACCCTCAGCAATAACCTCTATCAGTTTAACTGACCATTGTAATACATTATTATGAAACTCTACCTGCCTACCCATTAAGTTAAATACCTACTGTGTGTAATGTGTTTTTGCTGAAATAAATATATTTTTATGTTTATGTTATGTTTATTATGGTTTTTAAAACGCGCGTTACGAAAACGCATTTCGAAACACATAATGCATAGGTAGGTAGGTACCTACCTAGGTACTCGCTCTTACTCATCTTTGTCAACTGTACGACCCCCGTACACTCAGCCCCACAGTAATATCGGTAACTTCGTTACTGGGTTCATTTGATCATGGGGATGAAAACTCAAGTGTCTGAATCGAATGCTGAAAGCAGAAGACTTGGATAGATGCTGTGTCAGCAGCGAGTCTTTCCTCTATGAATTGTTACCTATAAGTCGAAACCAAAAAACTTTATGAATGAATGAAAATAGTTTTATTTACTTATCCTAAATCTACTACACAAAATAATGTCCTAGGACAAAATTCAAAGTGCCTTTATTTCCTTTAGACCTTACAGGACTCTTGGACACGTCACAAAAACTCAGATTACAGTAAAACTAGGAAATAAAGTGATCACTTTGATTTTTTGTCCATTTCAATCTTTTTAGGGTACCGGTAAAGAAGCGAACAAGAAACCTGTTAGCATGCCATACCCTGTTAGAATGTTAGTTTTCGAGTTGGAGCATAACTCGTCCCAAGCTTTTTTATCGTCTAGATAATCTGATATTTTATAATAAGCATTTTACAAAGGATATGTTTGATAATAATAATTAGTTTGAATTTATTTATTGACAATTTTTACAACTCACTTGGAGTTTTGTTGTAGAAGCGTAGGTATACACTGTCCTTTAAAAAATACTTACATTAATCTTGTGAAGCCTTGTTGTAGCCACAGTGAGTTCATTTTTAGGGTTTCAAAGATCGGTTTTGAAACCCTTATGGTCTCGCTCTGTCCGTCCCCGCTCTTTCTTGAATATCTCAGTAACTACTGCAGCTATTAACTTGAAATTTAAAATAATGATACATTTCGTGCGCCATTACTGATTTCAAGAAAAATATATATAAATAAATGAAAAATGAAAATGAATAATTTCAATACAAATTTTGATGTTGAAATTTCAAAAGAGACTTAGGAAGGCAAATGGGGTATTAAATGAAAGGTATCGTTTTGTACACATCTGTAAGTTTCATACTTTTTGAAATATTTCAAAAAAAGTCGAAAAATTGACCATTCCCCCTCCCCTATCTCCGAAGATTGCAGACCGATCCATGTACAATGTATTAGGCGTTTGTAGACATCAATCTATATTTTACAGGAAAAATATAGAGAAGTCTGTAATAATAATAGTTTTTGAAAAATGGTCAAAAAGGGGGGGATTTTTTTTTCAAAAGGGAGGGTACCTACCCATGTGGGGTATCAAATGAAAGGTATCGTTTTGACTATTTCAAAACACTTTTTGAAATTTCTGTAAATTTCATACTTTTTGAAATATTTCAAAAAAAGTCGAAAAATTGCCCTTTCCCCCCCCCCTATCTCCGAAGATTGCAGACCGATTCATGTACAATGTATTAGGCGTTTGTAGATATGGATCTATATTTTACAGGAAAAATATAGAGAAGTCTGTAATAATAATAGTTTTTGAAAAATGGTCAAAAAGGGGGGGAATTTTTTTTCAAAAGGGGGGGTACCTACCCATGTTGGGTATCAAATGAAAGGTATCGTTTTGACCATTTCAAAACACTTTTTGAAATTTCTGTAAGTTTCATACTTTTTGACATATTTCAAAAAAAGTCGAAAAATTGACCATTCCCCCCCCCCTAGCTCCGAAGATTGCAGACCGATCCATGTACAATGTATTAGGCGTTTGTAGATATGGATCTATATTTTACAGGAAAAATATAGAGAAGTCTGTAATAATAATAGTTTTTGAAAAATGGTCAAAAAAGGGGGGATTTTTTTTTCAAAAGGGGGGGTACCTCCCCATGTGGGGTATCAAATGAAAGATATCGTATTGACTATTTCAAAACACTTTTTGAAATTTCTGTAAGTTTCATACTTTTTGAAATATTTCAAAAAAAGTCGAAAAATTGCCCTTTCCCCCCCCCCTATCTCCGAAGATTGCAGACTGATTCATGTACAATGTATTAGGCGTTTGTAGATATGGATCTATATTTTACAGGAAAAATATAGAGAAGTCTGTAATAATAATAGTTTTTGAAAAATGGTCAAAAAGGGGGATTTTTTTTTCAAAAGGGGGTACCTACCCATGTGGCATATCAAATGAAAGGCATCGTTGTGGCCTTTTTAAAACACTTTTTGAAATTTCTGTAAGTTTCATACTTTTTAAAATATTTCAGAATATTGATTGTCCAAATAATTGTAAAATGTTTGAAACCCTCGGCGCGCGAGTTACACTCGCACTTGGCGGATCTTGTTATTTCTAGTATTTAAATTATGTACATCGCTTCTCATTTTGGGGAACCGATTGATATTATAATGAGTGTACACTGTCCAACAAGTTGAATATATTGACACAATATTAAACTTAGGCTTTGGTGCTTATTTTGTGCAGCAGGGTTTAGGACAAATATGGCCTAGGTACACTCAGCATTGTGCTGGATAGACTACATTCGTGGGGTAGACAGACATTAATGTATCTACCCAGCGCTGGTTTTCAGTGCATGCCAGAGAAGGCAGGTCACGTCACGACCATCTGTGGTAGTGCGCTATTTTACAAAATGGAACATCATGTAAAATTAATTTGTCTTATGAACCACCAAGCAAAATATAAACAAGCATTTTTTAACTATTACATACTATAACTTTTTATAACCTAACTTTTTCTAACATTTTTTTAAGTGCCATCGTCTTTGTTGTTCTTAAATGTCCAGTCCATCCCAAGGTAGCCTGGAAGAAATCGCTCATAGCGATAAGGCCACGTTTGTACTTATAAATAAATATAAATAATCCTGGAAAATTCACACAGCATTATCTAGCCCCAAGCTAAGTAGAGCTTGTGTTATGAGTACCTACTAGATAACTGATATACATAATACAATACATTACATAGATAGATATTTTTTATTATACATAGAAAACGATCAGAACACCCTGAACAAATGTCTGCAGATCGTACACACATTTGTTCCGAGGCGGGAATCGAACCCGCAACCTCGAGCGTCGCAGGCAGACCTTCGCCTATCGCGCCATAGAGGTCGTCGACTTTTACTACTCTAGCATTAATTTCTGTGCCGTTTTCTGTTTGTGTGGTACAATAAATTATTATCTATCTATCTTTTACGAGCTATTGCGGTTTGCAACGCCGCCGGCGCCGTCGTCGTAATATATTTTTCACCAATATTTTTTTGGTTTTGTAACCGTTTGTTTGATAAAAATACCTCGGATTCTTCGTCTAAAGGACATCACACTCTTGAAACACTGTTTTTAATTAGTTTAGGAGTCTATGGTCACATTTTTGTTTGTAAATATATCACCATATCTTATTTATGTTTTTAAAACAAAACAAACAAAAATCCATTTATTTACTGTTACAAAATGCTTATACAGTTTACTGGTGGCTGGTGGATGTAAAGCTGTGATTTACCAATAAAGAAATAAATAAATAAAGCTTTATTATGTCATATTTATTGTCATTTTTTTCTCTATTTTACTTACTTTTTAGGGTTTCAAAGATCGGTTTTGAAACCCTTATGGTCTCGCTCTGTCCGTCCCCGCTCTTTCTTGAATATCTCAGTAACTACTGCAGCTATTAACTTGAAATTTGAAATAATGATACATTTCGTGCGCCATTACTGATTTTAAGAAAAAAAATATATAAATAAATGAAAAATGAAAATGAACATTTTCAGTACTAATTTTGATGTTGAAATTTCAAAAGAGACCTAGGAAGGCAAATGGGGTATCAAATGAAAGGTATTGTTTAGTACATTTCAAAACACTTTTTGAAATTTCTGTAAATTTCATACTTTTTGAAATATTTCAAAAAAAGTCGAAAAATTGACCATACCCCCCCCCTATCTCCGAAGATTGCACACCGATCCACGTACAATGTATTAGGCGTTTGTAGATATCAATCTATATTTTACAGGAAAAATATAGAGAAGTCTGTAATAATAATAGTTTTTGAAAAATGGTCAAAAAGGGGGAGAATTTTTTTTCAAAAGGAGGGGTACCTACCTATGTGGGGTATCAAATGAAAGGTATCGTTTTGACCATTTCAAAACACTTTTTGAAATTTCTGTAAGTTTCATAGTTTTTGAAATATTTCAAAAAAAGACGAAAAATTGACCATTCCCCCCCCCCTAGCTCCGAAGATTGCAGACCGATCCATGTACAATGTATTAAGCGTTTGTAGACATCGATCTATATTTTACAGGAAAAATATAGAGAAGTCTGTAATAATAATAGTTTTTGAAAAATGGTCAAAAAGGAGGGGATTTTTTTTTCAAAAGTAGGGGTACCTACCCTAGTGGGATATCAAATGAAAGGTATCGTTTTGACTATTTCAAAACACTTTTTGAAATTTCTGTAAGTTTCATACTTTTTGAAATATTTCAAAAAAAGACGAAAAATTGACCATTGCCCCCCCCCTAGCTCCGAAGATTGCAGACCGATCCATGTACAATGTACTAGGCGTTTGTAGACATCGATCTATATTTTACAGGAAAAATATAGAGAAGTCGGTAATAATAATAGTTTTTGAAAAATGGTCAAAAAGGAGGGGATTTTTTTTTCAAAAGTAGGGGTACCTACCCTAGTGGGATATCAAATGAAAGGTATCGTTTTGACTATTTCAAAACACTTTTTGAAATTTCTGTAAGTTTCATACTTTTTGAAATATTTCAAAAAAAGACGAAAAATTGACCATTCCCCCCCCCCTAGCTCCGAAGATTGCAGACCGATCCATGTACAATGTATTAGGCGTTTGTAGACATCGATCTATATTTTACAGGAAAAATATAGAGAAGTCTGTAATAATAATAGTTTTTGAAAAATGGTCAAAAAGGGGGGGAATTTTTTTTCAAAAGGAGGGGTACCTGCCTATGTGGGGTATCAAATGAAAGGTATCGTTTTGACCATTTCAAAACACTTTTTGAAATTTATGTAAGTTTCATACTTTTTGAAATATTTCAAAAATAGTCGAAAAATTGACCTTTCCCCCCCCCCCTATCTCCGAAGATTGCAGACCGATCCACGTACAATGTATTAGGCGTTTGTAGATATCGATCTATATTTTACAGGAAAAATATAGAAAAGTCTGTAATAATAATAGTTTTTGAAAAATGGTCAAAAAGGGGGGGGAATTTTTTTTCAAAAGGGGCGGTACCTACCTATGTGGGGTATCAAATGAAAGGTATCGTTTTGACCATTTCAAAACACTTTTTGAAATTTCTGTAAGTTTCATACTTTTTGAAATATTTCAAAAAAAGACGAAAAATTTACCATTCCCCCCCCCCTAGCTCCGAAGATTGCAGACCGATCCATGTACAATGTATTAGGCGTTTGTAGATATCAATCTATATTTTACAGGAAAAATATAGAGAAGTCTGTAATAATAATAGTTTTTGAAAAATGCTCAAAAAGGGGGGGAATTTTTTTTCAAAAGGAGGGGTACCTGCCTATGTGGGGTATCAAATGAAAGGTATCGTTTTGACCATTTCAAAACACTTTTTGAAATTTCTGTAAGTTTCATACTTTTTGAAATATTTCAAAAATAGTCGAAAAATTTACCTTTCCCCCCCCCCTATCTCCGAAGATTGCAGACCGATCCACGTACAATGTATTAAGCGTTTGTAGATATCGATCTATATTTTACAGGAAAAATATAGAGAAGTCTGTAATAATAATAGTTTTTGAAAAATGGTCAAAAAAGGGGATTTTTTTTCAAAAAGGGGTACCTACCCATGTGGGGTATCAAATGAAAGGTATCGTTTTGACCATTTTAAAACACTTTTTGAAATTTCTGTAAGTTTCATACTTTTTCAAATATTTCAGAAAATTGATTGTCCAAATAATTAGCAAATGTTTGAAACCCTCGGCGCGCGAGTTACACTCGCACTTGGCGAATCTTGTTTTCTCTATTTTACTTACTTTTTTAGGCAAATATCAAATATAGTTTTGTGTTTTATAGATAACTCGCACTGGGCAAATTAGTTCGAATACTGCCGAAATCCAATTTTTCTTGGGACATTAAATTTTCGTGGACTAAGTAAAATTTTTCGGACTTTCGTATGGTTTCTAAATGGTTTTCATGTTACCAAAATGTGCGCTTCAAAACGCATAGCAAACGTACGTTATCCGATCTTACTCCTTGCAAAACAAGCGCAGGTATGCGCGCTCCACTGCATAGAATGACAAAAGCATCACTTATAATATAAATGCGAAAGTTTGGATGGATGTTTGTTGCTCAATCACGCCAGAGTGACTGAACGTATATCTGGATGAAAGTGGCATAGAGATAGATTATATTTTACCAATAGGCTATATTTTATCCCTGAATTCCCACGGGAACGAGAACTACGCGGGTGAAACCGCGAGGCGCTGCTAGTTTATAATAAGTACATCACTGAAACTGAAAATTTGCCAGCATTAAAAAAAAACCCTGTCTGCTGAAGACAGGGCGCTATGGCGCTCATTAGGGGAGGCCTATGTCCAGCCGTGGACTGGTATAGGCTGATGATGATGATGAAGAAAAAACCTATCATAACAAATTATATTATTTAGAAATAAAAATCATTGTAATTTCAATGTTCTTTAAATGCCAATTACAAGATCTGTGAAAACAACTAATAGGTAATTTCAATCGTTCACAAACACCACCAGCCTTTTTCTTATAGTACCTAACTTGCAAATAACGGGGCTGGTTCACTGGAAATAAGTTTGTTTAAGTTTATTTAGTATATTTTATTTTAATATATTTTAAGTCCATATAACAGAATTTTCCAAGAGAAAACAATGAAAATAAAAATAACTTGTTTTCTTTGTCGACTGTACATTTGTACGACCCCGTACACTCAGCCCCACAGTAATCTCGGTAACTTCGTTACTCGGGTTCATTTGGTTACAGGGATGAAAAGTCAAGTCTCTCCCTTGATTTATAATGCAACAGCGTTTGTTTTTGTCAAAGGCTGGATTCTGCTAAAGCGCATTGGTGATTCTTTTACCCTAAAACAAAATGATGCCGAACGATTCTGGCTATTTTAGTTATATATTTTCCCACTGGAACATTAAGTATTTATTCAGAAAATAACAATAACAAGACAAAATAATTACAATTTATATTTACACATAAATCTATTTTCTAAAAATCTAAGCCGTCACCAGAAGGCAGAGTGCCCATAATGCTGGCAGCATTGCCACGTTGAATGGCAATGTTGATTCGTTAACCGAAATAAAAACCAGCATTCCGGTCACTTGTGGACTCTATTAGGAGTTTTGTAATATCTTTTTAGGGTTTCAAACATCGGTTTTGAAACCCTTATGGTCTCGCTCTGTCCGTCCCCGCTCTTTCTTGAATATCTCAGTAACTACTGCAGCTATTAACTTGAAATTTGAAATAATGATACATTTCGTGCGCCATTACTGATTTTAAGAAAAAAATATATAAATAAATGAAAAATGAAAATGAATATTTTCAGTACAAATTTTGATGTTGAAATTTCAAAAGAGACCTAGGAAGACAAATGGGGTATCAAATGAAAGGTATCGTTTTGTACATTTCAAAACACTTTTTGAAATTTCTGTAAATTTCATACTTTTTGAAATATTTCAAAAAAAGTCGAAAAATTGACAATACCCCCCCCCCTATCTCCGAAGATTGCACACCGATCCACGTACAATGTATTAGGCGTTTGTAGATATCAATCTATATTTTACAGGAAAAATATAGAGAAGTCTGTAATAATAAAAGTTTTTGAAAAATGGTCAAAAAATGGGAGAATTTTTTTTCAAAAGGGGAGGTACCTCGCCATGTGGGGTATCAAATGAAAGGTATCGTTTTGACTATTTCAAAACACTTTTTGAAATTTCTGTTAGTTTCATACTTTTTGAAATATTTCAAAAAAAGTCGAAAAATTGCCCTTTCCCCCCCCCCTATCTCCGAAGATTGCAGACCGATTCATGTACAATGTATTAGGCGTTTGTAGATATGGATCTATATTTTACAGGAAAAATATAGAGAAGTCTGTAATAATAATAGTTTTTGAAAAATGGTCAATAAGGGGGGGAATTTTTTTTCAAAAGGGGGGGTACCTACCCATGTTGGGTATCAAATGAAAGGTATCGTTTTGACCATTCCAAAACACTTTTTGAAATTTCTGTAAGTTTCATACTTTTTGAAATATTTCAAAAATAGTCGAAAAATTGACCTTTCCCCCCCCCCTATCTCCGAAGATTGCAGACCGATCCACGTACAATGTATGAGGGGTTTGTAGATATCGATCTATATTTTACAGGAAAAATATAGAGAAGTCTGTAATAATAATAGTTTTTGAAAAATGGTCAAAAAGGGGGGAATTTTTTTTTCAAAAGGGGGGGTACCTACCTATGTGGGGTATCAAATGAAAGGTATCGTTTTGACCATTTCAAAACACTTTTTGAAATTTCTGTGAGTTTCATACTTTTTGAAATATTTCAAAAAAAGACGAAAAATTGACCATTCCCCCCCCCCTAGCTCCGAAGATTGCAGACCGATCCATGTACAATGTATTAGGCGTTTGTAGATATCAATCTATATTTTACAGGAAAAATATAGAGAAGTCTGTAATAATAATAGTTTTTGAAAAATGTCAAAAAAGGGGATTTTTTTTCAAAAGGGGGTACCTACCCATGTGGGGTATCAAATGAAAGGTATCGTTTTGGCCTTTTTAAAACACTTTTTGAAATTTCTGTAAGTTTCATACTTTTAAAATATTTCAGAAAATTGATTGTCCAAATAATTGGCAAATGTTTGAAACCCTCGGCGCGCGAGTTACACTCGCACTTGGCGAATCTTGTTTCATGTGTGCTTGTTAATAAATTAATGAACGCTATCTCTTCGCGGTCCTGTTTTCATACTAAAACAATATTACAGGCCACAGTTTGTGAGTTGTGCGGTTGTTGATGGTGTAAGATGTTTATAAACAAAACTTTAATTTAATTTCATTTATTTATTCCACCGTACATGTTGATACACTTTACCGAACCTGAACTCAGGTTTCCCTTCGATTCACTGCCTATACGAAATAGAATAAAACTATAATATAGGCATAAAAAAGCTTATAATAAGTATCAGTTTGTGATACGATGGATTTTTGCAATTTCATTTGTTCGATAAGATAAAGTAGGTAGCGGCGCTAGTTTGGGTGGGGTATGAGCCTTAATACACTACAATGTATGTCATACGATGACACAGAAAATTTATTGACTGTTTTAAAGTAAGCCAAACATTTCTAAAGACCTTTAATATTTAAACTAGTTTAGTGTAGGTAGCTATTTATTTAAAGTACCTACACCATCACCGTTTTGTAGAATTAGTAGGGCCTATTTGATTATTTTAAATGTTTTTCTATTAAAGTTCGTAAGCCCTCGTACTGTTAACCTATAAGAAATTAAATAAGTTCTCAAAACTTTTCGATTTCAACAGGATTCGAACCTGCGCCCCTCATTTAAATGGTATTTTATTATCCTATGTATATTTTAAATATATGTATTTAGCACTCATGTGTACTAGCTACATATGTGTATGAACACTCTATGTAGGTATATTTAGCATTCCTTTTGCATGGAAAATAGGTTTTAGCCTAGTTCAGGCACACGCATAGTATATTTGTTATCCTTTTGGTCATAAGAAATATTGAATACTTTTTTGTTTATTGAAATTATATATGAAAAAGTTCAGATGTAGTTTACGCCAAAATTTTCCTACCTACCTACCTAGTTTACCTACCTACTTATCAACAAAAATGTAAAAGTTATTTATAACGGCATACCACCACGATTACCATTTTACCACGATTGGATTTTTTATTTCTTCCGTGATTATGGCGCATGAAACTGTGTCGAAATATTGGAAAACTCAAAATTTTTATCGTAAATAATAATAATAATGCTGGACAATTCACACAGCATTATCTAGCCCCAAGCTAAGCAGAGCTTGTGTTATGGGTACTAGATAACTGATATACGTAATATTATACATTACATAGATAGATATTTTTTATTATACATAGAAAACACCCAGACCAACGGAACAAATTTCTGCAGATCGTACACAAATTTGTTCCGAGGCGGGGATCGAACCCGCAACCTCTTGCGTCGCAGGCAGACTCTCGCCCGCTGCGCCACTGAGGTCGTCAAACAAAAATAAATATCCCGTTACACATGACTTTATAATAGTTAATGACCATGATAGTTTTAAAAGTTGTACAAAAATGTACATGTGGTTATTTTTCATTTGTTTTACAAAAACGTACATGTGGTTATTTTTCATTTGTTTTACAAAAATGTACATGTGGTTATTTTTCATTTGTTTTACAAAAACGTACATGTGGTTATTTTTCATTTGTTTTACAAAAACGTACATGTGGTTATTTTTCATTTGTTTTACAAAAATGTACATGTGGTTATTTTTCATTTGTTTTACAAAAATTTACATGTGGTTATTTTTCATTTGTTTTACAAAAACGTACATGTGGTTATTTTTCATTTGTTTTACAAAAATGTACATGTGGTTATTTTTCATTTGTTTTACAAAAATGTACATGTGGTTATTTTTCATTTGTTTTACAAAAATGTACATGTGGTTATTTTTCATTTGTTTTACAAAAATGTACATGTGGTTATTTTTCATTTGTTTTACAAAAACGTACATGTGGTTATTTTTCATTTGTTTTACAAAAATGTACATGTGGTTATTTTTCATTTGTTTTACAAAAATGTACATGTGGTTATTTTTCATTTGTTTTACAAAAACGTGCATGCCAACTTTGGACATTTCCGTGTTTTATTAATGTTGTGTTCATGGTACCTGACTTGTTTTTATGTCGAATTTATATTAACTGATATTTCATATGGAACATGTGTCTGAAATAAAAATATATTATTATTGTATAATTAGTCTACCCACAGGCAACAAATCACGCGCAAAATCGCGGACAGGTACTAGTTTCACAATATAAGTTAGATTTATCAATACCCTATTCATTTTCTCCAAATAGAGCTAAACACCGTATACCAAAGCTCTATAGTAAAACAACGTAAGTTCGATACTCTGACTCGCTCTATCACGTGACTTCCCTCCTTGTCTTTCAGCTTACGGTGTCACGGAGTTAAGAACTACGGCGCTCTTGGAGGTGGCATGTTAATTTAGATAACTAGCGGGCCCTCGCGGTTTCACACGCGTAGTTCCCGTAGGAATTTCGGGATAAAACATAGCCTATTGTAATTAAGTATTTTTTTATGTAATTTATGTGTTCTTTGTTAATGGGCTATGAAATGAAGCATTATCTATCTATCTATTGTCACTCTTACACTAACCTACATATGTCACTCCTACACTACTGAAAAGTAAGTTTAGTTTCAGTTTTTTTTATTGATAAAAATCAATAATGTAGATTTCGCTACAAAGACAAATATAGTTAATTTATAAAAGTATAAATGTGTATAAAGTAATAAATTTAATTGAATCTTATTTACATAAAATTATAGAATGTCAAACATTTCATTTAAATTATAGTGACATTGGTCAATAAGCCAGACCTTTAGTTTGGTTTTGAAGGATTGCGTTGAGGAAGCACTGATATCCGTAAGCTTTCTAATGGTGAAAGAATTTTTGAAATCGGTTCTGTAGATCGTACAAATATCGTTTTTTCCAAGGCGGGAATCGAATCCGCAACCTCCTGCGTCGCAGGAACCTTCGACCACCATGCCACAGAGATCGTCAAGTACAATAATAATAATGCTCATTTATTTCATATTCACAAAACAATCTATTTCACATGAAATTCATAAAAAGTTACACAATTAATCGAATAGAATTAAATTTAACTACATTTTGATCATAAAAATGTAAAATACACTAATTTTTTATTAAAAATATAAATAAATAAATAATGCTGGACAATTCACACAGCATAATCTAGCCCCCAGCTTAGCAGAGCTTGTGTTATGGGTACTAGATAAATGATAGACATAATATAATACAATACATAAATAGTTTTTTTTATTATTATATATAAAACGACCAGAACATCCTGAAAAAATGTCTGCAGATCGTACATATATTTGTCCCGAGGCGGGAATCGAACCCGCAACCTTCTGCGTCGCAGGCAGACCTTCGCCCACCGCGCCACGTCGGTCGTCTATAATGGATTATATTATAATACGTTTCTGCCCGCGGCTTCGCACGCGTTGTTTATAGTAATTTCTAAAAATGACATGATTATGAGAAAAGTAGCCTGTTTTATTACGGGCATAGAACTACTGCATGCAGAATTTTCAAATTTCAGTTTATTTTTCGTCAAAACTTCGACATTTCATAAAAATAGCCGATAAGCTTTTCAGGGCACTCAGAATCTGTGTGTGTTGTATGTACCACCAAACACACTGTCTATTAGGCTAATTCAAAAGTTTTCATTGAGTGTTTTATTAGTGTCGCTTTTAAAATCTATAACAAATTACCGAAACTGCAAAGAAATCTTAATTATGAAAACAATAAATAGAAAGTTAAAATATGATTAATCTCAATAAAAATTAATTTTAGAGATTAATTTTCAAGATTAATTTTTATTTGCCATCTCTCTACTTATTTATATTATTGCATACCATACCCGGTAAAGCATGTTGCTTCTTATTTAATATTTGTTATCTTAATAAATATCTTTATGTTTACATTTTCACTTATTCCCAATAATTTCTTTCGTTACACATACAACTTTGACTTCACTTCATAATCTTCCTTCTCTATCCCTCCAAAGGCGCCACATCCCTTTTTTCAACCCTCCATGCTCCAATATTGAACTGAGCAGTGTACTCGCTGACAAGGGCGGGCGGGAGCGCGTTCCCAGCCTGAAACACCTCTAAAAACCTTAAAATAACATAAAACACTGCCTAAACATTTTGCAAAAAACGTTAAGTGATATAATTCCTGTGTTTTTATGTATTTTTAAAAGTGATTTTGTGTAAATATCGCGAGTAATAAGCCAGAAAGACTGAAAAGTCTTTCAAGCAAGATGGCTGAGGTCTGAAATTTCCTTTTCGTGTGTATTTGGAGATGTTTCGGGGATTTTTGAGCTGAAATACTTGAATTGGAGCACAGGTGAGTGTGTTTTTGTGTATTTTCTATGTATTTTGATTGTTTTTTCGATGGGAAACGATTAATTCTTATGTTTAACTATGCAGTGTATGGTTCTATGTTTCTTTCCGTAGCTTATACGTGGTTGTGTTTGTAGGTTAAGTATATCTAAAGCTTTTATAGCGTATACGTAAGTAGGTAGCCTTCAAACTCTAAGGCCCATGTTGTTACATAGTCAAATAATAAATCCGTACGAGTTACGAGTTATGTCAAAATCATAGGTAATTTGCAGTTATTTGCAATGTTATGTATAATTTGGAATGCAAAATTTGAGTAGTTGACGACCTCTGTTTCGTGGTGGGCGAAGGTCTGCCTGCGACACAGGAGGTTGCGAGTTCAATTTCCGCCTTGGGACAAATATTTGATCGAATTGCAGGTATTTTTTAGCATGTATTTATTTATTCCGGGTTTTCTGGTCGTTTTCTATGTATTATAATAAATATCTATCATTAGTATTGCATTATGTATATCAGTTTATCTAGTACCCATAACATAAGCTCTGCGTAGCTTGGGGCTAGATAATGCTGTGTGAATTGTCCAGCATTATTTATTAGTAAATTATACTCATTTGTTAGAACTAAATGGAACTTGGTTTGGATAAAAAACACTAAATTTAAATAAATTTTGATTTAAATATTTTTATTAAGTTAGATGAGACAAAACAATACAAATAAAGCTTATTAAAACTCTTAAATACCTGTTTATGTCTAAATCATACAAACTTCATTTAGGAATTTCCTTTAAATTGTTTCGTTTTCGATCCATGGTTTTGTCTAAACCAAACTTCAAACAATACAAAAAAATATAAAATGTTTACAAAGTGTACTTAACCAAATAGAATAGTCATTTTCTCTTTAAATAAATGTAAAAACCATTTTTAGCGTGTTAACGACCGGAGTTCTACGTAAACTACAAGTAATCGAAGCAACTTTGCTACGACATCCGTGTAGCACTCTGCTACGACATCCGTGTAGCACTCTGCTACGGCACCCGCGTAGCACAGTGCTACGACATCCGCGTAGCAGTCTGCTACGGCACCCGCGTAGCACAGTGCTACGACATCCGTGTAACACTCTGCTACGGCGTCCGCGTAGCACATTGCTACGAAATCTGCGTAGCACTCTGCTACGAAATCCGTGTAGCACTCTGCTACGGCACCCGCGTAGCACAGTGCTACGACATCCGTGTAACACATTGCTACGAAATCTGCGTAGCACTCTGCTACGACATCCTGTATGCTGTGAGCGCTACGAAGCGACTTCGCGTCGTAGCTGTACACAATAATTTGCCGTATTTTACATATACACAAAAACCGACCATATATGGGCTAAATGTCAAAACTATTTTTAAGTTTTGCGGTAAAAATAGTGTTTCCTCGGGAACACAACTTTTATGGGATCACCTTGGGATCATTCTCTATACAAAAACGAAAATCAGGAATATCGGACAACTTGACGCAGATAATGTATAGTAATTAACAATCAAATAATAGAAAATTAGAACTAGTATTTACAATTGAGCTAACTGCAGACTGTTGCAAACAATCTACGGGTAGCTGAACTGATCCATATCCATACCAGTCGCGCGCGTGCCCTAGACGCTGGCTGCATTGTCTCGCTGTATGGTAATGCTGATGCACTGTGCCAGATACTCACCAGCTCTCGGGTCATAATCATAAGTCTCTCATCCTTTCGTTTTAAAATAATTGTTTTACATCACTTAAATTACGGTGTACGTAACAATTGATTTATTATATCATAAGTGTAAAAATTTCGTTACACTGGACAAAAAGTAGCCTATAGCATTCCCTAGGCTTGTAATTTGCCAAATTTCAATGAGATCCGATGACTTTAAATATTAGGTGTACGGATTCCAGATGTTCAGAGGATGAATAATGTTTCCATTTAATTTTTTATATACGTAACTACTTGCCTCCCAAAGGACCGAGTCACCATTTGGCCCGAGATCATGGAAATGAGAAAAACATAATAATAAATAGTACTGGACGATTCACACAGCATTATCTAGCCTCAAGCTAAGCAGAGGTATATAAATGTTGATAGGTATAATATTCAGAAAGAACATAACAATCAAATAACAAATTTAAATTATAACTAGTATTTACAATAGAAACAATTGAGCTATCTGCTAACTGTTGCAAACAATCTACAGGTAGCTCAACTGATCCATATCAATACCAGTTGGAAGCGTGCCTAAGACACTGGCTGCATTGCCCCGCTGTATGGCAATGCTGATGCGCTGTGCCAGATACTCACCAGCTCTCGGGTCACGCGTCGCATAGACCAGACGCTCAGATAATTTTTTGAAAACCCGTAGAGCCTTGGTACCCCACGGACCTAGGGTCTCGACTCCAAGGGGAGCAAATGTGTAGGCTCTGTCGAGACCTGCATATTTGCGCCTCTTGAGATCTTCGGCTGAATGTTGATTAATATTTGATATCCCATGGAAATTGAAATGAAACATTTATGGGATAAAAAGAAGCATGTGAAATTCCAGGTGAAGACCTAAATCAATATTTCATAATTTCAGGCCTTGTAATTCAGACATATACCATCCATTCATCCAAACAATTTTATAATATCTTTTTATATGCTTCAACCAGTGGCTTCCGCACGCCTATTTTCGGTATAATAAGTAGCCTATTATCTAAATTAAGCTATGTTCTAAATATAAGCCAAATTTCATCGTTACCTGTTCAGTAGTTTTGGAGAATTTAGATAACAAAATGAAATTCACATTTCACAATCCTCCGGTTTTATAATACTAATAGGAAGTGAGAATTTGACGACCTCTGTGGCGCGGTGGGCGAAGGTCCGCCTGCGACGCAGGAGGTTGCTGGATCGATTCCCGCCTTGAGACAAATATTGGTACGATCTGCTGGCATTTGTTCCGGGTGTTCTGATCGTTTTTATGTATAGTAAAAATATCTATCTATGTATGTATTGTGTTATATTATATATATATCAGTTATCTAGTACCCATAACACAAGCTCTGCTTAGCTTGGGGCTAGATAATGCTGTGTGAATTGTCCAGCATTATTTATTTATTTATTATTCCTACGGTGATATTTAATTTCATATCTGTTACTTCTAAAACATTTATTCGTTCCACATTTCTTAAATTCTTAAATTCTTTATTGTACACAAAAATACAAACATAAAAATATAACAACGAAAATTTATATACAAAGGCGAGCTTAACCCTAACAGAGTTTTCTTACAGCAAACCTAGGGGTATTAAGAGAGTTTGTGCAATGCGCGTGAATAGTAAAGTGTACATACAAGTTAGAAAAAAAAGGTCGAATAGAAAAAAAATTAAATAAGTAAAGCAAAGAATATACAAAGTAAAATACATAAATAAATAAAGTCTACATCAATGTGTAATATATGAATATTATACCTATACATACATAAATATACATAAATATATATATATATATATATCTGCTATGACTAAAGAGAAAGATAATGCTCTTTTACCTTAGATTTAAATACGCTAAGTGAAGGACTGGCTTGGATTGAGTAGGGAAGGGCATTCCAGAGTCTGGGCGCCATCACGGTGAATGAATCATGATAGCGGCTGGTTCTATGCTTTGTGGTTCTCAGACGAAGGGATATTAAACTTCTACAGGGCTTGCCACGGGGGACAAGAAACTCGAAGCGATCACGAAGATAAGAAGGGGAGAGAGGATTAAAAAGGACAAAATAAAGGAAAGACAAGATATGGAGATCCCGGCGACGACGTATGGGTAGCCATTTTAGCTGGGATCGGAACTGTGATACATGGTCGAACTTGCGCAGCCCGTAAATAAACCTGATGCACAGGTTTTGAAGGCGCTCTAGTTTATTCAAAAGCTCCTCCGATACGTCTAAATAAGACACATCTGCGTAGTCTAGGATGGGAAGAAGCAGAGATTGGGCAAGTGTGATTTTGGTCTGAAGAGGTAGAAAATTTTGTAGACGTTTAAGGGACTGAAAGGAGAAGTTAACTTTTCTGCTGATGTCGTTGATGTGAGTGGACCAAGATAATCGGTTGTCAAAGATAACACCCAAATTTTTAACTTTTTCCGAGTACGGGATAGGTTCATTAACAAACATCACAGGGGGAAAGGAGGTCAGGGAAAAGTTGTTTAGCATATAGTGAGAACCAAACACGATTGCTTGAGATTTAGAGGGATTAACTAAGAGTCCGAAAGTGTTTGCCCATTCATTAATTTTGGTGAGGTCTTTATTAATTTGGTTAATGCCTTCTGAAATTTCGCCTGAACCGAAGTGAGTATATATTTGCAGGTCATCTGCATACAGATGGTAATGGGACGTGATGTTATAGGTAATGGCGTCTATAAATACAGAGAAAAGTAAGGGAGACAGGACACCACCTTGTGGAACGCCCGCAGTGATGTTACACCAATCAGAGCTGAGCTCATCTGTACGAACACACTGCGAGCGTCCAGACAAATAAGATTTGAACCATTCAATTGCTGAGGAGGAGATATTATGGGAGGAGAGAATGGAAAGAAGTATGTCATGGTCAACTGAATTAAAGGCGCTGCTGAAGTCTAACAGTATTAAGCATGTAAAAAGTCTGTTATCCATGGCCCATCGGATGTCATCTGAGATCTTTATCAACGCTCCCACAGTACTGTGGCCAGAACGAAAACCTGATTGGAGCGGACTGAGAAGACGATTCATATAGAGGTAATCAGACAGCTGTTTTTGGACTACTTTCTCTAATATTTTGGAAAGGACAGGTAAGATCGAGATAGGCCGAAATTCGGAAACTGACGTGGGATTAGAAGTCTTGGGAAGTGGAATGACGAAGGCCGATTTCCAAGCAGTAGGAAAGACACTAGTTTTAAGTGAGTTATTGATTATGAAAGTGATAGCGGGTAAGAGTTCATCAGAGATAAGAAGTAGCATCTGAATATTTATTTCATCAGTGCCTACAGCTTTTGTGGTGATTGTAGAAAGGATTTTCTTGATGTCCTGCTCAGAAACTGCCGCTAACGTAAAGGGACTGCACATAGGCTTAGGTTTTCGAGCCAGTAGACTCAGAGTCGCTTGCCTGACATTACTATCAAGACTCAACGGAGATTTGGAAAAGTGACAATTGATAGCATTTAGGTCAAGCGAACCAAGTGGATTACTGGGCTTTCCACCCAATCCCAATGATTTAAGGAATTTCCACATCTGGGGAGGATTTGCATCTTTGAGACAATTACTAATATGAAGTCTCTTAGCATCCCTACACATTCTGCTGCAACGATTGCGGAGCCTTTTGTACGACAATAAGGTAGAATCAGTGCAATATTTTTTATACAAACGTTTCGCCCTGTCGCGCTTCGCCATAACTTTATTGATGCTTTCTGTTAACCAAGGAGCTGGTAGATGCTTGACCTTAACGCGTTTGAGTGGTGCGTGGATATCGAACAAATCAATGACGATTTTGTTAAAGTTCGCCACCATCTCATCAGTTGAACCCCCATCAATTACTGGTGACCAGTCGATATTAGAGGCATCTAATTTCAGGCTTTCGCAATCAATATTTTTATAGCTGCGAAGGAGAAGGATTTTAGGCTTGCGTTTTGGGGGGCGAACTTTATAGGAAAGGTAAACCAGATCATGATAAGAAAAAGAAGCAGTAATTTGTCCATGAGTAGCCACACGATCAACATCTGAGACTAAGATTAGGTCTAATAGAGAAGGAGAACAGTTAGGAGTGTGATGCGTAGCAGAAAGGGGAAGGATGTGCATGTTGATAGAGGAAACAATAGATTGTAGTTTATGAGCACGAGAGTCTTTTTTTAACAGGCAAGTGTTGAAGTCCCCGAGAATAATAGTATGGTCATAGATGGGAGAAAGAGCTTCGAGCTTCAATTCAAAAGAGGAGAAGTAATTAACATGAAGTGAAGGTGGATAATACACCCCAAGCAAGATAGTACTGTGATTAATAATAATTTCTATGAAGAGGTGTTCAGCAAATCCAGTATATTGCCCAGGAGATTGATCGACAATCTTATAGGGGATATCTGCTCGAAGGTAAATGGCAACACCACCACAGCCTTTGCCTATGCGATCATTTCTGATAAGAATGAAACCTGGAAGCGGATATTGGATCGAAGGTAAGGGAGGTTTTAAAAAAGATTCCGATATGAGAATGGCATCAACTGTTTTACAATCAAAAGAAGAAAGCATATCTGAAAAATGGGCAGGGATGCTTTGAGCGTTAATGTGAATAATATTTAGATTTTTTTGGAGCCCATTAAATTTATGAGCTATTTTGTCACGCAAATGTAGGGAGCCCGCGCATGAGTCGTCAGTGTCATCACTGAGAGCACTAGCGTACTCGTCGTCTGAAGAGCTGGCCGAGGAGCAAGAAAAATACTTAAAATCAATATTTAGCAGATCCATAATATAAAATAAGATAAGTATACTACGTAAGAATATATAAATACAAACTAGTAAGCAGGACAGAAGGAACCTGCTTCGAGAACAAAAATACAAATAAAATAGGTAGTGCATTGCTTCCTCCAATGCACCCGCTGGTGTTGCTGTAGAAATAACAAACGCTTATACTAAAACAATACCTATACCTAGTGTTAACAAGAACTTACATCATAAAAAAAAAAAACAACAGAAAATAACAATACAACAAAGCAAGCCCAAGGTTTAGTACTATGCTAGAAAACGTGGTTTAATCTAAATTAGAATTTATGGCTTATAATAAAAAAAAAAATGTAACTAGAGTGAAACAAGTGTAAGTATTACAGAAAATATAAGCTTATTCATTCATGCAGAGATGAGAAAAAAAAAATGAATGAATGGACGTACGAACTATAAAACACTTCAATTTTAAAATGTCAATGTCAGTGTCACCGGTTGCTTGTAATGTCACTTGTCCTGTCATCCGTGCCGTCCAGTAAATAGTTTATTTATTTACATTACATAGCGGAATGACATTTTTGTACATGAAAATATTTTGGACTGCCTCAATATTGAAGAAAATGCGAAAGATTATGCTGCCAAGTTATGAGAAACAGTCGAACGAGTCACCTGAAATAAAGGACGAATGACATCACTTCTGCACGCGTCTGGGTCTAGATTCGGCCTTGCCAGTCTTATTTACAGCTGCGGAGGATGTCTTCGCTTTATCAGAATTTCATCCCAATTAAAAAACTGTTTTGGGTGAATCCCATTTGTACTTAATGCCCTTTTCTCCACCCATTCATGACATTTCAATTAAGGTTTTAATTAATTTTACGGTTAAAAAATTATGTAAATGGTTTCTTTCTCTTTAATTTAATAATTTAGTAAGTCTCTACATTTACAGTACACCTACATAAAAGAGTAGAGTGTTAGCAGGAAAGTTTTTAATTACGAAATATTTATCATCATCAATTTTTTTTTTTTTTTTTTTTTCATATTTATCATCAGCCTAGGCTGATGATGATGATAGATAGATGACTAGAGAGATTGATAGATAGATGCTGATGATGACTAGACTACAGCTGGATATAGGCCTCCCCTAATGAGCGCCATAGCGCCCTGTCTTCAGCTTGCCGCATCCAGCATCTGCCAACAGTCTTTCCCAAATCGTCATCCCACCTGGTCGGAGGGCGTGCTTACGTTTGCCGAGTCGCGGTCTCCACTCAAGAACACGTTTACCCCCGCCGTTGTCGGTTCTTCTCGAGATATGGCCGGTCCACTGCCACTTCAGCTTGCTAATCCTTTGAGCTATGTCGATTACCTTGGTGGAAATATTTATAAGTGTACTTTACCTGTTTATAGTATTAAATTTGACGTTTCTAAGTGCTTAGTTTGTAAGACTAAAGAAATAAAGTTATTGATTTTGACTTTACTTTGCCTTAGTTGGTTAGAGCACACCCGTACTGAGGGTGGGGCGCAGGTTCGAATCCTGCCAATATCGAAAAAAAATATTGGGACTTATTTAATTTCTGTGAGTGTTATATTTTTAGATAGTAGGTTATACATAGTTACGAATTTTTCTGCCCTGCTGAATATATGCTAAAGGCCCTTTATACAACGTTTTTATTCAATAAAAAGAGGTACTAAAAACATCCTCGACGACCTCTGTAGCGCTTTGGGCGAAGGTCTGCCTGCGACGCAGGAGGTTGCGGGTTCGATTTCCGCATCGGGACAAATGTGTGCACGATCTACAGACATATTCTGGTCGTTTTCTATGTATAATAAAAAAATATCTATGCATGTAACATAATGTATTATTTATATCAGTTATCTAGTACCCATAACACAAGCTCTGCTTAGCTTGGGGCTAGATAATGCTGTGTGAATTGTCCAGCATTATTTATTATTTATTTATGTTTGCTTTAAATATATGTACATCAAACTACTCCTTCATCAACGGCTCAACAACGGCGCCATAGCCTGGAGGAAGTAAAGTCAAACTTGTGTATCATGGGCAGTAAAAGTGCTAATTTCTAGAGTAAGGGCTATTATCACTTCCTTCGGTAGCTCGCAGGGAGATTGTTATCGCCCTCAAAACTATAAATCAGTCAGTTGGACAGCCTTACCTATCTTACAATATACAAGGTGGAGTAAACGAATTCTACGATGTATGCTTATAGATCTTTAAAACTACGCAACGGATTTTGATGCGGTTTTTAAATAGATAGAGTGATTCAAGAGGAAGGTTTATATGTACAATATCATCATCATCATCATCAGCCTATACCAGTCCACTGCTGGACATAGGCCTCCCCTAATGAGCGCCATAGCGCCCTAAGCTGTCTTCAGCTTGCCGCATCCAGCATCTGCCAGCAGTCTTTCGCAAATCGTCGTCCCACCTGGTAGGAGGGCGTCCTACACTGCGTTTTCCGAGTCGCGGTCTCCACTCAAGAACACGTTTACCCCAGCGGTTGTTGGTTGTTGTTATGTACAATATATGCATAATAAATTGCGAAGACGTCGCGGGTCACTAGTTATATACAACACAACATTTGTTTCTAATTTTATTTTGATTTTTATTTTGAAGGAACAGTACAAATTAAAAAAATAAGTACAACATAACAGTTGTACTTATTTTGTATTATCTTATTTACTTTTGTCTTAATTCTATAGCCATTTCGAGGAACTTTGTACTCAATATTTAATGGGTTGGTATAAAAGCTAAAAAACTTCTTCTGCTTGTCTTGTTCTAGCCTTAAACGTAGGCTAGGCAAAGTCAAAAAGCGGTCTACACACCGATATAGATCTAGGGGGGTGGGGTCACTCCCCGGGGTCATTGAACGGCCCTAACGACCCCACTTCCTGTCAGCTGTCAGTTTCATTTACGTCTACTAATGATGACTTAGGTGCCCATTCCACTCATCCAATGTCTTTGTTTAATGTACATTTGATCAAAATTCTTGGGTGATTTCATCCAATTTACTAGCACTACCACTACTATATTTGATCAAAGATTTGGATACTAGTTTCTGTCCGCGGCTTCGCACACGTTGTTTCTATGTAAACGTATGCAGATTAATTATTTCCAATGATAACTGAAATTTTATGGTTTAAATTGTAACCTATGGTTTATAACAGGTCAAAAGCTACAACTATGCAAATTTTCAGCCCGATCCGGTGAGAAGTTTTGATGTGAAGAAGTAACAAAGTTCCTTCCATCCATCCAAACTTTCGCATTTTTAATATTAGTGTGAAGTGATGTAATTTCATTTAAAATCAATTACTCAGGAATCTTGGACAAAGATATTGGATGAGTGGAATGGGCCTCCATCCAAGAAATTTGATCAAATATTGGACATAGAACTTGGACAAAGATATTGGATAAGTGGAATGGGCACCTAAGTCCTGTTTTCAACAAACCTTGTATATACGTAATCTAGGCTTAACTGTTAATGCTTTGAAAATCGTTTGGTAGGTAAAATTGCATTTGATTTGGTACTTATTTCGGTTTTAATTTAATGTAAAACCTATGTGCGTACAAAGGTATTAAATAAAGAATAATCTCTTGAGCTATTTTACAGATTATAGTGAACAAGTGTGTCTGTACACAAACACAGAGGTGCATTTGCTATTTCTGTGAATAGACGTATCTGGTACGGTACAAAAAGTATGATTTAAATAAAATAAATTTACTTATGTAACAGTTTTACAATAATTGGTAACACCGTCGGGAGACCTTCATTAAAGTATAAATATTTGTCTTAGAAGGTCTCGCTGTTCTTTATCAGACATTACGGATTTAACAACAGAAAGCAAAAGGAAAAGATAAATATTAATCTACTTTTAATCTAGCTTAACCTCTTAATGAAAGAAAATAACAATCAAATAACAAATTTAAATTAAAACTAGTATTTACAATAGAAACAATTAAGCTATCTGCAAACTGTTGCAAACAATCTACAGGTAGCTCAACTGATCCATATCAATACCAGTTGGAAGCGTGCCTAAGACACTGGCTGCATTGCCCCGCTGTATGGCAATGCTGATGCGCTGTGCCAGATACTCACCAGCTCTCGGGTCACGCGTCGCTTCGACCAGACGCTCAGATAATTTTTTGAAAACCCGGAGAGCCTCGGTGCCCCACGAACCTAGGGTCTCGACTCCAAGGGGAGCAAATGTGTAGGCTCTGTCGAGACCTGCATATCTAGCTTAGAATCTAAATTCGACTTCTACAAGTTTTTCCCTACCTATCGTATTTTTAATCTGAACTTTTACGTTCGTTACCATAAAATGTAAGGGTTTAAAAATACACACATTTTGCTTTTTACCAACAATAATTTTAAGATAGTAGATTGTAGTTATGAGTGTAGATACGGTGCCAACGTACCTTATATATTATTTATATTTATATCACTTCATTTATTTTAAATCTCGTTAAAAAATACATTTTTTACTATAGAAAATATAATATTATAAAACTATTCTACAGTAAAAAATATATATCAAAACGGTAGATCACCGGCTGCGAAGCTAGGCTCAAGCAGCCGGTGACTAGGGCTGCAGAGAGAGGAACTTCCTGACGATACGCGCCGAGTCCAGGAGTACCGCCTTTTGGATCTGATCTTTGATCCAACTTCCTAGTGAGAGTCTCTTGAGATGTTGATCGAGGTACTTCGCTATTACGCCGTTAACCGAAACAACTATAGGAACAATGGTCGCTGAATCTACATCCCACATGCTGACAACCTCGTTAGCCAAGTCAAGATATTTATATTATTATTTACATTATTACTATTATTTATATAAATTTACTCATCGAAAGTGATCTATTATTATTTTATATCATCCTAGAAGATTGAATTAAGTACTTTAGCGATGTCAAGTCAATATAATTTGACATTTTAAAATATTACAACCCCTCGCATGCGATGACGTAGGTACTTTATGTAGTTCAGAAAGCTCAAAGGGTGAAATGCTTCCCCTGCGGTGGTAAGGGGATTGACGATTGTAGATTCCTAAACTTTGTCGCTTCAATGAATCGCCAGCGATCTTAACATAATGAGGGAGGACCTGGGAAGACATAAAAATTAATAATTAAGGGCCTACTACCTCAAATCAACTTCGTCAGATTTATTTATTTATTTGATGGAAAACCAGAAGCTTTTATACACAGAGTTACAAATTGATAGTTACCAGTAAGCTTATCGAAGGTTTTCACGGGTAGCTATCAGAATAGTAAAATTAAGACTATGAACTTAAGTTACTAACCTACACGTATCACATTATGTATTTTTGAGTTACAATATTTAAAAAAAAAATACTATTTTCATTTTCATTATCATCGTTGGTGTCAAAAAAAAAGATCTCCATATCTTCCAAACTACTAAATATTTAACTTCTCTTTGAAATGTGTAAAAAAAAGTTCAGGACTTACTTTATCGATCATATATTTCGAAAACACGATTCTATCACATGACACGACGGTAAGTGACGAATTATGAACGCTGCAGCTTTAGGGGTGAATACTAAAATTGGTAATCACAATAGGCCTATCACGGCCATAGTGATACTAAAGCCACTATGAGGAAATAATAAAAAGTATTTGTGGGGAAAAACTTAAAATAATACTGAGGAATTTTAAGTGGCCTTTTTAGTTTTTTCAAAACAATGAAATTGTTTGATAATTATCGATAATTCTGTATATGAGCTTAGTTTGTAAGCGTTAATTGTTTTTTTATAAAAATCTAGACAATTCACACAGCATTATCTAGCCCCAAGCTAAACAGAGCTTGTGTTATGGGTACTAGATAAGTGAACGCGAAACGGAGTGTTGGGAGACCATCCACTCGACCGACGACATCGCAGCGGTCGCTAAAAAGCTTTCCTAAAAATAGCGATATACATAATATAAATACTAGAAATAAACATAAACTCGCTGTGCCCACAACCAGGCTTCTCAAAATTAATGTATCTTTTAAAGGGCAATGTATACGCTTCTACAACAAAACTCCTAGTGAGTTGCAAAATCTATCAGTAAAATAAATTCAAACATATTTTGACAATTTGATCTTTCTGTGCAAAAAGGCTTACCTACTACAAAATATCAGATTATCTAGAAGATAAAAAAGCTTGGGACGGGTTTTACTCCAACTCGAAAAATAACAACTAACTGGCTAAAGGTTTATTCGTTGCTTCTTTGCTTTAGCCTAAATACAGAAGCGACTGAAATAAAAAATATCGTTTTATTTCCGTGTAAATGTTTTATTTTAAGAATTTCACTTTGATGTGTACATTTTTGTATTTATAGATATAAAGAATTTTTTACATTTAGTCGCAGGGACTCGATGGATGGAGGCGGCTCAGGACCGCTTTTTATAGTATCAATGGGAGGCCTATGTCCGTCCAGCTGTGGACGTGTATGGGCTCATTATGCTGATGATACCTTTAATAGAAATAACGTGCAAATCACAAACCATCGATGTCAGGCACGTGAACACGAAGGCCTTGCGTGAATTGAAATATAATGATAACCTTTTTTTTGTCCCCTGCGATTATAATTGCTGTTGCATGTTTTAGAATCCAGTTAGTGAATTCTAAAGCATTGTGCAAATAAGGCTTTTTAAATATCAAAGAAAAGACCCAAATTAGAACTCATGATCAGGTTATACTAGTCCACTGCTGGACATAGGCCTCCCCTAATGAGCGCCATAGCGCCCTGTCTTCAGCTTGACGCATCCAGCATCTGCCAGCAGTCTTTCGCAAATCATCCCACCTGGTCGGAGGGCGTCCTGCACTACGTTTGCCGAGTCGCGGTCTCCACTCAAGAACACGTTTACCCCAGCGGTTGTCGGTTCTTCTTCTGGCTTCTGTTACCGCTGTTATATTGTTATATTGATTTACCAATTTCTGTTACCGCTGTTATATTGTTATAACAGCGGTAACAGAAATAGGTAAATCATACTAATAAACAGAATAAAATAAATATTTAAGGGTGCTCCCCAACAAACGTGTTTTTTTGCCGTTTTTATAGATAATGGTACGGAACCCTTTGTGCGCGAGTCAAACTCGCACTTGGCTGGTTTTGTTATTATTTAATTAGAAATACATACAACGCACTACCTGTATCGTGGGAACCAACATTATTAACAAACTAGCGGCCCGCCCCGGCTTCGCACAGGTATATTCTATCGCCTATGTTCATCAGGAATAAAACTTTATAAACTTTCGCGATTTGATAACATATTTAAGATTATTTAAGGGTAGTCGTGGAAACTGCCATCAATTCTCGGTTGTAACTCCGAGTACATCCAGTCGCGCCGTGACCACGATCGCTGTAACGCGGTTGAAACGTTGGGGAAAAGAAAGCAAAAGGTACGCGATAAGTACCAGGTAAGTAATCTTAAATACATCAGGGATAATGTAGGATTCTAATGGTGAAAGAACTTTTCAAATCGGTCCAATAGTTTCGGAGCCTATTCTGTTCGAACAAACAAATCTTTCATCCATAGAGGCACAGACAAGTTTAATATAAACTTGTCTGTGATAGAGGTAATATAAGTATAGGTAAAGGCAAACCATTTATATTGGTTAATTAGAAATGATTTTGTTAGGATTGCGCTGTCTGATTCTATAATATATTTGTAATATTCTTCAGATATTTTCCGAGACAGATAAATAAATAAATAAATAATGCTGGACAATTCACACAGCATTATCTAGCCCCGAGCTAACCAGAGCTTGTGGTATAGGTACTAGATAACTGATATACATAATATAACACAAAACATAGATAGTTTTTTTTTATTAAACATAGAAAACAAGATCCGTCAAGTGCGAGTGTAACTCGCGCGCCAAGGGTTTCAAACATTTGCCAATTATTTGGACAATCAATTTTCCGTCTTTTTTCGAATGGCAATATTTTAAAGTATGAAACGTACAGCAATTTCGAAAACTGTTTTGAAATGTACAAACCATTTGCCTTCCTAGGTCTCTTTTGAAATTTCAACATCAAAATTTGTACTGAAAATATTCATTTTTCATTTATTTATATTTTTTTTTCTTGAAATCAGTAATGGCGCACGAAATGTTATTTAAAATTTCAAGTTAATAGCTGCAGTAGTTACTGAGATGTTCAAGAAAGAGCGGGGACGGACAGAGCGAGACCATAAGGGTTTCAAAACCGATCTTTGAAACCCTAAAAACCAGAACACCCTGAACAAATTTCTGCAGTTCGTACACACATTTGTCCCGAGACGGGAATCGAAACCGCCACCTCCTGCGTCGCAGGCAGACCTGCGCCCAACGCGTCACAGAGTTCGTGATACTAGATATTTTTATAGAAAACGCATTTTTATAAAAATATCCAGTATCTGTCTCGGCAGAGATAATTATCGATACATTGACATTACATGGGTAGGCCATGTAATGTCATAATTATTGCATAATTATTGCAAGTTAATTATTGCAATTCTAGATCGTCGATCAAATCTAGACAGAGCCGTGTGGTACCGGCCTAGAATAGCAACCACCCCAACTCTTCCCGTGGGTGTCGTAAGAGGCGACTAAGGGACTTACACCGGGGGGCGGGCAACAGCGCATCTTACAGAATAGATCTACCACCGAACTGCGATCTCCAACCCTCATGCCCTGCGTGGGGATTGTGGGCACTACCACCCATGAGATAAAAAAATAGAGGGAGGCCTGCGTCCAGCAGTGGACAATTATAGGCTGTTAAGGTTTAGGTTGCTGTGTGAATTATCCAGCATTTTTGGTTGGACTATTAAAAGCTGATGATGATGATTATTCATTTGAAAAGAGAAATAAATTTGTCCGTAGTTATGTTATCAGAGCTCTGCTATTAAATCAATTACCGGCGCTTTGTTTGCTAACGTGATAAAAAGAAAATGCATGTTTTATTTTCCTGTAAATGCCGGGGACAGGTCAGCAAAAAAATTCACTGCACACGAGGTGATTAAATTAATTGTCTGAAATCAACAATATCTCTCCATATGTAACTTAACATTAAGTGTGCAGGTAAAATAGGTGTCTGTAACTAGGTAGGTTTAAAGTTGTTTTTTTTACTGTATTTATTATACCGCCCCGCCTGTGAAGCCGGGCGACGAATATTCTATAGCCTATATTCATCAGGGATAATGTAGGATTATAATGGTGAAATAACTTTTCAAATCGGTCCAGTAGTTTCGAAGCCTATTCAATTCAAACAAAAAAATCTTTAATATTTTGACAACCTCTGTGTCGTGGTGGGCAAAGGTCCGCCTGCGACGCAGAAGGTTGCGGTTTCGATTCCCGCAAATATTTTTTCGATCTGCAGGTATTTGTTCAGGGTGTTCTGGTCGTTTTCTATGTATAATTAAAAATATCTATCTATGTAATGTATTGTATTATGTATATCAGTTATCTAGTACCCATAACACAAGCTCTGCTGAGCTTGGGGCTGGATAATGCTGTGTGAATTGTCCAGCATTATTTATTTATTTTATGTGACCCAAATTTGCTCATTTCACATCTATTTCCTTTTTTGACTTCATAAAGTACCCTCCGACTTAAACGAATACTTTCCTTTTTTTACTACATAAAATACCTATTAAAATAATCACGCCCTCTACAAAATGCATTGGAAATTAAAGCGTTAGAATAATGGTTGAAATAAATCAGAACCAGGTGTTTTGGTAAAGCAGTTTTATTTTTTAATTAAAACTGAAAGGTTATAACAATTTTTCAGTAAAATTTGCCGGGTTTAGTTGGAATTTTACCTTTAAATATTATACAATTTAAGGCAACCTCAAAAATGTGCTTAAAGCCTTTCAACCGTAGGTTATTTATTTTAGGCTTGTCTAGCCCGAAATTATAAATTTATAGTTATACTAGCATTGCCTCAGGGTTTCACCCGCGTTTCCGTGGGAATTGGATAGTGGGATATCAACCAAATAAAAACGAAAAGTCTTTATTACCATAAATACTATACAAAAATGTAGGGGAAAAGTCAAACATGGACACGGAAATAAAGTGATGTTTTTGATTTCGGTCGCTTCGGTATGTAGACTGAAGTAAAGAAGCGACGAAGAAACCTTTAGCCTGTTCATTGTTATTTTTAGAGTTGGAGCAAAACCCGTCCCAAGCTTTTTTATCTTCTAGATAATCTGATATTTTGTAGTAAGCCTTTTTGCACAGAAAGGTATTTACAATTTGTTTGAATTTATTTATTGATAGATTTTGCAACTCACTAGGAATTTTATTTGATTTTACTGTTGAAACTTTCGTAGTTTGACGAATTCATTGTTATGAATGTGATGTGGTTATTACTTCGGACCTTGGTTGTGTAGGATGGTAGGTAGGTATCAATTTATAATATATGTTAATCAGTCCTCACTCGGGCTCCACCTGAAAACCAGCGTAGCATTGGGCTTAACCGAATGCTACACATGCTGAGGGGATACTCTTTTTCCCATTTTTATGTATTTTGCTTTTATTTCATTTATTTTTTCTTTGTACCTATAGTTTTATCTGTAGTAATAGTACCTAGTATGGAAGTCATTTTGTAATGTATCTTTGGGCTAAAATAAATATTTTTCTTTCTTCTTTCTTTCTTTTCTAGGACAATCACTAGCACTAAAAAGGTTAGAAGATAAACCACTTACGTTCATTTAATAAAAATTAATAGACGACCTTAATCTAAACAAGATTCGCCAAGTGCGAGTGTAACTCGCGCGCCGAGGGTTTCAAACATTTGCCAATTATTTGGACAATCAATTTTCTGAAATATTTTAAAACGTATGAAACTTACAGAAATTTAAAAAAGTGTTTTAAAAAGGCCGAAACGATACCTTTCATTTGATACCCCACATGGGTAGGTACCCCCTTTTGAAAAAAAATCCCCTTTTTTGACCATTTTTCAAAAACTATTATTATTACAGACTTCTCTATATTTTTCCTGTAAAATATAGATTGATATCTACAAACGCCTAATACATTGTACATGGATCGGTCATCAATCTTCGGAGCTAGGGGGGGGGGAGTGGTCAATTTTTCGTCTTTTTTTGAAATATTTCAAAAAGTATAAAACTTACAGAAATTTCAAAAAGTGTTTTGAAATGGTCAAAACGATACCTTTCATTTGATATCCCACACAGGCAGGTACCCCTCCTTTTGAAAAAAAATTCCCCCCCTTTTTGACCATTTTTCAAAAACTATTATTATTACAGACTTCTCTATATTTTTCCTGTAAAATATAGATTGATATCTACAAACGCCTCATACATTGTACATGGATCGGTCTGCAATCTTCGGAGCTAGGGGGGGGGGAATGGTCAATTTTTCGTCTTTTTTTGAAATATTTCAAAAAGTATGAAACTCACAGAAATTTCAAAAAATGTTTTGAAATGGTCAAAACGATACCTTTCATTTGATACTCAACATAGGCAGGTACCCCTCCTTTTGAAAAAAAAATCCCCCCCTTTTTGACCATTTTTCAAAAACTATTATTATTACAGACTTCTCTATATTTTTCCTGTAAAATATAGATTGATATCTACAAACGCCTCATACATTGTACATGGATCGGTCTGCAATCTTCGGAGCTAGTGGGGGGGGAATGGTCAATTTTTCGTCTTTTTTTGAAATATTTCAAAAAGTATGAAACTCACAGAAATTTCAAAAAGTGTTTTGAAATGGTCAAAACAATACCTTTCATTTGATACCCAACATAGGCAGGTACACCCCCTTTTGAAAAAAAATTCACCCCCTTTTTGACCATTTTTCAAAAACTATTATTATTACAGACTTCTCTATATTTTTCCTGTAAAATATAGATCGATATCTACAAACGCCTAATACATTGTACGTGGATCGGTCTGCAATCTTCGGAGATAGGGGGGGGGGGAATGGTCAATTTTTCGTCTTTTTTTTAAATATTTCAAAAAGTTTGAAACTTACAGAAATTTCAAAAAGTGTTTTGATATGGTCAAAACGATACCTTTCATTTGATACCCCACATAGGTAGGTACCCCCCCTTTTGAAAAAAAAATCCCCCCCTTTTTTACCATTTTTCAAAAACTATTATTATTACAGACTTCTCTATATTTTTCCTGTAAAATATAGATCTATATCTACAAACGCCTAATACATTGTACGTGGATCGGTCTGCAATCTTCGGAGATAGGGGGGGGGGGGGTATGGTCAATTTTTCGACTTTTTTTGAAATATTTCAAAAAGTATGAAATTTACAGAAATTTCAAAAAGTGTTTTGAAATGTACAAAACGATACCTTTCATTTAATACCCCATTTGCCTTCCTAGGTCTCTTTTGAAATTTCAACATCAAAATTTGTACTGAAAATATTCATTTTCATTTTTCATTTATTTATATATTTTTTTCTTAAAATCAGTAATGGCGCACGAAATGTATCATTATTTCAAATTTCAAGTTAATAGCTGCAGTAGTTACTGAGATATTCAAGAAAGAGCGGGGACGGACAGAGCGAGACCATAAGGGTTTCAAAACCGATCTTTGAAACCCTAATAAGAGTCTACACGACCACTTCTATGCCAAAAGCGACGTCGAAAACAAAATAAAGCCAAAATCCTAAATTATTAATGCAAGGTTTTGCTTCAAAACAACCCTTTGAAATCAAAGTTTGTTTCTTCAACTTTCGTTTTAGTGTTAGTAAATTAATAGGTAGATATAGGTGTAAGTAATAAAAATGAAGGAAAAAACGTTCAGGGGGTTCAGTTATCTTACAAGAGAAAAATAAAAAAAAATCCCAGCTTAGTTTTTGAAAAATTGAACAAAAACAAAAGCATTATTAACAAGGCATAACCGATGCGTGTGCTTTATTGTCATAGAAATGAGGAAAAATTAATTTGTGGTAACTACCTACCGCATCAAAGTTGCGTCGCCCGCTCCGATGATGTCGCAAGTCGACCACCGGGGTCAACGACCCGCTACTAAGATGTTTTGTGTTTTAAAGGGGATGTAAACCGTTACGTATGCCTTTTTTATGACAATAAACACATGCATCAGTCTAGCGGTGATGTGATGACGGGTAAAAAAGTAAATAATAGATGATGTAGATTATAAATCACGTACCGCTATGCTCGGATTGTATTTTCACGTTACATTGCTGGTTTTGCAAAATGAAAAGTTGAACTGATTCCGAAGTTTAATGGTACATACTAAAGGTATTATAATCAGAAAATAGCCATTTCTTTTTCTGACAATACCGCCTAGTGTTTTTCAGCGCTACAAATCGACTATTCGCAAAACACTTACAGAGTAGAAGTAAAAAGGAAAAGACTGGCTGACAAATTGACACTTATTGTCAAATTGACGTGTCCGTGATGGTAGCGTACACATAACCGAATTCACGTTTGTTGTTATGCCTAATATATAGAGTGTATATAGAGTATAACTAGTGCAAAAGTAAAATAAATAGCGCCTCCTTGGTTTAAGAAATAATGACCATTGTTTGTGGGTACGCCAGCATAACGTTATGCTAGCGTACACACGACCGTTCTCAAAAACGGCTTATACTATAGCAACAAAATTTATACACAATTTAGAGTATAAATAGCGTTTCAGCTATGCAAAATTTCATAATGATTGCTCTCATAGGAACAGAGATATGGAACAAGACTATAAAATAACACCTGAGCTGGCGTTATGCTAGCGTACCCATTAAAAACCGAAATACCTAGTTCCTATAGAAAACGAGGTTCTCTTAATGTAAATGTTATATTTATAAATAATGTGTGAAATCCTCCTTCTCCCAGTAGTCATACTTTATGGAAATTCGTAATCAAACACTATAAAAAGTTGATGTAAAGTTATAAGAACAAATTTTGTTGTGGTACTGTCGCAAACAAAAAATAATTTATTATTGAATCAATACACCGAACAATGTAGTAGATAGTAATAATTAGTCGTTTTGTTACTATAAATGAGCTGTCACGAGTATTTTTATCTATATTTAGCTTTATTTAAAGCATTTTGTAAGGTTTTGTTAATTTACCTATTTGTTCAGAAGTCACGTTTATGCGCCATCTAGCAGACCACGGCGGAACTACATTGCAACGGAGAGCAATATCCCATAATCTTCGATTTTTATTTTTAACTACTTCTACTTACATACCTATATTTTCGGATGAGATTCTTTGATTAGTTGTACGAATGGAATTGCGTTTCGTTATTCCTAGATCTTGTTTGGACTCTGAGCAGTAAGCAATGTAGGTATTGGTCACAATGAAAGATAGAGAAAGATGCATGTGAATTATCCATGGAAGTGAAAGAGATAGAGATAATGCGTCGTCATGTTCGGGGCAGCAGTGCTCCGTCACTCGCGTTATTTACCTACAGTTTTCGCTCTTTCTGGGGGTTAGCGCTGCGAAGGGCCGCTCGCTGCCACAGATTAGTTTATGATAAATTGATAATACATATACGAGTAGGTAGGTATGTCTTCTATCTGGTTGTATGATAATATAATAGAGTTCAACGATGCCCGGGAAAACGCATTGTGCAGTGGATAAATGGATTAATAAAGAAAAGATATTAGAGATTTAGCCTTTTTAAACGGCGGCCTAAGGACGAAGAAAGTAGGTACGTTACGTACCTACGTACTTCCTCCACCTAGCCATATTTTACAATAGGTAAATTGGTACCTTACCTACCTACCTAAATTATACTAATATATAGATATTACAAATGCGAAAGTTTAGATAGATGATGTTTGTTACGTCTTCACGATTAAAATAGGTACTTATATGAGTACCTAATAATAATATAATTACGAACGGATGGGCCAGCTCAGGTGTTATTTTATAGTCTTGTTCCATATCTCTGTTCCTATGAGAGCAATCATTATGAAATTTTGCATAGCTGAAACGCTATTTATACTCTAAATTGTGTATAAATTTTGTTGCTATAGTATAAGCCGTTTTTGAGAACGGTCGTGTGTACGCTAGCATAACGTTATGCTGGCGTACCCACAAACAATGGTCATTATTTCTTAAACCAAGGAGGCGCTATTTATTTTACTTTTGCACTAGTTATACTCTATATACACTCTATATATTAGGCATAACAACAAACGTGAATTCGGTTATGTGTACGCTACCATCACGGACACAAATTGACACTATCAGATGTGATAGAAACTGTCACAAATCCAAGATCATCATACAGAAAGCAGTTAATTTCTGTCAAAATTAAAGTATGGATAGGAATCTTTATTAACAAAGAAACGCTCTGACTTACATGAGACGCTGGGAAGACTGAGACGTTGCAACTGAGCACATCGTAAAGTTGGGAATAACCTTTGTTTTACGTTACGACGTTAGGTTTTTGCAAATGCATGAGCTAAAAAAATAGAAAAAAATAAAGATTCAGGCGTTACTTTGCTGAAATCCATTGCAAAATATAAAGATGAAAATATTTAGTAACAATTCCGCGCAAAACCTTCTTCGATAAGCTCTACCTCTCTCTACCTCTACCTCTACCATTTACTCTACCTCTACCATTTACTGATTACTTTTTGTTAGAGCTTATCGGAGAAGGTTTTGCGCGGAATGGTTATTAAATATTTTCATCTTTATAATAAATAATAAAAATAATAAAATAATAAATAATGCTGGACAATTCACACAGCATTATCTAGCCCCAAGGTAAGCAGAGCTTGTGTTATGGGTACTAGATAACTGATATACGTTAATATTATACATTACATAGATAGATATTTTTTATTATACATAGAAAACACCCAGACCAACGGAACAAATTTCTGCAGATCGTACACAAATTTGTTCCGAGGCGGGGATCGAACCCGCAACCTCTTGCCTTTACCTTTTACCTTATACCTTAACCCTTAACCCTTAAACCCTTTATATTTTGAAATGCATGAGCCTAACTCTCGATACTGTCGCCCGTGTAGATGTGGTCGAATTAAATTGACGTCGTTATTATAAAAGGATTATTGGCGTCAACTGAAAGTCCTTACAAAATGGCGGAACAAAATGGCTGAAGTTGTACAATAATCTGCCTTTAATTGCCTCTACAGGGAATCAGCGAGCTTGTCAATATTTGTAGGGAAATTATAATTATTTTCATAAAATAAGAACTTGCTTGATGATAGGTTTGAAAATAATATTATTTAATCTAAATTTGAAATAGTATTTACAATTGAGCTAATTACAGACTATAGTAAACAATCTACAGGTAGTTCAACTGATCCATACAATACCAGTCGCGCGCGTGCCTAAGACACTGGCTGCATTGCCCCGCTGTATGGCAATGCTGATGCGCTGTGCCAGATACTCACCAGCTCTCGGGTCACGCGTCGCATAGACCAGACGCTCAGATAGTTTTTTGAAAACCCGTAGAGCCTCGGTACCCCACGGACCTAGGGTCACGACTCCATGCATTTAGCGCAATTGTTTCTATTGTATATACTAGTTTAGATTTAATTCTATTACATAGATATTTTTTACTCTACATAGAAAACGAACAGAACACCTGGAACAAATGTCTGCAGATCGTACAATTATTTGTCCCAAGGCGGGGATCGAACCCGCAACCTCCTGCGTCGCACGCAGACCTTCGCCCACCGCGCCACAGAGGTCGTCAATCAGCTTGATAATTATTAACCTGACCTGCTTTACCGGGTTAGGCTTACATTTCTATTATTTAAATGTTTCTATGAAACAAAGGCCGTGTTTCATAAAAGCTAAAAGCTTTTACTAACAGTGTTGCCACCATTTTTACGATAAATTGCCATTTAATACATTGTAAATGAGTTCTTATTGATGTCGTTAATAAAATTAATTGTGGAAACAGGGAAATAGTCCATTTGGCTGGCCCTGATGAATATTGATAGATGTTTGTTTAGTTTACACGCAATATTATAGATTGGCTGTGGACAATAGGTGGACATTTTTACGGAATACACGAATTATTTTCAAAATTAATACCTATACTACCTAAAATCAACTCCGCCGGAACTCCAAATCTTCCAAACTACTTTATCCAAAAAAAAAACTTTAAATTTGTAGATGTAAGATGTACTTTAAGATGTATTTATGGTTAAGTTCAGAACTTACTCTATCGTTCATTTAATTCGAGAACACGATTCCATAAAATCGTGTTTATAAGGGAACCAAATTTATAAAAGCCATATTGACGTCGCTAAAAATGGTAATCTTTCTCTTATGCCATAGATTTACATACATAAAATAAAATCTTATAAAGAAAGCCTATTACGCCATACATGATTACATCAATGATGTAAATACTTGGCCAGATGTCGCCCAGTTCCGCACCGACAATGCGCTATAATGTGCTTATTTTGTAAGCCTAAAGAAATAAACGTTATTGATATTTGATATCACAAACGATTTTTTTATTCTAGCTCGTACCTAAAGTATATTTGCAAGATTTATCCCGCACAAAATATAATGTATATATAATAGGGCAAGTAGTAAATAAATAAATAATGCCGGACAATTCACACAGCATTATCTAGCCCCAAATTAAGCACAGCTTGTGTTATGTTTACTAGATAACTGATACCTATAATTATATATTACATAAATACAATAGGTACATTACATAATATGTAATGTATTTTAAAATGTAATTAATAATACCTACCTATTAAAAAACTAAAAATAATTACAACTAATATTACACTTACATCTATTTTCTAAAAATCTAAGCCGTCACCAGAAGGCAGAGTGCCCAGAATGCTGGCAGCATTGCCACGTTGAATGGCAATGCTAATTCGTTGACCGAAATAAAAGCCAGCATTCCGATCACCTGTGGACTCTATTGGTAGTTTTGTAAGATCTTTATAGATAACGTGTGCCCCAGGACCCCAAGGACCAAGGAAGGGCAAGTAGAATAAAAGCTTGTAGATTAAGTTGGTGGACGAATTAAATCTTTATTTATTGCTCTTATTAAAAAAAACAAACTCTACTTAAAAATAGAGTCCGCGAAGTTTCCAGCTACAGAACCGAGGTTGGAGAACAACCCGTTGCGACCTGGTACAGAAACCTCCGGCAACCTCGAGACCATGGTTGACAAGAACCGGGGTCGACCAGAGCGGCTGGGGTCATGGTGGTCGTAATTGTTGTCTGTAGGGGTCGAAGGGTCGATTGTTGGTTGATTGGGGTTATTGTTGGGTGTCGGGTTATTAGGCTGGTTGGGTGGCTGGTTTGGATGCTGGTTGGCAGGTGTGTCAGGCGGCGGGTTGTAAGGGGGTGTTATGGGTCGTTGGGGTGGTCCGTTGGGTTGATAAGGGGGTTGGTTCGGAGTGTTTGGTGGTAAGTCGCCGTTGTGGTCTGAAAAACAAACAATTAAATGAAATGATAGCAATGTTTTACTTTGCAATATTTTACTTTAAAACTTACTTTCTTAACTTTGAACTTACCTCGCACTTGAAATGAAATGAAATTCATTTGAAATGAAATGAAATGTAAATTGAAATGTAATTCAAAATTTCACGTACGTAATGCTTGAGCTAAACGACTGAAAGACTGACTGCGAAAGACTGCAGGCGGATGCTGGATACGTCAAGCTGAAGACAGGGCGCTCGTTGCGTAGTTTCAAATATCTAAGCATACATAGGGACAGACCATAGACATAGAATTTTTTCACTATGGGACAGACAGACAGCGGGAAGCGACTTTGTTTTATACTATGTAGTGATATTATATAATGGATGAATTGATTTTAGGTTGCCAAGTGTTTTTTTTTTCTTTTTTTTAACATAAAAATAGATTTATTGTCAGCAAAAACTAAACTTACTATCGCCATTTCCTCTTCCTTTAGTTCTCAGTTGATTATTCCAATCATTAGAATTATACAACACTGGGATTGCAATCGGGAGTATGGATCCAGCATATGGAGGTGGATAGGCTGGATATGGGGCTGGATAGTATGGGTTAGTGGGTTGACAGGGGGGTAAAGGTTGACAATTAGTTGGACATGGGGGGAGAGGTTGGCAGGGTATGCATGGTCCGGGTTGCCGGTTGTAGAATGGTGGGTAGCCGCTTTGTGGTTGGTACTGTCCAGAAGTTCGTAGGGCTGTGTAGAACAGAAGAAAAAAAAATTATATACAACACTAATTAAAGATTCCGCGCGACGTGGCCGTGGCCTCACTGGAGTCACGGAGTATCCTCGGCTCAGGTTTGTTCCTGTCACGGTTCTCTTGTATGTTTTGTTTTATATTACCTTCTATTTTTAATTTTGTGTGTTTTTAATTGTATTTTTTATGTACTTTTTGTCGTAAATCTATGGACTATGTGTTGTCTGAAATAAAACCATTTTATTTTTATTTTATTATATTTTACTGGAACTGAACACAAGTGCTGGTTATTTGACAAAGATACTTGACTGGTTATGAGGTCGACCTGTTAGTCGATGCACATTGCACACCACGACAAAATTTATCAACTGTATTATCTCGCAATTTTTTGCAGTATATAAAGTCGTCTCGGTACATATCGCCCGAAGTAATCCCATTGAAGCACTGATTTTTAGGATCACCGATCTAGGAGCACTGATTTTATTCCCATTGGAGCACCTGCCAAGAAGTTTCTAGTGCCGTAGTTTGATAATTAGCTGTAACGTTGCAATACATAGTTTTAGAACTAGGTACTAGGTAAAACAGTTTCTCTATTCCACGGCTGGTAGGGTAGTTAGCAATGCATTACTGACGACCTTTGTGGCGTGGTGGGCGAAGGTTTGCCTGCGGCGCAGGAGGTTAAGGGTTCGATTCCCACCTCGCAACTTATGTTTGTACGATCTGCAGATATTTGTTCAGGGTGTTCTAGTCGTTTTCTATTTATAATAATTATCCAAAAATATTCTATAATATATACCCATAACACAAGCTCTGCTTAGCTTGGGGCTAGATAATGCTGTGTGAATTGTCCAGCATTATTTATTTATTCAAGTCCTTTCTTTTGTATTTAAATAGTTTACATAAATTAGTTACATCTATATATTTGTATATTTATTTAATCTACCGAAGGTACCTATTGATACACTTGATATCGTTAATATTAACAAAATTTGCTTATATTAACATGTTAAATTACTTAAATATAATTATTTTAAAAATAACCAAAAAACAAAGAAAATTAAATAGCCTACAGTCAGTTAGATATATAAAACCATAAACCCTCCTTGCGTGGTCGGGTAAAAACCAAATAACAAAAGAACACTCTAGATGACTAATCGAACTTACCAAGTAAAGTTCAATCATAATTATACGCAGCATCTCTTTCGAAGAAATAACCCTCCTACGCTCAAATGCCAAGCCGAAATATCAAATTTATTAGTTCTCCATCCGAGGAGACTGGGTGTTAGCTATTTCGGATTGTATCACAAAAGTTACAAAAATATATACATACAATTTTCGACGAAGCTGTCAACATCAATCTCAATCTTTAATTTTTCCTTATACTCGTAAGTTAGGTACTGAACGTTGAACCTCATAGGTACCTAATGTTCACCTCACACTTGACTTAGTTTTGCTCGACTACGTTTCACTACCAATGTATTAACTGTTTGTAAATTCGAATATGAATTGCTGAAATCGATCAATAAAAGGGCAAGTGTGAATGTAACAGATGACTCTCACTTAGGATAAATCTTGACGTTGATCGACCCCATCCCACCAGAAAATTGTATGCATTTTCAGTACCATATTAGCAACCGAAATCGTTTATGACATTTCTCCCCGGATGGCCCATTCAATAGGAATAGGATATTTTAACGTAATCACTCGACTGAGCTGGATGTGAAATAATGAGGTAATTTATAACTTAACTACCTATAATTTTAAGAAGTGTAGTCTATATTATTATTTAAAGTAAAGTATTTATAGTTCCACTAAAACCATAATAAATTTTAAAAGGTACTTTAAGAGACATTGATATACATATAATATATGAAGGATTTATTAAACTTACCAAGCAAAATAACTCCAAAAAGAGTAAACTTTAACATGTTGTATATTTTTTATTATAGTTAAATAAAATAAAATGATTCGGTCCTTTTTCTAATATAATCAAGCCATCTCTGATATAAAAATATAATTCGATTGATTTTTAATATATTCACTCATTAGATACGCTTTTAATTGATTAATATAAATATTTTTAGAAGCGATTCAAGATTGGTTGTCACGGTTTGAATCGAATCTAAAGTTTTGTAAACTTTGATCGCGTGTTTATTTGATATACCTAAGTACCAATAAGTACTCATCATCATCAGCCTTTACTAATCCACATCTGGACATAGGCCTCCCCTAATGAGCGCCATAGCGCCCTGTCTTCAGCTTGCCACATCCAGCATCTGCCAGCAATCTTTTGCAAATCGTCACCCCACCTGGTCGGAGGGCGTTCTACACTGCGTTTGCCGAGTCGAAGTCTCCACTCAAGAACACATTTACCCCAGTGGTTGTCGGTTCTTCTCGAGATATGGCCAGCCCACCGCCACTCCAGCTTGCTAATCCTTTGAGCTGTCGATAACCTTGGTTCTCTGTCGGATGTATTTGTTGCGAATCCTATCCTTCAGAGAAACTCCGAGCATAGCTCTATCCATAGCTCGCTGGGCGACTTTAAACTGGTGGACCAGCCCTACCGTGAGTGTCCACGTCTCAGCTCCGTAGGTCATGACGGGTAGGACGCACTGATTGTAAACTTTCGTTTTCAAGCATAGCCCATTCCCAAACGCGGGCAGCGTAGCTAGCCTCACTAGGCACTATACTCTCGGCGCAACCTAGCTGGATCCTCCTATTGACCTCTTTCTCGAAATTGACGGATCTATCTAGCTTTTAGTTTGACGACCTCTGTGGTGCGATGGGCGAAGATCTGTCTGCGACGCAGGAGGTTGCGGGTTCGATTCCCGCCTCGGGACATATGTGTGTACGATCTGCAGACATTTGTTCAGTGTCCTGTTCGTTTACTATGCATAAAAAAAAAACTATCTGTGTATAGTATTATATGTATTATGTACATCAGTTATCACAAGCTATGCTTAGCTTGGGGCTCGATAGTGTTGTGAATTGTCCATCATTATTTATTTATTTCTTTAATCTATTTTAAATAATCTTGGTGAAATTAGTTTCCTTTTTATTCGGGTCTCAGCCTATTGGAGACCGAGAAAGCCATTTGATATACGGACGGATCTCTTCAACTTACGCAGCTTGACGCAGTTCCTGAAGGTCGATCTTGTCGTCAGGTGAACTCTTGTCTTGAAGAAGTTCAGGTTGTAGTTTGAAAAACTCATTTACTTAGAAATTTTAACAAAGAAAATTACAATCAAATAATAGAATTACATTAAAACTAGTACCGATTTATAATTCAAACAATTGTAGCCCAATTCTAAATACTGAAGGCTGTTGTAAACAATATAGAGGTAGCTCAGCTGATCCATATCAGGAAGTGTCCCCAAGACGCTGGCTGCATTGCCGCTTCAACCAGACGCTTTTTCCTTGATTTATTAAAGCATACTGACACAATCTATGTAGATCTTTCGACATTGATTTTACAAAATTTAATCAAAAAGATGTTTTTCAACAAAAACTCATTAAATCGTGTAGGTAACGTTTATGATTTGATATTGATTACCGATAATTGACCGAGCGAGCGAACCGTTTCTGCATCAACTACTAGGCAAAAGTATGGATTCTGTCAGAATGTAGGTACTCCTCTACAGGTCTTATTTTACGACAATCTGGACTAAACTGGGTGTATAGATTCTACGATTTTACAGATATTTTTAATGGTCGCGGTTGTTCGATTAAAGGCTTAGTTCCTCCAAAAAAGGGCAAAAAAAGGGGCTATCGAATATCTCCGCTTTAAGACATCTGATTTCGATGATTATTTTTTTAATTGAAAGGTAGTAATTTTCATATGTTCTCATAAAAAATGGTAAAGATCTGGTGAGGATTTTTGCCATGAAGAACAAAATTGCTTTGCTAAATGCAATAATAAGTATGAGAGCATTTACCGTTTACGCCACCTATTAGAACATCTTTGTAACTCGTAACGAGAGTAGGTAGGTACTGTGTAATAGCCCGACCACATGTTTCGTCTTCGTATATTTGCAGTTTGCGCAGGTATGAAAACAGTTTTATAGATGGCGCTAATGCTACTGAACATCTCTGATTTATCAGCTTTCAATTCGAAAATTATTTATTTTTTGGTAGTAACTAGTAAAAGCCCTGCACGTCTCGTGTACTCACCAGTCTGCTGATAGTGATAACGTCTAACATTTCGAAAGATGGCGGATTTGGAAACTCGTAATGTCTGTGCAACTTCTTTATAACTGTGACCTTTTTCAGTTAAAGTAACAGCTTTGGAAACCAGAGCTACGCTAAGATCCGGCATTGTCTGGATATTGGACCCTTTAGGTATTCGTTGATGTGTGAGCACCACTACTGCGATACGTTTTTGTAAAAAAAAAAGTTGAGAGGTGTCAAGGGACACCCGGATGGAACGAAGTTCCTTTCTATACTCAGTTTCTATAAGAGAGAGAGAGAGACAGACAGACAGAGAAACATGCGCACGCCGCACGGCTTACAATAGCTTTACTATAGCAAAAAGTGTCGTTACAACTTTTCGTGAAAAAAAGACGGAATTTTTTAAACGAATACGCACACGTCAGCCAAATTATTTCAATAAACTAGTGAAAATAGCTAAGAAACAAAAAAAACTAAAATCTGAAACAAAAGACTAGTGAAGTAATTCTTTTTTAAAATTAAATGTTGAGGTCTATATCATAGACATATAATTTTTTCACTACGTGTTTGTGTGGCCAGTTTGTATTAAGAACTTTTTGTACATATTTTAGTGCCGCTTGCACAACGATAATTAACCCTAGTAGCAATTTTTGTTGGCAGATTGTTGGGCCTCGGTGTGGTATTGGTTGGCCAACGGTGAGGTTTGTCATCCCTAAAAATAGTAGGACCAACGGTAGGTTAATCGTTGGCCCGACTTGTCGGGCCAACTAGTATTCCCCACCCAAAGGCCAACCAAAGTTAAGCAGAAAATCCACGTTGGCGCTACGTTGGGCCCTACTGACGGGCCAACTGTTTTTAGGGATGACAAACCTAACCATTTGCCAACTATTAACAAAGGCCCAACAAACAGCCAACTATGTACACTTCGTTGGGCCAATTTAGTGTTAAACAACTAAACAGTAAATCCACGTTGGCGCTACGTTGGGCCCTACTGACGGGCCAACTGTTTTTAGGGATGACAAATCAAACCATTTACCAACTAAATATCTACGTTGGCTTGTGTTTTTTTTAACAGAGGGCCTACAAAAAAAAGAGTACGTTGTACCTACGTAGTTTTCCTAACAGAGGGCCTTCTTAAGAAAGGGTACGTTGTACCTACGTAGTTTTCCTAACAGAGGGCCTACATACGGAAGGGTACGTTGTACCTACGTAGTTTTCCTAACAGAGGGCCTACACGAGAAAGCATACGTTGTACCTACGTTGTTATCCTTACAGAGGGCCTACATGAGAAAGCATACGTTGTACCTACGTTGTTTCCCTAACAGAGGGCCTACATACGGAAGGGTACGTTGTACCTACGTAGTTTTCCTAACAGAGGGCCTACATGAGAAAGCATACGTTGTACCTACGTTGTTATCCTTACAGAGGGCCTACATGAGAAAGCATACGTTGTACCTACGTTGTTTCCCTAACAGAGGGCCTACATGAGAAAGCATACGTTGTACCTACGTTGTTTCCCTAACAGAGGGCCTACATACGAAAGGGTACATTGTACATACGTAGTTTCCCTAACAGAGGGCCTACATGAGAAAGGATACGTTGTACCTACGTTGTTTTCCTTACAGAGGGCCTACATGAGAAAGGATACGTTGTACCTACGTTGTTTCCCTAACAGAGGGCCTACATACGAAAGGATACGTTGTACCGACGTTGTTTTCTTCGCGGAGGGCCCGACTATGAAAGAATACGATGAATCTACGTTGGCTTCACGTCAGGCTTTCAACTGAAGAATAGTTACTTATCTAAGTTAGCTTCACATCAGGTAAATACACGTAGGCCCTATCAAAGAATGGATATCTACCTCTGACGTCTTCGTGTGAAAACTTTAAGTGAAGCAAGCAAACTTAGATTTATTCTTCGGTTAACCTTCCGTGTCGAAACCTGACGTGAAGCCAACGTAGATAATATCGTATTCTTTCTTAGGCAGGCCCCCTCCGTAAGGAAAACAACGTAGGTCATCGTATTCTTTCTTATGCAGGCTCTCCGAAAGGAAAACAACGTAGGTACATCGTATTCTTTCTTATGCAGGCTCTCCGAAAGGAAAACAACGTAGGTCATCGTATTCTTTCATAGCAGGCTCTCCGTAAGGAAAACAACGTAGGTACATCGAATTCTTTCTTAGGCAGGCTCTCCGTAAGAAAAACAACGTAGGCATATCATAGTTTCTGAATCTGAAACACTAAAAATAAAATTATTAAAATAGATTTAATTTTATATTTATTCATTAAAAAAAATAGTTATAACTGCTGCTATAGAAAATACAGAAATCTTACGCTACTTCTAACATAATTTATAAATTAAGTATTTAGTGCGCGTACAGTAACAACCGCACTCAAGAGACGTTTTATGGTTATTCAAACTAAAACTAATTATTTTTAAAACAGTGCGTTCGGCTGTGAGTTGTTACTTACCAAGCATAAACGCTGTTGACAAATTAACGAGCTGTGTTTTTTATTACCAATTTTTTGTTTTTAGTGCTAACCCGCACTTGGGGTAATCTCTAAGAAAAAAATAACATCCCAAAAATGTTCGTACTCACACTCAGGGAGGGCGCAGGTTTGAGTCCAGCGGAAATCAAAAATTTTTGGGATGTTATTTTTTTACAAATTTTCAGCAAATAGGTATTTAAATCTATATGTTATAAAATATTATTTTTGGTGTGTGTGAAATGCAATGCAATATAATATTACCTACCACTGACTTAAATTATTTGTTACAGTAATGCTAATAGAGAGGTAATGTAATGATGGAGTAGGTCAATAACCGTTATACCAACTCTTGGGTAAAATTCGAATAACTTAAGGCGCATACCCCAGTCAAACTAGCGCCGCCACCTATTTTAGCTTATTTATTATGTTTAACACAAGAAATTTCAAAAATACATCGTACTATTGTAAGCTAAACGTAATAGTAAGATAAAATTATAGGTGGTGGCGTTAAACTGGGGTATGCGCCTTAAGCTCTGTTTTCCCGCATACATTTAGATCCTAGGAAGACCATGGTGTATACCACGAAACATAAAATCTAAAAGTGGTAGGTAAATACAGCAAAACAAAGTTGTGAAACTAGGAGATGGGATACCGACTGATAATAAATAAGAATAGCTGAGAAAGTAACAAACAAACAAACAGACAGACGACACTTTAGAATTTATAATAAGTAATTAACTAGTATAATATTAGTATGTTATTACATATTAGTGTATAAATTCTAGTGTCTTTGTCTGCCAGTTTGTTTGTTTCTAAAAGTAGTTGGTTCAGCAAAACAAAATTGAAGACGAGATACAGCATAAAAACTTATTCGACTTCAGCCCTGGGCTACATTAGTTAATACTTACTAAAACTTACTAAAACTTAATTGTTTATACACGGTAATAAATTTACATTATCATAAGCATGTCAAAGAAGACTATCTTTTTACAAAAAGAATCAGAAAGAAGAGGTTTCGGACACCATGTTGCAGGGCCTTTGAAGTAAGAGATAGAAAAATGAGTAATAATGAACCCATTATTCTATCCCGGCCACCTTTACGCTAAGCGATGGCGGCAACCGGTATAACCTTAAGGGTTAATCGGGTTTTTAAAATTGGTGGCCCGCCGTCATTCTGTCTAGTCAACTCAATACTCTTTCATTTTGTTTATTATTTTGAAGTATAACTTAGTGAAACTAAGTTAGTTACGTTAGGCATATTATCTACCGTCTAACTACCTACAAACAAGTAAATTGGCAGGAGATAGTGGCCTACTTAACACTTTCATGGCTCAAGACGCAGAGAGCGATCAGCGAGTCCGTGTAGCGACGGCGCGCCCCTGCGGGTCGCACCGCCGACCCGCGGCAGTGAATACGTTATACTAACACTTTCATGGCTCAAGACGCAGAGAGCGATCAGCGAGTCCATGTAGCGACGGCGCGCCCCTGCGGGTCGCACCGCCGACCCGCGGCAGTGAATACGTTAAACTGAATTGTTTATACACGGAAGAAATTTACATTATCATAAGCACGTCAAAGAAGACCACCACTATCTATTTACAAAAAGAATCAGAAGATTTCGGACACCATGTTGCAGGGCCTTTGAAGTAAGAGATAGAAAAATGAGTAATAATGAACCCATTATTCTATCCCGGCCACCTTTACGCTAAGCGATGGCGGCAACCGGTATAACCTTAAGGGTTAATCGGGTTTTTAAAATTGGTGGCCCGCCGTCATTCTGTCTAGTCAACTCAATACTCTTTCATTTTGTTTATTATTTTGAAGTATAACTTAGTGAAACTAAGTTAGTTACGTTAGGCATATTATCTACCGTCTAACTACCTACAAACAATAAGTAAATTGACAGGAGATAGTGGCCTACTAAAACTTAATTGTTTATACACGGAAGAAATTTACATTATCATAAGCACGTCAAAGAAGACCACCACTATCTATTTACAAAAAGAATCAGAAAGAAGATAAGACATTTCGCGCCAACCCGCGACGAACAACCTTAAGTTCTGTAAGAAGAGCGGTATCAAGTCCCATAATTCTCATGTATGTGTCAAATGGAGTGTAAGTTTGTAGTTAAGTATTTAATCACGCTTTGTTTGTGTAGCTTTATCATTTTGTAAGTGTCGCGTGATCTAGTTGATAGTTGATCGAAGCACTTTCTGCAAACAGCTGGCTAAAGCAGACTGGGACGGCGGCGGCATGGCAAAGGATTTAAATTTTACCAATGGACTTTCAAATGTAATTGATATAGAAATACGACATAATCAAATTGTTATGCTTTAAAAAACGATGAAGATGCCGCGGCATTTTTTAAAGCATTACATTTTGGGTCGTAATTCAATATGAATACGTTTGAATATCCATTGGTAAAAAATTCATATCCTTTGCCATCGCGTCCCGGTCTGCGTTGGCCATAAAGCTGTAGTTCCGCAATCTTGACGTGACAAATAAGCAAAATAATGACTCAATTATGCAATTTCATGCTGACAAAGGGTATACATACAAAGGAACCATCACTATCCCTAAAGTTAGGTAAAAGCAAACATTTTTTGTGTAAATCCGATAATCTAATATTTCTTCTGTATGTTCCACTGACTTTAAATATACCTAATTTGCTACTTTCGATTGGTTCATTATAAAAATCTGTTTTATTTAAAAAACAATTACACTTCAAACGATACGAATGATATTCAGGTTCTAAAATTTCTTTAGCCACAACAATATCACCACTGTATGTGGTAAAGCACGAATCACCTGAATTAGTACTTAATGTACAGTCATTATTGAATGGAATTGCTCGTATGATGCCTCTTTTCTTTTTAACCGTTATTGTTCTCTGAGGCACAGTATAAATGTTTGATTTTTCGCCTAGCCTTTTGGCGACTTGTTCCAAAGGCATACTATGTGATCGAACTAGCCGCTTTATTTTTGACATAAAATTTTCAAATGGAAAGGCTGAAAATGAATCTAGCGATCCGAAATTATAAACGTCCCCGGCCAGATGCAAAAGATTATGTACATTATACACAAGAAATTCGTCACTATACAAGACTGAAACATTTTTCACAAAACAATGCAACAGCTTATTGGCATACAATCTCCACATACAATCTTGACATATGTCATTACATAGAATATATATTGCACAATGCAACATCATAAAGTGCTTGTATAAGCTGCTGTTAGGCAACTTGTTTTGTAAAACAACGGGTCCTATATAGAGAACAAAGGCCCTAAACTCAGTCGCTTTCCAATATTTGAATAACTTTAGTGGCCTGGGACGTCTGGAAAACTCAACTGGGTAATGATCGCGACAGGCTTTTATGCGACTAGAAATTTCATCTATTTTAAGAGCATTCAGTTTGCATTTTTTTGGTCCTCTTTCGACCCAGCATCTAATCATTTTTTTTACGACACCTAGACACACTAAATGCATAAAATCAAGCGGTACTTGAGTGACTAGTCCTACGTCAAGTTCTGTAAGAATACATTTTGATAATTGATGGTCTTCATATTCCTGATTTACAAATCCAATATCAGTTCTAAGAGTTAATTCACTTATATATGGCCATATAGTTCTACCTTTGTAAGTACCTTCTTGCTGGCATTTTTCACAGGCATACAGAGAATTGTGGGACTTGATACATTTTAAAAATGATCTAGCCGGTGCGTCAGCAATGATGCAACTTATTCGAAAATCAAATTTAACATCATCAATGCATAAGCCATTCTGCTCTAAACGTAAGCATTCATCAACGAAAGGACGCAAATAAACACCCGCATTATTCGGTTTTGATTCTCCAAAGTATAGAGCTACAATAAAAGGCCGTTTGTCGTGAGATTGATCTAAAATACATAGTATAGGCCAAAAAGAATTTGTGGAACTTGAATGTATTGGCAAACCATCGACGTTGAGCGTTACAGACAAAAAGGAACCAGACTCTATTTGCGACATTTTTCTCTGCACTAAGGGATAGTGACAATTTTTTACTGTAATGCCTGTGTTTTTTACTCTTTCTACTATATGTGTCTCAAGGCCAAAATATACATAAGAGCCCCCAGCACAGTTTACTATTTGAACATAATGCGGTGTCTCCAAGAGTGTTCTTGCATCCAGTGGCAAAGTAGGATGGTATGATTTTAATGTTTTCAACAAATCGTTAAGAGCAAAATGACTTATATGATGTTTTTTGGACCATGATATGAGAGAGGAGTTAATATTCAGTGAATCAGTGGTAACACAACCGAAACTAGAGGGTTTCCTAGTAGAAATATCTATCAAGTCAACTGGATCATGAACGGGACTAGAGGGTTTATTTACTATATCCCGATATATTATATTACTAGTACTAAACTCATTCCTAATCTGTGTAGTTCTTCTCGCTAGGATTCGTTTTTTTGATTTTGTGTTACTGCTTAACTCTGCGGGCCTCCCTTCCTCCATTGCGATCTTTGGTAAATCTGAACCAGTTCGATATTACTTCATGTATTTCAGAATCTGTTGCTTTTTCTGCTATTTTGTTTTGTCGCACTGCATCTATAAATAAAAAGCACAAGGTAAGAAACAAGGCTCCAACACTAGGTACTCTAATTCTAAGTGGGGGACCACGGATCTGCACTGACAACTCGAATAGGAGTGTATTGTGCATTATTTCCCTGCCTAAACAGGCTAACCTAACCAGCCCAGCTCCTTGAAGTACCGGAGCAGGACTTTTGACTACTGACAGCTTTGTTTCAGATTTTCTGTGGATGTGGAGTTATATAAACGACTACATGTACACTAGGTATACAAAACGACGACGTCTGTGGTGCGGTGAGCGAAGGTCCGCCCGCGACGCAGGACGTTGTGGGTTCGATACCGCCTCGGGAAGAAATGCTCAGGGCTGACGATAGCAGAGCAAAAGCGACCTAGTCTGATCCCTGAAGAAGTGGTCCTTAAAGAAAGATTATTTACCTCTTATAATTTTCATTAATTTCAAATCCTTTAATGGTAACTTGTTATTTTTTCCCGTCCAATTGTATTCTAAAGCAAGTCTGTTACTGAATAGTTTCTCTAAAATTCTTCTTATAACGACAGCTACCTTGTTTCCACCCACTAAGCCAAGATAAGTTATCTGTAAATTCAATAAATACCAATGAAAAATGTAGACAAAGAGACAATTAGAGATTAATAATGAAGAAAACAGACTTCAATAAGAACATAAAAACAAAAAAAACATACAGCTGACTTCTCCTTTTTTGAAGACTGTTAAAAATAAAAAATACTTACCAATTGTTTCCCATTTTCGTCAATCCATGTTTCGATTTTAATCAGAGCTTCATGATCATCACATGGTAATGTTATCCCTTCTGGAAGAGACAGCTGCATTCCAGTGACAGATTCAGAAGAAGATCGAAGTCTTTGCAATATTTCATGCTGTGAAATTTGCAGCTCTTTTATGTCACTTTCGATGCGAGCCAAGTGTTTTGCAATCACATCTAAAATTTAAAGATTAGATTATTATTAGAGTTAATAAATTATGTTTTAATATGTTAATTTATTTGAGAACATGATAGATCTTTATAATAATCTTATTTTGAAATACAATATGCAGGCCACATAGCTTTCTAAAAAGCGGCTCAAGATTGCTCATCAAGGTACCTATACTTTAAGGAAGGTCTATCTATCTATCTATCTAAATTCACTGATGAAATTGTAAATACTGAATGATGATGATAGGTAATCCACAAGTTTTTATAACTATACTCTTACCTAATACACGCGGGTTATTCGCAGTCCATTTCTCTTGAATTGGTGTCAGAGTTAAATCCAAAGTACCTAAAATACAATATGAATTTAATAAGGTTCAAATCATACATAAGGTAGGTATATTATGTAGGAATAAATAGGTTGAATAAGGTTTCCAGGTCTGCTAGAAGTAGGGATAATTTTAATAATCAGTCCCAAATGATTCAACGCTGGGGTAAACGTGTTCTTGAGTGGAGACCGTGACTCGGCAAACGTAGTGTAGGACGCCCTCGACCAGGTGTTACTTACATTCAGGATCAGCAGCAAAACCCACATGATCAGGGTCTTTGATACAATATAATTCATCTATGGAAGGTTCTTCTAAGCTAGTGCCTGGTGTGGACGATCTTGACCCAGAAGTTGATCGAGATTTAGACTGCTGCTTGCCTCTGGCATCTGGCCTCTTGCTTTTTTCTTTTATATCTTCTATAATAAATAACACATGATGAATTTATTTGTAGGAATACAGTAATGAAATTAAATAAAAAGTAAAGTTAAAAACTAACTAATTAAATTTCATAGAAATTTACTCTTAATTTCAGCGCTACGTGGGAATATAAAATTGGCTACATACATACATAGGGTGCCAACCTCATAAATCACCCTTGTCCGTTGGTATTCAGATTATAAGTAGGTTACATAGCATGCTACAACAATATTCGGCCCCGTGCATGCCTCCCAAAAGAAATGGATCACTATAATTATGGCCCTAGATCATGGAAATGAGAAAGAATAATAATAATAATGCTGGACAATTCACACGGCTATATCTAAGCTACAAGCTAAGCTTGTGTTATGTGTAGGTACTAGATAACTATAAGTAATACAATACATAGATAGCAGATGGTACAAACATTTGACCAGAGGCGAGAATCGAACCCGGTGCCAAACTAAAAGGGTTCCTTTAAAACTATAAAGTGTCTGGAGTCTGGACTTACTTGTGGTTCCGGGTGGTTTTGGGTACTGAAATAATATTGAACTTTCTTCATCGGAATTATTTTCTTCTGCGCTACTATAAAGTAGTTTTTTTTTTGTTTTGCGTTTTCCTGTTTCATCTGCACCATCGCTATTGACTTCCGAGTCGACCTCTGCTTGCTTTGCTTTAGCTCGTGCTTTGCTCAAATTATCTAAAATTAGAGCATAATTTATAGGTAAGATAAGACACAAAATAACAAAGCAATCAATAGGTCTGCGGCACACATAGACCTCAAAACGCACGCGTTGTATTATGGTTTTTATGGATTAAGGTTTGGAACCGCGTGGTATATGGATTAAGGTTAAGTATAGGTATATAATGTCTATACTTCTTCCACTAGCTGCTTGTATACTTGTTAATTATAAAAGCAGGTAGGTAGGTACATAACTGCCAATATCATTACCTACCAAAACACATTTACACAAAAGCACATTTAGGGTACATAAGTACCTACACCTAGAGTTTCATAGTAAAATTGAAACCTATTGAAAGTACCTACCTAGGTTTAGCTTTAGAGATACATGCATGGCACAAAAACTTACCTGTTGTATAAAATACGCGGCTTATTCTGCACAAGTCCCATCCATTATCAGGCACAATTGAACCAATAATGCACCTATTGAAATTAGTTGATTTCGGCGGCCACATGCAATGTATTTTTCTAGGAGTAACCCATTCTTCTCGTATGACACCAATCCCACCACCCTCTTCTGCGTCAAACTCCACAACATTAAACATCAGTCGGATATTAATACTGCTGGCAAGCATAATAATATATTGGTTAGGTTAGAAATTAGGATTAGGTATAGTATAGTTCGCGTCACGTAAAAAGAACGTTCAAGTCGCCTCAAGCTGCACAGCGATTTATCTATCATCTATTAAAATCTATTTGGTAGTAGGCTAGTACTTTTAAGCACGAGTGTATAACGATAAATCCTAAATGCGCAGCTTGAATGCGCTTTCATCACAGATTTATAACTTGGCTTTCATTTTACGTCACGCGAACTTTATAACATATCGTGGCGAATGGCGAATGCAATTGCAAATGGCCGCGTCAGAGTCAGAGAAGATGCACACATGTGACACATGACGAAGACTTACCTTGAGCCTGCCTGAGGTACTTACCTTTTTATTTATCGTAAATGAGCAGCGGGCTTGAGAAAGGAATTAGTAGGTACTCAATTTATTTACCTTCAGATAAAATCGGCAAAAGTAGTTTTTTTCTGCGTTCAGCCGTTCACTTAACAACAATCCAGCGGTAATGCCTCAAACAGAAAAGAACGATGCCGCCGATGCTAGCAGTGTTGCCAGTTGGGTCTTGTCAAAAGCAACCCAAAAGAAATAAAAAAGTAACCTTTTAGACTGAAAAGTTACCTTTTATATTTTTTTCCAATAGTTATGTAGTTTTCTACTAAAAGTTTATATAGACATAAGTTGTTAATAGTCAATAGACCTTCGTTTGATCACAATCTCACCCAATGGAAAGTGAAGATGTGGCCGACAATGTATCGTGACGTGACGGTCTGGAAGATACCTATTCACTCCTGTTTTGAAGAAACCCAGTTTGTAATTGGCTGAAAAAACACCAGTATCTAGTTTCAAACCGCTTCAAACGCTTAGTGCGAGTGGACGGTAAGTAAAAACAAGTAGGGGTAACATCGACATTATAATGTCGATGAGGGGTAATAATGTAAGACCATCAAAAGCCTGATGTTTTTTTTTTATTAGGAAACAAAGGCTAAGTCATATTTTGTGACCTTATCAAGGTTCTTATACATTAGTGCGAGAGAGATAAACATATTTTCAGGAGTTGCGCACACCATAATTATGTACAAACTATCGAAACATAAGAGCAGAGAACGTGTTGCCATAATTATTTTAATGTACTCTGTAGAGTCGCCTTGCCAGCGCTGCAAATAAAAAAAAATGACAATTTCCAAAATAGTACCTAAAAGTAACCTTTGAAGTCGTGTTACCTAAAAGTAACCGGACGTAGTGAAAAATCACCTAAAAGGTAACAAAAGTTACCTTCTGGCAACGCTGGATGCTAGCTAACTATTTTATCCATAGATGTATTAGAAACTTTTATAACCCTATGAATGGGAATGATGAATGAATTGAATGAGAATGATGAAAAGATCTATGATTTTTGAATGATTCTACTAGAAGTATCGCATAAACCACTAAAAATATACTTAACATTTTAAAAATCTACTATTTTTGGTTGATTGTTTCGTGTTAGCGAGAGATTTTTTTTGTGGGTTTTTATGTTTTCTACGTACAAAAAGGAATAAAATCCACGGAAAAGTAATTTGCCGCCAATCATAAACCATTTTCTATGAACCCATGATAAACTTACCTACCTATTTCGACTCAATTGTATTATAGGAGCATTGGGATATCATAGTACCTATAATGTGGATTTTTAGCCCAAAACCGCCTATAAATGCTCCAAAAATACCAGTGAATCGAATTTAGTTTTTTCATAAGTTAATATAAAATGGTTTACGATTAGCGGGAAATTCAGTTTTGTTTCTCGTAGAACGTAAAAAAAATTAAAGCCTACAAAAATTTTAAATCTTGCGCCAACACGAAACTTTCTTACGATAGCTTATTATGTTTTACCTACATGAAATGAAACACACAAACGACACTGTGTATGTTGCTAAGAAAATAAACCATTCCATTCCATTTCCAGTGAAAAAATATCGAGACAAAAATATCTCTAGCTAGGTACTACCTATCTACTAAAAAAGTTGAAATCTACCAAGAGTGGTCACACTGTCCAGAAAGCAGAGTTTTTAGCTAATAATAACGCTCTGAGGAGAAAAACAAGCTGAAATAAACTTTATTGTTTTTAAGTTAGAATCTAAAATATATTATTTCAAGGTCAAAAAGATAGGTTGATCGAAGCCACAGTTCGAAGCTCTCATTATTCTCTCAAATACCTAACCTAGGTAGCTTCCACTAACAGTTCTAAGAATACGTCGAAGTGCAAAGGAATAACTTTCCATCCGTGCGTAACTAGATAATCATTGTAAAACTTAATTCGAGCAAAATATTTAGCGGGCGCCTTTGTGTGCCTTTGTTGCGTCATTCGTCATAGACTAAAAGTTCAGATGTGACAATGTTGTGTAGGTAGTATACCAAGAGTAGGAATCTGTAGACATGAGTCGAAATTATTATTAGCTGACGATTCTGTTTATGGCGAAAAACAATATTTTTTTACACATATTTACAAAAGAACTGATTTTGGTTATTTAATGAAATAATTAAGTATAATATGAAAGATGAAGAATAATTCTTGAATTTTGTTAGAGATAATTTATTACATTTTGTTTAGAGAAGAATAGAATATTTTGTAGGTACAAGTTCCTGCCCGCGACTTCGCACGCAATTTTTCTATGAAAACATTTAACGTTTATTTCTATCCCATGGGATTTATGGGATAAAAAGTATACCTATACTTTATTCCAGGCCATTATTAGTATTTCTAAAATAAATATTAGAATTAAAATTATGTCTAGTAAGCTCATTTCAGTTTACAATATTATGTTCCCGTCGGTACCCAATGATGTAGGCAGAGTATGAACAAAGTGTCGCATCTATGATGTGACGGTGACATCGAATCTTTGATCAGTAGCCGGCCCCCGCGCGTCCCGCACTGCCGCGCTTGCAACCACGATTTGTGTTAGCGCTGTCTGTTCTATGTTTATGTATAATATTTCGATGTTCCCAACGTCTTTTAGGTAGGTAGGTACCTACCTATGTTGACTTCGGATCTGGACATTAGGAACATGAGTCATGACGTCATGATCACATGACTCATGACTTGAGTAAGCGTCCATGTCTCAACACAGCACCGTAAAGTCATGGTAGGCAGAACACATTAGTTGTACAGACGTGTTATCAGACATTGTGGAGTTTCGACGGACTTAGGAATGTGGTAGGAACAATTAGCGCCACTGACCACTCTCATATTTTATCAAAATGTATAAGTAATCCTTCCAACATAAATTGAATTTTAAACAGCTGAAATAAGGTCTTTAAACTATTAAGATAGGTCAGCTACAATGAACGCGATCGGCCGTCCTACCGAAATTCAAACTTATCTCCATATAAATAAGGCCCGAGGCTATTTTCGCGCCACCTGTAATGCAATATTGCAAAATTTCTATAGGTAGGTAGGTACAGGCTATGTGGCAGATGGCAAGCCCATCACTGAATTTATGTAGGTACCTACCTAGCTACCTACCTAGTACCTATCTGCTCAATAATTATCACCGGTAGGTATTTTATAGGTAGGTAACTATAGTAGGTAGTTATTTTGCTTGTAAGCTAACATTGAAAAAGAATAGAACGAACACTCACTGAAGCACTATTATAAAAAAAAATGAATTATACTACTCAATGCGAACACTTGCGTTTCGTTCGGCATAGGTAAGTACCTACCTATCTATAGGTCTACCTACCTACTTAATTGATACCTATTCTAATAATGCTCGAAGCGTCATGTATAAGGTAAGGACGTCGTAAACGCCCATCGACATTTTACCCTGGGTAAAATGTCGATGTAAACGCCACATCACATCCGGCTGTAGTCAGCATTACTTAGGTAGGTACCTACCTATTACCAGCGACCGATCAAGAGTTCTGACCGCCCTAGGTTAAAATTATGAGGACGCGCACCGGCTCGCCCCAGGTGTTACTAATTAATTGATTTTACGCCCTCTTAGACCCCCATCTCCTCATCCTATAAAATTTCACGCAGATTAGAGCACGTTATTTAAGTTATTAGTACCTACCTACCAAGTTCTTTTTATTGCACTGCTACAATAAAGGTAACAAATGAAAGGACTTGCTGAGAATAACTTAATTAAAAACTATTTACATTTAGCAATCGGTTGGCTTAAGGTGAGGATTTTCTGTTGGTTTTCCAACCGAATGCCACGGTAGGGCGTTTGTAGGGGAATCGTGGAAGTTTTCGGTTGGCATCATGCCAAAAAACTACAGTTGGCATTCGGTTGGGTAATAGTGAGGATTTTCTGTTGGTTTTCCAACCGAATGCCACGGTAGGGCGTTTGTAGGGGAATCGTGGAAGTTTTCGGTTGGCATCATGCCAAAAAACTACAGTTGGCATTCGGTTGGGTAATAGTGAGGATTTTCTGTTGGTTTCTAACCGAATGCCACGGTAGGGCGTTTGTAGGGGAATCGTGGCAGTTTTCGGTTGGCATAGTGTCAGAAAACTACAGTTAGCATTCGGTTGGGTTGTAGTGAGGATTTTCTGATGGTTTTCCAACCGAATGCCACGGTAGGGCGTTTATAGGGGAATCGTGGAAGTTTTCGGTTGGCATAATGCCAGAAAACTACAGTTGGCATTCGGTTGGGTTAAAGTGAAGATTTTCTGTTGGTTTTCCAACCGAATGCCAAGGTAGGATGTTTGTAGGGGAATCGTGTCAGTTTTCGGTTGGCATTATGTCAGAAAACTACAGTTGGCATTCGGTTGGGTAATAGTGAGGATTTTCTGTTGGTTTTCTAACCGAATGCCACGGTAGGGCGTTTGTAGGGGAATCGTGGCAGTTTTCGGTTGGCATAGTGTCAGAAAACTACAGTTGGCATTCGGTTGGCTTATAGTGAGGATTTTCTGTTGGTTTTCTAACCGAATGCCAAGGTAAGGCGTTAGTAGGGGAATCGTTGAAGTTTTCGGTTGGCATCATGCCCGAAAAGTACAGTTGGCATTCGGTTGGGTAATAGTGCGGATTTTCTGTTGGTTTTCTAACCAAATGCCAAGGTAGGGCGTTTGTGGGGGAATCGTGGAAGTTTTCGGTTGGCATCATGCCCGAAAAGTACAGTTGGCATTCGGTTGGGTAATAGTGAGCATATTCTGTTGGTTTTCTAACCGAATGCCACGGTAGGGCGTTTGTAGGGGAATCGTGGCAGTTTTCGGTTGGCATAGTGTCAGAAAACTACAGTTGGCATTCGGTTGGGTTGTAGTGAGGATTTTCTGTTGGTTTTCTAACCGAATGCCATGGTAGGGCGTTTGTAGGGGAATCGTAGCAGTTTTCGGTTGGCAATATGTCAGAAAACTACAGTTGGCATTCGGTTGGGTTAAAGTGAGGATTTTCTGTTGGTTTTCCAACCGAATGCCACGGTAGGGCGTTTGTAGGGGAATCGTGGAAGTTTTCGGTTGGCATCATGCCAAAAAACTACAGTTGGCATTCGGTTGGGTAATAGTGAGGATTTTCTGTTGGTTTTCCAACCGAATGCCAAGGTAGGATGTTTGTAGGGGAATCGTGTCAGTTTTCGGTTGGCATTATGTCAGAAAACTACAGTTGGCATTCGGTTGGGTAATAGTGCGGATTTTCTGTTGGTTTTCTAACCGAATGCCACGGTAGGGCGTTTGTGGGGGAATCGTGGAAGTTTTCGGTTGGCATCATGCCCGAAAAGTACAGTTGGCATTCGGTTGGGTAATAGTGAGCATATTCTGTTGGTTTTCTAACCGAATGCCACGGTAGGGCGTTTGTAGGGGAATCGTGGCAGTTTTCGGTTGGCATAGTGTCAGAAAACTACAGTTGGCATTCGGATGGGTTGTAGTGAGGATTTTCTGTTGATTTTCCAACCGAATGCCACGGTAGGGCGTTTGTAGGGGAATCGTGGAAGTTTTCGGTTGGCATCATGCCAGAAAACTACAGTTGGCATTCGGTTGGGTAATAGTGAGGATTTTCTGTTGGTTTTCTAACCGAATGCCATGGTAGGGCGTTTGTAGGGGAATCGTGTCAGTTTTCGGTTGGCATTATGTGAGAAAACTACAGTTGGCATTCGGTTGGGTTATAGTGAAGATTTTCTGTTGGTTTTCCAACCGAATGCCACGGTAGGATGTTTGTAGGGGAATCGTGGCAGTTTTCGGTGGCATCATGTCACAAAACTACAGTTGGCATTCGGTTGGGTTAAAGTGAAGATTTTCTGTTGGTTTTCCAACCGAATGCCACGGTAGGGCGTTTGTAGGGGAATCGTGTCAGTTTTCGGTTGGCATTATGTCAGAAAACTACAGTTGGCATTCGGTTGGGTTATAGTGAAGATTTTCTGTTGGTATTCTAACCGAATACTACGGTAGGGCATTTGTAGGGGAATCGTTGCAGTTTATGGTTGGCATCATGTCAGAAAACTACAGTTGGCATTCGGTTGGGTTATAGTGAGGAATTTCTGTTGGTTTTCTAACCAAATGTCACGGTAGGGCATTTGTAGGGGAATCGTAGCAGTTTTCGGTGGCATCATGTCAGAAAACTACAGTTGGCATTCGGTTGGGTTACAGTGAAGATTTTCTGTTGGTATTCTAACCGAATGCCACGGTAGGGCATTTGTAGAGGAATCGTTGCAGTTTTCGGTTGGCATCATGTCAGAAAACTGCAGTTGGCATTCGGTTGGGTTCTTGTGAGGATTTTCTGTTGGTATTCTAACCGAATGCCACGGTAAGGCCTTTGTTGGTGAATCGTGGCAATTTTCTGTTCGGAATACAACCATTTACAGTAGTAGGGCCAACGTTGGGAGATCGTTATGATATTTGCGTTATCATATGTCAGTTGGCACTCCGTTGGCTCGCTGTAGGCAATTTCACTACCCTTTTCCAACCTGATCCCAACCGTTGGCATTAGGTGTCCACCGTCGGCCAACACAAATTGCTACTAGGGAACTTTCTTAATTTTGATTAGTGAGTTGTCAAACCATACAAATACGTCAAAGTTAATCAAAATTAGACTTTTAAATATTGTTGTGCAAGTGGGGCTTAGTGTTTGTTTTCGATTGATATTTAAAAATATGTATACATACATATTTACGTATTTCTATTTATTTATTGGAGTCTAGCTCGTATCGATATCTTTGCCTGGCTCCACAGCATATCAGTCTTCCGTCATTGTGCCATAAAATATTCATCATCATCAGCCTATATTTAGTCCACTGCTGGACATAGGCCTCCCCTAATGAGCGCCATAGCGCCCTGTCTTCAGCTTGCCGCATACAGCATCTGCCAGCAGTCTTTCGCAAATCGTTATCCCACCTGGTCGGAGGGCGTCCTACACTACGTTTATCGAGTCGCGGTCTCCACTCAAGAACAGGTTTACCCCAGCGGTTGTGGGTTCTTCTCAAGATATGGCCAGCCCACTGCCACTTCAGCGGGCCTAGCACGGACTTTCTTGTCTAGGGTAGAAAAGACTAAAAATGACGTAAATATGACATTTAGCTGTAGAGAGAAACGCCGTGTTCGGGGAATCGACAGATTGCGAAGACAAGAAACTGTCTTGTCTAGTCTAGGGTAGAGTAGAGATGAAATCCCCGTGCTAGGCCCGCAGCTTGCTAATCCTTTGAGCTATGTCGATAACTTAGTTCTCTGTCGGCATAAATATTGGATATGGTTTTATGACCCAGAGATTATCTTTTACTATACACGAAACCCTAAAAAAATATTATCCCAATTTCCTACCGAAACATTTACCAAACATTTTCCAATCAACCTGCAAAAACATTTAGAAACCTGTCAGTTCCACTCTTTCTACCTCATGCGTGAAGGTTCAATACAAAATATTTTGACCATAGAGTTTTTATTCAAAACATTTGAACTGTACTTTTTGGTATAAAACGCCGTCGTGGTTGAGTGAAGATACAGACCGTGGAGCAAGAAACATGACACTCAAAGTTCTCTTGTGTTTGGCTGGTAAGTGGTCACCACTTCTAAAGCTTCAATTTCCTTTTAAAATTCAATAACATTAAACAAATTTTCATTTCAAAATTTAATAGATATAATATAACTTATGGCGTAAATAGAGTTTGGCCATAAAGAGCAACTCGTATCTCCGTCTAAACTATACAAAATGAAAATACTATAAAGGCATTAAAAAAAACTTTTATTATGCATCACAAACTGCCCATTGAACAATTTGAAATTACCTTTGTTCAACGAAATAATAAGATAAAATAGTGGTCACCACTTCTATGGCTTCAATCAATTTTTTTTTAAATTTAATATATGTCAGTTCGGTAAAGAATTTTTTTAGATTTACTGTAGGTACCTAAGACCTTCGGTACGGGTAAAGTATCTTACATAGAATAAATACATTTTTAACATCAAAACAATGAACTCTGACTGAAATTGCAGTATTTCCATTGATATGTTAATAATCAGGCATGTTTTCTTAAAATTTTCAATTAATTTAATGTATTAACAAGAATAACTTTGTACATTTTGAATTTATTTGTTGTTATTTCAGCTTTAGTTTGCGCTGCTCATTGCAACCCCCTTGGGGCAACAACAACAGTATGCGAAACAGCCCCGAACCTGTACGGAGGCCTTTATGAACCCCTCGGGCTTGGCCTCGGCGGGTATGGCATGGGGGGCCTTGGCATGGGAGGTCTTGGTATGGGAGGCCTTAGTATGGGAGGTCTTGGTATGGGAGGCCATACTTATGGCGCCATGGGCGGCATCGGGGGAGTCGGTCTTGGAGGCCTAGGAGGCGCCACCACGGTCTGCGAAAGCATACCCAACGTCCCATTGATGGGAGGTTACGGCCTCGGTGGTATTGGAGGAATGGGCGCCATTGGCGGAATTGGCGGCCTTGGCATGGGTATGGGAGGACTAGGGGGCGCCACCACGACGGTCTGTGAAAGCATACCTAACATTCCAATGATGGGAGGTTACGGCCACGGTGGAATTGGAGGAATGGGCGCTATCGGTGGAATTGGCGGCCTTGGCATGGGTATGGGAGGACTAGGGGGCGCCACCACGACGGTCTGCGAAAGCATACCCAACATTCCAATGATGGGAGGTTACGCCCACGGTGGTATTGGAGGAATGGGCGCTATTGGCGGAATTGGCGGCCTTGGCATGGGTATGGGAGGCCTAGGCGGCGCAACAACTGTATGCGAAAGTATTCCTAACTTTCCTATGATGGGAGGTTGCGGCGGCGGTCTTTACGGTGGAATCGGCGGTATTGGCGGAATCGGCGGTATTGGCGGTCTTGGCATGGGCGGTCTTGGCGGTTTAGGCATGGGCGGTCTCGGCGGTATGGGCGGTCTCGGCATGGGCGGTCTTGGCATGGGCGGTCTTGGCATGGGCGGACTTGGCATGGGCGGTCTCGGCATGAGCGGTCTCGGCATGGGCGGTCTCGGCATGGGCGGTCTCGGTATGGGCGGTCTCGGCATGGGCGGTCTCGGCATGGGCGGTTTTGGCATGGGCGGTCTCGGCATGGGCGGACTTGGCATGGGCGGTCTCGGCATGGGCGGCCTCGGCATGGGCGGCCTTGGTTTAGACTATCCCATGATCGGAGGCTATGGGGGCCTTTACGGGGGTTGTGGCTCCATGTCTGGGCTAGGTCTTGGAGGCCTCGGTGGCATGAACATGGGTATGGGCTATCCCCGTTTTTTATAAGTAACCAAGTATCGTCCAGTCAATCTAATACCAATGTAGTTTCTGGTTTTGGTGTTGGTTTGAGGCCTATTCTATCAAGCCAGAACAAACAAGCATTATGTGAAAATAACAACGTTTTTTCGGGTTTTCAACCAATCCTGTCGAACCAAAATCGGGAAACTGATAATAGAAATTTTATTATTGGTTTGTGAATAGGTTTTTAAATTGGCTTCATCTAATGGTCTCGTTTTATGGCATTATAAAAAGGGGCACAAACATCCTACATGAAAAAAATAGACATATTTCCAACCAAATTTTTTCTTCCGATTTTTGTGTAAAAATTTTACCATTTTTCTTTGTTTTCCATTGTTTCAAAATTTTCTGGTCAATATCCATTTTCGATGATATACATTTTAATTATCTATCTATTCTAATTATATTTAATAATCCATGAAATAGTTATGTAAATTGCTATATTTATAATGTACCCAAAAGGTAACTATGATGTTTGTGCCTAAATAAAAAAAAATGTTTTTCAAAATTGTATATTCATATGTATTTTTCGGAAATTATATTTATTTATTAAAAAAGTTTTTGGTTTATATTTTGTTACCCTCTGAGTATTATGAATGTGTGGGAATGGGTGGGAATCATTTAGCTGGAAGATTAATAATAATAAGATTCATAGCCTTTTATTAATATGAATTATTATTCAAAATAGAGTCTTATTTTGAAAGTGTCATTGATTGTAGTTATTGTGATCCGTGTGGTGCCGGCTTAGTATTTGCACCACCGCAATTCTTCCTGTGGGTGTCCTAAGAGGCGGCTAAGAGACATACAACGGGGGGGGCGGGCAGCATCGCCTCTTGCAGAATAGATGTACCATCAAACTGTGATCCCCACCCGCATCACCAACGTCGGGATTATGGGCATTAACCTCCATAAGATAAAAATAACAGGGGAAGGCCTGCGTTCAGCAGTGGACCATTATAGGCTGTTGAGGTTAAGGTTGTTGGTACTTTTATGCCTACAATTTTTTTTAATAATATTTAATAATGCTGGACAATTCACACAGCATTATCTAGCCCCAAGGTAAGCAGAGCTTGTGTTATGGGTACTAGATAACTGATATACGTAATATTATACATTACATAGATAGATATTTTTTATTATACATAGAAAACACCCAGACCAACGGAACAAATTTCTGCAGATCGTACACAAATTTGTTCCGAGGCGGGGATCGAATCCGCAACCTCTTGCGTCGCAGGCAGACTCTCGCCCGCTGCGCCACTGAGGTCGTCTAAAAACATAGATATTAGAAAATAAAACAATAATACATAATGCAAGGCACCCGTCATTTATTAAAATCATTCACAGATATACAAAAATAGCCTATTTATAATAATAATAATATAAACATTCTAATACATATTTTTATTGTACTAATTCATTAACACGATCACTGCTAGCGTCGGTGCTAATTACTCTCACCCTATGACATCACGTTTTTAACACAGAGTTCGAATAATATTCAGAGCTTTGATTTTATTATTTAGTATAGAATCGGGCATGGTGGGTACGGTTGCGGGCAAGGTGGGTACGGTTGCGGGCAAGGTGGGTACGGTTCAGGGTACGGTTGGGGATAAGGTTCAGGGTATGGTTGAGGGTAGGGTTCAGGGTATGGTTGTGGGCAAACTGGGCAAGGCTGGGGGTACGGTTCGGGGTAAGGTTGTGGGCAAGGTGGGCAAGGTTGGGGGTATGGTTCCGGGTACGGTTGTGGGCATGGTGGGCTCGGGCATGGTTGGGGGTACGGTTCTGGGCCAGGTGGGCACGGACATGGTTCAGGGTACGGTTGTGGGCAGAATGGGCAAGGTGTGCCGGGATATGTCTCGTCTTGGCAAGGGCATCCGTTGTATGGATTTGGAAAACCTGGAAATTTTAAATATTTATGTAATACACAGAGTATCCAATATTTTACTTAACAAAATATGAAACTAATTGAAGATTTTACTTTACGGAACATAACATAATAACAGTAAGTACCACTTTTACGTGATAGATCCAAAAACTCTGTTTATGAACTCCTTTTTTATCGTCTTTCCATGACAGAAATGATCCTGATATGCCTTTCTCCGTACTTACTTTCCCCCAACCACTAGGTATAAAAGACAGTACAGTCGTGTCTTGACCACCTCTTGACCAGTCCATAGCTGTCACTGCGTCAGGTATTATTTATTCAAGTTTTAAAATAAGGGCTCTTCTCTACCATCATCATTCTTACGTCATCTTTTTACATTCATCTTTTACCATTTCGTTTGAAAGGCGCGACGCACGGGAGATTGGGTTGCTCGGGAGTCACACGTAGAAAGCGTTACAAGCGCAGCGTTACTAACCCTCATATGCGCTGGTCTCGGCACAGGCACTGGCAATCGACAGACCACTATATGTGCAGTTGTCGATCGTCGAGAGATAGGGTTGCTCGGGAAATTGGGTTGCTCGGGAGTCACGCATACAACGCGTTACAAGCGCAGCGTTACTTACCATCATATGCGCTGGCACTGGCACAGGCACTACAGCTGACGGACCACTATATCGATCGATAGCTGCACGCTCGAGGTTCGGGTATGGCGTATTGTAACGCGTTACAAGCGCAGCGTTACTTGCCCTCATAGGTGCTGGTCTGAGCATAGGCGTAGGCAGCTGCTGGGCTACTATAGACGCTGGTATCGATGGTTGCACACTTGTAACTCGCATGTAGAACGCGTTACCGACACAGCGTCTAGCAAGGTATAACAATCATAAATAGGTTGTAAATGTTAACCTGGAGTGCCGTATCCAGAAATCAGCACAGGCGTCAGATTTCCACTGGCGTCAGTCCTCGAGACGTACACCCTGGCGGCGCCAACGGTACGGAAGACGGTCGGCGGGTTAGGGCGGAAGGCGATGATGGGCGGAGAGGTAACCACTATGCTGGGCGGGGAGATGATGAGGGGTGCAGAACCAGGTACTGGTACCGGGGCGGGCTGGATCTGAAATTGAGAACAGAGCTGGGGTTTACTTTTGGCTCAGGCAGATAGCACATAATTTAAGTATGATTCGTCGCTTTTCCACCAAAGGGTGCGATTGTGGTCAATCGAATGTCTATTAACGATAAAATAATACTGTCGATGCAAACTGTGTATGTTGTCGTTGCTTATATAATATTTGCTGCAACAAGACAGAAAGAGCGGAATTTTGAACAATTTTGAAATATAGGCGCTGGTGTCGATGGTTGCACGCTTGGAACTCCTACGTGGAACGCGTTAGAAACGCAGCGTTACTAACCCTCATAGGCGCAGGTCTCGGCACAGGCACAGGCGGCGGGCGTACTACTATAGGCGCTGGTGTCGGTGGTTGCACGCTTGGAACTCGCACGTAGAACGGTTTCGGCTTAGGAGGCTGCACTGGTGGAGGCTACAAACAAAATACAATGATCATTTGGACGTAGTTATGCAAAAAGGAACCAACCCACAACTCGGTCAAAATGGAGTTAAGTGCACAGGGAGGTTCCTAAGCATGTATTCTATATGTTCAAAAAAGATCCTGGCCATCTAACGGCTCTTAGCAAAGATATGAGTATGTCACAAGGGAACTAACCCACATTTCGACATTTCATATTTTACAATCTAGAACCATGCTGCGTGATTTACTATAATGAGCTGATTTAATATGTTAAATGGAACCATAGCATATGGTATATAACAATGTCACAATACAACCGGCGTTATATAATATAGTAAATAACAACGCCGGTCAGTATCCGAATTTATAAAGATATTAAAAAAAGCCTAAACTATTTAACTTAACTATATTTTAGCTTTGAATAACGTAAAAATAAGAAAACATGTTTAGCATGTACCTGAATGAGAAGATTGTTTGTGCCACTTTACTTAGCTGTGTTCAATATTTAGTTTGTTTAGTAGTTAAGCATTTTTTTTAATAAAACATGAATAAACCTAATAATTTGCTTTCATTTCTTTTTGTAACAGGGAACCAACCCACAAAAACTGCATTTTGCATTGGAACCAACTGCAATTTAATATAAAAACAACTACTTGTGCCCAAAAAAATCTTAACTTTTTAGGCTCTGTATAAAGCCCTCATTACCCTACACAAGACTGTAAAACAATAAAGGTAATAAAAGCTACCTAGACATTTCTACACAACTTTATTCTTTAAACTCAATTATCTCGAAAGTAACATCTTGAGGGTTGGTTCCTTTTTGCATAACTACGTCCATTTAGCTTTAAGAGAAATTATCTTTTTTAGATCATCTAAGTTACTTTAAAAGCAGATAATTACAAATGAAACTGTTACGCTGCCTTCAGACTAGACTTATCTGAATAAATATCAATCGGAAGCGTCCCTATTGTAGATTCATTGCCCCACACTGTATGGTAATGCTAATGCTTTGCGCCAGATACCAGCTCGATGGTCGCATCAACCAGATTCTATTGAAAACCCGGAGAGGCTTCGTACCCCGCGGCCTTGGGTCTCGACTCCAAGGGCAGCAAATACGAAGACTTTTATCGACACCTGCTTATTTGCATTGCACCTCTTGAGATCCAAGACCGCTGCCGCTTGAAACGTGTAGAAACTTACCCTGACAACAATAGCCGCTGGTTGCGGCGGCTGGACGGCATTAGGCCTCACCCAGATGGCAGGTGGCTTGGGGAAGCGAATGGTACCCGGCTGTACGATAATGGGGGGCGAAGGCCTGAAGCGGACAGGCCCGGGACGGACGATTATCTGACCTGGAGGATAAAACAATGTGGTTAGCGATAAAATGCCCTCCTAACCGAATTTTGGCTACAGCGGCCAGTCCAGGAGTGTCGGTGGTGCAGGTAAAGTATGTCCTAAAAAGTAAGAAATTGGATAAACATAAAAGAAACCTTATACAAAGGGCACCGCTAAAATGAAAGACCCTCATGAGGTTTATATTTTATGATATTGTAGCGACCTCTATAGAAATATTGGCTTACAAAGCTAACGTCAATAGAGGTGCTCAATGAAACATCGGAAAATAGAAGCTAGCTGCCTAAACCTAAGTACTTCAACTAATATCCGCTAGATGTCGTTAAGACAAATTCCAACAATAACATAAAAATCTCGGAGTGCAAAAAGATGACCAAATCCTAGATCACGCAAACACTTAATATTGTTACAACTGATATACGATTACTCGACGTCAACTGTCGGTCAAAAGACCACCAGGTAAGTGGACCAGCTGGGTTGACCTGGTAGAGGGAGATCTCCCTCTTCAACTCATTGGGGGAAATACCACTTCCTCTTCAAAATATGAACACTTTTCAGCTTTACCTGGAGGAGCCTGTCCCGGTAGATAGTTGACTGGTGGTTCGTACGGATTGCATGGTCCAATGTTAATGCACCCCAAGGAGGGCTCAAGATCCTCGCATGGGCACGGGTTCTGGGGTTCAGGATCCGGTTGTGGGACAGGCTGGGCGAATGAACCGAGGATCAGAACTGAAAGAAAAGAACAATCAATTGGTTAGATTTGGTTCTTGTTATTTTTCTTGTTTTAGAGGTTCAATTGTCTATAGCAAGAAACATCCATTTTTTTCCATCCATGACTACCTTGCCGATTTTTTGCCAATACTCTATATATAACCATAACTCTATATATTATCTATGCCTGATATATTATCAGGCAGACCGACATGGTCCGGAAGAGATCAGGCTACGAATTCGGCCCTAGGTCTTTTTGAAAAGAAATTAATGTCATAAATATAATACTTTTAAATGAGTTATTCCTGACTCGTCCCGATGGATTCGGCCTAAAGTGGGACGAGACAAGAAATTAAAATTTTATGCTGAAAACGTTCCTGATTCGCAACACTTTTTGAAGGCTGGCAAAAGTACTGTCGCGCGTACTTTTCATGTAAGAAGCTTATTTGTTTGAATTGTTAGTAAGATGAATCCGTATTACATAGATTACCATAGGTAACTTCTGCTCTCCTGGTACTATGGGACGATCTGGGAAGTTTTAATTCCCAGATCATCCCAAAGTACCAAGAGAGCAGAAGTTCCTTGGATTGGAACTCAACACTTAATGCAAATTACATTACAAAACATGGTTAATCAGTTGTACCATACAAATTGCCTACAGATATACTAAACTAACTAATACTTTAATGGCCCTCGGCCTTCATCCGGAGCTCCGTGTAGCGTGATCCTGCGGGTCGCACCACTGAGTCTGGGCAGTGAATGCGTTAACAAAATAGTGTCAAACAATCCAAAAGTTATGAGATATAACCAACACCAACACCTCTTTACTGAGAACTCGTATTATAACTAAAGAAAGGTTTCCCATCCTAAGTAAACCAATTCAGTAAGGTTTACCTAAGGTAAACATAAGGTGGCTTGGCTTACAATAAGTACTATCTGATTGGACGGTTTAAGATCAACGTCGACTGCCTCGTCCGCGTCGCAAAAAATAAAGACGTTCTGTTAAAAAAAGTCATTAATTTGCACAAAAAATAAGTTTTTAAAATATTCTATTTGATGACAGACACAAAAAAACTATTATAATTATTACTTATTTGCGGATATTATTTGTTTATTGACGACCTCTGTGGCGCGGTGGGCGAAGGTCTGCCTGCGACGCAGAAGGTTGCGGGTTCGATTCCCGCCTCGGGACAAATGTGTGTACGATCTGCAGACATTTGTTCAGGGTGTTCTGGTCGTTTTCTATATATAATAAAATATCTATCTATGTATTGTATTATATTATGTATATCAGTTATATGACATTAATTTAACAGCAAAAAATAATTACAACTAATATTTACACTTACATCTATTTTCTAAAAATCTAAGCCGTCACCAGAAAGTAGAGTGTCCAGAATGCTGGCAGCATTGCCACGTTGAATGGCAATGCTAATTCGTTGACCGAAATAAAAACCAGCATTCCGATCACCAATATTAATGATTATTTATGATTATTATAATAACTATTATTAATTCCTATTTTTGTTAGCATGTAAGTAAATATAGTTCAAGTATTGTAATTATTTTATTCAGAAAGAAAATAACAATCAAATAACAAATTTAAATTAAAACTAGTATTTACAATAGAAACAATCAAGCTATCTGCAAACTGTGGCAAACAATCTACAGGTAGCTCAACTGATCCATATCAATACCAGTTGGAAGCGTGCCTAAGACACTGGCTGCATTGCCCCGCTGTATAGCAATGCTGATGCGCTGTGCCAGATACTCACCAGCTCTCGGGTCACGCGTCGCTTCGACCAGACGCTCAGATAATTTTTTGAAAACCCGGAGAGCCTCGGTACCCCACGAACCTAGGGTCTCGACTCTAAGGGGAGCAAATGTGTAGGCTCTGTCGAGACCTGCATATTTGCGCCTCTTGAGATCTTCGGCTAAATCTGCCGCCGCACCAGCCCTCACGGAAGTCCTAGGAAGATGGGAAGGCGCGAGTGTGTCGACACATGTAGCGTCCCACACAATAGGCCTCTCTAACTCCCATGGGACTAGAGTCATGCCGTCAGGCCTCTTAACATCGTCACGCAACAGACCATTCGGTTCGAGAATAGCTGGTACGTTAGCGGTGGTAAAGGCCCGCCGGATGATGTCGTTCAGGCTGGCATGACGAGATATCCGACCGCCCTAGTACACGATAATCCGTGATGACCGAGCTGTTCGACAGCAGTACCGCACTGGCATTGATGAGGCGCGCAACACCTTGCACCCAACCGAAGACAAGTTGCGACACGGAAAGTTACGGGATCCAATAAAGTGCCAGTGTTATATGAAGGAAGTGCTTGCAACCAATGTCCTGACTCCCATTTAGAAACGGCTAGAAGACGGGCACGATCTGCAGAGCTGGAGCACGTTTGTAACAAACAATTCAAGTTAAATATAGTTCAATTAGGTTTAGAATTTAATCTAGACTCGGTTTCGGGAACCGGTGATGTCCAAAACGCACGGGCCTAAGCCTAAGCGCTTCAGTGGGGCGGTCGGAGTTCGTTTTGCAAAAACTTCCTTACGATTCAGCAAGTATTTAAAATTACTGTTTTTTGGAGAAGAATGTATGTGTGCTTTGGTAATGTCTAAAAATTTTAATGATTGAAACAGTTGTTTTGGGATGACTCCCGTTGTAGAAATGACTATTGGGACTGTTGATACCTTTTGCAGACGCCACATGCGGGTTATTGCAATGATACTTTGCGGATTGTGAGTGTTGGGAGAGGCAATGTCGATGAGGAGTGCTGTTTTGTTGGTTTTGTCAATGAGTGTTATGTCGGATCTTTAATTATTATAATTATTACTAATTTTCTGATTATTGACTTACCCGATAACCATATGACAGTTCCTTTCGCCATTTTGTCAGTCGTCTACTAAAATTTCTTCTCAGTTTAGCTTTTATACTAAAAACCATAACAAATTCGGCTCAGCTTGTTTTGATATAGTCAGTGGTGAAGTTTTGAATAAAATCTATCTAGCGTGGTTTGTTTTTGATAAATTTAATTTGCTTTGATTATTTTTATTCATGGTAGGTTAGCCTTATTATATTTTTTTTTCATAAACCGTAGAATACCCTATTGTATGTAGGTACTTTTAAAATGTAATTGGCTTAAAACGTGTAAAATGACATCTATAGTAATATTATAAAGAGGAAAGTTTGTTTGTTTGAAGTGAATAGGTTCTACTGGACTGATTTGTACAATTCTTTCACCATTAGAATCCTACATTATCCCTGATGGATAGGCAATAGAATATACCCGTGCGAAGCCGGGGCGGACCACTTGGTTTCAAATAAGTGTTTATTTTATTCTGTTTTTACCTATTTGATAAACACCTGCTTCTTGTATTTTAAGACACAGTTGCTTTTGAGGACCTCTGGCGCGTATCGAGCGAAGGTCCGTCTGCCATGCCGGTTCAAAATAAGTTTTCTAAAATTAAAAATAATGGTCCTGTCAGTTCGTCGCCCTCCTGATCAGAAGGTTAGTAATTAGTTAGTATTTAGTAGTAAAAATCTAATAAATACTTTAAGAAAATTACAATCAAAACGCGCGCGACTGTAATTGATATGGATCAATTGAGCTACCAGTAGATTGTTTGCAACACTCTGCAGTTAGCTCAATTGTTTCAATTGTAAATACTAGTTTTAATTCAATTCTATTATTTAATTGTAATTTTCTTTCGATTCATGTTGTTTCTAGAGTCTAGCTAGAATATTTATGAAATGAAAAATTCCCAAAAAAATTCGGGGACTCGAACCCGGATAGCCTACTCCAAGGGGAGCAAATGCGTAGGCTCTGTCGAGATATTGTTGTACTAGCAGCTGCCAGCGGCTTAGTTGGTTAGAGCACACCCGTACTGAGGGTGGGGCGCGGGTTCGAGTCCCGCCGAAATTGAAATTTTATCGGAACTTATTTCATTTCTTAGAGATACCCAGAGTGCGGGTAAGCACTATAACAAAAATCTCTAGAATATAAATAAATAAATAAAATTACAATTGTAATAATCGAGAACACTGAGGAAGATTAGAAAGTAACTCTGTCTGTCTGTCTTTTTCATTCCTAAACAGCTGAATGGATCTCAGTGAAATTTGGCATCTAGGTGAACAATATCTGCTCACCTTAAAAACCTACCTACGCCACCAATATATTGCTCACCTTAAAAACCTGCCTACCTACTGCCACCAATATATTGCTCACCTTAATAACCTACCTACTGCCACCAATATATTGCTCACCTTAAAAACCTGCCTACCTAACGCCACCAATATATTGCTCACCTTAAAAACCTGCCTACATACTGCCACCAATATATTGCTCACCTTAATAACCTACCTACTGTCACCAATATATTGCTCACCTTAATAACCTACCTACTGCCACCAATATATTGCACACCTTAAAAACCTACCTACCGCCACCAATATAGGTATTGCCCACCTTAAAAACCTACCTACCGCTACCTTAGAAAGCGTTCGACGCCACGTTCATCAGCCAGTAACTTGTATAACATTTAATCTGAACGCACATTTACAGTACGTAGAAACCTAGTAATTACCTATGTATTGTTACCCTGTGTCTAAAGCTTTGTGGAACCTATGTACATAAGACCTTACCTAAGTAAAAGCCGGAAGTAGGTTGGTACATTGCAGACTCATATCACGTGCCCAAACAATTCGTTAGGCGACATATGAACGTGTGCCGATATGATTATGTAGGTAGGGGAGGTAGGGGCAAGGTGGTACCGGATCTAATTCGAACAAAATATATTCGAAACTTCTGTAAGTTAGTAAATAGGTAGCTTTTAATATTAGCGTGTAGGTAATTTGTAAATAATTATTCAAGAATCGAGTTGGGCGTTGACACACAGTTTTAAGCTTCGGTAGTGTCATCGGTTCAAAAGCATCAGTGTACTATTGTAAAAATGATCTGAATAAATGTTTTTTTTTATCAATCTTTTAAGGATTTTGTTGTTAGAGTGCCTAAGCGACTACAGGTAATTTCTAAAGAAACGACTTCGGTAAGCGCATCCCGTACATAATGAGTGAGGGAGGGTTGCGTATTCAAGTCCCGTTGAAATAGAAAGATTTCGGATATTATAAAAATTTCATAAAACTTCCTGTTTTTCACCTGAGTAAAATTATTGTTCATAGCCTTTAGAATGCCATGGAAGGGAAAAATTCCTCCTTCCATTATTCTTTATTAGTTGCTATTTCTGGCCACTCTTCGGTACTTGTCCAGCTTGTCAACTGCCATTATTAGTAATATTCTTTTGCTAAATGTAGTTTTGAATTACAATATTATTATCTTTTATACAAGAATTATTCAACAAGAAGTTGGACTTATTCTTATTTCACCTAGTGATCAAGAATACCCCTACCTCCCCTATAAAGTACCTTCACGTTGCCTCGATAGCGAGGTAAGAGGATGGTACTACTATGTATTCTTGTGTACGCCAGATATCTCTGTAATAAATGGTGAGAATTTGTCTCTAATAGGGAAAATAATATGAGGAGTGTGGTTCTTTTAGAATGTATTTTATGGATTTGTTATTATAGTGCCTGAGCCCTGTGCTCTCTGGAAGTTTAGAACACACCCGTACTGAGGGTTGGGTGCGGGTTCGAGTCCCGCCGAAAACGAAAACTTTAGGGAACGTTTTAAATTTTATATGTATTTTATTTGATAAATTTGACGACCGATGCGGCGCAGAAGTTTGCTGGTTCGGTTCCCGCTTCGGGACAAAATGTGTGTACGATCTACAGACATTTGTTCAGGGTGTTCTGGTCGTTAAAAATATCTATCTATGTATTGTAATAATATTATGTATATCAGTTATCTAGTACCCATAACACAAGCTCTGCTTAGCTTGGGGCTAGATAATGCTGTGTGAATTGTCCAGCATTATTTATTATTTATTTATTAAAATTACTTTTTTCTGACGAAAAAAATACAAAAAAAAAATTAACATTTACAATTGAAACATTTGAGCTAACTGCAGACTGTTACTACCAATCTACAGGTAGCTCAACTCCATATCAATATCGATCAAAAGCGTCCCCTAGTCGCAAATTCAATGAGCCCGAGCTCAATGAAATTACGTCGTTTTGTTTAAGAAGTTCCTATGGCATCCTTTGGCTACGGCGTTCATCAGGGGAGGCCTATGTCCAGCAGTGGACTGTTATAGGCTGATGATGATGGCATCCTTCTGTCTCCTTCATTAGACCAGATCTATGGTAACATTGTCACCGTTACATAGGTAGGTAGGTATGCCAAATTTCAGCTCAATCGGTTGAGTAACTGGTCTACAAATCAGTTACCAGATATGTCTATGATTATGTGATATGTATGATGTATGTTTCGTTTTTTGTGATCGTCATAATTAATTTAATGTATTTTTTTTTAATTTTACTGACATTTTTCTATTATTGTACACAATTAAGTATTATATGTAACTTGTGTGTAACTTTGTCTTCTTTTAATTAATTAATGTAAATGGTTTTAATAACCGTTTTATTTAAATAAATAAATAAATGTCCTCCAAACATTAAAAACCTACTGTCTCCATCATCAGAACAGCTCGATGGTACCAGGACGTTTCATTACCGAACTTATATAGCTGCGCAAAATTTCAACTCAATCTAAAAAATAATCAAAATTCAGTTGCATGATAGTATGTCCCCCTAACAGGGCAAGTTAAATAAAAGCTTGTAAAAAGACAAAGATATTTATTATTTTAAAGTATGCTACGTCCGGTTTTTATCTCTGATTCATCTATTAAATGTTTCTCTCATAAAAAATCTAATTGGAGTCATCTGTCCCAGAAAAACGTTTAACCTAAAATAACGTTAGGGTAGGAGTTACAGTTTTGACATTCACCGACACATTTAACTAAACCTTTATCAAAGATCCTAGGATCCTACGTTCCACCTTTATTAACAAACAAAATTACAATTAATGAATATCATTACAACTAATATTTACACTTACATCTATTTTCTAAAAATCTAAGCCGTCACCAGAAGGCAGAGTGCCCAGAATGCTGGCAGCATTGCCACGTTGAATGGCAATGCTAATTCGTTGACCGAAATAAAAACCAGCATTCCGATCACCTGATGGACTCTATTAGTAGTTTTGTAAGATCTTTATAGATAACGTGTGCCCCAGGACCCCAAGGACCTAGGGTTTCCACCCCAAACGGCTCAAATAGGTAACCTCTGTCAAGACTAGCGTATTTTCGCCGTTTGAGGAACTCCGCTGATGTTGCTAGGGTATCTACCCTAGCACCTTCTCATCTTGCAGGGACATCAGTAAGGGCCGGCTCCGCAACACACGTAGCATCCCAAACTAAAGGCCGACCCATCTTCCAAGGAATCAGAGTCAATTAATTAAAATAAATAAATATTTTTATCTTGACCGTGACCCCAGAGCTGGTGAGTATCTGACACAGCGCATCAGCATTGCCATACAGCGGGGCAATGCAGCCAGTGTCTTGGGCATGCGCGCGACTAGTATTGATATGGATCAGTTGAGCTACCTGTAGATTGTTTGCAACAGTTTGCAAATAGCTCAATTGTTTCTATACACTAGTTTTAATTTAAATTTTTTATTTGATTGTAATTTTCTTTTATGATACCATAAAATATAATAAATAAGTTACCCTTGTATAAATAAAATGTCTTTTAAAAAAACCTTACTGAGTAAAAAGTCTAATCCTCAGTGTGTAACCCTGGGGTTGGCAAATTGATCCCAGGAATCATCTTGCCCCAGTACTATTTTATGGTTCCGTAAAATATGATTGAATCGATTGGCTATAGCTTATTTGCTGTAGGAGTTAGATCATTGTGTAAATGGTATGGGGTAGAAGAAAAACATGTTATCAAGCATTAGGTATATTTGCTTTCAAAATACAATACATAATAATACATAGATAAGTAAGCAGAATACATAAACTGATTTATAGGCTACATTTGCATACATTCATCATAATTTCAATAACACGGGTACGAACTTATTCTAAACAATTCAATTCCTTATTACATAGCCATTTTGTTTCGAGATCTTTTGGTAAAACTGATAATTTTTCAAAAGCTGCTTTAATAATTTTCATAGTACATTCTAAACAGGTTTTTATATTATTTACCTGTTCAGATCAATTAGCAACTACAAAACTTTTAAAACAATTTTTGGTTACAATCTGAGCTTAGTAGAAGGGACCTACGGGGCAATTTGGGCACGGCGGGCAAGGTGGGCACGGTGGGCAGACGGGGCAGATCGGGCAGGGTTGTGGACAAGGTGGGCAAGGTGGGCACGGTGGACAAGGTGGGCAGACGGGGCAGATCGGGCAGGGTTGTGGACAAGGTGGGCACGGTGGGCAAGGTGGGCAGACGGGACAGATCGGGCAAGGTTGAGGTTCGGGGTAAGGGTAAGGTTGTGGGCATGGTGGGCACGGTTCCGGGTAAGGGTAAGGTTGTGGGCAGGGTGGGCACGGTTCCGGGTAAGGGTAAGGTTGTGGGCAGGGTGGGCACGGTTCCGGGTAAGGGTAAGGTTGTGGGTAAGGTGGGATTGGTTCAGGGAAAGGGTACGGTTGTGGGCAAGGACAGGGCTGAGGACTTGGTGGGATAGGCCAAGGCTGAGGGCTAGGTGGGATAGGCCAAGGCTGAGGGCCAGGTGGGACAGGGTACGGCGTTGGAATCGGTTCCGGGACCGGATATGGAACCGACGGCTGGCACGGAGAGGGCACCACTATCGTAGGCGTCTGGATGCATTGCATCTGAGGCGGTCTTATCACTATTTGCGGTGGAGTTACTGCTGGGAACGCTGGCTGTTCTATAGATATCGGACGGATTTGAATCGGCGCTTGCCTGGGCGGGGTGACCGTTATACTTGGGACGGGCACCATGGGCAGTGGGCCGGGCACAGCCAGCACCGGCGGCGGGTTAACAGGTGCCAGCGGTGCAGGTCTGACCACGATCGGGTTGGGCGTCACAGGTTGCAACCCTGGTGGCTGGACGACTATCGTTGGTGGTCGGATAGGTGGCTGCGATGGAGGTTTCACCAGGATCGGAGGAGGTTGGATGACGACGTCTGGTTGAAATGAAAAGAAAAAATAATTATTTAATTGTCACGTCACGACACATTATAAAATGACTAAGGCATGCGTGTTCTCTATACACATACAAAATATAGATGTTGTATTATGCTGAGACAGCAGCGTGTTTGTACTCTATTGTATTATATATATCAGTTATCTAGTACCCATATCACAAGCTTTGCTTAGCTTGGGGCTAGATGATGCTGTGAGGATTATCCAGCATCATTTATTATCATTTATTTATACCTGGTTGGGGCGTGATGAAGAATGAACCGCCGGCGACAGGGATCTCTTGGAAGCCGATCCGTTTGAGGCTCTCACCAGTGGTCGATCTGCTGGGGAGGAGCAACCTCACAAGACCAGTTCCGGACATGGCTGGTAGATAGAAAAAAAATAATGAAATCCATAAGTCGAGCAAAAGATTATGGACATTAAGCTAATGGACTACTTCTGATATTGCATTATTTACATCGTCGAAGTTTGTGTGTTGTCGTTGAATTTTAAAAATTATTGAAATGTCATCAAAATAATACTCACAAACTATACACTCTACAAATAATCTCGTAATTCATTACGGATGTAAGCGGGTTAACTACGAACCTTATTTGTGTTGGAAGAACACCAACGTTTCATCCCTTAACGAGGGACTTCTTCATAAGGTTCGTAGTAAACCCGCTTACATCCGTAATGAATTCGTCAAACTACGTTAGTTTTTATAGTAAAATTTCGAAGTTATTCTTTTACAAGCTAAAGGTTTGTTTGTTGTAAAGGTGTTTCTTCGTCGCTTCTTTACTTAGTCTACATACCGAAGCGACAGAAATCAAAAATATCACTTTATTTCCGTGTCAGTGTTTTATTTTAAGAATTTAACATTTTCTTAGTGTCATGTTTGTAGGTATTTATAGAAATAAAGAATTTTTGACGATTAAAAAAATTAAAGATGTTTTTTTGATTGATTTATTGAAAAATAACTACTTACTTGCTTGCCGCAGATCGTAAATTGAAGGTCCCTGTCCCCAAACAGGAGGAATTGGTACTCCAGGAGACCACGGGTTTTGAATATCAGCTGGCGACCAGGGGTTTATTACTGGTAGCGGTGTTGGCGAACCAGGATTCCAGGAATTCCAGTCGTCCGACCAAGGGTAAGGACTTGGAATGGGGACCCCGGGTGTTATGGGAACTCCTGGTGTTATGGGAACTCCTGGTGTTATGGGAACCCCTGGTGTTATGGGAACCCCTGGTGTTATGGGCACCCCTGGTGTCCAGGGGCTCGGGGAGTTCCAGTCGGACCATGGGTTCGGGCTGATAAATCCGTTGTCTGGCTGTTGGCAAATAAATTGTTTTTTGTTAAATAATCTTGGATAAATGAGGCTCTAATATAGATCATACTTAAAACTGTCCCGCGGCGGGAATCGAATCTGAAATTGGCGGACCGTCGCCTGATTTGCCACAGATTCTCAGCAAAACAATTGTAGTTCTAACAATAGAGGTAGTCAAATGAAATGCTGTATGGCAAATCTGATGCGCTGTGCCAGATACTCACCAGCTCTCGGGTCACGAGTCGTTTATGAAAAGATTCTGTCCTTACCCATTCACCGGAGATCAGACCACCGGAGCACGGACATGGGTTCTGGGGCTGCAAACATGGACATGGGAGCTGAGGCGCCGGCGCCGCCGACGCTGTGGCTACTAGCGCTGTAAATGGAAAATACGAAAATGTGTTATTCCTTTCTTTATTAAATACAAATATTACATTTATTTAACAGCAAAAAATAATTACAACTAATATTTACACTTACACATCTATTTTCTAAAAATCTAAGCCGTCACCAAAAGGCAGAGTGCCCAGAATGCTGGCAGCATTGCCACGTTGAATGGCAATGCTAATTCGTTGACCGAAATAAAAACCAGCATTCCGATCACCAATATAGGTATCATTGTAAACATTTATTGCGTTAAAATAGTATAATATATTAAGTTAGTATAAAGTAGAGAAATTAAATATGTGGCAGCGCTTGTTTCAGTCGATGTAGCGCCTTAATACACAAAAAACCGGTCAAGTGCGAGTAGTCAAGGTTTCCGTATCCATTTTAATTATGTAAGCTACAGAACAAATGAAGTACACAACTAATGTGTGTTTTTATACGTGTTTAGTTTTTTTTTGTAGTTATGTAGTTTAGTATTCCTAATTTGAGATTTGTTTTCTGAGAACAATTTCTGTGACTTATTTCAAAAATTTATATATTAGTTTATTAAACTTTTTTCTCAGATTAAAAACAAAATGCTCTATACTTCTTTAAGCCGAAACTGATCGAGCTTTATTTGGTCTAGTTTAGAAATGTAAAGTTATTAATAATTACGTATAAGCTTTTTGTTTCCCAAATAAATAAAAAAAATCTTATACTAAAGTGGTCCAATATCAGAAACTTATATCTTTGTTTATAATTATTGTCAAAACAAACAAACTGATATTAAATAATAAATTTCCTTACCTATCACCAACACCTCGTGGAAACGCCCCATTTCAGCAACCTTAACTTTCTGCAAAGCGAAACCCCTTTTATACCCAACTCAAATAGTTTACAATCCAAAATCGGCATCAATATCGGTCTCTAAGTACAACTAGGTTCAAGGGAATTTCAACATAGCGGCTATAGATATAAAGATATTTTTGGAGGCTCAATAGTGTGACGCTTTCTTTCTAATTTGTTAGAAAATGGTTGAGTGAAGCGACGATTTTTTTAATAAAATATTTTAAAAAGGTTAATTTAACATTTTTTTAAAATATTATTTTGGAAATGGTCGATTAGCAGCGAAATATAATATTTTGTATGAGTTGTTATAAAAAGAGTGTGTGTTAAAAAAATGGCCTATCGACAGACGACCATGGCGTTATACGTGGTTTTGGCACTGGGTACGTTTTAATAAATATTTTCTTAGTAAGTTATTAATTTAACTTGAAGTTTGTTTTAGAGTATTAATTTTATAGGTATGTAATTAAAATTAAAATTTAATTCCTTGAAAATATTCTGCGACGCCTTATTTTTGTTTAAGTACCTAATCATTACATAATATAAAACAATGTCGCTTCTCGCTGTCTGTCTGTTCCTATGTATGCTTAGATCATTAAAACTACGCAACGGGTTTTTTTTAACAGAAAGAGTGATTCAAGGGGAAGGTTTTTATGTATAATACATGCATATATACCGTGCGAAGCCGGGGCGGGTCGCTAGTTATACTATAAACAACAGATGAAGGCATCTGAGAGGTTAAACCAATTTAAAAGTAACCTCAACCAAATCCTGCTGAAAAGATCTCTCATCGACTGCATGGAAACATCGGGCACTATAATGCACAAAAATTTATTGTACGGCCGAATAATGTACACCTTGATAATCCGTGTCATGGCTTCCAATTTTAATAGGTTTTGACACATATTATCAAGGTGTACATTATTCAGCCGTACAATAAAATGTCGTGCATTATAAAAACCCGATGTTTCTATGCAGTCGATGAGTTCCTCAACTCAGTAGTAGCATTTACTTAGGTACTCCAAATCTATTATATTGGTAGCTGGACCGCACGGTATTCCTATTTCCCTAAACCAAGGAACGTAGAATCCTAGGATCTTTGCCCTTAACCTTCTCTACCTCAACACATTTCTGACAAATACTGAGGTAGCTTTGAAGCTATTCCTAACTTCCTAACTTAAATACCAAAAATAGATGGTTAAGACGGTACCCCGAGCCAAACTAGCGCCGCCACCTATTTTATCTTAATATTTCGTTGAACAAAGGTAATTAAAAAATTTCAATGGGCGATTTGTAAAACCTATTATAAGCTTTTTTTAATGCCTCTATCATAGTTTTATTTTGTATAGCTTAGGAGGAGATACAATGTTGCACTTTGTGGCCCCAAACTCAATTATTGCATCTCCTCCTTGGTCGTTTTCTATGTATTATATAAATATCTATCTATGTTTTGTATTATATTATGTATATCTGTTATACCCATAACACAAGCTCTGCTTAGCTTGGGCCTAGATAATGCTGTGTGAATTGTTCAGCATTATTTAATATTATATTTTGTGATTTTTTCTCATGCATATTGACTAAAATATCCAATTAGGTTTGCTATGGTTCCTTTGTGCTAAAGTTATACTACGAATACAGGAAATAAAAAATAAATAAATACAGGACCGGAAAAAATAAACACGGATAACAAAATGGGCGGCCTTACCTCTAAGAGCTATCTCTTCCCGGCTATTTATTTTTTGATTTAATGGTAAATAGAACAGAAGTATTTTTTAACCGACGAAAAACTAATGAGCATGTAGTTCTTGGTTCGGCTATATGTATGTTCGTCGATATACCCGTCATTATCAAACCGATTTTAAAAATTCTTTCACTATTTAATGGAAAATGTAAGTTGTGCCATAAAAATGTTTTTTTTCGAGGAATAATTATATTATTTTATTTTATTTTATTTGGAGAACAAACAGTTGTAATAACTATTTATATAAACTTACACTATAACTTCTAACCATTGATGTGTCCTCGCATATAATAGCTAAGGAGGAAAAATAGAGACACAGCTCTCTCTTGGTAACAATAGTAAATTATTGAGAAAAAAGGAAGTAAACTAAAGAAACAATTCACAAAATTTTAAAATTACTAACAAAAAATTATACAAGACAAGAACTGATGAGAAGAAAAAAAAAAACAATATATAAAAGAAACAAATAATATGACCTGATGTGTTAAGATGCTGACGTATCAAACCAACGCTTTGTCAGGAGTTTGTTAACACTTTGCGCTTTCGAGTGAGAGACCAAACCGATATAATAGTATTTGTCACGAAAATCTACAAAAATTGTGTAAAAACCAAGGAATTTGAAGTGTTTTTTCAAACATTAAATTATGCAACAATAGATAGAGCTTTGCGAACGAAGCCGTGGACAAAAGCTAGTACTTTAGGTCAATAGTTTTAATTAAGGTCTATTGTTCCACAGTAACTTAGTCCATATTGTTCTGCTGCTTCAGCCAATTTTCAACTTCAGCTTAATTCAATAGAACTCAAAATCGCATTGACAAAATCAGCGACTTTAGTGAAATTGCCAGCTATTTTCAAGTCGAAGTTTGGTGATAGCTAGAGAAAGGATGGCGCCGCTTCATAAAATTGCTTCAAAGAAACGTCAATAGCGGAACTCTTATAGGTCAAATCACTTTGTTGTCCGTCTGTCAAACCTCTTTTTCCAGAAACGCGTGGATGTATTGAAATTCACATCATATTTACTCAGGCTCGTAACCTCTGAGACCATTTTTTTAACTTTTTCAATTGAATCAAACATGCACATATATTCTATAGGGTACTTTCCCGTTGACCTAGAATCATGAAATTTAGCAAGAAGCAAGATCTTACAGCTCAAGTAAAGCAAACGACTTAAACCGTATTTTTAGATCCTTTATGTAATTGTGACTAAATCCGGTTTTTTTGAACATTGCGTTTGGGAAAGAAATCGATCTTTGCTTACGATTACCTACAAGCTTGTACGGAACCCTTGATGCGCGAGTCCAACTCGCACTTGACGTTTTATTTCTCTTAAAATTACTGATATGTGTTGAATTGTGATAATAATAATAATCATTTATTTCAGACCATAGAAAAGTTACAGATCTTATTTAACTTATGTTACAGTCCATAGTAATATATACCTTAAAACTAACATACCTACATATAACATTAAAAACTTAATAAATGACACGTTTTTATGTGATTACGTCGACGACGTGTAGATGACGCAATCAGAGTGTGCTGGCGACGGTGCACGGCGGTGTCTCCTTGCAGGCGGCCAGTGAACCGTTGGAACTTGACACCCTTCGGCCAAAACTCTGCGCTTAAGTAGGTCGAGAGATGTTGAGTGATAACAATCAGTCTCAGTTAATATCTCACACGGCACTATTAAATCACACCGTGAAAAAGAAGTGGCGCTACGTTCCCTACAACCATCGCCTTAATGACAAAGTTGGACTCGCTACTAAGTTGTTAAGTGTACGTGGTACTAGTCAATACAAAATGGAAGCCAATCGAGTTCGAATGTAGTCCGAATTACATAAAATTTAACGCAGATTTAGCCGAAACGCGCCGAAAGAGCCGAATCGATCGAATTGGAAACAATTTAAATAAATAAATAAAGCTGGACAATTCACACAGCATTATCTAGCCCCAAGCTAAGCAGAGCTTGTGTTATGGGTACTAGATAACTGATATACATAATATAATACAATACATAGATAGATATTTTTATTATACATAGAAAACGACCAGAACACCCTGAACAAATGTCTGCAGATCGTACAAACATTTGTCTCGAGGCGGGAATCGAACCCGCAACCTTCTGCGTCGCACTCAGGCCTTCGCCCACCGCACCACATCGGTCGTCGATTTAATTCTGACGTTTCGTAAGACTCGGTGCGGATAAGTGAATGATTTCGCGATTTGTTAACATATTCAAGACTAGCTGTTGCCCATAGCTTAACACGCGCTTTTCAAGTACCCTATGTCAGTCCCTGGGATACCATTTACCTACCTGTCAATTTTCTTCAGCCGTTTACATGTGTACCTAAAGGTAACAGACAGACAAGAGTTACTTTCGTATTAATTATATAGAAATCTATGGATATAGGAATACAATACAAAACACTTTATTGTACACCAGAAAAAAAACATTAGGTACAAAACGACATATTAAATGAGTACAAATACAATGGGCGGCCTTATCGCTTAGAAGCTATCTCTTCCAGGCAACCTTTGGATGGAATGAATTATATCAATTTAAGAAAGGCAGGGGTACAAAAGACAAAATAAACATGAATATAACAGAATATTGAAAAACATAATATTAAATAAATAAATAAATATTACATATTACCTGACTCAATATATATTTACACATAAACTAGATAAACACATAATAGAAAAATAAAAAAGAATGACGCGTAGTTCCCGTTCCCGTGGGAATTTCGGGATAAAATATAGCCTATGTGCTAGACCAGACTATTACCTATCTGAGTGCCTTTCATCCAGATCCGTTCAGCCGTTCTGTAATGCAGGCCATGTAGGTTTTTGATGATTTTTGAGAGTTTTGTAGAGTTTTTGATAAGGTGGAACTAATCTTTAATATGTGACAAAAAGCATTTTTTTAATTGCAACAATTGTTACTTACTTTATTATAGGGCATGATCCACTAAATAATTATCAAAGAGACTGAATAAGACCTACCACAGAACTCAACAATGGGCGGACTTATCGCTTGAAGCATCTACCTACATGGGACCATTCAGTCTAAACATTTCCGAGGATAGAATTCTAGCAACTTATCTACGCTTCAGAGTTGTTCAATTTGTGCGTTATGACGAAAAACGAAACACAATGGAATTGGCCGTGGTTGGTGCCTGGCCGGGAGCCAAACCCGCTATATTAGCGACGGCTCTGCCAGGAATTAGCGTACAGCACTATGAAGTTAACTTTGGACAGTTTAAAGTTTGCAATGGTTTTATGAGCGTAAAAAAACTGGGAAAGTCTCTTTGGATTTATTGTTCTGCTCTTCTTTTCAGTTTTAACTGACGTAACAAAAAACAAAAGAGAAAGAGGTTCTATGTTAGGCTGTATATTTTTTGTATGTCCATCGATTTCGCCGTCAATAATGGACCGATTTGAAAAATTCTTCAGCTAAAAGCTAAAGAATTTTATAAGTTTTTTGTAGTAATTAATTGATGACCTCTGTGGCGCGGTGGGCGAAGGTCCGCCTGCGACGCAGGAGGTGGCGTATTCGATTCCCGCCTGTGTTCTGGTCGTTTCCTATGTATAATAAAAAATATCTATCTATGTATTGTATTGTATTATGTACCTATATCAGTTATCTAGTACCCATAACACAAGCTCTGCTTAGCTTGGGGCTAGGTAATGCTGTGTGAATTGTCCAGCATTATTATTATTATAATTTATAGAGAATAACAACGCCTCACGGTTTCCCCGCGTAGTTCGACGTTCCTGTGTAAATTCCGGGAAAAATATAGCTTACATACTATTCCAAACAGACAGATTTAATTTATCTGTGTGCCAAATTTCATCCAAATAAGTTCAGCCGTTCTGGCGTGATTAAGCAACAAACATCCTTCTATCCTTAGCTTTTTGCTTTGCTTTACTGAAATCGATAATTTTTGAGACATGATTAAAAAAAACGTCCATCTATCCGTCCATCCATCTATCCATCCATCCATCTTTACAATTTTATTTATTTATTTATTTTATTTTATCTAAACCTTTGCATTTATAATTTTAGTGTGATGATTCCGAAAAGGTCCCATAAATTTACTCCCGAGTAAGTAGACTAGAACCTAAGTCCCGTCAACCATAAAACAACATAATAGTTTTGAAAAATCAAGTAGGTACAATAATTAAATTAATAATTAATACTAGCTACAACAATTTTGGCGCCATCGTCGCCAATTCTTATTAGATATTGATTATTCTTTCATTGTTATATAAAGGTTGATGTTAAAGTAGTCTTATTATAGTTAGACCCTTGAAGAATTGATTATATGCGCCGCAAAACGTAGGTATCTAAAACATCATCACATGATAATTTTCAGAATGACTGGTCACAAATGGCAACGGGCGTATATACAAGACAGGTCTTTTCGTTCGTCGCTTCATCCATGCGTTATCCATCACTAATTACAGTAATCACATTAAAGCTATTGTTCCATAGAAACATATTTTCACGATTTATGGATTTGAAGTCGGTTTATAATTTTTAAAACACTAAATTATTAATATTCGTATTTGTTATTACTACTTATTTTTAAAAAATTACACACAAATAATAGAAAAAAATTAACTAGTAATTTACAATTGAGCTAACTGCCGACTGTTCCAAACAATCAACTGATCCATATCAATACCAGTCCTGTATGGCAATGCTGATGCGCTGCACCAGATACTCACCAGCTCTCGGGTCACGCTTTACTTTGACGAGACGCTTAGCAATTTTTTTAAAAGCCCAATGAGCATCGATACCCTACGAACCTAGGGTCTCGACTCCAAGGGAAGCAAATACGTGGGCTCTGTCTGCACTCTGCAATTTGCATCTCTTGAGATCTTCGGCCAAATCTGCCGCCGCACCAGCCCTCACGGAAGTCCTAGAAGATGGGAAGGTGCGAGTGTGTCGACGCATATAGCGTCCCACACAATAGGCCTCCCCAACTCCCATTGGACTAGAGTCATGCCGTCGGGCCCCTTACCGTATTTTAATTTAATTTTAAATTATTTTTGTTTTGTTTCCGCCGATAGCATTGATCAGCTGCGCGCACGCCGCGCCATGGCGATGCGTCCAAGTTCCAGATGCGACGGTCTGCTTCGACGACTGGGGGCAGCCTTCAATCCAGCCCCCGAACATCGCACTCAACCGGCCCCCCAACCCTTGCGTCGGCCAGTCGGTGGTCATGTTGCCGCCGCCCTGCCCTCCGGCGTTCAATCCCTACCCTGTGCCAAGTCCTTATCCAGTTCCAATGGAACCCCCCTGCCCCTTCGGTCCATGTCCGAACGCCTACGACCCCCCCATGCCTCCCGTATATTAACGTTTTAAGAAAATATAAAAAATTATAAAGAAATTTAGTGGTACTTTTTAGGCTGACTTTAAATTGGATGTATGATTCGTGATTTTCGAAATTGGGTTTGAACATTGGAATACATTCGGAGGTGAGGGTCAAAATTAAAAAATTAGGTTTCAAAAATGTTACTATTTTATTAGTTGATTGGTGGTTTAGTATTGGGATTCAAAAAATTGTTTTGGTTGAATCAGGAGTTCGAAGAATTACGGCGATCAGAAATAATTTTGGCAAGATTTTATTGGATATAATTTTTTGGATTGGGAATAAAGAGTCGAAATTCCGCTTGGTTTTCTTATTTTACCCACTGTTGGTAAACTGGCCTTTTAAGTAGGTACATAAATATTATTCATTTTCAGGCTGCGTGCCTACTGTGATGCCCAATCCGTACGCCCAGCGTGGGGATTACGTCATTCATTACCCATAATCACTCCACATAAAAAACTTATTTCAAGTCCGAAAAAAGCGCTATGCGTAAAAAGCCCGGCACACGCTGAGACAACTTAAAGGCGCGGTCCCACTGCTGCACACGGCGTATTTTAGATGAGTGAATTCGTTTGTTCGACAACATGGGCATAGACGTGGGTCTACGTTGTGGGTTTACTGAGCTGAGCTGCGTTCGTGCCATATTAGAGCAAGCGACGCGAATTATTCGCGTCGCTTGCTCTAATAATATTCTCATAATATATAATCTTGCTCTAATAATCCGCAGCAACATCAGCGGAGTTCCTCAAACGGCGAAAATACGCTAGTCTTGACAGAGGTTACCTATTTGAGCCGTTTGGGGTGGAAACCCTAGGTCCTTGGGGTCCTGGGGCACACGTTATCTATAAAGATCTTACAAAACTACTAATAGAGTCCACAGGTGATCGGAATGCTGGTTTTTATTTCGGTCAACGAATTAGCATTGCCATTCAACGTGGCAATGCTGCCAGCATTCTGGGCACTCTGCCTTCTGGTGACGGCTTAGATTTTTAAGCAAAATAAGTTAAACTGTTTTTAATTGCTTTCAAATTATTTATATCTCTAATAATATATAATGTCTAATATTATTGAAAATGGAATATTGCTATTATAGCAATGACAGCATCATCATAAACCTATATGACTCCACTGCTAGACATAGGCCTCGCCTAATGAGCGCCATAGCGTGAGTCTTCAGCTTGCCGCATCCAGCATCTGCCAGCAGTCTTTCGCAAATCGTCATCCCACCTGGTCGGAGGGAATCCTACACTACGTTTGCCGGCGGTCTTCCCTCAAGAACAGCGTGGCGTGTCAGGGTGGCTCTAGAATCGTGGTCAGTTGTTGGTGGCAGCCTGATGTAGCCCGGTGATTCCTAGCACCCCCTGCCTCGCCGTTACCATGGCCGCTGCCATTGCCAGGAATAGCGAGGCGGCCGGGAACTGGGGCCCATTTTTGGTTGCGTCGTACCATTAGGGGGTAATGCCCATAATCCCCACGCTGGGCATGTGGGTTGGGGATCGCAGTTTAGTGGTGTATTTGTTCTTCAAGGGGCGCTGCGCTGCCCACCCCTCGGTTTGTGTCCCTTAGTCGCCTCCTACGACACCCACGGGAAGAGTTGGGGTAGTTGTTATTCTATAGGCCGGCACCACACGGCGCGATACAGAAAAACAATAAAAGTTTCATCTTTATTTAATTTTACGGGTAGTTCGATCTCCATTTCAATAACGTGGTCATACGAAGTGAAAATCCAACATCTTCCTATTGTGTCGTGACTCACTGGAGCGAATTAAGTTCGTTTATTCCCGAACCAATGGCTTTCGAAGAATGCGTCCGATCGATGAATATTACTTTTACCTTTTGACACTCAACTACATTTTATTTATTAATATGTCATTTCCTCGTTTTATTTTTTGAAAGAAGTAGCATTTCATCATCATTATCAGCCTATATTACTCGACATATGTATTTATGAAAAATGCTTGCAGCAATACTTCGCTGAATATCGATGGAAATCCTTTGATCCAAGAACAACCCAATACTTACCGAAAACATTCTGACTGGATTGATAACACTGGTAATTGATTTGAAGTTCACTGGTAATGGACTTCAAGTTAAACAATAAGGCTGCATGAAGCCGAAGTCAATTACCAGTTGACTTAGACAATAATGCCGGAACGGGAGGCTCCTATCACTTTGTTCAGCTTACGGCCTAATTCTCCCACTAAACACTTCGCATCCACACTCCAACTACCCAAGGTCTCCACTGCTATAGGAACAAAATGGTAAAGCTGTTCCAAAGAAGCGTATTTACAATCGAAATATGTAGATCGATCCACAAATGACGGAGAAATCGACTAACATTAGTACTATAAAAAGTAAAACGTCGAGGGTTCCGTAAAATTAAGAGTTTGTTGTGTGTTCTTGTTTCTTGCCAAATAGCATGATTCTCGGTCAATGGGAGGTATCCTATAGGTTTTCTGTGCATGTGATTCCCTAGGAAATTTCAAAATATTTGGACATTGATTGCGTTGATTTAGAAGTTTGATATTAGGTATATGGCGGCTCCAATTGTTTTTTTATTCTCATTTATTTTTAAGGTCTTTTGTTTTATATTAACATGTCAGTCCCATTTCATACACAACATACTTCTTTTACAAATAATATCAAAGTAAATGATAATAGAACTACAAAATATAAAACATTACAAACAAAACTAAAACCAAGAAATCCGATGCCTATCATTTTCATAAAATGGCGCGTATTGCGCCCTCTTATTGACACCCTGATAAGTGATGCCTCCCAGCCGATTTCGACAACGGTGACTGCATCACTGGGCAGGCATTTTAACTCCGACTATTACAGGGCGTTGGTTGACTATCTACCCTTTGGTGCGCTCTTTGATGGCTTGCATATCCAAGTTTATGGCTAAATTTACGGGCGCATTTTGGGCAAGTCAAAATGCCACCGACGTAGTTGTAATGAATGAATCTACCCCCTATCTAACACAAACGAGTGACAAAATTTCAAAGACGTTAAATTATTTTGAAAGGTTCCAATAATAATTAAATCCAAAAGGAAAGTTTCGTCAGGAAACAACAGAAACTTATTTAATAGCTTATCGACCCAAAGAAGTGGAGTTTACTTTCTAAAGAGAACAAAGGCGTAGTCAGCAGTTTATTGTTAATTCACTAAGTATTTATTATTATTCAATATTCTAACTAGACTAGGTAAAAAATATATGATGATGGTTAATCAAAAATTTCCACAAAATGAACTATATGAACATCATATTTAACAAATATTCAGCAGAAACTTGATTTTTGAGCTTACGCCGGCGCTCTGTTTTGTCCCGCTCCTTTAAACGCGAATTTCTATGCCTATCCTATTCACCAAATGGCCCCCTGAAGTTTATTCGTTACAAATTTTATCTATTAATATTCTTAGAAAAAATAAATAATTCATAGAATTCTTTGCATTAGACTGACGAAAAATAATAACTCATACTTAAACAATGTCAAGGCTTTCTATGGCATATAATATTATTAATATTCTTTATAATATTAGTGTAAATATCTAATATAAATCTCTGAAAAGAACATCAAAACATCTGCACGGCCATCTAATCAAGAATTTTTTCTTCCTGTAGTTAGAAACATTTTCATATTATACGGCCCAGGACTGTTTTCTTATAAAATTTAAACCGGCACAATGATATTCATCCGGGCTGAATGGTTTCTGATTAGGTTGCGCTAGGTAGAATAGACTGACTCTATTCGCCTGTGCTTTCACAGAATTTAAAATAAGTTTAGAACGGGAAAATAGCCCGATGAAAATACCCGCGCTCCTTGGAAAGGATTTGGAAATTACCCTGATTTAATATTTATTTTTTTAACTAGGTTTACCTACTCGTGGCTTTGTTCGCGATTGCCATAGCTGAAGACTTTAATAAATTAGCATTAAATTTAAGCACATTTTCTTTCCTAGCATCTGCATAACCACAAAATATCAAAGTAACAGCAAGGTAATCAAAAAATGAAGTACAAACTTCAACAACGCTTAAGATAAGACCGCACCTAATGCAAACAAGATCCGTCAAGTGTGAGTATAACTCGCGCTTGACGGATCTTGTACACTATTATAGGTACCGGATAGAGACTTTGGTATTTCATTTATACCGAAAAAAGTAGGTGTTTCAGATGGATCGTCAACTTTATTTATTTAGCCCGTTAAACAGGGTGAGATTACTTTATAACTGTATTGATTGATTTGTTTGTCTATAGGATGTCTCTCAACTCAGTATGCCTTTTGGCAACGGCCTCCTCCAGTACTTTCCATTGCTTCCTGTCGTGAGCAACTCTTCTCCATTTGGGTCCCGCAGGTAAGTCTCAGCTCATCTTCCCAGCGCATTTGTTATCTTCCTCGACATCTCTTGCCTCAAGCCTCACCTACCAAATAAAGGGGTACTGGTAATATTTTCCAAGTATGAAACCTACAGAAATTTCAAAATTATTTCAATTTCAAAAAACTTTTTGCTAAGTACAAACCGACCTTTCATTTAATACCCCACTTGCCCCCTAGATCGCTTTTGAAATTTCTACATCACAATTTGTATTGAAAATTATCATTTTCTTGCCGAACATAGAAATACCTGCTTGTTTCGAAGTCGGTTGAAAAACAAAAGAATGCCTGCATACTTTCTAGTTAGGACAACGGTCAGTTGCGTTTGAAATCAGAAAAGATAAACGTCAAACTTTTTGACAGTTCAATTTGAAAGTTTTCAATATGGCGGAATATTGCGGCTACGAAATTGTTTATTGTTTTTGAGAAAAGCTGGATTATCCTCTTTTATTTTGGCGTTGCAGTGAAATAGCCAAGACAAAAGAGTTAAAAGAATTCGTCGAGTCTGGAATCGTAACCATAAAAAAAGAAACAACATCACTTTCTTTGACTATGGTGCTTATTCCACTCATCCAATATCTTTGTCCAACGTACATTTGGATGATTTCATCCAATTTACTTGCAATACCGATATTTAACCAAAGATTTGGGTACTACATAGCTTTGCCCGCGGCTTCGCACACGTTGTGTCTATTAAAACGTATACAGGTTAATATTTTTTCCCATAGAAACTGAAATTTTATGGATTAATTTGTAGCCTATGTTTTATTCCAGTTCAAGACCTATACAAAATTTCAGCCCCATCTAATGAGAAGTTTTGGCGTAAAAGTGTAGTAACTAGCATACAAATCTATCCATTAAAACTTTAGCGCTTATAATAAAAGTGTCTGCATCATCATCAGCCTTTGTTCGTCCACAGCTGGACATAGGCCTTTAATATTAGATAGATAGATAGATAGAAAATGCTTTATTGCACACATAATAGACATAAAAAACAAAAAGAAAAGAAATAACAAAACAAATATGTAACAATTGGCGGTCTTATCGCTCAAGAGCGATCTCTACCATTATTAGTGTGATGTGATGTAATTTAATTTGAACTGAACTGCGCAAATTACTTAAGGCGCGTACACCAACTGGACAACGGATTTTTGAAAATTTCTTTGTTAAACAGAATAATAACACTAAGTAGGAAGCGGCGCTAGTTTGGGTGGGGTATGCGCCTTAAGAGCCTTGGACAAAATTCTTTTCTTTTCTTTCATTCATGGTTCTGTTGTGCAGGACGATCCGTCACTGTCCCGGGGCAAAAACAACTTGACATTGATGCTCTAAGCTCACTGCATCCGGGGAATCTATCCGAGTTAAGATAGACCATTTGTTAAGTAAGATAATGCAACGTCAAGTTCGAGTTGGATTCGCGGATCAATGGTTCCGTACAAACTTGTACTCTTAAGCAAAGAAATTGACCCAGACGCACGGTTCACAAAACTGATTTGGTCACAATTGAATAAAGGATATTAAAAAAATACGGTTTTTTATTTTTTTCTTATAATTGTGCGTTAAGACCTTGCTTTTTAGCTTTTTGCTTTATAGCGCGCAAATTTTCCACGAAAATGTTCGATTTCGGCAGGACCTTGGTTCTTGCCAAATTTCATGATTCTAGGTCAACTGAAAGTACCCTTTAGGTTTTGTGTGCATGCACTTAGAAAAATGAGCATAAACGGCTTTATCTTTTGATTGCGTTGACTTAGCTCCGAGGAGGTTACGAATTTGAGTATATGATGAGTATTTCATCTGGTCTGCCTGCGACGCAGGTTGCGGGTTCGATTCCCGCCTCGGGACAAATGTGTGTAGTGTACGATCTGCAGACATTTGTTCAGGGTGTTCTGGTCGTTTTCTATGTATAATAAAAAATATCTATCTATGTATTGTATTATATTATGTATATCAGTTATCTAGTACCCATAACACAAGCTCTGCTTAGCTTGGGGCTAGATAATGCTGTGTGAATTGTCCAGCATTATTTATTTTTTTAATTTATTGAAAACTAGTTTTAATACTTGTAAAACGCACATAAGTATCATGCCATGGACCCACCACGTACTGATGTCTGTGTGTCCGCTTCTTCGTCAAGACTTGTCCCATCTGATTAAGAGAGTGAGGGAATAGACAGAGCACCAGCTGTGCACTACACCTGCCTAGTTTCCGCTGGGAATCCTCAACAGCCTATAATGGTCCTCTGCCGGACGCACGTCTCCCTCTGTTTTTTTTATCTCATGTGGGGTAATGCCCATAATCCCCACGCTGGGCATGCGGGTTGGGGATCGCAGTTCGGTGGTAGATCTATTCTGCAAGAGGCTCTGCTGCCCGCTCCCCGGTGTATGTCCCTTAGTCGCCTCTTACGACACCCACGGGAAGAGTTGGGGAAGAGCTGGGATTGTATATTGTAAATAAAAAATAATAGGTGCTCATTAATACGGATATTGGACGTAACACGGGTGTTCCCAGTTCCCATTCTACTCATCCAATATCTTTGTCCAATATTTGATCAAATGTCTTGGATGGATGCCCATTCCACTCAACCAATATCTCTGTCCAAGTTCTTTGTACCTATTTGAAAATGTATGAATGAAACTCTAACCAGAAGCGTGAAGGTTTTATTTATCAAACTCAAACAAATCGAATGAGGTCTTTTTGTTCGAGTCTCCTTGTTCAACATTTCCGTTCCGTACGTATTTTGGTACGGAACATCCTACGTTCCGTTCCTAGGATCTTTGATATTTTGAGGTCCCAAATTCATTTATTTATTTCTTTATTGGTAAATCACAGCTTTACATGATAAAGATATGGCAATACATTAATCACTTAAGAGGCCCCTTACCCTTACCTTCACAGGCCATTTTGTGAAAAAGATAGGCAATGCCTATCTTTTTCACAATATGCCTATTAGGCATAGTATTTCGCGTTCATAGGAGCGGGATAGAGCAAAACGCGTATGCAAAAATCAAGTGCAAAAATCAAGATTTCTTCTAATTAAAAGAGTACAGCTCAAGTAATCAAATATTTATTTTGGCGAATCAGTTACCCTGCCTTTGTTTTATTTTTCAATATAAAAATCAAGTATCAAAATTGAGATATTTTAGATATTTTTTTTTCATCAAACTTATACAACTAATCGAAAAACTATCTTGGCGCTTTTGTACAGAATGAAATGGAATATTAGGTGTAGGAGTCTAGAATCCTAGATTTCATATTTGAACAGCAGTAGAATCTCAAAGATCATGAAAATGTTGGTTTTTTCAAAAGACAAGCCTTAAAAGGAAGCCATAGAAGATTTACACCATATTACTAGGTAAATATTAGGTTTGGAATTGAAAAGTACTGATAAAAAACTCTAATTATACTATCTGATACATATTTCTACAAAGGTTAATAACTAGATTGGTAGGTAGGTATAAAGATACTGCGTTGTATGTGTTTGTGTGTGTGTAAGTGTGCGATTGCTTTTCCGAGGCACGTCTCTTAAAAGTGTGTGTGTGTGTCTGTGTATTAGTGTGTGTCAAACTAGTCAGATTCTTTAAAATAGAAGGAGGATTTATTTCCAAAGGAATAGTGACTAATTCTAATTTGTTTCTAGATATTATTTGATTGTAATTTTCTTTATTAAGGTGATTCGTCGCAAGTCGGCGCGAGATTAAATTTTTTTGTGGTTTACAATTTTTTTTTCGTTCTACATGTTGTACGCAAACTAGCGTAAAAGTAATTTGCCGCAAATCGTATACCATTTCGTATGACCACATGACAGAACCAACTTCGATTCACTGGTATTTTTGGAGCATTTGGGAAAATACGAAACTTTGTGGTAAAAATCTACATTTAGTTGGATCATAGAAAGTGGTTTACGTTTTGCGGCAAATTAATATTTCGTTTATTTTATCAGGTACCTTTTAGAATGAAAAAAAAAAAAAATTACAAAAACATTTGAATACTCATCGCGACAGCTCGCGACGTATCACCCTTAATAAAGAGCTTGCCTCGTTTGAATTTGGAACCTCTGAAAATTACGTACTCACAATCACAAGGGAATTATGAGATTGGATTTGGAACAAGAAAACCAACAAAACTGTAGTGTTTTAGTTTCTAAATTTTAGTTTGTTTAGTTACTTTATGATTTTAATTTCGAACTTTTATGGTCTGTGTATTTTTTTCCTCGAGTTTTAAATTTTCATAAAATTTTGTAAAAAAAAATTATACCTCATACGCATACGTTTTTCAGTCAATTGAGGCTTATTTACCTACTCCACCTGCTAATCATATTGGTTCCCACGACACAGGCCCAGCCTAGCCTAGTGTTGGGATCGTTGTCATTTGAATAATTAGATCATCTCTACCGAGAAATTATTTATATTGGGTACCTACTGTTATAATTCTACATAAACTAAACGGTAACATTTATTAAAACAATAAAACATCCACACCTTATGTCGGGTATCGCAAAATTCGAATCTTACTACTATATTATGCATGTATTATACATATAAACCTTCCTCTTGAATCATTCTATCTATTAAAACAAACCGCATCAAAATCCGTTGCGTAGTTTTAAAGATTTAAGCATACATAGGGATATAGGGACAGAGAAAGCGACTGTTGTTTTATACTATGTAGTGATAATAGAAACTTAATTATATGTTTATCTAGATATATTATTATCTATACATATGCCATATTTTCCCTATTACTGCACAGGAGCTTTATTGCTAAAATTTTCAAAACTGTATATTATTGCCCATTGTACTCGTCTCATGTAATATGTCTTTTTTGTAATGTTCTTTTTCTGGTGTACAATGAAGTGTTTTGAATTGTATTGTATTATTATTTATGAAGGTAAAGACAAATAATACAAGTATCCTTAAAGTTTCCTATTTAAAAGAGGTTTTATAGAAAAAAACATAATTATTTGAAATCCATTCAGTTTAGCTCTACAATTTATAAAAAGTTGGCGGTCTCAGTTCATTAAATTTGTAGTGGACGGGAAGGCAGAGGCGCTCAAAGTTTTGCCCATAGGCACTATAATACACTTCTACCTACACTATAGAGGAAAAATTTGTGGGCTTCTTTGTTTGAATTAAATAGGCCCCAAAACACTTAAACTGGAACGATTTGAAAAAATCTTTCAACATTAACCCTGACGGACATTGACGATAGAGTATACTGCTAGTTAATGTGTGTAAATGTAAAAATTTGGATGTATGGATGTTTGTTACTTCTTCACGCTCTACTACTGATCGGATCGAGCTAAAATTACGCATAGATGTACATATTGTAATATTTTACACACCTTACTCAGGACGTCTAAATGTAATTTTATACTTACGTTTTAGAGTCCTAATATTCAATAAAATTAAATAGTATTATTTTCACGAGTTAGAGATAAAATGAAGACTGGTGTGTGGTAAACTATAATTTTTACAGTTATTTTCCATTCCATTTTACATTTCCATTGAAAAATCAATAAAAATAATCTGTGTAACTATATTGGCTCGATAAAAATAGAAACTATCGTAAGTGCTCATTTATTGAGTCCATAATTGTGTCCAATAAATACATTATTCTGTCATTCAATCTTCATTCACTTACCTGACAAAAATTAGGGAACGTCATAGTTGTGCTTGTGCATCTAGCAAACAGCAATTAAGATAGTGGACAGGGTAAAAAAATGTCATAGACACTGCGTTAATCGCGCTTAGTGGAAGTTGTTTCTGAACATGACATCGGTCCTATTTTATTTTATTTATTTATTGAACACTTCATTTACAGAGAAACATTCTAAAACATAAAACATAAAGTAGAAACATAAAGAAGGTACATAAAATTGTAAAAATACTAGTATTTGTTACATAACAAAAACATTGTTTTTAATGTTTATATTTTGATTTATTTTGTTATATTATTTTAAGTTATTAGTAAATAATCATAAATAATCTGTTTTGATCTTAAGTAACTAGCGTAATTGGTTTTTTTAATCGTGCTAGTAACTGTAATAAATAAATAAATAAAAATTGTTCTAAGACCACGATCCTCGTCATCTACCTATACGTAAATAGGTTTTTTTCTCTTTAGGAAAACGCATTATTGAAGCGACGGTCGATGCAAAAAGCTCGACGACATAAATTCGATAGCGTGCTGTGCTCTAGGATTATAAAGTTTGAGAATCACAGTCCGAGATACTTTTCTCCATTGACATGCAAAAAGTTTTAATTAAAAAAGATGGTTTTTAACTGACAGGCTTTAGAATAGAACAGCGCTATGCGCTTCTAAAGTTCTCTCACTAAGATTATAAAGAGGAAATATTTTGTATTTTTGTATGTATCGAATAAACTTAAAAACTACTGGACCGATTTCAAAAATTCTTTTGCCGTTAGAAAGCTACAATATCACTGAGTAACATAAGCAATAGAATATACCCGTGCGGAGCCGGGGCGGTTCTCTAGTTTATTATAAGAACAGAAGATACTTCCCTATATTATTTATGTGTCACTGCCATGCCGCCGGGTCGTAGGGTCAGCCAATTTTTAGAAAGGCTTGGCTAAAGAAAATCGGCATAATTCAATTATTTGCCTAATGGCGATTGTTGAACGATAAACATTCTACAATATGGTTGAACGTTAGCCTTCTCGTCGAGTGAAACGAAACAGCTTTTCTAAAAAGTTCAAAACTCAATAACGTTTATTTCTCTAAAGAAATAAACGTTATTGAGTTTTGAACTTTTTTTTTTAAATTTAAATTAGTCAAATTTAATACATAAAAAGCAAAGCATAAGTTAGTCATTACTATCAAATAAGAAATAAGAAAAAATCCGAGAAGCTCCGACAACCGCAGGGGTAAACGTGTTCTTGGGTGGAGACCGACCGACCGACTCGGCAAACGTAGTGTAGGACGCCCTCCGACCAGGTGGGATGACGATTTTCGAAAGACGGAAGATACTGGGTGCGGCAAGCTGAAGATAGGGCGCTATGGCACCCATTAGGGGAGGCGCCTATGTCCAGCAGTGGACAAATATAGGCTGATGATGATGATGAAGAAATAAGATGTTATTGATTTTATTCGCTTCAATTTTTTGTCCACTAGTGGAAGAAGTGAAAAATAAACCACTAGTAAGTTTATATAACACTTAAAATTAATACATTATCTCAGTCCAAATATAAGCTGATTAAGATACAGGTCAACATTTATATAAAACTAACTTAGCTTAACATTATTTTCCTTATAGAATAGAATAGAATAGAAATACATTTGTTTAGACACAGGTACACAAAAGTATAAAATAAAATAAACAGACAGAAAACAATAACAATTTAACATGGAGGTACGTGATACAAAAAAATAAAATAAAAAAAGGGTGGTAAGTGACTCTGCCTCCATGACCCTGCGCCGAAATAGGGGTTGGCTCAGCGTGTGCTGAACAAAAAAAATTGTTTTTGCTCAGCGCTGTTTTTCAGCCAAAGACCTTAAATCTGACTGACGAAACGGACTTATATACTGGAATCAAGATTCCGGAATGAAGAGTATCCTATGTCGTCCCCGGATAACATCTACCTGCCAAATTTCAGTAAAATACGTTCAGCCGTTTAGTCTTGTAACGGTAATAAACAGACAGACAGAGTTACTTTTAAATTTATAATATTACGGTTTCACCCGCGTAGTTCCTGTTCCCGTGGGAATGCCGGGATAAAATATGCCAAATTTCGTCCACATCCGTTCAGCTGTCCTGGTGTGATTGAACAACAAACATCCATCTATTTAATTGTTTTTTTAAATTCTCGCTATTAGGTACCTAAACCTTTCGGTGACCACCTTCCCGAGAGGAGTATATTGAAAACCAGCGCTACATGCATTACTTATAATAATGTATGTAGCATAAAGCTGAAATTACTCCCATTGCCTTATTTTTTTTTTTGTTTATCTTATGTTTAATTGTAATCTGTGTTGTAATTTGTAGTATTTAAGGTAATAAATTTATTTTTTCTTTTTTTCTTTTATCTATCGATCCATCCATCAGTAGCACATTTATTTAACAGCAAAAAATAATTATTACAACTAATATTTACACTTACATCTATTTTCTAAAAATCTAAGACGTCACCAGAAGGCAGAGTGCCCAGAATGCTGGCAGCATTGCCACGTTGAATGGCAATGCTAATTCGTTGACCGAAATAAAAACCAGCATTCCGATCACCTGTGGACTCTATTAGTAGTTTTGTAAGATCTTTGTAGATAACGTGTGCCCAAGGACCCCAAGGACCAAGGGTTTCCATCCCAAACAGCTCGAATAGGTAACCTCAAGATTAGCGTATTTTCGCCGTTTGAGGAACTCCACTGATGTTGCTGCGGAGACGGCCTTTACTGATGTCCCTGCAAGATGAGAAGGTGCTAGGGTATCTACACACGTAGCATCCCAAACTAAAGGCCGACCCATCTTCGAAGGAATCAGAGTCATACCGTCAGGCCTTTTACCATCATCTCGCATTAGGCCACGTGATTCGAGAGTAGCTGCCACACTGACGCTGGTAAAAGCCCGACGGGTCCATCTAAACTTTCGCATTTATAATATTAGTGTGACGTAAGCAAAGTCGCAGAAGAATATTAGTATAATAAATTCCTTACTCAGCTTATTGCCAAAGTCATCATCCGCATCCATCACGGGTTTACGTCAACTCAGCTGATATTAAAACGTTTCAATGATACGGCATTTTGTAACACGATCATGGCATAGGCACCGACGAGATTTTGCTGAACAAGTCGAATCAAAAACCTGTCGAAAGCGTGATTTCCCACACAAGATATGTATGCTCTCGGGCTGGCCTATGTATGACAATCAAAGAATATAGTTTTAGGGTGGTATGCGCGAAACTATCGCCGCCACCTATTTTAAGTTATTAGGTACTATGTTGAACAAAGGAACTTTCAAAAATTCATCGTACAGTTTGTTTTGCGTATTATAAATAAAAAAAATAAGGCCCGTCTAATAGTTTTATTCTATTTTGTTTAGCCAGTAAATCGAAAATATGTAGATATTGGTGGCCAGGCCACCTAGGGCAACTTCAATATACTGCCTAAATCTAAATAAAACTATTACAAAGGCGTTGAAAAAAGTTTATAATAGGTATCACAAGCTGTAGGTTTGAATTTTAAAATTTCTTTTGTTCAACGTAGTTATAAAATAAAATAGGTGGCGGCGCTAGTTTGACGCATACCACCCCTCGCTTTTTCGAGACAAGGACGAGCGAACGCTGCGCGGGGAAGGCGAGAAAGGAAGGCAAGAGCTGCGGAATAGCCATTTATACATTTGTTATTGCTCTGAAATAAAACCATAATTGTCCAAAGTATTTTTAACATGTAGTCGATATAAATAAATAAATAATGCTAAACAATTCACACAGCATTATCCACACTGCATTATCACCCTGAACAAAATGTCTGCAGACCGTACACACATTTGTCCCGAGGCGGGAATCGAACCCGCAACCTTCTGCGTCGCAACCTTCGCCCACCGCGGCACATCGGTCGTCAATTCTATTAAAATATGTTAAACTAGCGGTCCGCCCCGGCTTCGCACAGGTATATTCTATCGCCTATGTCCATCAGGGATAATGTAGGATTCTAATGGTGAGATAATTTTTCATATCGGTCAAGTCGTATCGGAACCTAATTATTCAAATAAACAAGTCTTTCCTCTCTATAATATACTAGTGGCCCGTCCCGGCTTCCAATGGTTATATTCTTTAACCTTTGTTCATCAGGGATAATGTAGGATTCCAATGGAGAAAGAATTTTAAAAATTGGTCAAATAGTTTCGAAGCCTATTCAATTGAAACAAACAAATCTTTCCTTATGGTTTTAGTATACATAACTAGCAAATGAAGCTGCTTTTTCCGTAAAAGTATTAGTAAAAATTAAGATTTATTTATTTATTTAAACGAAACTTTGCGATTTTTTGTATCGAAGTCAAGTTAAGTCAATCGTGTATCGAATCCCATAACTTACTAACCAAAATCCTAAACTTTTGAAGCTCATCAAAAAATATTTAAAAATAGTGTTTTATTGCGTGGGTTTTGAAACTAATTTTACAGAGACCGCTTACTCAAAATATAACTCGAAAATCAGAACCTAGTTTTTTGTTTCAATTGTAAATACCAATTTTAATTTGTTTCTAATAAAGAAAAAGAAGTTATGAAGTGAAACTAAAATATATAACATAAAACTAATCTATACTTTATTTTTTGTTCTAATAACTTTATTCAGAAAGAAAATAACAATCAAATAACAAATTTAAATTAATACTAGTATTTACAATAGAAACAATTAAGCTATCTGCAAACTGTTGCAAACAATCTATACTACAATATTATAAATTCGAAAGTAACTCTGTCTGTCTCTTACCTTTGACGACCTCTGTGGCGCGGTGGGCGAAGGTCTGCGTGCGACGCAGGAGGTTGCGAGTTCGATTCCCGCCTCGGGACAAATGTGTGTACGATCTGCAGACATTCGTTCATGGTGTTCTGGTCGTTTTCTATATATAATAAAAAATATCTATCTATGTTATGTATTGTATTATGTACATCAGTTATCTAGTACCCATAACACAAGCTCTGCTTAGCTTGGGGCTTGATAATGCTGTGTGAATTGTCCAGCATTATTTTTTTTTACACCTAAACGGCTGAACGGATCTCAATAAAATTTGGCAGGAAGGTAAATGATATTCCAGGGACGAACATAGGGTACTTGAAAAGCGAGTGCGAGCCCGCGAACTAGAAAAATATATAAAACGAATACAATTCAAGAAATCTCTCGAACGGTAAATACTAGAAATAATCTTGCTGTCAACAACTAGGCTTCACAAAATTAATGTATATTTTAAAGGGCAATGTATACGCTTCTACAACAAAATTCCTAGTGAGTTGCAAAATCTATCAGTAAATAAATTCAAACAAATTGTAAAAACCTTTCTGTGCAAAAATGCTTATTACAAAATATCAGATTATCTAGAAGATAAAAAAGCTTGGGACGGGTTTTGCTCCAACTCGAAAAATAACAACTAACAGGCTAAAGGTTACTTCGTCGCTTCTTTACTTTAGTCTACATACCGAAGCGACCGAAATCAAAAATATCACTTTATTTCCGTGTCAATGTTTTATTTTAAGAATTTGACCTTTTCTAAGTGTAAATTTTTGTATTTATGGAAATAAAGACTTTTTGATTTGATTTGATTTGGTCACTGCTTACTCGACTACGACTAAGAATTTTTGAAATCGGTCCCCCTGAACCAATTTCATAACTTCTAAGTCTCTCTTTAAGTTTATTCGTTACATACAAAAATATTAATATTTCCTCTTTATATTAATAGTGTAGAAAAAGCTGATCTTCAGAGAACCAAATGTTTTCGTTTTGTTTTTTCAGATTTTCTTCAGCCTGAAGGTTTCAAAAGTTGCAAGTCAATTTCAAAATGAGGTAAGTTTTATATACATTTATTAAGAGACAGGGAGAAGACAGATTAAGCTGGAAGCGGTTCACCAGCGTCTCCAGGAAAGCTTTCCAGGACGAGCACGACTTTCAGCAATGAAGAATACGACAGAGAAGAAGATTTAACATGATTTGTTTATAAAAAGGGGAAATTCCAGCGAATATACTGAAATTCGCTCGAGTTTCCGTGAACTGAAAACTTTCAGTGGAAATTTTGGAAAGCTGTCAAATATAGTTTAGTTAGAATTTTATAATGTGAATTTAATTTAACTTGGCAATTCGTATGTGAATTGGATAATTAAAATCTGTTTAAATAGTTACTCACAAAGGTAAAAAGGTACTAATAAATAGACACAAGAAAACTTTTAATATACGAACATTTAAATTGAGCAAAATATATATAAAATGATGATGATGATGATTCTTTGTTAATGGCAACATGAGTCTGGTTGGACTCTTTTCTGTCAGTGTCAAGTAATGGAAAATAATAGTAAAATATGAGTTATCAAATTATGAAGAATGTTGATATTTTCACCAGAGCCTAGTTCGTTATCTAGCAGGGTACACCACGTGCAGGTTAGGTTGGCTTGGGAGACAAGATCTTGGAGTCTCCCTTGTAAAAGATCTCTGTGATATAGTGTTATTTGCTGATGATACTTCATTGATTTTTAAAGTTGACAGAAATAAATGTAATTATGACGATGTAAATAACTCGCTTTCACAAATACTAGATTGGTTCACCTCCAACAACCTCGTACTAAATGCTAAAAAAACCAAATGTATAAAATTCATATTACCAAATGTAAGAGAACTTCCAACTAAGATAATGCTAAAGGATGAGATCGTTGACCTTGTCGACTCAACGGTTTTCCTAGGGTTACATATTGATTCCTCTCTTCAATGGAGACCGCAAATTGAGGCTCTCGCAGGCAGACTAAGTTCAGCAGCATATGCGGTTCGAACAATTAGATATATTACCGATGAAGATACAGCTAGGTTAGTTTATTTCAGTTACTTCCATAGTATCATGTCTTATGGTATTTTGCTTTGGGGACGGGCAGCCGATATTCAGACTATCTTTGTTCTCCAAAAAAGGGCTGTACGCGCAATTTATAAATTAAAGCCACGCCACTCTTTGAGGGAATTATTTAAAGACATAAATATTTTGACAGTAATATCGCAATACATCTATGAAAATCTAATGTATACGCACAAAAATAAAGATAGCTTTTTAAAAAAATGTGATATTCACAAAATAAATACAAGAAACAAGAACAAACTGCACATCCCATCATATAGATTACGAAAGGTAGGGAAATCATTTATGGGTAATTGCGTACGCTTCTACAACAAGCTTCCATCTGAAGCAACTGAGCTTCCTATTCGTAAATTTAAACTGTACATAAAACGAAATCTTATCAAGAAAGCCTTTTACTCTATAGATGATTACATCAATGATGTTAATGCTTGGCCAGATGTCGCCCAGTTCCGCACTGACAATGGTATTTAAGGGAAATAATGTTAAGCTTAGTTAGTTTTATATAAATATTGAGTTTTATACAAATTAGATTATAATTAGACTAAGATAATGTATTAATTTTAAGTTTTATAAAACTTACTAGTGGTTTCTTTTTCGCTTCTTCCACTAGTGGACAAAAAATTGAAGCGAATAAAATCAATAACATCATTTCCTATTTGATAATAATGACTATTTATAAACCTGTTTATAGTATTATATTTGACGTGTCTAAGTGCTTAGTTTGTAAGCCTAAAGAAATAAAGTTATTGACTTTTGACTTTTTGTACCCCTTTTTTAAACGGTAACTAGGCGACGGTTGTTTAAAGAAACATTTCAGAATGAGAAAAGTCATTCTATTATCCAATTCGACATATACATAGATATTGTATTATTTAGCAAGCCCACGCCAAAATCAATATCACATTCACGACAAAAAACTTCCCAGCCCTTAATATTGATTTAGAATTCCCCAAGGCACTAAGGGTGTAGGGTGGCTCCCTTTAGCTTTTAGGTTTGACAAATTACAATTTTTATTTGATCGTAGCGGTCCGTAGCTGCCTTAATTTGAGGAGCATGGTTCATGATTTTGTTACTTTTTAGTGTTCCGTATTCCGTATGCAAAGGGTAAAAGGGGGCCCATTTACTAAGACTCCGCTGTCCGTCCGTCTGTCTGTCAGTCCATCTGTCACAAATCTAATCAAATCAAAAATGCTTTATTTCCATAAATACAATGTACACTTAGAAAACGTCAAAAAATTAAATAACCAGGCTGTATCTCATGAAACGCGATAGTAAGCCAGTTGAAACTTTCACAGATGATGTATTTCTGTTGCTGCTACAACAACAAATACTAAAAAACAGAAAAAAAATATTTTAGGGGGCTCCCATACAACAAACGTGATTTTTTTGCCGTTTTTATAGATAATGGTACTTTACCCTTCGTGCGCGAGTCGGACTTACACTTGTTAAAGCGATTCTTTTTTTACTTTCTGACACAGGACGATCAAGCACAGATAATTTTATTTTATGGCCCTTTACTTAATTTAATTTCACTAACTTTAAATTTAACTGTTGTAGGTAGATATACTAACATTAATTATAAGAGAATTTTGTTACTAACAAATTATGGATCCCGTTATCTGAAATAAAAGAATTTAATTTATTTATTTATTTACCTGCTTCTGGCCCCGGCTTTAGTCACATGGAACCTGAGTACATTACTACATTAAAGGTACCTAATGTAACACCCTGATTACGTAATATAAACGCCCCGTCGCCGCATAGAAAAACATGTCATTAATTAAGTTTTTTAATATCGATGGTTTTTAATATTTTATGTATATTAGTTTTAAGGTATATATTACTATGGACTGTAGCATAAGTTAAATAAGATCTGGAACTTTTCTATGGTCTGAAATAAATGATTATTATTATTATTAATGTAAATTGAATTATTGAAACGCATAATTTTAAGAATCGGTCAAGATTAGCTGTGTACCCCTTACGAAACAAACTTAAATATTAGAACGTCAAGTGCGAGTTGAATTCGCGCACCGAGGGTTCCTTATAATTATAGGACCTTGTTTATTGTTGAATATCATTATTTTAGGTTAATGAGAAGTACCTAAGTGGGTTTGGTAGGCATGTGATAACTGGAAAATAAAAAAAATTGGGCATAAACGGCTGTAACTTTTGATTACGTTGACTTAGAAATTTGATTTATATCATAGGTCTAAGAGTTTACGAACTTGAGTTTTGATGTTAATTTCAACACGATATCTCCACGCGTTCCTGAGAAAAGAGGGTTGAGAGAATGAAAGACGGACGGACGGACAACTTTTTTCCTTTTGAAGTACCGAACCCTAAAAATACTTACCTTAGGAAGTAAGTACACCTTATGACTATTATCTACATCATCATCATCAGCCTATATAAGTAAGTCCACTGCTGGACAAAGGTTCTCGAAGACAGGGCGTTATGGCGCTCATTAGGGCCTCCCCTAATGAGCGCCATAGCGCCCTGTCTTCAGCTTGCCGCATCCAGCATCTGCCTGCAGTCTTTCGCAAATCGACATTACCTACCTACTTCAAATCAATTTAATGCCTAGTTTGCCAATAAGTCGAGAACTTAATTGAAATCTAATTTCAACAAATAAACAAAAATATAGAGGTATACGAGTTCTTGAGTGGATACCGCGACTCGGCAAACGTAGTGTAGGACGCCCTTCGACCAGGTGGGATGACGATTTGCGAAAGACTGCTGGCAGATGCTGGATGCGGCAAGCTGAAGACAGGGCGCTATGGCTAAACGTGTCATTAGTTAAGTTTTTAATGTTAGGTATATGTATGTTAGTTTTAAGGTATACATATATATGTATATTACTATGGACTCTAGCATTAGTTAAATAAAATCTGTAACTTTTCTATGGTCTGAAATAAATGATTATTATTATTATTATGGCGCTCATTAGGGGAGGCCTATATGTATGTATATGGACTAATATAGGCTGATGATGTCGATGATGACAACAAATTATTTATTTATTCGCTAATAGGGTCCCCTTTGATGTCCCATGCGATTTGTGACTAAAAAAGATCAACGCACTCATAAAATAAAAATTCAAAATAATTATAAAAGCGTTACGTCAGTAACACGAGGCTTAAAAATAATTAAATTGACTGGATTTTGCGCCCCTTGGTGTAAGAGGGGTGAGAGGGGTGGGAGCAAGGTATGGTTGGACCGCGAAAATTTAATGACGCCCCAAAAAAAATTCCGACTTCGACGGGTCTTGAACACGTAACAATTTTTTTTTTGATAGGTATGGTTAAGTTTTCTTAGAAAATTGCGAAAAACCGTTGTACTGTTTTACTTTTGAATTGTTTACCAGGAAGATGAAGAAAATAAATTTATTTTAACTACAACCAATTACACAGTTAAGGCGCACATCCCACCCAAACTAGCGCCGCCACCTACTTTATGTTATTATTCCGTTTAACAAAGGAGTTTTCAAAAATCCATCTTCCATCCAGTTTGTGGTACCTTACCTATCATATGTTTTTTTTTAATGCCTCTGTAATAGTTTTATTCTATTTAGTTTAGGCAGAGATACGAAGTTGCCCTTGGTGGCCACCAAAATCTATTTTCGTATCTCTGCCTAAACTAAATAGATTAAAGAAGAAAAAAAAGTGTGATAGTGTTATTTTTAGATTTTACTCCTTTGAGCTGAGCAGATTTTAAATCCAAATTTTATGCTAAATCGGAAAATTATCCGACGTGCTTTTACAAAACCAATTTCAAACCCAAGAAATTAGGTTCATGTTCATACCCTATTTTAACTTATACTGACTCGCTCCTAGCTGTTTTACCTCTCAGACACTACACCCCTAATTTTCGGTCGGCTCAGTATGTTATAAACCTCGTTATGATGAACACGTCATACTCGAGTCGAAAACGCGGGAAAAATATCGAAGATTTATAAATTAGTGATGTGAAGTGTTCTTGAGTTTGTCGATGTTTGACAGCGTGTTTTATCGATAGGTGTGTGAAAAGTGTATTGGAAAGTCACCTCTGTTTTTTTTTTACTACATGCGTATTTAAATTTACAAAAATAAATAAAGTGTGCGTGGACTGAAATCGTAACATATCAGATAAATTTGGTCTTTTTGATATATTCTTTTTAAAATTTTGTGAAGTTACAAAACGAGCACACTATAAAAAATAAAAGAGAGGAAATTAAACGAAAAAGAACGAAAGCGGAAAAAATTTAAGTGAAGGTATTTCGAACTGTGATGACATAATTCTGGATAAACAAATAACTGATCAAAGCAATCAACTGTTACTGGAATTTTCCTGATATTTGAGTAAGATTATTTACCTACTTTTATTTCATGTCTTAACTTCTTCTAATTGGATATCCACGTATTTATGTACACTTCCTTAAAAAAATAAATGATTGCCTTACCCACTGAATTGGGGACATACGGGGTAAGTTCGTACAAGTACCCACGTACAGACCGCAGTAAGTAAAATTTTTTTTTCTTAGGGATAACTAACAGTAACCCATAAATATTAACAATATAAACTTAAATAAACTTATTTCTAGAAGTGAACCAGCCCCGTTATCCGCAAGTTACTGTAGAAACAGGTGGTGCTAGTGACATTTGTCAAAAATTTGCAATGTCATTGATACGGATACAGATTTCTTTATTGTCATAAATCAAATATAAAAAGTGTACAATGTAAAGGTACCTTAATTATGCTGAGGCTATGACTCGTCCTAACACAATAAAATTAAATACTATTTTGCTGTATAGGGCATGTTAAGAAATTTTAAAATAATAATAGTAAATAAATAAATAATGCTGGACAATTCACACAGCATTATCTAGCCCCAAGCTACGCAGAGCTTGTGTTATGGGTACTAACTAGATAACTGATATACATAATATAATACAATAGATAGATGGATATTTTTATTATACATAGAAAACGACCAGAACACCCTGAACAAATGTCTGCAGATCGTACAAACATTTGTCCGAGTAACTTTTCTTACCACTCTAGTTTAGGTGATGTTACGGTGATATCGGGTCATTATTAGCTTACCTTTATTGCGTTTGAAGACCTCAACCTCAACAGACCATAATGGTCCACAACTGGACGCAGGTTTCCCTGCTGCGGCAGATTTTTTTACCTCATGAGGGATAGCCTACAATCCCCACGCTAGGCTTGCGGATTGGGGATCGCAGTTCGGTGATAGATCTATTCTGCGAAAGGCGCTGCTGCCCGTCCTCAGGTGTATGTCCTTTAGTCGCCTCTTACGACACCCACGGGAAGAGTTGGGGTGGTGCATGTTCTAAGACGGCACCACACGGCTGGTACCACACGTTTGAAGACAATTTCTATGAATCAATAACTATTTTACAACTAGAATCTTACTGTTTATTAAAGACAAGCAAGTCGTTTTATATAAAAATAACAAATTTATTAAAATAAAACAAATGCTGATATAATTACAAAATTTAGAACATACGAGGGGGTAAAATAACAATGAACGACACTGTGCCTAAAAGTTTTTGGGTTGATATACGAAAAAGTGGGGTAAAATAATATGGTTATAATATTATGTTTATCCATTGTATTTTGAGGTTTTTGGTCTTTCTACTACATACAATATTTCGTACCACTTTACGCTATGGTAAAATTTTGTTTAAGATAAATACGTTTGTAAACTAAAAATGTATTATATTATTTATCAACATTACAATAAGCAAAATGATAAAATTTACAAATATATTAATTTCCTAAAAATCTAAGCCGTCATCATTCCGGGCAGAGTGCCCAGAATGCTGGCAGCATTGCCAAGTTGAATGGCAATGCTGCCAGCGTTTTCTAAATAAAAGCTAGCATTCCGATCACCTGTGGACTCTATGAGAAGTTTTGTATAAACGCCCCAGTTGCCCCAGTTAATTGAAGAGCATCATGATGGCTTTTTACTATGTTCATTTTTGTTTAATCAGTTTATTTCAGTTCGACATGGTTCCATCCTATTCTAAATGCTTCCGAACTATTAGACCCCAGATTAAAGTCATTCATCAAAACATTATAAATGCCACCCCCTCGGTCACCAAAAGCCCTAAACTAAAACTCAAAGAATTCGACAAGCATACCGAATTCCGATCGACTGAAGTTTCCAAACGAAACTTGTCCGAATTCTTCCGAACTTTTCCGAACTCTTAGATTTATGTGACAGATACTTAGAGAGGAATCCTGTTATTAGATCACTTGAGTGGGTGCGCGGGAATTGTTTTTGATGGAGTCTTTTGATAGGGAATTCGTTATAGTTAAAATTTGCTGTGGCTGACAGATAGAAAATGACGTCAATGAATTAAAACTAATTTGACAGCAGCAGGCCAAGCACGGGGGTTATTCTCGGTAGAATAGACAATAATTGACATCGCATCGCTATATATTGCGTATATTATTAAAGTTTAAGGAATTATTTTTATTAAGAAAGAAAATTATAATCAAATAATAAATTTACATTAAAACTAGTAACAATTGAGCTATCTGCAAACTGTTGCAAACAATCTACAGGTAGCTCAACTGATCCATATCAATACCAGTCTGAAGCGTCATCAAAATCAAACTCTTAAGTTTGATTCTCATGTTGAAAAGCATTTAATTTTTTTTAAACAGTTTAATTAGGCGATTAACCTGCACAAAACAATATTTGCTTTTAAACATACACACGCATTACATAACATCATTCTAAAATACCCATCTCTGAAATACGTACCTATTAACATTTTGACTTAACCTAACAGAGCCTAAACTACAAGCTTTACCAAATAGTAGTGCAGGAATTTTCAATTATGGAACGATAGTGACGTACGGGACGTCGATATCCTTTGTTATCGATAACTGGGTTTTGCGCGCGAAGCTTTACGATAATGAGAAAATTCTAAAGTTCTTTATGGGTTAAGTGATATTAGAAAATTATTACGGAAGTGTAAAGTAATAAAAGGATTATAAACGCGTTTTAAGTGTATTAAAGCAGTAAGTTACATATTTATACAGGTCATTGTCAACGCTTAGAAGTTTTTGTCGTCAGTATTATCTATCTATGTACCTATGAGACAAGTGATTTTTTTAAGTGTTCCGAGTGTTGCAAATAAAGTACAAGTCAAAGAATTAAAAGAAGAGTCTCATCGATGTACCTGTTAATATATATTATTATTCATATTCAAATAAAAATAATTGACCATTCACTCAGCATTATCCAACCCCAAGCTAAGCAGAGCTTGTGTTATGGGTAGAACACCCGGAACAAATACTTGCAGATCGTCATCGAGTTAGAATACTAACTCGATGCAGATCGTACAAATATTTCAATTAAATTTTATATATCAAGGCGGGAATCGAAACTGCCTCCTGCGTCGCAGGCGGACCTTCGCCCACTGCGCCACCGAGGTTGTCACAGAGGTCGGGTTGTATTATAAAAAAAAGTATTGCGTAATGAAATTATGTTGACATTTGACTAGTTTATCACACTTGGTCTTGTCTTGACTTGTTTTTTATCCTGTTAGTAAAAAAAACTTATTTATAGCTCTTATCTTACCATTTGTTTTTAAATTCTTGTTTAAGTTTCGATAAATATACCGGCCTAAACCAATAACTGTTCACTATAATGACATTGCAATGTTTTTATAGGTACTCAATTAATTTATGAAGAGTTATTTCAAGTAGGTAGTCGCCCTGGTTATTCTGTAATCTATGTTATCACGCTGCAGTATGAAATTTTCAGACAGTCGACGTTACGTCGTAACCTGACAGTACGCAGCATATGCGTCTTATCAAGAGACCAAGCTTAAAGCAAACCTGACGGCTTTGGATGTCAAACTGGGCCTCAGTAGTCAGTACTCACAGGATCTCCGTGGTTAAAAACTCGAATTAAGTAGTTACTTAAAATTCGACATTTGTTCTTTGGTTCCAAGCACGAGAACACACGTGTAAGAAAACATGAAAATTGCACTGTTTTCCGCAAAATATAGACGAGATTTTCGGAACCCTGCGGTTTCTCAGAATAACTTATGTTTGATTCGTTCACACGTTATTACCATGGACAAATTGTACCAAATTTATCTGTTATTACTAATTATTTGGTTCCTTGAACCAATTTCTTCATAAGTTGTGTAGCTATCTTGTAAGTAAGCAAAAACTAGATTTTTGCGCTTACGCCTTTCCAAAAACGTATGTTTTGCCGCTTCTATGAACGCAAAATCCTATGCTTATCCTTAATAAAACCAATACGGCGCGTATTTCGCGCTCTTAAAGTAGAAAACTATGATTATTAAAATCCACGCACAATCCAAACAGAACAAAACCTTATCAAAGAAAATGTTTTACGACACATTCTCAGTACAAAACTAGTGTGCATTATTATTGAACGATTAGCATTCATAACAGACTTCTGTCATATACCTAATCTGAAGCACAAACTTTGTGCTCTTACCCAACTTTCAAACCTTCTTACATCAAGTGCGAAATATTATTAAAGTGGTATCAGTCAGTGGCTGAGTGCGACAACTCCTATTTCATTGAGGAGCCACATAATCATCTAAGTTTTACTAATAACCTTCATGTAGGCCAAGGTGCCTTCTCCGTGTTACGGATTTTGTTTTTCGTTTCTTTTTTTTTGTACCTGTGCTTATTCTTCTTTATTTAGTATTCGAATAGACGGGGGAATAGCTCGCAATTTTTGATGACTGTCAATTCCATCGATACCAAATTATTTTCAATTTCATCGACCTTGACAGCCCATCCCTGCGAAAATTGAAACTGGCCAGCCATTTACCCATCGATTGGGAGGCCTGCGGCAACCCATCGAATTTACTTATACCTATGACATAATAATTGAAAATCTGGATCATTATTAGGTAAATAGATGAGAGAAATCAAACATCCTAACTACTCAATGTCTTGCGGGCAAATCAAAACGATTACAGGACTAGGGTTTTTACGTTAATAAATAATTTACTTTCACTGATAATATATTAAACAATGTCTTATATTTGTAAAAGAATACCCAGATCAGATGTTAGGCAACAAGAATTTCGAAGTTGGCAACTAAGAGACCCTATGAATAATAAACTAGCTTTACCAAACTGCATGAAATCAATGCGAAAGAACGCAAATTACATGACAGCAAAGCTTTTTAATAAAATTCCTGACGATATGAAAACACTACCTTTACCCTTATTTAAATTTAAACCACATTAATGGCTTGTAGATCAATGCTGTCACTCTAATCTAATCAATTATTAATTGGACTTGAATTGTTATTTTAATATTAATAAAAAAAATTGAGCCATTCGGGTGTCGTAAGAGGCGACTAAGGGAAATACCTACACGTTATTTTCTTTGTTAAAAAGAATTATTTTATTCCTTAGAGATTACCTAGAATGCGAGGGCTTACGCAATAATAACAAAACCTTATCTTTACATACCTTAAACATAGTTCTAGATCGAGATTAAAATTAAACATTTTTAATCCTAAAAACGCGTGTTAAGCCGCGCAGAAGCTAAAATTTATACCACACTCGCCGCAATTCAACTCCTCACCACAACAGCCTATAAATGGTTCACTGCTGGACGCAGGCCTCCCCCTGATAGGCGCCTCATTGGCTTTTATCACTCGCCGAACATACCTTATTTTTAGGGTTCCGTACCTCAACAGGAACCTTTATAGGATCACTTTGCCGTCCGTTCGTCCGTCTGTCAAAACGCTGTTCTTAGAAACGCTCGAAGGTATCGAGTTGAAATTCACATCATATACATCAAGTATGTAACCTCTTAGAGCCGCCATAAAAATCAAAATTTTAAGTCTCCGCAATCAAAAGTTACAGCTTTTAGGGAATCACATGCACAAAAATCCTAGAGGGCCCTTACTGTTGACCTAGAATCATGAAATTTGGCAAGAAGAAAAGTCTAGCACAAGTAAAGGGACTAAGTCTAAAAGCCGTTTTTATGTCCTTTAGGTAATTGTAACCAAATCAGATTTTTTGTCAACTGTTTATCTGGGTCGATTTCATTGTTTGTCTACAAGTTTGCACGGATTACGCGCATCAAGGAGCGCTAGTCCAACTCACATTTGACGTTTTATTTTGATGGATCATACATAAGGATTCCATCCACCGGATTTAATTGAAATGCACAGCATTATCAACGCGGATATATGTGCGATGTTGCATATTATTTCATCAAAAACATATACAAAATGCGAAAGCATGAGCATTCTAATGATGAGCGCTTAACATTAGAAAGCAATTTCGAGGTAACTCAATCAAGGTATTAACTCGAACCAAAGCGTTTGTATTCCTAATAAAGCTTGAGCGCGCTAGCCTAGAAACGTAGAAATAAGTCACCATAGTATAGTATATAGCCATTCTAAGAGAACTAAATTTTTTTTATGAGTAAATAAATTCTTTAAATCGAAAACATTATAACATGGTCTTGTCATTCTCTCTCGCTACGCTCGGGAGTATAAACAACCTCTTCTATATTGGGGTGGTTTAGTCCGTAGTTAAAAATAAACTATTTAATTTTAGTCGTGTGAAGTCGGCCGAACACTTCAAAATTTATTTTATTAGTCGATGTTGTTTTATCGGGATCCGTACAAAAGGATAAAACGGGACCCTATTACTTAGACTCTGCTATCCGTCCGTCCGTCTTTCCGTCTGTCTGTCCGTCTGTCACCAGGCTGTATCTGATGAACCGTGATAGTTACACATTTGAAATTTTCACATATGTATTTCTGTTGCCACTATAACAACAAATACCTACTAAAAAACCTAGAAAACAAAATAAAATAAATATTTAAGTGGGCACAACACAACAAACGTGTTTTTTGCCGTTTTTATAGATAATGGCACGGAACCCTTCGTGCGCGAGTCTGACTCAAACTTGACCGGTTTTATTTCAACTTATAAAGTTGTAAAGTCCCAAGTGCTTTATAAAAGTCAAGATAAACTTGTCAGATAAGGTGATGTATTGTGGTCGAGGCAGCAAGTAATTAATTAACTACCTTCTCGATTATTTTAGATTCATTAATGATTATGGTGCCTAAGGTGCCCATTCCACTCATCCAATATCTTTGTCCAAGTTCTTTTGTCCAATATTTGATAAAAATTCTTAGATGAAGGCCCATTCCACTCATCCAATATCTTTGTCCAATATTCCTAAATAATTTGCGTAGTTGATTTCAAATGAAATTACATCACAACACACTAATATTAAAATGCGAAAGTTTGGATGGATAGATGGATGATTGTTACTTCTTTACGCCAAAACTTCTCAACAGATCGGGCTAAAAATTTGCATAGGTGTAGCTCCATATGCTGAAATAAACCATAGGCTACAATTTAACCCATAAAATTTCAGTTTCCATGAGAAATAGTTAACCTGTACACGTTTTCATAGAAACAACGCGTGCGAAGCCGCGGGCAGAAACTAGTTTCCAAATCTTTGATCAAATATCGGTGTTGCTAGTAAATTGGATGAAGTCATCCAAGTTCTTTGATCAAATGTACATTGGACAAAGAAATTGGATGAGTGGAGTGGGCACCTCAGACATGACCTCTTTGGCTGAAGGCACACGTCACCAAGCCGAGCGAGCCATTTAGGATAGAAGTTTTAGAAGTCGTTGTATATTTATACGTATCTCATATCACATATCTCGTTCATAGGAGCAGAATAGACCATACGTTTTTGCAACGACGTAATTGTTTTTTTTTTTTTTTTAATTAAATTAAATAATTCCCAAAAGTTATCTATTTTGGCAGGATTCGAACCTACGCCTCCACCCTCAGTACGATTACCCAGAGTAGGTAGCGAGGCTTACGAACTATAACACAAAAACTTTAGATAGATGTTTGTTGCTCAATCACGCCAGATCGGCTGAACGGGTCTGGGTGAAATTTGGCACAAAGATAGATTATATTTTAGAATATTACATAGGCTATATTTTATCCCGAAATTTCCACGGGAATGGAAACTACGCGGGTGAAACCGCGAGGCGCTGCTTGTAAATAGTGATCGAACTAAAAAAAAAAACAGGTGTATATACCCTACTAGCTGCTGTCCACGGCTTTGCATGCGGTTTTCATGTACCCTATGTCCATACTCCATATATATAGCCTAATGCAAAAATCAAGCAAATTGTGTATTTTTAAACCCTTACATCTATGGTAACGAACTTAAATATTCTAATTCAAAAAATACGATAGGTAGGGGAAAAACCCATAGAATTCGAGTAATCGAATAGAATTTTGAAAAATAAACTGGTTTCTTTACAAAAAATTATACAAAAATCGCTTTCAAAAACTGTTTTAATTGAAATGCTCTAAAGTATCAGCGACAACACCATATTATTTTTTCCGAATTACATAGCCAGACTACTGTTTTATTTAAGTAATTGTGTAGTTTTTCTATTTAATGCTTAAATTTTGAATCATTAATAGAAAAGAAGCAAAAACTTGATTTTTGAACTGACATTGCTTTACTCTGTCCCGCTCCTATGAACGCGAAATCCTATGCCTATCCTTTTCAAAAAATTTTGCATTAGGCCCGCTCTTAACCTTCCTGCCAAATTTCAGCTGTAACAGACAGACAGAGTTACTTTCGAATATTTAATATTGCAGTATGGATTGCCAGTATTCAGTTTCGAATAATATCGCATTTTTACCCTTACACACAACTAACAAGCCATACACCGTCCGGAGATTCCCCAGACGATCGTCGATCGCAGCGACATGCGACGCGATTTCCTGTGGCACGGCGCGTGGCGGACGCGTGGCGGATAACTCGTGGGGTGGCTGCGGGTTCCGCGTTTGAAGGATAAAGGCACAATAAGAAAATAAAGTAAATAATAATAATATAGCCATTTATTACCATTTCATAGATAACATAATTATACAGCACATACACAGTTAGTGCCGCTTGCACAACGATAATTAACTTTCTTAATTTTGATTAGTGAGTTGTCAAACCATACAAATACGTCAAAGCTAATCAAAATTAGTCATTTAAATATTGTTGTGCAAGTGGTGCTTAGTATGTTATACTAAAAATAAATCTATAATATCTATAAATCTATTATTCTATCTATTATACATAATAATATATAAATCTGTCTATAAATATTAATTCTTTTATTACAAAAAAGCTTGTACGTTTTAAATATGTTAAAAAAAATTAAAAGTTGCTTGGAAGAGATCGCTTCTAAGCGATAAGGCTGCCCATTGTACTTATCTTATGTTATGTCTCTATGTAATGTTATTTTCTGGTGTACAATAAAGAATTTTTGTATTTATATAAATTTCATCTAGATCCGTCCAGCCGTAAACTTTCGCATTTATAGTATTAGTGTGAAAAGTTTATATTGTTTATCGGACTTATACATTAAAGCTTAAGTGGAGATGGGCCAGACACGTAGTGAGACTTACAGATCAGATATGAACCAAAAAACAACCCTATGGAGAGGCCCATCCACAGTGTTCCGACTCCCATAACTTACTTACTAAAATCCGAAACGTTCGATGCTCGTCAAAAAAGATTTTGTTTAGAAAGTTGTGTTTCCATGCCTTAAAATTTATTTTCCGTACAGAAAAACCTGGGACCTACTTCACCTTAAGTTTATTTTCATTAAAATATAGGTATTGTTGTTTTAAGACTGATTTTATTGTAAAGGTTATTTCTAAATATTTTTGTGATTATTGGCATAACTATGTATAACATAATAGGAGACGTTGATTTTGGCACATTTTTACATAAACAGTCAAGGCTATACGCCTTTGACTGTATAGGTACTTAGTTTATAATGTTCTTTAGGTGTTAAGTCTGATTTGACTGTAATAGATTTGTTTTTTTTTTGTTGACTTTAAAATAAGTAAATATCGTTTGTTGACTATTTTATGGTGTTTATTTTTGCATACAAGTGTAATTTTAATTAATGGCCAAATAAATGTGTTTATTAAGTATGCATTTTTTATATTATTTCACAAGCACTTTTTTGGTTGAGTGTACTAAAATTCACCCAAAGTAAAAGTGGTGTGAGTTGCAGAACGAAGAATACAGCTTTTTTACGATTCGTCAACTCATACAAGTTGGGACAAGTTAGATGGTGTGAGTTGACGAATGACTCAAAAGAAGTAGACGAAGACCACTCACACGATGGGAACACGAGTAGAAAAGAATCGCTGGGCCAAATTGGCACAAAACCGCAAAAGACCGAGACAAATGGGCATCTTTGGAGGAGGCCTTCACTTCACCCAACTTGGGGTTCTTGCAGAATAATAAATAACAAATCAATAACTTTACTAACCATAGAATAAACTATATCTTTTAGAAAAACTAACCATTTTATACTTGCAAGAAATAGGCCTTTTTATTTTATTATTTTATTTAATATTAGTGTGATTCTTTCTCGAAAATATTTGTACATTTTGCAAGGCCGGTTGATATATTTTAATCTGTTACTTCAAAACGTATATATTTTCCTGCGAAAGTCGAACTAATAGACACCCTACACAGAACAAATATCAAACGTAGGTACAATAGGGCTGTTAACAATAGGATCTACGGGCACGCGGCTGACATTGACTCGGCTAGGGCGATAATAACACTGCTTGTTAGTAGACTTCTGAGTTTTGGAGAATAGTCACTGCGATTAAGTTTTTAGCGATTCTCATGTAAAGCTCAGCTTGTAAAGCCCCATACAGACGCAAACTCAGTTGGCCGCAACAATTTGCGAACGCATAGGCGAGCTAATAGCCCAGCGAGCTATGGAGAGAGCTATGCTCGGAGTTTCTCTGAAGGATACGATTCGGAACGAATACATCCGACAGAGAACCAAGGTTATCGACATAGCTCAAAGGATTAGCAAGCTGAAATGGCAGTGGGCTGGCCACATCTCGAGAAGAACCGACAACCGCTGGGGTAAACGTGTTCTTGAGTGGAGACCGCGACTCGGCAAACGTAGTGTAGGACGCCCTCCGACCCGGTGGGATACGATTTGCGAAAGACTGCTGGTAGATGCTGGATGCGGCACGCTAAAGACAGGGCGCTATGACGCTCATTAGTGGAGGCCTATGTCCAGCAGTGGACTAATATAGGCTGATGATGATGATTATGATGATAAAGAAGGAATGAAAATACATTTTTTTGAATCCACAAACACATACAAAAATAAATGGTTCAAAAATATTTCAGAGGAGTACCTACTGAAAAAATTGTGTATGACAAAGAACAGAAAAGCAAGCATATTACCTACAAGGTTCCAAATTAGTCCCTGTTTCAGCATTATGCCGCTACAAGCTGAAGATGGTAGCGGCGATGGTTTTCAGATAGGACCTCGGTGGAGTGTGGTGGCACGGAGTAGCACAAAGGTTTTATTACAAAATTAATTATAAGTAATTACCCTAGATGTACCTACATAACACGACATGAAACAGGAAGGTACTCGAAAACACGATGAAAACTTTCGTTTTCAAGCATTTCGATAAGGATGACGAGAAGACTCGACGTAGTTTCCCAAACGCGGCCCAACCTAGCTGGATCCTCCTCTTGGCCTCCTTCTCGAAATTGTTTTTAACCAACTGCAGAATCTGCTCAAGGTAAGTGTACTCTGTACTGTAAGTGAACGTGGCTAGAAGTCGAGTAAACGAATATTTATGAAAATAAACTGGTTTCTTAATCGCGCTTATTTCGCGTTAAAAAAACGGTTTTAGTTGAAATGCTCTAAATACTCGTAATCAGCGACAACACCACATTATTTTTTACGAATTACATTACCCAGACTATTAATATTTTATTTAAGTAATCGTTTGAATTTCAGGAGCTATATTATTATAAATAAGTTATGTATAGCAATTGCTATATATAGCAATATATAGCAATAAAAAAAAAAAAAAAAAAGTAATCGTTTACTTTGTTTTTTTTTTTAAATAAAGTTGTTTATTAAGAAAGAAAATTAGAATAAAACAATATAATTAAAATAAAACTAGTATTTACAATAGAAACAATTGAGCAACCTACAGACTGTTGCAAACAATCTACAGGTAGCTCAACTGATCCATATAATGTCATTTAATGCTTATATTTTGAATAAGTAATAGTTAATAAGCAAAAACTTTACCGATTTTTACACTGAAATTGCTGTTCCATGTCCCACTCTTATGAATGCGAAATCTTATGCCTATCCTTTCTCACAAGATGGCGGCAAAGATCGCACCTATAATAATATATTGATAAGCTTACGTGCTTATGTCAATTTAACTACTTACGAACTCTTAGGTAGTTCTCGAGTTAATATTACCAGCTTAGGTTAATTTTCCCGACATTTCAGCAGGCTCACAAACTAGATTATAAGTAGATTATTGATAATTCAATTGTATAATATTAGGCCATTAGGGCGTATTTTCAACGTCTTACGTACCTTAATTAATAATATAATATGTATTGAAAGAATTATATATGTATTGTAAATAATAATTATTATTAGTAAAATACTTAATAGATATTTATTCTATAATATTTCAGTTGCCCCTGAATTATAAAATTCGCCCGTTTATAGAATGGCTAGGTTGATTGCAAAACATAGCAATTCAATTAATTGCCTATGATTGCCTATGGTTCAACAATATGGCTAAACGTCACTTAGCCATCTCATCGAATGAAATTAATTAGAAATTCAATCAGTTGGATTTGCAATCGGCCTAGGTATCCTACAAACTGACTGATTCTACGATCCGGCGGCGCCTCGGCAACGTAAAAAAGTTTAATTATTTATTAGTAATAGGTCAAACCTTTTTCACTTAAGAGGCCTGCGGATGATGTAAACGTACTACCAAAATCTAGGTCCCTGGTAGTTATTTTTTTTCTTAAAATGCACACCTATAATTATGTAAGCAAAAATATGCAAAATCGCCTTTGTCATAACTTTACGTCGAAAATGACATAAATAAATAAATAAAATAAATAAATAAAATAAGTTTATTACCTTAAGCACTTCATAATACACATCAGACTAACAATTAAACGTAAAAATAAAATTAATATTAAGGTAATGGGAGTACATTCAGCTTTTTGCTATTTATATTACTATAAGTAATGCATGTAGCGCTGGTTTTAAATATACTCCTCTCGGGTAGCTGGTCACCGAAAGGTTTAGGTGATTGCGAGATTTTAAACGAAACAATAGTAAAATAAAATATATAACGGAAACAATCAGATCTAGTGAACTATAATAAAGTAGATAGGTAGGTATTTACATTTTCATGTTTTCGTCCTATTTCTTTTGTATTAAAAATAACAATATCATACGTTTTGTTTCATAAGATCTTACATTGTCTAGTTACAGAATAACAACACAATGTCGAAAATACAAAAAGTTACAAAATACATAATTTTTCGAATTACTGAATTTACAAATTGAAGTTGCGAGCAGCCGTCGCCGAGTCCTTAAATACTTTAATCATCATCATCAGCCCATACCAGTCCACTGCTGGACATAGGCCTCCCCTAATGAGCGCCATAGCGCCCTGTCTTCAGCTTGCCGCATCCAGCATCTGCCAGCAGTCTTTCGCAAATCGTCGTCCCACCTGGTAGGAGGGCGTCCTACACTACGTTTTCCGAGTCGCGGTCTCCACTCAAGAACACGTTTACCCCAGCGGTTGTCGGTTCTTCTTGAAATATGGCCAGCCCACTGCCATTTCAGCTTGCTAATCCTTTGAGCTATGTCGATAACCTTGGTTCTCTGTCGGATGTATTCGTTGCGAATCCTATCCTTCAGAGAAACTCCGAGCATAGCTCAATACTTTAATAATGAACATAAATACTTACTTCAAATTACTTACATAATTAAATCTTGTGTAGGTGTCATTTAAAAGAACATTGACCTTTTGCGTGGGAATACTCAAAGTATCCCTAATTTAAGACCAATTTGACATTTATACCAATATGGCGCCTGCTGAGGGGAACTCGCTTTAATAATATATTAGTACCATAAATTATGGATACAATGATCCGTTACTAATGTGTTCTACCCCTTAGTTTTATTTGTAGAAATAGGATTAGGTATCCCTGCGCGATCGAAATTGTACGCCATCTTGTCGAAGTAAATATTTTACGCCACATTTTACATATCCGCGCGTTGTCAAACAACTTTGTCAAAGAGCCTTGTTTATATTTATTCCTCCTCACCTCACCTCAACAACTTATAATAGTCCACTGCTGGACGCAGGCCTCGCCCTGTTAATCGCCATATTGGCTTTATCTCGGGGGGTAATGGCCATTATCCCCACGCTGAGCATGCGGGTTGGGGATCGCAGTTCGGTGGCAGATCTATTTTTCAAGAGGCGCTGCTGCCTTCCCCCCGGTGTATGTCGCTTAGTCGCCTCTTACGACACCTACGGGAAGAGTTGGAGTGGTGCTAATGCTAATCCGGCACCACATGGCTATTTTTAACACACACAAACTACACAATATATGTCCACTGTTGAACGAGCCTCCCCAAACAATGAGGGTTTTGCCATAATTATGATGTTGTTTAAGCTTAAGGGATAAATTATTCTCCTCTAATAAAAAATTGGCAGAGAAGTCGACGAACGTACAAAAAATTAAAATACATGCCGAACCTATGTTCGGCATGTATTTTAATTTTTTGTATTTTTTGTAACCTCCTCCAGAAGTCGGTAACAAATAGATATTTAATTAATCTTGAATCATTAACTTCACTCTTTACCCAGTTACAACCTGGGTCAACCTTAAGACAAGAGTGAACAGATATCTTCTAGACCTTCGTGATACATCGTCGGCCACATCTTCACTTTCCATCAGGTGAGATTTTGGTTTAACTAAGGACTACAATAAAAAAACCATAGAGAATCATTTCTTTTTTTTTAAAGTCAGTATAAAAACAAAAAACTTCTCCCATTTCAATTCAAAAAGCTTAAAAACCGAATTAACCCTTCTAAGTTCCCGTCAAAAAACCTTTTTTTTAATCCCCAGCGCCCGTGCCATCCCAGCCCTAAATCAAACTTGTCACAATAATCTCATTCGAATAGAACGTCATGGGAAAAAAGTTTTATTCCATTCCGTATGAGCACTGGTTCCCATGGTGACAGATAAACAAATAAGGGATTTAGCGAGTTTTTTCTATAGGGGATTTGAGCTGGTTATTTTGCATAAATTAGTAGGTTAATTTGACAAAAGGGGTACGTAGCTGGTAACACTCAAACTTCAGTTGTATTTTTGTTGATTGCACTTTGATATTTGATGTTTCTAGCTTCGCTTTGCGAGAACATGTAATGACGTCACTACTACACGTGCCGCTTGCTCGAATATCCACGCAGCTCAACGCTGTCAACGCTATGCACGCGATAGGTACACGTTTAGATACATACCGGTGGAAACGTAGACCCACGTTGTCAATTATACGAACAAAAAAAGGCTTAAGGTGTAGTAGGTCCAAAAACCAAGGTTTTAACTATACCTAACGAAAATCAATTTCAAGGCAAGAAAACACAATTTTTTTTAAATCTTTTTTGATGAGCATCGAATGTTTAGGATTTTTATTAGTATGTTATGGGAGTCGAAACACGATTGACTCAACTTGACTCGATAGAAAAAAATCGCAAAGTTTCCTCTAAATTTTCATTTTTACTACGGAAAACCACTTTCATTTGCTAGTAACATATGTTAATGAAATATCGTCTAAAAATACTTAACTAAACACTTTAGAGGATTATGGTTTATTTTTTTGCGAAAGAGTATTTAGAGCAAAAACAAATTTATAAATAAAAAGCTGTGAAATTGCGCGCGTTCCGGATCTTGCCTCCCGTTCTCGCTTTCACCGCGCGTGTTCGCTCGTCCTTGTCTCGAAAAAGTGAACCTACTTCGCCTCAACCTAGCGACCGAACCAGCGATCTTGTAACTAGTCTAACGTAAAACCTAACTTATGTATCTATCGAGCGATACTCCTAGCTAGGTAATTAGTTGATTTCATTTAGCTAAGCCGAGGTTAGCCTCTATAATTAATATGTGGGAGCGGACAGTCAGCCGCGTAAATATCAAATGTTTCCTGACAGAGTTGTGTACAACGCTTGTCATCTACATATTTCATCCGCATACTCCGAAAATCAATTTCTGTTTTAAGTGGTATCGGTAAATGATAACTCCAACGATGATGAATCGATACTTCATTGATTAAAAAAAAACTGAGCGTCTGGTCTATAGATGCGACGTGTGATCCGAGAGCTGGTGAGTATTTGGCACAGCGCAACAGCATTGCCATACAGCGCAGCGGGGCAATGCAGCCAGCGTCTTGGGCACGCTTCCGACTAGTATTGATATGGATCAGTTGAGCTACCTGTAGATTGTTTGCAACAGTTTGCAAATAGCTCAATTGTTTTTATTGTAAATACCGGTAATTTAATTCTATTATTTGATTGTAATTTTCTTTCTTTATTTATTAGATTTAAGTTAACATGAAGGTTTAATGCGGAACCATAAATATCACGTATTGCACGTAGCCAGACATTATCACTCGAAGATGATATCCGCTAGGTGTTGAGTATATTGCAAAGAAAAGTGAAATTAATGAATGAAAAAGCAGGTTATTGTGATGGATGGATGGATTGGAAATCGGGCTTTGTGGCAAAGACTGCGACCGCCTGCCATAGTCTCAAAACTGATGAAAGCGGCAGGCGGTGGCTTGTCAAATGCTGGATTTGTTCCTCAAAATGCCGGCGTTTTTGCCAGAAAGGAACAACATCGTCACAAACGAAAAATAAAAAACTTTTAAGTGAAAAATGCTACTATAATATTGACGAATTTCTAAATGATGTAATCTAATTTAATGCTAGGTATACTAAATTCAAATCGATAAATTAATACTCGTATAAATCTGCTGTTGCTTTGTACAATTAAATTAAAACCTGCATGCCATACTCTTAATTATTTTTTTTGCCAATGTATATTGGTAAAACATGTTGACTCAAAAATAACTATTTATCACCTTTTTACACGTGTTTTGCAAATAAATGGCTGATATTTTTACTTTACTTTAACAATTGAGGGGTGTCGTGAGGTGCTGCCCTAATTTCACTATCACGAAGACTATTATTATTATTATTTTCTTATGGTAGTCGGAGGCACCAAACCCTCTAATTTATCAAGAGTAAAAAAAGAAAATAAAGCCTTCGGTTACTGAACTCCTCGATTACTCCTATCATGGGTCTTAGCGTTTATGCAGAGATGAGGAAACAGATTTTAGTGGCCACCAAGGGCAACTTCGTATCTTTGCCAAAACTATACAACATGAAACTATTACAGAGGCATTAAAAAAACAAAATAATAAATATCACAAACAGAACAATTATTTTTTGTAATTTTCATTGTTCAATAAAAGGTAATAAATAAATAAATAATGCTGGACAATTTACACAGCATTACCTAGCCCCAAGTTAAGCAGATACCTATAAGATAAATAGCGGTCCGCCCCAGCTTCGCGTGGGTATATTCTATAACCTATGTTACTCAGTAATAATGTAGATTTCTAACCGCATTTTTTTTTATATCGGGACATTAGTTTTTAAGTTACTTCATGAGATACATATCTTTCCTCTATATAATATTAGTGTAGATAAAGGTAGTTTGGGTCAGGGTAAAGCCTTAAAGACCTTTACGTAGTCAGGTATTTAACATATATATTTTCAAAAATTAAGTCTTATAATAACCGATCAGGGACAATAATAACACAAAATCGCAATTGATCCAACATAAAAACGCAAATGTTTTATTTCTATGCGGCGTACTTCGTTGGTATGTAGTTTTCTATGAAGCTGACTGTACTTACCAAACCACGGCTAAGTGGGAGTAAGTGGATAAAGTCTGGCGGCGTCGAATTTGTTTCATTTTAGAACTAATCTAGACTTCGGCGTGGTTTAGCGAAAATCCTATTTTATGTAGAGATGTAGACATTGAATGGTTTTGCCATGATTTTTGTATCATCTGCAAAGATTGCTGAGATTCGATGTGCTAGCCCAAGTCAGTGAGAAAGATCCCAAAAATAATTGGACCAAACACAGACCCTTGTGGAACTCCACTGTTTACTTTGTGAGGGTCTGACTGAGCTTCTCCAAAGCGTACTCTGAACGTTCTATTCGATAGGAACTCTTCTATCCACTTCAAGAGTATGCTTCTGAGACTAAAGTGATGCAGCTTAGAAATCAGACTTTTTAGACTTAGATATGCAAATAATGATTTATTAGTTTATAAGTCACATATACACTTACTAGTGGTTTATTTTCCACTTCTTCCACTAGTGGACAAAATCAATTACACCAGTTATTCCTTATTTGATAACAATTATTTATAAACCTGTTTATAGTATTAAATTTGTCTTGTCTAAGTGCTTATTTTGTATGCCTAAAGAAATAAACGTTATTGAATTGAAATGGGACTCCGTCAACGCCTTTTTACTACTTAAGGTATAAACATATAGGTAATATGATGTCTTTTGGCTGAAGTTTGTCCCAGACTTTTCGTTAGGTAGGTAACCTATGGAAACTTTATAGTTACCAACCTTGTTAGGGACTAATTATCTAGGCTCTATGACATTCGCCCACTTTTCTACCCTAATACCTACTCTACCTAATAAATATCTCAAGAGGCGCAAATATGCAGGTCTCGACAGAGCCTACGCAATTGCTCCCCTTGGAGTCGAGACCCTAGGTCCGTGGGGTACCGAGGCTCTCCGGGTTTTCATAAAATTATCTGAGCGTCTGGTCGAAGCAACGCGTGACCCGAGAGCTGGTGAGTATCTGGCACAGCGCATCAGCATTGCTATACAGCGGGGCAATGCAGCCAGCGTCTTGGGCACGCTTCCGATTGGTATTGATATGGATCAGTTGAGCTACCTGTAGATTGTTTTCAACAGTTTTCAGTTAGTTCAATAGTTTCAATTGTAAATACTGGTTTAAATTTAATTATATTATTTGATTGTAATTTTAATTCTTAATAAAGATTTATGTCTAACCTTGTTAGGGGCTTATCTTGGCTCTATGATGACTATCCTCCACTGCTCTACCCTAATACATACTCTACCTTGACGACCTCTGTGGCGTGGTGAGCGAAAGTCCGCCTGCGACGCAGAAGGTTTTGGATTCGATTCCCGCCTTGGGACAAATATTTTTACGATCTGCAGGTGTTTGTTCCGGGTGTTCTGGTCGTTTTCTATGTATAATAAGAAATATCTATGTATGTAATGTATTGTATTATGTATATCAGTTATCTAGTACCCATAACACAAGCTCTGCTTAGCTTGGGGCTAGATAATGCTGTGTGAATTGTCCAGCGTTATTATTATTAGCTAATAAATAAATAAATATGATAAATTGCAGCTGATCTTCATTGTATTGTATAGTTTAGAGTGAACAACAATTCGATCGAGCGAACCATTATTTCTCGATCCGAAATCAATTTACAATAGTAATTTAGCGCAAGACCATGCATTTACAAGTACAGGGGTGGTAAACGCATTATCGCTGGTGGTACAGTCACCAACAGAACGCATAAAGCTATAGGTAATATTTAAATACAAAATTACTTTAAGTTTGTGTAGCGTTTTATGAATTAAAATGAGTAGTTGGAAGGTGACTTACGAAGATTTTTAAAAAATTAGTAGTTTTTAGTTTATTTTCGTTATTAACATTGAAATACATATATAAGATTATTAATCCGGTATTTATCGAGTACTTTTTGCTTAGTTCTTAATTGGTTAGTTGAAATATAGTTCTATTATGTTACAAAAAAGGTATGTATATTTTAAAACGAAATACCTAATATGGTATCTAAAAGGTAAGATAAGCTTATGACACTAATACTATAAATGCGAAAGTTCAGATGGATGTTTGTTGCTCAATCACGCCAAAACGGCTGAACGGATCTAGATGAAATTTGGCACAGAGATAGATTATAGTCTAGAATAGCAAATAGGTTATATTTTATCCCGAAATTCCCACGAAAACGATAACGAGGCGGGTGAAACCCCGAGGCGCTGCTAGTTTAAAATAAAACAAATATCCTTATTTCTTAAAATATCGCCAATTCTTATGGACCCTAAGTTGACACGATTATTGTTGGGCTTAACACTCAAAAGACAATCGCAATAATTTAGTTATAAGGTATAATATCAACAATCCTATCCATCCACGGTTGTCTGGTAGAGATCGCTCTTGTTTAGTTTAGTTTTAGTTTAGTTTTAAAGCGTTTATTTGTAACTAAAACTTATAATAAATCTACAATTACAGAGGCTTAAAAAATATACACAAAATATAAATGAAGAAACAATGAAGATACATATTAACGTCTTAGCTACAAAATGGTCTTGAGCGGTTACATATTTGTTTTGTTATTTCTTTTATTTTTGTTTTTTATGTCTATTATGTGTGCAATAAAGCATTTTCTATCTATCTATATTTTAGTAGTTCTGGACAATGTAAATTTCAAATAAGTTTAACTTTAAAGCCCATGAGTTATTTACCTACTTAAACTTAGATTTAGAACACATTAACTGTTCAAGTTTATCTTATTTTAAGTGAACTGTAATATTTTTATGAGAGAAAGTTACAGCTATTAAACTAACTAATATAGTTACTTAACACACTGTAGATGGATAATTTTCACTAAACATAGAAAACATCCAGAACACCCGGCAGAAATATCTGCAGATTGCAAATTTTTTTGCCCCGAATTATCTACTAACCATAACATAATACACAGATTGGGGCTGGACGATACAGTGTGAATTTTCCAAAAAATTTAATTTTTTATTTAAGAAAGAAAATTGCAATCAAATGATAGAATTCGACGACCTCAGTGGCGCAGCGGGCGAGAGTCTGCCTGCGACGCAAGAGGTTGCGGGTTCGATCCCCGCCTCGGAACAAATTTGTGTACGATCTGCAGAAATTTGTTCCGTTGGTCTGGGTGTTTTCTATGTATAATAAAAAATATCTATCTATGTAATGTATAATATTACGTATATCAGTTATCTAGTACCCATAACACAAGCTCTGCTTACCTTGGGGATAGATAATGCTGTGTGATTTGTCCAGCATTATTTATTTATTAGAATTAAATTAAAACTAGTATTTACAATTGAAACAATTGAGCTATCTGCAAACTGTTGCAAACAATCTACAGGTAGCTCAACTGATCCATATCAATCAATACCAGTCAGAAGCGTTGTAATGTTTACACTTTTGTGTAACACCAAGTTATTCGAGAAGCTTCCTACCTAATTTTCCTAGGCAGAAAGATCCTAACAAATTAAAGAATATTAGAAATTATGTACAATTTTAATTTTTATTTACAGACTTTTATAAAATTTTGATGCGAAGGTTTCGAGTTAAGCTGGAGACGTTACAGGTTTGAGGAGATGTTGAAGGTTTTGAGTGAAGCTGGAGACGTTGCAGGTTGAGGAGATGAGACGTTTTAAAGGTTTTGAGGTTAAATGGATGGTCTTCTGGGCGTAGAGGTCGACACCAGGTGGTGGAGCTCTACGCCAGGTCTGGAACTTTGCCGTTTAGGTTTTTGAAGGTTTGAAGGGCTTTCTTGAGTTTTACGCCAGGTCTGGAACTTTGCCGTTTAGGTTTTTGAAGGTTTGAAGGGCTTTCTTGAGTTTCCCGGGCCAGCTGGGCCCGGGAAATGGCCTTTTAGAAGATATTCGTCGCGAAGTCAGAGGTAAACTGATCCTTGGCCGTTCTGGCACTGTTTATATATATTCCGCCGTTCCAATGTAGTTCCAGAATTGAGAATTCAAAATAATGTACGTTTTTCAAAATTTGTACGATTTTCTTTATAATTTCGTACGAGGTTTCATCCAAAACCTATGTTACCTTTCCTCTTTGCTTCAGATCGGAGCAAATTTTGACATTTTCAAAATTGGCATTTATGTCACAACAATCTTTACCAAAACAAATATTTTCAAAGAATTTTAAGAAAAAAGTAGAAAAAGAGACCAAAATGGATACAATAATTACAGATGTTATAAAAAACTGGATATAGAAGGTAATATTTACATTGTTATACAAAATTAGAGCTAGAACAGAAATAAAATATTACATTTTCCCCCACAACCCCAGAAAATTTTCAACTACATTGAAAATTTTGAAGGTTAGGAATAACAAACTTGACCTTTCATACATCTTTCACAGCTTCTTCTTTCACGACTCCTATCATTCTTACTAACATGCTTAGGGGATATGGTTCACATTCAATGACGCATACTCCACAAGGAGTTATTCAAAAGATATAACGTAGGCTTCTTTTTTTTATTTAGGTGTCGTAACCCGCACCTTTTTGAAAACCCGATTAGAAAACCTTAAAATTAAAGTAGATATTTACAAAGTTAAATAAGTTAACAACACAAAGGCTTATTTAGTGAGTTGTGTACCGCTCATTGAGAAAACTAATCTCGGTCTCAAGGACATTAAGAGGAAATAACGAGGTTAAGATAGAGATACCTCGAGATAGTTTAAAAGTTAAGAATGACTAATGACTAAAAACTAAAAGTGTTAAAAATATGCCGAGAGAGTTTAGTTAAAATGAAGTAATAAACAGAATATAACCTAAAATAATTTACAGAATACACACAAAACATTTACAAAACTGACATAAATTACGTTTTTATATCTTTAATATGCCATTTGCCTCTCAATCCGTTAGGATCTTCCAGGATAAAAACAAGAGGTGAAAGCTTCTCAACAACTGTGGCTTTGACGTACTTCGGGGCCAATTTGGCGCTGAAGTAAGCACCAGCATTACTTTGAACGTAATTTTTACGCCAAACAGTGTCACCTACCTTAAATTCTTTAAAACTGTGTCTCGTGTTGTAATGAGCAGCATTCCTTGCGTGTGCTGTATGTAATACAACTTGTACTTTATCGAAGACGGCAGATAGTAATCCTAAATTAGCGGCATAGATATCTCGAGGAAGGAAAATGACGCTATCAAGGTTAGAGCAGTTAGTATAGAATGATCCACTAGATATTGTCTCTGGACCAAAGACAAGAAAAGATGGGGAGAAACCGGTTGTAGAGTTTACAGAACCATTTAGTGCAAATTGAATTTTATGCAAAAATTTATCCCATGATCGGTGATCATCTCCGACTAGCTGTGATAGAGCGGTGATAATTGTTTTATTATAACGTTCCGTGGGATTGACTTGAGGGCAATATCTAGGTGAATAAAAGATAAAAGGAACTTTATATTTATTCAGAAAGTTATGGAACTCATTAGACTGAAATTGAGAACCATTATCCATTATAATAGTTTGCGGAACGCCATGTATAAGAAATACAGAGTTTTCTAAATGCAGAATGATGTTAGAAGCTGTAGCGCGTTTGATAGGAAAAATAAGACAGTATTTAGAAAAGGAACAGGTAATCACGAGAATATATTGATTACGTTGTCTAGTCATAGGAAAGGGACCCATTAGATCCAATGAAATGTTTTGAAAAGGTCTTGAGCAAATTTTTGGTTTCCCCATAAGACCATAAGGTGAGTGATTCGAATATTTATAAGAAAGGCATGTCTCACAAGTGGAGCAGACTTTTGCTACATCTTTAAACATTCCCGACCAATAGTATCTTAAGCAAAGTTTCTTATACGTTTTAAAAATGCCAATGTGAGGACTACTTACTGAGTCACCATGACAAGATTTAATAAGATTTAGTCTCTCAGAAGGAGGTGGAACTTCCTTCCATGCAAAGTCTTCGTTAAGGTAGTCAGTTGAGATGTTGTAACGATAAAGTTTAGAATCAAGAATTTTATAATTCGGAAATGCATCAGGGTTATCGCGACAATTAGTAAAATTTTTATTAAAATGTTCCAATTGAGACACATTGTCTCCAGATATAGGTCCAGCACCACCGATTACGTTAGTAGCAGGTATTTTATGACGTGAAAGAAGATCAGGAACAACATTTTCCTTACCTTTTTTATGTTTCAGATCAAGATTAAAACAAGATAGACGAAGAGTCCATCGTGCTAGTCTTCCAGAAGGGTTAGACAGATTTTGGAACCATTTTAATGCTGCATGATCAGTGTAAACTGTAAAACGTTTACCATTGTCAAGATAACAACGCCAATGTTCAAGTGCAGTAATAACCGCTAAAGTTTCTCGTTCAGTAGTTGAATAATTTTGCTCATGTTTATTTAGTGTTCTACTCATATATGCGATAACCAATTCTTTATTGTCTTGTTCTTGAGTCAACATTGCACCTATACCAAAGTTAGAAGCGTCACAGTGAACAGAAAATGGGAGGTCAAAGTCAGGGCAAGTTAGAATTGGGGTTGAAGTTAAACACTCCTTTAGTTTAGCAAAGGCAGAATCAGCATCATCATTCCAGATAAACTTTTTAGGGGAATTTTTCCCAGAAGAAGTTAATTTACAGAGAGGTGAAGCAATAGAACTAAAATTAGGTATAAAACGGCGAAACCAACTACATGTACCTAAAAATTTCCTTACTTCTTTTTTAGAGGTGGGAGCAGGATAAGCTAAAATTGCTTCAATTTTACTAGGATCAGCATGTAAACCTTGTTCATCTACAATGTAGCCAAGGTATTTAAGTTCCTTACGAAAGAATTGACTTTTTGTAAAGTTTATAGTCAGTCCTGCGAATGAAAGTTTTTGATGGACTTTCAGTAGGAGTGAAATATGTTCTTCAAACGTCATACTGATTATTATTATGTCATCTAAATAACAGAATACTTTATTATCAAAGTCTGGCGTAAATAAACTATCCATGAGTCTCTGTTGAGTCGCAGGCGCATTAGTTAAGCCAAAAGGCATTACTGTAAATCTATGCATTCCTCTACCGGGTACATAGAAACCAGTCTTGTCTCTGTCGTCAGGATGTAAGGGAATTTCCCAAAAAGCTTTAGCAATATCAATACTAGACAAATATTTAGCATTTTTAAGATTATCTAAAATTTCTGATATAAAAGGAAGGCTGTAAGCATCTTTACGAGTAATCGCATTTAATTTCCGACTGTCGACGCAGAAACGCCATTCTCCGTCTTTTTTAGGTGTAATAAGTACAGGAGATAGCCAAGGACTTTCACACTTTTCAATAACTTTTAATTGTAGCATTTTATCAACTTCGTTGATTAGAGCCTTTTGTTTTTCAGGAGAGAGACGATAACAGTGTTGTTTTATAGGTAATGCATCACCGGTATTAATTCGATGACAAACTAAATTAGTACGACCTAATTCACCCGTTTGTTCAAAAGAAATATCTTTGAAACGTTGAATTATGTCCTTAGAAATGTCTATTTGATCATTTGTAAGGTGATCAAAAGAAGTTATTTTATTTTCAATAGCACAAGTTGTAAAATCTTTACATTTAAGGTTGAGTTCTAGGGAAAGTATTTTAGGAGACAGTTTGAATTCTTTCCAAAAGTCCCATCCAAGAATCAAAGAAGGATAAATATCAGGAAAAATATAAGCTTTTATAAAACGTGTCTGGTTATTAAATCTTATTGGTAAAATAAAATAACCAGAAGACATTGTCTTTTGTTTATTAGCAACCATAACTTGAGTTGATGACTTAAATAGTTTGAAGCCTAACTTTTTAATATCTTTATGAGAGTTATTACCTAAAATAGTTATGCAACTTCCACTATCCAACAAACCAGAAAAAGGTAAATTATTGATAGACACATTTATAAAAGGTCTATTATAATCCTTCTCGCTATCATAAAACACAGAAGTTGTTTTGTAGCAGAACATAAAATTTCGGATAGTATTTAACCACTTATTCCAATCAATAGGATCAAATTTATCATTTTTAGATTTAGTACTATTTAAGTCATCATTTAGTTTTTTTGTTGATAAGTTTGAGAACAATTTGGACAGTCATTGATCTTTACACCCTTGCGGCCACATTTAAAGCAAATTAGATATCTAGGTTTAGTACAATTCTGTAAAGAATGACCAGTTATACGACAGCGATAACAGTATAGATTGTTAGCGTTTTCATTGTTTTGAGAAAAAGAACGTGATTGTTTATATTCCTGTACTGTGTTAGTGTTTTTTAAGTTTGGAGAGAATCTAGAAGTCGAGGAGCGATAAGTAAATTCCGCAGCACAAGAAGTGTCTTCACATCTAGGCTCGTGAAAGTTTTTATCTCTTTCCGAGATTCGTTCGTAATTTTGACAAATTGAAATTAAAGAATCAATAGATTTGATATCTTTGAGGGCAACAAAGACTGAATAGCAAGGTCTTATATTGTGTAGCAAGATTTCCAATTGTTCGTTCTCGCTAAGTTTTTTTGAAAGGCGGGTAAACATTCCGAACATAATAGACACGTAAATAATAATAGTCTCAGTCACTCCTTGAGTTCTATTTCTTATGGCTTCTAGCATTTTGTAATCATAATCGTGGATTCCGAAATCCTTGATTAGTAAAATATGAATTTCGTTCCATTTTAAACTAGGGTTTCTATTATATTGGAAACGAAACCAATGAAGGGCATCTCCAGTGAAAATTTCAAAGGCATGTTTACAAAGCATTGCTTCTGGGATGTTTCTAGAAATCCGAAATTCTTCTATTTTTTGAAGAAATGATCTAGGACATGATTTTCCATTAAAAGAAAATGTTTTCAATTCTTTAGCGAAATTAGACGAAGTGTTAGCATTTTGAAGCATTTCGAAAGTGTGTGGCATAGAACAGCTAGGAGTAGTTGATGGTTCTAATGTTTGATTATTTTGAGAGGTAGGTAGCATAAATAACGACGGAGGGTTAGTTTCAGCCTGAGGAATAGGGTTGTGAACTTCCACCATTTCCAGGACTTCGGATGGTTCAATTAAGTTCGAAGTTAAACCGTCAAATCGTTTTTGGAGTATGAAAAAGCGAGATCTTAAATTTGAACACAGTTCAATTAACGGAGGAGTTGCTGTTAAACGTTCAAGTCGATAATAAAGATGATTCATAAAAGCTTCAAGTTTCTTTATACCGCTTTTGTCATCATATGATTCAAGATGAGAGATTTTACTCTCAATGTAATTGAGTGTAGTCTCTGCTTGCGAAAGGTCATTTTTAAGAGGAATAGGGGAAGATTTTATATCCTCTGGGAGGACGTGACTAAGTTTTGTCAGTTGTTCTTTAAGAGTCGTCAAAGTTTCAGCTGGTTTTTCAGCCCTAATAGTCACTTCATATTCAAGTTCAAGTTTATTTAGTAACGCGTACTTGATTGGCCTAGCCATGATTAATTATGAATCAAGGTAAGCTTTATTAAGATTAAGTTTAAGATTAAGTTTAAGATTAATTTAAGTTAAGTAGTATTTAAGGAAATCGCGTATTCAAGTTAAGTTATTATAGTTTTAGACGAATACGCATTAAAATTTAAGAAACAATTAAGAAATAAACAATTGAATTAAAGTTTAGAGTTAAGTAGAGCTAATAAGCTTGAGCAAAGTTATTTTTTGTTTATATACAGTGTAAATATTTAGTGAGCAATGTGTTATCAAGTTTAGTTTACCAATGATAATAGTGTTTATGAATGTATAGACTTCAGTTCCAAGTACTTTGGGTGTACCCCGAGTCGACTTCGAAAGTCTAGGAGTACACTTTAATGTAGCTTGAGAACCTGCGTGGACGTATTACTAGCAGGATATTCTCCTGTAGCACGCCGTATAGTCTTCCAAACTCCAACTTATCAGTGACCACTAAGGGTTTTCAACACTTCAAAGAGAAGAAAGGATGTAGATCACACTAGGCAATCAGGTAAGTGGTGCATGTGTGTGGGGTGCAGTATAACGTAGTAAGTGTACTGTTAAGTGTCACGTTTAGAGTGATGTATGAAGTAGCGAAAGAGTAAAGTTAAGATATGTCGAAAGAGCATCCAAATTTAACCAGGTACGTGTATTAGTATTTTTTAGAATTTAGAAGAACAGAGGGTTCGATTTAATTGGGCGCCAAACTGTAATGTTTACACTTTTGTGTAACACCAAGTTATTCGAGAAGCTTCCTACCTAATTTTCCTAGGCAGAAAGATCCTAACAAATTAAAGAATATTAGAAATTATGTACAATTTTAATTTTTATTTACAGACTTTTATAAAATTTTGATGCGAAGGTTTCGAGTTAAGCTGGAGACGTTACAGGTTTGAGGAGATGTTGAAGGTTTTGAGTGAAGCTGGAGACGTTGCAGGTTGAGGAGATGAGACGTTTTAAAGGTTTTGAGGTTAAATGGATGGTCTTCTGGGCGTAGAGGTCGACACCAGGTGGTGGAGCTCTACGCCAGGTCTGGAACTTTGCCGTTTAGGTTTTTGAAGGTTTGAAGGGCTTTCTTGAGTTTTACGCCAGGTCTGGAACTTTGCCGTTTAGGTTTTTGAAGGTTTGAAGGGCTTTCTTGAGTTTCCCGGGCCAGCTGGGCCCGGGAAATGGCCTTTTAGAAGATATTCGTCGCGAAGTCAGAGGTAAACTGATCCTTGGCCGTTCTGGCACTGTTTATATATATTCCGCCGTTCCAATGTAGTTCCAGAATTGAGAATTCAAAATAATGTACGTTTTTCAAAATTTGTACGATTTTCTTTATAATTTCGTACGAGGTTTCATCCAAAACCTATGTTACCTTTCCTCTTTGCTTCAGATCGGAGCAAATTTTGACATTTTCAAAATTGGCATTTATGTCACAACAATCTTTACCAAAACAAATATTTTCAAAGAATTTTAAGAAAAAAGTAGAAAAAGAGACCAAAATGGATACAATAATTACAGATGTTATAAAAAACTGGATATAGAAGGTAATATTTACATTGTTATACAAAATTAGAGCTAGAACAGAAATAAAATATTACAGCGTGCCCATTATTATTAATTATTTATTTTATTCGAGTGTGATTTTTGTTTGTGACTGTACCATTTGGAGTGTACTGGTGTAGTTTGGGGTGGAAACTACCCCAGTTAGGGGTCTAATACGATAAAAAGAGGGTTGGACTTGGTATTTTTGTTGGGGATTTAAATTGTTGTTTTTAGGGATTTAGAAAAATAATCAATCTTTTTAGCTGGGAACCAGATTAAAGATTTGTTTGTGGTGCATTTGACGTATCTACTGGTTTTGTTGTATTGTTTGTTTCTATCTGTGAATTAAACCTTTGGTAAAAATTACACAGGATTATTAAAATTGTTGTTTGATTTGTTTGTGTTTGTGTGTATCAAATCAAATCAAAAATTCTTTATTTCAATAAATACAAAAATGTACCTACACATAGAAAAAGTCAAATTCTTAAAATAAAACACTGACACGGAAATAAAGTGATATTTTTGATTTCTGTCGCTTCTCTATGTAGACTAAAGTAAAGAAGCGATGAAGAAACCTTTAGCCTATTAGTTGTTATTTTCCGAGTAAGAGCAAAACCCGACCCAAGCTTTTTTATCTTCTAGATAATCTGATATTATGTAGTAAGCCTTTTTGCACAGAAATGTTTTGACAATTTGTTTGAATTTATTAATTGATAGATTTTGCAACTCACTAGGAGTTTTGGTGTTGAAGCGTATACTGCCCTTTGAAAGATACAACATTTATAGAGATAATTTATTTATTTTGGTTTTTTAATGTTTTCGGTGTTCCACAAGCAATAAAACTAGCGTAGAAGTAATTTACCGCAAATCGTAAACTATATAATAGAAAATGGTTAATCATTTGCGGAAATTTAAAAATTAAATGAAATTTACTTTTTCGCTAATTTTATTGCATGCGTAAAGCAGAAAAAAATAAAAAATATCTCGCGCCGACCCGCGAAGAACAACCTTGACGACTCTGAATTGCCTAAGCTAGGATTGTAGGTTTTGTATATGCAACAAAAAAACCTAACCTGCCTTGATAAACATCAAAAAAACTGGTCCGTTTATCAATATAATCTTAAAAATCCTAAAAACTACCCTTACAAATAAACAATAAATAAATTGGTATAGCCACCCTAAATACCTCGTTCCGAGTGATTGATCCCCTCGTCGGGGAGGTTAAGGGGCGGATTGTGTTTAGGGGAAATTATTTAAAAAAACTTGTAAATTGAATAGATGATTTATCTGTCTGTTAAATTTGATTATTTGTTAACAAATCTTTATTAAGAAAGGAAATAAAAAAGATAAAGATAAAAATAAAAAAGAAAAAAAAAGAAAAAAATAATAAAGATCTTACAAAACTACTAATAGAGTCCACAGGTGATCGGAATGCTGGTTTTTATTTCGGTCAACGAATTAGCATTGCCATTCAACGTGGCAATGCTGCCGGCATTCTGGGCACTCTGCCTTCTGGTGACGGCTTAGATTTTTAGAAAATAGATGTAAGTGTAAATATTAGTTGTAATTATTTTTTGCTGTTAAATAAATAGAAAGGAAATTACAAATAAATAATAAATTTAAATGAAAACTAGTATTTACAATAGAAACAATTGAGCTATCTGCAAACTGTTGCAAACAACCTACAGGTAGCTCAACTGATCCATATCAACTTGTTTGTTATTTTGGTTATTAATTCGGCGGTAGATCTATTCTGCGAGAGGCGCTGCTGCCCGCCCCCCGGTGTATATCTCTTAGTCGCCTCTTACACCCACGGGAAGAGTTAAGGTGGTGCAAATTCTAAGCCGGCACCACACGGATATTTATGTTTATCATACTTCTTTAATCATGTTAACAAAATAAACAACAAGTTGATATGGATCAGTTGAGCTACCTGTAGATTGTTTGCAACAGTATGCAGTTAGCTGAATTGTTTCAATTGTAAATACTAGTTTTAATTTGTTTCTTTTATTTGATTGCATTTTTTATGTTATTAAGATAGTCACCACACAATGTCAATGTAATATTTTCCCTTCTTATTTTTTTCTGTTCTAAGACAACAGAACATAAAACATAATATTATATGTATTTATTCCTTCAAAGATTAACAATGTCTGGCACAGTTCTAGTAACTAGTAATTATTTACGGTAAACGTTATGCTTTTTTAGTAGATAGGTTTTGTTAATCGAAAATATTACTAGGTAAAGATTAATAACACGAAATAACTAAGTATTCTACTCTATGGCTAAGACTTTATTGCTCAAAAAAAATGTGTACGCGCAATTGTAGGAATACCTCCATGGGAGTCGTGCAGGCCTCTCTTCATTAAATTTAAATTACTAACCTTGCCCAGTATGTATATTCTAGAGGCTGCTAAATTTGTAAGAGAACATTCGGATTTATTTACTAAAGCTGATGATAGATACCCTAGACGTGTACGTAACCCAGAAAGAATTGTTCTATCTAGGGCTCCTAAGACAGCTTTATACAGTAAGAACTGTCATGCCATGTGTGGCTCTATATATAATAAGATCCCTAGTGACATTAAAAATTTACCCATAAAATTATTTATAAAAAAACTAAAATTATGGCTTATTGAAAAAGCATTCTATAGTGTTAAGGAACTTATGGACCTAAAAATCAAAAAATAGTATGCATTTTACTTTATATACATTCAGTTTTGTTATTTATATTTTGATTATTTTATTAAAAATCATATTTTATGTAGCTATAGGAACCTATTTTTAAGAATTTTTGCATGCCAATGTGTTTTGGTGAAGTATGTGACACTATCCTAATGTTTCAGTAAGACCTTGTATTATAACATAACCATATTTCCTGCAATAAATGAATTGAATAAATGAATTGAATTGACTATTTTGATTATTTGGTAGTAGGTATGGGTACGTTTGTTCGTTTACAACACAACAATTATTTTTATTAATATCTTTAATTTTTATTTTTATATTTTAATAGAAGATTTTGATACCTCCTTTGTTAATTTAGTTTACATTTTTTTTTCCTAAATCATTTGTTAGTGCACTACCTTTTTCTGTTTTATGATGGCAAACCGGGCCTCATACAGGGGTCATTGTTAATCTTTAATTTTTAAGTACCTACCTAAGTTATTACCACTGAAGTATATTAAATACTAATATATTAATAGTCCATAAAGGTGTATTTATAGGCTTTTTGGAAATAAACTCATTGTAATTGTATTAGTGTATTGATTAGTTGTATAAGTTTGATAAAAAAATATGTAAAATATATCAATTTTGATAAATTTGTATTCTTCTCCCAAACAATATCACTAACTGACTTTTTTTTTATAATAAAAAATAAAAGAAAGCCATGGTAACCAGATTTGTCAAAATAAATATTTGATATTTGATTTGTTTGTGCGGTTTGGAAACGCTTCCGGCTGGTATTGATATGGATCAGTTGAGCTACCTGTAGATTGTTAGCAACAGTATGGAGTTAGCTCAATTGTTTCTATTGTAAACACTAGTTTTAATTTAAATTTATTATAGGTACGTACCACAACCATTTTAAATTACGTCACCACTACCCTCCCCTTAACAAGCTTTTATTCCGAATGATTGATTCTCACCCCTCTAGATTCTAGACTGACTATTGAGTTTAGTCTATTTCAACGTAATACGGTTCAGTTTACCGCAGATTTGCGGTCGCGATAGTTTGGTCGGAGAAATAGCCGATGCAATTATGAGATTCCTCAAGTAGGTAGGTACTCGTGGTACACCTTTGCGATAAGCAGTGGAATTTACTTTGCTTGCTTGGCGACGTTAGTGGCATAGTGGGCTAAAGTCTACCTATGGGGTTCATTTTCTGCCAAGGAAACATTAATAAAAAAATATGGTACCCAGATCTTTTGGGATTTTATTGGAGCAGAGAGAAAAATTGGATTTAAGGTTCGACGTGGGTTGGCGCTACATTTTTTTTGTGCTTTTTAATATGATATTTTGGGCTTAAAATCGTCATTTTCCCAAATGATTCAAAGTTAATTTTTTCTATGAATTCATCATACAGTTCATAGAAAATGGTTTACGATTTGCGGCAAATTACTTTTCCTCTAAATCTCCGTTTAAATCGGACAGCAGAAAAATTAAAAATCACAAAAAGAACTCGTGCGCATTGAGCCACCTTAATCGGCTACCATACGACGCCATTTTGTGAAAAGGATAGGCATAGGATTTCGCGTTCATAGGAGCGGGACAGAGAAGAGCGGCGTATGCAAAACTCAAGTGCAAATATCAAATTTGCTTCAAATTAAAAGAGTACTATTTAAGAAATCAAATATTCATAAAATCAAGTCAGTAAGTCGTATTGGTTCGCAGAAGAAGGGAAATAAGTATCAAAATTAAGATATTTTGCCAGTTTCTGGTTGTCTGAGAGAGATCACTCTTGCCTGAGCGATAAGACCGCCAATTGTCACTTATGTTATAATTGTCCCGTTGGTATAACTTTTGACAAAACAAAACGAAAGATAGATCCAAAATATAAATACAATTATTATCCCGTTTTTGACGGTTTTAATAAGGTGCATTTTTCAAAGAATATCTTAAGGCGCATACCCCACCCAAACTAGCGCCGCCACCTACTCTATCTTATTATTCCGTTTAATGGAAATTTCAAATATCCATCGCGCAATTTTTATAGGTATCACCTATTATGACCTTTTTTTTAATGAAATGAAAATTATTTATTAGACACGACACATTAGAGTTACCAAACATTAAAGGAAGGAACTAAACTAGATGAGTTTATCAGCTAGACATAAAATTAATGCCTCTGTAATATTTTTATTCTATTTAGTTTAGGCAGTGAATAAAAACAGATTTTGGAGGCCACCAAGGGCAACTTCAATTCACTGACTAAACTAAATAGAATAAAAATTTTACAGAGTCATTAAAAAGAACTTATAATAGGTACCAGGATTTTTCAAATTTCCATTGTACAACGGAATAATAAGATAAAGTTGGTGGCGGCGCTAGTTTGGGTGGGGTATGCGCCTTAAATATCTCATTCTGTATAACGGCTCTTGGTTTTGAACTATCCCTTGTTGATTGAGTTGTTCGACAGGCTTCGACAGATGTCAAGAGTTGTTGTACAAATGGTGCTAGGGGACTCTGCTAATATTTTGATTAGATAAGCAAATCGAAATTTCTCAGACCCTTCTATGCATCATTGCTTAGCATCCTTTATTGTACAAATAATATAAATATTTAGTGCATAAAGTAATATAAATAAAGAAATCTTTATTCAGAAAGAAAATAACAATCAAATAACAAATTTAAATTAAAACTAGTATTTACAATAGAAACAATTAAGCTATCTGTCAAACTGTTGCAAACAATCTACAGGTAGCTCAACTGATCCATATCAATACCAGTTGGAAGCGTGCCTAAGACACTGGCTGCATTGCCCCGCTGTATAGCAATGCTGATGCGCTGTGCCAGATACTCACCAGCTCTCGGGTCACGCGTCGCTTCGACGAGACGCTCAGATAATTTTTTGAAAAACCGGGTATATAAAGTATTGTATAAAGTGTTTAAATATTAGTTGAAATAAACGCTTCCGACTGGTATTGATATGGATCAGTTGAGCTACCTGTAGATTGTTTGCAGATAGCTTGTTTCTATTGTAAATACTAGTTTTCATTTAATTCTATTATTTGATTATTATTTTCTCTCTTAATAAAGTTGAGTACCAAATATTAATTTAAATTTACCAATATTGTTTCTCGAAGGATTGTTTTAACTACGTTTATCTCACGCAATTTACCAGGAAAGTAGAAATGCATAGGTTTGGTATGAGACTTTTGAAAATAAGTATGATGTAGATCCAACCCATAATTTTATCTATAGCGCTTCTGATCACGCCATGGTCTTTGCTATAGCTAGTGACTTCTTTGACATAGAAGTTAGTGTTTTCGAGATCGGTTTCGAAACCCTTAGGGTCTCACTCTGTCTGTCCTCTTTCTTTCTTGAATATCTCAATAACTAAAAAACTAATACATTTCGTGCGCCATAACTGACTAAAGGAAAAATAAAAAAAAACAGTAAATATGTGGTTACTCGCTGTTTCTGCGAGTCAATATTTTATCAAGAAAGAAATCCGCTGACAAGGCGTACTCCAAAAGTTATCGACACCGTTCAACAAGAACTTGAAATCAGTACCTTAGTATCATTGATCTCTAGAGGGGTCTTAATTTTTCATTGGTAAGCATAAAACATGCACTTTTCCGACAGATACACCATCACATAATTTATATGCGAAAGTTTAAATGGATAAATGGTTTGTTACTTCTTCACGCCAAATCTATACTGAGCAGATTGGATTTAAATTTTGCATAGATGTAGCTATCAGCCTGGGTCCAAACATGAGCTACATAAGCTCTTTTTATCCCATAAAACAGTTCCCATGGGATAGAAATAACGTTTCCATATAAACAACGCGTGAAGCCGCAGGCAAAAATAAGTAATAATATAACTTCGAAAGTTTTTTTCACGACCGATGTGGCGCAGCGGGCGATGGTCTACCTGCGACGCAGATGGTTGCGGTTTCGATTCCCGCCTCGAGACAAATCTTTGTACGATCTGCAGATAGTTATTCAGGGTGTTCTGGTCGTTTTCTATGTATAATAAAAAATATCTTTCAAATTGTATTGTATTAATATGTAATCTAGTACCCATAACACAAACTCTACTTAGGTGCCCATCCCACTCATCCAATTTCCAATGTACATACTCCAATGATCAAAGAACTTGGATGACTTCACCCAATTTACTAGCAACACCGATATTTGATAAAAGATTTGGATCCTAGTTTCTGGCACGCGTTGTTTTTATGAAAACGTTTACAGGTTAAATTATTTCCCATGGAAATTTTATGGGTTTAATTGTAGCCTATTATTTATTATTTGGTTTATTTCAGCATATGGCCCGATCTGTTGTAAAGTTTTGGAGTAAAGAAGTAACAATCATCCATCTATACATCCAAACTTTCGCATTTTAATATTAGTGTGTTGTGATGTAATTTCATTTGAGATCAAATACGCAAATTACTAAGGAATCTTGGACAAATAATTAAAATTGGAATTGTGAAATCATCCAAAAACTTTGATTAAATATTGGACAAAGAACTTGGACAAGGATATTGGATGAGTGGAATGGGACCCTTAGCTTGGAGCTATGATAATGCTGAGTGGTTTGTCCAGCATTATTTATTTATGTTTTATATGTATTGCAATCATCCAAGAACTTTGATCAAATATTGGACAAATAATTTGGACAAAGATATTGGATGAGTGGAATGTGACCCTTAGCTTGGAGCTGGATAATGTTGTGTGGAGTGTCCAGCATTATTTATTTATGTATCGTATTAGTTTAGTTTAGTTAGTTTAGTTTATAACGTTTATTTGTAACTAAAACATATAATAAACCTACAATTACAAAGACTTGCTTAAGTTCATTTATTTACCTAACAGCAAAATAATTACAACTAATATTTACAAAGACGTAAATCATATACACAAAATATTTTATTTTATTTTATTTGGGAAACAAACAGTACTTATCAACTAAACTAAAACTACTCAAATAACACTTAAACCAGCAAAGTTTCCACCATTAAAAATGTAGAAACTATGAGAAGATTGTATTGTTACAGATGACAGTCCGGTGACGCGCGATGGACGTCTGGTCACTCCTGGGCGTGCTGTGCGCCGTGTTGGCACCAGCACTCGGACAGGCTAACAACAGAAGTAAGTATTACTACTAACTCGACCGTTTCTCCGTACAAAAGACATACCGTGCCTCGGCAGGGTGACCAGGGTTGACTTGGACGATCTACACTGACCATTTTAGATAGATCATTTATTGTCCAAAGTAAAGAGCTACTACAAAATTGTTCTTAAAACCTAGTGAGCGGCACAATACAGTGGATTCGTCAGATAAGATAAAACACAATTAGGTAGGTACACGATTCTTAAAACCTTAAGTATTAAAAGTTAATTTAGGGTTCCGCACCTAAAGGGTAAAACGGGACCCTATTACTAAGACGCTGCCGTCTGTCTGTTCGTCTGTCACCAGGCTGTATGTTATAAACCGTGATAGTTAGATACCTAGTTGTAATTTTCGTTCAGACGCATAGTACCAGAAACGCAAATTACCTTATACGCGGATGGCCAGAAATGGATTTCGCAAATTACCAGATACGCAAATTACCAGATACGCATACGACCAGGTTTTGTTTCGCAAATTACCAGATACGCATACGACCAGATTTTGTTTCGCAAATTACCAGATACGCATAATGCCCAGATTTTGTTTCGCAAATTACCAGATTATCTATTACCAGACCTGGGAATATAGGGGGCAAGCGCTTGACAGATACTAGAAGTTGACTAAATTTTTTTATCGACATTTATGGATATCGATATATTTGTTTTCGATTATTTCATCCAATTTTTTCCAGGTTGAATCGTTCCTTGCCAAAACTGATAAGAGTGCTAACAAAAAACAATACACATTTATTTATATTTATAAGAAAGTTCCTGACAGTAAGTGTTACACCTCCGACGGATAGACGTATCTGTCAGTTAAATGTAATGCTGTCTCCTTATTTGACCATATGACAGAAAAGGATCTCGTTAATTTTAACTGGCGGTTAGTGTTTATTCGGACACTATGAGACAGACCCAAATACTAAAGAAATTCTTTAAAACAAATTAGGCAAGACAAGTCTATCTATATACAAACTCTCTACTAGCCTTTCTAATTTGCAAAAAAAAATATTTTCTTGGTGCCAAAAATATCGATAGGTATGCATAAATGTCGATAAAAACTTTCGTCAACCTCTAACATTTGTCAGGCGTTTGCCCCCTATATTCCTAGGTTTGCCTATTACGCAGGTCTTAAATACCGGTATCCCGATATACCGGTATATTGGACCGATTTTTACGATAACTAAAGGTAATTGAACATAAGTATAACGTTTTTTTTATTTTATACTATAAAAAAGTAAGCAGTAAAAGGGTAAAACACTTGTGGTGGCTAGTTGTTAAGAATTTGCTGGCATTTGTCTAGAATGTCCTATTTCGGTACGTAATATTCAAAATTTGATAGTTATTAAGATGCTAGTGCTAGACGAAATAAAAATAACATGTGATGTTAAGTATTACTACTTTATAGTCTATAAAAATTACAATCATAAAATATTTTTCGATATTCCACTTAAATTATGTATGCACACTCTGCTTGCGTAAATCTAAAAGAAAATATAAATGTGGCAGTTTTTTTTAACTAAGCTTTTTACTTCTTCTTCTTCCCACTACTCAAGAGCTTTAAAATTATTAGTTTTCTAAGAAATGAGTGGAATGAGCTGGAACGGAATTCAGGTAATTTACGTATAAAATTCTGGTCCTTCACGTTTAAGGTAATTTGCGTATCAGGTATTTTGCGTAATTTTAGCATCCTGGCCATTTGCGTGATGGAATTCAGGTAATTTACGTAGAAGGTAAATTACGTAAAAAATTCTAGTCCTGGTAATTTGCGTTTCTGGTACTATGCGTCTGAACGGTAATTTTCAGAGATGTTGTATTTCTGTTGCTGTAACAACAAATCTTTGGACATATTGTGCGAATGAGATAGTAGCGAAACATGACAACTCAAGATATTTTATTTTTATTACAAAATGTGAAATCAAACAAAAGCAAAAGCAATTTCGTATGTCCATGATCAAATAAAAAAACAAAATCATTATCTATGCGTCCCACAAAATGTGATCATTTCAATGTGTAAGAGGATTGCAACACTCTACTTGTGTGCGTGGTGTCTCTACTGTAATCATCACCCGCGCACATAAATCTAACTAATCCAGGACTGATCAAAAATCAACTAATTGTTTGATCACCCCATACCATAAATGATGGAGAAATCGACGTTACATAAAAAATACATACCTACACCGAACAACCTTGAATTTATTATTATTATTGGATTATAGACGAGCAGCTAAGAGCTGATGTGTCTATATCACAGTGCTTTTAGATTTTCACTACACTTGTTTGTCTCGTATGGTGGTTAGTTTGTGCGTTCGTAACCAGTGGTCATGTCTGTTTTAAAGCTGTTCACAGAGGGAGCTGTGCATTTAATAAAGAATTGGGTATGCTGCATCAGGCAAGCTGCAAGAGGCGAAGAAGTCTTGTAAGTGTTCGAGAGCAGCAAGCAGAGTGTGATGTTTTTGGGATTGCTTTGCTCGCCTCACTTTTTTTGGTTTAGAAGTGTCTGCGAAGCACGAACTGCTTCTCCTTGCGTCGTTTCCCCAATACTGGAGGTCGTGATCCATCACGGAAGTAGCTTCTTACGAACGATATCGCGCCATCTGCTCTGGCTTTCCGCGACATGTATCGCTTCTGATATGTTGATGTCGAGTGTGGTGCAGATCAGCCCAGCGCGTTGGGCTCCTTCCTCTCGGTCTCTTTCCCTCTACTTTTCCGCAACGATGAGTTCATGGAGGTTGTCTCCTGGTTTGCGGGCTATGTGACCAAAGAACTCAAAAATCCTGCGGAGGCATATCGTTGATAGGCGTTACTTCCACTCCAGCTTGAGCTCCTTTACCGAAAGATTGGTTCTATACGCGGTCCATGGAATTCGCAGCATTTTCCGCCAGCACCACATTTCGAAGGCGTCTACGCGTTGCGTAGGTATAGCACGACCACCCCCTCTCAAATTGATCAATGTACTGCTGAGTAATCTCTGAGTAGGTAACTCAGAATTCGTCAGCGAACATATCTAACTGCGTATGATGTGACAAATCCATGGACAAAACATTTCAAAACAAACAATAGAAAAGTTTGTTTCCCAGTCTCTTCCCCCAAAACTGGCAATAACAATAAGTGGCAACACAGCACCGGAAGTGGTGGTTTGGCGCGCTCCACTTCCGCCGCCGACATCTTGTTTGATTGATTCGATTAAGATGGCCGCCGATTCTTATTTCCGCAACAAGATTGTTTTTATTGTTTTCTAAGTAACTACGTACCTGGTCGGATATTTTCAAGATCATTTTGAGTGCTTCTCTTTCTGAAAGTTTCATAATTTAAGCAACGTCAAAGACTGGTTTATTTACGCGCATAATTTTATAAAATATTTCGCTAAAATCTAAGAACAAAATCACTGAATAAGGGTTGCAGATCGAAGTTCAAGCAAGATTGAAAGACCTAAAACAATATTTGCAAGAGACTCTGTATAATGTAGCGTATAAAGCTGTGCGCCCACCGGATCGGAACCGAAGTGTACGTAGCGAAAGGATTTGTTGCTTTGTATCGATTTCTATGGTACAGCATCCACTGAATAGGCATTATCTGCCAGTATGGATGCCAGTTTGGAGGTAGCGCGGTCCAGGGCTTCACAGCGGGGTCAGCATTGCAGGTCAAGCTGAAATGAAGCCTTTATTTAAAGCGCGGCCAGCAAGGGCTGCAAAGAAGACCAAGCTTGAAGGTCGAAACCATAGCAAGCTCAGCTTGCGGCCAGGTCATTATACTGTGGCCAGCAGGGCAGTCATTGCAGACCAAGGCTTGTAAAGTGCTTTAGCGTTATACAAGCCTTTTTTTAAAGCATTTAAAGCATTTTTTTAAAGCACTTTACTCAAACAATACAAAAATAAAATCAAACAGCAGCGCATCAGCATTGCCATACAGCGCGGCAATGCAATCAGCATCTTGGGAACGCTTCCGACTAGTATTATATGGATCAATTGAGCTATCTGTAGATGTTTTGCAACCTCCAGATTGTAAATCATTTTTTAAAAAATTAATGTTTATAATTTATTATATGGTATTATAACATTGACAATCAAATAACAAATTTAAATTAAAACTAGTAATTACAATAGAAACAATTAAGCTATCTGCAAACTGTTGCAAACAATCTACAGGTAGCTCAACTGATCCATATCAATACCAGTTGGAAGCGTGCCTAAGACACTGGCTGCATTGCCCCGCTGTATAGCAAATGCTGATGCGCTGTGCCAGATACTCACCAGCTAGCTATAACATTGACTCAAAATACAATATTTAATACTTAATCATTCACCTATTGTATTCTATAGGTGTGTAGAGGTGATTAAATCTAGATAGTTAAGTATCGCTATAGACCCTGCTGGGCACACAATATACTATGGAGAGACAAGAGGAGGGTATTATTGCCAGTTACAAATCACCAACTAAATAATAATGTAACTAATTTAAATAATATATCTGAGTGTCTGGTCAAAGCGACGCTTGACCCGAGAGCAGGTGAATATCTGGCGCAGCGCATCAGCAATTGAAATTATTAGAACTATTATAACCCACTAGTGAGGAATTGATATAATTCCAATAATTTATATTCCTTCCCGACATAGGACAGGTTCCCTACAGGTTATGAACCTAGGTTCATAACGAGAATCACGGAAGGTCGAATTATAAAACAGAAATAATAACTTCTCCAATGGCAAGACACCTAGATTCAGATTTCATTTATTCATTAAATTTCAGGTTTATACATAGATCTTAAAATTATTCTTATAGTAACTACTACCGAAACCTGCCTTTACAGGCGTATGAATACATATTGTTTTAAAATTAGAATTAAAAATGTCTGTGAAATGCAAATTTAAAAAAAAATAGTAAAATAATAATAATAACATGTCAAACATTTAATAAATAAAGATAATTACAGTTTATATTCAAAGAATTCAATACAATAAAAACATTTTTCTAATGTTTCTTTCAAGGTGTAAGGAATTTTATTGTATTTTTTAATGACTTTTTTTTTTAATTTTTAATGACAATGACTTTACACACGATTAAAGAATATCAATTCAGATTTATTTTTAATTTTTATAAAGATTAAATCTGAATTGATCATCACTTACCAATCACAATCATGATAGCCAACGATTGTACTTGCCCACTCAGCTAAGTGCAGATAGCTTGGTCCTATATATTCGATTTTCCTCGGGCAAACTCATAACGTATTTAATATTTTCTTTTAAAGTCTGGCGCAGGCTCTTGTCTGGAGAATTAATAGCAGAAGTTTTTCATTGAGAATTTATCGAGTCGCAGGAAATTTAAAAGTTAATAAGAATATGGGAAGGACGGCCATCTTGTCGCTGTTAAACCTTACGGAATCAAATTAAGAAACGCATAGCTTATCTTAGATCTAGATATATCGATTATTAATAACATTTTACTATAAAAACTATCGTAGTTTGACGATTTTTTTAAGGATGGTTGTTAGAACACCAACGTTTCACCCCTTAAGAGTCTATACAACCTCAAGTTTTTGTGAAAAGGATAGACATACGATTTCGCATTCATAGGAGCGGGATAGGGCATCGCAACGCAAGCTCAAAAATCAAGTTTTAGCTTATTATCTATTAAATTAGGGTTTTACTTGAAAAAACCGATACATATAAAGTGTTCTTTATACTTAGTTCTATTATTACCACGCTTATTCTTAAGATCTTAAATAATGTATTTATTGAGAAATTAAGGTTTTAATAAAAATTTAAAGGTAACTTTGCGTTTTTTTTTCAATCAAGAAAATTATACGGATTCGTGTTTTCGAAACATATGAATGATAGAATAAGTTCTAAAATTTACCTTACATAAATTTCAAAGTTAAATATTTTAGTAGTTTGAAAGGTATGGAGTTCCGGTGGAGTTGATTTGTGGTAGTATCGGTCCTTAACGAGGGACTTCTTTAGGGTGAGTGTGGTTATAGACGCGCGCGTACCGTATCTCTTCGGGTTGGTGGAGGGCGCGGACGACGCGCTTCTTGTTGATGCTGCAGTGAGAGACATCTTCTTCTTGCGGAGATATCATTGTGTCGATGCATTGTGGAGTTAGTATCTTCTAGGGTAATCCAGAACTAAAAGTATATAGAGGTTCGTGGGGTACCGAGACTCTCCGGGTTTTCAAAAAATTATCTGAGCGTCTGGTCGAAGCGACGCGTGACCCGAGAGCTGGTGAGTATCTGGCACAGCGCATCAGCATTGCTATACAGCGGGGCAATGCAGCCAGTGTCTTAGGCACGCTTCCAACTGGTATTGATATGGATCAGTTGAGCTACCTGTAGATTGTTTGCAACAGTTTGCAGATAGCTTAATTGTTTCTATTGTAAATACTAGTATTAATTTAAATTTGTTATTTGATTGTTATTTTCTTTTTGAATAAAAGTATATACACTCAGCTTTGACTTCCTGTGGACACGGCTTCCAGGCTGGTGGTAGGTTCTAACCTCGCTCTATTGAAGTTTTGCCACACTGTCTCTAAAAAACTTTTTCCCATTCAAGACACGGACTTTATCGAAATGAACGTAATGCGATGGGCTTTCCATAATGCAGTGTTCTACAAACTGTGATGTTCTTTCAACACAAATATGGCTCGTAGTAAACTCGCCTAGATCCGTAATGAATTCCACATTGGTGTTGATTTGTTACAGATCTATCGTTTGAAAGCTTTCATTCTTCATTTAATTGGTTTATACCTAAAAAACCCTTCGCTCTGTTCCTTGGATATCTCCTCAGAGCAATAAGATATCTCAGTAACTACTTCAGCTATTACTTTGAAATTTGAAATAATGATACATTTCGTGCTCCATTAGTGATTTAAAGTACCTAAACTTTATATATAAAATAAAACATGAAAACAAAAATTTCCGTACAAAACGTGATGTTGAAATTTCATAAGAGGCCTAGTGGGGCAAGTGGGTTATTAAATGAAAGTAATCAGTTTGTACATTTCAAAAGAGTTATTAATTTTTTTGTATTTTTATACTTTTTGTAATATCTTGAAAAAAGTAGAAAAATTGACCGTTTGCATAATTGGCTAATGTTCGAGACCCTCGGCGCGCGAGTCATACTCGCACTTGACGGATCCTGTTTTCTTAAAGTAACCAAGCGTGTTTTCCCCAAAACCAACACCGGAAAACGCAAAACTTTATTTGTAACAAATCAATACATACAAGATTAAACAATTAGTGACCCGCTACACCGGAAACGGAATAACAGCCGGATTTAGCACTTCCGGTCGGTTGCCGCCGTATTTACGACCTCCGGTTTGGAAACCTTGCCTGCTAATGATTATTGCTCTGAGATATATTGAGGAAGGGAAGTTGCCAGAAATGGCCACTGGTATCAGCTATGGCAACACTGGTCAGCGACTCTCCAGAGGTGATCTAAATCTAGAACCACACAATCAACCCAACAATAGCAGCATAATACAACACACAGCAATAAAATGTGTATATATCTGACCATACCAAATGTATGATTAGGACGTGCCCAAATCATATATTCTTCTTATTATAGCTTCTAAGCGATAAGGCCGCCCATTGTACTTGTCTCATGTTATATGTCTTTTTGTAATGGTCTTTTTCTGGTGTACAATAAAGTGTTTTGTATTGTATTGTATTGTATATTCCATCAGAAAGATGTGACGTGTCACAACACAACTCGCAAATTACTGACAGATTTTCAAACAAAATTGACAAGAAATCGCTGCTACGTGCTCTACGACTTGCATTTGAGTAATCAGAGGTGAATGAATGAATATTTATTATTGAAAGGTTATACATGTGTTTATCATTGTTGCACCATTAAACCAAAATAGGTTTGTATTGGTGCTCACACTCGTCTATACATACCTACATATTACTTCAATTAAGTAAAGTTACATTGCATTTGGATCACTTCTTATAAATCTACGATACAATATAAAAAGAAATTCGATACCTGGTACCTTGTTTAAATAAATGATATGTCTATGTCTCTGAATTACGTAGCCTGTGTAGGTAGTTATAGGTCCTTACCAGAATCTCCGTCCAGGTGAATTAGTACCATTCATTTCTATTAGGAAAAAGGCTACAACGTAGAGACACTGCGGCGCGGCGTAGCTCTTTTACATCGTAATTTTACGGCGTAGCACACTGGCCGTAAACTCTTAATGCCGTGGCCCCTCTACACCGTAGCACATCTCCTCGTAGCTTCTCTTCGTCATAGCCCCGCTACACCATAGCACTTCTAATTGTAGCTTTTCTACATCGTAGCCCCTTTACACCGTAAGTAGTACATCTCCTCGTAGCTTCTCTACGTCGGAGCACCTCTACACCGTAGCACATCTCCTCGTAGCTTAGAGAAGCGGACGTAGCCGCTCTCCATCGTAACACTTCTCCTTATAGCTTCTCTACACCGTAGCACATCTCCTCGTAGCTTCTCTACGTCGTAGCACCTCTACACCGTAGCACATCTCCTCGTAGCTTAGAGAAGCGGGCGTAGCCGCTCTCCATTGTAACACTTCTCCTTATAGCTTCTCTACACCGTAGCACATCTCTCGTAGCTTCTCTACTGCGTAGCACCTCTACACCGTAGCACATCTACTCGTAGCTTCTCTACGTCGTAGCACCTCTACACCGTAGCACATCTACTCGTAGCTTCTCTACGTCGTAGCACCTCTACACCGTAGCACATCTCCTCGTAGCTTAGAGAAGCGGGCGTAGCCGCTCTCCATCGTAACACTTCTCCTTATAGTTTCTCTACACCGTAGCACATCTCCTCGTAGCTTCTCTACGTCGTAGCCCTTCTACAACGTAGCTCTCTAATTGTACCTTATCTACGTCGTAGCTCCTTTACACCGTAGCACATCTCCCCTTAGCTTCTTTAACATATGGCTATAACCACTATACATAATTCTGTTTTGAATGTCAATAAAAATATTTAAAAAAATTGTTGATTGTTGCAGACGACGGTCCTCGGTTCCTGTCTCGCGGCCACTCCTTCCGCACCGTGGTGGGAGACACGCTGCTGCTGCCATGTCAAGTACAGAATCTTGGTGAGTTAAGTTTCTTGTGCGCAAGTAAGTTATTTACTACTTTACTCAATTCGTATTTTCTTAGATTTTTGTGTTTTATTATTATTGTTTATTAAGTTTATTTTGGCATAATAAGATCATGAACCTTAGGTTACTACGGATGTAAGCGGGTTAACTACGAACCTTATTTGTGTTGGAAGAACACCAACGTTTCATCCCTTAACGAGGGACTTCTTCAGGGTGAGTGCGGTTCTAGACGCGCGCGTTCCGCATGCCTCCGAGCACAAAAATGTTTCGTAGTCAACCCGCTTACATCCGTAATGAATTCGTCAAACTACGATAGTTTTTATAGTAAAATAACCTTAGGTTACATTTATTTCAGGTTCCCTAGTCCTCCTATGGCGTCGCGGTCCGGCGGTGCTGACCGCAGCCAGTCTCATGGTCACCAGAGACGAGCGGTTCCGACTGGTGGACGGATACAATCTGCAGATAACTGATGTAGGACCACAGGTGAGTACGATCAGGTACCTAGGACTACAGCTCTGCGACGTAGCCATCGACAATCAAACAAGCACCAAAAGGTCCCTGCATAATATATGCAAATTCCTAATTTCTCGTTTGTAGGCTTGATAGAAATACCTAAACATTTTTATGATCGGTCAATCAGTCAGTGATGACGAAATAGCGATACTTTGAGGGTAGAAATAAAAAAGTATTATAAATTACGTAGAAAATAATTACAACTAATATTTACACTTACATCTAATTTCTAAAAATCTAAGCCGTCACCAGAAGGCAGAGTGCCCAGAATGCTGGCGATACGTAGATACGTAATTACGTAGATACTTTATAAACGAAATTGATTAGAACTAGGAATTTTAAGAATTGGTTAACTATGTTTGGTAGAGTATAACATCGCCATTATACAATTTTCAGGTCCTATAGCTGTGTCTCGAGATTGTTCCGTTTTCCAGTGTTAGACGTCTACTCGATTTGTCAGAACCACTAATATGACGCCAAATCTTTCAAAAATCCTATCGCGAAGTCGCGCCAAGCTGAGAATCCACCCTTTCAGCGCCTTCACCTATCCTTCCAACTCCAAGCAGGTCGTCAAACTTCAAGAACTCAAAATAACTTCACAAAAAAGCTCAGTAAAATCTCCAACCTCCTTTGTAACAGTATAATTAACCTGATCTAATGAAGAGCTCAACGAGGTGCCTCATCTATCTAAAATACAATCTTAAAGTAATGGTTGGGACTTGCAAAAGGTAGAAAATGTCTAATAATCTAAAGGCGCTATTTTTTGACGACCTTGTAGCACAGCGGGTGAAGATTCGGAACAAATGTTTGTACTATCTGTAGATAGAAACGAATACGGTATGAACTGTATGTTATGTATTTTTATGAGAAAAATCTAAAAATATATTAATGTGATAGCTTAGGCTAAAAGCAGTCGGAAAATGATCGTTTTAATTCATAAAATAACAATTTTTTTTAATTAAAATATAATGTTTCAGTTTTTTAATGTTTTTAAACACCATGAAATAGTATGCGCAGTGTTGCTATGCGATAACACTGCGCGTACTAATTTGACAATTGCAACAAATGCGCTGGCATTTGTTCAGTTTTCATATTTAACTGACGTCTAAAACACTGTGCAATATGCCGTCCACTGCGTCCAGCCTTTTCGTCAAGTTATGCGCGTAACTTGAAAATGCTTTGAAATGCATTTTTAGGGCACTTATCGATTGAATGCATTTTTGTATTTTTTTAGTGGTTCATCAGCATTTAGAACCCAGTTGTGACACTTTTCAAAAATGAGTGTAATAGGTACTACCCTATTGGTGTTCACAGTAAAACGCTGCTAGCCTTCATACGGTAGGTTAGGTGCCCATTCCACTCATCCAATATCTTTGTCCAAGTTCTTTGTTCAATACTTGATCAAAGTTCTTGAATAAAAGCCCACTTATCCAATATCTTTGTCCAAGATTACTAAGTATTTTGCGTCGTTGATTTCAAATGAAATTACATCACATCACACTATAATACTCAAAATGCGAAAGTTGGGATGGATAGATGGCTAAAAATTTACATAGGCTACAATTTAACCCATAAAATGTTAGTTTCCATGGGAAATAATTAACCTGTAAACCTTTTTATAAAAACAACGTGTGCGAAGCCGCGGGCAGAAACTAGTATCCAAATCTTTGATCAAATATCGGTGTTGTTAGTAAATTGGATTAAGTCATCCAAGTTCTTTGATTAAATGTGCATTGGACAAAGAAATTGGATGAGTGGAATGGGCACCTTATCTAAGTGGACTCTTACGATATCCATGGTTGGAACTGTTGGAAGGGTTGATTCGTCGGCCAAAAACAGATAGAAGAGTAATAATATTCTCTCTACCTCTGAATATCGTAAAACACTATATCATACGATTACTCCAACAAACCCTTCAAACCTTTGCCGATGCCGAACCCGGCGGAGGTGAAAAAAAACAAACATGGCGGGCGAAATTGCGCGCGAAACGTTAGAAGAGGTACCTTGCCTAACAGAGTAGGGTTGATACTGTCTGAAGTGCCTGCGGCTAGAATCCATTCTCAATTATAATTATTTTATGCATTGTTTTGGCTACCTGAAGTCGAATGTTATTTTACATCTTTTCTATAATTACAAGATCAGACAAAATTGAACTGACGAGTCAAAAAATAGATAAATAGATAAGGCTTTATTTCATAGCCCATAAACAAAAAAGAAACACAAAAATTACATTAAACAAACTTATCCTAAACAAAGGCATGGAATTGGCGGCCTAAAGAAATAAATAATGCTGGACAATTCACACAGCATTATCTAGCCCCAAGCTAAGCAGAGCTTGTGTTATGGGTACTAGATAACTGATATACATAATAATATAATAAAATAAATAGATAGATATTTTTTATTATTTATAGAAAACGACCATAAATATATCTATCCTTCTTAATTCCTTTAATAGAACCCCTTTTACTGTGACTTTCTTTGTTTATATTATAGCAATATACCTTTTAATACTAAATGTAACAATATTTAGTAGTAAGGCGTTCGTTTCCAAAATATAAAAAAACCTGACCTATATTCCAACCTAGGCACACACCGGATGCGAGACAACCCTAGTTGTCAATGTTGCCATACATAAAAAATAACGAGCGGGGTCCACCACAAAGGTTTTACGCGGCAATTATCATATTTTTACGCGCCAATTACTGTTTCGGGTGCGTTTTAGCATTTTTGATGTTGTGAAAAAAATTGAGAAGGTATTTCGAGGTGCTTCTGAAATTCAAGTAGGTTCAATGGGTAGGAATAAAATTAAGCGGAGGTCGTTGGTTGTTTTGTAGGTATCCGTTTGGAATTTTATACTCTTGTTAGAAAGTATTGTGGAATGAATATAATCTTATATATAATTTATTTAACTAGTTTCTGGCCGCGACTTTACACGAGTTGTTTTATAGAAACGTTCAAAGGATATTTCTATCTATCACATAGGTAGGGTAGTGACGTATGGGATAAAGTAGCCTGTGTTTTGCCAAGTTAGACTTGTTTATGCAAAATTTCAGCTCTACCCAGTAGCTTTTTGACGTGGAGAATAAACATACATCCGGGTGGATGTATGCTTATTCTTCCATTCATATAAACTTTCGTAATAAATAGGTTTAAATACGTAGGTACCTAATATTTTTACATTTTTCAATGTTCCGCTTATATGAAAACAGGTCGTTATATTCAATCTCTCGTCTATCGAAAATGTTGGAATTATAATTAGAAAGCGACCCGTCAGCGACAGACTCGCCAATCATTCGTCAGTCCCACACTCACCGCCCGAGGGCAAAAGGCACTAAAGGTCCGGTTTCCTGACGCAATATCACCTTTATCCAGTGAGCTGGCAACCCCGTTCTACTTAACCGCATGAGTGAAAGGACAATGCTGTATAAAACTGCTAGATTTACGGCAGGTTTACCCCGGAAGCGGCTGTTTTCCCGCCATAACTCCGGAACGATTTAGTTGTGCTTGTTTGTGACAAGGCACGAGGGATGCTTGCAGCGTAGATAGGTACATTTATAGGGGTATGCCTTTTATAGTGTCATATGCTATATATATCCTAAGAAAGGTAATTTTGTCAGCTTTTAAGTGATATCAAGAAGACTTATAATTAGTTAAGGCTTCGACGAACCCTTGCTGAATTAGGCTGACGATTCGAGCGGCTTCTGTGGCTGTGGTTTCCATTTTTCTTTCATTCAACTGTTAGATAGAAAGATAGATAGATAGAAAATACTTTTATTGCACACTTAAAACTAAAAAGAACAATTTACACAAAACAATTATATCATAAGTGACAATTGGCGGTCTTATCGCTCAAGAGCGATCTCTGACAGACAACCTGGTATGGATAGGATCATCGGATATACATGGGGTAAGATCTGTGTGCATCGGATGGTACTACTTAGAACATATACATATATTTACATACATATACATATATTTACTATTCCAAGTAAAGTGAAATATTCACAAACTACATACCTACCTACTGAAATATTGGATTGACGACCAATTTTGAAAATGCCCATTTTTTACAGGATTTCAGGGCTTCCAAATATGTATAATATTGTTTTGTTTGAAAAATTGATGTTTTTTTTTCGCGTCATAACATAAGGTGGACAATTATTGGTTACATCGGGTGGCGGCGCTAGTTTGGGGTATGCGCCTTAAGTATCATTTTGGCAATATCAGTTTTGTTTCCCAGGACGCAGGCGACTACGTCTGTCAGATCTCAGACCGCGTAGCGCGCGATCAAGTCCACACTGTGGAGGTGCTAGTGCCGCCCTCTGTCCGCGCGGCGCCCGAGTCGCGACACGCGGCCGCGCGCCGCGGCGGCGCTGCGGTGCTCGAGTGCAGGGCAGCTGGCAACCCCGTGCCGAGCGTCACCTGGCATAAACTTGTGAGTATCACTGTACTGTGTGTTTATGTAGCCTTAAGTGTTGCTGTAGCCTTAAGTGTTGTTTTAGCCTTTTGTCGCGGGCTGGTGAGATTCAGAAAAATAAAAATCTCAAAAAATTTATCACACGCCAACCCGCGACGAACAATCATAAGGTTACGTAGATAGATACCTACACGAGTCATCTTTCCATACAAACGTGGAAGGGTGACTACTACACTGTTTGATGTTAACTATCTAAAACTAAGGATACCTAATCAATTTATCTCGTTATTATGTTTATACAACAAAAGCAGTAAAAAGTATTCATTTGAAATGTTCAAATTAAATATTATTATTTGAATACAATAAAGAATTACAGACAGATTTTAGCCCAACTTTGGGTGAAAAGGAATTATATAGGTAAGAAGAAAGAAAATAACTCTAAACAAAGCCCGTTCCGAAATAGTTTAGGTACTTAAAATAAATTTATTTTGGTAAGATACTCAATACTTTTTCTATATTAACCCTTGTGCTACAAGGTTCAAGACTGTTCACATTCTTTTACTTTTTATGCGGTCGTTTTAAGAATGAATCATTCATCAACAACTTAAATCACAAGCGAGGGTTTGCAGATATAGACATCCAGCAAGTATGAACAGTGACATAATGTTGTAAAGGAATAAATTATAATTTTAACTATAGAATATTAGGGTAAAATGTAAAAAAAAAAAAGTAGATAAAGGTAGGAATGGTTTAGTTAGTGGCAAAAATTGACACAATATGGTTACCAACTTCGTTCTGAAAAAAAGTGTGTAAATAATAGAAAATTGTGTTTTATTTTTAATGGCAACATAAATAACAAGTGTTTTCTTTCCCAGGCACCGCCATTCCAGAATGGCAGCGCGGCGCGGGTAGGCGAAGGCGCGCAGTTGCAGCTCGCGCGACTGGAGCGCCGACACGGAGGGAAATACGCCTGCACGGTGGACAACGGCGTCGGCGCGCCCGTCGTCACGGAGTTCCAGCTCCAAGTGTTGTGTGAGTCTATTTAATAGGTTATTTCTCGGAGACTTTATAGTATAAAATTTGACTGGACTAAGTGCTTATTTTGTAAGCTTAAAGAAATAAACGTTATTGATATTTGATATTGGAGAATGGAGAATGAAGAAGCTAAAGTACTAAATTCAATGCGGATGCTTAGGCCAATTAGAGCTGGACCATCTAAGATTATATTATATTGCTGATTTATAGTCCGAATCCTACGCCCGCGGAAGACGGAGATGAATATAGGTAGGTACCTATATAGTACGCTGATTTATGGAGAGCAAGTCACATATAAAATGTCTTAAAGTAAATACCCACCTCCACTCACAATCTGTCTGGGTCGGTCGGTGCGAGATATCTCTCCGGGAGCCGATGGTGATCCAGTGACGTCACAGGTAAGAAGTCCTTGGCTTGGTGGTCCGGGTGGCTCAAGTACAAGAGCAGCGGGAACGGTCGCGAGACGCGGCACTTGGAATTTTGTAGATTATAAATTTGTTTTAAGCGGATGCGACACGCGTCTATCGTTGACTTGCGTGCATTGACTACTGGTGAAGCGCCAAGATGGTAGCTTCGTCGTGTTTCTACCCCAAGCGTGGGATATGCGGGAGACCATTGACTCGTTGCTCATTTCAGTAGATAAATACAATAAGACATTGGTTAGGTGAAATACCACCATAAAAACAGCGTATTCTAATTATTATTTAGAATAGTTAAAACAAGCGTAACCAACTGTCATGGCGACACGGAAAAACTTATTCATAACAGGGCAGTCAACCCTTAGATGAAAGTAAAAAAGGAGATTAGGTACAAGCTTCTCGAAAGTGGAAGGCTCAAAGAAGGTCCAATTAACTAGGTCCCAACTCAGTCATAAAAAAGAAAAAAAGAGGTTGCGGGTTCGATTCCTGCCTTGGGACAAATATTTGTACGATCTGCAGGTATTTGTTCCGGGTGTGACCAGAACACCCGGAACTGTATAATAAAAAAATATCTAACTATGTATTATATTATATTATGTATATCAGTTATCTAGTACCCATAACACAAGCTCTGCTTAGCTTGGGGTTAGATAATGCTGTGTGAATTGTCCAGCATTATTATTAAAGATGATGCTGATGATGAATAATAGTCTACTCTAGACATAGGACGTAACCCAAGAGCGCCATAGCGCCCTGTCTAACACCAATCTTCAGATCGAATATCCGAGTCGAATATCGATTATGATCCATCATTGTTTATTTATTCCAGTCCCCCCGGAGATTACGGTGGAGCGTTCTTGGATCCATACGGGCGAGGGCTTCCGGGCTGAGCTGCTCTGTACTGTTCTGGCTGACCCCCCGGCTGAGGTAAAAAATGATAGTTATCCTTGCTTGTTACTTGCTTCCGGACTGGTTTCCGCAACTAGACCTCATATGGGTCCTTTTTGGGTGTCGGGTGAGAGCTGCTAACCACCCGAAGTCCTCCAGGAGAGCTAGCAGCTCACTAACGACTGTGTCTGCCTCTCGAGGCGTCCTTGGTCTCCTGAAGATGTGTCTTGTATTGTCTTTAGGTAACCCTTCATTTGGATTTGTGAAGTATACCGTAGAAGCTAAGCTATCGCACTCTACAAGCAGAATAGTTACAGATACCCTTGTGTTGGGAATATATTCATTTCATTTTATTCCATTTATTTCTTGCTTACATGTACATTTTGTACATACATACTTAGATCTAGGTGTTTATATCTACATAATGTACCTACAGCACATGCAGGGTGCATGAATGGGGAAGGGCACTGCAAAATTAGTTTGTCTTAATTTTAATTACAATAATAATATAGAATTTAAAAAGAAAATAAAAATAATATTCGTTACATTAGATAAGTAATTGTAAGTACATTACATACCTAATGTAACGAATATATTCCCAACATATACATATTGTAGATCCTCTGTATCTGTATTGATAAAGTATCTACAGTACTAAATAATTTTAACGGGATATTTATCAATACTAGATAGTGTATATTTCTTGGCAAACATTTCTGAAAGACATAATAAGGGTGAATCGTTGTTTCTACCACTAACAATCTTCGCAAGTGACTTTCATTGAATTGAAAAACAACTTCACACAATCTTCACTATGAGTATATTCTGGTAAAACATATTACTAAGTCAAAGAATTTAAAACGATGTTAACGTTCTTAAATACTTTAACTTTATAATGACAATATATTTTTTAATCGTACAATTGATGTGGGTATGTAACTCTATTTATTAACATTACCTAATTGATCTATGTTTTACAAATTCCAAAGTTTTCCACATGCATGTATTAATGACAAAATATAATGCTGCATGTTTTATATGTATTAATGACAAAACACTATGACTAGACCAATAATTGCATAGCCAGTGTAAAGTACATTTGTCACGCATTTTCAGAGAATCTTAGTTGCATTTTAGACGTTCTAAATTTACAGCAACTAATCAGAGATTTATAAAACATAATGATACACAGAGAATATTAATACTTAGAATAATTTACACTTACATTCTACAGGTATCCTGGTACCAGAATTCGTTCCCTTTGTCCGCGTCGGAGCGCGTCACGATGTCTGCCCGCGGGAACAACCACACGCTGCTGATTGCCAACGTGCAGCCCGAGGACTTTGGAAACTACAGGTATGTTGGTACCACAGAGCACCCACAGGTACTTCTCACACGGGGCCAGTAAATATTGAAGTTGAAGTTCTAGGCCCGTATTATGAAAGCTGCTCAGTCACACATCTTGTCTTTATCTTTGTTGTGGGTTTTGGCCGAAAGGTGTCGTTTTCAGAAAGTTCATTGGACGCCTGTCAAATGAGACCCCGCGTGCGTCATCGGAGCGTCGATGACTCGGTTAATTTTTAATGTTTTTATCTATGTTAGTCTCTCAAGGTATTTATTATATGGGCCCTAATTAAGTTACTTTTGTACACTTTCTTTGTTGCCTGAAATAAAGTATTATTATTTATCTTTCAGCTGCGTAGCTGACAACAACCTCGGACGCGCGAGACAGCACGTCGAGGTGTCTGGTCGGCCGGGCCCCGCGCGGTTCACGTCGCCCCCGCTAGCGAGTTCGCCGAACTCCTATACCCTGGCCTTTGCAGTTGATAGTTACCCACCGCTCGATGAACTGAGACTGCTCTATCGACAGTTGGCGGTGAATATTTGATTTTATATTTTTTCATAATGCCTTTTGAACTAACAATTGCTTCAGCCCTGTCAACTTAGTTCTAAGTAGGCATTATGTTTACCTACTCTAAGTTAGTGGGATTCACATCACTCCAGTTGAGTAGTAGAATCAAAACATAAGTAATTTCAATAGAAACATTGAAGTTTATCCTCATCATTCTTAAAGATTACCCCGAGTGCGAGGGCTTAAACACTATAAAATAACATCTAATTGTTACGAGTGAAAGCCCATATTTGAATTCATATTTTAATGCTGGATGCGGTATGCGACAAGGATAAATTGAAAATATTCCAACCTCCAATTCTTAATTCCAGATAAACGAGTCATTCCAGCAGCCCGGGCGCTGGCACGACGTAGTGCTCGCCGCGCCACCCGCGTCACCTGCGCTTGCGCACCGCGTGTCGCACGATTTGCGCGGACTGCAGCCCGGCGCGGTGTATGAGGCTATCGTGCAGGCTAAGAACAGATATGGCTGGAATGAGGTAAGATAAAATGGCTACTTCCCATTTGGTAAGCTTCCCATTTGGTAAACATCAAACTGTACCTACTAAAAAGTTGCGTTTGGTAAACATTTTATGTCATACATTCAATCCCATTTCGTAAACATTTAAGTAATGACTTGTATTGTTTCCCATTTGGTAAACTTTTAATTGAAATGGGTACAGTCAAGTAAAAAGACCACAGCTTAAAAAGACAACATTATGTAGGTTAGGTACGTAAGATATTAAGGAGCTGATTTTTATTAGTTAATTTAATTCATAATATTAATATGCATTTCACTAAAAAAACCTAATATGACTAGCATTATGTCCATGTCCTTAAATGACCTAATAATTCGATTTTGATAATTCTAGTTAATTTTATTAGCTAGGAAAGTCAAAGCTTTAAAAAGATTATTTTCTTAGTTAATTTTATTAGCTAGGTACTAAGTAGGTCCTCTGAATAATTATAATATTGGGTAAGCTTCTACAATGAGGATTCAAAAATCTCTTTATTCACAGGTCAGTGACATCTTCCAGTTCCATACGCTGGGAGGCACGCACCCGGCTCACGCAGACGAATTGATACCTATGTTCTCTTCGGCGAGCAAAGCACAAATGACGGACTTAGTCTTAACCCTCGCCTTTTATACCCTTCTCCAAATCTACGACCAATGAGAGCGCGTCAAACATTCCAGTGTTACCCTTTTCAAATTTGATTTTATACTATTTTATGTGATCGTGAAACGATTGGATAAACACCAAAGATTTATATTTTTAATTTAATTAGATTGTGTAAGCTTTTGAAAGTGTTGTGACAGCATTTAGAAACTGATTTATTTATTGAAATTAAAACTTTTGGGTAGAAAATTGAAACAACGGTTTTCCATGTTTTTGCTTGGATTTCATGTAATTTATTACCATAGCCGTAATTTTAGTTCATTAGATTTCATCTCACGTACACAGTGTAAATAATTCTTAGCATAGAAAAATATTACAAAGCCTTCGCCATTTTTAATTAGAGAGACCCTACATAATAAATTCTGATTAAAGATATGCGACGTAACATTAAATAGAAAATAACTTTTTAGAGTGCTTTTTATAAAATCAACAATTAAATTTTCAAATAGCATTTTTCTATCATGGCAATACCGAAGCGTTGTGTCATGCATGCCTCATGCACAAATCCGCAATTCTATGATAATTTTCGTATTAAAATTTCTGAAAAAACCCCATACCTGTGAAATTATTTCTACGTATCTACATGAAAATAAATAAATAAAATATCTCTCGAAAATTTTTACGTTATAAACAAAGTAAAATAAGCAACGCGCAGTAATGATTGACACGAGGTCTAGATGCGTCTCCATATTTTTATTATTCGACACATCCGTATAAATGAATTTATAATTAAATACGTAGTAATAACTATTTTTAAGCAATAACTTGTGTTAGTGATATCGCTATTTTAGAATTATAATAAATTGTACTTATTTATCTATTTTTATCGCTGTAATTATCATTCAAAGTAAAACTATAATACATTATTTTAAGTCAACAATAATGTCATTTTACACGAAATTTATTGCTATTATTATTCTTAGGGTAAGGCAGCGTCTTATTCAACGTTGATCGTACGACCGAACGATGCGATTTCGTCGTACGATGCCAGAGATCTGGCATCGGTCGTACGATCAACGCTAATTAGGACAACAACGCCTAAAACTACCAAGTTACATTTTCATCAGAGTTGTACTTCTTGCATTTAATTTGAGAACCTATATCTACATTTTTTAACGCTGGCTTACCTAACGGCGTTTAGGTGGCGCTTTTGGGTCACTATAATACACGACAATTTTTTGCACCTTGTTATTCCGTGTCAAAACCTAGGTATTAAAACTGGAAGCCATGACACGGATTATCAAGGTGTAGGTATATTATTCGGCCGTACAATAAATTGTCGTGTATTATAGTGACCCGCGCTTTTGCCGTACTTTTATATCATTAAAAGTCAGTGTTGCAAACTCAAAAGGGTCTTTGATGCCACTTATGCTCAAAGAGGTGTCATATCCTAACATCACTGTGGACCTTTTGCACTACAAAAACATTGTCTGCTGAGCATTTCCTTTTCCTCCTTGCCAAGATCTTGCTAACTGTTAACCATGATAGTTTAATCGTAATTTTTGTAGTTGTACCCATGCGCGTTTGAAAACTTACTGTCAGAAAATTATTTTGATAAAATGACATAAAATAGCGTTAACTTTTAGATAAAATGTGCAATATTAGGTACTTTTAGGTACTTATGCATTTATATAATTTTAGAATAATACGAAAGCAATATAAAGACACATCAATACATAGTTGTATTTATAAAATTTGACGTTTAGAATCAAATTCGTTATTTTTATTTTGAGTCTATTACTCATGTACCTAGGTAGTATCTGTTGAAACGTAAGGGATACAATTTATTTAGATTTTAATGTTTAGATTTCTGTGTATTTTTTGTATACCCCACAAAGATATATATGAAAGAAGGTTGTTGCAGATCCACACAACACAAAAATATGACAGTCGTGTGGTTGATCTGAAAAAAATTTAACTCTTCACAGCTTTGCTAGACATACCAGCAGCCGATATCAACTGAGAGAAAGAAGTCGTTAATTTTCGGCCCTCTTCGGCTGGTTAGTGTCACGGTGATCATCGGCGCGTAGCTGGTCAGCGCCGACCGTCGTCGTCAGTGCGAGTCGTTTTAGTATCGCAGCGAAGTACAGACACAAACAATGAGAACGCTGGTAGTAACTCGCCGGTGGTGGCACGTCCGTTCAGCGCACAGATTTATAAGTATAGTACTAAAGTAGTTCAGCGCAACACTTCAAAGGTCACTGAACGCTGGGTGGCCGGTGGCCGGCATCCACGGTTCAGAGACGCTGACGCACGGCGCATACGGCCGCGTACCGCTCAGCGCTGTAGCTCTATAGCGTTATTCTATAACGCTTCTATATAGCTTCATAATATACTGACCTCTGCTAATGTACTGACTCCGTGCCGATGGTCAGCAACTAAAACCACTCTTACAGATACATTATGGTACATTTTGTTTTTGTACAGAGTTGTAAAAAAATTGAGTTGATTCGATTGTACGCACACTGCCATTTATTTAAACTATTTTTTAATAATTAATATAATGAATATCGGCCATAATTCAATTTTTTATGACTTAGCTGTAATTTTTTAGAAAAATCCTAAGCTAAATAATTCGGTGGTATTTGTAAAAATTGGCTGTAGAGACCTTTTATTTAAAAATCCTGTAAGAATGTAGTAAATTAAATAAACCTATAAGTTTACTAAACTCGTGTTTTATTTCCTTTTCAACTACTCATTAATAACGATTTAATACTTTTTACAGGAACAATAAATACTTAATAATATTTTACATAAAAGTTCTTGTCACGTTTTGCTTTGAAAACGAATGTAAAAAAATTAATTACTATTTACAATGCAATAAATAAATTCATAACCTTTAAGTACATTATTTGAAAACTAGTAATTGTAAGCACAAATGGCTCAAACTTCAACATCATCATCCTATATCATCCACTGCTGGACATAAGCCGTTAGATCAACGAATGATATAGCATCCAAGTCTATTTCACGCAAGAATCATACCTACTAGAAAAGTATGAATTTACTTCATTTCAGGCAGGCAATATAAATTAAATAAATATAAATAATGCTGGACAATTCACACAGCATTATCTAGCCCCACAAGCTAAGCAGAGCTTGTTGTGTTATGGGTACTAGATAACTGATATAAGTACATATTACAATATATTACATAGATAGATATTTTTTATTATACAATGTGTCTGATTACCGGTGTCGGAGACTTTGGGGGGTGATATACAGTAAATTTTATCGACAAATGACTATCCCTATCTACTATCTATCTATCCGCCACATCGGTCGTCAAATGGTGTAACTAACACGACTTTGTTTTATATATAAAGATTAGCGTGAGTTATGCATTTTAGCTGTATGAGATTTCAACTCACTTTTCTTATAATATTTCTTTTCGCACAAACTACACGGATAAGGCCGCTCCCCACTATGCACCATTTTATGATTCCGCAAACAACTTTTCAACCTAAACCTCTTACTACACACATCACACGAATAAGGTCTTTCCGATGTATGCATAAACAATATATGAGTTCTTAAATGACTTTTCTGATTAAAGCTGTTACCACACCGGTCACAAACAAAAGGCTTTTCGCCCGAGTGGATTCTCATATGACTTGTCAAGTTACATTTCTGGTAGAACTTTTTATCGCATCTGTCACACGCGAACTGCTTCTCTTCTGTGTGTATCTCCATATGCTTTTTAAGTATACGCTCCTGTTTGTAGAATTTATTGCAGATTATACAAGCGAATGGCTTCTCCGTGCTGTGAATCGACATATGCCTTCTTAACGCACTTTTCGCGTTAAACGACTTAACGCATATATCACAGGATAGCTTATCCTCGTGCTGTAGAAACTGATGTTTTTTCAGTAAGTTTTTATCGTCGAATCTTAGTTCACAAGAATCGCACCCGAATGGCATATCACATGCATGGCTTTTAGTGTTGTGCGAGTCTAAATCTGTCTTTGAATTGAACTTTTCATCGCATCTCAGACATAAGAATGGCGGTAAAAGGCTTGTGTGTAGCCGCATATGAGTTTGAAAGCTTGTTTTAGATGTACATTTAACTGAGCAAACTTTACAAGTGAACTGCTCGCCGCGATGCGAAGCCAAATGAACTTTGAGGCTGTCATTCCTTTTAAATGACTTGTCGCATTTACTGCAGGCATATGGCTTTTCGCCAGTGTGAAATCTCATGTGTATACGTAGGTTGCTGGCTGATGTGCACCGTTTATTACATTTCTCGCAGGTAAATCCTACACCTGAGTGACTTGTCAGCATATGAGTTCGTAAATAATTTTTCAATACGAATTTTTTATCGCAAATTGTGCACGAAAATGGCTTTTCTCCAGTGTGAATTGCCATTATATGAGTTTTTAAATGAGATTTCCAGCCGAATGATTTAGAACACGTCGCGCATGAAAACCGCTTGTTAGTTTTAAAATTATTTTCTTCTGTTTCTCCATGGTTAATGATCATATGTTTTTTCAAGCTAGCTTCTGATTGAAAAGCTTTATTGCATGTATCACAGGCCATTGGTTTATGTTCTGTATGAGCTGTTCTCATATGTACCCTAAGAGAGCTTCTCTGCACAAACTTCTTCTCACACATATTGCAAGAAAATGGCCTTTCTCCAGTGTGAATTGCCATTATATGAGTTTTTAAATGAGATTTCCAGCCGAAAGTCTTACTGCACTGGTCGCAAGGGAAGCGTTTTCTGGTAACATTCTCGCTGATAATGTCAATGCGATCGCAATGTAGCGAAGCTTCTCCATGGTGAAGAATAATATGTTTTTTAAGATCGCTTTCTGCTTGAAATACTTTCCCACACGTAACACAACCTAGAGGCTTCTCATTCGCGTGAATTTTCGCATGTTTTCTCAACTCTTCAGCATCACCAAACCTTAACTCACAGTAATTGCATTCAAATGGTTTCTCCACAGCGTGTGCGATTCTCATATGCGCGCGTAAATGGCTTTTTTGTGTGTATTTCCGATCGCATAGAGTGCAGGGAAATGGACGTTCTCCAGTGTGAATTGCCATTATATGAGATTGGAGGTAAGATTTCATTGCAAATGTTTTTCCGCACATTGCACAGACGAATGGCTTAGCATTTTTGTCTTCTTCTCCGATTTCTCCACTTTCTCCACTCATACTCCAATTATTAAATGACTTCACATGCCGTGATCTCATATGCGCGGAGAGGTTACTGCGCTGAACAAACTTTTTATCACATAATGTACAAGGAAATGGCTTTTCTCCAGTGTGAATTGCCATCAAATGAGTTTTCAAATGACCCTTCTGGGTAAACACCTTGCTACACATTACACAAGAAAATTTTGATCCATCCGTTGCTATCAAATTGCTCAATTCACTGATTTTAGGTTCAACAAATGGTAATTCTCCGATGGTTTTAATATCAAATGAGATTTCTTCAGCGTGGTATCTCATATGCATTTTTAAATATGCTTGTTTCTTAAATGTCTCTCCGCATTTATTACAGCTATGGTGTTTGTGGACCGTTGTCTTGTGTTTGTTGAGGTCTTTAGTGCAGTTGAATCTGCGAGGACATTCTTCGCATGGGTGGATGGTGTTTTTTATGTCCAGGGCTTCTGCTTTTACTGTTAGGGCTTCTAAAGGATCCGATTCCGAGTCATTATCAGGGACATCTGTGGATAAGGACGGTGTGTTAATTATTTATGTTTTTGACAGGTTTTTGACATGTTTTATTGATTTGTATATTTTGAAGATGAATTTAATGACTTACATAGTTACATTCGAATCTAACAGACAGACAGATAGACAGACGAATTTATAATATACTAGCAGCACCTCGCGGTTTCACCCGCATAGTTCCCGTTCCCGTGGGAATTCCGGGATAAAATATCACAGCCTATGTCACTCACTGAAAAGTAAGCTATCTTATGGTGAAAAGAATTTTTGAAATCGGTTCGGTAGATCCAGAGAATTACCCCGTAAACGTCACAAACAACTCAAAAACTTTACCTCTTTATAATATTAGTATAGAAGTATGAATAAACCGCTTTATATATAGTTATTATTATCAAGAATCAGCAAAGGCAACTAACTAACTTTTTAGTTTTTTCAATGGTAAATACTCTTCTTTGTTTAATTTTTTCTCGTTTCATATTGTTTTATAAATAACTGTAATACTTCGCTTTTATATATATTTTTATTTGTAATTCCTCGGTCCCACCGGCGCCAGCAGAAAACCAGCGCAGGTTTTTTTTCTGTGAAATACCTGCATAAGCTGAGTTGGGACCATTTTGTAGCTAAGACGTTAATATGTATCTTCATTGTTTCATCATTTATATTTTGTGTATATTTTTTATGTCTTTGTAATTGTAGATTTATTATAAGTTTTAGTTACAAATAAACGCTTTAAACTAAACTAACTAAAACTAACTGAATTTCGACATTTTACAATCGGCCTAATAACCACGGCCATGCAATTAAATTACTAATTTTACGACGGCGAAATATCGTTATCTTAAGATATGCCGTCGTCGGATCGTTTTAATTATTGCCATTATTTAGGCCCATATTTGAATGCTTATCTTTGTGTTGTGCGGTAGCGGTGTTGGATGTTTATACGCAGGCCTTTACTTACCATCATCATAAATGTCCTTCAATCGTCTCCTGTCATCAAGCAGCTCCGTCTTAATCACCACTTCTTCTTCTTTCAAGTGCCAGTCCAGTGTGGATATAATCTTGGTGGGAGTGACCGCTAGGTTATGGATCCTCTCAATTGGTGCCAGGGTGTGGGGTGTTAGCTGTAATTTAATATTATTGTAAAAAAAATGGTACAAATGTTTGTACGATCTGCAAACATTTGTTAAGGGTGATCTGGCCGTTTTTTATACGTTTTTCATGTATAGTAAAATTATGTATTCTGTTGTATTAATTATGTATATCACTTATGTAGTACTAGTACCCTAACACAAGCTCTGCACGGCAAACGTAGCGTAGGACGCCCTCCGACCAGGTGGGATGACGATTTGCGAAAGACTGCTGGCAGATGCTGGATGCGGTAAGATGAAAACAGGGCGCTATGGCGCTGATTAGGGGAGGCCTATGTCCAGCCGTGTACTAGCTAGTATTAGGCTGATGATGATGTTTTTTTTCTGTATGTCATCATCAGTACCTAAGTTTGACCACAATCTCACTTAATGGAAAGTGAAGATGTGGCCGTGTGGTGGTGTGTGTGGATGTATCACGAAGGTCTAGAAGATACCTACTCACTCTTGTCTTTAAGAGACCCAGGTTGTACTTGACGAGGAAAACAGCAGCAGGGAGCGTGTTCCAAACCGTTTTTCCCGGTTTTCCTCCACCTTCATAACTCGTACCGCTGGACGAATTATGAAGGTGGAGGAAAACCGCTTGGTGCGAGTGGACGGTATATCCACAAGTAAGGGTGGTAGTGCGCTGTGCGTCTGCTTGTCCTGGAGTGGAAGGGGGATGGTGCAATCAGGTCATGTAGTTCCTGTGAGCATTCTCCGAAATGTATCTTAAAGAGTATCGACAGAAAAACGACCTTGCGGCGGTGTTCGAGACTTTGGACTTTAGTCTCTGCAAGGTACTGCTAGTCAATGAGTCCAAGGCTGCAAGCTGGTACTTGGCCGAGCCGTTCCAAACATGGCAGCAATACTCCAAGAGTCCAAACCAGACCGGACGGCTATTTTAATTCATTCGATTCGTACGATTCGAATTCGATTCCGCGAAAGCAATTTTGATTTCGTTTCGGATTGATGATCGAAAGTATGAAACTCTCCTAACAAGGATCCGAATTCGAATGTCAAAAGTTTTTGAATCCGCTGGTTTAAAGTAGCGTTCTTCGACAAAGTTTCCGATATCGAATCCGAAGGCCTTTCCGACGAATTAAAATACCCCTGCTGCAGGGGTGATAATCAAATTTTCGTAGTAAATTGCCCCAGTCAGTGCGAGCTACACACTATAAAGCAAAAACCTAAGTGAGGTTGGTTATTTAAAGTATATAATATTGTAACGCATTGGTTTGGTATGAAACTGTTATGTTACATATGTATTAATGATGAAGAATAATAAACTACAATAATTTGAGTTGGAGGGGTCGATTCTAAAGCCTCGGTCATGGCTATAGTTTACAAGTAGATAGAGGTATATTTATACAATTCTTACCTGCATCCCACAGTTGAGCAAACTAATAAGATTCCTCTCTGATCTCTGCGCAAGCTCAAAGAATCTGCAGAATTTCTCCAGCTGTGCATAACAGAGGAAGCATAGGCTTTTTGGGCAGCCATCTCCACTGAATAGCTGAAAGAAATAAATACTCATCAGCGCATAATATAACGACCTGTGTAGCGCGGTGGGCGAAGGTCTGCCTACGACGCAGGAGGTTGCGGGTTCGATTTCCGCCTTGGGACAAATATTTGTACTATCTGCAGGTATTTGTTCCGGGTGTTCTGGTCGTTTTCTATGTATAATAAAAAAATATCTATCTGTGTATGTATTGTATTACGTGTATCAGTTATCTAGTACCAATAACAAAAGCTCTGCTTAGCTTGGGGCTAGATAATGCTGTGTGAATTGTCCAGCATTAATTATTTTACTATTTATTTATCCTATTTATTTATATATGTCCGCCTATTATTAGCGCATATATTAGAACCTGTCATAATAAGTATTGTATATCTTTAAGAATGTTTTATGTATACGCTGTTGGCGTTCCTTTTCAATAAATAAAGAAAAAAATAAATTTATTAAGAGGGTACAGACATCAATCTCAATCTCAACAGGCTATATTAGTCAATTGCTGGACGCAGGCCTCCCCCTGATAAGCCCCTTATTGGATTTTATCTCATGGGGGTAATGCCCATAATTCCCAAGCTGGGCATGCTGGTTGGGGTATACACACAAGTACTTTCTTTTAATTTTTTTATCAATTATGAATGTCATTAGTGATAACATGATAAGACATTACCAACTTTTTTTTATTGTTAAGGTAAAACTAAAAGTAAAACCACTCAGTTTTGAGTGATAGAAACGCTCTGCCCCTTTTTCTGTGAACATTCAGTTTCACAACTCAGATCTGTTCCTTCAATCAAAATAAAATTTTAAACAAATCTTATCTATACTAATTTTATAAGGGGCCTATAGGTACTACCTCAAAACAACTATAACAGATCGAAATATCTTCGAAGCAGCTAAATATTTAACTTTGAAAATTTATACATGGTAAAGTTCAGGACTTACTTTATCGATCATATGTTTAAAAACACGATATTCATAAAATTTTCTTGATAGAAAAAAATCGCAGTTTCCTCAAATTCTTACTAAAACCCGAATTATCTCAATAACTACAGAAATTAAGACCTTAAGAATAAGCATAGTAATAGAACTACTTATAAAGAACCTTACATATGTTTCGGTTTTTTCAAATAAAGTCCTAATTAATAGGTACATAAAAAACTTGATTTATGGGCTTGCGTTGTGTTGTTTTGGCATGCCCTGTCCCGCTCCTATGAACACAAAATCCTATGTCTATCTTTTTCAAAAAACTTTGGTTGTATATCTGAGGAAAGATTTGTTTGATTTTTTGAATTGCGCGAATATGGCAATATGGCATTAGCTCTATCAACTTATTGAAAGTCAAACTAAATATAAGTACCAAATAAATAAATAAATCTAAGTAGAAATTGAGTGAGCTTTGGATGGAATGATTTTGTACTTTATAGGTACCTTCTCGCCGGTGTATTTCTCGTAAATTTCTTGATACCGAGAGCTGCTAAGCGCTTCCATTCGTATATCACTTGCTAAGCACACTCGACACAAAGATCGAGGCATTTTTTTAAATTTTAGTTTATAAAATAGGTAAGTACTTTTGCCACAACCGGATTTACCGGTTCTTTTTGTAGATACGTATCGGTTGAAGTGGAATCCATTTATTGATTGATGGTGGTGATTGTGATGTAGGACCTAGTTGCAGACAAAAAACATGGAAACATCGCAAAAATAAAACTTGGAAAATACAAGAAACACCACCCTTCGGAATTCGGAAACAAGAAAACCACAGATTTATAAGTAATATAGTAGTAAAAAGAAAACATGAAGAAAGAAAACCCACAAAAAACCAGCAGTTTCTCTTCTCTTCCATTTTCAGCATAGCTATTTTATCGAATCAGTTTATTATGGTCTAGTTTATTTGTCATGCTATGCGAAACCGGTGATATGTGTGCAGTGCTCGGCAGGCCTACCTGAGGCCTACTATGTAAAACTTGTAGTCGGATCTTGTAAGCCCGCCCGGCCACGAGCTACGTCATGCTTGTACAGTTCAGTTTGTGCAACTATAACTGTGCAAAATGACACTGTATGTATAATGCACGAAATACAAAAAGTAGAGAAAAGTGCTACGCACTTTGTGCTCGTTTAGAACCACTGTCGCGAACCCACATAAAACAAGATTCGCCAAGTGCGAGTGTAACTCGCGCGCCGAGGGTTTCAAACATTTGCCAATTATTTGGACAATCAATTTTCTGAAATATTTTAAAAAGTATGAAACTTACAGAAATTTCAAAAAGTGTTTTAAAAAGGCCAAAACGATACCTTTCATTTGATACCCCACATGGGTAGGTACCCCCTTTTGAAAAAAAATCCCCTTTTTTGACCATTTTTCAAAAACTATTATTATTACAGACTTCTCTATATTTTTCCTGTAAAATATAGATTGATATCTACAAACGCCTAATACATTGTACATGGATCGGTCTGCAATCTTCGGAGCTAGGGGGGGGGGGAATGGTCAATTTTTCGTCTTTTTTTGAAATATTTCAAAAAGTATGAAACTCACAGAAATTTCAAAAAGTGTTTTGAAATGGTCAAAACGATACCTTTCATTTGATACCCCACATAGGTAGGTACCCCCCCTTTTGAAAAAAAATTCCCCCCCTTTTTGACCATTTTTCAAAAACTATTATTATTACAGACTTCTCTATATTTTTCCTGTAAAATATAGATCGATATCTACAAACGCCTAGTACATTGTACGTGGATCGGTCTGCAATCTTCGGAGATAGGGGGGGGGGAAAGGTAAATTTTTCGACTATTTTTGAAATATTTCAAAAAGTATGAAACTCACAGAAATTTCAAAAAGTGTTTTGAAATGGTCAAAACGATACCTTTCATTTGATACCCCACATAGGTAGGTACCCCCCCTTTTGAAAAAAAATTCCCCCCCTTTTTGACCATTTTTCAAAAACTATTATTATTACAGACTTCTCTATATTTTTCCTGTAAAATATAGATCGATATCTACAAACGCCTAGTACATTGTACGTGGATCGGTCTGCAATCTTCGGAGATAGGGGGGGGGAAAGGTAAATTTTTCGACTATTTTTGAAATATTTCAAAAAGTATGAAACTTACAGAAATTTCAAAAAGTGTTTTGAAATGGTCAAAACGATACCTTTCATTTGATACCCCACATAGGCAGGTACCCCTCCTTTTGAAAAAAAATTCCCCCCCTTTTTGACCATTTTTCAAAAACTATTATTATTACAGACTTCTCTATATTTTTCCTGTAAAATATAGATTGATATCTACAAACGCCTAGTACATTGTACGTGGATCGGTCTGCAATCTTCGGAGATAGGGGGGGGGGAAAGGTAAATTTTTCGACTATTTTTGAAATATTTCAAAAAGTATGAAACTTACAGAAATTTCAAAAAGTGTTTTGAAATGGTCAAAACGATACCTTTCATTTGATACCCCACATAGGCAGGTACCCCTCCTTTTGAAAAAAAATTCCCCCCCTTTTTGACCATTTTTCAAAAACTATTATTATTACAGACTTCTCTATATTTTTCCTGTAAAATATAGATTGATATCTACAAACGCCTAGTACATTGTACATGGATCGGTCTGCAATCTTCGGAGCTAGGGGGGGGGGAATGGTCAATTTTTCGTCTTTTTTTGAAATATTTCAAAAAGTATGAAACTCACAGAAATTTCAAAAAGTGTTTTGAAATGGTCAAAACGATACCTTTCATTTGATACCCCACATAGGTAGGTACCCCCCCTTTTGAAAAAAAAATCCCCCCCTTTTTGACCATTTTTCAAAAACTATTATTATTACAGACTTCTCTATATTTTTCCTGTAAAATATAGATCGATATCTACAAACGCCTCATACATTGTACGTGGATCGGTCTGCAATCTTCGGAGATAGGGGGGGGGGAAAGGTCAATTTTTCGACTATTTTTGAAATATTTCAAAAAGTATGAAATTTACAGAAATTTCAAAAAGTGTTTTGAAATGGTCAAAACAATACCTTTCATAATAAAACACGGTTTCAATTGTTAGAATGAACTGACTCCATTTTATTACCACAGATAATATTTTGTTACAGAGTATAATCTATAAATAACATCCTGTCCTAACAAAATAATCTAGCTCTCAAAATAACACAGTTGTATCGACCATAAGTAACCTTTTAATATTAAACTTCAGACATACCAATTAATTTTAAAAACTTATAATGTTTATTTGCACTTAAACCCTTTGTAAATATGTCTGCTGGCATTTCTAAGGTTGATACATATTTAATTTCTATTTTCTTTTCTGAAACACATTCCTTTACAAAATGATGCCTTATGTCAATATGTTTGGTGCGCTTATTATGAAACAAAGGATTAGTTGCTAACTTAATAGAACTTTGGTTGTCGCTGTACAAACATAGTGGCATACTCTCACTTAACACAATCAATTCACCTAATATATTCTTTAAATATATTGCCTCTTTACAGGATTCAGATAGGGCCATATACTCCGCTTCTGTGCTGGAGAGTGCTACTGTTTTTTGCTTTTTAGCTTCATAAGAAATTACTGATCCTGACATTAAGAAACAAAAGCCAGTGTATGAGCGCCTATCCAATGTACAGGATGCCCAATCAGCATCAACAAAACCATACAGATTACATCCAGTTTTCTTATACACTAAACCATAATTTCTAGTCTTCTTTAAGTATGTATTTCAATAAACGTTTTAAATGTTTCCAATGAGTGTCATTGAAGCATTGATTATACTGACTTAAGAAACTTACACTGTATGCAATGTCTGGCCTGGTAAGTACAGACAAGTACATCAAGCTGCCAATTAATTGTTGATATGGATATTTTTTATCAAGTTTACTGTTTACATCTTTTTCTAATTTTAAATTAACTTCCATAGGTGTATCTGAATGTGAACAGTCTAACATATTAAATTTATTTAGAATTGTCTCTATAAATTGCTTTTGGTCAACAGTAATACTGTCTTCGCAAACATTTATATGCATGCCCAGACACTGTTTTATCTGACACAAATCTTTTATTTTGAATTTTGCTACTAACTCCTTAGTCAATTCTTCATAGGTTTTCTGACAATTATAAAAAATAAAGAAATCATCTACAAATAATGCAACATAACACTTTACATTATGATATTTTTTTATAAAAAGACATGGTTCATAGTTTGACCTTTTAAACTGTAACTTCAACAAACAATCTTCTACGCGAGTGTACCAAGCTCGAGCTGACTGCTTAAGGCCATATACTGCTTTCTTTAATTTTAAAACTTTGTTTTTAGCATTCTCAATATCTGAACATTCTGGTATTTCCATATACACTGTCTCATGAAGAAATCCATTAAGGAAAGCAGTAGGTACATCAAGGTGATTTACATTCAATCCTAGTTCAACACTCAAAGCTAACAATAGCCTAAAAGTAGAGTATCTTAAAACTGGTGAAAATGTCTCATTAAAATCTATGCCTTTTTTCTGGGTAAAACCCTTAGCAACAAGTCTGGCCCTGAAACGTACTTCACCTTCGCTATTAAATTTCTTTTTAAATACCCATTTACTTTGAACAACTGTTCCTTCTTTAGGCCTATCCACTAAGTCCCACGAATCATTGTCATGAAAGGATTTCAGTTCCTCTTTCATTGCACATTGCCACTGATCTTTTTCAGATCCACTCATTGCATCACTAAGAGAAATCTGTTCATCTGACATTTCCACACACATGTTTGCATTTTGATAGAAATCTGGTTTGCGTCTAACACGTTTATCTGGTAGATTGATGTCACACTGCTTAGGGGTGAGATTCTTTATTTCTGGTGACAACGACAAAGTATCAACAAAACTGTCATCTGTGTCACTTGATGAATTATCAGGAACATAAGTTTTGTCATTCTGATGTTCATCATCAAAATTGCTCTCAGGAACCACATCAGCTGACCCATTAGGTTTATCGTTCTCTTCGATCACAATAGATCTTGTGTCATCAGTATTTTCCATCACAACAACATCTCTGGCTACAATGACATTTTGCAACATAGAATCATACAGGCGGTAACCCTTGACATTCTCAGAATATCCAACTAAGTACATTTTCTGTGCTTTCTTATCCCATTTTTTCCGTTTTTCTTTAGGAATATGGACCATTACTGGACTGCCGAAGATCCTTAGATGACTCAAATTCGGCTTTCTGCCCGTCCATATCTCATAAGGGGTAATATTCTGGTCTAGGCCTGCAGCTGGTGATCTATTTTTAATGTAAACAGCTGTGTTTACAGCTTCTGCCCAAAGACATTTCTCAAATTTTGCATCATAAAGGAGACAACGAGCCTTCTCAACTATGGATCTATTGTATCTCTCACAAACTCCATTTTGCTCTGGTGTATAACTGTTTGTTTTCTGATGAAGTATACCGCATTGCTTCAGATAGTTAGTCATTTCCACTGAACAAAACTCTCCTCCATTATCCGATCTTATTATCTTTATTTTCTTTGACTGCTGATTCTCAACAAACTCTTTGTATTGTTTGAAGAACAAGAATGTTTCATTTTTTGATTGCAGAAAATAAACTGTACACATTCTGCTGAAGTCGTCCACAAACAGTAGGTAGTATCTGGCCTTGCCAAGGGATTGGTTCTCCATAGGCCCACATAAATCCATGTGTATCAATTCTAGGACCTCCTGACTTCTGCTGGTACTTGTCGGAAACGGTAGTCTCGTTTGTTTACCTTCACAGCAAACTATACAGCTGGCCTTTCCAACATCACATTTATCATCAAAACATACACCTTCCACAGCTCCATTTTTCAATTTACTCAAATCATTTGTATTGATATGGCCTAGCCGTCGATGCCAAGTGGTACCTGAAGTTTTTACTGCTGCTGCTAAGATTTGTTCCAACTTCACAACATTTAATCTGTATACACCATTCTCTAAGAGTGCCTCGCCAATACAGTCATTTTTAGAGTTGTAGATTAAGCATCCATGACGATTAAACACCACATTGTTGCCGCTCGCTATTATTCTACTCACTGATAACAAGTTTGTAGTGAGGTTAGGTACACACAATACATTGTTTACATCCACTGTATGCTCTTTCTTGCCGACACATGTTGTGAGTTGTACGTCTCCGGAGCATAAAACTTGCACAACGGTTTTATTTGCAACAATTATCTCCTTAGTCTTGGGTTGATAACAGACATTTGACAATAAGTTCACGTTCGAAACTATATGTGTGCTTGCGCCGGAATCCAAGTGCCAGTCAGACTGACTGAATTTTTCCGTGAGGAAAACTGCACTAAATGCATTATTACTTGCTTTTTCTGCACTCTGACATTGATTTTTAAAATGTCCAATCTGTTTACATTTATAGCAACGAATATTTTTCTTCCGCTCCATTTTGTTTTCACTGTTGACAGATGGGTGCGTTCCAGGTCCGACACTGCCATGTTGTTGAGTTTGAGATTTGACAGTATTGCCAACATAACGTTTGTGAAAATTTTTAGCGGCAAATGCACCTTCCGACTTAACCTCAAAATCTGCACTCATGTCTAGTAACTTGGTTTTTATAGCATCCGCTGTAACGCTTATGCCTGAATGCTCGATAGCCATAATCATTGGCCCATATTTCTCCGGTAATCCAGCCAACATCAGTGACCCAATCCACTGGTCATTGATCTCGAATCCGGTGCCAATTAATTTGTGTGCTGTTTCGATGATCTGGCTGACATAGCTCGTCATTGACTCGCAGTTTTCTAGGCGTATATTAATAAGATTTCTTAGTAAGCTGATTTTCCTTGTATATCCTGAATCGTCGAACATACTCTTTAACGTTTTCCATAAGTCGTATGTTGTTTTCGCTTGTTTGATATGCACGTACAGAGAAGCTTCGATAGTCAATATTAACTTAGCTTTCGCCTTCAAATCATTTGCTTTCTGAGCCGCGTCTGCTGATGGCGGCAAAGGTTGCTTGATGGAATCCGCCATTCCCTCCAACACGAGAACATTTTCAGCCGCGAAACACCAGTCGTCATAATTCTCACGACCTTTTAATTTCGGAACATTCACCAAGTAGTTTGTAGACATTTTCGAACACCTTTAGCTTATTAAACATGTAAAACTTTATTTTATTGGGACTGGGCCCATAACCTAATAAAACACGGTTTCAATTGTTAGAATGAACTGACTCCATTTTATTACCACAGATAATATTTTGTTACAGAGTATAATCTATAAATAACATTTCATTTGATACCCCACATAGGCAGGTACCCCTCCCATTGAAAAAAATTTCCCCCCTTTTTGACCATTTTTCAAAAACTATTATTATTACAGACTTCTCTATATTTTTCCTGTAAAATATAGATCGATGTCTACAAACGCCTAATACATTGTACATGGATCGGTCTGCAATCTTCGGAGCTAGGGGGGGGGGGAATGGTCAATTTTTCGTCTTTTTTTGAAATATTTCAAAAAGTATGAAACTTACAGAAATTTCAAAAAGTGTTTTGAAATAGTCAAAACGATACCTTTCATTTGATACCCCACATGGGGAGGTACCCCCCTTTTGAAAAAAAATTCCCCCCCATTTTTGACCATTTTTCAAAAACTATTATTATTACAGACTTCTCTATATTTTTCCTGTAAAATATAGATCGATATCTACAAACGCCTCATACATTGTACGTGGATCGGTCTGCAATCTTCGGAGCTAGGGGGGGGGGAATGGTCAATTTTTCGTCTTTTTTTGAAATATTTCAAAAAGTATGAAACTTACAGAAATTTCAAAAAGTGTTTTGATATGGTCAAAATGATACCTTTCATTTGATACCCCACATAGGTAGGTACCCCCCCTTTTGAAAAAAAATTCTCCCCCTTTTTGACCATTTTTCAAAAACTATTATTATTACAGACTTCTCTATATTTTTTCTGTAAAATATAGATTGATATCTACAAACGCCTAATACATTGTACGTGGATCGGTGTGCAATCTTCGGAGATAGGGGGGGGGTATGGTCAATTTTTCGACTTTTTTTAAAATATTTCAAAAAGTATGAAATTTACAGAAATTTCAAAAAGTGTTTTGAAATGTACAAAACGATACCTTTCATTTGATACCCCATTTGTCTTCCTAGGTCTCTTTTGAAATTTCAACATCAAAATTTGTACTGAAAATATTCATTTTCATTTTTCATTTATTTATATATTTTTTTCTTAAAATCAGTAATGGCGCACGAAATGTATCATTATTTCAAATTTCAAGTTAATAGCTGCAGTAGTTACTGAGATATTCAAGAAAGAGCGGGGACGGACAGAGCGAGACCATAAGGGTTTCAAAACCGATGTTTGAAACCCTAAAAAACAACATACCTAACTTAGAGCATTTATATCGGGAGTTGGCAAGCGCTACTTTTAGTACTAAAATCTTTCTGCCGTTTTTCGCGGGAGGCGAGGTAATACGGTATATAGTATAAATAAATGAATAAATATTTTCTTACTTACGAAATTTACACTGGAGATGGTAAAAAACGTTTGCGGTTCGCTCCACCGCCGCCGGCTGTTAGGTTGCGGATTACGGTGGTCTGGAAAACATAAGACAATGTAGGAGCGTACCTACTTCAGAACGAATTTATTGATGAATAAAAGATTGGGAAGCTCTTTTCGAGATTGACAAATAGATTTAGCCATTTGCCGCCTTAATTTTAAATCTTTTTCGTTGTTAAGAATGAAGTCAGCAACAAGTTGTGTTACAATACGAAGTTAGCAGTAGGTGAGAAACGCACTCCATAGATAGATATTAGGATCCTACGTTCCCAAACTACCTCTGTGAAGTTGGCCTCCAGACTTTGTATTTAAAATTTCGATATTGCTAATCGTTTGAGAATCGTTTGAGAGGGTTTGAGAGAAAACTAAAATTATTTGAGAGTAATAAATTTTTATGTAAAAATGATTTTAATTTTTAGTGTGAACTTGGCCGCCAGCCATTCCGGCAAAAATGTACTTGGACGTATAATTTTTGTTTCATTCGTTAGAGAATAAACTGACTTTTTACACCTCTGTGAAGTTGGTCGCCAGACTCTGTCTTGGACTTTGTCTTATTTCCCAAACTCCTACAAAACGAAACTCAGTTAATGCAGTGCTGCCAGATTAACTAATTCTGCCTATTTAGCAGTAGATCTGAGAGTAGTACCAATTTTACTGATTTATTTTTTTAAATGTCTAAAATCTTGCTGCTTTCTCTGAGAATGATCCATAATGGCTTTTATGACAAAAACTATTTTACCTGGCTTTTTGATAACTTTCAAACTTTCATTCTCTGATTAACAAAGCATTTTATATGAATGGATTGACAGGTTACTACCTAAAACGGCCTGATCATTAGTGATCATTGACCTTGAATTTGAACCAATCTTGGCAAGGAAAAACCTGATGAGTGCTTTGATAAACGATTTCATGAACTTGCCAAGTTACTTAAGAAACAATTTATTATATTATACCAATTACAGTCCATCCTATCTGTCTGTACCATTTTTAATATATTATTTTATCAAAATCAGTTCATAATTCAGTTTTTCGCGTCAAGAACAAGAACATTTTTTTATCTGCTGACAAAACTGTTAAAAGATTATGTAATAAATAAACAAGAGGAAAGTGAATGGCGAAAAAAAACGACTTGAAAAAAAATACTCTACTGATTCGTAATAGGTAGGTATTTAAATTCTCTGACTTCGACTTGACTGATTCTGTCAAATTCGATCAGGCAACACTGCTCTCCTCTATTCCTCTCTAATATTGTACCATTGTACCAGTGAAGTTGAAAATAAATGAATTCTGTGAAGTGAGTGAATTGACTTGACTTTTATTTGTGGAAGTTGTACACTTAATTTATGCACATTACCTATTGTAAACATATTTAATTTTGTTTTGTCTGAAGCTGGCAGTAGTGGCAGTAGCCCAGCCCCCAGCCACAACAGAAAAAGACTAGCACCTATCTAACTAACGAAGAACAGACAGACGCCCAAGCCCGATTTACCGACTCCCTTCCAAAAGGCCGTACGGTACCTAACCTATCGACTTATGACAGAACTGTAAGAAAAATGCTGGATATAGAACTCTGTAGGATATGCCTCGCGGACAGCGTCAGAATGTATCCAATAGAACACACTCGTTACCACGAGGTTTTCGAGTGGTACACAGAGGATACGGTAAGTCCCTTAATGTCTCAACACCTAGGTAGAAGTAGAGTTTTATCATTCATAGTAAACGGGTAGGTAGATTGTATCTACCTCGATTTTCGCAGCTATCTGCCTCTATAGGCGCTAGTGGTCAACAAAATTCGCTAGGACATTGTACAATCAATCACTTATTATATTTTTAAGTTTAGGTCAAATCTTCTACCCAATTTGGTACCTTTCTGTTCAATTTGGAGTACTTTAGTTCAAGTGAAGTCATTTCAATAGTATTTATGATAAAAGACTATCATATAAAGTTTCATACCAACGGGAGATATTCAGGTCGACTCGCTTACTACCCATCGAGCAAAATTTGGAGAACCCTCAACTACACTAGGTAGTGACTACTTTGATTGAGGTGTCTCCCATAATGAATTTTCATTTCTTTTATGTTTCTTTCATTAACCATCTCACCTGTCTTTAGTTAGGTAGGTACCCCAATTGGGAAAGCAAAACCTTACTTAAGAAATCAGTTTACTTTTACTGAGATTATATCCGTTGTCAATTTGATCATACTAACTAACCTTCACCCTTACATATTAGATTCCTTATGTCTCCATTATAGGTCTTATAATAACTTATTTATAATGTTGTTGCTGCCGTCTTGTAATACATAAACTGCAATCACTACTCTCTACTAAAAATGCTAACAATAAAAAAAAAATATTGCACAACGTCAGAATTTTGTCAAAGTATAGTTTTACCTACCTTTTGTTTTGACAAATCTAAGGTTACTAGCTTTGTAAACATAATATAAACAACTGAAGAAAGGAGATTAGGTATTCATTTGTTATTTTACTCATGTTTATGTTCAATGTTCCTGTGATGCTATTCCAAAATAAATTAAATAAAATCAAAACCTCTGTATCTCAAAAACTTGAGGTGAAAGCAGATTAATTCATAAAAATTTGCTAGGAAGTTGAAAGTAGTTATATATGTAACCGGTGCCACAAACATCTTGAGTCTATTTATAGGTAGGCACATAACCTCAAATTTACTGATATAACATACATACCTCTCAGCTTTAGTTAATTGCTTTTTATGAGTTTTTTCTTTGCTTCTGTTGACTTAGTAAGTAGAAACTATCTACTTAAACCAGTAAGTAGATAGTTTCTATATTATGCAAGGAGGAACTGTCTAATTGTAACATCAGGTTTGAGTTGAGGCATGACTTGAGCGCTCATGGAAAATGCATTATTTAACATTTCAAAAATACATTTGACAATTGATTAGTTGTGAAAACTAAATTGATGACTGATCAACTAATCTTTATTAGAAATCTACCCAATCACTTGACAAACGATCTAACCACTAATCCATACTAATATTTTATAAGCGAAAGTAACTCTGTCTGTCTGTATGTTACCTTTTTACTTCTAAACGGTTGGATGGATGTTAATGAAATTCAGTAGGCAGGTAAACAATATCCTGGGGACGGGCATAGACTGACATAAAAAAAAGTTCAATTTATAATCAATTAAGATCTTATCTAAGTTTTCACTAGTTTTAAATCCTTTGTATTATATATAGTTAACGTTTTGGACTAAGTAGTCTGTAAATTAATTATTAAGCTTGAAAAAATAAATATCTAAAACAACATGTTGTCAAATTAAATAGTTGCATGCTAAATATAAGAAAAAGGTATGAGATCTTAAATTTTGTACCTACATACACAAACCAAATAACAACCATAAAATTTTGATTAATCGATTAACAAAAATAAGTTGTCTTATGATTAGTGTTTGTCAAATAAGTACCTTAGCGCTGGTGGTACACAGGTGAATTTTGGAGATGAGTCAGTAAGGGTAGGTACCTGGTATAGCTACTGGCATATGGAAAATACTAGAAATAAACATTAGCAACAACTCACAACCAGGCTTCACAAGATTAATGTAGGTAGGTAGTAAATAAATTCAAACAAATTGTCAAAACCTTTAGTGCAAAAAGGCTTACTACAAAATATCAGATTATTTGAAAGCTTGGGACGGGTTTTGCTCCAACTCGAAAAATAACAAATAACAAGGTTTCTTTGTTGCTTCCTTACTTTAGTCTACATACAGGAAGCAACAGTCAAATTTTAAGTTGTTGACCTTTTCTAAGTGTACATTTTTGTAAATGTGGGTATACAAAATTTTTGGTTGTTAGTCATAGTAACTATCCATATTTTTCACTATTCACAGATTTCCAAAAGTTTGCAGCAAGTAAATGAGCAATTTACAGAAAAACTTTTTTATGTCAATTAATCTGTTTCATAAACTTAACAAACTCTAACTGAGGTTGGAGTAAAAAAAGAAAACTGGAATCGAAGAAACATTTCTGCTTACAAACTTTGGGCACCTGAAGTACAAAAAGGACATACCTACTTAAATATACCTATGTTATATTAGGTTATCATATCAGTGATAACTAAACATAACATAGGTATATTTATATCCTTTTTGCAAAGATTCTAGTATACCTCTACGGAACATAGGATCCTAGGCTCTTTGCCTTTTTTACTTCAGATGCCCAAAGTTTTGAAAGCAGTTGATTCCAGTTTTTTTTATCAGTTATCTAGGGTACCTACTAGATAACTGATAAAAAAACTGGATCATTGGATGACACAAGCTATGCTTAGCTTGGGGCTAGATGATGCTGTTTGGATTGTTTACTTATATGTTTTAACATTTTTATTTTAGATGGATATGAACAATGAGTTGCCCTACTCAGTATGCTACCTCTGCAATGCGGTGCTGAACAGACTCCACGACTTCTTGAAGAATATGATCCACACTGAGATATATCTAAAAGAGATACTGCGTAACACATCTAAGGTACCTATAATATTTTGTTTTGTCTATTGTCTAATGATATGAAGATATTTTGTTCTGGGGACTGGAGGTTTACTAAAAAAATATCTGTCTGTGTGTGTAGTATATTTTAAGTACCCATATAGAGATACATTTATTTTCGCTCTTCTGTTCACACTTCACACCCCTAGAACAAGAAACAATTTTGTCGAAAAATTTCAAATTTGAATCAGTGAATTTTTTTACCAACAAGACAGTCATATAGTAATTTGCAAAAATGTCCGCAAAATGCTCCCAATAAAAATGCTCCTTTATATCACTGTTTTTTGTAAACTTGAAATTTACGATTTTCAGGCTTTTTATGTAGGTAATATACATACTTATAAATCTCCTCTTGAATTACTATTTATAAAATAAAACCGCATCAAAATCCGTCGCGTAGTTTTGAAGATCTAAGCATATACATAGGGACAGACAGACAGTGGGAAGCGACTTTGTTTTATACAATGTAGTGATGTTTGTTGTCTTATAGACTGAAATGACTCGTTCCTCAAATGCAATGTTTTTGCAATGACTTGCATGCCTATCCAGTTTTTTACTGTAAGCTGTGTTTACCTTGGGGCTTGAACGATAGGGGTTTGCTAGGTACTTAGATAGTTTTTTGTTGCAAAACATAATGGTTAAGCATCAATAATACTCGACATTATTATTCAGCATCAACGGGCCCCATAGTAAGCGGTGCTTATATTATGAATACCATAATCCTCCATACATTTGTCTCGAGGCGGGGATCGAATCCCCAGCCTTCTCCGTTGCAAGACCTTCGACCACTGCGCCACTGTGGTTGTCCGTAATTAGTAGGTATAATTATATTAATGGTGCTTTGTTTTCAGCTGACATATGAAAGCGTCGAAAAATTGAAAAAAGAAATGACCTCAAAACCATATAATCTATCCAAAGTCTGGTTGAGAAATTCAAATTATATTGCACTTGACGCTTACAAGGGCCACAGGCCACCCAGGGAACTCCGGAGATACTTCGATCATCCACCCATTATGATAGAGTACCACAAACCTTATGAACATATGAAATTAGAGGATATACCTGAAGAACAAGAACCTGAAGAAGTAAACGAGGAAGAGTCTGAAGAAGCAAAGGAGGCAGAAATCAAAGACAAAATAGAGGTGGAATCTGAACAAATAAAGGAGACAGAAACTGACAAAATGAATGAAGCAGAATCTGAAACAATAAAAGAGGCAGGAAGTAAAAAAATAAATGAAGCAGAAACTGAAGACCCAAAGCACGCAGAAACTGAAGAAATTAATGAGGCAGAAAGTAAAGAAAAAATGGAGGTGGAAACTGACCAACTCAAAGAGTCGAAAAGTGGACAAATAAAGGACAAAAAATTACTTGAACAGAACTCAAACTTACCTGAGCAGGAATCGAAATCACCTCATCAAAACAAAGATCAGTCAAAATCACCTCAAGAGTGCGAAAATCAAGGTGAATTTGCCAATGATGATGATGAAATCATCTCGATAACAGAAGACATGAGACTGGTATGGTCTTCAGACTCCGAAAACGAATCTCAGAATATTCCGGATATAGAAAAAGATGATGAACTCATAATAGAATTCAATAACAGCTCTCAGCAATCAAATCATAATTCTAAATCAAAATATGCTAATAAGCGAACTAAAACACCGGATCCCATAGACTCATTCCTTCTATGCGCAAAAAAATACAGACCTCCAGAAAAATTAGCCGAATCATTCAATGTATATGTTACTGAAGAAGCTCAAACCCCATATCTCGAATTAATTAAAATAGCGACTGAAGGAAAAACACAGGAAAAAGAGGTAAAAAAACCGGAACCTGTGAAATTTCATAATCCTTACCTTCAATTTATAGAAGAACGAGTATCAACTGAAGAAAAACAACACGAAAAAAGGATCAAAGCCCCGAAACCTGTGAAATATCATCACCCATGTCTTCAAGAACAATGCATAGCAACTCGAGAAAAATCACTGTATAAAAGACTTAAAACATCAGACCCAGAGAAATGTCACAGTCAAAACTTACAATTGATTGAACATATATCCGTAAAAGCAACAGAACCAGGACAGACATCGAAACAAATGGAAATAGACAAAAACATACTGTATACTAATACACCACCAGTAAACGACCAGCAAAGCTTAACTGAACTTGCAGCTAAAAAACTTAAAGAAAGTTACTTTAATTTATATCGTGAGACTGTAAAAGAAACACCATTTAATGTATCAAATGAACCACTAGTCATTGATAAATTAACTCCAGTTAGCAGAGGACCTCAAAAACCAGTTTCTAAAATACATGAATTAATTAAAGCAAATGAACCTGCAAAGATTATAGTTACATCTGAACCTAAGAAATATATACATTCGTATGTTGACTTTGTCAAAGGGATAGTAAATGATTCAGTTGAAAAAACAAGTATAAGTGAAAATGAAACTGAAAAGTATCAAGAAATTGTACCCATACCTCCTAAAATTATAACAAAAAGTAAACCGAAGAAAATATCGCGTCCTAAAGTATATGATTCAGTTGAAAAAACTAGTATAAGTGAACATGAAAAAGAAACGTATCAAGAAATTGTACCCATACCTCCTAAAATTACAACAAAAAGTAAACCGAAGAAAATATCGCGTCCTAAAGTATATGATTCAGTTGAAAAAACTAGTATAAGTGAACATGAAAAAGAAACGTATCAAGAAATTGTACCCATACCTCCTAAAATTACAACAAAAAGTAAACCGAAGAAAATATCGCGTCCTAAACTTGGTCCCAAAACCCCTGTACTAGAAAAACCATCAAAAAACAAATCGAATGATGGTAAAATTAGTGGGTATTGTTATTTCGATCATCAGAAAACGTTCCGCAGAGCTTCTATTCTTCGGAAAACACATCATCCTAATAGAAATAAACGTGCGATAAAAGAATTAGCAAATAAAATAAAAAACAGGGCAGCTGTACTTAGAAAAGAACTCATAAAAACAGATCTCAATGCGAAAAATGTATTAGAAGAAAATGCTGTTGCAAAACCAGCGCCTTATGACGAGGATCAAGCACATGGAAGATCTAAGTTACAAGAAGAAAATTCATCTGAACATTTACAATTGAATTCAAAAGAACATTCAGATAAATTACTAACGGAAATACCTTTAAAATTATCCCAAGACATTAAAAATACGAAGTTATGGCAAGTAGTAGAATGCACCGTGAAGTCTAAGTATACTGATAGAGTATCCGATGAACAGAAATTACCAACGGAAATACCTTTAAAATTTTCCGAACATATTATAAATAAAAAGTTATGGCATGTCGTAGAATACCCCGTAAAATCCAAGTATACTGATAGAGTATCCGATGAACATAAAGACCAAAATAAAAAAGGTGATCAGTACAACGACCAAGTTACGCTTAAAGACCAAGAACATAAAAAAGATCAAATGTGGAGTGACGAAGAAGACAATACTATGGATAGCCAAGTTGACCAGGCTCTTAAAGTCCTTGACGAATCACTGAAAGATGAAGATAGTAGCCCTATTTTGGTAAACGAAGATTTCCAAGAACATATTATGCCAAATGACCATATGACAGACAAAAATGACTCTCCTTTGCAAATAATAGATGGCTGTATCATCATAGAAGATGACCTGGAGGATAATAATAAACCAAATGACCAAGATGACCTTTCTTTAGTGGTGCAAGACGTCTTTACACTTAAAGACCATGGTTTGGAAGACGAACATCCTGTACCAAAAGAGCAATACGACCAAATTATAATGTTGGCCAACCAAGACGATCAAGTTATGGAAGATGGTAATGTTGCTGTTAAAATAGAATCTGTGGACGAAGACTTTCAAGGTTCCTTCGAAGTAAACCATGGTAGGTGACTAGCTAAGCTATCTTACACCAACTTCTGCTCGCGAGTCGCGACTGCATTCGCCTTTTGATCTTTAGAACTTAAAATAGCATAGACTTTTAAAACCAATCTAGGCTTGTTCATATTAATAATGTTATTTTAAGTCCTTTGATAAGTTTCAGCGTGATCCGTCAATTTAATTAGTTTTAGCGTGAAAATTACGTGGACGGTATGATTTAGAATAGTAGGCACATTCTTTTTTATTATCATAAATCATCCTGCCACCCAAACTTTCGTTATTTTAATATTAGTTTGACTCGATAAAGGTAGTGTGAAAATACTTACGTCACGAACTTAAAATAGTAATTTCCTCTTTTTTTTTTGCAGAAAATGAAAATATATTATATGAAAATGAAACATTTAGTACTGAAGACATTATGGATCCCAATAATGATAGTAATGGTACGACTGAACATGGTGATTTTAAAATAGAGGAAAATATACAGATTGATGACAAAGTAATCGAATATGAACCTCATTTACAAGAAAAAGTGACTAAAAATGAAAATACGGATAGTATTTTCATTTTTAGTCAAAGGGACCGAGATGGTCCTTCGAACAATAAAAACCCAAAATTTGAATCCGATTACAATGAAATTCCGGACTTCAACGAACAAGAGCATTATGCAATACGCAATATAAGCCAAACTAACTTGATGCCAACTGTCCAACTTGAACGACTACCCATACAACTTATAAAAAAAACCAGTTCAGATAATAAATGCACCGGAGATGAAATTGACAAATACAGCTGTACCCACTGTGATTTCAAAACTACAGTGAGGCTGCTTATGTTCAGGCATCAAAATGTCCATGATATTAACAAGCGATTTGTATGTAACGTCTGTCAGCATCGATTCTTATCGCACTACCACCTTTCAAGACATAAAGTTATACACGACGACCGCACGAAATTCTACTGCGCTTACTGCAATTTCCAAACTACAGTGAAGTTCTCTATGGAAACTCATCAAAACAAACACAGAAAGTCCAATCGGTACCCATGCCAATGGTGTCAGAGAAGATTCAGATCACCCAGTCATCGTTCAAGACATTCGTGTACAAAAAAGAATCTATGCAAATGCGTAATCTGTAACAGTGAGTTTAAAAACGAGTCTAGCTACTTGTGCCACATGAAGGAGCATACTGGAGTTGTACCGAAAAGTTATATATGTAATATCTGCAACAAGAGCTTCGATAGTAAAAAAAAGTACTTCAACCACAAAAAACAGCATGTGCGTGGAGGTACAGATAAAATAAAATATACATGCAAGTGGTGCAACAAAATTTTCAATCAAAAAAGCAATTGTAATAAGCATATGAAATTACATGAAAAGTATAGTGAAAAAGTATCGCTTGAAACTGAAAATAAGCAAAAAATGTATGATACAGACGATGAAATGGAATTACATGAAAATGAAAAGCAGGATGACAAGTTTGTCTGTGGTTTATGCTCACAGTCGTTTGATACGGAAATAGATCTTGGAAGACATGCTGTCGATCATATCCTTTGAGGCTACAGTGTAAACTGCAGAATAATGGTTTGTGCACGAGAAGTACAATCTGCCACAAAATTAAATAATGCTGGAGATTTGACACAGCATCATCAAGTCACATATTAAGCAGAGCATATGCTGTATGTGTCACATGACTGCATAAAATACTGGGTAAAAGTTGAATGGGCAAAAATGAAACTGCAATGACTCCAACATTTACATAACCCCGTTACAGCTTAGCGAAGAGTTAGTATGGCCGCAGCAGAGCAAGTAAGAAATGTATTTTATTGTGGACTAAAGCGATTAGAGAGACTTTATGTCATCTCTAGCACATCAGCCAGAATATATCCAGCATTATTATTATTATTATACTTTCACTGCATATCATACCTCCATTAAGGGCCCATACTATCTCAAATTTGGATGAGTGGAATGGGCTGGGTACATGATACCTATAAAAAAAAAATATCTTCATATATATTTTTGTAGTTTTTGATGTTATTATTGCGATATTTGATTAATATTTTAAGACTATCGTAAAAATTTTAAACGTGACGTCAACGTTCACTGTTTTGCAACGAGAATTTTAGCGGAATAGGTAGGTATCTTTTTTGAAATAAAAAGCTATTTATTATATACAACCACAACACACAAACAACAAACATGTTGGTTTTGATCATTTAATTATTTCTAATTTTATTTTGATTGAAGTAACAGAAGCACTGAGTTAATAAAGTGAACGATGACGTCACAAAAAATGGCAGGCTTTTGTAATGTAAACACCCGAAACTTGTGCATTTTATTTTTCGTTTTTTCATTGAAAATTAATTTAAAAATTGCTATATAGTATAAAGAGTTCTATATTTTTTCGGTGGATATCTGTATATTTAAGATTATTTATCGCGTACTTACCTTTTGCTTCCTTTTCCCCAACGTTTCAACCGCGTTTCAGCGATCGTGGTCGCCCCGTGACCACGATCGCTGAAACGCGGTTGAAACGTTGGGGAAAAGAAAGCAAAAGGTACGCGATAAATACCCGATAAATAATCTTAAATATGTTATCAAATCGCGAAAGTTTAAAAAGGGTATCTGTATTGTATAGGTATACCCTATTGACAATGCGGTTTAGTGATTGCAGAGGTAATTATTAAAAATACAGATTGAATCTGCTGATCGTCCTACCACGACGATGGTTCACTTGGTCGGCTCCTACGGCGGCAGCCACAGGCTTAGTCTGAGCCGATCCTTACCTAAGCCGTTATCGCCACGCACGGGGCGGCGGCGCCGCGGCGGCCTACTTACGACACGAAGTCCGTACATATAACTCAATGCGTCTTAGTTAGGAAAAAATGCAAAGATTGTATAATGAAATTACACACAGATAATATAATTTCAAATTAAAACAATTAGGTAGGTACAACTACTATTTAAGTACACTTGTATATATAGTCTAAAAATCTAAGTCATCACCAGAAGCATTAATAAAATACTTAAATAAAAACAAGAGTTTTTATCGATTCTTATGTTAAACTCTGTTTTTATCTAATATGCCAAAAGGCAGACTGCCCAGACGGGCTTTCAAATGTCAAATTTGGATGGGGTATTTTACCGTAATCGATCTGCAGGAAGCATCCTGCACGGGGCACCATACCATTGCCACGTTGGCGTTGATTGGCAATGCTAATTCGTTGACTGAAATAAAAGCCAGCATTACGATCACTTGTAGACTACTACATTAATTATTCTATTATTATTATTTTTGTTTTTGTGATGTTAATAAAGAAATGTAAGATTTTATATGTATTAAGTTTGCGGGAACGAACTCCTAGGCGCTATAGGTACCTACCTACCTACCTAAGGGCATGGACAAGTTTGTGTTTAATTTATCTAAGTATGAGAAGTACAATCTGCCACACAATTAAATAATGCTGGAGATTTGACACAGCATCATCAAGTCACATATTAAGCAGAGCATATGCTGTACCTATGTGTCACATAACTGCATAAAATACTGGGTAAAAGTGAAAAACAAAGTCAGTTGAACGGGCAAAAATGAAACTGCAATGACTCCAACATTTACATAACCCCGTTACAGCTTAGCGAAGAGTTAATATGGCCGCAGCAAAGCAAGTGAGAAATGTATTTTATTGTGGACTAAAGCGATTAGAGAGACTCTTTATGTCATCTCTAGCACATCAGCCAGAATATATACCTTCACTGCATATCATACCGGCCTATGGGCAAAAAGTAGAACAAAAGGTAAACAAGATTCGCCAAGTGCGAGTGTAACTCGCGCGCCGAGGGTTTCAAACATTTGCCAATTATTTGGACAATCAATTTTCTGAAATATTTTAAAAAGTATGAAACTTACAGAAATTTCAAAAAGTGTTTTGAAATGGTCAAAACGATACCTTTCATTTGATACCCCACATGGGTAGGTACCCCTTTTTGAAAAAAAAATCCCCTTTTTTGACCATTTTTCAAAAACTATTATTATTACAGACTTCTCTATATTTTTCCTGTAAAATATAGATTGATATCTACAAACGCCTAATACATTATACATGGATCGGTCTACAATCTTCGGAGCTAGGGGGGGGGGAATGGTCAATTTTTCGTCTTTTTTTGAAATATTTCAAAAAGTATGAAACTCACAGAAATTTCAAAAAGTGTTTTGAAATGGTCAAAACGATACCTTTCATTTGATACCCCACATAGGTAGGTACCCCCCCTTTTGAAAAAAAATTCCCCCCCTTTTTGACCATTTTTCAAAAACTATTATTATTACAGACTTCTCTATATTTTTCCTGTAAAATATAGATTGATATCTACAAACGCCTCATACATTATACATGGATCGGTCTGCAATCTTCGGAGCTAGGGGGGGGGGAGTGGTCAATTTTTCGTCTTTTTTTGAAATATTTCAAAAAGTATGAAACTTACAGAAATTTCAAAAAGTGTTTTGAAATGGTCAAAACGATACCTTTCATTTGATACCCCACATAGGTAGGTACCCCCCCTTTTGAAAAAAAATTCCCCCCCTTTTTGACCATTTTTCAAAAACTATTATTATTACAGACTTCTCTATATTTTTCCTGTAAAATATAGATCCATATCTACAAACGCCTAATACATTGTACATGAATCGGTCTGCAATCTTCGGAGATAGGGGGGGGGGAAAGGGCAATTTTTCTACTTTTTTTGAAATATTTTAAAAAGTATGAAACTTACAGAAATTTCAAAAAGTGTTTTGAAATAGTCAAAACGATACCTTTCATTTGATACCCCACATAGGTAGGTACCCCTCCTTTTGAAAAAAAATTCCCCCCCTTTTTGACCATTTTTCAAAAACTATTATTATTACAGACTTCTCTATATTTTTCCTGTAAAATATAGATCCATATCTACAAACGCCTAATACATTGTACATGAATCGGTCTGTAATCTTCGGAGATAGGGGGGGGGGAAAGGGCAATTTTTCGACTTTTTTTGAAATATTTCAAAAAGTATGAAACTTACAGAAATTTCAAAAAGTGTTTTGAAATGGTCAAAACGATACCTTTTATTTGATACCCCACATGGGGAGGTACCCCCCCTTTTGAAAAAAAAATCCCCTCCTTTTTGACCATTTTTCAAAAACTATTATTATTACCGACTTCTCTATATTTTTCCTGTAAAATATAGATCGATGTCTACAAACGCCTAGTACATTGTACATGGATCGGTCTGCAATCTTCGGAGCTAGGGGGGGGGGAATGGTCAATTTTTCGTCTTTTTTTGAAATATTTCAAAAAGTATGAAACTTACAGAAATTTCAAAAAGTGTTTTGAAATGGTCAAAACGATACCTTTCATTTGATACCCCACATAGGTAGGTACCCCCCCTTTTGAAAAAAAAAACCCCCCCTTTTTGACCATTTTTCAAAAAATATTATTATTACAGACTTCTCTATATTTTTCCTGTAAAATATAGATCGATATCTACAAACGCCTAATACATTGTACGTGGATCGGTGTGCAATCTTCGGAGGTAGGGGGGGGGGTATGGTCAATTTTTCGACTTTTTTTGAAATATTTCAAAAAGTATGAAATTTACAGAAATTTCAAAAAGTGTTTTGAAATGTTCAAAACGATACCTTTCATTTGATACCCCATTTGCCTTCCTAGGTCTCTTTTGAAATTTCAACATCAAAATTTGTACTGAAAATATTCATTTTCATTTTTCATTTATTTATATATTTTTTTCTTAAAATCAGTAATGGCGCACGAAATGTATCATTATTTCAAATTTCAAGTTAATAGCTGCAGTAGTTACTGAGATATTCAAGAAAGAGCGGGGACGGACAGAGCGAGACCATAAGGGTTTCAAAACCGATCTTTGAAACCCTAAAAATAGAACACCATATTTTCCATTAATTTTGTCTTAGTTTAATTATTTAGTTTTAAGTACTAGCTTACTAGGTATGTATTATGTTCTTATCTAGGTCTTGATTATGAAACCATAATAAACAAAAAGACAAATTTACAACAAGTTTTTTTCTTACACCTATAAAATACCTAATCAAGTAGTCACCAGAAGGCAGATTGCCCAGAATGCTGGCAGACCTAAATAGAATATCTCAACAGCCTATATTGTCCACTGCTGGACACAGGCCTCCCCCTGAAAAGTGCATCATTGGCTTTTATCTCCTGGGGGGAAATGCCCATAATCCCCACTAAATAATTATCAGCCGATCACCTGTGGACTCCTAGAGAAGTTTGGTAAGATCTTTATAAATTGCTTGGGCCCAAAGACCAAGCGTTTCCTTTCCATACACTTTTGTGTTCCCAAAAATTTTGTGTGCGTTACCCCAGCAGAAAAGTATCTTCTAGAAATCTAGAATGAAGTGAGTTACATAAACAATTAGTGCGTCATACGCAGTGAATGTGCGTCATAAAAAAAATTGTGTATGTCCCCGTTTTGATTTCGACAGGACTCGAACCTGCGCCTAATAAATGAACTGAACTATCCTCCGTTTTCGGCTCGACGCAAAGTTTCGACCTTTTCAATTGCATCGTCGCACGTGTCTGTCGTCACCACCGCTGAGGCGGCGAGCCCCAGCGGTAACACCACCGAAGCTTGGCAGTGAATGCGTTAACCTTTCGAGACCCGCTAGCTCCTAGGAGAGCAACAGAAAACAAGATTCGCCAAGTGCGAGTGTAACTCGCGCGCCGAGGGTTTCAAACATTTGCCAATTATTCACACAATCGACAATCAATTTTCTGAAATATTTTAAAAAGTATAAAACTTACAGAAATTTCAAAAAGTGTTTTGAAATGGTCAAAACGATACCTTTCATTTGATACCCCAAATGGGAAGGTACCCCTTTTTGAAAAAAAAACCCCTTTTTTGACCATTTTTCAAAAACTATTATTATTACAGACTTCTCTATATTTTTCCTGTAAAATATAGATTGATATCTACAAACGCCCAATACATTGTACATGGATCGGTCATCAATCTTCGGAGCTAGGGGGGGGGGAATGGTCAATTTTCCGTCTTTTTTTGAAATATTTCAAAAAGTATGAAACTCACAGAAATTTAAAAAAGTGTTTTGATATGGTCAAAACGATACCTTTCATTTGATACCCCACATAGGCAAGTACCCCTCCTTTTGAAAAAAAATTCCCCCCCTTTTTGACCATTTTTCAAAAACTATTATTATTACAGACTTCTCTATATTTTTCCTGTAAAAATATAGATTGATGTCTACAAACGCCTAATACATTGTACATGGATCGGTCTGCAATCTTCGGAGCTAGGGGGGGGGGAATGGTCAATTTTTCGTCTTTTTTTGAAATATTTCAAAAAGTATGAAACTCACAGAAATTTCAAAAAGTGTTTTGAAATGGTCAAAACGATACCTTTCATTTGATACCCCACATAGGTAGGTACCCCCCCTTTTGAAAAAAAATTCCCCCCCTTTTTGACCATTTTTCAAAAACTATTATTATGACAGACTTCTCTATATTTTTCCTGTAAAATATAGATCGATATCTACAAACGCCTAATACATTGTACGTGGATCGGTCTGCAATCTTCGGAGATAGGGGGGGGGGGAAGGTAAATTTTTCGACTTTTTTTGAAATATTTCAAAAAGTATGAAACTTACAGAAATTTCAAAAAGTGTTTTGAAATGGTCAAAACAATACCTTTCATTTGATACCCCACATAGGCAGGTACCCCTCCTTTTGAAAAAAAATTCCCCCCCTTTTTGCCCATTTTTCAAAAACTTATTATTACAGACTTCTCTATATTTTTCCTGTAAAATATAGATTGATATCTACAAACGCCTAATACATTGTACATGGATCGGTCTGCAATCTTCGGAGCTAGGGGGGGGGAATGGTCAATTTTTCGTCTTTTTTTGAAATATTTCAAAAAGTATGAAACTCACAGAAATTTCAAAAAGTGTTTTGAAATGGTCAAAACGATACCTTTCATTTGATACCCCACATAGGTAGGTACCCCCCCTTTTGAAAAAAAATTCCCCCCCTTTTTGACCATTTTTCAAAAACTATTATTATTACAGACTTCTCTATATTTTTCCTGTAAAATATAGATCGATATCTACAAACGCCTAATACATTGTACGTGGATCGGTCTGCAATCTTCGGAGATAGGGGGGGGGAAAGGTCAATTTTTCGACTATTTTTGAAATATTTCAAAAAGTATGAAACTTACAGAAATTTCAAAAAGTGTTTTGAAATGGTCAAAACGATACCTTTCATTTGATACCCCACATAGGCAGGTACCTCTCCTTTTGAAAAAAATTTCCCCCCCTTTTTGACCATTTTTCAAAAACTATTATTATTACAGACTTCTCTATATTTTTCCTGTAAAATATAGATCGATGTCTACAAACGCCTTATACATTGTACATGGATCGGTCTGCAATCTTCGGAGCTAGGGGGGGGGGGAATGGTCAATTTTTCGTCTTTTTTTGAAATATTTCAAAAAGTATGAAACTTACAGAAATTTCAAAAAGTGTTTTGAAATGGTCAAAACGATACCTTTCATTTGATATCCCACTTGGGTAGGTACCCCTACTTTTGAAAAAAAAATCCCCTCCTTTTTGACCATTTTTCAAAAACTATTATTATTACCGACTTCTCTATATTTTTCCTGTAAAATATAGATCGATGTCTACAAACGCCTAGTACATTGTACATGGATCGGTTTGCAATCTTCGGAGCTAGGGGGGGGGAATGGTCAATTTTTCGTCTTTTTTTGAAATATTTCAAAAAGTATGAAACTTACAGAAATTTCAAAAAGTGTTTTGAAATGGTCAAAACGATACCTTTCATTTGATAACCCATTTGCCTTTCTAGGTCTCTTTTGAAATTTCAACTTCAAAATTTGTACTGAAAATATTCATTTTCATTTTTCATTTATTTATATATTTTTTACTTAAAATCAGTAATGGCGCACGAAATGTATCATTATTTCAAATTTCAAGTTAATAGCTGCAGTAGTTACTGAGTTATTCAAGAAAGAGCGGGGACGGACAGAGCGAGACCATAAGGGTTTCAAAACCGATCTTTGAAACCCTAAAAACCTCTAGTAACCGCCGACTCCCCAGAGCGCCATCGCTTGCAAACTCGAATTAATCTGTTATTTCTATCACAAATAAGCTTAAATACATCATTCAAATTATGTATAAAAATTGATAACCATTAGTTTGTATAAGAAATTAAATGTTTTATTTCATCTGTTATTCAATGTTTACATTATTTCTGTGATCTGTGTATTAAAAAGCTTAAAAAGTATTAAAAAGATTATAATTTATTCCTTGCCTTATAATAGGCGATGATAATTAAATATATTTAAAAACATAACTTAATCTTAAGTATGAAAAACATTGTAAAATACAAATCCTATTGTGTATAATTTCATTTGTATTATTTTCTACTTAACATAGGTACCTCTACTAGTTTCTGCCCGCGACTTCGGACGCCTGTTTTGAGCACAACCTAGTAGAGAGAGGAAATGGTCATTTTGTTCAACAACAATTTCACCAAATCTCTGCGGCGACCGCTGCGCTCCGATTGGCCAACTCAAATTCAAGCATCACACGAGTTGTTCAAACAAATAAACCAATTTTTTATCGATATCGATAGTGTTAAACTAAATGAGCACCGCGAAAATTATTTACGTCAACGGTAGTGGAATAATGTTTTTTTAAACGAATAAAAAATCTAATGACAAGTCAATACTTACTGTATTTATGTCATATTTAAGTAATACTGATAGAATTATATAGGTATATATAACGCGTTACTGTACATACCTCTTAACTTTTTTTTTTTATTTATTTATTTGAACAACCTACAGATGTCACACATACAAATTACACTAGGGAATATCAAAATAGGTTTAGAGCGCTTCTCTTCAATGAATTACAGACGGTCACATGGAATAGAACAAAGAAACAATAATAAAATCTAAGGCTATAAAAACAACAAAAGTAAATACAATAACATAAAAAGAATTGTCACATTGGTATAGTTAGTTACAATAAGGTACATGGATTAAGTTAGATTAGAATTAAAATAAATAGTCAATTTTACAAAAGAAAAACACTAGCCTAAAAGGAGCTACAAAATTTCAGACAGACATTTAATTATAATTAAAAAAAATCTTCTGAGGAGCAAAGAGATGATATAATAAACAGTTTAAAGACCATACGATATATACATAAATATTGTAAAAAATATCATTAATTACGTTTCGCTGCATAACTGGTTTTTGAAAAGAATCAATTAATTGATTCTTAATTACTAGGTAATAATTCCTTAAAAAAACCTTTCAAAACTTTTTCTTGTTAAGTTTCGTACGAGTGAAACGCTTAACATTATAGTTAGTAATGTAGTATGTAGATCTAGGAAAACAATGTTAGCTAGACTTAGTGTATGAACACTTGAAAATGAACGAATGAGTATTATATTATTTTTATAGTTGCATTTTTTACTATGACCATTAAATAATATCTAGTATAATACTAGGACTTTTACAAAACTAACACTCGATTAAAAATAACTTAATCAAATTTATACCAACTTTTATTACCTACTTCTTTTTGTATCGGGAGTATCGATACATTATATTAAGCCAGCACAACACTAGTATGGTTGAATGAGATGACATTATGGGCATTGCAGCTAGGTGAAAGCAAGACGAATAGATAAACGACATTATAATATGTGCGCATATAATATGTGTCGCGCTCACAGTAATACGGAACGCTTGTCAGCGCAATAATATCGATTTTAGCGTAACTCGGAACGCACCTAAAGTAGCTTTGAAGTTTGAGGTCGATAAAATAATGGCTGCAAAATTTAAAAGGTACATCTTCAAGGATTATCTGCATTATCTTACCTCTATCATCTCTCAGCTCCACTTCTTCACAAACTTTCGCTTTTATTATAAATGTCAAAAAAGCATTATACCTGCTTAATAACTAATCTCTATTATCTAATGAATTTCGTAAAATAGGATACCTATCAGATCTTTATTTTCTTTCACAGTGCGGATTTATTATTACTTAGCTAATTTTTTTTTAGTCGTTGTCGTTCGTTGACTTAAGGGCCTATACCTACAACTTAATTTTTTTCTGAAAAGGATAGACATAGGATTTCGCGTTCATAGGAACGAGACAGGGCACAGCAACGCAAGCCCAAAAATCAGGTTTTAGAGGGTTTTAGCCTATCTATTAAATATGACACTATTTGAAAATAAACCGAAACTTATACTGTATAATTTTGAAACTGTGTGTGATTTTCTGTATTTGTGATATGGGTTTTTTGCCTGAAATAAACGAATTTTATTTTATTTATTTATTTATAAAATGTTCTCTGTACTTAGTTCTATTACCATGCTTATTCTCAAGATCTTAATTTCGTATAGAAAGAAATTAAGGTTTTAGTAGGTAAAGATTATAGGTAACTTTGCAATTTTTTTCTATTGATTTATATGGAATCATGTTTTCGAAACATATGATCGATAGAGTAAGTCCTGAACTTTACCATATATACATTTCAAAGTTTAATATTTAGTAGTTTGGAAGATATGGAGATCTGACGAAGTTGATTTGAGGTAGTAAAGGCCTTAAAGCCGCTGCCCCACCACTGCGCACGGAGAGGCTACGCACCTGAAGGCCTACTCGTAAAAACGAAACCGAAGTTTCTGATTTGTTTTTGTGCAAACGCTATCTATTATGTAAGCGAGGTCTTCCATATCCATCGTAGCTTTAATTTGCAATAAAATTTATGTTATAACATCTATTGCAACCCACGAATACGACATTAAAAGTGCGCCTAATGCAAAAATCAAGCAAATTGTGTATTTTTAAACCCTTACATCTATGGTAACGAATTTAAATATTCTAATTAAAAAAAAATACGATAGGTAGGGGGAAAACCCATAGAAGTCGAGTAATCGAATAGAATTTTGAAAATAAACTGGTTTCTTTACAAAAAATTATATTAAAATCACTTAAAAAAAACTGTTTTAATTGAAATGCTCTAAAGTATCAGCGACAACGCCATATTATTTTTTACGAATTACATAGCCAGACTACTGTTTTATTTAAGTGATCGTGTAGTTTTTCTATTTAATGCTTAAATTTTGAATCATTAATAGAAAAGAAGCAAAAACTTGATAATTGCAATGACATTGCTTTACTCTGTCCCGCTCCTATGAACGCGAAATCCTGTGCCTATCCTTTTCACAATTTTTTGCATTAGGCCCGCTCCTAATGACGTCATTGTCTATACTTTTTCAATCACTTCTTGTGTCTTCTTGTTCAATCGCTCTTAGCGATAAGGCCGTCCATTGTACATTATCTGTAATTATTTTTGTGTTCTGTATATATGTTTTAGGTAATTATTTGGTGTAAAATAAAGTATATTTGTATTGTATTGTCATGGCTTGCTCGAATATAATAATATATCACCTACGCATAATAATAGTGCGTGGGTGGTAACTTGGTAACTTTGGTAAGTAATGAAATTTTCTTATTTCGTTTTGTAGATGATTATACGTAGATAGTTAAAAGATTGTAAAAAAATAATTAATAAAATAATGTCATTTGTTTTGTGTAGGTACATATTTAAATTGATAAGATCGAAAACTTATTCGTAATTGCGAAAAACGCCATTACGTATAAGCTTTCGTTGTTTGCCGGCGCTATCTATAATATGTCGCGCGTTAGAACTATTGTTTTCTTTAATCGAAAACCAGCTTTTGATTGAAGCTAGAGATGTGCATGTCGACAGGTAAAAATAACAGATTTAGTTAAAAAAAGTTAAACATGAAATAAAGGACCACAAATTTGTACAACTTAAATTAATGCTAGTTAAAAAAAATTAAAACATTAAAAAGGTACACAAATTTGTACAACTTAAATTAATGCTAGTTAAAAATGTAAAACATTAAAAAGGTACACAAATTTGTAAAACTATATTAGTATTTTATTTTGGACGCAATGGGGATAAATGAACTTTTTAGTTCACTAATCCCCGTTACGAGTTCGCATCGGCGTCAACGGGGAATAATGAACAAAAAGTTCACTAATCCCCGTTGACGGGGATTTTCAACGGGGATTAGTGGAATAAGCCAAAATATATTTGTAAAGCTATTACATAATATATTATGTTAGTATGTTATACAGGGTGCCACGAAACATGTGTTGTATATTCTGAATTCAAATTATTTTTTTCAACAAATTGAATAATATCCTTTATTCTAATATTCGTGTTATCTGAATCAATAAATGAATTTAATTTAATCCACATAATGAGCAAAACCGATTTCGCTTACTATTTTTGACCAGCAAAATCACCGTTTTCTAGGTGGAGTGGTGTAATAGTATATATACTTAGTATAAATACATATATTATGCAATTAGTGAATAAATGACGGATTTAAAGCGAGCGCCATAGTTGAATCACGTGCGCAGGTGATGGTCTTCGATATAAATCCGATTTATTCTGGAGTTGACTATACTTTATATTATGACTATAAAGAGTTTGTATGTCAAGTATTCTTTGCACAAAGAGTTTGGTATCGAGTATTTTTGCGCAAGGAAAAAAACCAAAAACCTCCATCTCAATGCTTGATGTATACAGGGTGTCCGGTAATTAATGGATAACCCCGCAAGCACTTGTGGGGGGGCAGGGGGGCAACTCAGAAAAAAATTAAAAAAAAATCTATCTGCAACGGTCTAGGATTTTTTTTATTTTTTTAAGTGCTAAATTTTATACCTTTGCTCAAATTTTTGGGCACTACCCGCGGTACTAATCCGCGGTTAGAAAATCAATTCGTTATTATTCAATTTGTAGCCGTAGTGCCCAAAAATTTGAACAAATGTATAAAATTTAGCACTTAAAAAAAAATCCTAGACCGTTGCAGATAGATTTTTTTTATTTTTTCTGAGTTGCCCCCCTGCCCCCCCACAAGTGCCTGCTGGTTATGGTTGCTGGTTATCCATTAATTACCGGACACCCTGTATAGCATAGAGATGGAGTTTTCTGGTTTTTCAAAAAGGCTTACTAAAAATATCAGATTATGTAGAAGATAAAAAAGCTAGGGACGGGTTTTGCTTCAACTTGAAAAATAACAAATAAAAAGGCTAAAGGGTTCTTCGTTGCTTTAGTCTACATACCGAAGCGACAGAAATCAAAAATATCACTTTATTTCCGTGTCAATGTTTTATTTTAAGAATTTGAGCTTTACTAAGTGAACAATTTTGTATTACATAAATACAAAATTGTTCACTTAGTAAAGCTCAAATTCTTAAAATAAAACATTGACACGGAAATAAAGTGATATTTTTGATTTCTGTCGCTTCGGTATGTAGACGAAAAAAGATTTTTTGATTTCATTAGTTTTGACTTTCTTTCGTATTTTAAACACTGCGGTCACCAATTTTAGGAAAAACATCAATAAGAATTAACAAGGTGAAGGGGCAGTGGGCCGGCCATATCTTGTGAAGAACCGACAACCGCTGGGGTAAACGTGTTCTTGTGTGGAGACTGTGACTCCGCAAACGTAGTATAGGGCCAATCAACAAGCTAGGTGGGATGACAATAAATAAAATAAATAAATAATGCTGGACAGAATTCACACAGCATTATCTAGCCCCAAGCTAAGCAGAGCTTGTGTTATGGGTACTAGATTTATACATAGAAAACGACCAGAACTCCCTGAACAAATGTCTGCAGATCGTACACACATTTGTCCCGTTTATACAAAGAAAACGACCAGAACACCCTGAACAAAGATCGTACACACATTGGGGGGCACAGGCGAGAATCGAACCCGCAACCTCCTGCTGCAATCTACGAAAGACTGCAGGCATAATGCTCGATGCGGCTGAAGACCGGGCGTTATGGCGAAAATTAGGCAGCCTATATCCATTGGACTAATATAGGCTGATGATGATCACCTAATCTAGTAAGATTCCTTCTTGTTCTTCTGTTTCCGTATGTGGTGATGCACGCCGCGCACGTGCTCGTTGAGTGTCGCGGCGTGCAGGAACCCTTTCAGGCAGATCTCGCATTTGAACCGGCGGTCTCCTATGTGAGTCTGCAATGGAAAGGTTTTATTTACTTACAGCCTTTAACCTCCTAAGCCCTGAATTTGAAAATAACACTTCGACTTTGAGATCAGATGTCCAATTTTTGGAACAAATTGATTGATACCCTTAATACCTGAACCTTATTTATGGTTGTAATAAGCACGCATTTTCGTAATTTGATTTCGCAAGTCTGTAAAATTTACCATTTTTGAAATGTTTGAAACCCTCGGCGCGCGAGTTACACTCGCACTTGACGGATCTTGTTTATTAAAGAAACCAGTTTATTTTCATAAATTCTATTCCATTCGATAACTCGGCTCACAATTTCCCCTACATATCGTTTTTTCAAATCTGATTATTGACGTTCATTACCATAAATGGTAACTGAATGTTTTTAAAATACACATTTTTCTTGATTTTTGCATTATTCGCCCTCTTAGTCTTAACACACTATTATAAATGCAAAATATCATAAATCATTTATTTGACACAAATAAACATACATTAATGTTAATGAATCTATAGACTCCCGAACTAGTATAAACTGTGTTAGGAGTCAGTGGCTTTTAATATGGATGAATAGATGTTACTTCTTCACGTCATAAGCCATAGAAAACAATGGTGAGGAACGCGTGTGAAGCGGGCTGGACACACTGAGCAGATGGAGAGGCCATAGAGTGCAGTGACGACCTCTGTGGCGCGGTGGACGAAGGTCCGCCTGCGACGCAAGAGGTTGCGGGTTCGATTCCCGCCTCGGGACAAATGTGTGTACGATCTGCAGACATTTGTTCAGGGTGTTCTGGTCGTTTTCTATATATACTTAATAAAAAATATCTATCTATGTATTGTATTATATTATGTATATCAGTTATCTAGTACCCATAACACAAGCTCTGCTTAGCTTGGGGCTAGATAATGCTGTGTGAATTGTCCAGCATTATTTATTTATTTTATTTATTTGTTCCGGGTGTTCTGGTCGTTTTCTATGTATAATAAAAAAAATCTATCTATGTAATGTATTGTATTATGTATATCAGTTATCTAGTACCCATAACACAAGATTGGGTGGGGCTAGATAATGCTATGTGAATTGTCCAGCGTTATTTATTATTATTATTTATACAAGACACCATCCTTAAAGTCATTTAAAACGGGATATTTACCATGATTCGATTTTTGAGTTTTCCAATATTTCAGCACAGTTTCATGCGCCATGATCACGGAAGAACAAAATGACTTTAATGTTAATAACCATGATAGTTTTAAAAGTTTTAAGACACCACCCTGTACATACCTTCCTATGGTTATACAGATTGGCCGCGCTGTGGAACCGCTTATGGCAGAGTTCACAGGCGTGTGAGGCTGGCTGATGGCGCGGCGCGTGGAGCCCCAGGTGCCGGCGCGTGTGGAAGCGGGCTGGACACACGGAGCAGATGTAGGGACGTTCGCCGCTGTGGACGTTGGCGTGGTCCGCGAAGAAGGCTGGGTCCTGGAAATTTTGGAAGTTTTGTTATCAGAAAGAATGAAAAAGGACTTTTCCCAAAACTAAACAGTAACACTGAAACGTATCAGCAGAAGATAACAATGTCTTACTTATCGTTTAACTACGCATATTTTTAAGCAACGAAATGAAAAACAAAATTGAAGGAAATTCTTTAAATAAAATTATATTACATGTATGTATATTTATGTATGTATATTTCAGACTTCATAGGGTTACATAAAATTCTACATAATAATCAAGTTACTGCAGTAAAAATATTAGTAACTATATTGAACTAAACAACACAATATTGAAAACAAAGAAAAAAAAATCTTCGGCTCTATGTTTTTTTTGTATGTTCGTCGATTTCTCCGCGAACATGAATAGAATTAAATTAAAACTAGTATTTACGATTGATACAATTGAGCTAAGTTCAGACTGTTGCAAACAATCTACAGGTAGCTCAACTGATCCATATCAATACAACATCGGTAACATATGACGGCCAACTTTTCCTTACCATAAAGGTCTTCCCACAAAGATGGCAGAGCAGTCGCCGCGCGGTCTGCGAGTAGACGGATGAGTAGGGGATGTCAGGGTGCTCCTTCAGGAAGTGCTTGTACATGCAGGACGTGAATGCGGTGGATACCATCGCGGGGCACTGCAACAAGCAAACAGAATTATCCTTTTTTTAAAACAATTTTTTTTGTTAAGGATTTTTGGTATAGTGCTTACCCGCACTCTAGGCATCTCTAAGAAATTAAATAAGTTCCCAAAAATTTATTTGGTAAGCACTATAACAAAAACCCTTAGAATTTAGCAACGGCAACAACTAAATGTAACTTTAGTCTTTGAACATTGGAAACTTTAATGTTTTCTCTGTAGGTGGAGTCACCGGCGCTACATTCCGTAAGAGTCCCAAAGATTTTCGACGAAAACCGACAGACTTCGTGGCTTAGTTGGTTAGAGCACACCCGTACTAAGAGTGGGGCGCGGGTTCGAGTTCCGCCGAAACGAATTTTTTTTGGGAACTTATTTTTTTTTTTTGTTTTCTTTATTTCTTGTCCTTTGTGTTTTTGTGACAAAAATAACCCTTTTTAGGGTTTCGAGATCGGTTTCGAAACTCTTATGGTCTCGCTCTGTCCGTCCCCGATCTTTCTTGAATATCTCAGTAAATGGCAAATGGCAACAAACCACTTGTAAACTGACATGTTTACTAACTAACAGTATGTACGTACAATTTACCTAGCGACATGTATACTAACTTGCGACACGTATACTAGTTTGCGAAATGTATACCAACTAGTGGCATGTATGTATACTTACTACCGACATGTACACTACCTAGCACCATAATTGCAATCAGATATCAATAACGTTTATTTCTTTAAGCTTACAAACTAAGCACTTAGACAAGTCAAATTTTATACTATAAACAGGTTTATAAATAGTAATTATTAACAAAAAAGAAACAAGGTGTTATTGATTTTGTGCACTTCAATTTTTTGCCCACAAGTGGAAGAGTGGAAAATAATGATGGAACTAAATTACGAAAGACACTGAGTTTGTTTTGACGATGGTATCCCTATTTATTTATTTAGCTAGCAACATGTATACTTACTAACGACATGTATACTTACTCTTACTAACGACATGTATACTTGTTAGCGACATGTATACTTACTAACGACATGTATACTTACTCTTACTAACGACATGTATACTTGTTAGCGACATGTATACTGACAAGCGGTATGTACTCACCAGCTCGCACTTGACAAACGGCTTGTCCGGCGTATTGATCTTGATCTTCTTAACAGGGTTGGGTTCATTGGACCGAGCAGTTCTTTGCGCGTACTTCTTGGAGGCTCGCTGGTGACCTTGAGAGACCTTGTGTGCCCGGAGCTCCTCGAGGGTCGCGAAACGGATGTGACAGTACGCACAGCGGTGACTGCGAGTTGATGGATACAGTTAATAAAATATTGCTGGACCATCGCACAGTATTATCTGGTTCCAAGGTGAGCAGAGCTTGTGTTATCGGTGCTAGATGACTGATATACTTAATTAACTTAGCTTTGTGCTTTTACTAGCACTGCTCAAATTTTTCACGTAAATTTATTAATGTAATGTAAAATGTCCCAAAATTTTCAATTACGAAATCGAAATTTTTTGTGACATTTAAAATCGAAAACTTTTGGGACTTTGTTAAATACTTAATAAATATGTAATGCATGAGATATTTTAACCGTAGAAACCTTTAACCTTAACCCTAGAACTAAGATAGGTTATTAATTGGAACTATAAAAAATCAATCGCTCTCAGCGATAAGGCCGCCTTTTGTACAGTAAATTTATATATAAGATTTATATGTTATTCATGTATTTTCTCTTTTTTGTACAATAAAGTGTTAATAAATAAATAATAATATTATTCTTTTACTCTTTTTCTTTCTTTAATTTACCAACCGCGTACTGAAACAAGTTAAGTCGAAGTGGGTTCGCTTTTTCGAGACAAGGACGAGCGAACACCGCGCGGTGAAGGCGAGAAAGGGAGGCAAGAACCGACCCGCGCGCAATTTCATTGCTTTTTATTTATAAATTTGATATTGCACTTAAATAATACACTTTCGCAAAAAAATAAAACTATGTTGCTCTTAAGTGTTTAGTTAAGAATTTTTTAGACGACATTTCATTAAAATATGTTAAATAACTAGCAAATGAAACGGGTTTTCCGTAGTATAAATGAAAATTTAGAGGAAACTCCCAGCTAAAATGGCTACCCATACGTCGTCGCCGGGATCTCCATATCTTGTCTTTCCTTTATTTTGTCCTTTTTAATCCTCTCTCCCCTTCTTATCTTCGTGATCGCTTCGAGTTTCTTGTCCCCCGTGGCAAGCCCTGTAGAAGTTTAATATCCCTTCGTCTGAGAACCACAAAGCATAGAACCAGCCGCTATCATGATTCGTTCACCGTGATGGCGCCCAGACTCTGGAATGCCCTTCCCTACTCAATCCAAGCCTGTCCTTCACTTAGCGTATTTTAATCTAAGGTAAAAGAGCATTATCTCTCTCTTTAGTCATAGCAGATATATATATATATATATTTATATATTTATGTATGTATAGGTATAATATTCATATATTACACATTGATGTAGACTTTATTTATTTATGTATTTTACTTTGTATATTCTTTGCTTTACTTATTTAAATTTTTTTCTATTCGACCTTTTTTTTTCTAACTTGTATGTACACTTTACTATTCACGCGCATTGCACAAACTCTCTTAATACCCCTAGGTTTGCTGTAAGAAAACTCTGTTAGGGTTAAGCTCGCTATAAATTTTCGTTGTTATATTGTTATGTTTGTATTTTTGTGTACAATAAAGAATTTAAGAAACTTTGCGATTTTTTTCTATCGAGTCAAGTGAGTCAATCGTGTTTCGACTTATATAACGCACTAACTAAAATACTAAACTTTCGAGAATCATCAAAAAAGATTTAAAAAAATAGTGTTTTCTTGCCTTAAAATGGATTTTTCGTACAGACAAAACCTGGGTTTTGGGTAGCACTTCATCTTAAGTGAACAAAATACTCACGATTCAACCTTCTTAGTGTGTGACAGCGCGACGTGTTTCATATACACCTCTTGTGTGTCAAACACAACGTTGCACTCGTTACACGTCGAATGGGGACCCGATTCTGTCGGCACTGTGTCCTGTGAAATAACAATTTGAAATGTCTCAAATAGATTCTATATTAATGTAAATTGACGACCGATGTGGCGCGGTGGGCGAAGGTCTGCCTGCGACGCAGAAGGTTGCGGCTTCGATTCCCGCCTCGGGACAAATGTGTGAACGATCTGCAGACATTTGTTCAGGGTGTTCTGGTCGTTTTCTATACATAATAAAAAATATCTATCTATGTATTGTATTATATTATGTATATCAGTTATCTAGTACCCATAACACAAGCTCTGCTTAGCTTGGGGCTAGATAATGCTCTGTGAATTGTCCAGCATTATTTATTATTTTATTATTTATTAAATACTTACATTATACAATACAATACACTTTATTGTACACCAGAAAAAGAACATTACAAAAAGACATTCATTACACGAGACAAGAACAATGGGCGGCCTTATCGCTTAGAAGCGATCTCTTCCAGGCAACCTTTGGATGGAAAGAACTATATGAATATAAGAAAGGCAGGGGGTGTATAAAAGATAAAATGAACATTAATATAACTGAATATTGAAAAATATAATTATATTAAGTAAATAAATAAATATTACTAATTACCTAACTCAATATACATAATGTAACACACATACATTATACTCCTAGGTCAAAACTTAATTTTACCTTTTAGTAATGCTTGTTTCTTTTTTTTTTTCATTTTCTTTTTGTTATTAAACTCCTTTTTAATTTTTATCGTTTGTTTGTGTAAGTACCTAAGTTTAAAATGCTATTGTATCGCTACCTACCTATTATTTATTGTTATGTGTGTTTTTTCACCATAAGAAAGTTTGCTTTTCAGGGAGTGACATAGGCAATGTTTTATCCCGGAATTCCCACGGGAACGGGAACTACGCGGATGAAACCGCGAGGCACTGCTAGTATAGAGTATAATAATAAATTAATTAATAATAAAAAAAATACTAACTAGCGACATGTATAACAACTGACCGTGTGTTTAGACTTCCTGTGCAGCATGAGTCCAACATCGGATATGAATGTGCACGCGCAGGATGTGCAAACTGACTTCTTTTTGTCCGCGTTGTGATCTCGTTGGTGATTCATGAAAGTTGTCTTATTCCTGGAAATAAAGATATTATTAAGAAAATGTAGGGACTAGGAAAATAAGGAATAAAAATAGCACTGACGATTAAAGTTCCGCCTGCGACGCAAGAGGTTGCGGGTTCGATTCCCGCCTTGGAACAAATATTTGTACGATCTGCAGGTATTTGTTCCGGGTGTTCTGGTCGTTTTCAATGTATAATAAAAAATATCTATCTATGTAATGTACTGTATTATGTATATCAGTTATCTAGTACTTTTAACACAAGCTCTGTTTAGCTTGGGGTTAGATAATGCTGTGTGAATATTTATTTGTTTAACTCCACGTTTTTCTGTATTTTGTTTTTTTGCTGGATATAACTTTTAATAAAACTTACTCGAAAACACTGAGACATATTGGGCAGGAGTACTCGACGCCTTTGTGTTGTTCGTAGTGGTTCAACATCACTGGACTGAAAATAAAAAGGCGTTATAAATTAATGCAATATCGGGCGAAATGGATAAGATTAGCGCAGGACCGTGTGGAGTGGCACAAGAGTTTGGAGGCCTATACCCAGCCGTGGGTGAAGTCTGGTTGTGGATGATGATAATGTAAGTAACTAAACTATGGTTCATTTACTGTACGGTTTTAAGTTTTAAGTAATTAACAGCATTTACAATAACTAGCAGCATTTATACTAATTAGCAACATGTATACTAATTAGCAGAATTTATAGTAACTAGCAGCATTTATACTCACTAGTGGTAGGTGACTAACGGACACATGCGGCACGTGTAGACGGCGGAGTGTGAGGACGCTCGGTGGCTGGCGCGCGTCTTCAACGATTGGAAGCGCATTCCGCATATACCGCAGTTGAACTCGCCAGCTGATTCCTGAAACAGGGAAGATCCTCCATCAGGACACGTAGGCATACGGCGTCAGTTTGAGAGTCGAGAAATTGGAGTCACGTAATGACGACCGATGTGCCGCGGTGGGCGAAGGTCTGCCTGCGACGCAGAAGGTTGCGGGTTCGATTCCCGCCTCGGAACAAATGTGTGTACTATCTGCAGACATTTGTTTAGGGTGTTCTGGTCGTTTTCTATTAATAATAAAAAATATCTATCTATGTATTGTATAGTATTATGTATATCAGTTATCTAGTACCCATAACACAAGCTCTGCTTAGCTTGGGGCTAGATAATGCTGTGTGAATTGTCCAGCATTATTTATTTATTATTATTTATTTATTTAAACATATGATCGATAGAATAAGTCCTGAACTGTACCATGTATAAATTTCAAAGTTAAACATTTAGTCGTTTGGAAGATATTTAGGTCTGACGGAGCTAGTTATTATTTTTATTAGGTATTTATTCAGATTTATAGTATTTTACATATATTTTTATATTATTTTATGTATTAGTTTATGCAATTAGTGTAGGTATTTTCTCTATCTTTATATCTGTTGCACTCTTGCCCACTTGTACACACATGTCTCCCTCTCTCATTAAGGTTTGCTGGAAGAGAACTCTTTTTAGGGTTAAGCTCGCCTTTGCGATACCTTTCTTGTTATAAGATTTAAATAATGTTTTTTTTTTAGTGCAATAAAGAATTAAGAAATTAAGAAACTAGTTTATACTATCTTATAGTATAAGCCCTTAAGAGCGGCCAACCCGTCTTACTTTTCATACAAACGCTCGTACGTGATGTCGTTGTAACAGATCTTTCTTTGAAACTTTTAACTAATAGGTATCTTGTGCACTATTATCTAGGTTTCTATTGTAACAAAAAACCAAAATTTGAAGAAACAAATTCAGTATAAGACTCCAAAAATTTTCTTTTTTGCAAAAAATTTACCTGAACTTTGGGCGTTCATAATGTACTCTTAAATTGTAAAAATAAAGAAAATATTTCGATAGAAACCTTGCAAATGTAATGGAGATTCTAAACGACAAACTTCTATTTAACAAACTTGTAAGGCTTACTGAAAATCACGTATTTCCTGGAACATGTTTTATGAAATTTCCGCACACTATTTTTCGTTCAATGTTATTGCGTTCTCAAAAAAACCGAAAGTAACCGAATGCCAACCGAGCGCTCAGGCGTTTTCTCTCTCTTTTCGCTTTACCTCTTTTTCTAACATTGCGCTGGATGAAACAACAAGCTTTTCAATCACGCTCGCGTTGACGATAGTAGGACCGGGAAGGGTCCTCTTAAACTTACAAGTTAAGCAATAAGAGTCATATGTATAATAACTCACCGTATGCCATTTATTATGGTACTCATACTGAGTCTGTTTTTCAAAGCCTCTATAGCACAGCTCGCATTTGTACGTAGCGTCCGTGTAGCTCTTCGAATCCTTGAAAAAACAAATTAGACAATATAGAATAACCATAGAAATAAAAAAAATTGTCATGAATCAATCAATCAAAATAATTTATTTGCGAAAAAAAACTTAATTTCTTAAAATTAATCAAGTTCTCATACTTTTAGCATGCAAATATTTAAATATAAAATTTTTAGAACAATATTCAATATAAATTAATTAATATTAAGATAACAATTCAAATCAAATTAATTAGGTATACATATAATTAGATTTTATGTCACAAGTTACAAATATTTCAAAAATTAAATTTTTTGCCCTCCATGTTTAAAAAATCTTCTAGAGCATTGATCTACAAGCCATTTATGACGTTTAAATTTATATAAGGGTAAAGGTAGTGTTTTCATATCGTCAGGAATTTTATTAGAGAGCTATAATCATCGAAATCAGATGTCTTAAAGCTGAGAAAAAAAAGACCAAAAAAACAAAAAAAAAAAAAGGACAAAAAAAAGGCCAAAAAGAGGGCTGTCAAATATGACAGCCCTCTTTTTGGCCTTTTTTTGGAGGTAGTGTTTTTAATCAAAAAACCCCCGTCGACTACAAAATTCTATAAAATCGTAGAATCTGTACACCAAGTTTCGTCCAGATCGGTCGTCAAATACGACCTGTAGAGGAGTACGTACATTCTGACAGAAACGATACTTTTGCTAGTAGTTGATGCAGACGATTCGCTCGCGCGGTCAAAAATATGTATGTAATTATTATATTATGTATATCAGTTATCTAGTACCCATAACACAAGCTCTGCTTAGCTTGGGGCTAGATAATGCTGTGTGAATTGTCCAGCATTATTTATTTATTTTTATTTGAATGCAGATTTTTGTGAAGTTTATTTGTCCCATAAAATAGTAGACTAAGACTTCGTGGCTTAGTTAGAGCACACCCGTAAGAGTGGGGCGCGGGTTCGAGTCCCGCCGAAGTAGAAAATTTTTGGGAACTTATTTCATTTCTTATAAATAACCAGTTAACATAAATAATAGATTCAGATTCTTTGCGGAAATCCATTGCAAAATACAAAGATGGACATTTAGCATAAGAAGAGAAGAAGGTTTTTCGTGGAATTTTTACTAAATATTTCCATCTTTGCATTTTTATTGACCAGTTAACGTTTCCAAAGAAATAAAGCGTACGAAGCCGTGGGCAAGAGCTAGTTACCTTCCGTCGTATGAATTCTTCTAGTTTCTTTTCCTCTGTGTCTAGATATTCGATGTCGAAAACAGTCTCGTAGTCCGGATTATATTTCTTCAGGAGATGCTGCAAGGCTTTTTTCAGTTTTGTGTATTGTCCTTGGGAATCTGAAATGGTTTAATTTTTTTTATAATTTTATGTATGTTAGATATTTAAATAATAAATAAAAAGCCTTTCATTTCTCGAAAAATGAAAGAAAGATTTGTAATTCGAGCATATTTCCACCATATCATGTTGTTCGTATTTGAATAGTATTTATCTAGGTCCCCGGTTATTTTTATTCTTAATATTTACATACCTAAAATGAAATGTAAGCAAACATATGCAATTTTGCATAACGTAATAACGTATAATATTTACGTCGAAATGACTTGTTTTCGTTCTATTTGTTTTGTATTAAAAACAACAATACCTTACGTTTTGTTTGATAAGGAACATAGCTTATACTGTCTAGTTACAGAATAACAACACCATGTCGAAAATACAAAAAGTTTTCAGTCATCATTTTTAGGGTTTCAAACATCGGTTTTGAAACCCTTATGGTCTCGCTCTGTCCGTCCCCGCTCTTTCTTGAATATCTCAGTAACTACTGCAGCTATTAACTTGAAATTTGAAATAATGATACATTTCGTGCGCCATTACTGATTTTAAGAAAAAAATATATAAATAAATGAAAAATGAAAATGAATATTTTCAGTACAAATTTTGATGTTGAAATTTCAAAAGAGACCTAGGAAGGCAAATGGGGTATCAAATGAAAGGTATCGTTTTGTACATTTCAAAACATTTTTTGAAATTTCTGTAAATTTCATACTTTTTGAAATATTTCAAAAAAAAACAAAAAATTGACCATACCCCCCCCCCTATCTCCGAAGATTGCAGACCGATCCACGTACAATGTATTAGGCGTTTGTAGATATAGATCTATATTTTACAGGAAAAATATAGAGAAGTCTGTAATAATAATAGTTTTTGAAAAATGGTCAAAAAGGGGGGGAATTTTTTTTCAAAAGGTGGGGTACCTACCTATGTGGGGTATCAAATGAAAAGTATCGTTTTGACCATTTCAAAACACTTTTTGAAATTTCTGTGAGTTTCATACTTTTTGAAATATTTCAAAAAAAGACGAAAAATTTACCATTCCCCCCCCCTAGCTCCGAAGATTGCAGACCGATCCATGTACAATGTATTAGGCGTTTGTAGATATCAATCTATATTTTACAGGAAAAATATAGAGAAGTCTGTAATAATAATAGTTTTTGAAAAATGGTCAAAAAGGGGGGGAATTTTTTTTCAAAAGGAGGGGTACCTGCCTATGTGGGGCATCAAATGAAAGGTATCGTTTTGACCATTTCAAAGCACATTTTGAAATTTCTGTAAGTTTCATACTTTTTGAAATATTTCAAAAATAGTCGAAAAATTGACCTTTCCCCCCCCCCCCCCCTATCTCCGAAGATTGCAGACCGATCCACGTACAATGTATTAGGCGTTTGTAGATATCGATCTATATTTTACGGGAAATAGAGAAGTCTGTAATAATAATAGTTTTTGAAAAATGGTCAAAAAGGGGGGGATTTTTTTTTCAAAAGTGGGGGTACCTACCTATGTGGGGTATCAAATGAAAGGTATCGTTTTGACCATTTCAAAACATTTTTTGAAATTTCTGTGAGTTTCATACTTTTTGAAATATTTCAAAAAAAGACGAAAAATTGACCATTCCCCCCCCCCCCCCTAGCTCCGAAGATTGCAGACCGATCCATGTACAATGTATTAGGCGTTTGTAGATATCAATCTATATTTTACAGGAAAAATATAGAGAAGTCTGTAATAATAATAGTTTTTGAAAAATGGTCAAAAAGGGGGAGGAATTTTTTTTCAAAAGGAGGGGTACCTGCCTATGTGGGGCATCAAATGAAAGGTATCGTTTTGACCATTTCAAAACACTTTTTAAAATTTCTGTAAGTTTCATACTTTTTGAAATATTTCAAAAAAAGACGGAAAATTGACCATTCCCCCCCCCCCCCTAGCTCCGAAGATTGATGACCGATCCACGTACAATGTATTAGGCGTTTGTAGATATCGATCTATATTTTACAGGAAAAATATAGAGAAGTCTGTAATAATAATAGTTTTTGAAAAATGGTCAAAAAAGGGGATTTTTTTTCAAAAGGGGGTACCTACCCATGTGGGGTATTAAAGGAAAGGTATCGTTTCGGCCTTTTTAAAACACTTTTTGAAATTTCTGTAAGTTTCATACTTTTTAAAATATTTCAGAAAATTGATTGTCCAAATAATTGGCAAATGTTTGAAACCCTCGGCGCGCGAGTTACACTCGCACTTGGCGAATCTTGTTGTTATTACGGAACACAATAATTTACGAATTGAAGTTGCGAGCAGCTGTCGCCGAAGCTTTAAGGCGCATACTAACCCAAAAACAAGAAAATTAGGTGTTTTCGAACCCGTTTTCCGACGGAAATATTCATTGTGGAGCTCTGAAATTTATATATTCTGTAACACACATCCTGAAAGGTCCCTTGGAGGTTCCAAATATTTGCTGTTAATCATAGTGTAGTTGTTATACTGTTAGTTTTAGTGCATGTGTAGCGGCTTCGAACCTACTTTTTATCGGCGTCTCAAATTCGATTAGTACCAAATTCTGTATAGTGATTCACATAGTTCATACCTACCGCTTGGAGGTCCATTAGCTTCGAAAAGCTGTCAAATTAATGAAATCAAACGTAAAAACGTATTTGCACCTACAAAATCTGTGATTCAAACCTGACCAGTTACACGTCGCCCAACCGCAGAGGATCCTATTATTTGGTTGATTAGGGCACTACATAGTATGCTGAACCGAAAACAAGCACTCTTTGCTGCATAAAGGCGCGCGGAAAGGTCCAAGGTCATTTGCCTTACTATTCGTCTTAAGTTTCAGGATAAGGTCATATAGACCTTAAGTATGTATGTATATCATATAACTGTGTTTCTACTAAGTTAACTAAGTAATGTACTTAGTGGTGTAAAATAGCTACCTATTAACTTTAAGGCTACCCTGTAAAATTTGAAAATATATATTCTTATTCTTCTTCTTATATATTTTTCCCGTTTTTGTTCTCTGCTGATCTCTGTCTCTATCTCTAAGTTGCCTATGACGGCGATACATGAGATATCGGCAAATTTGGATTACATTAATACAATTTTTTTCCATCATCTTTATTGATAAAGCTTTGAAAAAAATACTTAATAATCTATGGGATTCAAGGGGATCTCCCTTCGATTCGAAAATATAAAAAAACTATTTTAAATACTAGAAATAATTGTGCAAAATACCATCCGTTTTCTTAGTTTTAAAAAAAATTTCCTAAACTATCAATCACAAGATTTTTTATATTCATCACCATATTAAATTGAAGAATACCCAGGGCACCAGCTTATTTTTGCAAACAAATGTTTTAATTAAAAGATAATCAGCAAAAATAGATTTATTTATTTATTTTAGGGGATCTTTCAGCACTTATATACAATATAGAGATGTGTGAAGATAACAGGTGGCTATTAATAAGTTCCCACTTATAGAAACAGATACAATTGCAAGTAACACAAATGATAATAACAAGCTAACTATTCGCATTTACCACACAGATTTTTGAGGTTACGCCGCTCTACTCTGTCCCGCTCCTTTAAACGCGAAATCCTATGCCTATCCTATTCACAAGATGGCGTCATATATCGCCCCCATAACCAACATTACTAATACTAACCTTTCTTGAGCGATAACATTCTCATATCTGAAAGCAGGAACTTGTCATAAATCTTCAAAAAGGTTTCTTTACTCATAATGTTTTCTCCCAACTCACAATCATCCCCTTTCTCCAAAATCTCTTCAACTTTCTGCTTGGTGCTCAGGTACTTCTTATTATTCTGCGGCTTATCTTCATCGATATAGAGTTTACTTTCGCTTGGAGATTGGCTTCCTGTGTCTTTTCTTAGCTTTAGAGTTGTTTTTTTCTCTTTCTGCTTGGGTTTCGTTCTTGTCGGTTTCTTTGCTTCTGTTTTAATGTACCTGTAACATTGATAAGTAATTATGAAATATTACAGGCGTATTAAAGCTACATCAGTATTATTTATCCGCGTAACAAAAAAATACTAGTTTTTTATGTGTATGTAAGTTTATCATTAATATTTTAAATGCATGTTTAAAATAAATAAATAATAAATAATGCTGGACAATTCACACAGCATTATCTAGCCCCAAGGTAAGCAGAGCTTGTGTTATGGGTACTAGATAACTGATATACGTAATATTATACATTACATAGATAGATATTTTTTATTATACATAGAAAACACCCAGACCAACGGAACAAATTTCTGCAGATCGTACACAAATTTGTTCCGAGGCGGGGATCGAACCCGCAACCTCTTGCGTCGCAGGCAGACTCTCGCCCGCTGCGCCACTGAGGTCGTCGTTTGGTATTATGGTAAGTAGTGTATGTATGTATAATGTAAATATTTTATTTTCCTAATACTCCAATGCCACCGTCTATATTGTTCTTTTATGTCCAGTCGATCCCAAGGTTACCTGGAAGAGCTCAAAAACTTGGGCCTTATCGCTAAAAGCGATAAGGACGCCCTTTGTACTTCCTTTATTCCGTGTATTTCCTTTTGTATTGTATTTTGTGTTTGTGTGGTACAATAAAGAGATTTCTATCTATCTTTCTATCTAAAGCTAGTAGTTTTACGAGCAGTAGACCTTGCGAGCACTTAACTTTTACTACTGCAAAAAAAAACTTCGAAATACAATCCCATAAACCAGAGATGTTCAGTAACACTAGCGCCATCTATAAAATAGATTTCTTACCTGCGCAAACTGCAAGCATACGAAGACGAAACATGTGGTCGGGCTGTACCTACCTAGTACCTCCCTACCGAAGAGTATAATAATATATAGCTTCCTACTCTCGAAGTGTTACAAAGATGTTCTAATAGGTGGCGCTGTACGGTAAATGTTCTCATGCTTGTTATTGCATTTTGCAGAGCTATTTTGCTCGTGATGGCGAAAATCCTTATCAGATCTCTACAATTTTTTTATGAGAACGAATTAAAATTACTATCTTTCAATTATCAATTATCTTTCAAACCATAGAGTGAAAAATACATGGAACAAATACTGGGCCCTGAAAGAGACCTTCAAGGGAAATATGTCCTTAGAACTGAAGACTAAGGCAATGAACATCTGTCTAACACCATGTCTCACTTATGCCTGCCAAACCTGGCCACTTACAAAAAAATATTTGGAAAAACTAAGAGTATGTCAAAGGGGTATGGAGAGAAGCTTCGTTGGGTTAAAACTAAAAGACCGTATCAAGAACAAAACCATCCGAAGCAAGACCCGGGCTAAGGACGTGATCCAAAGGATACTTAGCCTCAAGTGGAGCTGGGCTGGTCATCTCCAGCGGCTAAACGCGAACAGATGGTGCCCAATCACAACGAATTGGTATCCCCGCAACTCAAAACGGAAGAGAGGGAGGCCGTTAACCCGTTGGAGCGACGACCTGGTAAAGACTGCAGGAAAGATCTGGTCTAGGACGGCTAGAAATAGAAAGGAATGGAAATGCTTGGAGGAGGCTTTCACCGCCACAGGCGGTCCATACACTAACAACTAGAATAAGATAACTAATTATAAACCTACTCAAAATACCTACTATCCTACACAACATTTTCAAAATTATACTTTGTAATCAGTGTACTGGAAAATAAAGCTCTTTTTATTTTTTATTTTATTTTTATCTTTCAATTAAAAGAATAAACATCGAAATCAAATGTCTTGAAGCGAAGATATTCGGATGCCCCCTTTTTGCCTTTTTTAAAGGAACTTAGCCTTTAATCAAAAAACCCCAACGACTAATATTCTATAAAATCTACTAGTCTAATACACCAAGTTTCGTCCAGATCGGTCGTAAAATACGACCTGAGGAGTACGTACATTCTGTCGTTCGCAAACCCACCTAATCAGAAGGCGTCATACACTACGTTTGCCGAGTCGCAGTCTCACTCAAGAACACGTTAACCCCAGCGGTTGTCGGTTCTTCTCGAGATATGGCCAGCCCACTGCCACTTCAGCTTGCTAATCCTTTGAGCAATGTCGATAACCTTGGTTCTCTATCGGATGTATTCGTTGCGAATCCTATCCTTCAGACAAACTCCGACCATAGCTCTCTCGTATATCAACTCCTTACCTATCAATAACGTTCTCCAGGTCACTATCATCATCATCATCATCATCACCATCATCAGAAGACGCTCCACCCGCGCTTGCTTCCGAAGCTGAGTATTGTTCGGTTTCCTGCTTGAAGTCTACAGCTATATCCTTGTGGTCGACCTCTAAGGTCGCGGGCTGAAAAATACAAGATTCTATACTATACTTATATACAAGCCGCAATGTCCTTTTATTAAGGCGGTGTTTGAACAATTCAGAAAATAGAAATAAGAATAGAATAGACCTTTTTAGATTTGACGACCTCAGTGGCGCAGCGGGCGAGAGTCTGCCTGCGACGCAAGAGGTTGCGGGTTCGATCCCCGCCTCGGAACAAATTTGTGTACGATCTGCAGAAATTTGTTCCGTTGGTCTGGGTGTTTTCTATGTTTAATAAAAAATATCTATCTATGTAATGTATAATATTACGTATATCAGTTATCTAGTACCCATAACACAAGTTCTGCTTACTTTGGGGCTAGATAATGCTGTGTGAATTGTCCAGCATTATTTATTTATTTATTATTTATTTAATAGAAGAATTCTAGCTCGATGGTAGGTATTAGATTTTTGATTGATTGATTGAGTTAATACCTGTGTCACGGAGAAGTTACTGAGCGGTATATCCTCTTGAGGATCATGTTCGCTGTCACTCCCGTCCTTAGACAACCTGTCATCAGAACCAGATTCTGGTTTGTACCCCACGGGTCCCGCATCTTCATATCTGTACTCCAACTCCCGGTGCCTGAAGATAAACATACAACGGTCACAAAATACGTCACAGCCAAAAGCGGACTCCAGGAGTCCTCTCAACAGATGAACGTTTTCGACAGAGGACTCATTCAGTCCTTGCAACAGACAAGTGGATAAAAAGTAATGAATATATAATGTTGGATAATCCAGCATTATATATTCATCATATATTATATAATGCTGGATAATCCAGCATTATATGTATATGCATCAGCATCATATTCATCAGCATCATCTAGCTCTAAACTAAGCAGAGCTTGTGATATGGGAAAGAACCAGATTTTTGTTTTATTAAAATAAAACAGGCTAAGTGCCAGTCGGACTCACGAAGGGTTCCGTACCATTATCTATGCATATCATTGACGGCAAAAAAATCACGTTTGTTGTACTGGAGCTCCATTAAATATTTATTTTATTTAGTTTTTTTAGTATTTGTTGTTAGGTATACATCATCTGTTGAAATTTCATCTGTCTAACTATCACGGTTCATGAGATACAGCCTGGTGACAGACAGACGGACAGCGGAGTCTTAGTAATATGGTCCCGTTTTACCATTCGGTACGGAATTCTGAGTTTTAGAGGAAATCGGTGAATATACACATAAAGCAAACAAACAGCCGAACATAAAAGCATCCTTCTTTTTTTTCGAAGACTGTTAAAAACAAAAGTGAAAATTCAAAATAGTGGTAGCAGGTGAATAATATATAAGATAATATATAATAATAATAATTCAGAGTTGTGCACTAATTTGGAAACACCTTGTATATTAGGTAATTCTAAGTAGATTTACCTGGCGGTGACACTGCAGTAGTCAAGTGGAGACGGGGGTAGCAGCCTGTAGAGCGTCTTAGGAAAGGTCTGCAAAGAAAATAGATATTCTTAGATTTCATTTACTAAACAACTGGTTAAATCACTTAAGACTAAATATGCTCACTTTTCGAGACAAGGACGAGCGAACGCCGCGCCGCACGGGGAAGGCGAGAAAGGAAGGCAAGAGCCTCGAAACGGCGGGATCGCGCGCAATTTTACTGGTTTTCATTTATAAATTTGTTAGGTATTGCTCTTAAATAATACTCTTCTATATAATAATAATATTAAAGAGATGAAAGATTTGTTTGTTTGAATTGAATAGGCTCCGAAACTACTGGACCGATTTTGAAAATTTATTTCACCATTATAATCCTGCATTATCCCTGATGAACATAGGCTATAGAATATACCCGTGCGAAGCCGGGGCGGACCGCTAGTTATAAGATAAGTCAAGATATTGTAATGATATTTTTTGTGGATACATATTGTATATTCTGTTACATAGGTAGCAAATCTATGTTGACAATAACAATTTTGGTGACAGTCCTCTTTAATTTTAATGAAATTTAAATCCTTTTATTTTGGCTGTAAGTGATACTTTTAATTTAAATTATTTATATTTAAATACCGATAGCTTCTTCTTCCTCCACGCTTTGAGCACAGCATTGCTTTTCTGGCATCTCTGCTTGAAATGGAAACACTTGCGTAACTGATGCTCACACAGTGAGCAATACCGTAGGCTCAAGTTCTCATATGTCTGAAATAAAAAAATATAATAGACGAGGCTAATGTGTCTATATCTTAATGTAGAATTTTTTTAGTTAGTTATTTTTGTCTCATAACATAACCAGTTGTTGAGTTTATTCTTGAAGGCGTTTATTGATGTGGATGATACAATATTTTCTGGTAATAGGTTCCAATTGTCCACTTGAATCAAAGATCCTAGGATCCTACACTTGAATAGAATGGCATAGTGTGTTTAAGATACATATAAGCCACGGGATAAAGCCCCAGCCTCCCGTGGAAGCTGGTTTACTATGAAGAATCAACCACCCAATTTTCCACTTTATTGCTAATAAAATGGTATGTGGAAAGGTGTTTCGTAGAGTCACGGGATAATCTAAATAAGTTTTTTATTTGAAACCAAACACAACACAGACACATTATAACAATTAAGTAGGTACAAGTACAAGGTAAATAAGTTGGCTAATAAATGTTTGTGATTTTGAAAATAGCAGTCTACTTTCTTTGAACCAACTGACACTCTTCCATGCCCTGCCTGACCCACCGGAGGACAAGCCATGGCCGACCTGGACGCTATCGACGAAGACCCAATTCTGTCATTATATATATATTATATATACACGAAAAAAGAAACGAGCTGAAAGTATTTAAGGTACACAAAACATACTTCTACTTTATGTAGATGTTGTATTTGTTAACACAGGGTGTTACTAAAATGAAGGACAGTGTTGAAGTTTGGTCACAGAACACGGAAAAATACGCCTCACGGGTACTTATTACTTATATTTAATAGGTACTTAAGTACTTACTTTTTAATTTTAAAAGTGTTTTAAAATTTGAACGATATAAATAAATAGCGCCTAGTTTTTTTTAAAAGTAGCAGAAACTCGTTTCAAAATCGTACTTTGAGACACTAGAAGCTAGCTCACTACCGCCGCGCCGCGCCGGCAGTGCTCCCTTAGAAATGACGCGACGTTACATGGCTCGACGTAAACTAGCGCACTGTTCTCGGGCTTGGTGAAGTAAGAATGCACTGTTCTACCGTTTCCTTAACGCACGATCCGGAGCACCATTCATGCCAAGACTTATGCGTCGAGAGGCTGAAGCTAGGCTGTCCAACATCCGGTTTAGCATCAAGACTATGTCATCAGCGAATCGCAGGTGTGAAATGTAATCGCCGTTTATGTTGATGCCCTAACCTTTCCAGTCCAGAGTCTTACCCCCGAATACTCAAACGCAACCTAGATTTAAGCTCGTCTAAAGTTGCGGTTGTTTGACATAAATGAATATGTGACATATATAATAAGTGTGTCAAAAAATCGACACTTGAGATGTGCGTTAAACCTGAGATGCATTTGAGTATTCGGGGGTTAAACACATCTTCCAACAGGCTTGTGTCAGGGATATAACATCCCCCTGTCTCACACCTCTGCGCAGTTGGATGGGTTTAGACTGCTGGCCCTGTACTTGGACACTCATGGTGGCGGCATCATAAAGACATCTCAACTAGGGCTTGCAAATATTCGAACATTTAGATATTCGAATATTCGATTTTTTATCGGGTACTATTCGAATTATTCGAATATTATTCGAATAATAGAAAATATCTATGTTTTTTATATAATCACATCTGCTTTTATTCTTATAAGTGGTTATTTGCCAAAACAAGTTAAAATTATTAGAAGGTTGTGTCGCCGTAACGAGGCATTGACGATTTACAGGCACAATCAACCACAAATTCTTAGTAAAAACAATTTTCAAAATCTAGGTAAGTAGGTATTGTTACGAGCGTGGGGTTCGGATTTAATAGAAAAATGCACTAATTAATCCACTAATTAAAACAAACAATTTACTACAAATTTAACACAGAACTAACACAAACTGTACTTGAAAAATTCACGTTACACACATTGTTTTGTATGGTGTGTATTATATTGTATCGCGCGAGCTCGTGTGTGGCATTCTAAGCACATCCGAGTATTCATAGTGCTGAGTTTGATGTTTTTGATTTTAATCGAATATTCGAATATTGCAATTTCAGTATTCGAATATTCGATCTAATATAATATTCGAATAATTCGAATGCAAGCCCTAATCTCAACACAATCTCAGTCAATTTTAGGAGTCCGGGCAACAGTTAGAAGGACATCATTAAAATCAGGGTTTGTAAAAATCAAGACCTTTAAATTATCTCAACCTAGATCAACATACACTTTTGGAGACCTATCATAAAATGTTACAGTTCCACCTGAAACAAGTGTAGTCTTATGCTTTCACTGTAAAGTGTTAAAGCAGATAAATAAATAATAGCAATAATATACTACATAATACTTAGATATTAAGGAAATTAGGACTTTGCTATCTTATAGTTTTAAAAACACATGAATCTGTGCAGATATGGATAGACGTGGAAAGTTAATAGACAGATTGACAGTTAATTTAACATTTACTACATTAATATGGATTTACTCACGTCGTATTCACACAATTCATCGTAAAAATCGTTAAGAGAAGGATCTACATCCCGTGTAAGGACGTCAGATCGCAGGCATATTCGACATACTTTTACTTTAGTTTTAGACATGTTTTGAGAACAACTCCGTCAATAATTCTTCATGAATAATAAAACCTGACAATATATTTCACATTTCACTGATAACGTTTACCAAACTCAAGAAAATCATTGCTATTTTCATACAATACAAAGGTTTGGTTTTTAAAGTAGTTTAGCAAGCTACACTACACAAAACAACACAAGAAGCATCTTTATTGAACTATTTCCACGTGACGTGCTCTGCACAAAACTGGGAACGACATGGGCATGGGCTATAACGTGTGCATGAATCTTTATAAGCTAGGTTCACGAGCGTAAAAGTATGTGGACGGAGGAAATCACCCCTTTGGTGGCGCTAAGATACCTTATAGCACAGTATAAATTTAATATAACATATATATTAAATTAGTTATAATAAAACAGGAAAATATACTTTTACATAGTAATATAATAATATCTTGACAAGACCGACAGACATCAAAACCTTAGGTATCTATGGAAACCATATGAGATGAGGCCTCCTTACATCCACTCCTCTTTATAGCATACCAAGAGCTTCACTAAGCTTTTCCAGCCTAGGTCCATAAAGAGGCTTTGTAAAAATATCAGCCAATTGCGCCTCACTTCCAACTTGTTTGACCTCAAGCTCACCATCTGACACACACTCTCTGACATAGAGATTTCTTCGCTTAATGTGTTTTGTGCGGCTATGTTGCTCGTATGGTGGATTGTAGGCAAGTTTTATTGTTGACTCGTTGTCGATGTAAAGAATTGGAGGCTTTTCAATCTTCGTGATTTCCTCTAGCATTCTCTCCAACCATACTATTTCACGTGTCGTTTCTGAAGCTGCCACCAGTTCCGCCTCCGTCGATGACAAAGAAACGGTTTTCTGCTTCTGACTTCGCCAGCTGATTGGTCCATAATACAGACATAAGGTTCCGGAAGTTGAGTGGCCGGCTGCGAAGTCTGCGTCACTATAGCAAATCAGTTTATTTATTTTGTCATCATATCTGAATACTAGGCTTTTGTTCATAGTACCTTTTAGGTATCTTAAGATCCTTTTTACTGCCACGATATCCGCTTTAGATGGATTATCTAAGTGTCTTGAAGCGGTGCTGACTGCAAAATTTATATCAGGCCTTGTAGCAACCATTAAATAGGCTAAAGAACCCACAGCTTGTCTATAGGGAAACTCTTCTTCTCCTTTTACTAATTCCACATTTTTAGAATCGTCTTTTATTATAGGAGTCATAACAGATTTGCACTCAGCCATTTTGTACTTTTCTAATAATTTCTTAGTATACGTTTTTTGACTAAGTAAAATGGTGCTGCTATTAGGCCTTTCTATTTCCAATCCTAGAAAATAAGAAGCAGGCTGTGTTTTGATTTTGAAACGATTTTGGAGTTCGGTAATGAACTTCTTTCCTTCGATCTCATTGGTCGAGGCAACCAGCCCATCATCAACGTAAAGCGCAATTATCACTTTAGACTTTTCATTCTCTCTTATATATAGACAGGGATCTGAAGTACTCTGAATGAAGTTCGAACTCACAAGAAATTCATGTATACTGCTGTTCCAGCATCTCGGCGCCTGTTTGAGACCGTATAGGCTTCTTCTTAGACGGCACACTCTGTTTGTACCATCGTTATATCCTTCTGGCTGTTTCATGTAAATTTCTTCCTCAACATGACCATTTAAAAAGGCTGTTGATACATCAAATTGACAGAGGGATAAGTTTTCCTTTACTGCTACTGCTAATAGGGCACGGACGGTGGTAAGTCGCGCCACAGGGCTAAAAGTTTTATCATAGTCTATGCCTGATTTCTGCGAAAAACCTTTCACAACCAATCTTGCTTTGTATCGTTCGACGCTACCATCTGGATTCGTCTTTAATTTAAATATCCATTTGCATGGTAAAGCTTTTCTGTTGTTTGGTAAAGTAACAAGTTCCCATGTTTGGTGTTCATTTAAAGAATTAATTTCGCTCAACATGGCTTCTAACCATTTATCTTTATTGTTACCTTTTAGAGCTTCACGGTAGGTTTCTGGTTCTTCATGATCATTTTTGAAAGCTTCTGCTGCAGTATTTACAAAATCATCAAACCTGTCAGGTTTTCTCAGGAAGCTACGATCACGAAGTACACGTTGTTCTAGAGGAGCTTCTCTTATAACTTCTCTATTGGTTTCAGCCAATATATCAGAGTCTGTTTCTGGAATGGATATATTATGTTCATTATCATCACCTTGTAGAGATTCATAATCACTTTCATCAGCTTCATCGAAAAAGGTTATTTCAGCATATCGTTTCTTATCGTCATTTTCATTTGAAGTTTCTGTAGTCCCTAAAGTTGAATTTAGAGTTTCAGAGTAATAAAGTCTGTTAGTGAATCTAACATCTTTGGCAATCATGATTTTGTTTTTCGTAGGAACCCAAATCCTGTAAGCTTTTGAGGTATCTGAGTATCCAACAAACATCCCAGGTATAGCTTTTGATTGAAATTTATTTTGTTTTCGATCTTTTAAAAGAATAAAGACTTTTGTTCCGAATTGACGTAAGTGGAATACGCATGGTTTTCTTGTAACCCATTTTTCAAACGGCGTTGTGGCAGTACCAAATTGTGCAGAAATAGTTTTATTGACACTTCGATTGGAAAGGTAGTTTGCTGTTTGTATTGCTTCACCCCATTGATTTTGAGGTGCTTTTGATTCAAGCATCATGCATCTAGCTTTTTCCAGCAGTGTACGGTTTTTTCGTTCTGCGATACCATTCTGATGTGGTGTATATGGTGCTGTCAGACGTCTGGTAATACCACTGTCTTTCAGAAAGTTGTCAAATTCTTTATTACAGTACTCTAGACCGTTGTCAGATTGGATACTGACTATTCTGTTGCCAGTGAAATTTTCCATTTCTGCCTTGTATTGTTTGAATTTTTCAAATACATCACTTTTGTGTTTTATGCAGTATACACGACTATATCTAGTGTAGTCATCAATGAATGTAACAAAGTATTTGTTGCCATAGTGCGTTTGTGACTTCATTGGACCGCAGACGTCGCTATGTACTATCTGCAATGGTTTTGTAGTACGAGGTGTAGTATTTGGTTTGCTAGGCAGTTTATTAATCTTTGCTTGTATGCATATTTCACATACTCCAAGTTTTTCATTTGGCTTAAAGTCCAAGCCTATAAGAATCTGATTTTTTAATGCCAGTTTCATATCGTCTTCGTTCATGTGTCCTAAGCATTTATGCCATTTTTGAATGTTAGTTTCTTCTGTCAAGTTACAGTTTTTGCATGAAGTTAATTCCATTGAAGGATTTAGATTTAAGTAGTATAAACCATCTTTGGCTTTCAATGCTTCAAGTACAATTCCAGCGTCAGGATGTCTCACTGTTGCCTTTTATTTGTAAATAGTACAGTGCAACCCGATTCTGTTGCTTTTCCGACAGATAATAGATTTGAGCACAAACTAGGCACATAAAGAGTGTCATTTAAAGTGATTTCGCCAGTTTTACCTGTATCGTTAGCATTTACCGATATTATCACTTGACCTTGTCCTTTGATTTCAGCTGTCGCTTCTTTTGAAGCTAATTTGAGTGACTGTGAATTTGATTGGCCGATTTTGTTAAAACATTCTTTATTATGGGACATGTGTGATGTACAACCACTATCAAGAATCCATTCATTTTTCTCATCTTGTGAATTCTTGTTTTTAGAATGCATGCAGACAGCATAAGAATTTTTAGGTTCTTGTTTTACCTGTTTCTTATCATTATTCTTTCTGTGTTCCAGTTTTCTGCATTCTTTAATAGTATGTCCTTTTTTCTTACAAAATTTGCATATTTTAACAAAGTAAGATTCTTCTTCTTGTTTTTCATTACTATCATGACTATTACAAACTTGCCTTGCGTCAGATTCTTCCAGAATTTTTATTTTTAGTTCTTCCGGTTTTGGTAATGTGTCTCTTGACTCTATCGCAACCCGGAAATTTTCATACTCATTTGGAAGACTGTAGAGCATCATGACAGTTAGTAAATCATCGTGAATATGGATGTCCATGTCTAGTAATTTATCAACTGTGTCCATGAATTTATTTAAGTGATCTTTGACCCGACCATCTTGCATTTTGGACAGTATCAGTTGCTTAAGAAGAGTAGCCTTTCGAGCAGGTCCCTTACTGTTATAAATACCATCAAGTTTCGTCCAAATTTCATGGGCCGTTTTACAATTTTTAATTTGTTTAAGTTCGGAAGGTGAAATTATAAGTACTAACTCAGATTGTGCAATTAGGTCTTTTTCTTTTATCTGCTCGTCAGCTTTTTCTATCTCCAGCGGCTTTTCTATGCATGACCATAATTTATTTTTTATAAGTATGGCCTTTGCTTGGATTCGCCATGTGTCGAAATTTTCTTTATTTAGAGCCTCAATTCTTGTATGTGAGGTCGTCGCCATTCTCTATTTTTTGTTATTATTACGCTCTGCTACCATATTAAATTAGTTATAATAAAACAGGAAAATATACTTTTACATAGTACATAATATAATAATATCTTGACAAGACCGACAGACATCAAAACCTTAGGTATCTATGGAAACCATATGAGATGAGGCCTCCTTACAATATACATATGGGTAGTAGGCTTTGCTTATAGTAAGCCCAATAGGTATGTATCACAAAGAATATGTTCACCCTTTGATTCAGTCGGTGATAATGTGATAATTGATAAAAGAGATCTCTGTCGGTAATGGATCCAGACACTACTGTGGATATGAAGTGTATGTGTATTGTGTATGAAGCTCATACACTTCATATCCATGAATAAAGTAGGAACTTCAAACTCCATATTAAACAAAGAGACATTGCAGTTAGAGGAGAGTTAGAGGACCTTGGTAAGGTCTGAAAACTTGCATTTTGTATTTAAAAAGCTAATTTTCAAAAATGTAAGTAGATACTTACATCTACTCGCAAGTGTAGAGATATACATAGATCGCGCTGACGAAAGCGAACAGCTTCTTCCTTATGTAATGAATTTAAATGGGATAACCGCAAAATAACTTTCCATAAACCATATGAATACCTATACAACTTTATTTCGTTCTTTGATTTTGAATTTAAAAATAGGCAAAACTTCAAAACTTGTCCCGATTATCGTAGATGGATTATACTAACTAGGTACCTGGGTAGCATGCGTGGCTGAGAGAGAAAAGAGACAGAGATTATGAAACAAGACATTAAAATTAACATAAAACATTGCCAAGCCAAGCCTATGAAAATTACAGTAACTGTAAATTTTGAACCTTTTATGGTCAAAAGAACTTGTACTTAGTGGAATGACAAATTCGGCACTTTTTCTCCACTGTCACTTTTACACTTAAAAACATCCACCGCACCATTGTTATTGTTACTTCAGTTCCTAACTAAACGTTTTGAGGTGCGGGAATGCCCGGAGAATCCATTTATTACAATTTAATAAAAAAATACGTTGAAAACCAAAATATTGTGTACTTGCTCATGGTCAGTACCGGCACGCCAGATGAGATAGAAAACTATTCATTCTCTTTTTTTTATCAGGCAATAAGCATAAATTGTTCACTCTCTTGTTTGGAATAAGATGGCATGTACACTAGCTCTATAGGCTTCTTACTCTATGATATTGATGGAACTGACTCGAGGGTAGAAATAGAAACAGCTTTTAGTTTTTATGCCGACGACGACGGAACGAGGGACGGATTCTCAATCTGCTACAAGTCGTCTGAAGTTCACTTGCTCTTGTTGAATCGTTGCGATAAACACCTAAATAATTAAATAATAAAATGTCTCACTGTGTTAACTATTTAATTTTCCGTTGTTTGGTGTCCGTGATGGTAGCGTATACATAACCGAATTCACGTTTGTTGTTACGCCTACTAAATAGCGTATAAATAGAGTATAATCAGTGCAAAAGTAAAATAAATAGCGCCTCCTTGGTTTAAGAAATAATGACCATTGTTTGTGGATACGCCAGCATAACGTTATGCTAGCGTAGGTACCCATTAAAAACCGAAATAGTTCCTATAGAAAACGAGGTTTTCTTAATGTAAATGCTATATGTATAAATAGTGTGTGAAGTACTTCCTCTCCCAGTATATATACTTTACATTTTCATTCATCATACTTTATGCAAATTCGTAATCAAACACTATAAAAAGTTGATGTAAAGTTCTAGGAACATGACGACGCATTATCTCTATCTCTTTCACTTCCATGGATAATTCACACGCATCTTTCTCTATCTTTCATTGTGACCAACACCTACATTGCTCACTGCTCAGAGTCCAACGGATATTGCTGTCCGTCCGTTGTAATGTAGTTCCGCTGTGGTCTGCTAGATGGCGCTTATAGTCTTGTTCCATATCTCTGTTCCTATGAGAGCAATCAATATGAAATTTTGCATAGCTAAGACGCTATTTATACTCTATTATTGTGTATAAATTTTGTTGCTATAGTTTAAGCCGTTTTTGAGAACGGTCGTGTGTACGCTAGATTGATCGTTATGCTGGCGTACCCACAAACAATGGTCATTATTTCGTAAACCAAGGAGGCGCTATTTATTTTACTTTTGCACTGATTATACTCTATTTATACGCTTTTTATTAGGCATAACAACAAACGTGAATTTGGTTATGTGTACGCTACCATCACGGACACGTTGTTTGTTATTGTGGGACGAATGGGATACTAATATTTTAACTTATATATCCCGTTCGTCTCACCAACATGCATCGATTGGTGGGTCGAGCGGGGTATCACGAGAATAATTATCCTGAAATATGCCCCGTAACTAGCTTTTTTTTCCCATCTGTCCTCCTAAGGGGACAGATCAGGGTGACAAATGAGAAGTAACTCTAATCATGTTGAGGGTTTTCGATTTAGCATAAAATTTTGATTGACGTGAAATCTAAAGGAATTTTGAATACAAGGAGTTTTAAGCCTGGAACAATGCCTGGAATCTGGAAAGGCTTTTTAATTTTATCCTATAATCCAAAGATAGTATAGTATACCCGCGAAGCCGCGGGCAGCAACTAATAATCTATGGTTCCATTCCAATTATTAGATCAATAGATACCACAGAACATAAAAAATAACTTGTTTTTTATGTTCCGTGATAGATACCTAGAGAGAGTAGCATAGAATGGCCATCAGCAACAAAAATAAGTAGATACTTTTTTTTTACATTTATTAAAAAGCCGCTAATTCATAATCATATTAATTAACTTTTATTTATTTTGCTTACATGTATAAACTTATTTATAATTGGTAATAAATATTATAGGTCGATCATGGTAATCGAATCATGGTAAATATACCTACCGTTATAAATGACTTTAATGCCATATAATTAGTTTTTAAAGTATTAACTACACTTTTTTTCACCAGTATGAGTTCTTTTGTGTCTACTTAAACTATTTATGCCCGTAAATTTCTTATCACATACATCACAGGCAAAAGGTTTTTCACCAGGGTGAGTTTTCATATGATCAATTAAAGTATTCTTTTTATAAAACAGTTTCTTACACAAATAGCAGGCCAATGTCTTCGCCCCAGTGTGAGTTTTCACATGGCCAACTAAATTTGCTTTTTGACTAAAAGATTTGTCACATAAATTGCAGGCAAATGGCTTCTCACCAGTGTGAGTTCTCATATGAGCAGCTAAAATATTTCTATGATTAAATTGTTTCTTACACACAATACAGGCAAATGGTTTCTCTCCAGGGTGATTTCTCATATGATCGACTAGAAACATGTTTCTTTCAAATTGTTCATTACAGACATGGCAAGAATATGACATCTCTCCTGTGTGAGTTATCCTCTTGTGTCTAACTAAAACATGTTTTTGATTAAATCTTTTATTACATAAATTGCAGGCAAATGGCTTCTCGCCAGTGTGAGTTCTCATATGAGCAAGTAAATTACTTTTTTCACTATATTTTTTATCACAAAAACTACAGGCATAAGGTTTCTCACCTGTGTGAGTTCTCATATGAGCAATTAAATTAACTTTTTGATTAAAATGTTTATTGCATTCATTGCATGCAAATGGTTTCTCACCAGTGTGAGTTCTCATGTGACCAACTAAAGTTTTTTTTCTACAAAATTGTTTATAGCATATATGGCAGGAAAATGGTTTTTCAACAGTTTGATTTCTCATATGATTATCTAGGGTACTTGTTGAATATTTTTTTCGATCACATACATTGTCCGTATAATGCTTTTCTTTATATTTGGAATGTGATTTTTTTGTGTCATGGTATGATATGAGTGTCAAATTTGAGTCATTTGGTTTGTTTTCCTCTACTTCAGCGATAGAATGATTGCCATGATGATCACTCTCTTCTTCAAACTTATATTCAACATCTGTACTATCTATAGGATAGACCTCAAACTCCACCAATGGATCTTCTGTGGTCACCTCTTCCTTCACTGTTATTGGTTCATCTTTAAACTTCACATCGGAACTATCATTGATTGTGTTATCCTTAGCTAATGGTATGATGGCAACCGACAAGTCTTGTTCCATTCCAAGGTTGAGTTTAGTAATTTCTTCATGAGTAACCTGAAATACATTCTTTTTTATTAGTACTTAGGTAGAGGTAGTAACTTAAATAAAAATCACTAGCTGCTGCTTGACTAAGAACTAAACATCTTTATTTTATAAACAGGACTAGGTATGTAGGTATCTACTCAATATAAAAAACTTAATTTAAGACGGTACCCCGAGCCAAACTAGCGCCGCCACCTAATTTATCTTATTATCCGCCAGGACAAATATTTGTACGATCTGCAGGTTTTTTTTCTGGGTGTTCTGGTCATCTTCTATGAATGTATTATGTAAGTATATCAGTTATCTAGTACCCATAACACAAGCTCTGTTTAACTTGGGGCTAGATAATGCTGTGTGAGTTGTCCAGCATTATTTTCAACTGTGGATGTGTCTTTGTAACTTGGGAGAACTCACGACTGAACTATTGAATAATATTAAAACTAGTATTTACAATTGAAACCATTGAGCTAACTGCAGACTGTTGCAAACAATCTACAGGTAATTCAACAGATCCATATCAATACCAGTCGGAAGCGACTATAATGCCATCATTACCTCAAGACTGTTATTAAGAAGCCGATTGATGACGATTTCAGATCTGACAGCCATCTGGGAGAAGGTGTGGCATCCCAGCAGCTTCCGGTAACACAAACAGCATAAAGCCCTAGGCTTTGCATCCTCAGAGTTGAACTGAAACAAAACGTAACTATCACTAACTAGCGGTCCGCCCCGGCTTCGCACGGGTAGTTATTTTAGCAATAAAGCTCAAATTGACTACGTTTTAGTTACAAATCATTTGTATGGGAAAAAGAAGGGCTATTTTTAGGGTTTTTCCAGCAATAATTCTAATTTTTCTCGCCGTAAAACCATCCTTGAACTTCAACGAACATTTTAAAAAAAGATTTGGCCAAATTGGTCCAGGCGTTGTTGAGTTATGCGCTTACCAACACATTTTGCGATTCATTTTTATATTATAGAAGATGATTAATAATCTAAAAATGGTAACGATATATAATATGACTTCGGAACTGCATCACACTAATATTAGAAATACGAAAGGATGGACATATTTTTTAGTTCTTTACACCAAAACTATGTACTGGATCTGGCTACAATTTTGCATAGTCATTGCATTAGCATATGTCTAAGCCTGGAATAAACCATTCTATTCCATTCTTTATTGCACAATAATTATATTTTTATTGTGCAATAAAGAATAATAATAATGAATAAATAAATAAATAATGCTGGACAATTTACACAGCATCATCTAGCCCCAAGCTAAGCAGAGCTTGTGTTATGGGTACTAGATAACTGATATACATAATATAATACAATACATAGATAGATATTTTTTATTATATATAGAAAACGACCAGAACACCCTGAACAAATGCCTGCAGATCGTACACACATTTGTCCCGAGGCGGGAATCGAACCCGCAACCTTCTGCGTCGCAGGCAGACCTTCGCCCACCGCGCCACATCGGTCGTCGAAGAATGGAAACATTAAACTAGAAAAATAATGTCATAGGCGAGCTTAACCTTAGAGTTCTTTTCTAGCAAACTTTATTGGAAGAGGAGAGACAAAGTTATTAAAAGACTGTCTCTCTCTCCCAACATGAGCATAAATTAACTTACTTATTTATAAGCCTTTGTGTCAGAAGTACCATTGATTGTACAAGTGACACAAAATAATATCTTTCATTGTGCTTTTATGCATACATACATATGGTTCTTAGGTGTAGGTAGTGTTAGTGGGTACACAATGCATAAAAAACCTGTCAGGGCGCAACAATTACATAGTTTGGGTTTGCTTATGTTAGCTTAAGGCCCATACCCCACCGAAAGTGGCGCCGCCACCTAATTTGTCTTATTATTCCGTTTAACAAAGGAATTTTCAAAAATCCTTCTTCCAGTTTGTGATACCTATCATAAGCTTTTTTTTAATGCCTCTGTAATAGTTTTATTCTATTTAGTTTAGGAGGAGATACGAAAATAGATTTTGGTGGCCACCAAGTGCAACTTCGTATCTCTTCCTAAACTAAATAGAATAAAACTATTACAGAGGCATTAAAAAAAAGCTTATGATAGGTATCACAAACTGGAAGAAGGATTTTTGAAAATTCCTTTGTTAAACAGAATAATAACATAAAGTACGTGGTGGCGCTAGTTTAGGTGCTGTATGCGCCTTAATAATTTTACTTTGATAGGTACTTTATATTTATATAAATTAATTTAGCAATATTATTTTTACTATGGCCACATTGATCCGGGACCGGTCGTCGTACATGGCCACCTTCTCGAAATTGTTTAAGAGTACACTTTAAAAAATAAAAATGCTGGACAATTCACACAGCATTATCTAGCCCCAAGCTAAGCAGAGCTTGTGTTATGGGTACCTACTAGATAACTGATATACATAATATAATACAATACATAGATAGATATTTTTTATTATAGAAAACGACCAGAACACCTTGAACAAATGTCTGCAGATCGTACACACATTTGTTCCGGGGCGGGAATCGAACCCGCAACCTCCTGCATCGCAGGCAGACCTTCGCCCACCGCGCCACATCGGTCGTCACTTGGGCAGATTCTGCAGTTAGGTAAAAACAATTTTGAAGAGGCCAAAAGGAGGATCCAGCTAGGTTGGGCAGCGTTCGGGAAACTACGTAGAGTCTTTTCGTCATCCATACCGCAATGTTTGAAAACGAAAGTTTTCAAACAGTGCGTCCTTCCCATCATGCATGACCTACGGAGCTGAGACGTGGACATTCACGGTAGGGCTGGTCCACCAGTTTAAAGTCGCCGAGCGAGCTATGGAGAGCTATGCTCGGAGTTTCTCTGAAGGATAGGATTCGTAACGAATACATCGGACAGAGAACTAAGGTTATCGACATAGCTCAAAGGATTAGCAAGCATCTCGAAAAGAACCGACAACCGCTGGGGTAAACGTGTTCGTGAGTGGAGACCGCGACTCGGCAAACGTAGTGTAGGACGCCCTCCGACCAGGTGGGATGACGATTTGCGAGACTGCTGGCAGATGCTGGATGCGGCAAGATGAAGACAGGGCGCTATGGCGCTCATTAGGGGAGGCCTATGTCCAGCAGTGGACAAATATAGGCTGATGATGATGAAGTGCTTATTTCGTAAGCATAAAGAAATAAACGTTATAGTTCTTTGTCGACTCCCAAATTCCTGGCAGAAGCAGAATAGCTAGTAGGAGAGTCTCCGTAGAAAAGAGAGCGGCAGTCTACTTTTTATACCAATTTGTACATAGGAATATTATTGGTGGTAATTATTTAATGACATTTATTTATTAGCATTAGCAATTCATCATTAAATTTCTCTTGTATGTTTTCGAATTCAAATTTAAATATTTTTGCAACAGATGTCAGTGAATTTAAAGTTTGTGTTTTACTTTCAAGTAAGAGTAGTAGAACAATACAGTCCTATTATACTATAAAAACTATCGTAGTTTAACGAATTCATTACGGATGTAAGCTCGTTAACTAAAAACCTTATTTGTGTTGGAAGAACCCCAACGTTTCATCCCTTATCAAGGGACTTTTTCAGGGTGAGTGCTGTTCTAAACGCGCGCGCTTTCCCTATTCTTCCAGCCACTGAGCATTGGTGTTCTTCCAACACAAGTAAGGTTCGTAGTTAACCCGCTTTCATCCGTAATGAATACAGGCCTAGCTGAAAGATTCACATATAAAAGCTTGGAGGTGATTCACTGGAGTCAACTTTACAAATAACACAAAAAGCGGGTTATATCAGAGCAGATTGGATTATTGTTTACACAAACAGATAACCAAGAAGCAGTGTACAGTACAGTATAATGTTTTAGTGATGACCTTATCGTTAAGTTGTTATTTTCTGTCATTGTTATCAGTTTTCATTCATAAAAATAACTTTGTTGATGTAAAATATCTTTCATTATCTCCCAGAGTATAGGTAATGCTACCTTGTCCAGCAGTGGACTGGTACATGCTGTTAATAACAACCTTTACTTACCATCCCACAGCTGCACACAATGCTGCATAGGCCTCCTATGATAAAGCCCTTACCTATTTTATTGACTCTAGTCCTTAAGGTGTAGAAAATGGCATATTCCTCAGGCGGGACATCTCTAGTTCTTTATACATATAAAATAGGTAATAGGTATGTACTTATTGAGAAACAAAATCAAAATGACCTTGAAACATGAAAATCGCATCACAAGCACGACATTTGTTACCTTAGTATCACATAGTTTTTCGTACACATTTAAAAGTAGCTCGTTTTTTAATACCATCAGTCTTTTCTTGCCGGCGAGGCAAACTCTACACACGGAAGACATTTAACTGTATTTAATTCACAGCCAAAGAGAACAAAACCACTTGTTCACAGCGAGCGAGCGATAAAAGATTTATGTAAAAAAGGAGAAACATTCAATTCAAGCAAAATTTCGCAAAATTTTCTCGCCAACACACCACAACAAGCGGTTACGGCTATTTACCCTCACCGTTTTACCTATATATAGATAAATATTTTAATTAAAGTCACAAGGCTGTTTACGGCCATTTTTAAAAATTGTCTAAATTAGGTTATTTGGTGCTTACGAAACACAAAAAAAACCTTTTTTTTTTAATTCAATCATTAAGTTTCCTAAAATTTAATTTACAATTTACATTTAAAAAGTTGACGAAAACACTGTAGGTACGCAGTGGACGCCATATTGCTCTTGCTCTGAGGTCATGACGTCAGCTGGCTACTTTTCGTTTGCTTAAACAGCCCTAAATTATGACATACTAAAATGGCGCCTACTTTTACATTTCATGGTGTTTAAATAAAGATTTAAAAACTAAAAACTTTGAATATAATTAAAAATCATATTTTGTTATTTTAAGAACCAAAACTAACATTTTCCAACGGCTTTTTGCCTAAGCTATCTCAATAGTGGCAGCTATCGCAGCAAAGCAATGGAGAAGGTCGATTAGAATTCCTAGTTAACAGGAATAGATCTGAAAGAGAAGCAAAAAATTAAATCTCACATCACTAATCGATATGGTACTTTCTGTAAGTACTAAGTCCCCGATTAGAATTTCCAGTACACAGAAATAGATCCGAAGGAGGCGGTCTGTAGAACAGCTCATCACTAATCGGTCCCAATAAGTTATCTAGCCAAGCAAGATCACGTAATAGTACCTACTCACGGCAATTCATCTTCGGAAGACGAAGTTAAGAGTGCGCCTAATGTATTTTTAAACCCTTAAATCTATGGTAACGAACTTATATTATATTCTAATTAAAAAAATACGATAGGTAGGGGAAAAACCCATAGAGAAGTCGAGTAATCGAATAGAATTTGGAAAAACAAACTGGTTTCTTTACAAAAAATTATACAAAAATCGCTTTAAAAAAACTGTTTTAATTGAAATGCTCTAAAGTATCAGCGACAACACCATATTATTTTTTACGAATTACATAGCCAGACTACTGTTTTATTTAAGTAATCGTGTAGTTTTTCTATTTAATGCTTAAATTTTGAATCATTAATAGAAAAGAAGCAAAAACTTGATTTTTGCACTGACATTGCTTTACACTGTCCCGCTCCTATGAATGCGAAATCCTATGACTATCCTTTTCACAATATTTTTTTGCATTAGGCCCTCTTAAAATCCTTATTCTTCGACGACGCGACGGGGTGGCTGCAACCGCTCCTCTAACTCTTTTATTTTTCGTCGTATTTCTGTGTGCGTTACCCCAGCAGAAAAGTATCTTCTAGAATGAAATGAGTTACATAAATAATTAGTACGTCATACGCTGTGAATGTGCGTCATGAAAAAAAAATTGTGAAGGTATGTCCCCGTTTTGGAATAAAACGCAAAATACGTTTTCTGCTGGGGTAACGTTCTTCCAGCATCCTTGTTTTTCACTTTTCATTTCACTAGTTTGCGCAGAGACGTGCGTAGGCTTGAGCACGAAAACACGTAATGACCAGAGTGTCCCAGCGCAGGTAAACAGGTAGACCTATGACCACCCACCAGCATGGTACCTTACGTAAAGTCAATACAGGGTTTGTCAAAGTCAAACTATCAACTTAATTTCTTTAAAAATTGAATAAAAAATAACTTTAAAATATCGTGTGTAAGGCCAGTACCAAGGAACGCTACTAGTACAATATGTAAAATCTCAAAATAGCATCGAATGAAGCTGTTCACATAATTATGATCTAACTTCACGTAATGGTAAGTTCGTTTAATCATTTTTTTCTTATATACATGTAGGTAGTAAAATCATAGGCTTAGAATGAACAGTGAAAAAATTCTGTCTATGAGTAAATACCCTACAAGGCCCTCGCTCACACCTAGTCGTGGGGGCACGATTGAGGGCACTTCTCGTCCGAGACAACGAAGTGTGCTAACTTTATCCCGATCACTCGCATAATGCGCCGCGTGAGCGAACGGAATACAACCAACACTTACGAAGCATGGACTCTGTAATCGTGTTCTCTGCATCCCGCTCACTCCCGCCAGAGTGGAGCGTTTTGCGAGAGGAAGGCGATGATTATGACAGGTGGGACGCGTTTTTACGGTAAAATAGCAATCGAAAATATGGCTGGCTTCTTGTTTTATTGATTTTTCAAATAAACGCGCCTCGGCTCTATATTTCCTACTCTCCGAGATTAACATGTCCAACGTAACTTTGTGCCGAGTCTGCCTCGCCAGTGACACCAAAATATACCACATCTTAAACACACGATACCAGGAGATATTTGAAAAACTTTCAACACAGGTAATAATAGCATTTTTATCATGAGGGTACTAAACAATGAAGTTTCGCCTTCAAGAAAGATTTAGTGCGAGCGACGACAGCAAAAAGTATTAAATGGAGCGGGCTGAAATATGCATCGTTGTACCTATTAACAGTTCTAGATCTGGATTAACTTAACAGTAGGTACAGTAACGTAATAGTTGCCAGGCAATAGTTTGTGTCCTCTCTAACATGTTACCTATTGTTTGGAATACACAGGCAGCCAGCTCCGAGCAGATGCGTCTTAGTTAGGTAGTGTTGCCAAGTGTCTCAATTAGCGCGGGACGAGCGACGACGTGCCAATTTTCAGGGTCCTGATTTGCATCTGATTTGCTAAATCTAATCTATATACTATAAGGCGTCTATGATTAAAGAAAATGTATCACAATGTCGAGCAAGTGCAACAAAGGCAATTGTCAATAGCATGCATCACAAAAATTACCAGTGATAGGTATAGCTTTGTTTTGTTCTGTAGCGACTCTAGATTAAACCTATTTTCATTTTTAATTATCATCTCATGTGACTTAAACAAGTTGACCCGAACAAAACACATGAAAAGTATAATAGGTATTCTTCAGTTTTTACCCAAACGGTACTCCGCTGTCCCTCCTTTTGACTGTCCGTTTGCTGTCACCAGGCTGTATCTCATGAATCGTGATAGTTAGGCAGTTGAAATTTTCACAGATGGTGTACATATTTCTGTTGCCACTATAACAACAAATAATGAAAAACAGAATAAAATAAATATTTAACTGGGCCCCCATACTCATACAACAAACGTGATTTTAGTGCCAATTTTATAGATAATGGTACGGAACCCTTCGTCCGACTCGCACTTAGCCGGTTTTCTTCTGCTCTTTTGTAAAAAAAGTCTGACCTGGCAACTGGCTAGGTACACTATTCTTAATCTAAGGACTGTATTATAAAACCTTGCTCAGTCATCTATAGATGCTTGAATAACGATTTTGTTTGGCATAAGTATTACTCAAGATCGATGACTGAGCAAGCTCTCATAATACAGCTCTCAGACTCATCGGCTCAACAGACAAGACAGTTCACTTGAAATACTCCAGTCTATATTTTAAAGAGTTCTCTGACGGAGTACTTATAGAAATTTGTATTGAAATTTTCTGCTTCTTTGATTTCTTTAGTTGACTTATACTTGCAGCTTGTGCTACTTTGACGACAGGAGGTTGCGGGTTCGATTCCCCCTTGGGACAAATATTTGTACGATCTGCAGTTATTTGTTCCGGGTGTTCTGGTTGTTTTCTACGTATAATAAAAAAAATCTATCTTTGTAATGTATTATGTATATCACTTTTCTAGTGCCCATAATACAAGCTCTGCTTAGCTTGGGGCTAGATTTCATTTATTTTATTGCATACACATAGATAATGCTGTCATGTGAGTTGTTCAGCATTATCTATTAATTTATTTGTAAGAATTGATTTAATGTTTAATAATGTTTAATTTGAATAAATACAAACTAAATCTCTGGCATCCGAAAAAGTCTCACACATGCCGGTGACATGTCCCAGCAGGTCTCTGAGGCTGGGCATTGAATTCACATTGATATTATTATATTCCAGCTTTGCACACCGGACGGCAGACCTGAGACAGTGTGCTACATGTGTCTCTCGCAGCTGCAGCGCTGCCTGCGGCTCGTGCACATGTCACAGACAGCAGAGAAGATACTCACGGAGTACTCTCTCTGCTACATACAGGTAGGTAAAGCTCTTACAGACTTTGATACTCTTAGACTAGTCTATTTCAGCTACTTCCATAGTATTGTGTCTTATGGTATACTGCTGTGGGGGAACGCTACAGATATTAACACCTTGTGCTGCAGAAGAGAGCTGTTCGTGGAATCTATAATATGGATCCCAGAGATAAATTCAAAGAACTAAACATAATATCACAAATATATTGAGAGCACCATGTCAATATATTTATGAAAACTTTTTGTACACTCATAAAAATGTAAATCCTCACCTCAACTTCAACCTCAACAGCCTATAATGGTCCACTGCTGGACGTAGGCGTCCCCCTGATTTTTTTATCTCATGAGACGTATTGCCTTTAATCCCGACGCTGGACATGCGGGTTGGGGATCGCAGTTCTGTGATAGATCTATTCTGCAAGAGGCGCTGCTGCCCGCCCCCCGTTGTATGTCCCTTAGTCGCCTCTTACGACCCCCACGGGAACTGTATGCACCATCCCACACGGCTACAAACACGGAAATACCAGAAAACATCAAATGTATAGAAAAAAATAACATTTTCGAACACAAACTAAAGGCGATACTCATAAAAAATGTTTTTACGAACTTGACGAATTCTTCAATGATAATTTTAGCGACTCGTAATATTTCATAATATGTAGGTATATAATACATAGTTCATCATAATTAGAAAGGCATGATACCTGGCCAGTCTTCCATTGCACAACACCCTGAATGGGTACATAGTACTGTGAACATTTTATTAACACTCACATAATCACTAAGACCTGATGACTGTATGAATGCAATAAATAAAATACTGAATATATACTGATCGATCACTCTCTGGAACTACTAATCCCATTTTGAAAATTCTTTGACAAAACATTATATTATTTTAAAGATGATGATGAGTCGGGTATTTATACGTTTTGTTTTATTATCGCTGTAACGCGATAGACACATAGCCCAGTCAGGTTAGACGACAGAAGGCTTCCACTTTGCATTAATTCCTGACAATTATTGCATCAGCCTTTACGGCGGGAAGCAGTGGGAATCGAAATTCAAAATAGCGACCAACCTTCTCAACCTTGACCTTAATTTTAGCCGCCATCTTGGTTTTAAGGCGAAGTAGTTCGCTTTTTCGAAACAAGGACAAGCGAACACCGCGCGGTGAAGGCGAGAAAGGGGGTCAAGAACCGGCCCGCACGCAATTTCACTGCTTTTTTTTATAAATTTGATATTGCTCTAAAATAATACTCTTTCGCAAATAAATAAAACCATAATCCTCGTAAGTGTTTAGTTGTATTTATAAACGACATTTCATATATGTAATATATGTTAAATAAATAGCAAATGAAACTGGTTTTCCGTAGTAAAAATTAAAATTTAGAGGAAACTTTGCGATTTTTAAGGTTTCAAAGATCGGTTTTGAAACCCTTATGGTCGCTCTGTCCGTCCCCGCTCTTTCTTGAATATCTCAGTAACTACTGCAGCTATTAACTTGAAATTGAAAATAATGATACATTTCGTGCGCCATTACTGATTTCAAGAAAAACATATATAAATAAATGAAAAATAAAATGAATAATTTCAGTACAAATTTTGATGTTGAAATTTCAAAAGAGACCTAGGAAGGCAAATGGGGTATTAAATGAAAGATATCGTTTTGTACATTTCAAAACACTTTTTGAAATTTCTGTAAGTTTCATACTTTTTGAAATATTTCAAAAAAAGTCGAAAAATTGACCATTCCCTCCCCCCTAGCTCCGAAGATTGCAGACCGATCCATGTACAATGTATTAGGCGTTTGTAGACATCGATCTATATTTTACAGGAAAAATATAGAGAAGACTGTAATAATAATAGTTTTTAAAAAATGGTCAAAAAGAGGGGGATTTTTTTTTCAAAAGGGGGGTACCTACCCATGTAGGGTATCAAATAGAAGGTATCGTTTTGACCATTTCAAAACACTTTTTGAAATTTCTGTAAGTTTCATACTTTTTGAAATATTTCAAAAAAAGTTGAAAAATTTACCATTCTCCCCCCTCCTACCTCCGAAGATTGATGACCGATCCATGTACAATGTATTAGGTGTTTGTAGATAGGATCTATATTTCACAGGAAAATATAGAGGTGTGTAAAAATTACCATTTTTGAAAAAAAAACATTGAGTATGGTCGAAAAGGGGGATATTTTTTATCGAAATGGGGCTATCTACCTATTGGTTTATCAAATGAAAGGCATTGTTTTGTAAATTTTGAAACAGTTTTCGAAATTGTAGGTTTCGTACTTTTCAAAATATTGCCATTCGAAAAAAGACGGAAAATTGATTGTCCAAATAATTGGCAAATGTTTGAAACCCTCGTCGCGCGAGTTACACTCGCACTTGGCGGATCTTGTTTTCTATCGAGTCAAGTTAATCAATCGTGTTTCGACTCCCATAACTTACCTAACTAACTAAAATGTTAAACTTTCTATGCTCATCAAAAAATATGTTAACAAATTGTGTTTTCTTGCTTTAAAATTGAAAAAAAAAATCGTTCAGACAAAACCTGGGTTTTGGGACCTACTTCACCTTAAGGGAGTAAACGTTTTTCATATATAGAATAGCCACTTTTCAATTTTCGTGAGAAATCATATCTATTCATCAATCATATTGATCAATAATAAATTCTGTGTCCGTGATGGTAGCGTACACATAACCGAATTCGAGTTTGTTGTTATGCCTAATAAATAACTTATAAAAAGAGTATAATCAGTGCAAAAGTAAAATAAATAGTGCCTCCTTGGTTTAAGAAAAAATGACTATTGTTTGTGGGTACGCTAGCATAACGATCAAGCTAGCGTACACACGACCGTTCTCAAAAACGGCCTATAGTATAGCAACAAAAGTTATACACAAAAATAGAGTATAAATAGCGTCTGAGCTATGCAAAATTTCATAATGATTGCTCTCATAGGAACTAGACATGGGTAATCTTGATTCAGTTGTCCGAAACGATTCACTGAGTCTGATTCACTGGAATGAATTAATTCACCTTAAGCATTCTCTATTCACCTTAACTATTCACTAATCGCTTGTGTTATAATTCAGAATTAAAGTATTTAGTCGCTGACTGACTCGCTGAATGAGATTTAATAATACTCCTTAGCGATTCTGAAATGTGGTCTGATTTAGGGATTCCTTTGTATTTAACTGCTTTAAAATATAGCCAGTACATTCAATCACAAAAGACCAAAATATATACTTTATTACAACTAACAGAAATTAATAATTATTTTTAGTAGGTACAAGTGGTCATTAACAATTTCCAACAGGCTAAACTAAATAGTAATACGGCAAATAGGCTTAGGGCTGTCAATCAAACTGTAGAAAAATAAAATACGTAGATTGAAAAATCAATATATTTACAGTAATTTGGCATCTATAATAATCATCATCTACATACAATGTAGTAATCTACATATTATGATTTAAAAATAAGATTTGGTTATAATTTTGTAGTATAGTATCATTTTTGGATAGAGAGACTCTAATTCCAAGTGAGAGAGGAGTAGTCTGTGAAACAGAAATCGCCCGAAATCACCCGAACGATTCCGAACTCTCGCAGTCGGCACTTCAGCACTCGGCGGACACTCGATGAATCGGTGAATCAGTGAATCGTTAAGGTTTAGAGGGAATAGTTAAGCTAACGCGTCACCGTCGTGAAACGATTCTTTTTAATGCCTCTGATTCAGTTTACCCATGCCTAATAGGAACAGAGATATGGAACAAGACTATAAAATAACACTCGAGCTGGCGTTATGCTAGCGTACCCATTAAAAACCGAAATAGTTCTTATAGAAAACGAGGTTTTCTTAATGTAAATGCTATATGTATAAATAGAGCGTGAAATACCTACTTCCTCTCCCAGTAGTTATACTTTATGTAAATTCATAGTGAAACAATCTAAAAAATCGACGTGAAGTTCTAGGAACAAAATATGCATTCTGGTACCCACGGAGCAAATACAGAGTATGAAGAGCATAGCAGCCAATAGCAGCTGTTTGAAGTCCGTCTATTTAAAGAAAATAGCATGCGAACTCTCTTTCTTTAAATGGACGGACTTCAAACAGCTGCTATGCTCTTCTATCGCATAAAATGGTTTGTTGAGACCATAGGCTTAGATTGAACGTAGTGAAAAAATTCTATGTCTATGGTTGAGACTAGGTTGAGACCTCTCAGTCGCACATATTCACTCGCTGCAATATTTCACTTTTCAAAATTCGACAACCGTAATTCGGGACTGTTTGCCCTGTCTTCAGCTTGCCGCATCCAGCATCTGCCAGCAGTCTTTCGCAAATCGCCATCCCACCTGGTCGGAGGGCGTCCTACACTACGTTTTCCGAGTCGCGGTCTCCACTCAAGAACACGTTTACCCCAGCGGTTGTCGGTTCTTCTTGAAATATGGCCAGCCCACTGCCACTTCAGCTTGCTAATCCTTTGAGCTATGTCGATAACTTTGGTTCTCTGTCGGATGTATTCGTTGCGAATCCTATCCTTCAGAGAAACTCCGAGCATAGCTCTCTCCATAGCTCGCTGGGCGACTTTAAACTGGTGGACCAGCCCTACCGTGAGTGTCCACGTCTCAGCTCCGTAGGTCATGGCTCACGTGTAGGACGCACTGATTGAAAACTTTCGTTTTTGAGTATTGCGGTTCGGATGACGAGAAGACTTGACGTAGTTTGCCAAACGCGGCCCAACCTAGCTGGATCCTCCTCTTGGCCTCCTTCTCGAAATTGTTTTTCCCAACTGCAGAATCTGCCCAAGGTAAGTGTACTCTGAAACAATTTCGAGTAGGTGGCCATGTACGACGACCGGTCGGGACCGGAAGGTCATGATCAATGGCCACATTGATCCGGGGATCAATGTGGCCATGGACCCTTTTATCCGAGGATCAATGAGGCCATTGATCATGACCTTGGACCCTTTTATCCAAGTTCATGCCAAGAACGATGCGTCGTGAGGCTGAAGCTAGCCAAGCATGGTGATAAATAATAATCAGAAAATACCCAGAACACCCGTAATAAATACTTACGATTACGGCATAAACCTTTTTGTGTGCGAAAGTCATTTTCAGCAGTCGATGGTGCTGATAGTTCTACTAGAAATATAACTAGGAGATAAGAAGTTAAGCTTGCACCGTGCAGACAGCATTGATAATGATCTATGTGTGTGTTATTTCCAGGCAAATCCTGAGACTATCAAGGAGCTGAAATCGAAAATAAAACAACCATTATCTGTCAGCCCGATTAAATACACTGTTTTTAGTGAATCTGAAAGTTATACTGAAAGCGTCGAGAAAGAATCATTATATGTAAAAGAAGATTCTGACACAGAAGAAAGTTCCAGTCAGAGTAGCGAAAGTGAAGACTCAGAAGTGGAAGAAGAAGTTAGTGCCATTCCTCAAACCATTCAGAGAACCAAAATTGAAAATTCAGAAGAGGATGAAGAAAGTGGGGCCATTTCTCAAACCATGCAGAGTAGTAAAATTGAAAATTCACATGTCGAAGAAGGTAGTGTCGGTCCTCAAACCATGCGGAGTAGCGAAAATGGAGACTCAGAAGTGGAAGATGAAGATGGTGCCATTCCTCAAACCATTGAGAGTACCGAAATCGAAAATTCAGAAGTGGAAGAAAAAGGTAGTGTCGGTCCTCAAACCATGCAGAATAGCGAAAGTGAAGACTCAGAAGTGGAAGATGAAGGTGGTGCCATTCCTCAAACCATTCAGAGTACCGAAATCGAAAATTCAGAAATGGAAGAAAAAGGTAGTTTCGGTCCTCAAACCATGCAGAGTAGCGAAAGTGAAGACTCAGAAGTGGAAGATGAAGGTGGTGCCATTCCTCAAACCATTGAGAGTACCGAAATCGAAAATTCAGAAATGGAAGAAAAAGGTAGTTTCGGTCCTCAAACCATGGAGAGTAGCGAAAGTGAAGACTCAGAAGTGGAAGATGAAGGTGGTGCCATTCCTCAAACCATTCAGAGTACCGAAATCGAAAATTCAGAAATGGAAGAAAAAGGTAGTTTCGGTCCTCAAACCATGCAGAGTAGCGAAAGTGAAGACTCAGAAGTGGAAGATGAAGGTGGTGCCATTTCTCAAACTATTCAGAATACCAAAATGGAGATCTCAGAAGTAGAAGAAAAAGGTAGTGTTGGTCCTCAAACCATGGATAGTAGCGACAGTGAAGACTCAGAAGTTGAAGATGAAAGTGGTGCCATTCCTCAAACCATTGAGAGTACCGAAATCGAAAATTCAGAAATGGAAGAAAAAGGTAGTGTAGGTCCTCAAACCATGGAGAGTAGCGAAAGTGAAGACTCAGAAGTGGAAGATGAAGGTGGTGCCATTCCTCAAACCATTCAGAGTACCGAAATTGAAAATTCAGAAATGGAAGAAAAAGGTAGTGTCGGTCCTCAAACCATGGATAGTAGCGAAAGTGAAGACTCAGAAGTGGAAGATGAAGGTGGTGCCATTCTTCAAACCATTGAGAAAACCGAAATCGAAAATTCAGAAATGGAAGAAACAAGTAGTGTCGGTTCTCAAACTATGCAGAGTAGCGACAGTGAAGACTCAGAAGGTGAAGATGAAGGTGGTGCCATTTCTCAAACCATGCTAAGCTTTGGTAATCCAATAGTATATTGTTGTGATGTTTGCTGCAAGATATATAACGATAAGAGTGAACTTGCCCTGCATGAGCAGTCTCATAAAAAGGAATCATCATGCAGTCAATGCTTGGAACGCTTTCCAGACAAATCAGCCTTGAGAAAACACATGAGAGTTCACTACGTGGAGAAGCCGTACGCCTGCAACCAATGCGATAGACAATACAACGATAAATCCACACTGATGAGACATGTGAGAGTTCACTCTGGAGAAATGCCGTATCCGTGCAACAATTGCGATAAACAATTCTGTGAGAAATCAGCCTTTATAAGACATATGAGGGTTCACACAGGTGAGAAACCTTTTGCCTGTGATCTTTGTGCTAAGGAATACAAACATAAATCACATTTAGTAACACACATGAAGAACCACAGCAAAGAAAAGTTACACTCCTGTGACAGATGTGAACAAAAATTTAGCTATAAATCGAACTTAAAATCGCATAAGAAAATTCACACCACAGAATATGTCTGCAGTCTGTGTGACAAAAAATTCAAAAAACATGAGCGTTTGACAATTCACACTACAATTCATCACACTGAAGAAAATCCATATGCCTGCAAAATATGTGATCGAATATTTAGTCGAAAACCTGCTTTAGCAGCGCACCTTAAGACACACACTGAGCAAAAACCGCATGCGTGCGATATATGTGATAAACGATTTATCATGAAAAAAAACTTGAACATACACTTAAGAAAACACACTGGAGAAAATCCATATGCCTGCATTGTGTGTGACAAAGAATTTACTAATAAATCAGCATTTACGAAGCATGTTGGAGTTCACACGGGAGAAAACCCATATGCCTGCAAAATATGTGATCAAATATTTAGTCAAGAACCTGCCTTAGCAGCGCACCTTAAGGCACATACTGGGCAAAAACAGCATGCGTGCGATATATGTGATAAACGATTTATCGCGCAAAAAAACTTGAACGTACACTTAAGAAATCACACTGGAGAAAAGCCCTATGCCTGTGATCTTTGCGATAAAAAATACGTCCTTAAATCATATTTGGTTACGCATATGAAAAATCACACTGGAGAAAAGCCATATACCTGCAAACAATGTAATAAATCGTTCAGTCGGCCATCCAATGTTGCAAGGCATATGAGAATTCACACAGGAGATAAACCGTATGGATGTACTAGTTGTGTTAAGAAATTTAGTCAGAGATCTAGTTTGGTTAGACATATGGAGTTGCATAAGGAAACTAAGACATAATTTGTTTAATTGAATGGTGTTAATTCAGATGTCGCCAAATCAAAACTGATTGACAGCACTAAAAATTATGCCATTCTTTTTATTTTATCGATATGAGAGAGACGGCACCATTTGTAGTGCTGGCAATTAAATTTTGGCGAAATCACATTTGATATCAATAGGTACCTCAAAATGTATATGGTCTATCTATAGTTTTAAGCGTGAACTTGTCGCGTATATTCTCATTTTTTGATGTAAATATAAATATTATATTACTATAGGTTCCGGAAGCCACAATTTTGCAGTATTGCTCGATAACCAAAAAAATATGGAGCATTTTCCCGAAACGTTCCATATTTCTATGCAAACAAGTTCCCGATTCTTTGTTTAAAATGGATACTTAATTATTTCCAATGTAGTAGTAAGTACATTAATCAAAATTCATATTACAGTAATGAAGCACGGCAAACTTATGCGGTAAAAAGTCAATAATATACAAGTAGGTACCTAACATTATAGCTCGATACATATCTCTGCTAGGTAAGATATATCCTAGAAGAACTTTTTAAAATAACAGTAATCTGCTATCATTTCTGTAACGGTACCTATCATTTTCACTATGTTTCTTGCACGAATAATTTTATTGTCATTCACTTGACACAGACGGCACGGATGTGAACATGACATGTACAGCTTGTACATGTCATGTTCACATCCATGCCGTGGTTACAAATATAAAGAGTGAACACATGCTCTACGGTACTATGTTAACTCTAAGTACAACCTAGTCTGAAATGAACTAGTCAAAAATTTAACTAATGTAAACATAGACACTTTTATAATAATAAGAATGACAGTTTTAATTTTTATTGCCTTTGTTACAGTTTTTTTTTATATTTTGCTAATAATTGACTTGGTATTCCAATAAGAAATTTTGACTTTTTTTATTATTTATTTAATCTTACGTTGTGTTATTTACAATTAAACTTTTAAGTAGGGACTTACATTTATATGTTCACGTCCGTGGTTACAAATTTAAAGAGTGTACACGTGTTCTACGGTACTATGTTAACTCTAGTACATACTAGTCAAATGAACTAAGTCAATAATTTAACTAATGTAAACATAGACACTATTATAATAATAAGAAAGACAGTTTTAGTTTTTATTGCCTTTGTATACAGTTTTTTTATATTTTGCTAATAATTGACTTGGTGGTATACCAATAAGAAATTTTGACATTTAAAATTATTTATTTAATTTTTAGTTGTGTTATTTACAATTAAAGTTTTAAGTAGGTAGGTACTTACATTTATATGTTCACGCCCGTGGTTACAAATTTAAAGAGTGTACACGTGCTCTACGGTACTATGTTAACTCTAAGTACGAACTAGTCAATAATTTAACTAATGTAAACATAGACACTGTATTAAGTCCGCTATGATATTAGGAATTTAGTTTTAATTTTATTGCCTTTTATACAGTTTCTTTTTTTAATGTGCTAATAATTAACTTGGTATGCCAACAAGAAGTTTTGACATTTTGAATTAAAATCTGTTTTAAGTTGTGTTGTTTACAATAAAGGTTTTAAGTAGGTACCTACGTACTTACATTTATGTGGCTTTACGAATTGTTATTCATTAATTTAAAATGTTGAGCGAGATGTATAGCTAATGTTTTATGCTATGAAATCTTTTAAAAGCAACTTTTACAACTAAACTAATAATTATAAGCACTTGAATATACAATGCAAAGCAGTAGAATGTACAATGTACATATTTATGTACATGAACATGTACATTTTACGCAACATGATAAAAGTTCATGTCTTTGTCAATGGCTGTCAAGTTCATGTTGCGTAATATCAATAGGTACGTAATTTTATAAATCTTGTTTCAAAATGTACCTCTTTCATATTAATCTGTAGTACTTATAGTATTTATTACAAAAAAAACCTGCGATGATGTTATGATGATGATAAATAAATAAATAGTCCTTAGTATGTGTGTCTAGTATACTTGAGCTAGTCAAACTCATATGGTTAATTAGGTAACACTAATAATAAATGCGATAGTAACTATGTCTGTATTTTTCTGTTAGATTTTCACACATGCATGATACTTTTATATATTATTTAGTATATGATAGGTACGGTTCGCTGGTCCCTACACGTGTTCATGAGTGGAGACTGATTCTTGTGTACGACACCCTTCGTTGGTAGGTATATGACATGGCGGACGACCTGCGAATAACTGTTGACAGATGGATGCGCCAAGCTGAAGACAGGGCGCTATGACTGAAGATCATCAGCGGAGGCCTATGTCCAACAGTGAGGGCCATAGCCACAAATTCTGGGGATTGAGAACTGTACCGGCCTTCCGTGACAGTGAAGTTTAGCAAAACTGCCGAACTTGTGTGTTATGTTAGGCCCTCCGCACATGGAGCTACTCAAAAAGAACTAGTTACACAAACTCAAATTACTAAGGTGTTACTTGAGCGTCACCGCCTGGCCCATACATTCTCGCACACAACGCTACTAGTCAAGAACCGGTTAGTAACGCGTTAGCAACTGATCACGCTTGACGCGACGACGTGCTGGTCGCCGCGCTACTAGTTACAGACTTTTCTGTTTTTTTTTTTGTGAAAAATGTGAGCAGAAATAACAGAAGTGACTGAAGCCTTGCAACTTGAGTAGCGTCGTGTGCGAGGTACAGTTTCTAACTAGTTTGTAATTACAATTACTGATTAGTTCCGTCATTTTTGAGTAGCTCCATGTGCGGACGGCCTTATGATGGTAGTGTTTCCTCTTTGCTCACCGCTTGTGCCGTTCGGTTGCATAGATAGAGACACTATTAATTGACCTCTCGGCCAGACCTGCGCGCTGCCAATAGGTCGCGCCGCGCGATATAAAGTCTCATTGTTTATTTGTAACCACGCCTTTACCATGACTGTGAAACCTTATCCGGACGCTGCTGCTGGCCTCAGAGAAATGCTGCTGGCAGAAAAGTGGCAAACCCAGACACACTTAGACACTAATATTCACAGATTTTCTTAGTACATGACACTGACAGACATTGGTAGAGTCGCAGCGAAAAGAATGCGGCGCCATAAAGAAGTTGAAAGAAGTCAAATCAACCCATCACATGGTAGACAAAATGTGCTGTTCGCCCGGCGCGCGGCGCGGCGCCGCGGCGGGTAAATAGCCGGTTTTGCGATTTGGTTGATTTAGCTCAGAATAATGTATGCAAACAAAACTAAACTAGCAAATCAAAGAGAAAACTCTTACGTAGTTTAGTTATTGTATACTCAGTGGAGAAAACTGCAGAAAACCACTCCAAAAACTAGCAACTGCATTCATGTGATTCTGAAGTGAAAAAGAACAAGAAAATGACTTCTGTGTGCAGAGTTTGCCTCACCGGCAATAAAAAGCTGATATTTTTGAAAAACAAGATCCTTCTGAATGTTTACGATAAACTGTCTGACACGAAGGTAAATATTTATAATATTTTTATTTGGTATTATAACCCGTTCAAAACTTATTTTTATTACAATGTTTGTAAACATGGCCATAGCATAATTTACACTTCTGTCGACTTGAGCCATAGATCAAGGCATGTATAATTGGACCATGGATCAAGGTATCGTCCAGCCCATTGTGAATCTATAGGGGCCACAGAAACCATATCTATCAAAAGAGAAGACATTTGACATTTTGGGTTTCCATTTCAACTAAATGGTGTCTTTTTCTATGGTTAGTTAGGGTACAAGGGAGACTCCAAGATCTTGTCTCCCAAACCAACCTAACCTGCACGTGGTGTACCCTGCTAGAGAACGAACTAGGCTCTGGTGAAAATATCAACATTCTTCATAATTTGATAACTCATATTTTACTATTATTTTCCATTACTTGACACTGGCAGAAAAGAGTCCAACCAGACTCATTGCCATGGATCACATATTTTTTAACTGTCCCTTTCATCAATGTTCTTTATACGACTTACTCCATCTTGATATTCCACGTCCCGTATCCATGAAAAGTTTACTTTCTCTTACGTTTTACCCTACAATAATATTTCTTCTATGTAAATTCATTGATGTAAATAAGATAAAATTGTAAATAACTACTTTATTTATTTACGCAGTTAATCCTCATTATTACTTATTTGATTAGGTATAGTTTTTTTTCATCCTCTTATTTTCTTATTTTGAATCTTAAAATCTCATTGGTGTTTTTTTTTTTGTTTTTTCATGTTTTACCGGTCATAATATTATATTAAACCCGCCTCCATTCCATGACTATGAAATTTCCTTGAACTAGACACTGGCAGAAAAGTGACAAACCAGACACATATTGCCAAAAATAAAGAAGTCAAGTCAAGTCAACAAAGAATCATCATCTTTGGTTAGTTATTAGGCTCTTTGGTCTTTTTAACACTCGGGCAGGAGCTCCGCTAGGAGTAATAGTTTTCTGTGGCAGGAGGCAAGCCTTGCAAAATCCTATGTTCAAGACACAAACAGTTAGGTATTTTCAATAAAGTTTTGATGCAGTTTTTACCACTGTAATGAGCTATTAGCCATATCTTCAAGAAGTCATCTTAAAAAGTTAGCACATTGTTTATCGAGGGATGAAAATGACCGATTCCTGACGAGGGTGTAGTTTGAGTCAATACACACGAGTAGGGAATAATTTTTTTCCGAGTTATACACAGTGCTTTATACTACACCTATGAGGAAAATAAAAATATTTTTTTGTTAAAATTATATTAAAATTATTACAATTATGGAAACTCAAAAGCACATACTGCCAAGTTTTCTTAAAAAATGCAAGTGGCCAGTAACATTTTGGCCGCATAACCGGCGGAACAACCATATCGCCGCCGCCGACTGGAACCGGTTTTGCTGCGAGTCTGCCGCTAACTGAGACAGTCGGCGCACGTAACGCTGCAAACTGCGTACAGTAAGCGCAAACTAGCAAATGGGGATAAATGAACTTTTTTAGTTCACTAATCCCCGTTACGAGTTCGCATCGGTGTCAACGGGGAATAATGAACAAAAAGTTCACTAATCCCCGTTGACGGGGATTTTCAACGGGAATTAGTGGAATAAGCCAAACTTTGGACACTCAATTTAAAATATATGGAAGGGCGTACTGATACTGAACCGATACGCCGCAAACTCAGTCGGCCGCTCATAGTTTGCCTACTGGGGACACAGCCTTAGTTTTAAAACTATTAAGTACCTAGCTTAGCTATATTTATAAATATAATAAATGAGCTTGACATGTAAGAAAATTTACTTTTAAAAATAGAACTAAACTGAATTTGAAATTTCAAAAATACCTTAAAGTAGCAATACTGCCATCCAGCCCAATCACTAATACACTAGGTACCATACCAGCCATTACCCATTACCTTCGTATGGTGGAGTTCCGTACCTGTTCTGGTTTTTACTAGTGTACTAAAGTAGCAATTTTTATTTTTTGTCTCGAATACATATTTTAATATACCCTAGATTATAATTACAATAGAAGCTAGAATATATAGCTTCTAGCCATAGAATTGGCTAATGGGTAGGTAATTTATTTACCCGACGTTCATATGATGAATGAAGCCTTCTGTTCGAGCCAATATCGCTCATACAGCAGATTTACTTTATTAATTAGTAAACAACAATTAGTCCTAACGAAACCTTTGCCACGCGCCGGTCTCTTTACCTACCTAAACATTACGTGCGGCTCTGATTACCAAATTAACTTATAATTCGTGAATAAACCTAAAAACTATTAAGTGGTTTGGTGTTGTTTATTATTAACAAACTTAACTATAACTGGAATGCCCTCAGCAAGGAGTTATCTCCTCGTTGAGGGCACTCCAGTTATAGTTAACCCCAACACCTTCATTCGTAAGGCTCTGTGTTGAAGTTGCAAATAAAGTCATTATCTATCTACCAAGTCATTATAACAACGTGCCGCGAAGTCTACTTACTTGCCTAGATACCTAGCTGTTACATGTAGGTATAGTGAAAAATTTCTATGTCTATGGACTACTGTTTCAGTTCATCTCTGAGGATGCAAGGCCGAGAGGCTTATGCCGTTGGTGCTACCAGAAACTGCAGAGATGCCACAACTTCTCCGAGATGGTGCACAGATCCGAAAACATCTTCAGTCAGCTTTTCATTAAGGGCCTTAAGGTACTCATTAATTAATTTTCTTTATTAAAAATACAACCAAGGTTATCGACATAGCTCAAAGGATTATAAAGCTGAAGTGGCAGTGGGCTGGCCATAACGCAAGAAGAACCAACAAACACTGGGGTAAACGTGTTCTTGAGTGGAGACTGCGACTCTGCAAACGTAGTGTAGGACGCCCTCCGATCAGGTGGGATGACGGTTTGCTAAAGACTGCTGGCAGATGCTGGATGCGGCAAGCTAAAGACAGGGCGCTATGGTCTCATTAGGGGAGGCCTATATCCAGCACTGGACTAATATAGGCTGATGATGATAATGATGAATATTTTGAAGGTAGTTGTTATCACTGGTTAATCTTTAACTAAAAGAAAGCTACATTATCCTGAAGTGACATGTGTAGGATATTTCGTTCAGGTACAGCGTCAGTGAAGCTGCAATGATAGGTAATTTATTATTACTTAATTTAAATGTTGTTATTTTCAGGCTACTCATGAAGATATTACCGAGTTTAACCTTGGAATGGAACAACACTTGTCCACGCAGTTACCCATGGATAACACTGACACCAATGAAAGTTCTCTTGTCACCATTAAAGTTGAACCAATATCGGAAATAGAGGAAGCGACCACAGAAGAAGATCCACTGGTGGAGTTCGAGTCTGTGTATCCTGAAAACTGTACAAAAACTGAATGCAAATTAGAAGAAGGAACTGATGATCATGAAAATGATCATAACACTGCTGCTAAGCTAACCACGCGTGAAGACTCAAATATGAGATCTGTATCGAAATATAAAGAAAATCATGATACCTTCGATGTAAATACAAAAGAAATCCAAACAAGCTCTTTAGCTATTCCTACGAAAACTCAAGCTGGTTACAAGTTATTTGCCTGCCATATATGTGATAAACAATTTAGTAAAAATATTAATTTAGTTAGTCATATGAGAACTCACACTGGTGAGAAGCCATTTTCCTGCACTTCATGCGACAAACAATATAGTGAAAAAACTAATTTAGTTGCTCACATGAGAACTCACACTGGTGAGAAACCATTTTCCTGCACTTCATGTGATAAAAAATTTAATCAAAAAGGAATTTTACATAGACATATGACAAAAATTCACAAGGCTGCACGGCCATGTGCGTTTATTGCATGTCATGTCTGTAACGAACAGTTTAAAAAGCAGAAAAGTTTAGTTGATCATATTATGAAAACCCACCCTGGTGAGAAACCATTTGCCTGCAATGTGTGTAAGAAACAGTTTCATCATAAAAATATATTAATTGATCATATGAGAACTCACACTGGTGAGAAACCATTTTCCTGCAATGTGTGTAATAAGTATTTTCATAGCAAAAGTAATTTAAGTACTCATATAAAAACTCACGCTAGTGAGAAGATATTTGCCTGTCATGTGTGTAAGGAGCAGTTTAATAGAAGAAATATTTTAGTTGCTCATATGAGTACTCACCCCGGTGAGAGGCCATTTGCCTGCGATGTATGTAATAAACAATATAATAAAAAAGGTAATTTATCAGATCATATGAGAACTCACACCGGTGAAAAGCCATATGCCTGTCATATGTGTGATAAACATTTTAACTACAAAAAAGTTTTAGAAGATCATATTAGAACTCACACTGGTGAGAAGCCATTTCCCTGCAATGTGTGTGAAAAACATTTCAGTCAAAGAAGTAGTTTAGCTGTTCATATGAGAACTCACACTGGTGAGAAACCATTTGCCTGCTATGTGTGTGATAAACATTTTAATTACAAGGATGTTTTACTAGCTCATATAAGAAACCACACTGGTGAGAAGCCATTTGCCTGCAATGTGTGTGATAAACGCTTTAATCAAAAACGTAGTTTTGTTTTACATATGAAAACTCACACTGGACAGTAATCTACACTATTCTGAGCAATAGGTAACTATTTGTAAATGGTGTCATGGTATAAACTTTGTGTTTGTTGAAACTGGGCCTGTTTGTGAACCAATCACCACAAAACTACACATCACACCACCAACCACATCACCAGAAAAGGCACAAAGAAACTTTCTTTGTCCACATTTACTCCTAGACAGAAATATTTTGTCATTTTTGTCAAGGCTAAGGAGCACACTCCTTGGAGCTACTCATCCTCTCAACCCTGACCAAAAAAGTAAATCAAAAATATTAAAGTCATTAACGGGATATATGTACCATGATTTGATTTTTGATTTTCCAATGAGCTAGATGAGTGTAATTATTTTATAATGATAATAAATCAAACATAACATCTAAAAAATATAAGTGAAATAATTTTTTCGATATCTTAAAAACTGAATTTTCCTTGAATATTCAAAGTTGGATTTTGTTAAAATCCGCGCGAACTCGACCGCTCAACGCGTGACGTCACATCGCCGGTTCTGTCCGCCGCCGCCGGGCCGAGAGGTCATTACGCTAACGAACTCGTGCAGTAATCTTGAGATTTCATTGATATTTTTGGAATTATGGAGAAAAAAATACCATACAGATATTGGATAGTACCCTTATGTACGAATACAACGGTTAGCACTCCAGAAAAATGCTTTTTTCATGTGCCCAACGACAAAAAGCTGAGAAATAAGTGGTGTAGACTGATGAGAAGGGAGAAAGTGTTATCTACAAAAACCAGTCGACATTGTTGCGAAGATCATTTTAATGTGAGTAGGTACCTAAATACGAAATTCCTTCCTATATATTTCTACATTACTAAATATCAATACTAAACAAGATTCGCCAAGTGCGAGTGTAACTCGCGCGCCGAGGGTTTCAAACATTTGCCAATTATTTGGACAATCAATTTTCTGAAATATTTTAAAAAGTATGAAACTTACAGAAATTTCCAAAAGTGTTTTGAAATGGTCAAAACGATACCTTTCATTTGATACCCCACATGGGTAGGTACCCCTTTTTGAAAAAAAATCCCCTTTTTTGACCATTTTTCAAAAACTATTATTATTACAGACTTCTCTATATTTTTCCTGTAAAATATAGATTAATATCTACAAACGCCTAATACATTGTACGTGGATCAGTCTGCAATCTTCGGAGCTAGGGGGGGGGGGGGGGGGGGAATGGTCAATTTTTCGTCTTTTTTTGAAATATTTCAAAAAGTATGAAACTCACAGAAATTTCAAAAAGTGTATTGAAATAAGTAAGTATTTGAGTGACAATTTATTTGAAACAGTGGGCACAGAGGAACAAAGCACGAGGCACACAGATGTTTTACTAAAAAAGTCCATTGAATCCATTGAAACTTATTAGACAATACAAAAACTCCCTACCTTCTTTTCCCTTGTTGCGACTGTTTTATGGTGATAGTGTTGTCACTTGTTTGAGTTAACGACAAAAATCTTCACGAAAAAGAATGTAATAGATTGACTATAGTAGTTACGTCACAAGTTATGTTATTTTTAGGGTTTCAAAGATCGGTTTTGAAACCCTTATGGTCTCGCTCTGTCCGTCCCCGCTCTTTCTTGAATATCTCAGTAACTACCGCAGCTATTAACTTGAAATTTGAAATAATGATACATTTCGTGCGCCATTACTGATTTTAGGTAAAAAATATAAAAATAAATGAAAAATGAAAATGAATATTTTCAGTACAAATTTTGATGTTGAAATTTCAAAAGAGACCTAGGAAGGCAAATGGGGTATCAAATGAAAGGTATCGTTTTGTACATTTCAAAACACTTTTTGAAATTTCTGTAAATTTCATACTTTTTGAAATATTTCAAAAAAAATCGAAAAATTGACCATACCCCCCCCCCCTATCTCCGAAGATTGCAGACCGATCCACGTACAATGTATTAGGCGTTTGTAGATATCGATCTATATTTTACAGGAAAAATATAGAGAAGTCTGTAATAATAATAGTTCTTGAAAAATGGTCAAAAAGGGGGGGAATATCATCATCAGCCTACATCAGTCCACTGCTGGACATAGGCCTCCCCTAATGAGCGCCATAGCGCCCTGTCTTCAGCTTGCCGCATCCAGCATCTGCCAGCAGTCTTTCGCAAATCGTCATCCCACCTGGTCGGAGGGCGTCCTACACTACGTTTGCCGAGTCGCGGTCTCCACTCAAGAACACGTTTACCCCAGCGGTTGTCGGTTCTTCTCGAGATATGGCCAGCCCACTGCCACTTCAGCTTGCTAATCCTTTGAGCTATGTCGATAACCTTGGTTCTCTGTCGGATGTATTCGTTGCGAATCCTATCCTTCAGAGAAACACCGAGCATAGCTCTCCCCATAGCTCGCTGGGCGACTTTAAACTCGTGAACCAGCCCTACCGTGAGTGTCCACGTCTCAGCTCCGTAGGTCATGACGGGTAGGACGCATTGATTGAAAACTTTCGTTTTCAAGCATTGCGGTATGGATGACGAGAAGACTCGACGTAGTTTCCCAAACGCTGCCCAACCCAGCTGGATCCTCCTCTTGGCCTCCTTCTCGAAATTGTTTTTACCCAACTGCAGAATCTGCCCAAGGTAAGTGTATTCGGAAACAATTTCGAGGAGGTGGCCATGTACGACGATCGGTCCCGGATCAATGTGACCATTGCGACCGTGCGATGCGTCGTGAGGCTGAAGCTAGGCCGTCCAGCTGGTTTGTGAAATATTCCGCAACCATAAGTAAATCGACTTTCGGAAGATTATTTGATTGGCCACGTGAAAATCCTGGTTCCATGTTGGGTGGTTGGTTGCATTCATAAGAAATAACAAATGTATCGAAATGAACGAAAGTAAGTTTACAGATCGCGTGTCAATCACGTACTATTATTTATTCGTAGACTGTATGCATACTGTCGCTAAACTACCGCCCGCGCATCGCCACCGCCGCCGCGTCGCCGCCCGTCTCACAACACAACCGGCGACGTGACGTCACAGCCATTACTCGACGGGCGCAATCAGTTTTCGCGCGTTCCCATATTGATTTGCTTATAAATAATTCAATTTTTGAGATATCAACACAATTTTTTCACAGTTAGTCTTATTATTGCTTAAAGTTTTTGTTAGGGCTGAAAAAAGGGAATAAATTTTGATTTACATCTTCCTCATTGGGGCAATGCAGTCAGTGTCTTTGGCACGCTTCCGACTGGTATTGATATGGATCAGTTGAGCTACCTGTAGATTGTTTGAAAAAGTTTGCAGATAGCTTAATTGTTTCTATTGTAAATACTAGTTTTAATTTAATTCTATTATTTGATTGTAATTTTCTTTCTTAATAAAGATAATTTTTGCAATATTTGACGACCTCAGTGGCACAGCGAGCGAGAGTCTACCTGCGACGCAAGAGGTTGCGGGTTCGATCCCCGCCTCGGAACAAATTTGTGTACGATCTGCAGAAATTTGTTCCGTTGGTCTGGGTGTTTTCTATGTATAATAAAAAATATCCATCTATGTAATGTATAATATTACGTATATCAGTTATCTAGTACCCATAACACAAGCTGTGCTTACCTTGGGGCTAGATAATGCTGTGTGAATTGTCCAGCATTATTTATTATTTATTTATTTATTTATTTATTTATTTATTTCGGCACAGTTTCATGCGCCATGACCGCGGAAAATTAATATTCCTTTTTAATTGACTTTAATGTTAATAACCATGATAATTTCAAATGTTATATTAAAAACAGTCGCAACAAAAAAGTTTTAAGTTAACAAAAAAGGGTAAATGTGTGCAAAAAAAGTCACCTCAGCGCCCATAGTACGGATGTGTCTAAAAACTTTGGTACTTTGTTACCTTCTGTTATACTTATATTGTTTAGCCATAGTATGTTCATAGCTCTAATAAATGTTGCTAAATAGGTACTATTTTTTTTAAGCCGTGAAAATAATTTACTATGTATAATTCATAGTTTATTTATACATCTAATTAAGTATCATTTGTGTATTTATTATTTGTGTGCCTATTTGACAATAAATGATCTTTATCTTTATGTTTTCTATGATTATATTTCGTCACTTTTACCTTAGGCTATATGCAGACGAAGCAACTATTGTGGCCGGCAACAGGCGACTCGCAACTATATTTGACGACCTCCGTGGCGCGGAGGGCGAAGGCCCGCCTGCGACGCATGAGGTTGTGGGTTCGATTCCCGCCTTGGGATAAATGTTGGTACGATCTACAGATATTTGTTCTGGGTGTTGTGGTCGTTTTCTATGTTTAATAAAAAATAGCTGTGTATTATTGTATTACTTAAGTATATCAGTTATCTAGTACCCATAACACAAGCTCTGCTTAACTTGGGCTAGATAATGAAAATTCGCATTGTATAATTAACATATTAAGTAGTTAACTTATAAAAACTTATCTTAAAATAACGCCAAATAAAGGATATAATTTTCTTGTTATTTTAGTCTTATACAAAACACCTTGTTTAATATAATATTAAACCAACCTACACAGTTAATATATTAGGTATAGAAATAAATAAATAACTGCGGTGGTTGGTAAAAAAAATTACGACAGGCGAAGTAATGCAGAGCAAAGCGAGCTTCAGATAAAAAAAAACGCCAAGTGCGAGTTACACTCGCGCATCAAGGGTTCCGTACAAACTCCTACTCTTCAGCAAAGAAATCAACCCAGACGAATAAGGCACAATAATTTGCTGATTTGATAACGATTATGACTTAACTTATTTAGTCCCTCGAACAATAGGCGCCCTCGCTTCGCTCGGGCGCCAATCCGACCTAAATAAGTAACGTCCAAACCTAGGGTAACAATGTACTATTTTCTATGAATAAACCACACATTTAATAGGTATTTAATAGATTTTCATTTAGGTTTATTTCATTGTTGGTGGCATCTGAGGTGGACATATCTGTCAAGGGAATAGGATCCTGAATCGGTAAGTTAGAATTTTGACGATTTTTCTTATTGTTAAGTTGTATCACCATTTCTTTTTCTTTTTCAGGTCTCCGTATGCTGTCGCCAAGGACTGTTTCTGTATGAGTTTCATCATCATAGTACATCTTCTCCAGAAATTTTATATCTCGACTAATTACTACATCGTTTTGGTCAGGTAAATAGACTCTGAATCCTTTTGCATTTTTGGCGTATCCCATAAATACTCCTTCTATGGCTTTAGGGGAGAATTTGCCTCTTCGTCTTTTGTTCAAGATGAATGCTTTGCTGCCGAAAATGCGTAAATGGTTTCCGGCTGGGTTTCTGCCAACCCATTTTTCATACGGAGTACTTCCATTTAAAGCTTTTGCAGGACTCCGGTTTATTAGATAATTGGCTGTGTTTATTGCTTCGGCCCATAAGTATGAGGGTACTTTCGCTTCCATCATTAAACATCTAGCCTTGTCCAGCAGTGATCGGTTTTTTCGTTCACTTATACCGTTTTGTTGCGGAGTATATGGTACTGTTAGTCTCCTTTTGATGCCACATTTTACGAGCAGGTCATCAAATTCTTTGCTTCTGTACTCGCCACCATTATCCGATTGTAAGTGCTTGATTTTATTCTTTGTGAACAGTTCCACTCCATTTTTGTATTCCTTAAACTTTTCGATTACTTCACTCTTGTTTTTAATGAAGTAGATACAGCAGTACCTGGTGAAGTCATCAATGAAGGATACGTAGTATCTGGACCCAGCAATCGATTCCGTTTCAAAAGGTCCACAGACGTCACTGTGTATAATTTCTAAAATTTCAGTTGACAATCGGTCATGGCTAGCAAATGGTAAGGATGAAAATTTACCTTTTATACAAGTTTCGCAGGTATCTAACTTTACTTCTTTTAATTTTAGTCCTCTCATCATCTGCTTCGCAGCCATCATTTTGAGATCTTTTTCGTTTATGTGACCCAATCTTCGGTGCCATAACATTGATTCATCTTTTGACTTCGTTGTAAAATTTGCTGATTCTTTGGGTTTGAAATCCAGATAATAAAGCCCGTTTTTATTTCTTGAAGCTTGTAGTACGACATTATCTTCTTCTATGATCGTTGCTTTTCCTTTTTCGAATAGTACCTTGTAACCATTATCGGTTATTTTCCCGACTGATATGAGGTTTGTAGCTATTTCTGGTACGTACAACGCATCATTCAAATTATATTTTTCGTCGCTGGTCGAGATGCTAATTTTTCCTCACCCTTTAATTTGTGTGGTGTGCTTCTTCGACGCTAGACTTAAAATGCTTACTTCAGGAGTTAATTCTACGAATTTTTCTTCCTCGCCAGTCATGTGAGAGCTGCAGCCACTGTCAAAGCACCATAGATTTTCACCAATGCTTTCTGCCGATGAATAACATACATTGAAGTTATTTTCATGGGTTTTCTTTTTCTGTAGGTGAGTGGCTCTTTTCTTCGACCAACATGCCTCTGTAGTGTGTCCTTTTTTGTTGCAGTGTTTACAGACGACGGTCTTCCTCTTCTGTTTAGCATAAAATGCTTCAGACCTTGTTGAGGTTTCGTTCGGTTCTGTTTGCTTTCTGGCCTCATTTTCTTCTATAATTTTTATTTGTAATTCTTCTGGGCCAGGTAGCACATCCCGTGACTCAATAGCGATGCGAAAGTTTTCATAGTTTGCTGGTAGGCTATAGAGCATCATTATACTCAATAATTCCGGGTGGATTTTAACTTCCATGTCCTCCAGCTTTCCGACGACATCTATAAAATTATTTAAATGGTCGCGGATATCCTCTTCGGAGCTCATTTTCTTGAGAACCAGTTGTTTCAACAGCGTTGCTTTTCTCGCCGGACCAGTGCTCTGATGTATGGATTTAAGTTTATCCCATATCTCTTTTGACGTTTTACACCCTTTTATTTGTTTTAATTCCGTCGGTGAGATGAGCAGAATAAGTTCCGATCTAGCTTGTATGTCAAATTTCTCGAACTTACATTTTTCGTCGGCGCTCGATGTTGGCGATAATTTTGTTTCGCCGCTAACGTAATTCCATAATTCGGTTTTAATCAGTACTGCCTGGGCTTGTAAACACCAGGTGTCGTAATTATGTCTTGTTAAAGTTTCTATGGAACGGTATGCGGACGACGCCATTTTTACGTTAGTATATTTCTTTTTGGCATTTATGCAGGTAACCACGCTCTGCTACCAATTGATGGGCGTGGAATATAAATATATCATTTGCAATACAATACCTTTTATTTAAAACATAACAGAAATTATAACAACGTATTTTCCAATGTAAAATTCGTGACAAGACAAACTTGACAGACGAATATCATAGAGCTGTAACAACCATAGAGGTTGCGCCATACCATCAGTACTGACATGCAGTTCTACTATTGTAACTGATTTTCATTTAAATTACCTACTTATTCTCTGTCACTCGTATTTATATACTCTTTGTGTCACTCTGTTATGTCGTTTCCAAGTAAACATAGGTACCTAAATTAACAACAAATTCAGCTGTCTATTCTTTAAATATTGACAATAGATACGATATCAGCACGAATAGCTCAAGAAAAGCTGAATAGTGGTGTATAGTTTGCCGTGTGTCGCCTGAGATGATTTTTTGTCAAATATCGAAAAAGTCGTGTCCGTGATGGTAGCGTATACACATAACCGAATTCACGTTTGTTGTTATGCCTAATAAATAGCGTATAATCAGTGCAAAAGTAAAATAAATAGCGCCTCCTTGGTTTAAGAAATAATGACCATTGTTTGTGGGTACGCCAGCATAACGTTATGCATTAAAAACAGAAATAGTTCCTATAGAAAACGAGGTTTTCTTAATGTAAATGCTATATGTATAAATAGTGTGTGAAGTACTTCCTCTCCCAGTAGTCATACTTTATGCAAATTCGTAATCAAACACTATAAAAAGTTGATGTAAAGTTCTAGGAAAATGACAACGCATTATCTCTATCTCTTTTACTTCCATGGATAATTCACACGCATCTTTCTCTATCTTTCATTGTGACCAATACCTACATTGCTCACTGCTCAGAGTCCAAGGGATATTGCTGTCCGTTGCAATGTAGTTCCGCCGTGGTCTGCTAGATGGTGCTTATAGTCTTGTTCCATATCTCTGTTCCTATGAGAGCAATCATTATGAAATTTTGCATAGCTAAGACCACGCTAAGACGCTATTTATACTCTAATTGTGTATAAATTTTGTTGCTATAGTATAAGCCGTTTTTGAGAACGGTCGTGTGTACGCTAGCATAACGTTATGCTGGCGTACCCACAAACAATGGTCATTATTTCTTAAACCAAGGAGGCGCTATTTATTTTACTTTTGCACTGATTATACTCTATTTATACGCTATTTATTAGGCATAACAACAAACGCGAATTCGGTTATGTGTACGCTACCATCACGGACACAAAAAGTCGTGTGCTAAGTGTTTTGCTTGAAAATGCCTGGCAGTGGGGATGGGGTGTCCCCAGGTGTGTGACGATGGGAGCGATCCGTACTCTTACAGGACAAGGTTACAGCACGTACCTAGTGAAAAAATTCTGTTTATGGTTACAGCACTTGGAAGTTTAAAATTCGTGTGGGGTACCTATCCAGAAAGGGATAAGACCCCTGAAGCAACGAGAAAGCGAAAAGACGAGTTAGCAGTGGCCAAGATTTGTATGAATTTAGATAGAGGAGTCATGCTTAAGTACGGAGTGCTGGTAATAGTGGTAATGCTAACGCTGCTTGGACGTCGCTGCAGAATGCCTATGAAGACAAGGGCATGGGCAGGAAATTGGCCTTGGAGCGAAAGCTTTACCGATTTTGCCTTTTGAAGAATATATCAACGCCGCGCCGTTCAAGATCTCGCCGACATTGGTAAGAAAATCGACGATTCTTCTTTGGCTGTGATACTTTTGGGAGGCATGATAGCTAACAATGATGAAAGCGATGAACCTGAAACTTTTAATGAAGCAATGCAATCAGATGATAAAGGTAACTGGGTTTCTGCAATGAAAGATGAATATAGATCTTTGACAGACAAGCAGAAGTGGGTACTTATCGATTAACCACCCGACAAGAAGGTAATATACCTACCCTGCAAGTGGGTTTACAAAGTAAAGAAGAATGACAGTGGTGAAGTAGCAAAATATAAAGCTAGACTGGTAGCCAAAGGCAGGTCAGGTGTTGCCTATTCTGAAACCTTGCACCAGTAGTTCGTAAGTCTTCCTTGCGTACCTATGCTGTTTGCACTTGCAGCAAGGATGAATATAAAGATGAGACATTTAGATGTCGACACAGCATTCCTAAATGGCGAATTGAAGGAGGAGGTGTACATGAACCAACCGGAAGGTTTTGCAGAACTAGGTCAAGGAGACAAAGTTTTTTTATTGAAGAAATCGTTGTATGGGCTGAAACAGACACCACGTGCTTGGAACATTAAACTCAACGAAACTCTGTCTTCGTTAGGTTTCAAACGAACTCCTTCAGAACCTTGAGTTTATACCAAACTCTTTGACTCGGATCTCGTCATATTGGCCGTTTATGTCGAAGACATTATTGTCTTTCATAAATATGACAAATTGGCAGACGCTGTCAAACAACAGTTAGAAAAGTTTTTTGGTAGGTGTCAAGTATTTAGGTTTGTTGAGTTACTATCTTAGTATTAATGTCATTCAAACGGATAGTCGTATTAAAATAAACCAGAAAACCTTTATCATTACCTAATGTTTTACGCAAGTTCAACATGACGGAGTGCAAAGGCATATCTACTCCGTTGCAGAAAGTAAAGTTGCAACCAAATCAAAGTGGTGACGATTGCTCCTATCCTTAACAATCTCTCATAGGAAGTTTGATGTTTATAGCTGTGAATACTCGACCAGATATTGCTTATGCGACGAGTTATTTGAGTCAATTTCTCACTACTGATTGCAATATTTAAATATTAAAATATTATATATTGTTGACTGCAATATTTAAAAGGTACGTTGGATCACAGTATCATGTATACCAAGACAACTGGCGGTCTAATTGGTTACGCAGACAGCGATTGGGCGAATGATACTAGTGATCGGAAGCTTTTTATTTTAGCCTATCTAATGGAGCGATCAGCTGGGAGTCTAAGAAGCAGTTTACCGTAGCGCTCTCTTCAACTGAAGCTGAGTATATATGGCCCTGACAGCTGCGGCTAAGGAAGCAACCTTCCTTCGATTTATTTAAGAGGTAAGTGGTACTAAAGTGACACCTGTTACCTTGTGGAATGACAGTCAGAGCGCACATCAGATTGTACTTAATACTACATCATAATAGGACTAAACATATTGACACCCGATTCCTTTTTAGAAGGGAAAAAGTAGGTGACGGTACTGTCAAAATTAAGTATGTATCTACAAGTAATATGCATGCTGATATGTTAACAAAGCCAGGCAGAGTTGCCCGCTGTAAATATATTATAGGTTTAGGGTTGGTCTCAACCAGTGGTTAAATAGATCAATTTCAGTTAAGGGCTGGTGTTTTAATGAAGCCTTATTCTTTAGTATTGGCATGCTGTTGTACTATTGTAACTGATATTCTATTTAAATTAGTTATTCTCTGTCACATATGATATGTCGTTAACAAGTAAACATTATAACAAATTCAGCTGGTCTATTCTTTCAATATTCACAATATTTTGATGGGCGTGGAATATAAATATATCATTTGCAATAAAAGCCTTTTATTTAAAACATAACAGAAATTATAACAACGTATTTTTCTAATGTAAAATTCGTGACAAGACAAACTTGACAGGGACAGGTGTAACAACCATAGAGGTTACGCCATACCATACGTACCTACGTCATACCCAGGTCATTAAATACCAATTTCAGGTGTATGACTTCTTTCGCTGCCTCAGTCAGTACACGCACAGTACTCCGCCTCGGCTGCTGAAAGCGCTACACTCTTTTGTTTTCGCGATGACCAACTGATACAGCCTCCTGCATATATGAAGCAGTATCCGGAGAAAGACTTGCGGTCTAATTTGCAGGCTACTCCGCCCTAGTCTGCGTCTGCCATACCGTACACTTCTTATTCGGTTCTTTTAAAAGTTAGCCCGATACTAGATGTGCCCCTGAGGTATCTTAACACACGCTTGGCACTCTTAAAAGTGTTCGGCATTGTAGCTATCGTTGAATTGCGAGAGATAACTGACTGCGAACATGTCGGGTCTCGTAGTTACTGCTAGATTCATTTACCTACCTACATAAGTGTTCTAATCAGGTTTTTAAATGGCATTTTTTTTTCTTTTGGACTTTTGTCGGCTTCAAGCGATAGCCCTGGTTCTATAGACGAATTCGTTGCTTTGCATTCGTCCATTTTAAATTTAATTAGAGAATCCCTGACATTCCCTGATATAATTTTCTTGTTAAAGTTTCACTGTATTTTTAGAGTATTTAAAATCAATTCCGAGCATTCTCTTGCTATTCCAGAATTATCCGATTGTAAGTGCTTGATTTTCTTCTTTGTGAACAGCTCCATTCCATTTTAGTATTCTATGAACTTTTCGATTACCTACTTCACCACTCTTGTTTTGTATGAAGTAGATACAGCAGTATCTGGTGTCATCAATGAAAGATACGTAGTATCTGGACCCAGCAATCGATTCCGTTTCAAAAGGTCCACAGACGTCACTGTGTATAATTTCTAGAATTTCAGTTGACGATCGGTCATGGCTAGCAAATGGTAAGGATCATCATCTGCTTCGTAGTCATCATTTTGAGATTTTTTTCGTTTATGTGACCCAATTTTCGGTGCCATAACATCGATTCATCTTGTGACTTCGTTTTAAAATTTGCTGATTCTTCGGGTTTGAAATCCAGATAATAAAGCCCGTTTTATTTCTTGAAGCTTGTAGTACGACATTATCTTCTTCTATGATCGATGCTTTTCCTTTTTCGAATAGTAGTAGTACCTTGTAGCCGTTATCGGTTATTTTCCCGACTGATAATGAGGTTTGTAGTTATTTCTGGTACGTACAACGCATCATTCAAATTATATTTTTCGTCGCTGGTCGAGATACTAATTTTTCCTCGCTCTTTAATTTGTGTGGTGTGCTTCTTCGACGCGAGACTTAGTGTTTACTTCAGGAGTTAATTCTTCGAATTTTTCTTCCTCGTCAGTCATGTGAAAGCTGCAGCCACTGTCAAGGCACCATAGATTTTCACCAATGCTGTCGATGAATAACAGACATTGAAGTTTTTTCATGAGTTTTCTTTTTCTATCGGTGAGTGGCTCCTTTCTTCGACCAACATGCCTCTATAGTGTGTCCTTTTTTGTGGCAGTGTTTACAGACGACGGTCTTCCTCTTCTGTTTAGCATAAAGTGTTTCAGACCTTGATGAGAAGTCATTCGGTTCTGTTTGCTTTCTGGCCTCATTTTCTTCTATAATTTTTATTTGTAATTCTTCTGGGCCAGGTAGCACATCCCGTGACTCAATAGCGATGCGAAAGTTTTCATAGTTTGCTGGTAAGCTATAGAGCATCATAATACTCAATAATTCCGGGTGGATTTTAACTTCCATATCCTCCTGCTTTCCGACGAGATCCTCTTCGGAGCTCATTTTCTTCAGAACCAGTTGTTTCAACAGCGTTGCTTTTCTCGCCGGACCAGTGCTCTGATGTATGGATTTAAGTTTATCCCATATCTCATTTGACGTTTTACATCCTTTTATTTGTTTTAATTTCGTCGGTGAGATGAGCAGAATGAGTTCCGATCTAGCTTGTATGGCAATTTACTCGAACTTACATTTTTCGTCGGCGCTCGATGTTGGCGATCATTTTGTTTCGCCGCTAACGTAATTCCATAATTCGGTTTTTGTCAGTACCTACTGCCTGGGCTTGTAAACACCAGGTGTCGTAATTATTTCTTGTTAACGTTTCTACGGAACGGTATCTGGACGACGCCATTTTTACGTTAGTTTATTTCTTTTGGCATTTATGCAAGTAACCACGCTCTGCTACCAATGATGAGGGCGATGGGCATGGAATATAAATATATCATTTGCAATACAATGCCTTTTATTTAAAACATAACAGAAATTATAACAACGTATTTTTCTAATGTAAAATTCGTGACAAGACAAACTTGACAGGTGAACATCATAGAGCTGTAACAACTATAGAGGTTGCGCCATACCATCATATTTTAGGCCTTCGTCCATTTTCGAAACAGACTGTGCACATTTTCGCAACAGACAGTGCACATTTTCGCTGCGAGTCTGTACCGCACTGTACGCTCATAATTAATTTTCTTTAAGTTATTCGGGCACTTAATGCATGCTCGCGGGATGCGCGAACCTGATCACGCCTGGCAGGGTCAGCTTATATAGGGTTTGATGACGGCGCGCTGAGGCGCTTGAAATGAAAGGATGTTTGCGATTCATAATTAGGATTTATTGTGAGTAGACACATACTCACATAAACGATACAAAAGCATAAAATATACCAAAACTAAGATAGCTCGGATAGACATATAGGTAAACATCTCAGTATACTAGACAATTCAGAAAACACATATTTTGGATGACAATAAAACATCTTGGAACTATCAATAATCCTCAGTACCTAATTTATATTAATAATTCTACTGGTTCTGTATTAAAGTCATGTGAACTCTCCTTATTTTTTCTATGATTTTTGATTTGATATAGTGAAGGGCAAATTTATGGTTTTTCTAAGTAACTTATCATGTGGTTTACTAAACTTGATTACTGATCCATAGCTTATCAGTTAATAACGCAGGCACATGGCTTTTCTCCAGTGTGAATTCTTATATTATGCGATATGAAACTTGATTTTTTTTTTATAAGATTTTTTGTTACATAATTCAATTACAGGCCTATGGCTTTTTCGATCATGAACTCTTTTTGTGTGCAATACTAAAATACATTTTCGATTAAATTGCTTATCACATACATTGCAGGCAAATGGCTTTTCTCCAGTGTGAATTCTCACGTGTGTTTCTAAAGAACCTTTTAGATTAAATTGTTTCCGACATATACTGCATGCATATGGCTTTTCACCGGTGTGAGTTCTCATGTGTCGTACTAAACTAGTATTTTGAATACATTTCTTATCACATATATTGCAGGCATATGGCTTTTCTCCAGCGTGAATTCTCATGTGTACAATCAAAGAAGGTTTATGTGCAAATTGCTTATCACATATACTGCATGCATATGGCTTTTCTCCAGTGTGAATTCTCATGTGTGTTTCTAAAGAACCTTTTAGATTAAATTGTTTTCGACGTATACTGCATGCAAATGGCTTTTCTCCTGTGTGAATTCTCATGTGTGTTACTAAAGTACCTTTTAGATTAAATTGTTTCTGACATATACTGCAGGCATATGGCTTTTCACCGGTGTGAATTCTCATGTGCACAACCAAATTAGGTTTATGTGCAAATTGCTTACCACATATACTGCAAGCATATGGCTTTTCTCCAGTGTGAATTCTCATGTGTGCCTCTAAAGTAGATTTAAGTTTAAATTGTCTATAACATATACTACATGCGTATGGCTTTTGTCCAGTGTGAATTCCCATATGTTTTAATAAACTAGATGTTTCATTACATTGCTTGTCACGTATACAGCAGGCATATTGGTTTTTTCCATTATGAACTCTCATATGCAATACTAAATTACATTTCCGTTTAAATTGCTTATCACATATACTACATGCATATGGCTTTTCTCCAGTGTGAATTATCTTGTGCCTTACTAAATGTGATTTCCGAATAAATTGCTTATCACATAGATTGCAGTCATATGCTTTTACTCCAGTGTGAGCTCTCTTGTGCCTTTTTAAGTGAATATCACTTAATTTCTTATCAAATCTTATGCATTGTTGTTCCTTTGTGTGTGCTAGTTGTACATGTGACACTAGTTTGCTTCTAACTAAAAACATTTTACTGCAAATACCACAACAGAATTCAGTGGAGTTTTCAATCAAATTATTACCATTGTTACCATCTTCTCCAAATATCAATTGTTTTTTTATACATTCTTCTGATATATGAGTATCAACAGAATCCGTGTCAACGTTTTCGTTAACCAATTCATCAACAAGTTCAGGTTCTTTTTCTTTCACTGATATAGGTTCTTTTTCAATTATTATTGGAGAACTATTGTTGGGTGTTTCATCATCCAAGTCTTTCAACTGCATCGGGGCCCCAGTAAAGTGTTGTTTCATCCGCAAGTCTTTAATAGTTTCATGAGTGACCTAAAAGCAATATATTTCATGAAAAATTGCTAACTAAATATACTAAAACTACTCGTAAATATCTTAAATTTTAAGAATTGTTTAAAGCCTCTGGGCTGTTTAAATATACAGATTGTACAAAAGTATTTTGTATGTGAAGGGGAAACAAACCTGCTACTTCTTGTCAATAAACTTATTGACTGCGTCGTAAGATTTAGGGAATATGAGATATCTATAACGATTATATTATTAACGACATTGATATCATTGAAGACCTCTGTGGCGCGGTGGGCGAAGGTCTGCCTGCGACGCAGGAGGTTGCAGGTTCGATTCCCGCCAACGAAACAAATGTGTGTATGATCTGCAGACATTTGTTCGGGGTGTTCTTGTCGTTTTCTATGTATAATAAAAAATATCTACCTATGTATTATATTATTGTTATTATTATGTATATCAGTTATCTAGTACCCATAACACAAGCTCTGCTTAGCTTGGGGCTAGGTCATTACAAACGAGAAAAGAAATCTCACTAGTTCAGTCAATTGAACTAGTGGGAATAGACGTTCTTATTTTAAGAATTTTTGTTACAGTGCTTACCCGCACTCTGGGCATCTCTAAGAAATGAAATAAGTACCCGTACTAAGGGTGGGACGCGGGTTCGAGTCCCGCCGAAGTCGAAAATTTTTGGGAACTTATTTCATTTCTTAGAGATGCCCAGAGTGCGGGTAAGCACTGTAACAAAAATCCTTAAAATAAGAACGCCTATTCCCACTAGTTCAATTGACTGAACTAGTGAGATTTCTTTTCTCGTTTGTTTAATTCGTGATCAGTTCGTGAATGTCTGAATCTGAGTCTAATTCAGTGTATAGTTCATCCATATTTATACTTTTAACATCACAGTCAATTAAATCACTTCTTATATCGTCCATAGAGTTTAATCTTTCATCATTCTTTATATTATGATCATTATATATCGTACTATCTTTAACTTCCATGTTATTCGCATCTACGCTTTTATCATCGTCTTTAATTTCATCTTCAAAGCATTCAAAGTAATCACTGATTTTGGATTGCTTTTCGTTATTTTTTGGACCATCTGTGTTCCTCCCGACGACGGTTAGATCTTCTTTATCCAACTCAATGATCCTAATTTCTTCTTCAAAATTGCTTCTTAAAATCAAGTTACCATCACTTGTAGTTATAATGTAAAGGTTTTCAATATCTGCTGCTTGCAATGTTTCAATATTGGAGTCTAGTACGTCATGTATTGGCTCATCATTTACTTCAATATGGTCTTGTAGTGTGTGGTCAGCGGTTGCTAAATTCTGTTCGTTGTGTACTCCTATATCGATTGATATAATGTTAGGTTCATTGTTGAGATCAGGATTGGACTCAAGTAGATCAGTGTCAGCGTGATGCTGATGCTCTAATACTTTGTAAGGAGCCAAGGTGCTACAGAGTGCTATCGATGAAGGTATCAGTTCGTGAAGGACCGTTGGTAAAACTGGAATAGTAAAAAGTTTATAAGTGTAACAATGTAGATGCAATTCATTATTATAATTATATAATATTATATAATATATATAATATAATTGATATTTTATGGTAAGCCTATAGACAAAGGATATGTTTGACAATTTGTTTGAATTTATTTATTGAAAAAAGTCATCATATAACACAAGCCTATAAAAACAGTTGCGCACACTTTCCGCAATAAGTTTTTCAGAGCTAAGGTCGGGGTCTACGTGCAGTCCCAAATTTCGACCTTCGAAAACCCTGTCTTAAGACTCTCTCATTAGTGAGATACCTATTTAAGGGCCCAGCTTGTTTATCTGCTTCTTACTACCACAAACCATAAATTTAGTTTTAAAAGCATTTAGTATCAGACTGTTATCTTTTGACCATGCAGTGATTCTATTGCGGTCCTCTGTTATAAGTGGTGATCAACCGTTTACTTTACTGTGTTGATGTATTTTGTTTCATAATATTTATTGTACTTTCTATAGCAAAAATGTATTTTTTAAACGAGACAAAATAAATAAAGTGAGTAATAATTATTATAATAATTTAATTATTATTTGATTGTAATCTTATTTGTTAATAAATATTATTTAAAAAAAATATCTATATATAAATAATACAATTTTAATAAATATTTACCTTGTCCCTTCCATTATGGGATTGTAGAATCTTGCAGGCTTTCAAGCATCGCTGTTTGAAGTTATAGAACTTTTTCAGCAGATGGGCGCAAATCGTACAATACTTGTATTTTGGATTCTTGAAAATCTGAAAGAATTATGAACCAAGCAGAATGTGTTATACAAAATCAATCCATACAATCACTATACATAGGTACTCTAATACAAATAAATGTCTCCCTTAGCTTTTTGCTTTATAGTGCATTACTAGGCAAATTTTCCACGAAAATTTAATAATGTCCCAAAAATTTTCGATTTCGCCAGGATCTTTTCGGAATTTTTGGGAAATTGTAAAATTTTCGTGGAAATGTCTCCCTGTAACGTTTACAGGATGAAACGGGAAAACAGGTTTTCATATTTGACCTTATGTCCTACCCTACCCTGAAATATATGGCTTTATTTCAGGGTAGGGTATGACACAAAGGTAGCCACATGATGCCAGCTTAGAATTTCTACCCCAACTCTTGCAGTGTGGGTGTCGTAAGAAGCGATGCATCTTGGGGCGGGCAGTAGTACCTCTTGCAGAATAGATTAACATCCAACTGACTGCCATTCTCAACCCGCATGTCAGAGCATGAGTTGATTAGGTTCAATTTGAGTGGCGGATCCGACACAGAATACCCCGACTTCACGTGGTCTTGTGCGTGGCGCTGGCGCCCCTAGAGTGTATTTTATAAGCCGGAGGCGCGCAGGGAGTGCAGCCTTCGCCAGTTGTAACAAGGGACAGGCACCGCGCGAACCGCAGCGGCTGAGGCAAGTCGCCGAAGGCGACATAAAAACCGAAGCTGCGGAGATGAGCACTTTACTTTTATTTTCACAACAAATGGTGGATTGTTTTTATTTCTTGAAAGCGCAAGAGCAAGTAGATTGATATTGACGTCGTAATAGAGATTTCTATCTAAGGTGCGCATTCCACTCATCCAATTTCCTTGTTCAATGTACATTTGATCAAAGAACTTGGATGACTTCATCCTATTTACTAGCAACATCGTTATTTGATCAAAGATTTGGATACTAGTTTCTGCCCGCAACTTCGCAAGCGTTGTTTCTATGAAAATGTATAAATATATAGGTTAATTCTTTCCCATGGAAGCTGAAATTAAATGGATTAAATTGTAAATTGAAGCCTATGGTTTACTACAGGTCAAGAGTTACACCTATGCAATTTTCAGCCCGATCCGGTGAGAAGTTTTGACGTGAAGAAGTAACAAACTTCCTTCCATCCATCCAAACTTTCGCATTTTTAATATTAGTATGTTGTGATGTAATTTCATTTGAAATCAATTACTTAGGAATCTTGGACAAAGATATTGGATGAGTGGAATGAAACCCTAAGATACAAAAGGTTAGTATAGCTTTCATTACAGCCACAAGACAACTCTGCTCTGTGACTTCAGTCAGCCAGCCTCAAGCTGTGGCCGGCTTGAGGCTGGTTCAAATAACTTGGGAGATTGGATCATAACAATAATGCAAAACAACAGTGAATATAGATCTTGGAAACACTTTCATAACTTAGGTACATTGTAATCGCATAGCTCATCTATGGAATAGACAAGTTCCGCAGCAATGCTTACAGCGGTTATTTCCGTGCGGAGACAAATATGACATAATATAATGTTAGCCATTAGTGTTGCCGGTGCGATTTACTGAATTGTAGGAGGTACGTTAGTTATTGCTTATTTTATTTCACTTATACTACAAAAATGTTTTCGTTGTTTTTGTGTGTAAACTGTTAAAAACAACGATCGATGACTATATTATATTATTATATCAAAGATCTAGGATCCTACGTTCCGTATATCTTCATCTTTAAGGCACCCATAAACTAAGAAGTTTAATACATGGCACCGCTTGCTATTCGCCGCGACTCTGCCAGTGTCGGTCTGAGGAGTGTCAAAAACACGAACTAAATTTTTTTGCTCGGGTGAAGCTTGGTGAACGTAGATGGAGAGGGGATCTTTTTTTTCATTGAGATGGAGTATTACCCTGTGAAGCTCACCTTACATAAAAGGCAAAGATTCTAGTATACCGATCTTAGACAATTTAACCCGCTGTTACTTTGTCAAAGATACCGATCGAGGTAGCTAGGATAGCATAGCTAGGATCTTTGAAGGAAGGTAATTTTTTTTTTGCTCGATTATCATCTCAATTGCTCTGAGATTATCATATTGATCATAGACTAATATTATACTGCGCTTAGAGGAAGAAGGGTATAGAGCTCTTGTATATGCCCATCTCATTCACACAAGAGAGAGATCAAAATATGCTGATAGCCTGAGAAAAAATGAGATAGAATGAGTCCTATTCCTATTTCATCCGCGTGGCCAGTTTTTTCATTGTTTAGCTCATCTATGTGCTAAACAAATACCTATGCCAGGCACATCGATGGACTTCAACACAGTATTTGTTTATTCGACCTTTATAATGTTTTTTGCTAATTAAATGTGGTAAAGTGACTCTGCGGACATTCCTGCATCTCACAACAATATATACCTGAAGCAAAGATGATGTGATGCAATGTTATTTGATGTTAAAGTGAAGGTGAACGAAAAGTGCCAAATTTATCATTCCACTTGTAAGTACAAGTTCGTTTGACTTAAAAAAGGTTCAAAACTTATTGATTCATAGATTTCCATTGAGAAAAGGCTCAAAAATTATGTTTTGTGCCAATTCTAATGAACATAACCTAAAATTACGAAAATTTAGGGTTGCCTGCACTCGACAATAAAATTCCCCAAACATGGCGCAAAATATTCTCATAAATACTTACGTCCACATTAACTTAAAATATGTTTTTATTTTTTACAGATTTCCCAAAAACAATGAACTGTCTCGTAGTAATGAAAACGTCTGCTTTAGATAGATAGAAGCCCCACGGTTCGCAAAAATTTTTGAACCCAAAAAAAAAACAAGAATTTGTATCAAACCATTCATGTTTTCATAAAAAGAAACAGCGAACATATCTGTTCCCTCGTGCTGTTACAAGACTGGTAAGTAAAATAAATAAATACATAACTAATGGCTCAGTGCAACCAGTGGTTGAAAGTTTTTTTGAGACTTGGATTAAACAATATTCTTACCTACTTTGTGTTTTAGTCTACCTACCTTCCATTCAAATCAAATTCAAAAATATTTTAATGGTATTGGGATTTGGTGTAACTAATACTTGCCATATATAAACTAGGTACTATATTATGTATATAATATTCATATTTCCTTTAACATTTTATTTCAGGCATGTAAGATAAATACTACGGGAAAGGTACGTGAAGGAAATCATGAAAACTTTGTGTTTGTAAGAGAAATACAATCCAGTACACACATACAACGACACAGTGTAAATTAATAAACACGTACAGTTTAATAAAGTGTACGTACAATATTATGAATTATGTGCATATTATATTATTATCAATAAATAGTATTTAGTACTAATATTATAAATTACTTGTTAATACTAATGTACTTATATAAGTACTAATAATATTAATATAATTGAATATAAGGCCGATAAACCTACATTTTGATAAGTTGGGTATGCAGTTGATTTGTGATCCTATGATTTGTGGAGAATAAATATTGATATAACTATCTTAAGAATAAAAAAAGTCATTATTACATAATAATATTTGTATAAATAAGCAAGGACGTAGGTAATACTGTGTTTGAGATATAAATAGTGTCATTTATTTGTTTTCTCTGAACTTTTATCTGAAGTAGGTAGGCCTACAATGTAAAAATGCTTTTGAATTTCTTGTTCTGGTTGTCTTATCTTGGCAATTCCTGTGTAATATTAAATACTTAGCAGAAATGTGATTTCCAAAGTGCAATTTTTATTGTAAGTCTGTGCCTGTTTATCGTGTTTGAATGGATTCCCTAGCAATAATATTTTTTTCAAAATTATTTGTATAAGTTAATAGTAAATAAAGTAAAATATTTTAAAGAGTTTGAAATTATTTCTTCACGTAGCTAGTAGTATAAGTAGCGGTGGTAATAAATTTAAGAAAATAAAATTGATACCTAAACGTAGTTTTATTTCAATGCTCACTTTACCTATTCCCGCATACTAAGGTAGGTACTTAATTAAATAAATTTTAGGAATCCGTAGTCAGCAGTGGACTGGTATAGGCTGATGATGATGATGAGGGGTAATGCTTAAAATCCTCACGCTGGGCATGCGGGTTGTGAATCGCAGTTCGGTTCGGTGGTAGATCTATTCTGCAAGAGGCGCTGCTGCCCGCCCCCCGGTGTATGCCCCTTAGTCGCCTCATACGACACCCACGAGAAGAGTTCGGTTAGTGCAAATTCTAAGCCATACGGCTCTACCAGACATGAAATTACGAACCTAGTCAGGGTAAAAAAAATAGCATGGCAACACCACTTCGAATACTCTGTCTCTTTTCACGGCCACGCATGCCAACCATCTAGGTATAATTCATCTAAGATACTGCGTCTCTGACTTATCCTGCATTTCGCTTTATTCACGTGAATATAGTCAGAGCATAAACTAAGAACTATAGTCAGAGAGATACGTATAAATAGCAAATAAACAAATTTTATTTATTGCAAAAATTGCCTTCCAAAATGTATGTATGCTCGCTGAATTTTTGCAACAATTTTCCATAAAAAAGATAAAATAATTCGATTAGAAGTAGTTTTGGTGGCCATATTTAATATAATTCTACTTGCAGTATTCACACAGTACTCATGAATATAAACATTATGAATTTACTACAGAAGAACCAACAAACGGCTTGAAAAAGGGAATAGTTTTCTCAACAGAGCCTTCTAAAAATGCCTACAACAGTTTGCCGTATCTGCCTCAGGACTGATGTTGATGTGAGAGATATAGAACCAAGCCTCGTCGATTTACATGACGAAATTTGTGACTACGATGTGAGTTTATTCTTTTGCTTAAAAAAAGGTTATACCTACCCGTAGCTTCGCATGAATTGCATGGCCTATTCCCCAATCCACGAAATAGAAACCTTATCCAAATAGTATGAAGTATCAGTGAATCTGATAATCAGATTCACGGACACTACATACTATTTGTATAAGATTTAACGGAATAAATTAGGAACAACCACCTCCGTGACAATCTACAGGTAGCTGAATTGATGCACATAATACTATAGTCGCGCGCGTGCCTAAGACACTGGCTGCATTGCCCCGCTGTATGGCAATGCTGATGCGCTGTGCCAGATACTCACCAGCTCTCGGGTCTCGCGTCGCTTTGACCAGACGCTCAAATATTTTGTTTTGGTGTTGCATCTATTGTACGATAAAATTAGTATTCATTAACTTATTAACTTCCAGATTTACAAGAACAAACATCTGAAATACTGTGGTGTTTGTGAACATCTGCTGCGGAAGTACCACAACTTCAGAGTAAGGTGTAGCCGGGCACACAAGCTGCTCAGTGCCTGGCGTCACAATGTTGAAGTTAGTCATCTTATTAATATTTACTACATGCTTGGGTAAAATTTCTACATCAATACAAAATTTCATCTTGATCTGTTAAGACGATACCCCGAGCCAAACTAGCGCCGCCACTTATTTTATCTTATTATTTCGTTGAACAACCGTAATATCAAAATTTTCAATGGGCAGCTTCTGATATTTATTATAAGCTTTTTTTTTGCACTTTGTGGCCACCAAACTCAATTATCGCATCTCTGCCTAATATACTAAATAAAACTATTAAAGAGGCATTAAAAAAAAGCTTACATTAGGTAGCTATCACAAACTGCCCATTGAAAATTTTGAAATTACCTTTGTTCAACGAAATAATAAGACAAAATAGGTGGCGGCGCTAGTTTGGCTCGGGGTATCGTCTTATGTAGTTTTGCCATGACGACGTATCCAAGTCCATCCAAATCTTCATGGTTTTTGTTAAATATACACTTTATTTTAACTACACAACAAAAGACAGAGAGTGAATAGGTATCTTCTAGACTAGACCTTCGTGATACATTGTTGGCTGCTTCTTCACTTTCCATCAGTGAGTCAGTGAGATTGTAGTCAAACGAAGATCTATAAACAAATAAAAAAAACTAGATTCTAAACTCATATTGCGGGATATATATAAAAAGAAAAAGATTTAACACTTAAACTGAACTGTATTATGGTCGTAATCCTTATCACACAAATTTCTTTATTCTATATTCATGTTCGAGCTCTGTGGCGCGGTGGGCGGAAGTCCGCCTGCGACGCAGGAGGTTGCGGATTCGATTAAAATGTCTGTATGATCTGCTAATATTTTTTCCGGGTGTTCTGGTCGTTTCCTAAAATATAACCCATAAACCTCAGGGTGTTTCCGTCTCTGCCGCTTGTGGTGGGAACATGGGATTTTGTCTTCCACGAATCCACCACGGCTGCCCGATGTCGGGCCCCTCACTGGGGGGTGTGAAGCACCCTCCTTCGCGACACGCCAGAAACACGTGACGCGCCGCGACCACCTCGATACCCGCCAAATGGGCTCCGAACTACCCCGTGTCCAGACGCGGTCCCCCTGCGAGTGTCACTACATAAGAGTGATCTGAAGATATTTTTTTAAGAATTTTTGTTACAGTGCTTACCCGCACTCTGGGCATCTCTAAGAAATGAAATAAGTTCCCAAAAATTTTCGACTTCGGCGGGACTCGAACCCGCGCCCCACCCTTAGTACGGGTGTGCTCTAACCAACTAAGCCACCGGCGCTACAGTCCGTAAGAGGTCCGAAAGATTTTCGACGAAAACCGACAAAGACTTCGTGGCTTAGTTGGTTAGAGCACACCCGTACTAAAGGTGGGGCACGGGTTAGAGTCCCACCGAAGTCGAAAATTTTTGGGAATTTATTTAATTTTTTTAAGAGCCTGTAGTGGCCAACTTTGTGGTCCCATGGATGGCAAAGGCTTCCTCTTCCACTTTGATAATGCTGATGATAATCAAAATGTTCTTATTTAAATTTTTCAGGACATTCCCGACAATCTCCACGAACAATTACCATCGCCTATTTCCATCTGCCACAGCAAAGCGAGACACAAGATCTTCGAAATCCGGGACGACCTTGACCTCAACCACGAACTTGAATCAGAGGTCGAAGTCAATAAATACCTCTCTGCTACACTGGAAACCATCCCTGACCTTGAAGGTCAAATAAAAACAGAGACAGAAGATAAAGGCAGTTGTGTGTTTCTTACGAAAGAGATAGATGTCCCCGAAGAAATAAGGTTCGATTTTGAACTGCAAAAGAATGAGCTTCAAGACATATTAGGACTAGAAAATGACGAAGACATCGGCTCTCTAGAAGATGATATACCTCTGAGTAATTTCAAGGAAGAGAATTTAGATTTCAGTGATATTGAAGAGTACAAAACTAAACCGAAACGATCTCAAGTCACAAAAGCGAAGAGTAAAAAGAAAACCGAAGTTAAATATGAAGAAGTGGATGACATATCTCTAGCGGAGCTAGAGAAACTTGGTACAGACGATAAAATCATAAAAGCGAGACAGAAGTTCCTTAAAAATAAGGCGAGATTAAAGGAGAGAATATTGGAGATACTCGATACGGGGCAGTTTAATGATCTGGGAGATAATGTTAAGATGAATAAAGATATATTTATTAAGATATTCAACAGATATGATAAATGTGATATGCGGATGCTGTCTATGAAGCCAGGTGAGTTCAATGCTTCTAATTCTAATTCTAAGTGGGGGAACTGGGATCTGCACTGACATCTCGCATAGGAGTGTATTGTGCAATATCCCCCTGCCTAACCAGGCCCTAACCAGCCCAGCTCCTTGAAGTATCGGAGCAGGACTTTTGGAGATTGACAGCTTCGTTTCAGCTTTTCTATGGGTGTGGACAGGTTTGATGTCTCTATGAGACTTTTCAATCCCGTTTTCTGTCTGGCCTCCTCTGTGGCCGCGCAGTGTACCACAACGTGTTCCACAGTTTCTTCTTCCAGGAGTTCAATGCTTTATTATTTTTTGGCTAAAGGACATACATCCAGACTAATTGTAATTTTGACGTGTTAATATAAGCGCCAGTAGCTCGTGTATTCGTGTAGTGTAGTAAGGTACGCGCGGATAACGCGTGAAGGCGATAAATACATGCGCTACTCAATCATTACACTTCCATGGCCCCGGACGCACGCGTCCGCGTCTCGGCACCAACGCGGCGGTGCGTACCTCTGCGGGTCAGTGCACACTGCAGCTGGGCAGTGAAAGCGTTAATCGTATCTAAGACAACATTTAAACACAACACCACATTTCATTTCATTGTGTTCTTGAGTGGAGACCGCGACTCGGCAAACGTAGTGTAGGACGCCCTCCGACCAGGTGGGATGACGATTTGCGAAAGACTGCTGGCAGATGCTGGATGCGGCAAGCTGAAGACAGGGTGCTATGGCGCTCATTAGAGAGGCCTATGTCCAGCAGTGGACTGAAATAGGCTGATGATGATGATGAGACCACATTTACATTTCATGGTTTTCTATTTCGTTTTAGCTCTAAGTACATAAAATAACTCTCCAGTGTCAAAATTAGCGTCAAGTAGGGCACTACCCGCGCGTACACGCGCTCCTTGCGCTTATACCACGTTAATGATACGGTTGGGCTGCAGCACCGCTACCGCACAAATCAAGCTACCAAATAATAATAATAATAATGCTGGACAATTCACACAACATTATCTAGCCCCCGATAGCTCGCGGGCCACTCGTTTGAAGCGTAATTTTGTCACTGGAAAATTGATCTAAAGATGATTTGGTAGCTTGATTTGTGCGGTAGCGGTGCTGCAGTCCAACCGTAACATTAACGTGGTAATATAGGAGCAAGGAGCGCGAGTACGCGCGGGTAGTGCCCTACTTGGCGCTAATTTTGACATTAGAGAGTTATTTTATGTATAGCTAAAACGAAATAGGTTTGACGACCTCTGTGGCGCGGTGGGCGAAGGTTTGCCTGCGACGCAGGAGGTTGTGGGTTCGATTCCCGCCTCGGGACAAATGTTTGTACGATCTGCAGGTATTTGTTCCGGGTGTTCAGGTCGTTGTCTATGTAAAAAAAAATCTATCTATGTATTGTATTATATTATGTATATCAGCTATCTAGTACCCATAACACAAGCTCTGCTTAGCTTGGGGATAGATAATGCTGTGTGAATTGTCCTCACCTCCTCACATCAACAGCCTATAATGGTCCACTGCTGGACGCAGGCCTCTCCCTGATTTTTTATCTCATGGGGGTAATGCCAATAATCCCCACGCTGGGCATGCGGGTTGGGGATCGCAGTTCGGTGGCAGATCTATTCTGCAAGAGGCGCTACTGCCCGCCCCCCGGTGTATGTCCCTTAGTCGCCTCTTACGACACCCACGGGAGGAGTTGGGGTGGTGCAAATTCTAAGCACCACACGACTGAAAAGCTGTGAATTGTTTACCATTATTTATTTATTTATTGTTTCCCAGATTCCCCCGAGCTGGGCGAGAAGCTTCGACGCTTCCTTCTCTATCTCTTAAGAAAGTACAACCCGGAGTATGAGACCGTTTTCCACGTGGAGTATCTGGATACAGATGACAAGAAACTGCAGGTAAATGGACCTCATTATCATCAGCCTATTTTAGTCCACTGCTGGACATAGGTCTACATATGGGTTAAGATGCGATGCGCTGTTCAGTCGAGCCTTGTCATGTTTGAACGGCTCGGGTAAACAGACTAAGATTTAAGTCATATAGATTTGATCTAATGTTTTTTTATAGTATGTAGCTGTTATTTATTGCTGGATTTGCAAGCTTAAGTTGCAGTGGGCTGACCATATCTCGAGAAAAACCTACAACCGCTGGGGTAAACGTGATCTTGAGTGGAGACTGCCGGCAAACGTAGTGTAGGACGCCCTCCGACCAGGTGGGATGACGATTTGCGAAAGACTGCTGGCAGATGCTGGCAAGCTGAAGACAGGGCGCTATGGCGCGAGTTAGGGGAGGCCTATGTCCAGCAGAATGTCATTGGACTGGTATAGGCTGATGATGATGATGATGAGCTGTTATTTTATGTTAGACTTTTCTTTTACTCCTTTATTTCGGCCATGTTGATATTAGACTGCCACTGAACTCCCTAAAGGCTAAATTTTCGAAGATTATTATTTTTTTAGAATAAAAACAATTGAGCTAACTGCAGACTGTTCTCAATTGTTTCTCTTGTAAATACTATTTTTTTTTTAAATTATACTAGTTCACAAGGATTTTCTTTCTTTAATAAAGTTCCTTGTGAACTACTATACATTTTTTTTTGTAGTAGTAAAAGTTAAACGCTCGCGAGGTCTACTGTTCTTAGAACTACTAGTTAATAATATTATAAATTGTTATTAATGGTAGAGCTTAAGATATTTCCGAAGTACCTATGTATAATAATAAGTGTTTGCTTTGTGCATTAGTAAATTTGGTTTCTTTTTTTCTTTAATATATATTTCGTTAGTAAAACGCTTCCGACTGGTATTGATATGGTGCAGTTAGCTCAATTGTTTAAAGCATTATTGGCATAAAACCAGCGCTCATTAGCGATATGTATCGCTTCTGGGCATATGCTGAGCGATGCCCCCTTTTTTGTCTTTTTCTTTGTTTGTCTTTTCTTTTTAATTTGTGTTATTGTGACAATAAATAAAACCTTTATACGTTTCTTGTTTCTATTGTAAATGCAGTTTTAATTAAATTTGTATTTTTTTATTTATTCCATAAATATACATTTGTACACTTGGAAAAGTCAGTTTATACATATAAGTGACAAATTGATACAGTAACCTTTTATTAAATAAAATTTGTGCAAGAGTACATGAATATACAATGATTAGGTGGGTATAACAGTGAGATTATCAGCAAAAGCTTCGTCGAGTGTATATAATAAGATTATTTGATTGTAATTTCCATTCTTAAGGCGCATACAGCACCTAAACTAGCGCCACCACCTTCTTTATGTTATTATTCTGTTTAACAAAGGAATTTTCAAAAATCCTTCTTCCAGTTTGTGATACCTATCATAAGCTTTTTTTTAATGCCTCTGTAATAGTTTTATTCTATTTAGTTTAGGAAGAGATACGAAGTTGCACTTGGTGGCCACCAAAATCTATTTTCGTATCTCTTCCTAAACTAAATAGAATAAAACTATTACAGAGGCATTAAAAAAAAGCTTATGATAGGTATCACAAACTGGAAGAAGGATTTTTGAAAATTCCTTTGTTAAACGGAATAATAACATAAATTAGGTGGCGGCGCCACTTTGGGTCCGGTATGGGCCTTAAGGGCCTATACTACCTCAAATCAACTCTACCAAATATTTAACTTTGAAATTTATATAACTCTATCGATCATGTGTTTCGAAAACACGACTCCGTAAAATTTTCTCGATAGAAAAAAAACGCAAAGTTACCTTAATTTCTCAATAAATACAGAAGTTAAGATCTTGAGAAAAAGCATGGTAATAGAACTAAGTATAAAGAACATTTCATATGTTTCGCTTTTTTCAAATAAAGTCTTAATGAATAGATAATAAGCGTAAACTTGTTTTTTTGGCTTGCGTTGCGTTGTTTTGGCATGCCCTGTCCCGCTTCTACAAACGCAAAATCCTAAGTCTATCCCTTTCACTAAAAGTTGAGGTTGTATATTCTCTTAATAAATAATAAAAGTGGTGTTATTCGAAAGGAGTTCAACCGGCGCAAAGACAGCGCGGCGTATTTGGAAGCACCTTTCAAATGTGAGCTCTGCTTCAAGGGGTTCGACGCGCAGAGCCACCTCGACTACCACAACAAGTGGCACAAGGTGAGGGCCGGTGATTCCAGAACTACTGACACATTCATACAACATTTTTACGACCTCTGTGACGCGGTGGGCGGAGGTCCGCCTGCGACGCAGGAGGTTGCCAGTTCGATTTTTGCCTCGGAACAAATATTTGTACGATCTGCAGGTAGTTGTTCCGGGTGTTCTGGTCGTTTTCTATGTATAATAAAAAAATATCTGTCTATGTATTGTGTTATATTATGTATATCAGTTATCTAGTACCCATAACACAAGCTCTGCTTAGCTTGGGACTAGATAATGCTGTGTGAATTGTTCAGCATGATTTATTTATTCCACTAATTTGGCTCTTGGAACACAGTTATAAAAAATAAAACGACAAGTGCGAGTTGGGTTCGCGCACCATGGGTTCCGTACAAACTTGTACTCGTAAGTCGTAAGCAATGAAATTGACGCAGATGCACATTTCACAAAATTTTATTGATTTGGTCACATTTACATTAAGAATACAAAAAATACGCTTTTCTGTTTTTTTCTACTGTCCGTCTGTCAACCCTCTTTTCTCAGAAACGCGTGGAGGTATCGGGTTGAAATTTACTTCATATACTCAGGTTCATAACCTCTTGAATTTTTTTTTTCATTTTCCAAGGGAATCACATGCACACAAAACCTATAGGGTCCCATTGACCTAGAATCTTGAAATTTGGCAAGCAAGGTCTTTCAAGTAAAGGAAAAAATCAATAACCCGTATTTAGTTGTATCCTTAATGTAATTGTGACCAAGTTATACCTTTTTTGTATTGTGTATTTTTGATTATACATATCATCTATCACCATCATATATGGCGATTTGCGAAAGACTGCTGGCAGATGCTGGATACTCGGAGCTGAAGACGGGGTGTTATGGCGCTCATAAGGGGAGGCATATGTCCAGCAGTGGACTAATATAGGCTGATGATAATATTAAAATACAGGGTTATTGGTAAATTTGCAACACTACGGAACTTCAGGTTCTGCCCATCATCACAAATAAGTTTGTGAAGACGGCAGGTCTTAATTCATATACTTGGTATTAGTACCTCCCTCCATTCAATAATCGTTAGTTAGAGGTTTTATTTGAAACTTAGCTAAACAACAGCTCTGCCTTGAATTAACAGTGGGTATGGTATGGGTATTTTTCCATTTTGTATCACAGGTGATTTATATATTTATTTAGGAATTAAGACCTATCTTCTTTTACGAACGTTCTCGTGATGATGGGTAGAACCTGAAGTTCCCGTAGTGTTACTATAATTTACCAATAACCCTGTATAATATTTGCGTAATAAAAATAGTAATAAAAGTAATGTCTGTCTCCTCAGCCGAGTCCCGGTGACATAGTGTGCAACATATGCCCCATGCGGTTCGTGTCCAAGGCGACCTGCAAGGCTCACCGCAAGAACAACCACACGGTCGTCTACTCGTGCAGGCAGTGCCCCGTCATCACTTACCACTTGTGAGTATAATTGTACATATTTATAACAATATCAAGCTACTTTGTTTAAAAAACAACACATTTTTCATAACCTTATTCCTATATACTACCTACCTCAAATCAACTCTGTCAGATCGAAATATCTTCGTAGTTACTAAATTTTCAACTTTGAATTTTATACATGGTACAGTTCAGGACTTACTCTATCGATCATATGTTTCGAAAACACGATTCCATAAAATATTCTCGATAGAAAAAAATCGCAAAGTTACCTCTAAATTTTTACTAAAACCCTAATTTCTCAGTAAATACATAAGTAAAGATCTTGAGAATAAGCATGGTAATAGAACTAAGTGATAAGAACACTTCATATAGTAATAATAATAATAATGATCGGAATGCTGGTTTTTATTTCGGTCAACGAATTAGCATTGCCATTCAACGTGGCAATGCTGCCAGCATTCTGGGCACTCTGCCTTCTGGTGACGGCTTAGATTTTTAGTAAATAGATGTAAGTGTAAATATTAGTTGTAATTATTTTTTGCTGTTAAATAAATAAATATTCATAATGTGTGTGGTTTCGGACTTGGCCATCACCGCCCTTCTCAAAAAACCACCCTGTATATACTAAATGAGTATTTATGTGATTGTTGTTCCAGTTCTGTGATGATAAACCACTACCACCAGCACAAAGGCGTGGAGTACCACTGTCCGACCTGCCTCAGCGTCTACACGTGAGTCACCTTCTGCACTCCTCACACACACGCCCTCAGCTGAACCTGTCTCACCCAGACGAGGAAGGAGGGGGGGTGCCATGCCATACTCCCCAGTAGATGGCCCTTGGGTGCCCATTCCACTCATCCATCATCATATGTATTTCATGCAATAAATAAATTGATTGATTGATTGATCCAATATATTTGTCCAATGTACATTTGATCAAAGAACTTGGATGACTTCATCCTATTCACTAGCCACACCTATCTATATATCAAACGGAAAACGGGACTCTCGATGCGCGTCGAGAAGCTGGACTCTCGCCATAATGTGTGCTTCAATTCATTTATGGTCAGAGTTCCAACTGAACATCTCTCGACCTACTTAAGCGCAGAGTTTTGGCCGATGGGTGTCAAGTTCCGACGGTTCACTGGCCGCCTGCAAGGAGACACCGCCGTGCACCGTCGCCAGCTGACACTCTGATTGCGTCATTTACACGTCGTCGCCGTTATAACAGAAAAACGTGTCATTAAGTTTTTAATATTATAATGTATGTTAGTTTTAAGGTATACATTACTATGGACTGTAGCATAAGTTAAATAAGATCTGGAACTTTGCTATGGTCTGAAATAAATGATTATTATTATTATATATTATCATCAAAGATTTGGATACAAGTTTCTGCCCGCGGCTGCGTCGTGTCTATGAAAACGTATGACAGATTAGTTCTTTGAATCGAAACTGAAATTATTTGGGTTAAATATTTTAATCCATACAATTTCCGTTAAGGTGTGACGTCATCGAGTAGCCATGACAGAGATTATCGTTTAATTCAAACTTTAAAATTAGTTTTCACAGCAAATACGACGGGCCTTGATGAAATATTAGTATCATTTGCATTATTTTTTATCAGACAATACGTAAGAAATAATTTCCAATAGGAGTGAAATAAGCCTATTCTCCAGCATTATTTATTTATTCGTCCATTTCAGCAACAAGACCACCCTCAACAACCACCGGCGCGAGGCGCACGCGACCGCGCACATCTGCACGGCCTGCGCGCGCAGCTTCGTCTCCGAGAAAGGACTGTTCTTCCACCGGAAGTACAAGCACAAGGTAACAATACTACATTGTACATCCCTTATGTATGCTCCCTCTGTAGCTTTTATTATTTGACGACCTCTGTGGCGCGGTGGGCGAAGGTCTGCCTGCGACACAGGAGGTTGCTGGTTGGATTCCCGATTAACACAATAGGTACACAAATAGATATTTTTTAAATTAATACATAGAAAACGACCAGAACACCCTGAACAAAAGTCTGCAGATCGTACACACATTTGTCCCGAGGCGGGAATCGAACCCGCAACCTCCTGCGTCGCAGGCAGACCTTCGCCCACCGCGCCACAGAGGTCGTCAAGATATAGGCTGATGATGAAGAGTTTATTCTCCTGTAGTTAGGATATTTTATGATGTACTACGATGCCACTGAAGACTTCTTAAGCATCTTAAAGTAAAAGTATAGAGTACTATAGTTTACACCGCAGGTTTCCAATATGTAAGTGAAATATAATAAAATAAAAATTTCATAATCAAAACTCCCCTCTCCCTCATCTCCCTGTCTTAATTTTTTCTCCTTGCCCCCAGTCGGTAACTCCACTCTACATGAATGTAACAATGACTAATTTTATAAATAAATAAATAATGCAATTCACACAGCATTATCTAGCCCCAAGGTAAGCAGAGCTTGTGTTATGGGTATGATATGATGAGATAACTGATATACATAATATTATACATTACATAGATAGATATTTGTTATTATACATAGAAAATACCCAGAACACCGAACAAATGTCTCAGATCGCACACACCTTTGTCCCGAGGCGGAAATCAAACCGCAGAAGGTTGCGCCTTCTGCATCGCAGGCAGACCTTCGCTCACCGCGCCACATCGGTCGTCATATTGCAGATTTCGTTTTTTATCTATAATAATAGATTAGATTTATTGATAATAATGTTTTTTTGTTTGTCCTGTATAAGTTACAGCTAATCATAATTGTTAAAGTTAATAATATTGTAAAAAGGTTTCCCGCAACACAGGCTTGCCTCGTGCGGGGGCCGCTGGTATAAAAATAAAGTCAAGTGCGAGATAGACTCGCGCATCAAGGGTTCCGTACGAACTCCTACTCTTCAGCAAAGAAATTAACCCAAACGAATAAGGCACAATATTTTTTGATTTCATAACGATTATGACGTAACTTATCGACGGGGTTTTCAAACCCCGTCTCGAGACTAAATAAGTTACGTCCAACCTTAGGGTAACAATGCACAGCTGTAACTTTTGACTTAGAAGTTTGATTTATATCGCGGCTCCAAGAGGTTACGATGTATGTGTGTGGTATAAGATGTGAATATCAACTCGATAACTCCGCGCGTTTCTGAGAAAAGAGGGTTGACAGACGGACAACAAAGTGATCCTATAAGGGTTCCTTTTTTCCTTTTGAGGTACGGAACCCTAAATATATAAATATATAATATTTTCCAGGATGAGGCTGAGGCTAACCCGGAAGAGGCAGCCACCTGCCTGCAGTGTAACGTCACGTTCGACTCTCACAAGGTGTACTTGAAGCACGAACGCAGCGCACACACGCGCAGGCCGGAGACTGTGTAAGTACAAGTGTTAAATTCTAATTATAATGTTTAGAATTAGTTTCAAGTTAATTGTTAGTTTCATCATCACATCAGTCATCATCATGTGCAACCAGACTTCACCCACGGCCGGGTAGGCCTCCAAAGTCTTGTGCCACTCCAAATGGTCCTGCGCCAATCTCATCCATCACCTTCTTAGTTTTTTTTAAAGCACTTAGAAAACTTTACTATCAAAAAAAACTTTATAACTCGGATCGTATATTAACCTAACCTGGTTAGAAAATATAGGGATTATATTTATGCCTATATTTACCATATATATATTTTGCCTTATATTTTATAGAGGTAAAGTTTGTGAACTGGTTGTTATGACGTTGTAGGGGGTAATCTCTGGATCTACTTAACCAATTTTAAAAATTCAATAAATAAAAACAAAAATTCAAATAAAAACGGTGAAAGAATTTTTAAAATTTCAGTTCGTGGCTTTCTATTGGTAATAGAATTTACAAACTCGGTTCTGAAGATCCAGAGATTTTCCCCTAAAACCTCACAAACTGACAAACCTCTTTATATTATTAGTATAGATAACGGTTATATCACTGTAAATAATTTTATAACTTTCTCCCATTTCAGATATAAGTGCTATTTCTGCAAGGAAGGCTTCGACAGCATAGAGGCGCTGCGCAAACACAAACTGGAGTTCAACCATCAGAGGGCGCCCAAACAAGTCATACACAGGTATGAGATCTTAAAGTCACGCTCTGGTTGGTTACGCTGAATCGGCTAAAAGCAGCTGTGGTATGAGATCTTAAAGTCAAGCTCGTTACTTATGTTACGGTTGCTAAGATGCAGCCCCTTGACAGACAGACGGACCGCTGATGTAGTGTCATGTTATCCTTTTGGTAACCTCTGGGTATTGAACTCTAAAAATAATAAATTCGTTTTCAACCGACGAAAAACAAAAAAAGATGGTTCTAAAAAGACCCAGACGGAAGACCAACGTTGGCTGCTAGCTTGCGAGCAATCCATGCTGAGGCAGACGCCATTTTGTTTCTTTTGGGCTTACTTGAGAAAATATGTATGTCTGATTGCACAAATAGAGTTATTTTATTCTTATTTCGGTTGTAAGTTTATTATAAATATTTATATTACCTACTCTATATCTTTTCCAATTATTGTCTGGGTTTGATGTTTTGCTTTTTGTATTGAGAATGGCCGAGTTGGTCCAATAAAAAAGAAATTCTCAAGTAATCCCTTGATTGTTTGATTGTTTTGAAGAAACTAGAAACCAAATTTTTGTAAATTTGAAATTTTGAACAGTTATTTTAGTTTTGCAGGACAACAGCGAAGAATCTTCAAAACCGGTCCCTAATTGACGGAAAAATCGGACGAAGAATCGAACGCAAATCCAAAAGTAAAAGAAAATACATAGCGCCGACCATAGAATCTTCTCTCTACTTCTATGTGATTCAATGTGGTTCAAAGGCTCGAACGATGGTTTAAATCAAACGGTTTAGCCCTCAATAGAGAAAAAACCTGCTACATGACCTTCCGCCTAAATGGCACAACATCGCCACCCTGTACAGTCATTGCCGGCAACACCGCGCTGCAGATGGTCGACACAACAAAGCTACTGGGTTTCTATATCGACAGTGGACTCACCTGGGAGCCACATATAGAGGAGCTCTGCTCCAAATTAGGCCGCACCTGTTTCGCATTGCGGCGGCTCGCTGGCACCGCGTCTCGTAGCGTAGTAATATCGTGTTACTTTGCGACCGTCCACAGCATTCTCACCTACGGTGTGGAGCTGTGGGCGCGGGCCGCGGATGTCGAGCGGGCCTTCGTCATGCAGAAACGAGCAGTGCGCGCAATCGTGGGCGTGGATGACGATGTGTCATGCAGAGACCTTTTTAAAGAGCTGATGATCATGCCTCTCCCCTGCGAACTGATATATCAAGTAGCCCTCTTTACTCACAAAAACATCGACAGATTCCAGAGGAAGGGTGTGAAATCGGACCGCGCTCTGCGCAGTAACAGGTTCGCTCACGTCCTCGTCACGCCCCCGCACAAGCTACGCAAGTCGGAGAGGTCCGTGTATATAATGGGTCCCTCGGTGTACAATAGGCTACCTGACACTATTAAAAAGGATGCAACTTCCACCATGATATTTAAAAATAGATTGAAAAAATGGCTCTTAGAGAGTTCTTTTTACTCTGTAGACGAGTTCTACGCTTTACCTATTATTTAAATTTAATTACAATATAAATGTTATATAATTAAATTAGATACCATTATTATTATATGAGGACAATATTGAATATAATATTGCTTACCTATATCGTTTTGACTTGTAACTTGGCGTTATTAATAAAAAATTGTATTGTATTGTATTTTAAGTCAGTTAGAACAATTGAAATATTCAAAAACTCGAAATCGGTTTCTAGCTTTTCTAAAAAATAATACGAAAAAAAAAACATAAAATTAACATTTTATTAGTATAGTGCGTAAGCCTCTGGTAGAAGAAATTATGTCAAATATAAGTAATTGAGAGTAAGCATCCACCTCATATCTCTTGAGAGTAAGCATCCACCCGCAGGGGTAGATCTCCAACTCCCCGATCCACCGCAAGAGAGTGATGGCGCTATGGGCACGACCAGCCAGGACGTGCTTAAAGCGGTCATGTCTTTTCAGAGTGGCTCTGCCGGCGGCCTCGATGCTGTGTCTCCACAGCATCTAAAAGATCTACTTTCTGGCGGGTCTGGCCATGCAGGTGAAGTCCTTCTGGAGGCCTTGACCTCTCTAATCAACCTGATGTTGTCAGGCCGAGTCCACAGCGAGATCACAGAACTCCTGTACGGTGCAAATCTTTGCGCACTAAAAAAGAAGGATGGCGGCATAAGACCCATAGCCGTGGGCACCACTTACCGCCGCCTTGCGGCTAAAGTCTGCTGTCGAAAAGAAGCCGACTACCTAGGCGACTATTTCCGACCAATTCAGTTAGGCTTTGGTTCGCGAGGCGGATGTGAGGCCGCAGTACATTCCCTTCGTACATTTTTGAACCAAAATTATGGGGAGGTAGTTCTGAAGGTAGACGTCAAAAATGCCTTCAATTCCGTAGACAGGGGCGCCTTGCTAAAAGAAATTAAAGACAAAATTCCAGAAATTTACCCTTTTCTCTGGCAGTGTTATGGTTCACCCTCAAAATTAATTTACAGGCACAATGTCATTTCATCCGCTGTTGGCTGTCAGCAGGGCGACCCTCTTGGTCCGGCCATTTTTAGCCTTGCGATCCAACCAATTATTCAACGTCTCCAATCCAAGCTAAATGTTTGGTATTTGGATGACGGAACTCTGGGTGGAGAGGTGAACACAGTTTTTGATGATTTAAAAACCATCACTGATGAATTTCAAAAAATTGGTTTGGCACTAAATTTTTCAAAATGCGAGCTGTTTATTTCGGACTCTTGTGTAGATAAAAACAATATCATTGGTAAATTTAATAGTTTGGCCCCCAACATTTCAATTGTAGATAAATGTTCACTTCGACTCCTTGGGTCACCAATTCTTGATGAGTCTTTTCAGCCATTTGTAGATGAGAAAATTCAAAATTTTAACAGAACTTCAGACAGACTTCTCAAAATTAATAGCCATATGGCTTTTACAATTATTCGGTTTTGCCTGTTTGTACCTAAATTTACATATTCTTTGAGATGTTGTCAACTGTGGAAACACAGCGAGCTCTTGGAAGGCTTAGACAACATAATAAAGAATACTTTATCATCGGTTTTGAATATATATTTGGATGACAAGGCATGGTCGCAGGCCTCCCTGCCTGTAAAATTGGGAGGCTTAGGTATACGCAAAATTTCAAGTGTAGCCCTACCAGCGTTCTTGTCTTCTGTCTACAGCACTAGTTCCTTAGTTGAAAAAATTTTAAAGCCCTCTCATTTGGTTATACCTGGAATTTCATTCAAAATTTCATTTTTAGACGAAGCTCGATCTGCTTGGCATAGTGCTTGCCCCGATGCTGCTCCCCCAAAATCTCTTTTGTCCCAACGGCAATGGGACGGGCCTCTGTGTGAGTTGACACGGAATTGTTTGTTACAAACGTGCTCCAGCTCTGCAGATCGTGCCCGTCTTCTAGCCGTTTCTAAATGGGAGTCAGGACATTGGTTGCAAGCACTTCCTTCATATAACACTGGCACTTTATTGGACCCCGTAACTTTCCGTGTCGCAACTTGTCTTCGGTTGGGTGCAAGGTGTTGCGCGCCTCATCAATGCCAGTGCGGTACTGCTGTCGAACAGCTCGGTCATCACGGATTATCGTGTACTAGGGCTGCCGGTCGGATATCTCGTCATGCCAGCCTGAACGACATCATCCGGCGGGCCTTTACCACCGCTAACGTACCAGCTATTCTCGAACCGAATGGTCTGTTGCGTGACGATGGTAAGAGGCCTGACGGCATGACTCTAGTCCCATGGGAGTTGGGGAGGCCTATTGTGTGGGACGCTACATGTGTCGACACACTCGCGCCTTCCCATCTTCCTAGGACTTCCGTGAGGGCTGGTGCGGCGGCAGATTTAGCCGAAGATCTCAAGAGGCGCAAATATGCAGGTCTCGACAGAGCCTACACATTTGCTCCCCTTGGAGTCGAGACCCTAGGTTCGTGGGGTACCGAGGCTCTCCGGGTTTTCAAAAAATTATCTGAGCGTCTGGTCGAAGCGACGCGTGACCCGAGAGCTGGTGAGTATCTGGCACAGCGCATCAGCATTGCTATACAGCGGGGCAATGCAGCCAGTGTCTTAGGCACGCTTCCAACTGGTATTGATATGGATCAGTTGAGCTACCTGTAGATTGTTTGCCACAGTTTGCAGATAGCTTGATTGTTTCTATTGTAAATACTAGTTTTAATTTAAATTTGTTATTTGATTGTTATTTTCTTTCTGAATAAAGATAGTAATAAGTATATAAGTAATATATATAAATAATAAGATATGGTGTGTGTTTCCAGAACATCTATCGCTACGAAGCAAGGCGCTCGCCGCACGCGACGGACAAGGGTCAGTGACCCCGACAAGCCGTATAGGAAATGTCCTGTTGTAAGTATAATTACTCGTATGTAGGTACAAGTTGACCACTTTAATAAATCGCATCGGCGAAATTCGTCTGTACAGAAGAGATCATTTCAAGTTTTCAACCCGATTGAATACGAATGACAACACCGTTGAAATAATAGACTTTAAACTAAGTTCCTTATCGCGCGTTGTGAAAGGGGGCTGGACGGAAAAAATCTCACGAAAAGTTGTAACAACACTTTTTGCTATAGTAAGCTATTGTAAGCCGTGCGGCGTGCGCATGTTTCTCTGTCTGTCTCTCTCTCTCATAGAAAGGAACTTCGTTCCACCCGGGTGTCCCTTGACACCTCTCAACTTTTTTTATTTTATATACTTTAATTAAAACGGTAACACCAATCACATTAATTAAAGGACAAGTTCACAATTACGATAAATTAATAGTATTACATAAACAAGATAAAAAATTTGAAATAAACAATTTAAAGGATAGAAATAAATTTAACATATTCATTCATACATCACTCTCACAAAACCGCAAACATTTTGACATAATTGCATTCAAACTATCCGCGAATAGGTCGCAGTCTGGGCTGATACACATATTTGACGACCTCTGTGGCGGTGGGCGAAAGTCCGCCTGCGACGCAGGAGGTTGCGGGTTTGATTCCCGCCTCGGGAAAAATGTGTGTACGATCTGCAAACATTTGTTGAGGGTGTTCTGGGCGTTTTCTATGTAGAATAAAAAAAACTATCTATGTATTGTACTATATTATGTATATCAGTTATCTAGTAACCATAACACAAGCTCTGCTTAGCTTGGGGCTAGATAATGCTGTGTGAATTGTCCAGCATTATTTATTTATTCAGGAGAGAGTTGAATGCAGCGAGGATGCGCGGGATGGGATCATGCTCGTAGAGTGGTGGAATATAATCCATATATCAAATAACAACATCTTTTCATTTCTAAGGGTGTAAGACCTTACAATAGGAATTTGTTTGTTTCCTGCAGTGCCTGCTGGAGATCCCTAACACGTTCCCGACGAGCCTGTACATGCACTATCAGGAGGCGCATCCAGACGTGCCCTACCACTCCGTGTACACAGACTCCAAGGATTATCTCTGTGAGCAGTGCGGAAAGACTTTCCGAGTGAGTTTCTATTCTACAAGACTATCGCATTTTTAATATTTATAGCGACCTCTCGCTAATATTGACGGAACTACAAAGCTGACCTCAATAGACTAGCTCTAAAACAGAAGCTAGCTAAGCGCTTCGACGGATATTCGCTAGATGTCGCTAAGTAAATAAATAAGACAACATTGGAGTGCAAAAAGAGCACAATCCCTAGATCGCATAAACGCTTGATCCAGTTGCAGCTAACCTATAAAGGACTATCCGACATGGACTGTCGGTTGAAAGACCACCGGGCAAGTGGACCAGCTGGTTCGGTCTGGTAGAGAGGACATCTCCTTCTGCTCCAATTTGGGTTAAATACCAAAAAATCAAAGGTTTTTGTTATTATAGTGTTAAGAAATAAAAAAGGTTCCCTAAAAAAGATCGATTTTGGGACTCGAACCCGCGCTACACCCTCAGTACGGGTGTGCTCTAACCAACTAAGCCACGAAATCACTTCTCGCCAACTCGAAAATCTCTGGGAATTCTTAAGGACTTTAGCGCCGTTAGCTCCGTCTACAGGGGGAACATTGAAGTTTATCCAAACCTATTGTTGTTGTGTGGCATAAGATATCTAGTACATAACACGAGCTCTTCTACCTGCGGAGATAGATGACCTTGTGTGGATTGTCCAGCATTATTAATAAATTTAACGTAGTGTAGGACGCCCTCCGACGGTGGGTGACGATTTGCGAAAGACTGCTGGCAGATGCTGGATGCGGCAAGCTGAAGACAGGGCGCTATGGCGCTCATTAGGGGAGGCCTATGTCCAGCAGTGGACTAATATGGGCTGATGATGATTAATAAATTTATAGGCGGCGACGAGGGTCGCTGACCACGTAGGTTCTAAAAAATCTTTAATATTGGAATCAGTTCGTGTTCGGTGACGCTCGTTGCTGACTGTACCCATCCGTACTGTATTGTACTGCGGGTTCGATTCCCGATTTTTTTGCTGATAAGCACTGTATTTTTTTTCTTTTTCATGTCTGGGTTTTCTTGTATTAGTATTATAATTTTGTGTTTTACACATGATTTATCTGCTGTGCAGGTGTACTGCCACTACCTCGACCACAAGAACCAGCACACCGGCAGCAAGCCCTACACCTGCAAGGAGTGCGGGGCCTCCTTCGCGACCCGCAAGCACCTGGTCTACCACTCGGAGAGGCACCGCCCGCCGCGCTACCAATGCAAACACTGCGGGAAGCTGTTCCTGAGCGCGGCCAATCTCTTCGCACATAGACGAGTATGTATCCATGGATAGTTTATAACTTCTTACCTAAATAAGTGAACTGGTTCGTTTGAAATTTTAGACGACTAACGACGAATTTTTGACATTTCAGCGGGGCAGGCATTCTTGAAATACTAAGGATTTTTTGTTACAGTGCTTACCCGCACTCTGGGCATCTCTAAGAAATGAAATAAGTTATTTATTTATTTATTTATTAAACAAAATCCACAGCCCTTAATTAATACAACTATTATGATACATAACAAAACTTACGGCCAAAAAACGGATTTACTTTTTATACAATATTTTTAAGAACACAGACAGTCAGATGATAAACAATATGTTTTAATTAAATATATATCCAAATAAATATTAATAATTAACCTTATGTTGATAAAATCTCACAAAATGGACCGTAACCTATTTTTATACTTACAGAACAAAATTACATAAATTAAATCAATACTAAATTAACATAAAAATAAAACATGTAGGTAACTATTTGTTTAACTTAGGTATACTAGCATCCTCCTCCATCACTCTAATTATTTCACTTCTAAATACTCTCTTGTCGCTGTGAAAGATATCTGCTTTGTTGAACTCTTTGTTGTAATTTCTCTGTAACCTATTAACTATGGAATACTGGGCATAGTTCGTGGATGATTGTGCGACAGCAAATAACTTAGCATCAGTATGCCTTGTGCGTAACTTAGGAGTAGAAAAACGTAATGCTCTACTGGTAAGTTCTGGACAATCGATATTACCTTTGCACAAACCATGGAGAAGTGTCATATCCAAAAGGGATCGTCGTTTTTGGAGGCTCATTAAATTGTGATAGGTGCAAGACTCAGTATAGTTTTCAGAGTAGTAGTGTTTTTTAAAATTGATATATTTAATAAATTTATTTTGTATTTTTTCTAAGTCGTGTATGTACGATAAATAATGTGGATTCCAAACAGTACTACTATATTCCAAGATACTTCTCACATAAGTAAAATAGAGTTGTTTAATACACTTTGTATCAGAAAAAGGTTTGGTAACGCGTCTGATAAAACCAAGGCTTCTATAAGATTTATTTATAATGCTTTCAATATGTTCCGAAAATGATAACTTAAAATCAAGTAAAATACCTAAGTCTCGTACTATCTCCACCTTTTCAATGTTTATTACATTCAATTGATACTGAAAATTAATAGGTTTTCTTTTTTTAGTTCACAAATATTTATATAAAAATTTATTTGGTAAGCACTATAACAAAAATCCTTAGAATTTAGCAACGGCAACACCTCTCGTCAAACGAACTAAATGTAACTTTAGTCTTTGAACATTGGAAACTTTGATGTTTTCTCTGTAGGTGGAGTCACCGGGGCGCTACAGTCCGTAAGAGGTCCCAAAGATTTTCGACGAAAACTGACAGAGACTTCGTTGCTTAGTTGGTTAGAGCACACCCGTACTAAGGATGGGGCGCGGGTTCGAGTCCCGCCGAAGTCGAAAATTTTTGGGAACTTATTTCATTTCTTATTTTTGAAATAGACCTGCTACGGCTACTTTTTGTCCCATAAATCAGTTTTAATCGGATAGAAATACAATAACCTTTAAACGTTTCCATGGTAACAACGCATGTGAAATCGCGCGAATGGACTATTATTAAAATATTTTGTAAGTATATTTGTATTTATTAACCATTATAACATTGAAAGTTATAAGGCCAGTCATGTTGTACAAATCACATTCAAGATAATTTAATTTAATCACACTAAATATTATAAATGCGAAAGTTTAGATGGTAGGATGGATAGGTGGATGTTTGTTGCTCCATCACCAACGACTGAACGGATCTAGACGAAATTTGGCACAGAGATAGATTATAGTCTGGAATAGCACATAGAATAGAAATACATTTATTTAGATACAGGTACACAAAAGTATAAAATAAACAAACAGAAAACAATAACAATTTAACATGGTACGTGATACAAAACAAAAGAAAGGGTGGTAAGTGTCTCTGCCTAAATGACCCTGCGCCGAAATAGGCGATATTTTATTCCGGAATATATTCCCACGGGAACGGGAACTACGCGGGAGAAACCGCGTGTCGCTGCTAGGAATTCAATGTATATTTCAGATTTAGATTCAGATCATTTAGTGTCATACAAATAAACTATTTACAAAATAATGTAACTTAAGATTAAATGATGAGGCTATGACTCGTCAAAACACGATAAATAGTTACAATTTTGCTGTAATGTGGCAATTAGTCAAGTAAATAAATGCTTAAGGCGAAGTAGGTCTCAAAACTCAGGTTTTGCCTAGACGGAAAATCAATTTTAAGGTAAGAAAACACAATTTTTTTAAATCTTTTTTAATAAGCATCGAAAGCTTAGGATTTTTGTTAGTAAGTTATGGGAGCCGAAACACGATTGACTCAACTTGACTCGATAGAAAAAAATCGCAAAGTTTCCTCTAAATTTTGCATATTTACTACGGAAAACCAGTTTCATTTGCTAGTTACTTAACATATTTGAATGAAATATTGTCTAAAAAATACTTAACTAAACACTTTAGAGGATTATGGTTTTAGTTTTTTGCGAAAGAGTATTATTTTAGAGCAATATCAAATTTATAAATAAAAAGCAGTGAAATTGCGCGTGGGCCGGCTCTTGCGTCCCTTTCTCGCTTTCACTGCGCGGTGTTCGCTCGTCCTTGTCTAGAAATTACGAACGTACTTCACCTTAAATCTAAGGTTTATGTAAATCTGGGGGCGATTCCACGAGGATGTCAGAATAATCATTTCCTAAAAACTCTCATACATTTTGTTCCAGAGTCACATAGGTGACCGGCGGTTCAAATGCGACATTTGCTTCAAAGGGTTCCTACACTCGTACACTCTGAAGGAGCATGTGAAGGGCGTCCACAACCAGATCCGGAGAGTGCGCAAGGGACCGCCGCCCGCGCCGACCAGGGACAAGTTTATTAATTCATAACAGTAAGAGGTTTATTTAAAACCACACAACCATTTCAGCGAGCCAAGAAAAATAAGAAGGTGATAGTGGAAAATTGTAAAAATACATCTTAAGAGCCGTACGGAGACCCTAGCCCACCTACAAACGTACTTTTCGATTCATTTGGAAACTACGTCCCCGATTTTAATGAAATTTTGCAGACATAATCGGAAAAGAAGCTGTTTGTATCGTTTTAGTTTTTAAAAATACATAATCTTAATCTTAAAAAAATGAGAGCGAAAGTTATAAAATCGCTTGAAAATTGATAAAAATGAATTTTCGCTCTCACTTAATGATGATCGGTATTTTGAAAAACTGAAAAGATACAAACATAGCTTTTTCTTTTCCGATTATGTATGCAAAATTTCATTAAAATCGGGGACGTAGTTTCCAAATGAATCGAATAGTACGTTTGTATGGGAGCTTAGAGGTTCCGTCCCACCTTAATAGAAATATTTTGCTTTATAACTGTGATTGTGACTGTAGAAATAAAAAACATTTCAAATTTTATATTTTTATTTACATAGATAACTGTATGTTACGACTGAGGGTCCACATTGGAATTTCAACATTCTGAATACGTTACTAATAAACAAATAAATAATGCTGGACAATTCACACAGCATTATCTAGCCCCAAGCTAAGCAGAGCTTGTGTTATGGGTACTAGATAACTGATATACGTAATATTATACATTACATAGATAGATATTTTTTACTATACATATAAAACGACCAGAACACCCTAAACAAATGTCTGCAGATCGAACACACATTTGTTCCGAGGCGGGAATCGAACCCGCAACCTCCTGCGTCACAGGCAGACCTTCGCCCACCGCGCCACAGAGGTCGTCGGTTAATTAGTTAATGTTCTGAATGTCTCTAATTTGTAAAAATATCCGGTCAATAGTTACCACCAGTTATATTATGAGGTCCCTCAGACGTGACTTGGAGATTGTCATATCTCATTAACTGATTAAAGCTCATCATCAGCCTAGTTCACTGCTGGACATAGGCTCATATCCCCTAATCACCTGTTCGGTCAAAGCTCATAGATTCTATGAATTACTACATACATGTAAAGATTTATCTTTAAGTTTATATTTGCCGCGTTATGTCGGTAAACGAATCTATCTCATTTTATAAGTGCCAAGCCAGACGTCATAAAGCTTAAGACAAGAAGTTGAAGCTGAAAAACTTGCGAGTCGAGATTTCGCGCTAACATTTATAAAAGATAAAAAACAGAGGAAATAAAGGCTTATAAATGCTGTTTCTTTTGTCTTACAGGTCAGAGAATCTTTCTTATCAGTTTTATTGTAATATTTAAGCTAAATTATGTTGTAACTTGTAAGTAAATAAATCTTTTGTCTTACAGATGAAACGCAATTTGTCTTTGTTCCACAATTCCCGGGCAATCCATAAGAATACTTATTACTCATTATAAAACAGCATTTACTGCTTGTATTTCATGAAACATGGAAAAGTTGAGGTTCGATTTTGTTGTAAAAGCTACGGCGGATGGGAAATCCAATATCATTTGCATAACCTCCATTGCCACACCTGATGGAAAATTATATGGAGTACCAACAGAATCACAACCTGTTAGTCTGCACCAGGCTATAACAAAAACTCCTAACTACAGCAAGGTAAAGAAATCATTAAATAAGAGACATCAAATAAGAAAAATATGGATAAATTTAACCGATGAAATATCACAAGTCTATTTGGATGTTGAGCAAAACCTACAATTCAATGATTTGTACCTAGAAGATATATCAGAAGGCACAAATAATGCTGAACCGACCCCAAGCAGCTCAAGTCAAGGTTTAGAAAAGTTGTTACAGAAATTGCTGGAAGAAAAACAATCAAAATCAGAAACACAACATTTAGGGAATATAGCGAAGGATTTCATGATTGAGAAATTTACTGGCAGAAACTCAAATGCTTATCAGTGGATTAAAGATTTCAATAAGGAATGTGAACGTTTCCAAATCGATGAAGATAAAAAGAAAATAGAAATTTTAAAAAACTTTTTGGAATTCTCCAGCGTTGATTGGTACAGCTGCATGCTTTTGAAAGTGTCTGTGAAATCGGAATGGGCAATGTGGGAAAAAAGTTTTTGTGAGACGTTCGCTAATAAAGGTTGGTCATCCATTAGATATGCTCTTGCTTTTAAATACCAAGCAGGTTCATTACTTGAATATGCTCTAAAGAAAGAAAAAATATTACTGGAAGTAAGAAAATCAATTGACATTGGGACACTGATAGACCTGATAGCATTTGGTTTACCTAATTATGTAACTGACAAAATTGACAGAGAAATTCTACAAGGAACTGAGGACCTCTACAACGAATTAGGAAAATTGGAACATCTTGTTGGAAAAAATAAATATGATAAGAAAATCCTAATTAATTCAGATCGGTATTCGGACACAAAATTTAAAAAAATTGAAGAAAAAAAACCATGCCAAATTTGTGTTACTGAGAAAAAAGGAAAACGATATCATGCAGAAGAAAATTGCTGGTTTAAAGGGACAAAACAAAAAGCAGTTGTAAAAACTGTAAATAACTCGGAATTGGAAATTGAACTGAATGAGAATAATCAAAAAAACTAGCAGTTCCACCATTAATAAAAATAAAGTTACTATTAAATGATACCTTAAATGTTTCCGGAATTTATGACTCAGGTTCAAATGTATCATTAATTAATGCAAGATTATTGAAGATAGAGCCTAAAAAACAGACAAGTGTGAAACAAATAGTAAACTTGAAAACTATTAATGGTGAAAAGAAAACAAAAGGTATGGTTACACTGAAGATAAAAATCTACAATATTGAAGAAATGATGGATATTTTTGTAGTAGATAATGAAAACTTCAATTATGATTTTCTAATTGGATTGGATTGTATCAAAAAGTTTAAATTAATGCAAAATGAAGATTTGAAGATCATACAATGTCAACATCTAAAAGGAAAGAAAGGAACCTCAAAAAAGGAGGAAACAAAGGTTACTATTCCCAATGTACTGGGTGACTCTAAAAAAAAAGGGGAAGAAAACATTTATAAATGTGAAATTAATTTCAATGAACACATCAACCCAGAGAAATTTAAAATGGTAGTAAATCATCTACATTTACACCAACAATTAGAAATTGACAGATTATTAGAAAAATACAAATCCGTCTTTGCTAAGGATAAATATGATGTAGGTTCTGTACGTGATTATGAAGCTCACATTGATTTGACAGTAGATAAATACTGTTACAAACGTCCCTACAGATGCACAGCTGAAGATAGAAGAGAAATAGAACATCAAATATCAAAGCTATTAGAGAAGAATTTAATTGAGGAGTCGTATAGCCCTTTTGCTGCGCCAGTAACTCTGGCATATAAAAAAGAAGATGAAAAACAAAGAAAAATAAGGTTATGTATAGACTTCAGAGAATTGAACAAAATTATTGTTCCCCAATCACAACCATTTCCGTTTATTGAGGATTTAGTGATAAAAACTGTAAACTGCAAATATTTCTCTACTTTTGACATAAATTCAGCTTTTTGGTCGATTCCTTTGAAAATTGAAGATAGACATAAAAGTGCATTTGTGACGCAAGAGGGACATTATCAGTGGACTTGCCTCCCTTTCGGATTAAAGACATCTCCAGCCATCTTTCAAAGAATACTGAGTAACATCATAAGAAAATACAAACTCTCTAGTTTTGCAGTAAATTTCATAGATGACATTTTAATATTTTCGAAAAGCTTTGAGGAGCATTTAATTCATATATCAAAACTGCTGGAGGCAATACTAACAGAAGGCTTTAGACTAAAGTTCTCCAAATGCTCTTTTGCAAATAATAATGCCAAATATTTAGGTCACATTATCGAGGACAATTCCGTCAGACCTCTGAAAGACTATTTAACAGCCATCAGGAACTTTCCAGTTCCAGAAACAAGGAAAAATGTACGTCAGTTTCTAGGGAAGGTAAATTTTCATCATAAATTTATACCACACAGTGCAATTATCTTGGACCCATTACACAATTTGTTGAGAAAAGATGTAAAATTCATATGGTCCACAGACTGTCAGAAATCATTTGATAAAATAAAAGAACTCTTGTGTTCTAAACCGGTTCTAAAAATCTTTGACCCTGAAATACCAATAAGTATTTACACCGATGCCAGTATCAAAGGAGTTGGAGCGGTATTAAAACAAGATGATACAAATGGCAACAGCAAGCCAGTTGCATATTTTTCAAAAAAATTATCAGAATCCCAGAAAAACAAAAAGGCAATTTATCTGGAATGCCTGGCAATAAAAGAAGCTTTGAGGTATTGGCAACACTGGCTTATGGGCAAAGAATTTATAGTATACTCTGATCACAAACCATTAGAAAATATGAACATCAAGGCTCGAACTGATGAGGAATTAGGGGATATGACATATTATTTATCCCAATATAATTTTAGAATAAAATATAACCCAGGGAAATCAAACCAAGAAGCTGACTGCTTAAGCAGAAATCCAGTTCTAGAACCTCATGATAATGCTGAAGATTTGTTAAAAGTAGTAAACTTAATAAACCTAGATGATATAAAGAAAGACCAAAAAAATATGGACTTACAAAATGGAAAACTATTATTGGAAAATGAAATTTACTACAAAAAGAACAGAAGTAGAAAAAAAATCATCCTGTCACAAGAACTTAGCAAAATTTTAATAAAAAATGTCCACTATACTTACTGCCACATTGGAAGAACCCAGATGACTAATAAAATAACACCATTCTACACAGCAAAGAATATCATTGCAAACATTAAACAAATCTGTGACGAATGTGAAATTTGTATAAAAAACAAATCAAGGAGGAACCAGAAGTTGGGATTAATGTCACATTTAGGGCCAGCTACACGCCCATTTGAAATAGTGTCTATTGACACCATTGGAGGTTTTGGAGGATCACGTTCAACAAAAAAGTACTTACATCTTCTGGTTGATCATTTCACAAGGTATGCTTATATACTCACGTCAAAGAATCAAAGCTCCGGTGATTTTATTAAACTAATGCAAAATGTGACACAAAGCTACGATATTCGTATGGTATTAACAGACCAATACCCTGGCATTAATTCAAAAGAATTTAAAGAATTTCTAAAGAAAGAAAACATTATAATAGTTTTTACTGCAGTTGACACACCATTTTCAAATGGGCTTAATGAAAGGCTAAATCAAACTTTAGTCAACAAGATAAGATGTAAAATAAATGAAAGCGATAAGAAAATAGCATGGACCACTGTCGCACAAAAATGTGTAGAAAAATACAATGAAACCGAACACACAGTTACAAAATTTGCCCCGAAATACCTCCTGGAAGGGGAGAATGTAAATATTCTACCACCTGAATTAAAATCAAAATGCACAAATGAAGACCTGAAAAGAGATAGAGAACAAGCTTTTGAAAATACAATAAAATCTCACAACTACAATAAAAAACTATTTGATATGCGTAGGGAAGAATGCAAATTGGATGTAGGAGATAACGTCTATGTGGAAAATGGAAATAAACTAAATAGAAAGAAAATGGATGAACTGAGGATTGGGCCTTACAAAATTCTAAAGAAGATTTCCAATTCAATCTATGAAGTTGATGCCGGACACAAAAAAACAGAATCAAATCTCTACCACGCTACAAAACTATCTCCAGTGTGTACTGACAGATGAACAATTGCATGTATTTTATCTTGCAATTGTCCTTTTCTGAGGGGGGAGATGTAAAGATTTATCTTTAAGTTTATATTTGCCGCGTTATGTCGGTAAACGAATCTATCTCATTTTATAAGTGCCAAGCCAGACGTCATAAAGCTTAAGACAAGAAGTTGAAGCTGAAAAACTTGCGAGTCGAGATTTCGCGCTAACATTTATAAAAGATAAAAAACAGAGGAAATAAAGGCTTATAAATGCTGTTTCTTTTGTCTTACAGGTCAGAGAATCTTTCTTATCAGTTTTATTGTAATATTTAAGCTAAATTATGTTGTAACTTGTAAGTAAATAAATCTTTTGTCTTACAGATGAAACGCAATTTGTCTTTGTTCCACAATTCCCGGGCAATCCATAAGAATACTTATTACTCATTATATACATATAGTAAATCATTTGTTAGAATAAATTACAAAAAACAGCCCTTTCCGTTCACTACCAACCAACGAAATCAATTGCAGAAAGTGGTCCCTCAACGTGCATATTCTAATGAACATTTATTTTAGGAACTATTAGCAATTTTGAGTTTCTGAATGGTAGTAGCGTTAGTAAGTGCTAGAAAGATTTCAAATAGTGTCCCTAATTTGTAAAAACTAGCCAGTAAAATAAAAATAATATTGTGAATTTTACTCACAATAAAACTCATTTTAGAGACGACCCGTAGGATCAATAGACATGCATATGTCTTAAACACATCTTCCAACGCTCTTGTGAACAGTTTCGGAATATAACATCCCCCTGTCTCCCTCTGCGCAGTTGGATGGGTTAAGACTGCTGGCCCTGTACTTGGACACTATGGAGTATAATATTATATTATCTGTGCTATGGATATGGTGGCAGTTACGTAGAGACATATTAACACCTCGATTTAACGCGAAACTCAAAGTGCTTTATTTCCTTCAGACCTTACAGGACTCTTGGAAACGTCACAACACTTAGATAATATAAGTAAAACTAGGAAATGAAGCAACCCAGAGGAAATAAGATAGTCTACTTGGCATCGCTATAAGGATTCCAGATAGCCGTGACAGCCAGCAGTGGTTACCCGTCTTCTTGTCATCAACCCGAGAGTCTCAGATGACTTAACTTGACTTCTTTATTTTTGGCAATATGTGTCTGGTTTGTCACTTTTCTGCCAGTGTCTAGTTCAAGGAAATTTCATAGTCATGGAATGGATATATGACCGGTCTTTGCAAAACTTAAGGAATAGATTATATTTTCGTCTTAATTATCTCCAAAATGCTTCTTTTTCATATGCAACTTCAAGGAGTTTTCACTAGCAGACCTCAAACCACATTCAGAGCAGGAATATGGCTTCTCCCCTTTCCGCTTCAAATGCATATTCGCCATATGAGTTTTCATATAACTAGCGTTAACGCTTCTAAACTCGCATATATCGCAGGCGTATGGCTTCTCGCATACATGCTTCCTTTTAGTATGTCTGTTCAGGTCATATTTTCTGCTGAAAGTTTTTTGGCAGATTTGGCAGGTGAACGGTTTATTATCAGCATGGGTTTGGATATGGAGAAGCATATTGCTTTTCCTGTTGAACTTTTGTTTGCACAAGTCACATTGGTAAGGTCTTTGACCCGTGTGGATTGTCATATGCCTCTCCATATCTATTTTCTGTGAGCATTTTGTCGAGCAGTGGTCACAAGAGTATCTTTTTACTTCGCTGTGACATAGCCTATGTTTCTTTAGAATGCTCTTTGTGTTGAATGCTTTACCACAAGTTTCACAGCAGAAGTTTCGCGAGGGCTCGGCGCCTGGAAATAAATAAAAACATTTTATGGGAAACCGTCAATGGGGACAACGGTAAGGAAATTTATGACTTCCCGTTGTCCCATAGACACCGTCTATGGGGACAACAGGAATACATCATTTATATAATGGTAAAGTTCAGAACTTACTCTATCGATCATATTATGTTTCGAAAATACGATACAATTAAATTTACTCGGTACAGAAAAATCGCAGTTATTTTTAAATTTTTACTCATTAAATAATTAAAACCTTAATTTCTCAATAAATAAATAAATAATGCTGGACAATTCACACAGCATTATCTAACCAAGCTAAGCAGAGCTTGTGTTATGGGTACTAGATAACTGACATACATAATATAATACAATGCATAGATATATTTATAATACATAGAAAACGACCAGAACACCCTGGACAAATGTCTGCAGATCGTACACACACTTGTCCCGAGGCGGGAATCGAACCCGCAACCTCCTGCGTGGCAGACAGCGGTCGTCAATGACGAACAAATATAAGTAGTAGCTAGTTTAATTACCTTCGTTATGCATCCTTATATGCCTCAGCAGATGACATCGCTGTGTGTACGTGTTCTCGCACCGAGGGCAGGCGTGCTTGACACGCGCTTGGCCATCCCGGTCCATCACGAGGGTTTCGTACGACTGCTTTGGCTTCTTTGATCCTGTTACGTTTTTAATTGTTAGTTTTATTTATTTACTTGTTTCTATTTTATTTATGTTGTATGGTAGAGTTATATATGTGTTTTTTACTTCTTTTATTTTTGTGTGCAATAAAGCATTTTCTATCTATCTATCTGCCGGTGGTTTCGCTTTGTTGGCATGAAAACGTAACAATGTTTGAATCTCATTGGAACTGATTTATGGGATGATAATATAGGTAAAACGTCAAGTGCGAGTTGGACTCACGCATCAAGGGTTCCGTGCAAACTTGTACTTGTAAGCAAAGAAACCGACACAGACGCACAGTTTAAAAAAGCCAAGTCAACGACACTAGCATGCTTTCACCTTATGAAAAATGTTATCGAGGCTTTAGATTCGGGTAAGAAAGTGACGGGTGTATTTTTTGACATGTCAAAGGCCTTTGATTTCGTTTCCCACCCTTTATTGCTGGATAAGTTAGATAAATATGGTATAAGAGGCCCAGCACTTAAATGGTTAGAGTCATATTTGTCCAATAGACTACAGTGTGTAGAAATACCCAGCATCAATGCTATGAATGAGGTAAAGTCTTTTCGGTCTACTTATAGACAAAATAGATACGGCGTTCCGCAGGGTAGCGTCCTCGGACCGCTCCTATTCTTGTTATATATTAACGATTTACCATCAGTTACAAATAATCAGTGTACTCTATTCGCCGATGACATTTCTATTTTGATTACATCGAATTCCAATTCTGACATCAATAATTACAATGCAGACATAAATAATACAATTGACTCTATTATTAAATGGCTAGACGCAAATAATTTACAGGTAAACCTAACTAAGACTAACTTTATGCAGTTTACCAATTCCAATAAAAAAACCGATCATCTTGACGTCTATTACAAGGAACATCAGATAGTAGCTGTAAGAGAGACTAAATTTTTAGGTATAACATTAGATCAAAGATGTAACTGGAAAGCCCATATTGACCAAGTGAGAAATAAATTAAATAAATTTATTTACGTTCTGTACAGGCTTCGGAAAACTTCTAGCCTTAAAACCATTTTGACTGCCTATCATGGATACGTAACTTCTACCTTAAACTACGGACTGATTCTATGGGGTAACTCTACAAACACAGATCTTGCCTTTATTGCTCAAAAAAAATGTGTACGCGCAATTGTAGGAATACCTCCATGGGAGTCGTGCAGGCCTCTCTTCATTAAATTTAAATTACTAACCTTGCCCAGTATGTATATTCTAGAGGCTGCTAAATTTGTAAGAGAACATTCGGATTTATTTACTAAAGCTGATGATAGATACCCTAGACGTGTACGTAACCCAGAAAGAATTGTTCTATCTAGGGCTCCTAAGACAGCTTTATACAGTAAGAACTGTCATGCCATGTGTGGCTCTATATATAATAGGATCCCTAGTGACATTAAAAATTTACCCATAAAATTATTTATAAAAAAACTAAAATTATGGCTTATTGAAAAAGCATTCTATAGTGTTAAGGAACTTATGGACCTAAAAATCAAAAATTAGTTTGCATTTTACTTTATTTACATTCAATTTTGTTATTTATATTTTGATTATTTTATTAAAAATCATATTTAATGTAGCTATAGAAACCTATTTTTAAGAATTTTTGCATGCCAATGTGTTTTGGTGAAGTATGTGACACTATCCTAATGTTTAAGTAAGACCTTGTATTATAACCATATTTCCTGCAATAAATGAATAAATAAATAAATAAATAAATAAAAAAACTGATTTGGTCACAATTAAAATAAAAAAAACATACGGTTTTTAGATTCTTTCTTTACGTGTGCTATAAGACCTTGCTTCTTGCCAAATTTCATGATTCTAGTTAAACGGGAAGTAGGGAAGTACTATAGATTGACGACCTCAGTGGCGCAGCGGGCGAGAGTCTGCCTGCGACGCAAGAGGTTTCGGGTTCGATCCCCGCCTCGGAACAAATTTGTGTACGATCTGCAGAAATTTGTTCCGTTGGTCTGGGTGTTTTCTATGTATAATAAAAAATATATCTATCTATGTAATGTATAATATTACGTATATCAGTTATCTAGTACCCATAACACAAGCTCTGCTTACCTTGGGGCTAGATAATGCTGTGTAAATTGTCCAGCATTATTATTATTATTATTATAGGTTTTGTGTGATTCCCTTGGTAAATTCAAAAAATATAGGCACAAACGGGTGTAACTTTTGATTGCGTTGACTTAGAAGTTTAATTTACATTTCCCGGTTCCAAGAGGTTACGAACCTGAGTATATGATGTGAATGCCAAATCGATACATCTCCCCTACGCTCCATGCGTTTCTGAGAAAAGAGGGTTGACAGACTGACAACATAGTGATCTTATTAATGGTTATTTTTTTCTTTTTGAGGTAGGGAACCCTAAAAAATTCAAATATTCCAATATTATATAAAGAACGAGTATCTTTTCGCAATCTTTCTGTGCCCATGACGCGGCAGTCGGACATAGCGTACTATTTATTTCGTAAGACCGCGCGCAAAGCCACGGGCGGGCGCTAGTAACTATATAATAATACTGAAATCTGAAACAAAGATGATTTGTCAAGAATGCCGTGTGGTGCCGGCTTGGAATTTGCACCACTCGAGTGGCTTTTGGAGTTGAACCACAAATATAGCACCTACTACAAGATGTATCACTCAGCGCACTGCACACTTTACCATCAACCATGGTTAATTGTAAAGAATGCTGCACCTTTATTTCACATCCGTTATGAGTGAAAGAAGATGGCTGTAAACTGTCAATTTTAGTCTTGAAATAAGCTTCTTCTTGCACTGAAAGGTCTTTTGATTCTTTGGCAAATTGGAATCGAATAGGTCTACAATACCTGGTGGAGGCAGGGCGCGGGTTTTTCCAAACTATTTGGTCTGGGTCGGAAGTAATTGACTTACATACTAATTGGAGAGGACAATATGAAGTAATAAACATACTGCCATCATCGTCGATACCAGAAGCTTCAAAACACTGTTTATATTCGCTGTGCCCCGTACTCCCATCGAAACCCCATTTTCCAATCAAAACAAATTCTTTGTTAAGGTCAATATTATTCAAAACGTTTTTTTGGGATTCTAGTATCCGGCATGCAGTATGATCTAACAATGACTGTAATTCTATTTCAGCAGATGATTCCGTGATAAACTCTTGCGATGGATAACACCGCTTCTTAGCTTCCAACACTTTTGGATAAGATGGCAAGGCATTCGGTGATTTTGCATTAATGAAGTTTTTCACCATAAGATACTGATGTTTAGTCAGTTTAGTCTCGCTTATGAGAGAAGACTTCGTCAGTGTTGAAATTTAAAGAAGCGACGTTAGATCGACTTGAATCATCTAACAAAGAGTTTATCGCAGAACTGTCTACTTTACTTAACTCTGCAAGCCTGCGGCGTTTTGATCTCTTACTACACTCCTCGAAGTCCTTCCTATGCTGTTGCTGTTGAGTGCTTGTCGAAGCCTCTGCTGCTGGCTGTTGAGTGTCGTGGCTCTCTGCTGTTGCACAAGTTGGCAGAACGCAAACTTCAATTCCGTTCAGCCAGTCTCCGTGTTTAGAGACCATGCGAGAATGGCAGCGAGAGACTTGGTTCCAATTCGCAACAAATCTTTTACAAAGATTTGTAACTCTTTTTTCCAAGTCATCGGAAATAAAATTTTGAACATCAGGCAGCAACTGTATTAGGGCTTGAAAAACTCGATGCTTTCGCTCTAGTTCGGATTTGCTGTCCTTAATAGACAGCCAAGTATCTAGTACGAACATTCTTTTGAAAGAACACTCAATACTAGTACCTAAAACAAAACAACAAACAGTTATATGCGTATCAAAATACAATAAATATTTCGTAGCACGTGCTACGCGCCTGGCCGCGCGGCGTAGACCCTGGCTGCACTTTAAAAATGCAGGTAGAAGCAGATAATTTTTTTAAAGCCTAGTAGTAGAAATTCCAAGTGACATTTTTATACCAAACTCAATGTTAGAAGTAGATGGGAACATAAGTAAAAGTTTCAACTTAAATAAAATACAGAAATTAATACGTAAGAAATGGAGTGGCGTAGCACTCCATTAAAAAAACAAGATTCGCCAAGTGCGAGTGTAACTCGCGCGCCGAGGGTTTCAAACATTTGCCAATTATTTGGACAATCAATTTTCTGAAATATTTTAAGAAGTATGAAACTTACAGAAATTTCAAAAAGTGTTTTAAAAAGGCCGAAACGATACCTTTCATTTGATACCCCACATGGGTAGGTACGCCCTTTTGAAAAAATCCCCTTTTTTGACCATTTTTCAAAAACTATTATTATTACAGACTTCTCTATATTATTCCTGTAAAATATAGATTGATATCTACAAACGCCTAATACATTTTACATGGATCGGTCTGCAATCTTCGGAGCTAGGGGGGGGGGAATGGTCAATTTTTCGTCTTTTTTTGAAATATTTCAAAAAGTATGAAACTTACAGAAATTTCAAGGTCAAAACGATACCTTTCATTTGATACCCAACATAGGCAGGTACCCCCCCTTTTGAAAAAAAAATCCCCCCCTTTTTGACCCTTTTTCAAAAACTATTATTATTACAGACTTCTCTATATTTTTCCTGTAAAATATAGATCGATATCTACAAACGCCTAATACATTGTACGTGGATCGGTCAGCAATCTTCGGAGATAGGGGGGGGGGAAAGGTCAATTTTTCGACTATTTTTGAAATATTTCAAAAAGTATGAAACTTACAAAAATTTCAAAAAGTGCTTTGAAATGGTCAAAACGATACCTTTTGTTTGATACCCCACAAAGGTAGGTACCAATCCTTTTGAAAAAAAATCCCCCCCCTTTCTGACCATTTTTCAAAAACTATTATTATTACAGACTTCTCTATATTTTTCCTGTAAAATATAGATTGATATCTACAAACGCCTAATACATTGTACATGGATCGGTCTGCAATCTTCGGAGCTAGGGGGGGGGGAATGGTCAATTTTTCGTCTTTTTTTTAAATATTTCAAAAAGTATGAAACTTACGGAAATTTCAAAAAGTGTTTTAAAATGGTCAAAACGATACCTTTCATTTGATACCCAACATAGGTAGGTACCCCCCCTTTTGAAAAAAAATTCCCCCCCTTTTTTACCATTTTTCAAAAACTATTATTATTACAGACTTCTCTATATTTTTCCTGTAAAATATAGATCTATATCTACAAACGCCTAATACATTGTACGTGGATCGGTCTGCAATCTTCGGAGATAGGGGGGGGTATGGTCAATTTATCAACTTTTTTTGAAATATTTCAAAAAGTATGAAATTTACAGAAATTTCAAAAAGTGTTTTGAAATGTACAATACGATACCTTTCATTTGATACCCCATTTGCCTTCCTAGGTCTCTTTTGAAATTTCAACATCAAAATTTGTACTGAAAATATTCATTTTCATTTTTCATTTATTTTATTTTTTTCTTAAAATCAGTAATGGCGCACGAAATGTATCATTATTTCAAATTTCAAGTTAATAGCTGCAGTAGTTACTGAGATATTCAAGAAAGAGCGGGGACGGACAGAGCGAGACCATAAGGGTTTCAAAACCGATCTTTGAAACCCTAAAAATGGTTGATAGAAAATGCAAAAAAGTAAAACAAATTTATAGAACATACCTTTAACTTGAATTTCCATTGCGAGATAACAGGTCACAAACAACAGGAACTCGAACACACGCGTCGCGTCTTGGGCTAATTAGCACTTGGTGATAACACGGTTGACGACTAATTAGATGTGTTCACTTTCGATGCCGAAAAAGCAATGTTGCGAACAATAGATTGCAAAACTTTTTATACCCTCAGATAGTATGACAATTAGTGGGTAACTGAGCCAGGTATCATGGCTTAGCTCAATCATTGCTTTCTGAGCCCTATGACCTATTACCGGAACCACTGTGCACTCCAACTATTCCCGTGGGTGTCGTAAGAGGCGACTAAGGGACATACACCGGGGGGCGGGCAGCAGCGCCTCTCGTAGATGGATCTACCACCGAACTGCGATCCCCAACTCACATGCCTAGCGTGGGGATTATGGGCATTTCCCCCTCAGGAGATAAAAGCCAATAAGGCGCTTATCAGGGGGAGGCCTGCATCCAGCAGTGGACCATTATAGGCTGTTAAGAAGGAAGACTTACTGCTCTTAGGAGTTTCCTCAGGTCGGTGAGTGAATGCCACTTTAAACGCTGCAGGGATCTCTATCTCCATCTCTTGTTTAATGTCTGCTGGCTGTCTCCTCATCCCGTCCTCACCCTGAAACAAACATGATGCTGGATGGACTCTCACACCATCACCTGGCTCTATGCAAAGTAAGTAGAGCTTGGGTTAAGAGTACCAGCGTATTCATATACCTACCTGCTACCGGATTAAGATAAGACTGAATAGGTATCTTCTAATAATAGACAGTTTTATTTGTTAACAAAACATCGATGTTTTTAGACATATCGATGTTTTTCAATCGATATTTATTAAACATCGATAATTTTGATTCGATGTTAACATAAAAAATAGATTCAGGCGTTACTTTGCGGAAATCCATTGCAAAATATAAAGATGAAAATATTTAGTAACAATTCCGAGCAAGACCTTCTCCGATAAGTTCTAACAAAATGTAATCAGCGTCGTAGAAGAAAAAACACACCAACTACAAAATGAAAAGAAGAATGTCTCGTGGAGAGACGAAACTAGTTGACGTCTTGCTTTGATAGATTTCTTTTCATTTTGTAGTTGTTGTGGTTTTTCTTCTACGACGCTGATTACATTTCTTTTCATTTTGTAGTTGTTGTGGTTTTTCTTCTACGATGCTGATTACATTTTGTTAGAACTTATCGGAGAAGGTCTTGCGCCGAGTTGTTACTAAATATTTTCATCTTTATATTTCTCTTTATCATCACTAGCGCACACTTGAAATACCTACTCTTTCCTTCTATCTCGATATAGTTCTGTGTCTAGTACACAAAACTCTGCTTACATAGCTTGGAGCTAGATGATGTTGTGAATTGTCCAGCATTATTTATTTACTTGTTTAAGGAAATTACTTACCATTGCAACTTTTTCGCTTCTTTTCTTTTTTCCGATAGACTTTTCTACATCAGTGAGTTGAGTTTTCTCAGTTTGTATTTCAGAGAAGTTATTTTCGCTGCAATTTGACTCACTGACTTCGTCATAGCTTAATTGTTCTTGCTTAATATTGAATTTTGTTTGGCATCCTGTGTGTAGTTCTTGGGATTGTGTTTCCTTTCCCTGTGCCAAGTCCATCTCAGTGTGTGTTAGCATCAGCAATACTTGTGTGTTGTTCATCTCTGCTTGTGTTTGGTTCAACACTTGTGTTTCATCACAGACTTCAAAGTCAGTAAAGTAACTTTCAGAGGGTTCTTGTTTGATTTCCACCTTGACAGGAGCCTGTTTGTATCGTTTGTTGATGGATAGGGTTTGTATTGGTGTCAAAGCTAGTTTCGGGACAAATTTTCTGTCCAGTATTGACACAGTGTCTTCATTAAGCTGAAAAAGAAGTTTATTTATAATAAGGTTACCTTTAGATAATATTGATGGATGATGATTGATGTGAGAGATGTCGAAAGACCATAAAGATGAACGGTTTGTAAGGCTGTAAGCTGTAATGTAAGGCTGAATCCCACTGAGTGAGAGCTGCGTGAGTATCACGTGGGCAGCCGCGAGCCTTCGGCCGCGCCGCATAATAGAGAGACATATCCAGCACACAGTGTCAGGTCTGCCATCCGCTGTGCATTACCTGAATCCCGCTGAGTGAGAGCTGCGTGAGTATATCGTGGGCAGCCCGCGCCGTATCCGCAAGCCGCCGGCCGCGCCGCAGCGCAGAGAGGCACACCCAGCACACCGTCTCAGGTCTACCATCTGCTGTGCAAAGCTGAAATATATTCAGTTGGATTATGGCAAGATGAGATAGAAAAAGCAAAGTGACAGCTGAATGGTGGCAGATGACCAGCAAGAGTAGCATCCACATCTACAAGACAGGATTAAGACTATATCTACATGACAGGTTTAAGACTAAGGGAGTGTCAGCACAATCCTGCTTTTAAAATCAAATGAAAAGGTTGACAGTGCTAAATAGTATTTGACACAACACTATTTAGCGCTGTGGCTGAAACCTGGTAACATCTAACTAGGGCTGCCACCTCGAAAGTCTGTCACCCAGGACAAGATACGTGAAAACCCCGGATTTTGGATCTTACTACCCGGACGTTTCAAGAGATTTTATTTTTTCTAAGTTTCTAAGTGGAAAAAATATAGTTTTAATGGTTTTAAATATTTATTTATTATTTTTAATCAATTTAAACTAAGTTACGTCTAAAAAGGAAACAAAACAAAATATTCTTAAAGTTTTAAGGAACTTACATTTAAAAAAAATTAAATACTAGTTTTAATTTAAATTTTTTATTTGATTGTTATTTTCTTTCTGAATAAAGATATTATAGTCATAAAAAAAAAACTTACATTTCACGTTTCTTTAAATAAAAGAAAATTAGACTCTTGTAACAAAAAAATATATCTCTACTCTTTTAACAAAACAAAATTTTCTTAAAAAGCTTTAAAAGGAACTATTATCAATCAGTCTTACATGTTTAATGTCTGTAAACATAACAAAAAAAATACACTTTAACTTAACGAAAAAATCTTTTTAAACTTTTCAGTACTAGGTACCACATTTTTTACTTAGTTAAATAAAACAAAGAAAATTGTACTTTTATCAAAACTAAAACAGTTCTAAAAAACTATTACAAGTCCTACATTTTTAAAGTCTGTTTTATTTCTCAGGTTTTTCGTATTTATCAGCCTTGCCAATAGCTTTTAAAGTTTCTTCCTTGCTTAACAGAAATTTATAAAATCAACACAATTATAATCTTTAAAATTATATTTTATTTTTATCACTGCTGAGACTGTTTCTGTTTTAAATGAATTTCTTTCTTTTGTCCATTGCTGTGTGATTAGAGAGAATATTCTTTCGACATTGGCATTGTGTGCAGGAATACAAAAAAAATACTGTGCAATTTTTAATAATTCTGAATATAAATGAGCATTCAGTGTTCGAAAAAATTGTAACCAAAGCGCCACGCGCCGCGCGTTTCGAGTCGCGCGCGACCGTTGATTATTTGAAAAGTGTAAAACCCGGACTACAAATAAAACCCCGCCCGGACGCTCCCCGGACGCCTTCTAAACTAGGACAAATCCGGGGAAACCCGGACGGATGGCAGCCCTACATCTAACATAGATTTTTACATACCTAAGACACACCATGAGATAAAAGCCAATAAGGCGATTATCAGGGGAAGACCTGCGTCCATCAGTGGACCATTATAGGCTGTTGAGATTTGAGGTTAAGATACACCGGTCACACAAAGTGCTTTTATTAATATATTTACAAGGTATTCACATTTTAAATGTTCCTAAGCTTATTGTGTGAAAAGAACAGGTACTAATCAGTAACTACTAAAACTGAACTAAGCTTGCATAAAGAAGTGTATTTTAAAGTTTGGATTGGTGTTCATTAACAAACCATGACAAAATGAATCAACGGATCAGATATTCAAGACCACAAAATCTCAGACCGAAACAAACAATAGGTTACTTATAACCTTTTTCCAAACTGCAAATATTTCATTCAGGACCCTACACCATGTCAATCAAAATTTATAATAAAATTCCTTCAGAAATAAGAAATAAACAAAAATTAATAAGTTTAAGTCTCTCTTAAAAACCTACTTAATCAAAAATTGTTTTTATTCCTTTCAAGAGTTTTTTGATTTGTTATTCCTATTATATACATCCATATAATTATCCAGTATTAATGAAACATTTAATTTGATTTAATAGGTAGGTATGTAGGTTAATTAATAAGATCTAATTGTTATTAAGGATAGGTAAGGTAATTCTGTAGAATATGTCGTTAGATTATAAGAATTAGCCACCTAGCTAAATATTGCCGTGCCCTAGCAGGGTGCATGTTTGAAACACTATCATCCCCGATCCCATGTACAACATGTTTGCAATAAAAATATTGAGAAAGAGGTGACATTGAAACTTTGCTTGGTGATGTATTAAAATGCTTGCTTATTATAGAATGGGTACGGTCCCTTTTACTCTGGCTTTGGATGTTTGTAATAAGAAACAGGAAAAGAAAGTATGAATGTGGTTGTCACCTCCATTGAAAGTTTTTCAAATATTTCCTGATAAGGTGTATTCGCTATGTGGTACATCTTCGTGTTACTGGCGAGGCACACTCGGCATAGGGCTACGGTCGACATTCTGATTGAGTGTGATAAATTTGTACCAGATATAAAACTCGCATGAAATGAATTAATCAAATCAATAAAAAAAAATAACCACAACAATACACTTATAATTTTCCAGCTATTTTACCGTTTACTTACAATGCCAAAACCCAAAACCACAGAATAAATTTATTATATCCTAACCGAGTCCTAACCCCAAAACCAAAGCATATATTATTAGTGCTATTTTCACGGCTTTGTCATAAAGACAGACAAAAAATCGGACGTGTGCGGCCGCCCTATCTTGTGACCGTAGCCAACGATCAAGGAGTGTAATGGATACGCACTAAGGGATTATTTTGCGACAGCTGTCTGTTCTTATTATTGAGTTTAAAGCTCAGAAGAACTATCCTATGGAACTGCCGTATTGTTCAATTTGACACGGAAGCAATAATGGACTACCAGTCTCGTTCTCACAACAGTGGTTTTACGTTAGGAAAAAGCATACACACTCTTTTTATCAGCGCTCTCTTCCTGATTTCGATGTACTTTTGCTGTCACGGACGCCATTTTATTCTACGGTTTTGTTTACATGTGAGGAGATGTCATTGTGAGATTTTTATGTTTTCCCCGTGTTTTCGACTTATTTATTAAGCAAAACTGTGATATAAATTGAAAATCATATAGAAGAGGTACCGTGAAGTGTTCTGTAGCAGGCTGTGGCCTATGCCAAAGCAAAAACAGGCCGAATCTAACCATAATCCGCCATGTTTATCAACCGATTTGTTTACTTAGGTATCCAGGAAAAGTACATGCTTAGGGCAGTTCCATACGATAGTTCTTCTGAGGTTTAAAGGCTAAGACAAAAAGCGGAGTCCTGCCAGCACCGAAAACTCATCACAATCACATCAAAACATCCAACAACTGATAAAAACCGTAAGTTCTTTTCATGGCCGATACCAAGAGCCCATGCCCGCCGCCGCCATGCGCCATCTTCCCTCTTTTTCACCGACCGGAAAAAACCACACGCTCAGTTGTCAGTGTCAGTTTTCTATAGATTGTCAATGTCATCTTTTGGACAAACAAAAACTAGGAACAGAGGGTGAATTTACATCTCTACGTCCCATACCAAAGCTTCCCCTAAGTATGAGAATAAAACCACTCACCGCTACCTAAACACGCCTCGTTTACACGGCCAATGCCTGACAATGAGTCCGTCCACGGACGACGCTATAGTGTAACGCATACAGCCTTTGGCCACCACGCCAACAAACGCTATCGGGTACAGTTGTTGGCCACCTCAACCGCACTACAGGAAGACTGATACAGTTGTTGGCTACCCTACGATACTTAGCCACTTTCACAACACTACAGCCATCTCCTTTCCAGACTGCAAGCCCGGAGGAATAGTCAGTCATCGCTTCGGCTTCGCCACACTCTGAGCCCTGAGAAATAGCCTCGTTGTGAACAAACAAACGCAGCAAATAGCCGATTATGCCTTGTTTGTTGTTGTAAGATAAAGATACACATCCCCGGGTTATTTACGCTCCATGTACTTACTACAGCACCCAAATAAAAAGAGGAAGACATCGCCTTATCGCCATAGACTCGCTCGTCCAACCTGACATCATTTTTCCTGCTATGATCAATGCGCACACCAGGCAAAAGCAAACCGACACTGCAGCACGAACGCTCCGCCACCCCTACCAACCAACCGCACACATTATTCGCTTTAGCCGCGATCTGTCGAAAACACATCATCAACATGCAATAACCATTGGTACTCCAGCCAATTATACAAAGCTGTCCACAAACGTGTTTTTTTTTTAAGAACAGCCCGATTATGGGCACCATCACACTACACACCGACTTCCAGTCTCTTAGCAGGTACATACTCTAGGTACGTCCTACTACCACCTGATCAACCATTGCTAGTTACCGAACACAGATGAGATCCTCGGTGGCACCCCCAGAGAGATGAGGGGACCCAAACCAGAAACACTCTGCTTGACCACAACACAAGCCAACACCAATTTCATCAAGCAAGACACATGAAACTAGATCATAGAACAACAGACTCACAAGATGCAACCATATTCCACAAAACAACATCTGATCACCATTTAGAGACTACACAACATTTAGCTAGACGACTCAGACCACGACTAGAGAACCAATCTTGAATGAACTCAAGACACTCACCAGCTCTTACAAGCAACACCGTATGCCTGTAGAACTCATATTGAGACACCGTACTCAATATGCCCACACACGTCCTCTCAGATGGCCACCATGCGCATCCGGGACCAGTCTTGGGTGTAGGAACCCAAGACTATCTCACCAGCTCTTACAAGCAACACCGTATGCCTGTAGAACTCATATTGAGACACCGTACTCAATATGCCCACACGCGTCCTCTCAGATGGCCAACGTGCACACCAAGGACCAATCTTATCTTGGATGTAGGAACCCAAGACTCTCTCACCAGCTCTTACAAGCAACACCGTATGCCTGTAGAACTCATATTGAGACACCGTACTCAATATGCCCACACGCGTCCTCTCAGATGGCCACCATGCACACCGAGGACCGATCTTGGGTGTAGGAACCCAAGATGCTCACACTAGCTATGCCAAGCAGCACCATAACCAAATAACGACACAAAGACCTCACCTTCCAGCAAAAACAGCGAAACAGAAACAAAGATCAGAACCGAACAATATCATCCTTGAAGGACTGATGCTACATGAACAAGAACTAACAACAAAATATATCAGCAGACTACAACAGAAATAACACAAAGTAGGAAAGCAAATGACATGATAAAGAGTAACACAAGATTTACACATAGCATGTGGATCAGTGTTTAGTGATCTGATCATGGAATTATTAAAATAGAACACATCTTAGCACCCATACTTACTTCATAACATGTATCAAGTATCAAGTCTTGTCTTTGTAACATGTGTAACTGAACAGATACATGAACAGAACAACAAAATGCAAGACAATATTCAGGTTTTATAATTTTATCAACAGTAAACTAATTTTATTGTTTTACTTTCTTTTTTTTCAATAAACATACACTTACTTTGGAATTGAAACGAATCTGATTTGTGAAGGTGTGACTTATCTTTATAATAAGGCGCCCCTGATTCCCAGACAGTCTATGCTTAGTAGATTCTCTGGCACACACATATTTGGCTCCGTCAATCACTAAATCCCTATGTGTCTCCATGACTGATGTGGTCTGCCAATATGTAGTGTCAGGCATCCTCCACTTCCATTGAACCCTGAAAACAATAATTCACAAGAAAACATTGCAACACATGGGCAAGTTGTGTCATTGACAAGACATCGGCTATGATCATTAGCACTATGGGACATATTTACACCGGCTATGCTTTATCATTGGGCAACGCTACTCGATTAGCTTTGATTAGCCACCTATGTTGACAAAAGACATTTGTTTAGTTTCTTTCTCAATATTCTTTAAAATCAATCAAATGTATGGTCACATCACAATAAACCAACTTAAAACCTAAACTGCTTGCATAGTAACTATACTACCTTTAGTATTTACAAATCAATCCAATAGAAGTATTCACAAAACCAACAATTTTAGCATGAAACGATCAGACCTTACCAGTACCTCTATTACAAACCAATTGCATTTCTGAACATCCATAGCACTTGTTAATCTCATTCTCATAGGATAGTAGAAGGAACTGACAATAATCACGTAACGTAACTTGGTAACTGGCGCAGAACTCCCGGTGTGGCTCAGGTGTGGATGTGCGAGTCAGACTTTTCCTAGTATCATTCGAGGTAAACCATCAGTGGGCGTGAAGACAGGGTTACATCCCACCTTCTGATAAAGGCTAAGACAAAAACCGGAGTCCTGCCAGCACCGAAAACTCATCACAGTCACATCAAAACATCCAACAACTGATAAAAACCGTGAGTTCTTTTCATGGCCGATACCAAGAGCCCATGCCCGCCGCCGCCATGCGCCATCTTCCCTCTTTTTCACCGACCGGAAAAGACCACACGCTCAGTTGTCAGTGTCAGTTTAGTTTTCTATAGATTGTCAATGTCATCTTTTGGACAAACAAAAACTAGGAACAGAGGGTGAATTTACATCTCTACGTCCCATACCAAAGCTTCCCTTAGGTATGAGAATAAAACCACTCACCGCTACCTAAACACGCCTCGTTTACAAGTTTTTACCTTGACCCACATTTTCATCGATGTCGATAACAATTTGTGAGTCAAAAATTAAGTGTTTGAAGATTTAAGAGTCTCACAGACTGACGCGGCCTGCGATAGCGGTTAGTACAATTTGGCAAGATGGTGTTGTCAAATTGTACTGGCCGCCACCGCAGGCTAGGCGCCGCCGGCGCGGCGCCGCGTCAGAGAGAGAGCCATAAAGCCCATCAGTTAACCAGTGTTTTTTTCAAAATCGCGGTGCGTAGTGAAATTTATATAACTGGATAGGACACTTTCAGAATTAAAAAATATCCTTTATCATAATTTCTTAAAGCGCCAGATTTCTGAGATTATCACATAATATGCAACAAAATAATAAGGGAAACAGTAATTTTCATCTGAGAATATCACACAAATCGCTGAGGCTTTAGGAAATTATGATATAGGATATTTTTTATTTGTATCCAGTGTCCTCTATCCATATAATTAAATAACATTGACTATGAGCAGCAATTTTGAAACAAAAAAAATATTCAACCCCTTTAGCAATACCATCTAAAAAGGCTACAAAAATACAGTGAATTCAAGTTTGTAGCTACATGGTTTCATAGTAATTTGTTTACGATTTCTGGTCAACTACTTGGTCCGCTACATGTATTTCTTGTAAGACGCAGAAAATAAATAAATTACCTACCACATAAGTACCACTTTAATCGAGCGCGCAGAGTGTACACACAGGTTAGCCAAAGATCATAGTATACCTCGGATCCTAGATCTTTGAGGTTAGCGATGTGCCTACCTAGCAGGTAAAAATCAATAAAAAGCAACAAGTATATTTAATAATAATGTATTTTTCATCAAAACTCGTACCTACTAAGCCGCAAATAGCAGCTAGTAATGGTATATAATATTATTTTTAGGTAGGTAGGTATTCTTAAAAAAAAAATCGATTTTTCAAATGAAACTCTCCCTTTTCCTTCTCTGGTTACGGGTGTATATTATCCCAGTTAAAAAAACACAGTCCCTTTAAATTCTAAATCTCTAATAATAATAACACTACGTTTCACTAACCAAGAGATGAAAAGCCGAAATAAAGGAGCCCCCATTCTTGTGGAAGGTGCCCACTTCACTGTTAAAGCTTTGGGCGTCAACACAAATCCTAAAACTTCAGCAAGACTGGTTAGTTGTAACTGGACATAGCTAGGTTTTTATATCCTTGATTAGAAATTAGGTTCTTGTGTGGATTGATTTTTCATGAATTATTCAATTGGATTCTATTTTTTCTTGACTTTGGTTTTATCCAATTTCATGCCAAGACCGATGCATCGCAGCCAGGCCGTTTAGCATCTTGTTCAGCGTGTTTAGGGACGCCACAAACTATGTCACGCAATTTGCTTGTTCAGGTCTGACCTCAGTCGAAATCGCTTGGGTGCTTTCCCGTCTTCTTGTCATCAACCCGAGAGTCTCGGCTGAGACATTGGATTGCCTGCCAGTACGCTGCTTTTTACAAAAATTTATGCCTTTGTCCTCAGCTTTTCGACCAGAACGTGTAAGGTCATCAGAGGGTTCAAGGCAATAAATCCATCCTCGAGAGAATTGAGAATTTTGAATTTTGCTTCAGGGTGATATCCAGAGAGCCTCGGAGGATTAGGTGCTCAGATAACTTACATAACCTGTTGATCACTGTCACATTTCTGAATATGTGCTTGCTAAGAAATGAAATAAGTTCCCAAAAACTTTCGATTTCAGCAGGACCTGAACCTACGCCCCACCCAAATCAGTTTTGATTAGTCAATTATGAATTGACACCATTCAATTAAACAAATTATGACTTACTTTCCTTATGCAACGCCATAATATGTCTAACCAAACTAGATCTCTGACTAAATTTCTTAACACAACTAGTGCAGCCATACGGTTTATCTCCTGTGTGAATTCTCATATGAGTTGTGAAATTGGATGGCCGACTGAACGATTTATTACATTGTTTGCAGGCATATGGCTTTTCTCCAGTGTGATTTCTCATGTGCGTAACCAAATATGATTTAAGGACGTATTTTTTATCGCAATGATCACAGCCATAGGGCTTTTGTCCATTGTGATTTCTCAAGTGTACTTTCAAGTTTTTTTTCAAATTAAAACGTTTATCACATATATTGCACGCATGCGGCTTTTCCCCAGTATGTGTCCTACTGTGTGCTGATAAAGAAGCTTTTTGACTAAATTTTTTCTCGCATATTTCGCAGGCATATGGTCTTTCTCCCGTGTGAACTCTAATATGCCTCATTAATGCTGATTTATCAGAAAATTCTTTTTTACACGTAATACAGACATATGGCTTTTCTCCAGTGTGATGAATTCTAGTGTGACTTATTAAAACCTGTTGTTGTTTGAACTGTTTGTCACATAGACTGCAGGCATATGGCGCTTCTCCCGTGTGAGTTCTCATGTGCGTTATCAAATTTGATTTATAACTAAATTGGCGTCCACATCTGTCACAAGAGTATAACTTATCTTCACTGTGGTTCTTCATGTGTGTTACTAAATGTGATTTATGTTTGTATTCCTTAGCACAAAGATCACAGGCAAAAGGTTTCTCACCTGTGTGAACCCTCATATGCCTTATAATGGCTGATTTCTCATAGAATTGTTTATCGCAACTGTTGCACGGATACGGCATTTCTCCAGAGTGAACACTCATATGTCTCATCAGTTTGGATTTAACATTGTATTGTCTATCGCATTTGTTGCAGGCGTACGGCTTCTCCACGTAGTGAACTCTCATGTGTTTTCTCAAGGCTGATTTGTGTGGAAAGCGTTCCAAGCATAGACTGCATGATGATTCCTTTTTATGAGACTGCTCATGCATGGCAAATTCACTCTTATTGTTAAATATCTTGCAACAAACATCACAAGAATATACTGGATTACCAAAGCTGACTGTTGGTATGGTTTGATGACTGCCACCATCTTCTTCTTCTACTTTTAAGTTATCAATTTCAGTATTCTGACTGGAAGTTTCTTCTGTGTCAGCCTCTTCTTTAACATATATTGTTTCTTTTGTAATTGTTACAGTATAATTATCAGTGTCACTACAAACAGTGTATTTGATCGGGCTGACTGATAATGGTTGTTTTATTTTCCTTTTCAGCTCCTGGATAATCTCATGATTTGCCTGAAAATAACTCAAATTATGGCGCATTCGAATTCTAAGTGGGGGAACTGGGATCTGCACTGACATCTCGCATGGAAGTGTATTGTGCAATATCCCCCTGCCTAATCCATTTGCATGCGTTATGGCGCATTCTCCCAGCATCCTTTTCACAAGATGCGTATTTTTTTGTGTAGGAGACGTATATTTAGTCGTAGGAGCGAGTTCGCACACCTGATAGTATTACGGATCCAGTGCATGATTGTTTCCAATAGCGAAGGATCCGTAAAAAACGGATTAGCTGTGTAAATGCACACTTAAGCAGAACTTGTATTACTCAAGTAATAGATAACTTAGCTACCGCAACTTCGCACGCTTTGCTTCATAATTATGGATACGTTTAAATGATATTTTGTTCCCATTGAACTGATTTCTGGGATTATAAGGTGCCTTAAGATATGAATGACTTATTGCAGGTCCAGGCTCACATCTATGATTTCAGTCCGATTCGTTCATAAGTCAAACTAAACTTTGCATTCACAATACCACCCATTTTTGAAGAGTCTCAATTAGATTCTAAAGTGCTATTAAACCACTTACAAAAAAAATAGGTACAAAAAAATTATTCAATCTATATGAGCCACAAAAATTCATTGAATATTTACATATTATTCTGGTTTCGCGCTAAATTTGACGAAAACGCTGGACGTTATGGACGCCATTTTGCTCTCTGGTCGGTCGTAACGTCTGTTGTCTGTGTTGTGTACGTACTCAGCCGTATGACGTTATAATTCCCCCTCCTATTTCATTGTGTTAAAAACAAAAAATCTGTAAAGCATTAATAGTTTTTTTTGACACTACTAAACCAATTTGAACAGTTCTTTCAACGTTAGAATACTACATTATCTCTGATGAACATATAAAAAAAATGCAATAGAATATCCCTGTGTGAAGCCGTGGTGATCCGCTAGTTTCCTATACAGAGTAAAATACCCTCACATATCTTGAGAAACATATCTTGTATTGATTTCCATGCTAGTTTACCTGGAGCTCGCGGAGAGAGTACTCCGTGAGTATCTTTTCTGCTGTCTGTGACATGTGCACGAGCCGCAGGCAGCGCTGCAGCTGCGAGAGACACATGTAGCACACTGTCTCAGGTCTGCCATCTGGTGTGCATAGCTGGAATATATAGTATCAATGTGAATTCACTGCCCAGCCTCAGAAACCTACTGGGACATGTCACCGGATAATAACTACTTATTTTTGTTTTCATTATTTGCTTTTCTTTTTTAAGTTATTAAGCCTGTGTAATAATAATTTAAGCCGAGTGCAAAATTACTGAATAAATTATGAACATTGAAGTCTTGAGTCATTGACTTCCTCGATACAGGCCTAGCCTAGTGTGTAAATTATGTACAAAAAGTACCTTTTCATATATTTTAGGTTTATGATTATTTCATTACTTTGGTATACATGTTTTAAAATTCAACTCAGTTTTAATTTTTTTTTTGTATTTACCATGAAATTGTTGTTGCAATGTTGTTATGTCATATGACTGTGTAGGCAAACTGAAATGTATGGACTGTCATTAGTACTATAGAACCTAACCAATACATTTTTTAAAAATGGGTGTAATAATATACTTACATAAGTCATGTTTTTTTTTCTCTACTACATAATTATATGATTTGGCTATTACAATGATTGTTCTTCCGCTGTAGACTTAAAATGTTTAATTTGTCTTTTAAATTTTGTTCCTTTTGTATTTTACTTTTCTTTTGATTTTCGCAGCTTGATACCTTGTCCGTCCGTTATAATTGTTTGTTGTTATTTGTATTCTGGTAATGTGCATGACACACCAATTAAAGAACTATTTAATATATGTCACTAACTAGCCTAGTGTGATCTCATGGTTGGTGTCTTTTAGAATAAACTAGCAGCGCCTCGCGGTTTCACCCGCGTATTTCCCGTTCCCGTGGGAATTCCGTGATAAAATATAGCCTATGTGCTATTCCAGACTATAATCTATCTCTGTGCCAAATTTCATCTAGAACCGCTCAGTAGTTTTTTTACGTGAAAAAGTAACAAACATACATCCATTCATACTTACAAACTTTCGCGTTTATAATATTAGGTAGTACTACCTACCTAATATTATAAACGCGAAAGTTTGTATGGATGTGGATAGATAAATAAATTTAACTTACTATAAAAAATGCTATTAGTAGGCATCGAAATATTTAGTAGGTACGTAGGTACTACTGATTACTGACCTCTGTTAGAAGTTTTTCAAAAATCTCCTGATACCGTGTGTTTTCGATGTGGTACATCCTAGTGTCACTGGCGAGGCAGACTCTGCACAGAGCTACGTTGGACATGATAATCTACTAGCAGGACAAATATTATTAAAGTTGCTTTTATTTAGTTGAAAAAATAAATAAATAAAACAAGTAAGATAGCAAGCAAGCAACTGGCAAGCCAAATCTTTGATTGCTATTTTACCGTAAAAACGCGTCCGAGCGCTATGGATTGGATAATGCTGCGTACACACTGCCATGGCCGCGGCCATGGTAACGGCGGCGGCGCGGCGGGCGGCGGTGCAACGTACAACTTCTGAGCGTACCACCATCTAGCGCAGTTAGAGAACATCAAATGGCATGTTCTGGGGATATGTGAAGTCCGCAGAGAGGAGGAGGACCGTAACCCTCATTTCATTGATCTGCAGTCTAGGAGGGGATCTTTTTTTTCATTGGTAACCCTAGACTCGGGCCATCTCTACTTTCGCGAGGGTAATAAAACATCCCAGGGTGGCGTACGTTTCTTCGTCTTTATGGCCCTCTATAACAACGTCCAAGAAATCAGTGCATCCTAACCGTCATGACCTATGGAGCTGAGACGTGCAGACTCACGGTAGAGGGCTGGTCCACCTCTTTAAAGTCGCCCAGCGAGCTATGGAGAGAGCTATGCTCGGAGTTTCTCTGAAGGATAGGATTCAAATTCGATGGCAAAGAACCAAGGTTATCAACATAGCTCAAAAGATTAGCAAGCTGAAGTGGCAGTGGGCTGGCTGGCCATATTTCGAGCAGAACCGACAACCGCTGGGGTAAACGGGTTCTTGAGTGCAGACCGCAACTCGGCAAACGTAGTGTAAGACGCCCTCCGACCAGGTGGGATGAAGATTTGCTGGCAGATGCTGGATGCGGTGCGGCAAGCTGAAGACAGGCCGCTATGGCCTCTCTATTTTATTGGTATTGACAAATTAAAAGGTCGACCGGTAAGGTAACCGCAAAATAAAACAGATTTTGGAGGAGACGATTTATTGATAACAACAACGACAGGTTGATCTAACAAAACTATAGTAAATATTAATAAATAATGCTGGACAATTTACACGTGTGCGTTACCCCAGCAGAAAAGTATCTTCTAGAATGAAGTGAATTACATAAATAATTAGTGTGTCATACGCTGTGAATGTGCGTCATGAAAAAAAATTTGTGTATGTCCCCGTTTTGGAATAAAACGCAAAATACGTTTTCTGCTGGGGTAACGTTCTTCCAGCAGGAAGATTCTTAACGAATGGACCTAGACAAATTTAACTTATATGGCAGATAGCTTATATTTGTGTATGAATGTGCGACTAAAAATAAAATTTGTGGGCCTTAAGGTTTTTGAGATATTCAGTTTCCTGCTGGGGTAACGTTTTGCAAAATCTTGTTTCTCGGAAACTATTGAATGTGCATCTACAAAATATACATACACTAGTAGCCCTTGATTAGTGCTTAAATGTGACATAATAAAATTTACAAAAATATATACAGTTTTTATGTAATCTTGCTTCTTTTTAAAACCTAAAAAAAAATCTAGCTCTTTAATGTACAGACATAGAGATTTATTGTAAACGGTTTTGGGTTTTTGTTGTTATTCTTTATAACCATAAAAAGTTTCAAGAAGGTAGGTAAATACACGCGCTTTTGAATAATATCGATTAAGACACATTTTTTAGGTCATAACTTTGACGTCAAAATGCAAGAAACCTTTTCAACCCAAGATTGTCGGTACAAACAAAAAAACTAGTGCGATCAATAATAAATATATCCTGAAAATTTCAGCTCTCTACGTCTCGTATTTAGCTAGTTATAAACGGTTGACCTGATTAAGACCTAGACTACTTAATCAGTCTTGTCCTACCTGATGATCCGACCAAATTCGAACGACCACTAAAAAGCGACTGTTTCATACATATTGATGACCATCTTAATTTGGCTAACGAGACGCATTGGGCCTGGGTACACTCAAGTACAAAAGTTATGGATAACTTTTGTCAACTATTTTAGGTTATAAAAGAACTCAAGTCAGTTGGTACCTACCTTTTTTATATACTTACTCCGGTTAGGTTCCATCTCTTATTATTACTAGGAACTTAACTACACCTACGTGTTCTTGGAAACAGGTCACGGGTAGGTTAATTTTGACTAGCCATACTCGAGAAAGTCTGCCTAGATAGGTGTAGCAAACTATTGTACCTACGTTAAAAATCATTTAGGTAGGTATGTATATAATTCTCGAAAAACATAACCCACCTTCCGAGGTAGTCGCTTAAAAAGATAGGTAGGTACCACAAGTCAGTTGACTTGAGTACTTATAACCTAAAATAGTTGACAAAAGTTATCCATAACTTTTGTACTTGAGAGTACCCAGGCCCAATGCGTCTCGTTAGCCAAATTAAGATGGTCATCAATATGTATGAAACAGTCGCTTTTTAGTGGTCGTTCGAATTTGGTGGATCACCAGGTAGGACAAGACTGATTAAGTAGTCTAGGTCTTAATCAGGTCAACCGTTTATAACTAGCTAAATACGAGACGTAGAGAGCTGAAATTTTCAGGATATATTTATTATTGATCGCACTAGTTTTTTTGTTTGTACCGACAATCTTGGGTTGAAAAGGTTTCTTGCATTTTGACGTCAAAGTTATGACCTAAAAAATGTGTCTTAATCGATATTATTCAAAAGCGCGTGTATGTACCTTCTTGAAACTTTTTATGGTTATAAAGAATAACAACAAAAACCCAAAACCGTTTACAATAAATCTCTATGTCTGTACATTAAAGAGCTAGATTTTTTTTAGGTTTTAAAAAGAAGCAAGATTACATAAAAACTGTATATATTTTTGTAAATTTTATTATGTCACATTTAAGCACTAATCAAGGGCTACTAGTGTATGTATATTTTGTAGATGCACATTCAATAGTTTCCGAGAAACAAGATTTTGCAAAACGTTACCCCAGTAGGAAACTGAATATCTCAAAAACCTTGAGGCCCACAAATTTTATTTTTAGTCGCACATTCATACACAAATGTAAGCTATCTGCCATATAAGTTAAATTTGTCTAGGTCCATTCGTTTAGAATCTTCCTGCTGGAAGAACGTTACCCCAGCAGAAAACGTATTTTGCGTTTTATTCCAAAACGGGGACATACACACATTTTTTTTCATGACGCACATTCACAGCGTATGACACACTAATTATTTATGTAATTCACTTCATTCTAGAAGATACTTTTCTGCTGGGGTAACGCACACAATTTACACAGCAATATCTAGCCCCAAGCTAAGCAAAGCTTGTGTTATGGGTACTAGATAACTAATATGCATAATACTGTACATTACATAGATAGATATTTTTTATTAATACATAGAAAACGACCAGAACACCCTGAACAAATGTCTGCAGATCGTACACACATTTGTCTCGAGGCGGGAATCGAACTCGCAACCTCCTGCACCGCAGCCAGATCTTCGCCCACCGCGCCACAGAGGTCGTCGTATTTAAGGCGCATACCCCACCCAAACTAGCGTCGCCGCCGCTACGAAGTTTCCTTTGGTGGCCACCAAAATCTATGTTCGTATCTCTGTCTAAACTAAATAGAATAAAACTATTAACTACTGAGGCATTAAAAAAAGCTTACCAGAAACAGGACGATGGATTTTTGAAAATTCCTTTGTTATACGGAATAATAAGATAAATTAAGTGGCGGCGCCACTTTGGGTGGGGTATGCGCCTTTAATGTTGTTTTATCATTGCAGTTGATAGTGAACCTTTTTTAGCTGCGGCTACGTCCTAAAAGAAACCTCCATGCCAAATTTTCAGCTTCGTAGCTCTTCTAGCTTCTGAGATTTCGTATGTGATTCGCATAACTTTGACTCCACACCATTGACCTTTATGGTGTAAATTTAAAAAACCCTTAAACATGTGTTTTTATTTTGAATCATCTTCTTACGCTTCAAATTTTGACGGTCCAAAAGTTACGGTTCTGAAGGTATTGTAAATATGACCTTTGATCCCATTTTAACTATATTATATAACTATTTTCCAAAAATCCGTTCTTAGCCTAAAAGGAACCACCATGCAAAATTTCAGCTTCGTAGCTCTAGTAGTTGTCAGAGATATCTTGATATGTCACCCAGTTTTCTCTTCTCTTTTATGAATGTAGATTTAAGATAATATTAATGTATTACATGTAGTTCATGTTTACAATAGGTTCATAGTAAATACATAGTTAAACGTAAGATTTGCTAGGAACTTTAATTCCGCAATTCTTTGAATAAGACGACCTATGTGGCGGTAACGACGGGCGAAGGTCCGCCTGCGACGCTGTAGGTTGTTTGTTCGATTTCCGTCTCAGAACAGAACATAGTGTTTTTAAGATCTGCAAATGTATTTGTTCCTGGAGTTTCCGATGCATAAAAAACAACCATCCTCCTTCTTACGCACTTGGGTAAAAAATATGTATCTATTGAATTATTTCATGAGTACCTGATTGGGACTCGATATGGCTGTGTCAATTGTACAGCATCTTAATCAGTCTTCCACAAGTCCACAAGTGGACAACAAATTGAAGAGCAAATTTAATAAAAATACATAATTGGTAATGATTTGTAGATTAAAATTTGACTTGTCTAAGGGCTTGTGTAATCCTAAAGAAAGACGGTTATTAACTTCTGATAGATGTTTTTTAAAGTACATACACGCAGAAAACCTGGAACAATATATGCAGATCGTAAAAAACATTTGTTCAGAGGCGGGAATCGAACCCGCATACTCCGGCGTCACAGGCGGTCCATCGCCCAGAGGACTTAAGGCGGTGGTATGTGTCAAACTAGCGCCGCCACCTATTTTCTTTATTAATACGTTGATCAAAGGAAATTTCAAAAATCAAACGTACAGTACAGGATATGATACTCATTATAAGCTTATTTTTAACGCTTCTGTAATAGTTTTATTTTATTAGGTTTAGGCAGAATATATCGAAGTTGCCCTTGGTAGCCTGGCCACCAATATCTACTTTCGATATACTGGCTAAACAAAATAGAATACCTAATAAATATATTAATAATAACTTAACTAATAATAATAACTATATGAGAGGCCTAAAAAAAAGCTTATAATAGGTATCGAAAACTGTACAATGGATCCACGCAAATTTAATAATGTCCCAAAAAAAATCTGATATCCGATATATAAATCCGATTTCGGCAGGATTCGGACCCGAAAATTTGCCCAGTCCGAGTAACGTCCTATATAGCAAAAAGCTATGTAGAATGGATTTTTGACAGGACCTTTGTTCAACGTAGTAATAAAATAAAATAGGTGGCGGCGACGGTGCCACTTTCAAGCATACCACCGCCTTAACATATTAATGACGACCTTGACATCGGATTAAAACTATTAACTACATTCAGTTAAACCAGTTGAACTGCTTCCTTCCACAACGACATTTTGCTCTGCATGGGAACCATGTACTTGTTTCACATGTCTCTTCAGCACTGGTTGTCTGTTAAATTTCTTGCCACATATCTCACAGGGATACTTTTTTTCTCCAGTGTGAGTTGACATGTGATTTTCTAAAGTACATTTGTATTTGAACTTTTCATCACATGTATTACATGCATGTGGCTTTTCATCGGAGTGTTGTTGTTGTACATGTTTTTTCAAAACACATAGTAAATTAAACCTTTTTCCACATAGCTCGCAAGAGTATTTACGTACTCCAGTGTGATTTGATGAGTGACGTATCAATTCTGATTTTCTATAAAATTTCTTGTCGCATATATTGCAGGAATACGTCTTCTCATGAGTATGCACTCTCATTATATGATCTTCTACGCCTACTTTTTGACGAAATCGTTTATCGCATACACTGCAAACGTATGGCTTTTCTCCAGTGTGAATTCTCTTGTGGATCTTCAAATTATTTTTCCGATTAAACTTTTTGTCACATAAATTGCAAGCATATTGCTTTTCTTCTCCGGTATGAAATTTCATATGCTCCAATAAAGTGGATTTCCTGGAGTATCCTTTATTACAAGTCTTACAGGTAAACAATGGTTTTTCTTTATTGTGCGATAAAAGATGTCTTTTCAAAGATGATAATTGATTAAATTGTTTACCACATATGTGACATGCACCTGCTTTTTCACCATTGTGACATATCATATTGTGGTTTACTAAGGTATGCTTCTGACGGAAATTTTGGCCACATATATCGCAAGCGTATTTCTTTACTATTTTTTCACCAGTGTGAGTTCTCATATGCCGTGCTAAATAAAATTTCCTAGTGAATCCTTTATCACATGTCTTACAAGTGAACAATTGCTTTTCGTGTGATGATTTACGTCGTCTAATTAATGATAACTCTCCAGTATGAATCTTTAAATGTGCTATAATACCAGGTCGACTAATTAATTGTTTATCACATAAATCACAGATAAATGGCTGGTTTTTTGCATGTGCTTTCATATGTGCTTTCCAAACTGATTTCATAACAAATTTCTCATCACATATAGGGCAGTTGTGTTTTGGAGTTGTTTCTCCAGTGTGTACTTTCTTATGCAATACTAAAAACTGTTTTGTTATAAACTTCTTGTCACATCCATTACAGGGATAAAATGGTGCATGAGCTCTCATATGCCTTTTTAAATGAATTTCTCTGTTAAATTTCTCACCACATATTTTGCAGTGATGTGTTTTGTGTGTCCGTTGATTACATGACATTAACTTGTTCTGAAATGACTTCGAGTCATCTGATTTGACCTGAACTTCTTGCTGCTTGGGTTCCTGTACACCAGTGGTTGTTGTATAATTCTTTGGGTTAACATCCACTTCAAGGGAGCATTCATACAAAAAATTACCTCTGTTACTATCTTTGTATATAATATCATTTTTTATGCACTCTTCAGATATATAACTGTTGGCTGACTCAGTCTCCGATTGATCATCTTCAGGCGGTTCTACTTTCAATGGTTCTAGTTTAATGATCACTAGAGAACTGTCAGTAGTTCTTACAACTTCAGAGTCAATGAACTTTATCGGGGAAAAGGACAATTGCTGTTTCATTCCCAGATTAAGATCTTGAATGGTTTCATGAGTTGCCTGAAAAGAGAAGATTTAATTAATAATGCTGGATAATCCACAGCATCTAACTATAGCCTCTACTATATAATAATAATGCTGGACAGTTCACACAGCATTATCTAGCCCCAAGAGCTTGTGTAATGGGTACTAGAAAACTAAAATACATAAATCAGTACCCATGGGTTAGAAATAACTTTAAAAGATGAATGTGAAGCCGCAAATAGCAGCTAGTATAAATAAAATCATCAATGTAAAAAGTATTCATACCTCGAGTCCCTTGAAGAATAGATCACTGAGGATCTTCTCAGATTTGCGAGCCATCTCAGAGAGAGAACAGCATCTCAACAGCCTCCGATAACAGAAACAGCAAACAACTCTCGGCCTTCCATCTTCTGAACAGAACTGAAACAAATCAATAAAACATGCTAAAGACTACCTGCATAGTGCATACCATATCCAACAATCATTTTATTACGCCCTTATTATGGATATGTCATGTACATATGTATATTCATGTATGCAGTTTAAGGTCGCCCAGCGAGCTATGGAGAGAGCTATGCTCCGAGTTTCTCTAATCTAAGGTATAGGATTGGCAACAAATACATTTGACAGAGAGCCAATAAAGCTCAAAAGATTAGCGAGCTGAAGTGGCAGTGGGCTGGCCATATTTCGAGAAGAACCGACAACCGCTGGGGTAAATGTGTTCTTGAGTGGAGACCGCGACTCGGCGAACGTTGTGTAGGACGCCCTCCGACCAAGTGGGATGATGATTCGCAAAAGACTGCTGGCAGATGCTGGGTGCGGCAGCGGAAGACAGAGCGCTATGGCGCTCATTAGGGGAGGCCTATGCAGTGGAATAATAGCGGCAAAAATATATGGGATTTACTTTCTCAGTGTAAGTCAGTAAATCCCATATATTTTTGCCGCCTGTATATTTGTTCGCTTGGATTTACATACTTTCTTCTTTTTTAAGTAAGAACTGATATACTTTCCGAATAGGTGTGGTATTTTTTTGTATAGAAAGTAAGCACTTTCTCCCCTCCTTTATTTTTTTTAATTCAAAATCAAGGCTAGAAACAGGCGGTTGACAAAATAAAAAGTTTTTATCTCAAAGCCCACCAAAATGTTACTGGCCACTTGCATTTTTTAAGAAAACTTGGCAGTACGAATAAACTTGGCAGTTTTATATAAAATTTTATGATATATTAATTTTAACTAAAAATGTTTTTTATTTTCCTCATAGGTGTAGTATAAAGCACTGTGTATAACTCGAAAGGAAATGCGATTCCCAACTCGTGTGTATTGAGGCACTTTGGAATCAGTCATTTTCATCCCTCGATAAACAATGTACTGTGTTACAGTATATGAGATTCCCTTTTAAGTAAAGAAAATACCTGTGTTAAGGAATCTCGCTCTTCCAAAACTAATTATATTATGAATAGGCTTCAAAACTACTGGACCGATTTGAAAAATTCTTTCACCATTACTATTCTACATTATCCCTGATGAACATTGGTTATAGAATATACCCGTGCGGAGCCGGGGCGGACCACTAGTAGTCTATAAGGTTGGAGCACTGCATGTTATTGTCTACTTACCTGGGAATCAGTGATTTTTTCATAAATACTTGTAAGAAAGACATTATCAATGGGACACAGCGTCACGTTGCCGCCGCCGCCGGCGAGGCACACTCGACACACAGTGGACATGTCAAGGAGGCAAGTACATAGGTAGGGCGAGAGCCGTTAGAATACTTTGCTGTGCCTTCGTAGCAGTATCTGCTGCATACTTTATATAGATTCCACCATGGTTCCACAAAAAACAAGTGATACTTTCATTAACTTATGCAGGGCATCGTTCAAAGTATCCGAGGCAGCGGATAGCTGATCGAAGATGCCGAGAGAAACTATTTAATCTCTGGAAACCAGCTTGTTTATAAAATATTATAACATTTGCCATTTGCATTCGTTTTGGTACTTTAATTTTATGGTATGTACAGTACAAAATATATAATATAATACAATAAGAAAACACTGCAGATTAGAAGTAAGTTAAATCCTTGGTTTATTCTTTGTTTTTTTTTACAAAATATAGCCTTCTTCCTCTCAGGATTTTTATGTATAGTTTATAGTACTAAACAATGGCCAAACAAAGCTAAAAGCAAGGAACATAATTATATACTAAAAGCTTGGCCAAAGAGAATAAAACCAGTGACTGGTGGCTATTTCACCGGCAGGATTACCCCAGATCCCTACACGCACCAGCACAGGTCATAGATCAGATAATGTCACGGCCTGTAGGGCTATTTTAATTCATTCGATTCGTTTCTGGAGCGGAAACGTCCGATTTGAATTCGATTCCGCGAACGCTATTTTGATTTCGTTGCGGATTGATGATCGAAAGTATGAAACTCTCCTAACAAGGATCCGAATTCGAATGTCAAAAGTTTTCGAATCCGCTGGTTTAAAATAGCGTTCTTCGACAAAGTTTCCGATATCGAATCCGAAGGCCTTTCCGACGAATTAAAATACCCCAGCTGGTCACGGCTAACAATAAGTTGCATGCACAGATCACCCCCCCCAAACATCACATCTGTAGACAGTCTAGTAGATGAAGACCGAATCTGTGCTGGTAACCTTCAAGCGGTCGTCTGACCCCTCGTTTTCATTAAGAAACATGTTTATAACTCGTTGCATACAAAACTTGTAATTTACTTGTCTCAAACACTCTTTCGTTCACACTGTGTTGATAGCCAACAAGTAACACACAAGTATAAAACACTACTTACTGCGTTTACACATAAGTTTACGACATGGTCAAAACATTCACAGCGTTCTCACTACAAAAACAGACGTGTTTTAGACAAATAATATCTTTTTATTGGTGAAAACGTTTGCAACAAGTAATGTATAGCCCACATTACTTGTTGCAAACACATTTTATACTTTGCGGGTTAAATTGAGACGAGGATCCAGCTAGGTTGGACAGCGTTTGGGAAACTACGTCGAGTCTTCTCGTCATCCATACCGCAATGCTTGAAAACGAAAGTTTTCAATCAGTGCGTCCTACCCGTCATGACCTACGGAGCTGAGACGTGGACACTCACGGTAGGGCTGGTCCACCAGTTTAAAGTCGCACAGCGAGCTATGGAGAGAGCTATGCTCGGAGTTTCTCTGAAGGATAGGATTAGCAACGAATACATCCGACAGAGAACCAAGGTTACCGACATAGCTCAAAGGATTAGCAAGCTGAAATGGCAGTGGGCTGGCCATATTTCGAGAAGAACCGACAACCGCTGGGGTAAACGTGTTCTTGAGTGGAGACCGCGACTCGGAAAATGTAGTGTAGGACGTCCTCCTACCAGGTGGGATGACGATTTGCGAAAGACTGCTGGCAGATGCTGGATGCGGCAAGCTGAAGACAGGGCGCTATGGCGCTCATTAGTGGAGGCCTATGTCCAGCGGTGGACGGGTATAGGCTGATGATGATGATGGGTTAAATTGTCTAAGACTTTATCCAACCTTGTTGGATAAGGTTTTGTCTTGTTTGGACATGAACTTTTTGAAAACGAGGGAAATCTTGCAAAAATTGAAGGGGCCACAGGCCACAACACAACAAACAATCAAGTTATTATTGAAGGAAGGAAGGAGTAGTCAAACAAGATGACCTACGCCAAGACGCCAAGTAACATTCTCCAGCAGGGCTATTTTAATTCATTCGATTCGTTTCCGGAGCGGAAACGTCCGATTCGAATTCGATTCCGCGAACGCTATTTTGATTTCGTTGCGGATTGATGAACGAAAGTATGAAACTCTCATAACAAGGATCCGAATTCGAGTGTCAAAAGTTTTCGAATCCGCTGGTTTAAAATAGCGTTCTTCGACAAAGTTTTCGATATCGAATCCGAAGGCCTTTCCGACGAATTAAAATACCCCTGCAGTTCTCCACTACGGGTAAATAGTCATAAATACCAGAACAAAGCAAGCAAAAAAAAATGCAATTTTCCCGTAATAAAAAGTACTTTAAATTGCAATCTGATTGAAATGTAAAAACCTAGCTAGCTAGCTTTTAATAACTAACATTATCTTGAGTCTTTGAGTTGTGCCTTATTCTCCCAGGGACTGTCTATCAGCGTATGAATTCAAGGTTTTGATTACCTAATTTACGTCCAATCCTAACTCAAAAAATTAAGTAGGTACATAACTCGTTATAAAATGTCTAACTTAGCCATGTGCCGTGTGTGCCTTGCCAGTAATACAAGAATGCACCACATTGCCAATACGCCGTATCAGGAGATATTAGAAAAACTTGCAACAGAGGTAGGTACCTAACATTAACTTTCTTACTTTCCTGTTATTTTCCTTGCTCCTTACGAATCATAAAAAAAACTCGTTTGAAAAGCAAATAATATCAAAATAACGCTGTCTTCACACTTATAACACCTATAATGTTTCAGCTGTGTACAGCGGATGGGCGACCTGACACTGTGTGCTGGGTGTGTCTCTCTGCGCTGCGACGCGGCCGGCGGCTCGCGGACACGGCGCGGGCTGCCCACGAAATACTAATGCAGCTCTCACTCAGCGGGATACAGGTAATGCAAAGCAGATGGCAGACCTGACACTGTACTGCGTGTGTGTCTCCGAGTGCTGTGGCGCGGCCAGCGGGTCGGGGCTGCCCACAAAATAATAATGCAGCTCTCATTCAGCGGTATTCAGGTAATGCACAGCGTATGGCAGACCTGACACTGTACTGGATGTGTCTCTTTGTACCATCATGAGAAAGTAGCCTTTGACATTCCGAGGCGAGACACAAATTTATCACCATGATACATCCATTTAGCTTATAAGTCATGACAGACAAAGTTAGTTTGCATTTTCTTATGTAAATGGTATATATTTTCTTGATAGTTGTACATTTATTTCAGCTCTCGGAAGACACAGTGTCAATACTTGGCCAAAAGTTCCTCTGCAAAATCGCTTGGACACCAATACAAACTCTATCCATTGACAAAGAACTTGTAACTGCCCCGATCAAAGTTGAAATAAAAGAAGATCCCTCTGAGAATGAAGAAATCACTACAGGTTCCATTAGTGAAAATGAACAAATCAATTGTACCTTAAGTAAAGATGAGGCATTTACTGTTAAAAATGAGGGGATGTACAACACATCAATTGGTGAAAATGAAGAACACACCGATAATGTCGGTACAAATGAAGACCAGAATGAACTAAGCGCCATTGATAGAAGTAGAGATTTTCAAACCACTGACAGCAGAAGTGTTAATGAACCAAAAAATAAAGTCAGCAAAACAGATACTGAAAATAGATCAAAATCAAAGAGGTCCAGTGAAGTCACAGTCAAGGATCAAAAGGGGCAGGATTGTGTCCGGCACACTTGCCAAACTTGTAATAAAACATATAAGCAGAGATGTCACCTGCTGCGACACTTAAAGACACATCGCGAAACAGGTAGGCATTCCATAAGGTTTAATCAAACATCAAAGTACTTTATTTCCTTTAAGACAGATAAGATACAACCACAAGTTTTTGTGTGAACAGGATAGACTTAGGATTTTGTGTTCATAAAAGCGGGACATGGCATGCCAAAATAACGCAATGCAAGCCCAGAAATCAAGTTTTAGGTTATTATCTATTAATTAATTAGGACTTTATTTGAAAAAACCCAAACATATGAAATGTTCTTTATACTTAGTTCTATTACTATGCATGCTTATTTCTCAAGATCTTAACTTTTGTATATATTGAGGAATTCAGGTTTTAAGAAAAATTTTGAAGTAGGTAACTTGCGATTTTTTTCGATCGAGAAAATTTTATATCGTGTTTTCGAAACATGATTGATAGAGTAAGTTCTGAACTTGACCGATAAATTTCAAAGTTTCATTTCATTTATTAATTGCTTGTATGTACTTACATAGAGTTAGTAGCTTAAGATCTAATTTTAGCCGAAGTTAGTACATACACCCTGTTGGGCACTGCAATTTACATTTGGTCCTGTTTAGGTTACAAATATAAAAATAAAAAAATAATAAAAAACTAATGTCTCAATTTAAAATGTCCGTTTCAGTTGATTATTAGTATTGGCTAAATTTATTTATCTGTCAAGAATTCGTTCACACTATAATAACATTTATTAATTAATATTTTTTTTAGTTTATAAGTAAAAAGGTGGTATTTTGTGGTGTTTTTTTTTTCTTCTGGCAGTTTATTATATATTTTAATTGACATTTTATAAGGTGCTTTACTGTGGATACATAAATTAGATTGAGGTTGCACCAATTTATTTTTACCGGCTCTGAGGCTATAATGGTCTAGGTAGGTCGTCTAAGTTTTGGTATAGATGTGGATATTTTCTTACGAATCTACATAGTTCCAGAATGTTGTAGGCTTCTCCTACTTGTACATACACATTATACATACACATAAACATAGTCATATTTCTATATATTATTCTAAACAACTATCTTACACTTATAATATTTCTATAACTATATCTATTTACATTATATACACAAACATTCATAAAATAGGTACAACATACATAACTCATTACATATCTATTCACTTTATCTATTTATTCACACTCAGTAACGTGAGCCCGCTGGCCGTCCGATAATCCCGTATCGTGCGCGAACGCTTGATTCAGTTGCAACCGACCTATAAGCAACTATTCAACATCAACTGTTGGTCGAAAGACCACCGGGCAAGTGGACCAGTTGGGTCGGCCCGGTCAGAGGAGATCTACCTCCGCTCCTATTTGGGGGAAATACCACCTTCTTCCCCCAAACTGGTGACCTCCGTCGTCCCAGCCGTCGACTACCTCGGACGACTCCTGCCGAAACCCGACGACTGGATTCCTGAACACGACATCTTCAACAAGCAACGCAGCCTCCAGCCATCAATGATCATCATCATCAGCAGCAGATTTCCACCTTCGTCTCATATCTCTCTCCCTCAAGCTACCTTCCGGACCAGCAACATCGCACCGCACCAGCATCATCCCTCAGCCTCTGCAGATCCATCGCAGCCGCCCTGACTTCCTGGTTCTGCAGGCTTCTCTCTCCCCTCCTCGATAACGCTTCGTGGAGTTCCCTAGCGGCATCATCTGGGCATACAGTCTCGACTCACCGTAGACTCACCTGGAGCACCGCACCGCGCTTCGTCCCGACTCACCGTGGACCGTCTCGACTCACCGCAGACTACAAGCGCCGCGCTTCGTCGCGACTCACTGGGACACGTCTCGACTCACCGCAGACGACAAGCGCTTTCCCGTCCCTCAACCTGCTCATCGCACCAGTCTCGACTCACTGAAGACAACGACGAGCTAAGCTGGGACACCTGGACATGCTGGTATCAAGATCTATATCGACCTTCGGTCTGGAAAGGGAGTGATGTAGCGACCTCTAGCGAATATTGACGGAACTACAAAGCTGACTCCAATACTCATGCTCATGGAAGAACATAGAAGCAAGCTACCTACCTAAGCGCTTCATCCGATAATCGCTAGATGTCGTTAAGACAAATTGGAAAAATATTGGAGTGCAAAAAGAGCACAATTTCTAGATCGCGCAAACGCTTGATTCAGTTGCAACCGACCTATAAGCAACTATTCAACATCAACTGTTGGTCGAAAGACCACCGGGCAAGTGGACCAGTTGGGTCGGCCCGGTCAGAGGAGATCTACCTCCGCTCCTATTTGGGGGAAATACCACCTTCTTCCCCCAAAATGTAAATCGAAGGTAAAGTTAAAATCTTTAGTTTTTTAAAGATGGTACAATAAAGTTCTATTTACATCCACTACTGTCTAGACTAGAACAAGAACTTCTAAAATTCAATTCAGATTTATGGTGACATGAAGAAGTAATCAACAACCATCCATCCAAACTTTCGCATTTAGAATATAGCATTATTTAAAAAATTGATTGAATTATATGAAATACTAGCGGTCCACCCCGGATACGCACGGTTAGTTATTTTTTCGTCAATTTTCCAATGTTTTTAATACTTCTTATCTTATTCCGGACTAAGAGAAATACAACAAATCAAAAACTAAGTGTTAGTTTTTGATTTGTTGGATTTCTCTTACTTTGTTTGTTTTATATAATATAAGATTATTATTATATATTGTTATCAGTGATTACAATTAAGTAATTATATTAAGTCAATCTTATAATTCTTTTAATTGCTTACTGATTTTTATTTACTCATTCCAGGTTCACAACCGTCGGATCAGACTCCGCTCTCGCCCTTAAAAGACTTGATCTGTGAGAAATGCGGCAAGGGATTCGCAAACAACTATACACTGAAGAAACATCTCCTGGTTCATCAGGATGTCAGACCGTTCGCCTGTGCCCACTGCTCTATCAAATTCGTGCAAAAATGTGATCTCGTCAGGCATATGAGAATTCACACCGGACAAAAGCCATATAAATGTGATACATGTTATAAAAATTACAGTCAAAAAGCAATGCTGGTCAGACATATGAGAATTCACACGGGGGAAATGCCATACTCTTGTGAAAGGTGTGGTTTAAATTTTAATCGTCATTCGAGCATGGTCAGGCATTTGAAGAGAAGACATTTTTCAAGTGATAAAAGACGTTACAAGGGAACGCGCCGACCCTAGCTCTAAATCTGGGGGTCTACTCGAAAAACGAAAAATGAAGTGTCAGATTCGTTTTCGTGGCAATTCGGACGTAGTAATGTAACAGTATACACTCTTTACCAAGGTGTTGGCCGTACGAAAGCTTGCTGAGCAAAAGTGAACCAGAGCTGCTTTTATAAGATTGCTTCCGTCATAAATTTCAAAATAATGTTTCCAGCTAATTATACATATTTTTACATTAGAACTCAGGTAATGTGATGATGATGAACAGATGATGACAGCATCAATCACAAAGTATGGTTATAAGAAATCGAATCGCCACCTATTGTTTTTCGTTCCGTCAAAATAAAATTAAAAAATAAATTTATCGAAATGTGCGAAACAGCAGCGGTTCGCTCCGCTCGCACTCAGAGGTTAACATAACTGAGCCCCTGCGAATAAATAATAAGTATTTATTTGTAGCTGAGCCATCTGAGATTGTTTTGTGATATGATATAAGACATGAAGCTTCGTGCCCGTTTAAAGTTGCTTCAAATTTTCTCCCTCAATTTGGTTTGTAGATCTTAATTTCAATAATTTGTGAGATATCCGCTTAATTGATACCTCAAAAGAAAGAGTAATAACCAAACATGTTTTTAAAAAGGTTTGAACAAAAAAAACACCATTCGTTTTTGTTTTTAATAACATCAAAAATGGTTATCGTAAATCGCTGAAAATTTTCGTAAGTTTTAAATGTCTGTAAAAAAATGGCTCGGATACCTAAGAACATGTTTTGCTAGATTGCTTACACATAGCTTAACTTAAATTAAACAAAAAAGAATTCACTGGCCTTTCAAAATGGCAATGATTAGCAACTAATTGTAAAATTTTGGGTATTTTCCTTGCCTCCCATTAAAAATTGGTAAAAAAGAAATAGTCAGACTTCGTCTAAGACAACTATGGCTTAAATGGTTCCAAATAGTTTACACTACCTTCGCCCACCAGCTTTGCCCAGCTTCCAATCACCCTGTATAATGCTGGGCACTAGCTATGGCGCTCATTAAGGGGAGGCATCAGCTGCTGATGATGATGATACCTACTTTGTAAAGGTCGATGAATCCGTAGGTAGCATTTAAGAACAAAATTAATAATAAATAAATAAATAATGCTGGACAATTCACACAGCATTATCTAGCCCCAAGGTAAGCAGAGCTTGTGTTATGGGTACTAGATAACTGATTTTGACAGATATGGGTACTAGATAACTGAAATTATACAATCAATGAGCTTACGTAGGTAGGTAGGTACCTATAATTTTTGTATTAATTAATTTATATTGTAACAGGTTCGGTATCGGTAACTCCACCTAGCGGCAGGAGCCGGTATTGGACAGCCAACAGACAAGCCATTGATCAGGTTCGCTGTGGCTAACTCCATCTAGCGTCAGGAGCCAGTACTGGTCAAACAACGGATTAGCAATTTAGTACATATTTCACAGCCACAGACTAAGAAGGGCGTCACCTAGTGGGGAGCGGACACAAGTATTACCAAAAACACGGAAGCGAGAACGATGTCTCAGTTTCTTTATAGTAGGTAGCTTTCCCGACGGAATTGACGTAATCCCACAAAATTAGGGAAAGAGAGGCATTCTCACGAACGGGATAAAACAAAAGTTAGGTAAGGGGATCAACGCCATCTCTCGCCGAAGGGAGGAATCAACCCAGTGTCTGGCCGGGGGCGCTGATCACGCAATTAGAAGCTTCGAGATCACGGTCAAAAAGGCTCGGTTATTGAACTCAATGTCAGAGCAAGAACGGTGATTTTTGGATACAAAGATTATGACTTGAGTTGAGTTTCCGGTGAGAAATAGCAATCGGAAGTGGTTTCGCGTTCTAGAAGGTTCGAAAGTGGTGTGATAAATAGTTCTGGTCGCGGAGGCAAAGTGGCATTCTGGAAATTTTGGTCGAGAGAGTGAAACCCTTGTCCGCGAAGTTTATTGTGAAAAGTCGAGTGTGTGGTCCGCGCCATCGACGCAGCGTCGTTTGTGCACAAAAGTCTTCAAGTCACATCACCATTTTACGAGCGTGAATCCAGCCGCCGGTTCGCCGAAGAGACGGCGCCGTGAGCAGCTTGGAAAGAAAAGTCGGGTTGTCGAGCGACTGTCAAGGAGGGCTTCGCGGGCGAGGGAGATGCTTGTCAGAGCGGGAGTCACCACGAGGAAATAACCAGGTAACGATAGCTAGAGAGAGGGGCAGCCGTTTGGTGGAACTGGGGTCTGGTCGGTTGTTCTGGTCGGGAACACCGGTATGTTCCGGGTCTAATGCGTGGTCTTTTCGGGGAATTTCAGGATTGAACGAGGTTGGAGCACGGGGACGGCGACCGATCGACTCTCCAACGGGACGAACCGCGGGAGAGGAGAAGGGCCACGTGGCACGGGGTAGCTTGCTGCAGAATCCGTTTCTCGAGGCGGGAGCGCAGGAACGGAGCAGAACGGGCGAGACCACGTGCTTCGAGTCGAGGTGTGTTCTTTCCAAGTTGTCGGGGTGATAACCCTCATTTCCAGAATCCTAGGGTGTGTTTGTATTGGATTAATTTACCATCGTACTGAGTTCATTTCTTCGGATCAGCCAAGGGATAGGCTGAAGTTTTGTGTGTACATGTGGCACAGGTTGTGATTTTTCTGTTTTATGTCCTCGGAGAGGAACAATAATAATTGTCCCATATTTATTTAACTTTCGTAGGGTTAAGGAGAAGTAGAAATTTAGTGTGTACATGTGGCATTAGTTGTGATCTTATTTTTTATGTCCTCGGAGAGGAACATTAGTTCTGTCTGATATTCAATTAACTTTCGTAGGATTGAGGAGAAGGACCCACGTAGTGTCTTTCACAATATTGCTTTATTGAGGTAGGGATCAAGCGTTACAGTGTAGGTGAAGGTTTGTGGCAGCGAGGGTAGATTTCACCCATTTTATTTGAATGAATTTACGCCTTGAGGAAAACACGGAGAGAAAGGGTGCGGGTTCGCCTTCCAGGTCCTGTCGATTAGAGCTTCATATTTCTTTCCACATAAATTCAGATTTTCTTATGAGCCGAGACCTAATATGGAAGCAAGGATCCCAGTATATGAATGAGATATCCTCATTGATCTTTCTGTATGGGAAATTTATAGCTTCGCCCAAACATAACCTAACGCTGGGAAATATTTCATAAACAACATTAACTTGTAATTGTAACTAGATAAATTAAATTAATTTAAAAGCCGTTTAAGATTAGACAAATTGTAAACATTATTGAGAATCTAGCATAAGCCGTTTATTTGTAATTGAAACAAAGTAAGTAAGACTGTATTATCTAAGAATAGGCATCTAGACTAAAACGTTTATAGCAAACTTAATTAATAATAAGAGAGGGTGGTACGCCCGCAGTGTCAAGTCTATATTAGCATAAATCAATGTGAAATTTGAATATAAGGTATCCTTGTTTATACGTGTTTTGATTTCATTTGGTGGTTCCCTCTTTAGGAAGGTAGGAAAAACTTATCACGGGTTTCCTCTCAAATTTCCGCTAGCCTGGCAGAGGAGGAAAAACGTGACAATATTTTATTTTATTAATTTTAATAAATGTATTACTTAAATTAGTAAACCTTTGTTCTCCTATACCTAAGTATCTACCTAGTTTTATAAATGTATGTTATCAACTTGTTTGGCATTATAATGATTGTAATAAAATAAATGACTATTATTAGTGGTTTTGTGTTAGAATTTTCTTGTTCTTTTCCACTATTTACGATGTCTAATGTCTATTGTACATTATAAGCTAGTATCCTAAAAAATCTAATAAGTCCATCATCATCATCATTTATGTACTATAGTTAGATTATCATATCACTATTATTATTAGACGAATGGTAGGCTGATGTTTTTGATGTCTTAAACGTTTTTTTAATTGTCAAATAATTCAGAATTCATTAAATTTATCTTTAGAGAGATGCCAGCTACACTGGAGCTGCCGCTGATCTGCGTAGTTCTACATACATACATACAAATCTGCCCGGCATGCCACACGGTGCGCTGAAACAACGTGCATCGAAACAACGCACGCGCAGCGCTCAAGGAATGAGGGACACGAGGCGGGAAGGGGTGCTGCGGTGCGACGACGCGACGCTGTTTGTTTAGTTAGTTAGAATATAGTAGCTGTTGCGTCGCGTCGTCGCAGCGCTCGTGTGGCATTCATTGCGTTGAACTCACTGCGTTGCGACGACGTTGCAGCGCCCGTGTAGCATGTCTCTTAAGCTTACAGAATAAGCACTTAGACACCGTCAGAATACCTTTGTTTGTTTTCGCTCATACAGCCCGCGTTTGCGAAACATCACGTGAATTTTGTTATTTTTAATGCGAGCCAAGCACGGCCAACAAGAAACTAACAATACGAAAACTTGAGGTTTTTGTTTGATGGTCGTGAGCCCGAATACAACGCTTCGTGGGCCGGAAATGGCCCGCGGGCCGTAGTTTCCCCACCCCTGGTACCTATAGACCGTTCACCGTAAGATGTGACGTAATTTAATTAGGTACCTACGTACAAAGCAGGGAACATCTCTTACGGTGAACGGTCCGGTCGGTAGCTATTACGGGTAGGTTGGCGCATTGCTCCAATTGAAATTTGAATGTGAATACGATAGCTGGCTACTATAGCTACCCGTCATGACCTACGGAGCTGAGACGTGGAAACTCACGGTAGGGCTGGTCCACCAGTTTAAAGTCGCCCAGCGAGCTATGGAGAGAGCTATGCTCGGAGTTTCTCTGAAGGATAGGATTCGCAACGAATACATCCGACAGAGAACCAAGGTTATCGACATAGCTCAAAGGATTAGCAAGTTGAGGTGGCAGTGGGCTGGCCATATCTAGAGAAGAACCGACAACCGCTGGGGTAAACGTGTTCTTGAGTGGAGACCGCGACTCGGCAAACGTAGTGTAGGACGCCCTCCGACCAGGTGGTATGACGATTTGCGAAAGACTGCTGGCAGATGCTGGATGCGGCTAGCTGAAGACAGGGCGCTATGGCGCTCATTAGTGGAGGCCTATGTCCAGCAGTGGACAAATATAGGCTGATGATGATGATGACTATAGCTGGACGTGGGATACGGTTCATAATGCGAAATAGATTAATCTGCGAGTAAATTCTTTATTGGTTACAATAATATGGTAACATGTCCATTGGTTGACAATATATTACATATTTTAGGTAAAATTATAAAATAATACGAATAAATGAATGAAGTGTATACTAATTAATTATCCAGATAAATACATGGCTACATTTATGATTACATTTTATGATGACAATTATCTAGAGTATTTGTGAATTTATCACATATTACCTATTATTTTGCCGCTCATTTAATTTCATTACGAATAACTTCTAATTGTATTGAAAAATATAAAAATCGACTACAAATTCCAAAATTATTTAAACAGTGTTTTAATTTTTTAAAGAAATCTTATCTCTCCGGATCGGTAGGTAATATTTTTTTATGATGAATTTTCCCTCGGAATCATTCTCCATAAAATTTTCTAAATCGGTCCATAATAAACGAGAGAAATCGACGAATATATAAAATTATATAATTATAGGTAGTACCTAAATAAATTAAATAATGCTGGACAATTCACACAGCATTATCTAGCCCCAAGCCAAGCAGAGCTTGTGTTATGGGTACTAGATAACTGATATACATAATACAATACATTACATAGATAGATATTTTTTATTATATATAGAAAACGACCAGAACACCCGGAACAAATACTGCAGATCGTACAAATATTTGGGAATCGAACCCGCAACCTCTTGCGTCGCAGGCGGACTTCGGCGAAGGTCGTCGTCAAACTCATTAAGTAAACTATTTAATTCTAAGGTTAGGTAAGTTTAGGTTTCGGCTAAAAATGTTCTGGACACTGTAACAACTAGATACCTACTTGACAGCACTGACTTGTTAAATAATGCTGGCAATAGTATTTAGGATGTCTATTATATGTATTAATATTTAAATATTATATTTATTTTATTATTAAAATAAATAAATAATGCTGGACAATTCACACAGCATTATCTAGCCCCAAGCTAAGCAGAGCTTGTGTTATGGGTACTAGATAACTGATATACATAATATAGTACAATAGATAGATATTTTTATTATACATAGAAAACGACCAGAACGCCCTGAACAAATGTCTGCAGATCATACACACATTTGTTCCGAGGCGGGAATTGAACCCGCACCCGCAACCTCCTGCGTCGCAGTCAGACCTTCGCCCACCGCGCCACATCGGACGTCGATTTGACAAAACATTTTTGTTTACTTAGAAACTAAATCTGCTTGTGCATGAAACTTGACTCTGTGTTTACTTAAATTACTTTTCCATGTAAATTTCTGATCACAAACATTGCACACCAAATGCTTGTCATCATTGTGATAGCTCATATGCTTTGCTAAAGTATTTTCAGTACTAAATTGATTATCACATAGATCACCAAATGGTTTCTCACCGGTGTGTAATTTCAAATGAGTGACTAAAACACTTTCAAAGGAGATTTTTTTAGCACAGGTATTGCAGGGAATTGTTTCTTACCAGTGTGTGTTTTCAAATGATTAATTAAAATACGGTTTAAAATAAATTTTTTTGAACAGAAGTTGCAGGCAAATGGTTTCTCACCAGTGTGTTTTTTCAAATGATTAATTAAAATACTTTTAAGAACAAATTTTTCACCACAGGTATCGCAGGCAAATGGCTTCTTACCAGTGTGTTTACTCATATGATAGCGTAAACCACTGTGGTCCCTAAATTTTTTATTACAATGATTACAGTCAAATCTCTTCTCTCCCGTGTGAATTCTCATATGAACAACTAAATTACCTTTGCCAATAAATTGTTTATTGCATACATTGCAGGCAAATTGCTTTTCACCAGTGTGGATACTCTTAATATGATAGGCTAATATTTTATTTTGATTAAATTTTTTATTACACACATGACAGGCAAATGGCTTTTCACCAGTGTGAATCAGCTTGTGTCTATGTAAAGCAGAATTCTGATTAAATCGTTTATCACATATATTGCAGGCATATGGCTTCTCACCAGTGTGAGTTCTCAGATGACTTATTAGACTACCTCTTGTACTTAAATGTTTATTACACACATGACAAGTAACTCGCCTCTCTCCAGTGTGAGTTTTCATATGAATAGCTAAATTCTTTTTGTCCTTTAATTGTTTATCGCATAAATTGCAGGCAAATGGTTTCTCACCAGTGTGAGTTCTTGTATATTTCTGACTTATCACGTGTCTAACAACATCTGAGTTAATATGTTTTTTATCAGATACAGTACAGGAATACGGATTATTTAAATGTAAATGTGATTTTCTTATGTGTGATATGAGTGTTGTTTTATGGAAAAATACTTGATTACAATTGTTGCAGATGAATGTTATTTCTGGGACATCTGGTTTAGTTTGCTCAATACGAGTGTTAGGAGAAAGTCTTTCCACATCATTCCCTTGATCACTGTCCTCTGTTGTTGATTGAATGTGTGTACAATCTTCAGGACACTCAGCCTGCACCAATTGATCTTCTTCTGTTGCCTTCTCTTCCTTCACAGATATTGGTTCTTCTTTTATGGTTACCTGAGGTTCAGTACTTACCATAAGCTGTGTGGTAGTAGACACAGACAAGTGTTGTTTCATCCCAAGGTTGTGCTCAGTAAGATATTCATTTGTTGCCTGAAATTAAAAGCAAATAAATTATTAGTAATAAAATATTCCAATATTTTTAAGTCTCTTTGTTTTAAGAAAATTAATTTCTTCCCACACCTTCGCACGCGTTTAAAAAAAGCGTTTGTAAAAAGCTTAATGGTAATCATTTCAAATCAATCGAGTGTCATTTCAACGCTCGCACAGGAAGTATGCCTAGCAAAATTGACACGTCCAAGACACAGAAACGAACGGGATTTCTTTAAGTAAGGTTTAAAAGTAATGTACTATAGTAGCTATAAAAGGATAGACATAGGATTTCCCGTTCATAGAAGCGGGACAGAGCATGCGTGTTTGGATCGGCGCAAGAGCAATGATTTTTTTGTGTCGTATTTTTTTTTAACGTATTTCTATGTAGGTATATCTATCTATAGTAAGGCATTTCTTAGTATTATCCGCAAGTTTCATGCAAATCAGGCCACTGGTAAGGAGGTACAAAAAACCTCAATAACTACAACCCCAGTTTCACCATTTACAAAGGGCTTTCTGAAAATTCCTGTAATAGGTATGTGTATTATTTTTTGGTATCATAGAAAATTTCAGGTCAATCATATAATATTGTATATTACAAAGTCATCTTAATTTTGAGCCAAACCACGAATTCCAATATTTCAAATGAATTTTTCTTAACACCATTTACCAAATTTACATGGATATTCTAAAAAATCCTGAAACATGTTTTTAACTTTCTTTTTTAAGTCAGTGTATTCTTATTCACTCTAAGTTTCCAACAAATTTGACCACTGGTTTAGAAGTTAGAAAAAAACTCACTCTCAGAATAACTTTGTTGTTCGTCTGTAAGTCTGTAAACCCTATTTTCTCAGAAACGCGTGAACGGTATTGAGTTGAAATTCACATCATATACTCAGGCTTGTAACCTCATGGAGCCGCGATAAATCAAACTTTTAAGTCAACGCAATCAAAAGTTACAGTCGTGTATGCCCAAATATTTTAAAAAGTTCCTAGGGAATCCCATGCACAAAAAACCTGGTAGGTAAGTACTTCCCAATGACCTCGAATCATGAAATTTGGAAAGAAGTAAGGCAAGGAGCACAAATAAAGGGAAAAATCCGTAAACCGGAAAATTATGGTTACTACTTTCCGCTGAACTAGAATCATGCTATTTGGCAAGAAACAAGAACACACAACAAATTCTTAATTGTACGTAACCCTTGGTGTGCGAGGCCGACTCGCACTTCACATTTTATTTTTAGTATGATAATCAATTTTGGCCTATTGAAAATGATAAATGCAAAAACAGAACAACCTTTTTTTCAATTATAAATAGTAAATGAGTTAATGTTTCGATTTTATTATTCAAAATAAAACACAAAATATTGACATATTCTGTAGCCACACAGAAAAATTTGGCACTGGGCAGATATTTTATAATTTTCAGTAAAAATCCAACAGATCAGAAAGCATTAGAGATAGACCAATGATATTGTGGCTTTTCTGGGTCTTCATAAACCTGCCTGACTCACGCTTTCGGCTTGCCTTTAAGTTTCAGGCCACCCTATTTATTAGGATTTTAAAAATACACAGAAACTAGAAAATTTGTTAAAAGGTTCCTGATTTTTTCTGTTTATTGACCCGACTACAGAATTCAGGCATATATTCTCATTTACTTTTAAGTATGGATGCAGATATGGTATAAGTCAACTGCTTCAATGATACAGTAGGGCTTGATAACCAAACAATAAATTTAATAATAATAATTAATTCTTGACAATTCACACAGCATTATAAGCCCAAGGCGGGAATCGAACCCGCAACCTCTTGCGTCTCAGGCGGTCCTTCGCCCACCGCGCCACAGAGATCTTTAAAAAGCTTTTTGTGTAAATTCAAAAGATAATATTTCCAAGAGTGAAATAAGGTAACTTGTGTGTGTATCATTGAGACTAAATTAATACTTGAAGGGATATGAGTTAAGTCTGAATAACCACTTGTGAAAAGAAAAATTTCATACTGCCATTTAGTAAGGAAGATGTTCTGGCCACTTTTTTAAACATATTCCTCTATACTTTAGTATCTAGTTTCACCTGTTTTGGGAATTACTGTTATTCAAGGGACACCCAGCAGTATATCCAACTGAAATTCTTGAACTTTAATTATCATTCTGCATTTGATATTAGCTATGCTGCATCCACCGAGGATAGTCACTTTTTGTATACAAACGAAATCAGCTGATTTTTAGGGTTATCACTATGAAATTATGCACATCCAACAGAATTCCAATGATTTCACCATTAAATTCTATTGGATTTGTTACTTTTTTAAATCACTACGTCAATTCTATGTAAAATCTAATTATTTCAATTTACAAATGGTCATTAAGTGGTCTAAAAAAAAACTGTTACAAAGACAAAAAATCTGTGATCGAATCTTCGTAGATTAGATCACAGTCACACACAGATTTTTTGTCTTTGTAACAGTGCCATCCCTAACAAATCTCAGTTTTGACGTCATAGGTAGCAAACAATTGGATTCTTTTGAAATACGATTCTGAATCAAGGATAATACTATGACCATATATATATATATATATATTATAGATATACTTATTTATACAGGTTCAATGAACTTTGTTGGTACCTGAATACCCTCACTGAGTAGCTGACTGAAGATCATTTCAGATCTGCGAGCCATATGGGAGAAGGTGTAGCATCTTAGCAGTTTCTGGTAACAATAACAGCATACAGCTCTCGGTCTAGCGTCCTCACAGTTGAACTGAAACAATGTTCATTCAAGATAAGTTAGTAACAGTTAGAATAGATATCTATGACACAAGACAAATTATTAACTTATTGTTACCAAAACGAGTTTGAAACACACATATGTTCATAAAATTCATATTTGAGATCGTCATACTTTGTTTTGTTTTGATACTTAAATTTATTATGGATTGGCTGATGTTTATTTTGAAGGGAAAGAATAGTTTTTATACCCATTGGGGTTCATTTCTTCAAAATTTCCACTACAGATCATTCACCATAAGATGTCCCCACTTTACAGTGAATGGTCTCTAAGTCAATATATTTTATAGGTATGGTGACTATACTATGGATAATGCACAATACACTCCTGTGCGAGATCTCAGTGCAGATCCCAGTTCCACCACTTAGAATTAGAATTCGACTATACTATAATCAATGAGTTATCACGTTATTTACCTTGTTGTTCGACAGTTTTTCGTAAAGATGGAGAAGGTTGTCGTTCAAGGAAGAGAGGCTCCTATTGCCGGCGGTGGCTGCGAGGCAAATTCTGCACACAGAAGTCATTTTCGTATCTTCAGAAGCTAGGCTTAGCAAGATGCTCACAGGCGTGTTAGCTAAGTACGTAGCGGTACAAAAAATGATAGACTGATGCGAAGTAATGGATATTCACAGTAAAAACAATTTGTAAATCGTGCGATTCACTTGCTCGGATGTCATGGCATTTTTTTTAGTACTTTAAATATAAGTCTGTGCATGGCATGAACTTTATATAGTATTGGCGGCTGGACTGACTGAATAGACTATTTACCCGTACATTGTTATCGAACATGAAACCTCTCTTAATTAAAGACGAGGCGTGTATTTTAGGTAGCGGGCGGTGAGTGGTTGGTTTTATTCTCATACTTAGGGGAAGCTTTGGTAAGGGTCGTAGCTTAGCATTTATAATTTGGAGATGTCATCGCAAGGCGTACCCCTCTGCCATGCCGGCGCTACTGACTGGCCATAGTGGCCATACGCGTTACGCAAAACTACTTCACTCGTAACCGCGCAGCCATTAGCTGTCGTTTCGTGTCGCGAAGTAGTGCTTAGTGAAAACGTTGAATTGTTTGGTATTTTAGGGTAAAAGGCGATCAGAGACATTAAACTTAAGGGGTAACTAAGGTACCTATTTCCTATCACAAGTGATATTTTTGTCAATTGTTTTTGTAATATTGTATAATTTAGATTTACATGGAATACTAGTTCCGACAGTTTCAAGCGTCTTGGTAGGAGGTGTAGGTGAGTATTGATTTCTTGGTAGCAGGCGTAGTGCGTATTAGTGTGTAACTCAATAATGGTGTAACAACAGTCTTTGTATAAATTGTGTGCTTGTTTTGTGTTTGTGTCACAGCTTTTACTTGCGTGTTCGTTTGTACATTTAATTTTTCTGCATTAGTATGCATGTTATGTAAATGTGTGCTGTACCGTATTACCTCGCCTCCCGCGAAAAACGGCAGAAAGATTTTAGTACTAAAAGTAGCGCTTGCCAACTCCCGTTATAAATGCTCTAAGGTCTTAAAATATGACCTGTAGAGGAGTACGTTACGTATGTACGTAGAATTCATACTTTTGCTAGTAGTTGATGCAGAGCCAACGCTTCGCTCGCACATTTTAGATATCGATCTATATTTTACAGAAAAAATATAGAGAAGTCTGTAATAATAATAGGTTTTGAAAAATGGTCAAAAGAGGGGTGATTTTTTTTTCAAAAGGGGTGGTACCTACCCATGTGGGATATCAAATGAAAGGTATCGTTTTACCATTTCAAAACACTTTTTGAAATTTCTGTAAGTTTCATACTTTTTGAAATATTTCAAAAAAAGGCGAAAAATTGACCATTCCCCCCCCCCCCCCCCCTATCTCCGAAGATTGCAGACCAATCCATGTACAATGTATTAGACGTTTGTAGATATGGATCTATATTTTACAGGAAAAATATAGAGAAGTCTGTAATAATAATCGTTTTTGAAAAATGGTCAAAAAGGGGGGGATTTTTTTTTCAAAAGGGGGGGGGGGTACCTACCCATGTGTTGTATCAAATAAAAGGTATTGTTTTGACCATTTCAAAACACTTTTTGAAATTTCTGTAAGTTTCATACATTCTGAAATATTTCAAAAAAAGTCGAAAAATTGACCATTCCCCCCCCCCTATCTCCGAAGATTGCAGACCGATCCATGTACAATGTATTAGGACGGCCTGACGGCATGACTCTAGTCCTATGAGAGTTGGGGAGGCCTATTGTGTGGGACGCTACAGGAGTCTTACCATCTTCCGAGGACGTCAGTGAGGGCTGGTGCGGCGGCAGATTTGACTGAGGAACTTAAGAGGCGCAAATATGCAGGTCTTGACAGAGACTACGCATTTGCTCCCCTTGGAGTCGAGACCCTAGGTCCGTGGGGTACCGAGGCTCTCCGGGTTTTCAAAAAATTATCTGAGCTTCTGGTCGAAGCGACGCGTGACCCGAGAGCTGGTGAGTATCTGACACAGCGCATCAGCATTGCTATACAGCGGGGCAATGCAGCCAGTGTTTTAGGCACGCTTCCAACTGGTATTGCTAAGGATCAGTTGAGCTACCTGTAGATTGTTTGCAACAGTTTGCAGATATCTTAATTGTTTCTATTGTAAATACTAGTTTTAATTTAAATTTGTTATTTGATTGTTATTTTCTTTCTGAATAAAGATGTATTAGGCGAAGTGCCCACAACTAGGCTACACAAGATTAATGTATCTTTTAAAGGACAATGTATACGCTTCTACAACAAAACTCCAAGTGAGTTGCAAAAATTATCAATAAATAAATTCAAACAAATTGTCAAACATATCCTTTGTAAAAAGGCTTACTATAAAATATCAGATTATCTAGACGATAAAAAAGCTTGGGACGAGTTTTGCTCCAACTCGAAAACTAACATTCTAACAAGGTAAAGGTTTCTTGTTCGCTTCTTTACTTTACCTTAAAAAGATTGAAGTGGACAAAAAATCAAAGTGATCACTTTATTTCCTAGTTTTGCTTATGTAATCTGAGTTTTTGTGACGTGTCCAAGAGTCCTGTAAGGTCTTGACTTGACTTCTTTATTTTTAAAGGAAATAAAGCACTTTGAATTAGGGATGTTAACCATAATCACAAATTAAAGTTTAGTGTTAATTTTATGATCATTTGTATTATTAGAATATCGAAAATCACATTTTTATAATATAATAAAACTTATTGAATTTATTAAAAATGATTTTAAATGCTATATTTATAATCTGTTGTCAAGTGACTGCAAACGCCATTATAAGCTTATGACGTCACTAGCCGCAAAACAAGCTGTCGCACTGTTTGTTTACCTTTCTGCATTTTCTCATAACGACGAATTAGTCTGTAAATTACATAATATTAATACATGATGGAATCCGGATTCACTAAAGGGAATAGTTCCAACTTACCAAAAGTAGATTTGTTGATGGTGGCAAACTTTTTTGCAAGAAACGAAGACTTTTGTGGTTCAGAATTCAGGAACGTGAAAACATCTTTGTAGGTACTCTTTTACGTTTAATACCATTTATCTATCTACGAATACATAAATAACAGTCAAGTACATGTGTAATAGATGATTTTCTGCTTTTTATATATAATTTATCGTGTTTAGAACATCGTTTAAATCACTGTTTATAAAGTTAGGTTATGTGCTAAAACAATAAATTCGTAACATTTGCTTATCTTTTGGCACATGTATAAACAGTTTTTCCGGTATAGTAATTGTTGTACTTTTACACAGGGGGCACTGCACAGGTTTTGTAAAACTTTGTGTTCATTTTGATTGTTTGTATTCAAGTAAAATTAAGAAAACACATGTCCTAATCGAACAATGGACATACAACATACAGTCATGTCATGAATCGCGACCATCGTTTTGCGGTTAGTGACGTCATTTCTGTTACGTGACAGTTGTTAGTGTTTTAGCGGAAAAGTTTAAAATTACTCTATTTTTGTACATTTTCTTATCGAAAATAGTAATATTTTTAAAAAAAATATTTTTTTTATGCTAAACAAGAGTCCATCTTCAAAATAAAAGCAATTCCGAAAAATTGTTAACATCCCTATTGTAGGCACATCACCGCACCGGCAAGAGGCAAAAGAGAGCGAAAATCTGTCTCATTTTAAATGTACACTAGCGACGTCTACATTAAATTATAATATAATATAAATATAATATAAATTATATAATTAAGTACATTAAAGTAAGATTATACAGAACTAAAATTAGTGTCCACGGCTGTTATTGGTCCGATTCTTAATTCGATTTTTTAGCGTAGCGTCATACATAATATTATGCTATTTGGTCCGATACCATAATTCAACGGTTTATTCCGGAAATCCCCCACGTCCATCCCCCACGTGGGGGATTTCCGGAATAAACCGTTGAATTATGGTATCGGACCAAATAGCATAATATTATGTATGACGCTACGCTAAAAAATCGAATTAAGAATCGGACCAATAACAGCCGTGGACACTAATTTTAGTTCTGTATAATCTTACTTTAATGTACTTAATTATATAATTTATATTATATTTATATTATATTATAATTTAATGTAGACGTCGCTAGTGTACATTTAAAATGAGACAGATTTTCGCTCTCTTTTGCCTCTTGCCGGTGCGGTGATGTGCCTACAATAGGGATGTTAACAATTTTTCGGAATTGCTTTTATTTTGAAGATGGACTCTTGTTTAGCATAAAAAAAATATTTTTTTTAAAAATATTACTATTTTCGATAAGAAAATGTACAAAAATAGAGTAATTTTAAACTTTTCCGCTAAAACACTAACAACTGTCACGTAACAGAAATGACGTCACTAACCGCAAAACGATGGTCGCGATTCATGACATGACTGTATGTTGTATGTCCATTGTTCGATTAGGACATGTGTTTTCTTAATTTTACTTGAATACAAACAATCAAAATGAACACAAAGTTTTACAAAACCTGTGCAGTGCCCCCTGTGTAAAAGTACAACAATTACTATACCGGAAAAACTGTTTATACATGTGCCAAAAGATAAGCAAATGTTACGAATTTATTGTTTTAGCACATAACCTAACTTTATAAACAGTGATTTAAACGATGTTCTAAACACGATAAATTATATATAAAAAGCAGAAAATCATCTATTACACATGTACTTGACTGTTATTTATGTATTCGTAGATAGATAAATGGTATTAAACGTAAAAGAGTACCTACAAAGATGTTTTCACGTTCCTGAATTCTGAACCACAAAAGTCTTCGTTTCTTGCAAAAAAGTTTGCCACCATCAACAAATCTACTTTTGGTAAGTTGGAACTATTCCCTTTAGTGAATCCGGATTCCATCATGTATTAATATTATGTAATTTACAGACTAATTCGTCGTTATGAGAAAATGCAGAAAGGTAAACAAACAGTGCGACAGCTTGTTTTGCGGCTAGTGACGTCATAAGCTTATAATGGCGTTTGCAGTCACTTGACAACAGATTATAAATATAGCATTTAAAATCATTTTTAATAAATTCAATAAGTTTTATTATATTATAAAAATGTGATTTTCGATATTCTAATAATACAAATGATCATAAAATTAACACTAAACTTTAATTTGTGATTATGGTTAACATCCCTAATTCAAAGTGCTTTATTTCCTTTAAAAATAAAGAAGTCAAGTCAAGACCTTACAGGACTCTTGGACACGTCACAAAAACTCAGATTACATAAGCAAAACTAGGAAATAAAGTGATCACTTTGATTTTTTGTCCACTTCAATCTTTTTAAGGTAAAGTAAAGAAGCGAACAAGAAACCTTTACCTTGTTAGAATGTTAGTTTTCGAGTTGGAGCAAAACTCGTCCCAAGCTTTTTTATCGTCTAGATAATCTGATATTTTATAGTAAGCCTTTTTACAAAGGATATGTTTGACAATTTGTTTGAATTTATTTATTGATAATTTTTGCAACTCACTTGGAGTTTTGTTGTAGAAGCGTATACATTGTCCTTTAAAAGATACATTAATCTTGTGTAGCCTAGTTGTGGGCACTTCGCCTAATACATCTTTATTCAGAAAGAAAATAACAATCAAATAACAAATTTAAATTAAAACTAGTATTTACAATAGAAACAATTAAGATATCTGCAAACTGTTGCAAACAATCTACAGGTAGCTCAACTGATCCTTAGCAATACCAGTTGGAAGCGTGCCTAAAACACTGGCTGCATTGCCCCGCTGTATAGCAATGCTGATGCGCTGTGTCAGATACTCACCAGCTCTCGGGTCACGCGTCGCTTCGACCAGAAGCTCAGATAATTTTTTGAAAACCCGGAGAGCCTCGGTACCCCACGGACCTAGGGTCTCGACTCCAAGGGGAGCAAATGCGTAGTCTCTGTCAAGACCTGCATATTTGCGCCTCTTAAGTTCCTCAGTCAAATCTGCCGCCGCACCAGCCCTCACTGACGTCCTCGGAAGATGGTAAGACTCCTGTAGCGTCCCACACAATAGGCCTCCCCAACTCTCATAGGACTAGAGTCATGCCGTCAGGCCGTCCTAATACATTGTACATGGATCGGTCTGCAATCTTCGGAGATAGGGGGGGGGGAATGGTCAATTTTTCGACTTTTTTTGAAATATTTCAGAATGTATGAAACTTACAGAAATTTCAAAAAGTGTTTTGAAATGGTCAAAACAATACCTTTTATTTGATACAACACATGGGTAGGTACCCCCCCCCCCTTTTGAAAAAAAAATCCCCCCCTTTTTGACCATTTTTCAAAAACGATTATTATTACAGACTTCTCTATATTTTTCCTGTAAAATATAGATCCATATCTACAAACGTCTAATACATTGTACATGGATTGGTCTGCAATCTTCGGAGATAGGGGGGGGGGGGGGGGGAATGGTCAATTTTTCGCCTTTTTTTGAAATATTTCAAAAAGTATGAAACTTACAGAAATTTCAAAAAGTGTTTTGAAATGGTAAAACGATACCTTTCATTTGATATCCCACATGGGTAGGTACCACCCCTTTTGAAAAAAAAATCACCCCTCTTTTGACCATTTTTCAAAACCTATTATTATTACAGACTTCTCTATATTTTTTCTGTAAAATATAGATCGATATCTAAAATGTGCGAGCGAAGCGTTGGCTCTGCATCAACTACTAGCAAAAGTATGAATTCTACGTACATACGTAACGTACTCCTCTACAGGTCATATTTTAAGACCTTAGAGCATTTATAACGGGAGTTGGCAAGCGCTACTTTTAGTACTAAAATCTTTCTGCCGTTTTTCGCGGGAGGCGAGGTAATACGGTACAGCACACATTTACATAACATGCATACTAATGCAGAAAAATTAAATGTACAAACGAACACGCAAGTAAAAGCTGTGACACAAACACAAAACAAGCACACAATTTATACAAAGACTGTTGTTACACCATTATTGAGTTACACACTAATACGCACTACGCCTGCTACCAAGAAATCAATACTCACCTACACCTCCTACCAAGACTATAATTTATCGTGTTTAGAACATCGTTTAAATCACTGTTTATAAAGTTAGGTTATGTGCTAAAACAATAAATTCGTAACATTTGCTTATCTTTTGGCACATGTATAAACAGTTTTTCCGGTATAGTAATTGTTGTACTTTTACACAGGGGGCACTGCACAGGTTTTGTAAAACTTTGTGTTCATTTTGATTGTTTGTATTCAAGTAAAATTAAGAAAACACATGTCCTAATCGAACAATGGACATACAACATACAGTCATGTCATGAATCGCGACCATCGTTTTGCGGTTAGTGACGTCATTTCTGTTACGTGACAGTTGTTAGTGTTTTAGCGGAAAAGTTTAAAATTACTCTATTTTTGTACATTTTCTTATCGAAAATAGTAATATTTTTAAAAAAAATATTTTTTTTATGCTAAACAAGAGTCCATCTTCAAAATAAAAGCAATTCCGAAAAATTGTTAACATCCCTATTGTAGGCACATCACCGCACCGGCAAGAGGCAAAAGAGAGCGAAAATCTGTCTCATTTTAAATGTACACTAGCGACGTCTACATTAAATTATAATATAATATAAATATAATATAAATTATATAATTAAGTACATTAAAGTAAGATTATACAGAACTAAAATTAGTGTCCACGGCTGTTATTGGTCCGATTCTTAATTCGATTTTTTAGCGTAGCGTCATACATAATATTATGCTATTTGGTCCGATACCATAATTCAACGGTTTATTCCGGAAATCCCCCACGTCCATCCCCCACGTGGGGGATTTCCGGAAAAAAATTCCGGAAATCCCCCAAATCGAATAGATCAGTCTCATGGGGGATTTCATCAACTATATCAGTATAGCCATGGTACAATAATGAGTATAGCATCCCTAGTACATCAGCTGTGTGTAGTTTAAATTATCTTGTGGTTCCTTCATTTCATTATCGTAGTAGTTAGTTTTATTCTCTTTGGTTCTTTCCTTGTTTCAGGCGAATGGCGATTGTAAAATTATGTGATATGCGTTAGCATCCGTACATCTGTGTATGTGATGATCATCACAGAATTGACTTTTATTAAAGGATTGTGAGTGTGAAAATATCCCAATTTCTTTTCGTCGCTCGCTCACTGATCTGTAAAAAAGAACAGCAAGTCAGCAAAATGACTTCTGTGTGTCGAGCTTGTCTCTCCGGCAACAAAAGGCTGACAGTTTTGAAAAACAAGCTGCTTCAGAATGTTTACGAGAAACTGACTGATACCAAGGTAAACATCTGCAGGTCACTGGATTTGGGTAGTCTTCGGTTTGGCCATGCATCTACTCTTGTTTTTCTTGTCATGATGTCTTGGATAATTATGATAAATGTCAGTCCCCTGTCAATATAATCTGCATCTACTCTTGTTTCTCTTGCCATGATAATGTCTTGGATAATAATGATAAATGTCAGTCCCCTGTTAATATAATCTGTATTATGCTGGCACGCAGGTTTGCTCGTTGCAGTAGGCAAGTCAAATGTGTCCTACACAAGCAGCCTGAGGTTTAGCTTTACTCAGAAATGTCTCTGTGCGTCGAATATATTAATGGTTTCAGGATGCTGATGGGACTGCCACGTTTCTGCAGTGCATCCACCATGTTTGCGGAGGCACGGGTCAATGGTTTTAGATAGATAGAAAATACTTTATTGCACACTTAAAACTAAAAAAAAAAAAAAAAGATTTTCACACCATTATCCGTAAGAAAACTGCCTCATTGCTTAGCAGAGTACGAGGCAGTTCCAACAGCATCCTGCAGGTCATTCCAGATCATTATGATCTGCCAATAATGAAGGCCTTTATTCGAGTCTTGATCAAGTAGAGGGTCAATTGGGGCACGGATAGACACCTTGATCAGGACAAGCGAAAGGGTCCTTACACCTTCCTAAGTCATGTAATATTTATGTATTGTTTACGATTATTTATGTATTATTAAGGAAAGCTCCTTGTGTTTTAACATAGTTTTTAAGACAGCTCACTAACAATAAAATTGACTTAATTATGTTGTCTGTTTTAATATATGAATTTAATTTAATATATTTATGAAAACTTGTTGTGATACTAGAAATAAGAGTGAGTTGCAAAATTTATCAATGAATAAATTCAAACAAATTTTCAAACATATCCTGTGTAAAAAGGCTTACTGCTTATTAACAGATTAACTAGATTCTAAAGGATAAAAAAACTAGGATGACATTTGCTACAACTTCAAAATTAACATTCTATCAAAGGAAATGTTTCTTGTTTTCTATTTTACTTTAAAAACATTGAAGCAAACAAAACATCAAGGTGGCCACTATATTTTCTGGTTTTCGTAATTTGAATCTTGTGACATGTCGAAGAGTCTGAAAGAGGTAAGGTCTAAAGGAAATTTACTTGGATATTTTATGTAATGGAGATGTTGGTCTCGCTTTTAGTTTGGTAGTATAGGTTAAGTCTAGCTAGATTCTGGAAGGGTTGTAGTGTAGTATGTAACTTATCGAATTAGGTACTGTTAATTTTGCTAGTTTCGAGCCTTTCATTAAAGTTTTTTTGAATAATTCTGATAATACCTTAGCATATTATAGGTACCTTGTTGGTTAGCTGATGAAACCTAGATATTTATGACATTTTTAAAATATTTCTGAAAGATAACAATATTTTTTAGGAATTTATTTCAATTTAAGATTTATCAATCGTCTACTGCGACCAAGGTGGTTTAGTTAACTGCAATTTAAGTGATTAGAATTAATAAAGCACCTTGTCCACTACACAAAAATCGCAAACACAAATTACTTTTACACAATTGTTCAATTGAGTAAAGGTATCTTTATTTGTGTTAAAAGTCAACCATTTTAAGATTTAAAATCCAGCCTTCAGCATATTCAATATCTAACAAATACCTTAAATTTGTATACCAGCTATCCAGCCCGACCATCAAATGGCACCTAACATAACACTTTATGAAACCCTACAAAATAAATCAGTTTCTAGGCCAACCTATCTACAAATAGTTTCCGTACCTATGTCTTGGTAACAACATGCCTAGAAGTTCTTTACTTACTAGCTATATATATTATACATAATATCCAACTGTTGCTACAGTATTTGGAATGACTATTGTTTCAGTTCATCTCGGAAGATGCAAGGCCAAGAGCTGTATGCTTTTTGTGCTACCAGAAACTGCAGAGATGTCGCGCCTTCTCCCATATGGTGCACAGATCTGAACAGATCTTCAGTCAGCTGTTCCTTAGGGGCCTTGAGGTATACAGAAATTCCTGAAGTTTGTTTACCATCATGACACCTACGAACGAATTCTGGGCCATAGTAAATCTCCCAACAACAGCCAAAATGTTGGGTGATTGCTTGGTTGCAGACAGCCATATTCTGTACACTGAACGCGAGACAGTTTCCGCGACTTGTTAGTGTGACGGCTGAACGAAGACTGCCAGTCCGTCTCGCCGACTCGAAGAGGTAAACTCTGCCTAGCGCCGCGAGGTGGCGCTTGCGTTACAATCAACTAGTACGACGTAGTACCACGAAGTCAATAGCGTGTCTGTGTAGTCAATTGACCAACTACTACTCCGACATAATATGTCTTATAATATGGTGTATTTGTAATATGGCGTATTATATAGAAAAATATTATTTTTCTTTAAATCTGTAATGGCGCACAAAATGTATTATTATTTCAAATTTCAAGTTAATAGCTGCAATGGAGCTGGCAACCCTACCAGCGTCGACATCGTAGTTCCGTAACTCATAAATTTTCTAAGCAAATTATTGCAGGAAACCAATTAAAAGTGTAAATATAATAAAAAACAGCCCTTAAAGAAGCCACAGTGTTGATTTTATAGGCCGCCACGACCTTGATTACAAGGAAACAAACAGATAAGTTGCAGCTGAAAACAATTAATGGCCGCCGGCACGTGAATCAAATCAAAGAAAAACCTTGAAAAACACTAACTCTAAGTACTTTTGTAACATCTACGTAATTGATAGAGAAACTCATTTAATCTCCAGTGCCCAATTCTCAATATAAACGTAAAACAATAAGCATTCAAAACGAAAAGCTATCAGCCATCAGTAACGAATCGACGCGACGAGACGACGCGAAGACCAAACAACATTGATTTTATTGTACCCATGCTTTACATCTCATAGGAAAGTAGCAAAGGTATAAAATATAATAATTTACCAAAATGAATGAGCTACCGGTGTGTGCCGGATGTAATAAGGAAGTCCCGCCTAGACAATATCTACGATGCTCAAAATGCACGGAATGCTACGACCTAGAATGTGCTAACGTATCTGAAACCAGATTCTACGGCACACTCATTGAAGAACGCCGTGAAACGTGGATTTGTCCAGCTTGTTACAGCAGAGCGCCAAAAACATGCAACCTAAACAAGATTGTAGGCATAGGACCATGCCTTGATGTAAACCTAGATATTACAACACCAGCCATTGAAGAACCCTTAAACGATGAAATGAGCATCATAGGAGACACACTGAATAACAGCAATCCATTTCTAGAGTCCTATATTTTCAAAACCACGACGGACCAAACTGATAACCTCAAACAAGAAATTGATAGGCTAAAACAAAAGCTACTAGAAGCCAACGGAGAAATAATCAGGCTGCTTATGGAGAATACAGACCTAAAATTGAAATTGGAACAGGATAGACCCGCTCCTGCCACACCCAAGAAGCCTCTTGCATCGCAGAACCCAGAAAAAAATATAAAAAAAACATATGAAGAAAAACCTAAAGAAAACAAACCCAAGATTGTTGTGATAGGTGATCAATCATGTAAGGACCTGAGCATAAAATTAATAACTGAAAGATACAATGGAAAGAACACCAAGGACTATGATGTAACCACATACTGCTATCCAGATGCTCCGACAGATGTCATACTGCACAACACTAACCTCAAGTCCCTGAACTTGACTGAAAAGGACTGGGTAGTTTTATCTACAGGTGCCAACGACAAGAATCCCACGAAGCTCTTCATGGAACTATCCTCCACATTGCAAATATTTTCAAAACCTAAAATTATAATTCCAGAAATAAATTACAATGCCAATCTCAATGCCAAGAAACTGAACAGTGCTATAAGGAACTTAACAAAAACTGTAGAAACATGCTACTTTCTTCCCACACTACACAGAAACATGTACCAAGCACACTCAGCACCAAAATTGCATAGAATTATAAACAACTTTATAAACAAACATGACTATGATGACTGTTTTATAGGTAGAAATATTTCCAAAATGATGAGCAGAGCTCAGCCCAGTATCTCAGAAAAGACTGATAATCACCAATATACACAGAAACCTAAACCGGGGATTATCCCCTATTATTTTCAAAGGAAAATAAAAGAGTTCCCTAAAAATACAGGGCCCTCCGATGATGTTCATCAAACATCTCCTTTTCATGTGAAACAATAGGAACCAATAATCTCAATATATTACATTTGAACTGCGAAGGGATCAGATCCAAGTTAGATCAAATAGAACTTTTTACTAATGAATACGATATAGATATTTGTTGTTTTTCAGAAACTTTTTTAAAACAAGATGCAAGTCAAATCCTTAAATTAGATGGTTATCAAAATGCATCAAATTTTTCAAGAAAGAGCAAATCTCGTGGAGGTGTAAGTATCTATGTTAAAAAGTTAATTAACTTCAAAAAAATTGATTGGATTTCGGATATGTCAATCGAAAAACATTTTGAATGTTGTGGCATATCACTACCTGAAATAGGCTATACCATAATATGTTGTTACAGAACACCAAATAGTGATATTAAACTTTTTATAAAAACCCTTGAATACCTTCTACATAAATTAACCGTCAGAACAAGAAATAATAAGAAGAAAATAATTCTAACAGGTGACTTTAATATAAACTTGCTTTTAAAAAATAAGGACAGTGAAATCTTTACAAATACTTTACATATGTTCAATTTGCTTCCCACAGTTCATAAACCCACAAGAATAACCTCTCACTCAAAAACTTGTATAGATAACATAATAACAAATATCAAACGCTATACAATACAGGTATTAGATTTAGGTATCTCTGACCATACATGCCAAATACTAGGCATAAAGACTAGTTTAAGTTTCAAAGAAAAATTCTGGTATGTAGAAAAAAGAAATATAAATAAATATATAGACATTTTTATAAAATACATAAAACAATTGAGTTTCTATGAGGTATATTGTCAAACAAATGCTAACGCTGCCTTTAAGATATTTATTGATCTTGTAAAGATGATATTTAATCTCTGTTTTCCCTTAGAAAAATATAAAATAACTTATAGAAAGAAAAATAATTGGAAATCTAAAGGTATATCTATAGCTAGTAAAAGAAAACGTACACTTTATTTAGAAACTAAAAAGAAAAATAGTAATGAGGTGGTAAAAATATATAAAACATACTGTAAAATCATGAAAAAAGTTATTAAAACATCAAAAACAATTTCTAATATAAAATTCATAAACAATAGTACAAATAAATGTAAAGCAACTTGGGGAATAATAAAACAATATACAAGTGAACATAATAACATACATAACATGATAGATAATTTAAAAATTGATAAAACTGAAATAAGAGACTCTTCTAAAATTGCTAAATCTTTTAATGATTACTTTATTAATCTTAACAAAACAGATGTTCAATCTTCTAGTAAACATAGATACCCATCACTAAAAAACTCTAATAGCATTTTTCTTACACCTGTAGATTATAATGAAATAGTCAAAATTATAAAAGACTTAAAAAATAAGAAAAGTGCTGGAATAGATAATATCCCCATTCAAGTGGTAAAGAGTAGCATCCACTTTTTAGCTGACCCATTAGTATATATTATTAACCTATGCATAGAAACTGGTTCTTTTCCAGAAGATCTAAAAAAAGCTCAAATCATTCCAATACACAAGAAAGGTGAAAAAAATGACATGAAAAATTACAGACCAATAGCAATGTTGTCTTGTTTTTCCAAGATAATTGAAAAAGCTTTACATTCTAGAATCGTATCCTTCTTAAATGCTTATAATATCATAAATGACAATCAGTTTGGTTTTCTAAAAGGAAAAAACACATCACTTGCAGTTTTTAAAACTTTAAAACAAGTAGGAGAAGAGTTGAATAAAAAGAAACATGGTATTGCCCTGTATCTTGACATGTCACGCGCGTTTGACTGTGTAGTACATAATATTCTTTTAAATAAACTAGAAAATATTGGTATAAGAGGCAAAGCACTAGAACTTTTGAAATCATATTTGCAAGGCAGAAGCCAGTCAGTTATTGTTAACACATTTAATAAAGATAAAAAAACTATAGAAAGAATAGAATCAGATTTTCAACACCTAAATGTCGGAGTTCCACAAGGGAGTATTCTTGGTCCACTACTATTTTTAATCTATGTAAACGACTTACCAAATACAACTAATCATCTCTGTGTTATGTATGCAGACGATGCTACCATTTATATACCACAAGAAAATAAAACTATAGACCAACTAGAATCAGATGTAAACTTCACTTTAATAAGTATAATAGAATGGCTAGAATCAGTAAACCTTAAAGTAAATTTAGATAAAACAAACTACCTACGTTTTAAAAACCATAAAACACCAGACATAAGCTTAAACATTTCATATAATGGTATAAATATAAAAGAGATAAATGAAACTAAATTTCTTGGCGTTAACATAGACAACTTATTAACTTGGAAATGTCACATTCAAAAAGTAAACTCTAAAATATCAAAATATTGTTATGCTCTTTCAACACTATCAAATAACTGCTCGAAACAAATCGCAATAAATGCATATTATGGCCATGTATTTCCTCACCTTTGCTACGGAATTATTTTCTGGGGGAACTCTGTAGATATAGAGTCTACTTTTATCATACAAAAAAAGTGTTTGCGAGCTATTTTTAACATGCAAAGTACAGAATCTCTTCGTAACATTTTTAAAGACAACAATATTTTAACTTTAACTGGAATTTACATTATGGAAATGTGCTTATTTGTAAATAATAACAAAACAATATTCTTTCAGAACCAATCTAGTCGACATAATAACCTACGTAAAAACTATAAATATAATATATGTATGCCTCAAGTTAACAATGCAATGTTCTACAAAAGTCCATATATTTCTGCCATTAAAATTTATAATAACCTACCATTAGAAATAAAAGAAATAGAAGATAATACGTTCAAAATAAAATTAAGAAAATATCTAATATCAAAAACCCATTATAACATTAAAGAATACTTTGACATAACCCCTCCAAAATTTAGATAATAATTATAATAGGTAATATTATTAATAAACAGGATTCCTATTGTTATGTGATTAAAAAGTGCAATTACTTTAATTTTTAAGTACCTATATTAAAATAATTATTGTATGTCCGAAAGGACAAACTGTTGAAGAACGTATAATAGTTCATAAGACCAACTATGTTACACAGTTAACAATAAAGATTCTTATTCTTATTCTTATTCTTAATAGTTACTGAGATATCCAAGAAAGAGCGGGGATGGACAGAGCGAGACCATATAGACCAGGGTAGAAGCCTTGAAAAATAATAAAAAGTGAAAAAAAAAATTAGTAGGATGAAACCCATTAGAAAAGGAGGGGAATATTATAAAAATGAAAGGAAAAATAATTTACGGGCGATCTGAGGTCGGGAAGGGGATGGGGGTGAGTTTTTAAGGGTAAAAAATGGTTTTTCTCGATTTCCGGCAAAACTAAAAGTCGTATCGAAAAAAATCAAATGGCAAAGTTGTAGGTAATAAAAAGATCTAAAACTTTTGTTTTTACACTTTTTTCACATAACCTCAAAATTTATGTGAAAAATCCAAAAAACCAAGTTTTTGGTTTTTTATTTTTATCTTTTACAAAAATTTGTTTTTTTTAACGAAATTTGGTGAAAACTTACCTTTTTATGTCCCAAATACGCTGCAATTTATTTGATTAAAAATATTTATTATTTCACCTTATTTTGAATTAATATCAAAAAAACACCCTAATTTTCAATCGAAAATTCACCCGTCAAAATATCAGCTTTTTTCAAAAAGTTGGTATGGTTTCTGTTCGTTGAAATCTCTACTTTCCGATGGTGAAAAAAAAAATATATGTTACTACAGTAAATCTTCTCAGAAAATGCAAAAAATCAAAAAAAACTTGAATTCGAAATTTTTTTTTTAATATAACTTTTATATATATTAACGTATATATTATATATTTTAATATATAATATACTACTATAATTAACAAACAAATAAGTTAATAAAACTTATTTGTTTGTTAATTATAGTAGATAAGACATCTACAATATTTGGAGAAAGTTGTCGAATCTTCTTTAAATTATATGCGTAGATGCCTATTTATAACTATTTAAAGATAAATTATATATACCTGAGTAGATATACCTGAGTGACCTACGAAAAATTGTAGCCCATCAAAAGGTATTTCGTGGAGAAGTGGGGAAGGGGCTAGGCGGGTCTGGGTCTTACTACATACATACCTACTATTATATACTATATATTTCGTAGCAGCTGTTACAACCGTTAGCCTAACCAGTATTCGAAATACAGTACAGTATACAACATCGTTTATAAAAATACACGTGCACGCTAAGTTTCTTGAAGATAATTGTGACAAGTTTACTTAAAAAAACAAAAAAACTTTTCGAATCTGCATAGGAAGGTAAATACTATCTCTATTTTTATCTATATCAATCAACTCAAACATAAAAATCGTAATATTTTCTTTAAAAAATTGTATGCTTAACGTAACATAACCTAAAGATTGAAATTAAATGATATTTTAGTACAAGATAAAAAAATAATAATCTCCTTAGTTTTGAACAAACAAATTTAGTTAATCCCATGAAAAAAAAATATATTTCAAAGTACATAAAAAATATATTAAAAATCTATAAAATATATATCGTAAATGTATTTTTAATAACAAACTTTTGGCCGATTTCCATATATATTTAATACATTTTTAATACATTTATAATATATTTTTTATACATTTTGACATTTATTTCTTCAATATTTTTTTTTTCATGGAAGTTTATTCACGATAAAATAGCGAAGGCATTATTAATTCGATTTTGTCTTTTCAGATTATCAGTATGGATGTATCTGTTTGTATCATCTGCAATAAGGCAGATGATAAGCAAGTGTATGCAATAAAAAAAGCAGCTTTGAATCGTTTAGTGGTATCCAGCAAGAAAAGAATCGACAATAAATACAAAAAATTTGAGACTTTGACATCAGCTTTTATTCATCGAAGTTGTCAAAGTCAATTTTTCGAATTCAAGTTTTTTTTTATTTTTTGCATTTTCTGAGAAGATTTACTGTAGTAACATATTTTTTTTTTTTTACCATCGGAAAGTAGAGATTTCAACGAACAGAATCCATACCAACTTTTTGAAAAAAGCTGATATTTTGACGGGTGAATTTTCGATTGAAAATTAGGGTGTTTTTTTGATATTAATTCAAAATAAGGTGAAATAATAAATATTTTTAATCAAATAAATTGCAGCGTATTTGGGACATAAAAAGGTAAGTTTTCACCAAATTTCGTTAAAAAAAACAAATTTTTGTAAAAGATAAAAATAAAAAACCAAAAACTTGGTTTTTTGGATTTTTCACATAAATTTTGAGGTTATGTGAAAAAAGTGTAAAAACAAAAGTTTTAGATCTTTTTATTACCTACAACTTTGCCATTTGATTTTTTTCGATACGACTTTTAGTTTTGCCGGAAATCGAGAAAAACCATTTTTTACCCTTAAAAACTCACCCCCATCCCCTTCCCGACCTCAGATCGCCCGTAAATTATTTTTCCTTTCATTTTTATAATATTCCCCTCCTTTTCTAATGGGTTTCATCCTACTATTATTTTTTTTGGTTTTAAAAATTATCGACCCTGGTCTAATAAGAGTTTCGAAACCGATCGAAACTATAAAAACAAAATAATTTTCAGCACTGGCTTCGAGTTGATGAGCGTAAATGTATACACTTAAATGTTTACCCTAGCATCATACTACTGTAGATTATCGATGGCGCACGGCGGATCGTGCATTTTTGTTAGAAGCAAGATTAAATTCAAAGAATAAGATTACACGACCATTTCAGTACTTAGAACAAGTTTGTGAAATTTCTGCCGTAGATTTTTTTTTTTTTTTTTTAATATTATTGTTGTGTGCGTCTACCGCTCTAATTTTATAAACACTTCTCAATTTTTTCCTGTGATTGAGAAATTAATTGATTTATTTATCGGAACAAATAAGGATTGTGTTGTAACGGGCGATTTTAATATTGATTTATTATGTCTTCGGACTATCGATCATAAGACACAAAGGTTTCTGTAACATCATCGGCTTTCCCACAAGAATCACGGTCATGATCATCTAGGCATGATCATGTTTACGTTGACTGCGATACCGCGCTCGCAGGCATTGTACACGACTGCCGTGAAGACCACGGAGCAAATACAGAATATATTATATACTCTGTATTTGCTCCGTGGTGAAGACCCACCTTAATGACCACTATGCCGTCCGCGTCAAGGTGACATATGAAAAACGTGTGACTCCGCCTCCTCAGTTTGCTAGAACATTTATGCGACCTGTAACTTGAAAAGTTATTAATAATGGCGGCTCCACATTAGTGCCGTGAATTCACGGCACAAGTCCTGCCCTCCACATTCACGGGATGCTCTCAATCGTTCCTGAAACCTGCCGCGAAATGGACGTAGAAGCTGCTGCTGCAATAACTTTGTTTGCTGTGGCAATATATAACTATTTAGACGTCCAAAACAAGAAACTTACTAGAAAGCGTGGGAAATAAAATAATGCAGGTTGTTTGCATCCCACAGCATATTTTCCGAATGCTCTAAAAAGAGCATTTCCGTATCATTGATCCAAGGTTTGCGCGCGACTCCATTTCGCGCAACGGCTGCATACGTCAGTTCGCCTTTGTAGTCCGGAGTAAACTGGCACGGGGCCATGAATGTGGATGTGAACGCCGCGCGAAGGGGGCGCGAACCCTTTGTCGCGGGACAAAATACCGACACTGTTCGGGGAACAGGCGTGAATGCGCGTGAACCCCGCGACAACCGTCCACATTCACGTTCACGCCTGTTCACAGGGCTTCACGGCACTAATGTGGAGCCGCCATAAAGAACTATGACTAGGACTAAAAGTTCACCTTAATGACGCCAGGTGGACATCGACACTAATAAACCACAAAAACTTTTATGGGGAATGGAACCCCATGCCCTGACTGACTTATGTTTCATCCAGTAAATTTACAAATAAGTTGTTCATTTCAGGCTACTCATGAAGATATTACTCAGCTCAACTGTGCAATGGAACAAAACTTATCAGGCTCCACGCAGTTAACCATGGATAACACTGACTCCAATGAAAGTTCGCTTGTCACGATTAAAGATGAACCAATAACTCAGATCAACTGTGATATGGAACAAAACTTATCAGTGGGCTCCACGCAGTTAACCATGGATAACACTGACACCAATGAAAGTTCGCTTGTCACGATTAAAGTTGAACCAATACCGGAAAAAGAGGAGGCGACCGCAGAAGAAGATCCATTAGTGGAGTTTGAGTCTGTGTTTACTGAAAATTGTACAAAAAATGAAATAAAAGTAGAAAAAGAAAGTGAGGAACTTGGAAATTATCCTAACACTGAATCTGAGCAAACCACAGCAGATGACTCAAATAAGACACTGATATCACACACAAAAAAATATTATTCCAAATACAAAGAAAAGCGTGATAACGGCGCGGAACATCACACTCGAGATCCTACGAGAACTCAAGCTCGAAATAAGCTGTTTGCCTGCCATATATGTGATAAAAAATTTAAACAAAAAGCTAATTTAGCTGCACATATAAGAATCCACACTGGTGAGAAACCTTACGCCTGTAATTTATGTGATAAACAATATAGTGGGAAAACTAATTTAGTTACTCATATGAGAACTCACACTGGCGAAAAGCCGTTTGTCTGCAACGCGTGTGATAAAAGTTTTAAACAAAAAGGAGTTTTAATCAAACACATAACAAAAATTCACATGGGTGTGAAGCCATTTGCTTGTCATGTGTGTAAGGAACAGTTTTATAAAAAACATATTTTAGTTGATCATATTATGAGTACCCACCCTGGTGAGAAGGCATTTGCCTGCAATGTGTGCAAGAAACAGTTTGATCAAAAAAATGTTTTTGACAATCATATGAGAATTCACACTGGTGAGAAACCATTTGCCTGCAATTTATGTAATAAATATTTTAATTCGAAAGGCAATATAAGAAGACATATAAAAACTCACGCTAGTGAGAAGGTATTTGCCTGCCATGTGTGTAAGGAGCAGTTTAATAGGAGAAATATTTTAGTTGATCATATGAGTACTCACCCCGGTGAGAGGCCATTTGCCTGCACTTTATGCAATAAACAGTTTAATAAAAAAGGTAATTTATCTAATCATATGAGAACCCACACTGGTGAAAAACCATTTGCATGTCATATGTGTGATAAACATTTTAATTTCAAAACAGTTTTAGAGCTTCATATAAGAACTCACACTGGTGAGAAGCCATATCCCTGCAATGTGTGCAATAAACATTTCAGTCAAAGAAGTAGTTTAACTGTGCATATGAGAACTCACACTGGTGAGAAACCATTTGCCTGCCATGTGTGTGATAAACATTTTAATCACAAGGATGTTTTACTATCTCATATTAGAACTCACACCGGTGAGAAGCCATTTGCCTGTACTGTGTGTTATAAACGCTTTAATCAAAAAAGTAGTTTAGTTGTTCATATGAAAACTCACACTGGGCATAAATCATTATGTTAACCGAAGAATATTATGTTTTTTTTTAACTGGGACTGATTAGGAGCACCCTTGCAGAGCGAGGCATAGAAGAACATTCTTTGCCCACATCAGTATGGTAATAACTCTGTATAATTTTGTCAAGACTGAATGTTCACCATAAATTGATTAAATTCTTAGTTTAAGCTACTCGCGCTACTCAACCCAGACGAAAAAAAACGTCAAGAGCGAGTTAGACTGGCGCATCAAGGGTTCCGTACAAACTTGTACTCTTCAGCAAAGAAATCAACCCAGACGAATAATGCACAATAATTTTCTGATTTGGTGACGATTATGACATGACAGTCATGTGTTTATTAAGTACTGAATTGAACCAATTAGGTATAATAATCGTATGCGACGCTTGTGCGACGATGAAAAATTTCTGTTCTCTCGGTTCTAGGTCAACGGAAAGTACCCTATACGTTTTTGGTCCATGGCGAGATTCAAAAATTATTTTTACTATGAATAAACAAAAAAATTACGGTTTTCGGATTTTTTCCTTTACTTGTGCTATAAGACAGTGCTTCTTGCCAAATTTCATGGTTCTAGGTCAACGGCAAGTAGCTACCATACAGGTTTTTGGTCCATGGTGAGATTCGAAAATTATTTTTTCTGTGAATAAACTACAAGTTTACTGTTTTCGGATTTTTCCCTTTACTTGTGCTATAAGACCTTACTTCTTGCTAAATTGCATGGTTCTAGGTCAACGGGAAGTACCCTATAGGTTTTGTGTGCATCAGATTCCCTTGGAACATTAAAAAAAAAGACAAACACAACAGCTGTAACTCTTGTTTGCGTTGACTTAGAAGTTTGATTTATATCGCGGCTCCAAGAGGTTACGAGCCTGCGTATATTATTATGGTGTGATTATCAACTCGATAACTCCTCGTGTTTCTGAGAAAACAAGGTTGACAGACGGACAACAAAGTGATCCTATATGGGTTCCTATTTTCCTTTTGAGGTAACTACGGAACCCTAAAAATGCCGGCCAAAAATGGTCTACCAAAAAAAGCTGATGTGGCCAAAGAAAGTTACTCTGTATATCCTCGGCCGGGCCGCGTCTTCTCAATGTTATGTTATGTTATGATACTGTGAGACGCAACATAGACGTAAATTAGCACTTGCGCAGCGTCTAAGGCAACAGAACGTCTGTGTTACTCAGCACGCCGTAACATGTTTTATAACACATTAGCTCGTAAAGGGTCTCTTATTTCACCAATTTCAATACCGTAATGTATCTCATTACCTACGTACTTGTGCGGTAATGTAATACGCACGGTTTATTAAGGTGCTTCGTCTAAAACGAACGCTACTTTTTAAATCTTAGCAAAGACTTTTTATGTCAGGAAAGTTGTCAACATTTTATGAATAAAATTAACTTTATGAGATAAAATATTATGAATAAACATTTAATTCTTTAATTTAATTAATATTGACCATAAATTACAACCATTTATCTGTAACGGAACACAAAAATATTAATTTACTTTATTACTGGCTGTTTTAGTGTCTTTGCCTTAAAAAAAAGCGCTGATGGCTGTAGTTTATGGTCAATATTAATTAAATTAAAGAATTAAATGTTTATTTATTATATTTTATCTCATAAAGTTAATTTTATTTATAAAATGTTGTAAAATTTTGTGACGTAAAAACTCTTTGCTAAGATTTAAAAAGTAGGTACCTACCGTTCGTTTTAGACGAAGCATCTTAATAACCCGTGCGTTTTACATTACATTGCCGCACAAGTACCTACGTAATGAGACACATTACGGTATTGATATTGGTGAAATAAGAGACCCTTTACGAGCTAATGTGTTATAAAAATTATTCCGCGCGCTTTTTCTTTTCGCTATATTGTTTTTACTTGAAAATGTCGTCAAGTAATGATGAATTTATTAATTCAGCACCACCAGAAGTCTCAGAGGCAGCGAAAGAGGCTACTCTAAGCCTCTTGCCCGAAAAATCGACTGATAGATACTTACAAGTGTATCAAAATTTCATCTTATGGAAAACAAGCAAAGATGCAAATTCGTTTTCAGAAAGTGTGTTTTTAGCCTATTTCATGGAACTTTCTCAAAAATATAAGTCAAGCTCATTGTGGTGCTATTATTCAATGCTAAAAACCACTGTGAAAACAAAACATAGCATTGATATCAAGTCATACTCCAACTTGCTGGCATTTATAAAAAGAAGATCAAGTGGCCATGTGAGTAAAAAGTCGAAAGTATTATCGGCTGACAATGTCACCAAGTTCCTAACAGAAGCTCCGGATTGCCAATATTTGGCAACAAAGGTCAGTTGAAACTAAATAATTGTTATTAACTTCTGTCACTTTCTTTTAATTTTGTTAAAGGGGTGTTACTACTCTATATGATTTTATTAATGCTGACATTGTATTTTTAGGGTTTCAAAGATCGGTTTTGAAACCCTTATGGTCTCGCTCTGTCCGTCCCCGCTCTTTCTTGAATATCTCAGTAACTACTGCAGCTATTAACTTGAAATTTGAAATAATGATACATTTCGTGCGCCATTACTGATTTTAAGAAAAAAATATATAAATAAATGAAAAATGAAAATGAATATTTTCAGTACAAATTTTGATGTTGAAATTTCAAAAGAGACCTAGGAAGGCAAATGGGGTATCAAATGAAAGGTATCGTTTTGTACATTTCAAAACACTTTTTGAAATTTCTGTAAATTTCATACTTTTTGAAATATTTCAAAAAAAGTCGAAAAATTGACCATACCCCCCCCCCTATCTCCGAAGATTGCACACCGATCCACGTACAATGTATTAGGCGTTTGTAGATATCGATCTATATTTTACAGGAAAAATATAGAGAAGTCTGTAATAATAATAGTTTTTGAAAAATGGTCAAAAAGGGGGGGAATTTTTTTTCAAAAGGGGGGGTACCTACCTATGTGGGGTATCAAATGAAAGGTATCGTTTTGACCATTTCAAAACACTTTTTGAAATTTCTGTAAGTTTCATACTTTTTGAAATATTTCAAAAAAAGACGAAAAATTGACCATTCCCCCCCCCCCTAGCTCCGAAGATTGCAGACCGATCCATGTATAATGTACTAGGCGTTTGTAGACATCGATCTATATTTTACAGGAAAAATATAGAGAAGTCGGTAATAATAATAGTTTTTGAAAAATGGTCAAAAAGGAGGGGATTTTTTTTTCAAAAGTAGGGGTACCTACCCAAGTGGGATATCAAATGAAAGGTATCGTTTTGACCATTTCAAAACACTTTTTGAAATTTCTGTAAGTTTCATACTTTTTGAAATATTTCAAAAAAAGACGAAAAATTGACCATTCCCCCCCCCCTAGCTCCGAAGATTGCAGACCGATCCATGTACAATGTATTAGGCGTTTGTAGACATCGATCTATATTTTACAGGAAAAATATAGAGAAGTCTGTAATAATAATAGTTTTTGAAAAATGGTCAAAAAGGGGGGGAAATTTTTTTTAAAAGGAGGGGTACCTGCCTATGTGGGGTATCAAATGAAAGGTATCGTTTTGACCATTTCAAAACACTTTTTGAAATTTCTGTAAGTTTCATACTTTTTGAAATATTTCAAAAATAGTCGAAAAATTGACCTTTCCCCCCCCCCTATCTCCGAAGATTGCAGACCGATCCACGTACAATGTATTAGGCGTTTGTAGATATCAATCTATATTTTACAGGAAAAATATAGAGAAGTCTGTAATAATAATAGTTTTTGAAAAATGGTCAAAAAGGGGGGGATTTTTTTTTCAAAAGGAGGGGTACCTGCCTATGTGGGGTATCAAATGAAAGGTATCGTTTTGACCATTTCAAAACACTTTTTGACATTTCTGTAAGTTTCATACTTTTTGAAATATTTCAAAAATAGTCGAAAAATTTACCTTTCCCCCCCCCCTATCTCCGAAGATTGCAGACCGATCCACGTATAATGTATTAGGCGTTTGTAGATATCGATCTATATTTTACAGGAAAAATATAGAGAAGTCTGTAATAATAATAGTTTTTGAAAAATGGTCAAAAAGGGGGGGAAATTTTTTTCAAAAGGGGGGGTACCTACCTTTGTGGGGTATCAAATGAAAGGTATCGTTTTGACCATTTCAAAACACTTTTTGAAATTTCTGTAAGTTTCATACTTTTTGAAATATTTCAAAAATAGTCGAAAAATTTACCTTTCCCCCCCCCCTATCTCCGAAGATTGCAGACCGATCCACGTATAATGTATTAGGCGTTTGTAGATATCGACCTATATTTTACAGGAAAAATATAGAGAAGTCTGTAATAATAATAGTTTTTGAAAAATGGTCAAAAAGGGGGGGAATTTTTTTTCAAAAGGGGGGTACCTACCTATGTGGGGTATCAAATGAAAGGTATCGTTTTGACCATTTCAAAACACTTTTTGAAATTTCTGTGAGTTTCATACTTTTTGAAATATTTCAAAAAAAGACGAAAAATTTACCATTCCCCCCCCCTAGCTCCGAAGATTGCAGACCGATCCATGTACAATGTATTAGGCGTTTGTAGATATCAATCTATATTTTACAGGAAAAATATAGAGAAGTCTGTAAAAATAATAGTTTTTGAAAAATGGTCAAAAAAGGGGATTTTTTTTTCAAAAAGGGGTACCTACCCATGTGGGGTATCAAATGAAAGGTATCGTTTTGACCATTTCAAAACACTTTTTGAAATTTCTGTAAGTTTCATACTTTTTAAAATATTTCAGAAAATTGATTGTCCAAATAATTGGCAAATGTTTGAAACCCTCGGCGCGCGAGTTACACTCGCACTTGGCGAATCTTGTTTTTTTCTCACATTGTTTTTGTATGTACTGATCCAATACTGCTGTTATTGTTATTCTCTGAATTCACAAATGTTTGTTATTTTATTGTTATTGATTATTTGTAAACTTGTATGTACTTTGATTTTAATTATTTTTTTGTTTTTGTATGACGTGTTGTTTTATTTTATTAATTATTTGATGACCGCATGTAATTATTTATAAAATTTCAGATACAATTTAATATTGATAATGAAAAAACATTATAAATTTCGTATTTCTTTACAATATAGGTGTTTTGTACGCTGTTTTATCTCTTTTCAGGTTGCATTAATATTCGGCATAAATGGTGCATGTAGACGTCAAGAGTTGGTAAACATCACAACTAATGATGTCGAGGACCATGGGCGGTTTCTTCGTGTCCAGGTCAAAAGCAGTGTAAATAAAATTCCAAGATCGTTTACAATACAGGATCCTTTTCACGAAATAGTGAAGAAATACGAAGCGCTTCGTTCAACAAAAGCGAAGTCTGACAGATTTTTTCAAAATTACCAAAATGGTAAATGCACTAGCCAACCCATTGGCATAAATAAATTTGGAGCAATGCCGAAACAAATTGCCACTTTCTTAAATTTGGATGATCCACATAAATACACAGGGCACAGTTTCAGAAGGTCCTCGGCTACATTGCTGGCCGATTCAGGTGCAAATTGACAATAACACGCCACGGAGGATGGCGGTCGAACAGTGTAGCCGAGGGCTACCTACATAGATGACTCGATGAGAAATAAAAAAGAAATTAGCTCCCGTATTTAAGAGGAATATAAATTTGGAGCCAAGTGTTGACTCTAGACCATCTACGAGCACACACGCGTACATTCCACCATCATCATCGTTGCCGCCGCCCGCAGCCGCCTCCATCGCCGCTACCGACTGCAGAACTCTTGATCTCGTTTCTCCTACTTTCACTCAAGAGAGTGTGAGAGAGAGAGACTGGTAAAATTGTAACTATAATAATAACTTGACAACATTAAAAATAGGTACCAACTGGCAACATAATAATCAATTTTACAAATTGTTAAATTTTTCCTAACTGCTTTAACAGTGATTAAAGATTTATTCGAAAGTCCGAGTTTTATTTATTTCCTCGCAAATATGTTATAAAACGTCGTATGACATAACGTGCGCTTTGATAATTACAGCCTCTGCTTTCTTGTAGCAATATCGCCTCTGCTGTAATTTTCAACTTACCGCACTTGTATCATAATGTACTATTGTCTCCTTGGGAGTAATTTTTGTTATTACTTTGTCACGGGTCTTGTAGTAGTAAGCAAGCTTTTCTCTAAATTTCATTTATGATTTATTTATTTGATAGGTACCTACCTACTTTATTGCACATTATAAAAAAATGTATATAAATGGTGGGCATTATGCCGATGACATTTTTTGCCTGCCAACCACATGGGGACAACAATATCAAAAAAGGCGTGCTTTAAACATATATAATTTTAATGTTTGAACAATGTCCTAGATTTTTATTATAAAAACTATCTGAGTTTGACGAACTCATTACGGATGTAAGCGGGTTAAAACACTAACTTTTAACTACGAACCTTACCTATTTGTGTTGGAAGAACACCAACGTTTCATCCCTTAACAAGGTACTTCTTCAGGGTGAGTGCGGTTCTAGACGCGCGTTCCGCATCCCTCCGAGCAATATAATAAGATCGTAGTTAAGGTTAAGAGTGCGCCTAATGCAAAAATCAAGCAAATTGTGTATTTTTAAACCCTTACATCTATGGTAACGAACTTAAATATTCTAATTAAATAAAACGTCAAGTGCGTGTTAGACTCGCGCATCAAGGGTTCCGTACAAACTCTTTAGCAAAGAAATCAGTCAAATCCAGACGAATAAGGCACAATAATTTTCTGATTTGATAACGATTATGACGTAACTTATTTAGTCCCTCTAACTATTGGCGTCTCGAGACTAAATAAGTTACGTCCAACCCTAGTGTAACAATGTACTATTTTGTATGAATAAACCACAAATTTACGGTTTTCTGATTTTTCCCTTTACTTGTGCTATAAGTCATTGCTTCTTGCCAAATTTCATGGTTTTAGGTCAACGGAAAGTACCTACCCTACAGGTTTTTGGTCCATGGCGAGATTCGAAAATTATTTTTTCTGTGAATATACTAAAAATTTACGGTTTTCGGATTTTTCCCTTTACTTGTGTTATAAGACCTAGCTTCTCACCAATTTTCATGGTTCTAGGTCAACAGGAAGTACCCTAAAGGTTTTTGGTCCATGGCAAGATTAAAAAAATATTTTTTCTGTGAATAAACTACAAATTTACGGTTTTCAGATTTTTCCCTTTATTTTTGCTATATGACCTTGCTTCGTGCCAAATTTCATGGTTCTAGGTGAACGGGAAGTACCCTATAGGTTTTTGGTCCATGGCAAGATTAAAAAAATATTTTTTCTGTGAATAAACTACAAATTTACGGTTTTCGGATTTTTTCCTTTACTTGTGCTATAAGACCTTGCTTCTCACCAAATTTCATGGTTCTAGGTCAACGGGAAGTACCCTATAGGTTTTGTGTGCATGTGATTCCCTTGGAAAATTGAAAAAAAATAGACATAAACAGCTGTAACTTTTGATTGCGTTGACTTAGAAGTTTGATTTATGTCGAGGCTTCAAGAGGTTACGAGCCTGCGTATATGATGTGAATATCAATTCGATAACCCTACGCGTTTCTGAGAAAAGTGGGTTGACAGACGGACAGACGGACAGACGGACAACAAAGTGATCCTATAAGGGTTCCTTTTTTCCTTTTGAGGTACGGAACCCTAAAAAATACGATAGGTAGGGGAAAAACCCATAGAAGTCGAGTAATCGAATAGAATTTTGAAAAATAAACTGGTTTCTTTACAAAAAATTATACAAAAATCGCTCAAAAAACTGTTTTAATTGAAATGCTCTAAAGTATCAGCGACAACACCATATTGTTTTTTACGAATTACATAGCCAGACTACTGTTTTATTTAAGTAATCGTGTAGGTTTTCTATTTAATGCTTAAATTTTGAATCATTAATAGAAAAGAAGCAAAAACTTGATTTTTGCACTGACATTGCTTTACTCTGTCCCGCTCCTATGAACGCGAAATCCTATGCCTATCCTTTTCACAATTTTTTGCATTCGGCTCGCTCTTAACCCGCTTACATTCGTAGTAATGAGTTCTGGTTTTTCATTTAGCATCCGTTTTGGGTATTTTATCAACGAGTATTTTTATTGTAAATGAATTTGATGAAAGTATGTAGGTATTGGGAGTTATTGTTTGTAGCGTCGTTTGGGGGAAGCCTATGTCCAGCTGTGGACATGGGCTTATATGATAATGATGTGTTTGGAGTGCATTTATACAGCTATACCTAAGTGGGGTACATACATACATTGCAAACCTACCCTAAAAAGCAAATATAGGTACTTTATGTTAGGATCCAAAACAGCATAAGTAATAACATTATGAGCCTATACCACTTAGATGAATTATACCTAGATGGTTGGCATGCGTGGCCGTGAAAAGAGACAGAGTATACGAAGTGGTGTTGCCATGCAATTTTTTTTACCCTGACTAGGTTCGTAATTTCATGTCTGGTAGAGCCGTATGGTGCAGGCTTAGAATTTGCACTAACCGAACTCTTCTCGTGGGTGTTGTATGAGGCGACTAAGGGGCATACACCGGGGGGCGGGCAGCAGCGCCTCTTGCAGAATAGATCTACCACCGAACCGAACTGCGATTCACAACCCGCATGCCCAGCGTGAGGATTATAAGCATTACCCCTCATCATCATCAGCCTATACAAGTCCACTGCTGACTACGGATTCCTAAAATTTATTTAATTAAGTACCTACCTTAGTATGCGGGAATAGGTAAACTGAGCATTGAAATAAAACTACGTTTAGGTATCAAATTTATTTTCTTAAATTTATTGCCACTGCTACTTATACTACTAGCTACGTGAAGAAATAATTTCAAAACTCTTTAAAATATTATACTTTATTAACTATTAACTTATACAAACAATTTTGAAAAAAATATTATTGCTAGGGAATCCATTCAAACACGATAAACAGGCACAGACTTAAAATAAAAATTGCACTTTGGAAATCACATTTCTGCTAAGTATTTAATATTACACAGGAATTGCCAAGATAAGACAACCAGAACCAGAAATTCAAAAGCATTTTTACATTATAGGCCTACCTACTTCAGATAAAAGTGCAGAGAAAACCAAATAAATGACACTATTTATACCTCAAACACAGTATTACCTATGTCCTTGCTTATTTATACAAATACATATTATTATGTAATAATGACTTTTTTGATTCTTAAGATAGTTATATCAATATTTATTCTCCACAAATCATAGGATCACAAATCAACTGCATACCCAACTTATCAAAATGTAGGTTTATCAGTCTTATATTCAATTATATTAATATTATTAGTACTTACATACATTAGTATTAACAAGTAATTTATAATATTAGTACTAAATACTATTTTTTGAAATTTAATATAATATGCACATAATTCATAATATTGTACGTACACTTTATTAAACTGTACTTATTAATTTACACTGTGTGGTTGTATGTGTGTACTGGATTGTATTTCTCTTACAAACACAAAGTTTTCATGATTTCCTTCACGTACCTTTCCCGTAGTATTTATCTTACATGCCTGAAATAAAATGTTAAAGGAAATAATAATATGAATATTATTACATAATATAGTACCTAGTTTAAATATGGCCAGTATTAGTTACACCAAATCCCAATACCATTAAAATATTTTTGTATTTGATTTCAATGGAAGGTAGGTAGACTAAAACACAAAGTAGGTAAGAATATCGTTTAATCCAAGTCTCAAAAAAACTTTCAACCACTGTTGCACTGAGCCATTAGTTATGTATTTATTTATTTTACTTACCAGTCTTGTAACAGCACGAGGGAACAGGTGTGTTCGCTGTTTCTTTTTATGAAAACATTTTCATGAATGGTTTGATACAAATTCTTGATTTGTTTTTGGGTTCCCAAATTTTTGCGACCCTTGGGGCTTCTATCTATTCAAAGCAGACGTTTTCATTACTACGAGACGGTTCATTGTTTTTGGGAAATCTGTAAAAAATAAAAACATATTTTAAGTTAATGTGGATGTAAGTATTTACGAGAATATTTTGCGCCATGTTTGGGGAATTTTATTGTCGAGTGCAGGCAGCCCTAAATTTTCGTAATTTTAGGTTATGTTCATTAGAATTAGCACAAAACATAATTTTTGAGCCTTTTCTCAATGGAAATCTATGAATCTATAAGTTTTGAACCTTTTTTAAGTCAAACGAACTTGTACTTACAAGTGGAATGATAAATTTGGCACTTTTCGTTCAACTTCACTTTAACATCAAATAACATTGCATCACATCATCTTTGCTTCAGGTATATATTGTTGTGAGATGCAGGAATGTCCGCAGAGTCACTTTACCACATTTAATTAGCAAAAAACATTATAGAGGTCGAATAAACAAATACTGTGTTGAAGTCCATCGATGTGCCCGGCACATTTGTTTAGCTCATAGATGAGCTAAACAATGAAAAAACTGGCACGCAGGATGAAATAGGAATAGGGCTCATTCTATCTCATTTTTTCTCAGGCTAGCAGCATATTTTGATCTCTCTCTTGTGTGAATGAGATGGGCATATACAAGAGCTCTATACCCTTCTTCCTCTGTGCTATACCACCGAATTTTTTGTGAAAAGGACAGACAGCATTTTGCGTTCATAGGAGTGAGACAGGGCATAGCAACGCAAACCAAAAAATCAAGTTTTAGCTTATTATCTATTAACTAATTAGGACTTTATTTGATAAAACCGAAACATATGAAATGTTCTTAACACTTTCATGGCCGAAAACACAGAGTGCGATATGCTTATCAGTCTCGCGACGGCGCGGCGCGCCCCTGTGCGGGTCGCATCGCACCGCCGACGCTAGCAGTGATCGTGTTAATACTTAGTTCTATTAACATGTTTATTCTCAAGATCTTTGCTTTTGTAATTATTGAGAAATTAGGGTTTTAGTAAAAATTTAGAAGTAACTTTGCGATTTTTTTCTATAGAGAAATTTTTATGGAACCGTGTTTTGGAAATATATGATCGATAGAATAAGTCCTGAACTGTACCATGTATACATTTCAAAGTTAAATATTTAGTCGTTTGGAAGATATTTATTATTTAGGTCTGACCGAGTTGATTTGAGGTAGTATATAGGCCCTTAACAGATGCCAGTAGGATAGCAAAGAAATGCTGTAAGAACGAAGCCATCCCGGTTTCATACGTTTTAAATTTTTATAGATTTACCGTGGTAATTTGTAATAACCCTAAACTTTACTAATCTTGCAGCCATACATAAATATGTAATATAGTGACATTGAACTGTATTATAAAACGTAAAAAAAGCTGTATTCATGAACTGTCCGATGTAGTTAGTAACATTATATAAGTATTGTTAACTACAGTATGTTATGTACCTATCGTACATTTTAAGTAAAATAGTAGTAAACCCAGTGCATACAAAACTAACATAGGCTTTAAGTCAACGCTAACCTAATTTTTAATGAATAAATGATGTTTGATTAATGTTGTAATTTTTTTTTGTTTAGGTATTAAGGTAATTGTCAAGGTTAGAAGTCTTGAGACGATTTTCCTCAAACTTTGTAATGTAGGTACACTAATAATATAAGAAGATAGGTATGTTTTTTTTGTATGTAAGGAATAAACTTAAAAACTGCTGACGTTAGCTACATTATCAATCACTGAGTAACATCATCAACCTATATTAGTCCACTGCTGGACATAGGCCTCCCCTAATGAGCGCCATAGAGCCCTGTCTTCAGCTTGAACAAAGACATTGAGTAGGTAACATTAAATAAATCTTAATATATAAAGGAACAAGCGATTATCTGGGGACAACGCCCAGCCCAAACCGCTGGCTAAAGCCTAAAAAGCTGAAATTTGGAGGGTACCTCTTAATACACAAGCTTCCGATAAGAAAGCATTTTAGGAAATTTCACCCATAAGGAGGTTGAAGGTTTTTTGTGTCTCTTTAACCAGTGGCCCGGTTTGCTTGACACTTACAGAGAATACTAAGAACTTAAAATTATTGAACTGGTGTTTCAGGATTTTTCAAATATTTCCTGAAAATGGGTTAAATCAAGTTATTAAAGTTTTGGGTTCGTAGTTTCGCTCCGAATTGAAATGGTTGTAACTTTTTAATTTTTAAACCTACTGACCTGAAATTTTCTCTGTATATAAATAAAACAATAAATTAAAATACGTGTTGCAGGATTTTTCAAAAAACTTTTGAGAAAGGGTAATTATGGGTAATTTATGATGCAGTTTTTTTGAATGGTTCCCGTTACGTCGATTCCCTCTACGTCGATTCCCGCTACGTCGATTCCCGTAATGTCCATTCCCTTTACGGCGACTGCGTTTGTGTTTTTCGTAACCCTTTAAACCAGTGACCCGATTTGCTTGAATTTTAAAAAGAAAACCAAAATACAAAACTATTGAACACGTGTTTCAAAATCAAAACATTTATGAAAATTAGGTAAATGGCTATAGTAAGTTTGAAATTTGTACCTTGGCTTTTGATTACTGGGATTAGATTGAAGAGCAATACAAATCATATCTTCTACGCGAGCGAAGCCGCGGGTGGAAAGCTAGTGAATAAATAAATAGGTAACATTAGCGAAAATAGATTTTGGTGGCCTGGCCACCAAGGGCAACTTCGTATGTCTGCCTAAACTAAAAAGAATAAAATTATTTCAGAGGCATTAAAAAAAGCTTAAGATAGGTATCACAAACTGGAAGATGGATTTTTGAAAATTCCTTTGTTAATCGGAATAATAAGATAAATTAGGTGGCGGCGCTAGTTTGGGTGGAGTATCAACTGGTGATCCGACCAAATTCAAACGACCACTAAAAATGATGACCTTCTTAATTTGGCTAACGAGACACATTGGGCCTGGGTACACTCAAGTACAAAAGTTATGGATAACTTTGGCCAACTATTTCAGGTTATTAAGAACTCAAGTCAGTTGGTATCCTACCTACCTATCTTTGCGACTGCCTCGGAAGATGGGTTATGTTTATCGAGAATTATATACTTACCTACCTACCTAAATGATTTTTAACATAAGTAGGTAGGTACGTAGCAAACTACGTTAGGCAGAGACTTTCTCGAGTAAGGTTAGTCAAAATTTACCTAGGTACTCGTTATCCTGGTTCGAAAAACACGTCTCAGTTCATTATATTTAGAAAGGAATCTACAATGGCAGTTTGTACTTGCGTTGACAGATAGTACAGTTGGCATATAAAATTACAGATCAAAGATTTTTTCCAAATTCATAATAATAAAAACAAGACCGGGTCGTATTTATACAGTTAGACCCGCACCCGCCGCAGCGCGGTACGTACCTACTAGGTACCACAAGGCAAAGATCTAGGATCCTACCTTCTTGCCACAAGGCATCAATGAAATACTTCAAGACGACACAACATTTCTGTGCAAAAGGGCTTAGGTACTACAAAATATCAGATTAACTAGAAGTTAGAAAAGCTTGGGACGGGTTTTGCTCCAACTCAAAAAAATAACAATTAACAGGCTAAAGGTTTTCTTCGTCGCTTTACTTTAGTCTACATACCGAAAAGACAGAAATCAAAAATATCACTTTATTTCCGTGTCAGTGTTTATTTTAAGAATTTTACTTGTTCTAAGTGTACATTTTTGTATTTATGGAAATAAAGAAGTTTTGATTTTAAGTAATTTTCCCCTGGTTTTTATACGAGGACGTAGTTACTTAGAAGCCCTGGTACTCGATATTACAAGTACGTCACATAGCTAATTCGTATCAATCACCGGCCGCGCCAAGGCAGCGTGAAAGCAAATCAAGGCTAGTTTTTTTCTGCTGTCTGTACCTACTCGCGTGAGTGAGTATAGACAGCACTGTGTGCAAGCGAGTGACCATGATAAGCGCCGCCATTGTAGATTCCTTTCTTTGGTCTACTAGTTCTACTAGTATTCACGATCACTGCTAGCTTGCCCCTGCGGGTCGCACCGCCCCTCGACGCGTCGAGAGACTGATCCGCATATCGCACTCTGTGTTTTCAGCCACGAAAGTGTTAATGAACTGAGTTATAGGTAACTATGAAACAACTACGTTTGATGATGATTCTTTGTTAATGGCAATATGAGTCCTGGACTCTTTTCTGCCAGTGTCAAGTAGGTACCTAATGGAAAATAATAGTAAAATATAAGTTTTCAAGTTATGAAGAAGGTTGATATTTTCACCAGAGCCTAGTCCGTTATCTAGCAGGGTACACCACGTGCAGGTTAGGTTGGCTTGGGAGACAGGATCTTGGAGTCTCTTGTACCCCAACTTCGTCTAAGTCTCTGAGGTCTAAGGAATAAACCTAAGTACCCCAACTACATTGAAAGACAACACGATCAGTTGTCAGTGTCAGTTTTCCAAATATTGTCAATGTCATCTTTTGGACAAACAAAACCACGAACAGAGGATGGATTTACATCTCTACGACCCTTAATAAAGCTTCCCCTATGTATGAGAATAAAACCACTCATCGGTCTTTTGGTATCGGCCATGAAAAGAACTCACGGTTTTTATTAGTTGTTGGATATTTTGATGTGATTGTGATGAGTTTTCGGTGCTGGCAGGGCTCCGCTGTTTACCTGAGCCTTTATAATATTATTATAATCTTTAGCTGGAGTTTTGGCGCGGCATGATAGAATTTGTCTGTTACTAAACAAAAAAGTAAAAAGTTAGTAACTATGAACTAACCTAAAACGGAATACGTGAAAATAGCCTTTGTCCTTTTATTCGATTTTCCAAAGAGAAATGCGTTAGCGTTAGCATCCATAGCTTAGTGTCCTTAGTACATCTGTGAAAGAGAAACATTACTTTCTTCCTCTTCCTCTAAGCATTGGAACATGCGTTAGCTAGCTAGCAAGCATCCCTAGTACATCTGTGATTGGAACTATCACGTATAATATCCCGTAGTTTGTGCAACTATCTTACGAAGTTATTAAGTTATTGTATACTTAGTGCTATCTCTAATTTGGTTGGATCTACTTCGTTACAAAAACGAACATTATTGACAAACATCGCGTTTAATTGTGAATATGTATCAACAACATACAATTCAATAAATCGCTCTGGAAATAAGTATGGCCAACGTGATATGTCTTATTTGCCTCCGCACGGACATAACCCCTGTAAACATAGCTGCGGAGCTTGCCGATTTTATCGATGAGCTATGCGATTACAAGGTAAGTGTAACTCACCATCCTTCATGTTGAGGACATGATTTCCCGCCATACTAAGGTTTACTATTGTTTTATACTGGTTTAATATTGTTTTTGCACCATCCAACCTATTTAAAGTAACTCAACTCCTCTAGGTACCTAAGTAACAGAGCAGATTTATGTTAATAATAAGTTTATTTCAGAAAAAAGGTTACAAAGTAGGTACAAGGTCATCGTAATTTCCTTAAAATTAATTATACTTAATATTTGGGACAAATGTGTGTACGATCTGCAGGCATTTGTTCAGGGTGTTCTGGTCGTTTTCTATATATAATAAAAAATATCTATCTATGTAATGTATTGTATTATGTATATCAGTTATCTAGTACCCATAACACAAGCTCTGCTTAGCTAGGGGCTAGATAATGCTGTGTGAATTGTCCAGCATTATTTATTTATTATATATTTTAAAGAACAATTATTTCATAAGTACTTACAGTATATCAGTGTGTACATGCTTTGGATTAACCTTTGAGATCAGAGGATAATGATAACTAACTCTTACTAAGATATACTTGTAGTGATGTTAGGTGTGTTGTGGTTACTTGTGTGTGATGTTAGGGCTCTTATTTCAGATTCTTTAGGGTTATGGAATATGGTTTGCGATACTCTTACAAAGATTACAGTGTACAGTGTAAATTAGTTGAAATTTTCAACATACGCAGAGTTGTCTTGTAGCTGAGTCGGAAGCAACCTTAGGTCTCTCAGATAGACCACTGTATCACAGACAGTCAAAATACTCTGCCGCTGGTACTTTTATATCCTGGAGAAACAGTTGTCTCTTACCATAAAATACATCCTATCTCCTTGGTAAATGAATATCACGATTTATTATGTTCAGAGCTGAATCCTGCAGCTGCTTTTAAAGTAGCCTATGTCCATCTTTGGGATATCGTTTACAAAATATAATTGTGGTTGTTCCGCTGTTAAAAAGTGAATTTAGGAGTAAATAGGTCAGACTAGCTGTTAGACAGAGTAACATTCAAATTAATAATATTGGAAGATAGAATGGTTCTTATATTTTATTCTGCTGCAGAGAGATTTCATTTCAACTGTTTAGCACTGCAAAGGTAACAAACAGATAATGACTTCCATATTGTAATATGAACGGTTATTACATGGCTCAATGGTTATTATATTACATTAAGGTCACTCGATATAACTAAAAACTTTATATAGGGACACCATCAATGGGGATAACAGGAATAAATTTCAATGGTTTTCAAATCAAATCAAAAAGTCTTTATTTCCATGTATACAAAAATGTACACTTAGAAAAGGTATTTTTTTTAAATAAAACATTGACACGGAAATAAAGTGATGTTTTTGATTTCGGTCGCTTTGGTATGTAAAGTAAAGAAGCGAGGAAGAAACCTTTAGCCTGTTAGTTGTTTATCGAGTTCCGCTGTCCCAATTAACAGGTAAACCGTCAATGGGGACAATGGGCTTAAATTTTAATTATTTTTATTAAATTCCGGTGTCCCATTGAATGGGGACAGAGTCAATTACATCTCTTAAATGGCTCATTTATATCTTAGTCTTACAATTCTTGAGAAACAAACAAGCATTTGAGCACCATACAAGTCAAATTTATATTATCATTGATTATCTGTTAGGCAATTAATCTACAACTCACTCATAAAATCAAACTTGGAAACCTTATTGATGTTAGGGGAACTGGTTCCAAAACCAATTTCAAAGATCTTCAAATAGCACAAAACAAACCGTAAAGATGCTATTCAACTATGACATTATGACAATAACGCAGACACTCTACAAGGAAACAAAACTGATGAGCTGTAGGCAAATAACATACTCATAGCACCTGCTGTCTTATACAAAAAAATCATACAAATACAATACAATACAAAACTCTTTATTGTAGTACAACACAAAAAGAAACAAGTAACAGACATAGACCTTAAACATAAAAGTACAATGGGCGGCCTTATCGCATAGAAGCGTTTTCTTCCTTTTTGAAAAATTATACATACAGACCATCGACATTTTACCCAGTAGACTCCTAATATATGGAGAACGGTTTCAGATAACACATCAGGAAAATAGATCTTATATAAAACCACGCCCTTTAACTTTCGGCCAGTAACGACCAGATTAATGACCCGTAAACATGTGTGCTGGCTTACGAAAAATATCGTATTATCCTAGCTGCAATGGCTCCTTGTAGCATAAAATGGTGTGGAAAAGAGAGCAAGACCTCAAATTTGAAAACCGATGGAATAACATTTCACAGGTACGCTGATTTCTTTCATAAACAGAATAAAATTTGCTAATTCATTTAGTTTTGACGGAGATCAACTTAATTTGGTTGGCCGGTCGACGTCACCAACGGTGCATCCCTTTCTTTCATAACCAATTTTATATTTGCTTTCCTTTCTTCTCTGACAAGGCGCGTGCAAGTAGTGATGTGCCGTTCCGGGCCAGGTAGTGATCAGAATATCGATATGGGTTTATTACAATACAGGACTAATTATAATTAATTCTGTAAAAATCGATTTGAATAATATTTACCGTTACATTGCTACATGGTATCTATCTATATGTAAAGTACCTACTTAAATGTTAACCCTAATATTTATCACCCGATTATTATACTGACTCACTGATCGACATAATTGTTCTCCATGATGGTATGTTTTTAAAAAAAACAAACGCAATTGAATATATTGCAGGATATGTAGCCAGTGCATTGATAAAAAAAATCATTGCAAGACTTGCGTACGTGCATTGATTTCATCGATTGAAAAAAAAAATAGTCTCATAAGGTATAGAGACCTGGGGGACTAATTTACCCCTCTAACACTGTGATAAAAATTTGTCGAAGATGCGAAATAATAATAAAAAGGTACAGCGACAAACAGAAGACGAAAAATTTTTTAGTAAACAAAACCTTATCTAGTTTTCTTGGAGAACAGTTATTCGAGGATATAAAAATGCACCAATTTCACTCAGAAGAAACTAATCATGTTGTTGATCTGGTAATGAGTGTGATGCAGAAATACATATCAACAAGACTTGCATTTTTAATAAAAACTGCAGATCATAAACCCACGGTCAGACGAATTTTTACGAAACTGATTCATTTTAAAAATGATTGAATGTAATAAAAACATTATTGGTACGAAAATTGTGTTTTATTGCACTCATTTATATTAATATCAGATTTAATTATTTAGTTACGAAATTTGAGATTAGGTACATAAATGGGTAAAAGGCGATGGAGGAATTTTAAAGTTGTACGGAAAATGAAGGAACAGGAATAGGTAAATAGGTAATCAAATTATATTTAGACTTATTTTTTTCATCTATAAGTAATGCGGGCCAATCCGCGGATATAAGCTAGTTATTTATTTAGTTTCAGTGGGTGATTTACATAATTTATAGAATAGGTACATTGTCTGTTTGCTTGATTCAAGAGAATATACATAAACTTAGAAGCTTAACGTGACTACCTACTTACATCTTATTTCACTATGCTTAGGCTATTATTTTGTATGTAATGTACCTACACCATAATATTAGTGTTAAAATCTTTGCCATGGCGCAGTCGGGCAAAAGTGCCGTTAAATACTTACTAGTAAATATACCTACCTTGTGACAAGTATCGATAATTGTTTTCATAGAAACTAAGTACCCCATCCCTAATTATGTTTATGATTTGTCGTAACCTTGAACGGACCAATAAGCACTCACTTCCCCGCGCCCGCACACCTCAGTTGGTTGACAGACTTGTTTGCATAGCGAATAAATAGGTATTAGGAGTCTACTGGGTAAAATGTCGATGATACAGACAGACCTATCATTCAAAAGAAAAAGCGAAACTCACAGATATAATCTAAGATTTTAAAACTTTGTGCTGCCCCACCCTAAAACTAACTACGGAAAGCAAAACATAACATTTGAAAGAGCAAAACTACACAATCAATTGATTGCCAAACAATATTAAAGAATCCACAAGCTTACCTGTTTTGAAGAAAAGACTCAAGAAATATGTATTGGAGAATATTCATGTAGAACCTAGCATTAAAACAATTGCACTGTTAACTTCAGCCATGACAAATAAGTTTCAAAATTACATTAGATACTAAGGCTGCATTTAGTGCTCGACCGACGGTGAGCGCTGACGTCGGCGTCGCGTCGGTCGAACGTAGCTGTATCAGTGAAAACGTATGAACGTGTACAGTGCAGCGCTGATGAATTGGTACGCGCGTACAGCTACGTCGCGCTGACGGGAATCATCGGTCGAGCTCTTCGGTCCGGGGGGCGTACGTGCGCGTCGTCCGCTGACGCTCTATGGCACCATAGGCGTGCGTTCAGTGCCACGCTGACGCAGCGACCGAGCGCTTCTTCTGAGACACGTCTGACTAGTTTACTTACCTACCGTCAGTTGAGCACTAAATACAACCAATACGACCGACGATCAGGACGTACGGTCAGCGTGTACCATACGCGCTCACCGCCGCCGCCGCGCCGGTCGAGCACTAAATGCAGCCTAAGAAAACCACATTTCTCTCTAAGTAAGTGAATGTTATATTATGTTCTTTGAGAAATAACCCCCGAATACTCAAACGCAACCCACATTTAAGCTCGTCTTAAGTCACGGTTTTTTGACATAATTTTTTGACAGATTTTCATTATCTGTCAAAAAATCGTCACTTGAGACGTGCTTAAACCTGAGATGCGTTTGAGTCATCATCATCATCATCAGCCTATACCAGTCCACTGCTGGACATAGGCCTCCCCTAATGAGCGCCATAGCGCCCTGTCCTCAGCTTGCCGCATCCAGCATCTGCCAGCAGTCTTTCGCAAATCGTCATCCCACCTGGTCGGAGGGCGTCCTACACTACGTTTTCCGAGTCGCGGTCTCCACTCAAGAACACGTTTACCCCAGCGGTTGTCGGTTCTTCTTGAAATATGGCCAGCCCACTGCCACTTCAGCTTGCTAATCCTATGAGCTATGTCGATAACCTTGGTTCTCTGTCGGATGTATTCGTTGCGAATCCTATCCTTCAGAGAAACTCCGAGCATAGCTCTCTCCATAGCTCGCTGGGCAACTTTAAATTGGTGGACCAGCCCTACCGTGAGTGACCACGTCTCAGCTCCGTAGGTCATGACGGGTAGGACGCACTGATTGAAAACTTTCGTTTTCAAGCATTGCGGTATGGATGACGAGAAGACTTGACGTAGTTTGCCAAACGCGGCCCAACCTAGCTGGATCCTCCTCTTAGCCTCCTTCTCGAAATTGTTTTTACCCAACTGCAGAATCTGCCCAAGTGTATTCGGAAACAATTTCGAGAAGATGGCCATGTACGACGCGACGACCGGTCCCGGATCAATGTGGCCATTGATCATGACCTTGGTTTTATCCAAGTTCATGCCAAGACCGATGCGTCGTGAGGCTGAAGCTAGGCCGTCCAGCATCTGGTTAAGCTCCTCCAGCGACTCCGCCATCAAGACTATGTCATCAGCGAATCGCAGGTGTGAGATGTAATCGCCGTTTATGTTGATGCCCTTACCTTTCCAGTCCAGCGTCTTAAACACATCTTCCAACGCGCTTGTGAACAGTTTCGGGATATAACATCCCCCTGTCTCACTCCTCTGCACAGTCTGCGCGTTTGAGTATTCTGGGGTTAATGTCTTAAACCACATCTAAGCCATACTTAATATAATTAATTCCAAAGTAACTGCCATTGTATCTAGACTCTAGATTGGTGTTGTGGCTAACTGGTACCTAGGTCCTGATTCATTAAATGGATAGGTAAAGTATAACCGTTAGATTTGTGTTGGGTGTCGTGTCTGTCTGTCTGTTACCTTATTACGCCGTAAACAGCTGAACGTAATGAAATTTAGCAGGAAGGTATTTCCCTCGTCCCTGAGGAAGGTGATAGTATCCCGGGTTTAGACACTTCAAAGCGCAGGTGAAGCTTCGGGCAGCAGCTAGTTATAAGATTTTAGTGATTTTCTTTTCACTTCTATTTTCAATAGAGTCCAGTCTCCTTAATGTCTCTTTGTTGAGCTTATTATTAATTTTATCTTTCAGATTATCGACAATCCAAGATACAAGTATTGTACGATTTGCGCCCATCTGCTGAAAAAGTTCTATAACTTTAAACAGCGATGCTTGAAAGCCTGCAAGATTCTGAAATCTCTTAAAGGGAAAGTAAAGGTAAATAATAAAATAATTGCAGCTATTTTTGTCTGTGGTGCCGGCCTATAGAATAGTAACCACCCCAACTCTTCCCGTGGGTTGGGGATCGCAGCTCGGTGGTAGATCTATTCTGCCTCTGCCTGCCCCCCGGTGTATATCCCTTAGTCATCTCTTACGACACCCACGGGAAGAGTTGGGGTGGTGCAAGTTCTAAGCCGGCACCACACGAACTATTGATGATTGATGGCCTAATTGCACACCAACTTTATTCAGTTGACTTATTTTTATGTATATTATAAATTAGTTACATAGACACTGATAATTTTCTCAAAATCATAAGTAAATTTTTAGTTGTTTCTGTCTTCTTTTACATACCTACTTAAAAATCAATGATCTTTTTCTCCAAAAACTTTCAAGCACTTTGAAGTAAGCAATTGGAATTAAGTAATTGGAATTAAGTAATTGGAATTAAGTAATTAACTCTATCAGAATAAAACTGCCACATGATTCTCTTACTGAAATACTTTTTGGCTAAATGTGGAAAAGAAATAGGTAGCTTATTAAAAGAAACTGTTATTCAGTTTATTTTATTTTGTATTATATAAAGACAAAAAAAAAGTAATATAAATATTGTTAGGATTAGTAACTTGTGTAACTAGTTAATAGGATATTTTAAGATGAGGACTAAGTGTTATACGCTCACACCAAGACGGTATCTTCACGTTTATGTAAGAATCATCAGCTTGGAACTCACGCACGATCCATCTGCATATTCGTAGTCTCTTAAGCTCTCAGCAATAACCTTTTATCAGTTCTAAAGGCCACAATATCACGTACGGTCATAATAATAATGTTAATCCCATGTATTTATTAAGTACCTAACTTGAATGAATGAATATTTTATTATTAAAAGGTTATACATGTGTTTATCAATGTTGCACCATTAAACCAAAATAGGTTTGTATTGGTGCTCACACTCGTCTATACATACATTGTTACTTGAATTAAATAAAGTTACATTGCATTTGGATCACTTCTTATAAATCTATGATACAATACTTGCTTGATAACTTGCTGTGACATTTGTTTTTGCTGTAAATATCTTTTTATGCTTTTAATGTTTTAAAAACGCACCACATTTTTTTGGAATTCCAGATATTACCAACCAATCTGCATGAACAGATACCATCATCTATAGGCCTCTGTAGCAGCTTAGCTCGATACAAGTTGTTGGAACATCAATATGGCACCGAGGAGGCCAAACAAGATCTCAATAGTATACCTAACATCATATCAAACAATGCGGAAGTACACAGCGAACAAAACTTGGAAACCGATTACCCTATGCTACCAGACCCTATTGAAATAAAATTTGAACCGACGCAGGAAGTATCAGACTGCAATATTGAAACAGGGCAAGTAGCAGATGCTAATAACATGTGTGTTATTACTACAGGTGATAGTTACTTGACTATAGATGGCAACATTGAGAATGGGACTGAAAGCATTAAGTTGGAGGTTGATAAAGAAGAACTGAATACCAAAACAAACAAAGACGGCTCAAAAGATAACCCTAAGCAATCACGAATTAATGCTTTCCTGAAAAGCTTCGAGGAAGGAATTAAAGAGTTTGAGGATAATGGTGATGATGCAGATGACATGGATGTTAAAGATACTACATTTATGTTGCATAGTGATCCTTTAAGAGATGATGAAAGTTTAAACTCTATGGATGATATAGTGAGTGATATTAGTGACTGTGATGTGGACAGTCAGCCCATGGATGATCAAGTAACTGAATCAGACTCCGACCTAGACAGTATATCGGACATCTTAGAAAAAGTTAAAGACAAAAAAATCAAAGTCAATGAAATATTTGATTTAGAGCTCGCTGAGATACTTCTTAAAGTGGATAGAAGAAATAAATTACTTAAAAAAAGAATTCAGTTTTTAAAAGAGAAAGGAAAAATTAAGGAAGGCATCTTAAAATTGTTTGAAAATGATGAATATGACTTAGGCGATGGTACCAAGATCAACAAAGAGGTGTTCCTCAAGATATATGACAGATCTGAAAGAAGCTCCTCCATTCACTTTAATAATTTTAATGTTAGAGGTATGCTAAATATTTCTTTTATTTTTCTCCACATCTGAACTGCTTCGTGATAATCTATTTATATAAACAAGATCCAATCTCTGACCAAATTCTGCTAACTAATCACTTTTCTATGACAGCGGTAGAAAAATTTACCTAATTATAGACGACCTCTGTGGCGCGGTGGGCGAAGGTCTGCCTGCGACGCAGAAGGTTGCGGGTTCGATTCCGGCCTCGGAACAAAATGTGTGTACGATCTGCAGACATTTGTTCAGGGTGTTCTGGTCGTTTTCTATGTATAATAAAAAATATCTATCTATGTATTGTATTATGTATATCAGTTATCTAGTATCCATAACACAAGCTCTGCTTAGCTTGGGGCTAGGTAATGCTGTGTGAATTGTCCAGCATTATTTATTATTTATTTATAGTTGCGAGAACCTCAACAGAGTACATGCGGTGCTCTGCAAACAGAGATTGATAAAATGGTTTCCTTTGAACAAACCTTGACACACTTTTAACACGCATCCCTACATTTGTAGTTTTCAGATCGAAATTAAAACATTATCAGTATGCCAAGTCTTGTCTCGTAATAGTTCCGCCGTAAAAAGTATTGAGATCACGAGAAGAGCCAAGTCAGCCATTTTATTACCTTCCACTATGAAATTGGCAAATTGCCTACTCGAAACTTATCCTTGAATACTAAGATAATTGTAATTGGTTGACTTCTGCTCTTCTAGTTCGTGATACTTTTTACAGCGAAAGTATGACGTGACGAGACTTGGCATAATTTTAATTTTTTTTTAATGAATGTACAACATTTTTAAATACATTTTCAGATACGTTAGATGAAAATAAAACTGGTGAATTCGTGCGCACCCTGTTTAAGATGTTCAATCCGGAGTATGAAACTGTGTTCGACATTGAATACCTCGATACTGAAGAGAAGAAGTTACAGGTACTGGTTCTACCAGCTTCTGGCCACATCAGAGCTCGTGCTCTTCCGGGATTAATGTAGTAATCTTGTAACCTTAATTAAGGTAGCGTTTTCTGAAAAATAATTTCGACAATCAAAAGTGTCAATTAACGTTTGACCTCTGTCGAAACTGTCGTTTAAGGAGCATACCCCATTCGCGCATTCTATTTAGTGTAGGCAGATATGTGAAAATAGATTTTGGTGGCCAGTCCAAGGGTAACTTCAATTCACTGCCTAAACTAAATAGAATAAAACTATAATAGAGGCATAAAACAATAAGTATCACAAACTCAAAAGTGTACGATGGATTCTTACAATTTTCTTTGTTAAAGAGAAGAATAATAATAAATAACAATAATAATAATAAATAACTAACCCAAGAATAATAAGATAAAGTAGGTGGCGGCGCGGCGCCACTTTGGGTAGGGTATGCGCCTTAAAATGTAACTTCGATTTTATTTAGGCATTCTAATAATTGTATCCGGCTCGAAGGACCAAAATGTATAGTTGCTAGGATCTGCAGTTATGTATAGATAAAAGACTGCATAGAAATATGGCGAACGAGGCACGACCAATGTCCCATGTAGGCGCGTGCGTGCGCAGTGCGGGCCGCTTTCCCTCCCCACGCCCCATACCCCCGCTGGTACGGAATCCTATAATCAACAAACGGTTTTTGTCTCCAGGAGTTTAACCGGCGCAAGGACAAAGCGGAGTACCAGAGCGCTCCGTATAAATGCGCGCGCTGCTACAGAGGATTTCAGATCGAGCGGCTGCTTGACTACCACTTAAAGAAACACGACGAGGTACCAACACTTGCAAAAATAAAGATAGCTTTTAAAAAAAAATGATATTCACAAAATAAATACAAGAAACAAGAACAAACTGCAAATCCCATCATATAGATTACGAAAGGTAGGGAAAACATTTATGGGTAATTGCGTACGCTTCTATAACAAGCTTCCATCTGAAGCAACTGAGCTCCCAATTCGTAAATTTAAACAGTACATAAAACAAAATCTTATCAAGAAAGCCTTTTACTCCATCGATGATTACATCAGTGATGTTAATGCTTGGCCAGATGTCGCCCAGTTCCGCACCAACAATGGTATTTAAGGAAAATAATGTTAAGCTTAGTTAGTTTTATATTAATATTGAGTTATATATAAATTAGATTATATTTAGACTGAGATAATGTATTAATTTTAAGTTTTATAAAACTTACTAGTGGTTTATTTTTCGCTTCTTCCACTAGTGGTCAAAAAATTGAAGCGAATAAAATCAATAACATCTTATTTCTTATTTGATAATAATGACTATTTATAAACCTGTTTATAGTATTAAATTTGACTTGTCTAAGTGCTTATTTTGTAAGCCTAAAGAAATAAACGTCTTTGACTTTGTGATGTAGCGTGCTGTTCATTTCACTTTATTTGTCACCGCCGTTCTTTATTTGTCTCACAATTGTTCTGATTGCCTGGTAGATGTCGCTTTAAGCCGCCAAATCCCTTTGCTGTTCTCCTTATTATGTTAACCTACATTTTTTTTTATTTAAGTCGATAAATAAAGTATTAATTATCTATTTCATCATTTAGTTTGAGTTAAAATTTATTTTTGTCCATTTTCAAGCGTTTTTTTTTACTTTCGCTCTCATTTAATGATGATTATTTATTTTGAAAAACTAAAACGATACAAACGGCTATTTCTTTTCCGATTATGTATGCAAAATTTCATTAAAATCGGGGACGTAGTTTCCAAATGAATCGAATAGTACGTTTGTATGGGAGCTTAGAGGTCCCACCTTAAGTAGGTTCGCTTTTTCGAGACAAGGACGAGCGAACACCGCGCGGTGAAGGCGAGAAAGAGAGACAAGAACCGACCCGCGCGCAATTTCACTTCTTTTTATTTATAAATTTGATATTGCTCTAAAATAATACTCTTTCGCAAAAAAATAAAACCATAATCCTCTTAAGTGCTTCGTTTAGTATTTTTTAGACGACATTTCATTAAAATATGTTAAATAATTAGCAAATGAAACTGGTTTTCCGTAGTAAAAATGAAAATTTAGAGGAAACTTTTAGATTTTTTTCTATCGAGTCAAGTTGAGTCAATCGTGTTTCGACTTCTATAACCCACTAACTAAAATCCTAAACTTTCGAGGATCATCAAAACAGATTTTAAAAAATTGTGTTTTCTTGCCTTAAAATTGATTTTCCCTACAGACAAAACCTGGGTTTTGGGACCTAGGTACTTCATCTTAACACAGCCCCAGTATTGAATGATATGACGTTGTGTTTCAGTCGTCCGGGCAGCACGAGTGCCACATATGCTTCCTTCGCTTCGCCACACAGGCTCGCCAACGCTCGCATACAGTGAACTGCCACGCGGCCGTGTATGTGTGTCGGCTGTGTGACGTCACATTCTACTACTTGTGAGTATCTGTCACTATCTCCCAAGTGGATTTAGCTTTTTGCTTTATACCCCCGAACGCTCAAATGCATCTCAGGTTTAAGCACGTTTCAAGTGAAGATTTGTTGACATATTTTCATTAAGATGTGTCAAAAAACCGCGACTTAAGACGAGCTTAAACATAAGTTGCGCTCGAGTATCTGGGGGTTAGTGCCTTACTCGCATTGGGCAAATTTTCACAAAAATTTAATAATGTCACGAATAAAAACCTGCCGAAAATGAATTTTTCGAAATTTTTTGGGACATTATTAAATTTTTTCGGACCCTTAGATAATAATATATACTAATAAAGAGGTGCTCGGAGTTTCTCTGAAGGACAGGATTCAACGAATACATCCGACAGAGAAATGTGTGTACGATCTGCAGACATTTGTACAGGGTGTTCTGGTCGTTTTCTATGTATAATAAAAATATCTATCTATGTATTGTATTATATTATGTATATCAGTTATCTAGTACCCATAACACAAGCTCTGCTTAGCTTGGGGCTAGATAATGCTGTGCGAACTGTCCAGCATTATTTATTTATTTTATTTACATTAATTAGCCTTTCCTGATATTGAACTCTGTTCTCTGTTGCAGCGCTAGTATGCAGAACCACTTTAATCTACACAAAGGTAAAGAGTTCCCGTGTCCAATGTGTGACGGCATCTATCGGTAAGGAACTAAGATTATTTATAATTATTAATTAAATGATTACTTACTTGTGTATCTAATTTGAAATTTCCGACGTGTCCAAGTCTTGAATAAACAAAGCACTCAGTTTTTGAATTCATCAGCATTGCCATACAGCAGCGGGGCAATGCAACCAGAAATACTTTTGTGCCAATGGTACGGAACCCTCCGAGTCGACTCGCATTTGCCCTTTTTAGGGTTCCGTACCTCAAAAGGAAAAAAAGGAACCCTTATAGGATCACTTTGTTGTCCGTCTGTCAACCCACTTTTCTCAGAAATGCGTTAAGTTATCGAGTTGATATTCACACCATATACGCAAGCTCGTAACCTCTTGCAGCCGCGATATAAATCAAACTTTTAAGTCAACGCAATCAAAAGTTACAGCTGTTTATGTCTATTTTTTTTTAATTTTCCAAAGGAATCACATGCACACAAAACCTATAGGGTACTTCCCGTTGACCTACAACCATGAAATTTGGTGAGAAGCAAGGTCTTATAGCATAAGAAAAAATCTAATAAAAACCGTAAATTTGTGGTTTATTTATTGAAAATAGTACATTGTTACACTAGGGTTGGACGTTACTTATTTAGTCTCCCTCGCTACGCTCGGGCGTCAATAGTTCGAGGGACTAAATAAGTACCGTCATAATCATTATCAAATCAGAAAATTATTGTGCCTTATTCGTCTGGGTTGATTTCTTTGCTGAAGAGTAGGAGTTTGTACGGAACCTTTGATGCACAAGTCTAACTCGCACTTGACGTTTTATTTAATTTTAATTCACTTTACACGTTTTTTATTTACCAGCACCTTAACGGGCTTGGCGAATCACAAGCGGACCCACTTGACGTCGCATATATGCACCACGTGCGCCAGATCATTCGTGTCCGCGAAGGGACTGATGAACCACAGGGCGTTTAAACACAAGGTAGGTATGACGAATTCATTACGGATGTAGCGGGTTAACTACGAACCTTATTGGTGTTCTTCCAACACAAATAAGGTTCGTAGTTAACCCGCTTACATCCGTAATGAACAAGGCAGGTACTTAACCCCCGAATCTCAGATTTAAGCACGTCTCAAGTGACGAATTTATGACACATTTTCATTAAATTATGTATATATATAATAACCGCGACTTAAGACGAGCTTAAATGTAAGTTGCGTTTAAGTATTCGGGGGTAAGTCTGTCTATTGCAAGTTGATACTTAAAACATTAGCAAATTTTGTTGAAAAAAAACTTGACCGATGCAATTATATCTGTGACTGAGATAAGATGTACCGGCATTCTGAACTCCACCAAGAGTTTCTGACATTCGACTTTTTCAAAATTAAGATTTCGTTTTGAATGTAGGTGAAAAGATGTATGCTTGTCTTGCAAATGTTGTTTAATTATTAATACTATTTAACGGGTATAATAACTGTGATATTTTTATAAAAATCATTTGGACAATGCCTTTTAACAACAGACTTAGTTATTAAGAATTTATTTATACAATTTTATTTATTTTGACGACTCTTCTTTACAGCAGACATAGGTATAATTTTTGACTTGATGTTTATGTTAGTAAATTTTAATTATTCTTGTTAGTTATAATAATGTACAAGATATCCTTATTATAAGTACTTAAATGTGAATAGACGTAACCAAGTGTGCCTTGTGCTCCTACGGCGATTAAATATTATATGAATATCGCGTTTCTTTACCTATTTTTCCCGACCATACCCTTCGGCCGAAATCCGCTATCCATGTAGCGACCTCTAGCGAATATTGACGGAACTACAAAGCTGACTTCAATTCAGTAGGTCATGGAAGGAAATAGAAGCTAGCTCCCTACCTAAGCGCTTCAACCGATCTTCGCTAGATGTCGTTAAGACAAATTGGAAAAATATTGAAGTGCAAAAAGAGAACAATTTCTAGATCGCGCAAACGCTTGATCCAGTTGCAACCAACCCATATAGGACTATTCGACATCAACTGTTGGTCGAAAGACCACCGGGCAAGTGGTACAGTTGGGTCGGCCCGGTCAGAGGAGATCTCCCTCTGCTCCCATTTGGGGGGAAATACCACCTTCTTCCCCCAAAATCCATAAAAGTCAAATGTGATATTGTGTCGTCAGGATGCGCCGGCGCCTGGGCCGGAGGCGGTGCGCTGCGCCGAGTGTCCGCTCACACTCGACTCGCAGATGGTTTACAAAAAACATCTGAAGATCTCGCACCGCGTACCGTAAGTGTGGATTTTCTTTTTTTTTTTTTTGGGCTCGCTAGTTTTAGCATTTGCCATTTTCTGTTTTTTTTTGTTATTTTAATAATTGGAAAAAAAATTGGGAAACATTTACAATATTTAAATGAAACCTACTAATATAAAACATAAAATAGTAGATTGTTTTACAAGGGACTAAAGCATCCCATTATATACGAGGTTGTTATACAGGATGACAAGACCGAGTTATAATGGATGGTTTTGGCCCGAGTAAAACACTAGTTTTCACTTCGATTGCGAGAAAATAAAACAATTCAAATTAGCATCTTCACTATCACTTGATGACATTTTTCACGTTCACAATATATATCTGTGATTTGGAATGAAGAAAATTCTAGAGACTTAGCGCCAATACTATCTTTTTTTAAAAATTTCTACACCCACAACGCAAAAGTGCGCATTTTACCATGACTTGAACCTTCATAAAACATCCAACAATCACCAAGAAGGTTCTATTTTCAAAAACATTGTTGGAGCACCAAAAAGTCGAGTCTTTATGTTCTCAGGCATCCTCCTGATTTTTTATTTCATGAGGGGTAATGCCCATAATCCCCAAGGTGGGCATATGGTTTGAGATCGCAGTTCAGTGCTAGATGTATTCAGCAAGAGGCGCTGCTGCCCGCCCTCCGGTGTATGTCCCTTAGTCGCCTCTCTAGACACCCACGGGAAGAGTTGGGCTGACCTCTGTGGCGCGGTGGGCGAAGGTCCGCCTGCGACGCGGGAGGTTGCGGGTTCGATTCCCGCCTTGGGACAAATATTTGTACGATCTGCAAGTATTTGTTCCGGGTGTTCTGGTCGTTTTCTATGTACATATAATAAAAAATATCTATCTATGTATTGTATTATGTATATCAGTTATCTAGTACCCATAACACAAGTTCTGCTTAGCTTGGGGCTAGATAATGCTGAGTGAATTGTCTTGTATTATTTATTATTTAAATTTATTTATAAATAGGTATACGTTTATTTATTTCCAGACGCTACGTGTGCAACTGTTTCAAGAGCTTCCTGTCCATGGAGGATCTCAGACAGCACAAGGTGGACGCTGGACATCAGCACAGCACCAGGAGCGAAGGAGTTAATATTATTTTATTTGTTTTAGTGCAGATACTTCCAACAGGAACCAATAAAATGTAAACAATAACAGTACCTAATGGTGCTGTTATTGATTACTTTCCTTTTTCCTTCTTTTTTCCTCTCCTTTTTTTCCAAATTTGTTCCTCTTCTCCGATTGTAATTAAAACTGTTACAATTGAAACAATAACACCCGTAATTTGTTTTTAAAAGATCTATTTTTATAAAGTGTCTCAATTAGTTTCTTTGGTGCTAATGAACCACTAAAGAAATATTAAAATTTTATTCAATCGATAGGTGCCCTAAAAATGCATTTAAAATTTAAATTTTTAAGTTGCGTGGGTGGGCAACTTGACGAAAACTGTACGCAGTGGACGCCATATTTGTCTGTGGTCATGACGTCAGCTGTCATAACTCAAGACTTGGCTTCTTGCCAGGTTTCACGATTCTAGGTCAACGGGAAGTACCCAATAGGTTTTGTGTGCATGTGATTCCTTTTGAAATTGCAAAAAAAATAGACTACGCCTTGTAACAAGTTTGATTTATATCACGACTCAAACAGGTTACGGACTTAAGTATTTGATTTTCATTTCAACTCTATACCTCCACGAATTCCTGAGAAAAGAGCGTTAACAGACGGACAATAAAATGATCTTAAAAGGGTTTCTTTCTTCCTTTTTAGTTACGGAACCCAGAAAATTACTAAAAATGGACTTAAAAGTTCAGTTATTTAAGTTTAAGGTTAAGATTCAACCATAAACTTAAATGCTTAACCTAATACTCCACTCATTTATTTATTATGGACTGAAAGACGGAATGCAATAATTCATTACTTCGATTTTTAGGGTTCCGTACCTCAAAAGGAAATAAGGAACCCTTATAGGATCACTTTGTTGTCCGTCTGTCAACCCTCTTTTCTCAGAAACGCGGGGAGTTATCGAGTTGATATTCACATCATATACGCAGGCTCGTAACCTCTTGGAGCCGCGATATAAATCAAACTTCTGAGTTAACGCAATCATAAGGTTCCAAGGGAATCACATGCACACAAAACCTTTAATAACCGTTGACCTAGAACCATGAAATTTGGCAATAAGCAATATCTTATTTATAGCACATGTAAAGGGAAAAAATCTGAAAACCGTAAATTTGTGGTTTAGTCATAGAAAATTATACATTGTTACCCTAGGGAAGTAACTTATTTAGTCTCGAGACGGGGCGGGGGGATGGGACCAATAGTTCGAGGGACTAAATAAGTTACGTCATAATCGTTATCCAATCAGAAAATCATTGTGCACTATTCGTCTGGGTTGATTTCTTTGCTGAAGAGTAGAAGTTTGTACGGAACCCTTGATGCGCGAGTCTAACTCGCACTTGACGTTTTATTTTAAATCTTTCGATTCGAATACTCACCTTCTAATGAGAGCTTCGATATACTAACATTACATTACTAACCGATACAAAGCTAACTGATAACTTTTATACAGTGTTACATTTTTCAAAAAGTTAAAGAGTATAAATGCGGTATGTATACCTACTCATACCATGACGACCTCTGTGGCGCGGTGGACGAAGGTCCGCCTGCGTTGCAAGAGGTTGCGGGTTCGATTCCCGGCTTGGGACAAATATTTGTACGATCTGACGATTTGTTCCGAGTGCTCTGGTCGTTTTCTATGTATAATAAAAAATATCTATCTATGTAATGTATTGTATTATGTATATCAGTTATCTAGTACCCATAACACACGCTCTGCTTAACTTGTGGCTAGATAATGCTGTGTGAATTGTCCAGCATTATTTATTTATTTATTTATTACCTCACATAAATCTATATTACTTACAGGGAAAAATCGGAACTTGGTTCAGGAAGAAAATCGACAAGAGTAAACGAGCTCCCAAAAAAAAAGCAGAGATGAGAACCTGTCCAGTTGTAAGTACTTAGATAATACGTTTACAATGTACCAGTTTATTTTATACAGGGTGGACCAAACATTAACGTCAAAAAAAAGCCTATCCCCGGGGTACATAATACCCCAAGTATGTTCCCGGATGTTTTGTATTTTCGAGGTATGATTTTCTTACGTTTATTTTACTGATTCAAAATCAACGTTTAAAACTGTTTACCGAGTCATTTCTGTGTCTGGACTGACTGACACCCGAATACTCAAACGCATCTCAGATTTACGCGTTGAGACGCTTGCGTGACGAAACACATTTTAATTGAAAACTGTCAAAACAAGATCCGCCAAGTGCGAGTGTAACTCGCGCGCCGAGGGTTTCAAACATTTGCCAATTATTTGGACAATCAATTTTCTGAAATATTTTAAAAAGTATGAAACTTACAGAAATTTCAAAAAGTGTTTTAAAAAGGCCGAAACGATACCTTTCATTTGATACGCAACATGGGTAGGTACCCCCTTTTGAAAAAAAATCCCCTTTTTTGACCATTTTTCAAAAACTATTATTATTACAGACTTCTCTATATTTTTCCTGTAAAATATAGATACACAAACGTCTAATACATTGTACATGGATCGGTCATCAATCTTCGGAGCTAGTGGGGGGGGGGGGGGGAATGGTCAATTTTTCGTCTTTTTTTGAAATATTTCAAAAAGTATGAAACTTACAGAAATTTCAAAAAGTGTTTTGATATGGTCAAAACGATACCTTTCATTTGATACCCCATATAGGTAGGTACCCCCCCTTTTGAAAAAAAATTCCCCCCTTTTTGACCATTTTACAAAAACTATTATTATTACAGACTTCTCTATATTTTTCCTGTAAAATATAGATTGATATCTACAAACGCCTAATACATTGCACGTGGATCGGTCTGCAATCTTTGGAGATAGGGGGGGGGAATGGTCAATTTTTCATCTTTTTTTGAAATATTTCAAAAAGTATGAAACTTACTTACAAAAATTTCAAAAAGTGTTTTGATATGGTCAAAACGATACCTTTCATTTGATACCCCACATAGGTAGGTACCCCCCCTTTTGAAAAAAAATTCCCCCCTTTTTGACCATTTTTTTAAAAACTATTATTATTACAGACTTCTCTATATTTTTCCTGTAAAATATAGATCTATATCTACAAACGCCTAATACATTGTACGTGGATCGGTCTGCAATCTTCGGAGATAGAGGGGGGGGTATGGTCAATTTTTCGATTTTTTTTGAAATTTTTCAAAAAGTATGAAATTTACAGAAATATCAAAAAGTGTTTTGAAATGTACAAAACGATACCTTTCATTTGATACCCCATTTGCCTTCCTAGGTCTCTTTTGAAATTTCAACATCAAAATTTGTACTGAAAATATTCATTTTCATTTTTCATTTATTTATATATTTTTTTCTTAAAATCAGTAATGGCGCACGAAATGTATCATTATTTCAAGTTTCAAGTTAATAGCTGCAGTAGTTACTGAGATATTCAAGAAAGAGCGGGGACGGACAGAGCGAGACCATAAGGGTTTCAAACCCGATCTTTGAAACCCTAAAAACACGACTTGAGACGTGCTTAAATCGGTTTATTCCCATATGTCACCCTGATCTGTACGATCTGACGACCTCTGTGGCGCGGTGTGCGAAGGTCCGCCTGCTACGCAAGAGGTTGCGGGTTCGATTCCCGCCTTTGGACAAATATTTGTACGATCTGCAGGTATTTGTTCCGGGTGTTCTGGTCGTTTTCTTTGTATAATAAAAAAAAATATATCTATCTATGTATTGTATTATATTATGTATATCAGTTATCTAGTACCTATAACACAAGCTCTGCTTAGCTTGGGGCTAGATAATGCTTTGTGAATTGTCCAGCATTATTTATTTATTTATTAGAATCATTATTATAAGCTTTTCTTTAATGCCTCTATCATAGTTTTATTTTGTATAGTTTAAGAGGAGATACGATGTTGCACTTTCTGGCCACCAAACTCAATTATTGCATCTCCTCCTAAACTATTCAAAATAAAACTATGATAGGAAAAGCTTATATTAGGTATCTCAAACTTCCCATTGAACATTTTGAAATTACCTTGTTCAACGAAATAATAAGATAAAATAGGTGGCGGCGCTAGTTTGGCTCAGGGTCTTAAATTAATTTAATTTGTTATCCATGAGAAGTTTTTGAGTTATCATCGACGACCTCTGTGGCGCGGTGGGCGAAGGTCTGCCTGCGACGCAGGTTGCGGGTTCGATTCCCGCCTCGGGACAAATGTGTGTACGATCTGCAGACATTTGTTCAGTCAGGGTGTTCTGGTCGTTTTCTATGTATAATAATAAAAAAAAAATATTGTATTGTGTTATGTATATCAGTTATCTAATACCTACCCATAACACAAGTTCTGCTTAGCTTGGGGCTAGATAATGCTGTGTGAATTGTCCAGCATTATTATTGTCATTTATTATTATCTTAGTAATTCGTTTCCCAGTGCCAAGAAGAGGTTCCGAACAAGACCTCTAATGCTTTGTACAAGCACCACTTGAGGTATCACCCCGGCGTGCCCTACCAGTATATAGACACGAGATTAGGCAGAGACTACCTCTGCGACGAATGCGGGAAGCAGTTCATCGTGAGTACAATCCTACCTGTAACAAAGGTCATGAAATATATGGCTTCCAAATGTCTTTGAAAGCCATCGCACATGACCTTTGGCGCGTCCTATCCATGTAACAGGTCATGAAATGGCTTTCAAATATGGCTTTTCGCGCGTCCTATCCATGTAACAGGTCATGAAATGGCTTTCTAATGTCTTTGAAAGCCATCGCACATGGCTTTTCGCGCGTCCTATCCATGTAACAGGTCATGAAATGGCTTTCAAATGTCTTTCAAAGCCATCGCACATGGCTTTTCGCGCGTCCTATCCATGTAACAAGGTCATGAAATGGCTTTCAAATGTCTTTGACCTCGTCGTTAATTCAAAATGCAAAGTGCTTTATTTCCTTTAGGTCTCTACTCTTACAGGACTCTTGGACTCGTCACAAAACTCACATTACATAAGTAAAACTAGGAAATAAAGTGATCACTTTTTGACACTTTGTAAGAGGTTGCGGGTTCGATTCCCGCCTTCGGACAAATATTTGTACGATCTGCAGGTATTTGTTCCGGGTGTTCTGCTGGAGTATTTTAATTCGTCGGAAAGGCCTTCGGATTCGATATCGGAAACTTTGTCGCAGAACGCTATTTTAAACCAGCGGATTCGAAAACTTTTGACATTCGAATTCGGATCCTTGTTAGGAGAGTTTCATACTTTCGATCATCAATCCGCAACGAAATCAAAATAGCGTTCGCGGAATCGAATTCGAATCGGACGTTTCCGCTCCGGAAACGAATCGAATGAATTAAAATAGCCCTGCTGGTCGTTTTCTATGTACCTATAATATCTTCGGTGTTGCAATCTTGGAGAAGCTACGACATATGCAACAAACAACATATGCTGTTCTTTCGAAAAAAATCAACATTTCCTTGATCGGAGGGCGTCCTACACTACGTTTGCCGAGTCACGGTCTCCACTCAAGAACACGTTTACCCCAGCGGTCGTCGGTTCTTCTCGGTTGTTTTTCTTCTCGTCGTAATATACTATGTATTATTTCCAGACACGTTCATTATTCATGGACCACAAGAACATCCACACAGGCGCTCGTCCGTACCAGTGCCCGGAGTGTCCCCGCGCCTTCGCGACCTCCATCCACCTTTGGAACCACTCGGCCTGGCACCGCCCGCCGACACACGAGTGCAAGCTCTGCGGAAAACTCTTCAAAACAGGCTCAGCACTCTGCTGTCATATGAGAGTGAGTTAATATAAAAATAAACACTAGACCTCAATTCTCCAGATTTCGTATCCGGTCGTGCAAATCAAATCAAAATGTCTTTATTTTGATAAATACAAAAATGTACCTACACTTAGAAAAGGTCAAATTCTTAAAATAGAACATTGACACTATATTTGATTTAGGTCGCTTCGGTATGTAGACTAAAGTAAAGAAGCGACGAAGAAACCTTTAGCCTGTTAGTTGTTATTTTTCGAGTTAGAGCAAAACCCGTCCCAAGCTTTTTTATCTTCAATAGCCTCGCTCGCCCCGCGCCCCTCGAAGCAACACGCCCCGCCCGTTATTTTTACCGTACCTCGGTGAGACCGACACGAGTTACTTAGAGGCTGTTTATGAATCTATTTCTTAGAATTGGACCCTACTTGTGTGTATGTCTTTGGTTGAGGCTGAGTTGGCGCTTTAAATGACACATAATTTGTACGAGTGTAAAGACATTTTACGAAATAAAATAGTTAAGAACTTACAACTGACGACCGAAGTGGCGCGGTGGGCGAATGTCTGCCTGCGACTCAGAAGGTTGCGGGTTCGATTCCCGCCTCGGAACAAATTTGCTAAGCTAAAAATTATACAAAGTAATTATACTAATACACAAATACCAAATAAAATAATAAACTAATACATAACAACATGCAAAATTAATTCAAAATTGAGAGACATACATGCTAACAATATAATCTGACACGATACCTAAATAATGATGAAAGACTTTCCTCTTGAAAGTTTGCTGTGATGTTGCCTTTTTTATATCAACGAAAATTTTTAATAAAGAAATCTTGATTTTTCCAAACTCGGTCTGCTCTGTCCTGCTCTTAAATATGAACGTCAAATCCTGTCCGTTCACAAAATGGCGTCGTTAGTAGCCCCTTAACCTGTGGTGGGGCCTATTGGTTCACTGGGGTCACTATAATGCACGACAATTTATTCTACGGCCGAATAATGTACACCTTCATAATCCATGTCAAACCCCATTAAAATTAGAAGCCATGACACGGATTATCAGGGTGTACATGTCAGTAGTTGGTCTGGACCGGACGTGTTGGTCGGCACTAGGCTTCATGTTTGAATGTGATCCCGTGTTGAACAGTATTAGTGTTGGTAGAAGTAATTCAAGTACCAACTGCTTGAATTATTTCTACTAAATACACATTATAATAGTATTTATTATTGTAGGATAAGTTGTATGTATATTTTTCTGTTTTTTTTGTTTTCTCTTTTTTTTTATGGCCGTGTAGACACGTGTGCACCAAGGTTCTGCCAGAAAACCAGCGTTGCTCAACTTCCTGTGGAGCAACATTAAGCTGAGGCAGGACCTTATTGGTTCACTTAACTATTTAAGTACTATTAATTATTTTTATGTTTTTTTTATATCTTTCTGTGTACTGTGTTTGTGTGTGTGAGCCAATAAAAAGTATTCTTCTTCTTCTTCTACATTATTTGGCTGTACAATAAATTGTCGTGCATTATAGTGACCCGGTTCACTGGACAGGCACATTGTTATATTATGGTAAAGTTTAAGATATCCTTAAATACTTACCTATATTATGTACCTTTGTCCGCCATAAATTTGTCTCTTTCTTTCCTATTATATTATATCTATATATTTGACGACCTCTGTGGCGCGGTGGGCGAAGGTCTGCCTGCGACGCAGAAGGTTGCGGGTTCGATTCCCGCCTCGCGACAAATGTGTGTACGATCTGCAGACATTTGTTCAGGTGTTCTGGTCGTTTTCTATGTATAATAAAAAATATCTATCTATGTGTTGTATTATATTATGTCAGTTATCTAGTAACCATAACACAAGCTCTGCTTAGCTTGGGGCTTGATAATGCTGTGTGAATTGTCCAGCATTATTTATTTATATATATTAAATCCCTGTCCGGTTTTTCCGGCCACTTTCATGTATTTATTTATTTATTTCTTCAGATTCACAAAAACGACCGCCGCTACATATGCGATGTCTGCGCCGCGAGCTTCATCCACGCTGGTTCGCTGAAGGAGCACATCCGAGGAGTGCATCAAAAGCAGAGGAGAGTAAAGAAAGGGGGGAGAAGTAAACGAACTTCAAAGAAAAACTAAAGTTTAATAAAAAAACTTGAGCCTTTTCATTGTTTAATTTATAAAATAAAAAGCCTTTTATTTCTTAACCTTAGTAAACATTGATCAATCATTCTTAATTTAAAATTTATGTTAAGTACAGTAGAAATTTGACGACCTCTGTGGCACGGTGGGCGAAGTTCTGCCTGCGACGCAGGAGGTTGCGGGTTCGATTCCCGCCTCGGGACAATTGTGTGTACGATCTGCAGACATTTTGTTCAGGGTGTTCTGGTCGTTTTCTATGTATACTAATAAAAAATATCTATTTGTGTATTGTGTTGTATTATGTACTTATATCAGTTATCTAGTACCCATAACACAAGCTCTGCTTAGCTTGGGGCTAGATAATGCTGTGTGAATTGTCCAACATTATTTATTATTATTATTTGATCGATTGAATAGTTAAATACTTGTTAGAAGTTAGGACCCCTCTCGGGTAAGGCCTCCCATTGTTTAACTTACGTCCTTTTAATTACTATCTCTGTCGACATGCAAAGGGGCATCCCCTCAGAAATGATTTGCACATCTGTGTTATAAATGTGAATGTTTGAATGGATGTTTGTTACCTGTTTACCCAAACATTTATACAGATCTGGCAAAATTTTTACATATGTAGGACTGCAAAATGTATGTCACTTACACTGAAGGCCTCCATAGTAGGAGGGCTTAAGGTCCTAAGGTCTAGCGGATGGAAAATGTTTTTGGGGACATCAATAAGATATAGTACTTACACTTCCAGCAGACTGTATAAATTATTCTATGACTTACACCGAAAGGAGTCCAAAGTAGGTAAGTCCACCCGATCGTCTTTATTGAAGGCCTTAAGGTCTGACAACACCCTGCTTTTCCTAAAGAGTTGGGGATGGTGCAAATTCTAAGCCGGCACCACATGGCCGTGTTAGGTATTGTAAGAGGCGACGAAGGGACATACACCGGGGGGCGGGCAGCAGCGCATCTTGCAGAATACATCTACACCAAACTGAGATCCCCAACACACATGCCAAGCGTGGGGATTATGGGCATTACCCCCCTCCCCCCATGTGCTAAATCAAATAAACGCTTATCAAGGGAAGGCCTGCATCCAGCAGTGGACCATTATACGCTGTTGAGGAAGGTCGAAAGCTTCAATAAAACGGCCTACCTACTTTTTATCCCATAAATCAATTCCCACAAAATAGTAATAACCTTAAACGTTTCCAAAGAAGCAATCCGTGCGAAGCCGCGGTCAGAAACTAGTCAATCATAGTTTTGGATTATCGATGATTGATTACGGATGTGGCGCCTGCGACGCAGGAGGTTGCGGGTTCGATTTCCGCCTCGGGACAAGTGTGTACGATCTGACCTTTGTTCAGGGTGTTCTGGTCGTTTTTTAGACTTATACAGTGTGGAAATTAAACTCAGGCCCTGGAGGGAAACTACTTAAAATCCTTAAGCTAGCTCATTTTACTTAAAGGAGACATTCCTTTATTTTTAAAAAGAAACAAATCTGCATTAAAATATTTTTTTAAACTCGCTTGCTTCGCCCGGGACTCGAACCAACTAAAATTTAAAAAAATAAACACTCTTTATTTTATTATACTAATCGGTAGTATTAATATTCAGGATAAAGTTTCTGTAACAAACATTTGGTCTTAAAAATAAAAATAATCGTTAAATCTAACATCAACTTTATTTTACTATCAATTTTGTAACACTTAAATTATTTAACTGATAAATTGTTCGAAATGAGCCCCGTCGTTCCGGCTACACAACATTAGTCGCCGTTGAAATTCATTTCTTGTAGCCTTCAGCAAAGTGTTGTGGTGTATGCCCCTGATAACATTTTCTACCGCAATCCTTAGCTCTTGAACGGTTTCATAGCAAGTTTCATAAACAACATTTTTTACATGACCCCATAAAAAGAAGTCCATGGGCGTCAGGTCTGGACTTCTTGCAGGCCATCTAATCGTGTTGTGTTGGAGAGATAACAGAACTGTTACGTGTCTTTTACTTGTTAAAAGTGAACAGTAACCAAATGTTTGTTACAGAAACTTTATCCTGAATATTAATACTACCGATTAGTATAATAAAATAAAGAGTGTTTATTTTTTTAAATTTTAGTTGGTTCGAGTCCCGGGCGAAGCAAGCGAGTTTAAAAAAATATTTTAATGCAGATTTGTTTCTTTTTAAAAATAAAGGAATGTCTCCTTTAAGTAAAATGAGCTAGCTTAAGGATTTTAAGTAGTTTCCCTCCAGGGCCTGAGTTTAATTTCCACACTGTATATAATAAAAATCAAAAAATCTTAGCAGAGTTTTTATGTTAGAAAAGAAAAGTGGTTAACATTTTATGAATAAAATTAACTTTAGGAGATAAAAATTTACATTTAACTAATTCTTTAATTTAATTAATATTGACCATAAATTACAAGCATTTATCTGTAACAAAACACAAAAATATTAATTTACTTTATTAGTAATACTGGCTGTTTTTGTGCCTTTGCCTTAAAAAAAGCGCTGATGCGCGCGTTTCGCTATTTTGTGAACACGTTTTTACTTGAAAATGTCGAAAGTAATGATGAATTCAACCACCGCCAGAAGTCTCAGAGGCAGCGAAAAAGGCTTCTCTAGCTTTTCGGGCACAAGGCTTTGTGCCCGAAAAATCGACCGATAGATACTTACAAGCGAAGGTATCCAAATTTATTCGAAAGTCTGAGTTTTATTTATTTCCTCGCAAATATGTTATAAAACGTCGTATGACACACGTGCGCTTTGATAATTACAGCCTCTGTTTTCTTGTAGCCCACGCCTACGGCTCGGGATAGCAATATCGCCTCGGCTGTAATTTTCAACTTACCGCACTTGTATCATAATTTACTATTTCAATTCTCAATTCTGATATACCTAAGTACCTACTAATTTATAATTGTAATGCTAGACTTGTGTGATGTTTTGATTTTCGTCAGAATTATTCAAAGGTTCTAGTCTAAATGGAAAACGAGAAGCCTTCAGAAATTATTTTATTTGACTTTAAGTTTGTTTATTTTCCTAACTCTCCTCTGGTTTTGGTGCACCCCTCTGATGTGCTCCTGCAGCGCTCCGTTGGCAAGGAAACTCGCGGAGCAGACTTCGCATTTGTAGCGGCGGTCATTTTTGTGAATCTGTACATAGAAATAAACACATTAAGGAAAAAATTTATTTACAAAACAAGGGAAGAATCAGAAAAATCTTTTAATTGGCTAAAATATCACCAAAATTGTTGTAGCTAGTTGTGATATTTCAAAAGACTTGTGTGTTGTTTTTTAATCGTGACGGGATAAATACAAATACATGAAAAAATATTCTAGTATTTCTGGAACATTGTCCATTCTAATAGCGTTTGAATTAATCGGTCCATAATTAACTCCGAAATCGGCGAACAAAAAAATTGATTCAGCCGAACATAGAACCTCCTCCTGAAGTCCGTCAAAAATACAGCTAATCAGCGGCAAAAGTAGTATGAGTGATACTGACGAATATATCGATAAGGATTTTTGTTATAGTGCTTACCCGCACTCTGGGCATCTCTAAAAGAAGTCGAAAATTTTTGGGAACTTATTTCATTTCATATCGATATTGACCAACTGAAGTGAGTGGTTTCACTGAACAACGTCGGTCACGTGTCACGTCATAAACGAACAGGGACGCCTCGGGCGCAGGAATGGCCGAGCGTTTGTGTCAGTGTATAAATATACTCACTCGCATATGAAGGGAGAGGTTGCATGGGCCTGAGAAGAATTTTCTACAGAGCTTGCATTGGTGTTTCGGCGGTCGGTGTCGAGCCGTGTGAGAACGGCAGATGGCGGCGGACGCGAAGGCGCGGGGACACTCCGGACACAAGTATGGCCGAGCGCCTGTGTGGGTGTTCATGTGATCTTGGAAAACGGTATATGCCTGGAAAATTAAGGTACTCATAAAATTACATTTAAAATATACACAATAATAATGAAATACAATGAAAAATTAAATAAATCAATTTAAATGCCTGCGACGCAGGAGGTTGCGGGTTCGATTCCCCCTTGGGACAAATATTTTACGATCTGCAGGTATTTGTTCCGGGTTTTCTGGTCGCTTTCTATGTATAATAAAAAATACATATCTATGTAACTTATTGTATTATGTATATCAGTTATCTAGTACCCATAACACAAGCTTTGCTTAGCTTGGGACTAGATAATGCTGTGTGAATTGTCCAGCATTATTTATTTATTTAAAATTTATTAAAATCACACATTAAATTAAAATTATTAAAATAAAGTAATATATAAGGACATCTACATAGACAAATATGCGGGCACGAGACATTGAAGGCACGGTCAATGAGCGGCGAAAAATGAATACTCTCAAGCCCCGCCTGGAATGGCGAAGCGCTAATGTTCAGCTAGTGCAGTCTTCGTACTCACCACGAACTGCTTCCCGCACTCCTCACACAGGTGGCAGGCTTTACTCTTGCCGGAGCTATTTTCCCTCACGACAGAAGATACGACGTTTTCCTACAAAATAAGATACGTTTTTATGATATTAAATACGTTTTACAAAAAAAATGTGATACCTTTTTATTGAATTAGATTCGTTTTCTTATAAAATAAGATACGTTATTTTAAATAAATAATAATGCTGGATTATTCACACAGCATTATCTAGCCCCAAGTTAAGCAGAGCTTGTGTTATGGGTACTAGATAACTGATATGCATAATACTATATATTACATAGATAGATACTTTTATTATAGATAAAACGACCAGAACACCCGGGGTAAATACCTGCAGATTGTACAAATATTTGTCCCAAGGCGGGAATCAAACCCGCAACCTCCTGCGTCGCAGGCGGAATTTCGCCCACCGCGCCACAGAGGTCGTCTCATACTGAGCGATTAATATGGATCGATATATCGTTTTCTGTGTAATTAAAAATATCCATCTATGTATTGTGACGACATTCATTACGGTACGACATCGAATTCGGATCCTTGTTAGGAGAGTTTCATACTTTCGATCATCAATCCGAAACGAAATCAAAATAGCGTTCGCGGAATCGAATTCGAATCGGACGTTTCCGTTTTGTTAGAGCTTATCGGAGGAGGTTTTGCGCGGAATTGTTACTAAATATTTTCATCTTTATATTTTATTATTATTACGGATAGGTAAGTACTTATTTCTTCGAACGAGATGCTGCGTATAATTATTATGATTAAACTTCACTTGGTAAGTTCGTTTAATCATCAATTGATTTTAACTGCATCTCGTTCTCGAAATCCTGATAAAGAAAGTATCCTGAAAATAAGAATAACCTAATAACATGAAAGTATTTTCAGGGTAATTTTTGTTTTACCTAGTATTGACTCCTATCATTGATTATGGTCTTCAACCGCGACAAAAAAACTTATGGGTAGTTTTTGGGAAATCATAAGACCCGACCAGCAGGGGTATTTTAATTCGTCGGAAAGGCCTACGGATTCGATATCGGAAACTTTTTCGAAGAATGCTATTTTAAACCAGCGGATTCGAAAACTTTTGACATTCGAATTCGGATCCTATTTAGGAGAGTTTCCGACAGCTTTTTACTGTCGGAAGCTATTCCGCCAGTGAGTTTTTGTTTGTTTATAAATAGTTTTAGCATAAATTTAAGGGTACTAACTCATAAGAACACCGTGAAAGTACCTAATCTTGATAGGAACGAGAGAAGTAGGTTCTTACTCAATCGAGGTGATTATTTGCCAGTGTTTTCGTTTTTAGGTTATCTTTGTTTACAAATTAAGAAAACAAAGTAACTAGGTACTTACCTTCTATCTACGTTTATTTACTAACCACATTTTGCTGTTGTATAGATGGAACATATATTTGTAAGAGACAGAGAGAGAGCTCAACGACATATTCACAGCTCAACTCGGAGACAACAAACAATAATCCGTCATCGAACCCTGCGAGATTTGTCGAACCCGTTCAACGACCCTAACTTCCAATCGTTGTATCGTTTTACGCCGACAATAGCTCTGGGGTTGATTGAGGAGTTGAGGTGTTTTTATAATGAGACAAAATACTCTAATTCAATGCCTGTAAAGCTAAAAGTAAGTCTCTAAAAATTGCATTCCTCGGAGGTCAACGTGCCTAGGTACCTACCTACCTTTTGCCAAACCTAAAAACAAACATCAAACCAAACAGTCAAACCCGCTAGATTTGGTGAGAAGTCTGGTTAAATTGGTAACACTTTTGCCCAACGTTTTGGTTTGAAGTCATGTTTACGAGGTAAGTTTGCTCAATTAGCATATTTTCGATGTGAATGTGATGTGTAACTTTAGAATCTTTCTTTAGAACTTTAGAAACACCCTGATTTAATGATTGATTTCGATGCAATTAAGAAATCATTATGATAATGCAAAGTTACTTTAAAATATTCCAATAAAATTTCTACCATTTTCTACTATTTCAAAACAATCTCCGTAAATGCACATTTTCCATCAACCCGCGGAATCGCTTCGGATACTTTCGATCATCAATCCGCAATAAAATCAAAATAGCGTTCGCGGAATCGAATTCGAATCGGACGTTTCCGCTCCGGAAACGAATCGAATGAATTAAAATACCCCTGCAGGTAAAGAAAGTTTTCCTTTTTTGTGCATTGGGGGAATTCTACCTGACTTTCCCTGAGATAGAGAACACTACTTACATTGTACGGTGCGAGATCCTCAAATGTCTTTCGAACACCTTCTGCGAGTCAAGTGTGAGGTCGCACTCGGCGCAGCGCACCGTGTCCGACGGAGCCGCCGCCTCCGCTATGTCCTACGGAGACAATATCAGATAATGACATCTGTATAAAACATGTGTTATTGGTCGGCAGGTAGAAAATGCCTCGGCAATAAGCCCACCCTATGTACTTTACTGCAATAAAGTTTAAAATAAATAATAATCTATTTGGTTGGCACAAGTTACATTTTATCGACAGAATAAAAAAATATTCAAAATATCAAAAGAATATCAAAGAAGTACATAATCTTATTCTAATGGCATTAAGAAATTAAATAAGTCCCAAAAAATATCGATTCGATATTAACATTATTAATTTTAGGCCTCTTTACAGCTAAATTTTTTTTTCTCCTTGACGACCTCTGTGGCGCGGTGGGCGAAGTGCGAAGGTCCGCCTGCGACGCAGGAGGTTGCGGGTTCGATTCCCGCCTCGGGACAAATATTTGTACGTTCTGCAGGTATTTGTTCCAGGTATTCTGGTCGTTTTCTATGTATAATAAAAAAAACTAGGTACAAACAGAGCATAATGCTGGGTATTAAACAGAGCTTGTGTTATACTAGATTCTAGTATAACACAAGCTCTGTTTAGCTTGGGGCTAGATAATGCTGTGTGAGAGTTGTCCATTGTTATTTATTTATTTCTTTATCACGAATAAACAAAATTATGATCATGAAATATTAATTCTATTCCGACACGAAACACAATACCCTGTCATTTCTATGTACCTAACCTACCTTGTGTTTAAACGCCCTGTGGTTCATCAGTCCCTTCGCGGACACGAATGATCTGGCGCACGTGGTGCATATATGCGACGTCAAATGGGTCCGCTTATGATTAGCCAAGCCCGTTACGGTGCTGGTAAATAAAAAAGCGTAATGTGAATTAAAATGTAAAAATGTAACCTGTTATAAGCAACTCGAACTAGCAGATGAAGGGAAAACTCGAATCTACCATCGGATTGGGGCAGATTAAGTCTACTAATAAATTTACTCATAAATATATTTACCTAAACACGAAGGGCCTATAAAACCTCAAATTGAACATGAAATCCAACCACATCCACATAAAAGCTGAAACGAAGCTGTCAATTGCCAAGAGTCCTGGTCCGGTACTTCAAGGAGCTGGGCTGGTTAGGGCCTGGTTAGGCAGGGGGATAATGCACAATACACTCCTATGCGAGATGTCAGTGCAGATCCCAGTTCCCCCACTTAGAATTAGCATAAGAATATCCTTAAAAAAATTGAGTGCGCAGTCTCTAAATTCATAGAAAAAAGCTTAAAAAATAAAACATCGAAACTTAAGACAGTCAAATGCCTAAGATAAATCGCAAATGTGACTGGAGACTCCATAGCATCTAATACAAAACACAAAGTCTTTCTAATGCCCATTTCCGTCGATCTACTTTCCCTTAACCCAAATTGAGTTTATGAAAATTGATTGTTAGATTCGAAGTAAGTATATAATTATACTAGACTTTAAAACACTCTCTAGAATCAATATACTAATTGATATAAAAATCGAAGTATCTTACCGATAAACGCCGTCACAGATTGTACACTGGAACTCTTTACCTTTGTGCTGATTGAAGTGGTCCAGCATGCTACTGCTGCAAGAGAACGAACAGTTCAAAATGGGAAGGCTAATGTTATGTGAAACAAGAGGTTGCGGATTCGATTCGCGCCTTGGGACAAATATTTGTACGATCTGCAGGTATTTGTTCCGGGTGTTCTGATCTAGAAAATATGTAATGTATTGTATTATGTAAATCAGTTATCTAGTACCCATAACACAAGCTCTGATTAGCTTGGGGCTAGATGCTGTGTGAATTGTCCAGCATTTTTTTATACAAAGAAGATAGCTTATAATAATAATAAATAATGCCCAAATCACACAGCATTATCTAGCCCCAAGCTAAGCAGAGCTTGTGTTATGGGTACCAAATAACTAATATACATAATACAATACAATACATAGATAGATTTTTTTTATTATACATAGAAAACGACTAGAACACCCTGAACAAATGTCTGCAGATCGTACACACATTTGTCCCGAGGCGGGAATCGAACCCACAATGCTCCTGTGTCGCAGGCAGACCTTCGCCCATTGCGCCACAGAGGTCGTCAAGGTCGGTTAGACCAGAGCGTCGAGTCCATTTGATGATGATATCGAGACGTTTTCGTATCGTCTCATTTTTCCATAGGTTTTGGTACAGCGCCTCTATCATGCGGACAGTGAACTACGCAAATCCCATACAATTAAAAAAAGATTGAAATCGCGCTGACAGATACTCACAAGTAGTAGAATGTGACACGGCACAGCCGACACACATACACGGCCGCGTGGCAGTTTACCATATGCGAGCGGCGCAATGTCGCAGAGAAGAAGCGAACTGCGCAGATGTGGCACTCGTGGGGCCCATACGACTGAAACACAACATCAAATCATTAAACCATGGCATGTCATACGAAACCTAAAACTTAACGAAGACAGATACGACTTGTAACAACGGTGAAAATCCTAAAAAACCGGTACGTATAAGCCCCGAAGCAGTCTTTAACGTTATTCTGCGAGGTTAGTTCATACCAGCAACATGGCAGAAATATTATTTATAGTCAAACCATGAAAAAGAACCCGAACCTTCTTACCGCTCAATAAGTTTGCTTCCTCTTTATGAGAACACTAAGTTTTCAAATAGCCAAAACCCAAATGGTCCCTTTCTTTGATTTGGATTCATGGCGGCCCATGGGACAATCGAGCAAATCCATGGCTTTGCCTGGAAGATGAGATATATATAGCAAGCAATGGATGTCTCTCAGGCTTTTGACCGCAAAGTAACAATTAGGCCTCTCATATAAAATCTCTAAAAACTTGCCAGTTCCTTTCATTCAGTTAATATTAATAAAAATCATATAATAAGCGAAGAAACTGCAATGTAAATGCAAGGTGAGGAAATAGCAAAACTTATAAAAATAATAGACGTGCTGGCTTCCCACAAGGCAGCGTCATGGGACCAGTTCTGTACTTAATCTACACCTCGGACCATTTTCATCTATGTCAATGATTATTACGTAATGGAGCAAAGACAACAGTTTCTGGAAAGTTGTGTATGTGAAAGTCATTTAATATTATTAGCATTGCTCGGTAGTGCAAAAGTGCGAATCCGGGGCGGGTTGCTCGGAACGATAAAAGTGCGGCCTATATCACAATTGTAAGAACCTCGTCGTGTTTCTTCATATGGGAGACAAGCAGACACTTCAGACGGAAGCCCCTGCAGCAGCGCGCGCATTGATACGGAGCGCTCTGGTACTCCGCTTTGTCTTTGCGTCGGTTAAACTCCTGGGGACAAAAACCGTTTGTTTATTTTAACATTTCGTCAACTGGATGCGAACGGCAGCAAATTTTCTGGTAACAACGCATCTGGAAACAAATGAAATTACAGGAAATGTGTTTCAACTTTCAGGATTTTACAGAACAACCCATAAAACCAGCTTAAGCGTGTCTTTTTTTATTGATTTATTTTGAGCAGGAAAGCTGCTAAAAAATACGCATACAAAAGTGAACAGACTTGACAAACACAAAATAATTATTGTAATATGAAAGTATATAAAGATAAAAACATTATTACAATTCAAACAAAAAGAAAGAACAGACTAAAGGCAAAAATATAATAATTTAAGTTTATTGGCGACAGCAGTGCATTCTACAAAACGAGACGTCCATTGCGTCGAAAATATCAATTTCAAAAAGGGGGTTTTTTTTCCATAAATAACACGCTCGGCAGGCGGTTGGGCAGGCAGTAACTTAACAAGTACCTGTAACTTCTTCTCTTCAGTATCGAGGTATTCAATGTCGAACACAGTTTCATACTCCGGATTGTACATCTTAAACAGGGTGCGCAGGAATTCACCAGTTTTATTTTTATCCAACGTATCTGAAATATTATACATGGATGTTGTTAAATTAGATTTAGAAATAAACCACTTTTTATTTTTATCTGGGAAATTCGGAAAGCTGTATCTGAGACGCACGAAGTAACTACCTCAAAGAGAAGAAAAGAAACAGGTCGCTTTCTCCTCTCAGTGTACTATTAACTATATTAATGTTAAGATGTCAAAAGTGACCACCTACTGCTCGAAAATAAGAATCTTATTAAAATTGTTATTTTTGTATATTTTAGCATACCTTTAAAATTATAACAGTTTTTTTCATATATCTTGAAGAACACCTCTTTGCTGATCTTTACACCATCACCTAAGTCATACTCGTCGTTTTCAAACAACTCCAAGATGTTATCCTTAAAATTGGCTTTACTCCTTAAAAACTGAACTCTTTTTTTGAGTAATTTATTTCTTTTATCTACCTTAAGAAGTGTCTCGACTAACTCTAATTCTTCTTTTTCATTGATTTGGATTTTTTTGATATTAGCTTCTTTTATTATGTCAGACAGACTGTCCGAGTCATGATCTCTGAGTGATGATTCACCACTTTGTTCATCCATGGACAGGCTTTCAGTATCACAGTCACCAATATCATTCTCTATACCGTCCATGGAGTTTAAACTATCATCATCTACTAAAGGATCATTATTAACCATAGTATCTTTAATCACCATGTCATACACTTCTACGCTATTATCTTCAAAGTTTTGAATTTTTTTATTGGAACTTCCAAGGAAATTTTCGATTTTTGTTTGCTTAGCGTTATCTTGCGAACCATCTTCGGTTGTACCATCGTCGTCGGTATTAAGTTCTTCTTTAATTGATTGCAACGTAATGATTTTAGAATCTTCTTCAAAATTGCTTCGTAATGTCAAGTTATCATCACTTAAAGTAATTTTGTAAATGTTTTCACCATCTGCTACTACCATTGTATCAATATCAGAGTCCAATACTTCCAGAATCGGTTCATCCTTTACTGCAATAGGGTCTGGTAGCATAGGGTCAGCGGTTTCTAAGTTTTGTTTGCTGTGTACCTCCGCATTATTTAATGTGATGTTAGGTATACTGTTGAGATCAGGTTTGGTCTCCAGTAGATCAGAGTCGGTGTCATATTGATGTTCCAACAACTCGTATCGAGCTATGCTGCTACAGAGGCCTATTGATGATGGTATCTGTTCATGAAGATTGGTTGGTAAACTCTGTAATTAAAAAGCGTAGAGAATATGTAAAAAGTATAATCAGTGCTATTTTAGCTAACTTGTAAAATTAGTTTAATATAAATAAATAATTTTAGACAATTCACACAGCATTACACAGCCCCAAGCTAAGCAGAGCTTGTGTTATGGGTACTAGATAACTGATGTACATCAAAATAACACAATACATAGATTTATATATTTTTATTATACATAGAAAACGACCAGAACACCCTGAACAAATGTCTGCAGATCGTACACAAATTTGTTCCATGGCGGGAATCGAACCCGCAACCTCCTGCGTCGCAGGCAGACCTTCGCCCATCGTGGCACAGAGGCACCTATTATAGTAAAATATTTCTAAATTGATATTAATGCAATTCTAACTCAACAAGAACTATCAAATTATTCAATTAATTACCTTCGATCTCCTTTTAAGGGATTTTAGAATCTTGCAGGCTTTTAAGCATCGCTGTTTGAAATTATAGAACTTTTTTACCAGATGGGTGCAAATTGAACAATACTTGTATCTTGGATTCTCGGTAATCTGAGAAATGCATAGAATAATTACACATAAGTAGACACACGCACAGCCATGGTGCCGGCTTAGAATTTGCACCACCCCATTTGTTCCCGTGGGTGTCATAAGAGGCGACTAAGGGACATACTCCGGGGGGCAGGCAGCAGCGCTTCCTGGTTAACTATCATGGTTCAGAGGAAACAGCCTGGTGACAGACAGATGGACAGCGGAGTCTTAGTAATAGGGTCCTGTTTTACCCTTTGGATGCAGAACTCTAAAACAAAATATTCAGCCGAACATAAAACCTCACCCATATTATTTTTTGTTTTATCAGTTTAAAGTAAACCCAGAGAGCACCCAGACCATGATATTTGATAAAAATTTAGTGTTATACTGTGAAAAGCAAAATCAGCAAATAGATTTTACTCCATCAGTTGGTTTGCTTATATATTACTTATTATACTTTATTACTTATTATATTATATAATATTTAGCAAGGAGATAGTGCATTCTATAGTAAGACACAATCAACTGTTTGTCCAGGACAAAAAAGTACAAAGCCGTAGAGACAAGCAAGTTTTAAATATTAGACTGTATAAGGTGCCCATTCCACTCATTCAATTTTTTTATCCAAAATACATTTGATCAAAGGTCTTGAATGACTTCATCCGATTTACTAGCAACACCGATATTAATTGATCAAAGATTTGGATACTAGTTTCTACGGCGCCTTCACATGCTTTGTTTTTATGAAAACAATATTATTATGGTGAGATGTAATTTTATTTGAAATCAACTACGCTAATTTCTTAGGAATCTTGGATAGATATTGGATGAGTGGAATGGGCATCCATCCAAGAAATTTGATCAAATATTGAACAAAGAACTTGGATAAAGATATTGGTTGAGTGGAATGGTCACCTAAGATAGAATGGACCATCTGAGTCACAGAAGGCTGATTCTATTCCAGCTACTAGACAACTTTGGAACATTGTTGTCATCAACATAAAGCTCAGCTACTTCAAGTTGTTACTATTCGGCGGGCTCAAATAGCTTGGAGGGTGGATCAATGTTTTTTTGCACGAACAGTGTAGGTAGGTACCGATATCTTTGGTGAGATACCGTAGAAAACCACGCAATAGCAGTAATACTTACGTTGTAATCGCAAACCTCATCGATGAAATAGGTAAGTTCCGCATCTATGCTTACAGCGATTATGTCCGTGCGGAGGCAAATATGACATATCACGCTAGCCATTATAGTTGACGAAGCGATTTCGTTTGGAGAATTGAAAGATCAAACTTTTTTGCAGACTTTTTAGCGAGCTGAATGTAAATCACAGATGTACTAGGGATGCTAACGCATATGTAAATACCCATGGAAAACCCGAAGAAAGCGATTTTAATCAAGACTTTAGCGTATACTTCTTAGTTTATGAGCGTAGCTCTTTAATCATCTTTGAATTCTTTGATCAAGCACTTCTTACTTCTTAGTTTATGATCAAGCAAGACTACTTTAGTACTATACCTACCTAAAAATCTGTGAGCATTGTAACTAAACAGAACTAAACTTATGAAAGTAAGAACTAAACTAACACAACGTCAAATTGAGGTAGGCAGCTATTTTCACGAATTAGACTAATGGGGTTTGAAGATTTTTGTATGGAGGGTGGGTTTTGTACATTTTTCAAAATCACCGCACACAATGAAAGTTGTATATTTGGATAGAAGACACCAAAACAAATTAAAAAATTTCAATAACATAATTCCCTAAAGCGTCAGGTTTCCGAGATATTCACATATAAAGAAAAAAAAAAGTTATTTTCATCTGTGAAAATCTCAGAAACCCGACACTTTAGAACGTTAATATTTTTTATTTGTTTTGGTGTTTCTATATAATTATCATCGTGCGCGGCGATATACTAAAAGAAAGTGGTTGCCGATGTTAGGGTAAAAAATAAAAAAAATTCATGAACCATGAAATTTATCAAAAAGCAAGGTCTTACAGCACAAATAAAGGGAGAAATCCGAAAACTGCTGTAGTGTAGGCACAAAAAAAACATATTTTTCATTCTCGCCAATCACCGCAAAACCTATACTTCTCGTTGAGCTAGAATCATGAATAGGCAATAAATTAGGTCTTTTAGCTATGAAATTAATATAGTTACGGAACTAGTTACGGAACCCTCGACGTTTTCATTTTTTTACGGCACTTGCCCTAAATAAAAGTAGATGGTGCCAACAGAACCCTATAACCAAGCGTTCATTTCTTTTCAATTTATAGTTAGTAAAAAGCATTTTGAACCATGGGAGACCAAAATGCTCCATGGGAGTTATTCATAGGTTCAAAATGCTTTTTCTTCATTATGTTTAACACATACTCCATTAGTATGTAGACGAGGCGTGTATTTTAGGTAGCGGTAAGTGGTTTTATTGTCATACTTGGGGGAGCTTCTTTGGTAAGGTCGTTGAGATGTAAATCCATCTGTTCGTGGTTTTGTTTGTCCAAATGATGACATTGACAATCTTTGGAAAACTGACACTGACAACTGAACCGGGTTGTCTATGCCGGTCGGTGAAAAAGGGCAGAGGCAAGATGGCGCGTGGCGGGCATCGGGCTCTTGGTATCGACCATGCGTAGAATTCACGATTTTATCAGTTGATTGGTGGAGTTTTCGGTGCCGTAGGGCTGCGCAGGGCTGTTCTGATTGTCTTAGCCTTTATCAGAAGGTGGGATGTAACCCTGTCTGTCTTCACGCCCACTGATGGTTTACCTCGAATGATACTAGGAAAAGTCTGACTCGCACATCCACACCAATAATGGCGGAAGACTCAAGCGACTTTACAACGGGAGTTCTGTGCCAATTACTTCAGTACTACCAGTACTACAGTCGGTTCCTTCTACTATCCTAAGAGAATGAGATTAACAAGTGCTATGGATGTTCAGAAATGCAATTGGTTTGTAATAGAGGTGCTGGTAAGGTCTGATCGTTTCATGCTAAAATCGTTGGTTTTGTGAATACTTCTATTGGATTGATTTGTAAATACTAAAGGTAGTATGGTTATTAAGCAAGCAGTTTGGGTTTTAGTTGGTTTATTGTGATGTGACCATACTTTTGATTGATTAGGTATAAAGAATCTTGAGAAAGAAACTAAACAAATGTCTTTCGTCAACATAAGTAGCTAATCAAAGCTAATCGAGTAGTTGCCCAATGATAAAGCATAGCCGGTGTAAATATGTCCCAATGCTAATAATCATAGCCGATGTCTTGTCAATGACACAACTTGCCCATGTGTTGCAATGTTTTCTTGTGAATTATTGTTTTCAGGGTTCAATGGAAGTGGAGGATGCCTGACACTACATATTGGCAGACCACATCAGTCATGGAGACACATAGGGATTTAGTGATTTACGGAGCCAAATATGTGTATGCCAGAGAATCTACTAAGCATAGACTGTCTGGGAATCAGAAGTGCCTTATTACAAAGATAAGTCACACCTTCACAAATCAGATTTGTTTCAATTCCAAAGTAAGTGTATGTTTATTGAAAAAAGAAGAAAGTAAAACAATAAAATTAGTTTACTGTTGATAAAATTATAAAACCTGAATATTGTCTTGCATTTTGTTGTTCTGTTCATGTATTTGTTCAGTTACACATGTTACAAAGACAAGACTTGATTAAACTTGATACATATTATGGAGTAAGTATGGGTGCTAAGATGTGTTCTATTTTAATAATTCCATGATCAGATCACTAAACACTGATCCACATGCTATGTGTAAATCTTGTGTGACTCTTTATCATGTCATTTGCTTTCCTACTTTGTGTTTTTTTCTGTTGTAGTCTGCTGATATATTTTGTTGTTAGTTCTTGTTCATGTAGCATCAGTCCTTCAAGGATGATATTGTTCGGTTCTAATCTTTGTTTCTGTTTCGCTGTTTTTGCTGGAAGGTGAGGTCTTTGTGTCGTTATTTGGTTATGGTGCTGCTTGGCATAGCTAGTGTGAGCATCTTGGGTTACTACACCCAAGATTGGTCCTTGTTGGCATGGTGGCCATCTGAGAGGACGCGTGTGGGCATATTGAGTACGGTGTCTCAATATGAGTTCTACAGGCATACGGTGTTGCTTGTAAGAGCTGGTGAGAGAGTCTTGGGTTCCTACACCCAAGATTGGTCCTTGTTGGCATGGTGGCCATCTGAGAGGACGCGTGTGGGCATATTGAGTACGGTGTCTCAATATGAGTTCTACAGGCATACGGTGTTGCTTGTAAGAGCTGGTGAGATAGTCTTGGGTTCCTACACCCAAGATTGGTCCTTGTTGGCATGGTGGCCATCTGAGAGGACGCGTGTGGGCATATTGAGTACGGTGTCTCAATATGAGTTCTACAGGCATACGGTGTTGCTTGTAAGAGCTGGTGAGTGTCTTGAGTTCATTCAAGATTGGTTCTCTAGTCGTGGTCTGAGTCGTCTAGCTAAATGTTGTGTAGTCTCTAAATGGTGATCAGATGTTGTTTTGTGGAATATGGTTGCATCTTGTGAGTCTGTTGTTCTATGATCTAGTTATATGTGTCTTGCTTGATGAAATTGGTGTTGACCTGTGTTGTGGTCAAGCAGTGTTTCTGGTTTCGGTCCCCTCATCTCTCTGGTGGTGCCACTGTGGATCTCATCTGTGGTCGGTAACTAGCAATGGTTGATCAGGTGGTAGTAGGACGTACCTAGAGTATGTACCTGCTAAGAGGCTGGAAGTCGGTGTGTAATGTGCAGGTGCCCAAGCCCATAATCAGGCTGTTCTTAAAAAAAAAACAGTTTGTGGACAGCTCTGTATAATTGGCTAGAGTACCAATGTTATTGCATGTTGATGATGTGTTTTTCGACAGAACGCGGCTGAAGCGAGTAATGTGTGCGGTTGGTTGGTAGGGGTGGCGGAGCGTCCGTGCTGCGGTGTTGGCTTGCGTCTGCCTGGTGTGCGCATTAATCATAGCAGGAAGAATGATGTCAGGTTGGACGAGCGAGTCTATGGCGATATGGCGATATCTTCCTCTTTTTATTTGGGTGCTGTAGTAAGTACATGGAACGTAAATAACCCGGGGTGTGTATCTTTATCAACAACAACAAACAAGGCATAATCGGCTAATTGCTGCGTTTGTTCATTACGAGGCTATTTCTCAGGGCTGGGAGTGTGGTGAAGCCGAAGCGATGACTGACTATTTCTCCGGGCTTGCAGTCTGGAAAGGAGATGGCTATAGTGTTGTGAAAGTGGCTAAGTATCGTAGGGTAGCCAACAACTGTATCAGTCTTCCTGTAGTGCGGTTGAGGTGGCCAACAACTGTACCTGATAGCGTTTGTTGGCGTGGTGGCCAAAGGCTGTATGCGTTACACTATTAGCGTCGTCCGTGGACGGACTCATTGTCAGGCATTGGCCGTGTAGACGAGGCGTGTATTTTAGGTAGCGGTAAGTGGTTTTATTGTCATACTTGGGGGAGCTTCTTTGGTAAGGTCGTTGAGATGTAAATCCATCTGTTCGTGGTTTTGTTTGTCCAAATGATGACATTGACAATCTTTGGAAAACTGACACTGACAACTGAACCGGGTTGTCTATGCCGGTCGGTGAAAAAGGGCAGAGGCAAGATGGCGCGTGGCGGGCATCGGGCTCTTGGTATCGACCATGCGTAGAATTCACGATTTTATCAGTTGATTGGTGGAGTTTTCGGTGCCGTAGGGCTGCGCAGGGCTGTTCTGATTGTCTTAGCCTTTAAGTACATTCCTGCGGTATAATGAAACGGTTATGGGTAGAATCTCGGCTAACCCATGAATCCATTAGTAAACGCAGTATACTAATTAGTCTATGTATGAATCTATAAACTTCGCAAACCGAATCGCGCACTAAGAGATTTCATTAATCAAAACGTACCCTGTAATCCCAGCGGTCAGATTGTCGGTTCTTCTCGAGATATGGCCAGCCCACTGTCACTTCAGCTTGCTAATTCTTTGAGCTACGATATTAGTAACGTTTCTATAGAAACAACACGTGCGAGGACGTCCCTTGGCCGGTCTTTTTCCTAATCCTTATATTTGAAACCAGATGCTGAGCCGTTTCACAAGAAGATGATGTAGATAAAAATTAAGGATTTTGTTCGTCCAAGAAATTGATAGAACACTATTAAACATTTTTTTTTTTTTACACGCTAGTTACAGTAGTTACGTCTACGAAATAGCTCACTCATAATCAGCTGTTCAAGTTCAATATTTGATTCTGTTTTGGTATTGTTGTCATTGTTTTTTTAAAGTAATAAATTTATGATACAGAAAAACCACGAATAAACTGCTACTTTAGTGAAATGAAGCGTTTATCCAAAGTGTTCCAGCCTATAATTTCGACGCCGAATTACGGTGATATCAACATATCTGATATAACCTGTAAAAGCCAAAAGGTAAGGTAATTTTTCGTTCTCAACCGATTGTTAAGCTCTATGCACTATTCATATTTTTCTTTTGGTTATTTGTCTCTATTATCATCCGCAGCTTCGGACATCTTATTGCCCAGGAGTGTCTAAGATAAACAATGGTATCTATATCTAACCGGTATCTTACTTATCAAGAGTGAGCTTATTGAGACACAAAGGGAACTACCGAAATGTAAATTTATAGTTTTCATGATCGTTATAGCATGAAAATATCGTTATAGCAATGCAGTTGCCCATGTGCGTCTTGGGCCATGAAAGTGAATGGTTTTGCAGCTGCTGGTAGAATGGGGCCTGGTGCGTGGGACTGGCGCCGGTCTGTTCGCGCTGATGCCGCTCGCTCAGCGAGCTCTGCAGAAGCTGGAGGCGCTCGTGCGTACCTGCCTCGAGGACGTGGGCGCTCAGGAGGTCAGTATCCATCCGAGCAGTAGTTCAGTAAAAATTAAAAATACGTGATTATTCATTTACTTTATTACGACTTTTAAGTGAATTGAACCAAACAATAATTATCCCTTTAACCCCCTACGAAGTTAATTTTTCAATATGAGATTAACCGATGTGTTATTCTAGAACCTAAACTATCTATATACCAAAGTTCATCTAAATAAGTTACAGAGATACGTGGCAACAAACATTCACACAGACTTTCACATTTATTATATTAGTAGGATACCATGATACACACAGGCAATGAGCCTAGTGTGGGTCCATAGCCTATCTATTAGACATACCGATTTATTCTAATTCTAAGTGGGGGGAACTAGGATCTGCACTGACATCTCTCATGGGAGTGTATTGTACATTATCCCCCTGTCCGGAAGTACCGGAATAGGACTCTTGGTGATTGACAGCTTCTTTTCAGCTATTCTGTGGATGTGGTTGGATTTGTTATCTCGATGAAACTCTTCAATCCTGTTTTCTGTCAGGCCTCCTCTGTGGCCGTGCAGTGGACCACAACGTGTCCCACAGTTTCTTCTTCCTGGAAGCAGCAACTGTGTACCGATATATTATAGTTAGCCTAAGTAAGTTAGTTTTTTAATGCCAACATGTTATTTATTTTGCAAAAAATAATTTAGATTTTTTTGTATTAGATATCGCTGCCAGCGCTAAGCTCCGCCGCTCTGTGGGAGGCGAGCGGGCGACTGCACAGAACACCGGCCGAGCTGATGCAACTTACGGACAGGCACGGGAAGACACTGCTACTCGCTCCGGTAAGACGTCGCTGCTCGCTCCGGTAAGACGTCGCAGCTTGCTTCGGTAAGACATCGCTGCTCGCTCCAGTAAGACGTCGCAGCTTGCTTCGGTAAGACATCGCTGCTCGCTCCAGTAAGACGTCGCTGCTCGCTCCAGTAAGACGTCGCTGCTCGTTCCAGCAAGACGTCGCTACTCGCTCCGGTAAGACGTATTTTTAATTGCTCACTTTCTTTCGTATTACTGTGCTGTGACATGACAGGTCTATTGTATTGTGATGTCGCCTTTAAATGTGTTTACCCCTGAAGCTGCAGCGTTCATAATTCGCCACTAACACTTGCAGCTGCTTGGTACTATAAGATTTCCTTTTCGCCATGCCTTTCTATGGGATATTATATTATGCGTTTTCTTGTTTCTAGACACACGAGGAAGCGATTGCAGACCTTTTGTCAGATGTTGGGCCTCTATCCTACAAGCAGTTTCCTATTATTCTATACCAAGTGAGTAAAGTGGCAGAAACGCTGGGAGTCAGAGGATAAGGGACGCGAGTTGTTCCAGTTCTTCCCAGATGTGGGTGAGCGCATGGAGGCGCACTGGGTGGAACCGGAACACGGGGTTTCGTAGATCCTTTCGGGACATAGTTGATTTAGGAAGAGATTGAGTGACATGAGAGTGAGCAACACAGCAGTTTGCAGCTGTGGTAACCCCACGGAAACACGAGACCACGTCTTATGGGACTGTCCGTTAAACGCGACAGAACGGGATGCTCTATTAACGGGGATAGTTAGGACTAATTTTTATTGTTTTATTAGTAAAATTGAATTTTTAAAATGTTATCATTATTATTGTTACATTAAATTTATATTCTACTGAACAACAGTTATTTAAATTATGAATAATGTACCTACTTACTAATTACTTTAAGTAAGAATATATGTATATGCAGAAAGACCTGTAACTATGTTGCCAATAAAGAATCTGAATCTGTTAGAGAGGGCGGACATGAGGGACCGATTTATCACACAAACCTAGTTAGTAACGCCTAACGCGGTTAACTTTGGCAAACTCAAAAGGTTTGCAAAAGAATGGCACAAAATTAGGCGCGCTGAGGAAGGCACGTTATCGATTGGGGATGGGGAGGGGGGGGGGGGACACAGAGCAGTACCGAGCTGGGGTGGAGCAGCCCGGCAATGAAGTCTGTGATGTGGCATGCCCCAGAAGGGGGAGCGTTCGGGACACTGTGCGTAGGATTTGTAGAGGCTTCGAGAGGCTCTTTTCTCACAATTTCGGTCCGTATCACCGCAAGGTTAGCAGGATCATGGGAAGGTGGAGTGGAGGGATTGTCCGCGCTATAAATGCCCCGACCTCCGGTCTCGGCTTTCATTTTAGGACCTGGCGCTTTCAGCCATCTTCATCCCTCTTCCACTCCAGCACAGCAGACGCACAGCGATTACTACCCTTACTTGGCGGACATACATACCATCCACTCGCACTAAGCGGTTTTCCTCCACCTTCATCATTCGTACCGCTAGGGTTTGGAACACGCTCCCTGCTGTTGTTTTTCCCGTCAATTACAACCTGGGCCTCTTCAAGACAAGAGTGAACTCTTCACTTTCCATCAGGTGAGATTGTGGTCAAACAAAGGTCTATTGACTCTAAAAAAACACGACCAGCAACCCAGCCTTTATTAAGCTCGTCAGTAATTTACTATTAATGTCTTATGTTATTTTATAGATCAGCAACAAATACCGTGACGAACACCGTCCAAAGCACGGCTTGCTGCGTGCGCGAGAGTTCAGTATGCTAGACGCGTATGGAGCGCATATCTCGAATGAATGCGCCGAGGAGACCTACACGCGGCTCTCGAAAGCGTACACGCGGCTGTTTGATGAACTCAACCTGCCTGTGCATAGAGGTTTGTTACTCACAGAATAAAGAATGTAATGAATACACTTTATCCTCTCTAAGTATTCCCTAAGCGTAAATGCTTTCAGTATCAAAAAGCTGTTCAAGTTCTTCTTAAACACGTGGATACTGTCGATTTCTTTTATTGTTTTTGGTAATTTATTGTAGATGCAGTCAGTAAATATATGAGTTTCAGTTCCAGCGCCGTGCGGCGACATGGGCGGCGCGATCTCGCACGAGTGGCAAGTGTGCGCGGCCGCGGGCGAAGACCTGCTGTCCGTCTGCGACTCCTGCCACACGTCGCTGCTGACCGACGAAGGCGCGGGGGACACGTGCCTGGCTTGCGGCAACACGGTCAAACTCAAGAACAGTATAGAGGTACCTAACAGGGTCACGTTATCAAGCTAGCTTTATGGGTCAGTACAATTTGAAAACGCCTTCTCGTCAAATTGTAGTGACCGCCACCGCAGTCCGCGACAGTCTGTGAGACTTAACAATAAAAATACTGTGAAATTGATGTGATGAAAACTAATTGGACAGAAATCAAAGTGATCACTTTATTTCTTATTTTTACATAATGTAATCCGAGTTTTGTGACGCGTCCAAGAGTTCTGTAAGGTCTAAAGATAAAGCATTTTGAGTTTTGTGTTTTTGATAACATCTCATGGTGGTAATGCCCATAATCCATGGGGATCGCAGTTCGGTGGTAGACTTATTCTGCAAGATGCGTTTCTGCCCGCCCCCCGGTGTATGCCCCTTGCGACGCCCACGGGCAGAGTTTAATAATTGGGAATGATGAGATAAAAGCCAATAAGGCGATTATCAAGGGGAATACCGCGTTCAGCAGTGGACCATTACAGACTGTTGAGGTTGTTGAGGGATGTTGTGGATGACGTAATGGTTTATTTATATGATAACTCTTAGGTGGGCCACACGTTCATCCTCGGCACGAAGTACTCGGAAGCCCTGAAGGCTCAATTCATGCCCGCGGAGGGCGTCGCTGAGCCCATCATCATGTCCTGCTATGGCATCGGGATCACGAGGTGCGTTCTACTATTATACTCCACAGCTGGACGTGCGTCCACAACCCTAATCCCGATTTGGGCACTTCAATGAAAATCGGTAAAATAATCGCGAGATGTTCATAAAGGCCAGCGTCGACAGGCGCGAATCGGACGCGCCGCGCTGATCGACGACGGATGTTTTGAGCACCGGATGGTGCGTCCACTGTACCGCAGCAAGCTGATTGCCGACGCGACCGTCATTTGAGAACAAATTTTGACATTGACATATGGATTGTCGTTGCAAGCGGACGAATTTTGTATTGTCATGGATCAGTATGTCATGGAAAGTAACTTAGGTGCCCATTCCACTCATCCAATATCTTTGTCCAAGATTCCTAAGTAATTTGCGTACTTGATTTCAAATGAAATTACATCACATCACACTAATATTGAAAATGCGAAAGTTTGTATGAATAGAAGTACCTACTTAAGTTGTTATTTGTTCACCAGATCGGGGTAAAAATTTGCATAGGTGTAGCTCTTGACCTGTTATAAAACCATAGGCTACAATTGAACCCATAAAATTTCAGTTTCCAATAGAAAGAACCTATATACGTTTTCATTGAAATAACGCGTGCGAAGCCCCGAGCAGAAACTAGTATCCAAAATCTTTGATCAAATATAGGTGTTGCTAGTAAATTGGATGAAGTCATCCAAGTTTGATCAAATGACAAAGAAATTGGATGAGTGGAATGGGTACCTTATATTATAAGGTTTTTATTTTTAATTTTGATATTGTAACTTGGTGTTGTCCAACACGTAGTCAACAACTAGTCAAGGTTATGTATGGAAATAATGATATTTAAAATTTTCTATTTTTAGATTACTAGCGGCGGGTCTAGAAGCGCTCTCCTCTGAGACGTCTCTCCGCTGGCCGGAGGGAATCGCGCCGTTCAACACCATCCTCATTGGACCTAAAGTAATATATTTATTTGACACCTTACTGCACACAATTATGTGGGCTACTTTCCTTCCCTACACACGATACACATTATTAATATTTATGTATTAACATTCAGCACACTTACATCCACACATTCACATTTATATTAGCTGGTCGATGTCTTTACGTTCCGTAACGATTTCATCGACCTACGCACATCACTAGTGCTGCGCCGTACATAACGGCTTTATGTACACGGCCACCGGCCGGCGCGTGGTGCGCTCGCGCAGCGGTCAAACCAGTCACTGACTAGCTCCCGCGCGGAACGCACGCTTCTCTTCTGTGCCTTTGTCTATTCGCGCGCTGCATTCTTTCCATCATTCGCTTATGTATTTTATTGCTAAACCTTGCCTGTGAACTATACTGTGCTTCTGTGATTTCCTTCCCACCTTCTGAACTATTTATATAAGGGATTTGTGTGCTGGACATTACACCATCGTGTCAACCGTGAGTGTTTTATTTATGACCCCGGTATACCTAACGAGGGACCATACATACCACCACCATAGATACCCCTAAACTGGTGACCCTAATAAGAGCATGGATAAGGAATTCAGAGACGCAGTTGGGCCGACCACGTCAGCCGGCACTAGTGAGGGGACAATGTCGATGAATCAGAGCGATGTTTTCAAAGTTGGCGTTAGAGTGCCAACATTCTGGGCGGAAGAACCAGAGATATGGTTTGCCCAAGTAGAGGGACAGTTTGCGATATCTGGGATTACGAACGACGCTACGAAGTTCAATTACGTGATCGCACACCTCGATAACCAGTACTCCAGGGAAATTAAAGATCTTATTATCAGCCCTCCCGCTACGCAGAAGTACGAGAAGCTTAAGACCGAGCTTATAAAGAGGCTCAGCGCATCCAACGAGAAGAAAATAAAGCAACTGCTTATGCACGAAGAGCTTGGAGACCGCAAGCCTTCACAGTTTCTCCGACACCTGAAAGGACTCGCAGGCACTGAAGTTCCAGATGACTTTTTGAAAACTATCTGGACTAGCCGCCTGCCTCATGGTATCCAGACGGTGCTTGCAGGACAGCCAGCTACAGCTTCCCTCGAGGACCTGGCAGACTTAGCCGATCGAGTGAACGACCTTGCTTCTTCATCACCGAGAGTCAACGCCGTGAGCAATGCGGAAGCTGGCTCCCTCCTCAGCGAACTCACCAAGGAAGTAGCGGAGCTCCGGAAGCAGTTCCAGAAGTTGGCGTCGTCGGACAGGAATAGCAGATCCAAATCTCGCTCAACCAACGATCGAAACACTCGAAGCGGTTCGAGGCAGCGATCTCAATCAAACTACAGAAAGTTTCCTTTATGTTGGTACCACGGCAAGTATGGAGAGAAGGCGAGCAAGTGCATCCGCCCATGTGACTACACGTCGGAAAACTCCAGGGGCAGTCGATAATGGCGACTGACGATTGCCTCTCACCGTCTACGGGTCGCCTGTTTGTCACCGATCGTTCTTCGAAGACACAGTTCCTGGTCGACACTGGTAGCGACCTCTGTGTCTACCCACGGTCGGCGCTGCGGGATCGTCGTTCACGGACTGATTATAACTTGTGTGCTGCTAACGGTTCTAATATTGCTACTTACGGCTATATAAATTTAAATTTAGATTTTGGCTTACGCAGATCATTTGTATGGCGTTTTGTAGTTGCTGAAGTAACAAAACCAATAATTGGCGTAGATTTTTTAAATTATTACAGCCTTGTTGTTGATTGTCGCAATAAGCGTTTGATAGATAACTTAACTTCTATAACGGCTATTGCCACTTTAGTTAACTGTAACGATAAGGTGTTCTCTGTAAAAGTCGTGACTGGTGAGACTCGGTTTCATAAAATTTTAGATGAGTTTCCGGAAATAACACGACCAGCTGGTAGACACAACACCACACCACACAACACAGTCCATCACATCCGCACGACCCCAGGCCCCCCGGTTTCGCTCCCACCTCGCCGCTTAGCTCCGGAAAAACTTAAAATTGCTCAAGCCGAATTTCAGTCTATGCTAGCCTGTGGTACAGCTAGACCATCAGAAAGTCCCTGGTCTTCACCATTACACATGGCTCCGAAGAAAAACAACGGATGGCGCCCCTGTGGTGATTACCGCGGTCTTAATGCCCGCACGGTCCCTGACAGATATCCGATTAGGCATATCCACGACTTCACTCACAGTGTTGCTGGTTGTAAAGTTTTTAGCACACTCGATTTGGAAAAAGCATATAATCAGATACCTGTCAGCCCTGAGGATATTCCCAAGACCGCCATCACCACACCGTTCGGGCTATTTGAATTCCCATTCATGAGTTTTGGTCTCCGTAACGCTGGACAAACTTTCCAGCGGTTTGTCGATGAGCTTACCAGAGGGCTAGATTTCGTTTATTCGTATTTAGATGACTTTCTAATCTACTCTAGGAGCGAAACTGAGCACGAGGAGCACCTGCGCGAGGTCTTCAATAGGTTGAAGGAGTACGGTATGTTGGTCAACACGTCAAAATGTGTTTTTGGGGCATCTGAGGTGCAATTTCTAGGGTATCTGATCTCGGAAAGCGGATGCAGACCCCTGGAAGCTAAGGTGCAGGCTATAAAGGATTTTCCCCCTCCCACAAACGTGCGGCAGCTACGAGGCTTTTTAGGGATGCTCAATTTTTACAGGAGATTTCTTCCACGAGCAGCCCAGATCCAAGCCCCGCTGCATGCTCTTTTGACAGGTACGGTGAAAGGATCGCAGCCCATCCAGCTAACGGGGGACACTTTAGAGGCTTTCCAGGCATGCAAGGACAGCTTAGCTAATGCAGCGTTGTTGGCTCATCCAGATTGCGCTGCCAAGCTTGCTGTGGTTACCGATGCGTCGGAAAAGGCCATCGGAGCGGTTCTGCAGCAGTACAAGGATGACGTATGGGAACCTTTAGCATTCTTCTCCCGCAAGCTCAGCCCCACACAGACTAAGTACTCGCCCTATGACAGGGAATTGTTGGCAATTTACGAGGCTATAAAATATTTTAGGCACATGCTCGAGGCCCGTCATTTTGTAGTCTATACTGACCATAAGCCAATCAGTTTTGCATTCCATGAACGGAAGAACAACTGTTCGCCAAGGCAGTATAGACACCTCGACTTTATATCCCAGTTCACTACTGACATCCGCCACATATCTGGCAAAGATAACGTAGTCGCGGATGCCTTGTCGCGGATTGAAGAACTGGGAGCACCTGTCAGCCTCGAGACATTAGCCGAAAATCAAGCTTCGGACCCTGAACTTGAGGAGCTTTTGAGTAAAGGCTCATCACTCACGCTTAAGAAACTAAATGTTCCCGGAAGTCGAGTTCCCTTGTACTGCGACGTCAGTACTTCAACTTCCAGGCCTTACGTACCGAAGTTATTTCGAAAGCAGGTCTTTGATAGCCTGCATTCGCTGAGTCATCCTGGCTCTACTGCATCTGCTAAACTGGTATCCGAACGTTTTATCTGGCCAGGTGTTAGGAAGGACTGCAGAGAATGGGCGCGTTCGTGTGTACCGTGCCAACGGGCTAAAGTCACTCGTCACGTGACTTCCCCTCTTGGTACTTTTCTCTTGCCTCGCGCTCGTTTTACCCAGGTTCATATCGACCTGATCGGTCCTCTCCCTCTCTCGCACGGTTTTCGGTATTGCTTAACGGCTGTAGATCGCTTTACTCGCTGGCCAGAGGCAATGCCGATACAAGACATAACAGCGGAAACCGTTGCAAAAGCCTTGCTTTCAACCTGGATTTGTCGGTTCGGTTGTCCAACAGACATTACGACAGACCGTGGCCGACAATTCGAATCGGCCTTGTTTCAATGTCTGTCACAAATGGCCGGATTCGTTCATAAAAGGACGACAGCTTATCATCCGGCTTGCAACGGTTTAGTTGAACGGTTCCACCGTCAACTAAAGGCTGCCATAGTATGTCATGCTAACGACCGATGGACGGAATCGTTGCCATGGGTCTTGTTGGGTATACGAGCTGCCTTTAAAGACGACTTGCAAACTTCGTCAGCAGAGCTCGTGTATGGCGAGCCACTGAGACTTCCCGGCGAATTCTTCGAGCCGACAATTACCGGTACGACGGATGTTTCCGAATTTTCCGCCAGGCTCAGAAATTTTGCCGATAAGTTGCGACCTATACCTACTTCGCGCCATAGTAAGCCCAGAGTGTTTATTTATAAAGAACTCGAGACCTGTGACCATGTCTTCCTGCGCGACGACACGTCACGTGGTTCCCTTACTGCAGCTTACTCCGGGCCGCACAAGGTGCTTGCAAGAAGTGACAAAGTGTTTAAGATTATGGTAAAAAGTAAAGAGATGACAGTGTCCATAGATCGGCTTAAGCCGGCCTTCACACTGTCCGTTCATATTGATAAACCCTCACCCGAAGTTGAACAAAAGCTGGTGACACGTTCTGGCCGTCATGTCAGATTTCCAGATTATTATCGCCCTTGACGGGCTCTGGTGGGGGGTGGTGTGGGCTACTTTCCTTCCCTACACACGATACACATTATTAATATTTATGTATTAACATTCAGCACACTTACATCCACACATTCACATTTATATTAGCTGGTCGATGTCTTTACGTTCCGTAACGATTTCATCGACCTACGCACATCACTAGTGCTGCGCCGTACATAACGGCTTTATGTACACGGCCACCGGCCGGCGCGTGGTGCGCTCGCGCAGCGGTCAAACCAGTCACTGACTAGCTCCCGCGCGGAACGCACGCTTCTCTTCTGTGCCTTTGTCTATTCGCGCGCTGCATTCTTTCCATCATTCGCTTATGTATTTTATTGCTAAACCTTGCCTGTGAACTATACTGTGCTTCTGTGATTTCCTTCCCACCTTCTGAACTATTTATATAAGGGATTTGTGTGCTGGACATTACACCATCGTGTCAACCGTGAGTGTTTTATTTATGACCCCGGTATACCTAACGAGGGACCATACATACCACCACCATAGATACCCCTAAAATTATAAAAAATTACACAAGTGGTGGGCATAATGCCGATGGCATTTTCTGCACCACCCACATAGGGTCAAGATACCGACATGTTTATCAATAGGTAAATAAATAATGGTGGACATCTCACACAGCTATATCATGCTCCAAGCTAAGCACAGATTTTTGTTGTGGGATCTTGAAAATTGGTAAACTTATTACATGAAACAAGAATAGATATGGGCATTTTTTTTAAAAAACGTCCATTAAGATTTTTATGTGTCCCACAAGTTCATTAATAATTTTCATAGAAATTTGTCTATTTTTAGATATTAACAATTTTTTTTTTAAGTCTATAGTTTTATTTGCGATAAAAAAAGAGTTTTTTATGACTATTTTACTATAAAAATTGAAAAATAAGACTAAAACTAGCTTTCAATACCCCTTTTATAAGTTTGTCCTACAGTGTTATACTGACTTTTGAGTTTAGTTTATTTTTTAACTTGGTTTGGATGAAGGCCAAAACTAGATTATTTATGTTTAAATATGTGAAGGCCATCATAATTAGATGTAAAATGCGGTACTTATAATACAAAATAATAACTTTTTATCAATTAAATTGTGTCCCATGATTTTGGACATGAGTGGAATTCTATTTTGTAACTGTAATATCGCCGTATTATTTTAAAAGAAATACTATGTGGTCACATTATTTTTATTCCTGGCAACATTACTCATCGATTCCACCATTTTGAATTGGTTGTCAAAGAGCGTCCTGTCACTAATTCGTGTCTGAACTCGCAGTGCGTTACCGCGGTGATTTTTTCTTCAGTTTTGTAACTGCGATTTATGCTGGTAATTTTGTGTTTTTGCAAAGTAAAACTAACAAAATGATTACTGTATTATTGTATTAAATGAATTAATGAGTCACCTGTGGCCTCAACTGTTTTAAATTAAAAAGACACGGAATTTTAGATCGGGTACCATGGGAACGTTACTTCCATTTTGTTTGGTTACGTATATGTGGAATGATAAAGTTACAAAATGGAAATACAAAGGCAAGTTTACACAGTCATTGTTGACAAAGCTTCAAAGGGTTCTAGCGTTTTAAATCTTGGTTTGAAATTGATTTAATATTGAATGGTTTATATATGCTTACATAACCTTTCAGCTTCGGGCACGGGCATGATTATATTTTATTTTAAAGTTGTGTGTGGTCTTCTCTTTTGTGCATTTTTTGATAATTTAATGTGTCTAAGATAAAAATAAAGTTTGCGTACAATGCACTGGACCGACAGGTTTCGATTACATATGTAATAAATGTCTAGAATAATAATAGTACCTAAGTAGATTGTCAGGAGAAAATTTTCGACCATTGTAAATCAAGCTTTATGTTTTCCATTTTGTAACTGTTCCTTTATATTTTGTAACTGTCTTATGTTTTAAGTATGAAAATATATTTTTTTCGGTTCCATTAAAGGGCACTTGCTAATTATTTTTGTGTTTTTCTTGTAGTATTAATAGGATCTATTTGATAAAAAAAAAATGCGGTCAATAAGACTGTTTTACCATACATAAAACATAACATTTTCATAGCAAAGTTACCCAAAGGTAACAAAGTGGATATGTTCTTGTTAAAATACAAATAATTATTGCTTATCTTCATTCCAGGGTTTTACTTTTTATTCAATCTCATATTTATAAAGGAATTAAACACATTAAATTAGTTGTGGATTACTGTGGTATTATTTTATATGACTTTAAAAAAAGTTACAAAAAGGAAACCTGAACAACTTTCTGATCTCAAAAAAGTTAAAAATCCTTTTAAAATGCTAATTGATCGTTATTTTGCCACTATTGTAAACATCTCTGAGGAATGGCGAATCATTTTAAATAAGTTAGATAATCTTAAAATGATATTTATTTATTTCACTCCATTTTGTAACCGGGACAAATTTCTACGAAAATGCCCATATAGCAGCCAGAGAAGTCGTGCGAGCGAGACAGACGGTCGGTCGAAACTTATCGACTCCGGTTAAATGTTTACAATTAAACGAAAAGGTACAAGTTCTGGGATAGTCTTATCGTTTCTCTCAAACACCATCTTGCTTCCACTCGATGGTTATTTTTTATTTGAAAGGCAGTTACTTTAAGAACATTTGAAAAACTGATGAGGATCTTCGGCGTGAAGAGTAGAATAGCTTTTCAAAATGAGTTTGTAGGTACTCGCAAGGTCTGCTGTTCGTAAACTACAAGCTTGATTTACGTATGTTTTCTTAGGCTGGGTCCCGCGAGGCCAGGGTGGCGCCGCCGCTGCTGGCCGCCGCGCGGGACGCGGTCCGCGCCGCGGGGGATGTCGTGCTAGATGACAGGGACCATCTCACGATAGGCAAGCGGCATATCATGGCTCAAAGGTACATTACATTACTCTACAACTTCTTCTTCTTGCTATACAGCGCCGCGGCACAAGACCATCTCACGCTAAGCTAGCGATGCCGCTAGCTTAGCGTGATGTCATGGCTCAAAAGACCTCTCTGAAGTTGGCCGCCAGACTTTGTCTTTTCAAAATTTTGATAAAGCTAATCGTTTCAGAGAAAACTAAAATTATTTATTTATATTTATTTATGAGTCATTTCATTAGTTTTAATAAAAAATAATAAAATTTATAGTGTGAACTTGGCCACTATTTTGTCAGTAATGAACTTAGACATTTAATTTTTCGTCATTCATTTGAGAGAGATTGAGGGTTAAACAAAATCGTTTGAGAGTTAACATCTAAATTAACAAAACAAATAATCATTTCTGAAACCAAGATTTTGATTTTTCCTTCAACAATTGGGCACCGGTCTGCGGCGCAAGGCATAGTGGATGTAGGCTCTTCTTAGGCTCTCTTAATCTTTTGTGAGAGATACGGTGTAGAAAGAGATGCAAAAACATCGTTTTTTGCATCTCTTTCTACACCGTATCTCTCACAAATATTGCTTACCTGTGGTTAAATTTAGAGGAAATTTAAAAATCATTCTGAATTTATTTAAACTGGCTTTTCACTTTGAAATGACCAATGCTGGTGCTGCCGTTATATCTCATCAACGGCAGCACCAGCATTGGTCATTTTAAAGTATAAACAACTGCAAGTGTAAACAGGCTTGAGGTTTTTTGATCTGGCAGCACTGCCTACATTAACTATTCCTGCGCCGCAGACCGGAAGTGCCCAATTGGAGGGAAAACAAAATCGTGGTTTCAGAAATGATTATCTATTTTATTAATTTAAATAATAACTCAATCTCTCTCAAACGATACTCAAAAAAATTCAACAAAAATTAAAACGTCAATGTACATTTCTGCTGGTATAGTGATCAAGTTCACACAAAAAAATTAAATCGTTTTAGGTACCATAATAACTACTTTTTAATTACTTTCAAATAATTTTAATTTTCTCTCAAACGATAAGCATTATTGAAATTTTAAAAAGACAAATTCTGGCTTCCAACTTCACAGAGGTGCTCAAAAGTACATAAATAAGAATTCCTTTATTTGTAAATCTACTACGTATTCTTCTTCTTAATTTATAGCGCCACCTGGGACCATATCACGATAGGCATGCGACATGTCATAGTTCGTAGGTACATATTGGGTTTTTTTAAACAATATTATTATGTGTTCTAGGACGGGCTACCCTAACGTAGTGATCCTGGGCCGAGGTGTGCTCGACAGTCCGCCTAAGGTGGAGGTCCACAGCATCGACGCGGCGCCACGGGTCGTCACTATAGGCGAACTGCATGGGATGGCCTGTAAACCGACTAATTATACCGTTAGGATCTAATAGAACACTTGTTTTAATGTATATTCCATCTATAAATAGATAGATCGATCTATAATTAATAAATATTATATTCATTTTATTTGCGTCTACAAATTACAACATTTTTATAGTACCTACTACATTTTATAGATCTTACCGCATGCTGTTCCAAATATGGAACGTCTAAATTTTAGAACCAGAATGCATGGTGTTCCATATTTGGAACAATTACTTAAACCTATATATCTTATATAAATGGTCATCTATATTTTTTTGGGGCTCTGTATTTACCTTTGGGTTAAATTGTCTAAGGTATTTACCCTATACTAACATTTATTTTTCCCAAAAGAATCAAAAAATCTATGACTGAAATTCAAAGAGTATACCTATATCACAGATAAATTATAATAATATACTAGTACTATATTAGCATTTAGGAAAAACTATGGGGTCACTCGTAGTATTTATATTCTCTTTGGGGTGACTATAATGTACGGCCGAATAATGTACACCTTGATAATCCGTGTTTTGACACAGATTATCAAGGTGTACATTATTCGACCGTACAATAAATTGTGCATTATAGTGACCCAAACTATGAACCCTTATGAACCGGACTGGCAACTTGGCAAAGCGGGATCTCTTATTTTCGAGAAAACCGTAGTGAAAAAATTCTATGTCTATGAGGAAAACAGACACGTCGTGTTGCAAAGAAGTCAAGCCAAATTTTTTTTATAATACCGTTGGTGATTTCCTACGTCCACGATTTGATTGGCATCAGTTTTTGTCAATGGTGGAAAAAAGGAAGACCAACAAACAAAACATATTTCATCAAATAGATTTATACGTCTAAATACCGGAATACTTGCGGCTTATCGTGGCTGGAATCGAAAGGCGACAATGTCTACTGTCGTGTCTGACTGTTTCACCATCGGCAGTATCGTGGCCACACGTACTTGCTACAATGAAGAAATAGAAGGCGAGGTCCTCGCATTTGATCCTCAGACAAAAATGCTTATATTGAAGTGTCCATCGTCCAGTGGGAATCCGAAGCGGCATGATGTAAACATAGTGAATCTCTCGTTGGTTTCCGACGTTCAGATCAAGAAGGAAGTCACTTCTGTGCCGGAGGCGCCTGCTTCTTTGAACCTCCATAGACTAAACACTAGGGTGCGGAACTCCATTGAAAACAAACGCAGACTGGTATGTAGCACAAAACATCAATAGTTATCTTATGAGAATTACTAATTATTAACTGGTGTATTTGGTTTTTAAAAATCATGTTAGTTAATTTACTAATAAACAATGAACTGTCAAATAATAGAATCAAATTAGAACGAATGTCTAGCTCAATTGCTTCAATAACTAGTAATTGAAACAATTGAGCTAACTGCAGACTGTTGCAAACAATCTACAGGTAGCTCAACTGATCCATATCAACTCCAGTCGGAAGCTTGCCCAAGACACAGGCTCCAATTTTTCTATGTATCTTACATTAATTAAAATAAATATAATACTTATTGCTAGATTATTCACGCAGCATCATCTAGCCCCAAACTATGGAAAACTTGTCCTTATGCAGCTTATAACATCTAAACACATACAAAACAATTGTGACAAACAATATAAACCAATAGTTTTCTGCTCGCAGCTTCGCTTACACTGTTTAAGTTTATTTCTATTCCATGAGAACTGACTTATGGGATTAAAATTAAGTTTTATTCCATTTTTACAACAACCTGTATTCAAAATTTCAGCCCAATGATTTTAGTAGTTTTGTCTACTATCTAATTTTATAAATATTATTATTCAATTATAGACGAGCAGTTGAGAGCTGATTTGTCTATATATATCACAGTGCTTTTAGTTTTTTACCTACTCAACAGCCTATAGTCCACTGCCGGAGGCAGGCCTTCCCCTGATTTTCATAATCCCCACGCTGGGCATGCGGGTTGGAGATCAAAGTTCGGTAATAGATATCTGCAAGAGGCACTGCAGCCCGCCCCCAGTCATCATCATCACAGCTTGACTACACTTGTTTGAAATAAATAAATATTCTGGTCTATCTAGATATAAATAAATAATTTTATGTGTTAGTCCTCGACTCGTCCATGCACCTCAAATACATTACAATGTATTTTGAATGAGTTCACTGAGAGAGCACTAAGCATTGAGTCCGGTCACCCGTTCCAAGTCTCCATAGTGCTATTGGACAAAATGCTGGTTATTTGTCTACTGGGCCTGGCTTGCATTGCAGTGTCAGTATCTTTTCAGCCTAGTGTTATTGCACATAGACTATAGTGTTGTTTAATATATGTATTGCACTGTTATGGTTGTAAAGGATCTTGAAAGTTTCTTTCTCTGCACTCTCTAATGCTGGACAATTCACACAGCATCACCTGGCCAAGCTAAGAAGAACTTGTGTTATGGGTACTAGATAAATATACCTACTTAACACATAGCTTTTTGCTTTATAGTGCGTTACTGGGGAAGTTTTCTTTGAAAAATTAATAATGTCCCAAAAATTAAGATTTCATGGCTTTGTTGGTTAGAGCACACCTGCACTAAAGGTAGGGTGCAGTTTCGAATCCTGTGGAAATCGAAAATTTTAAGGACATTATTAAATATATAGATGTTTTTTATAAGTATCTAGCGGTCCAGCTTCTCACGAGTATATTCTATAGCCTATGTTACTCTGTGATAATGTAGCTTTCTAACGGCAAAAGAACTTTTGAAATCAATCCAGCAGTTAAGTTTATTTGTTACATACAAAAATACAAATCTTTTCTCTTATAATATTAGTAGATCTACAAAACGACCCGAACACCCAGAGACCTGTCCAGCAGTGGACTAAGATAGGCTGATGCTGATATTGTTGATAATGCAGGTGTCGGCGCTGTCCGCCTGCCTGGACCCGGAGGGCCAGCGTCTGTTCCTGGCCATCGCGCGCGTGATCGACGACGTCACGTGGGCCGGACAGAACATTCGCGTCTACAACGAGGTGCTCATCCTGCCTCCCTACAAGGTACCTATACATTATCCTAGAATCTAGGTGATAGCAATGCGCCGATGAATCCAGGATCTAGGTAGGCGCATTGCTACCACGCACCGCTAAAATAAGGATTCAAATATGAGACGACCTCTGTGGCACGTATAATATTATCCTAGCTAGATCATAGGCGCATGACTAAAATAAGGAATAATGAATGAAGTTTTTTTATTCTTTACAGCTTTCCTTTATTTATGTCGGTGATATAAGGGCATTTTCACAAAAAGGTACACCCCCACTTTTACGCTGTCCCACGTTTTTAAAGTTGAACTATGGGTTTACATGAATGCGTATAATATATGTATTTAAATAAATCGGTCATGTTTATATTAAATTTGTTTTTTAATTAACTATTATTGTGTAAATAAGCTTAATTATTTAATTATGGACAATTTAGATAGCAGGAGAAGCCATTTTTGACTTGTCCCAGTGCTATTTACCTTCGAACATAGTGAAATTACCAAAAATATTTCCTAGAAAAACGTTGTCAACTTTTTGCATATACGTAGTGGAATATTTTTTTCGTCTCAGGGATTTAAAATTATAATTAATACTCTAACATTACAGGCGTAAAAATCATTTTTGTTCTAACTCAAAAAACTTGTCCCGACCGGACAGGTCAGCACAGTGACGGTCCTAAAGCAAATAATTTTTCTATTTTAATCGTTTTGTTTATTATTAAATGGCAATACTGTCCACAAGGATCGTAGCCGCAATTTAGAATCATTGCGTTTGGTGTATATTCCTACAGTAAAGACGGTGTTTTGCTGGTGTCGGTGGATGGTGCTCATTTCATATGTCAGTTTTAAAGTTATTTTTCTCATTACATATTTGTACCCCAGTATTGAACGAATTGTAATCGTTTTTGGGTGTTATTTGAGGAATGTTTTTAACAGTTAATTTAAACAAAGGTCCTCTTGTTTGGTTAGAATGTGTTTTTTTCTCATCTCATTTGGATAATGTGACGTCCGTTCAGTGACGTTTTGAGCCGTCACATATAGGGCGGACCACCAAAGTCACCAAACTGACTCATAAGGCTAGGTCCACATTACAATGTGTCTTTTCTACTCTTGATCAAACGAAATGTGTGAATAAAATATTCGATAGTAAAATTTCGGTAAAAAAACAAAAAAAATATTAGGTAGTAAAAGAGAAAATAATTTACAAACGAAGGATTAGAATTTAAAGTAAACTAAAATAAAAATAGCACATTGCTTTCTAAAATAGCTTCCTTATCGATATTTTTGTCATAATTATATCCGCACTTTTAGTTTGATCAAGTGTAGAAAAAACATTGTAAAACATTAAATTAATTTTCAGGTAGTTTTAACAAACCTCAATATGCCACTTAGTGGCGCTGAAAGGACTCAACGATATAGAGATAGACTGAAGGAAAATCATCCTGAAGAGTTAGAAAGACAGAAAAAACAGAATTAATTACAATACATTAACAAAATTAATTTAGCCGAAGTAAAGTCTAAGAAGAAAAAAGTTTCAGAACTCACATCAGAAGAAGCGGAAATAAGACGATAAAAGTACCTACATCTTGATTTTCGACATGACTGAAAACAACAAATAAATGTTACTTTAGAAAAATTTGATTTTTATTCAAATTTTTTGTCATTGTAGCCTCAACCATAGGATTTGAGATGTGTCGGTTTGGTGACTGTCCCAACTTAAATAGGGTTTATTTTACTAATTTATAATTTCATTTTAATTGATACTTTATATTTATTTTTCTTCTCTTATTAAGAACAGTTTGATAAAGAGTATACAATTAATAAATTATAAAACAGGATACTTAACTTAAAATTAAATAGAAAATAATGATCGCAATGGAATCAATGGTCACAAAACGGAATTTAAATCTTAATTTTAAGTCATATTAAATGATTGCTAGGTGAATATGTATTTTTTAAAGCTTCATTATTATATTTGGAACTGATCAAAGTTGAAAATAATGTAATAGTCTCTTTATTATTAAAAATACAGGCATTTTTTAGTGTCACCAAGCTGACCACTATTTTTCTATAGTGTCCTCTTAATAATTGTCTTTTTCATATAAATAACGCAATTTTTCGGAAATAATGTATAATTTTCAGTTCAAAAAACATGTAAAAATATTATGAAAACCTCAATCAACTCAAAAACACAAGTCTATAAAAAAATCTTCATTTATGTAGGGGTGCACTTTTTAGTGAAAATGCCCATAAATCTCCATGAAATTTGCGTCATAACGAATCTTTAAAAAATACATTGCGCTTACAAACATAGAATTATCAAGCGATGAAGTAGACTTAGCCCCACTTACACAACAATATTTAAAAGTCTAATTTTGATTAACTTTGACGTATTTGTATGGTTTGACAACTCACTAATCAAAATTAAGCAAGTTAATTATCGTTGTGCAAGCGGGCCTTAATTTTTTTTAGTTGCAATGAGCGGTTTTCGATTTGCATTAAAAAGAAAAAAATAGTTTCAAACATCTCAATAGATGGCAGGGCGTCAACTGGAAATACGGTATGTCAATGTAAAATAGAAGGAAAACTTTGAATTTTCCAAATCGGTCCATTTTCACGTAAGGTTGTTTTCCTTTCATTTGACATTGACATACCCTAATTTCCAGTTGAAGCCCCCTGCCACCTATCGAGAAGATTGGAACTATTTTTTTCTTTTTAAAAATGCAAATCGAAAACCCCTCCTTAATTTTGTGGCTGCATTAGATCGTTTTATTACTGGCATCTGCCCACAGTTTCGCACGCGTTGTTTCTAATATTAGAAAAAGTAGTCAAAACCTACATCTATGCTAAATTTCCGTTCAGTAGTTTTCTCGTATAAGTAACAAATATCCGCATCTATCCGCCGCCGTGTGGTACCCACTTAGAATTTGCACCACCGCAACTCCTTCAGAGGCGACCAAGGGACATACACCGAGGGGCGGGCAGCAGCGCCTCTTGCAGAATACATCTACCACCGAACTGAGATTTCCAACCCGTGTAAGGAGCGTTGTGATTATGTGCACTACCCCCAACCCCCAGGAGATAAATATCAATAGAGCGCTTTTCAGGGGAGGCTTGCGTCCAGCTGTGGACCATTATAGTCTTTTGAGGGCTGAGGGCTCCATGTATCCATCCAAACTTGTGTAAGTTTGAATGTTTATAGTAATATTGTAATATTTATTTTGTAGGTGGACAACGTGATCGGCGAGAAGGATACAATGCCGTACAACTACATCCGAAAGTTCGTGGAGAAGCATTGGCGCGACCGCCCTCAGCCGCAGCCCGCCAACTAACCTCCTACACCTCGCAACACATAGCCCAGCGCTGGGCGACGTTACATGCCGGCAGTACACACTCGCCGAGACGTGTCGTGACCATTCAGGCGCTCTTTGGCTTAGCGAGAGACACCATGTAACTACACGCGTTTGCTAAGTGAACGAGAAGAGAGCCTATGCGATCCAGAGTATGTGTAGTACATACTCGTGCTCGGTCTGTCTTGAAGTGTCTCGGCCTGTCTTGGAGAGTCTCGGTCTGTCTTGGAGAGTCTCGGCCTGTCTCGGAATGTCTCGGCGAGTATGTACTGCCGGCATCAGTGTATAAACTGTGTACTTAAACGATGATATCCCGCTCTGATTGAACACCGTTCTTTAAGTATGCAGGTAATATGAATATCGTAGGTCGCCGACAGTTCTATATCAAGTTGTCGGCGGGCCGCTTCTGTGTGTAGGCTCCATTATACAGGGTGTCCGGTAATTAATGGATAACCCCGCAGGCAGTTGTTGGGGGCAGGGGGGCAACTCAGAAAATAATAAAGAAAAAACTATCTGGTATTTTTTTTTTTTTGAGTGCTAAATTTTATACCTTTGTTCTAATTTTTGAGCACTACCCGCGGTACTAATCCGCGGTTATTTCCACAGAAAATCAATTCGTTATTATTCAATTTGTAGCCGTAGTGCCCAAAAATTTGAACAAATGTATAAAATTTAGCACTTGAAGAAAATGAAAAAAATCCTAGACCGTTGCAGATAGATTTTTTTTTATTTTTTTTCTGTGTTGCCCCCCTGCCCCCCCACAAGTGCCTGCGGGGTTATCCATTAATTACCGGACACCCTGTATATCAGCTGAACACTTTCGTGTTGTATTTATTTATATCTAAGTAGTGCAGAATATATGCCTAGTGCTGCAGTGGTTTGTTTTCTTAACCTTTCCCAAAGATCCTAGGATCCTACGTAGAATCTTTGACCTTTCCCCATTTCTTAGGTGCCCATTGCACTCATCCAATTTCTTTGTCCAATGTACATACCTACATTTGATCAAGGAACTTGGACGACTTCATCCAAGCAACACCGATATACAAAGACTGATACTACATAGTTTGTTTATGAAAATGTATACAGGTTAATTATTTCCCATGGAAACTGAAATTTTATGGGTTTTAAATTGTAGCCTTTGGTTTATTTCAGTTCAAAAGCTAAACCTATGCAAATTTTCATAGCCCGAATTGTTGAAGTTTTGGCGTAAAGAAGTAACAATCATCCATCTATCCATCCAAACTCGCATTTTAGGGTTTCGAGATCGTTTCGAAACTCAGTTTCTTTAGATCTGTCCTCCAAAAAACGTTCTTCCATCTCGGACAAATCACTAGGTATGTATGTTTGTTATTTGTTTTATTTTGTTTACCTGTTCCAGCAGCGCCTCTCCTATAAGGCCTCTAAGGTTTGCTGGAAGAAAACTCTTATTATGGATTAAGCTCACCTTTGTACATAACCTATTATTTAAGTTCTTTTTATTGTTTTTTTTTACAATAAAGAATTACAGAATTATGTTTCCTTGGCTTCGTTCAGACATGATAGGACTTTGTGCATTAGACATGGAGGAGGGATTATCCATGTCAATTTGTGATCCCAAACTTGGCTGAAAACGTCGTGTGACACAGCTTGTTGATCTTTTAAGTTTATAGCTACGTATCGTGCTACTAGGTACAGGAGCTTTTCTGGATGCCATCATGGCCACTTGAGGGTCCCCCACGTCTCGAAAAACAGCTGGCAAGCCTGCGGCAACAGGTGCCATTCTGCTAGGGCCTTGTACCTGGAAAGACTCGGCGATACCTTACCATTGAGTGTGCCTGGCAGGTGGTGGATTAGATTGATGCTGTATTGTTCTAAGAGATGGTAAATCATTCTTGTCAATTGCATCAGGCTGATGGATTTCGTGCCGCCTTGTGTGCGTTAAAAAGCTAGGGCGGCGGTTCGATTGTCGCTTTGAACAAGGATGGTCTTGTTGCTGCAATTACACTTCTGTGGGTAAGCACTTTGTAAACAGCCAGCAACTCTTAGATTCGAATGGCAATGAAGCTCTTCTGGCAACCACGGACCTTGAAAGTGATTGCCGTTGACGTACGCTCTCCAATCGCTCGCTGAGGCGTCGATGATTATAAGGTAGGATACTGAGGACTGTTTATAGTAAGTTCCCATCAATGAGCAGAAACTATGGGCGAAACTACCCACTACACCCATTGGTTTCTTTTTTTTACCTTTTCTCTCAGTTTCATACAGAAGACAAAAATACAGAAATCAAACACAAATGGAAGCAGAACATAATTTATTCTTACGACTACATAGATATGGAATAACATTATCTACGATAATTTAAAACATTACAAAAGCGAAGAATGGTATCATTACCGATGTCGCCAAAACAAAATTTTACAGCCTCAAAATATTACCGTCCCTCTCTTACAGGCGGTACGTTCCGCGAGCGCGACAGAGACCGAGACAAGAGAGCGCGACCGGTAGTTGTCATTTAGCTTTGTACGAGCGCCAGTTCGCGGCGACATGACAGAGAAAGGAGACAGAGATCGAAGTTAACGAATCGATCGTGGAAGAAAAAGATAGCTATATTTTATTGTGCTTTATTAGTACCAACAGAATCGACAGTAATGTCTATTTATGTTATTATAATTATTTAGAATGATAACATATAATAAGTTTATTACTAAGTCCCGTATTATGAAAGCTTGCTCGGTTATCAATCAATGCCCGTGCACAGTTTGGCCACTTTAATAAATGGCATCGGTAAAATTCGCCTGCACAGAAAAACATTTCAACCCGACTGAATACGAATGTCAACGCCGTTGAAATAATAGACTTTATTGCGTTGCGTTAAGCTTTTATCTCAACAAAAACAGAGGCTCATGCTATCTCGCTCATATGATATGTATACGGGAAGACAAAAAACCACTCAAAATAAGACTCGAATGTTGAGATCGCGACGCCGAATGCGGACATCATGCGCGTAGCCATCACCAAATAGCAACCACACGCGCATAGGCAGAGCGTTATGATTGGCTTGGATTTTTTCGCGCCTACCAAAATTAAGACCTCTGCGCAGGTACATTGATGTAACTTATAAACGTGGTCAAATAGTACTTATTTTCAATAGCGTTAACGTCACTCAAGCATTTTTTTATAGCCTATAAACCTTAGTTAGACCACAATCTCACCTGATGGAAAGTGAAGATGTGGCCGACGATGTATCACGAAGGTCTAGAAGATACCTATTCACTCTTGTCATGAAGAGACTCAGGTTGTAATTGACTGGAAAAACAGCAGCAGGGAGCGTGTTCCAAACCCTAGCGGTACGAATGATGAAGGTGGAGGAAAACCGCTTAGTGAGAGTGGACGGTATATCCACCAAGTAGGGGTGGTAATGCGCTGTGCGTCTGCTTATCCTGGAGTGGAAGGGGGGTGGTGGAATCAGGTCATGTAGTTCCTGTGAGCATTCTCCGAAATGTATCCCATAAAAGATTGAGAGACAAGCGACCTTGCGGCGGTGTTAGAGACTTTGGACCTTAGTCTCTGCAAGGTACTGATCGTCAATGAGTATGACTGAGCAAGCTTTTATAAATATCGGCCTTAGTTTTGTTTTCTAATTCATACACTAGAAAGATCAACAATATGCATATCAAGCTTATAGTAAAGCCAGTGCGTGCCTGTAACTTTAGCAACGAAAATTGATATTTTCATACGTTTTAAAAGTTACATTTTACAGGATATCTTAAAACAATAGAGTAACAACTACAATCTACATTCAACAGGCTAATAACATTGTAGTATATTAATAAATTAAGTTGAAAGTAACCAGTCGCGTGGATAAATTGGGATAAGTTACCTGTCATCAAATAATGAGCCGTGTGGTGCGGCTTAGAATTTGCATCACCCCAACTCTTCCCGTGGCGCGTGGTTGTCGTAAGAGGTGACTTCACCGGGGGACTGACAGCAGCGCCACTCGCAGAATAGATCTACCACCGAACTGCGATCCCCAATCCGCATGCCCAGCATGAGGATTATGGGTATTAACCCCTCAGGAGATAAAAGCCAATTAGGCGTTTTACAGTGGGAGGCATCCATCTAGCAGTGGATCAATTTAGACTATTGAGGAGGGGGAAATAATGATCTAAGCGGGTCAGCTGTCATTTTCAATCCCAAACTTAATGTACGCGACTTATTATCCCACTATTGCGATTAGTTGACGAGCTTCGTGACATAGTTGCTCGGGAAGAGGCCGGTCATCCCGCGGAGTTCACCTGGAAAAGACAAAATGCAATCAAACTAAGGTGGTTCGACACGGGTTGGCACGAGAATAATTTTTTGTGGTTTTTAAGGTTTTGTATCCAAAGGGTAAAACGGGACCCTATTACTAAGACTCCGCTGTCTGTCCGTCCGTCCGTCTATCTGTTTGTCTGTCACCAGGCTGTATCTCATGAAGCGTGATAGATACACAGTTGAAATTTTCATGCCGCTATGATGTCGTCCTTGTCGGAAGCTCAGCTCGTCTGTGTCTGTACATACCTTGCCACCAGGCGGGGTCCTGGCTCCTGTCTGTGACCGCTATGATGTCGTCCTTGTCGAAGCTCAGCTCGTCTGCGTTCTGCGCCGAGTACGGGTACAAGGCTATCACCTGGAAGCGATATTTTAACTCTTTAACGTGTTTGTAAACAGAAACAGTAATTAATTCAACAGGAGACGGAGTTTCAAGGGCTAACGATATTTATATCAGACTAGATTCTGCCCGTGGCTTCGCACGCTTTGTCTTTATGGAAAACTAAATAAAATACTTGACAATAAACGGTGTTTGCGGAGTGTAGCGTGTTATTTAGGTAGTGTTCATTGAAAATAAACATGCTTGTCTATAGCTCAATAGTCTAGGTTAGCATAAACCATTCATTCGATTATGTTCAAGAAAAAGATGGCGATTGCCAAAAGCCTTTATGTAACTCTCTGTTTGCCTTATGAATATATTTTCTACTTCAGTCAAGTTTCTTTTTTTCAAAAATCACACCGCTTACAGGTATAGTGTGTTCGTGGAGTGTAGTATGTTATTTAGGTAGTGTGTTTGTGGAGTGTAGTATGTTATTTAGGTAGTGTGTTTGTGGAGTGTAGTATGTTATTTAGGTAGTGTGTTTGTGGAGTGTAGTATGTTATTTAGGTAGTGTGTTTGTGGAGTGTAGTATGTTATTTAAGTATTTTCACGGATTCGGACCAGATGCAGGGTGTAACCGGTCCAAGGTATGATTTGATATAATTACTGAAGATCATTTTATAAAAGCTGTCGTTTTTTTTTGTTTTCATATACTTAAGGCCTGGATTAGGGAAGATAGTTGTGTGAAAAATAAAAAGGTTATCGCGCCAGCTTTTTGAAATGTACTATATTTACCTTGTCTATGACAGTGTCTGTGGGCAGTGGATCCTTGGAGAACACAGGAGTCGTGCGACCCGACGTACGACCAGACGACTGCAACACCTAAATAAACAAATAAAAATATATATTCACGCGCATCTCAAAGGTCTTGTCAGAAGACATTGTTGCTCATCTATTGAACCAACAATCGTTGTGTGGCCATCTACTACCATATACTTCGAAACGACACTTGTTTCGAAGTTTATTTTACGTTTTGTGTTGTTGTCACCGTTCAGACACGTTTAACGTCAAGGTTGTTCGTCGCGGATTCGCGCGAGATTAAATTTTTTTAGGGTTTCAAAGATCGGTTTTGAAACCCTTATGGTCTCGCTCTGTCCGTCCCCGCTCTTTCTTGAATATCTCAGTAACTACTGCAGCTATTAACTTGAAATTTGAAATAATGATACATTTCGTGCGCCATTACTGATTACAGGAAAAAAATATAAATGAAAAATGAAAATGAATATTTTTAGTACAAATTGTGATGTTGAAATTTCAAAAGAGACCTAAGGGGGCAAGAGGGATATCAAATGAAAGGTATCATTTTGACCAATTCAAAACACTTTTTGAAATTTTTGTAAGTTTCATACTTTTTGAAATATTTCAAAAAAGTCGAAAAATTGACCTTCCCCCCCCCCCTATCTCCGAAGATTGCAGACTGATCCACGTACGTATGTATTAGGCGTTTGTAGATATCAACCTATAATTTATAGGAAAAATATACAGAAGTCTGTAGAAATGGACATTTAAAAAAAAAACATTGAGAAATTAAAAAAACAACAATCATAATATTGAATTGAGCACCTATTTAATTTTGAAGCTCCCGCCAAACGCCAGTTACCGTGGGCTCAAGGTAGGGGCGCTAGAGTGCTCTAGTGTTGGCATTTTTACATACTTCTTTCCGTTAGGATATATTATACTGTGGTCCGGCCCGCCGACTCGAACCGGCTCGACTCTTTGCCTTGCGCCGCGAGGTGGCGCTTGCGTTGCAATCAAATTATTATTGACGATCAATGGTCAATTGACTACACAGACACGCTATTATAATAACTACTCCGACATATACATAAATCTCGATAAACTGATATTTTGGGAAAATACAGAATTCTATGTTAAAAATCTATATTTTCTCAAATACTCCCAAAATACTAATAAATCAAAAATATTATTTATCGGGTATTTATCGCGTACCTTTTGCTTTCTTTTCCCTAACGTTTCAACCGCGTTACAGCGATCGTGGTCACGGGGATAATCTTTAATAATGTCGAAAGAAATCAAAACGCGAATGTTTAAAAAGTTCTAATGAATCAAAGTTCATAGAAAATGGTTTACGATTTGCGGCAAATTACATTTTTGTTAGTTTTATTTTGGAACGCAGAAAAAATTTCAAACCCGATACTTCAAGTATGCTATGTACCTTGACTATGCTATGGCGCTCATTAGGGGAGGCCTATGTCCAGCAGTGGACTGATGTAGGCTGATGATGATGATGTACCTTGACGTAGCTGGCCGGGAACCATCCAATCTGCTTGTTCCGCCCCTTGGCTTGCAGCTCGCCCTCCCACCATCCGCTGTCCGCCTTCTTGCGAACCACGAGGAGTTGCCCTTTTTGAAGGGACAGTTGTTCCGCGCTGGAAAGGGACAGAAAGATTGTAAGGACAATATTGACCAAAACCGAATATTGAAACCACCGAATTGTAGCTCAATAGATTTTGCACTAAACGAAACCTTTAGAAGTCACAAAGTGCCAGGCGATCATTCATACATTACCAAGGGGTTAAATAAACCACAGTTATGACCAGGTTATGACAATATCAACTTTACTCGTAGCAATAAAGTTGGCCAGTGCCTGAGCTACTGGCGAGTCATAAAGTACCAGGCGATCATAGAAAACCAAGAAGTTTAGATTAGGGATGTTCCGAGTAATCTGCGACTAGTCGGTCCACTATCGGTGTATATATGTGACCTCGTAGCAATAAAGTTGGCCAGTGCCTGAGCCACCGTCGACTCATAAAGTACCAGGCGATCATAGCCAATCAACAGGTATAGATTAGGGATGTTCCGAGTAATCGGCGACTAGACGGTCTAGTAGTTTTGCTGTGTATGTGTTAACCTCGTAGCAGTGAAGTTGGCGAGTGCCTGAGCCACCTCGTTCTTCCTCCGTCCCGTGACGGAGTCCCGGCCGCCGTCGCTGGTGCGCCGCGCCGCGCTGGCGGGACGCACCCCACCGGCCAGCGCGCCAGCCGCCGCCGTGATGGACGCCACCTCGGACGTTGTAGGCGTCGACGACTTCTGCTCCTGAAACAGATTGTGTTTAGTCACTTTCAGAGGGCGCATGCGCGATTTTTGAAAAAGATAGGCTATAAAGATAGATAGGATTTCGTGTTCATAGGAGCGGGACAGAGCAGATCGGCGTAAGCTCAAAAATCCAGTTTAAACCGAAGGTGCCCTGGGTATTCTTCTATTTACTATGCTGAAGAAAATAAAAAATCTTGTGATTTATGGTTTAGGACAAAAAATTTAAAAACTAAGAAAACAGGTGGTACTTTTCACAATTATTTCTAGAATTTTAAATATATATTTTAATTTTCGAAACAAAGAGCCTTGTATCTCATAGATTATTAGGATTTTTTTTTCAAAGCTTTATTGATAAAGGTGACGGAGAAAAATTGTTTTAATGTAACCTAAATTTTCCCATTTCAAATCTATCGCGCCGCCTTAAGCGTCAACGTTAAACGATGAAGCTGCTAATTGTTTGATTTCGTTTTGGTGAACACCAGTCCAAGTATGTAGCTGTATTAATTGATGTCATAAAACAGCTACAAACTGCTTGATGCCCTTCTTATCATTTCGAGTGATATGAAAAGGATGGCTACATTTTTAGTGCTTTCAATTTGGTTTAGTTTTGTGACATTAGAATTGACAGGTTTAATTTGAAGCAATAAATTACCTCGAAACAGTCGCATGTACCAGGCTAACATAGCCTACTAAGAGGTTAGGGCGTGTACCAATAAATAAACTTGGCTTGAGCCACTTCGTTTTCCATCAGCCCGCGACGGAGCCCTATCATTTTCAATAACCTACCAAGTTTCTAACGAAGCAACTTACGAAGGCACAGCCCTAAAAATTCGTAGCACAACAACAACCCTGATATTTCTTAGCACAAGAACGGAGCCCTAAAAGTCACAAAGTACCAGGCGATCATAGCCTACTAAGAGGTTTAGGACGTGGCCTAGCTAGAGACAAATAGAGTCGTTATAATTCGGAGACACATAAGCCCTAAGCCGCATTTGGAGCGGTTAGCTAGTAGACAATCATAGCTGACCTAGCTATGTTAGCATATACCGAAGCCCTAAGCTACATTTGGAGCCCTACCTAGCTCTGTGAGAATATTTGACACAATCACAAGTAGCAGGCGATCATAGCCTACCAAGAGGTTTAGGACGCGTCGCTATGACGTAGCTAGAGATTCTAAGAGACAAGCCCTAGGCCGCATTTGGAGCCCTAAGATTCTTAGGTAGGTACTACAAACATAGCTGACCTAGTTTCCGAAGCCCTACATTTGGAGTCCTACCTAGCTCTTTGAAAACATTCGACAAAATAACAAAGTACCAGGCGATCATAGCCTACCAAGAGGTCTTACCTCTAGCTCGCTGTCTTTGGGCGTGGTGGGTGCTGTGTCGGGCATGGCAGCGGGCTCGGGCAGGGCTGCGGGCGGCGCAGGCGGCGAGGGCGAGTGGTCCGGCTCCGGCGCCTCCGGGATGTCGCCGGTACCGGGGCCCGTGGTCGCGTCTTTCGTCACGTAGTTGGACGGGAAAATACCGGTTCTGGAAGGTAATAAGAAACGAAACGATATTTAGACTGATCCATTGCTTCAAAACCAAGTATCTCTCAGGGAACTAAGACTTAGAACTAGGTGTCAAATAAGCTACACAAGATGTATCTTTTAAAGGGCAATGTATATGCTTCTACAACAAAACTCCTAGAGTTCCTCCTGAGTTGCAAAAATTATCAATAAATAAATTCAAACAAATTGTCAAACATATCCTTTGTAAAAAGGCTTACTATAAAATATCAGATTATCTAGCTAAACGATAAAAAAGCTTGGGACGAGTTTTGCCCCAACTCGAAAACTAACATTCTAAGGTAAGGTAAAGGTTTCTTTTTCGCTTCTTCACTTTACATTAAAAAGATTTAAGTGGACAAAAAATCTAATTTCCTAGTTTTACTTAATGTAATCTAAGTTTTGTGATGTGTCCAAGAGTGCTGAGTAAGGTTTGAGGGAATTAAAACACTTTGAATTTTGGTAACATTTGTTCAGCTTGTAAACAGCATACCAGCGATATTTCACACACACAGCAGTTGAAGTACCCCTCAATCTTCTCTCGAAGGTTAGGGAGCTAAACTTACTATATAGTACGGTATTTCAAAAGAGTTCATACTACCGCCTGGTATGTTATGAACTACCAGTGACCTTGGTATAATTGCCTAATCAAACCAAGCTGGCAATCAGTTATAGTCACTAAAAAGAAATGAAATAAGTTCCCAAAAATTTTCGACTTCGGCGGGACTCGAACCCGCACCCCACCCTTAGTAAAAAAATTTGGGAACTTATTTCATTTCTTAGAGATGCCCAGAGTGCGGGTAAGCACTATAACAAAAATCCTTAGTCACTAAAAAGTTCAATACCAAAAAGCCCTAAGATTAAAGGGCCTGTGGATGATAATTTGATTATACAAACGTACTACCAAAATGGATTGGTCATTAGAGCATATTTCAACCGAATCATGTGGTTTTTCGTTTTCCAAGAGTATTTATCTAGATCCCTGGTTATCCACACCTATCGTGATATATAAGCAAAAATATGCAAAATGCGATATTGCATGTTTATACGTCGTCGATACCTCTTTGTTTGTTTGTCTTTGTTGTTATAAACAATAATATCTTACGTTTTGTTTGTTTGGAACACAATGTCAAAATTACAAAAAGTTTTTATTCATCATTTTTGGTATTACGGAACTCAATAATTTACGAATTGAAGTTGCGAACAGCTGTCGCTGGATCCTTAAGATGCCTTTGGAGCCCTAACATACTTAGGAGTAGTCATACAACCAGGCAATCATAGCTTACCAAGAGGATTAGAAGAAGTCACCTTGGTGAAGCTATAAGCTGCTTTCCATGTCCTAAAGTACTACAAAACAGTCCCCGGGTACCAGGCAAACATAATATCTTACCAACAGTATAGAAGACCTCGCGCGCAATATGATGTATCACGCCACACAGCTTTAGACCTTACTATCCATAGTAATAAAGTTCAGTTCACCTGTTCCCGATCCTGCCGGTCCACCAGTCCCCGTCGCGGCGCATCACCTCGATCCTCTCGCCTCCCTCGAAGGTCAGGTCACCGGGCTCAGCGGAGGTGTACGGGTAGGCTGCTATGTAGAAATCTCCACCTTCTGCGAAAAGAAATAAGGTACATTATGTATAACTTTTAAGTTTTTTGATTTCTAAATTACGCTGAAATTGATATAATCGCGTAACAAGCGTTGCGTATTACTGTGAGCGGGACATTTCGTTTCATTTCATTTATTTCCACATTAGGAATCCGCCCGGGGAACTCTTCCAGCTGGGTCTTGGTCTCCGCGGTTCAATGACCTCTGCGTACACGGCGGCAGGTAGTATATACTAACCAACTATCGGTATAGCCCCTCCCAGATCACCGGCGACCTCCGCCTCGGGCACCTCGGCGATCCCTTCCAGCTGGGTCTTGGTCTCCAGCGGTTCAATGACCTCTGCGTACACGGCGGCCGCGGCGATGTCTTCCACGTAGGACTCGGGGAACCAGCCCGCCTGACCTGTAACAACGGATTTGGTAATATTACTTCCAACACAGAAACCACCTCCGCTAAATAACTGTTACAGCTTGAAAAAGTAGTATTTTCAGTTAAATATATAAGAAATACATACAAAATAAGAGGGGGAAGCCCCAAATAATCCCGAAAACACACCGCAATTGAATGAAAAGTACCAGGCAAGTATGAGTGAGCAGGAGGTTTACCTCTGGTCTCGCCCCAGGCCCAGCCGGGCTCGGGCTGGCGAGGCGCCCGCGCGGCGCACACCAGGTCCCCGGGCTGCAGCGCCAGCTCGTCCGCCGACCGCGCGGAGAACGCGTACAGGCAGCGCCATACCGGAGTGGACGTCTGCACGGGAATCGCGGACACGGGCTCCACTGCTGGGGATGGAGAGGTCACTGTGTAGGCTGTGATACAGGAATTTAGATTTATTAGCAATTTGAAATAATTTATCAAAATATTGCAGCCAGCGTCATAAGCGAGGTTTAGACTAGCAAGTTCTTCCTGCAATTTCTTGAGCGAGTACTTGCTGCTTCGTTTACATTACGTGCAATATTTGTAGCTCAATTCGCTTTCGCAAGTGACCCGCAAGATCTTCCTTGCAAGTTCTTGCGCGATTGTTTAGATTAGCAATGACTTGCTGAGATTTCTTGGGCAAATATTCTCTGGTCCGTTTAGATTGCCTGCAATTTTTGTAGCACAAGTCGCTTTCGGAAGTCACCTGCAAGATCTCGTTTAGAAGTTCTTGCAAGACTGTTTACATTTATGAGTATACAATAACTACGTTTAAAATTAAAATACTTGCGATGCAAGAGTTCGCGGGTTCGATTTCCCGCCTCGGTTCGGAAAATGTTTATTTAAACCATCTGCACTGCAGATAAAATCGTTCTAGTTAATAGTTAAATGGTTCCGGGTGTTTTCTATAATAAAACATAATGGAAGGTACCTATCTATGTAGGTAATGTATTGTATTCAATTAAGTAGGTACCTACTTATATCAGTTATCTTGTACTTATAACACAACCTGAAGATGCTGTGTGGATTTCCAGCATTATAATTACTTAGTAACTCATTTTCACTTAATTAGAGCAACTCTATTTTATTAATTTTATAAAGGCCTATCAAATTTTATGGCCCTTGGTGTGAGAGTTTGCTAAGTCTTCGGTCTATGCTTGAGTAACGCTTATGTCATACAAAATCGTTATACCTACTTGAGCACAGATTTAAGACGAGATTTAAGAGAGCTTTAATGCTTTAATATTTTCTAAGGTTATACGACATAGCTTAAAGCATTAGCAATCTGAAGTGGCAGTGGGCTGGCCATATCTCGAGAAGAACCGACAACCGTTGGGGTAAACGTGTTCTTGAATGGAGACCGCAACTCGGCAAACGTAGTGTAGGACGCCCTCCGACCAGGTGGGATGAAGATTTGCGAAAAACTGCTGGCAGATGCTGGATGCGGTTAGCTGAAAACAGGGCGCTATGACGCTCATTATGTGAGGCCTATGTAAAGCAGTGGTGTAATATAGGCTGATAATGATGATGAAGCTTTGGCCTGCGTCTAGCAGTGGACGACTATAAAGTTGTTGAGGTGTTCATACTTTTCTATTAGCTACACAATTTCATTTCGCGCCCATACTTTTTTAACTGACATCTTGTACAAGATACAAAACTTTATTTTGCAAACAAATAAACCCAGAAGTTCTTGCTGCAATGTCAAAATAGCGTTTACACGTGTGACTTCCGACAAGTCTGTGCAAGTTGGAATACTTGCAGAAGTTAGCTTGCCAAAACAGTTTACACAGTAGTAACTGCTAGCGGAAGTCGCCTTCTGCAAAATTTATTGCAAATCTAAACTCGCAAGCCTCGCAAGCTGAAAAAATTGCAGAAGTTGCTTGCCGCGGCCGTTATTTTGCGTTTACACATATAACTTGTAGCAAGTTCCGCAAGCTGTAAAACTTGCAGAAGTTAGCTTGCCACCCTGTTTAAACAGTGGTATCAGCTTGCGGAAGTCAACTTCTCCAAGTTTTATTGCTAGTCTAAACCTCGCTTTGGATTGTAATAATAATAATAAATCATTTATTTCAGATAAGTATGAACAGTTAAAGATGGCCTACAGTTCGACGGTACTGTATGCTGAGAAGATTTTTATTGATTAGTGCCCAAATTACCAGGAGAGCAGAAGTTGAATGGAGATACAGAGTTGATCAGAAATTAAAAACTACCGTTCCTGATAATGCTAACCTGGCAGTAAATTTCGTGCTGTAAAGTGACAAATTTAGCTTTAGTCTACTAGGATATCATATCATAACACACAAAGAGGTCTATGATGCTCTTTCACTCTAGCTGACAAGTATTGAAAACGGAACCGTATACCACACTTTAGAGTACACACCTGTAGTGGTAGCGGCATCGCCCCAAGCATCGTCGGCGGGCGCCTCCTCGCCCCACGCGTCGTTGGACACTCCCCAATCCGGTTCTAGGAAAAATACAAAACTTATTAATGAAATGATAAGTTAACATTATTTAAATGTAAAAGTTGAGATATTTGTGATCTCTTCATGCCAAAACCTTAAAATACTGAAAGGATCGAACTGACATAAATGCAACTTTGCGCGAGAAAAGACGCACCTTGATTCAAAAAGTAACTTTATTTACTACGTAAAAAAGATACAAACTGGCGCAGCGCGGCGCCACGGGGAGGTTTCGTATTCATCATATCAGCCCATACAAGTCCACAGCTGGACATAGGCCTCCACACGACGCCACAAAGAGCAGTCCTGAGCCGCCTACATCCATCGACTCCCTGCGACCGCTACGATGTCGTCGCTCCATCGAGTGGCTGGTCTCCCAACACTCCGTTTCGCGTTGCATCGCGGCCGTCACTCGCAAACCTTTACTCCCCAGCAGTTATCAGTTCTGCGAGCTATATGACCTGCCCACTGCCATTTCAGCTTACTCATTCTGAGCGCTATGTCGGTGATTTTAGTTCTATGGATTTCCGTATTCCGCATTCTATCACGTATAGAAACCCCGAGCATAGCACAGTAATAAAATTTATACCTTTTTGTGTCGGGAATAAAGTTACATTTTGAATCAAAGTGCGCGCAGCGTCGCGTCTCGGTATGAGCTGACCCCGAAAGTACCAGGCGAGCATAAACGTAGAGGTACTAACCAATGGCCGCAGTAGCGCTCTCGGCGGCGGCGGTCGTTCGCTGTTGGTACTCCGTCCTGGAAATAACAACATTCATTCATTCTATGCAAGTTCAACTCTATCCTTTCAACAATAAGGTACAGTTTGACCACATTTATAAGTTACATCAATGTACCTGCGAAAAAGCCTTAATTTTGGTAGGCGCGAAAAAATCCAAGCCAATTATAACGTTCTGCATATGCGCGCGAAACGCTGGTTGCTATTGGGTGATGGCTACGCGCATGACGATTCGAGAGTCTTATTTTGAGGGTGATACATATGTAAATACGTTGGTTCTTTTTGTTTTCCCGTGTAAATATCATAAGAGCGAGCTAGCATGAGCCTCTGCTTTTGTTGAGATAAAAGCTTAACACAACGCAATAAAGTCTATTATTTCAACGGCGTTGTCATTCGTATTCAATCGGGTTGAAATGTTCTCTTCTGTGCAGACGAATTTTGCCGATGCGACTTAGAACTAACGGAGCAAGTTGACCACTTTAAGTGGTCAACTTGCTCCGTTAGTTCAGCGAGCTGGCTCTCATTCTATGGTTGAAACAAGTTGAACTCTATCCCTATAACAATAAGGTACCTGCGCTGCTGGTAGAGCTGCCACACTGTCTCGCACTTCTCCCGGAGCTGCGTTACTTGCTCCGTTAGTTCAGCGAGCTGGCTCTCGCTGGCTGACAGATCAGATTTCTTGTGATCTACAATTGCGTTCGCAGCTTCCACCTGGGAATACAAGGGGTTTGAACAATTATAAGGTGCTAGCTTCTGGCCGCGGTTTCGCACGCGCTTTTTTTATGTCCGTTTCCGGGACGCCATCTACCTCCCTGCCAAATTTTAATAAGATCCGTTTAGCTGTTTAGGCGAGAAATGGTCCGACAGAGTTGATTTAACGAGTTACGAAACACTATGTAATGTATTGTTTTGAGAATGTATCTAGTAAACATTATCACAATCTCTGCTTAGCTGGTTATGGATGTAAGCAGGTTAACTAAATAAATAATGCTGGATAATTGACACAGCATTATAAATGAAAATGAAATGAAATTCTTAGATGCGGGAATGAAACTTCTTAGATGCGGGAATGAAACTTCTTAGATGCGGGAATGAAACTCTAGAAGGTAGCAGCTTACCTTGTCTCGAAGTTGCTTCAGTGTAACCTCCATCATGTTGAGTTTTCCGTCTTCACCCCCGCCCTCGGTAGCTTTGGCCTAGAAGCAACGTAGATGTTTCTTTATTTTTATGTACTGCACACTGTTGCACAAACAATCAACAGGTAGCTCAACTGATCCATATCTTATTAGCCCCATTAGGTTCCCCCCCATGAGATAAATAATCTGGGGGAGGCCTGCGTCCAGCAGTGGACTATTATAGGCTGTTAAGAATGGCCAGAACATGTCCCGAATCTCAGCGGCCGGCCCGTGAGTATTTGTTGCTATTTCACTTCGAATGAAATAGAGCGCGTTATGAGTGAGAAAGCGCGATAACCATCAAATACAGCTGTCTGCTTTGTATGTGAAGCTTGCGTGCATGTGTGTGTAGTAGGTACTCTGCGTCGTCGGCACAGAATTGTTACTAGTTAGTACGGTAACGTATGACATTACGGCAATAAAACAATTTGATAAACATATAAATTATTGCATCTACCGACTATATAGGTACGTGTACTATTACAATACTAAAGTTAGTAGGTATCATTAATTTTGTAACGTGTTTCGTGTTTGAGGCTTTTTGGCGGGAACTCGCGGAGTAAAGTGTGCCATTTATTTAATTTTTCTTTAGAATTTTAGATACCTACCTAGGTACCTATTCGTATGACGTTTTTAGAGGTTCGAGGTCGGTTTCGGCTACTGCTGCTATTGACTTGCAATTTGAAATTTATAACAATAAATTTCGTGCGCCATTAGGTAGGTAGGTACTGATTTTAAAAAATTAAATTTAAAAAATAAACCAAAATTTTCTGTAGGTACAAATTACGATGTTGAAATTTTAAAATAACGACATGGAGTAAATTATGTGTAGTAAATTTCTTTACTTTTAATTAATAATAATTAATGTCGAATAAATAAAGTCGAATTTACAGTCTGAATTAAATAGCAAAGTTTCTAACCGGTACCTAAAATATATTTGTATAGGTAATTGGCAAATGTTCGAAACTCTCGACGCGCGTGTGATAGTCGTGACACTCGCACTTGGCGATTTAGTCTAATTCTCGTCCGATAATTGGACTAAATTCGGACGTGTGCGGCCGCCCTACCTACCCGGTGTTTTCAGTTTCTTTGGTTTTATCTTCTTTCGTTTTATTTTATTTAGCGTAGCAAGTAACAACAGAGAACTGTGACAGAGACTGTCTGTCAGTCGCCGCCGTCCATTCAATGTAGGTACTCTTTGGCGCCGACCAACCGGGCCGAGCCGACCCACAGTGTGTTATTTGACCTTAGCTTCGATTTATATTTAAATTTAGTGCATTTTGTATTAATAAATCGAACACCCGTGCGGATATTTTACATCGCTTTAGAAATACAGATTTTTTGATGAATTCTCATTATCATTCGTAAATAAAACGTCAAGTGCGAGTTAGACTCGCGCATCAAGGGTTCCGTACAAACTCTTTAGCAAAGAAATCAGTCAAATCCAGACGAATAAGGCACAATAATTTTCTGATTTGATAACGATTATGACGTAACTTATTTAGTCCCTCTAACTATTGGCGTCTCGAGACTAAATAAGTTACGTCCAACCCTAGTGTAACAATGTACTATTTTGTATGAATAAACCACAAATTTACGGTTTTCTGATTTTTCCCTTTACTTGTGCTATAAGTCATTGCTTCTTGCCAAATTTCATGGTTCTAGGTCAACGGAAAGTACCCTACAGGTTTTTGGTCCATGGCGAGATTCGAAAATTATTTTTTCTGTGAATATACTAAAAATTTACGGTTTTCGGATTTTTCCCTTTACTTGTGTTATAAGACCTAGCTTCTCACCAATTTTCATGGTTCTAGGTCAACAGGAAGTACCCTAAAGGTTTTTGGTCCATGGCAAGATTAAAAAAATATTTTTTCTGTGAATAAACTACAAATTTACGGTTTTCAGATTTTTCCCTTTATTTTTGCTATATGACCTTGCTTCGTGCCAAATTTCATGGTTCTAGGTGAACGGGAAGTACCCTATAGGTTTTTGGTCCATGGCAAGATTAAAAAAATATTTTTTCTGTGAATAAACTACAAATTTACGGTTTTCGGATTTTTTCCTTTACTTGTACTATAAGACCTTGCTTCTCACCAAATTTCATGGTTCTAGGTCAACGGGAAGTACCCTATAGGTTTTGTGTGCATGTGATTCCCTAGGAAAATTGAAAAAAAATAGACATAAACAGCTGTAACTTTTGATTGCGTTGACTTAGAAGTTTGATTTATGTCGAGGCTTCAAGAGGTTACGAGCCTGCGTATATGATGTGAATATCAACTCGCGTTTCTGAGAAAAGTGGGTTGACAGACGGACAGACGGACAGACGGACAACAAAGTGATCCTATAAGGGTTCCTTTTTTCCTTTTGAGGTACGGAACCCTAAAAATTAATTTATTTATATTTCCGAAAGAAACTTTTCCCTTAGTAAAATTTAGCAAGTTGAAAATATCTCAAAAACTGTTTTAGATAAGGTCACGGGAGTTTATTAGTGTTCGTGGTTTTGTTTGAATGATTTGTTGTATTCAAAATTTATATAAAACGAGGCTGTCCGCAAATGAGGTCAAATCACACACAGTGCGACCGACGACAGGTCGTTCTCGATCGGCTTGGCCCCTTCGGCGTCGCTCGCCTAATTTCGGGATTTTACCTCCTCCGCGTCTTACAGCCCCCCGCGTGTGAGCGAGCGGTTGCAGAATCTCTAGGGAATTTCACCATTTTTTGATAATTTTTCGTACTTTTCGATTCATTTTGTATAAAGGATTGATTTCCTAAATATTATTGTTCATTTCTAATATTGAATATATTTACGATGTCGGTATCCAGTCAGATTTTCGAATAAAGTTGTTTATCATGCTAATAAAAGCGCTTGAAAACTACTCGATTTGGTGGTTAAAATATGGAAAATTAGTTTCGCTCTCATTTAATCATGATTATGTTTTTTGAAAAACCAAGCCGATACCGACATAGCTATTTATTATCCGATTATGTGTGCAAAATTTCCTATCAGTAGGGCATGTAGTTTCCAAATGAATCGAAAAGTACGTTTGTATGGGAGCTTCGATGTTCGGGGGCACCTTAAGGCTGAGGCTGTTTACGTCAAAAGTACCAGCTAAAGCTTATGGTCACATAAGCAATCAAGAGGTGTTAGAATTATCTTAGCATAGTTCAGCCTTCTCTTTAGTTGCTTGTTGACTAAGCGTTCAACATAGTGTAACTAATAATTTGGCGTGTATTAAAAAACTTTAAACCGACTTCAAATTTTGGTTTAGTATTCATCTGTCTCGAACTGTCACATTAGGTGGTTGCAAGGGTGTTTTTTTTTTAGTTTTACGGGATAAATACTAATCCCTCGGGGATAAAACTTATATGGGACCACCTCGGGATCATTCTCTATACAATGGTGAAAGAATTATCAAAATCGAACTTGTCTGTAAAAAATTATGCATGGTCTAACATAAAAAAAAATACATGCATCGAGTTGAGAACCTCCTTTGTTTTCTCGTCGGTTGAAAATAGGATATAAAGACAAGAACAATAAGACAAATTAAAATAGAACAAATTTCTCATCAGAAGTACTAGGCAAGCATAACAAACCAAGAGATGTCGAACCAAAAGATTTACGTGCTGTAAAGTATAAGTACCTTAGCATCCAGTTCAGCCTTCTCCTTATTGAGAGAGATCTGCTTAGCGTTCAACTCTTTCACTCGCGCCTTCAGCAGCTGCATCTCGGACATGCTTGCATCTCTTTCCGACCTGTACAATAAATACACAAAGCTATAAAAATATCAAAAATCGCTAAAATAATTGAATACTGGTGTCACGATTTCTACTGCCAGAGACTTAAATATTCGTAGATGCGATCATACCAGCCAGGAGGCGAGGCGAGGTTCGCCTCATAGCGTCGATGGCACACTTGTGCGTGGTCACTGCGGTCCTGGTGTCTCGATTTCTACTGCCAGAGATTACCTGATTGATAATATTCGTAGGAACTACCAGGCAACCATACCAGCTAGGAGGTGCTCACCTCATAGCGTCGATGGCACACTTGTGTGTGGTCACTGCGGTCCTGGTGTCTCGATTCCTACTGCCAGAGACTACCTGGTTGATAATATTCGTAGCAACTACCAGGCAACCATACCAGCCAGGAGGTGCTCGCCCCAATACACTCCCAAGCGAGATGTCAGTGCAGATCCCAGTTCCCCCATCTAGACTTAGAGGTGCTTACCTCATAGCGTCGATAGCACACTTGTGCGTGGCCACTGCGGTCCTGGTGTCTCGTATCTCAGCCGCCAGCGCCTTGACCTTCCCTCCGCCGCTGCTGAGGCTGCCGGTCAGCGCCTGCGCGCGCGCTTTCAGACTGAGGACCTTAGACTGCTCCTCTGTACGCAGGAGCTCCAGCTCACGAGTCCTGGAAGAAACAACTTTATTTTTTAAAATTCTTTTATAGAATCTATAAGTCCCATAGCATCCTTCCAAGGTTTTACCTTCTGGCTCCATTATCAGACCCTGGATATCACTAGCAGTTCTACGAGCAGTAGACCACGCGAGCACTTGACTTTTACTACTACGAATAAATCTTTAAAATTAAATTTCAGAGATAAAACGTTAAAACTGCAAGCATACGAAGACGCAACATGTGGTCGGGCTAGTACACAGTACCTACCTACTCTTCAAGTGTTACAAAAAACACTAGTTCTAATTTGTTTCTATGATTACATTGTTATTTTCTTTGTTAATAAAAGATAGGATACCTATAATAATAATAAATCTATCGAAAGTTGTCATTTTACCTCTTTTTCTCCCACTCCAGCTGGCATTGACGTTCCATCTCTTTTCTGGCTGCTTCTCTCTTTTCCTAAAAACAAAAAAACCATAACAGTAAAAAAGCCTGGGGAGGCATGCACCGGCGTCAGCGAGCTGCTGGCCTTCCTAGAGGACATCGGGTGGCTAGATTAGCAGCCCACCACCCGACACGCAAAAGGGGCCCACCTGTGGCCTAGTTGCGGAAACCAGTCCAGAAACAAGTAAGTAAGTAACAGTAAAAAAGTATTTATTACAGCAAAAGACATAGATAATTACATCAAGTGCACAAGATTAATTAGTCGCAGAAAAAAATGGTATCAAGAAAAACGGCTTTGAAAACATACCTTCGCTTCCTTGAATGCATTGGACATACAATAATAATTTAATATTAACGTATAGACGAAAACAAAAAATGTTAAATGTTTTGATTAAGATGGGGGCGAACCTCTAACAAGACAGACAGAGCGCTATGGCGCTCATTAGGGGAGGCCTATGTCCAGCAGTGAACTACTATAGGCTGCTGCTGATGATGATGACGATGAACTTCTAAGCTCCCATGCAAACGTACTTTTCATTTCATTTGGAAACTACGTCCCCGATTTTAATGAAAATTTTGTTGTGGGCTTTATGCGTATTTTAAAAAAAGCATGCGAAGCCGCGGGTATATGCTAGTAGCTATGATAATACCTGTTCCTCTTTCTGCTTCCTCAAGAGTTCCTCTTGTTCTCTCTTCAGCGCTTCAAGTCGGATCTTCTCTCTCTTCTCTGCTTCCTCTCTTTCTTTTCTCTCTCTTTCCGCCTGCGAAGTCAGCATTAACAGGTTTTCAATAAAACTATCGCAACGAATTTACCAATTGTTTTGTTTAATACAAATACAAATACTAATACTGAAACAGTAATACTGAAATACTGAAATCAGACTTAATTCCAGAAAGAAAAGTAGATTTCCATACACGTTTCTCTCCCGCTAAACGCGTGAGAAATGAAATTCCATAGAGTTTTCAGTCCCGCTTTTTAGTACGCTTTCTTAAGTTTGGGATTAATCAAATTTCTGAGTTAGTGCAGTATGAATTCAGTATTTCAGTAATATAAGACATGGTACAAAAAACATTCGTGGAACAATACAGTAGAGCTGCATATCTCGCCCGAGTACAGGCACGTGAATATACTAGGTGTCTAACTTACAATTATAGACATTAAAATTAGATGTCATTGTAATAATTAATTTATAAATAATTGGAAATATTATTAAAATGTCTGTTTAATTCAGTAGATCAAAACTTAAAATTAAGATAATCTTCCACAGAATAAAAACAATGTTCAATAAATAAATTAAATAACTTTCTGTCGAATAAGTGACCCTTCAGTTCTTTTACATTGTTTGGCAATTTGGAATATTATTATAGATTCCAAATATCGATAACTAAGAAATAGTTCAGAAACTACAAGAAGGAAGATTTTTAAGATTATTTATCGGGTATTTATCGCGTAAGTTTAAAAAGAAAGAAGATTGGTCCTACCGAACATCAAAATAGGTTTACTTCAAAGTAGATAGATAATCATTTATTAAAAAAAAAGCTTCGGCCAGACCTACGCGTCAAACACGCGGGATGCGGAAACTTTTCCCTTAAGGCGGCTATAGATGTGAAATGGGCAAATTTGGATTAAAACAATTTTTCTCCGTCATCGATAAAGCTATGAAAAAAATACCTAATCATCTGTGAAATAAAAGGCAGATTCACTTCTTTTCGAAAATGAAAAAAATCTATTTTAAAAACCAGAAATAATTGTGCAAAGTTCCATCTCCTTTCTTACTTTTTAAAAATTGTCTCCTAAACTATCAATCACAATTTTTTTTTATTTTGATCACCATATTAAGGTGAAGTAGGTCCCAAAACTCAGGTTTTGCCTAGACGGAAAATCAGTTTTAAGGCAAGAAAACACAATTTTTTAAAATCTTTTTTGATGAGCATCGAAAGTTTAGGATTTTTGTTAGTGAGTTATGGGAGCCGAAACACGATTGACTCAACTTGACTCGATAGAAAAAAATCGCAAAGTTTCCTCTAAATTTTGCATTTTTACTACGGAAAACCAGTTTCATTTGCTAGTTACTTAACATATTTGCATGAAATATCGTCTAAAAATACTTAACTAAACACTTTAGAGGATTATGGTTTTAGTTTTTTGCGAAAGATTGTTATTTTAGAGCAATATCAAATTTATATATAAAAAGCAGCGAAATTGCGCGCGGGCCGGCTCTTGCGTCCCTTTCTCGCTTTCACTGCGCGGTGTTCGCTCGTCCTTGTCTCAAAAATACGAACGTACTTCGCCTTAAATAGATGATTACCCAGGGCACCTATGGCTTATTTTTGCAAACAGATGTCTTACTTAATCAATAAATAATCAGCAAAAACTTATTTTTGAGCTTACGCCGCTCTGCTCTATCCCGCTCCTTTGAACGCGAAATCCTATTCTATTCACAAAATGGCGTCAAGGGCCAAAAGTTCTCGCGTCTCGATCGTGTAGATCGCGCGGCTGACGCTCCCGCTTCGCCCCCCACGTTTTTGACGGTCAGGTTAGAATGAAGCTTAGCAGTTTTGTAAAAACATAAGAATTGGCGTTGTATATAAGATAGAATAGGTATTGTATAAAATCAGGCACTATGCACTACAGATAAATATAATTCTCAATCCACACAGCATCACCTGGCTCCGAAATAAGCAGAGCTTGTGTTATGGCCACCACGTGACTAAGAAATAAAATAAGTCCCAAAAACTTCGATTTCGACAGGATGGAAACATTTTTGGGAATTATATAATTTCTTAGAGATTACCCAGAGTGCGGGGGTTACGCACTAATACAAAAATCACCAGATGACAGATATCTACTTGTATTTTTTTGTGTTAAGAACCCGAGAACCCTTAAAAACCCGAGACTATACATTAGCCAAATACGACGCAGAATGTTTGTAATCAAACCGCCCATACTTAACCTAAAATTCACGCTGTTGCCGCGTTTTATACAAAGTTTACATTACTTGTCGATTTGAAATCCTTCCCCCGAAAAACAAGATTCATCAAGTGCGACCCTCGGCGTTTCAAACATTTGCCAATGATACAAATACCTACTAGCTGACCCGCCCGCGATTTCATTAGCGTGGACTTTCAATATCATCATCATTCAGCCTACATTAGTCCACAGCTGGACATAGGCCAGGTTATCGACATAAGTTCAAGGATTAGCAAGCTGAAGTGGCAGTGGGCTGGCCATATCTCGAGAAGAACCGACAACCGCTGGGGTAAACGTGTTCTTGAGTGGAGACCGCGACTCGGCGCGACTCGGCAAACGTAAACGTAGTGTAGGACGCCCTACGACCAGGTGGGATGACGATTTGCGAAAGACTGTTGGCAGATGCTGGATGCGGCAACCTGAAGACAGGGCGATATGGCGCTCATTAGGGGAGGCCTATGTGCAGCAGTGGACTGGTAAAGGCTGATGATGTTCTGCAAACCATATTCCACAGGGCGACGTTTCGACATAATTACAAACTGCCGTGTCACGGGATGACTGGAGGTACCGCCTCTGCGAAGCGAAGCTGCATTATTCGAAACTACCCACTTGGTTTTCGAAACTAGATGTCCATCTGCACACTCAGATGACGAACAAGTAAATAAAAGCGAGAACCCGTTAATTTCAGATCGCATTAGTTTTAAAAAGATAAATAACTTATGCAATAATTTTTAGTAGACAATACGTAAGAATTATTTCCCAATAATAATAAAATTCTAAGGATTTTTGTTATAGTGCTTACCCGCACTCTGGGCATCTCTAAGAAATGAAATAAGTTCCCAAAAATTTTCGACTTCGGCGGGACTCGAACCCGCGCCCCACCCTTAGTACGGGTGTGCTCTAACCAAGTAAGCCACAAAGTCTGTTGGTTTTCGTCGAAAATCTTTGGGACCTCTTACGGACTGTAGCGCCGGTGACTTATGATCCTTAGAATATGGCAACACCTCTAGTCAAACGAACTAAATGTAACTTTAGTCTTTGAACATTGGAAACTTTAATTGTTTTCTCTGTAGGTGGAGCCACCGGCGCTACAGTCCGTAAGAGGTCCCAAAGATTTTCGACGAACACCGACAGAGACTTCGTGGCTTAGTTGGTTAGAGCACACCCGTACTAAGGGTGGGACGCGGGTTCGAGTCCCACCGAAGTCAAAAAATTTTGGGAACTTATTTCATTTCTTAATAATAAAATATTCTAAATAACCTGAAACCCGATGCTAAGTTCTGTTTTAGTTGATTGTGTCGTGGTTTTTGAAATTGAAAATTCATTTATTCAGACATAATAATCCATTTTGTTAGTAACACGTATAAATAATTTAAAAAAGAGAGGTTTGTTTACAAACATTCTACATAGAGCTTGACCCGTGTATAGACACACTAAGTAAGAAGAAATCCATTCTCACTAAGGGAGACTAGACTACAGATAGATAACACATGCAGTCTATTGTCACACCATTCCGTTACCTCTGCGTCCTAGACGGGACATGAAAACAATCATTTTTAGTTATTTATACAAGAATTTTTATACACACTTTTAATATTGTAGCACACCATAGAACTAAAAAAACATTTTGTCCTGCAGTGGGAATCGAACCCGATACAAACACGGCGTGGTGAGCGAAGTGTTGATCGCTTCTCCCGTGTGAGGGCACGCTTCACTCGTTTCACCACGACAATGATCGAGTTCGAGAAATCAATTCTTAACACTTTCATGGCTGAAAACCCAGAGAGCGATCTGCAAGTCCGTGCAGTGATCGCGTTATGGTTTTCACAGATCTGGACCATCCCACTGTAGTACAATACTAATGTGCATATAAATATAGAGGGTGTCCCAAAACTCAACGTCAAGTCAAGTCACAAACGGCGAACAGGTAAGTTCATGACGATCCAGAAAAACAGTAAAATCTATCTCTAATGGTTTCTGAGTTAAAGGTTTTCAATGAAAATGATAAATTTTCTACCCGGCGCTAAAACTTACAACATAGAAAAAGTTGTGGCTACAGATTTTAATGTTTTATGGTCTTTGTTAAATTTATTGTGGTCAAAGGGTCTGTTGACTATAAAAAAAAGAACCATTGGAGATAAAGCCTGGTTTGTAATTTTTCTGGGCCGTCATGAACCCACCAATACAAATTATCGATTAGGTACCAACAAAAATGTACATTTAGGCATACATTTATTAAGAAAAAAAAGTACATAGGAGCCTACGTAACCTATCCTCCGTTTTCGGCTTGACGTCGAATTTCGGGACACCCTGTATATTTCAACTCGTAGATTTTAAATACATTTTATAAAGACGGTATCAGATAACAGACAGTGTTGATGAGTCGTATGACTCACAACTATCAAATACAAGACCGTCATTGCAATATGAGTGTTATTACCTTCTCCTTGAGCTGTATATCGTGCAGCTGGTCGCGCCTGCGGTCCAGCTCGGCCTGTCCGCGAGCCATGTTCTCCCTCCGCCGTTCCTCGTAGGACTTCGAGCTCGTGTTCGAAGTCACAGAGTCGCGTCTGTCAAATAAAACTCTAATTTTACATATTTAAAACAATTCACACGGATTTAGGAGACTCGGCGACATCTAGCGAACTGATTTTTCTGTGAATTATCTCAGAAATAATAAATAATGCTGGACAATTCACACAGCATTGCCCAGCCCCAAGCTAAGCAGAGCTTGTGTTATGGATACTAGATAACTGATATACATAATAATAATACAATACATTAAGTAAATACATAGATAATTAATATTTTTTATTACACATAGAAAACGACCAGAGCACCCGAAACAAATACCTGCAGATCGTACAAATATTTGTCCCGAGGCGGGATCGAACCAGCAACCTCTTGCGTGGCAGACGGATTTTCGCCCACCGCGCCACAGAGGTCGTCAATTCAGATAACTTTATATCTTTAGGTTTACAAAATAAGCACATGTCAATATTTAATAAGTTATTATATGTATTTTTAGGGTTCCGTAATAAATAAATAAATTAGCCAAATATTCATGAAATCTAAGTTCCTTCTAGGAACTCGTGCTCCATCCAACACCACATCATCACTTCAAGTGAAATGACGGTAAACGCTTGACCTCAAACGCTTTCTTAGGTGCCCATTCCACTCATCCAATTTCTTTGTCCAATGTAAATTTGATCAAAGAACTTGGATGACGTCATCTAACTTTACTAGCAACACCGATATTTGATCATGGATTTGGATACTAGTTTCTGCCCGCGGCTTTGCAGGCGTTGTTTTTATGAAAACGTATACAGATCAATTATTTCTCATGGAAACTGAAATATTATGGGTTAACACTTTCATGGCTGAAAACACAGAGTGCGATATGCGGATCACTCGCGCGACGGCGCGGGTGCGCCCCTGCGCTGCGGTTCGCACCGGCGACGCTAGCAGTGATCGTGTTAAATTGTAGCCTATGGTTTATTTCAGCATAAGGAGCTACACCTATGCAAATTTTCAGCGCGATCTGTTGAGAAGTTTTGGCGTAAAGAAGTAACTTCTGGTAATCATCCATCTATCCATCCAAACTTTTGCATTTTTAATATTAGTGTGAAGTGATGTAATTTAATTTGAAATCTACGCAAATTACTTAGGAATCTTGAACAAAGATATTGGACGAGTGGAATGTACACCTTAGTACCAGGCGATCATACCTCACCAAGAGTAGTCAGCTCCAAGTAAAACTACTAGTGTATTTGCCAAAGCACTGTGAACCTTACCTGAATGTAGGAGGGATCATTTCAGCGGGCAGCTTGGCTGGCGGGTTCTCGCCCTGAGTGGCTCTTTCGCAAAGATACATCGCTAGCACGAACTCCTCGCAACCTGGAACCAGAAAACTAATATAAGATTGCAAAAACACGTGTAAAATGTCATATGTCAATGTCATACTCATGTTGCATTATTTGTAAGGAGAAAACGTAATCTGTTCCTAAAATTCGCAAAAATTTCGGTACGTAACAGACGAGATAACGACAGACTTTGTATGCCTAGGCGCAAAACTGCACTGTTACAAAAAAAAAGTAGTCTCTATGGCACCTAAAATTTATAATAAGATACCGAAGTCCTTTTTAAATCTTAGTGAGAATATGTTTAAAGCTAAATTGAGACAATTATTAGTAAATAAGTGCTATTATAATATTAATGACTTTTTAATAGACAATCTAAAACTGTGACACTTTAATTTTATGAATAAGCCAATAAATAAATACCTAGTTAATACAATATATTTTTAATATTTGCATGCCTAAGGTAAATAATTGTAACATTTGACGACCTCAGTGGCGCAGCGGGCGAGAGTCTGCCTGCGACGCAAGAGGGTTCGATCCCCGCCTCGGAACAAATTTGTGTACGATCTGCAGAAATTTGTTCCGTTGGTCTGGGTGTTTTCTATGTATAATAAAAAATATCTATCTATGTAATGTATAATATTACGTATATCAGTTATCTAGTACCCATAACACAAGCTCTGCTTACCTTGGGGCTAGATAATGCTGTGTGAATTGTCCAGCATTATTATTATTATTATTTATTATATTTAAGACCTACAACTGTACATTATGTTGAAGCAAATATACAAATCTTTATCTTTATCGTGTACAACATTGTGCTAGTGCGGCGAGCGAAGCAAGTCGCACTGTTTAACGATTGTCACTCAAATGAGCGAGCGAAGCAAGAGGCTCGATAGAAGTCAACCGCACTCACTAACTGTGTATCTTGGGCCTATTCCACTCGTCTATTATCTTTTTTCATTTGATCAAATAATTTGGATAACTTTATCTAATTTCCTAGAAAGTTTTGACACTAGTACCTGCCCGAGACTTCGTACGTGTTATTTGTAGAGTTATGTCTTTCCCAATGGAAACTGATATTTCATAGGCTGCTTCGGCAGGCGGGACCCCCAGCATGAGGGCGCGCGCCATTGCGCCCTCGCGGCACCCCTGGGACTGCGTCCCACAGTGTCCTACCTAGCTTCCCGTCGGAGTCCAGGTCGGCCAGCGCCCAGATCTGCGCCAGGGTCTGCTGCGGCAGGCGGGACTGCAGCATGAGGGCGCGCGCCATGGCGCCCGACACCCAGCCCGCCTTGGTGCGGTCGGTCGCGTTGAATAGCTGAGTGTATCTGAGGAAGATATTTCCACAGTGATTCGTGGGTTTTAAGGCCGTCGGCTGTCTCTTGAGCCTCAAACTACACCCTCGTTAGGCATTCGTTATTTTTAGGGTTCCGTACCTCAAAAGGAAAAAAGGAACCCTTATAGGATCACTTTGTTGTCCGTCTGTCCGTCTGTCCGTCTGTCAACCCACTTTTCTCAGAAACGCGTAGGGTTATCGAGTTGATATTCACATCATATACGCAGGCTCGTAACCTCTTGAAGCCTCGACATAAATCAAACTTCTAAGTCAACGCAATCAAAAGTTACAGCTGTATATGTCTATTTTTTTTCAATTTTCCAAGGGAATCACATGCACACAAAACCTATAGGGTACTTCCCGTTGACCTAGAACCATGAAATTTGGTGAGAAGCAAGGTCTTATAGTACAAGTAAAGGAAAAAATCCGAAAACCGTAAATTTGTAGTTTATTCACAGAAAAAATATTTTTTAAATCTTGCCATGGACCAAAAACCTATAGGGTACTTCCCGTTCACCTAGAACCATGAAATTTGGCACGAAGCAAGGTCATATAGCAAAAATAAAGGGAAAAATCTGAAAACCGTAAATTTGTAGTTTATTCACAGAAAAAAATATTTTTTTAATCTTGCCATGGACCAAAAACCTTTAGGGTACTTCCTGTTGACCTAGAACCATGAAAATTGGTGAGAAGCTAGGTCTTATAACACAAGTAAAGGGAAAAATCCGAAAACCGTAAATTTTTAGTATATTCACAGAAAAAATAATTTTCGAATCTCGCCATGGACCAAAAACCTGTAGGGTACTTTCCGTTGACCTAGAACCATGAAATTTGGCAAGAAGCAATGACTTATAGCACAAGTAAAGGGAAAAATCAGAAAACCGTAAATTTGTGGTTTATTCATACAAAATAGTACATTGTTACACAAGGGTTGGACGTAACTTATTTAGTCTCGAGACGCCAATAGTTAGAGGGACTAAATAAGTTACGTCATAATCGTTATCAAATCAGAAAATTATTGTGCCTTATTCGTCTGGATTTGACTGATTTCTTTGCTAAAGAGTTTGTACGGAACCCTTGATGCGCGAGTCTAACTCGCACTTGACGTTTTATTTTCTACGGACTCCATGGTGATACAATAAATTATCACACCATCTAAATTTAGTACAACATTCTGAATTCAAATTATTTTTTTCAATAAGTTGTCATCCTTTATTTATTCCACATGTGAGCAAAACCCGATTTTGCTTACTGTTATTGAGCAGCAAAGTCACAGTTTTTGAGCGGGAGTTGTGGAAAGAATTTTTGAGTTTTGAGTAGCTAAATGTTACTATAGTATTGCATTGTCTGTCATCCAATTTACATATTAAGATTCAACTAATCCGCATAACGGAACGTGATGAGAATTCATTTCACACCGGACAGGTGAAACTACATACAAAAATACGCAGAGGCTCACGAACAAAGGCTTCATCATCATGTGAACGTCGTCGAGGCGATCCAGATCCTCGACAACACGGACATAGTGACGACCTCTGTGGCGCGGTGGGCGAAGGTGCGACGCAGGAGGTTGCGGGTTCGATTCCCGCCTCGGGACAAATGTGTGAACGATCTGCAGACATTTGTTCAGGGTGTTCTGGTCGTTTTCTATGTATAATAAAAATATATATCTATGTATTGTATTATATTATGTTTATCAGTCATCTAGTACCCATAACACAAGCTCTGCTTAGCTTGGGGCTAGATAATGCTGTGTGAATTGTCCAGCATTACTTATTTATTTATTTGAGACCCTTTGAGAGAGAGAGAGAGAAGGCATAGCCGCGGGTCTTAAATGTTCTTTGAGGTGGGAATCGAAAAATCATCTTTTTAGAATCATCAAAATCACTTTTTGTTATTAAGTAGATTCAAATTTCGACGTAATCCAGTATCGACAGATTTGTGACGTCGGCGGCGGCGTAATCGTTCTATGAATTGTAGAAGACAATCGCGCCAGCTTTGCATAAGCGAGCTATACGCGACAGGCTTGGCCTTCCGTCTGCTAGTAGTAGACAATACTGATAACTGTTGTAGGTAGGTACTTTGAATATACTAACATTAATTATAAGAGATTTTGTTACTAACAAATTATGGATCCTGTTATCTGAAATAAAAGAATTTAATTTTATTTAATACGTACTTGAGTTTCTGTGGCTGTGGAATGGCCCACTCCACGGGCGGGGGACTCATCACTCCCATGGGGGGCTCCGTGGGGCTGGTCACTGCTGAGCCCGCCAGGGACACTGCAACCAAACATTCTGTTGATGCTCCGTCCTCAACAGCTTATAATGGTCCACAGCTGGACGCAAGCCTCCCCTGATTTTTTTAACTTATGGCTTAGTTGGTAAGAGCAAACCTGTATTGAGGGTGGGGAAATTTTTGGGAACTTATTAAATTTCTTATTCTAAAATACAAGAAAATTTTGTTCAGAGACATTTCTTATTTTAAACAATCTTAACGGCCCGCCCCGGCTTTGCACGGGTAGATATAGCTATTCTATAGATAGCCTATGTTCATCAGAGATAATGTACGATTCTAATGGTGAAAGAGTTTTCCAAATCAGTCCAGTAGTTACGAAGACTATACAAACAAACAAACCGTTCCTCTTTGTTATACTAGTGTAGACGCATGTAAGCTGTTGGAAATTAAACAATAGTAATAAGCCAGTGTCAAAGTTTAGAACTGTCACTGTAAGGTTTATGACAGGCAGCTGTCAACGTCTCGAGATACGTCATTCGGTAATGAAGTTTGTTCATTGAAATACTTCCAGTAGTTCTCAGGGAAGTGGTCGCCGGGGGGGGTTTTGCATCTGGACTGGATTGGATTGTGGATTTCCAGTAGTTCTCGGGGAAGTGCTTCCCCAACTACTGTAAATCCACAATGATGCTCACGTTCTAACTCAAGAAGACCATCGCAGTTTACCTAACAGCTATTTAGAGGCCTGCAGGACTCTCAAAGCGATAACACAAGACTCGAGTGACGTCTCGCTCGACCTTGAAGCCAGAAGAAAGAACTTAACGTTCGATTCTTATCCGCATTTCGCATATTTAAAATGTCGAAGACCAATGATGATGAAACACTTCCAAAAATACCACGACACGAAGTTGGATCCAATCTCTCTCATCTGCTGTCATATCCCGCATTTACTCAATAAGTCTGTTCGCCCTATCAAGCAACCAGCGTTTTATTATAAGCAGCAAAGTTAACACGTTTATATCATCAAAGTTGCGGGTTCGATTTTCGCAGCGGGGCAAATTATTTATATTGCTAGATAATGCTGTGTGAATTGTCCAGCATTATTTATTTATTGTTAAATACAACATGGACATACAATAATGGAAAATAAACTTACCGGGTTTAGACAGAGGGTCCTTCAGAGCCGTAATGGGCGTAGAGGTGACCGGCTGAATCGAACCTGCGACCGGCTTCGGCGGACTAGCGATCAAACCGGCCTGGGGATGCGGCGGCGATTGGATTAACGAAGCTCCCATCATGGGCTGGGCAGTGGGTATAATGGGCTGGGTAGTGGCCATAACCGCCTGGGACGAACCCATAATGGACTGGGCAGTGGGCATTATCGGCTGCGTAGCGCCCATAACGGGTTGAGATGGCAATATCGGCTGCGTAACGCCCATAATCGGTTGCGTAGGAATAACCGGTGCAGAACCCATAATTGGCTGGGTAGTGGCAAGAATTGGCTGGTTAGGCGGTATACCCCCAATCAAAGGTTGGTTAAACTGACCTAATGGTTGAGCATCGATTATAGATTGAGCTTTAACACCAGATATCAAATCGGGTACTGCAGGCTTCACTGGAGGCAGTATTGACTGTGCGCCCATAATGGGTTGGGTAGTGCCCATAATAGGCTGGGTAGTGCCCATAATAGGCTGGGTAGTGCCCGTAGCGGGTTGTGTAGTGCCCATAACTGGCTGATTAGGCATAGCGGGAGGGGAGCTATTGAAGTCGCCCAGTAAAGAGTTGCTCGATACGGATTGTGAGGGCATGTTGGGCTGCGGGAGAGGGGGGACCGACGGCATGGGGGGGATAGGAGGCTTCGCGGGGGCCGCGAACTGCTGAGGCTTTTGTCCACCTGGAAATGTGTGAAGAGCTTTTTGCATTATTACAGCACTAGCTTCTGCTAATTGTAGATAAAGTCTAGGGTAGTTTTTAGTATTGTTTTGAATAGTGATGAATCATCATCATCAGCCTACATTAGTCCAGAGCTGGACATTGGCCTCCCATAATGAGCACCATAGCGTCCTGTCTTCAGCTTGCCGCATCCAGCATCTGCCAGCAGTCTTTCGCAAATCGTCATCCCACCTGGTCGGAGGGCGTCCTACATTACGTTTGCCGAGTCGCAGTCTCCACTCAAGAACACGTTTACCCCAGCGGTTGTCGGTTCTTCTCGAGATATGGCCAGCCCACTGCCACTTCAGCTTGCTAATCCTTTGAGCTATGTCGATAACCTTGGTTCTCTGTCGGATGTATTCGTTGCGAATCCTATCCTTCAGAGAATAGTGATGTATGTGGTATGTTTTTTTTTTTATGTTATGTATAATAATTTTTAACTGTTTGTGGTCTACCAACTCTTATTAAACTTATCTTTTACTCCATCCCTGGGTTGCCTGGGAGAAATCGCTCTCAGCGATAAGGCCGCCTATATTGTACAGATCATTTTTAAATTTAGATATAAGGTTTATTTTTCTTATGTTTTAAGTGACATAAAGTATTCATTTATTCTGCCTGCAGTGACGCACGGACTTTATTGGGCCTGTGACCGCCCCTGCCCTCTACTTCCCTGCGATATTTCATTAAAATCTGTTCAGTCGTTTTGGCATGAAAAGGTACCTAACAGACAGACGGATAGACGGACCGACAATAGTTACTTTCGGATTTGTAGTATTTAGTACGGATTTTCTACGAAAATTTAATAATGTCCTAAACATTTTCGATTTCGGCAGGATTCGAACCCGCGCCTCAACCCTAAGCACGGGTGCGCTCTAACCAACTAAGCAACGAAATCGATCACGTGCTTCATCGAAAATCTCTGGGACCTCTTACGTCTCTTAACTTACTAGTGGTTTATTTTTCGCCCACTAGTGGACTAAAAATTGAAGCGAATAAAATCAATAACATCTTATTTCTTGGTTGATAATAATGACTATTTGTAAACCTGTTTATAGTATTATATTTGACGTGTCTAAGTGCTTAGTTTGTAAGCCTAAAGAAATAAACGTTATTGACTTTGACTTTCTAGCGTCGCGTCGTTAGCTCCATCTACAGAGGAAACGTAGAAGTTATCCAAACCTGCTCAATGACTACAGATAATAAGCTTTATAGTGCGTATCTCGCACTGGGGCAATTTTCTACAAAAATTTAGTATGAATATATTTATCCATACCTACTTACATACTATAATATAAATGCAAAAGTAATTACGTCTGTTTACCTTTTCGCGCCTAGCGCTTAAGCGGCTAAACGGATCTTGACAAAATTTGGAAGGTAGGCATAATTATGTAAAACAATGCTGAGAATTTTGCTTAGTTTTGATATCCATTTTATATATTTGTTTTACATCTGTGATGTTTATTTTATGGTGGAAACACTGACCTGTGGGGCTGAGGGAAGCCAGTAGTGAGGGTGGCAATACTTTCGGCACCTCGATGCCATGAAGCTTCAAGTTTATTATCTGAAAAAATAAACAATAAGTTTTACCAAAAACATACATATAACATATTAGTTTTAACTATTTTTTGCTGCCAAAAACATAAAATAATTTTTTTGATAATGTGTAATAACTATTATTTCAGGACTACATACATCATTTTGTAGTTTGTAGCGCGTGGACTGTAGGGTAAAAAGCTTCTCGAAATAATTAAAGAAATCACGTTTCATTAGTTGTTTTGAAAAATCCTGGATTGGACTGTAGTTGACGGGACGCAAGGCGAAAAAGACTTAGAAAAGTTTTCACGATTTTTTTATGCATAACTAACATATGTTTTTTCTTACGGTATCGTGAAGGGGGTCACTAGGGGTGCAACTTTTGTTCAGGTCATTGACCTTAAAGTTCAATGACCTCGGCGCTAGAGGTCAAAGTGTGTCGTTCAATTTCAAGGCAAAAAAGACTTAGAATAATTTTCATGCTTTTTTTATGCATAATTAACATATGTTTTTTCTTACGGTATCATGAAGGGGGTCAAATCCTGATACCCGTTTCCCGAATTTGTATTTGTTTATTTATTTTGAAGCAAATCGTGTCATACGTTACAATATTACCGTACGAATGCCACACTAACAAACTTGTCGTTTAAGAATAAGAAACATTTATTTGAAACCAAACATAACACACACATAACATCAATTACATTATACCTATTTATATATACACAAACACGAAAAAATTAAGAAACAAAAAAAAACAGACTCACAAAAGTGTTACAAAAGGGTCCAAAAAGGTCCCTGTCTCAGCATTATTATTATTTTTTCACACTACTTTAGCCTATTTTTATTAGAGTTGTTTTGATAATTCCTGAGTTACAAATTTCTCTATTTTTAGGGTTTCAAAGATCGGTTTTGAAACCCTTATGGTCTCGCTTTGTCCGTCCCCGCTCTTTCTTGAATATCTCAGTAACTACTGCAGCTATTAACTTGAAATTTGAAATAATGATACATTTCGTGCGCCATTACTGATTTTAAGAAAAAAATATAAAAATAAATGAAAAATGAAAATGAATATTTTCAGTACAAATTTTGATGTTGAAATTTCAAAAGAGACCTAGGAAGGCAAATGGGGTATCAAATGAAAGGTATCGTTTTGTACATTTCAAAACACTTTTTGAAATTTCTGTAAATTTCATACTTTTTGAAATATTTAAAAAAAAATCGAAAATTGACCATACCCCCCCCCCCCCCTATCTCCGAAGATTGCAGACCGATCCACGTACAATGTATTAGGCGTTTGTAGATATAGATCTATATTTTACAGGAAAAATATAGAGAAGTCTGTAATAATAATAGTTTTTGAAAAATGGTCAAAAAGGGGGGGATTTTTTTTTCAAAAGGAGTGGTACCTGCCTATGTGGGGTATCAAATGAAAGGTATCGTTTTGACTATTTCAAAACACTTTTTGAAATTTCTGTAAGTTTCATACTTTTTAAAATATATCAGAAAATTGATTGTCCAAATAATTGGCACATGTTTGAAACCCTCGGCGCGCGAGTTACACTCGCACTTGGCGAATCTTGTTTATGAAGTATTTAATTTATTGAGCATACAAAGTTTTATATCAATCCCCTTTTTACTTTTATTTATAATTAAGGCGCATACCCCACCCAAACTAGCGCCACCACCTACTTTATCTTATTATTCCGTTTAGCAAAGGAAAATTCAAAAATTCATCGCACAGTTTGTGATACTTATTATAAGCTTTTTTTAAAGCCTCTGTATTAGTTTTATTCTATTTAATTTAGGCAGAGATACGAAGTTGCCCTTGGTGGCCACTAAAATCTATTTTCGAGAGTACCAAAAAAACTACATCCTCATCCTACACCCCACTCACCCCACCCTCACCCCTAAGGGTGTGGAATTTCCAAAAATCCCGTCTTAACGGGAGGTTGTGTAGTAAAAGGTACCAATAAATTACTTTATTTCTTATATTTACAATGAAACTATATGAATATCAGAAGAGATGGAACTAACCTTACAAGCGATGGAAAACTCCTTAAGGTCCAGTTTCCCGTCAGCGTTGGTATCTGCCAGAGACCAGATCTGACCCAGCACGGGCGGAGGCAGTTGGCTCTGGAACAACACCGGACAGTTGTCTGTATTAGGACCAAGTGACCGACGACGATCGAACATGGTGCGCTGTGCATCACTGATTCCATTCATCGGTTCCCTTTATCGTCCGCCTGTCCGTCTACGTTCCGTCTGTCTGTCCCCCTTTTGAAAAGCCCCCCCCTTTTTAAAAAGGGGTTAACAAAAGGGCTTTTCTCAGGAAAGTATGGAGATGATATACATATATGACGGAATAGGGTCGTCGATAGCGTCCAGGTCGGCCATGGCTTATCCTCCGGTGGGACAGGGCATGAAAGAGTGTCGGTTCAAAGAAAGCAGACTGCTATTTCAAAATCACAAACGTTTATTAGCCAACTTATTTAGAGTTTAACACAGCGATAAAGATAACCAACAAAGACCTAGGTTTCACTTAATATATAATAAATTTAGGTACCATAGTAAAATTACTTATTAAGCTAACAAAATCGAACTCAAACTACCTATGTAATTGTTGCGCCCTGACAGGGTTTTTATGCATTGTGTACCCACTAACACTACCTAAGAAAAATAAATGTAAGTATGCATAAAATCACAATAACTGATATGAATATGAATATTAAGACTACACTGAACGCGAGACAGTTTCCACGACTTGTTAGTGCGACGGCTGAACGAAGACTGCCAGTCCGGCCCTCCGACTCGAATAGCGCCACGAGGTGGCGCCTGCGTTGCAATCAACTAGTACGACGTAGTACCACGAAGTCAATAGTGTGTCTGTGTAGTCAATTGACCAACTACTCCGACATTATATGTATATATATTTCGCGGTAAACTTTGACACTGTTTTGTAATCCGGCTTGCTTGGGCTTGCTTTACAAACGGTCCGTCGTCTTCAGTAAAATATGATATCAATTCTCATGCTGTCGCGCTCGGATTCCAACTGGGCAGGAGAGCAAGAGAGAGATGACGTCATTGTCAAGTAAGCTGGTTAAATGTAAATGAAACATGTGATGTGTGCAAGAAATTACCCTGAGTTTAAGGGCTTGGAAATGTTATGGTTATGGTGTGTGTACTCTTATTTCCGCACTGAGACTCGGATTGGTCCATTGTGCGCGGTCGTTCTACTAGCTTAGCCAGCCTAACCCGTCCAGAATCGCAGTATCTTCTTGGGATCTTCACAGGCTTCGCGGAGTGACCTCAGGTGGTAGAGGATTTCGTGTCGTTGCGCCGTTATGTCCTCGCATTCCAGGACTACGTAGGCAGCTGATTCTTCGTCACAGAGACACCCCCTGCAGAGGGGGCTGTCTGTTGCTTCGATGGTGAAGAGGTGTTTGTTCAGTGGACAGTGTCCTGTGTTTTAGGGCTTACGCACTGTAATTTCACAGTTGTCTCACTGCATTTCGCGGCAACCCTCTTCAGCTGGCTCGGCTGGACGCGCAACCCGCTCCTATGGGATCGTAGGGAAATGGTAGGTCGCAATTAATCGCGATATAAGCCGAAATAATTAGATTTTTATGTTAGCCGTATAAAATCCAATGGAACTTAATTTGGTCGAAAATCTAGCATCTCTACCTGTCTTACTCTTACTCACATAACGTCATTATCTATTCATTTCAAAAATATCATCTGCCTCATTTTCACTTGTTGAATTGAATATTTAATATGTAAATTGTACTGTAATACAGGTGTGGAACTGTTTCAATTTTAGGTCTTATTTTAGAAAAATAAAATAATTTAATAATTTTATTTTTAATGATAAAGGTGATAACTTATATACCATAATGAAATCTAGGATAACTGGGTCAACTTTTAAGAGAACATGCCTATCATGGTGGACTTTTTTCAGTATAAAGAGTCATAGTTAACTCATTGAAAATGATTGATGCAAAAATTTTATTAATATTTATTGAAAACTATGGGCATCTTGGTTTTATTTTAAACAAAAATTAATGAATGAATTATTTGAGATTAAAAAGGTGAACAAAACCACATGACGAAGCTGGTTCTATACATTGCACTAACCTGCAGCATGAAACGTTTAGCTTGTTCTCCGGAGAGGTTGCCCCCCGCAGGCCCAAGGTTCCTGAAGTGTTCTGCAAACTTTGCATGCTCGTGTGGCTGCACCACCCACGGGTCTCCCGCCATATCTACAAACCAATAGGTACCTAAGTAAATAAATATAAAATGCTGCAGAGCATCATCTAGCCCCAACATCAGCAGCTTGTGTTTTGAGTACCTACTTGATAACTGATATGTACATTACATTATGTAAGTACTTAATACATTAGGTAAATAATGTACTTTCTTATATATATTTATTATAACACATAAATACACCCAGTAAAACATAATTTAATAACACCTCTGATAATACTTAACAAATTAATAAAAATAGTACATTTAGATGTGTTTTAAGTTGTATATTTAAAGAAAAATATGGTTTGGATCTACAGGATGTATTGTAATTTGTACTTAGATAGTCCACCGTTATATTTAAGTATATGAAACTTGCTAAATATTAAAACCAAAGAAGTCCGTTTAAAGTTAGCTTTGGGTCTTGACAAGTTGTAATAAAAACATCAGCTGTATAGACAAGGCCGTTTTTAAGTAAGTCCTAGACAAATTTTGACTATAAATGTACTTCCAGGAATGAACAAGCTATTTTCAGTACTTATAGCTGAAATTTGTAATAAGAGCCCTACATGAGTGACATGTAGCAATCACTTCATAAAACATTTTTTATTCTTTATTTAAAGATATCTAAAGAACTAGTTTGATGTCAAAAGTAACCCCTTTAGATAGGTATATAGGTTTTTCACTAAGTACATAATAGAGTAACCTTTTCCATCAGACAGACCAACAGATGAGTTTTCGGACATATAAAATTATGAACAGAATAAATCGGAATCCTTTATTAAAAAAATTGCGCCTACAAAGTACCTAGAGCGGAATAATATTTGCTTCTTTTGTGTGTGCAAAATGATAGATTAAAATAAATAGATAATGCTGAACAAATCACACAGCATCATCTAGCCCCAAGCTCAGCAGCCTGCCTCTACTCTATAAACCGTACTAAATAAACCGTACTGTAAGTTGTAGGTTTCCTTCGAAATTTTTCACATAAATAAACGCAGATGAGAAACCAACGCAAAGTCGCGAATTTACGCCTAAAAACTGTCTGGTGTCAAAAGGTTTAGTTAACAGTTTCTTACCGAATAAGTTCTTTAATTGCTGAAAATGTGGTACCCTACAAATAACACTTTTAATAACCAAATTATTGAAAAGAAAATTACGCCCAACCAAATTTGCAAGAGAAGTATTGATTGATTTTGTTGTTTGAGTCGCGAAGTTCAACTTCTTTTATTTGGATTATTTGGATCGTAGTTTTGGATATTGTAATAGCCCGGCCACACGCAAAGGACTGAACGAACACGGTACATTGGTAAGCTCGTGCAAACTAGACTTTCAATTCTAAGGTTTTTGTAATATAGTGCGAACCTCGCACTCTGTTATGTTAATACCAACCAAGTGAAACCTAGTCCTTTGTTGGTTATCTTTATCGCTGTGTTAAACTCTAAATAATATGGCTACATAACAAACGTTTGTGATTTTGAGAATAGCCGTCTACTTTCTTTGAACCGACACTCTTCCATGCCTTGACCCACCGGAGGATATTAAGCCATGGTCGACGTAGACGCTATGGGCCCCAATACCTAATTAAGTAAGGCCGGCGCAATTAGTGTTTCGCCAACAATGAGCCATGTGCCTTTGTGTGAACACCAAGCTTAGAGCGTTATAAATGCTCTAAGACACCGTCCAAGTGATCGTGGCCTACGGTTGTGCATTGCAAAGCATGGCCCATCACAGACAGGCCATTGTGTACCTACAGCGCCTTTAGTCCTCAGTCTACCTGTCTGTAGAGTTTAATGAAGTTTTCTCATCAAACAAATCGGCAGTGCGAAGAGAATAAAACTCGTGGATAAAACCACTCCGAGCCTGTGCACCACAGAAAACTATTACTCAATACTCCTACACCTACACTGCACTGTGCACATTGTTGGAATCCTTGTGATTAGCGGTTGGTTTGTGCTTTATACGGTAGAATAGCCCAAATCCTAAAAGATGTTGTCATAACGTTGAAATAACATTTGCGAAGAAGGTTATCCGTCATGACGTATTTGCCTGCGATTGCGAAATACGAATGCTTTGATTTGATTCTTACGTAGTTTTTATCTACGTAGTACTCTTTCTTTGGCTTTGATTTATTAGTTTGTGATCAAAGATCCTAGAATCCTACGTTCTTGTTTGTGATGATGAACCTCTATTTAATTGTCATTTAGTTCTTCCAACCTCAATACTTCTTCCTCAAATGTTATTGTGATGAACCTCAATACTTCTACCGCAAATGTAATAGTGATGAGCTAAATTTATTAGTTCAGACATGAGTACCGTTTCCGTAGCATGCCGGGTCTGCCTCCGCACCAATGTACCTATGCAGGACTTACCGGATCAACTCAAAACGTTTCATGATGAATTATGCGATCTTGAGGTAAGTTTTTGTTTTCACCTCGCGGGTGGATTGATACACTTACTTATCTAATGATGTTCTCAAAAATTTTCAGACTGTCCACCACAAAAAGTTGAAGTACTGTGGATCATGCACACATCAAATTAAGAAGTGTTACAAGTTCAAAGGACAGTGCCAACGGGCGAATGGATTGTTAAAGCTATGGATAAAGCACGAAGATAAGGTAAAAATCTATAATATGCAAAGTCTATACTACTAACTATTATAAAGGAAAGATTTGTTTGTTTGTTTCAATTGAATAGGCTCTGAAACTACTAGACCGATTTGAAAAATACTTTCACCATTATAATCTTACACTATGAACCCTGATGAACATATAACTATATGTAGAATATACCCATGCAAAACCAGGGCGGACCAATAGTATATAAATAAACTAGCTGCAGCCTGGCTCTGCATGCGATTTTCAAGTCTACTATGCCCGACCCTGGGATACCATTTACCTTTCTGCTAAATTTCATTATGATCCGTTTAGCCATTTAGGCATGAAAAGGTTACCAACAGACATTTAAAGACAGAGTTACTTTCGAATTAATTATATAAGTATGGATAATAGGGTTGAGTTGATTTGATAATTTCATGCAAATCTGGCATTTGGGCAGTAATCTGCCCAAGAAATTCAATTTTATTTATTTATCTAAGAAAAACAAAAAGCTTCAGTAATAGCAAATTTAAAAATTAAACAAAACAAAAAAAAGCTAAGCATCTTCCACACATAGAAAGAGACTAAATTATCCAAAAATATTTTTAAAAATAATATTATACTGTATAAACAAAACATATTACAATTTAAGATTATGAAGTTTAAATAGCCATTCCAATGTTTGTGTGTTAAGTGGGAGAAGATTAAGTAAAGTATTTTAGTATAGTTTACTTATACATACTCAAAATTAAAGATTTATTATATTTTATAGGTGTACATAATATAATGTAATAAACCTAACATATAAGGCGGGTGGGGTTTGGTTTTTAATCAAACAAATAATTTCAGCAGGTACATTTCAAAATCGTTATTAACATTTTTCTAGGATGTATAGTTTTTTAAATAATTCCGAAGTAACTTACAAGAGCTGTTGTTTGACTGAAATTCTATGATTGCGTCATACATTTTTCATCCCAAGGTTGTCTGGAAGAGATCGCTTTTAGCGATAAGGCCGCCCATTGTGCAACACTGTTTTTATATCCTTTTTTTGTATTATTCTCTGTTTTTCTTGGTGTGCAATAAATTGTATTGTATTGTATTTTTCAACGGCCCTATTTGCTTTTTATTTTTCAGTACCTAACATAACTACCTGCTCTCATTTATTTTGCTCTGAATAAAAAAAAACAAGCATACCATATACGAAATCGTATAAGGTAGTAAATTCAATTCTAAAAATAATATAGGAAAAATCAGTAAGTAGTACTGATTCATCATTACATTTCATAAAATTCTTTGGATCCCCCATGGTAGGCATTGGGCCTCTGCCCAGCAGTGGACTAGTATAGGTGAGAAATTTAATACTTTGAAACAGAAAAAACCTCACTCGTGTGTAAATCAATCCAACTCATGATTATCTTTACAGGATATCTCCGAGTACCGCAAAAAACTGCCCCCACCGTCTCTTCAATTTACAAACAACTCAAACTCCTTCCTTTTTGAATGCGATCACGACGAGAAGACATTTCATAACTCCAATGTTATTTCAGACTGCAAACGAAACTTGATTCTTAAGTTGGACAATTCAGCACTTGCTTCTGAAGATAGAAGGCACCCTGACTCCTCTAAACTTAATTTAAATCCAAATCCTAGTATCCCTGATCAGCCTCATCCTGATTTAAGACCTACTGTTGTAAAACCCAGTTCTGGTCTAGGACCTGTCTTAAAACCTACTATCGGTTCAAAACCTGTCTATAGAATTGTGAAGAATTGTGGTGTAAGACCTTGCTTTAGACCTAATTTCGGTATAAAAAGCGACTTAAGACCAAGTCTTAAGACTGAGCATGTCAAAGCTCAAAATGGCATGTTAACTATTGACCCCAACCTCTTATCTGTCAAGTCAAGACCTGCCTTTAAACCTAACCTTGGTCTAAGACCTGCATTTAGACCCATTCTTGGTATAAGACCTGCACTTAGACCTATGCTTGGTATAAGACCTGCATTTAGACCTAATCTTAGTCCAATATCTCTTAAAAAATCTAATTCTGGTCCAGAACTGTCTATTCAGCCAATACCTTCTGGCAACAAGGAACCAAAGCAAGCTGACCTGACTTATGATCCTGACTTTGATGTCTCTTACGTAACTGATCCTCTATCTGTAGTCAAGGATGAAAGCGCAATGGATATTGACGAAAATACCATAGATATTACTGAAAAAGAAATTGTTGTAGAGATTGATAAACAAGTATCTATGGATGATAACCCTTTAGATATTGATGACGCAAACGAGGTCGAGATTGAACCGAAAGAAGAAGATGACAACGAATATACTATACCTGAAAAAGAAATGTTGCATGACAATGATTCTATAGACAGCACTATAGATGATAAAGAAGAGTTGATAATCGATTTTAATGACACGGATAATGATATAGATTCGGACGAATATACATACGAATATTTAGAACAAGATATCCATTTGTTAGATTTCGCAAGCAAACCAAAACAAATGGAACCTTTTGAATCTACGAGTATAGAAAAGAAACAAGCTAAAACAACAACTGAGAAAGAAAAGCCGGTCAAAATACTTAAAATAGAAGATGTTTTCAATAAGAATGTTGTCCAGCCTGCACAGAATGAAGGTTTACCCTTGGAAACCAAAGGAATTACTAGAAAATATGCCAAAAAAGTAAAAGTAGATCTAAATCCCGCACACATAATATATAGAAATTCCAATTTTAAAGCGCTCCCTTCTTTTAAAGAAAAGGTGTTTGGACTGTTCGATGAAAGTCCCTTTGTGTTAGATGATGAAACGGTTTTGACAAAAGAGTTGTTTTCTGTCATTTATGACAAGCTTAATGTGCGGGAGGTGAAGAGAATGGCGATGATCGTACTGGAAGGTAAGTGTTAGCTGCTGCCGCGGGCTTCGGTCACGTAGTCCCTGGGTATAACACATTATCACTTAACACAATACTTCCACTTATGGACAAAAGATTTAATAACCACACCAATATTATAAAATGTGAAAGTTTAGATGCTTGGATTTTTGTTACCTTCTCACGCCAGAACTTCTGAACTGAACGGGCTAAAATTTTGAAAACAGGTTGTTCTAAGCCTGGTATAAAAAATAGTCTTTTTATCGAATAAATCAGTTCCCTTTTTGAAGTTGATAAATTACATACCTACTCGAAAGTTATCCTAGACTACTTATACCTTTAAGGTTTTTGTATTACAGTGAGTAAGCCCTCAGGGTACTTAGGGTAATCTCCAAGACATTAAATAAGTCCAGAAAAATTTGATCTGGGCAGGATTCGACTAATGGCGCTTGAGCCGTTAGTCAAATCGACCAGAACACCCGGAACTAATACCTACAGATCGACAAATATTTGTCCCAAGGCGGGAATCGAACCCGCAACCTCCTGGGACCTTCGACCTCTGCTACAGGTCGTATTATTGACTTTTTATCACTTGCCACAAACCACACCACTTACCACAAAAAATTTGTTGGCAGATGATGACTTTCGTGCTAAGTTGACGTCGTACCTCGGGGTTCTGCACCGTAAATACAACCCTGAGTACGAATCTGTGTTCCACGTGGAGTTCCTCCATACTGAAGAGCAGAAGAGAGAGGTAATATGCGTGCACCACAGAGTGCACCATCTGTTAAAGTTGCAGAAAAAAAAAACAAATTCCGAATTGTAGCAGTGTCATCAAACACTTGTAAATATAGCATCCTCGTAAATTTCCTTTATAACACATTTGCTCGTAAAGGGTCTCTTATTGCACCAATTTCAATACTGTAATGGATCTCATTGCGCACTAGTGCGGTAATGTAATGTAAATCGCACGGTTTATCAAGATGCTCCGTCTGTAGTGAAAAAATTCTATGTCTATGGCCAAAACGTACGGTACTTTTAAAAATATAAGCAAAGAGTTTTTATATCAGAAAAAACTTTCTTGAATGGGTTATCAAATAAAAGGCATTGTTTTGTAAATCTTAAAACAGTTTTCGAAATTTCTGTAGGTTTCATACTTTTCGAAATATTTCCTTTCGAAAAAGTCGAAAAATTTACTGTCCAAATAAATAATAAATAAATAAATAATTGGCAAATGTTCGAAACCCTCGCGCGTTAGAAGAAGAGAGAGGTAATATTCAGCCCTGCCCCTAAGGTTTCTGCTACTACTAGCTGTTCTCCGTGGTTTCACCCGAGTATAATTCGAATTTCACATTTTACTTTTTCATTTCCCTTTGGGATTTGATGTTGTTACACTTGCACTTGACGGATCTTGTTTTCTGTAAAATATAGATTTTATATCTACAAACGCCACATACATTGTACATGGATGGTATGGCATGTTTTAGTCCCTTGTTAAACAATGTACTTTTCGACAGGAATTCAAGCGTCGTGAGCTTCATCCGGACTACATTCGTGCGGCCTACAAGTGTGAGCTGTGCTTCAAGACATACACCGGGCAGAGCTTTGTGGATTATCACAAGAAAATATACCATAATGTGAGTATATAAATATAAATAATGCTGAACAATTCACACAGCATTATCTAGTCCCAAGATAAGCAGAGCTTGTGTTATGTGTACTAGTTATCTGATATATATTATCAGTTAACACAATACATAGATAGATTTTATTATACATAAAAAACGACCAGAACACCCTGAACAAATAAATGTCTGCAGATCGTACACGAATTTGTTCTAAGGCGGGAATCGACCCCGCAAGCTCCTGCGTTGCAGGCAGACCTTCGCCCACCGCGCCACAGAGGTCGTGAATTAAGTCGTCAATTAAGAAGGGCGAAGGTCCGCCTGCGACGTAGGGGGTTCGAGTCCAATGCCCGCCTCGGGACAAATGTGTGTATTATCTGTAGTTCGTTTAGGATGTTCTGAGTGTTTTTGTACATGGGAACAAGCAGCAAAATGTCAGGGGCCGCGGTAGTGCTCTGACAAGTCTAGCAGAGGGCCGCCGCCACCGATAACCCATTTCTCGAACCATCTCAGGGCACCTTAGTTCCATTTTAAAAATAAATTCAAAATGAATTATGTTCTTTGTAAATGGAACACCAAAAAGTCGATGTATATTTTTCCATGATTTAGAGAACTTCATTATTTCTGATCCTCAATGATTAGTAGTATAATAAGTATTTTCAAAAATGGTTCAACGCTTTTTCTTTTAATAGTACATTTTTGCTAGATATACTTTTAATGGATAGAGTAGATATACTTAATAAGGAATCGGGTCTCTCCGGGGTCGGGGCTCTCAGGGACTAACCCGAGTCTTTATGCAAGAGGACGAATGTCTTGTACTGACTGATAATTTCAGACAAAAATAAAAAAAATAAATGTCAAGTGTGAGTCGGACTCGCGCACCGAGGGTTTCGTAAAATTAAGAGTTAGTTGTGTGTGTTCTTGTATCTTGCCAAATAGCATGAATCTAGTTCAACGGAAAGTAGTGCCTTACGAATTTTGGCACTAGGTAAAAAATATCATTAATTTTATCTACGAATTTACGGTTTACGGATTCCCTTTACTTGCGCTATAAGACCTTGCTTCTTGCCAAATTTCATGACTATGTCAACGGGAAGTACCCTATAGGTTTTGTGTGCATGTGATTCCCTTGGAAATTTCAAAATATTAGGGCATAAACGTCTGTAACTTTTGATTGCGTTGACTTAGAAGTTTGATTTTATATTGAGGCTTCAAGAGGTTACGAGCCTGCGTATATGATGTAAATATCAACTCGATAACTCCACGCGTTTCTGAGAAAAGAGGGTTGACAGACGGACAGACGGACAGACGGACAACAAAGTGATCCTATAAGGGTTCCTTTTTTCCTTTTGAGGTACGGAACCCTAAAAACGAAGTGAAGTAAGTATATATTATGTTTCAGCCTGCTGGCCCGGTGATTTGCTCTATTTGCTCGTACAGCATGCCGACCAGGATGCGTCTGATCAAGCACCGGCTCCATGCGCACCAGGCGGCCTACTCCTGCAAGCTGTGCCCGCTCAGAACCAACCTTGTGTGAGTCACGTCGAGTCACACCTACCCCCCCACCCCCTTCCCTCCCCTACTGGACCGTAGGCCTCCCCTTATGATATTTTACAAATAAATAAATAAATAATGCTGGACAATTCACACAGCATTATCTAGCCCCAAGCTAAGCAGAGCTTGTGTTATAGGTACTAGATAACTGATATACATAATACAACACCTTACATAGATAGATATTTTTTACGACCAGAACACCCTGAACAAATGTCTGCAGATCGTACACACATTTGTTCCGAGGCGGGAATCGAACCCGCAACCTCCTGCGTCGCAGGCGGACCTTCGCCCATCGCGTAACAGAGGTCATCAATAAAAATATATTTTACAACCAAAATGACCTGACTGAGTTCAGTTTTATTAAGTGTTCTGGAGCATTTTTACTTGGACACCATTCCCGACCAGCTTCAGTGGTCAAGACTTGCACCTTCGACCTGCCCCTACACTTATAAAGCGGCCTGTATTCCAAACCGCGGATGGATCTAGCTTTTTTGATTGCGGATCAAACAGTCGTCGTGCTAATTACGATTATAAATGAGTCCAAGGTTTGGAACCGTTATATATCTTTAAATTTTTGACAAACAATCCAAACGGTGTAAAAAATGATTTTCAAGAGTTTCGACTGCAGTTTTGACTGGCGCGTTGAACGTTATACATTTTAAAAGTTTGCCATAAGGCGCATACCCCACCCAAAGTGGCGCCAGACGAAAATAGATTTTGGAGGCCACCAAGGGCAACTTCGTATCTCTGCCTAAACTAAATATAATAAAACTATTACAGAGGCTGTAAAAGCTTATGATAGGTATCACAAACTGTGCGATGGATTTTTGAAAATTCATTTGTTAAACGGAATAATAACATAAAGTAGGTGGTGGCGCTAGTTTGGGTGGGGTATGCGCCTTAAGATCGAACTGTCAGCCCCGCGCATCTACACGTATGTTTTGGAGCGCGGGTTGGAATGGCGCGTGCGGTTTCCCTCAGTCCGAACCTTACGTATGCAGTCTTCTAATTCTAAGTGGGGGAACTGGGATCTGCACTGACATCTCGCATAGGAGTGTATTGTGCATTATCCCCCTGCCTAACCAGGCCCTAACCAGCCCAGCTCCTTGAAGTACCGGAGCAGGACTTTTGGAGATTGACAGCTTCGTTTCAGCTTTCCTATGGGTGTGGACAGGTTTGATGTCTCTATGAGACTTTTCAGACAATCCCGTTTTCTGTCTGGTCTCCTCTGTGGCCGCGCAGTGTATGTACCACAACGTGTTCCACAGTTTCTTCTTCCAGGAGGCAGCCACGACACAGGCTGCTGTCTGTGGCTCCTGTCTTAAAGAGATGGAGGTTGAGCTCACAGTGGCCTGTGATGATACCCACCATTGTTCTTAAGTCCTCACGGCTCATCTTGAGCATCGTGTTTGTTGTTTTCCTATCTTTGAAAGGGAATATTAATTTAGTGTGTTTGCATTCCGGTATTGACTTGTGATTGCTCTGTTCAGGAACGTGATGCGTAACCACTACAACTCCCACAAAGGTGTGCAGTACCAGTGTCCCATCTGCTTCAAAGTATGCTAGTAAGTATCAATATGTCTATGTCCAGCAGTGGACTAAACAGGCTGATGATGATGATGAAGTATAAACAAACAAGATCACGTCAAGTGCTAGTGTAACTCGCGCGCCGAGGGTTTCGAACATTTTCTAATTATTTGGAAAGTTATTTTTTGACTTTTTCGAATGAAAATATTTCGAAAAGTATGAAACCGTCAGAAATTTTATTTCAATTTCAAAACTGTTTTGAAATGTACAAACCAATACCTTTCATTTGATATTGATACTTCATTTGCCCCCCTAGGTCTCTTGAAATTTCAACATCACAATTTGTACTGAAAATATGCATTTTGATTTTTCATTTATTAATAAATAATTTGTTTCTTGAAATCGGCAATGGCGCACGAAATGTATCATTATTTCAAATTTCAAGTTAATAGCTGCAGTAGTTACTGGGATATTCAAAAAAGAGCGGGGACGGACAGAGCGAGACCATAAGGGTTTCGAAACCGATCTCGAAACCCTAAAAAGGAGGTGTTTCTATATTCGGGTATATGTATTTATTTTTAAAAAGGGTTCCGTACCTCAAAAGGAAAAAAGAAACCCTTATAGGATCACTTTGCTGTCCGTCTGTCCGTCTGTCCGTCTGTCAACCCTCTTTTCTCAGAAACGCGTGGAGTTATCGAGTTGATATTCACATCATATACGCAGGCTCGTAACCTCTTGCAGCCGCGATATAAATCAAACATCTAAATCAACGCAATCAAAAGTTACAGCTGTTTATGTCTATTTTTTTTATTTTCCTAAGGAATCAGATGCACACAAAACCTATAGGGTACCTCCCGTTGACCTAGAACCATGAAATTTGGCAAGAAGCAATGTCTTATAGCACAAGTAAAGGGAAAAATCTGAAATCCGTAAATTTTTGGTTTATTCATAGAAAATAGTACATTGTTACACTAGGGTTGGACGTAACTATTAACGTATTTAGTCTCGAGACGGGGTTTGGCGCCCGAGCGTAGCGAGTGCGCCAATAGTTCGAGGGACGAAATAAGTACCTAATCACAATCATTATCAAATCAGAAAATTATTGTGCCTTGTTCGTCTGGGTTGATTTATTTGCTGAAGAGTAGGAGTTTGTACGGAACCCTTGATGCGCGAGTCTAACTAGCACTTGACGTTTTATTTTTATGTAATGTTAGTCGGTTTCTCCGTCAATTATGGACCGATTGTGATAATTCTTTCGCTATTGTCTCTATCTCACCCTGGTTAAACAATGTACTAAGTGTTTTTTTGTCTCTTCAGCAACCAGAACACTCTGCGCAACCACAAGCGCAGAGCTCACCCCACGCAAGTGTGCACGACGTGCGCGAAACAGTACACCACCGAGAGAGGACTGCGCATTCACAGGGAAACGCAACACAAGGTCAGCCAGCTCTAGCGCTCTCTACGACTCTACTCAACCACAAGCGCTAACCAAAGTTATTTCTATCCATGGGAACTGATTTATGGGATTAATAAAACGTCAAGTGCGAGTTGAACTCGCGCACCGAGTGAGGGTTCCGTAAAATTAAGTCAGTTTTGTTTGTTTTGCCAAATAGCATGATTCTTGTTCAATGGAAAGTAGTGCGAGATTTTGGTCACTAGCAAACTAAAATAAATCTTTAATTTTATCTACAAATTTCCAGTTTTCGGCTTTTTCTCTTTACTTGTGCTATAAGACCTTACTTCTTGCCAAATTTTATGACTAGGTCAACGGGAAGTACCCTATTATAAATATTTTGATTGCGTTGACGTAGAAGTTTGATTTATGTCGCAGCTCCAAGAGGTTACGAACCTATATATGATAATGTATATGATGTAAATTTCAACTCGATACCCCCACGCGTTTCTGAGAAAAGGTTTGACAGACGAACAGACGGACAATAAAGTGATCCTATAAGGGTTCCTTTTTTCCTTTTGAGGTACGGAACCCTAAAAGTAGCCTACACGTTACTCTCCATCCTTTCAACTCACTCTATGCCGAAATCAAGTCGATTGGTTGCTTAGTTAAAGCGTGTAGGAAAGGCAAACAAACAAACACAAAACGCATTTTTGCATTTATAATATTAGTTTATTAAAGAAGTATAGATGGTACGGTACCCTTCGTCCGCGAGTCCGACTCACTTGGCCTATTTTATTGTGGATGAATGAAGATTATGAATAACTCAATAGATGCAATAATAAATAAATAAATAATGCTGGACAATTCACACAGCATTATCTAGCCCCAAGGTAAGCAGAGCTTGTATTATGGGTACTAGATAACAGATATACATAATATAATACAATACATAGATAGATATTTTTTATTATAATATTAATAATTATTAATGAAATTTATGTCACTGTCATACTTCAAAAACTGAATTTTTGCGAAATTTTATTGCACCTGCCTTTCATCGTCCCTGTCAGGGACGCTTGCCAGTTTAAATTTTTATGCCAACCCCTCTCATCAGGGACGATGCCAGTCTAGACGAGAGTGCTGATACTAGTGATTCTCCCCCAGGACGCCCCCCCCGTGGAGCCCGAGCAGGTCGTGCCCTGCGCCGAGTGCGAGATCACGTTCGACACGCGGCAGAGCTACCAGCGACATTGCAACATCGCGCATTCCGCCCAATTCGACGACTGCGGGTAAATAGTTCATTGAATTAAAACTTCTCTTGTTAGAAAAGTATATCATAATAGTGTAGCTTAGCGGGCGTAAAACTCGCGAATACGCCCTTGTGAGTAAAAGTAAAAAATAATGCTGGACAATTCACACAGCTAGCTTGGGGCTAGCTGTGTGAATTGTCCAGCATTATTAGCTAAGCAGAGCTTATGTTATGGATACTAGATAACTGATATACATAATATAATACATAGGTATTTTTTATTATACATAGAAAACGACCAGAACACCCTGAACAAATGTCTGCAGACCGTACAAAAAAATTTCCCGAGGCGGGAAACGAACCCGCAACAGAGGTCTTATTTGTCTCGTTAATTTTTGTTTCAAGTCATCAGCCAGTACAAGACATTCGTCCTCTTGCATAAGGACTCGACTTTTTGGTGTTCCATTTACAAAGAATATACATTTCATTTGAATTTATTTTTGAAAATAGAACTGAAGTTTTTTTTATCATTGTTAGATGTTTTGTATGTTTATTCTTCCTCCGTGGTAGAATGCGTAGGTAGGTAGTAACTTTTTATGATAAAATAACCTCTTCTATACAGGGTGGAATTTTGTAAGCTCACCTGGATGGAAAGTACTCTAAATAATACAGATAGCATATTTTACTCCAAGGAAACATTCCTTTATTTTTGAAAAGAAAAAAAACTGCATTCAAAGGTTTTCGAAAATTCACTTGCCACACCCAGGAATCGAACCGACCTAAATCTGTAAAAAATACACCCTGTACTTTTATTGCATAAATCGTTAAGGTTAATCATAAGGATGAAATCACTCTAACATACTCGGTAAATTTAATGCCCCACCCTTAGAACGAGTGCTCCAACCAACTGAGCCACGAAGTCTTAGTCGATTCCATCGAAAATCTTTGGGACTTCTGACGGACCGGTAGCTCCACCTACAGAGGAAACATTAAAGTTTATCTAAACCGGTTCAAAGACTAAGGTCACATTTAGTTCGTTTGACGAGAGGTGTTGCCGTTGCTCTATTCTAAGGATTTTTGTTACAGTGCTTACCGCACTCTGGGCATCTCTAAGAAATGATATAAGTTCCAAAAAAATTTCGTCCCGCCGAAATTATTAGGGAACTTATTACATTTCTTAGTTGGAAATAAAAAAGAATTTGAATATTTTTTTTAAATTTATGTATAATGAATGATAATATGAACTCTTTGTGCGCGAGTCTGACTTGCACTTGGCCGGTTTTTTTATTGAGATACTATAACTTATTTTCAGTGTCCCGCGAAGAAAACGCGTGAAGCCCCCGCCCGCCGCGACCACATCGCCGAAGGGTAAGAAAGAGAGCGAGCAAGGAAATAAGGTTACTAAACAGAAAACAAAGGGAAAACCTTACCGGAGTTGTGAAATTGTAAGTACCTACTCTACTGACACGATATCCTTAGTCTGTCAAATAAATATATAATGCTGGACAATTCACACAGCATATCTAGCCGCAAGCTAAGCAGAGCTTGTGTTATTACACTAGATAACTGATATATATAATACAATATAATACAATACAAAACTCTTTATTGTAGTACACCACAAAAAAAAAAACAACAAACAGACATAGACCTTAAACATAAAAGTACAATGGGCGGCCTTATCGCTTAGAAGCGATTTCTTCCAGGCAACCTTTGGATGGAGATAAATTTGAAAAATTGGAGAAAGGCGTGTACCATAAATATACATAATAATATATAATCATAATTAACAATTATTCTTTAGGAAGTAGATTATTATAAAATATAGAATAATAAATACGGAATAAATAAATACCAAGAACAAAAAATAAATAAATAAAAGTACCTACCAGTGCAGCAGTGTTCACTTTTTCGATAGATAAGAATCTTTGACGCGAGCTTTGAAGACAGGTAGTGATTCAGCTTTCCTAATGGACTCAGGCAGTGCATTCCACAGCTTTACGGCCTGGATGGAGAAGGATTTGCCATAAAAAGTGGTTCGGTGGAGGGGCATGTTCAATACCAGATTTTCACAGTACATCATCATCATCAGACTATATTAGTCCACTGCTGGACATAGGCCTCCCCTAATGAGCGCCATAGCGCCCTGTCTTAAGCTTGCCGCATCCAGCATCTGCCAGCAGTCTTTCGCAAATCGTCATCCCACCTGGTCGGAGGGCGTCCTACACTACGTTTGTCGAGTTGCGGTCTCCACTCAAGAACCCCACCACGTTTACCCCAGCGGTTATCGGTTCTTCTCTAGATATGGCCAGCCCACTGCCACTTCAGCTTGCTAATCCTTTGAGCTACATATGTCGATAACCTTGGTTATCTGTCGGATGTATTCGTTGCGAATCCTATCCTTCAGAGAAACTCCGAGCATAGCTCTGCCCACCCCCCGGTTTTTGTCCCTTAGTCGCCTCCTACGACACCCACGGGAAGAGTTGGGTTAGTAGTTAGGTTCATAATACAATAAGTACATTACACTGATAGGTTTTTTTTATTATGCATAAAAAACGACCAGAACACCCTGAACAAATATCTGCAGATCGTACAAATATTTGTCACGAGGCGGGAATCGAAACCGCGACCTGGAAGGCGCATGTGTGCTGCTAAGGAAGTGATAAGAGTTAAGGTTTTGTTATTATACTGCGTAAGCTTCACCGGTTAATTTCTAATAAATTAAATAAGTTCAAAAAAAAAATGATTACGGCGGGATTCGAACCCGCGCCCCCTTATACCCATACACCCTCAGTGTGGGTGTACTCTAATCAACTTAGCCACAAAATCAAGTACTCGCCTAGTCGAAAAACAGTTATTAATGTCGTATTTCTTCTTGTTCCAGTGCCATGAAAATGTGTTCGTCGGGAAGTTCAGCGGGTCCCTGTACAAACACTTCCTGATCAACCACCCGGACGTGCCCTACCACGCGAGCGGGACCAGCGGCATGCAGTCAAAGAACTTCCTTTGTGACGAGTGCGGGAAATCCTTTACCGTGAGTGTACCGTGCCCTGCGTGCCACCTCTATTTTTTAGGGTTTCGAGATCGGTTTCGAAACCCTTATGGTCTCGCTCTGTCCGTCCCCGCTCTATCTTGAATATCTCAGTAACTACTGCAGCTATTAACTTGAAATTTGAAATAATGATATGTAAAATCGGTCATCAATCTTCGGAGATAGGGGGGGGGGGGGGGGGGGAGAATGGTAAATTTTTCAACTTTTTTTGAAATATTTTAAAAAGTATGAAACTTACAGAAATTTCAAAAAGTGTTTTAAAAAGGCCAAAACGATACCTTTCATTTGATACCCCACTTGGGTAGGTACCACTCCTTTTGAAAAAAAAATCCCCTCCTTTTTGTCAATTTTTCAAAAACTATTATTATTACAGACTTCTCTATATTTTTCCTGTAAAATATATTTTTTTTTTTTTTTTTATATATTATCTAGAATATATACACACACATACACTAGAGTATAATTACAATCTAGCCACAGAATTGGCTAATGGGTAATTTTGATTTAACTTATTTTTATAAAAACTTCATACTAAGAACGTGTCCATTGGCACTTTTCTTATTGTCTCTATTTACTTAAGGGTTAAGACACTTGGTTCGTGTGTTCTTTAAGATAGCACTTATGCACATACACTAATAGTTTTCACTACACTAACTCAAAAGGTTTTGTTCTTTTGAGCCTTCTTACTATGTCCGTGTTGTCGAGGAGCTGGATCGCCTCGACGTTCACATGATGATGAAGCCTATGTTCATGAGCCTCTGCGTATTTTTGAATTACTTTGTCGACAAATTCAATATTCAGGTCCCGATGAATATCGTCATTTCTTACGTACCAAGGAGCGTTAACCATTGACCTGAGTACTTTGTTCTGGAATCTTTGTATGATGGCTACGTTTGTCTTTTTGGTACAGCCCCAGAGCTGTATACCATAAGTCCAGATTGGCATGAGGACTTGTTTATATAATAGGATTTTGTTGTGTACTGCTAATGTAGAATTTCTGCCAATCAGCCAGTACATCTTTTTATAGCGAATCTCTAACTCCTCTTTTTTCTTCTTGACGTGAGCTTTCCAGCGCAGCTTGGCGTCTAAAGTCATGCCCAAATACTTTGCTGTATTTTCGCATGGTATGATGGCCCCGTTGATGAAAACTGGATGGTTTTCGTTTCTTTTATTTGTGAAGTTGATGTGACTTGACTTCGATTCATTCAATTTTATTCTCCAGGTTTTGGTCCAGTTGTGTATATTATTAACCGCAACTTGAACCTTTTCAGCTGCTTCGGCATGCGTTTTTCCTGTGGCTATAATTGCTGTGTCATCAGCAAAAGTTGCGATGGTGTTGTTTTCTTGTTCTGGGATGTCATGTGTATATAAAAGGTACAGGACCGGACCCAATACACTTCCTTGTGGCACCCCTGCTTTGATTTCCTTTATTTCAGAGCAGGAATCATCTTGTCTTATTCTAAAGGCTCTATTAGCTAAGTATGATTTAATTATTTCTACGTATTCTATTGGTAATATAGTCTTTAACTTTATTATTAGGCCTTCATGCCATACTTTGTCGAATGCTTGTGCAACATCAAGGAATATTGTAGTACATACATCTTTATTTTCAAGTGTTTTTTCAATAGTATTCGTTATTCTGTGTACTTGATCTATAGTAGAATGTTGTTCTCTGAATCCAAATTGATGTACTGGGAGGAGTTTCTTTTTCTCAATTATTGGTTTAAGCCTTTTTAAGAAAAGCTTTTCAAATAACTTTGACATAATTGGTAGCAAGGAGATAGGTCTGTAGGATGTAGTCTCTTGGGGTGGTTTTCCTGGCTTAGCAATCATTATTACTTCCGCAATTTTCCACAAATCTGGTACATATTTCAGCCGGAACGAAGCATTTATAAGACATGTTAGTTTGACTAACGCTTTTTTTGGTAGGTTATGTAATACTTCTCCTGAAATTAGGTCAAATCCAGGAGATTTTCTGGTATTTATATTCAGTTTTATTTCACCTGTAAAATATAGATCGATATCTACAAACGCCTAATACATTGTATATGGATCGGTCTGCAATCTTCGGAGATAGGGGGGGGGGGAAAGGTCAATTTTTCGACTTTTTTTGAAATATTTCAAAAAGTATTAAACTTACAAAAATTTCAAAAAGTGTTTTGAAATGGTCAAAACGATACCTTTTATTTGATATCCCACTTGGGTAGGTACCCCTCCTTTTGAAAAAAAACTATTTTAAATATCAGAAATAATTGTGCAAAGTACCATCATCTGTTTTCTTAGTTTGTACAATTTTTCTCCTAAACTATCAATCACAAGATTTTTTATATTCATCACCATATTAAATAGAAGAATACCCAGAGCACCTCCGGGTTATTTTTGTAAAAAAATGTCTTAATTAAAAGATAATCAGCAAAAACTTTATTTTTGAGCTTACGCCGCTCTGCTCTGAACCGATCCTTTAAACGCGAAGTCCTATGCTTCTCCTATTCACAAAATGGCGTCTTATACCTGCCTCTTAAAGTAAAGCTCTTTATTTCAGTGCCGAGCGACGCTCCGATACCACAAGAACTACCACGCGGGCCTCCGCCCCTACAGTTGCGAGCTGTGCCCCGCGCGCTTCCACACCAAGAGTAACCTGTGGGCGCACCGCGGCAAGCACTGCGACCTCCGGAACTACCGCTGCGAGGAGTGCGGGAAGCGGTACAAGAATTCTACGCATCTCTGGACGCATATGAAAGTGAGTCGTTTGTATCATATTATGAACGTGAGTCGGTTGTATTGTATGATACTGAGTCGGTTGTATCATATGAACGTGAGTCGGTTGTATTGTATGATACTGAGTCGGTTGTATTGTATGATACTGAGTCGGTTGTATTGTATGATACTGAGTCGGTTGTATCATATGAACGTGAGTCGGTTGTATTGTATGATACTGAGTCGGTTGTATCATATGAACGTGAGTCGGTTGTATTGTATGATACTGAGTCGGTTGTATCATATGAACGTGAGTCGGTTGTATTGTATGATACTGAGTCGGTTGTATCATATGAACGTGAGTCGGTTGTATCATATGAACGTGAGTCGGTTGTATTGTATGATACTGAGTCGGTTGTATCATATGAACGTGAGTCGGTTGTATTGTATGATACTGAGTCGGTTGTATCATATGAACGTGAGTCGGTTGTATCATATGAACGTGAGTCGGTTGTATTGTATGATACTGAGTCGGTTGTATCATATGAACGTGAGTCGGTTGTATCATATGAACGTGAGTCGGTTGTATTGTATGATACTGAGTCGGTTGTATCATATGAACGTGAGTCGGTTGTATTGTATGATACTTCGCACCGATCTCGGCACACTCGGATGATGAAGTGGAGGATATGTATGAAGACATATCCAAAGCCTTGCATAACACCACCAAGGCCCACTTCAACGTTGTTATGGGGGACTTCAACGGCAAGGTGGGAACCCAAACTGACAATGAATCCCGAATAGGCCCGCATGGTTATGGAGTTAGGAATCACAGGGGGCAAATGCTTGTCAACTTCCTTGAGAAAGAGGGGCTGTTCTTAATGAACTCCTTTAAGAAGCAGCCTCAAAGAAAGTGGACATGGCGAAATCCCGACACTGTGACTAAACATGAGATCGACTTCATCATGACGGATAGCAAGCACATATTCAGAGATGTCTCGGTGATCAACAGGTTCAATACCGGATCTGATCACCGACTCCTCCGAGGTTCTCTGAATATCAACTTGAAGCTTGAAAGAAACCGTCTGATGAAGTCCACGCTCTGACCTAACCCAATCCAAATGGTGCCGGGTACCGAGAAGTTTCAGCAGCTTCTGGGGATAGATTTTTTGCCTTGGAACACCCTGATGATGCTGATGAGACCCTGCACAATCTGGTCGAAACGCTGAGGAATGAGGGCATCAAGTTTTGCAAAAAGCAGCGTATTGGCAGGAAATCTAAACTTTCGGCCGAGACTCTCGGGTTGATGACAAGAAGACGGGAAACCACCCAAGCGACTTCGTCTGAGAGATCAGACCTGAACAAGCGAATTGCGAAGATAGTACGGCGCAACCTTCGGAGCTCCAACACATGCCTCATTGAAGAGGCGATAGAGCGAAACCGAGGGTCCAAAGTATTCACTCAGCAGCTTGGCAGGAGCCACCTGACGAAGCTAAAAACGCACGATGGAGGACCGTATTGTCGAAGCCGGAGATCGCTGCCTAGATAGAGGATTTCTATGGCCGTTTATACGCTGCCCATGCCCCTCATGTCCAAAGGGACGACCATGATTCCAAAGCCACCCTGACACGCCACTACACCGACGAACTGCCAGACATCAGTCAAGACGAGATCATGATGCTTAAAAATAGAAAAGCCCCCGGTGAAGACGACATTACTTCAGAGCTTCTGAAGGCAGGAGGAGCCCCCGTAATACAGGAGCTGCAGAACCTGTTCTGTGCTTAATGCCGTTCTTCACAGTGGGAGAACTCCAAAGGCGTGGAGCGGGAGTTTGGTGGTGCTCTTTTTTAAGAAGAGAGATAAAACCCTTCTTAAAAACTACAGACCCATCACACTCCTGAGCCACGTCTATAAGCTTTTCTCACGAGTAGTCACAAATTGTCTCGCCAGGAGACTCGACGAGTTCCAGCCACCGGAACAGGCCGAGTTTCGCGAAGGATATGGCACCATAGACCACATACACACGGTGAGGCAGATTATACAGAAGTCCGAAGAGTATAATCAGCCCCTGTGTCTGGCCTTTGTGGACTATGAAAAGGCCTTTGACTCTGTCGAAACCTGGGCTGTTCTGGAATCCTTACAGCGTTGCCAAGTAGACTATCGTTACATCGAGCGTTGGTCGTACTAATTCCAGTTGTCATTTTTGAAACGTTAACTAGGCAACGGTTTTTAGAGAAAAATGTCAGAAGGGGAAAAGTTATTCTATTAACGATTTACGGAAGGGTGGGATTTTCTTGGTCGGAGCGTCACGGTCGACTGCACTGCATTACAAATCATGTCTGATGATAATGATCATGATGATAATAAAAGCCATCCTATATATATTTATATGTTAATATAAATATATAAATAAAAAGTTGAGAGGTGTCAAGGGACACCCGGATAGAACGAAGTTCCTTTCTATAAGAGAGAGAGAGAGACAGACAGAGAAACATGCGCACGCCGCACGGCTTACAATAGCTTACTATAGCAAAAAGTGTCGTTACAACTTTTCGTGAGATTATTTTCTGTCCAGCCCCCTTTCACAACGCGCGATAAGGAACTTAGTTCCAATAATGCTGAATAATTCACACAGCATTGCCTAGCCTCAAGCTAAGCAGAGCTTGTGTTATGGGTACTAGATAACTGATATACATAATTTAACACAATACATAGATAAATATTTTTATTATACATAGAAAATGACCAGAACACCCTTAACTGTCTGCAGATCTTACACACATTTGTCCCGAGGCGGGAATCGAACCCGCAACCTCCTGCGTCGCAGGCAGACCTTCGCCCACAGCGCCATGGAGGTCGTCAAATAAATATAAAAATAAATGTTAAATAATACCTACAGATAATATGTAAGTGTTATATTATATTGATTATAGATCCACATCGGAGAACGTTGCTACAAGTGCAAGATCTGCGACAAGGACTTCCTCTACAACGGCTCGCTCACGGAACACGTAAAAGGAGTTCATTTCAAACAGCGAAGAGTCAAGAAGCCGAAGAAGCCAGCCCAGGAGATATGAGGACGTACCTGCAGCACCGCTACCGCACAGGAATAAGCCAAACATGGACTTGAGGTTGCGACGTGTGAAAAACTAGAGCTTTCTATAAAAACTATCGTTAAACGAATTCATTACGGATGCGGGTTAACTATGAACCTTATTTGTGTTGGTAGAACACCAACGTTTCACCCCATAAAGGACTTGACACCTGGCAGGGTCATCGTTTGGTATGTTTTTAGGGTTACGTACCTCAAAAAGAAGAAATGTAAATAGACATAGACATATCATTTATTTGCCACTACAATTACACACAACATAAATTTACAATACTGAAATGAAAAATTAAACACATTCATCAAAAAATAAAAAACATTATTGCGAGTACACATATAGGATCACTTTGTTGTCTGTCTGTCCGTCTGTCGACACCCTTTTCTCTGGAACGCGTGGAGGTATCGAGTTGAAATTTAGTTTTATTTTTAAATAAAATTTTTTTTTTTTTTTTTTTTAGTTCTGTAAGTTAAGTTATAATACATAACATAAATAAATAAGGGACCAAAACCCATTGGGAACTTACTTAACGTTGACCTAGAATCATGAACATGATATTTGGTAAGAAACAAGGTTATATTTATAAGGAACCCTAGGTGCTCGGGTCGACTCGCACTTGACTATTATGTTTTAGAATTATAGTAGAAATAAGTACCTAAAACATAAGGTATCTAATATTAAGGTACAATGTAATTATCATTTAAGCTTCGGCCAAAATTGCGCGTCGAAACTGCGATGGCGCCGTGCACTACGCGACTCGGAAACTTTTTAGCGGAAATGTTTGTTCCGCGTTGTTGACACTCTCGCCTCGCGTCCCGCGTGCATGTCGCGCAAGTTTGGCTGAATTATGAACTAAACAATAAACTATTTCAAATAACATATTAGCTGTTTTACGTAACTACTTTAAATAAGCCCTTGTAACAGTGTATTTATTTCTACCCGACTACCAACGCAGGAGTTAGGAGGTTGGCACCGGATGTATGTATGTATATAGCCACATCACTACAGTACATAGTATAAATAGGAATAAAGACGTTTAAGATCCTCTACTGTGCGTACGTAAGGAGCCATCTTGAGTACGTTTCTCAAGTTTGGAACCCTAGGTATAATGTTTATGTAGACCGGATTGAAGGCATCCAAAAACGTTTCCTCAGATACTTGCAATATCGAACTAGGACTTATATACCCAACTATGTATCACGTTGTAGGAAGTTCCACATCCTTCCACTAGCAGAGAGAAGGCGCGTAGCTGACATTATGTATCTTCTTAACATTGCGAGCGGCAGGGTGGACTGTCGAGAACTACTTGGTTGCATTGGACTCAGAACAACACCAGCATCTCTCAGAAACCATAATATTCTATACATTCCACTCTCTAAATCGCGATATAGACAGAACTCATATATTCTGCGTGCGAGCAGATTTTTCAACGCAATGGCAATAGAAATTGATTTGTTTAACACTTCTCCCAGTACCCTTAAGCGTATCTGTGGTAATAATTTCTTCGTCTTGTAACTTAACAAGTATTTCCTTTGTCTGTTTGTCCACCATTTGTTCTCTTATATTTGTCTTTAAAACTATTTGTGAAAACTTTTAATTGGCCGTCCATGTATTTACACTTAATTTTTTGTCGTGTTTAGCCGTAAGTTTTCCTAAAATATAAAATAAAATAAAATAAAAATAAAACAAAGTCGCTTTCTCTGTCCCTATATCCATATGTATGCTTAAATCTTTAAAACTACGCAACGGATTTTGATGCAGTTTTTTTTAACAGATAGAGTGATTCAAGAGGAAGGTTTATATTTACAATACATGCATGATATTTCACCTGTGCGAAGCCGGGGCGGGTCGCTAGTAACGTAATATAGACGTGTGATGACTCAGAATTTGCACCCCAACTCTTCCCGTGGGTGACGTAAGAGACGACTAAGGGACTTACACCGTGGACGGGCAGCAGCGCCTCTTGCAGAATACATCTACAACCGAACTGCGATCCCCAACCCGCATTCCCAGCGTGGGGATTATGGGCATTGCCCCCCATGAGATAAGAAAATCAATCCAGCATTGGAGCATTAAAGGTCGTTAAGGTTGAGGATTTATGTAGCCAAAAAGTGAAGCGAAACGAAGGCTTAGAAAGACAGGACGTCTACTTTTTAAAACGAACGAAATTGACAGTATAATGTGTCATTCAGGTATGCGTTTGATTTCAAGGTAACTTAACTTCCTATATTATAAAAGCATAATGTCGACTAGCGATACGTGACGTGAATTATATACTAAATATAAAGGGGAAAGATTTGTATGTACGTAACGAATAACACTAAAAAAAAAAGTTGAGAGGTGTCAAGGGACACCCGGATGGAACGAAGTTCCTTTCTATAAGAGAGAGAGACAGACAGAGAAACATGCGCACGCCGCACGGCTTACAATAGCTTACTATAGCAAAAAGTGTCGTTACAACTTTTCGTGAGAATTTTTTCCCCCCTTTCACAACGCGCGATAAGGAACTTAGTTCCAAAACTATTGGACCGATTTTAAAAATTATTTCAGCATTAGAAAGGTTACTTTTTTTTTGGAGTGACATGCTATGTTTTATCCCGGAATTCAAACAAGAACGGGAACTACGAGGGTGAAACCGCGAGGCGCTGCTAGTTAAAAATAAAACAATAGTCCTAGCTTAGTGCTTTCGTGCGCGGGTGTACCTATGCGCAAACACCCTTCCACATATTTATTTCCTTCCAGCATTCTTTTTCCGTGACGCGACCTATAGGTGTAGTGACGATGTGATGTAGCCGACGACCTATCACGACCACGACTAGACGAAGGTCTAGAAAGCTAACGAAGCTGACGGATGACGTCGGATTGCACAAAACGAAGGACGGCCGATCAGTTTATAATATTAGTGTAGAAGAAGCCTTTCGCTTCTTGGCTTCATACAGTATTGGTTATTGGGGTTATTGATATGTAAATTGATCTCATATCTATCACCAAATAGACCAATAAATAGCCTTTAAGGAAGGCGCAACTTAGGTCAGCGTTATTTTAACGTGACGCGACCTATTCCATCAGGAGAAATATAGGAAAAATAGCCAAACGAAGGTGTAATCTATTTGTAAAATATTGGTGAGACATGTGCTTGCAAAAAACACTCCAATTGCACCAGATAAAGGTGGTTTGATATCGGGTCATTAGAATCGATTTCTGCTAAAATGTTGATAGGGAAAATAATCTGTAATGAACCTACGTACATGATGCTTGAAAATGTTTATTTATTAGATGCGCTGCTTCGTCCGTGGTAATATTATATTTTTCAGTTCTCGCCCAAAACGTCTGTCATTCATTATAGCGTGACAAAAATTAAAAAGAAAAATATACTTACATGCTTTGCTCCCAAGGACGGACGTATTCTCAAGTTTTATACCCGCCACCCTATAATGACATACTTTTTGAGCAAGAGAATTGAAAAATTCTTTCACCATTAGAAGCTTACAATATTATCCCTCATGAACATAGGCATAGAATCTATGTACCTACCTATCTGTGCGAAGCCGGGGCGGGTTAGTCGGATGTAAATGGTTTCCCGGCTGGACTCGCGAAGTTAATTTTGCGCTACCGCTGTAGGTAGCGTAATTACCCCACGTACATAGATCTGACTTTGACACTCGTTTATGTTAAGACTGGTTCTATTTTTCGAACATCCTGTACAAGATTATCATTTGATAACAACGCTATCAAACATAAATAGGTACCCACGTTATCTAGGTATCTGTGAGTCAGCCTACAAACAACGCAGTCTTCGGTCGCAGTCATATTTTTTAACTTATTGAAAGAATTCGTAAATCGTTATTTTCTTAAGAATTAAAGTTGATCTGAAATTAAACTTAAATTAATAAGTGAGTGAAAATGTCGCACCCAACCTTTGAGAACGCCGGCGCGGGCCCGGGAACTGAAATATGGACCATCGAGGTGAGTGCAGACTGCTAACCACTCAATCAGTCAGGGTGGGAGAAATTCTAAGTACCTTACCATTACCACCGTACCTATCTCATTGAAAGCAGCTAAGCTGCCTTTTATATTTTACTTAGGTTTATTGAATAAATAGGCTTTTCAATGAAGAACATCTTAGAATTAAGGAATCATCTCTATGGCTCGCTACACCGAACATAAACTTTTTTTAAAATGCTGCTCAATTCACACAGCATTATCTAGCCCCAAGCTAAGCAGAGCTTGTGATATGGGTACTAGATAACTGATATAGGTACATAATATAATACAACACATAGATAGATATTTTTTTTTATACATAGAAAACGACCAGAACACCCTGAACTGCAGATCGTACACACATTTGTCCCGAGGCGGGAATCAAACTTGCAAACTCCTGCGTCGCAGGCAGACCTTCGCCCACCGCACTACAGAGGTCGTAGATTTTATTATATAAGTAGGTACTTACGATATTTTATTTAACGCATTTTTAGATTTATAAGATTGTTAAAATTATGTAGCCTTAGTACCTAAGCGCTAATGACGCTCATTATTGGAGGCCCATGTGTGCAGTGACTAATATAGGCTGATGACAATGATAAGTAGTCTACTATAAGTGGAAACTTGTAATTAGCCCTCAGTAGTAATATATCATGCATGTTATCTTTAGTAAAGACGTTATTGTCAAATCATAGCTGTAAGTTTTCCGAAAATTCGTAAAATAATATAAATGACCGCGTCTATAATCACTATTTTCCAGCAGAAGCTTGTGTCATGAGCTCTCATTGGTCCATTTTTTGCACACAGAACTTCGAGCCGGTTCCAGTCGACACTAAGAAGTACGGGAAATTCTACAATGGAGACTCTTACATCGTTCTCAAGGTAACTAACCGCAGAATACTGAAATTTAGCTCAGCAGGGGTATTTTAATTCGTCGGAAAGGCCTTCGAATTCGATATCGGAAACTTTTGTCGAAGAATGCTGCTTTAAACTAGCGGATTCGAAAATTTTGACATTCGAATTCGGATCCTTTTTAGAAGTTTCCGACAGCTTTTGTGTCGGAAACTAATCCGGCAGTGAGATTTTGTTCGTTTTTGCAATAAAAAATTCGTTTTAGCATAAATTCAAGGGCATAAATTCAACTAACTCTTATGAACAACGTGAGTAACCTAGTAACCTAATATATTAGATTATACTAGACTAGCAGTTTCATGGCTGAAAACACAGAGTGCGATATGCGGATTACTCGCGCGACGCTAGAGTGAACGAACCTAGGTTCTTACTCAATCGAGGTGATTATCGGCCAGTGTTTTCGTTTTTAAGTCGAATTCGAATCTAATTCGAATCTGACGTTTCCGCTTCGGAATCGAATCGAATGAGTTAAAATACCCCTGCTGGTAGGAGCTATTCAGATTTTTATTGAAAACTCACAATATCGTAAATTAGACGTGCTGAAGTTCGAGTTGGGTTTGAGTAGGGATTCGGGGATAACTTCGACAAAATAGTATCGAAACAAAGACATTAATGTTAATATTATGCCAAGTCTCGTCTCGAATTTTGAAGTTATCTTTTTCGTTTAGGTAGGTACAAGGTAAAACTTTTAAAACTATCATGGTTTCTATCATTAAAGTCATTCATAGCTCAAAAATCGAATCATGGTAAATATCCAATTTTAAATGAATTTAGGTACTAGGTGGTTTGCCAACTTCATAGTCGATGTATTAAAATGGCTGACTTGGCTCTTATTTATTATTTATTTAATATTTATTAACACTTTATTGTACCAAAAAAAAAAGTGGCTCTTGTATTGTATCACTCACTTTGATTCATTGTAGTTAAAATAAATTCATTCTCTTTCTTGCTACATAGTCAATTTCTCTCTCATCAGACGTCAGGCACCGCAAACTCGACTCTCTCCCACGACGCGCACTTCTGGCTCGGCAGTCAGGCCTCGCAGGACAAGGTGGGCGCCGCCGCGCTCTGGACGGTCACGCTCGACGACGCGCTGGGCGGGCGCGCCGTGCATCACCGGGAGGTGCAGGGCCACGAGAGTGCGCTGTTCCTGGGGTACTTCAAACCTGGTAGGTGGCTGGTGGATGCAGGACAAGGTGGGCGCCGTCGCGCCTGTTTTTGGGCTTGCGTTGCTATACCTTGTCTCCCTCCTATAAACGCGAAATCCTATGTCTCTCCTTTTCACAAAAATTTGAGGTTGTATATTAAAGGGTCCCATCATATCCTATCCTATTACTAAACCTTCTGTCTGTCTGTCCGTCCGTCTTTCAGCGGGCTGTATTTTATCAGTAGGTATTTAGATTTTTACGCCAAATTGTTAGTATAAATAAATAGTTAGAAGTGTACTCACAGTAGAATCTTGGTCCGCAGCTATCCGCTACCTGGAGGGAGGCAACGAGTCAGGGTTCACGGAGGTGGAGACCAACGCGGGCGCAGAGAAACGACTGCTCAAGCTGAAGGGAGCCGACAACATGAGGATCGAGGAGGTACAGCATTATTATTATTAGCATTTGCCATCCCACTGGACATACGCTTGCGCCTACACGAAAATTTATGTCCAAAAAAAGAAGGGTTGAATTAAAGGAACCCTCAAGGTCCAAAAAGGAAGGGTTCCTTCTACCCTTCCTCCTTGAACCTTGAGGGTTCCTTTAATTCAACCCTTCTTTTTTTGGACATTATTAAATTTTCGTGGAAATTTTGTCTAGTAAAGCAAAAAGCTACGCTTGCGCCCCCTCCCCCCGCCCCTCCTCCAGCTCCCATCATCGCTATCCTTAGCCTCGTTATTGGATTATCTGAATCAGATCGGTGCGGGGCCCTTAGCAAATGTAAACAGGGAAACAATTCAAGCTGAAAGCTTTTGGCCTTAGCTTCGAATGCCTTTTTAAGGTTTCGAGATCGGTTTCGAAACCCTTATGGTCTCGCTCTGTCCGTCCCCGCTCTTTCTTGAATATCTCAGTAACTACTGCAGCTATTAACTTGAAATTTGAAATAATGATACATTTCGTGCGCCATTACTGATTTCAAGAAAAAAAAATAGAAATTGCTGTATACCTACATATTGTGATGTTGTTTCAAAGAAACCCAGGGGGCCAATGGGGTATCAAATGAAAGGTATCCTTTTGAAGTTTTTCAAACCAAAATGACACGGTCAAGTCGTATTATTAAATAGATAATTACCTACGTAGGTACCTCAGTATAAAAGTAATAAAGTAGTAAAATATTATCTATCAATTTGATAATATTTTAATTAAGTAAATACGTTATGATTTTTGATAACAAATCGGACCGTGATGGATCTTGTTTTAAAAGGAACTAAACCATTCCATTATGAACGCGGTTAATTTATAGATGACAAGGCCGAGTTATGATGGGTAGTTTTTTCCCGAGTGAAAAACTCTACTTATCACATAAATTGCGAGAAAATAAAACGGTCAAAACTCATCTTCATATTGCACACTTTGTTCATTTCTCTAATTAGCGAAATTGTCGTAAGTCATGCAATGAAGTATTTTATTTAAGAAAATTAGGATCAAATCATAGAAACAAATTAGAACTGATATAAGTATACAGTTAGCCTATAAAATCCCACTGTTGGGCAAATGCCTCCTCCTGATACCTCATGCATCACGGTTCTGAGCCCACGTTCTATCGAAGGTGTCAATTTCGTCGCGCCATCGTTTCTTCGGTCTACCGCGACGCCTTATCTTCGGTCTACCGCTACGCCTGACGCTGTTGAGTTAGCTTTAACAAAATAATTATATTATATTCAAAACAATAACATAACAAAAACCTTTGAATATATTTTCTTTTGTAAAAGCTCAATAACGTAAGGCGATGCGGGTCTGGGTAATTTCTATTCGATTGTAGATTCGACAGTATATGAGATATATTTAATTCCTTAAAATATATTCAATACAAATTTATATTTTACAGGTCCCAGCAGACGCATCCTCTCTAACTTCGGACCACTGTTTCATCCTCGAAGTGGAGCACGACATCTTCGTGCTAATGCCGGATGGAGCCAAGGCGACGCAGCGACGCAAGATCATCAGCGTGGCCAACGGGTTGAGAGACGACTACCATAACGGACGGGCCACTATTGAGATTATTGGTAAGACTCACTATCAATCGGCCTTTATCACTATCAATCAATAGTGCAGGCTGTTGGGGACATCAAAGAAAAGAGTTTGTTTTTACAGTTACACACGATTTATTACACAATTAATACTTATAAAATGATTGATAATATATAATATAAAGGGAAAGACGTTATTATGATCTGCGATGTTTATGTGGAGACGTGGAGTGGCGCGGATGAGCGCATGTCGCGCCTCGAACGGTCCCACGGTACGTGAATGCTGAGTTGCATTACTTAGGTACTTATTGTACGAACCGTAAACAGGCAAATATTAATAGTGCAGGCTGAATACAATTACTAAAATAGTTATAAGATCTGACACATTGTCTAATATGTTGTGTTCTTAGAAATAAACGATTTGATTGATTGAATAGTTCAGTGCCTCACTTTCAATCGACCAATATCTCTATCAATTAATAGTTAGTAGCTCACCGTTAATCGACCAAAATCACTATCAATCAATACTAGCTCACAGTCAATCGACCAAACTATTATAATCAAGAAAGATCATCAGTGTATCTAACGGGTTGAGAGAGACTACCATAACGGACGGACCACTACTGATATCTTAGGTAAGTGTCTCATTGTCAATCGACCGTTATCCCTATCAATCTCTATTGAAATACAGAAATACAGACTTTATTTATTACATCAACATTTCAATAAATATATATATAAAGGTTCATTAATTATTCAATAGTCATAATAATTTATGTAAAAATACAAATTAAATGGCGGTAAATTCAAGGTATTTTTGCATATCATAGAATACCGTGCGTCGCGTATCTTCACTGGCAACCGGTTGTAAACAGAAGGTCCCATGACATAGACCGATCGAAGAGATTTCTGAAGTCTGTGTTCAGATGTTACTCGGTCTTGGCATTTTGATTGAACGTGATTTTATTCGAGATCATAGCTACCTAAGTAAGCTAAGGGAACCTTCCTCTGGTAGGTTCCCTTAGCTGGCTCTTACGATATCCACGGGTGGAGTTAGTTCCGGATTTACGAGGCGAAAACACATCATAGCGACGAAATACCGCCCAATGTCGACCTCTGTGGCGCGGTGGAAGGTCTGCCTGCGACGCAGGAAGTTGCGGGTTCGATTCCCGCCTCGGGACAAATGTGTCCCCCTACCTAGCCCCAAGCTAAGCAGAGCTTGTGTTATGGGTACTAGATGACTGATATAGGTACATAATACAATACATTATATAGACTTTTTTTTTTATTATACATAGAAAACGACCAGAGCACCCGGAACAAATGTCTGCAGATCGCACAACTATTTGTTTTGGAATAAATAAATAAGTACCTATGGATTCTTGACCGTTTGTTCTACTTATAGGTATATAATTTAAAATTGCTGTATTCTGTTACAGATGAGTTCTCGTCTGATGAAGATTTCGAGGCGTTCTTCACAGCTCTCGGCTCCGGCAGCCGGGACGACCTGGCTAGTGAGGACGGATCCGAGGTGATAATAGTTGACTTCACTATGGCAGCGTTTTCTTCCAGATAACCTTTGGATGAAGAGAAATTATAATTCTGAATTGGTCCGTTCCAGACGTACGCACGCGACGACGTTTCGGCTGTGTACCTGTACCGCGTGGTGCTGGGAGATGAGATCGAGCTGGTGGCGCTCAGCAAACCTTACAAGCAGAGGCATCTGTCGGCTGACGTACGTACTACGCCAATCATTTGTTAACTGACATTATGTAGAAGGAGATGCTGGATGCGGCAGGCTGAAGGCAGGGCGCTATGGCGCTCGTTAGGGGAGGCCTATGTCCAGCAGTGGACTATTGACGACCTCAGTGGCGCAGCGGGCGAGAGTCTGCCTGCGACGCAAGAGGTTGCGGGTTCGATCCCGCCTCGGAATAAATTTGTGTACGATCTGCAGAAATTTGTTCCGTTGGTCTGGGTGTTTTCTATGTATAATAAAAAATATCTATCTATGTAATGTATAATATTATGTATATCAGTTATCTAGTACCCATAACACAAGCTCTGCTTACCTTGGGGCTAGATAATGCTGTGTGAATTGTCCAGCATTATTTATTTATTATTTATTACAGGCTGATGATGATGATAGAAGCTAGAGGTTCTATGTTAGGCAGTAAGTATTTTTTAGTTTCGCCGACCATTGTGAACCTATTATATTTATAAAAATCACCTGATTATGCTTTGTTACGTTGTCAATGACTAGGATGATAACAATTTGGAACTTATTTTCGATGTAGTCAAATAGCCTAATGGTGACTTTCTCCTTGGTGTACAATGTACTTTGTGAATACTCCAGGAGGTGTACATACTGGACGCGCCCGACACAGGCGTGTACGTGTGGCTCGGGTCAGGCCTGGAGCCCGACGTTAAGAAGAACTACTACAACATAGCACAGCAGTACCTCACGGCCAAGGGCTATCCCGCTTGGGTAAGATACTTTATATATATATAATAATACTTCATTTCAAGCAACAAAGAAAATGTACAAAATGTACCTAACTTAATTAGGGCCCATATAATAAATACCTTAGAAACATAAAAATATAATAAAAATCACACATTTTAGAGAGATTTTATTACAAGTACATACTATAATGCGAAAAGACTTTTTCCCCAACCTAGATATGAACCCTACAGAAATTTCAAAAACTGTTTTAAAATTTACAAAACAATGCCTGTCAGTTGATACCCCAATCAGGTAGGTAGGCCTTTTCGAAAAAAAAATCCCCCCCCCCTTTTTTTGACCATAACATTTCAAAAAGTATGAAATCTACAGAATTTTCAAAAACTGTTTTGAAATGTACAAACAAACCAATTATAAAGTCCCAACCGTTCATTTCATAACCCATTTTCCCCTGTAGATCTCTTTTGAAATTTCAACATCACAATTTGTATTGAAAACTAGCGGTCCGCCCCGGCTTCGCACGGGTAGTTATTTTAGCAATAAAGCTCAAATTGACTACGTTTTAGTTACAAATCATTTGTATGGGAAAAAGAAGGGCTATTTTTAGGGTTTTTCCAGCAATAATTCTAATTTTTCTCGCCGTAAAAACCATCCTTGAACTTCAACGAACATTTTAAAAAAAGATTTGGCCAAATTGGTCCAGGCGTTGTTGAGTTATGCGCTTACCAACACATTTTGCGATTCATTTTTATATTATAAGAAGATATTCATTTTCGAAGTTTGCAGAGCGATTCATCTGAAATAATATGTACCTACCTACTGTTTTTACATAGTCATTGAATAGCGATGTTTCTAACTGAAATCCATTTCAAGTATTAGTATAATTAAAAAAATTTCGAAACCCTCGGCGCGAGAGACACTCTCTTGACGGATCTTACTTTATTTTATACCTCAACAGATCATAATGGTCCACCACTGGACGCAGGCCTTCCCCTGATTTTTTTGATCTCATGAGGGCTAATGCCTATTATCCCCACGCTGGGCATGCGGGTTGGGGATCGCAGTTCGGTGGTAGATCTTATTCTGCAAGAGGCGCTGCTGCTCGCCCCCCGGTGTATGTCCCTTAGTCGCCTTTTACGACACCCACGGGAAGAGTTGGGGTGGTGCAATTTTTAAGCACACGGCTTTTGTTTTATATCTGTGTTGAAATAAATTATTGTAATATTCTAATAACACCTTAATTCCTGGTACCTTCAGGTGAGCGTGACCAGGGTTACAGAGGGCGCGGAGAGCTGCACCTTCAAGCAATACTTCCACGACTGGGAGACCATCTCCTCTGGCCGGGCGCTGCTCACTGAAAGCGGTGAGTGCCTGCACCCTGTACTATCCTTCGCTCCTGGTACATTCCACCTTTTTTTTTTATTATCCTGAGGGAAATGCGCACGCATATCGCACTGCCACGGGGAGACAGTACGATTATGTGGGACTCCAACCCACTAAAACCCTCAGGGTGTTTCCGTCTCTGCCGCTTGTGGTGGGAACATGGGAACGTTTTATTACCTCATCCACGAACCCACCACGGCTGCCCGATATCGGGCCCCCCCTCAATGGGGGGTGTGAAGCACCCCCCTTCGCAACACGCCAGAAACACGTGACGTGCCGCGACCACCTCGGGGACCTTACCCGCCAAAAGGGCGCCGAACGACCCCGTGTCCAGACGCCCCAGGTCCCCATGCGACGGGTCAGTCAAGTGGCCCCGTCGCCTGCCACACGGTCGCAGAGGATAGGGAGAGCGGCCCTCGTAACACCGACACTCCTCTTCCCCTGCGACCCCACCGCGTCCGCCATCAAACGGTGGCGACCCCGCCAAGGCCGCGGAAGGCAGGGAAAGCGGCGCACCGCAATACCGGCACTCCTCTCCCGCCGCGGCCTCCATCACCCTGCGGCCATGTCGCCCATACAGCACAGCCGCCCGCCTCAGTCACGGCACCGCCCATACAGCACCGCAACCTACTACCACTCCAACTGGGCTTAGAGCGCAAAACCCAGAGGAGCGGTCCATCCCGGGGCCGGCCATTTCGCCCTCTGCGTTGGCACGGCCCCATGGGTTCCTCTTAGCTTCACCGCGGGTGACCAGTCCGCGATTACTAAGCCCCCCCGCCCCGGCAAGGCGGGAACCCCTCGGGGGGGTGGTACATTCCACCTGGCTAGTCTCCATGGAGACTGCCCGCCCTGGTAAAAATCCAACAGACATCTTTTTGTGATCTTGACGAGTTGTCAATTTTAGGGTTCCGTACCTCAAAAGGAAAAAAGGTACCCTTATAGGATCACTTTGTTATCCGTCTGTCAATCCTCTTTTCTCCAAAACGCGTGGAGTTATCGAGTTGATATTCACATCATATACGCAGGCTCGTAACCTCTTGAAGCCTCGATATAAATCAAACTTCTAAGTCAACGCAATCAAAAGTTACAGACGTTTATGCCCAAATGAAATTTCCAAGGGAATCACATATAATAGGGTACTTCTCATTGACCTAGAATGATGAAACTTAGCAAGAAGCAAGTTCTTATAGCACACCAGCTTTTATATTGTATGACGTGTTAAACAGACGCTGGTTATTTCTCCGGGGACGCGGAGGAGTCTGCGGCCACCGCGCGGCTCATCGGCAAGAGCGCCGCCGCGCGCGGGTACATGCCCGACGCAGGCGACGGCAGTCTGGTGGTCACCAGGTCAGTACATTCTATTCTACACATGCTGTGCCTTGGGCCTCAAATTATACCCTCGTTAAGAATCAGCCACTTTCTTCCCTAGTTATACAAGTTGTAACAAAAGTGAAGGACCAAGCATTCAGGGGGTTCAGCTTTGTTCACAGAACACGGGAAAAGTATCGCAAAAAATCTGACTCGTAGTTTTCGAGGAAATAAATAAACACAAAATGATCTCTAGACTAGACAATAACTGATGCTGTCATAGAACCGAGAAAATCATTACCACAGTGTACCGCATCTAAGGCGTGTGGCCCGCTCCGATGATGTCGCGGGTCGTCGAACGCCGCGGTGAACGACCTGCAGCGAAAGTTTTCTATTTTAAAGGGGGGAAAGGGTTTTTTTACCGACAATAAGCACATGCATCAGTCAAGTATCATTTTAATTAATTTTTTCCCAAACTGAAAGACGAGTTTTTATTTTTCGTGTTCTGTGATCGAAGCTGAACCTCCAAGTTTGGTTGTTCATTTTTGTTACACCCTGTATAATTCTTATAACTACTTGTATAACACTTATCGCGGAGATAATGCGCAAACGATCTGCGTCCCTGATGCTCCGGGTGCGCGACAGCTCCAACGGTTACCTGCAGCTCATTGCTGAGAGGCTGGACACAGACTGTCTCTTTATGGAACACTGGACAAGAGCGTACATTGTACTCTCTTGACCAGTGTTCGATAAATACTTGGGGTTATTTTTATTTTTAGTGATTTTAATTGTGGTTTGAATTTATATGTCTTTATTCAGAAAGAAAATAACAATCAAATAACAAATTTAAATTAAAACTAGTATTTACAATAGAAACAATCAAGCTATCTGCAAACTGTGGCAAACAATCTACAGGTAGCTCAACTGATCCATATCAATACCAGAATTATCTGAATTTATATTGTATTTTTATTTTTATGTTAGTTTTATTTAATTTACTTGTAATTTATAATTTAATTTTAATTTTGTACCTAACCGAATATGGACACTTTAATTTATTTTTGTACCTATTTTTAATTAATGTTGTCTGAAATAAACGAATTGAATTGAATTATAAATATTGTAAAACCTATGTGATAGTTTTTTTGTTTAATAATCGTTTATTCTCAAAAAGATAAATGTTTATAATGATGTCACTTACATGAGAACATTATTAGGTTTTTATTTTAACATCTATGTATGTAGGTAAATAATTTAAGAAAAGAAATTGTACTTGTTCTTTATTTGTCGTCAGAGTGTGCGGTACCGCGGAGGACGTGTCGGACAGCGTGCTGGCCGCGTGCGTGCTGCGGCGCGGCGCCGCCTACGTGCTGCGGTACACCTACCAGGATGATGGAGAGGACACCCATGTTATATACGTCTGGATTGTGAGTACCAGCAGGCAGTAAGGCACCCTTCCCTAATTATTACTTATTTATTTATTTGATGGAAAACCAGAAGCTTTTATACACAGAGTTACAAATTGATAGATAAGTTCGATAAGTAAGCTTATCGGAGGTTTTCACGGGTAGCTATCAGAATAGTAAAATTAAGACTATGAACTTAAGTGACTAACCTACATGTATCACATTATGTGTTTTTGAGTTACAATATTTTCAAGGAATTTTCAACCAATTTTCAAGGAAATGGTAAAGGAACACTATTTATCCTGTTGTCACTGAATACGTCCTTGTTTCCATATAATATGTAAGTAGATATTTAGTATATATATTTATAGGTTAGGTATGTATGTATTTATTTAAATTGTAGTATATTATAATATGAGTAGGTATGTATTTATATTATATATTTTCAAGTAGTATCATTAGATGCACACAGGTCTTACCCCATGTATATCCGATGATTCTTTCCATACCAGGTTGTCTGACAGAGATCGCTCTTGAGCGATAAGACCGCCAATTGTCACTTATTGTTTATGTGTTTAATTTGTAAATTGTTTTTAGCTTAAGTGTGCAATAAAAGTATTTTCTATCTATATATTTTTAATCAATACAATTTTCATCATCATTATCATAGTTGGTGCCAAAAAATTCCGTCAAACCGTCCGTAATTAGGTACACACAGATTTCACTTCGCTACCCCAACAATTTGTCGACACTTAACATCTCCTTTCGGTCTCGACAGGATTCGAACCCGCTCCACCCTCTACGGAAATATTTGGGGCATTATTAAATTTTCTTGGAAAATTTGCCCAATGCGAGTAACGCGGCAAAATCAAGCTTAAACATAGCTTTAAGGTTTTTGTGTAGGTAAAGTAGTTTAAGGTGAATAAAAATATCTTCTATTCTATGCTTTTATACATACATACAACCAAACGCAGAGCGTTTCCGGTCACGTGATCATCAAATAAAAAAATGTGTAATTTAAATCTCGTTTTACCTAAAATAGTCATCTATATATATAAAACAAAGTCGTGTTAGTTACACCATTTATAACTCGAGAACGACGGGACCGATTTTCATGGTTTTTGATTTCTCTTAGGATAGAATAAGAAGTATTAAAAACATTGGAAAGTTGATGAAAAAATAACTATCCGTGCGAAGCCGGGGCGGACCGCTAGTTTATTATAAAAATTACCTGATTACGCTTTGTTACGTTGTCCATGACTAGGATGAAAACAATTTGCAACTTATTTTCGATGTAGTCAAGTAGCCATTTGCATGCGCAGTTGAAACGCATACTTGCTGCGTCGGATTCCCTGAACAAATGCTTCTCCCCAGGGTGCTGACGCGTCATCAGCGGACAAGTTGTCCGCTATCCAGCTGGCCAGCGAGCTGGAGGAGGAGCTCGGGGAGGAGGCGCGCGTCACAGCCGTGCGGATACCGCAGGGACGGGAGACTAAACACTTCCTCAGCCTCTTCAAAGGTGATACTTTTAACTTTACTTTACATTGCCTCTCATCAGTCGTATTGAGGAGGCCTATGTCCAGCCGTGGACATGTGTGGGCTGTTAGATAATTGCAATGGCACGCAGCGAGGGTGCGTGGCGAGCGAAGTGAACCGCCTGTCATGGCGACGTTGAACAACCTTGCCGCAATGCGACATCTTGTAATTCGAAGTCCACATCTGAAATTATACAAGATGGGAGTTTTGTGTAATTTGAGATGTGGATTCAAGGGGAGCCTTGAAGGTATATATTTTTTGCTTTAGATATTCAGACTCAGCTAGCGAAGTGAGCACGGGTCGCTACGCTCGCGACGCTATTTTCTGATGTCGCAAGATTTTCGCTACAAAACAGCGCGATGCCATTAATGGCAAATTAATTAATTTAAAAACTTTTTTAATTAATAAATTTTTCCTGCAATTACAACCTGGGTCTCTTCATGACAAGAGTGAATAGGTATCTTCTAGACCTTCGTGATACATCGTCGTCCACATCTTCACTTTCCATCAGGTGAGATTGTGGTCCAACAAAGGTCTATAGACTATAAAAAAATGGTTTTTATCTATTTGTTGTTTGTCGCATGTAAATGTAACGAATCACGTCCGTTGCTATCAGTCTGGTTCGTTTCGCAGGCACCCTGGCGATTCTCTACGGAGACGAGGAGATGAACTCGCAGAACGCGAAGGGAACCTATGAGGAGGATGGCATCCGACTGTTCAGGGTGAGAATTACTGGTCTAGTCTTTACAGAAATACTTTAGTACCTGCATAAAAAATACAATCAAATAATATAATTAAATAAGACAGACTTACTGTTGGAAACAATCTACAGGAAGCTCAACTGATCGAATCAATACAAGTCGCGCGCGTGTCCAAGACACTAACTGCATTGCCCCGCTGTATGGCAATGCTGATGCGCTGTGCCAGATACTCACCAGCTCTCGGGTCACGCGTCGCTTCGACCAGACGATCAGATAAATTTTTTGAAAACCCGGAGAGCCTCGGACCCCACGGACCTAGAGTCTCGACTCTAAGGGGAGCAAATGTGTAGGCTCTGTCGAGACCTGCATATTTGCGCCTCTTGAGATCTTCGGCCAGATCTGCCGCCTCACAACTTAGTACATTGTTTTTCTAGGCGAAAAACTGTCAGACTTTATTAACGAAAGTGTCGTTTGAAGTGCATCGAATTGCACTGAACTGCGATCCCCAACCCGCATACCCAGCGTGGGGATTATGGGCATTACCCCCATGAGATAAAAACCAACAAGGCGCTTATCAGGAGGAGGCCTGCGACCAGCTGTGGACTGATATAGGCTGTTGAGTATGTCCAGCAGTAGACGGTAGGTACAGTAAGTAAAATGGTGTGACGTGATCTCCAGGTGGAAGGCACGCAGCCAGGAGTGGACATGCGCGCGGTGCAATGCGCGGAGAGCGCGCAGGAGCTGGAAGACGACGACGTGTTCGTACTTGAGACGCCGGCCGCTGTCTACGTGAGGACTGGGAAGGTACGTACTCATACTTACCAGTAATTATTTAACGCATTTTTGCACACAATTATAAAAAGTACACAATAGGGATGTTAACAATTTTTCGGAATTGCTTTTATTTTGAAGATGGACTCTTGTTTAGCATAAAAAAAAATATTTTCTTTAAAAATATTACTATTTTCGATAAGAAAATGTACAAAAATAGAGTAATTTTAAACTTTTCCGCTAAAACACTAACAACTGTCACGTAACAGAAATGACGTCACGAACCGCAAAACGATGGTCGCGATTCATGACATGACTGTATGTTGTATGTCCATTGTTCGATTAGGACATGTGTTTTCTTAATTTTACTTGAATACAAACAATCAAAATGAACACAAAGTTTTACAAAACCTGTGCAGTGCCCCCTGTGTAAAAGTACAACAATTACTATACCGGAAAAACTGTTTATTCATGTGCCAAAAGATAAGCAAATGTAACGAATTTATTGTTTTAGCACATAACCTAACTTTGTAAACAGTGATTTAAACGATGTTCTAAACACGATAAATTATATATAAAAAGCAGAAAATCATCTATTACACATGTACTTGACTGTTATTTATGTATTCGTAGATAGATAAATGGTATTAAACGTAAAAGAGTACCTACAAAGATGTTTTCACGTTCCTGAATTCTGAACCACAAAAGTCTTCGTTTCTTGCAAAAAAGTTTGCCACCATCAACAAATCTACTTTTGGTAAGTTGGAACTATTTCCCTTTAGTGAATCCGGATTCCATCATGTATTAATATTATGTAATTTACAGACTAATTCGTCGTTATGAGAAAATGCAGAAAGGTAAACAAACAGTGCGACAGCTAGTTTTGCAGCTAGTGACGTCATAAGCTTATAATGGCGTTTGCAGTCACTTGACAACAGGTTATAAATATAGCATTTAAAATCATTTTTAATAAATTCAATAAGTTATATTATATTATAAAAATGTGATTTTCGATATTCTAATAATACAAATGATTATAAAATTAACACTAAACTTTAATTTGTGATTATGGTTAACATCCCTATTGGTGGGCATAATGCCGATGGCATTTTCTGCCTGCCAACCACAGAGTCAACATAAAAATAAAGGCGTGCTTTAAACATAACACTAAAAAAGAAAGATAAAATTAGGTCTTAATTACAGATTTTGAACTGTATTTAGAGAACAAATAATAGTATGTACATTATGGTACTAGTGTGTAATGTTGGTGATTACCGCTGAGGCGCTATTGAGTTAGGCGTTAGGCGAGGGTCTTAAGAGAGCCGAGGACGGTTCACAAAAAATTTTGGGACCTTATTTCATTTCTTAAAAAGCTATGATTGTTTAGGAGGCCGATCCTTCTGAATACGAGGCCGCTGTGGCCTTCGTGAGCCAGGTGCTGGGCGACCGGGAGGTGACCTCCGTGGAGCAAGGCGCCGAGCCGGAAGACTTCTGGGAGGCGCTGGGTAAGGACTGATCACTACCTCCGTTCTTTATTTAAAATCATCTAAATAAGGTTCAAATTGTCGACCTCTGTGGCGCGGTGGACGAAGGTCTGCCTGCGACGCAGGAAGTTGCGGGTTCGATACCCGTCTCGGGACAAATGTGTGTACGATCTGCAGACATTTGTTCAGGGTGTTCTGGTCGTTTTCTATGTATAATAAAAAATATCTATCTATGTATTGTATTTTATTGTGTTTATCAGTTATCTAGTACCCATAACACAAGCTCTGCTTAGCTTGGGGCTAGATAATGCTGTGTGAATTGTCCAGCATTACTTATTTATTAGTTTATCTGCCTTGCTAGATAATTTATTTTATTTTTTATTTTATTTATTATTAAAAACATGTACATCTATCATTACGGGCACACCCAATACAATAGAGTACCTTATATTCTAGCAATAGCGTAATCTTATCAAATAAAATAAAAATAATTATCTAGCTTCCTATGTGGGTACTTTGGGAAGTATAATAAAACGATTTGTATTAAGGCGAGTTCCCCACCCAAACTAGCGCCGTCACCTACTTTATCTTATCATTCCGTTTAACAAAGGAAATTTCAAAAATCCATCGCACAGTTTGTGATACCTGTTATAAGCTTATTTTAATGCCTCTGTAATAGTTTTATTCTATTTCGTTTATTGGCGAATTATCCGGTTAATTCGTATTTTGGATAATCCGGATTGCAATCTTTACGCGCATTGCGCCCTCTTAAGTGAAGGTTTTTTAATTGTATTGCAGGTGGTCCGTCGGAGGAGAAGGCGGACCCGTCCGCGTGGAAGCTGGCGGTGAACCGGCGCGTCACCACCCCGCACACGCTCACCGCGGTCACCGTCACCACACGCGGCAGGATACTCTTCGAGGACTTTGACACAGAGTTCTCGCAAGAGGTACATACATAGAAATTTATTCGGTTCACAAACACAGACAATAAATAAATCAAACATAAACATTAGGTAGGGTCACACAAACAATCGATAAAAATTAAACAGGAATTTAGCTAATAACAAAATAAAATAAAATGTCAAGTGCGAGTTAGACTCGCGCATCAAGGGTTCCGTACAAACTCCTACTCTTCAGCAAAGAAATCAACCCAGCTCGAGACTAAATAAGTTACGTCCAACCCTAGTGTAACAATGTACTCTGTCTATACTTGTATTGAGTGTACTATGTGTAAGGTCGAGTATTGTGGTGTCCTGATGATGTCTCGTGGAGAGACGGAACTAGTTGACGTCTTGCTTTGATAGATTTCTTTTCATTTTGTAGTTGGTGTGTTTTTCTACGACGCTGATTACATTTAGTTAGAACTTATCGGAGAAGGTCTTGCGCGGAATTGTTACTAAATATTTTCATCTTTATATTTTGCAATGGATTTCCGCAAAGTAACGCCTGAATCTATTTTTTATCAAACCGATTATCCGCGTAGTGCCCGAAAATAGAAATCAGTCGAAATAAAACGTACCTACTCCTATGTAGTTGCGTTACATCGCGTGATATCGGCGACGGAATATACGTTTAATGTGGAGCTAGCCGAGAAAATTCATGAGATGTACCAACGGGGTTCATGTTTTAATCACATCTCAGATACGGTTTATATTTGAACTCGAAAAACTATAAAATATTATAATACTAGCGGCGTATGGGCTGAATAGGGTGTCATGTATGTACTATACCGCTTAGACGGTACGCTAGCCCAATGGACCCTATCGGCCGGTCGAATTTCTGTACCGTAGTAGGTGGTTGAAATTTCTGTCTTGTTCTACCTTATTACAAACGTCTGATGTCAGATCAAGACGGGTAGGTATCTAACTCTAGTCTTGTTTTAACTTGTGTCTCGTGTCTCCAGGACCTGTCTGAAGATGGAGTCTATATCCTGGACAGTGGTGAGGAGCTGTACCTGTGGCAAGGCCGCAGCATGCCGGCGCGGGCTAAGGCGGCCCGCAGCGAGATCATAAAGGTACATGTACATACATACACTCATACACATAATAATGCTGGACTAGTCACACAGCATTATCTAGTCCTGAGGAGATACCGACGAACAAACTCACAACAAGACATACATACATCCAAACAAACAACCGTAAGATAAGGTAGAGAGTATAACAATAGTATTCGTCCTGAAAAACTTACAAAATATTTGAGAATACTATGGAATTTGAAGTCAGATTTGTTATTCATAACAAGCTCATTGTAATTTATTAATTATTATTGTTCGACGACCTCTGTGGCGTGGTGGGCGAAGGTCCGCCTGCGACGCAGGGGGTTGCAGGTTTGATTCCCGCCTTGGGACAAATATTTGTACGATCTGCAGGTATTTGTTCCGGGTGTTCTGGTCGTTTTCTATGTATAATAAAAATATCTATCTATGTATTGTATTATGTATGTCAGTTATCTAGTAACCATAACACAAGCTCTGCTTAGCTTGGGGCTAGATAATGGTGTGTGAATTGTCCAGCATTATTTATTTATTAATGTTTCCAGGAGTACATCTCAGACGACGGTCTGGATCGTACTGTGGACTCCGCGCTCGTGGTGTCTGTACGGCAGCGAGCGGAGCCGAGCGCCTTCACTAGGCTCTTCAAAAGCTGGGACAGCGACATGTGGGACGTAAGTTACCCTCATCACCAGCCTGAGCTAGCCCACTGTTGGGCGTCCCCCTCTCCTAATTTAGGGCTATAGATAAAGTTACATCTATTTGACCAACACGGCGCAGACATTAAGTACACACGTGCACTCACAGCCGTGTGGTGCTTAGAATTTGCACCACCCCAACTCTTCACGTGGGTGTCGTAAGAGGCGACTAAGGGACATACACTGGGGGGCGGGCAGCAGCGCCTCTTGCAGAATACATCTACCACCGAACTGCGATCCCCAACACGCATGCCCAGCGTGGGCATTATGGGCATTACCCCCATGAGATAAAAAAATCAGGGGGAGCTCTGTGTCCAGCAGTGGACTGTTAAAGACTGTTGAGGTTCACTGTCAGTCGCTATATTTAGCCTAGGTAAACCTACACACTCGGTCATATTATTTATTTATTTAGCACATTTAGACCTAGTCTAGTCGTAGCTGCCCACGGCTTTGCACGCGTTGTTAAGGCGCATACCCTACCTAAACTTCGGCGGGACTCGAACCCACGCCTCACCCTCAGCACGGATGTGCTCTAACCAACTAAGCCACGAAGTCTCGGTCGGTTTCATCGAAAATCTTTGGGACCTCTTACGGACTGTAGCGCCGGTGACTCCACCTACAGAAGAAACATTAAAGTTTCCAAACCTGTTCAAAGGCTAAAGTTACATTTAGTTCGTTTGACTAAATGTAACTTTAGTCTTTTTTATTTCACTATTATTATTACGTTTAACAAAGGAAATTTCAAAAATCCATCTTCCAGTTTGTGATACCTATCATAAGCTTATTTTTAATGCCTCTGTAATAGTTTTATTCTATTTAGTTTGGGCTACGAAGAATGAGATATGAATTTGCCCTTGGTGGGCACCAAAATCTATTTACGTTGAAAATGGGTTTTTGAAAATTTCTTTGTTAAACGGAATAACTGCGACGCAGAAGGTTGCGGGTTCGATTCCCGCCTCGGGACAAATGTATGTACGATATGCAGGTATTTGTCCAGGTCGTTCTGGTCGTTTTCTATGTGTAATAAAAAATATATATCTATGTATTGTATTATATAATGTATATCAGTTATCTAGTACCTATAACACAAGCTCTGCTTAGCTTGGGGCTAGATAATGCTGTGTGAATTGTCCAGCATTATTTATTCAAAATTATTCCTTTGTTTCAGAATCTCTCATCCTACGAAGATATCAAAAACGAGGCCAAGGCAGCTAACTCTAAGTGAAACACCTAAAATTAATGATTTTATAATTCAAATGTTATAACAGTAAAGTGCCTACTACCATTTATACAGCTTCTATACTACCTTAAATCAACTCCATCAAATCCAAATTTCTTCCAAACTACTATTTTTTTTTTAAACTTTCGCGATTTGATAACATATATAAGATTATTTATCGGGTATTTATCGCGTACCTTTTGCTTTCTTTTCCCCCAACGTTTCAACCGCGTTGCAGCGATCGTGGTCACGGGGCGACTGGATGTACTCGGAGTTACAGCCGAGTATTGATGGCAGTTTCCACGACTACCCTCAATTCGTCGTCAGAATCAGGAAGTTCACGTTCACATTGCGACACACTACACTGACCGTGTCCGATTGCTATACAGACGGGACGATCGCTGCAACGCGGTTGAAACGTTGGGGGAAAAGAAAGCAAAAGGTACGCGATAAATACCCGATAAATAATCTTAAATACTTACCTATACTAAATATTTAACTTTGAAGTTTATTTATGGTAAAGTTCAGGACTTACTCTAACGATCATATGTTTCGAAAACACGATTCCATATAATTTTCTCGATGAAAAAAAGTTACCTCTAAATTCTTACCAAAACCTTAATTTCTGAATAAATACAGAAGTTAAGATCTTGAGAATAAGCATGGTAATAGAACTAAGTATAAAGAACATTTTATATGTTTCGGATTTTTATAATAAAGTCCTAATTAACAGATAATAAGCTAAAATTTTTGAGTATGTGTCGCGTTTTTTTTTTTTTGCATGTCCTGTCCCTCTCCTACGAACGCAAATTCCTATCTCTATCCTTTTCACATAACCTTGAGGTTATATAGGCTCTTAAAGCATAATTTGCTAGTGTATTGGAAGACTCCGCTTATTCATTAAACCAATAAAGATAAGATAAAGTTAACAATCATTTATTTAAGCTAAAACTTATGCAAATACACATTAATACACATGATACCTATTACCAACTTGGAACTAGTAGGTACCTACACGGTGAGGAGCTTATCTTATTTCAAATCAAAACCTTTAACCACTATAAAGATAAAAGTAAATCAGTTTTAAAAAATAGAGACCACAACAAAATTCCTAGAGAGTCTAGGAATTTTGTTGTACACTTTTACAGTCATGGTAGAGCAGTTTTTGTATTTATTCTCTTATGTCTCTAGTAGAGACATAAGAGAACTGCCTACAAGTAAATTTAAGACAAAACTTCGTAGGTGGAAAAATGTTTTTATGACATTAAAGAATTTTATAATCATTCAATTACCTAGATATATAAGTTAAATATTGTACATCCATAATCAATGGAAAAACTGTTGTTCCACCCTAGTTTTTAATATATTTTTGTACACAGTTTCGACAATAAATAAATTTCATTTCATTTAAAAAAAATGTCTTTATTTCCATAAATACAAAAATGTACACTTAGAAAAGGTCAAATTCTTAAAATAAAACATTGACACGGAAATAAAGTGATATTTTTGATTTCTGTCGCTTCGGTATGTAGACTAAGTAAAGAAGCGACAAAGAAACCTTTAGCCTATTAGTTGTTATTTTTCGAGTTGGAGCAAAACTCGCCCCAAGCTTTTTTATCTTCTAGATAAACCATAGATAAACTGATATTTTGTACTTAGTAAGACTTTTTGCTCTCCTAGAATTGCATATCATATATAGCATCAAGCTTTGTCCAAAATGGGACATAGTAGGTCTAAGCGAAGTCCTAAGGATGGGAGAGGTCATTGTGGATTACGGGGAGTAGGTATACACATCTACTGCACGAAACAAGGGAGCACGCTTCCCAGCGTTGATATTACATTTCTTTGTATAAAATACTTTGCGTGAACGGACTTGACGTACTTTACTATATTTAGGTACAATGTAGCACAGATGGTTACAGAGCTCAATACAATCAAACTTGTTGTAAAGGAACATGATTATAAGTAGTACACGTCGAGATTCCAGACTCAACACCTTATTCTATATAGCTACTTTTGGGACGACGACACCTATCTACATATATTGCATGGATCGTAAAAATTTTCGCTGTATGTTTTCCAGAGAATTGATATACTTTTTATAGAAAGGGGCCCAGACGAGGACAGCATGTTCTAGTTGAGATCGCACTGTTTAGTATTAAGTAAGACGAATGGCGTTTAAATTCTTTCGAAGATCGCATGACAAAGCCATACAATCGATAGGCTTTATTTATGATGTTATCAATATGTACATTAAGGTGTAGCTCTGAATCTAACAGAACTCCTAGATCGCGGACTGAGAATACCCTGGCAAGTTGGAAATCATTCAGTGTGTAATCAAATGATATTATATTCTTATTTTTAGAGAATAGGTACGATTGTATTGCATTTTGAAAGGCTTAATTGTCTAACTTTCATAATTAAGTAATCTGGCTGTGCTGTGCTGTTAATGCTGTTCTAAATGTGTGCTGATTCTATTCTAATGCTGATCAGATGCTGTGTGACTATGTGCTGAATCTGTGCTGAATCTGACTATGATTCGATTTTGATTCCGAAATTGACACTCGCTTGACTCTATTTAGTTTACACAATGCTGTAGGTTGATTAGTTTATAAAATTTTGTGAAATTTTACATGAACCTAGTGGTGTGTAGACGTGTCACTGAATTGTATTCTTTACTACCAGTGCGGACCACAGAAAGTCCCGACTATTAATAATTCTCCGCGAAGATTTATGAGTCCTCGGCATGAACGAACATGACATCTGAGCATTTACATGCTTATCTATATCTCAAACTTGCCAACACGCCGCGCCGCTGTCCGAAGTCGATGTTGGAAGCTTATCAAAACAGGATAAATGCCGATTGCTCGAATTGCTTCTTGAATATGAAGATTGTTTTGCTGCTAAAAACAAGCCTATCAGGAAGGAAAATCGAATTGAACTCTTCGACAGAAAAGACAGGAGGTCTTTAATAAACCTGTAACTAAAAATAATACTAAATGGGCCTGGAACGACCTGCAAGGAAAATCTCAAGAAGAACTCAAAATGTTGCCTGTGAATAAACCTTTTTAGGGTTTCAAGATCGGTTTTGAAACCTATGGTCTCGCTCTGTCCGTCCCCGCTCTTTCTTGAATATATCAGTAACCACTGCAGCTATTAACTTGAAATTTGAAATAATGATACATTTCGTGCGCCATGACTGATAAAAAATATATTTTATTTATTTTTATTGATTACACAAAATCCACAGCTCTCTTAAATAAAATTAACTTAACTTAAAAATATCACTTACAGCCAATAACAGGATTTAAATTTTATAAAATTACAGTCACCAAATTTAGTCGACATGACATTTAAGAAACAAGAAAAACAAAGATTTAGACAAACTACTACTTACCTATTAAGAAAAATTTAAATGCATATTTTCAGTACAAATTGTGTTGTTGAAATTTCAAAAGAGACGTAGTGGTAAATGGGGTATCAAATGAAAGGCGTTGTTTTGTTAATTTTAAAACAGTTTTCGAAATTACTGTAAGTTTCAACCTTTACGATATACATTATATACATATTATGTCGCAGATGGTGACAACCTCAAGACTGATGATGGAATGTCAAGCGATTTGTCGTCGTTTGTTTTATTGCTAACGCTAATTGCTTGAGTGTGTTCGACTGTGACGTTCGTAGCTAGACCATAGGGCATGTAATGAAACTGCTTGGTTACAACGGATGGACTCGTTGATCGTACCAGACGGTCCCGAAACATGACAACTTGAACTGGTACTACCAGTTCAAGTTGTCATGTTTCGGGAACGGTAACTAGGAAACGGTTTAACGATTTACGGAAGGTTGGATTCTCTTGGTCAGAGCGTCACAGTTGACTGCACTGCATTAAAATCATGTCTGATGAGAACGAAGGTCATCCGAGCCACAACATGTCCCTCTTCGGCACATATATATTATACTCGTATAACTACATATTTTCCATTCCAAAAATTGACTGTCCAAATAATTGGCATATGCTCGAAACCCTCGGCGCGAGTTACACTCTCACTTGACGGATCTTGTTTGCAGTAACCTTATCCTTTAATCAAAAAATCCCGACGACCAAAAAATTCTGTAAGATCGTTGAATCTAAAATCTGTTCACCAAATTTCGTCCAGATCGGTCGTAAAATACGACCTGTAAAAAAGTATGGATTCTGCATCGAGTTAGAAAGAATGTACGTACTCCTCTGTACGTACATTCTGACAGAATCCATACTTTTGCTAGTAGTAGATGCGCAGACGCTTCGCTCGCTCGGTCAATAATAAGTACATACCTATTACCTACTTTATAATCTTTTGAATTACCTACTACAAACCAACGCGATTAAGAAAACTAGTTGGTTTGAAAACAAAATTCAAGAAAACCCGTATATTTGCAAAATGAAATTGGTTAATTTTTTGATTATTTTCGTGCTTGTGTATTTCTGTGATTGCAAGAAAAACTTGCAGTCACTGACCGACTCCACTGGGCAGGATGTCATCGAAATAGGTACACCTGTTAAAGGTACGGGTATGTAATATATTATACGTATGTAATGAGGCGGTGTGATGCTGCACATGACCCCAACTCCTCCCGTACGGGTGTCGAAGCGCAGCGAAGTAGGTAATCGCTCGAATAAGTCTTGGATTGTAGGTAAGTAAGGTACCTACCTGTACTGTAGCATTCGAACTTTGAATTAAATCATATGCGCGCATTTGTGGTGTCATCTCAGGGAGCGGGTTGAGCGGGCGCGGGGGGCGACGCTTCTTCTGGCTCGGGGCAGCACGACGGATGCACGCATGTCTGAATTTTTTCTGTTTTATTGGCAATGGGCCTAAATAGTGAACCAAACCTGGTACAGTACCTACATAATGAAGATTAAGTGTACGCGTCTGGCCACACTGCAAAAGCCTACCTTCAATAGTCCACTGACTGCAGCGAGGCCATCTCTGTTATTTACCCGACCGGGCAGGAAAGAGGGTTATGTTTCTCAACTCTTACCTCGATGGCCTGTAATAGTTAGGCACATAGGGCACGCATTGAAGAAATCATCCAAGCACAAAAATACCTTTTTAGGGTTTCGAGATCGGTTTCGAAAACCGGTCTCCCTCTGTCCGTCCCTGATCTTTCTTGAATATTTCAGTAACTACTGCAGCTATTAACTTCAAATTTGAAATAATAATAGGTACATTTCGTGCGCTATTACCTACTGATTAAAAAAAACGAAATTAAAACATTTACAAATTGTGTTGTTGAAATTTCAAAAGAGACCTCTAGGAAGGCAAGTGGGTTATCAAATGCAAGGTAAAAATAACACTTTGAATGATGGTCAAAAATGGTAGGGAGAGATTTTTTAACGGGAACAGTACCTATCCATGTGGGGTAGTATTATTTATATGGTATTGGTTTGTACATTTAAAAACAGTTTTACAAATTTCTGTAGGTTTATAGGTTTTGTAATATTTAGAAACAGTCGAAAAATTGCTCCGAAGCTTGCGGAGCGATCCATATAAAATGTATGTGGCGTTTCTTTATATAGATCTATATTAACAGGGAAAATATAGAGAGAAGTCTGTAAATATAACACTTTTATTGAATGAAAAGTATCTGTTCGTACATCTCAAAACAGTTTTTCAAATTTCTGAAGGTTTTACAGTTTATGAAACATTTTGAAAAAAGTCATAATTACCAGTAAGTACCCCTTTATTTCCTATGAAGGCGGCTTATCAGTTTGAAGAGCGATCCATCCGGAATACCTACTTGTTTTCGGTATTAACAGCCTATACAACCTAAAATTTTTTGTGAAAAGGATAGACATAGGAGCGGGATAGGGCGTAGCAACGCAAACACAAAAGTCCAAAAAAATTGCGTGGGGCCGCACAAATCAAAATGGCTAAACCGTACTTATCTGGAAATGACCTCCTATTGACAATCTAGTATTCTCTGTTAAAACCCTATTTGTTATACCTTTAGGGTAGGTAAATAGGGGATTTGCTATTATAATTGCTTTGCTATTTTGGATAACGACTCATTCAGAATTGTACGCGCACAGTTCGCAGATCCTTTGCGATAATCCTTATCTACTGTTATGATGACCTCTGTGGCGCGGTGGGCGAAAGTCTCCCTGCGATGCAGGAGGTTGCGGGTTCGATTCCCACCTAGGAACAAATGTGTGTATGATCTGCAGATATTTGTTCAGGGTGTTCTGGTCGTTTTCTATGTATAATAAAAAAAACTATGTATTGTGTTATATATTACCTATAGCTTGAGGCTAGGTAATGCTGTATTAATTGTCCAGCATTAATTATTTATTTATTTATGGGACAAGACAACCCTAAGTACGATACTAAATGCTTATCCATCCATTGGTCCAGAGCTCCCTCCAGGCGTGGAAGAAGAGCCTTCAGCGGAAGCTGAAGAAGAGACCACGGAGGAGACCACGCGCCTCACCAGCAAGGCACCCGCCAGCAAGGACGGCCGCCGCGCTATGGACGTCAAGACTCGAGTGGCGGTAAAGATAGAGCTATTCTATACAGGGAGCTAGGTACATATAGAGCAGGAAGGTAAGTAAATAGTAAGGATAGGAGCTAAGAGCTGGTGACAAACAAGACCACTCGCCGGACCAACCCTTGACGTCCATCGTCAAGACTCGAGTGGCGGTAAAGATAGAGCTATAGAAGTTATATAAAGTAAAGTAAGTGATGTCTTTTTGAGAATAAATATCTTAAACCTAATCAACTCTATAAAGGGGCATAGATCAGTTTTGGGGTGACACTGACACCTCTCGCTATATTTCCCCGGCAGACTCAATATCCTAAGTGCTCAGAAGGAAAAATTAAAAAGGGCTTGTTTTTAGGGTTCCGTACCCATAGGGTAAAACGGGACCCTATTACGAATACGTATTTTCGTGCGCGAGTCCGACTCGCACTTGGTTTGTTTGATTTTCAGACGACAACAAAAATACCTCTCAAGGATAAGGACGACTCCGAGGAGACAAGCAGCCAAGAAGAAGAGGAGGCGCGCATCGAGAAGGAGCTTGCTGAGATTTACAAGGACACCGGTAAGTACTAGCAGGATTTGAGTAGGTAACCGATAATCATTTATATCCTTAATTTTAAGAAAAACACGTCATATTTTTAGGATTTCGAGATCCATATATTAACTATATCTGTGTCCACAGACTACAAGGCGGAGAGTGCTGAGGTGCCCAAGGAGCTAAACCTGAATCTCACTGAAACTGAAGTTATGAAGCCTATAGCCCGCACCAGGACCAAGTGTGTATTAACCCCTTTTGTGACACCATACAGGTGTTACAGGCCGCGGTGGTAGTGGTCACGGCGAAAGAATCGACCTCTATAACTCAGCTTGAGCATGTCGTAAGAGGCTAAGGGCAAGCATAATAGGTAGGTAGGTACTTACCTAGTAGGTACATAATGGCATGACACGTCATAACATTTAGATGCAGATGCAGGGCTAGAAAGGATTGACGTGCATATGAGAACTCATAAGACAGTAGCGATAATAATAGTCATAACTCATAATTATATTAACTTTATTGCATAAAGGTCTGAGAGTGCAAACGTACTACGCGACAGAGAAACAGCGCGGCCGCGGCACTGCGCGTCAGAATAGAACAAATCACTAAAAAGCCGCGCAGTTCCGCTGACGCGTAGAGCGATCAGTCTCATAGGATTTCATACAAAGAATATCTGACCGCGCCGTGACGCGCAGTTCCGTTGTAGTGCAGTTCCGCTCAGTGCGAGGCTGATTTAGTTCAACAAAATTCATGAAATTATTCGGCATGCAAAATAGACACAATAAAACTATAAAATAATATATCGATCCTAGGTAGTTAACAACATGGTAGAAAACCGCCATGTATGAAATAATTTTTAGATCAAAATGGCGCTCCCTTGCAAACTGGCGGAGTCACGTGTATGGTGCTTCAGCCAGCGTTAGGAGTCGGCAGGACAGAGCGGCCAATTCGTAAGATTACTTACACACAGGGATATTCATTAACCGACTTCGAGAGTCGAAGAGAGGTTCTCAATTCATCTGGATGTTTATTTTTATGTAGATAGGTATATATATTTCTTGATATCTCCGCTATTGGTTAGGCGATTTTGCTGATTCTTCCATTATTGTATAGAGATTTATCCCGAGGTTATCCACTAATATTTTTATCCCTGAGGGATTAGTAATTATCCAGTAAAACTTAAGAAAATATAATATATATTTGAGGATTTAGATGACTCCTTCGTTGTTGTACGAGCATAGTATAGAGGTTAATTTTCCTTATAAATTTGATTCTCGAAAGACTGCTATGTGTGCCGCAGTATTTTTTTTTAAACATTATCACGTGGTACGTACGTAGCGAAGTAACATTACAACTAACCTAACCAAACCTGTTACGTCGCTAAAACCGATAATTTTATTTTATTTCTAATACTACGGCCAAACAATTTTTTTTATTTAATAGGTAAATGTTTGTAAAATGTAAAAAGCACTTTCTTGTGGTTGATTTGCACTCAGTAACTACTAATAGTCGATCTGAACCTTTTCCTACGTATTATAATCATCATCATCATCAGCCTATACTAGTCCACTGCTGGACATAGGCTATGGCCTTATTATTTAATATACGAATAAATAATAAGTCGCCATAAGCATAATCCTGACCTTCAATTTTCACAATCGATGCCGTCGCTCAAAGAATTTTCGATTATTTGCTGTGCCCTAATCTACTCTGATCCACTGGATTAACAATAGAGTTTGTAATCTTTGTAAAATGATTATTAAATTCATTTAATTTCAAAGAAATGAAATAAGTAAAAACTGTAGCGCCGGTGACTCCACCTACAGAGAAAACATTAAAGTTTCCAATGTTCAAAGACTAAAGTTACATTTAGTTCGTTTGACTAGAGGTGTTGCCATATTCTAAGGATCATAAGTCACCAGTCTACTACAGTCCGTAAGAGGTCCCAAAGATTTTCGACGAAAACCAACAGACTTTGTGGCTTACTTGGTTAGAGCACACCCGTACTAAGGGTGGGGCGCGGGTTCGAGTCCCGCCGAAGTCGAAATTTTTTGGGAACTTATTTCATTTCTTAGAGATGCCCAGAGTGCGGGTAAGCACTATAACAAAAATAATTTAATTTCAGTTTCAAGTTCCAGCCCGACGTGAACAGTCGCCAAGACATCGAGCGCTTCCGTACCTCTGTGGACGAGATCAGCTGCGAGCGACGAGTCACGCAGAGACTCAAGAATCTGGTTCGTAGCCCACTACAAACAAACCCTGACATTTGTTGCGCTGACGCTGCTGGTTGGCATACTCAACATTACATAACGGTCTATTCTATACTACCTCTAATCAACTCGGTCGGATCGCCATAATATCTTCCAAACTACTAAAATATTTAAAATTCATATGTACATATATATGGTAAAGTTCAGGACTTATTCTATCGATCAAGTTTCGAAAACACGATTCCATAAAATTTTCTCTATAGAAAAAAATCGCGAAGTGACCTCTAAATTTTTACAAAAACCTTAATTTTTCAATACAAACATAAGTTAAGATTTTGAGAATAAGCATGGTTATAAAAATAAGTAGGTATAAATGATGTAACAAACACTTTTTTTATTTATACTAGCGACCCGCCCCGGCTTTGCACGGGTACTATATTATGCATGTATTATACATATAAACCTATCTCTTGAATCACTCTATCTAACAAAAAAAAAACGAATCAAAATCCGTTGCGTAGTTTTATAGATTTAAGCATACAGGGACAGACAAACAGCGGGAAGCGACTTTGTTTTAAACTATGTTGTAGTAATAATACCTACCTACTGGTTGACTTTGCTTCTCGATTTGTGATCCTTCATCAAATATTACTTCCCTCAACAGCTTTAATGGTCCACTGCTGGACGCAGACCTCCCCTGATAATCAATATTGCTTACAATTACATATCTGAAATCCTAGACACAAAAAACTGAAGTTTTAGTTATTGTATCTTAGTTTATTCACAAACATTTCACATTCTAGTTTGAGTTGTGTACAGGAACATAAATGTAGCTTACTTTGAACCCTGATCATCAAATGGCGACCTAAGTGGGCAAACCATGAGGGCCTAAAGGCCTACCCAATTTTATGCAACCTAGCTGTGGTACATACTTACTAAGTACCTACCACTTACGTATTTTATTTAATTTCTAAATGTCGTTATTTTCAGGCATGTAAGCCGACCGGCCCCAAGTTCATGATGGAAGTCCTCCAGTTTGGTGTACTCATTTTATCCCTCGGTCTTTTTCATTAAGAATGTGTTCGTTATAAATTTTAGTGAGTGAATAAAATAAATTATTTTATAATACTTTTTTCTATAAATTTTTTATCCGTGATATCACCAAATAGGTAGGTTCCTACTTGAAAGAATTTAGTAAAATCTCGGGAAACAAGTGCTAAAATGATCAACTCATTTTGCACTAGCGGTCGGCCCCAGCTTCGCACGGGTATATTCCGGCCTTTGTTCATTAGGGATAAAGGTAAAAGAATTCTAATGGTGAAATAATACTTCAAACTGGCTGGCTTGGGAACAATTTCCACCACGGCAGGGGCATCTTACGGTGAACGGTCTGTAGTATAAGTCTGTGCTGGTCTGCCCTAACCAACTAAGCCACGAGATTGATTTCGTGGCTGGGTAGGTTGGGCGCGGGTTCGAGTCCCGCCGAAATCGTTACTTTAGAGATTACCCAGAGTGCAAGGGCTTACGCACTATAACAACAAAATCTTAGTTCCTCTCAATCTGCCATGGTAGGAACGCTAAATGTTTAAAAAGGACTGGAAAACAAAATAAAATTATTCGTAAGATAAACACTGGGCGATATTGTAAGATAAAGAAATAGCTACTTTCTGATTAGAATACCTATAAGTGCAATTGAAGAAAAGATGAAATGACGAGCTCTCTGGCGCGGTGGGCGAAGGTCTGCCTGCGACGCAGGTGGTTGCGGGTTCGATTCCCGCCTCGGGACAAATGTACGTACGATCTGCAGACATTTGTTCAGGGTATTCTGGTCGTTTTCGTTTCGTAAAGGAGTTTTGATTGTTTTGTAGAAAAGCACATACATTTTCGATACGATGATACCTATTCCCTGAATTATTATAACAGTGGATTTAAGTGGAAAACTATACCCCCTATTAGTAATAGGTGGAAAAAAAATCCGCTCTCCCTACCAGTGGGGATAGTTTAGTAAGGATATGTGGAACAGGCGCATACTGCGCACAATCCATAGTAAGCACCATAGACTAGGTATAAATATAGTAAGTATACTGGTAAGCACTGAGTCCATACATTCGCAGCGAAATCGTTAAGAAATTCTTATAGAGATCAATTTAGGTATTGACTAAAAAAGCCATCTATTGCACTTTCTGGCACCGTATTTTTCATTAGCACTGTTGAACCGTGAAATGTTGCACCAAAATTATAACTAGATGTCGCGACTAAAAGAGGACGAGCTCTAGATCGCGCAGACGAGAACGCACGGTTCTGATCGACGTCCGAAGCCTATTTATTACTACTAAGAACAGCTAGATTATATCTCTATATCTGATAGAATCGTTGTTTTATTTTTGGAAGGACAAGCTGATCCCACCTGTTCAGGGAATCCGAAGGAACAACCAGGAAGCAGGCACTGAACCAGCGCTGTGGTAGATCAAGCACTATTAATTAACACCAGGTGTGTAGGTACAACTTTTCTGTACCAAAATGTTTAATATCAATACCTTTTTTGGAGCAAAACCCTTGGCATTTTGCATATAAATTTTAGACATGACCAAAATAGGTGGGTACTGAAATTCATGTACCAGACGTTTCTAATTTTACGTAAAAAGTTACGAGGCATAAATTAGAAATAAAGGTGCCCTCGCACTACGCGACAGCGGGACTGCGCGGCCGCGGCACTGCGCGTCAAATTAGAACAAATCACCAAAAAAGCCGCGCAGTTCCGCTGACGCGTAGTGCGTTCAGTCTCATAGGATTTCATACAAAGAATAACATACCGCGCCGGTGGCGACGTTCCCTTGTAGTGCAGTTCCCCTCAGTGCGAGAGCACCTTTATCTAAGTTAGGTAGTCTTATGAATGTCAGTCTAATCTTAGACGTGTCAAAATAAATTTTACAAACATAGATTAGTGTACGTACGCCTATTTGAGATTTCTAAATCTAAATCGACCCTATAAAATTATGTTGACGTTTCTAATTTTAGGTAAAAAGTGGGACAGCATAATACAAAGCTAATATATCTAAGTTGGGTAGTTTCAGACCTGAAAAACTAAAATAGCAAACATAAAATAGTTTGCGTCTATTTGACATTTCTAAATCTAATTTTAGGTTAATTTAGGTCATCCTAAACACAAGGGACGCAGAGAAACGGCAATTCGATTGTAAATAGTTTATTTCAGATAACTATAGGAATCTAGCATGCATGACAGATAGATATACAATAGTTTATGTAGCAAATGGGATATATACATATATTAAATACATTTTACCTAATGAAGATAACTTTATAATAAAGTATAGTCTCTATTAACAAAGAAAATTACAGTCGAATAGTAGAATTAAATTAAAACTAGTATTTACAATTGAAACAATTGAGCTAACTGCAGACTGTTGCAAACAATCTACAGGTAGCTCAACTGATCCATATCACCAGTCGGAAGCGTGCCCAAGACGCTGGCTGCTTCGCCCCCCTGTATGGCAATACTGATGCGCTGTGCCAGATCTCGGGTCGCGCGTCGCTTCGACCAGACGCTCATATCCCTTTGGTTATAATTTTGTTGATAACTTTAATAATCAAATTAACTTAAGTGTTTAACAAAAAAAATACTGTAATAACTAAGTTAATCACTTTAGTTAAAATTGACGAATAAGAAACAAAAGCGTTAAGGCGAGGATTCCCGGATTTCGGAATTTTTAACTGTCCGTACCTCAATAACTATATAGTTTTGAAATTCATACATATTACAGTTGAGGATATTTTCTAATGCATCACTAGACAAAAACACGATTGGTGATATTTCACCCGATAGAAAAAAATTACAAAGTTACCTCTAAATCAACCTTTGAATGATCAGTGTGAATAGAAAAATGAATAAAATGACACAAAATGTATACCAAAACATTGCAACGTTATTACGCAGTGCATCACTAGAAAATATTTTAATATGCCATACAAATATTTTTCAAAACACCTAAATACCTACAAAATCGTGCTCGGCTGCCTGCGCATCGTCTTGCTCAGTAGTACTCGCCGAGCTATAGCATCGGCCGCTCGGGAATCCTCGCCATTTCAAAGTATCAGCATATTATGGTGTCGAATACATAGGAAACAAACGCGTACGTACTAGCTTAGAATGGAAATAATATAACACATGGCAAAGGTGGATAGATATCTACATCGAGACTTAAGCTTCGGCCATAGCTGCGCGTCAATCATGCGGGATGCAAACGCGAAACTTGCCACTTTATTAAGTACCTGCGGCCGCGTCTATTCTGCGTATTATAAATGGGCGCCATTGCAGTATCCGTTGCGCGTCAAACGCTCGCGCTGCGTGTCACGCATTCTTGAAGCGGTTTGGCCGAAGATTTGAACTTCCAATCATCTATTTGCATAGATTAAATAGGAAAATGTGTGGAACACGTAACTTTATTTGGACTAGTAAGGAGGTGAACAAAGTGATCCTATAAGGTTTTTCCTTTTGAGACGGAACGGAGGCCAAAAAATATATGTATACAGAAAACAGAACCTCCTCCTTGAAGTCGGTAAAAAAGGGTTCCCACCGTGTAATATTCGGCCAAGCCCTGGTTTTCAGGTGCAGCTCGGGCGAGGAGTGTGGCCTCTCTCTCTCTATAGCTTAGTTTTTTGGGTAAATTGATCATCACATACATTGCAAGCTCCCAGTCCCCAGAGTTCTCTTATTTGTGAATTCTCTCAAAGTGTATATTTAAATTACATTTGTAATTGAATTGCTTATCACATACATTGCAGTCGAATGTCTTTTTTGCGGTGTGAATTCTCATGTGTTTGCCGAAATTGCTTTTGTTATTAAATTGTTTCACATACATTGCAGTCGAATGTCTTTTTTGCGGTGTGAATTCTCATGTGTTTGCCGAAATTGCTTTTGTTATTAAATTGTTTATCACATACATTGCAGTCGAATGTCTTTTTTGCGGTGTGAATTCTCATGTGTTTGCCGAAATTGCTTTTGTTATTAAATTGTTTATCACATACATTGCAGTCGAATGTCTTTTTTGCGGTGTGAATTCTCATGTGTTTGCGGAAATTGCTTTTGTTATTAAATTGTTTTTCACATACATTGCAGACGAATGGCTTCTCACCAGTGTGAATTTTCATGTGTTGAACTAAAGAATATTTTCTATTGAATTGTTTGTCACATAGATTGCACGAAAACGGCAACTCTCCTGTGTGAATTCTCATGTGTAAAACTAAACTACTCTTCTTATTAAATTGGTTATCACACACAATGCAGGTAAATGGCTTCGTTCCTGTGTGAATTCTCATGTGTTTTATTAAATTATTTTTGAAATTGAATTGTTTATCACATTCAGTACAGGTAAATGGCATCTCTCCTGTGTGAGTTCTCATATGTAGAACTAAATATTTTTTGTGATTAAATTGTTCATCACACACATTGCAGCAAAATGGTTTCTCTCCAGTGTGAATTCTTTTGTGCGTCTTTAATTGACTTTTTTGAGTAAATTTTTTTTCACATACATCACAGGCAAATGGTTTCTCTCCGGTGTGAATTCTCACGTGTTTAAGTAAATTGCCTTGGTTATTAAATTGTTTTTCACATATATTGCAGACAAATGGCTTGTCACCAGTGTGAATTCTCATGTGAGAAACTAGATGACCTTTTCGAGTAAATCGTTTATCACAAAGATTACAGTCAAATGGCTTTCCTCCTGTGTGAATTATCATGTGTGTCACTAAATTACTTTTTTTATTAAATGGTTTACCACATACATTGCAGGCAAATGGCTTCTCGTCAGAGTGACTCCTCTTATGAGAATGTAAATGACGCAATTGAGAGAATTTTTTATAACAAATATCACACGTAAATGGTTTCTCTCCTGTGTGAGTTCTCATGTGATTCACAAAATTACCTTTTTGGTGAAATTGTTTATCACACACATTGCAGGCGAATTGCTTTTCTTCCAAGTGAATCCTCATATGAGTACCTAAACTATCTTTGCGCTTAAATTGTTTATTACAAATATGACAGACAAATGTCTTCTTTTTGACACATGATATCATTTTTGAGTAATCTGGTGTAGTTTGCTCAACATGACTATTGGAAAGAAGTTCTTTCTCATCGTTTTGTTGATCACGGTTATCTTCTTCTAGTTCTTTTTTAATTCTTGTACACACAGGTACTTCAGGAACACACTCAACGTTCTCAAATATGTCCTGTTCAGTGGTCACTTCTTCTTTAATACTGGGTATTGGTTCATTTTTAATGATTACCTGAGAACCTGCATTAGTTGTTTTGCCATTGATGGTAATACTTTTCATAGGGGAGACAGACAGGCCTTGTGTCATTCCCAGGTTGACTTCAGCAATATATTCCTGAGTACCCTGATGAACAACTACTTTATTACTACTTTATTGACGAACGATGTGTGAGGTGTGTGGGGTCGTTTTCTATATTAAGTATATAATAAAAAATATCTATCTATGTAGGTATTGTACAATATTATGTATATCAGTTATCTAGTACCCATAACACAAGCTCTGCTTAGCTTGGGGCTAGATAATGCTGTGTGAATTATCCAGCATTATTTATTATTATTATTTATTTATAATAAAAAATATCTATACGTGTATTGTATTATATTATATTTTTTATATTATTAGAAAACACCCAGAACAAATATATGCAGAACATACAAACATTTGTACCAAGGCGGGAATCGAGCCCGCAACCTTTAACACATTGTGATAACTACATTACATAACTTGATTCTGCCCGCAGCTTCGCATGCGTTTTTTGTATAAGTATAGAAAATTACTATCCTTTTAGATAATTACTATCCCATGGGAATTGACGCATGGGATAAAAAGTACCTAGCCTTTTTGGATTCTTGGCTAAATTTATAACGTTCCGTTGGGTATTTTTGGCGTGAAGAATACAAGTAGCAAACATGTAGCCGACAGTAGAAATTTTGCCAAGGTGTGCATTACTCTCTTCCAAGTGGTAAGGTATAATATAATAGGTATTTATACAAGAAGTTCAGCGTCCATAAAATACAGTTTCCATAGTGATAATTCTGTTATTTGCGAGCATGGTTGTCATTGTCAGTATCGTGTGGTACCTACTTAGATTTAAGAATTATCAAAATGGACACTATAGATTTTCACAACAAGAAAAACTTGTGTTAACAAAGGTTATTATTGTTATCTATTGATTTATTTATTTGTTTGTAATCGTGTTACTAACCATTCTCAATTTTTCTTTTTTTTAAATTATTTATACGTCATACTAACAAAATGGATTATTATGTCTGAATAAATGAATTTTCAATTTCAAAGGCCTATGAATAGGGTCCCGTTTTCACCCTTCGCATGGAACCCTAAGAACTAAAAGTAAAGATAAGTAAAAAACTAAAGTTATATTATTGGTATGGTACCTGAAGTCTGTCACGGAAAAGTACGCTGAAAATGTTTTCAGATCTGATAACCATTTGGGAGAAGGTGTGGCATCTCAACAGCTTCTGGTAACAATAACAGCATAGAGCTCTTGGCCTTGCATCCTCCGAGTTGAACTAAAACAATAGTAAGTCATTAAAGATACCTATTATATACACCTTAGGGGCCGTCCATTAAACACATGTATTACATACCTGTGTCCGAAAAAAAAAACAGGCACGAAGGCGGGGGGGGGGGGGGGGGGAGAGTGTAGTAAGATGTCACGTGTACCTACTTATTTTTTGTACAATGTACATTAAATAATGTTCATGTACCTACTAGTACAATATATGTTTTTCGCATCACTACATCATTTCTTTAATTAGTTTTATGCTAGTCAAAAACACAACCTAAATCCTTACTACAATACAACCTAATTACCTATAACCTAATGGTAAAAAATACATGTGATTTTGGGTGGGGAGAGGAGCCAGTCCCAGTAAACCTCACGTATCACCAAGGGGGAGGGGGGGTGGTTAAAAAAAACACGTGATTAATGGACGGCCCCTTAGGTAGTTATATATTGTACAAGTAGCGGCACGTAAGTTTAGCGCTGATCGTTATTGCGCAGAAGTAAAAATTAAGGTACTCGAGGGGGTTAGCGGGGTGAAGGGCGAGCGTGCGTAGCGCCGATTGGCTCGTCAGTCGCATTCGGTTCCCCGAGCCAATACGACGCTCCGCAATGTATTGCGTGCGCGACAGTACACATGCGCAAAAATCCCTTCCACGTATCGCTCAGCGCTAAACTTACGTGCCGCTACCTTTGTATATAGGTATCTTTAGTATAGGGAAAAAATGTTATCTAGACTAGAATGTTAAAGGATGAAATGGAATAAGTAACCCAACTATTTAAATGCATGGTTAAAGGTTTTTTTTTTAATTTGGACCTCCCCTTTTATTTTTTTAACCGAATTCAGAAAAGAAAGAGGTTCTATGTTCAGCTGTACATCAATATCAAGGAAATCGATGACGGAAAAGTTTTTCGCGATTTCTGACATTTCTAGTACTCAAACCTTAGTCGGTAAGTTAAAATATTTGCATGCCTAGATAAGATACAATATATATGGACATTATTTTAATTTTAAGACCAACTTATATTCGTGCAAATAAACATCTTTAATCTTTCGGTCCAGTAGAGACTTTTGATCCTTATAAGAAACAGCAGCAGAAACGGCATGAGAAAAAGTTTTTGTGTAAAATGACCATGTTCTTGCTGACTGCACATTTTTTTCCAAAATCTGTAAATGCAGTTCAGAATATCTTAAAAATTTATGGAGTCTCCTAAAAGCGTTTTCCTGTAACTATAACGGTTAAGGTACCTGCCCTTACTGTCCTGTCTCAAAAATTCACCCCGTATATATACACTTGCGAGCTATAAACTGGAATCACTTCATCGCTGGTTTCTGCAGACCATATTTTACAGTTTCCATGGAACAAACTGCAGATTGGTGTATACCATTTGAAATTTGCATCATACAAGACCCACCCCCATATGCCACTGTTTCCGCTATACATATAGCATTGTGCGTATCGCTCTCCCGGTCTCCTGTAGACTCTCCGTCGACGGTCGCTGCCATGCAGGCACATCCTAGTCTCGTCCGCGAACAAAACTCGGCTCCATTGCTGTATATCCCAATCTAAGTGATCACGAGCAAACTGAAGTCGGGCTTGTCGGTGGGCTGTAGACAATTTGAGTCCCGTTGCTGGCCTTTTTGGGGTCAAGTTAGCTTCTTTGAGTCTTCGCCTCACTGTCCACTTGCTGACAGTTCTCACTCGAACTTCTCCGAGCTCCCGCTGGACGTCAACGCCGGTTAGATGTCGATTTCGGAGAGAAGTGCTGACAATAAATCGGTCATCTCTCGCCGAAGTGCATCGCTGTCGTCCAGATCCTGGTCTTCGGACTAAGTTTCCAGTCTCTCTAAACCTCTTGTATACTTTGGAGACACAGGACTGGCTCAGATGAAGCTGTCGAGCGATAGTACGCTGAGAGAACCCTTGCTGGATTAGGGTGACGATTTGAGCGGCTTCTATTGGTGTGGTTTCCATTTTCTTGTAATTCCAGTATTTTGAGTGACGTGATATATTGGACTGATGACAAAATTGCATAAATTCCCAGTTTTTATAGGGATTCAGGAGTTTGAAAAAATTTATGTTTCGTTCCAAAAATTTGTCTTTTGTTTTCACGTTCCATGACATATGATGAACATTTTTTTCGCTATGATATCGAAAGAAATGTGAAGAGTTTGAAAGCTAATAAAATTATCTTTAAAATAATATACCACAACCTACAGTTTATTGCATGGAAACTGTAAAATATGGTCTGCAAAAACCAGCGATGAAGTGATTCCAGTTTAAAGCTCGCAAGTGTATATAAAATTGGAGACATGGCTTGCTCGGAAGTAATGTATTTTTTTTTTTTACTTTATAAGGAGGAATTTTATTGTGGACATAACAGCAACATTATGTATTACTGAAGGTTTGAATTTGTGACGTCATTGAAAATAATTGTATGAAAAAACAAAAGACAATCTCGCCACTCTCGAAATCCGTAATAATGAGAAAAGGGAATTTTATACATCATATTTTGTTCATTTTTGTGTTGTTAAGAAAATTCTTTTTATTTTTCCAACGCGGACCCATGACTACGTGACCATGATCTTCCAGAAAACTCATAAATAGCTACGATAACAATCAAGTGCACACGTACAAACTTGGTAAGGCCACAAGGATCCCCCAGATAGTGAATAGTGAATTATATTTTACCTGGGTGTTAGATATTCTTTCATAAACATGTATGAATCGGTTGTTGTTTAAAGGCTTTAATGTCATATTCCTACTAAGGCAAACTCTACACAGAGAAGACATAATATTTATCTTAAATGTTATAATGAAATAAAAACTTAATTTATCGAGAATCCAAACCAAGACACAAACGAAACAACTACAAAATGCTACAAAATTGATATTGATTGATGGTATACTTCTTAGTTTATGGATTGATGGGACGGATTTATTAAAACTATTTATCCGGCTTACCCTTTTTTTTTACTTGATCCAACCTGATCTATTTGTCAAGCACACCATAGCCACGGTCCATCGACATTTTACCCAGTAGACTCCTAATACCTATTTATTCGCTATGCAAACAAGTCTGTCAACTGAGGTGTGCGGGCGCGGGGAAGTGAGTGCTTATTGGTCCGTTCAAGGTTACGTTACGACAAATCATAAACATAATTAGGGATGGGGTACTTAGTTTCTATGAAAACAATTATCGATACTTGTCACAAGGTAGGTATATTTACTAGTAAGTATTTAACGGCACTTTTGCCCGACTGCGCCATGGCAAAGATTTTAACACTAATATTATGGTGTAGGTACATTACATTACATACAAAATAATAGCCTAAGCATAGTGAAATAAGATGTAAGTAGGTAGTCACGTTAAGCTTCTAAGTTTATGTATTGTTTATTCTCTTGAATCAAGCAAACAGACAATGTACCTATTCTATGAATTGTGTAAATCACCCACTGAAGTAAATAAATAACTAGCTTACATCCGCGGATTGGCCCGCATTACTTATAGATGAAAAAAATAAGTCTAAATATAATTTGATTGATACCTCTTCCTGTTCCTTCATTTTCCGTACAACTTTAAAATTCCTTCATCGCCTTTTACCCATTTATATACCTAATCTTAAATTTCGTAACTAAATAATTAAATCTGATATTAATATAAATGAGTGCAATAAAACACAATTTAGTAATACACAATTTAGTATCGCAGAGCTTAGTAGCCTTCGTCGATTTTTCATTTGTAAAAAGCAGTCTTGAGTAAAATGCCGGGAGCATACAACGCTATATTCTGATGGGAACCAATTTTCCCGCCTGGTAGCTTTGATCCATTTTGCTTTTAATTCAGCATCTTTGGGGTAGGTACCTGAAATATTAGAGCAAAAAATTTTGCTTAAGAGACGCTATAGCATATCTTCTTCAAAACGTCCGAATAGTAAAAAGTCACACAGCAAGGCTCGCTTCCCCCTTGCCTTGCAGATCCCCCCTATAGGCGAGGGGGGGGGGGGGGGGGGTAAAACTCAATAAGTCCCTAGGTCACACCGACCCCCTATTCATACATTGCCTCAAAAAAACATACCATCATGGAGAACAATTATGTCGATCAGTGAGTCAGTATAATAATCGGGTGATAAATATTAGGGTTAACATTTAAGTAGGTACTTTACATATAGATAGATACCATGTAGCAATGTAACGGTAAATATTATTCAAATAGATTTTTACAGAATTAATTATAATTAGTCCTGTATTGTAATAAACCCATATCGATATTCTGATCACTACCCGGCCCGGAACGGCACATCACTACTTGCACGCGCCTTGTCAGAGAAGAAAGGAAAGCAAATATAAAATTGGTTATGAAAGAAAGGGATGCACCGTTGGTGACGTCGACCGGCCAACCAAATTAAGTTGATCTCCGTCAAAACTAAATGAATTAGCAAATTTTATTCTGTTTATGAAAGAAATCAGCTTACCTGTGAAATGTTAATCCATCGGTTTTCAAATTTGAGGTCTTGCTCTCTTTTCCACACCATTTTATGCTACAAGGAGCCATTGCAGCTAGGATAATACGATATTTTTCGTAAGCCAGCACACATGTTTACGGGTCATTAATCTGGTCGTTACTGGCCGAAAGTTAGAGGGCGTGGTTTTATATAAGATCTATTTTCCTGATGTGTTATCTGAAATCGTTCTCCATATATTAGGAGTCTACTGGGTAAAATGTCGATGCCTCGGTCCTTCCTACGCATTCTACCGGGCGGCGCCGCGGCGGCGCGGGGCGCGGCGCGCGCAATGGCTGCCCCTTGTTACGCAATGCCGGAGGCTGCACTTCTCGCAGCGCCGCCGGAGCATGCCTGGTGCGTCCTTAAATCGTATTTGATGGCGGCTCCACATTAGTGCCGTGAATTTACGGCACAAGTCGTGCCCTCCACATTCACGGGATGCTCTCATTCGTTCCTGAAACCTGCCGCGAAATGGACGTAGAAGCTGCTGTTGCAATAACTTTGTTTGCTGTGGCAATATATCGTCGTATCCAACGAATAAGGTTACAGTCGCCAGTGTGACCTTTTATTTTTATTGCATTTTAAGAATCTCCATTATCATTTACACCTTACCATTTCGAAAAAGTAAATAAATAATGAATATAAAAAAAGTTATTAAGGTTTGAAAATTTGGTTACAATTGCACTGATGCATTTAGCCCGACGAATAAGGTCACTAAAAGCTTTGGCGCTTTCTTTCATGTGCGAAACGCAACCGACATGAATATTTCCCGGCGAATAAGGTTACATGCTCCACAGTAACCATGTACCGCGGGCGAAAAGGCGCGCGGACGGAGCGCGGCGGGTTGTCTTACGTAGTAAACTGAGAAATTAAAATAAGACAGGTACATTAATTAGTGTATATGAAAGATCCCCCTGCATGGAAAAAAGCAGAAAGTAAAAGGTGTAGGTATTTGTAAGAGTTTTTCCTGTCAGAATAGTGAATATTGGTACAAATTATTTATTTATTTATGTATTTAAGTAGTATATTATATATATACATATATTATTTTCTTTTATGTGTTTATCTAGTTTATGTGTAAATATATTGAGTTAGGTAATTTGTAATATTTATTTAATATCTGTTTTTCAATATTCTGTTATATTCATGTTTATTTTATCTTTTGTACACCCCCTGCCTTTCTTATATTCATATAGTTCTTTCCATCCAAAGGTTGCCTGGAAGAGATCGCTTCTAAGCGATAAGGCCGCCCATTGTACTTGTCTCATGTAATATGTCTTTTATTGTAATGTTCTTTTTCTGGTGTACAATAAAGTGTTTTGTATTGTATTGCATTGTATTTGCCTATTTAAAGTTCAAAAATGGCTATTAACACTAAAGTCATTAATTGTTGTTCCGTGAAACCGTGTCAAAATATTGTAAAACAAATAAAATAACTCAAATCATGGTCATAGTCCCGTTCTAAATGACTAATATAATTCAGTGCAGTTACCGATAGATTTAATCTTTTATGAGCCCTTAAACATTCGCATTACATTCGCGTTCATTGTCGCGAATGCGAATGCGAGTATTGAAAATCTTGCAAATGTTCACGAAAGCGAGTATTCGTTATAATATCTCTAGTATGGTTAAATAACTCTATTAGATTATTAAAATCGAATGATTTTATTAAGTAATTATTTTCAGATCCATAATTTAAAATTAAGAGCTGTGTCTTCAGTTAACATGGGCTACATAGCTTCACAAGGTGAGCTTATCTTGCAGCCTGAATAACTTGTAATATTAAATGTAAGAATCTTTAACTTTAATCAATTATAAACATAAATAAGTACACTCGCCACGAATTGATCAAGCTAAATCTAAATTGGTAAATCTTTAGTTCTCATGCCAACCGGTCCCGGGTCAATGTGGCCATTGATCATGACCTTGGTTTTATCCAAGTTCATGCCAAGACCGATGCGTCGTGAGGCTGAAGCTAGGCCGTCCAGCATCCGGTTAAGCTCCTCCAGCGACTCCATCATCAAGACTATGTCATCAGCGAATCGCAGGTGTGAGATGTAATCGCCGTTTATGTTGATGCCCTTACCTTTCTAGTCCAGCGTCTTAAACACATCTTCCAACGCAGAGCAGTTGGATGGGTTTAGACTGCTGGCCCTGTACTTGGACACTCATAGTGGCGGCATCATAAAGACATCTCAACATCTCGATATATAGATAGTCTACTTGGCAACGCTGTAAGGATTCCAGAACAGCCCAGGTTTCGACAGAGTCAAAGGCCTTTTCATAGTCCACAAAGGCTAGACAGAGATTAGCAATAAACTAATAAAAATAATGTAAACCTATGTACATAAGTCACTATTTAAATAATTGCTGGACAGCCGCTGTCTGGCTAAATTTACGCTCGTACAGAATAGATCTAGGTCCATCAGGGTACCTGAAAAACATTGTAGTAGTTTGAGCACGAATGTCTATTCTACTCAGTAGCTCAGGACAGTCTATTTTGTTTGAAGTTATTTTTAGAAGGAAAGACAGATCAGTTATTTCATACCATTTTGAATGAGTAAGAAAATGAAACTTTTTACAGAGTTCATCATAACTGAAGGGCGGATCTATTTTGATTGTGGCTGAAATTGTAAGACTGTTCCTAGAAGGTTTAAACTTTAAGAAGATGACCGATGTTCTTTAAATATCAACGTTGTAAGAATAAAAAAAGGAACCGAAAGATTTAACTATACTCAGACTATTATATTAGAGTTTTTTATACTTTATAGATAAGGTACCTGCACTCAAAGCTCTGAAAGCTTTTTTTTACACTTACAATAAAATAAAGTTCATACTTCAAATTAGGTATTAATTTATGATTATGAATCAGAAAATATGAAGTGTTGAATGAAAATAGTGCTGTTTTAATACCTTCTAAATAAATACGTTTAAAGTTTTATTAATTACTAGCCGACCCGCCTGCGATTTCTTTCACGTTTTATTTTAAGTCATCTTTCTACGCTACGCATTTTGATGGGCCAACAGATACGGTTCTGCAGTTATTAAAAAAATAACCTTTGACCACATTTTAACTACCTTAGAATACTAATTTCCAAAAATCTGTTCTTAGCGGGTGTTTACGTCTTAAAAGAAACCTCCATGCAAAACTTCATCTTCGTAGCTCTTGTAGTTTCAGAGATTTCTTTTTAAAAAAGGCCTAATCTTACTTAAATACACAATAGGTTAGAAAAACGACAATAAAGCTAATAAATTGCATTCACAGGTACATGACAGTGTAGAAAATAAATACTCGCATTTGCGACAATGCACGCGAATGTAATGCGAATGTAAAAGGGCAAATTAAACATTATTATATTTTAGTAGCTGCACTGAATTATCTTAGTCAGAGGTAAAACGGGTTATATTTACCATGATTTGAGCTATGAGTTATCTTATACATATTTCGACACATAGTCATATTAAGTAACTTTATACGACTTTAATTACCAAAGTTATCGACACAGCTCAAAGGATTAGCAAGATGAAGTGGCAGTGGGCTGGGCATATTTCAAGAAGAACCGGCAACCGCGTCAAGAAGAACCGACAACCGGGGTAAACGTGTTCTAGAGTGGAGACCGCGACTCGGCAAACGTAGTGTAGGACGCCCTCCGACCAGGTGGGATGAGGATTTGCGAAAGACTGCTGGCAGATGCTGCATGCGGCAAGATGAAGCCAGGGCGCTATGGCGCCCTTTAGGGGAGGCCTATGTCCAGCAGTGGACTGGTATAGGCTGATGATGATACGACTTTAGCGTTAAAAACCTGTATAACAGTACAAATTTTATGCAGAATTACCTTGTTTTCTATGAAAGGAATTATAACGTATTAGTACTAATTATTTTTGTGGAAAAAAAACTCGAATAACCCATAATAATTCCAGAAACCCTAAAATTCTACTTTTCAAAGTATATCAATCCAACAATCCAAAGTTTTATATGAACTTGGTTTTGGCTTTAGAATGATTTTGAGTCATTTAGCTATAAAACATTAAAAAGTCAGCGGTAGTAGTTTTAAAATGTACCGAGGCGGGAATCGAACCCGAAAATTATTTTTATTAAACGAAATTCTTGAAGAAAAGTAAAATGTAACCTTTATGTTTTTGTAATTGTCCGGATTATTTAGTCGAATAAGGTTACAAAGACCATTGTAACCCTTTAGTTTGACGACGTGAAGCGAAATCTCCGTGGAATAAGGTCACAACACAAAGGCGTTTAGAATAGCGTAGCTTTGAAGAATGCACGCGGAATAAGGTGATAAGCGACAAAAACTAGGGAAAACGGTATTTTTTATTTTTAAAACCCACATGATAATTTAGCTGAAAATATTAGAAAACGATTAATTTAGCAAAAAAAACACACTCGCATAATAGAAACTTTTCGAATTAATAAGAAAAAACCGTCTCCTGTAAAGTTGGTGTTTTGCAACTGTGACCTTATTCGCTGGATACGACGATATAACTTAGTTAGACGTCCAAAACAAGAAACTTCCTAGAAAGCGTTGGAAAAATTGCTGGTGCTGGCGTTGGCCTAGTGAATTTATGAATTTACTTAGGTATATGATTAGAACTGTCTTTATTAATTAAATAAAATTCATTTCAGACTTTCTATGGAGAAGCAGTTATTAGAATTAAAGTAGAGTAAACTGGCACGGGGCCGTGAATGTGGATGTGTACGCGTGAACGCCGCTCGAAGGGGGCGCGAACCCTTTTTCGCGGGACAAAATACCGACACAGATCGGGGAACAGGCGTGAATGCTCATGAACCCCGCGAAAACCGTCCACATTCACGTTCACGCCTGTTCACGGGGCTTCACGGCACTAATGTGGAGCCGCCATTGCTCTAAGATGGTCACTGACCATAACTTTAAAACTGCAGCGTTGTCATATCATGTCAGCGGCATATGAATTATATCCGTGAGTGTACCTGCGCAAGCTTCCCCCTCTCGTTGCCGGTCACCCTGGGGCTTAGAGCATTTATAACTGGAGATGTCATCGTAAGACGTACCCCTCTGCCGGCCATGAGGCGCTCTTGGTCATACGCGTTATACAAAACTACTTCACTCGTTACCGCGCGGTCATTAGCTGTCGTTTTGTGTCGCGATGTAGTGCTTAGTGAAAACGGTGAATTGTGCGGTATTTTGGGGTAAAAGGCGATCAGAGACATCAAACTTAAGGGAACACGGTATTTCCTATCACAAGTGATATTTTTGTCAATTGTTTTTGTAATTTTGTATATTTTGATTTAAATGGAATACTAGTTGCGACAGTTTCAAGCGTCTTGTTAGGTGTAGGTGAGTATTGATTTCTTGGTAGAAGGCGAAGTGCGTGTTAGTGTGTAACTCAATAATGGTGTAACAACAGTCATTGTATAATTGTGTGCTTGTTTTGTGTTTGTGTCACAGCTTTTACTTGCGTGTGCGTTTGTATGTGTGCTGTACCGTATTACCTCGCCTCCCGTGAAAAACGACAGAAAGATTTTAGTACTAAAAGTGGCGCTTGCCAACTCCCGTTATAAATGCTCTAAGCCCTGGGGGGTGATTTCTTCCGTCCTTGCCGTCACCGTAGAACAAGATACTGGCGGCGATTATAAAATAGACAAAACTTAAGAAGGTACCTACGTTTTTTTTTTTTCATTAAAAGCGTAAATATTTTGAAATAAATTTCATCAACTTCAATAATGTACGCAATGTATGACAATGTAATTTTTGTCTACTCTACCCTAGAAAAGGATCCCCTGCTTATTATGTAGTGTGGTGTCGGAGGGAAAATATACTAAAACAAATCACATAGCATTAAACAATTATATTTATTTTAACTTAAAAAATCTATGACATCCACTTATTGTAAGATAAAATATTTACTTACACAAAAATAAATACAGAGAATTTCAAATCACAGAAAGCAATAGATATTATTTTGGAAAACAGGGTTTTAAGATTTTGTATTAGAATAACCACTCAAAAACTCTGATTTTAGGATAGAAATCCTGCAAGCTATCGAATACAGTTCTTAGATTTAAAACGTTGTTCTTAAATACAAAACCAATATTCTTAAACTCAAAGCATAATGGACATATAACAAATCCGAAAAGAAAATTTTAGCTACTCATCCATATAACAATTTTTTTTCACAATAAGACATAGTAACATATAAAAGTTCTGATATTATCAGGTTTTTTCTCAATGCGTTATTTTTCAGTAATATTGATAAAGAAAAATAGCTCTACGAATTAATTCTGATATTTATCCGAACTTTTCTCCCATAAAATTACAATAGAGGGCGCTGTGCGTACCGATGTGCGTCAAATGAGCAAACGATCTTGGAAAGTAGGCTATCTACGCAGGTACAACCTGTCTACCATAAACCATACAATGTGATTGACAGTGACAGTACGATTGATCTCTCGTGCTATCCTGTGTTTATAAAATATATTCTGTAGACTCATTCTGTAAAGTTCGAATTGGAACTCGAAATGACTCGTGTCTAAATTCGATCGCTCCTTTGTAACCTTTTATTTGACAAGTTCGAGTTGCGAGTATCGAGATTGATTTGTGAATTCCTATAAAGAATACCAATTGTACATAGGTACGTCATATTTAGCGTAAATGTCAAAATCTCACATAACTTAGTTCATTTTATTACCACGCACGCTCGTCACTGAGGCGCTACAAGCATTTTCGTGTTTTGAATGCAAAACTTAAAATTCGCTTCGAATTTAGATTAGTGAGGTTCGAAATGAGTTAATAGAATAAGATCGGGACAGCATAATCATGACGTCGCTTTTATCTCATTCTTATAAACGCTGGTTACATCTTCGACCTGCAAGGGCCAAGCAAGTTTGACGTGACACTGACACTTTATAGCGCCCTCCTTTAATCGAACTATTTTTTAGTTTTATATGTAAAGAAAAAGCGTCGTTTTACATATGAGAATGCTGACATGCTTACATAAGACCGTTATAATAAGGCAGCCTTTACAGCAATAATTATAAAACATATAAATACATTTATAGCCTTACGAAATACCTACAAATAAAACTAGATGAAATTCTAACAATGAAGCTATTTTGACAAAATATTAATATTTATTATTTCAAGTTATTGAAATTTATGGAGTTTTAGGAAAAGCTATAATATTTAATTCCCTCTCTGAAATCGTGGGCCGTGGCAGTTTCTGCGTAAGAATCAACCACTCCTGTCAAATTTGACATTAATTTTCACTTATGAAATACCCACAATCACACAAAATGAGAGGTCCAGTTAACCGTACCAGCTAAGATTAAACCTCTAAGGCGAAAAAAGCATTTTTTTTATTGGTTTTTGTTTCTCGATTAAAATAAGTTTGACGGTCAACGAATGAGAAATAAAAAAATTACTAATTTATTCGTAAATAATATTTATAACATTAATTTTCTATTGTGAAAGTTCCCAAAATGACTATTTTTTATTAATTTTAAGGCTTGGTGCAACGAAACCCTAATATAATATATAATAAGCCAATAATGATGAAATCACATGAACAACATAGTTTAGGCTTACGACTAGTATTTATATTATATAAAAAATATTAAATATTTTTTCAAGCTTTAAAGAACTTGAATTTTCAATTTTAAACGATTGGCCCAGAATGAACTAAACTTTATTGTAACAAAACTTCATTCCAGAAAAATAAACAAACTTTTGTGTCACAAGAGGCACTTTCTAGATATGTGCTACATAGTGGGATAGAACCCTAGAAAAATCATATGAAAACTACGTAAATTAAGGAAATTTCTAAAACTCATCTAATTTTAAACTACCTGTTTGTAAATTTTCTAATGCTTTAAATATAACCCTTGATATGTACCTATAGCTCACCGCCGGTTTCTCGAACGAAGATCTAACTAATATCTGGTTCTACTAAATTAATCGCTTCACCATAACAATGGTATGGGCTCAGAATTACACATTTTGGCATTTTACCATTGGTGAAAAACTACAGAAGCGTGTCAAAAATGTCAAGGTCTAAATGTCAACCATTCTATCAATCTCTCCGTGCAAATAGCCCCCCACGCACTCTCTAGTTTCTTTTATCTATGGACGATTCTGTGACAGTGAAATGATAAATTTGCTTAATTTGGCCCCTTGCTGACTGTCAACTAATATTTGTTCACGGATAATGATCCGTGAATTATATTAGTTGATAGATTAGTCATTACCAAAGAGTATAATAATTATATAGGTCACTACAGCCGGATGATCGTTCGCATGGTGATTTCACAGGTTCAGAAACTTATGCAAGACAATTTAAGGTCAAGCTTGGAATTACTTGAAAACTACGACAATACAAAAAATAAACTAAATATGCTTAGAGTAGAGATACAGATAAGTTTTCAACACTACAAGTACCAACTTTAAATTGTCTTTGAACAGAACAAAAAGAAAGTAAATTTAATTTATGGTACTTAAGCTGGATCTTTTTTGCTTAGTTAAGTAAAACAAAAAAGTCAAGTACCTACTTAGTTAAAAATAATTATTAATTGAACTACTGGCTGATAACCTAAAATTAACTTGTCACTTCTAAAACACAATTTAATGTACCTACCTACTTAAGTAAGGTTTTGAGTAAGGTGTTAATTTTTTTTTACTTCAACTTCACACATTAGTTTAGTGTTTTTGGTCAATCAAGTCTAATCTATAGTTATATATGTATTTAGCTAAATCTAATATGTATAAGTCAACCGATCAGCGTTCGAGAAACCAGCCGTTAGAAACTACAAATTAAAATTGAAATTTCAAGACCATTGGAAAGTGTCAAAATACAAAAGTGGCAAAATCTACCGTTTTCTAGTATTAAAAAAGTTTAACCTATTCTTCCCCGCGCTGTACAAACATGTTGTTATACAAACACATAGGACACATAGTTCTTTATGAATCTAAGTGGGTAAACTATGAACCTTCCTTGTGTTAGAACTGATTCATCCAGTAGTTAACTCGCTCACATAATGAACATATGTAATGAATCCGTCTACTACTACAACAGTTTTTATAGATAAATAGTTATTTGTTATATTCATTTAAAGAATTATGTTGTGATTTTAGGTACCTAGCTGAATACTCTATCTCGATGGCACTACTAATGAACCACTAATATGGAAAACATTGATATAAAAACAATCCTCCTAACGCAGTCGGATAGAAAAGATGGCGTCATTTTGAATGCTGTCAAATATGTTTAGTTTATGTGCCATCTGCCAAAAGGAGTTGAACAGATGAACACTCCAAAACTGCGTGTACACGCAAAAGCACACTTATTTCTAAAAACTATTTATTCTATTGAATATTCTGATTCCAAAACTAAGTCACTACGACGCCTGACTAAAGTCTGAACAAAATGAAAAATAATACAAAATAAGGCATAGAACCCAGGAACGTCTGAATGAAGTAGAGCGCACTCTCGCGACTTGATCTTTCAGTCATTTATAGAGGTGAAATTTGCCTACTCAACGAATGTTCAGCGTCTTCTGAATTCGAGATAGTTCAGCTGCTTTAGGACTGGCGTGGTTCAGCGGTTTTATGTGTACACGGGGTATTGGAGTGTTCGTCTGTCTAGCACTGCGGTGACACCTACGTATATATAACAACATGTGTGTGACAGACAGACGCGCAGACCTCAGTCTTCTTAGTTAATCAGGATGAGTCGCGGAGGCAGCATGCCTCGCTTACTCAGCCACACTCTGGAAATAATAAATAATCATTAAATACTGAGACAATTACAGAGAATTTAAACAAATTACAACTAGTATTTATAGTTGAGTAGATGAGCGACCTACAGACGATTGCAATCAATCTAAAAATAATAATAATAATTCTGGACAATTCACACAGCATTGTCTAGCCCCAAGCTAAGCAGAGCTTGTGTTATGTGTACCGACTAGATAACTGATATACATAATACAATACATTACATGGATAGATATTTTATATTATACATAGAAAACGACCAGAACACCCTGAACAAATGTCTGCAGATCTGAACAAATGTCTGCAGATCGTACACACATTTGTCCCGAGGCGGGAATCAAACCCGCAACCTCCTGCGTCGCAGGCAGACCTACGACCACCGCGCCACAGAGGTCTTCAAATGTCTCCGGTCGTTTTGATGCTGTCAAAATAGCTCCACTAATCCATTTTGAATCAGTTGTAGTTTTGGAGTTTATAAAGCTTTATGTTGATTTGTAGTACCTAATAAATCTCTTCACGTCAATTGATTACTAAAACTACATTTGTTTTGTTTGATTAAGCATGGCTTGGAATGACCGTAAAACTACCTATTTGCTTATCATGGGGCTAACGTCACATACCACCTTAATCTTACTTAACCATACGACGCCATTTTCTAAAAAGGGTAAGCATAGGATTTATTTTAGTATAGATTTTTTTTCCATACATATGTTACATTAAATTAGTGTTATATAGTTGTTATTAATCGTGTTTTTGAAACACTAGCTTTCTAGCATCAATCCTGAACAATTAATATTCTCCGGGTTTTCCAAAAAATATCTGATCGTCTGGTCGAAGCGACGCGTGACCCGAGAGCTGGTGAGTATCTGGCACAGCGCATCAGCATTGCCATACAGCGGGGCAATGCAGTTAGTGTCTTGGGGACGCTCCGACTGGTATTGATATGGATCAGTTGAGCTACCTGTAGATTGTTTGCAACAGTCTGCAGTTAGCTTAATTGTAAATACTAATTAGAATTTTATTTTGTTATTTGATTGTGATTTTCTATTTCAAAGTATTTACTTCAATATTATGGAATATTATGATCGCTGACACCAAGCGATTTCAGGTATCATCGACTCTTAACTGCAAAGTACGGGTCTGTAACCCAGCCGAGGTAACCAGACTATCCTAGACCTCGCTGCTAATACCAGGCGTCTATTACCCAGCAAGAGGTAGACAGATTATCCTAGATCTCGCTGCAAAGTACCAGGCGACTATAACCCAGCAAGAGGTAGACGGACTATCCTAGATCTCACTGCTAAGTACCAGGCGTCTATAACCCAGTAAGAGATACAGACTATCCTAGATCTCGCTGCTAAGTACCAGGCGTCTATAACCTAGCTAGAGGTAGACAGACTATCCTAGATCTCGCTGCTAAGTACCAGGTGTGTATAACCCAGCAAGAGGTGGGCGGATTATCCTAGATCTCTCTGCAAAGTACCAGGCGTGTATAACATGACAAAAGTTGTACTAACCCGATGCCGGCGCCCAGCAGCAGTGAGACGAGGTTGGTGACGAGCACGCAAGCCACGGCGCCGCGGCTGAAGAGGCAGGTGCGGCGGACGGACAGGCAGTGGCTCTGCAACCAACACATATATTTTAGTAACTCCAATGAAATGGTGAGTTTGTAGCATAGGACATAGGCCTCCCCTAATGAGCGCCATAGTGCCGTCTTCAGCTTGGAGCATCATGGATTTATAGGAAACAGAAGTACTTTGAACGATCCGTCATCCGTTTACTTCGTAATTCGTTTGCAGAGTAGACCTCCTGAATCCTGTATTGTTTCCTCATCATCTTGAAACATTCGGCTCGGCTGAGCTTGATGCTGTGAGAATTGTCCATTTTTATATATATTTTTATTTATTTATTTTTTTACCTGCTGCATGGCCGGAGCCGCCAGCTGCTGGTCCAACACCTCTATGGATGAGGTGGCGGAGGGAGGGCCGCGCGCTGCACCTGTAGGGTGCTTGAACCGCCAGTCTCTGTGGACAAATAACGAGTCTTCACAAACTTAAGTCTTTCAGAAAGGGTGAAACTACAAGATCTGTCTGAATGTAACCCAAATTTACCCATTTCACATCTGTCGCTGCCTTAAATAGACTGGTGTTGTTGCTTTAGTAAATACCATCTGCGGTGAAGGTCGCGTAAAAATCGACCACCTCACCCGTGGATGTAGTAAGATAGGCACCCTACGACCATGAAAGGCAATCCTTTTGTGTATTTTTATTGCGTCCCTGTTTGTTTACGGCGCATACCCCACCCAAATTAGCCCCGCCACCTACTTTATCTTATTATTCCGTTTAACAAAGGCAATTCCAAAAATCCATCGCACAGTTTATAATACCTATTTTAAGCTTTATTTTAATGCCTCTGTAATAGTTTTACTCATGTATTTACTTAGGCAGTGGAAGGAAAATAGATTTTGATGGCCACCAAGGGCAACTTCGATTCACTGCCCTAACTAAATAGAATAAAACTATTACAGAGGCATAAAAAAAGCTTATATTAGGCATCACAAACTGTGCGATGGATTTTTGGAATATCCTTTGTTAAACGGAATAATAAGAGAGTAGGTGGCGGCGCTAGTTTGGGTGGGGAATGCGTCATAAGGGAGGGATGTTCAGCAGTAGACAGTTGAAAGAACGTCATGATGGGTACTCACTTGGGTGGTAGCTGGTCCGGCCGGCTGCTCCACTCCCACACCCAGTCGTTGGAGTCATCCTGGAATGCACAACGAACACAATTACTACTATAAGTGATACCTATCCAAACAAAAATATTAATTTTATATTGTGCCAAGTCGTCTCGTAATAATTCCGCATTAATAAGTGTTGAGATTACGAGAAGAGGCAAATCAGCCATTTAATTACCATTTCAAAGCGCTGTTCTACTAAAGGAACAGGATCCAGGAGTCCAAAGGTGTTAAAAAAACTCCCAATAATTGAACGAAAGATTGGTGGAAGAAGCTTTTCTTTTCGAGCCCGCTGTTTTGTTGTAAGGTACCAGGAGATTATAAGCTAACAGAAGGTGCTCTTACCCGCCAGCAGTTGATGTAGACTCCTTTCAGTTCGTCCTCCGTAGAGGGTTCTAGGTTCGGACTGTTAGGCGGAGACTTCGGGCTGGAATAGACGAGAAATGTTTCGTTAGAACCTTTCGAAATACACATCTATAGTACAATTACTAGCTTCCATGGTACAATAATATACTCCGCCTGTATAATTTGACCATGGTAGCTTCTACCGGCGGCTTTGTTTGTGTTTTTCCGGCATAAAAAGCAAACGGAGTACCGTCTACCTATCTACCATGTTTCATAAGGTATCCAAAGGTGTAAGTACGTTAACTTTTCAGTTTGTCCGTCCTTTTCATCAAAATGATAGTTTAAGCGATTTTGATGAATGAGGTATCAAATAACTTGATAATATTTACATTAAAAAAGAAAATTACATTTGCATATTTTTACTTACAATTCATTAAAGGTGTGTATTATTAAAAAAAACAACCAGGGACCAATTTAAATATTATTCGAATACAAAACAACATGATATGGTTGAAATATGCTCGAATTACAAATCATTTTGGTAGTATACGTTTGTATGGGCAAATCATCATCCGCAGGCCCCTTTGTAGTTTTCAGTTATGAATTACTTTACTTGTTTCTCTGCCGTACTAGGTACTACATTCTATATCAACGACAGACGAAAGCAGGCATTCCGCAGAGAAATCTACGAGCCAGAGGAACCGGTCCGGAAGCTACTTGGGGACCTTGAGGATTCTCGCTCCATCTATAAATAAATACCTACTTTGTTTACTGATAGCTTCGGTAAAGACACGCGCAATGCAAGGGATGTTATAATGTTTTAATTTTATTTTATTTTATATTTATAGGAAAACTTACGGCTAAACACGACAAAAAGTTAAGTGTATATACAGTGTGGAAATTAAACTCAGGCCCTGGAGGGAAACTACTTAAAATCCTTAAGCTAGCTCATTTTACTTAAAGGAGACATTCCTTTATTTTTAAAAAGAAACAAATCTGCATTAAAATATTTTTTTAAACTCGCTTGCTTCGCCCGGGACTCGAACCAACTAAAATTTAAAAAAATAAACACTCTTTATTTTATTATACTAATCGGTAGTATTAATATTCAGGATAAAGTTTCTCTAAAAAATATTTGGTTACTGTTCACTTTTAACAAGTAAAAGACACGTAACAGTTCTGTTATCTCTCCAACACAACACGATTAGATGGCCTGCAAGAAGTCCAGACCTGACGCCCATGGACTTCTTTTTATGGGGTCATGTAAAAAATGTTGTTTATGAAACTTGCTATGAAACCGTTCAAGAGCTAAGGATTGCGGTAGAAAATGTTATCAGGGGCATACACCACAACACTTTGCTGAAGGCTACAAGAAATGAATTTCAACGGCGACTAATGTTGTGTAGCCGGAACGACGGGGCTCATTTCGAACAATTTATCAGTTAAATAATTTAAGTGTTACAAAATTGATAGTAAAATAAAGTTGATGTTAGATTTAACGATTATTTTTATTTTTAAGACCAAATGTTTGTTACAGAAACTTTATCCTGAATATTAATACTACCGATTAGTATAATAAAATAAAGAGTGTTTATTTTTTTAAATTTTAGTTGGTTCGAGTCCCGGGCGAAGCAAGCGAGTTTAAAAAAATATTTTAATGCAGATTTGTTTCTTTTTAAAAATAAAGGAATGTCTCCTTTAAGTAAAATGAGCTAGCTTAAGGATTTTAAGTAGTTTCCCTCCAGGGCCTGAGTTTAATTTCCACACTGTATATCTTATCTCTCAACAGCCTATAACCTAATAGCATCAGGGATCAGTTATGTATGTTCCCCCTTCGTGTGCGATTCGACTCGCACTTGGCCGATTTTATTCGTACATCATGTGTGTGGTTGAAATAATTCCTTATACTATCACGTAGTCAGTGTCAGGTTGCGTGTGGTGGGCTTGGCGCCTGTCTGCCACGCCACACTTGACAGGCCTCCGGTAGGCGACGAAGTTGATTGATTACATTGCGCAATCAATATAAGGTGTGAAGTGAAGTTATTAATGAAACTATTTTATAAATTGATGGTTTTACAAGAACTTATCAATTTTATAAAGCTCCAATCATTTTGAGCATTTTTTGAGGGGGGAAAGGCTTTCAAAATAGTTAAGAAAGAACAGAACTGAATTGAGACGAAATTTCTGACACCTCGGATTTTAAAATCTTACAAAAACTTACGTCGAACCTAACGTAACTTTATCACAACTCTGACATTAGCAACTGGTTAAACAAACGGCGGCGGATCGAAACCATCCGTCACACAGTTGCGTAACACTCATAGTACCTCACAAATACAAAGTAGGTAAGTCTGTATGTAGTGCTCGAATGCAAGTCGTTGCGTCACTCTGTTCTCTCGTTTCATACCATCTCTGAGTTTATGAGAGCCTGGTAGTTTGGGCTCATAACGATTTCACTTTTTGAAGGCTTTGGCAAGTAAAATAAGCCAAAAAAGGTTTGGTAATTAATTACCTCATCAGCAAACATCGTGCACTGCTAAACATGCATTCTCCAAACGAGGAATCATCATCATCATCATCATCATCAGCCCATAGTAGTCCACAGCTGGACATAGGCCTCCCTTAATGAGCGCCATAGCGCCCTGTCTTCAGCTTGCCGCATCCAGCATCTGCCAGCAGTCTTTCGCAAATAGTCATCCCACCTCGTCGGAGGGCGTCCTACACTACGTTTGCAGAGTCGCGGTCTCCACTCAAGAACACGTTTACCCCAGCGGTTGTCGGTTCTTCTCGAAATATGGCCAGCCCAGCCCACTGCCACTTGAGCTTGCTAATTCTTTGAGCAGTCGATAACCTGGGTTCTGTTTCGGATATATTCGTTGCGAATCCTAGAACTTTAGCTCAATGCATATAGCAACTTCCAACTGTGTTTCGAAAGTCGTCATTCCACCTGGCCTTAGGGAATGCTTCGCTACTTTTATCGAACCGGCTGTTTTGAAACATTAAACTAATTACTTATAGAGATCTTCAAATAATTGGTCGAAAACGGTGGTTTTTGTCGATAAACCTTTTATTTCGATTGCGAAGTTTTCAAATCCCATAAGACATCGATGATACACATCGACCCGTGCTGAGCATGAGTATTGACTTCCGTGCAAAGAAGCCGCAAGGCCTAATTACAACAATGCTAGGAAGCCACATAATTAGCTAAGCGCATTCCTGGTGCGTTATGCGCTCCTTGTATACTAGAAAACTTACCTTTTGTTGTTAGCCCTAAAAACGAATTTCAATGAATTGTAGGACAAAAGTTGATCTCCCTGTACGATCCAGAAACGCCTTTTGGCCTTGGTACTGTATCCTGATTTTGCAACTTAAATCTGGGCCACACGAGACGCCATTTTGAGACATCCCTTGCGAAAATTACTCATCTCATTTAAATGATCCCCCGATGCAATAGGGGTATTTGAGCCCTGATATGTGTATCCGTGTCTTTCTATAGAACCGCAGCTCCCAAGTGGATTGCATCGACATGACCATTGAGTTAGAATACTATAGAGTAACAATCACAGAAATAAAATGTCCGCGCCAAAACTCTGCACAACCTACGCTACGTGCAGAGTTTTTGTTTAGTTGTACGGCGACCGCAGTCCTCGTACAACGTTCGCGATGCCAAAGTGTTCGGTGATTTCCTGCCCAAATAACAGCAACAACGTGCAAAAAAAGGATGGTGTTTCGTATTTTAGGTAAGTATCATAACAATTTTATGAATTTGTGTATCCACAGTACGTATTTTCATGTTAATTTCAATAATTTTAAATATTTTCTGCAAAATAAAATGCTCACGGCTTGACCTTGGCACTTCGTAGGCGTATCTCTTTCACACGTTAAACAAATATGTAAGAGTAAAAGAGAAACAAAGTCTCGCGTGAGCTTGTGACGAGCACACTGTGTTCCAACGACAAAACTGTGGAGTTCATTGATACTTAATATTTTTACGAATTTTAAATTAATTATTATACTTACTAATATTACCATGTTGATAAATGCTTTATTTTTTCCGAACAAAAAGTAGATGAGTCGATAGCGTTCTATAATTTTATAGTGTAAATTACAATAACATTGTTTCAAGGTAATTAAGTTATTCGTCAGTAGGTTAAAAATAGTACCTAATAAAACTCGTAATACATACAGATTAATTTGTTTTATTTAAAATTATTTGCACCCCCGTGTTTTCCGGGATAAAAAGTAGGTACCTAGCATAAGTGTTAGTCCAGAGTATAAGCTATCTTCATATTATAAGTGTGACTAGCTGCCCCGCCCCGGCTCCTCCTGGCTAAATAATATAATTATAGCCCATGTCCATCCTGAAACCTAGATTCATTCTAAATATTGGTTAACATATTTTTTTAATCAGATGTTTTGTACGAAGTACAATGTTTAATTTGTAAAATCTAGATCACCTAAATTCTTACATTTCCTATCGGCCTCGCACGCATAGCCTACTTGCAATACGTGATGCGGTAATATTGTCATAACTTTCATGCTTACCTAAATCTAAGAAATAAACCAGTTGCGAATCAACATCGTTGGAGTTATCATTTCCCGGTACCTCTAACATGTTTAGTTTCGGAGTCCTCTTAGGTACATTATAAACTCACAAACTCACATACACATATAATGATATCACAAATACGACCTATAATATTATTTAGTACAAATAGCGTCTCCACTCGCCCTGTTCCCTGTTCGTACGCGCATGGCCGTCGGTCAACTTCGGAAATCTTCGGTGTGTCTTCGGTGCTTATTATGACATTGCGTACAAGCGACATTGATCATTATTCAACCAAGATAACGTCTTCATTCGCGTAAATGTCATTGTGAGCTATATAACAACAAATGTATAGGTATGTAGAACGGCGCTCGGACATTTTTTGAGTGCTGTTAGCTAGAGATTGGGACTCTATATTATTCTAACTCGATGGACATGACATAATAAAGTGTTGGTTCATTATAAGTTTTAGTAAATTAAACCGAACGCCCCTCTTAATGACACAATCAATTGATGATTCAATTACAAATAAAATTGTCTTTGAATTAAATCCTAAATGACACGTCTTAGCCTAGCGTTAGGCGCAGAATTGGAATCGAATAGTATCCGATATCCAAATTATGGATGGATGATGAGATCTAACGAACTTAAATGAAGTGAAACACTGGCAAGCAAGCGCGGTTTATGGAAAAGTTTGGGTAAATATCCTGGGTTTTTAGAACAAGAAAGTACCAAAGAAATGCAACAAAAATTAGTTCTTTTTTTCAACAATACCAATAACACATCAAGGCCTAGTATATACGTACCAGGGCACCAGACAACGAAGGAGGTTGTCGAACCGTCTGAATCACGGTTCCTAACATAAATGGACAAAGAGCTCGTTGTAAATAAAGGTGGCGTGACGTAGGACAGTATTATGAATGTGCAACTTTTGCGATGTTGTATTGGAAGAAGATTTACTTTGTACCTTTATCGTTTAGGGACGTTTTAGGGTTCCTTATTCAACGAGAAACTTATAATTATTATTACGTCCGCGGCTAGCTCAGCTCAGAGACACGTGCAGTACGAAAGCTGTAATTTGGAAAGATGGAGGCTGACAGGGTCCGGACAAACTAGCGAGAAGGCTAGGGTTACCTTTGACAGGAGGCAAGAGTTTCATAGCTCTAAGAAGCGTAGTCTAGCATCAATTGTAAGATTTTTTTCCTCTAGAAAGCACTAGATTCTCACCAAAAGTACCAGGATGCTTTGTGTATATGCTATATACACACAGGCGATACTAACTTTCCTTTGTCTTATAGCTCCGAGAGCGTACTTTTCTCTGGCATAACTACCAGGGTATTATAAACAAACAGGAGATAAACCAAAGGGAGATGTATAGGGTGATTCCCTTTCAGACAAGTCGCGTGTTTATAGCTCTGAAAGCCTACTTATCAGCAACATAAACCAAAGGGGAAAAAATCCTTACGAGAAACGAAAAACATTAGATTCACCTATTGAATTATCAGGATTAGCTTAGACTCATAACTCTGAGAGCCTGATTTAGCTTTCTCGTACTTAACTACCATACCATAGCTACTATACCAGAATACCATAAAGGAGGTATACCAACCTTCCTTTGAGACTGGAGGCGCGCGAATGCCTCACGGAGGAGTCTCGACTCTCGCGCTGCGCTTCTCGTAGCAATCGGATGTACTCGTTCTCAACGGCAGCCAATCCGCTGCCAGAGTTCAGTTCCACCCAAGACTCTGTGGAAGAGGAAAAAGGAATTGTTGATGGTGGAGTTGTATCAATGATATCAGTTATACTGTAGATTGTTTCATTGTAAATACTAGTTTGAATTTAATTCTATTATTTGATTGTAATTTTCTTTCATCAAACTTAAAACATTAATATTCATACTATACATGTATTATACATATTTATTTATTAAATCAGTTTAGATTCTTTTTGTTTGAAATGATATTTTAAGTATTTGTTATTCTTTCTATTCTTCCGCGATATAAGCAGCCCTGTTTGTAGTAGTAAGCAACTGACGTGGTCATTACTCATTACATAAACCTCATTATTTCCAGATATCATCGTAAATCTGATACACATGCATGATATACCTACAGGCAGGTTTAAATTAAACTTATCAATCACGCCAACCATTGTTTGCAGCGGCCAGTGACGTAGTCGACCGGACGCGGCCATGTTTTAGTGATAAACTATAAATAGAAGAGGCGGTTTGACATCCTGTTGGCTTGACATTATGTTATTATTGTATCGGAACGGGGTTGTACAATAACTGTTGTAAGTAATTATATTCGATCATTAACATAAAATCCACAGCCGTGCTTCACACACTGAATACAGGCCACTCGTAGTTTGTTCCATTTTGCCATCTCGACATTCGAAATCAATAAGGTTTACAAAACTAGCTCATAAAAAAGTCAAATTAACTAAATTGCATATTATCAAATATTCCAAATTTTAGTTTTAAACTTAAAATTTAACTATTTGTGAAATTTTAATTTTTAAGTTTAAAACTAATTTTAAATTAAAATAAGACATAAAATTATGGGAAGAGAATCAATAAAACTTCCATATTTTGCTCAATAGTGGAAAAAGCTTTCTACCAGAACTGGTGTGTTTATTTCCAAAAAATCTAAATTAAAAAAATCTCGAACAGCTAACCCGTTTGGGGTCTTGAATAGGGTGGGTCGATTTGGATGAAAAAAATTTTTTTTTGTTATTTTGCTGTTGGGTAGTTCTCGAAAGTTGCAGAATGACAAGAACAATGAAATGTAGTAAATCATTTTTAGGGTTCCGTACCTCAAAAGGAAAAAAGGAACCCTTATAGGATCACTTTGTTGTCCGTCTGTCCGTCTGTCAACCCACTTTTCTCAGAAACGCGTAGGGTTATCGAGTTGATATTCACATCATATACGCAGGCTCGTAACCTCTTGAAGCCTCGACATAAATCAAACTTCTAAGTCAACGCAATCAAAAGTTACAGCTGTTTATGTCTATTTTTTTTTCAATTTTCCAAGGGAATCACATGCACACAAAACCTATAGGGTACTTCCCGTTGACCTAGAACCATGAAATTTGGTGAGAAGCAAGGTCTTATAGTACAAGTAAAGGAAAAAATCCGAAAACCGTAAATTTGTAGTTTATTCACAGAAAAAATATTTTTTTAATCTTGCCATGGACCAAAAACCTATAGGGTACTTCCCGTTCACCTAGAACCATGAAATTTGGCACGAAGCAAGGTCATATAGCAAAAATAAAGGGAAAAATCTGAAAACCGTAAATTTGTAGTTTATTCACAGAAAAAATATTTTTTTAATCTTGCCATGGACCAAAAACCTGTAGGGTACTTTCCGTTGACCTAGAACCATGAAATTTGGCAAGAAGCAATGACTTATAGCACAAGTAAAGGGAAAAATCAGAAAACCGTAAATTTGTGGTATATTCATACAAAATAGTACATTGTTACACTAGGGTTGGACGTAACTTATTTAGTCTCGAGACGCCAATAGTTAGAGGGACTAAATAAGTTACGTCATAATCGTTATCAAATCAGAAAATTATTGTGCCTTATTCGTCTGGATTTGACTGATTTCTTTGCTAAAGAGTTTGTACGGAACCCTTGATGCGCGAGTCTAACTCGCACTTGACGTTTTATTTTTATTTAAATTAATATAACTTATAGCCCTCTACCTGCTTTTGAAATTTCCGAAATCTTGAATTTTTCGCAAATTATAAAAATATAATAAGTTAATTCCAAACACAAAACGTTTGATTATTAATCAAACATTGTTAAACAATATTCATTATAGAACATACAGTAACATTGTAACTGACATATTGTGGTGAAAAACGTATGTCGATCAGAGGAAAATCTTCCATATATTACCATTACATCCAACGCATTTGAGATCATCTAAGTTAACATTGTTACAGTTAAGAAAGTCTTGGAGTGAATCACGTATTCCTTTTCTAGGAAGAAAGCGTGGTGGTGTATGTCCTAAATAGTGGGATTTAGGTTTGCATAACAGTAAAATATGCTCTTTTACTACCACTCGTCGATTTTAACAGCAGTTTTCAGATAAGTACGGTTTTATCTTTGCGTCCGTCGAAGTAGAGGCTCTCTAACATATCTGATGAAGGTCATCCTAAAGATTCTGTCTTACTTTATTTTGAGCTCAACGTAACTTACTTTTAACCGGTTATTTTCAGCAGACACCAACCCTGGAGCACTGCACTTGCGATAGCAGCCGCTGATTGATTAGAACTATGGCAGACTTACGGTGTTGTATTTTACAATGTTTTTTGCACTGCAGCTGATATGGACGGGACCGGTTCTTTGATGCCAATAGAGTCTCTTATCTCTCTACTTGCAGTATAAATTTTGAGCGTTACACTTGGCTCTACTTTATGACGGACATTTTCCGTCTTGCGAATTTTCATGCGCCTTTCAAATGCTTGCTGCATTTCTTGGGTTGCGTGATGATCATGGGTACCTGTCATCATTTTTCTGTTGGTTTTTTGATCTAACAGGAACGACCGTTCAATATCAGGAACCTTCTCATCCTTATAACAAATGCAAGAATCAAAACAACTACATTTACAAGCTGCAACCTCATAGAGACTTGTCAAAGCAGTTTGTCGAAAAGTTTGGACTTTTTCCTCATAAGAATCAGTTCTTTTTAGGGTTCCGTACCTCAAAAGGAAAAAAGGAACCCTTATAGGATCACTTTGTTGTCCGTCTGTCCGTCTGTCAACCCACTTTTCTCAGAAACGCGTAGAGTTATCGAGTTGATATTCACATCATATACGCAGGCTCGTAACCTCTTGAAGCCTCGATATAAATCAAACTTCTAAGTCAACGCAATCAAAAGTTACAGCTGTTTATGTCTATTATTTTTCAATTTTCCTAGGGAATCACATGCACACAAAACCTATAGGGTACTTCCCGTTGACCTAGAACCATGAAATTTGGTGAGAAGCAAGGTCTTATAGTACAAGTAATGGAAAAAATCCGAAAACCGTAAATTTGTAATTTATTCACAGAAAAAATATTTTTTTAATCTTGCCATGGACCAAAAACCTATAGGGTACTTCCCGTTGACCTAGAACCATGAAATTTGGTGAGAAGCAAGATCTTATAACACAATTAAAGGGAAAAATCTGAAAACCGTAAATTTGTAGTTTATTCACAGAAAAAATAATTTTTTAATCTTGCCATGGATCAAAAACCTTTAGGGTACTTCCCGTTGACCTAGAACCATGAAAATTGGTGAGAAGCAAGGTCTTATAACACAAGTAAAGGGAAAAATTCGAAAACCGTAAATTTTTAGTATATTCACAGAAAAAATAATTTTCGAATCTCGCCATGGACCAAAAACCTGTAGGGTACTTTCCGTTGACCTAGAACCATGAAATTTGGCAAGAAGCAATGACTTATAGCACAAGTAAAGGAAAAAATCAGAAAACCGTAAATTTGTGGTTTATTCATTCAAAATAGTACATTGTTACACTAGGGTTGGACGTAACTTATTTAGTCTCGAGACGCCAATAGTTCGAGGGACTAAATAGTAAGTTACGTCATAATCGTTATCAAATCAGAAAATTATTGTGCCTTATTCGTCTGGATTTGACTGATTTCTTTGCTAAAGAGTAGGAGTTTGTACGGAACCCTTGATGCGCGAGTCTAACTCGCACTTGACGTTTTATTTTGTTTAGGATAGCGAATGAACTGTAAGTATTCATCATAATAACTCAGTGCAAGTCCTTAATACGTTAAGTGCTCACAGTGGGAATCATAGCAAAAGTTCAGATCTTTTCGGTGTCGCGGCAGACAGAGGCGAGAACGTCGGTAACAGATGGCTGTTTTCCTTTGATTTTTAGGGTTCCGTACCTCAAAAGGAAAAAAGGAACCCTTATAGGATCACTTTGTTGTCCGTCTGTCCGTCTGTCCGTCTGTCAACCCACTTTTCTCAGAAACGCGTAGAGTTATCGAGTTGATATTCACATCATATACGCAGGCTCGTAACCTCTTGAAGCCTCGATATAAATCAAACTTCTAAGTCAACGCAATCAAAAGTTACAGCTGTTTATGTCTATTTTTTTTCAATTTTCCTAGGGAATCACATGCACACAAAACCTATAGGGTACTTCCCGTTGACCTAGAACCATGAAATTTGGTGAGAAGCAAGGTCTTATAGTACAAGTAATGGAAAAAATCCGAAAACCGTAAATTTGTAATTTATTCACAGAAAAAATATTTTTTTAATCTTGCCATGGACCAAAAACCTATAGGGTACTTCCCGTTGACCTAGAACCATGAAATTTGGTGAGAAGCAAGGTCTTATAACACAATTAAAGGGAAAAATCTGAAAACCGTAAATTTGTAGTTTATTCACAGAAAAAATAATTTTTTAATCTTGCCATGGACCAAAAACCTTTAGGGTACTTCCCGTTGACCTAGAACCATGAAAATTGGTGAGAAGCAAGGTCTTATAACACAAGTAAAGGGAAAAATTCGAAAACCGTAAATTTTTAGTATATTCACAGAAAAAATAATTTTCGAATCTCGCCATGGACCAAAAACCTGTAGGGTACTTTCCGTTGACCTAGAACCATGAAATTTGGCAAGAAGCAATGACTTATAGCACAAGTAAAGGGAAAAATCAGAAAACCGTAAATTTGTGGTTTATTCATTCAAAATAGTACATTGTTACACTAGGGTTGGACGTAACTTATTTAGTCTCGAGACGCCAATAGTTCGAGGGACTAAATAAGTTACGTCATAATCGTTATCAAATCAGAAAATTATTGTGCCTTATTCGTCTGGATTTGACTGATTTCTTTGCTAAAGAGTAGGAGTTTGTACGGAACCCTTGATGCGCGAGTCTAACTCGCACTTGACGTTTTATTTATTGCAAATCGAGTATTTTGTATGTGCGACATGATCGCAAATACGAAATACACTTTATTTCGTCACTTACAATAGATAATACATTCGCACATCATACAATGGGTGTTTCAAAGGTAGGACAGTTTACGTCACTTCGAGTTTTTAACACTTCTGAACTCATCCTGAGAAAGTACGAGTTTGACACACACTCAAGGCCAATTTCTCTTTTATTTAACTGGAAACACAGCCAGAATGAGCCGTTTTATAACGCATATAATATCTATTATGTAAACACTTTCAAAACTAAACAAAAATAATAGTGATTTTTCCGAGTCAAGGTTACGAGTGTACTGCGAAATCAAGGAAATTTGGTCAAATGCGAGTGTATCTACCTTGCTTTATAATAATTTCACGAAGTGGCAATCTCGCTTATTACTTAAAAGATGATACCATGTTACAAAAAAGTACAATTTAGGCAGTGAAAGTAGTAATACGTACAAGTAAATCAAATGGGAAGTGGAGTCGAAAATCAGCTTTTTTCGTTTTGTTTAGGTACCGGTAGAGGGCTAAAAGTTATGTATATGCAATATTTTTTTTGATTATTATTTTATAATTATAATCACCCAATGCAACTTTTGAGACCTACCCGTACTTAGTTTTCGACATTTGAAAAAATCGACCCACCCTAGTCTTGAATCACCCCTTTCGACTCAGTGCCATGCCAATGTTAGGTAGCACCCTGTAAATGTGACTCATTTGTGTTGTGACATTCAGCGTGAGTCGTATCTTTATTGGTCATTCATCATTGTCTCGTCTCAGGTCACGCGAGAGTCGACTTAAAGACATTGTGATACGCGCAATGTCAAAACATTTCGCAGTAAATACGCGGTAAGGCAAAACGTACTTTAGGCAATTATTATGAAGTTTTGCGCGCGCAAGTTCTGGACCTGAAATAACATGAAGGCCAGTATATAAAACACGTACGAAGGCGCGTGCAGTAGCTAGTGTTTCTACAAAGTAAATAAGCTATAATAATTGCACTCATTTCACACTTATCACCAAGAACTAAGGTTCATCAAAAAAAAAAGTTGAACCACAAAGAAGATAAGACTGTTGTCACAGATTTGACTTTTGCAAGTGTTCTGTTTTCGTGTATTCCTTCGACATTTCTGCTCGCCTGGTACTATTAAACATTCTCATTGAATTTACATCTCCTATTGGACGATTTACATTTTAATAAACAATTTTATCAGGAATTACAATTTTTTTTTTTTTTTTTTTATTAATTTGACGAAACTGCTAATCGTTTTTAGATTATGTTTCGGAGAACACCACCCAACTTTTGAAACTTTTATAATTATTTTCTTACTACTTTAAGATATCCTAGTACTCCAGAAAATTTATTAGATCCCTAGATATCGTGTTACTTTTTAACCGTCTCCGTGTGAACTTTCACAAAGATTTGGTACGAGACAAAGACCTTTACCGATTAAAGAGCAACGCCCGCTATGTTAGTGAACTTGAAATGTAAGAAAGTATCAGCTGTTATCTCCATCAGATTTATGTTGCCCTGGTACACGAAATAAATTTGGCTATATAGGTTTCTTTTGTTAGTTTTGGTTCTATGATTTTGTTGTTTTGTTAAGAAACGAAACGACGAAAAAATAATTAGATTTTTTTGCATTACAAAATAAAATTTAAAATTAGACTTTTTTTTAGGTTTAGGGGACAAAACCTAACCTCAAGAATAAAACTTTTATGGGACGACATAGTTTTTTTCTTTAGACAACTATCAAAATCGGATTATTTTAACTTGAACTTCTTCTTTATGGCACCGCTTACTTTTCGCCGCTCTGCCAGTGTCTGTGTCAGAGTGTCATAAACTTCCAAAACCATAGTGAAAAAATTCTATGTCTATGTCCAAAACAGAATAATAAAGTCGGTTGAAAACAAACAACAAGCGTTCATGGTGCCATATGCCAACGCTTATTGTGTCAAATTGAAACCCCAGGATCCTATTCCTTTGTCAACGATCAACCCTCCTTGATTGTGATGATCGGGTGATTTCTTCCGTCCACGTCCTTTGTATTGTACACTTAAAAAGTGACACCTTGTATAATTACGTAAAATGGTATGTTATTCACGACATCAACTAGTAAAAACAGTAAACATGGTTTATCTGTTTTCGTGTTTTGTTTACCGAGTAGAGTACCTCTCTCGGCGAAAGGTGCACCTTGACAAACCAAGGTCGTTTTCAATCTGGTATTCTAGCGTTTTGTTTTGCGTTCGACTGTTACAAACTACATGCTGTTGTCCGCGGCTTTGCATGCGCTTTTTAAGTAGCCTTTATCCGTTCCCGGGATACCGGTTACCTCTCTACCAAATTTCTATGAAACCCGTTCGGTATTTTCGGCGTGAAAAGGTAACAGACAGAGTTCTTTCAAATTTATAATATTAGTACAAGGTTATATTATAACTTATTTTTACACAAAATATAAAATAAAACGTCAAGTGCGAGTTAGACTCGCGCATCAAGGGTTCCGTACAAACTCTTTAGCAAAGAAATCAGTCAAATCCAGACGAATAAGGCATAATAATTTTCTGATTTGATAACGATTATGACGTAACTTATTTAGTCCCTCTAACTATTGGCGTCTCGAGACTAAATAAGTTACGTCCAACCCTAGTGTAACAATGTACGAATAAACCACAAATTTACGGTTTTCTGATTTTTCCCTTTACTTGTGCTATAAGTCATTGCTTCTTGCCAAATTTCATGGTTCTAGGTCAACGGAAAGTACCCTACAGGTTTTTGGTCCATGGCGAGATTCGAAAATTATTTTTTCTGTGAATATACTAAAAATTTACGGTTTTCGGATTTTTCCCTTTACTTGTGTTATAAGACCTAGCTTCTCACCAATTTTCATGGTTCTAGGTCAACAGGAAGTACCCTAAAGGTTTTTGGTCCATGGCAAGATTAAAAAAATATTTTTTCTGTGAATAAACTACAAATTTACGGTTTTCAGATTTTTCCCTTTATTTTTGCTATATGACCTTGCTTCGTGCCAAATTTCATGGTTCTAGGTGAACGGGAAGTACCCTATAGGTTTTTGGTCCATGGCAAGATTAAAAAAATATTTTTTCTGTGAATAAACTACAAATTTACGGTTTTCGGATTTTTTCCTTTACTTGTACTATAAGACCTTGCTTCTCACCAAATTTCATGGTTCTAGGTCAACGGGAAGTACCCTATAGGTTTTGTGTGCATGTGATTCCCTTGGAAAATTGAAAAAAAATAGACATAAACAGCTGTAACTTTTGATTGCGTTGACTTAGAAGTTTGATTTATGTCGAGGCTTCAAGAGGTTACGAGCCTGCGTATATGATGTGAATATCAACTCGATAACCCTACGCGTTTCTGAGAAAAGTGGGTTGACAGACGGACAGACGGACAGACGGACAGACGGACAGACGGACAGACGGACAGACGGACAACAAAGTGATCCTATAAGGGTTCCTTTTTTCCTTTTGAGGTACGGAACCCTAAAAATAACAAAAGAAATAATGGCATTAAAGGTGTGGGCACCTTTTAATGCCCGGCGCCCCGCCAGACTCGGGAGACAGGGGTTTCGTACAAAAACGTTGCAGCACTTATTAGTTCAAACTTCGGAAAAAAGTCGAAATATCTTAAAGATCCGAGCAGCTTTTCAGGGTTAAAAAGAGTCGCCAAGCTGTTGGAATTGGTTCCACCTACCACCAGTTTATCATGACACACGGACCGCCCAACACCCTGCCCTGTATAATACGAGTATATTTACCAAAAGGTGTGTATGGTTGCGATTCTGCGACGATGGCAATCATCATCATGATGGCATTGCTATGGTCATCTCGAACATGTGGAGCGATTAGTTTAGTAGAATAAAAGCTCACTATGATCTAGGTCAAGTCTGAAGAGTGTCAGTCAACAAGAATGCTTCTGTTGTCCATCGCTTAATAAAGTATAAGACGCATACCCAGCGCCGCCACCTACCCTATCTTATTATTCCGTTCAACAAAGGAAATACCAAAAATCCATCGCGAAGTTTGTGATACCTAATATTAGCTTCTTTTTAAAACCTCTGTAAGTTTTATTCTATTTAGTTTTAGGCAGTGAATCGAAATTGCCCTTGATGGCCACCAAAATCTATTTTCGCTGCTAATAATAAGTATCACAAACTGTGCGATGGATTTTTGAAACTTGCATTGTTAAACGGAATAAATTATAATAATTAAATATAAATAATGCTGGACAATTCACACAGCATTATCTAGCCCCAAGGTAAGCAGAGCTTGTGTTATGGGTACTAGATAACTGATATACGTACATAATACAATACAAAGATATTTTTTATTATACATAGAAAACGACCTGAATACCCTGAACAAATGTCTGCAGATCGTATAGACACATTTGTCCCGAGGCGGGAATCGCACCCGCAACCTTCTGCATCGCAGGCAGACCTTCGCCCACCGCGCCACATCGGTCGTCAAGATAATAAGATGAAGTATGTGGCGGCGCTAGTTTGGATGAGGAATGTGCCTTAACATTTGACACGGAGTTCAAGGCCGACGGCGGCGGCGGCGACGGAGCCGACACGTGTGTAGTGTAACAGGTTCTTGCTAATGGTATACTACATTTTACAAAAGGTTTATATATGTAAATGAATGCATCGGACGATGTCTGTTTGTGGCTCGGAAGTCTCAATTTGGTTTCACCAAGGAGGGTTATGTTTTTCTGATACTCATAACTGAGGAAGTTATGAGTAGAGAAATACAAATGGCAGAAATGGTTATGATAAATCAAAATATATTACTTGTGGAGACTTAGCTTTTTGCTTTATAGTGCGTTGTCGCACTGGGCAAATTTTCCACGAAAATTTATTTATGTCCCAAACATTTTCGATTTCGGCAGGCAGGACTTGTCGAGACTCTTAAATAAGCAAGGCTTTGCCCCCTCGTTTTGCGAAAAAATGGACATACTAATTCACTGGACATACTCGTAGTCCTTCTCTTACTCCAACCTATTAATTATATTCATTTGTTTTATGTAAAAATGTGGATTACAATGGTTTTTATAAAACACTAGTTACAGCACGCGTAATTCCCGTTCCCGTGTGAATTCCGGGATAAAAAATAGTCTATGTCACTCCCTGAAAAGTAAGCTTTATATTGGTGAGAGTTTGAAATCGGTTCAGTCATCATCAGATCTTTGCCATTTTTTTATGATATCAAATTACCTTTCAATTAAAAAAATAATCATCGAAATCAGAAGTCTTAAAGCAGAGACATTCGATAGACCCCTTTTTAGCCTTTTTTGGAGGAAATATATTCTAAAAACCCCGACGACTAAAAAAGTCTATAAAATCGTAGAATCAGTAGGTACATCAAGTTTTGTCCAGATCGGTCGAAAAATAAGACCTGTAGGTACGTACATTCTGACAGAATCCATACTTTTGCTAGTAGTTGATGCAGAGACGCTTCACTCGCTCGATCAATAAAGAGGAAAGATTTGTTTTTTTGAATTGAATAGGCTCCAAAACTACTAGACCGATTTAATAAATTCCTTCACCATTACAATATTTACAATCCTACTTTACCCCTGTTGACTAAGACTATAGAATATACCCGCGTTAAGTCGGGGCTGACTGACCGCATATACATATAAGATAAGATTGAGTATATACTGTTTTTAAGTCTATGAACTAAATAATGATCTATCAATATGCTGATGATGATGAAGTTGTTGATGATCGATGCAACAGACGCTCCACTCAAAAAGCACTCAATTCATAAGCAGCCCAGTGCTTCATATGTGCTCTTGCATTAAGGCGATAAATGTGAAATGGGCAAATTTGGGTTACATTAAAACAATTTTCTCCGTTATCTTAAATGATAAGGCTTTGAAAAAAAAAAGTAATAATCTATGAGATACAAGCAGATCCCCGTTTTTTTCGAAAATGAAAAAAAACTATTTTAAATAAGTACCAGAAATAATTGTGCAAAGAACCAACTGTTTTCTTTGTTTTTTTTTTTATTTTCTCCTAAACTATCAATCACAAGATTTTTTTATTTTCATCACCATATTAAATAGAAGAATACCCAGGGCACCTATGGCTTATTTTTGCAAACAGATGTCTAAATTAATAGATAATCAGCAACTTGATTTTTGAGCTTACGCCGCCGCTCTGCTTTGTCCCGCTTCTTTAAACGCGAAATCCTATGCCTGTCCTCCAATACTCCATCCAATTCCCAAAATGGCGTCATATATCGCCCCATTAAAATATAGGTTGGTATGCGAGTAGGCAGTAAGATGCGTAGGATGTTAATGGTAATGTAATCCAGTTAATGGCATCGCAGTAGAACATCTGTCTGAGAGCTTACTCAGGATTGTATTGGATACAAGGACGAGGGAACTGATTAACATTAAAATATCTTGATTAAGGTGGTTCGTCGTGGGTCACCGCGAGATTAAATTTTTTGTGGTTTTTAATTTTTTCTTCGTTCCACACAAGTGGAAAAGTAATTTGCCGTAAATCGTAAACCTTTTTTTCTATGAAGGTATGATAAAATAAACTTTGATTCATTTGTATTTTGGGAGAATTTGGGAAAATATTAGATTGATACCTCAAAATTTCGTTCCCGGGCATCAAACCTATTTATTCCATCTATCTATCATTGCCAAATTTCATTATTATTCGTTTGACACACATCCAGAGATTAATAATATCATTGATCATAGTAATAATATTTAATTTTAGTTTTATCCAAAAACAATAACATTCTACAGCTCTAACGCATTCACTGCCCAGCCTCGGTGGTGTGGCCCGCAGCCGCCGCGACACGAACCCGCAGATCCACTTCTGCGTCTTGGGTCAAGAAAATGTTAACTTATTGATACTTTATTCCGAGTAAATAATAGATGTGTCATAGTTTTCCCCATACATAAACTTGTTGTTCCAAAAACCGATAATAAGAAGATAACGAGCACAAAGAACGTCTTTATTGCAAGATGACATGTAAATAACAAGCTTTTAACGTCAAAGAAAAACCTATCATAGACTAGTATTAATCCTAGTATTATCATCCTAGTATTTAATTATAATCCTAGCATTATTTATTATCAAGAGGAATTTTTTTGATGTTTAATGTGTATATTTTTTTAGGCCGTAAATAAATAATTAATAATGCTGCTCAATTCACACAGCATTATCTAGCCTTAAGCTAAGCAGAGCTTGTGTTGTGGGTACTAGACAACTGATATACATAATATAACACAATACATAGATATTTTTTATTATACATAGAAAACGACCAGATCACCCTGAACGTCGAAATGTCTGCAGATCATACACAAATTTGTTCTGAGACGTGAATCGCAACGCAATAGGCGTGCAAATTTCAACCCGGTGTTGAAATTTGCACGCATTTAGTTCGGGTCTGAATTCTCGAATACCTACATACCCCATATGCCTAAGGTTTTTTTTATACCCGGAAAAAGGCGTATGCGAATCAGCGGGCAAAAGATCATAAGGTGGTAAATTTGTTTAGTTTTTAATTGGCAATGTATCTACAGAACCTAATCTTCGATAATTTATAATCACACTAAAATTGCTAAACTACATCAAGAAATAACAACACAAATAATAAAACAAGACCCATCACATCAAGTCTATTAAACATTTGCGTTGCACTTACAATCACAACAACAAATCAAAACACGCGTAACAAAGAAAATATAAACAAACCTGAGTCATCCTCCGGCAAGCACTTCGGTTCAGACATTATACACTCAATTGTCTTCAAATTAATTAAAAAATATCCTTATAAATGCAAAATAACTGCGCAAAATGTATTCACACACTAAACAAACAGTGTATCAAGACGCGGTAGTGTAAGTGCGGAGCTACGCACGGCGCGTCCGTCCGCGCCGAGCGTTCGATCTTGACTGATTTCAAAACTGGAATATTCGAATATAGAATGAGTAAACATGGCGTGGTCGCGATTGCGTGGGCGACGCCGCGCCACGCTATATTGTTTACATGCTCATTGGTGCAGGCAGGTGAATGTACAGATAAAGGCCGTATGTGCGTAGAAAAGAAACTTTCAGGAAATGAGCTCAATGTCAAGTGAATACAGTTTGTTTATCTGTATCTTGCAGAGTCACCTGTGAATGGATCTCTAAGAAATTAAATAAATCCCATAAATTTTCTATTTCGGCGGGACTTGGATTTTAGGTGCGAGGGTTTACGCAGTATAATAACAAAAAATCCGTGTGAAGGAATGTGAATTAGTTTAAAATTTGACTTTTCTATGATATTTTGTCAGCCTAGCTAGAAATAACAGTAAGGGATTTTGATTTTGAAATTTCGAGGTTCCGGCAGAACAAACGATCCCTACAACTCAACCCGTGGATAATGTCACGTTCACGACTATGAGAGCTAGAGGAAAATTAAGCAGCTTAGCTTCCTACCGTGTAGGTATTAAATATACCTATGATATTTAAACTTTTCCTTTTAATTTTCTACATATTGTTAATTAAGTCGTTTTTTTCCACTCGCAATAATGTTCTTTATTTTTTTTATGAATGTGTTTTTTTTTTTTCAGTATTGTAAATTTATCTTGTGTGTTAATGTCGTGGCAAATAAATGATATATCTATTAATAATAAAATCGTTTATTTCAGGCAACATTAGTCTAGTACAGGATGTAAAATACTAAAAACTACGGCCCATATAAAATATATACTTACCTTAATCTAACCACCAACGCCACCGTCTTATAATTCCAGTCCATCCCAAGGTTGCCTGGAAGAGATCGGTCAAAGCGATAAGGCCGCCCTTTGTACTTCCTTTATTCTATGCATTTCCTTAAGGCCCATACCCCACCGAAAGTGGCGCCGCCACCTAATTTATCTTATAATTCCGTTTAACAAAGGAATTTTCAAAAATCCTTCTTCCAGTTTGTGATACCTATCATTAAGCTTTTTTTTAATGCCTCTGTAATAGTTTTATTCTATTTAGTTTAGGAAGAGATACGAAAATAGATTTTGGTGGCCACCAAGTGCAACTTCGTATCTCTTCCTAAACTAAATAGAATAAAACTATTACAGAGGCATTAAAAAAAAGCTTATGATAGGTATCACAAACTGGAAGAAGGATTTTTGAAAATTCCTTTGTTAAACAGAATAATAACATAAAGTAGGTGGTGGCGCTAGTTTAGGTGCTGTATGCGCCTTAAGTATTGTATTTTGTTATTGTTTGGTAGAATAAAGAGTTATCTATCGGATGTAAACGAGTTAACAACCTTATTTGTGTCGAAAGAACACCAACGTTTCATCCCTTAAGGCTGGTCTTTTGGAAAATCAATATTTTCATGGTCTTTGAGATCCTACAGCTGTTTAAAATATGGAATCTAGGATTCTTAAACTCCTACACCTGATATTCCATTTTATTCTCTACAAAAGCGCCAAGATAGTTTTTTGATTATTTGTATAAGTTCGATGAAAAAAAATATCTGAAATATCTCGATTTTGATACATAATATTTGCCTTCTTCTCCCAAACAATATGACTTACTGACTGGATTTTTATATTGAAAAATAAAGTAAAAGCAGGGTACACATATATATTGAACCGTACTCTTTTACGAGTAATTAGAAGAAATAATACTTATTGATTTTCGCACTTGCGTTCTGCTCTGTCCCGCTTTTATGAACGCGAAATCCTATGTGTATCCTTTTCACAAAATGGTCTGGGAAGAGGCCCCGAGGGACTTCTTTAGGGTGAGTAGACGCGCGCGTTCCGCATCTCTCCGGGCACTCAGTGCGTAATGAATTCGTCAAACTACGAGTTTTTATAGTAAAATGGTTATCTATCGGTAGTGGTGTCGGTGACGTGTGACACTCACTATGTGCTGCGACCGGTAATCGTCCGCGAAAACGCCAGAACAGCACATTCCTCGACCAGACTTCTTCCACAATGAAGGAAGAATTACCTCCACAACTTAATAACCATCGCCAAACCGCCCGCCAAGCGTGTGTATACCTATAGATAATATACCTGCCCAACTGCCCATATTCATAAACGACGACGTAAGTAAACAGCTTTGCCAAGGCAAGGAAAATGCAAATGTCATACAACGCGGAAATTAATAAAATATTCGAATTACATGCACATAATTTATTTGCCACTTATGAAGACACTAGCTTTCTTCGCGGCTTCGCACGCGCTTTTCCGGGATAAAAGTAGCCTATATCCGTCACCAGGACACTATCTACTTTCCTGCTAAATTTCATTGAGATCCGTTCAGCAGTTTAGGTGTATTTAAAGGCAACAGACCGACAGAGTTACTTTCGAATTGAAATTTTAATATGGATACAAAGAATTAGGTAAGTACAAGAATTTGAGGATTTTGAATATTCTTGACAATTCTCGACTATATTCTGGGGATGTGCGAGACACAGAAAATAAACGCTTATAATGGAGTCCTAAAGGCGGTTTGATTTGAGACGATGGTATTGACAAATATCCCAACGTTATAAATATTGATGTAAGAGAACGGAAGTCAACTAAAATGTAGTCATTTCTATAACAGGAATAGAAGTGGAGTCATGAACTTTCCAAGATGACGAAAGGAGAGCTCTATATGTGCAATATTTTATGAGCATTACGTCGATATGTCACATAATTTAGCAACTATGTAGTTTATGGCATTCGAGCTGAGATTAATTTTTAAAATCATCTCAAACACGCATTAATTTTCGCGATTTGGAGAATCCGGAAAGAGCGATACGATAAAGGCTGGTCTTTCGAGAAAAGCAACATTTCCATGATCTTTGAGATCATACCGCTGCTGCTCAAATATGAATTCCAGGATTATTATACACCTATACCTAGACTATTAATATTAGATTCATTTAAGCTAGAGAAATTAATTTTGTAATCTATTTCTTCATATTTGTAAACTGACATCATTTATGCCATTGCATTTATATTTATTTGAATTTTGTGTTATTTATTTATACTTAATTCAGATTTGATTGCTAGTTATTTATGCGAAATTTGTATCTTTAACCTCTGTATAGTATTACTTAAAATTAGTTAGTGTTAGTGGTTCTGTAGGACCGTTCTAATTAAATAAATAAATTGAAATTCATTCTGTACAAAAGTGCCAAGGTAGTTTTCGCCAACTTCTTCATAATGGCGCCATCCGTTGTTTATTTCCACAAAGTTAAAATGCCAAAATATATCAGTCTCTCATAGTGAAGTGATTAGATTGGCAGAACTCGGACCCGAGAGACCTGATCGAAGCGTGACCTTGAAATATGATATTATAAGAATACTATAGGTATATAATATTTTAATCCCTATACTATAGACAGCAGACAGTGTCAAATTAGTATATTGTCGTCAAGGATAATGTCACAACGAGATTAACAAGACTCCATTCCACTCGTCCGATATCTTTGTCCAACCAATATTTGATCAAAGTTCTTAGATGAAAACCCATTCCACTCATTCAATATCTTTGTCCAAGATTCCTAAGTAATTTGCGTAGTTGATTTGAATTGATTACATCACATCATACTAATATTAAAAATGCGAAAATTTGGATGTATAGATGGATGATTGTTACTTCTTTACGCCAAAACTTCTCAACAGATAAGGCTAAAAATTTGCATAGGTGTATCTCTTGACCTGAAATGAACCATAGGCTACAATTTAACCCATAAAATTGCAGTTTATACATGGGAAAGATTTAATCTATAAACGTTTTCATAAAAACAACGCGGACAGAAACTAGTATCCAAATCTTTGATCAAATATCGGTGTGGCTAGTAAATAGGATGAAGTCATTCAAGTTCTTTGATCAAATGTACATTGGACAAAGAAATTGGTTGAGTGGAATGTTCACCTAAGAAAGAACCTAAGCGATTCGCCCGGAGCACCCAAAGTCAAACTAATCACAGTAATCACTGTCAATTCGATACTTGCTGCAGCTAACGGCCACAATTCGGGTCAGGCCGAGTTAACGTGGGCGGCGTCACGTATGCAACTAACCAAACAACTAACGCACTGGTACCCTACCTACGCTGCCTACCTACAGTCTATTGATTGGTTATCGCGACTACCTGAGTGAACATTCAAAAACTGTTGTAAAATACAGGCGGTTACGTTGTTATTGTTATGTATGAGTCAAAACTTTTTGTATAGCTACCTACACCTGTGTAATTGTCATAACTGTGATTGGCTTTCTGGGAAAATGGAGAGCCCAGCCGGATTTATAGCGACTTTCTCTGAACAAAAATGTAAAATAATGCACTTATACTTTTGCCTGGCTTCTTGTACAACTTTTGTAAACAAACCACGACACAAATTAATTAAAACTCAATTTCTTGGCGTAGAGTTTCTGTAATTGTTAGCAAGGAAGAATCTAAAATTGACAAGTAATGTAAATTGCGTATAAAAAGACGCGACAAGATAATACATTTTTGGCTAAGTATGGGAGGTTTGTTTATAAATATTCCACAACGTTTTTGGCTAAGGTATAATATAGTATGGTTTAAGAAACTTTATTCTCATACGAATTATAAAAATTCACTTAAAATGAGAACTTAGGGCTAATTGCTAATAATAAGTAAGTAAATAACATTTGGGTGACGAGCGTGCGTACTACAAATAAGTAGGTAATTGATAAGTGTGTCTAAACTAGTAGGTAGGTAATTTGCTATACATCTATATATATAAAAATCAATTGCTGTTCGTTAGTCTCGCTAAAACTCGACAACGGCTGAACGGATTTATCTTATCTTGGTCTTGAATTATTCGTGGAGGTCTAGGGAAGGTTTAAAAGGTGACAAAAATTCGAATAGGTACCCGTGCGAAGCCGGGGCGGACCGCTAGTTAGTTATAATAATACTAAACAAGAAATCATTATTACATTCATGTAAGGCAAGAACAAAAACAAGATTCGCCAAGTGCGAGTGTAACTCGCGCGCCGAGGGTTTCAAACATTTGCCAATTATTTGGACAATCAATTTTCTGAAATATTTTAAAAAGTATGAAACTTACAGAAATTTCAAAAAGTGTTTTATAAAGGCCGAAACGATACCTTTCATTTGATACCCCACATGGGTAGGTACCCCTTTTTGAAAAAATATCCCCTTTTTGACCATTTTTCAAAAACTATTATTATTACAGACTTCTCTATATTTTTCCTGTAAAATATAGATTGATATCTACAAACGCCTTATACATTATACATGGATCGGTCATCAATCTTCGGAGCTAGGGGGGGGGGGAATGGTCAATTTTCCGACTTTTTTTGAAATATTTCAAAAAGTATGAAACTTACAGAAATTTCAAAAAGTGTTTTTAAATGGTCAAAACGATACCTTTCATTTGATACCCCACATAGGCAGGTACCCCTCCTTTTGAAAAAAAATTCCCCCCCTTTTTGACCATTTTTCAAAAACTATTATTATTACAGACTTCTCTATATTTTTCCTGTAAAATATAGATTGATATCTACAAACGCCTAATACATTGTACATGGATCGGTCTGCAATCTTCGGAGCTAGGGGGGGGGGAATGGTCAATTTTTCGTCTTTTTTTGAAATATTTCAAAAAGTATGAAACTCACAGAAATTTCAAAAAGTGTTTTGAAATGGTCAAAACAATACCTTTCATTTGATACCCCACATAGGTAGGTACCCCCCCTTTTGAAAAAAAATTCCCCCCCTTTTTGACCATTTTTCAAAAACTATTATTATTACAGACTTCTCTATATTTTTCCTGTAAAATATAGATCGATATCTACAAACGCCTAATACATTGTACGTGGATCGGTCTGCAATCTTCGGAGATAGGGGGGGGGGAATGGTCAATTTTTCGTCTTTTTTTGAAATATTTCAAAAAGTATGAAACTTACAGAAATTTCAAAAAGTGTTTTGATATGGTCAAAACGATACCTTTCATTTGATACCCCACATAGGTAGGTACCCCCCCTTTTGAAAAAAAATTCCCCCCCTTTTTTACCATTTTTCAAAAACTATTATTATTACAGACTTCTCTATATTTTTCCTGTAAAATATAGATCTATATCTACAAACGCCTAATACATTGTACGTGGATCGGTCTGCAATCTTCGGAGATAGGGGGGGGGGTATGGTCAATTTTTCGATATTTTTTGAAATATTTCAAAAAGTATGAAATTTACAGAAATTTCAAAAAGTGTTTTGAAATGTACAAAACGATACCTTTCATTTGATACCCCATTTGCCTTCCTAGGTCTCTTTTGAAATTTCAACATCAAAATTTGTACTGAAAATATTCATTTTCATTTTTCATTTATTTATATATTTTTTTCTTGAAATCAGTAATGGCGCACGAAATGTATCATTATTTCAAATTTCAAGTTAATAGCTGCAGTAGTTACTGAGATATTCAAGAAAGAGCGGGGACGGACAGAGCGAGACCATAAGGGTTTCAAAACCGATGTTTGAAACCCTAAAAAAAGAACAAAGTGGGTAGCTAGAAAATCATTCTGACGAGACCGACACAACGCAGTAGTGCAGTAGGTAAGTATTTAGTTTACACTACATTTTGCGAAGCGTCATAGAACAATGAGCGACTCGAGTTACATAGATCAACAACAACTGGATGTGTCAAGCTTTGGCGTATAATAATATAGTATATTTATGTAATTATTTTTTTACGATTTTCCGCTAAGCCTATCCAAAACATGAAAATGCATAGTTGCGTTCTTGCCAAACGTTCGCGATTTAAATACTACATACTGTGATTAGTAGTGACTAGCGGTCTGCCCCGGCTTCGCACAAATTCTATCGCCCATGTCATCATTCCATCAGGGATAATGTAGGTGGAAGAATATTTCAAATTAGTCCAGTAGTTTCGGAGCCAAAAAACAAACAAATCTTTCCTCTTTTTAATACTAATAGATGTGGTGTGTTTCGTCCAGCAGTGGACCATTACAGGCTGTTGAGGTGAGGTGAGGAGGAGTCATGGTTTTCATCAATACATAGAGTGCCAAATGCCGACGCACATGTGCAGATGTGCACATTGAAGGCAGGCAGCGTTGTGCAAGCATTGCAAGCCTGGCATTGAACGCATTAATAAACAACAAAGTACCCAGCTCAAAGTACCTCAAGGAGTTTACTGTCTGTGCGAGCGTGTTGTTTACATGCCTTGGCCGGCGCGTTCACGGCCGTTCGTCCACCCAGACTGAAAGGGAAGTGGAAGAAGGTTCCAGCACCATTACCTATACATATAAACCGTTATAAACCGTATAAACCTTGTGCAACATAGAATCAAGCAGGAGCGCTAAATATTGACCAGAATGGAATGTTTACTAAAAACTTCATTTTGACAATATTCAGATGAATAGCACGTAGTGGTTAATCGTAGTTATTTGAGTTGTCATTTACGCTGCTAATTAGGTATGTTAAGGCCCATACCGGACCCAAAGTGGCGCCGCCACCTAATTTATGTTATTATTCCGTTTAACAAAAGAATTTTCAAAAATCCTTCTTCCAGTTTGTGATACCTATCATAAGCTTTTTTTTAATGCCTCTGTAATAGTTTTATTCTATTTAGTTTAGGAAGAGATACGAAGTTGCACTTGGTGGCCACCAAAATCTATTTTCGTATCTCTTCCTAAACTAAATAGAATAAAACTATTACAGAGGCATTAAAAAAAAGCTTATGATAGGTATCACAAACTGGAAGAAGGATTTTTGAAAATTCCTTTGTTAAACAGAATAATAACATAAAGTAGGTGGTGGCGCTAGTTTAGGTGCTGTATGCGCCTTAACTTAGATTACGCGACGCGATTCACGCACAACTTAAAATATTAGGGTCGTTTAGCCGAGGCCCTAGGCTCAGCGCAAACGGGCCACCGACCACTGCCGCCGGTGGCTGTCCGGCACTACCGCCACAATTGTTACACTTACTCTTGCAGTGCCTTACAGCCAAATAGCAGGACGTAATTGAATTTCCGATATGAAAGTATTTATATCCATTGTGGCATCGTCGTGGTACATAGTGACGATGACGGCGTGCGTAGTATAGGACGCCTAACGCCGAACTGAGCGGGGCGGGCCGGCGGCGGTAGAGTAGCGTGACAGTGGCGGGTGTCGGCGTCTTGTGTGGCCCGCAGCGACCATAAGTGGTGATTTGCAGACACTACTAGCGAGTTTACGCCATCAGCTACACGTGTGCGGTGCGTCTATTCTATACATAATATGCACATGAAAAGGTGTAATAAGTCGCTGTCGCTGGCGGCCGGTGGCTGTGGTCGGGTCGGTGGCCCGTTTACGACTAGACTGCTTATGAATGCTTTTCTAAGTGCATCTAGATGCGCAGCACTGACGTCAGGCCAATACCCGGCGTCTACACGTGCGCCTTCTGAAAGCGAAACCTGGCAGGGTTCCAGCTGGTGAGGTGACTGATCGACTGGGTTCAACAGCTTTGAACTTCCCTGCTCCCTGGCTTTAAGACTATCTGGACATGTTCTATATATACACTTTACCATTGCAGCGAGTTACTATAAGTTACCATTAATCTAATCTTGTCCACAGCTAATCAACATTTAGAAAGTTTGCGTGCGTACAGTATACAGTTCCACCATAATGCTTACTATCTACAGTACAGAACTAATTTACAATCTTAGAAATATACATGTATCACTGGACAAATCTAGTCGACATGTTGGAACTGGAGCAAAAACTTATTCAAGACTCGCGGTTTCACCCGCGTAGTTCAAGTTCCCGTAGAAATTCCGGGATAAAATGGCCTATGTCACTCCCTGAAAAGTAAGCTTTCTAACGGTGAAATAATTTTTGAAATCGGTTCTGTAGATCCTGAGATTACCTTCTACAACGTCACAAACTTTACCTCTTTAAATAAATAAATAAATAATACTGGACAATTCACACAGCATTATCTAGCCCCAAGGTAAGCAGAGCTTGTGTTATGGGTACTAGATAACTGATATACGTAATATTATACATTACATAGATAGATATTTTTTATTATACATAGAAAACACCCAGACCAACGGAACTTTCTGCAGATCGTACACAAATTTGTTCCGAGGCGGGATCGAACCCGCAACCTCTTTCGTCGCAGGCAGACTCTCGCCCGCTGCGCCACTGAGGTCGTCTTTATAATAATCTTTATAATATTAGTATAGATTTAGAGTTCACGTTGTGTAGACGCCTGGTTAGCAAGCGGCTTGGGTCTCTTAATGAGTCCCATAGGAACCCACCTTCAGATTTCGGTCACCACAGATGAGTGCCACAGTACCCCGACTTCAGATTTGCGCATCTAGCTTAAACCAAATCAATATCTGCAAAGGCTAAATTGTTCAAGTTTTCTCTATTTATTTTTTAGTGCAGTTATGTCTTGTCTTTTACGTGAGTTTCTTTGAATAAACTTCATTTATTTATTTAAAGGAATGCTGGTAGGTGCAGAATGCTGCAGGCTGAATAACGTCAATCACCTTTTCAATTTTGTGAAAGCAAACTTCAACTTTGCAATACCAATAGCCTATAGCCAATCAAGTTTTTTTACACAGTAGGTAATACGCGATAAGAGTTATCGGCAACAAGCATGAGTTAAAGTCTGATAAGAACTTATAGGTTTATTGTGCAGTAAATCATGGGGGTGTCACGCCCTGCCCTGTGCGTTGCTTTCTGTGGTTGCTTTAGATTATTAGGACCTCTTCAAAGAATGCGTTGTATTGCTGATAGGGAAGCGATTTTGTGACTAACGCAAGCACTTGTAGACTTTGTTTTAATTTGGCGTACGCTGCATACCGCACTGCGTGGGCGCCGCCTGTTAGCATGACGAAAACTCGAAGTTCTGAATGAAATCCGGGCGGAGTCCGGTCTATTCTATACTCTTAAAATCCGGTCAGACGATAACCACTAAAACTGATGAAGAAAGGAACTGCTGATAATGTGTTTATCGAGACGACTAAAACTACTAAAGAGGTCGATCTGATGTTAAGTTCCAGCATAGAAATTGCATGTAAGATTCTTTTCATCCCAAAAAATACACAAAAAGAAAGCTTCATCGTTTTTTTTTCTGAGAAGCTCTTCGCTGGAGAACTCTCCATAACCGTTGCTCATGATGGCGCTCTGTAGGAGAGGCCATGTGTATTTCTTACAGTATGCTAGAGGGACAGATGTCTCCCTACAATTGACAGCCTTGTTTGATATGATGATACTTGATGAATCATTACTCCAGTGCACCTTCTATCTAATCAAATTAGGCCAGGCATTGAATGGTCAAAAATGGTACAGAGGGAAGTGTTTGGAATATAGGACGCATAGTTTCCGAGATATAAGCGTAAAACCGAAAATTGGGACCTTAAAACCTCCTCCCTCCCCCCGCTCAAGGGCTAGCGGCGGGGACTTTTGATATGTTCACCTCCTAACCAGTCCAAAAAAAGTTACGAAGTCAACAATATTTGACTTCGTAACTTTTTTGGACTGGTTCCAAACATTTCCCTCCTTCTATAACCTTTCGGTGCCTGGACTAAATGGAGTGAAATGTACACACAACCCAATAGCACGTAAACTATTCAAAGGGTAGAGTCGTATACTCTCACGTAGACATAGGCTAATTGCAGGGGTCACCCCCCCCCCCCCCCGGTCGTTAAAAGAATACGTGATCTAATACACGCTGCGATACGTTGAACCTGCGTCAGCGGAGAGATAACAGATCACCGATTGACGGCCAAAAATATAAACTCGAGACGAGACGTTTTCCAGTTCTATTTGCTGGGTCAATAATACTGGACTGGCCATTTACAAAGCATCATCTAGCCCCAAAGTTCTCCCTATACACTAAGGTCCTTGCTCCTTCCAAAGGTGGACTCCCCATGCGCGTACGCAAGCCACACATTTCGAGCTTTTGTAGACCGCGTAATGACGATTTTACCGCAATGACGCGCGAGATAGCTTTCTGTTTGTCCGCCCAACAACAACCTGGGGAATAGATCTTCTAGATTTTCTTGATACACCTTCGACCACATCTTCCCTTTCTATCACGTGAGATTGTGGTCCAACGAAGGTCTATATTTATATGCAGGCAGACAAACCTAATACGGTGTTAGTAGGTACTTCTACCGATGAGCTCTTCCATTATAGAATAGAAGAAAGCAGAAAGTAGATCACCTGGAAGATTACACTTTACCAGGCGTTTATAATACAGCAAGAGATAGATAACCAAACCACTGTAGTCTTCACTGTTAAACAAACGAACTCACTTTAAACAGTTTAAAACTTAGCGGGCGTTGTCTAGCGGCGAATTAATATCAATTAACTCCGTATGAAGACACGCTAATAGAGCTGTATTCTGAGAGATCGATGACCTGGAACGATGCTACCAATTGCTGTTTCCCCTCTCCCCGAGAGGATATAACGAATCATGGGACAGGTTAACCGATATTAGGTCTAGCGGTCATGTATTCATGTTCATACGCTGGCGAGGCTAGCGTTAACATAGCGACCTTTGACAAGGGATGAAGACGCTGAGGACAGACAAAAGTTAAGACTTAAGACGGTACTCCGAGCCAGACTAGCGCCGTTACCTATTTTATCTTATTATTTATACCTATTATAAGCTTTATATGGTTTCGAGATCCGGTTTCGAAACTCTTATGGTCTCGGTCTGTCCGTCCCCGCTCTTTCTTGAATATCTCGGTAACTACAGCAGCTATTAAGGCGCATACAGCACCTAAACTAGCGCCACCACCTACTTTATGTTATTATTCTGTTTAACAAAGGAATTTTCAAAAATCCTTCTTCCAGTTTGTGATACCTATCATAAGCTTTTTTTTAATGCCTCTGTAATAGTTTTATTCTATTTAGTTTAGGAAGAGATACGAAAATAGATTTTGGTGGCCACCAAGTGCAACTTCGTATCTCTTCCTAAAGTAAATAGAATAAAACTATTACAGAGGCATTAAAAAAAAGCTTATGATAGGTATCATAAACTGGAAGAAGGATTTTTGAAAATTCCTTTGTTAAACGGAATAATAACATAAAGTAGGTGGTGGCGCCACTTTAGGTCCGGTATGGGCCTTAACTTGAAATTTGAAATAATGATGCATTTCGTGCGCCATTACTGATGAAATTTTTTGAAAGTTTTGAAATTTTAAAATTAACTTTGTTCAATCAACCAAATAGATTTAAAATAGGTGGTGGCGCTAATTTGGCTCGGGGTACCGTCTTAAGCCACTAACACAATAATATTAGTGTAAATATTAGTTGTAATTATACACAATAATTATAATGTCCTAGTCGAATATCGGCCACGGTGACCAGTTTCAAGAGAGATGGCGCCGGGCATTTTATAGTTCACACGTAAACACAGTTGCACTCTCCATTCAATCAATCACTGTCATCATCAGATACAGATGGGACGGCACACCGACATCACCGGGGAGAGTTTAGGCGCAGGACCAACTCGTGGGATTCGTGGCATGAAGGATTGTCTCCGTGCCTCAGAAATAAACACAATGTCAGTTATTATGTTAGGTAAAGGATGTCCAACAGTGACACATCTGATAGGCACATGAAGGCCGCATTCTTGCCTAATCGACTGTCAATGGTACCAAGGTCGATAAAATAAGAACAATGCGTATTGAACTCTTTCGTAGTGGATCATTGTGGGCTCAGTCGAGGCCATTTCAGTTAATTTAAGAATTCATGATTTTGTAAAATGTGTATTATTTCGGCGGAGATTAAAGTTGTCGACATAGCACAGAGAAATTATTATGCTGTAGTGCCATGCCAGTGTGTCGGCCATATCTGCCAAAGAAGTGACATAAACAATAATTATTTCTCGCTATGGACCAAAAACCCAGGGTACTTACTTCCCGTTGACCTAGAATCATGATATTTGGCAAGAAGCAAGGTCTTAATTATACAGTTGTACGGAACCCTCGTTGCGCGAGTCGACTCGCATTTGACGTTTTATTGTTAGGTATTGCAGGGGGAAGCTTATCCTATCTCCCATGGTTACCATGAGTTATCAGCATGTTTGATAGCATAGATAATAGATACCATTGGATTATGGTGTTCTCTGATAAGGTAAGCCATGTAGCAAAGTGGGACAGTGTAGGAAGCCTTTTAACTTGGATAATTAACGAGAAATAAAAACGTCAAGTGCGAGTCGGACTCGCACGAGGGTTCCGTAAGTAAACATTACAGTAATTATACCTCTATAATTATAAAACCTTATTTCTTGCCAAATATCATTGATTCTAGCTCAACGGGAAGTAGGTCAGCTACCCTACAGTTTTCAAAACAATCTACAGTTGGCTCAGTTGTTTCATATTGTACATAATAGTTCTAAATTGTTTTTGTCAATTGATTGTATTTTTTTTTTGCAATAAATGATCTTTCACTGTCCATCTCCGAGTCATGCACGTGGCTGGACAGTGACCGAATTAATCGTTGCATGATAAGGAGATACTACGACAAAGAGACACAGTATCAGCACAACATAAATATTAGCAATTGGCCAACAAATAGACGGTCAAGGACACGACACCGTAGCCCAGTGATCTAGTCCCAACTCTGGCGACAGTCCAAATAGTACGCCTCCGCCATGCGACCTAATATGCCAGGTATGTACATTTACTAATAAATAACTAGTATTTTTACGAACAGTAGACCTCGCGAGCACATTTACACACAACTTTTAATACTACTAATAAATTAATAATCTTCGAAATAAAATCTCATAAATCAGAGATGTGCTGTAACATTAGCGCCATCTATAAAATTGATTTCTTACCTGCGCAAACTGCATACGAAGACGAAACATGTGGTCGGGCTATTACATAGTACCTTCCTACTCTCGAAGTGTTTCAAAGATGCTCTAATAGGTGGCGCTGCTGTACGGTAAATGCTCTCATGCTTATTATTGCAGAGCTATTTTGCTCTTCATGGCGAAAATCCGTAAATCCGATTAAAATTACTACCTTTCAATTGAAAAAATAATCATCGAAATCAGATGTCTTAAAACGGAGATATTCGATTAAACAAACGGCAAGGGGGCCTTTATGCCGTTTTTTTTTTTAGGAACTCCTTAAATCAAAAATCCCGACGACTAAAAAATTCTATAAAATCGTAGGACCTGTATACCAAGTTTCGTCCAGATCGGTCGTCAAATACGACCTGTAGAGGAGTACGTAAATTCTGACAGAATCCATACTTTTGCTAGTAGTTGATGCAGACGCTTCGCTCGCTCGGTCAATGATTGTTTATCGGTGGACAGGTGGACACCTATCAGAATATAAACGCCCATGGCTGACGTGCCTCCCCCAAACGATCCGTTTTTAACGACTTAGAAGAAAGTTTTATTAATTCTGACAGAATCCATACTTTTGCTAGTAGTTGATGCAGACGCTTCGCTCGCTCGGTCAATGATTGTTTATCGGTGGACAGGTGGACACCTATCAGAATATAAACGCCCATGGCTGACGTGCCTCCCCCAAACGATCCGTTTTTAACGACTTAGAAGAAAGTTTTATTTTCGGCTGTATCCACGGCTGTACTTAATTTCTCCGTCAAGTATGGATATGGACCAATTCGAGAAAATATTTCGCTGTTTATAGAGAAGGATCCCGAAATGGAAAAAATATAACACACGAAAGATTAGTATTTATCCCGCAAAGCTTTACAACAGCGTAAAATTTCGAAGTCGGGATCGCTGCCATGGCTTATCTGATGAAATGATCAGGAAGGTGGCGTGGCAGTGGCCGCAACCTAAGAATCGACCCCTACTCAGTAAAAAATCAAGTCAAAATCATCAATCTACAAAGTATGTAAAATATCCTCAATTTTGTATTCTACCTTGTGTGTTGTTGTCTGTCTGTGCTGTTCTTGTTGTGTCAAATAAATGTATCTTTATATTTTACAAAAGTAATACTTTTCTCTATTCGGGTCAATTTTATTGTAAGAATCAGGCGATTCGTTTTTCAATAAATAACTTTTTGAATAAAATATTACAATTAACCAGCAAGGTTACATAAAAGGTTAACACTTAATTTATATTGTGTACGTAATTATAATTAATTCACAGAATAAATCGGTATCAAGCTGGACCTGAAAAAACAGTCATGGCATATTAAGGGGCAAAACAACTGTAACTTAGCTACAATTTTCCAGAAAGACTCAAAATATGCGAAAGTTTGTATCTTTGTCACTTGTATCTATCATGCCAAACGTTCTGAAGGATATGGTCGAAATATTTCCATAGTTGTAGCTATATCATCAACCAATTATACACCACCAGCTGATGCCCGCGGTTTCGTGCGCGCTTTTCAAGCAGCCTATGTCCGTCGGGATACCATTCACCTTCCTGCCATATTTCACGAAGATCCGTTCAGCCGTTTACGCGTGACAGACAGAGTTACTTTAAAATTTATAATATATATATTAGGTAGTATAGGTTGGTAATTGGTTCCAGAATTCAAGATATATTTTGTAAACAAGGGGTTAAAAACAAATATTGGTTAGATAAATATTGGTGACACCACAAAATACCACCTTTTTACTTATAAACTAAAAAATATATTAATTAACAAATGTTATTATAGTGTGAACGAATTCTTGACAGATAAATAAATTTAGAACAATACTAATAATAATAATCAACTGAAACGGACATTTGTAAATGAGACATTAGTTTTTTTTTATTTTAATATTTTTAACCCAAACATGACCAAATTGTGACTTAAATGTAAATTGCAGTGCCCAACAGGGTGTATGTACTAACTTAGGCTAAAATTAGATCTTAAGCTACTAACCCTATGTAAGTACATTATAAGCAATTAATAAATGCAATGAAATGGTTTAAGCTATAGAGGTGAAAAGCAATTTAGTTAAAAAAAAATAACTACTTATTAGAACTTCGACTGAGCTTTTATAAAAGTTTAGGTCTAGACCGCAACATCACAAGACCTAAGTACCAGGCGCCCATAAAACCGAAGAGATGGAAGGGTTGAACGAACGGGATCGTTTGGCGAGACGTCTAGGTGTTTGACCTTGGAGGGCTGCTATTGATTTCGAACGTTAAGAGGTCATGGCCCGAATGGAATGTAAATTGTATGTGCGAATGATTTTATACTTGTTTATTATTTTCCAAGTTTATCATTATACCAGAACATACGTCCACAGCTGGACATAGGCCTCGGTCATACGACGACGCGACGTCCCAAACAGCGGTTCTGAGCCTCCTCCATCCATCTCCCTGCGACCGCTACAATATCTTCGAGTTTCCGAGAATTTTATGTTTCAATGTCAATTGAAATTAATACTCTGCGAGAACTATCATTGTTTCTTCAGCCAAATTTGATGTGAAATGATTGTACACAAACCACAAACGAAAATCTAAAACTCGCTTGCTTGGCGTAGGGTTTCAAATTTAATTGTTAGCAATATTGACAAGATATATAGAATATTATATAAACAAAGTAAAAAATAAAAAGAAAAGATAAAGATTTAAATCTATATTATATAAACAAAGTCGTGTTAGTTACACCTTTAACTCCAGAACGACGGCACGATTTTCGTGGTTTTTGATTTGTTGGATTTCTCTTAGTCCGGAATAGAATAAGAAGTATTAAAAAATTGGAAAATTTACAAAAAATAACTACCCGTGCGAAGCCGAACAGCAGCTAAAAATACAAAATACATGTGCAATGTTTGTTTACAAACATTTTACATTGATTTAGCTGGAGTATAGGGATGGTAAGTAGATAAGCGCGCTACTTCAATGTTAGCTATAGGCTAGCATTGTTACGTTGTTACTAAAGGCTGTCAAAATTTCGTTCACATTTCGCGTACTAGGTGTTCTAGGCGCGCTAGGTGTCCATTGAATGAGGCAAAATGCAGAAAAACGACATTGCAGGTGACTAGCTAAGCCGGAAGCTTACAGTGCGGCCGATCCAGTACATATTTATATTATTTATACGTTTGTTTCTAATCTACCATCTTGCAGTGCGGCCTTCAGAAACTAGATTATACGCAGAACTTGGCTGTGCTTTATTTTTATTCAGCAAAACGTGATTTTACGAAAACCTTGCTTGATTTTGTGCCATAACACCGATTCCAACTACCAGGCCACCATATTACCCAACAGGTGAACAATAGCCTTGTATACAAAACATTTTAACGTTTACTCTACCTTTTCTCTACGAATATGCGCATTTAGGTACGTTGAATGACTTTGTCCTGGGCTTTGCATGCGTGATTCCCACAAATAAGTACATACAGTCTTTTGGTTATCCAGAGAGATATTATGTGCAAAATTTTAGCTAGATTTTTCAAAACCCTTGATGAAAGAATACCAATCCAAACATACATCCAAACTGTCGCCTTTTTAGTGTGATATTAGTAATTCTAAATACTAGTGTTAAATATCTTAATATCCTATGGATTTCTACTTTCCTGGTACTTAGCGTGATATAAAGTAGTAAAAAAATCCTACGGAAACAATAATGGAAGACCACTTGCACGAGAAGTGGGACGGCATACGTTTGCTACTTTTCTGTTAGATAATCTTAAAATGGGATGAATCTGGAATCAAAGCATCATTGAATTTGATTTTCTTGGTTCGGAGTAGTTTGGACAGAAGCCAGTGGGACGAATCGGGAATAACTCTAATATTCTTAGTGTAAAGATAGCGGTGTCAGCAAAACGATGTCTAGGAGAAAAGAGCATAGGACATCTAAGTGTATGTGAATAATCTGATACAAAGACTGTCATGATAATCATCACGATAATTATCAAGAGGTGTTAAAAAAGGTCCTGAACGTTACGAATCCTTTATTGCGTTATTTATTTATTTATTTAATAGTTCACAAAACAGAGTAAGATCCTTATAAAGACAGTAGGTATGTACATTGTTGTTACGAGCTAGATTTTACCCAAATATGCAAACATAACAAGTACAGGAAAAATGTTGCAAGCTATAATAAAATTTTACCAAAAAACGTGAAATTTTACAAAACTTAGTACTAATACAAAACAAAATATGCTGACGTTAGTTAGTATAGGTAGGTATACTACTAACTTACGAGAACCAGCCAGTTGTTTATAAATAGATACCGAAACAAAGCACCTAAAGGCCACATTCGCGACAATGCTACCAGGCGAACACGACTCGCAAAGAGGTATACAAACACAAAGGAAACGCTTTGCCTTTTGTTCGGCTCTGAAATACGGCGTAAACTTGTAAAGGCTATTTTCGCGAATCAAGTACCAGGGCATCAGAAACTTGCAAGGGGTTATTAGGGCTCCGTACCCAAAGGATAAAACGGGACCCTATTACTAAGACTCCGCTGTCCGTCCGTTTGTCTGTATGTACATCTTTCACCAGGCTGTATCTCATAAACCGTGATGGTATGACAGTTGAAATTTTCACAGATGATGTATTTCTGTTGACTGTCACGGTTCATGAGATACAGCCTGGTGACAGACGGACAGACAGGCAGACAGACTGACGTACGGACAGCGGATGTCCAGTCCCAACAAGCCCCCCAATAGGGGGCCTCCCTCCCAGAGCGTGGTCTCAAATGAAAGGCAATGTTTTATAAATTTGAAAACAGTTTTCGGAATAAATATAAAGAAATAATGCTGGACAATTCACACAGCATTATCTAGCCCCAAGTTAAGCAGAGCTTGTGTTATGGGTACTAGATAACTGATATACATAATACAATACATTACATAGATAGATATTTTTATTATACATAAAAAAACGACCAGAGCACCCTGAACAAATACCTGCAGATCGTACAAATATTTGTCCCAAGACGGGAATCGAACCCGCAACCTCTTGCGTTGCAGGCGAACCTTCGCCCACCGCGCCACAGAGGTCGTCAAAATAATTTCTGTCGGTTTCATTCTTCAAAAATTCAAAAAATTCAAAAATTAACTGTCCAAATTATTAGCAAATGTTCGAAACCCTCGGCGCGCGAGTTACACTCGCACTTGACGGATCTTGTTTAACCCTTCGTACGCGAGTCGGACTCCCACGTGGATGGTTTTAGTATAAACTTAGGTCTTTGTAAAGTAATCGATAAAGACTGATAAGAGTTGTTAGAATGTACTTCGTCGAAGCCTGCGGTACATAGTATTTATCTTTGTGCTCGCTTAATTGTGAAATCTGAATTTTGAATACTTATATGTAATTATATTGATTGTGTATAATTTGCTCTCTCGAACATTATGCTGGTGATTGGCATTAGATTTGAGTGGAATTTTACTGACAGAGCATAAAATAAAAATAAATAATAAAATAAAATTTATTACAATAAACTTACGTAAAAAGACAAGACAGAAGTGCACTAAAAATAAATATAGCAAACTTAAACAATTTAACATGAACTAGGTAATCCTGTATTTCAGGCGACTAGAGTGCTAATTATTACATAAAATACATAATCACTTGTAATTACGATGTTGGCATTTAGTGTAACAATGTTGTTGTTAGCATGTATACATCCTAACTGTAGTGTACACATAGACACCCTACGGCGCGGGCGGTGGGATAATAAGCTGCCCCCTAGTACGGGGATTGTTGTCTATGGTAGAATAGACAATAATGACATCGCATCGACATACATTGCGTACATTTTTGAAGTGGAACGAGTGCGTTTCAAATAACTTACGCATTCTATGACAAAGTTACGTCATTTTTCTCTATTCTACCATAGACAAGAATGAGGCTGATGTTGATGTTTTTCGAATCGAGTTCAGAATTTGGACCCTGCACACATTTGGTTAGACCGAAACTTTATTTCGGATCAAAATCACAACTATAATATTATCTACCAAGTTTATCAACACCATGATATACGAATGACATTTCAAACAAAACAATAAAATGATCATAGGTACGTGCGCCAGACAGCGCAGCGTTGTGATAACATACGTGATAAAAGAACAATGAACTCGATTCCTTGACATGTTACAATGTGTTATAAATACTAATGCGATCTCTTGCTAGTATTGGTACAGTTGCAGGAAAGGGTCCGCTTGAGAAGCGGCACTATATACTCTGTAGGTGGAGTCACCGGCGCTACAGTCCGTAAGAGGTCCCAAAGATTTTCGACGAGAACCGACAGAGACTTCGTGGCTTAGTTGGTTAGAGCACACCCGTACTAAGGGTGGGACGCGGGTTCGAGTCCCGCCGAAGTCGAAATTTTTTGGGAACTTATTTCATTTCTTAGAGATGCCCAGAGTGCGGGTAAACAAGCACTGTAACAAAAATCCTTAATACAGTATTTGTCCCGACTCCCGTGTTAATGAAACCTAATATGCGGAAAGAAGATAAGATTTCAAGTTTTTAGGAACTTAATATCCAATTCAAGGTCTAATTGAAACAAAACCGTTGCAGCTACCGACTAATATTATTCAGTCATCCATTAGTCATCATCATCATCATCGTTCGGAAACCAGACTAAGCTCACTGCTGGGAATATAGAGTGAGTAGACTACTTATAATTTACTAAGCTATTTATCCCTTGTCTGTACATAAGAATTTCAAGACTCATAATAATCTTGCTTAAATTTTAGGGTTCCGTACCTCAATAGAAAAATAAGGAACCCATAAAGGATCACTTTTTTGTGCGTTTGTAAACCTCCTTTTCTCAGAAACGCGTGAAAGTATTGAGTTGAAATTAACATCGTATATTCAGGTTTGTAACCTCTTTGTGCCGTCGTCGTAAATGTAAATAAAACTTTAGAGTCAACGCAATCAAAACTTACAGCACAAGTAAAGGTAAAAAATTAAAAACAGTAAATTTGTATTTTATTCTCAAAGAACATTTTGAATCTCGCCATGAACCAAATCCTACAGGGTACTATCCTGTTGACCTAGAATTACGCATAATCATACTAGAAACAAGGTTTTATAATTATACGGAACCCACGGTCCGCGAGACGACTCTCACTTCGACTATATGTATGTTTTTCCGGGTTCCATACCTCAAAAAAAGGAACCCTTATCCATCCTCCTCCTACGACATCCACGGGAAGAGTTGGGGTGGTGCAAATTCAAGGTTCAGCATCACAAGGCTGACTGTACATTACTAACAGGATATAAAATTCCAAGGCCCTCATGATAATTTTAGTTACAAAATGTTGGTACTAGCCAAATGACATAGGTACCTAATTACTTAATCTAGGATTAGTTTCGACCCCCAAGACTCTGATAAGTAATAATCAGAAAGAAAACACAATTCTTCCGTAAAAGATAAATATTTCCAAGAAGGTAAGTAGTTATCTTGTTTTGCGAAATTTAGGAATCAAAACATGGACAAGTGGTAAGAAGTTAATGACACTAGAAAGTTTAGATTGACAGTTGGATAGATGGATGTTTCTTGCTTAATCACCCCAGAACGGATGAATGGATCAGGATGAAATTTGGCACAGAGATAGATTATAGTCTGGAATAGCAAATAGGCTATATTTAATTCCGGAATAAATCATAGGGTAATTCATTATACATGGATCAAACAAAGTGGGGTGATAGGAGGCTTTAATATACATCGATTGGACCCCCATGTACGTTCTACCAGTTTGGATCGTTTAGGAGACATTATTTTTCTCCAATTTTGCCAAGAGCAGCGTTTCAATGGGTCATGAAAATTAGGGCGCGATTTTTTTTTCAATGTTTGGTCTTTTGAATGACACAATTTTTTTGGAAAAAAACATATTAAAATCCCCCTACTCAGTATAAGTTTTCTAGGTCATTCATTAGTCATTACATTACATAAAAAAACAAATCATATTTTTTTATGGTACCTATTTTAAAAAGCTTTTTATTAACTTAGCTAGCCTTAAAATTTTATTTACCTAGGATAAGGGGTTCACAATGAAACTGTGACTTAGTCAAAATAAGCTAGTATCGTTTATAATTTTTTACTGTATTTTAATCAAGAATCAACAGAAGCTTGTTGAGAATGCTCAGTATGATTGAGTTTCGTCATTTAATAAACCTAGCTATTAAACTGCTGTATACTCAATAGAATAATATAACCACATAAATATAGTATAACACTAATTTAAGTTATTTAGGCTTAATTCTTACCTAATTTAGTACACACTTACTTACGGTTTATTTAATCTCATTATAAGTGAACTGTAAAGTTTTTATGTTAAAATAAATTTCTTAAAACCCAAGATAGATAAACTAGTCCTAACACTATTGAACATTATAAATAATATCCAATTTTATGATTGTTACATATGTAGAGGTATATATGTTATGATTGGTCAATAGATTTCTAAACAAAAATTTATTTGTAGTTTGTTTTAGCTTGGGTCATAGTAAATTTCTTACAATGCATGCAAAACTTTCTGATGTCTAAATTACTTGTAAAAAATAGTAAACATGAATTTTAACCACTCTAAGATACATGCTATGTAAACTTGCTCAGTAATGGATCTATGCTTCAGAGACGTTTATGACATAGAACTGTTACTCAAGCATTGATTGATTGATAACTGAGCAAGCTTTCATAATTCAGGCCTTAGTTATCAGTGTTATTACATAGGCCACAATATTATCTAAACCTGTCAAAGAATATATGAAATTAAAATGGTCAAACCATCCCAATGTCGTTTGGGTTAAAGGAGACAATCCAGTCCCAATTGGGTTGAATGCCTTTATTGTGGACTGAACCACTCTAGCTATTTATAAACCAGTGCCGGGTGCATCCGTTCTTTGAGTTCATGCTGGTACCATTGAGATTAGACTAATTTTCTACTGGAAAAGATTGGTTTAAATATACATTGTGTACATATTATCATTCTCAGTACAACTAACAAAACAACATAAAAATTTACACTAGCAGTGCAAATTCTGTCTCAAAATCAACAACACGAAAGTGATTTTTTGGGATGGAACCTCTAAGCTCTCATACAAACATACTTTTCGATTCATTTTGAAACTACATCGCCAATTTTAATGAAATTTTGTATACATAATTGGAAAAGAAATAGCTGTCCTACAGGTAGTCAAGAGTTAATCTAACTGCTTATTATTATAACAGCCCAACATTCCAGTGCTGAAAATAGATTACCTCTAAGGAAGCAGTAAAGAGTCCTGTCATCAGCTGAATCCAGCATTTACCTGCAGCCTGAGCAGATCGTCATCTCACCTGACCAATGGGCATCCTACACCCTGTTTGCAGAGTTGCTGTCTGCACTAAAGTACATAATATTTACCCCAGCAGTTATTGCTTATTTTGAGATTAGCATTTTATTACCAAACAAAAACAATGTGTGGACATTCTCAAGTAGTTTTAATGATCTAGTACCCATAACACTAGCTCTGCTTACTTGGAAGCTAGATATTGCTGTGTGAAACTACAGTATATTATCTATACCCTACAAAGCTCAATTTCTTCAATAAAACAGTATCTAAAATTCTAAAGTTACAAAATTTGTATTAAAATGTTATCAGGGCATTAATTAGCCTAGGTTGATATTGATAGCAATCAATTTTACATGGGTTTTGAAAATTATATAGTCGGAAATAGACTTGAAGAGTCACTGTGGCTTTAATCTCAATTATGTCAAATTTCTTTGCTCAACAAAGTACAAGGGCGACATAACTTCAAGATAATATCAAGACAGCTACTAGCAAGAGTCGAAAAAGGAACTAACCACCAATATTTACAAACAAAGAAAGTAAACAAAAATGTCCGCCAATCGATCGGCCAAGTACCAGGCTGGCAGAAGAACTGCGGAGGTTCGCCTCTACAAGTCCAACGCGATTCAATTCAGAAGCACAACGGAAGAGAAGTTTATCTTTCGATATGCGCATAACGAAATTTAGTCGGTTTATTTGAAAAAAAAAACACGTAGGCCTCTGCTTTTTAGCGTGCGTTGGTTGACCCATAAGCACAGAATTCTAGTAGAATATGCAATCATGCCATGGGCAATGACTATCAACTGTAAAATTCATTATCAGATCTATATCATTTTACTGCGCATATTTCAAAGCCTTGAGAAAACTGGTAGATCGAGTTTCGTCAGCAATGTTTTTGTTTTGAATGCATGCATTGTTTACTTACCACTGAGGTCTTCCACGGTGTTCAGTTTTCGAGTCGTCATCTTGAAAGTTGAAGCACTCGACACTAAAACAAATTCACGTTGAGTTTTTCACTCGCGATATACGTGTTTGCGTGTATTTTCAACAATTTCCGATTGAAAACAACCAGTCACCCGACTCTCGAAGAGTTTCTTTGTTTTTTATTTGCGCAGTTTTGTTTTTCTTTTCTTTCACAAAGGCAGGTGGCGCGCGGGTCGGTGCATTTGGTTGGATATTTTTTCCAAGGGGTAAACCAATCACGGCACTAGAATTTTTGATTAGAGCCGTGATTGCTAAGCGTGATTGGCACAATTTTTTTGTAATATTTATAGAAATGTTGCAAGTACAATTAAAATATAAACTTTTTGGAATGTTGTGCTGTCTATGGCTAGTAATCGTCAACATTTTTCTAATATATTTAAAGGCTAAGACAATCAGAACAGCCCTGCGCAGCCCTACGGCACCGAAAACTCCACCAATCAACTGCTAAAATCGTGAATTCTACGCATGGTCGATACAAAGAGCCCGATGCCCGCCACGCGCCATCTTGCCTCTGCCCTTTTTCACCGACCGGCATAGACAACACGGTTCAGTTGTCAGTGTCAGTTTTCCAAAGATTGTCAATGTCATCATTTGGACAAACAAAACCACGAACAGGATTTACATCTCAACGACCTTACCAAAGAAGCTCCCCCAAGTATGAGAATAAAACCACTTACCGCACCTAAAATACACGCCTCGTCTACACGGCCAATGCCTGACAATGAGTCCGTCCACGGACGACGCTATAGTGTAACGCATACAGCCTTTGGCCACCACGCCAACAAACGCTATCAGGTACAGTTGTTGGCCACCTCAACCGCACTACAGGAAGACTGATACAGTTGTTGGCTACCCTACGATACTTAGCCACTTTCACAACACTATAGCCATCTCCTTTCCAGACTGCAAGCCCGGAGAAATAGTCAGTCATCGCTTCGGCTTCACCACACTCCCAGCCCTGAGAAATAGCCTCGTAATGAACAAACGCAGCAATTAGCCGATTATGCCTTGTTTGTTGTTGTTGATAAAGATACACACCCCGGGTTATTTACGTTCCATGTACTTACTACAGCACCCAAATAAAAAGAGGAAGATATCGCCATATCGCCATAGACTCGCTCGTCCAACCTGACATCATTCTTCCTGCTATGATTAATGCGCACACCAGGCAGACGCAAGCCAACACCGCAGCACGGACGCTCCGCCACCCCTACCAACCAACCGCACACATTACTCGCTTCAGCCGCGTTCTGTCGAAAAACACATCATCAACATGCAATAACATTGGTACTCTAGCCAATTATACAGAGCTGTCCACAAACTGTTTTTTTTTTTTTTTAAGAACAGCCTGATTATGGGCTTGGGCACCTGCACATTACACACCGACTTCCAGCCTCTTAGCAGGTACATACTCTAGGTACGTCCTACTACCACCTGATCAACCATTGCTAGTTACCGACCACAGATGAGATCCACAGTGGCACCACCAGAGAGATGAGGGGACCGAAACCAGAAACACTGCTTGACCACAACACAGGTCAACACCAATTTCATCAAGCAAGACACATATAACTAGATCATAGAACAACAGACTCACAAGATGCAACCATATTCCACAAAACAACATCTGATCACCATTTAGAGACTACACAACATTTAGCTAGACGACTCAGACCACGACTAGAGAACCAATCTTGAATGAACTCAAGACACTCACCAGCTCTTACAAGCAACACCGTATGCCTGTAGAACTCATATTGAGACACCGTACTCAATATGCCCACACGCGTCCTCTCAGATGGCCACCATGCCAACAAGGACCAATCTTGGGTGTAGGAACCCAAGACTATCTCACCAGCTCTTACAAGCAACACTGTATGCCTGTAGAACTCATATTGAGACACCGTACTCAATATGCCCACACGCGTCCTCTCAGATGGCCACTATACCCATCAAGGACCAATCTTGGGTGTAGTAACCCAAGATGCTCACACTAGCTATGCCAAGCAGCACCATAACCAAATAACGACACAAAGACCTCACCTTCCAGCAAAAACAGCGAAACAGAAACAAAGATCAGAACCGAACAATATCATCCTTGAAGGACTGATGCTACATGAACAAGAACTAACAACAAAATATATCAGCAGACTACAACAGAAAAAAACACAAAGTAGGAAAGCAAATGACATGATAAAGAGTCACACAAGATTTACACATAGCATGTGGATCAGTGTTTAGTGATCTGATCATGGAATTATTAAAATAGAACACATCTTAGCACCCATACTTACTCCATAATATGTATCAAGTTTAATCAAGTCTTGTCTTTGTAACATGTGTAACTGAACAAATACATGAACAGAACAACAAAATGCAAGACAATATTCAGGTTTTATAATTTTATCAACAGTAAACTAATTTTATTGTTTTACTTTTTTTTTTTTTCAATAAACATACACTTACTTTGGAATTGAAACAAATCTGATTTGTGAAGGTGTGACTTATCTTTATAATAAGGCACTTCTGATTCCCAGACAGTCTATGCTAAGTAGATTCTCTGGCACTATCACACACATATTTGGCTCCGTCAATCACTAAATCCTTATGTGCCTCCATGATTGATGTGGTCTGCCAATATCTAGTGTCAGGCATCCTCCACTTCCATTGAACCCTGAAAACAATAATTCACAAGAAAACATTGCAACAGATGGGCAAGTTGTGTCATTGACAAGACATCGGCTATGATTATTAGCATTGGGACATATTTACACCGGCTATGCTTTATCATTGGGCAACTACTCGATTAGCTTTGATTAGCTACTTATGTTGACGTGACGAAAGACATTTGTTTAGTTTCTTTCTCAAGATTCTTTATACCTAATCAATCAAAAGTATGGTCACATCACAATAAACCAACTAAAACCCAAACTGCTTGCTTAATAACCATACTACCTTTAGTATTTACAAATCAATCCAATAGAAGTATTCACAAAACCAACAATTTTAGCATGAAACGATCAGACCTTACCAGCACCTCTATTACAAACCAATTGCATTTCTGAACATCCATAGCACTTGTTAATCTCATTCTCTTAGGATAGTAGAAGGAACCGACTGTAGTACTGGTAGTACTGAAGTAATTGGCACAGAACTCCCGTTGTAAAGTCGCTTGAGTCTTCCGCCATTATTGGTGTGGATGTGCGAGTCAGACTTTTCCTAGTATCATTCGAGGTAAACCATCAGTGGGCGTGAAGACAGACAGGGTTACATCCCACCTTCTGATAAAGGCTAAGACAATCAGAACAGCCCTGCGCAGCCCTACGGCACCGAAAACTCCACCAATCAACTGATAAAATCGTGAATTCTACGCATGGTCGATACAAAGAGCCCGATGCCCGCCAAAGAAGCTCGCGAAGAGGCGTGTATTTTAGGTAGCGGTAAGTGGTTTTATTCTCATACTTGGGGGAGCTTCTTTGGTAAGGTCGTTGAGATGTAAATCCATCCTCTGTTCGTGGTTTTGTTTGTCCAAATGATGACATTGACAATCTTTGGAAAACTGACACTGACAACTGAACCGTGTTGTCTATGCCGGTCGGTGAAAAAGGGCAGAGGCAAGATGGCGCGTGGCGGGCATCGGGCTCTTGGTATCGACCATGCGTAGAATTCACGATTTTATCAGTTGATTGGTGGAGTTTTCGGTGCCGTAGGGCTGCGCAGGGCTGTTCTGATTGTCTTAGCCTTTATCAGAAGGTGGGATGTAACCCTGTCTGTCTTCACGCCCACTGATGGTTTACCTCGAATGATACTAGGAAAAGTCTGACTCGCACATCCACACCAATAATGGCGGAAGACTCAAGCGACTTTACAACGGGAGTTCTGTGCCAATTACTTCAGTACTACCAGTACTACAGTCGGTTCCTTCTACTATCCTAAGAGAATGAGATTAACAAGTGCTATAGATGTTCAGAAATGCAATTGGTTTGTAATAGAGGTGCTGGTAAGGTCTGATCGTTTCATGCTAAAATCGTTGGTTTTGTGAATACTTCTATTGGATTGATTTGTAAATACTAAAGGTAGTATGGTTATTAAGCAAGCAGTTTGGGTTTTAGTTGGTTTATTGTGATGTGACCATACTTTTGATTGATTAAGTATAAAGAATCTTGAGAAAGAAACTAAACAAATGTCTTTCGTCAACATAAGTAGCTAATCAAAGCTAATCGAGTAGTTGCCCAATGATAAAGCATAGCCGGTGTAAATATGTCCCAATGCTAATAATCATAGCCGATGTCTTGTCAATGACACAACTTGCCCATCTGTTGCAATGTTTTCTTGTGAATTATTGTTTTCAGGGTTCAATGGAAGTGGAGGATGCCTGACACTAGATATTGGCAGACCACATCAATCATGGAGGCACATAAGGATTTAGTGATTGACGGAGCCAAATATGTGTGTGATAGTGCCAGAGAATCTACTTAGCATAGACTGTCTGGGAATCAGAAGTGCCTTATTACAAAGATAAGTCACACCTTCACAAATCAGATTTGTTTCAATTCCAAAGTAAGTGTATGTTTATTGAAAAAAGAAGAAAGTAAAACAATAAAATTAGTTTACTGTTGATAAAATTATAAAACCTGAATATTGTCTTGCATTTTGTTGTTCTGTTCATGTATTTGTTCAGTTACACATGTTACAAAGACAAGACTTGATTAAACTTGATACATATTATGGAGTAAGTATGGGTGCTAAGATGTGTTCTATTTTAATAATTCCATGATCAGATCACTAAACACTGATCCACATGCTATGTGTAAATCTTGTGTGACTCTTTATCATGTCATTTGCTTTCCTACTTTGTGTTTTTTTCTGTTGTAGTCTGCTGATATATTTTGTTGTTAGTTCTTGTTCATGTAGCATCAGTCCTTCAAGGATGATATTGTTCGGTTCTGATCTTTGTTTCTGTTTCGCTGTTTTTGCTGGAAGGTGAGGTCTTTGTGTCGTTATTTGGTTATGGTGCTGCTTGGCATAGCTAGTGTGAGCATCTTGGGTTACTACACCCAAGATTGGTCCTTGTTGGCATGGTGGCCATCTGAGAGGACGCGTGTGGGCATATTGAGTACGGTGTCTCAATATGAGTTCTACAGGCATACGGTGTTGCTTGTAAGAGCTGGTGAGAGAGTCTTGGGTTCCTACACCCAAGATTGGTCCTTGTTGGCATGGTGGCCATCTGAGAGGACGCGTGTGGGCATATTGAGTACGGTGTCTCAATATGAGTTCTACAGGCATACGGTGTTGCTTGTAAGAGCTGGTGAGATAGTCTTGGGTTCCTACACCCAAGATTGGTCCTTGTTGGCATGGTGGCCATCTGAGAGGACGCGTGTGGGCATATTGAGTACGGTGTCTCAATATGAGTTCTACAGGCATACGGTGTTGCTTGTAAGAGCTGGTGAGTATCTTGAGTTCATTCAAGATTGGTTCTCTAGTCGTGGTCTGAGTCGTCTAGCTAAATGTTGTGTAGTCTCTAAATGGTGATCAGATGTTGTTTTGTGGAATATGGTTGCATCTTGTGAGTCTGTTGTTCTATGATCTAGTTATATGTGTCTTGCTTGATGAAATTGGTGTTGACCTGTGTTGTGGTCAAGCAGTGTTTCTGGTTTCGGTCCCCTCATCTCTCTGGTGGTGCCACTGTGGATCTCATCTGTGGTCGGTAACTAGCAATGGTTGATCAGGTGGTAGTAGGACGTACCTAGAGTATGTACCTGCTAAGAGGCTGGAAGTCGGTGTGTAATGTGCAGGTGCCCAAGCCCATAATCAGGCTGTTCTTAAAAAAAAAAACAGTTTGTGGACAGCTCTGTATAATTGGCTAGAGTACCAATGTTATTGCATGTTGATGATGTGTTTTTCGACAGAACGCGGCTGAAGCGAGTAATGTGTGCGGTTGGTTGGTAGGGGTGGCGGAGCGTCCGTGCTGCGGTGTTGGCTTGCGTCTGCCTGGTGTGCACATTAATCATAGCAGGAAGAATGATGTCAGGTTGGACGAGCGAGTCTATGGCGATATGGCGATATCTTCCTCTTTTTATTTGGGTGCTGTAGTAAGTACATGGAACGTAAATAACCCGGGGTGTGTATCTTTATCAACAACAACAAACAAGGCATAATCGGCTAATTGCTGCGTTTGTTCATTACGAGGCTATTTCTCAGGGCTGGGAGTGTGGTGAAGCCGAAGCGATGACTGACTATTTCTCCGGGCTTGCAGTCTGGAAAGGAGATGGCTATAGTGTTGTGAAAGTGGCTAAGTATCGTAGGGTAGCCAACAACTGTATCAGTCTTCCTGTAGTGCGGTTGAGGTGGCCAACAACTGTACCTGATAGCGTTTGTTGGCGTGGTGGCCAAAGGCTGTATGCGTTACACTATAGCGTCGTCCGTGGACGGACTCATTGTCAGGCATTGGCCGTGTAGACGAGGCGTGTATTTTAGGTAGCGGTAAGTGGTTTTATTCTCATACTTGGGGGAGCTTCTTTGGTAAGGTCGTTGAGATGTAAATCCATCCTCTGTTCGTGGTTTTGTTTGTCCAAATGATGACATTGACAATCTTTGGAAAACTGACACTGACAACTGAACCGTGTTGTCTATGCCGGTCGGTGAAAAAGGGCAGAGGCAAGATGGCGCGTGGCGGGCATCGGGCTCTTGGTATCGACCATGCGTAGAATTCACGATTTTATCAGTTGATTGGTGGAGTTTTCGGTGCCGTAGGGCTGCGCAGGGCTGTTCTGATTGTCTTAGCCTTTATATTTTTCAGTAATGAGAAATCGAAATAATGGTATGAGTACGCTACTCTTATTCTTCCAAATTATTAAGATGTCTTTCAAGATCACTCACCACAATTAATTTCCCGAATGAAACTTCAGCTCTAGAATACTTACCATTTTACAATAGCAACACCCAAAGTTTACGAACGAGCCTTGGTGTCAAAATTGCTCTTTTTGCAAAAATATGCTGCCAACATAGCGTACGATTGTTGAATGTATCAATAGTAAGTATACATTCAACATACACAATGTCATGATACCTACCTAGTACCAAAATAATGTGAAATATGTATTTAAAATAGGGTATTACACGCATATTTCAAAAGTGTCTCAGTTAGACTATAGTGCTAATAAACCACTAAAACATAGAACATTTTTATTCAATCGATGTGCCTAATGCATTATTTATTTACATTTTTAAGTTGACGAAATACTGGTCACCGTGGACGGCATATTCATAAACTAAGAAGTTTAAGGGCATATTGCTTTGTGGTCATGACGTCAGTTAACTGCTTATAAGTAGTGAGTATACTTACATACCTACATTAACCTTGTTAGATCGGTGCTTGATCGGCTTATGAGGCGAACCTAGCGTGTTTGCTTGTCAAACTAGGACTAGATGTCAGTACTCACGGAATTCTCATGTCTAAAACTCGAATATGATAAAATTCTACATTTTTGCTTTGGTTCTTTTATGTTTTGAAATTATGACTATGAAAATAGATCCTAAGAAAAAAATCATGAAATTGCACTGTTTTGCTCATAATTTGGTCAAGATCTTAGTAACCCTGCCGTCTATTGAAATGACTTATGTTTTGATTCGTAGGTATCTACTAATTGAAAAAAAAAAAAAAAAATATTTAGAGCAAAAACACATTACAGTATATAAGGCACTTAATGGGTAGGTAGGTAGAGTGAAATTATATTGTGATACAATGGCCTTAAACTGATAGAAAAAAGTTATTGCTGATGGTTTGGAGACAATGTTTATTACTTATAGATCTCATACTAGGCGGAGCCTGTATGGTGAGATACAAGCTGGTTAAAAGCCATTTGAATTTGGTTTGTTTAGCTTCACGGGCTGACATATCTCTAATATTACAAATTTTAACTACCTTGTTATATAAATATGACCGTATGCTGCCCAAAGCGGTGAGCAAAGGATGACTATTTTAAAGACTAATTTTGAGACTAATGTTGAGTAATTTTCTGAGAATTTTATGTGTTCTATGGGCAGCTAATGTAGTGCGAAGAATAAAGAGTTCACGTACTAAGGACCCCACATTCCTTGTATAATTGTGTAGTTGGGTGTCTGTACGTTTTTCTATAAATGACCTTTAGGACAGAGCGTTGTGCTCTCTCAACTTTTATTAGATAGGATTTTGCTGTGCTTCCCCAGCAAGTTATACAGTAAAGGATTTGTGATTGACACATCGCTAGGCAATGTCCCGGAGGCACCGCATAATGTGTAAGTACCTAATGCAACCTGACAGTCCTTCAAAATGTTTTTTCAAGTTTAGGTTTTCATCAATAGTAATTCCTAGATAGCTTATAGATTTACCTCTAGCGATAGGTTTACAGTTACAGTGGGTATTGACGTCATTCTGGCAGGAAATGCTATAAATCTTTATTTCTGAGTTGAGTGGGGGAGCTGATGCAGCACTTTTGTGAAAGCATAGGTACTTAGTTTACCCAGTGTTAAGGGTACGAAGATTTTGACAAAGCCATTCAGGCATCAGAGTCATTCCCTACTCTGCCAGAGATAGCTTCATGCCAAGTTTTCTTGTGAAAAAATATTACTATGTCATTGGCGCAGCAAATGATTTCCGAGTTTTTGATAGGGATGTCATGCATGTCATTAATATATAAATTGAACAGTGTGAACTCCAACGGAAACTGGCTTATGGTCATGGTCACTCACTGTCTGAAGGACTTTAACGCACTGCATGCCGTTCCGTTAGGTAGCTTTTAAACCAGTCTGCGGCCATTCCGCTATTATTTGGAACCTTCAGATAGTTTTTTAATAAGTTGTGTAGTTTTTTTTGCATATGCAAAAACTCAATTTTTGCACTTGCGCCGCGCCGCGCCTTTCCAAAAAAGCATGCTCTGTCACGCTCATATGAACGCAAAATCTTATGCCTATCATTTTACAAAATGGTGCGCAATGCGCCCTCTTGATATCAATAATTTTTGTAAATAATTTTGATAATTTTTATAAACACTAGGCCCTTTTCCAGCCGACTCTTACTATTTTTTATTTTGTTGTACCTAAATGCTTTGTAAAAACCCTTCTAGTGTTTCCTTTTATATTAAGAATAAATTGTGTACCTGTAAATGCTTTAGTTTACATAAATGCATTAGTTTACAACATCTATTTAACGAACATACGTTTATGTTTAGATAATATTTATCGCAATCAATCTCCAATTTGAAACGATTGATTACTTCTTTGTTGGTTACAAAGCAGTAAACAATCATTTCAAATCAGACCATTATGGTCAGAAAGTTAATTTCAGTTTTTTCTAATTTTAACGATTTATAACAAAGTTGCGAAATACACATATTAAAGGCCCATTCTATTATTAAGTCGTTCGTCTGACAATTTTACTAGATGCAGCTGGTAACACAGATCTGCCAGGTCTTTCTCCTTCTCGCTCGCTCGTACGGCTCATTTCGTTTATTTCTTTCCTTTGTCGTTCGTCGCTCTTGCTCTTTCTCACTCAGCCCACTCCCTCTCACCTCGCCCGCCGCCGCGCCAATCCGCGCCAAGTGAGTGAGATAGTGAAATGATGGCATGATGAATGATGATGATGGTGACGTGACGCGTAGCGTAGTTCGCTGACCGCGTTTGCTCTGCATTACTAGAAAAAAAATTAGAATTAATCAATTAAAAAGTGCACAATGAACGTAAAAAACTCCGAAGAAGAATGTTCTTCTCCCAAAAATCGAGATGAAGTTGATACCCCACGGTAAATAGCGTATTTCACAAAAAAACTCCACCTGTCCGTGTTGTCAAGTGACAGCTGATCGCTAAGCGGGAAAGTCAAAAGGCGCCAAAGTGTATTGTTGCTGTGATATAATTTTAGCTGTTTTTCGTTAAAATATACAAAACAGTTCTTGTTTTTCACAGGAAACGAATGCGTTTGGATAATTCCTGTAGAAAAAGCTGGAGCCTAATGGACCGGAAAACCGATCATGAGGTGAGTGACATTTTGGTTCCCGCTATTTTTTCCCTCTTATTTTTGGTTAGAATGGAAATACCTCTATAAAATCAGGTTCAAGCTCAGGGTTCAAGGCGTCATTTTTAATTGTCAACGTTATGGATCGCTTTGATCTCGGATCTGTGTGCTACTTTGTTAAAATAACGTAAACAAAATATATTCTTAAGCTAGTTCGCGTCGGTTGACCAAAAATGGACGTGCGTGGTATTTTCTTCAGTCTTCTGCATACACCAGTCACCAGTCGCAGTGCTAGTGAATAGTGCAAGACTTCTTTTCCCCTGTATCTTCAAGAATACTTACCTAAGTAGGCAGGTATTGAGAAAAATCCCTGCGGGTCGCACCGCCGACGCTAGCACTGATCGTGTTAAGTTAATGGATTTTGGCAGAAAGGTAAACCGTATCCTGGCAATGAAAATAGGCTAGGTGCTAGATAGCGCGTGCGAAGCCGCGGGCAGAAGCTGGTTATGTATAAGTCTTTGCATCTGCAATTGCACCGCTAGTCAATAATCATTATCGTACAAAACAGTTTTCTAACTGCGTGGGGATTATGGGCATTACCCATCATGTATAAAAAAATCAGAGGGAGGCCTGCGTCCATCTGTGGATCATTATAAGCTGGTGAGGATGTATAGAAATGAAATAAGTTCCCAGAAATTTTCGATTTCGTCACCGAATACAATTTTTTTTTGGGAATATATGCATTTCATTTCTTAGAGATACCCAGAGTGTGGGTAAGCACTATAAAAAAAATCTTTGGGATGTATCTAGTTTTTACCATCGACCTGTTTAAAACTTGCAGGTTCTTCATGAGATGGGAGTGAGCTTACTAGAACCAGATGATACAGAAGCACATCATGACATCTCAGTAAGTTGAAATACAAGATGGCATCTTTGTTCACAGGAAAATTTAATATAAAGAATAAATGTATTCAAAATTTAAACAGTTGAGACTGCAGACTGATTTTCTCACAATATAGAGGTATGAAATTAATGTATCTATACTTCTATAAATAAATTATGCTGGACAGTTCACACAGCATTATCTAGCCCCAAGCTAAGCAGAGCTTGTGTTATGGGTACTAGATAACTGATATACATAATATAATACAATATATATTTTTTATTATACATAGAAAACGACCAGAACACCCTGAACAAATATCTGCAGATCGTACACACATTTGTCCCGAGGTGGGAATCGAACCCACAACCTTCTGCGTCGCAGGCAGACCTTCGCCCACCGCGCCACAGAGGTCATCAATATGTCTGTCTGTTACCTATTCGCGTCTAAATGGATCTTAAATCATTCTTCAAATTCATCAAATCTTCTGAAATCTGGCAGGTAGGTTAATGATGCACCAGGGATGGACAGCAGCTATTACTTCCATAAATACTTTAATTGTCCAGCATTATTATAATTATTTATTACTAGCGGTCCACCCTAGCTTCATACGGTTTTATTCTATATCCTATGTTCATGAGGGATAGTGTACGAATCTAATGATGAAATATTTTTCAAATCCAGTAATTTCAGAGCCTATCAATTCAAACAAACAAATCTTTTCTCTTTATAATATTAGTATAGATAGGTTTATTCCAAAGGCTCCCATTGTTATATTTATTTATTTATTAATAGACGAGCAGCCTGTGGCTGATGTTTCTATTTCAGTCAGTGTCCTCAATTCGACACTGACTGAAATTGATTATTGCATAATTTTTTTATTTTTTTTTTGTCTCGTAACCATTTGTCGAGTTTATTCTTGAAGGCGTTTATTGATATGGCTGATATAATGTCTTCTGGTAATAAGTTACAATTTTGAACCACTCTGTTGCTAACAAAATGTTGCGTGGCAAGGGATTTCGTAGAGTCACGGGACAAGCTAAGGTGGTGCCCACGGCACATTGGCATCAATTCCGTAAAATGTTTCCACAGAAACAACTACATAGTGTGAAGCCGTGGATTAATCACAATAAATGTCGTCTTTCCAGCTCCACCACCGCAGTCACAAACGAAAACACAACAGAGAGAACGTGAACCCGCATCCCAACACACAGTCTCCACGCAAGAGTCCCCGCAAGGCGCTCAGTCCCACAGCTGGGACATCTCGACCTAGCCCACGGAGTTGTGACAAAGGTGAGCTTACTGAGCTGAGCTACCAAGTGTTGGACCTCAATACTCATTCATTTATTGCATTTTATAGGTGTACAGAGGTGCTTAATATCTAGATATTTAGTGTCACTATAGACCCTGCTGGCACACAATATAATATCTATTATGGAGAGAGAGGAGAACGTCATTGTTGCTGAGTTAGATATATTTTAGTAGTTTGTATTTTTCTTATTTTTCGTTTAAATATTCGTCAACTGTTTAGTATGCTTTTGTGATTGTACCTCTACATAATAATAATTAAATAATTATAATTAATTAATAATTATTATTTAATTAAATAATAATTATAATTAAAATAATTAATGCTGGACAAATCACACAGCATTATCTAGCCCCAAGCTAAGCAGAGCTTGTGTTATGGGTACTAGATAACTGATATACATAATAGAGTACAATACATAGATAGATATTTTTTATTATACATAGAAAACGACCAGAACACCCTGAACAAATGTCTGCAGATCGTACACACATTTGTCCTGAGGCGGGAATCGAACCCGCAACCTTCTGCGTCGCAGGCAGACCTTCGCCCACCGCGCCACAGAGGTCGTCAAATATGTACCGCTTGTTGTGTTATGGGCGCCTGGTAGTTGTACAGCGAGATTTTACTTTGTTGGTAGGATATTTTGTATATATACGAATGACAGACAGACAGTAGATAATGTGAACCCGCACCGAAATACGAAATGCCACCAAACTCTATTTTTGCATTTCTGCCTCAATCATACAGAATAAAACTTTAAGAATTTTAAAAACAGGCTTAAAACAAACTGCCCAATGTAATTTTCGAGTTTCCTGTGTTCGATGTATTAATAAGATAATATAGGTGGCTGCGCTATCCTGGTCGGGGTAGCGCTACATACCGGGTTGAAATTTAGCACGCATTAAGTTCCGAACCTCGAATATATTAAGTACTACCGGACTACCATAAGGCTATATTTATCTCGAAAAAAATGCGTGAAAAGCCATAGATACACCATAAAAAGCCATAGAACAGAGTTTGTTGTGTGTTCTTGCCAATTATGTAGCATGATTCTAGTTTAACGGAAAGTAGTGCCCTACAAATTTTGATCACTAGCAAGTTACAAAAATCAACAAAAAAGTAACAAATTTCTGGTTTTCGGATTTTTCCCATTACTTGTGTTATAAGACCTTGCTTCTTGCCAAATTTCATGACTCTAGCTAGGTCAACGGAAAGTACCATAATAGGTTTTAGGTCCAAAGAGAGAATATTTTTTTTTAATAAACCACAAATTTAAATATCCAGGTTTTTTAATCGGACTATAGCTTTTATCAACGGCTTCGCCTGCGTTTATCTATGTGAAAGTAAACTAATACGATAATATAATACTCGGCTGCCCGCGGCTTCGTATGCGTTGTTTAAAGATATTTCTATAATAATAATAATAAATAATGCTGGACCATTCACACAGTATTACCTAGCCCCAAGCTAAGCAGAGCTTGTGTTATGAGTACTAGATAACTGATATACAATACAATACATACATAGATATTTTTTATTATACATAGAAAAAATTTACCGCACAGCGCCACCTAGTAGAACATCTTTGTAACACTTCGAGAGTAGGTAGGTAAGTACTGTGTACTAGCCCGACCACATGTTTCGTCTTCGTATGCTTGCAGTTTGCGCAGGTAAGAAATCAATTTTATAGATGGCGCTAATGTTACTGAACATCTCTGATTTATGAGGTTTTATTTCGCAGATTATTATATCAAACTACTAACTATTGCACTGCTTGTAGAAATACTAGTAATTATTATTAACGCCTTCACTGCGTTCACCAATCCCTCGATTTTAATTATAGTTCCTGTAATGATAGTTTTAAGTTGATGTACTATATTATGACCATGGCTAGTGAGTTCATCTATCAAAATATAGTCTATACGCTAGAAAATATTGGAGATGTGGTGACAAGTACAGAGGTTCATTGTCATGACACTAGGAATAAGTCAATTGTAGTAGTACCTCGAACCAGACTTAGTAAAATTTTGAAAAGCTTCAAATGTATTAATGTAAAATTTTATAATAAAATACCAAAAAACCTAAGACAAAAACCTGAAATTGAATTATTAAAATATGTTAAAAACCATTTGATGAATAAATGTTACTATACAATTGACAAAGCTATTGCGGATTCATCCTTATTTTGTGAAAATAACTCAGATGTTGAATAAGTGTGACCTAGGTACATTGTACACAATATTTTATGTAAATCTTTCGACATGTCATGTCATCCCGTTACCACGGCAGTGTGTAAACCTGTCGAAACGTCGGGAAAAATAGGTAAATAAACGCGATAAATACCCGTTAAATAGTATTTATAATTATGTCTAAGTGCTTAGTATAAGTTTAAAGATGAAATAAATGACTTTGAAACTTTAATGACTATTTCTGTTACTTGTTTGTTTTTTTCAGCGAAACCCCTGACAGAGTCGAATCTAGATGTGACCCAAATAACAAATGCCGCCATCGACGAAGAGACTCCATTGGCGCAGTCAGTGAGTGCTGAGTACGTCCCTGCGTTGTCTCACGCCAGGCCGCCCTTTAGCGGTGAGTATCTCAAGTAACCTAATTAACATTACCTCATCTTTGACTAAACTACATACTTCCTGATTACTTATGATCTCCTGGTACTTTGGGACCTAAAAATGAATAAAAATACAAAAATTCATTTTTACATAGCAAGAATTATGACTACCTGTAGATCGATCGCTTGGGTATCAATCGAGAGTTCCTGAACTTTGGAATTAAACTGAAAATTTATTATAATTTTTTTGTCACAGCCCGGTAATGTTACCATTGTTATTAAAGAGAGCTGCAGAATCGATTTTTGCACAAAAGTTATGAACACGTTATTTCGAATTTACTTCGTTATTCAGCGCTCGACACTATGCTAAATCTAAACTCCCGTACGAACGAACATGGTGTACGATACCCAGAGCGGTAGCGAGAGCCGAGTCAGTATGCGAAATAATACAAAATGCACGGCGGGATGACACGCGAAACTGAGCGAAACTTTTCGCTATCCACTGATCTGAGTAGCGAATACTAATACTGCGTAGCTCGAATAGGCTTTAGCACATCATCAGCAAAGGATTCTTAACGTATGATGGGCCCAATGGTAGCAAAGAATATATGCATTTAAATATGGGCTTTAACTCGTAAAGTCTAGGTGCATTTCATATTAAAGACATCAGATGACAGATAATTCGCGGGCCGCTAGTTTGAAACTTGTGGAAAGCGACTGTAAAATGTATAAAGGTAACGTGTTTACGTCCTTAATTGAAAGAACATTTTTGTGCTGTGTGGTAGCGGCGTTGGAATAAAGTGTGCAGAGCTTTACATCCATGATAGGACCCATTACACTACACTAACTTTAATTTCTTTTTTCAGCGCTAGGTGAAGAAGAAGTGAAGATCCTGAGTCTTCAGCCGGTCTGGGAGCCCACGGAGCCCGATGCCTTCGCCGCACTGTCAGACGAGGTCATGCTTGGAGTGTTCCGGTGGCTGCCCAAGCGGACCCTCGCCACCGCCATGCTGCTTTGCAAGCGGTCAGTACCTCCTGAAACTTCTAATTGCCTAGTACTGGTTGTTCGAATTCAAGGAAGATTGATAAGGGATACCTCCTGGCTGGTCATAGCCGCCTGGTACTTTTGATGACATGACGCCGTACTCGCGGCATGGATCAGCTGTGAAGCTCTCTGGGACCCAATTCTGCTAACCTATCACGTAACTGTATGAAAATGGTTTCGTCGCAAAATCGTCCATAGATGAAAAAAACTATAGATAATGCGTACGGTGCCATTTGCACGGAGAGATTGATGATTGATTTCAACCTTGACAGTTTTTACCGCGTCCCTCCGTAAATTGGTACGCAGCTATTGTTTATTAATATAATAAATAAGTATCGTGTTTCGTTATAGATGGTACCGCGTGGCATGCGACGAGACGCTCTGGCAGCGGCTAGACCTGGGCAACAAGACTATATCGAAAGGGGCCTTGGGACGGATACTCGCTAGGAAACCAGTTATATTGAGACTAGCCAGCTCTGAGGTAAGTCAACACCCACGGCCTCACTGGATAATGGTAGGCGGCAAGGCCTCGTTGCTGTGATGGTGGTAGTTCTTAGAATCTAAGAACTACCACACTAAGTACTACTACTTAGAGATTCTTAGAGTTCATAATCCGAAAACGGACAGCAAGACGCTTGGGTTGTGCCTAGTTCCGTACAATTTTATACGTTTGTTTTCTCATGTCATGAAACAGGCGGCCGGGTTCGAAACCTGCCGAAATCGAATTTTTTTAGAACATTATTAAATTTTCGTTGAAGTATTTATAAGTATAACTCTTTCTTCTCGAGATATGGCCAGCCCACTGCCACATGAGCTATTTCTAATCTTGAAGACCAATAGATCCATGTGAATACCAATCGAAAGCACCTCGTCTCCAAGACACACAGCTTTGCCCTGGTGTGTGGCAACGCTGATACTCTGCTCCAGATACCTGGTGGGGGCTCCAAATAATAACATTTTCCCGTGCCTTTCCAGATAGGTGACTGGCACCCCACGACACCCCTAGAACCTTCAAGGATCCAGTACCTAGACCTCAGCATGTGTTCCATATCCACGTCCACGCTCAGCTGCCTGCTGGCCGCCTGTCCGGCGCTCAGGAAGCTCAGTCTAGAGAGCGTACACGTGGACGATGCCGCCTGCCAGACTATTGGTAAGTACAGTTTACCTATTAGTAGGTCATACACGCCTGGTACTTTGGAGCCAGATCATTGAACCCCCTCCGGTTTTGAGACTTGGTAGTAAAATTACAGGCAGCCATTACACACATTACAGGTATGGGAGCCCCCTTAAATACTTAGTTTATTCTGTATTAGTTTAGTATTAGCTGTTATAGCGGCAACAGAAATACATCATCTGTGAAAATTCCAACTGTCTAACTAATAAAACAAGAATTAACCTAGATGTTAGTCATCATCAGCCGTTTGCCGAGCGTCCGACACTACATTTGCCGAGTGGTGGTCTCCACTCAAGAACACGTTTACCCCAGCGGTTGTCGGTTCTTCTTGAAATATGGCCGGCCCACTGCCACTTCAGCTTGCTAATCCTTTGAGCTATGTCGATAACCTTGGTTCTCTATCGGATGTATTCGTTGCGAATCCTATCCTTCAGAGAAACTCCGAGCATAGCTCTCTCCATATCTCGCTGGGCGACTTTAAACTGGTGGACCAGCCCTACCGTGAGTGTCCACGTCTCAGCTCCGTAGGTCATGACGGGTAGGACGCAATGCTTGAAAACTTTCGTTTTCAAGCATTGCGGTATGGATGACGAGAAGGCTCGACGTAGTTTTCCAAACGCGGCCCAACCTAGCTGGATCCTCCTCTTGGCCTCCTCAAAATAAAAAAAATCGATAACTGAAATTCTAGATGTCAGTATAAATAAAGTATTAAATATAAGTATATCCACTCTAGGTCGCATTCCGGATAAAGCTTACCCAGAACAATGAGAGGCATGTATCAAAGTCCTCAGAATGCTCTTGTGACTGTTCCGTATTCTGCGGATCAGGGAGATAATGTTTGAATAATAATGTTCCAGGTAACTGCGCCTTCCTGGAAACCCTGAACCTCACGATGGCGCTAGGGACCACCTCGGAAGGCCTGACCCACATCTTGACACACTGCACCTGCCTCCAGTCTCTGAACATAAGCTGGTGCAACCTGTCCGAAGATTCCTTACAGGTTCGTACGAAAACGTTAACCTTTATACAAAACGCACCAATTCAGATAATTTATGCTAAATTAGCAGCGACTCGCGGTTTCACCCGCGTATTTCCCGTTCCCGTGGGAATTCCGGGATAAAAGCTTGTGTAACAATTTTATTCTATTTAGTAGGCAGTGAATCGACGTTGCCCTTGGCGGCAACAAAAACCTATTTTCGCTGCTTGTGATAAGTATCACAAACTGCGATGGATTTTTGTTTTTTTTTAGTATTTTTGGTCTTAGCAGCAACAGAAATACATTCATCATGCGTGAAAATTTCAACTGTCTTACTATCACGGTTCAGGAGATCAGCCTGGTTACAGACAGACGGACAGCGGAGTCTTAGTAATAGGGTCCCGTTTTACCTTTTGGGTACGGAACCCTAATAAAACCTCCAACATACACTACAATTATGTTAACGGTACCCTGACGTGCGCTACGTGCGAACGAACGTTCACGGCCAAAATTGGGTACGTCAGTCATATAAGGGCTAAACATTCATAAACCCTTAAACTCAGAAATATTGAGTCCAAAGTCCAAGTCACTGTAGCCGAAAACGGCTAGGTGGATATATATATATAAAACCATTGTATTTAATGATTTGTTGCAGGCGGTTGTAACGATGGCGCCGCAAGGCTTGCAGCGGCTAAACCTTGCCGGGGCACGGCTCATGACGGACGATAGTGAGTTTTATTTTAGTTCCACTCCGTGACAAAAACACCAAGAAGCTCCCACTAAAGCGCGTCCAGCAGCGTGACTATAAAACCAGCCTAAGAACTTCAAATGGGTACATTTGCTAGATGGCGCCACATACAAGCGCGCTCTGAGCGAGTTCAAAAGATCTCTTGGTTCTACATTGAATTATATCTAAAACTATGCACTCGACAACAAATTGTCGGTAGTTGAATAGCCTATTTGGAGCCAGATTATACTAATAATGCTGGACAATTCACGCAGCATTATCTAGCCCCAAGCTAAACAGAGCTTGTATTATGGGTACTAGATAACTGATATACATAATACAATACATTACATAGATAAATACTATTTATTATACATAGAAAACGACCAGAACACCCTGAACAAATATCTGCAGATCGTACAAACATTTGTCCCGAGGCGGGAATCGAACCCGCAACCTCCTGCGCCGCAGGCAGACTTTCGCCCACTGCGCCACAGAGGTCGAGATATTCCACCTTGCAAAAAAATGTGGCTTAGCATTAGGGCGATGTTATTCTAGCCCCAATTTTTAATAACGTTCTCTATCTGTTCCAGTGGTATCAGCCCTATGCACCCGTTGCCCCCTTCTCTGTGAATTAGACCTGTCCGACTGCGGCCGTATCGGCGCGCGCTCGCCTCAGGCACTCTTGAACCTCAGGCACTTGGAGCACCTCGCGCTCAGCAGAGCCTATCTACTGCCAGCGGCCTCACTCACGTATGTATACCTTCTCTGTGAATTAGACCTGTCCGACTGCGGCCGCATCGGCGCGCGCTCGCCTCAGGCACTCCTGAACCTCAGGCACTTGGAGCACCTCGCGCTCAGCAGAGCCTATCTACTGCCAGCAGCCTCACTCACGTATGTATACCTTCTCTGTGAGTTAGACCTGTCCGACTGCGGCCGCATCGGCGAGCGCTCGCCTCAGGCACTCCTGAACCTCAGGCACTTGGAGCACCTCGCGCTCAGCAGAGCCTATCTACTGCCAGCGGCCTCACTCACGTATGTATACCTTCTCTGTGAGTTAGACCTGTCCGACTGCGGCCGCATCGGCGCGCGCTCGCCTCAGGCACTCCTGAACCTCAGGCACTTGGAGCACCTCGCGCTCAGCAGAGCCTATCTACTGCCAGCGGCCTCACTCACGTATGTATACCTTCTCTGTGAGTTAGACCTGTCCGACTGCGGCCGCATCGGCGCGCGCTCGCCTCAGGCACTCCTGAACCTCAGGCACTTGGAGCACCTCGCGCTTAGCAGAGCCCAACTAATGTCCGCTGCCCCACTCCGAACAATAATCGCATCAAAACCAATTCCTACGTTTCGCTTGGCTCGATTTATGAAATAGACTGTTCTCATGGATTTTGTTTCTTAAAATTAAGAATACTTAAAAATATATACGTGTTGCTCTGTGGCATTGTAACTCCTAAGCTTATGAACCGATTTGATTTGATTTTCCTGAAATGTTTTTTATTTCTCTTTACTAAATAATGTGCTTTCTCTTCCAGCCAACTGAACACCATGCCATCCCTGCAGTACCTAGAAGTATGGGGCATGCTGGCAGCGGCCTCGCTGTCCGCGCTGCGTGCCGCGCTGCCCGCCGTCACCATCAACCAATTCATGTTCAGGTAACACCACAACAACCTCCTGGTGATTTATACTCTCCTGGTACTTGTGATCAAATCATCATCGGCCTATACCAGTCCACTGCTGGACATAGTCCTCCCCTAATGAGCGCCATAGCGACCTGTTAGTTCAGACCCAGTTAGGGCGCAATGCAACTTGACAGGTACATAAACTAATCACAATTACATATTACAATTATAATGCCTAAATTATTCTTAATTTCTATAATTGCACAGAATTAATAATCTAGAAACTAGGTTGAGTCAAGTTAAGTTAAATTAACTACTGAACGTATCGGACTAATGTTTTTTTGCAAGATTTAAGGTCTATACCAGGAATAAAACAATGGTTTCTTTTTCTCCCTTAAATCAGTTCCCATGAGCCATCATCTTCAGTCTATATTTGTCCACTGCTGGACATAGGCCTCCCCTAATGAGCGCCATAGCGCCCTGTCTTCAGCTTGCCGCATCCAGCATCTGCCAGCAGTCTTTTGCAAATCGTCATCTCACCTGGTCGGAGGGCGTCCTACACTACGTTTGCCGAGTCGCGGTCTCCACTCAAGAACACGTTTACCCCAGCGGTTGTCTGGCGGTGTTTGGCATTTATTTAATCTAGTTTAATTATGTACACTTGTAAATGATTTCTTTAATCGTATTTGATGTTGTCCGCAGTGCGATCGCGCGACCCACCGTCGGAACTAGAAGAACATCCATCTGGGGCTTACGGACTAGAGACTGAATATAATGTTCCATGTAACTTGACTGGTCTGAAGTTAGCTGCATTACTCAACTTAGGAAAATTTGTACAAAGCGCATCTAAATACAGGCAAAAATGTACCAGTTTTAACATGTACAATTGAGAACATGGATGTCCATTCAAAATCTATTTAAATAAGTTCATTACGGATGTAAGCGGGTTAACTACGAACCTTATTTGTGTTGGAAGAACACTTCATCTTTATCGATGCCATGATTTTAACTTGCCATGCTATCATGAGATGGTCAGAATTGCTTCAAACGAGACAGAGCCGAGAAGTTGAAACTGTTAGAGTAATATTTTTGAAATTAGTTTAGCAAAAACATCTTAATAAATAGGTAAATAAGGCTGGAATTGTCCAGCCTTATTTATCTGTTTATTTAGATCAACACAAGCTCTACTTAATTTGGGACTAGATGATGCCTTGTGACAATTCACACGGCATCATCTAGCCCCAAATTAAGTAGAGCTTGTGTTATGAATATCACATGACTAATATCTACACTAATATTATAAAAAGGAATGATTTGTTTGTATGAATTGTATTAGCTCCGAAACTAATTGGACCGATTCGAAAAATTCTTTACCATTAGAATCCTACATTATCCCTGATGAACATAGGCGATACAATCTACTCGTGCGAAGCCGGGGCGAACCGCTAGTACTAATAAATTAGAAATTACACCTTTGTTCTCAATTGTACAAAATGTGATAAAATTATCAACCAGCCAGTCTTTGTAAAAAACACTTTTCTGTGTCTAACTTCATATCAGTCGATTTACATCGTTCTTTCTAAACTTAAGACTGTACCCCGAGCCAAACTAGCGCCGCCACCTATTTTATCTTATTATTTCGTTGAACAAAGGTAATTTTAAAATGTTCAATTGGCTGTTTGTGATACCTATTATAAACTGTTTTTAATGCCTAAATAGTTTTATTTTGTATAGACGATGTTACTTTTTCTGGTCACCAAACTCTATTATCGCATCTCCTCCTAAACTATACAAAATGAAATTATTATATAAGCAAAAAAAATAAGATAAATAGGTGGTGGCGCTAGTTTGGCTCGGGGTACCGTCTTATCTTAAAGTTGAAATACCTTGTAAATATTTATTATTTAGAAATAAGTAGCACTTTTTCAATACCTACCTAATTTTTTTCTTCGTCCTTAATTAGGCGTTGCATAATCAAACACTTGTGTTAAGAACTTAATAATGTAATTTATATATGTATATTATTGAGGGAATGTTAAAATGTTGTAGTGACGTTGTTACCAGTTTCCAGTTCTATTACTGTATCGATTTTGATTACTCAATAGAATTAGACCAGTCACCATAGACACAAAAATCGCGTTATGTTTTAGATGACTGGTCTTTATTACAGAATATTGTAGAGCTTCCAAATTTTACTATGGCGCTGCGCAAACGTAGACACTGTCAGATACAAGCTACCGATAAATATTTGATTTCTATAGAACCAGTATGAAATCGTCCACTCGTAGGGAGTGGACGATAGCAAACGATGGCAAAACATTTTTGTGTCTAGTTGCTCCCACCTTTCACAATCAAGTGTTCGGTGTCTGTAAATGGAAACTAAAACCTTGTTAAAACTGCCAAAGTGTCTGCGTTTGCGCCTATATCGCCAAGTTCAGGGGCTACCTTCTTGACAAAAAATCACATCGCGGAAACACGCTCTTCGAGTAGTTTTTGAATTATGTTACACATCGCCGCGATAGTTCTTATTTTATATTTTATTTTTATTGTTCAAACAAAATCAACAGCCCTTAGGTATGTCTTAACAGTTTAGAGACCTTGCTAATCTAACTTACGGCCAATAAGAGATTTACATTTTATAAAATAAACATACAAAATACCGACAGTCTAACACAAACAAAATACAACTTACTGAAGACTATTATAAAGAAACAATTATTAATTTTATAAAACAAGATACTTAATTTAACCTAAAGCAATAAATTTATATATACATAAACCTGCCTAGTGCTAGTTGATATTAAATTAAATACCTACATTTGTACATTTATATAGAAAAAGATTTACTAAAACTATTATTTAATTTTATACAGTGTCCTCCTGCAGAACTTTTAGAACATCTCTTTTAAATGCTACCTTACCGTCATGAAAAATGTCCGTGGTATGAAATTTCAAATTATAGATTGTTTGTATCCTGTTAACAATAGAGTAATGGGCGTAGTTGGTCGAAGACTTAGTAGTGGCGAAGAGTTTTGTGTTGCTATGTCTTGTGCGTCGTTTTGGAGCCCATATACGGAGAACCCTAGCTGTAAGTTCGGGGCTATCTAATGTACCCGTTCTGTTGTATCCGTTTCTGTTGTAGAGGTAGTCCTTTAGAGTAAGGAAAATGCATTTATTAGAATGGGATACTACCTCAAGTCTTGGAAATCGTTTGACATTAAATTATAATATTTTAAGGAAAGTATTTTTATAAGAAAGAAATAAAATGATTAAATTTATTTGCTTTTAAATTTATTGTAAGACCCTCAATATAACCCGCGTACCTACGCAATAGGTCGCTCGCGTTTTCTCGTTCAAATGGGATCACGTGGTTGATAGGTTTTGCGTCATAAAAGAACTACATAAAACTTTCATGGTTTACGCACATTTTCACGGAAATAGTCGCTGGTTTGACTCCAGCTCCTATTGGTTGAGAAGTTGAGTGGGCGGAGTCAAAGTAGTACAGAATGTCGTTGGAATGGAAGGCACGTTATAAAAAGCCGGACTCCAACCAAAGCGGAGTCACAGAATAATTATATCCCAAACGGAAGTCCAGTCGTGCTAGTAGTAAACTCCTAGGGGTAACTCTGCCCAATAAGTAAAGTTGTGGAATTTTAAGTTGCTAAAATACTAGATAATTGTTTTATGTGTCCGTGATGGTAGCGTACACATAACCGAATTCACGTTTGTTGTTATGCCTAATAAATAGCGTATAATCAGTGCAAAAGTAAAATAAATAGCGTCTCCTTGCATAACGTTATGCTGGCGTACCCACAAACAATGGTCATTATTTCTTAAACCAAGGAGGCGCTACATATTTATTTTACTTTTGCACTGATTATACTCTATTCATTCTTTATTCTATTAGGCCTAACAACAAACGTGAATTCGGTTATGTGTACGCTACCATCACGGACACTTGTTTTATTTGCCAAATCCATAATAAATTTAGAGTGTGTGTGTGTTGCATATCTCGGTGCCACATCCAGATCCGTTCAGCCGTTCTGGCGTGATTGAGACAAACATCCATCTATCTAAACTTTCGCATTTGTAATACTATTAATGTTTTCGGCAAACATCTAGAAAATAAAGTAGAAATAGTGGTTTTAAATTTTTTAATTGACAAAATTTTACTTTTACAATAAAATTTAATATCATGCCTATATCTCTGTTCAAGGATACAAGATAATTTCAGTTAACAAAGGCGTTTATGCATTTTGAATGAAAACTTACAGAAACTGATAACAATGACAAAAACAACAAGGTGAAAACTTTTACTTTACTTTTACAAACAACAATGAAAACACAACCTCAACCGCCTAGGCCTCTTGATTTTTTTATCTCATGGGGTTAATGCCCATACACAACCTTCAGGGTAAATGTTATTCCTTTGTTTACAAATAATATCTAGAATTCTAGTAAGTACAGAGAATAGTGCCATTTATCTAAATAGATAAAATCTATTGTTCATGCATTACATGAACAATTTTTTTTCCTATTTTTAAGCTCTCTTACAAACTTTTAAAACTATCATGGTTATTAACATTAAAGTCATTTATAATGGGATATTTACCATGATTCGATTTTTGAGTTTTCCTCCCTATATTTCGGCACAGTTTCATTTGCCATGATCACGGGACAACTGATCTTCTGTGATCATGCCGCATGAAACTGTGTCGAAATATTGGAAAACTCAAAAATCGAATCACGGTAAATTAAATATCCTGTTATAAATGACTGTCTAACAAACACCAATAATTTTCTGTCCCGAATCTACTTCCTCTTGACCTTAGCCTCTGCAGCATCACTGGCCTCAATGAATGTCCTCTTGAGCTTGTTCTTGCGGCTCTCTCGGTACTTCGCTGATACCCTCCCTGACAGATTGGCAATTCTCTTCATTGTCTCGGGTGGGTATCTGTGAAATAGTAAAGGTTTTAAGATCTAGTAGAGTGTGGTTGAGAAAAAACATTTGGATCAATAACAACATAAGAAATTGCAGTTCATTCAATTCGTTTATTTCAGACAACATTAATTAAAATAGGTAAAAAAATAAATATTAAAGTGTATTCAAGTGTTTTAGGTACAAAATTAAAATCAATATTAAATTCTAAATCACAAGTAAATTCAAATGTTTTCAATGTTCTTAGAGTTTTTACATAATTTGTTCAAAACAACCTGGGAAAGAGTCAAGCATAGACATGGCATCTTTCTAATGTGCATGATGCAGGGATGTGTATTTTAAGATTTACAGCAGTAGCAGGACACCCGTAGTTTGTTTTATTATTTTGACATGTAAAACCTCAAGGTCGCTAAGCGACTGGTACCAGAGTTTTTACTAAATTTTCTTATGAGGATGTAGACTACTTACTTGCATCCTAAAAACTCGATATTAGTAAACAGCTGGGCCAAGGTGATCAGCTCATCTTCCTCGAAGTCGTCTTTATGCTCCAGCATGAAGGCTCTCCGCACTTCCCACTGTTCTTCAGACTCGTGCTCCGTTCTCAGGGAGTCTATGTCGATGGCTGTTTTCATTGCTTTGGAAATTTTGATGATTGGTTTTCGTGTCTTGTAGGGGCCGGCAGGTTTTGCCTTAAATAACTTAGTGGTGTGCTTTGAACTTATTTGGTAGTTGTTGTCAAATTTTGAACTTTATTTTCGCCACCAAATCAACAAACAAAATCAAACCAAATTCCTTCCGTAGATAGTGAGTGGTTTTATCTTCTGTGGGTTTTATCTTACATTAGATAGAACGTAGTAATATACTCTTAGGCAACTACTTTCTATTTGTCAATCCTAGAACAAGTTAAGGTATAATTACACTATCCTACTCGACAGACATGACAATTTGAAGGCCCAATGGGAGTTTGACTTGAGATGGCTGTGTTTTATGGTTCGGGTAGATTAGGTGGGACGTATAATGCAAAATACAGGTTTTTCCAAAAACTCACGACTTGTTTAATATAATTTTATCAAAGAAAACTAAAGACCTTATATTTTTATAACACTACAAATATCACGTGATACGTGATACTCAGAATTGGCCCCCTCCCCCTGTCATTCACAGAACTGAAGAAGACATTTCTTCTCATTATCACCATAGTGTTAAAAATATAGAACATTGGCTTAGCTTGTTTTTTTTTTGAGCCAATACACCAATACTGTTAAGTTAGAGGATATTTCAGGAAGTAAATTATAGAAATATACATGAAAACTCAATATCTAATATTAATAAGTAAAAGTATATTTTAACAGAGTGACAGACTCAAATAAAACAAAGACTCGTGACAACACGAACGAAGACATAGAGGAACTTCACAAAGCACAAAGCAGTTTCTATTTCAACATCTTCTCTCTTTGTTAAGTTCAGTCCGTATCTTCTCTTCCACTGAGCATTCCAATTTTTCCGCACAGCATCGTCAGCCTGGGCCTGAACAGCGGCTTGGTCATCATGTCAGCCAACTGCATCTCTGACGAAACTTTCTCCACTTTCAGCACACCGTCTGCTACAGCTTCTCTTATGAAGAATTGACGAATCCTGATGTGTTTTGTTCGGTTATGAAACTCGTAAGGCGGGTTTCTAGCTAACTTAATTGCAGACTCGTTATCCACATACAGCACGGGTGTATCATCTGTTTGCTGAATACTAGCCAGCAAAACTTTCAGCCAAATTATTTCCCGAACTGTCTCACTCGCAGCGACAACCTCTGCTTCGGTACTTGAGATAGCAACAGACGCCTGTCTGTGGCTCTTCCAGGAAATTATCCCTCCAGCGTACATGCAAACCATTCCTGATGTGGACCTGCCTGTTTCGAAGTCCCCACCGTGGTCTGAATCACTGAAACACATTAGTTTTTTATCAAAGTTTCTTCTGTAAGACAACCCCAAGTTCGTAGTTCCTTTCAAATACCGCAGGATTCTTTTCACTTTAGTGACATCTTGGTTCGATGGGTTTTCTAACTTTCTTGAAGCAACTCCGACAGCATAGGCAATGTCGGGCCTGGTTCCGACCATGAGATAAGCCAGAGCACCAACTGCTTGTCTGTATGGGAAATTAGATTTTCTTTCAATCTCTTCTGTTTCCGTCATCGTGTCTTTGATAATTGGTGTTCCAACTGGCTTACACTCATTCATCCCGAATCGCTCCAATATTTTCTTTGTGTAGGCAGTCTGATTCAACTCAATTGATCCATCTTCTCTTCTTGTTATCTCTAAACCAAGGTAGTAATTTGCAGGCTTCGATTTGATCTTGAATCTTTCTTTCAGCTCACACAAGAACTTTTCTAATTCTTCTTTATGAGTAGATGCAAGCAGACCATCATCTACGTAAAGAGCCAGTATAAGCTTCTTCTCTCCTCTCTTCTTTACGAAGAGGCATGGATCTGCTTCACTCTTCTTAAATCCAACTTTCACTAGAAAGTCTTGCATGCAATTATTCCAGCATCTAGGGGCTTGTTTAAGTCCATAAAGGCTCTTCGTCAACTTGCATACTAAGTTTAGTTGATCGTTATACCCTTCTGGTGGTCTCATGAAAATCTCCTCTCCAAGACTTCCGTATAAGAAAGCGGTGGATACATCGAATTGCATCAAATGCATATTTTCTCGTGCAGCAATACTTAGGATAGTCCTAATCGTACTCATTTTCGCTACAGGGCTGAAGGTTTCGAAATAGTCCACACCCTTCTTTTGAGAATACCCTTTTATCACCAGTCGCGCTTTATAACGTTCTATGCTTCCATCTGGATTTGTCTTTACTTTGTAAATCCATTTACATGGTATAGCCTTTCTTCCCTTAGGTAAAGGTACAATTTCCCAAGTTTCGTTTTCTTTCAACGACTTCATTTCATCATCCATAGCTATTTTCCACCTTTCCTTATCTTTGGATTCCATAGCTTCTCTGAATGATTGAGGTTCTTTTATATCATTCAACTCTGCAACTGTCATCATTACAAAATCATCAAATTTTGCAGGTGCTCTCAATGTTGAACGATCTCTTAGTCTCATACCTTGCTCTACCTCTGGTTCTGCATTTGGTTCAATCTCTATTTCTGGTTCTACCTCTTGCTGTACCTCTGGTAAGACTTCATTTTCAATCTCACTTTCTATATCTTCAGAACCACAATCTTCGAATCTTTCATCACTGAGCTCTTCTTCATCATTAATTGGTTCATCTGTTTCTGGTTTCACAAGTTTAACTATTGCTTCTGGGATTTCTATTTTACCGATAAGACCTTTCTGAACATTTGGTTCTTGAATACTCTCCTTCGTCTCATCCTTAGACTTCAAAGGCTTTTCTTCAAATGTTACATCTCTGGATCGAACTATTTTGTTCTTCTCTTTAACCCAAATCCTATAACCCACGTCATTATCGTATCCAACCAGCACTCCTTTGATAGCTTTCTTGTCTAGCTTCTTTCTCGTTATTTTAGGAACGTGTGCATAGCATATACTACCAATTATTCTCAAATGCTTAATCCTGGGCTTCTTGTTGTACCAGATCTCGTACGGTGACTTGTCAAGTGAAGTAGGACCCGTTCTATTCAGTATGTACACTGCGGTATCCACTAACTCAGCCCATAGACTTTCAGGTAAGTCACTTGCATGCATCATCGTTCTCATTGCTTCCACAACGGTTCTATTGTCTCTTTCTACGCATCCGTTCTGGTTTGGCGTGTATGGCATTGTCAATCTTTGCTTTATGCCATACGACTCCAGTATTCTTCTCACATTTCCGTTATCAAATTCTCTTCCATTATCACTTAATAGCTCTCTTACTGGATGTCCTGCTGTTTTTGCTTCAGCTAACATCACTTCAAGCTTCTTATGAACCTCTGATTTCTCTCTCAGAAAGTAGATATTGCGGAATTTGCTGAAATCATCTTTGAAGAGTACAAAATACTTGTATTTGGATAAAGAGTTGGTGAACGGTCCGCATACGTCTGCATGTATCAACACTCCTGGTTCAGTAGCTCTTTCTCTTGTTCCAAATTTCAACTTATGTGCCTTACCATATACACAACCCTCACATAGTTCTCTGTCTAGCTTCATCTTAATGCCAAGTTCTCTCTCAATCACCTTTTTCACATGTGATTTGCTCTGATGTGCCAACCTTTCGTGATATAGCTGCAACTGATCCTCTTTTGAAATGTTGTTGACCTCAATAGGATATTCAGGTCTAATATTTCTGACTTTCAGCTTAAAAAGACCTCCTTCTTTTTCTCTTTCTCCAATGAGTAACACTTTTCCATGCTGTAACAGTTTGCATTCTTTGGTTGTAGACATGAAAAGGCTGTTTGACATCTTGTCTTGAGCTGATAGTACTGAAAATAGGTTTTTCTGTATTGTAGGCACATACCATACATCATAAAGTGCTATCTGTTCATTACGACCCTTTACATCAGCTTCTATATATACAATTCCTTTCCCAACTGCCTTGATTGTATCTCCATTAGCTGTCGTAACGGTGTGTGAAGTGTGAAACCTCTCAAATGTCTGGAATTGATCCTTCCTGTTTGTGACGTGGCTAGTAGCTCCGTTGTCCGCATACCAGTGATCTTTATCAGCAGAATCATTTGGATTCACTGCCATAATATGCATATTCACACTCGTAGTAGGTCCTTTTGACTTAGATGTTGGTTTTGGCTTAGGTGGTCGTCCATCGGATATCCATTTAGAGCATCCTCTTACTCTGTGACCGACCATGCCACAATAATGACATTTGTCTATCACCTTACTCTTTTCTGAATTATTACTCACCTTCTTATTTGTTTTAACTATGCTATGTCTCACTACTAGTGCTTCTACCTTTTCTTCATGCTTACTAGATAAAGCTCTTTCGTGGTTACTTAACTGAGTTGTAAGATTTTCTACAGTCCTGTCTTCTTTTGACATCATCATCCAGCTTGACTTAAACGAGAAGTACTCTTCAGGTAAAGTATCCAGTATCTTACAAATTAGGAATAGTTCTGGCAGCTCTTCCTTCAGGTGTTCTTTCTGTAGTTCCCTGGTAAGTTCTGACCAGATATTTTTCAATTTGCTGACATGTGCTGACACTTCACCACCAGATTGCATCTTATAACTGAAGAACTTCATACATATGTCGTAGGCTTTGCTTTCTGATATACCATCATACAGGCGATGTAATTCCAGCCATACATCTCTTGCAGTAGAATATCTCATAACTTTTTCGCAGTTTTCTTGTGACAAATTCGTTGAGATGAGTAGCAAGGCTGCGCTATCCGCTGACAAATACTTTTGCTCTTGTTCTTCATACTTTTTTACAACTGCAGCTTCTGCATCCACTTTTAGTTTCTCAGGCGGCACTAGCTTGCCTTCAACTACATCTAGGATCTTCAAACCTCGCAGCGCAATCATTATTTTGAATTTCCATGTCGCCCAGTTCGATTCATCAAGTGCTCCTACGTGAATCTTCGCTGCATCAACGATAGAATTTTGCATCTTGTGCTCTCGAACTATCGACGCGTAATTTCTATCTAAATTTTATTTCCGGCAACCACGCTCTGCTACCATGTTAAAGTTAGAGGATATTTCAGGAAGTAAATTATAGAAATATACATGAAAACTCAATATCTAATATTAATAAGTAAAAGTATATTTTAACAGAGTGACAGACTCAAATAAAACAAAGACTCGTGACAACACGAACGAAGACATAGAGGAACTTCACAAAGCACAAAGCAGTTTCTATTTCAACAAATACTACTACTAATACTACCATAGACATATATTTTTTTTATTAAGACTACTACCAATACTACTACTTTGTACGGACCATGGATTGAGTTGGCCCTACACAGTTGGCCACATAGTACTGTGTTATTTGTATGGAAAGCTGGTGAAAGCTGGCTACCCTACGCTACGAACTTTACGAACCGAATTACCGAAATAAATAAGGTAGTTTTTGCGTAAATTCTAGTTTTTTACGAAGGTAATTTCATTTTTGCTACGAAATGTAAAGTGAAGTTAAAAGATTTTGTGGAAATGTCTGGTCAACTGTAAGATAGGTAAGAAATTATAAATAGTTTAATAAAACTGCCTCTGTAACATCGTCAGAGTTCTTTGTCTGGATGCGAAGTCAATAAACTCATAATTTCTTTTGATTTTGTTTAGCAATCTACAAACGGCTGAGAAATCATCAACATTTAGATTGTGTGAAGTGCAATAAACACGAATAGAACATGGCCTTCTCATTTCGGAAAATAATATCGAATATATCGTACTTTTCGAAGTCTGAAGATGAAAATCGCCCAAAAACAGTAAGCGACATCCAAGCGGACAGGACCAAGTGCAGTGAAAACTTCTTTTCAGCAATTCCTTCGTCAGGAAACCTAGAATTTATTGTTGAGGCTGATTCTACCTCGAAATGCGCCAGTCTTAACCTCTCAAATACCGTAAGCAACTACAGCGTCAAAAAAGGTTCTCTCTCAGACACCGACCTCCTTTTTAATAATACTGAGAGCCAGAGAAAAAAGTGCCGTAAATTGAAACTGGATATAGCCAAAGCCAATCAGTCTGTCAGTGATTCACTCATATACTCTGAAACCAGTTCAAACAATGTTGAAAACACTCCAAGGCACAAATTGCTGGATTGTAAAGCAACAGATTTCTTCAAAGGGTTCAATTTCAATCAGTCGTTTGATCTATCCGATGATTCATCATACGAAGAAGATATAGAATCAATTTCTGAGCATTCTGACACAGATCTTTCGATGGCAACAAATCTAGATGAAAAGACAACAATCAAAATGTGTAGAAAGGTTGAAAATGAAGTAGAAACTGTACCATCCGTTACACCAGAGTCATTCGCAGACGTAGAAGTTGATAAGAATGAAGATGAAAGAAGTTATTTAATTCTAAACTATCAAATGAGGATTGAAAAAATTGAATCTGTACTACAGAAGCTTTTATCGGAATTTCAATTCCACATTGAAGTGTCTAAAATCTTTAATGGCAAGACTATTGCAACCGAAAAGGCAAGTCAGCTTAAACGAGTTGACCTGGCACGAGGAGTCAGCCCTGCTTGGCAAGTCATCTCTCAATCTGACACCAACACAAAGTTAAAATTGAAAAACCAGCTCTTATCTGTGAGAAATACCATCGACAACTTCATTGTCTCGTATCTCCATGAACCTAAGAGTACTAAACGAAAGATTAAAGTGAGCAATAAAAAGAAAATCAAGCACTATGACTTCCCGGACTTGAGAGAAGCTATGATTAAACTGTTTGAGGATGATACTGATTCAAGTGATGAACTCGACTGCAACTGTCACTGCCATTCAACAGATTCAGGTCTCATCAGCAAGTCTGAGAAGGACTCCAACCATTCCATTACATCTTCGATCGGTAACTTTACTTTAGACTCCACTACTTTATCTGCCTACTCCGAGTCTCTAGATGTGATATCTTACAACAGCTTTCATGACACAAGTTTGTACAACACACTGCTCCAGAAATCTGCTATTGAGCGCATCACATTCTACATCCAAGTCCATAGCATCCAGCTCAAGAGCGAGTCAATGGAAGAGTCAAAGAACTCAATCACCTTCTACTGTCCAGCCTGTAGCATCACTGAGTATGAAGAGAATGGTCTGATGAAGCATATCCTAGGGTTATCTCACTGCGCAAAGATACATTTTGTTTACAAGACAGCTTATGTAAAGAAATGCATCACAGCAGGCAAGGAAATCCAGCCCAGTACTGTCTTGAATCCTATGACTATGTACCGTGATGAGAATAAGATAGTCTGTTTTGGGGATGCAATGTATGCTTGCTCTCTTTGCTTCGAGAACTTAATTGTGGGAGAGTCAGTCCTTATGGCTCATTGCTCAGATGAGGAGCATTTGGACCGTAAAGAAAGACTCTCAGAGATTTTTGATTAAAATATAACTTTCTGACCAAATCCTATCAGGCTTAAGGGATTTGGTTTGAATGATTGACTGTTTTCTCTCTTTCTGGACTATTGATCTGACTTAACTGATCTTTAATTTTCCATTGACTTTTCCTTTCTGCTATTAAAGTTTTGTTTTTCATTATATCTTAGGGGGTGGTAGGTAATGATAAAATTCATCATGAAAATGCAGATGGTTGCTGTATTGTTTTTAAGATTTTTAATGCTTAGCTTTATAATCAATGTAATCGTAATTTAAGTTATATATTAGTTAGTAAGTAACATCTAACAAATTGCCATAAAAAACTTTCCTTTCCATCCTAGACTAACTAAGATACAATTCCTTTCTATATGTATTAACAAGTTTAGTGTACTTCCCCACTTAAAAATCATAAATATGTAAAAAAGTATCCAAATTCTGTATTGGTTGTGATAAAAATTGTCAATTTGAACACATTTTAAAAATAGTTTTAAAATATAGGTAAATAATAAGTTTTCTAAACTCTAAAGAATACCAATTTCAAGAATATAGGTTTGACAAATATAAAATATTTCTGCAGTTTGGCAGTCAATCCTTTTCGAATCAGGGTCTAAATTCTAAAACATAAATATACATAGTTATTAGTTAAAACAAATTATAGCAAAAATATTCAAATTGCCTGAACCAGAATTACTAAATTTAAAATTGGTGTAAGAAATAAGTAACACAACTGCAATTCATTAAATTTTTATGTTTTTTTGCACAAAAACTACTTATTTTTATATATTTTTTCTTATTTTTGTGGTGCAACATTATATAACACTTTATGCCTAGTTTTCTAAAGAGCTTTCTAAATCTTTTCCTAACTTGTTGTATCTACCTCTTTATATTGTCAATCTTATTTGTCTAACAATTTATAATTAGGCAAGTAATTGTAGTATGTATGTATTTTAGAGTAAGTGGTATTAACTAGCAGTGAATTTTATGATCTCATTTTAAATCAAAATTACAAGACTGATTTTTACATTTTTACAATATTCCGTTACATTTTTATAGCCGAAATAACCTGTTGTTGTAATGTTTTAGGAGCACAAGAAAATATACAAATGATATTTTACTTTTCATTAAACAGCAAAAACTGAACTGTGATAAATTATGCTTGTTGTTGTTACACTTTGAAGCCAGTACCTAGTCTGAATAATATGAACTTTGGAATTTATCTACCTTTAATTTTTGCTATCATTTTACGTATCGTTTTAGTTAAGTAAGTATAATAATAATTGTCAATAAGTTATCCACAAGAGAATGTTATAGTCTAAATAATATCTAGTATTTCTGATGATATTAGATAGTTGTCCCTTAACTCAATTTTTTTATACATGCATTTTAAGCTGTTTTGAATGACAATGTAGTGTATGTAACACGGTCCTGTCTAAACTAGTTTGGAATGGGGTTCATCGGGGCTTAACTGTCCAAAACGCACATTTCCCTAAAATAACTCGTACATTATATGTTAAGAATGTAATTAACATTAACAGTAGTCTTAAGGTAGATTAAACTTAGATTTGCTTGAAATAAGGTATATTCCAGCTAATTAAATTTGATCTATTAATAAGAAAGCTGTAAAAATGTAAGTGTGCCTTAAATCTTTCGTTAGAGTTTCGTTTTTTGATCTCTAACAAAAAATTTAAGGCTGAATTTACAGTCACACTGCATGCAGACAGCGCAGATCAGAGCTGACGTCAGTGTGACAGTAGTGACGGTAAGGGAATTCCTCCATGGGCGATTCAAACTGCTGGCGTTTGTCACAACTTGACTCCACACACCATCACCGCGGAGGCGATAGATATTTCAATTGACTTTCTGCAAGTTAATCGCCATGTAGGGGTAGTCTCTTTCATCCGGCATATAATACTTAACCTCTCAGGTACCAAATTGTCACTGGATCAAAAGTCAAACTAGCTAAGATAGGAGTAGGTACTGTAGACATAGTTTAGTGTAGTTCTTTCGAATGTGTTTCGAACTGATCTGCACCTATGCATGGCAATAAAATGATTTCGGGCAGACTTTCACTAGCTCATATAACTACTGTGATGAAAATTGAAATTGTTGAGGAAAAATCCAAAATTGTTGTTAAAAATAGTTGTAAAATTGATAGATTGCGAGTTTTAAAATAAATTACTTTTTTAACAGACCAAAATATAAATGTACATGAAATTAAATCATTTACCACATTAATGTCTCTAAAAAGTGTTGTTGATAATTTTTGTAATTCTTACATCAACTTGCCAGTAATTTTTCTAATTACAATTAAAAATAATTACAAATTTGCGATTAATTTCCCTATTATCTTTTGAAATTCGTAAATCTATCAGAAACATGATGAAATCTGTGATTATGATAAAACAAGATGTGTTCATATCAAAAACTTAGCCATTTGTAGGCAAAATTGTTACATATATTTTGAAACCAACTAGGTAGGTAGTAAAATTACTTTTATTTTAGTACTCTATTTAGTGGATTATTTTGTCATTTGAAATTGGTGCACTGGCCACATGATGTTAGCTATAAGCTCCAGACTTTTACGAAAGAAAGCACAGATAGGTACATATTTTCTCCCTTTTCTAGTAGAATTGTAATGAAATAAGGTAAACAAATTAGGTATTTTAGTGCTTTGCGTATGAACTGAGTATACCATAACGGATAAATCCATGAATTGATTTTATATTATTTTACTTGTTTAATTTTATCTTTGTCTACAAATGTGCTAGGTCTTTTTGAATAATTCTGTGTACCGGTTTTAGACTAAATAAAATTTTGTACTTTTTCGAATTTTAACTGTTTTATTTCTTGTTCAATATCTGCACAGATTATGTAGATAAAATTAGTTTATACCTTTGGATCAACAATCACAATGGATGAAAATAGGATGCTACAAGGCGTTTGTGGGGTCGATTCCCGCCGCGTTGCCCCGCGCCATATAGAATATCTTGTAGGTGTGTAATGTACATGGAAGTGATTCTCATGTTATTTAGTTTCTGTTTATTTATTCAAGAACAATTTTTACATCGTACTTTTATGAATGAATACTTATTATTACTTATCATATCACAGTTATCACTATACTTATACATTTTACGCCATTAACAGCAAAAATAAAAATGTTAACACAAAATAATTCAATAAAAATAGATAGGTACCTCATCAATCATCATCAGCCTATATTAGTCCACTGCTGGACATAGGCCTCCCCTAATGAGCGCCGCCATAGCGTTTTCAGCTTGCCGTATCCAGCATCTGCCTTCTTTGCAAATCGTCATCCCACCTGGTCGGAGGGCGTCCGACACTACGTTTGCAGAGTCGCGGTCTCCACTCAAGAACACGTTTACCCCAGCGGTTATCGGTTCTCGAAATATGGTAGGTACCTAGTCAATTAAACTAAGGGCATGCAATTATAATTTAATTAAATTCATCTAACATACTTACCTAACAATTACTCGTCAATTGTGTAAAAACAGCCCTTCAGCAATAGTTTCCTTAATTTATTTTTGAAAATAGGTATTTGGATTATCAATTGCTTTTATGTCAGTAGGAAGAACATTAAAAGGTTTTACTGCCTGATGCCTACTGCCTTCTGCCATGCTCAGATAACCCTCTCGCTTAAGCCTCGCTTAAGCCTCTCGCTCCAAAGCTCTAGGTCGTCTTTTTGTTCTCTTCTCTGTAGTTTCATATTTGAGAGGGTTTCATACAATGTCCATTGGGACAACAATATATAAGCTGGGCAAGGTGAAAATTTCTAACTTTCTATGATAATCGCTACATGATTCCTATGGAGGTATGCGTACAATGGTACACGTGGAATATAGGCTCTGAGGCATCGACCTGATACCCCTGATTGGATATCAGGTAGCTCTGAGGACAATAAAATAATTCATAATTTAGTGGGTATTAAAATCAATGATGTTTGAATAACCCCTAGACTCATTTGAACCCAAACCAGAGGTCCGTTTTAAGTTTATGTTAGACCTTCCTGATCAGGACTTATGTGAGGCTACTGTACTCAAAAAAGCTTGCTCTGATCAGGCTCCAAACATGTGTGGGAGCTAAATTTTGAAATAGTAAAAGTTCTCTGCAGAGACCTACATAGTCTAATCATCATGATAATCAACTCAACAATGTCCCTGCTGGATATACATAGGCCTCCCCTAAAGATCACCAAATATGAATAACGTTTATTTCTTTAAGCTTACAAAAAAAGCACTAAGATAAGTCAAATTTTATACTATAAACAGGTTTATAAATAGTAGTTATTATCAAACAAGAAACAAGGTGTTATTGATTTTGTCCACCACAATGACATCCAGTGTCGTTTCCTACCTACTCATTTTAGTCAAAATAAATAAACAATGCACTTAGAAATAAATTTATTCATTATCACTTTTCATTTCTTTGAGTAAATTACAGCAAGGCCTCTTGAATGGCGAATTATGTGTTTCCAAACATTCTTCCAAGGCTTTTACATTTACTTTCCTTCCGAGAGTTTTCTCAGCTTGAAGATATAATAAAACGAGCCTTCCAAAGTTCCTGTCCGAGGCACAGATGTTGCCATGTCGAATAATTAGGGTATTTATGTAGTTTTGTATAAACTCATCTTTATTGCTTTCTTTGTAGGCCGAGTATACAGCAAACACATTTTGTAGGAATCCATCTTCTGTTATGTCAATTCTGGATAGATTTTTCATAAAATTTGTTGCAGATTGTTCAGTGAGGCTAAGGATGTAGTTATTTAGCGCTTGGTTCGTTGGTTCTGAATTATTTATTATTGTTTCTAGTAGTAGTTTAAACAGTTGTGGATATTCGCTAGTTTTTGTCAGTAAATCAGTACACAGTCTGGAGTTGTGGTGTTTGAGGAATTCTGGTAGAAAACTTGTGATAAAAGGAACGAATCTGCTCTCAACATCGTCTCTACATAAGATATCTTTGAACAGTTGTTCTACTGAGTGAGGTGTTAGTTTTTCAGCCATTTTCGGTATTAAATCTGTATTTTTCGTGCATTCTTCTAGCACATACCCGACAGGGATACTAGATTCACCCATAATAGCATCAAAGAAGTGATCGTAGTTTATATTTTCTTCTTTTTTCGCTACAGAAATGTTGATTTCATTTATGATTGTTTCATCTTTAGTTGGTGGTGGTGCTGCTGGCTCGATTGCCGTCTTGCCGAACTTTTGAAACCATTTGTTAGTAGGGTCTGGCGGAGGTGCAGACGCTACACAACGCTGTAGGTAAACATCTGATGATGGCGAAAAAGTCCATAGATTCGACATTTTGGTTAGAATGAAAGAAATTAGAATAGAAAGTGTAAACGCAAAACAAATCAAGACTACACGAAGGATATTGTTTTGTTTGTAAACAAAGAAATGTCAAATTTGAGCTGACTTTGACATAACTTCAACCAACAGGTGCTTGAGTATAATAAATTAATAAAACAAGCCATTCAACAGTTCAAGCCTTAGATGAATTATACCTCTTCCTCTGTGGTTCAAGCCATGGTACAATAATGGTTCAAGCAAGACTCAATCACATCGCAGCTAACTTCACTTCACGTCATTCAAACCAAGTTCATCAACATCTTTTGTAAACAAACAAAACATCTTGTGTTCAGTGAGTGAGAATGAAAAGTGATAATTCTAATTTTATCAGTCCTAAGCCGTTGCGGTGAGGGTAGGTCGTCTTGTGAACTTATATTCGTTTTAGCTGAGTGCCAAGGAGCTGGCTGAGCCTGGTAAGTTTTATAAGTTATTGTCAATATGGTTGTTGATTTAAGTAGATAATTATGTAGGTAATTATTATACTTACCTACCTACTTTAGGTTACGAAGTAACATTATTTTATTTCATCTGTGCTTTAGGTTCGCCTGCCTGCGACCTAAAGCATACCTTTGTATTTCTGCATATTTTCACATAGCATCACCTAGCAAGCGAGGCTAAAAAATTAGGTAGATCGCATCGAGTTAGAATGGTAGATCGGTACTATTTAGATAGGTACCTATCTCATACTTAATACTACCTACCTACCCACCTAATTTTCCTGTAGGTACGTTAGCTAAAAGCACCTACCTAGGGAGCTTGTTGGTAGTTAATTGACGACAATCAAAGATTTAAATCTTTGGCGACAATGGGCTCTGGTTTTCCCAAAACAAAATCGATAATCATTGACAAGAATATCGTTAACGCCCGGATTATTATTTTATGTAGTTTATTTAATACTAGCGACCCGCCCCGGCTTCGCACGGGTACTATATTATGCATGTACCTATTGTATATATAAACCCAGTATAAACCTATCTCTTGAATCATTCTATCTATTAAAAAAACCGCATCAAAATCCGTTAGATTTAAGCATACAATAGGGACAGACACACAGCGGGAGCTGACTTTGGTTTACACTATGTAGTGATATTTTTGTCGTAACTTATTTGCCTTCATCACCAGCACTCATACACTCGTGCACTGTTGAACATGCCTCCACCAAAGCTTTGCGATAATCTGGTGTATCCCAGCCCCGGGAACGCACTTCGGTGGTAGGATTGTTCTGCACTAGGCGCTGTTGCCCGCCCGTGGTGGATATCCCTTACTGGCCTCCCCAGACACCCGCGGGAAGAGTTGAGGTGGTGCAAATTCTAAGCCGGCACCACACGACCCTTAAATTAGGATAGAACATTCCTAACATAGTCCTATCGCCGTCTGTCAAGCCTAGTTATGTGTTCGTGGTCTCGCGCTGTGATTTTGACAATGCCGTCAGCCGATCTTGCGACACGGTTCCCTTCGGCCTATTGTTGGTTATGAAACAAGTTCCCAAAAAAAAATCGATTCGGCTCGAACCCGCGCTTCACCTTTAGTATCTCGAACCCGGTGGGTTCGAGTCCCGCCGAAGTCGAAAATTTTTGGAAACTTATTTCATTTCTTAGAGATACCCAGAGTGCGAGTAAGCACCCAAACCAGCGCCGCCGCCTACTTTATTTTATTATTTAGTTTAACAAAGGAATTTTAAAATATCCATCTATCAGTTTGTGATATCTATCATAAGCTTTTTTTAATGGCTCTGTAATAGTTTTATTCTATTTAGTTTAGGCTGAGATACGAAGTTGCCCTTGGTGGCCACCAAACTCAATTATTGCATCTCCTCCTAAACTATACAAAATAAAACTATGATAGAGGCATTAAAAAAAGCTTATAGCAGGTATCTCAAACTGCCCATTGAACATTTTGAAATTACCTTTGTTTGTTCAACGAAATAATAAGATACGCGCGCTAGTTTGGCTCGGGGTACCGTCTTAATAGTGCCCTGTCTTCAATTTGCCACTATTGATAATGAAAGAATATTTTGATTTGGACTTCGGGCCAATTGTTTCAGAGATAACCTAACAAACAAACGAATAAGTAATAATAATGCTGGAAATTCACACAGCATTATCTAGCCCTAAGCTAATCAGAGCTTGTGTTATGGGTACTATGTAGATAAATAAATAATGCTGGACAATTCACACAGCATTATAGGTAATGCTGTGTGAATTGTCCAGCATTATTTATACAAGCTCTGCTTAGCTTGGGTCTAGGGCCCCAAGCTAAGCAGAGCTTGTGTTATGGGTACTAGATAACTGATATACATAATATAGTACAATACATAGACAGATATTTTTGATTATACATAGAAAACGACCAGAACACCCTAAACAAATATCTACAGATCGTACACACATTTGTCCTGATGCGGGAATCGAACACGCTAGTAAGTAATGTAGGTATGGTGCTGATACCAACCATTCCCGTTAAGAATGCCTCAAGCCCATTAAAACAGGACGCCGCCTCATCAGGCGCACCAGGACGGCGGCGGCGCTGGACAGAAGCAGGTCACGCCTTACATTTTTTGCAAGAAATACTAGACGTTTCCTAGACGACTTGACTTGAACCTAGGAATGCATTACAACTAGCCCTTTCTACTTAGAACTGTAGGTAAGTTCTGTTTTTTAGGTAAAACGGGACCCTATTACTAAGACTCCGCTGTCCGTCTGTCACCAGGCTGTATCTCATGAACCGTGATAGGTAAACAGTTGAAATTTCCAAAAATAATGTATTTCTATAACAACAAATACTAAAGAACAGAATAAAATAAATATTTAAGGGAATATTATATAAATAATCAACAAACTAAATAAATAAATAAATATGCTGGACAATTCACACAGCTTTATCTAGCCCCAAGCTAAGCAGAGCTTGTGTTATGGGTACTAGATAACTGATATACATAATACAATACATTACATAGATAGATATTTTTTATTATATATAGAAAACGACCAGAACACCCGGAACAAATACCTGCAGATCGTACAAATATTTGTCTCAAGGCGGGAATGGAACCCCCAACCTTCTGCGTCGTAGGCAGACCTTCGCCCACCGCGCCACAGAGGTCGTCAGTCGTCACAACTAACTTTGCTTAGTTTTAAATAGATTTTGATTATTGAAATGGCTTATATTTTAAAACAAGTCAAACTATTGTGTTCTTATTTATAAACAACGCTCACACATTCTCATCTCACACGCACAGCATCGTTGTCCGAGTAGGGAATTGAACCCGCAACCTCCTGCGTCGCTGGCGTATACCTACGCCAACGCTCAACACAGGTCCTCTTGTTGTTTATTTGGCAGATTCATCCTTATTTTGTGAAAATAACTCAGATGTTGAATAAGTGTGACCTAGGTGTATTGTACACGATATTTTATGTAAATCTTTCGACATGTCTAAGTGCTTAGTATAAGTTTAAGGATGAAATAAATGACTTTAATGACTTATGAATATGGTGGCCTGCAATGATGATATTCTATAGAAATACAATGGGTACCCTAATTCCACCGAATCACAAAACAAATTCTTTATTATTTAAGGCTATTATTAAACGATGCCATTAATAATGTTTTTAATAAAAACATGACAGCTACTGCATTGTTTACAAGTTGTACCTGTTTACATTTACAAAGGAACCTATAAGACTGTGACGGGGACATCTACCATACTGACCAATCGACCGTGTTGTATAGAACTAACAAAACAGCTTTTTTAGGGTTCCGTATACGGTAAAACGGGACCTAATACTAAGACTCCGCTGTCCGTCTGTCACCAATCGATATCTTGCTTGTAGCTGCAGAGACGATGTTTGTGTCAAAAAAACAAAAAAATTGCCGTCGAAATTAAAAAAGTGCCCGAAAATTTTCGATTTCCGCAGGACTCGAACCTCCCACCCTCAGTACGGGTGTGCTCTAACTAACCAACTAAGCTACGTTAATTTTTGAAAGCTTATTTAATTTATTATAGATTAACCCAGAGTGTGAGGACTTACGCACTTTATTACAAAAACCTTAGAACTGACGTCGAGCCCCACTTGTCACTGTTCTTAAGTTTTGCGCATAGTAGTGAAAAAATTCTATGTCTATGGTTTTGCGGGATATATTCTAATATCTTTTGAATTAAACATTACAGGACCCCTCCAGGATCATTATCTATACAATACCGAAAGAATTGAAGAGAGCGTAACCGTGGACTGATGCCAGTAAATCCCTCAGCCAGCCTCGGAACAAATGTGTGTACGATCTGCAGACATTTGTTCCGGGTGTTCTGGTCGTTTTATATGTATACCTAATAAAAAATATCTGTACTATATCAGTTATCTAGTACCCATAACACAAGCTCTGCTTAGCTTGGGACTAGATAATGCTGTGTGAATTGTCTAGAATTATTATCTAGTAGGTACTAAATAAGTTGTCTTATGTTTATATTTAAGTATTATAGTTGTCTAATAAATATTTTTCTTCTTCTTCTTTTTCTTCAGTCTCCGGTCACACACGCAGCTGTTTGGCGCGTCGCTAATCGATGTGAACTAACGAACTGCCCATTAGTTATCTAAATCACCTATCGTTAGTAACGAGAACGACGTACAATACAAGTCAACGAACCGTAATTGCGTACGCTTACTCGACTGTGATAAAGAAGTTAAGTAAAGAGGTCAAATGTATGTTTGTCACCAGCTGATCTATTTATGCTATTCAGTGAGAAAATAACCTCAAACTCAACAGCCTATATTTGTCCACTGCTGGACGCAGGCCTCGCCTCTCTACACGCTGGGCATGCGGGTTGGGGATCGCAGTTCGGTGGTGGATCTATTCTGCAAGAAGCGGTGCCGTCCTCCGGAGTATGTCCCTTAGTCGACTCCATTACTATGTAGTAGTTTTCTTAAACCTATTTACTTTAGATACCTATAATTATTAAATGGTTTCAAAGTGGCAAATTCAGCACAGTACGTACAAAAAAAGAATTTTAAACGCATGCAATGCAACGCATCAAATAGCATCGCAAACAACTAAATATGCATTCCAAGAAAGTAATAAATCAATTAGATGGTATTTCCTTAAGTATGTCTACATGACACTTAAAAACACGTAAAAGTATGTACCCTAAGCAATTATGTAAATTATTTATAAAAGAAATGTGTTGTTCAAAGTACATGGGCACGGTAGCACGGTGATGTTGTGGTCCTGCCAAGTCGAAGTGTATAGTTGGCAAATTGCCTACTAAATAAAATAAATAAATAATGCTGGACAATTCACACAGCATTATCTAGCCCCAAGCTAAGCAGAGCTTGTGTTATGGCACAGATCAGTATATAAACTGGCCTGTGGGTATGGGTACTAGATAACTGATATACATAATAATATAATATTATTATAATATATATATATTATTTATTTATTTATTATCATCCACAGCCGGATTTTACCCACTGCTGGGTATAGGCCTCCCTCAGTTTGTGCCATCCACCACGGTCCTGTGCTAAATAAATAATAAATAATACAATGCAAAGATAGATATTTTTATTATAGGTACATAGAAAACGACCAGAGCACCCTGAACAAATGTCTGCAGAGCGTACACACATTTGTCCTGAGCCGGGAATCGAACCCGTAACCTCGACCTTCGCCCACCGCGCCACAGAGGTCGTCTGCTGGCTCTGGCACTTAGTCACTTTCGAGTAGGTAATTTGCCAAGTTCATAGAGAAAGAAGAAGATGAAAGAAGTAATAAAATGACTGACTTGGCTTGTGAAACGTCAAAGAGATATTTATATTTGGTTCTTTTACCGAAGTTGAGGTTACTCGTGGTCTCAACACTTTTTACGGCGGAATTATTACGAGACGATACTTGGCATAATTTTACATTTTGTTCTTGCTCGGATCTGTCTTCTTGTGGGTACCCAACCCATAACAAGCTGCAGCTAGCGGGCGCGATGTAGATTGTCCACAATTATTAGCTGATCCCTCAAAATATAAAATTTTAACACAGGTCCAATGTCCATGCAACCTCTTGAATGGGTGACTGCGTCATCAGCATCACGCTTTTTGATATTTTAATATTTTGAAATAAATCTTTTTTTGGGTTCCTTTTGCGAAATAGTTATGTACGATTGTATCTTCCTTATGCGAGTCGATTCGCACTTGGCCGATTTTATTTATTTATTTAACCCACCCTGACTAGCTCTTGACCTTATATTATCATACTTGGGTAATTGTAATCGACTCATCTCAAGATGTCTTATCAATGCATTGAAACTAAGAACAACTTGAATAGGTACCTTCTCGTATGTATTACCCAACAACCTATATGTAGATTAGATATGGCAATTTCGTCCTCATTTCAGCCAAAGGACTCTCTTAACATCGTTCTAGATATGTATGTATTAAGAGCATAATCTACTTCAGATCAACTCCGTGAGATCTCTATATCCTCCAAACTACAAAATATTTAACTTTGAAATTTACATATTATGGTAAAGTTCAGGACTTACTCTATCGATCATAAAATGTTTCGAAAACCATTCAAAACTTTTACTAAAGCCTTAATTTCGATTAATTTCGAGATTCTACGACTTTATAGAATTTTATCGTCGTGGGAGTTTTTTGATTAAAGATTTAGTTCTTCCAAAAAGGGCAAAAAAGGGGTTATCGAATATCTCCGCGAGAGGCTGGAGCTTGCTAAAGGTTTTAGAAAGAACCTGTAGCTACAAGTCTCTGTTGTTGGTTTCAGATGGCGACTCCGGCGTGGATGTTGGCCCTGTGGCTGACTTCAGTCTACTGCGTGCCGCTGAACTTGAACGAGGAGTGCGGGTATAAGGTAGTTAACAATAAGGCCCTATTGTAAAAGCTTGCTTGAGTAACGCTTTTCTATGGCACAAACGTCACTCAACTATGGATCTATTGACTGAGCATCATCATCAGCCCATATAGTCAGACATAGGCTTACCCTAATAAGCGCCATGTAGCCCTGTCTTCAGCTTGCCGCATCCAGCATCTGCCGCTAATCTTTCGCTAATCGTCATCCCACCTGGTCGGAGGGCGTCCTGAATTACGTTTGCCGAGTCGCGGTCTCTACTTAAGAACACGTTTACTTCAGCAGTTGTCGGTTTTTCTCGAAATATCGCTAGCTCACTGCCACATCAGCTTGCTAATCCTTTGAGCTATGTCGATAACCTTGGTTCTCTGTCGCATGTATACGTTGCAAATCCTATCCTTCAGAGAAACTTCGAGCATAGCTCTCTCCATAGCTCGCTGGGCGACTTTAAACTGGTGGACCAGCCCTACCGTGAGTGTCCACGTCTCAGCTCCGTAGGTCATGACGGGTAGGACGCAATGATTGAAAACTTTCTGATTTTATGACTGAGCAAGCTTTCGTAATACGAGCCTTAGTCCTTGTATGATCTATGATCGTGTATATTTATTTATTCACTAACTGCTGCCCGCTCGCACGCGACAAATCTATCAGTAAATCATCCGTTGGGCTTTTACCAGCGTCAGTGTGGCAGCTACTCTCGAACCACGTGGCCTAATGCGAGATGATGGTAAAAGGCCTGACGGTATGACTCTGATTCCTTGGAAGATGGGTCAGCCTTTAGTTTGGGATGCTACGTGTGTAGATACCCTAGCACCTTCTCATCTTGCAGGGACATCAGTAAGGGCAGGCTCCGCAGCAACATCAGCGGAGTTCCTCAAACGGCGAAAATACGCTAGTCTTGACAGAGGTTACCTATTTGAGCCGTTTGGGGTGGAAACCCTAGGTCCTTGGGGTCCTGGGGCACACGTTATCTATAAAGATCTTACAAAACTACTAATAGAGTCCACAGGTGATCGGAATGCTGGTTTTTATTGCGGTCAACGAATTAGCATTGCCATTCAACGTGGCAATGCTGCCAGCATTCTGGGCACTCTGCCTTCTGGTGACGGCTTAGATTTTTAGTAAATAGATGTAAGTGTAAATATTAGTTGTAATTATTTTTTGCAGTTAAATAAATAAATAAATATTCAGTAAATAAATTCAAACAAATTGTCAAAACCTTTCTGTGCAAAAAGACTTACTACAAAATATCAGATTATCTAGAAGATAAAAAAGCTTAGCACTAGTTTTGCACAAACTCGAGGTTTATTCGTCGCTTCTTTACTTTGGTTTTAGTCTCTAGATACTGAAGCGACCGAAATCAAAAATATCACTTTATTTCCGTGTCAATATTTTATTACGACGTAAACGACCCGTGCCGTGGAATATATTGTATACCTCATGTTTAGGTGCTTGCTTGCTGATAACAGTTGACCTTTATAAAACGACGTCACGAGTGCGATAGTCTTTCGAGTTAATAAATCGTTTAACTGTGAATAAACAAAAGCCAATGCACAGATCGCAACATAAGCTCTACACGAATGTTTCCTGACCGAGTGGTGTGTTCAGCAATCTATGTAAGATTAGTGGTCCGCCCCAGCTTTATTGAGTCTGATGATGGAGACCAAATGTGACCACAGGCCCACAGCAAAACCTGAACGAAACCCCCCCCCCCCCCCCGTCTAGTTTGTATTCTTTGGATTTGTCTTCCCAAGCACTTTGGTACTAGATGATATAAAAGTTTGGTTGACATTTTTAAGCAAATATGACTTCCACTCAGCGTGTTTTGCCACTCGCTCATTTCAGTGGAGGCATGGTGGGCAGGCTCTAGCCTCCAGCAGTCCAGCAGCCCAGCAGTGGACTAACATAGACTGATGATGATGATTTCCCGTGTGTTGCAGAACTGCGCGCGCACGGACAGGCACGTGCTGAACGTTCACATCGTGCCGCACTCGCACGACGACGTCGGGTGGCTCAAGACGGTGGACCAGTACTACTACGGCAGTTAGTATACATTTATTCACTTCACTAGCTGTTGCTCACGACTTCGCACGCGCTTTACAAGTAGTCTCGTAGCCCCATACTATTTACCTGCCTGCCAAATTTTATGAAGATCCGTTCAGCCGTTAAGGCGTGAATAGGAAACAGGTATATATGTGAATAGATAATAGGTAACAGACAGACAGAGTTACTTTCGAATGTATAATATTAGTTCAGGATGTAAGTGGTTTAAGGTGCAATGGTTTGTCGCAGATTGGCGAGAAATTCAAATATTTTTCTCGTTTTAAATTCTTTTTGCTTTCCTCAAGCAATAAAACTAGCAAATTTGAAATTCTGCGCAAATCGAAAACCATCGAAAAAATTATAAACCACAAAAATATTTGAATTTCGGGCTTACCCGCGCCGATCAACCTTACCACGAACCTTATTTCTTTTGGGGAGGTTATGTGTAATTGAGAAATAACTATTGTACCGAAATAGCGATGTCTGAAGGTAATGGAGTCTTTCCCAGCTGTGGGAATGCCGGGGTTTAAATAGTTAATGTATAATCATAATTTTGTATTTATCCATAGGTAAGAACAATATTCAGAAAGCTGGAGTCCAGTACATCCTGGACTCCGTTATCAAGGAGCTGTGGGAGGATCCTAAACGAAAGTAAGTCTCCTTTGATTTATCTCCTCATAGAATAGAATAAAACTATATTAAGCACTAGCATTAGCCGTGTGGTGCCGGCTTAGAATTTACACCACCCCAACTCTTCCCGTGGGTGTCGTAAGAGGTGACTAAGGGATATACACCGGGGGCCGGGCAACAGCGCCTCTTGCTGAATACATCTACCTCCGAGCTGCGATCCTCAACCCACATGCCCATGGGGATTATAGGCATTACCCCCCATGAGATTTAAAAATCAGAGGGGGGCCTGCGTCCAGCGGTGGACTATTAATAGGCTGTTGAGGTTGAGGAAGCACTAGCTGTTGCTCGCAGCTCCGTACGCGCTTTTCAAATAGCCTATGTCCGTCTCCGGGACACCATTTACCTAACATAAAAAAACATAAAAATATATTTATTTTCAGCAAAAACACATTAGGTACAGTAGGTATTTAACTTAATGGGTAGGTAGGGAGGTAGGTCATTTTATTATGATACAATGGCCTGTTAAACTGATAGAGGTTATTGCTGAGGGTTTGGAGACAATGTTTTTACTTATAGATCTCACACTAGGCGGAGCCTGTATCGTGAGATCCAAGCTGGTGATTCTTACAGACACAAGCAGGTACTTTACCTGCCTGATAAATTTCATTAAGATTTCAGCCGTTTAAGTGTGAAAAGGTAACATAACATAAAAACATAAAAAACAGACAGACAGAGTTACTTTCGAATTTATAATTGACCGAGCGAGTGAATCGTCTCTGCATCAACTACTAGCAAAAGTATGGATTCTGTCAGAATGTACGTACTCCTCTACAGATCGTGTTTTACGACCGATCTGAACGGAACTTGGTGTACAGGTTCTACGATTTTATAGAATTATTGAGTCGGGGTTTTATGATTAAATAAATAAATCAAACAGCAACAAAGAAAAAATCGAAACCTGTCTCACATGCTTGGCGTCGAGTTACAGATGTAGGTCATTGTTAACAATATTTATTGATAAAAAATAGATTCAGGCGTTACTTTGCGGAAATCCATTGCAAAATATAAAGATGAAAATATTTAATAACCATTTCTTTTCATTTTGTAGTTGGTGTGGTTTTTTCTTCTACAACGCTGACTACATTTTGTTAGAGCTTATCTGAGAAGGTTTTGCGCGGAATTGTTACTAAATATTTTCATCTATATATTTTTAGGGTTCCGTATCTCAAAAGGAAAAAAGGAACCCTTATAGGATCACTTTGTTGTCCGTCTGTTCGTCTGTCCGTCTGTCAACCCTCTTTTCTCAGAAACGCGTGGAGCTATCGAGTTGATATTCACATCATATACGCAGGCTCGTAACCTCTTGAAGCCTCGATATAAATCAAACTTCTAAGTCAACGCAATCAAAAGTTACAGCTGTTTATGTCATTTTTTTTTAATTTTCCAAGGGAATCACATGCACACAAAACCTATAGGGTACTTCCCGTTGACCTAGAACCATGAAATTTGGCAAGAAGTAAGGTCTTGTAGCACAAGTAAAGGAAAAAAATCTGAAAACTGTAAATTTGTAGTTTATTCACAGAAAAAAAAATTAATCTTGCCATGGACCAAAAACCTATAGTGTGATTCCTGTTTACCTAGAACCATGAAATTTGTTTTTTTTTTTTTTTTCCGAAAGGACTATTATGCTGTTGACCGCAGATGGCCATGACAGCGTTACCGGACTTTTGTGAGAAGCAAGGTCTTATAGCACAAGTAAAGGGAAAAATCTAAAAACCGTAAATTTGTAGTTTATTCACAGATTTTTTTTTTTTTATCTTGCCGTGGACCAAAAACCTATAGGGTACTCCCGTTCACCTAGAACCATGAAATTTGGCAAGAAGCAATGTCTTATAGCACAAGTAAAGGAAAAAATCTGAAAACCGTTAATATGTGGTTTATTCATAGAAAATAGTACATTGTTACCCCCTAGGTCCAACCCTAGTTGGATGTTACTTATTTAGTCTCGGAACGGGAATAGTTCGTGGGACTAAATAAGTTACGTCATAATCGTTATCAAATCAGCAATTTATTGTGCCTTATTCGTCTGGGTTGATTTCTTTGCTGAAGAGTAGGAGTTTGTATTTGTACGGAACCCTTGATGCGCCGAGTGTAACTCGCACTTGGCGTTTTATTTATTATTTATTGAGGAAAGGGTCTCAAAATGAACAAGGACTGTAAATCTATATATATAAAAATCAATTGCTGTTCGTTAGTCTCGCTAAAACTCGACAACGGCTGAACGGATTTATCTTATCTTGGTCTTGAATTATTCGTGGAGGTCTAGGGAAGGTTTAAAAGGTGAGAAAAATTCGAATAGGTACCCGTGCGAAGCCGGGGCGGACCGCTAGTTGCATATAAAAATATAAGGTTACATTACAAAGTGAATTTTAGGTTATGTATCCATTGGCGGCAGGCTGAAGATAGGGCGCTATGGCGCCCATAAGGGGAGGCCTATGTCCAGCAGTGGCGTAATGAAGGCTGATGATGATGATGATGATAATGACCCATAGGCGGTTTGTTTTTAAACATTTTACATCAAATTGGTCTGACGACGTTAGGTTTCGTATCTCTAAGTGCGACTTTGTATCGATTAGAATCTGCATCGTCTTGTATATCAATAAACGTGATTGTCCTTGCAGGTTCATCTACGTGGAGACAGCGTTCTTCTGGAAGTGGTGGGTCCAGCAGCCCGAGTCCATTCAAAGCCAGGTGCACGCGCTAGTGGAGCAAGGCCGGCTGGTGTTCGTGGGGGGAGCCTGGTCCATGAACGACGAGGCAGCCGCGCATTACCAGAGCACGGTGGATCAGTTCACTTGGGGACTCAGGTGAGGCAGGGTGCTGGGAGAAACAGATATATACACGAGTCACTTTCAAGATACAATGCTCGTAAACAACTCACAATACAAAAATACTAAATTCTCTTTTCGGCGTCGAGTCTGAAAAAAGTTTAACAGCATGAATAATAATAATATAATAATAACGGTTATAGAAAAAGAATTAAGACTTGGAAATAATACAATCTTTGATCCCCAAACTAGGATAAACCTGTATCTTGGGGACCTCAACAGCATTATGCATTGTAGGAAAAAGCTCCAATCGATAAGTAGTGCAAATTTTTACCGTCTTCTGGAGGCGGTTCTGTGTCGGCATTATATATTTCTTTAGGGTTCCATCACCTTAACAGCCTATAATGTCCACTGCTGGACGTAGGCGTCCGCCTGATTTTTTATCTCGTGGGGGTAATGCCAATAATCCCCACTCTGGGCATGCGGGTTGGGGATCGCAGTTCGGTGGTAGATCTATTCTGTGAGAGGCGCTGCTGGGTTCCTTACTAGTAAATAATAATGTAACACATGCATTATAGAAACAAATAGATATTTCTACTCAACGATAGATTCCAACAATCTATACACCCGTGATGTCCCTCTTATATCAATCTAAACGCAACAATCGGCCCCTGAAAGACACTCATGATTTGTGTGTTGTTCTTCCAGCAAACTGAACGCCACGTTCGGTCCGTGCGCGCTCCCACGCGTGGGCTGGCAGATCGACCCGTTCGGTCACTCGCGCGAGTTCGCGTCTTCGCTCGCCGGTATGGGCTACGATGGGTTGTTCCTCGGTCGGATCGACTACCAGGACAAGAAGCGGAGACTCGCCACTAAGACTATGGAGATGCTGTGGAGAGGGGATGATGATCTCGGTTAGTTTTACTATCTTAACTATCGATAAGCCTCTTAAATACTATACATTCTACTTACCTTTAGTTTAGCACATGCTGAGCCCACACCTATTTCGGTGCAAGTCATTTTTCCTTAATTTGACGATTGATTAGATTGACGACCGATGTGGCGCGGTGGACGAAGGTCTGCCTGCGACGTAGAAGGTTGCGGGTTCGATTCCCGCCTCGGGACAAATGTGTGTACGATCTGCAGATATTTGTTCAGGGTGTTCTGGTCGTTTTCTATATATAATAAAAAATATCTATCTATGTATTGTATTATATTATGTATATCAGTTATCTAGTACCCATAACAGAAGTTCTGCTTAGCTAGGGGCTAGATAATGCTGTGTCAATTGTCCAGCATTATTATTTATTTATAATTTTACACTATTAATGGAAGCAAAGTAGCTTTACTTTTTGTGTCACCTAATTAATATCTACTTCCGTGTTACTGTATTTGTTTTCCGTTTGTTTGTTTTGTAACTTCTGTACTTTTGTTAAAATAATGTTATTCACTTCAACTCTACATATCTTTCCAGGCGCATCCTCGGATATATTCACAGGGGTCCTCTACAACACGTACTCGCCACCACCAGGGTTCTGCTTCGACGTGCTGTGTAACGACGAACCTATCATAGACGATGTATACTCGCCTATGTACAATGTCGATAACAAGGTACGAACCCATCATTGACGATGTACACTCAACCATTGTAGACTATATAGACTCGCTCGATGTGCAATGTCTCCAGCGACGTAAATGTTATATACTGAATAACCTATTACCTACTTTAAATCTCCCTCGAATTAAACGTTATTTGGGTTGTGTTAAAATTATTCCAAAAGTGGTGTTATGTAGAAAAAGAAACAGTTTTATCTTTTCTGGATTTTTACCGAGCATTCGACGCCATTGACATTAAGCAATTTACGTGTCTTCTGTCTCACTTAACTAATTTAACCTATAACTGGTTTGATTTCGAGGACACTAGAAGGTTTTCCATACAGCTTTCCGATCGTGCACAGGTCGTAGATAGAAGTTTTTTCACGAAGCCTTGATAGAGATACATGGAGTTCCACAGGGTTCCATTTTGGGCCCAGTTCTTTTAGTGTTCTCTGTTTTAACCTCTCAAATATTAAATGGTACTCAAATACTAAGACGATTATTGTTAAATAACAGAATATAAGTAAAATGGAATTTAAAAACACAAGTTTTATAGGTGGACAAGTTCATACAAACTGTACGTATCATGTCGAATGCCTACCGCACGAATAACGTCCTTATTACAATGGGAGAGGACTTCAATTACCAGGACGCGAACATGTGGTACACCAACCTAGACAAACTCATCGAGTAAGTGCATCGCTATCCTAACAGCGACGTGGAAATGCATGCGCTTGAAGATTACTTATTTAAACTGGCTTTAGCACTAAATTATGTAATGACGTCTAGTTGTCTTTAATTAGGTGGGTACTTAAGTAAGAAGAAAAGGTAGAAATACCGTGGTAAATACATTTCATTACTTACTCAGTATAAGATGGCTGAGGTGACGGTTGTAAACGACATTATGTACAATACTTAATCTCATATCAAAACCAGTTTCATTAAATAGTGTCCGAATTTCGACTACGGCAGCCAGTTTCACTTGACGGAAAATAGCCTGGTGCGCAGGACAGGTATTATAATAGGGCACAAGTGATTGCGCAAACACGGGCGCACTCTATTCCCTCACTCTCATAAAAGTTCTTCCTCGTTTCATTAGATAGTTAAGTACGACCTCAACCTCAACAGCCTATAAATTATAATGTTACACTGCTGATCGTAGGTCTCCCCCCGATTTGTTTGTCTTGGGGGTATTGTCCATCATCCCAACGCTGGGTATGCCGGTTGGGGATCGCACTTCGGTGGTAGATCTATTCTGCAAGAGACACCCTCGGAAAAGTTGGGGTGGTGCAAATTCTAAGCTCAGTACAGCTAAGTACCTACTCAGCTTAATTAAAATGACTCAACATCCCGGAACAAGGACAATTCAAAATATTTTTTACGTTCGTCGTAAACGTACTAACTAAGGTAGTACTTACCTCAAAAAAACTAAAAGCTCTCTGGATCATGCCAAATTATTATCGTTTTCTAAAGGCAGGCACTAAGTCGATGTATTGAAGAAACGGCGCGTAGCGGCAGAAACGCTATTTGTGGCATATTTTCCGGGAGGACTATGTTGCGTGAAAAATATAAACTCATTGAGACTTTCCATTGGCCACACTTGTCTTACTGTACAGGGTGTAACAATAAGTAAGGACTAAAACTTTCAAGTAGTGACAAACTGGTTCCCCCGGGATAAAAAGCGTCGCAGAGGGAGACCTATGAAAAGATGGTGCGACGATATTGAAAAGGTAGCCGGAAAGCTCTGGCCAAGAACCGCACGAGACAGAGGTGCATGGAATCGTTTGGAGGAGGCTTTTACCGCCTTGGGCGGTCCTTATACTTAAGTTACTATTTAGTTTAATATCAGTTTTAGAAACTTTATCAAATGTTAGGCAATGTAATCCATATTTATAAATGTTAAATAAGTATTAGGAATTAAAGCTTTTATTTATTTATTTAAACTTTCGGGGGTAGTTCAGGCTAGGTCGTTGACCGCGCCAGGTGCGTTAGGTACCACTTATGCATTTTCCCTCGGTTATATGACAATAAGCATATATATACATTGTTGTCATTGCCTAGTCTAGTGATCATCATCATCAGCGTATGATAGTCCACTGCTGGACATAGCCCTCCCCTAATGAGCTCCATACCGCCTGTATAGTGATCATTTAGTTTTTAGTTATTTTATCGAATACTAAAAGTCGGGTTTTTTAAATTATTTGACGACCTGTTTGGCGCGGTATTTCTACGGTCTGCAGATATTTGTTTAGGGTGTTCTGGTCGTTTTCTATGTACATATAATATAAAATATCTATCTATGTAATGGATTGTATTATGTATATCAGTTATCTAGTACCCATAACACAAGCTCTGTCGTCTCAGACGACCTCTGTGGCGCGGTGGGGGAAGGTCCGCCTACGACGCAGGAGGTTTCGGGTTCGATTCCCGCCTCGGGACAAATGTGTGTACGATCTGCAGACATTTGTTCAGGGTGTTCTGGTCGTTTTCTATGTATAATAAAAATATCTATCTATGTATTGTATTGTATTATGTATATCAGTTATCTAGTACCCATAACACAAGCTCTGTTTAGCTTGGGGCTGGATAATGCTGTGTGAATTGTCCAGCATTATTTATTTATTTACCTCATTATTTATTTGCTATATCTACATTCTAATTAACTTCTCGCTGATAGGTATATCTGCCATCTATCTACCTAAGTAACATCTCAATTTTGTATTCTACCTACCATTTGTGTGTATGTCTGTCTGTGCTGTTCTTGTTGAGAACTAAATGTATCTATTTTATCTTATTTATCACTTCCCTATTTTTTTTGTATTCGAAGCAGAATCCCTCCTGAAAGTTTGGTCCTTACTTTTTGTAACAACCTGTATAAGCAATTTCGTTGGATGAATTCATTATAAATCATGTGTTGTTCTAACACAAGCAATGTTCGTTGTTAACCCGCTCACATGGTAATGAACCCACCCTGTCGTTGCAGGTTGACCTATTCATAGACTACGTAAAGTCGGCGTCGCACCGCTACGCCACCAACAACGTATTGATCACTATGGGTGGAGACTTTACCTACCAAGACGCTAACATGTGGTACACCAACCTAGATAAGCTTATTGAGTGAGTTCAACTTTGTTTACACCCCTTTTATAATGGTTTATTAAGACGGTACCCCGCGCCAAACTACCGCCGCCATCTATTTTATTTTATTATTTCGTTGAATAAACGTAATTTCAAAATTTTCAATGGGCAGTTTGTGATACCTATTATAAGCTTTTTTTAATGCCTCTGTCATAGTTTTATTTTGTATAGTTCAGGTAGAGATTCGATGTTGCACTTTGTCAGTCTTTGTGGCCACCAAACTCAATTTTTGTATCTCCTGCTAAACTATACAAAATAAAACTATGACAGAGGCATTAAAAAAAGTTGTTTTTCACAAAATAAAATCGGTCAAGTGCGAGTCGGACTCGCGCACGAAGGGCTCCGTACATTATCTATAAAAAAGCAAAAAAGCATGTCTGTTGTATGGGAAAATATTTAAATATTTGTTATGATCTGCCGCCGAACTGCGATCCCCAACCTGCATGCCCAGCGTGGGCACCACATGAGATAAAAGGCAGTAAGGCGGTAATCAGGGGGAGGCCTGCGTCCAGCAGTGGACCATTAAAGGCGGTTGAGGTTGGAGGTGAGCTGCAATGGAAACGTACACCCACGTTGTCAAACAAACGACCACACGACCCATCTTAAAATTTAAAGAATATTATCTTAAAATACAGGTATAAAATATAATGTAACTATATTCTGAAAATAGGACCATGATAAAAATGTCTAGATAGAAAGGTTTCAGGTTGTTCATGACTGGGATTAAAATTATATTAAAGGAATGGTGTAATCATACTAAAAACATATATTGTAAGGTATCTAGTACATGAACATATTTTAATACATAAAAAAATTAATACCCGTGATATCTTACTACACCCCTCTTCCCCCTTGTGATATTTCGTGATATTTTGCAAATCCCTCCCCCCCTCTAAAATAATTTAATATTCTTAATAGCTCCGTCTGCCAAATAATGAATTGGCCTTATAAAGTGTAGTTATTTTATTTAATTCAGAGCTTTCCCAATCTTATCATGAAACTTAAACAAACTAACAAATTTGGCCGAGCAATAACTATTATATACATATATTTAACTATTCATTTCCACTAACCTTTTGTACTACGTGACTGTGTAGCTTTATCAGATTAATTATCTCAATTTGTTAATTGAACTCAGGTACTCAATTCTACAAATGAGATGTGTAGGTTAACGAAAATAAGGTCATTGTTGTCAAGAACGCATGTTGATGTAGCTATGGCCGATAACAAATTTACCTTCGAATTATAATAAGTTTTATGTTGTAAAGTTGGCTTGTTGCTAATAATTTACTAACAAACGCTTTATCGCTTACTAATTGGCACAACTAATTTTTACTTACCTAGTCATAGCGAATTAAGGCCTTGAATTTAGCCGAAAACGGGTCTAACATTATTATCGATATGTATTTCGGTTAGTCAGAAGGAAACCACCATGGTAATTTATTATCTTTGGTTCAGCTTATTTGCAATAGACTATTAAAATTGTCTTTTCGGTTTTGTGGCTATCTTCACGTCGGACTTGATTCGCTGTCTGAGTCTGAACACTCGTTTGGAGACTGATCAGGGCTCGGTTTATCAACTACGGTACACTCAGATAAGCTCAAAACTCAACACTCAATTTAAAGTGCTTTATTTCCTTTAGACCTTACCTCTTGGAAACGACTCAGATTACGTAAAACTAGGAAATAAATTGATCACTTTTTTTGTCTTCTTTAATTTTTTTAAGCTAAGTTAAAGAAGCGAACAAGAAACCTTTACCTTGTTAGAATGTTAGTTTTCGAGTAAGGAGCAAAACTTGTCCCAAGCTTTTTTATCCTCTAGTTAATTTGATATTTTAAAGTGAGGCTGTTTTTTTTTTTTGCTTTTTGCAATTTTTTTGGGTTCTGTACCTCAAAAAGAAAAAAGAACCCTTATAGGATCACTTTGTTGTCCGTCTGTCAACCCTCTTTTGTCAGAAACGCGTGGAGTTATCGAGTTGATATTCAAATCATGTACTCAGGTTTGTTACCTCTTGCAGCCGCGATATAAATCAAACTTCTAAGTCAACGCAAACAAAAGTTACAGCTGTTTATGCCCAATTTTTTTTTTAATATTCCAAGGGAATCACATGCACACAAAACCTATAGAGTAGTACTTCCCGTTTACCTAGCTAGAGTCATGAAATTTGGCAAGAAGCAAGGTCTTATAGCACATGTAAAGGAAAGATAACTAAAAATCATAAATTTGTCGTAAATTCTCAAAAAAAGTATACTTATTCAGTAATTTTTTTGTCAACTGTGTGTCTGTGTAGATTTCTTTGCTTACGAGTACAAGCTTGTACGGAACCCTTGATGCGCGAGTTAAACTCGCACTAGACGTTTTATTTACCTTAGCTCTGATCAGGGTGTACCATTGTCGTAAAACCGACCCCTGATTTGAGTCCAAGCGAGAGTAGGATAGGAGATGACTAACACAAATGTTCCAGACACACCAACCTAAAGGCTGCGAAGGATCGCCTCAACATCAAATTGTTTTACTCCACTCCCAATTGTTACCTCAAAGCGGTGAAGCAAGCCAAGTAAGTTAATTTTTATATGTTTTGTACCTTTATGCATGTGAGAGGATTCAAGCGTAGCACTTCATAGCACAGAGCAAATTGACTGCTAAGTTTACATTGTAACATTTATTTTGGCAAATAAATATCTTTAAGGCGGTGGTATGTGTCAAACTAGCGCCGCCATTTTTTCTATTACTACTTTGATCAAAGAATATTAAAAAATCAAACGTATAGTTTGTGATACCTATTATAAGCTTTTTTTTAACGCTTTTGTAATAGTAGTTTTATTCTATTAGGTTTAGGCAGAATATTGAAGTTGTCCTTGGTGGCCACCAATATCTTCGATTTAGTGGCTAAACTAAATTTAATAGAATAAAACTGTTAGAGACCTTAAAAAAGCTTTTGATAGGTATCACAAACTGTACAATATATTTTTGAAAGTTCCTCTGTTCAACGTAGTAATAAAATAAAATAGGTGGCTGCGGCGCCACTTTCACGCATACCACCGCCTTAATCTACTTATTTCATGGGGGTTAAGAAACATTTCGAGTACAGGGGGCCTACTCGTGCGTGATATTAATCAAACTTCTAAGTCAATGCGATCAAAATTTACTGCCGTTTATGCCCAAATTTTTAAAATTTCATGAAATTTTGAATAAAATGCACACAAAACTTAAAGGGTATTTCCCGTTGACCTACAATCATGATATTTGGCAAGAAACAAGGCCTTGAAATTCCACAGAACCCTCGATCCGCGAGTCCGACTCGCACTTGACGATACATTTTTTCCAGTCCAACCCTTCCAATAAAGCAAGATGACTTCTTCCCGTACGCGAGCGACGGACACGCCTACTGGACCGGCTACTTCACCTCGCGACCCACCACCAAGTACTTCGAGCGACAAGGCAACGACTACTTACAGGTATATTAAAGATTATTTATCCGGTATTTATCGCGTACCTTTTGCTTTCTTTTCCCCAACGTTTCAACCGCGTTACAGCGATCGTGTTCACGGGGCGACACCACCGTCGCGATGTTATCAAATCGCGAAAGTTTTAAAAGTTTTACTTACCTACAGGTACTCTTATAGAGCACTAGCGGTCCGCCCCGACTTCGCACGCGTATATTCTATAGCCTATGTTCATGAGGGATAATGTAGGATTGTAATGGTGAAATAATTTTTAAAATCGATCCAGTAGTTTTTGTTTCTGAGCCTATTCAATTCAAACAAACAAATCTTTCCTCTTTATAATATTATTGTAAAAGAAGATGAAGAAGAAGAACATTTATTGTAAGACAGATAACACAATACTTAGTATATTAAGCACCAAGAGTGTAAAGTACACTCCTACAAACTAGTCTCTCTCTTTCTCTCTCAATAGGTAAGGTTTGCTGGAAGAGAACTCTTTGTAGAGTTAAGCTCGCCTTTGCGATACCTCTCTAGGTTATAAGTTTAAAATAATGTTTTATTAGTGCAATAAAAAATTAAAGAAAGAATTAAAGCAGTTTCTAATGTCATGGGCATTGAATCCCGATCGTAAATAAGTTCGCGAGGGAGTGACTAGAAACCTGGTGGCCTACTCGGAAAACCAAAATCGAAGTTTCGGATTCGTTGTCAAGCAAAACCGACTCTTATGTCGCCTAAATAAGATAGCCTTTAAGCAAAAACTAATCAGAAACCTCGATTTTCGAATTTACGAATAGGCCCCCCTGTCTACTGGATCTTCCAAGAGACTCTACTTTTCAAACTTTTGCGTGTAGGTAAATAGTAATAGTATAAAGACCTCTAGCTAGACTCAGTAGTTTGTTATGTTATCATGTCACGATGTTGCGACATCACAAAAACAAACACAACTACTTTTTATTTTCATTTTAAAGTCGGGTAATGTTTGACCAATTTAATAAGTCGTATCGGCAAAATTCGTCCGCAGAGAAGAGACCAGTTCAACCCGATTGAATTCGAATGCCAACGCCGTTGAAATAATAGACTTTATTGCGTTGCGTTAAGGGCATATACTCAACTCTGTCAGATCGACAGAGTTGAGTATATCTTCCAAACGACTAAATATTTAACTTTGAAATGTATACATGGTACAGTTCAGGACTTGTTCTATCGATCATATGTTTAGAAAATTCGATTCTATCAAATTTTCTCGATAGAAAAAAATTAAAAATATCGTATAATTACCTCTATATTTTTACTAAAATCTTAATTTCTCAATAAATAGGTACAGAAGTTACGATCTTGAGAATAAGCATGGGATTAGAACTAAGTATAAAGAACATTTAACATGTTTCGGTTTTCTCAAATAAAGACCTGATTAATAAATAATAAGCCAAAACTTGATGTTTGTGCTTGCGTTGCTATGCCCTGTCTCGTTCCTATGAACGTGAAATCCTATATCTGTCCTTTTCACAAACAAATGAGGTTGGCCCTTTAAATAGCAAAGGCACATTTTCCGGCTGCTTTTTGCCTAAGCTATCGCAGATATATATTTTTAGTTTTTTTCTCATATAGAGTTAACTACCCTATTGTTTGTGAACTGTTTGTAGATGGGTAAACAACTACAAGTGCTGGCGGGACTCCAACGAGACAACCAGATCATGATCAACTCGCTGAAGAGCGCCATGGGTAAGACGTCTCTTTAGTCATTGTTTAGTGGAAGTGGACTCAGCCAGGGTCCTGACCTGACTCCTGAATCAATGCCGTTGGACTTGTTTTGACTAAGTTTCTATTCCAACTTTCTAGCACTGCGGCGATTGATGTCAAATGGGCAAATTTGGGTTATATTAAAAACAAATTTTCTTCGTCATCTTTATCGATGAAGCTTTGAAATAAATACCTAATAATCTATGGGATACAAGGCAGATCCCCTTCTTTATTCTTAATAATATCCATTCTTATAAAACCCTTTGATAGGGTATCAAACACTGTCTGTCACCACCGGTTTACCGTATAGCCTCGGACTCCCATCCCATATGAATAAATAATAATCGACGTTCCAGGAGTGATGCAGCACCACGATGCAATAACAGGCACAGAGAAGCAGCACGTGGCGCACGACTACGAGAGGATACTGGACAGCGCCATCGACAACTCACTGGTGGTGCCGAGACAGGCGTTCACGTGAGTACCTGTACCTCCTGACAGTGACATGGACGAGTATCACGATCCAGCTAGGCTGGGCAGCGTTTGGAAACTACGTCGAGTCTTCTCGTCATCCATACCGCAATGCTTGAAAACGAAAGGTTTCAATCAGTGTGTCCTACCCGTCATGACCTACGGAGCTGAGACGTGGACACTCACGGTAGGGCTGGTCCACCAGTTTAAAGTCGCCCAGCGAGCTATGGAGAGAGCTATGCTCGGAGTTTCTCTGAAAGATAGGATTCGCAACGAATACATCCGACAGAGAACCAAGGTTATCGACATAGCTCAAAGGATTAGCAAGCTGAAGTGGCAGTGGGCATCCGGGCAGAGGACGTCCTACCTACACTACGTTCGCCGAGTTGCGATCTCCACTCAAGAACACGTTTACCCCAGCGGTTGTCGGTTCTTTTCGAGATATGGCCAGCCCACTGCCACTTCAGCTTGCTAATCCTTTTAGCAAAATGACAAAAATGTTCAATGTCCTTTAACTCTGTCTACTGAGCTGCCAAAAAGATACCGCTGCTGTTGTCGAGATAGAACCATTGAATTATTTTCTAGTCTGTTGATATGAGTTTTTCTGGACCAGAAAAATACACTTTAGACATAATTAACGTAAAATGTTAATCACAGCCTCCGTCAGAGCTAAATAGCTACAGCTGTCTTTCTGCGCTGAAATAGAGGACATCTCTTTCTACACTATACAAACTGAGCGAGACCTTAGACCCAATTAGTGCACTAACACGCTAAAGATGTATTCTGGCCTTTAGTTTCATTGAATTTAAATATTTCCAGCAAAGTCCTCCAAGGGAGCGCGGACGTCGATCCGCTGTTCTCGTTCGATAGATGTCGCCTCAACGAGTCCAGCTGCTTCACTTCTGAGAATAGCAACCGATTTGTGGTGAGCTTTATTATATTACTATAATGTACGTCATATTTACTTGAAATTCTGCGAATACTTCAATCACAAGAATATTTAGGTTTTATATTTAGGTGATCAGTGATGCCAAATAGTGTCAATTATTAAAATTGCTGCTACACCTGCTACCTTACAGCTACACCATTCGATTGAAAATAAAGCAATATTTTTAGTGATGTCATAGTACATTATGGTACAAGTGTGTAATGTTGGTGATTACCGTTAAGGCTCTATTGAGACCCGAGACGTTAGGCGAGGGTCTTAAGAGAGCCGAGGACGGTAATCACCAATACACACGTGTATCATACGACGTGTTTCAACACACTTGTGAGTAAACTAACATTTTATTTAGTAGATAAAAAGTTTTATTTTTACTATTGAACTTTTTTGTATCGAAACTTTTTAAAGAAAATAGCAACTCAACCAATAAAATAAAAAAAAAACCTATAACTCACTTGTAAATAATAGCAATGAAAAAGTCACAGTTTGTTTACAGATATCATTATGTGCCTAATTGCGGTGAAATAAGAGCCATTTTATGAGCAAGTGTGTTGAATAATTATTTAAGTGATTTAACACTATTCATCTCTTTGTAAATTATAGTAGGAAGATTTGTTGGTGAGTTTTAAAGTTATTACGATATCCATTGTCTGTGTGACAGCTGAGTAAAGAGAAAATAATCAAAAAGAAAAGTAAAAAAGTGGCTATAAAGTAAAGAAGTAGCTATGGCGGTCGCGGCGTAGGCAAGCATCGGTCCGCACTTAACCCCTGGATGTCGTTATAGACGACAAAAGGAACTTGCAGGCAGATGCTAGATGCGGCAAGCTGAAGACACAGAAGGGGAGGCCTATGTCCAGCAGTGGACTAATATAGGCTGATGATGATGGCGATGATACTAGAGTGATATTGCAGGTGACCCTGTACAACCCCGTGGCTTGGTCCGTGAACGAGGCGGTCCGGGTGCCTGTGCCTAGTGGCACCTATGAGGTGTACGCTCCTAATGGTGAGTTATCACACGTATGACGGACGTACACACATTTTGTTTTATTATAATGTCTATATGTGATATTAGATAGAGTCAAATTTAATAATGTCCCAAAAAAAATCGATTTCGGTAGGAAAACAATTTGGGACGTTATTAAATTTTCGTGGAAAATTTTCCTAGTGCGAGTAACGCACTATAAAGCAAAAAGCTAAGGAAGAGTTAAAGTTTGTTAATTTTGGTCTCTGGATCTCTAAAACAAAAACGTAAAGAATACTCGTAGTTAGTTAGGTAGGTTGTTGGACTGCGACAGCTTTTTATTTAAGAACAGTTGCCATCCTTTAATTTACCGAATTACTCTAGCCTCAAAATCGCTAGAAAATGATTTTAAACTTCACAGGGGAACCCCCTAACCTAAACCTAACCTTAAATGTCACTATAACTATATATTTGTGAATTTCTATAACTAGTATTAAGTCGAGTCGAGTCGTCGAGTCTTCTCGTCATCCATACCGCAATGCTTGAAAACGAAAGTTTTCAATCAGTGCGTCCTACCCGTCATGACCTACGGAGCTGAGACGTGGACACTCACGGTAGGGCTGGTCCACCAGTTTAAAGTCGCTCAGCGAGCTATGGAGAGAGCTATGCTCGGAGTTTCTCTGAGGGATAGGATTCGCAACGAATACATCCGACAGAGAACCAAGGTTATCGACATAGCTCAAAGGATTAGCAAGCTGAAATGGCAGTGGGCTGGCCATATTTCGAGAAGAACCGACCACCGCTGGGGTAAACGTGTTCTTGAGTGGAGACCGCGACTCGGAAAACGTAGTGTAGGACGCCCTCCTACCAGGTGGGACGACGATTTGCGAAAGACTGCTGGCAGATGCTGGATGCGGCAAGCTGAAGACAGGGCGCTATGGCCCTCATTAGGGGAGGCCTATGTCCAGCAGTGGACTGGTATAGGCTGATGATGATAACTAGTATTAAGTGAAATCTAATGAGTGAAATAATTTTACAATTATTTTCAGGCGATAAAATCACCTCGCAGCTAATCGACATTCCGCAGCCCGTTTTAGACATTCCAACTCGAGTGTCCACCGCGACACACGAGATTGTGTTCATAGCCTATCTCAAAGCGCTCAAATACAAGTCTTTCTACGTACAAAAACTATCGCCAACCGAACCAGACCTCACTGAAACCAAACTAGACGAGGTGGAAACCAAACCGATAAGCAACCATGATGTTAAATCGAAACGTGAAGTAACGAAAACAAAACGCGAAGTTACCTTCATACAACCAAAACTCAAAAACCAACGAACCTTAGAAACATACGACCTCAATGACTACTGGAAGGACGCGAAAGAAAACACTTACGTTGAAATCAAAAACATCGAAACTGAGCTAGACAGAGAGCTACAGCAATCAGAGAAAGATAAAGATATTAAAATACCCGAAGAACCAATCAAATTTGAGGAAATCGTCGCCCAACCTATAGACTTAGACATTCTTAAAGACAAAGACCAGGACAACATATACGTGGAAGAGCTAGAAAGATTGATACAGGAGTCTAAAAAGAAGATAGTGACGGCGCTAAGAGCGAAAGAGACTGTCGTGTATCCGAGGCTGAGCGAGGAAGAGATGCGGATGCTGTCCGATGAGCCGAGGGTTGTGGAGACGCTGGAAGATCACTTTGTACTGGCGAATGAAGTAAGGAACTTGCTTATCTTATTTCAAACTAACATCTCTGTTTTTCGGAGAAAGTAACCTTAGTGTAATTTCTTGGTCTAGAACAGTTGTTTTCCTGTGAAGAGGTAACAAACATCTATCCAAACTTTCGCCTTTATAATATTAGTGCGTTGCATTGCAATGTGACCCTTAGCTTCAGTTCGTAATATGCTTTCTTCTAGATGTGACTATTTATGGATTTGACTAGTTATTTATATGTCCATCTTGTATAGGTAACGTACAGCATCCAAAATCAACGGAATCTTCTTGTACGATAGTTTTATTGTTTATCTTATTTATTCAATCAAACTTTTCGGAGCCTTTCATCATTTTTGAATAGTGATCACTATATTGCTGTTGTTTTATTAGTTCTTATCTGTATTTCGTTAATTCTGATTAATATTCTCTATTCTCGTAACTTTAATAAATAAAACAATTACAACTATGTAGTAGTATATACACTTATAAAACTAATATTTACACTTACATCTTTTTTCTAAAAACCTAAGCCGTCACCAGAAGACAGAGTGCCCAGAATACTCACAGCATTACTACGTTGAATGGCATTGCTAATTCATTGACCGAAATAAAAGCCAGCATTCCTATCACCTGTGAATTCTATTAGGAGTTTTGTAACATCTTTGTATATAGCGTGTGCTACAGGACCCCAAGGACCTAGGGTTTCCACCCTAAACGGCTCGAATAGATAACCTCTGTCAAGATTAGCGTATTTTTACCGTTTGAGGGACTCCGCTGATGTTGCTGCGGAGCCGGCCCTTACTGATGTCCCTGCATGACGAGAAGGTTCTACACACGTGGCATCCCAAACTAAAGGCCGACCCATCTTCTAAGGATTCAGAGTCATACCGTCAGGTCTTTTACCATCATCTCGCATTGGGCCACATGGTTCGAGAGTAGCTGCTACACTGACGCTGGTAAAAGCCCAACGGATGATGTTAAAATAAATTGACAATTTATTATTTATACAATTAATACAATTTAAAATTGTAAATGAACCCTATCTGTTCCAGTTCATAACACTGCAAGTGGACAACAGGTCGGGTGAGATCAAGAGAGCGTCCTTCCGGGACAGTCCCTTCGACCTGCGCGTCGCATTCGGGTACTACCCGGGGGAGGTTGGCAACAACGAGGTCGCTGCCAACAGGTACTTTACATTATAAGACGGGTCTACTGGGTTAATTTTAAACGAACCAGCAACCTTCTGCGACCATGTTTCTAGAATCATCAGCAACAACGTTTGTTTTACGACTTTTGAAATAACTCGAAAGGTACATACATTAATTAGAAATTATTTAAGTTTTGTATTATACGGTTTCGACTTTTGTAGATCTACGTTGCATCAAGGGCACCACACCCCAGCACAGCAATTCACTTGGGTTTGTTTACCATAACTTTGCGATGCGCATAGAGTTAAGAACATTCAAGCTGATATTTCAATAAACATTTATTTTTGTATGGAAATAAAAAGTAGGTAATTATCAAAAGTCATAGAACAAACGTTGTTGCTGATGATGCTAGGAACCTAGTCACCGAAGGTTGCTGGTCTTTTAAAAATAACCCTGTATATTAACACAGAAAATTAAAATAAAATAAGAGAAAAAAATAGAAAGGAATTAAGCCAACTGCAGACTGTTGCAAAAGATCTACAGGTAGCTCAACTAATCCATATCAACAACAGTCGCGCGCGTGCCCAAGACACTGGCTGCATTGCCCCGCTGTATGGCAATGTTGATGCGCTGTGCCAGATAGTACCAGCTCTAATCAGACTGATTTGATTATTAATCTTGTTTGTTTACAATCCTTGTTTTGTGTTTTTGTATCGTTCAATTGAACTGTGTCTACAAATCCCTCTTTAACACTATGCCTGCCCCCGTAGGGTCAGTTCTTGTATTTTCATAACCTATTTTTTCATCATCATCATCATCATCATGGGATGCTACGTGTGTAGATACCCTAGCACCTTCTCATCTTGCAGGGACATCAGTAAGGGCAGGCTCCGCAGCAACATCAGCGGAGTTCCTCAAACGGCGAAAATACGCTAGTCTTGACAGAGGTTACCTATTTGAGCCGTTTGGGGTGGAAACCCTAGGTCCTTGGGGTCCTGGGGCTCACGTTATCTATAAAGATCTTACAAAACTACTAATAGAGTCCACAGGTGATCGGAATGCTGGTTTTTATTTCGGTCAACGAATTAGCATTGCCATTCAACGTGGCAATGCTGCCAGCATTCTGGGCACTCTGCCTTCTGGTGACGGCTTAGATTTTTAGTAAATAGATGTAAGTGTAAATATTAGTTGTAATTATTTTTTGCTGTTAAATAAATCATCAGCCTATAAAAGTCCACTGCTGGACATACCTATTTTTTAGTTCGTATAAATTTCATAGTAATCCATAAAGGGAATGTGATCACAATTTTTTTGTTGTGGGTTCGATTTCAGCCAAATAGATCAAATATTTGCACGCACTGCCAATATTTTTCCCGATGTGCATAGTGTTAATTTAATGCATTGTGTATGTATGTATGTACATATATCTGATGTCTCGCAGTATCCAGTACCCTTATCACAAGCTCTGCTTAGCTTGGGGTAGATGTCGTTGTGTAAAAGGTACAGCATTATTCAAAGAAGTACTTAACTCAGTCAAATTAATTTCAGATCCTCGGGAGCATACATACTCAGAACTAAAACGGATCAAGCCATCTCCCTCACTCCTACAGACTCCAACACCATCTACGGACCCGTCGTCAACGAGGTCCGAACCACTTGGACCAACAACGTACACTCCGTAGCCAGGCTGTATACAGACCTCAAGTATATAGAGATTGAATGGCTAGTTGGGCCTATAGATATAACAGATAATACAGGCAAAGAATACATCGTCAAGTATCAAACAAATATCGTCAACAATGGAGAGTTTTTCACAGACTCTAACGGAAGACAGAGTTTAAAGAGAAAGCTGAATGAACGTCCGCAGTGGAATCTAACCCTAGCAGAGCATGTAGGGGGTAATTACTACCCGGTCACGAATGAGATATATATACAAGATGTAAACTATAAATTTGCGGTGTTGACTGATAGGTCGCAAGGTGGGACGTCTTTAGTCGAAGGAGAGTTAGAGCTTATGTTGCACAGAAGGTTGTTACACGACGATGCTTTTGGTGTTGGAGAAGCTTTGAACGAAACTGCTAATGGAAAGGGTCTGGTAGTCAGAGGAACGCATAGATTGATAAAAGCTGAGGTTAAAAGTAACGAAATTAAAAAGAATGTTATAGAAATGCATCTAAGACCGCTAGTGTTTGTCTCTGATGCTACAAAATTTACGGTACAAGACTGGTTGAAGATGAAAAACTGTTATAGTTGGTTGAAAACTCCCTTACCTGAAGGCTTACACTTGCTGACTCTAGAACCTTGGGGAGGTAAACTACTGCTGCGCCTGGAAAACTATCTGTCCATATCTGATAAATCAACCCTAGAAGTAGATGTAACTAACTTGTTAAACAATATAAAGGTTACATCTATTAAAGAGACCAGGCTGTCAGGTAACGATGGAGGTGAGAAATGGACTTGGAACAAAGAGGAAGAGTTTTCAGCGAGTTTTAATGAAGAGTATGGAAGTTTTAGAGAGAAGAGTTATGCTGTTGATGAGGTAAAAGATGTAGATGAAAGTTCAACAGTAAAAATCAAGGCTAAAGAAATAAAGACGTTTATCGTAGAGTACCAACATATTTAGATTTGAATAATGTGTATTTGTAACATATTGAAACCAAATAGACTTGTATTTGTATATTTTGTCTTATTTACATTTTTCATATTTAATAACAGGGATACGTACTTATAATAGGAATAATTTACGACATCGTTTCATAAAACAATTAATAATTTACTTACAGTAAATCCTACTTCATCTAATTAACAATTTTTATACACGACACTTATACTAATAATTGACCGTGTTCAAACTTTATTAGTATTAACTAAATTACTAAAACGTCGTTCCACTTATCAATGATTCTAAAGACATAAAGTTCTGGATTATGTTGGTACGACGGTGATTAAAATGTTTTGGATTAAAATTTACTTTTTCTTAAAATTTACCAATTATTATTTTGGAACGCAGAAAATTTTAAAAACCACTGTAAAATTGTAATCTCGCGCCAACCCGCATCCAACCACCCTAAGAAAATGACTACTTACCTACCTAACTGACTTACTACATAATCTCATCATTCCGCCGCCGGTTCGAAACCGATTCGAACACCGATTACTCCCGCTTTGGTAAAATATTCCATTCTCATTGAATGGGCCATCCGGAGAGAATCGTCATAAACGATTTCGGTTGCTATTAAGGTACTTACATACAATTTTCTGGCGGGATGGGGTCGATCAACGACGGAATTTTTAACATCAACGTCACGATTTAACAACAAGCACAGTAAAAGTCAATTGTTAGATTACTCACACTTGCCCTTTTTTACTCGATTTCAAATTTACAAACAGATAAGTCGAGCAAAACAAAGTCAAGTGTGAGTAACATTAGTACCTCAGTATCCTCCCTTAGTATCAGGTTTAACGTTCAGTAACTTAAAAGTGAAAATAAAAACATTACAATTGAGTTTCACATTTTGTGATATTTTGACATTGGCGGTTTCATCGACAATTCGTCGAAAATTGTATGGATTTATTTTTGTAACCTATGTGATAGAAACCGAAATAGCTTACACCCAGTCTGCCCGGATGGCGATCCATTGAATGGGATATTATATTTTACCGAAATCGCTCGGCTGGCTTTCAAATGTCGATTGTAGGATGGGTTGTTTTAGCGTATCTACTTTGTCTGATGATGGAGAAAGACGGTGGCCATTAGAACTCCGAAACAAAACGACGTAACCCCGTCGAGTTAGATCTATCTTCCCAGGCACTTTGGTCCTGGAAGATGGAAAAGCTTGTTGTTAAAAGGCTCTGATCAATTCATTATTGATCAACTAATAAGCATTCGAGAAAGCGACTGATTGACGACTCCTCACCTCAACAGCCTATATCTAATGGTCCACCGCTGGACGCAGGCCACCCCCTGATTTTTTTATCTCATGGGTGCCAATGCCCATAATCCTCACGCTGGGCATGCGGGTTGGGGATCGCAGTCCTGTGGTAGATGTATTCTGCAAGAGGCGCTGCTGCTCGCCCGGTGTATGCCCCTTAGTCGCCTCATACGACACCCACGGGAAGAGTTGGGGTTTTGCAAATTCTAAGCCAATAATTCAATAATTTTAATAAACTATTGATATTTACCTATTAGACTACATGTCACATTCTTCCCGGGTCGTTTTTCCTTCTCTGAACGGGTTTGAACGTCCCCACGAACGGCTCTGACCTCTCCGTCGAGTTGTAAGGCACAGCCGTGGCGTATTGGAACGATACGACGAAGGTCCGTATCTGTTGGGGCACTAGTTGAATCCCCATGGTTGGTTTGTTGATTACCTAGTAGAAGCATTAATTGTATTTAGGTATATTACAAAGAAAAAATACCAGGTGGGATGACGATTTGCGAAAGACTGCTGGCAGATGCTGGATGCGGCAAGCTTAAGACAGGGCGCTATGGCGCTCATTAGGGGAGGCCATGTCCAGCAGTGGACTAATAGATCATATTAATATACAGGGTTATTGGTTCATAACATACAGCCTGGTGACAGACGGACAGAGGTGGACAGAGTCAGTACCTACTGAAAAAAAAACAAAAATCAAAGTGCTTTATTTCCTTTACACCTTACAGGACTCTTGGACACTATCGCTATAGTCCCATTTTATGTGTGCCCCTTTGGGTACGGAACCCTAAAATTGTATCATTTATTTAAAAAAATGCATAGACAACGTACCGTTGTCAGAATGTTGCAGATCTCACCTGCAGAGGCCGCAGACTCTCCTTCTCCTTCCTCCTTTCATCTCCTTCCAACGCCTCGTTATAATTCTCATAGAAGGCCTCCCTCTTGTCCCACACCAACGGCGTGAAGTCTTTCAGCCATCTAGTTCCATCCAGCGTCGTCTCCTTAATATCCGTAATAAGTATGTTTCTGAAGAGGCCGTCCAGTACTACTTTTTTGACGCCGGACTTGAGCGTATCAGACTTTTCCAGGTAGTTCTCAAGTCTTATTAGTAGAGTCCGGGAATTCCACTCTTGTAAAGTTAGCAGATGGACCCCTATGGGCAGTTTCTTGCCAAATCTCAGACCGCTATATTCGTTTCGAGAGTGTGCCCAGATCTTCTTGGTAAGTTCCTGGTAAGGGTTGCTGTGTGTGAGAAGGACTATAGGAGATAGTTCCAGTTCTTTTGCGAATTTCTTCTCGAAGATCCTGTGTTGCTTGTGCTGGAGTCTGGAGATGAAGAGGTGGTGCTTGCCGATGGCTCTCATACCTTCAAAATAATAACTTATTATGCATTTAACTTAGACACAGATGCTTTGAAGAAAAGAAACACTTACACAAGATTCATAAACGACAGTTGAAATTTACTTTGTGGCGATCTAGCCCAAACGCTATGTAGTCCTAACGATGTGGTCATATCAAAATTCAGTCAGAATGCGTGTACAAATAGTGTAAGTTTTATATTTCAAAACGTCCGGGTTCGATTCCCGAGCTGAGTACAAGTTTTTATTAAATGTATGAATGCAGTTTTTATTTTTCCTAAAATCCATGACATGGTTCCTAAGAAGAGATCTTTGTATGTCTTATAGTTTCAGACTCTCTCATACTGACCGCTCTAAATGTGCCACCCTGTATACCTAAATCATTACATATTTCTTCGTCAGCTCTGTCAGGGAGATACCAACGTCAGAGATTGATTAGTTACAAATAAGTAATACTGACCCTGCCCATGTTCTGTCTCGTTGAGCAGCATGTTGTACGGAAAGACATTGGTGAGGATCCGGCGATGCAGCATCAGATCCACCTGTGGACACACCTCCTTGTGACACGGCTTTAGGGAGATATGTATGTAGGTATTACCAACGTTACACATTTTATTTATTACCTACTTCTTATAGCGCGCGGCTTCACATGCGTCTCTCCGGGGTAGAAACAACACAAATGTTTTACTACCTTTAGAAGTTTACTACTATACTAGCTGTTGTCCACTTAGGATAATTATCACTGGAAATATCAATAACATACTTTAAAGGGACTAGCCCCCGAATACTCAAACGCAACCTAAAAATTAAGCTCGTCTCAAGTTGTGATTTTCACATATAATAATGAAAATGTGTCAAAAAACCGTCACTTGAGACATGCAAACTCAAACGCATCTCAGGTTTAAACCTGAGATGCGTTTAAGCATAGATTTAAATCGTTAGATAGGCCCTTACCGCAGTGAGACCGCGCTGTGTTGTTCCACGGTCGAAGAGAGTGAGGCTCACTAACCTGGACTGGAATCAGTGCACATCCAAACACAGTGTTAGCCGGACGTGTTGTAAAGGACGTTTGCGAGCAGTTTAGTGTCACAAAATGCCATCGTGTGCCTTTCTAAAGTGCAACAACAATTCTAGAAACACAAATAAAGCCAGAGGTGTAACATTTCACTCGTAAGTATTGCAATTTGATTTAAAAACTTTTATTTTTCCTTCCGCACTGTCTAAAATAACAAATTTAAACGGCGAGTGCACGAAAGAGAAAGTAGTGTTAGCAACTAATGTGGGAGAAAAAGAGATGACACTATTTTCTCATTACACTTGTTGTGTGTAGATTGCACACGTTTTAGACAGATGCGTTTTCGATTTCAGGATATAAATAAGACCATTATGTTTTCACAGAAGTCAGTGCAATACAATTGTAAATGAAATGGTAATAATAATAATTATTAGGTTTATTGGCAAAAACACTATTTCTAACTACTTACCGGACCGTACCTTCTACACAAATTGCACAGTTTTTGGACGCCATGTTGACGCACACATTCAAACATTTTCGATTTCAGGGCATCTAAGTGCATACTTTTTTCAGAAAAGTGTGTGCAATACAATTGCACACGAAATGGTAATAGCAACAGATAAGTACAATGGCAGAAACACGATTTTTTTGACTACTCATTAGTGTGCGTACGTCGGCATTTTGTTAACGTACACATTCAAAAACAAAGCCACAGTTTTTGGTGTCAGGGCCTATCTAACGATTTAAATCTATGCGTTTAAGTATTCGGGGGCAAGTAGGTTCATACATAATTAGTACTGTAAAACGGGTATTCATCTCATTGTAGACATACTGTTGTGGGCACGGTATTTAAGTCATCCCGTGTCGAGGAATAATATCACACCACACACTGGAAAAATCAAAACTACACTATTACCTACTAGTACAGCCATTAGTGAATTTTTTTTATGTCTATGAGTACAGCACTATATTAGTTGTAGTCTTGCAACGATCACAGCAAGCAAGTGCTTGTTCGACGACCCCTGTGGCACGGTGGGCGAAGGTCCGCCTGGTGGACGCAGGTGCGGATTCGATTCCTGCCCGTATTGTATTATGTATATCAGTTATCTAGTACCCGTAACACAAGCTCAGCTTAGCATGGAGCTAGATAATGCTGTGTGAATTGTCCAGGATTATTTATTTATTTTATTAGTAGTAGTGATCGCAAAACATCTTGAGCTCTGTGAAGTTGGTTACAACGGCTGCGCACCGGACAGTACACTCCGCATGTACACCCTAAGCCGGGGTGTCGCTAGTTTTGGTAAATATCACCTTTCTATTCGATTGTACCTGCGCACTTTTGCTGCTTTTGCTAAGACCACAGAGCTCAAGTTGTTTTGCGATCATTCTACATATTATAGGTACCTGCCCATCCTCAAAGGAGCAACCTCCCTGAGCGCGGTCCGTGAAGACGGCAAAGCGCGTGTCTCGTGCGGCGTCTTCGATGTGGATTTTGGACGTGACCGGGTAGATGTTGCCTGTAAGGTTGCCTCTTATGTATATTGATAATTCTTTAAAAACACTACAATAAGACCCTCTTGCACAAGATAGATAGATATAATTTATTCATAAAAATTCGTTACATAGCTTGGTTACTAGTACCTTAAAGCCGTTGTTAGGTTTGTCTATGCAAAGCTCTCCCCTTATTTACCTGATAATTAATATGGTTACTATAACTAGCCTTAAACTTCTAAAAGTTCTAATAAATTACTATAATCTAACTTAACATTTTTGAGCATGATATACATACTCTTACATGTAGGTAAAACTGTTTACAATTCCTTATCAACGGCCGGAATGTTGCCATGAGTTCGTGCATACAGCGTGAAGCTAGCCACGTATCGCCGCTAATAGCCACACAAGGTGCTCGAAACGAACGAAATAAACTAATAAGAAAAATAATAAGGTAAACGAATACTTTTAAGAGCATTATTTAATGATATTTTATACGATAAGTTATACCTACCTAATAATAATAATTATAATGAAATATTTAATATTTGCACACGGTGCTTGCGGGTCGAATACAATGTCATCACATAGCTTTAAGATCTTGGCATGTACCTAATTATTGTATTCTGCAAAAAAACTGATTCTGATTCCAGATCAACTTGGAGTTTTTGCTAAAAAGTGTTTTATTAAAATGGTTTTAATATTTTTCGTATTTATCTTATTTTTAACTTCTATAGGTAGTTCGTTGATGAGATGGGAAATTAAATATTGTGAAGGCGAGGCGAGGCGAGTATTGACAAGGATTATTATTATTACAAAACATAATATTTAAACGTAACGTAATAAGCTAACGTACCAGCTATTCTCGAACCGAATGGTCTGTTGCGTGACGATGGTAAGAGGCCTGACGGCATGACTCTAGTCCCATGGGAGTTGGGGAGGCCTATTGTGTGGGACGCTACATGTGTCGACACACTCGCGCCTTCCCATCTTCCTAGGACTTCCGTGAGGGCTGGTGCGGCGGCAGATTTAGCCGAAGATCTCAAGAGGCGCAAATATGCAGGTCTCGACAGAGCCTACACATTTGCTCCCCTTGGAGTCGAGACCCTAGGTTCGTGGGGTACCGAGGCTCTCCGGGTTTTCAAAAAATTATCTGAGCGTCTGGTCGAAGCGACGCGTGACCCGAGAGCTGGTGAGTATCTGGCACAGCGCATCAGCATTGTCATACAGCGGGGCAATGCAGCCAGTGTCTTAGGCACGCTTCCAACTGGTATTGATATGGATCAGTTGAGCTACCTGTAGATTGTTTGCAACAGTTTGCAGATAGCTTAATTGTTTCTATTGTAAATACTAGTTTTAATTTAAATTTGTTATTTGATTGTTATTTTCTTTCTGAATAAAGATTGTATATTTAAATAAAATAACGTAATAAATTCAACGTATTTTATGGTTTAACAAATCACTTATCACATTTTGGCGGTACGTAGGCTGCTAAGATCTTTGTATTTTAAGAAATTAAATAATGTCCGAAACATTTTTGATTTCGGCAGGACTAGTATGGTTAGTGCCATCTACAGGGAAACATTACAGTTATCCAAACCTGTTCAAAGACTAAAGTTACATTACGTTCGTTTGACGAGAGGTGTTGCCGATGCTCAATTCTAAGGTTTTGTATAATAATGCATAAGCTCTTGCACTCTGGGTAATCTCTATGAAATTAACTAAGTTCCGAAAATTTTTGACTACGGCAGGACTCGAACCTGCAAATCAAAATTTTGGGAACATATTTAATATTAAGACGAATAGTAAGGCAAATGACCTTGGACCTTTCCGCGCGCCTTTATGCAGCAAAGAGTGCTTGTTTTCGGTTCAGCATACTATGTAGTGCCATAATCAACCAAATAATAGGATCCTCTGCGGTTGGGCGACGTGTAACTGGTCAGGTTTGAATCACAGATTTTGTAGGTGCAAATACGTTTTTACGTTTGATTTCATTAATTGGACTGCTTTTCGAAGCTAATGGACCTCCAAGCGGTAGGTATGAACTATGTGAATCACTATACTGAATTTGGTACTAATCGAATTTGAGACGCCGATAAAAAGTGGGTTCGAAGCCGCTACACATACACTATAACTAACAGTATAACAACTACACTATGATTAACAGCAAATATTTGGAACCTCCAAGGGACCTTTCAGGATGTGTTTTACAGGATATATAAGTTTCAGAGCTCCACAATCAATATTTTCGTCGGAAAACGGGTTCGAAAACACCTAATTTTCTTGTTTTTGCCTTAGTATACGCCTTAAATAAAGTTCTCCTGTCAAGTTCACAGAAATACCTAATGGTTTCAAAGTAGTCCCTGTGTTTCACCTATGAAGTTGTGTTTTGTTGTCTTCAAAACAATCATATCATTTATTTTAAGATGTTGACAACTCACCAGCAACATAAGAAGTAGGAAACAGAATCTTCTTCTCAGAATCCCGCGGATTCCGCAGGCGCCGTATCGTCTGCCTCCCGTTGGAGTCCGTGTAGAACACCCCGTTATTCCTCAGATCCGTCGCGTAACGGATCAGAATCTCCTTCCCCAAGCCTTTGTCGATAGGGATAGGTCCTACCAACCAGTTTACTTCGATCACCGGTTGATTTTCATACAATCTGACAACGTAGCTAGCGTAGTCACTAAATTTTACGTGAATCTCTTCAACATTTTTAGATTTTAAAACTTCAACGCGTATTTTGTCATTTATAGGCACCGGTGACTCATTTAATGTACGTAGTATGTTCGGGCTCGGGTCTCTGTCTATTTTGCCAAACATTATATTTTCAGATTTTTCAGATCCAAAAGGTTGTAGTCTATAATCTCTGCCATACTTCTTCGGGTCATCGGAGTAGTAGAACATCATCAATATTTGCAAGCTGATGGTCAATCCGTTGGACAGTCTCACAGAAGCGACTTGTTTCTTTGAATCTAGAAATATCTTTACGTGTTGATTACTTATGAATAGATCGTTGCTAGAAACGTAAAGGTCTTGCTTTTTTTCTACTTGTGCTGGTATTGTTTCAAACTCGTCTGCTAGTTTTTGTTCGGCTCGTTCTGTGATAGGTATCGCTAGAGATTCTTCTTCTTTTGCATCTTCAGTTACGGTTGTTACGTCAGTTATGGTGTCCATCGTCTCGTCTTCTGTCGTCACTTCTGCCGTCACGTCTGCCATCGTGATGTTTTGTCCTTTGGTGCTTACGTATTTGGAGTTTTCTATCCCTATTGGAATGCTGTTGGTTTGTCTTATAAGGTATTTTTTGTTCTTGTACTTTTCGTTGATGTATATGGACCTGCAAGAAAAGTGTGGTGAAGTCCATCTGCGGCTCTGGCGGGGATTTCTTCTATTGACATGAGCCAGATGAAGAAATATAGAGAGGTTGATGAAAGAAGATTTATCATCATCAGCCGCCTATACAGTGCACAGCTGGACATGAAATAGCAGAGGGCTTTTATATCTCTACGACTAATACATACCTACGTTCCACGATCTTCGGTCTTTCCTCCACGAAGTAGGAGCGGAATCCCAGCGGTGGGATGTCCCACGCTATAAACACCAGCTCATGGTCGGGACTGTCCAACGACCCTCGCTGCGGGATGGCCATCACTGGCGCCGCGATCTTCATGGTGCTGAACTCGACTTCGGATACTGGGAGAATGGTTAATGAACCTTACAATTCAGTGAAAAAATTATGCCTTGAGACACTTTTACGGCTTAAAAAGTGAGATCACGAGAAGAGCCAAGTCAGCCATTTTATTACCTTCCACTATGAAGTTGGCAAACCAACTATATACCTAATAAGGGGAAGGTTGCTGTGAATGGACCACTTAACTCGACGACGATATCTCAAAAATATAACTGATTAAATGAAATCGGTTTATTATTTTTATTTCTAAAGACCTTTATCTATACTAATTGACCGACTGCATCAACTACTAACACAAGTATGGATTCGGTCACAATGTACGTACTTTACTCCAATACAGGTCGTATTTTACGACCGATTGCATAGAATTTGGAAAATGGCAGTTGTTGCTAATTTGCACAGTTTTGGAAAAAGGTGATTTGGGAAGGTGGTCCATTGAAAGCACTACCGAGCGATTTAATATCCCATTTCCATTGAATGGACCATCTGGGAGAATGATCATTAACGATTTCGGTTGCCAAAATGGTATCTAAAATGCATACAACTTTCTGGCGGGATGGAGTCTATCGACGACGGAATTTACATCCTCAACGTCAAGAAGTAGAAGTAACCTAGGTAAAATTCAATTGTCATATTACTCACACTTGCCTTTTTTATGCTCGTTTTCAGTCATTCCGATTCAAATTTACAAACAGAGAGATTGCAGTATGAAACGTAGTCGAGCAAAACCAAGTCAAGTGTGAGTAACTTTAGCTATTAAAGTTAGTGATTAGTTTTAACGTTCAGTAACTTAAAAATAAAAAGAATACAAGTCATTTTGACGTTTGTGACATTTTGATGTTGACAACTTCGTCGTCAATTTGTTGAAAATTGTATGTAAGTATATATTTTTGTAACTTATATGATAGAACTGCTGGCAGATCCAGCAGTGGACTGGTATAAATAAATAATAATAATAAATAAATAATGCTGGACAATTCACACAGCATTATCTAGCCCCAAGGTAAGCAGAGCTTGTGTTATGGGTACTAGATAACTGATATACGTAATATTATACATTACATAGATAGTTTTTTTTTTTATTATACATAGAAAACACCCAGACCAACGGAACAAATTTCTGCAGATCGTACACAAATTTGTTCCGAGGCGGGGATCGAACCCGCAACCTTTTGCGTCGCAGGCAGACTCTCGCCCGCTGCGCCACTGAGGTCGTCAATATATATGTATAGGCTGATGATGATGATGATGATATGATAGAAACCGAAATACTTTACACCGTCTCGCCGGATGGCGATCCATTGAATGCGATATTTTTCCGTAATCGTTCGGCTGGTCTAAATGATCGCTTCCTTCCCCTTCTCTAAGTAGTCAAGGATAAGTGTCGAGTCATACTCACGGCTAGGATCCAGTATTGTGTACGTTGTCTCGACGCCCAGCACGGGCAGACGGACGGGCGGAGACACGGGCCAGGCTAGCGGGTTGTAGATTATTATCTGAGAACATTCATTTCATTTTGTATATTTGTATTAATTTACTTAGGTACTTATCTGGAGATGTTCACAAACATTGTTTATTGAGTTTGGCTGGAGTATAGTCTCACAACCATGGACAACTGCTTACACGCCGCGTGCGACATTTGATGAAGATTGATCAAATGGGCTTTTTAAGTTTAAGAGTGTTACTATCTGACGGTGAGGTAAACAGGGTGTAACAAAATCAGTGATCGAGTGTTCTGTGATCGATCACTGATCGAGAACGAAACTGTCAGGCAGTTTGGTCCTCAATCAGTGATCGAGTGTTCTGTGATCGATCACTGATCGAGGACGAAACTGTCAGGCAGTTTGGTCCTCAATCAGTGATCGAGTGTTCTGTGTTCGATCACTGATCGAGAACAAAACTGTCAGGCAGTTTGGTCCTCAATCAGTGATCGAGTGTTCTGTGTTCGATCACTGATCGAGAACAAAACTGTCAGGCAGTTTGGTCCTCAATCAGTGATCGAGTGTTCTGTGTTCGATCACTGATCGAGAACAAAACTGTCAGGCAGTTTGGTCCTCAATCAGTGATCGAGTGTTCTGTGTTCGATCACTGATCGAGAACAAAACTGTCAGGCAGTTTGGTCCTCAATCAGTGATCGAGTGTTCTGTGTTCGATCACTGATCGAGAACGAAACTGTCAGGCAGTTTGGTCCTCAATCAGTGATCGAGTGTTCTGTGTTCGATCACTGATCGAGAACAAAACTGTCAGGCAGTTTGGTCCTCAATCAGTGATCGAGTGTTCTGTGATCGATCACTGATCGAGAACAAAACTGTCAGGCAGTTTGGTCCTCAATCAGTGATCGAGTGTTCTGTGTTCGATCACTGATCGAGAACAAAACTGTCAGGCAGTTTGGTCCTCAATCAGTGATCGAGTGTTCTGTGTTCGATCACTGATCGAGGACGAAACTGTCAGGCAGTTTGGTCCTCAATCAGTGATCGAGTGTTCTGTGTTCGATCACTGATCGAGAACAAAACTGTCAGGCAGTTTGGTCCTCAATCAGTGATCGAGTGTTCTGTGTTCGATCACTGATCGAGGACGAAACTGTCAGGCAGTTTGGTCCTCAATCAGTGATCGATCACAGAACACAACGCAAACGTAAAAAATATAATAATAAAATAAATATACTTAATAATAAAATAAATATACTTAATAATAAAATAAATATACTTAATAATAAAATAAATATAGTAATAATATCTCTCGTCTTCGAAGAAATGGTTGTTTGTTTCTTACGAAGTAGTTGGATTCCCTTGTTGTGTCGCACGAGGACGTGTTGAACTGACAGCGGTGCAGCTTCGTCCTGTACGGAGAGATGCGCAGCTTGCTGAGGACAATGACGTACGTCAAACAGTAATGGTTGCTATTTGTAGTTTAGGCTGGTACAAGATGCCATACATACACTGTCTCGTGTGTTTATATACTGCCAAGCAAGCTGTCACTAGTTTCTTCTTTATTCCAAATCACAGATATCTATTGTCAACGTGAAAAATGACATCCAGTGATAGTAAAGATGCCAATTATTATTTGCAAATGGAAGAAAAGGGCAAAGAAATAATATTATTAACTGAAATACAATTGCCAGGGAAAACCATTTCACTCAACATTCAAAATTGTTCTAACTGCACGTTTTATTTTTAATAAAATTTCTGTAAAATTGTTTAATTTTAATTGTTTTATTTTCTCGTCGGTCGGTACTAAGTACTCACTCGAAAGCTTTCCTGATGCAGCTGATGGCCATGTCGATGGTAGAGTACAGTGTCTGTGCGTAGTGTTGCATCACGTGGTCGGACATCATGCCAGAGAGAACGTTGTGGTCCGACATTATGCCTGCATATTTACAATGATTATTTACTGACTTTACAATGAAAACTATCTTCGTTTGAAAAATATGTAATGAACTAGCTTATTCGCGTTTTTTGGAATAAAAGTATGTCTGTTCGTCTGTCTGTCACCAGGCTGTATCTCATGACCGTGTTATTTAGACAGTTGAAATTTTTCACAGATGATGTATCTATGTTGCCGCTATAACAACAAATACTAAAAAATATATTAAAATAAATACATGTATTTAATTTAAGGGGGCTCCCATACAACAAACGTGATTTTTTTGCTCGTTTTTGCTCGATATTGATAACGGCAACAAGTAGACGCTTGAAATATTCATTCACAGAATAAATAAATAATGCTGGACAATTCACACAGCATTATCTAGTCCCAAGCTAAGCAGAGCTTGTGTTACTTATGGGTACTAGATAACTGATATACATAATATAATACAATACATAGATAGATTTTTTTTATTATACATAGAAAACGACCAGAACACCCTGAACAAATGTCTACAGATCGTACACACATTTGTCCCGAGGCGGGAATCGAACCCGCAACCTTCTGCGTCGCAGGCAGACCTTCGCCCACCGCGCCACATCACAACTTATTTTTTATGTTCCGTGTTTATTAATACCCTATGTAGGCGATTCGACCTTGACTTATTTTGCACCAGTGTTTCTTCGGCCAGGCGGCGGCGGCGGCGGCTGAGCGGTGAATTTTTTGGTGAGGGAATAGTTGCATCAAATGTAGTGTGATATATATACATACATATATATACAGCTGAAGACAGGGCGCTATGGCGCTCATTAGGGGAGGCCTATGTCCAGCAGTGGACTGGTATAGGCTGATGATGATGATGATGAAATATACATACACAATGTTAACTTTTTACCTTCTGTTAGATTTATGTTAATTACCCTTTATTGTTTTTTTTATTTTTTGATTATGTTCATGGCTCTATTGATTGTTACTACACTGTTTTTTAGTCGTGAAAACCTTAATTTAAGCTTTCTAGGATATATTTATAATAATAATAATAATCATTTATTTCAGACCATAGCAAAGTTACAGATCTTATTTAACTTATGCTACAGTCCATATTAATATATACCTTAAAACTAACATACATATAACATAAAAACTTAATTAATGACACGTTTTTCTGTGATTACGGCGACGACGTGTAAATGACGCAATCAGAGTGTCAGCTGGCGACGGTGCACGGCGGTGTCTCCTTGCAGGCGGCCAGTGAACCGTCGGAACTAGACACCCATCGGCCAAAACTCTGCGCTTAAGTAGGTCGAGAGATGTTTATTCTTATTATTCTGTTATATTAAGCTTCTGGTTTTCCTATACCTAAATAAATAACCTGAGTACCTACACTCGTAGTATTCAATTTTTTTTATTGATACCATGTTGTTTGTATGTCTTATAATAGAAAACAGTTCCAAACATAGACCCGGCTAGGGCACTTCAATAACGATACTTACAAAAGTAGAGGTAAAGTAGGTTCGTAAAGACAAAAGTACGTACTTCTTCAAAACATAAATCTAACACGATAAAAATAAAATCAAATCTATACAAAAAAAATGCAAATGGTTGTTTGAAGTTTTGCTGAAGTTCCATTACCCATGATCCAGTTCATGTTTTCGTACAGCTTGTTGTCTGCCGGCATCGCAGCCAGCACCGGCAGCTGCTTCGTTAGCTGTGGACGGGAGTGCTGTTACTGAACAGTTTCTTTCATGACAAGTGGACTGCTACTAAGGTTGATTATAAATAATAATAAATAATGCTGGACAATTCACACAGCATTATGTAGCCCCAAGCTAAGCAGAGCTTGTGTTATGGGTACTAGATAACTGATATACATAATACAATACATAGATAGATATTTTTTATTATATACATATATAGGAAACGACCAGAACACCCTGAACAAATGTCTGCAGATCGTACACACATTTGTCTCGAGGCGGTAATCGAACCCGCAACCTTCTGCGTCGCAGGTAGACCTTCGCCCACCGCGCCACATCGGTCGGCTGATATCGATATAGGCTGGTCGGTTGGCGCGAAATAAAAACAAGATCCGTCAAGTGTGAGTGTAACTCGCGCGCCGAGGGTTTCAAACATTTGCCTATTATTTGGACAATCAATTTTACGTCTTTTTTCGAATGGCAATATTTTGAAAGGTATGAAACCTACAGCAATTTCGAAAACTGTTTTAAAATTTACAAAATAATGCCTTTCATTCGATAAACCAATAGGTAGGTAGCCTTTCGATAAAAAATATCCCCCTTTTCGACCATTCTCATTTTTTTTTAAATGATCTTTTTTACTATATTACAAACTTTTTACTATATTTTGCAATACTACAAACGCCTAATACATTTTACTGTACATGGATCGGTCTGCAATCTGCGGAGGTAAGGGGGGGGGGGGGAATGGTCAATTTGTTGACTTTTTTTGAAATATTTCAAAAAGTATAAATCCTACAAAAATTTCAAAAACTGTTTTTTAAATGTACACAACGAATACGGTATTTGAAATAATGATACATTTCGTGCGCCATTACTGATTTCAAGAAAAAAATATATAAATAAATGAAAATGAATATTTTCAGTACAAATTTTGATGTTGAAATTTCAATTAGGAAGGCAAATTGTGTTTTTTGTTGTGATTTCGTGTGTTGCACTTTTTGTTTTTTTGCCGATGTAACGTGCGTCGAGAATTGAACTACGGAATCTCGACTCGATTTTCCGTAGTTCGCCCGAATCGCAAGCAATTTTTTTTTTTTATTTTTTATTTGCTTTTGGTGGCTTTCGTGTCACTGCGGCCATGATGGGCCTATTGTGATCGCCACTTTATGTGTTCTCCCCTAAAGCCGCGGCGTTCAGAGTTCGCCACCTACCCTTGCAGCTGCTAGGAACTGAAGGATTTCCTTCGGGGAGAAGTCTCGTAGCTCGTCTGGGCCGAGCAGGTGCTTGCCCAGATAAGTACTACGTTTTTGCATCAGTGCTCCACACTCACCTAGCAGATGGAGAGGCGTTTCGTCCGCCTCCTCACAGAATCTACAGGTTTTTGTGTCGCATAGCCCCAATTTAAACATGTGCTTGTTAAGGCGACAGTGTCCAGTTAGGGCTCTTGTTATGATGCGAAGGTTATTTCTGTTTAGCGCTAGGATTTGGTTAGTGTACCGTTTATCGAAGGCTTTTATCAGACATTTTGAGTGATCCATGCCAGAGGAGTTTTTCCAAAGCTTGGTTGATTCCTCGTAGCAGGAATTTAAGAGGGTTCTTAGAGCCAGACTTTTGGGAATGCCACAAAACGGCTCGGGGCCAAACTGAGTCCCCTTTGCCCCGGATCGCGCAAGTTCGTCAGCACACTCATTGCCGTTGATACCCGCGTGACCCGGTACCCATCTTAGGATGACTTTGTTGTTCAAGCCTAGAGCGTTCAGGCGTTACAAACAGTCCTCGACTAACCTGGACGTGATGACCTTCGAGTCCAGTGCTAGGAGGGCCGCCTGGCTGTCAGAGTTGATAAATATGGTTTGGTTGGTGTAGCGCTTTAGCAGATTAATGTCAGCACATTCGAGAATGGCGAATACCTCTGCTTGGAAGACGGAGGCGTAACTACCTAGGTTTAAGCTACTGCTAAGCCTGGGTCGCTCTCCATACACTCCACAGCCTACTTCCAGTCCCATTTTGGAACCATCCGTGTACCAGTTAAGGCACCCGTCCTTGCAGAGAAGCTGGCTGTTCGACCAGTCTTCTCTAGAGGGCAGTTCCACTGTGTAGTGTTTATCAAACACGTGACGTGGAAGCATGACATCAGTTGTCATGTTCAGTATAGGTGATTCCAGAGTAGAGTCTTGCAGAGATCTCAGTTTCTGGGAGAGCCAATTCCTACGGCCCAGGGTATTGGACCTATACATGCTGGTCTTTGCCTCCTTATGTATGTATAAGTGAAGTGGAGGTAGTCCCAGCAATGCGTTTAGTGCCAGCCCCGGGGAGGTGGACATGGCTCCCGTAGCCATAAGGCAAGCAGTCCTTTGTAGGCTAGTTAATTTGGTGATTGCGGTCGACTGAAGGGCTTTGTCGTACCATACAATGGAAGCGTATGTAATTATCGGCCTCACAATGGCAGTGTACAGCCATAGGGCAATCCTGGGGTTAACACCCCAGTTGTCGCCCATTAGTCTGCCGCTAGCTCCTAGAGCCATCTTTGCTTTTTGCAAGACGTTGCCTAGGTGTGTGTTCCACGTCAGTTTCTGGTCGATGGTAACGCCCAAGTATTTTACTTCAGTGGAAAATGTTATGATTCTACCGTTAAGTTTGGGATAAACAAGCTTGTCAAGCCTTCGTTTGTTGGTAAATGGTATAATCACAGTTTTGTCAGCGTTGACTGCGAGTTCACTGTTGCTGCACCAGTCGCTGACAGCGTTGAGAGCTCGCTGCATGATGCTGGAGATGGTGGATTGGCAGAATCCTCGTACGACGATCACAAGGTCATCTGCATAGCCTTGCGCATCGATATTGAGGTCTGCCAGTCTGCACAGGAGCTGATCTACAGCTAGGGTCCATAAAACAGGCGACAGCACTCCGCCTTGGGGACAGCCCCTAGCTGTGGATATCTCAATTGTTGTTTGGTGAAGGGCCATTTTTGCTCCCCTGTGTGAGAGCATATCCTCAACCCATCGGGTGGTAGTCGGGTCGACATTCTTGTTGATCAACCCGTTCACCAGCAGAGAGATTGGGGAGTTGTCAAAAGCACCTTCAATGTCAAGGAATGCACAGAGTGCTATTTCCTTGTCCTCCATAGCCTTCTCCACTCTGTCAATCAGACTGCTCAGTGCCGTCTCAGTGGATTTACCCTTACGATAGGCATGTTGGCTATGGTGGATGGGAGATGCGACGAGCGCTACATCTCTTATGTATCTATCTACCACCTTCTCCATAGTCTTGAGAAGAAATGAAGATAGGCTTATGGGTCTGAAGGACTTTGGCTGGCTATAGTCCTTCTTAACAGCCTTAGGTATGAAGATAACTTTGACATTAGTCCATTGTTCTGGCACATATCCCCAGGCGAGGCTCGCCCTGAAGATTTTTACCAGATATGGAGTGAGGACGTCGATTCCTTGCTGTAGAAAAACAGGGAGAATCCCATCCTCACCACATGCTTTGTTTGTCTTGAATGAGTTTACGGCCCACCTTACCTGACCCGGTCTAATGATCCTGGCCACTCTGTTCCAGTCCTCGTTCCGAGGCTTATGGGGGTTGACAGGTGCCGGTACGTGCGTGTTTTTATGTCGCGAACCAGGGAAGTGGGTCGAGGCCAGCAACTCTCTCTCTTTTCGTTAGTTGTGAAGGAACCGTCCCCTCTCTTGAGGAGACCTATTTGATTAGTTTTGGCTTTGGAGAGCAGTTTGTGGAGTCTAGCACTTTGAGGCAAGCTTTTAATTTCCTCGCAGAGCTTCCTCCAAGATGCTCTCTTAGCCTTCCTAATTTCCATGTTATATTCCGTTAAGGCTTTTTGATAGGCCTCCCATACGCGAGTCCTTTTAGCCTTATTGAATAATTTCCTGGTTTTGCTCCTTAGCTTGCCTAGCGTGGAGTTCCACCATGTGACTTGTCGCTTAGTGGTCTTGGTCTTTTGCGGGCAACTCTCCTCATAGGCCATGCAAATGCCTTTTGAGAGGATAGTCACCGCTATCTCAAGGCTGTCACGGGTCCTAATACTTTTAGGGCATTCTTCGAGCATTTGCCTCAGTTTGTCGTTAAATACATCCCAGGCAGTTGCCCTAGGGTCCCTATAAGTTATAATTTGAGAGTCCAGGGAAGCCTTTATCTCAAAGCAAATGTGCTTATGGTCGGACATAGAGTTTTCATTACTAACATGCCAGTCATTGATGTGCCTGGCAAGGTTGTTAGTAGCGAATGTTATGTCCAGGACCTCTTGTCTAACCCTGGTTACAAAGGTCGGTTCGCGTCCTATGTTAAGAGTGGTTAGTTTGTTAGTTAGAAGAAAGTCAAAGAGTAACTCACCTCTAGCGTTGACGTCTGTGCTCCCCCAAGCAGTGTGGTGTGCGTTGGCGTCGCATTCAACGAGAAGCTCGGCGTTGTTCTCATCGCAAGCAATACGAATAATAAACGTAGAAAATTTAATCGACGGTATGGCAATGGTAAGTACCTATACCTACACTCCAGGTCGTCCAGCAGCGGACTAAACTCGGTACAGGCTGATGGTGAAGTGATACCTGTAAGTAGACGTGTCCCTCCCGTGCCATGTACTTGACGTTCGGCCGCGAGGTGAACGAGCCCGAGCACACGCTGCTCTGGTCCTGGTACACCGGCACGAAGTCCCCTTGCTCTGCAGGGTACTTGACACTGGAAACATCAATAAGGAGTCCGCAAATCAAATACAAACACCTCTTCAACTCAGCTCCAAAGCCAAAAGCTCCCACCTAACTAAATTGTGTTAGCCGCACGCTTTCCGCTTTCGCTTCTTGCTAGCAGCCAACGCGCTGTCGCGGCGACGGCTAGCAAAAACCTCGCTGTCCACGCTCGGTCGGCAAGTTTCCGCTTGTGAACCACCGCGGCAGGCGCCCTCGGCCAAGAGAGTCAAGAGAGCTGTCCGCGCGGCGACAGCTCGCGGGTCACTCGCTTGAAGCTGGCGGTAAGGAAAGCTTTAACCTACGAGTGGCTCGGTTGTGGCAAGCGAGGGATCCACACGCTGCCTCCGCTGCCTGTAATAAGCTGTCATCTTCACTTATCTATATACCTATATAAAACAAAGTCGTGTTAGTTACACCATTTATAGCTTAAGAACGACGGGACCGATTTTCATGGCTTTTTATTTGTTGGATTTCTCTTAGTCCGGAATAGGATAAGAAGTATTATAAAAACATTGGAAAATTAGCGAAAAAATAACTACCCGTGCGAAGCCGGGGCGGACCGCTAGTAATATTATAAAGAGGGCAGATTTCTTTGCTTGTTTGAATTGAATAGGCTCCAAAACTACTGGACCGATTTGAAAAATTCTTTCACCATTAGAATCCTACGTTACTCCTGATGAACATAGGCGATAGAATTTACCCGTGCGAAGCCGGGGCAGACCGCTAGTTGTTGGTAAAATGTATTCGAACACGCACTGCGGCATTTCTCTACGTACCGCGCCTCGTTGACCGCCTTCAGATAGCAAGCCGGACTCGAGTAGATTAACTGCATCTTCTGATGAGCGACGGAGTGCACGTTACTGCAATGTACGAACACAGCTTTCGTTATCACAGAATGCTACAACTGTAATAGATACAAATTATAATCAGGCCTACTGTAGTGGCCCTGCCAAGTCTAGTAGACGTCACCGGGCACCCTTTTCTCCGGTTCTTCCACGTACCTAGTCAAACTATATTTAGTCTAACTAGTTTGACCACGAGGAATTATGTTTCCTCGTGGTCAAACTAGTGAAATGATCCTCCCTGTATCAATGGCAAGTTACAAATATGTACAATCTTACGTGTAGCTAATCTTTTTTCTTACTACATAGTCCAGTGCTTTTAAGCGTTTCAATTTGACTATTCGCAAAAAACTTTACAGAGTAAAAGTTCATAGGAAATCACTTTGACAGCTGTCAAACTGACACTTAGGTACTGTCAAAACTGACAGAAACTGTCAAAAATCTAAAATAATATACGGAAATTGACGTGTGCTAGTAATGGCGCATGTTAGTAGTTACTTACATAAGATATTCAAGAGCGAGATTAGAAAGGTTTCGAAACTGATCTCGAAACCGTTAAAAACAGCCGAACATATAACCCTCCCATTAAAGTCGGTAAAACAATAAGTCATCACATCACACACTTATTTGCAAAACTTTTGACAAAATATCATACTCACTCCATAAGTAACTCGATGTTTTTGAACCAGACATCGGCGTCGAAGTAACCGAATCGTTGACCCATCACGACCATCACGTGGTTGGTGGCATAGTGCGGGCCTTGTCGCTGTAGCATTGACTGCACGAACTTGCTCGCCTGAGGACAGTTAGGCACGTGAGCACGACTGAGCACATCACGACCAGCACGTGGTTGGTTTCAAAGATCGGTTTTGAAACCCTTATGGTCTCTCTCTCGTCCCCGCTCTTTCTTGAATATCTCAGTAACTACTGCAGCTATTAACTTGAAAGTTGAAATAATGATACATTTCGTGCGCCATTACTGATTTCAAGAAAAAAATATATAAATAAATGAAAAATGAAAATGAATATTTTCAGTAGGTACAAATTTTGATGTTGAAATTTCAAAAGATACCTAGGAAGGCAAATGGCAAATTTTTGTAGATAGGGATCTATATTTTACGGGAAAAATAGAAAAGTCTGTAAAAATTACCATTTTTGAAAATAAACCATATTGAGAATGGTCGAAAAGGGGGATATTTTTTATCGAAAGGGGGCTATCTACCTATTGGTTTATCAAATGAAAGGCATTGTTTTGTACAATTTAAAACAGTTTTCGAAATTGCTGTAGGTTTCGTACTTTTCTAAATATTGCCATTCGAAAAAAAACGGAAAATTTATTGTCCAAATAATTGGCAAATGTTTGAAACCCTCGGCGCGCGAGTTACACTCGCACTTGACGGATCTTGTTTTAAAATGGTCATTTTCACAGACTATTTTTTTCTGTAAAATATTATGTAGATCTACAAACTATAGGATATCTACAAACGCCCTATACATTGTACATGGATCGGTCTGCAATCTTCGGAGGTAGGAGGGGGGGGGGGTCATTTTTCCAGTTGCCATCACCAGAACGTGGCAATCTGGCAATGCTGCCATCATTCTAGGCAGCATTGCCACGTTCTGGTGACGGCTTAGATTTTTAGATAATAGATGTAAGTGTAAATATTAGTTTCAGAAGAGCCACGTTGAATGGCAATGCTAGTTCGTTGACCGAAATAAAATAAATAAATAAATAATGCTGGACAATTCACACAGCATTATCTAGCCCCAAGGTAAGCAAAGCTGAAAAGCCAGCATTCCTATCACCCGTGGATTCTATTAAGAGTTTTGTAACATCTTTGTATACAGCGTGTGCCCCAGAACCCCAAGGACCTAGGGTTTCCACCCCAAACGCCTCGAATAGGTAACCTCTGTCAAGATTAGCGTATTTTCGCCGTTTGAAGGACTCCGCTGATGTTGCTGCGGAGCTGGCCCTTACTGATGTCCCTGCAAGATGAGAAGGTGCTAGGGTACACACGTAGCATCCCAAACTAAGGCCGACCCATCTTCCAAGGAATAAGAGTCATACCGTCAGGTCTTTTACCATCATCTCGCATTAGGCCACGTGGTTCGAGAGTAGCTGCTACACTGACGCTGGTAAAAGCCCGACGGATGAGTCATTAATTGAACCATGACGATGACGGGACACACGTCCTGCACTAGAGACACATGCCAGTGCATGGTGACCGAACTTATCAACGTTTTCGCCACACTGGCAACGGTGTGGCACTAGGCAAGGAGAATCTAAACGCAAAGACGTGGCCACCCGAAATGAGTTTTATCTAAAAGTGTACCTAAATTTTTGGAAGACAAAACATACAAGTAACCAAAGTATTTTAAATAATTAGTTTAATTCACGCATTTAATCATTATTGTACCTACCAATGTTATGATAATGTACGAAATGGTTAAATGAATCTGAATCAGAGAATTTACAAAATCGGTTCCGTAGATCCTGAGATTACAACCTCATAAAATCACAATTCACAAACTTTCGTTTTATCATAATAATAGTATAGATTTCTTTATTTAGTAGACAATATAACATCATAACATATACATATATAGATAGATACTTTACTCTCTTCGATGATAAAGGTAGGGCAGCCAAAGCTGGCAGGACCGTATTTTCCGTTTTTGCCGCCGACAGCTTTCGGACCCAGTGTGCCGAGCACTGCGCGCTTGCAGGAAGCACTCAAGCATCGGCAACGAAGTCAGTGTTTTTGCCTAGGCAAGCAGCTAAAATTTATAACCTAGGCGGGACTTGAACCACCTTCCACTAATATTCTAATCTTTTCCCTGTAAATGGAACTGACGACGCTTGAATCCGTATATGTGCCGGCGATGTTTTACTAGTCAGTTAGTTGACCTTCTGGCTCAATCAGGTGGTACCAGGTTCCCGTACTTATTGGATGGTTGCTGGTTCAAGTGCAGCCCAGGTTCGTTCGTTACAATTTTATATAATTCTTATAACATTTTCGTATTATTACCTGGATCGTAAAGTTTTGTACCAACATAGTCTCTGGCTCGACTCGTAAGTCATTGCTGAAGTATCCGAAACAGAATCCTGGCGGGCACGAGTACCCGTCGAACAGCTTGTGGGTGAATATGTCGGACTCTACACCTGCGAGAAGTAAAGTCATCGTCATCAACAGTCCGTGAGAGCCCACAGCTGGACGCTGGCCACGCCTGATGAGCGCTTAAGCACCCTGTCAGTAACTTTACCCAATCTGTGACCCTGTCAGGAGCCTTAGCACATTGTCTTCTCAGGCACATGTCCTTCGAGTAAAAAGGTGTCAGGGAGGTAAACAATAAGTACCCTCGGGACGCACATATGCTACTTTTAATCCTGGAAAAAAGCGTGTGAAGCCGTGGGCAGCAGGTAATAGACGATAAAGCGCGCCACTAACCTCGCATCTTGCAACTACGTGAAGCTCATATCAGCGTACCACTCACCGAGGTCGTCGCTCCCTCGCCAGACCATCTCGAGGCGCTGGTCCTTCATGCGCCGCAGCTCGTCGTAATAGCTGATGGGACTGTGGAGACCACAAGGAATGAAATTAAAAAAAATCTGCCGGCAACTCCCACCGCTAAACAAACATAAGAGAATTATTTCAGACTATATAGTAAAGTAAGATCTTATTTAGCTTATGCTACGGTCCATAGTAATATTGTATATGTACCTTAGAATTAAAACTAACATACATACAAAATTATAAACTATATTAATGTCACGTCACTTTACGGCGAGACGGTGCATGGCGGTGTCTCCTTGCAGGCGGCCAGTGTACCGTCGGAACTTGACACCCTACGGTCAAAACTCTCCTTATGTAGCGCAAGCAGAGTTCGCGTGGTCGTTTTATTGTGAATGGATACTGTGATGATAAATTGTTACGTCAGCAGCGTAATCACTTCTATGAAAAGACAAACTACAATCGCCCCAGATTTCAATAACCAAGCAGGTTGTCGTAGATTGCACCGTTACAGCACAGCCCAAAACTGTGTATTTAAAATATGAGTTTTAATTTTAACCACAGACTTTATACTGGCGGCTGAGGTTTTAACTCCTAACAAACCTCTAAATTTTTTTTGCTCTATAATTCCTGCTTACATCAGACTGTGCCCTCAGTGTGCTCCAGTTTGGGTTGCTGACTCGCTGATATTAACCTCTTGAATCCTCGGCATTTTGCGGCGAAGGGGTGACGGCGGCGGCGTGTCGCTCCGCTGTCACGCTCTACGCTTTACCGGAACGTAAATAAATAAATAAATAACGCTGGACAATTCACACAGCATTATCTAGCCCCAAGGTAAGCAGAGCTTGTGTTATGGGTACTAGATAACTGATATACGTAATATTATACATTACATAGATAGATATTTTTTATTATACATAGAAAACACCCAGACCAACGGAACAAATTTCTGCAGATCGTACACAAATTTGTTCCGAGGCGGGGATCGAACCCGCAACCTCTTGCGTCGCAGGCAGGATCACGTAGGATCCTAGGATCTTTGCGCTTTACTTATTTGTTTATTTTGCTAGTTTGGCGCTTAGTTTAACAACTTGGTTATTAAGGTTAATTCAAAAAGATTTATTATTTTTTGCTTTTCAGTTTTTTCGGCGGATAAATTTTTTGACACTTTATATTGTATCTAAAGATAACCGTTTGTTTAAGCGAGTTTTAGCCCATATTTCAATGCATATTTTCGTGCTGTGTGGTAACGGCATAGGATCGATGTACTTGATGAAGTGTCCGTCGAATCCCATCTGCGCGTAGAGCGATGCCACCTCCCGAGTGTGGCCCCACGAGTCCGCCTGCCAGCTCACCAGGGGCCGCCCGCATCCAAGGAATGTCGCGTTAATCTTCCTGAAACAAACGGTTACAACTGACCTGCATCACGGAGCGTGTTACATATGATACTCATAATAAGTATACAATTTTTCATTTTTAAGTGCTCTTTTTGTAAGTTTAAAGAAGTGGTAAGGTTATTGAGTTGTAAGTTCTGTCGATGAGATACCTGAGTGAGTAGCTGTACATGTCGATGATAGAGTGGTAGCTGGCGGTGGGCTCGTGCGGCATGCTCCACCCGCCGCCGACGAACCACAGCCGGCCCTGACGTAGCAGCGTGTACACCATGCGACGGACTGGAAACAACATCTCAGTCACTGAGTGAGCAAGTGTACATATCGATGAGAGAGTGGTAGCTGGCGGTGGGCTCGTGCGGCATGCTCCACCCGCCGCCGATGAACCACAGCCGGCCCTGACGTAGCAGCGTGTACACCATGCGACGGACTGGAAACAACATCTCAGTCACTGAGTGAGCAAGTGTACATATCGATGAGAGAGTGGTAGCTGGCGGTGGGCTCGTGCGGCATGCTCCACCCGCCGCCGATGAACCACAGCCGGCCCTGACGTAGCAGCGTGTACACCATGCGACGGACTGGAAACAACATCTCAGTCACTGAGTGAGCAAGTGTACATGTCGATGAGAGAGTGGTAGCTGGCGGTGGGCTCGTGCGGCATGCTCACACACAGTTTCTATCATTTTGAAATTCAATCAGTTCTTTCTGGATTTCTTCTGCAACTTCACCAGAGTCTGTGTTAAAAGGGTTTCGTTAAAAAGGCAAAAAAAGGTTTTTGATCTAGTTTTGCTTCTGTTTCGAAATATTCTGGGAAGTAACGATTGAATTTATGAATCAACATTTGAATCTTTAGGTTTTCTTTTATGTTTGTTCTAATAGCGTCGTTTTTCGTCCTCTGCAAGTGCTTTTTATGTATCGAAGCAGAATAATTGTTTTCCTCAATTTTGCAAAATTGTAACTGAAGTTTGTAATTGAAGACGCGAAGTTTATCTTCAAAGACACATTTACAACGTCTTCTAACTGTTTGTTTCCGGAACCTTGCAATTGAAAGTTCAATGTACTTAAGAGTGTACAATATCAACAAGATAAAAGCCAAATTCTCGCCCGCGAAATGTTTAATTGTTCGCGGACCAAATTTTGACTCCTGCGGACCACAGGTGGTCCGTAGACCACTGGTTGGGACCCACTGTTCTAGATAGTAGATGAGCTACCTAGCTAGGTAGCTCATCTGATTCAAATCAATACCAATCGAAAGCTTTACCTACATAAAAAATATTCTTACATTACTTTAGCACAAACTTAATACGTACCTACACAAAGAATATATATTCCCTTTATTATAGCTATATTCCCTGTAAATTTTTCTAACTGACCTGTTTCACTGCAATTCGCTACATTCCTTGTAACTTTCCACTGACCTGTTTCACTGCAATTCGCTACATCCCTTGTAACTTCTCACTGACCTGTTTCATCGCGATTCGACCACCAGCGGAAAAAAAACGCCATGTCAGATATCGCGAATCTGCAATTTTTTTAACTCTCTGAAATGTGTATATATAATAATACCTACCTACCTACTGATGGCGTTCTACTTTTATCTGGGAACAGGCTTACTTAGAACGTGCAAAATCAAAATCAAAATCAAAAAGTCTTTATTTCCATAAATACAAAAATGTACACTTAGAAAAGGTCAAATTCTTAAAATAAAACATTGACACGGAAATAAAGTGATATTTTTGATTTCGGTCACTTCGGTATGTAGACTAAAGTAAAGAAGCGATGAAGAAACCTTTAGCCTGTTAGTTGTTATTTTTCGAGTTGGAGCAAAACCCGTCCCAAGCTTTTTTATCTTCTAGATAATCTGATATTTTGTAGTAAGCCCTTTTGCACAGAAAGGTTTTTACAATTTGTTTGAATTTATTTATTGATAGATTTTGCAACTCACTAGGAATTTTGTTGTAGAAGCGTATACATTGCCCTTTAAAAGATACATTAATTTTGTGAATCAAAGGCGCGGACAATAGCAAGTAAATAAATATCCCTACTTCCTACTTAATATTATAAATAAATATCCCTACTTCCTACTTAATATTATAAATAAATATCCCTACTTCCTACTTAATATTATAAATTCGAAAGTAATATACATAATTACAGACAGTCGAAGCTAGACGCTACTTAGTTTAGCTTCATTCTAGAAACTCGTGCCATAAAATGAGAGAGTCGTGAACATTGAAATATTTTCAGCGAGTAGTAAAAACATTCTAATGGTCGAAGACTGTTAATTTAGTTTAGTGTGTTGACTTTATAAGGTGAGAAAGTTTAGGAATGTGAACAGCAATTTACTAATTTGTACAAAAAGAGTACATTGCACCTATGCTACCTTTTCATGCCTAAACGGCGGAAAGTAAATGAAATTTGATTTCCCGTGGAAGGACATAAGTAAGCCTCTTTTGAGAGTGACGTGCGAATGTTAAAGTGGCAGTAGGTAGGTAACTAGCTATTACATACGTCCTTTGTTCCTCCGCCCACAGCTCCGTTATGACCTTGTCGAAGATTTCTTTCATGTTCCGGACGCTTTTCACTTCTAGTATGGTGCCTGCAACGAGGGAACACCGGGAAATGCGTTTAGATACGGACGGTTTCATATTTGATTATTTATTGCATTCATAAAGGTGTAGAGGCGTCATCATCATCAGCCTATATTTGTCCACTGCTGGACATAGGCCTCCCCTAATTAGCGCCATAGCGCCCCGGCCACAGAGATCTAGATATCTGTGGCCCCAGCCAATGTAGTGTTCCGTGAAGGTGCGCTGGAAGAGGATGGAGCGGTGGACTTACGGCTAGAGTAGTGTTCCGTGAAGGTGCGCTGGAAGAGGATGGAGCGGTGGACTTACGGTTAGAGTAGTGTTCCGTGAAGGTGCGCTGGAAGAGGATGGAGCGGTGGACTTACGGTCAGAGTAGTGTTCCGTAAAGGTGCGCTGGAAGGGGATGGAGCGGTAGACTTACGGCCAGAGTAGTGTTCGGTGAAGGTGCGCTGGAAGGGGATGGAGCGGTAGACTTACGGCCAGAGTAGTGTTCGGTGAAGGTGCGCTGGAAGCCGACCTCTCCATGCGTGTGCGGCACGATATGCACGTTCAACAGTTCGCTGGACGTGCGGGGACAACTCTGCAAATGTTATTTTAAATCTCATAGAAAACAACACTCAGCTTTTAAATGTTTATTTTTAACTATTTTTACAAGTGGACAAAAAGGTTGGTCGTCATTCAAAAAGCTATAAACCGAATTTAAATTCCTAAATAACCACTGACAGTTTGGAGAGAACAAAGATTATAGTACGGAACGTAGGATCCTAGGATCTTTGGGAGAGAACACTTCGATAGCGCGAGCAAACTTTTCGTAGCGACATCTAGTTAAAATCAAGTCTAGTTTAGCTTGATGATGTGATGAGTGATGGATGACAAATGAATGAAACTACGAATGCAAAGAATTCAAAATTCAAAGTGCTTTATTTCCTTTAGACCTTACAGGACTCTTGGACACTCAAAGATCTCATATTTACGCCCGCAGCAATGGAAACCATGTTTTCGATTGTTTAAATTATCATGTGATGATGTTTTACGACGTAGGTACGTATTAATTCCTCAAAGATAAAACGAAAGATAGAAAAGAAAAAAAATCATCAAAATCTATTAAGGATTCGGCGTGAGCTGCTCGCAACTTGAATTCGTAAATTATTATAATCCTACCAAAAACAATGTGTGAAAACTTTTGTATTTTCGACTTTGTGCTGTTATTATTTCGACGACCTCTGTGGCGCGGTGGACGAAGGTCCGCCTGCGACGCAAAACAAATAGGTAGGACGAAAACATATTATTTTCGACGTACAAATATTCTAAATCGCATTTGCATATCTTTGCTTAGGTACATTACAATTATAGGTCTGTATTATTAAGAAAAATACAACCAGGGACCTAGATAAATACTATTCGAATACAAAAAACAACATGATATGGTGGTAATAAGCTCGAATTACAAATCATTTCGGTACTTAGTACCTAAGTTTGTATTGTCAAATCATCATCCGCAGGACCCTTGAGAATTGGCGAAAATATCACCAATTGTTGTACCCACGTTGTACCTATCTAGTCGTGTTTTATTATTTAAAAGCATAAATGATAACCTACTCAACTCACATCATATCCGCAGGCCTCCCCGTAGTCAGCCAGCGGAGTGAGCAGAGCCAGCGTGACCGCGTCCAGCGCGAGCGCGCCCTGCACCGCGCACAGCAGCGCCATCCACACGGACATGCTGGACCTGGAAGCACACACGGTGCTGGTACCAAACTGTCTTCAGCTTGCCGCATGCACCATCTGCCTGCAGTCCTTCGCAGAACGTCATGCCACCTAGCCCTAGCTAGAGGGCAAATAGTAGTAATACGTGCGCCGAGTCGCGGTCTCCACTTAAGAACACATTTACCCCTAGCAGTTGTTGGTTTTTCGCGAGATTTGGCTTGCTAATTCAAGAATTATTCACGCTGACTGTACTGTAGCTGTTGTGGTAAAACAGCTCGTAGCGTAGCGGGGGATATTTGTATAACTCTTCCTCATAGATTATACGAAATACTACCCGCGGCTTCGCATGCAATTTTCAGATCTTTACGTGTGCGAAATGGCAGCTCGATCCATTCAGTAATCATCATAAAGTAAAGTATTACCTATTTAATGCGTGAAATACATGTGTACAGACAGAGGTGGTTAGTAAAATTTCTATATTAGTAAAATTTCGCCTTCATAACCTTTGTTAATAACATAACTATCTCAATATATTTGGATAGAGCGTTTGGATAGAGGTTGCTCAACTGCATATAGTTGCGCAACGGGGCTTAACTTTCAGCAAGCGCGGGTTGTAAATTTAGAGTGTAAGCGCACTACGCGACAGCGGAACAGCGCGGCCGCGTTATGGCGGCGGCGCCGGCGCGTCAAATTAGAACAAATCACTAAAAAAGCCGCGCAGTTCCGCTGACGCGTAGAGCGGTCACTTTCATAGGATTTCATACAAAGAATAACTTGCCTCAGCGGAACTACACTAAGTACAACAGAACTGCGCGTCACGGCGCGGCGCGGTCAGTTATTCTTTGTATGAAATCCTATGAGAGTGATCGCTCTACGCGTCAGCGGAACTGCGCGGCTTTTTTAGTGATTTGTTCTAATTTGACGCGAAGTGTCGCGGCCGCGCTGTTCGTAGTGCGTTTGCTTGCACTCTTAGAGTTAGAGGCCAAAAGTTTGGCGCAATATTTTCAACGCTTTTATGGCCTGGACCTCGACAATCTATCTAGACAAATATTGAAAGTTTATAATATTAGCAAGATATCACTCACCTTCACCTAAGTATCACTCAGTCTATCCTACCAGCTAGCTAGGTTAGCACCTATCTGCTTAAAAACTGAACTGACTTTACAGTCACCAATGTGAATCACCTACAGAAATGGCACTGACCTAGAACCTCAGCTCCCGCTCAAGTAACCTGGGTATTGACGTTCACGCACGCACTAGATACATCTATCAACATCTCGTGTTATGTCAATGATCTACAATTACAATAATGTTTATGTAAATCGAGAAATAGGAGGTACCTATAGTTTTAATAGAACTAGGAATGTAAACGTAAACACGCGTTTGTACGTCAAGTCTTCTCGTCATCCATACCGTATGCTTGAAAACGAAAGTTTTCAATCAGTGCGTCCTACCCGTCATGACCTACGGAGCTGAGACGTGGACGCTCACGGTAGGGCTGGTCCACCAGTTTAAAGTCGCCCAGCGAGCTATGGAGAGAGCTATGCTCGGAGTTTCTCTGAAGGATAGGATTCGCAACGAATACATCCGACAGAGAAACAAGGTTATCGACAAAGCTCAAAGGATTAGCAAGCTTAAGTGGCAGTGGGCTGGCTATATCTCAAGAAGAATCGACAACCGCTGGGGTAAACGTGTTCTTGAGTGGAGACGGTGACTCGGCAAACGTAGTGTAGGACGCCCTCCGACCAGGTGGGATGACGATTTGCGAAAGACTGCCGGCAAATGCTGGATGCGGCAAGCTGAAGACAGGGCGCTTTGGCGCTCATTAGGTTTACGTCCAGCAGTGGACTGGTATAGGGTGATGATAATGAGTCGACATAGCTCTATGGATTAGAAAGCTGAAGAGGCAGTCGGCAGGGCATATCTCGCGAAGAACCGACAACAGCTGGGGTCGCTGTTCGTGAGCGGAGACCACGACTCGGTAAAAGTAGTGTCGGTGGACGCATCTGCCTGCACCGAGTGCAGCTGGATGCGTCAAGCTGAAAACCAATCTGTGGCAATCTCACTCAATTGATCCATATCAATACCAGTCGCGCGCGTGCCCAAGATGCTAGGAGTGCTTCAAAGTACGAGTAAGGCAATTCTGATAGCCCAGTCAGATTACAATTTCACTTTGTAATTACCGTAACCCGACAATTATTGCAGCACCACGACTTTAGCCGCCATCTTGTTTTTGAGGTAGGTAGTCGGTAAACGTTTTTCGTTAGTAAAATAGGTGGACTTATTTTACTTACGAAAAACGTTTACGTATTTTAAATTTTCGAGAAAAGTCAACATGATTAAAGTTGATCTTTACTCGATTGGTTCCTTGCTCAATATTTGTCCATTGTTTTTTTCTTTTTTCATAGGCCCTGAAGTCAATATTATGCGCCGTAAGTTGCAAAAGTGCCTACGTATCTAACGCCTATATACTCGTTTTTGTATGTCTTCTAATTCTGTCCTATATTCATGTGAAGACTTTTGCGCCCTCATAAAGAATATTATGAATTCGAAAGTCTGTCCGTCTGTTACCTTTTCACGCCGAAACGGCTGAACGGATCTCAATGAAATTTGGCAGGAAGTTGTATCCTGGGGAGGAACATACTTGAAAAGAGCGAAGCCGCGGGCAGCAGCCAGTGGGAAATAAATGGAAAACACGTAAGTTTACAAAATATATCATTTATTCTTACAAATACTCGCTGTTTCCAATAAGCGGTCAAAATATTTTGGTCATCGATATATTTGTAGATTCAAAAATAAAGATTAAACAAAGTATTTAATTTTTTGTTAATTTTTTAAAAATATTTTGTTACTTATTGCTTAAATACAATACCCTTAAGTTATGTGTTCCATAATTATATCCCGCACCATTGTGTTTCCATGTTATAACAGTAAAGTAACCTATATTGATGGTGATTCTGTTAGCACAGCTCCTAAATTAAACTAAACATGTATATGTCGTTTTTACGCTAATATAGCTAAGGTTTTGCGCCAAAATCACTACCAATATGACATGTAAAGTTACATTATTCTTACAAAAACAACTGTTATTATTATCAAAATAACAGAACAAAAAATTCAAAAAACTTACAAATAATAGACAGAATGTTTATATACAAATAATATACAGAATGTTTATAAATGCTGTGTGAATTGTACAGCATTATTTTTTTTTTTAAATACAACCATAGATTTGATTACTATTACTACTCTGTATATCAGATAATTATTGTAAAAAAGTTTGAACACAAAATTATTCGTTTATATGACATGCTTTGGATTTATTGAAATAGTTTTAAATGAACTATTTAAACATACAAATAAATAAAAGAATGTTTTTTTTTGTGAGTAAAGACAGTATAAATAACAAGATGAAATAACAGGAGCTCTATTAAAATTCTACTAAATAGCGCAGTCAGGTTAGAACTTCACTTTGAATTAATTCCCATCTCAGCCTTTCGGGGGTCAGTGGGTGTCTAAATTGAAGATGGCGACCAAACTCGACCCCGACTTTAGCCGCCACCTTAGCTTTAAGGGAGTAAACGTTTTTCGTTTATAACCTGGACATTTTGTTTCTTCATAGTTTCTTTACACTTAGGCCCCAAAAGTCAATAATGATATTTTTCAGCAATTTTATTTCCCCACCAGTTGTTCCCCGGTTAGATCGAAAAATATCGGTCGAAATTAAATTAGCAAGAAAGTAAATGTAGAATTGAATAATGATCAACTTTAGTACGAATGTTTTTTTTCGAAAATTGAAAAATGTCGAAGTTATTAACGAAAAATGTTTACTCCCATAAAACCAAGATGGCGGCTAAAGTCCAGGTCGAGGTTGGTCGCCATTTTGAACTTAGACTCCCACTGATCCCCTAAAGGCTAATGCAATATTATAAGTTATATATAGTGTTATTATTATAAGATTTCTTGTAACATATATTTTAGTAGATAATTAATAAAAAAATAAAAAATTGTCGGGACGGGAATTCATACATAAAGTGGAGTCCTTTTATTGTCTAACTCGACTGGGCTAAAACTAATCAATTCACTATAACAATGACATCTTTAACAATGACACATTTTAGAATTTTACCTTTGATGAAAGAAATTACAGACGCGTGACTGAAGTGTAAGTTTGTAACCATTCTATCAATATCTCCGTACAAATGGCACTGCACGCATGATCTATAGTTTCTTTCATCTATGGGCTCTGGGTCTGCGACGAAACCAGTGGAAAGTGGTTGGTCAGCAGAGTTCGGCCCAAGTCATCAAACATTAGTTCCTAGATACGAATCGAACCCGCTACCTCCTGTAAACTGCATCTCATCTCATCACCCGCGCCGCTGAACCACGTAGCTCGTCAGGTCCATGGCTACAGCATCTTCCGTATCATATAGTTGAGGATCCCTCCGTGCTTGTAGTAGGTCAGGTCGACGTCTGTGTCGAACCGGGCTATCACCTCGAAGGAACGACCGTCGCTTACCTGAAAATAAAATATAAATAAATAATGCTGGACAATTCACACAGCATTATCTAGCCCCAAGCTAAGCAGAGCTTGTGTTAGGGTACTAGATAACTGATATACATAATACAATACATTACATAGATAGATATTTTTTATTATACATAGAAAAAGACCAGAACACCCGGAACAAATACCTGCAGATCGTACAAATATATGTCCCAAGGCAGGAATCGAACCCGCAACCTCTTGTGTCGCAGGCGGACCTTCGCCCACCGCGCCACAGAGGTCGTTGAACACAATATACATTATATTACAATGTATTGGATAACTTTACATATTATAGACTAGCGGTCCGCCCCGGCTTCTCACGGGTATATTTTATAGCCTATGCTCATGAGAGATTATGTAGGATTGTAATGTAGATAGAAATTTTCAAATCGGTCCAGTAGTTTCGGAGCCTATTCAATTCAAACAAACAAATCTTTCCTCTTTGTAATATTAGTGTAGAAAACATAGATAGTTTTGTAGTCTATACCGCGATCTGTGAGGAAAATAAGGGAAAGAAATTTAATCCGAAATAGGTTTATTTAGTGTCTTATTACATAGACCATAGCCCGCGCCCCTCCCTCAGAACGGGTGTGCTTTAACCAACTAAGCCACGAAAGCAGTAGGTACTCGCAGACTCGGAAATATCTGGGGCGTTTTACGGACTATAGCGCCGGTGGCTCCATCAACAGGGGAAACATTGAAGTTTCCCAAACATGTTCAAAGACTAAAGTTACATTTAGTTCGTTTGACGAAGAGGTGTTGCCGTTGCACAATTCTATGGTTTTGTTATTATAGCGCACAATTTAATGACTAAAACCTATATTGTTAAGCGAATCATACATTGTTCACCAAGGGGAGAAAATGACCGATTACTGACGAGGTTCATTTAAAATCTGTAAATGTTTCATTGTATAGCACAATACCTTGACAGTGACTCTCTGTCCCGGAGTCATTTCTTCCGGTAGTATGATGTCGTAGGTCTGCGCCCCCGTGAGCCCGAGACTCTCGGCGGAGTCGCCCGGCAGGAACTGCAAGGGCGCGACCCCCATGCCCACGAGGTTGGACCGGTGGATGCGCTCGAATGATTCCGCTATTACTGCTTTTATTCCCTGAACAAACAAATATCATTCTATTAGTTAGATACAGGATTAATAATTACTTTACACTGTAAAGTAATTATAAATTCTCTCCTAAGACGGTACCCCGAGCCAAACTAGCGCCGCCACCTATTTTATCCAATTATTTCGCTAAACAAAGGTAATTTCAAAATTTTCAATGGCAATTTGTGACACCTATTGTAATGCCACTATCATAGTTTTATTTTGTATAATTGAGTTTGGTGGCCACAAAGTGCAACATCGTACCTTTCAAACACCACTTGGGTACCCCCCCCCCCCTTCGAAAAATTTCTCCTGTTTTTGACCATTTTGCAAAAAGGGTTATTTGTACAGACTTCTCTATATTTTTCCTGTAAAATATAAGTCTATATCTATACAGTTTTAATCAGTAATGGCGCACGTAATGCATCATTATTTCAAATTTCAAGTTAATAGCTGCAGTAGTTACTGAAAGAAAGAGCGGGGACGGACAGAGCGAGACCATAAGGGTTTCGAAACGATCTCTAAATCCTAAAAACAGCTCTAAGCATTGTAGGAAAGATCTCAAATCAACAAGTTGTACAAATTTTGTCAAAAACTGAAGTGACAAGAAAGTGATTGTTTGGCTAGGATACAATTTATATTATTTTTATTGTTCAAACAAAATCAACAGCCCTTAGGTATGTCTAACAGTTTAGAGACCTTGCTAATCTAACTTACGGCCAATAAGAGATTTACATTTTATAAAATAAACATACAAAATACCGACAGTCTAACACAAACAAAATACAACTTACTGAAGACTATTATAAAGAAACAATTATTAATTTTATAAAACAAGATACTTAATTTAACCTAAAGCAATAAATTTATATATACATAAACCTGCCTAGTGCTAGTTGATATTCACTTTTACTTAATTAAATTAATGTAATCGTAGGTTCTCTGGAAGATATTGTTGTTGTTTGTATAAGTCTCACCAGTAGATAGGGTCCCTTGGCGGCCCAGTCGCGGCTGGAGCCCGAGCCGTAGTCCTTGCCCACGATGGCGATCAGAGGGACGCCTTCGGACGCGTAGCTGGAGTGAGACAACATACATAATAAATAATTAATAATGTATGTTTTACTGTACCCGTTGTGGCGACATCTATCGTTACTTAAACTAAAGAGACAGCATCGATAAAACCTTCATTAATCACCTAGGTGGCACTGTGATAAACTTCGAATTTAATAGACCAAGCGCCATCTACCCTTTGAATTTAGTATTAAGAAATCAAAGTACAAAACATACCAATTACTTCCTAGATCGCACAAAACACTAAGTGAAAGTATGCGGATTCAAATTGCAGCTGACTCGTTAATTGTGGATACATCAATTCTCACAACTTTCCTTTTGTAACATGTAATACCACTTAGGCCCTTATTGTCAAATCTTGCATAATCATCGATCTATGCTTGAGTAACTCTTTTCTATGTCATAAACGAGACTCAAACATGACTGAGTAAGCTTTCTTCATACGAGCCTCAGTATAAAACAAATACCTTTGCTTCGCTTGAGTTGTAAGTTGTACTCACCGCTCGGCCGCGTCGAATATGTCCATGACGTCCCCCGACGAGTGCGTGGTCCTGGGCCCAGCGCTGGGCGCGAGCTTGTTCACGAGCCGGATGTTGGCGAACGTGCCGCGCGACATAACCGCGTCGTTACCGCGCCGGGAGCCGTACGAGTTGAACTCGCGCGGCGTCAGTCTGTGGAGGGAGATATTCAGCAATACAGAATTGTAATCTTGTGAACTGGTGAACTATGTGAAGCTGGATATGAGAGGCACATTATCCTTGGAAGATGGGTCGGCCTTTAGTTTGGGATGCTACGTGTGTAGATACCCTAGCACCTTCTCATCTTGCAGGGTAAGGGCCAGCTCCGCCGCAACATCAGCGTTAAATTGACGCTTAATGTCAGTTGCGTATTTTGACAGCTGTCATCGGAAATGTAGATTTTGTTCTTACCTTACATTTGTAGCTCAAAAAGAAAGTCTAGCACGAGTAGTTTACGAGATATAACAGTTTTAGTATTGACATCTACCATCAAATTGACATTGACTGTCAATTTAGACAGCAGCCGTCTTTTCTGTATTATCTTGGATTTGCGACAATTACTGTCAGTTTTGATAGTAAGTGTCAATTTGACAGCTGTCAAAGTCTTTTCCTATGAACTTTTACTTTGTAAAGTTGTTTGCGAATAGTGAATTTGAAACGCTTAAAAACACTGGAGTGTGTTGTATTGTAAGAGAAAAATATTACACGTAAGACAGACAACATATTTTTAAGTTGACTTTGATACAGGGAGGATCATTTCACTAGTTTGACCACGAGGAAACGTAATTCCTCGCGGTCAAATCAGTTGGTTTAAAGAATAGAGATTTTTGTTCATTGGTAAAATCTCATTGGTGTATTTTTTCATGTTTTACCGGTCATATTATTATATTAACACGATCACTGCTAGCGTCGGCAGTGCGACCCGCAGGGGCTCGCCTTCGTTTCACGTACTTGCAGATCGCTCTCTGTGTTTTCAGCCATGGAAGTGCTAGTCTAGTATAAACCCGCCTCCATTCCATGACTATGAAATTTCCTTGAACTAGACACTGGTAGAAAAGTGACAAACCAGACACATATTGCCAAAAATAAAGAAGTCAAGTCAAGTCAAATCAGTTGGACTAAATAGTTTGAGTACGTGTAAGAACCGGAGTGAGCCAGCACCCTTGGTGAGACATGGTCCGTACATACCCCTTAGCGGCGAGGTAGCGAGCGGCGGGCGAGTTGCGGGCGATCGATCCCGCGGGGGAGATGTGGTCCGTGGTCACGGAGTCTCCCAGTAACAGGAGCAGGCGCGCGTTCTGTATGCTTTGCGGTTTCGGGAGCTCCTGTGGAATACTAACATTTTAGATGTGTAACCAGAAGCAATACTCAATCATTTATTTCATTCTATAGGTGTACAGAGGTGCTTAAATCTACGTAGATATTTAGTGTCACTATAGACCCTGCTGGCACACAATATAATATGGAGAGAGGAGGACGTCATTGTACCCAAGTTAGATATATTATTAGTTTGTATTTTTCGTTTAAATATTCGTCAACTGTGTAGTATGCTTTTGTGATTAATAAAAGCTTTAAATGTTTTATAAAGATTTTGTCGTAATTTTTCAACACATCAGACAGAATAACATTACATTGGGGCTCGATGAGTGAAAGTTTTACATATTCCGGATATTCAATTTATATTTATTTATGCTATTTCTCACCAGCGACGCGACCAGCACTTTCAGGCCCGTATCATGAGCTCACTCAGACATCGATCTGTGTTTGAGCATGACTTAATAAAGCCTTGATCAAGCATAGATCGATGACTGAGCAAGCTTTCTAAGGGCATAAGTGTCAAACTGGTGTCTAAATTTTTACTTTATTTTGTCGATATTCCATTGGCCCCTAGTCAGTACTCACCCTTGTCATAGTATCGAAGAAGGGCGGTCGCTTGATGTAAGTGGAGCTAGGGTCCCATCCGTACAGCTTGCCCTGCGGCACGTCGAGCGCCTGCCACGCGGAGGAACCTTCCTTTATCTTCGCGTATACCTGAATAACAAATTGTGAAAAAAAACATTTATATTTAATTTCTTTCAAAATATTAAGATAATGTTTCCATATCTTGCTTCCTAATTACTCCGCCGTAAAAAGTGTTGAGATCACGAGAAGAGCCAAGTCAGCCATTTTATTACCTTCCACTATGAAGTTGGCAAATAACCTGCGGAAGTAGTAAACAACTTTTGACTTTGTGATTTGCCAACTTTATAGTTGAAGGTAGCAGTCGCAGCGTAAGAATCGAACCCCTCCAACTCAGACCGTGTCGTAAAAGCCGACTAAGGGAACCATAGCAGCTTCCATCTCTGTATTTGGGGTATTGTATTCTGGGGCGCTCGCAGACCGTATAGTACCAGGCTCACATGAGACAGCAAGAGTACAGTTACCTCCTTGAACATGCCGGGTATGACGTGCCTGTGCTCGACCTCGTGGATCTCTTTCCTGGTGGGCCAGATGTCTCGGAGGTACACAGCGGACCCGTCCGGGCGCTTTCCTGCAATCAAACAACAATATTGTAAGATAATTAGAGCTTTAACATTTCATTCCAGCCCCTCTAGCACGGGGATTGTTATCTAGGGTAGTATAGAGATAAATGACGTCACTTTGTCATAGAATGCGTAAGTTCCACTTCAATAATGTACGCAATGTATGGCGATACTGAGTGCTGAATTAGCGAGGGAAAATAATTTATTGTTTATAAAAGAGGTCGAAGGTCAGTAACGCATTTTGGTCAACAACCATGGAGGGTAAGAATGCTATAAACTTCTTTCAAACCGCGAACGAACGCAGTTATTCTTTACTATGAAGGTTGAATATGGTCCAGTAAGACCAATGGTATCTAAGATGGTATCATGTACCTGTTGTGTGGGAGATTATTTATAGATGGCGCTGTCCGCCTAGAAGAATGGTCTTCACAAGCTAAGTTGTCAAGGTACACAAAAAATTGCTTGGTACAGATTGCGTAGTCTTTTTTTCGGCGTCATGGGCAACAGTCTGTATGCAATTTTTTTTTATAATCTATAGACCTTCGTTTGACCACAATCTCACGTGATGGAAAGTGAAGATGTGGCCGACGATGTATCAAGATGGTCTAGAAGATACCTACTCACTCTTGACATTGTTCAGAAGTACCAAGGACACATAAGTCACCAAGAGATTGCCTCTTCATTGGCTTATTTCCAAATTCCGTGCCTGCATACTCGTAGACGGTGAGTTAGTTAGTAGTATAGTACCAGGGAGACATGACTCACCAAGAGGTTCAGTCTCGAAGTCGATGTCCACAGTCCCGGCCAAGGCGTACGCGATGACCAGCAGTGGAGATGCGAGGTAGTTGGCTCTCGTATGGGGATGGATGCGGCCTTCGAAGTTACGGTTACCGGAGAGCACGCCGCAACAGACTAGCTCGTTCTGAAATAGTTTCAATAAATAGACTAAAGAACCCCGCGGATGTCGCTTGCAATTTCAATATGAGACGTTTTATTATCTAAACAGCAGTGAAAGAAGTCCTTAAGACGGTACCTATTTTATCTTAATATTTCTTTGAACAAAGGTAATTTCAAAATTTTCAATGGGCAGTTTGTGATACCTATTATAAGCTTTTTTTTATGCGTCTGTCATAGTTTTATTTTGTATAGTTACTCGTAGTTTAGGAGGAGATGCACAAATTGAGTTTGATGGCCACAAAGTGCAACATCCTATCTCCTCCTAAACTATACAAAATAAAACTATGATAATTCTTTTTCGCTATTGCATAGAAAACAACTCGAGAAATTGGATCGCGCTATCGAAGTGTTCCGGTTTTAAAACTGCATCCAAATTCCAAACCTATTTTCATTCTTGAGGAATTTGAAGTCGAATTATATGGTAACCAATACCTGCTTTATACGAAACTGCACATATTTTAAGTAAGAGAAACCCCTCTAAACTACCAGGGTATCATAAATACCGAAGAGATGAGTCACCTTCTCTATAGTGTTAGCGATGTTGTCGTCGATGGGTCCCGAGTTGCCGATGCACGTCATGCAGCCGTAGCCGACTATGTCGAACCCGAGCCTTTCCAGGTACGGGATTACTCCTGACTCCTGGAACGAAGATATACTAATTCATTATTTACTTCTATTTATTGTTAGCGAATTAGGAGAGCCTTATGTCCAGCAGTGGACTAATGATGATTTAGTAATAGATGATTGTTAGCGAATGGTTGTCTCAATTATCATGAAGGGTCAGGGAAATAAAGTCATCGACATAACTCTGGTCTCCCTGGATGGCGATCCATTGAATGGGATTTTTTACCGTAATCACTCGGCAGAATATGATACCGCTGCCGCTCTGGGTAGCTAATACCGCATAAGTCTAAACTAAACTAGCTTTAAGTGGATCGTTTCGTGTTAGAGCAAGTTCTTTTTTTTGGATTTTTTACTTTTGTCTGCTTTCTACAGGGAATAAAACAAGCGGACCAATAATTTTTTCAACTCGATTTACTAGTATTTTGGACTGGGAATCATGAACATTTTTAGGCCAAAATGTCTTATTTTCCCGAATGCTCAAAAATACCGGTGAATCCCATTCACTTTTTTCGTTTACAGAAAATGGTTTACGATTTCCGGCTGTTTTATTTTCAATCAGTTGTATTCACTGTAGGTACAAAGCAGAAAACCACAAAATAATAAAAAATATAATTGGAATCTCATGCGAACACGAAACGATCAACCTTAAAACCGATTCAACTGTCTTTTTATCCTCAGACCTGACAGGACAAAAGCCCTAAAAAGTCCTAGGACCTCTCGTCTTACCCTGAGGTAGTAGGTGACGACGCCCGAGCCCGGCGAGAGAGACGTCTTGATGTAAGGAAGCACGCTGAGGTTGTTCTCCACTGCCTTCTTCGCTAGCAGACCTGGAAACAACGCGACCAGATGTTACTGTACTACATGGACGCTGAGCTTTATGAAAACTTTAGTTTCTCTGAAGGATAGAATTCGTAACGAATATCGACGGTTTTCGACATAGCTCAAAGGATTAGCAAGCTGAAGTGGCAGAGGGCTGGCCATATCTCGAGAAGAACCGACAACCGCTGGGGTTAACGTGTTCTCTTCGTACAGTGGAGACCGCGACTCGGCAAACGTAAACGTCCCACCAGGTGGGATGACGATAAGTGAAAGACTGCTGGCAGATGCTGGATGCGGCAAGCTGAAGACAGGGCGCTATGGCGCTCATTAGGGGAGGCCTATGACCAGCAGTGGACTAATGTAGGCTGATGATGATGATGATGAATATTTACGATCTCGTGTCGGAAGATAAGATCCACTTGCGTTAAAAATACTAGGATATTTGAATACAAAATGGTAAGTACTCTAGTCCCATGGGAGCTAGGGAGGCCTATTGTGTGGAACGCTACATGCGTCGACACACTCGCGCCTTTCTATCTTCCTAGGACTTCCGTGAGGGCTGGTGCGGCGGCAGATTTGGCCGGAGATTTCATAATATTTTTCGCAAATATGCAGTTGTCGACAGAGCCTACTAGCATTTGCTCCCCTTGCAGTCCGAGGCTCTCCGGGTTTCCAAAAAATGATCTGAGCGTCTGGTCGAAACGACGCGTGACCCGAGAGCTGGTGAGTATCTGGCACAGCGCAGCAACATTGCCAAACAGCGGGGCAATGTAGCCAGTGTCTTGGGCACGCGCGCGACTGGTATTAACATGGATCAGCGGAGCTACCTTTAGATTGCTTGCAACAGTTTGCAGTTAGCTCAATTTTTTAATTGTAAATACTAGTTCTATTTTAATTCCATTATTTGATTGTAATTACCTTTTTATGTACTTAGGTTCGTATTTAGAAAGCTTACCCAGTCATCGATCGATGATTGAGCAACGCTTATGCCATAGAGAAGCGTTACTCAAGCATAGATAGATGACTGGGCAAGCTTTTACAATACGGGCCTTAGTCCCAGAAAGATAGAATAGTCAAGACTAGAATAATCCGTAAATGCAAAATACCAGAGACAACCACAAGCTGTAGGTACCAGGCTGCTATAACGCAAGGAGGTCTCACCTGCGCCCAACATCACGCTCGGGTTGCTGGTGTTGGTACAAGAGGTGATGGCCGCTATGAGGACCGAGCCGTGCGTGATGCTGTAGGTGGCTCCGTCGCTGAAGGTGAAGCTCCCGGTGGTGGCGAGCGAGGGAGGGGGGAGGCCGTAGCCTTTGAAGCCCACCTGGAGGGAAACATACATTTTAAGACTGTATGCTGTAGGTACACTGTACGGTAAGCATGGACGGACAGCCTTAGACTCAATTCACACCGGGACGGGCGGCGGCAGTGCGAGTTCTTCGTGTGACTACAAGGAGGAGGTTCTGTTATGTATATTCGGCTGTATGTATATTTTTTGATGTGTGTTCGATTTCTTCGTCTATTATAAACCAAATGTCATGATAAATTCTTTCGGAGAACGATCCCCAGTTGGTCCCATAAAAGTGATATTCCCGAGGGATATTAGTATTTATTTCATGGAGCTTAAAAGACAACATAATACTTTTGAAAAATCATCACTAGCTACAGCAATTTTGGTGATATTATCGCCAATTCTCAATAGATTTTGATAATTCTGGTCTATTGGTTTCCATGGCAACGGGTGTTCACACAAGGTCAATCAAGTTTGACAGATCTGTCTACATGTCTGTCTGTCCGTCCGTCTGCCAGCGGGTTGTATTTTATCAGTATTCAGGAATTTGGAGTCGGTTTTTGTTTTGTTAAAACAGGCATGTTTTAATAAAGGCGATACCGGCCTTATACGTATGTACATAAAGATTTATAACGATTTGACACCAGTTTAAGACTGTTAAACATTCCTAATAAATTTCCAAACTTTATAAATTTACGTTTTTAAGACATTTTTATGTGCTCTTAGCCAAGACTAAAGGTTATCTAGGGTTCATTATGATGTTAGCGGGTTACCTACACACCTTATCTAGGGTCACACTATGGAAGATGGAGCGCTATGTGTTCTTCTAACAGAAACTAGGCTCGTAGTTAACCCGTTTAGGTTCACATATACATATATAAGACGGGAGCCACAGACAGCTGTGTCGTGGCTGTCTCCTGGAAGAAGAGACTGTGAAACATTTTGTGGTACACTGCACGGCCACAGAGGAGGCCAGACGGAAAACGGGATTGAAGAGTCTCGTAGAGACATCAACAGCTGAAGACAGGGCGTTTTGGCGCTCGTTAGGGGAGGGCAAGTCCAGCTGTGGTGTGGACTAACATATGCTGATGATGATGACGCATCAACCCCGTCCACACCTACAGAAAATCTAAAACGTAGCTGTCAACCATCAGAAGTTCTGGTCCGGTACTTCAAGTTGCAATGGAGTTATGCTAAAACCACCCATCATATGACAGTTGAAAGGCCTTTGAATGGATTTCGTAATTTGCATTTTATGGCGAAGACTATTAATGACAGTCTGGCGGGTTTCAAGACCATTGGAGTGGCTTTCAAATGTAAAATATAGAAAGGGTTGTTTTCGCTCCACAGTTGGGCTGGTTAGGGTCTGGTTAGGCAGGGGGACAATGTACACTGCACTCCCATGCGAGATGTTAGTGCAGATCCCAGTTCCCCCCAAATCCCAGTTCCACTTAGAATTAGGGGATGTACGCTATAGATACCTAAGTCTGATCGAACGAAGTCACGGGAAAATCATAGTGCTGTTATTTTAGGCGTAAGGCGCCGCGAGTCACGTAGTGCGACACTTCCTTGTAGTATTTCTATAATTTCGACACGTTCACCATAACACGGAAATAAGTCGAAATTCACGAAAGAAGACTAGCTTTCGCGCCATGCCTTTCTTGTCTTTTCTTGAAATCATTTAGCTGCATTTAATACTTTGAGTAGCCCGTCCGGGTCGCATCACCGGATTGGCAGTGAACGTGTCAAAGAAAGATGGATCTAACATAACCAAAACTGGATTTCGAAAAACTAAAGTTTAGGTACCTACTACTTATTTATCGTGTTTTATTTCTCGACGTTTCGACACATTCGAACACATTGCAGTGAAGATTGGAGACAGTTTCCACGTAGCCGTGTGATGCCGGCTTAGAATTTGCACCAGCCAACTCTTCCCATGTGTGTCGTAAGAGGCGACTAAGGGAAATCCACGAGGGGCGGACAGCAGCGCCTCTTTCAGAATACATTTACTATCGAACTGCCGCATGCCCAGCGTGGGGATTATGGGCACTACCCCCCCCCCCCCCCATGAGATAAAAACCAATAAGGCGATTATCAGAGGTAAGGCCTGCGTCCAGCAGTGGACTATTATAGGCTGTTCCACATCAAAACATAGGTTACTATAAAATAGTAGATACAAGTCGCGTAGATAAAACTGGGATTGCCTCACTCATGCTGTCTCCCTTGTCATGTGATATCCAACCCCTATCTTTAACTTCGCTTATACAACTTAGATTTTCTTATGATAATGGCGACCGTTCATATAATTTCGGGAACGTAAATAAAACAAGGTAATGTCAATGACACCTTCGATAGAACGTGGGCCCAACTGGCTCAGTACCGTGATGCATGGAGGGATCAGAGGCAGACATTTACCCAACAGTGGGATATTATAAATAAAATAAATAATGCTGGATAACTGACACAGCATTAACCAGCCCCAAGCTAAGCAGAGCTTGTGTTATGGGTACTAGATAACTGACATACATAATACAATACATTACATAGACAGATATTTTTTATTATACATAGAAAACGACCAGAACACCCTGAACAAATGTCTGCAGATCGTACACACATTTGTTCCGAGGCGGGAATCGAACCCGCAACCCGCGTCGCGGGCAGATCTTCGCCCACCGTGCCACAGAGGTCGCCTATAAGCTAACTGTAACCATCAAATGTAGGTGACAATCAGACGGACTCTGCATTCTACAAACATTGACCCACTCACACGCGGCAGTAGCAGTCAGCGACCTTGCGGAGTCAGCGGGATGCACTAGTGCTGGTGCATGGATTTACTTGCAATGCTTATTATTATTCATTTATTTCAGATAAAATATCCATAACACATTATCAAAATCAATCTAATTAGAACTTAAAATAACATATTACAATACAGGGGATGTCATGAATAGGAAAAATTATCAAAGTACCTACACAATAGAAAGAAATATACAGGGTTATTGGTAAATTAGTAACACTACGTAAACTGCAGGATCTGCCCATTCGAACGTTTGTGAAGAGGCCAGGGCTTAATTATTATACTTAGTATTGGTAATAGGTACCTCCATCGATTCAATAATAGCCTGGTTAATTTCATAATAGGTCAAATAACAGAAAGTTTTTACTCTGAATCCGACGTATGATTTGGCCTCTTCTGTACTATTCGGAACAATAATTGAAACACAAAATCATGTGAAATCGTACGCGGGTATTTATTGAGTACGATTTTCACATATTTCGAGTTTTTATTTTTCAATTTACACGAGTGATTTAGAAGATTTTTCCTCGTAGGTGAAGTAAAAAGCATTATGTATCACTCGGGAGAAAGTGGGATTCCTACCTCGTCTGTTTTAAGGCCCTCAGCTCGGGAACCAAATGACACTCTGGATAGGAATCCTTGATGCTAATGTCTTCTTAAGAAATATATTTTTTTTTAATTGTACTGTTTTAAAATCTGATAAGTCAAACGCAAATAGCATTAATAAAACCAAATAATTTGTAAACGAATCAAAACAAATAACAAATTTTAATAGAAAATAACTTCGATATTCATTAATAATATGAAGTAAATAATTCTAAGAATCCCACTCAAAATAGATAACGTAAACAAAAATAACATAAACAAAGTACCTGCTCGACCCGTCAACAAACAGACAAACTTACAAACAAACTCTCTACATACAAAGACAAGGAAGTCAAATCGTTGATTCAACCAAACGTGTTAATAAAAACTAATTGTAAGTGAAAAACGGTTTACAATTTCAAATGAAAGATTGAACAGTGAAAGTTTTAACTGAATTTATTTTTAAGTTTATATATTAATCTTCGTAATAATATTAATTCTATAACATATTAAAGTGAGATTGCTGAAACATTGTGTAAGTACATTTTACTATGAACTAGTTCCTGCTGTTTAAGGTTTTTTTCTGTCCCATGGGAACAAAAGTAGACTACATTTTATTTGTGGTTCTGCAGTGAGCTATGCTAAATTTCAACCCTAAACGTTTAGTAGTTTTGGCGTGAAGAAGAATTATATTCATCGAAACTTTTGCACCAAATTAATATTTTTAGTTGCATACCCCACCCTAACTAGCGCTGCCAACTTTATCAATTCAATAAACTTTCTTTCAATAATCAATTTAAAATAGATTTTGGTGGGCACCAAGGGCAACTTCGATTACATAACTAAATAGAATAAAACTATTACAGAGGCATTGAAAAAAAGCTTATAATAGGTATCACAAAGTGTGCGATGGATTTTTGAAATTTCCTTTTTTAAACGGAATATTAAGATAAAGTAGGTGGCGGCGCTAGTTTGGGTGGGGAATGCGCCTTAACTGCGAAAGTTTGGATGTTTGTTTATTACTTCTTCACGACAAAACTACAGAACGGGAAATGATTTGATGAAATATGAGGGTCTAACCCCCGAATACTCAAATGCATCTCAGGTTTAAGCACGTCTTATGCGATTATTTTTTGACACATTTTCATTAAAAATATGTCAAAAACCACAACTTGAGACGAGCTTAAATTTATGTTGTGTTTGAGTATTCGGGGGTAAGTCTGGAATCAAACATTTATGCTACTATTTGTACCAGAAAAAAGTTCCCGTGGGATATCAATAACTTTTAAAAGATTTCATATTCACAACGCGTGCGAAGCCGCGGGTAGAAACTAGTATCTAATATTAGTGTAATTGTCAGCCACTTTAGCGGGGACGCCTAGGTCCAGCAGTGGCCTGCTGTAGGCTGGCGTTGCTGTAGTTGTGTCTGTCTTGAGGGTATGTCGGTGGCTGTGGTTGTTGTAAGGATTTCCGAATTCCGGAGTCTATCGTGTAGAGAAACTCCGAGCGCAGCCCTTTCTATCTGACGCCGAAGGACTCTGAAGAGGGCCTAGATAGTCAGCGACCACGTCTCTAGAATTCGAGCTAGATAATGATATGTCTAATATTTTTAACATCGAAATAAAACTTCAAGTGCGAGTTGGTCTCGCGCATAAAGGGTTCCGTACAAACTTATATACAAACCGTGCGTCTGGGTCGGTCTCTATAAGCAAGAGACTGACTAAGACGCACAGTTCACACAAAAAAATAAGATTCCGTCACAATTACATAAAGGACATTAAGGAACCCTTATAGGATCACTTTGTTGTCCGTCTGTCAACCTCTTTTCTCAGAAACACGTGGAGGTATTGAAATTCACATCATATACCTACTTCGGTTCGTAACCTCCCTCTTGACGACCGAGTCCAACTAGCACTTGACTTTATTTCCTTTGAGGTACGGAACTCTAATAAGGAGAAGGTTCTATGTTTGGTTGTATGTATGTTGTTTTAATGTATTTTCGTCGATTTCTCCGTAACGCATGGACCGACTTTGAAAAGAATTTGCTATTCTACAGAGATCAAGTTTTAACTTATTATCTATTAATTAGAACTGTATTTGAAAAGAAAAACCGTAACATATTAAAAGTTAGTTAGTTCTATTACCATATTTATTCTCAAGATCTCAACTTCTCTATTTAATGAGAAATTAAGGTTATAGTAATGATATCGTGTTTTCGAAACATATGGTCGATAGAGTAAGTCCTAAACTTTACCATATACAAATTTAAAAGTTAAATATTTCGTAGTTTGGAAGATATGGAGGTCTGACGGAGTACAGTAATATTTTTTTTTTTAAGTATATACCTGCTGAGGTATTTAGCTGGCTATGTAATTATCAAATCAGCACCTAATTACATTATTAATACGCTTGTGCTTAGTTAACGAGTGATTAGTAAAGTAGGTACCTACTTATTGACTTATCGTTTATTTTGATGATTCTACTGAAATGATTCATACAGAGAAATTAGGTCTTTGTAGAATTATTCAAGGTTAAGAAACTTACGAGTTGCTGCGAGTAGCAAGTATTAGTTTTATCATTATTCGTAGTTTTAAATCGATTCTTCATGTCATATTTTGATCTGATAATTAGATGTCATATTTTTTTCTTTAAATAATAAATCAAATAATAGCATTTTACTAAAACTAGTATTTATGATTGAAACAATTGAGCTAACTGTAGACTGTTGTATGGATCTCCATATTAATACCAATCGGAAGCGTGCCCAAGACGCTGGGTGCATTGCCGCGCCCGCTGTATGGCAATGCTGAAAATCTAAATCAATAACTTTATGTATTCTTTTGGGTTACAAAATAAACACTTAGACAAGTGAAATCTTATACCTACTAAGCTTTATAAAAAGTAATGGTTATTAAATAAGATGTTATTGATTTTATTCACTTCAATTTTTTCCCACTACTACTGGAACAAGTGAAAAATAAACCACTAGTAAGTTAATATATTACATAAAAATTAAATCATTATTCTGTCACTATTTCAACAGTCACCTTTTACGGTTCATGAGATACAGCCCGCTGACGGACAGACAGCGGAGGACCCTATTACTAAAATGTAATAGAGTCCCGTTTTCACCCGTTGGGTACGGAATCCTAAAAATAAACAAATCCTTTTGTCGAAGTCGGTTAAAAATATTTGCAGGTTATAAAATGTTGTGCGTAAGTAGGTACGTATTATTATGTACAGTGGTAGGTACCGTGTGATAACATAACCACCAACTGATAACGCCGTTATTTCCCACGGGCACATACATAGATCTACGTATATGTACTTAGTAAGGCACTTGCGTAAGCAGCTATTATGAAATATAAGGAAGAAAATATTAAGTAACTAGCGGCCCGCCCCGGCTTCGCATGAGTATATTATAGCATAATGTAATTCATTTATAGTATTTCATTGCTATGTTATACAAACAAACAAATATGTCCGCTTTATAATATTATTATAGATAATTCCGTGCAAAATCTTCTCCGATAAGACCTAACAAACTTGATGCGTGGAGCTCGGAGTGGCTACATCTCGCATCTCTGAAAAATCTTTTTTTTTCTCAACACCAACGAATGTCACGTAATCTGTATAATTTTTAACCGACTTCAAAAAAAGGAGGAGGTGCTATATTCGGCGGAATTTTTTTTTTAAAGTTATTTTTTCGATTTCTTCTTAATAAGTAAAATTTTATTCCATTCAAAATGAATGGCCGTTAAAATGGCCGATTTGGATGATTCTTTTACAGTTGCATAGATAATGATCCCAAGATGGTCTTTTTTTCCCGCGGGATTCGTATTAATCCCGCAAAACTTAAAATCCATTTAAAAGTAAGGGATTCGAATTCGGTTATTAGTATTTTCAAAACAATCAAATGAGTAATTTTTCTCACGCTTTGTAAAATGTTTTTTGAACGCGATCTCGCCTCACTCGATACGAACTATGTGTTATCAAAACCGCATCCAAATTGATAGTGCCATCAGTAGGTACATTATTTTTCACCGCAATTTAACACGATATTGGTTGAAATCTATTAATATCATACACAAACATAATAATTACGTAGATCTATATTATAGTAAGCATTTGATTTATGGTCAGTATTTTGTTTGTTTCACATCCAACAAGTCATTTCAGTGTCATTTTGTGAACTCATAAATTAAAATTTTAGTTTAACAAAAAACTTTCAAAAAGCTTTTAAAATAAAAAGTCATTTATTTGCAAAACACGTGTAAAAAGGTGACATATAGTTATTTTTGAGTCAACATGTTTGACCAATATAATTGGTGTGCAAAATAATTAAGAGTATGGCATGCAGGTTTTAATTTTATATAATCAAGGACCAAAGTGCTAGGGAAGGTCAATCCAAGCACTAACTGTACAGTTTTAGGAGCCTATACAACCTACAATTCGTGTGAAAAGGACAGACATAGGATTTCGCATTCCTAGGAGCGGGACAGGACATAGCATCGCAAGCACAATCAATAATCAAATGAAATAAGTTCCCAAAAATTTTCGACTTCGGCGGGACTCGAACCCGCGTCCCACCCTTAGTACGGGTGTGCTCTAACCAACTAAGCCACGAAGTCTGTCGGTTCTCGTCGAAAATCTTTGGGACCTCTTACGGACTGTAGCGCCGGTGACTCCACCTACAGAGAAAACAATTAAAGTTTCCAATGTTCAAAGACTAAAGTTACATTTAGTTCGTTTGACTAGAGGTGTTGCCGTTGCTAAATTCTAAGGATTTTTGTTAGTGTTCTAGGGGCTTCAAGTCCCGCCGAAGTCGAAAATTTTTGGGAACTTATTTCATTTCTTATAGATGCCCACAGTGCGGGTAAGCACTGTAACAAAAATCCGCACAAAATTCAAGTTTTAGCACATTATTGATTAAATAGGACTTTATTATAAAAATCTGAAACATATAAAATATTCTTTATACTTAGTTCTATTAACGTTTATTCTTCTTTTATGATAATTTACTTAAGTAATAATTATTTTAAGATACCAATGTTCCTAACTCATTCTAAGTGAATTTGTCTGTTTTTTTTTAGTATAAAATAAAGATCTTTAAACCGAATTTTCGCTTGATGGCATTTTCAAATAAATAAGCCAAGTTCATCTTCAGTTAAATTAGTAGTAAACAAATATTCCAGACATTTCGCGCTCATTGTTACCAATTTTTTTTCGTCTTCGTTACGCGCAACGCAAAGTTACTACCTACCTACGCATTCTACCACGGTGGAAAAATCACCATACAGAACATCCAACAATTATCAAAAAGGCGCTTTCTGTTCCATTTTCAAAAATAAATTAAAATGAAATGTATGTTCTTTGTAAATGGAAAACCAACAAGTAGAGTCTTTATGCAAGAGGGTGACTGTCTTGTACTGGCTGATGATTTCAAACAAATATTAAAAAGACACATTTATTTTCATTTGACGACCTCAGTGGCGCAGCGGGCGAGAGTCTGCCTGCGACGCAAGAGGTTGCGGGTTCGATCCCCGCCTCGGAACAAATTTGTGTACGATCTGCAGAAATTTGTTCCGTTGGTCTGGGTGTTTTCTATGTATAATAAAAAAATATCTATCTATGTAATGTATAATATTACGTATATCAGTTATCTAGTACCCATAACACAAGCTCTGCTTACCTTGGGGCTAGATAATGCTGTGTGAATTGTCCAGCATTATTTATTTATTATTTATTTTAACCCTAAAGACACATTTATTTTAACCCAGCGTTAAAATAAATGTGTCTTTTAACCTTAAAAACTAATTTCACGCCCGCTAAGCCACGATAATATTGACACACTTTTTGAGCAAGAGAAGTGAAAAACATATTTGTCATCTACAGGGTACGCAGGTAGGCGAGCTAATTAAACAATCGATTAGTTAAATATTATAATCCCTTTTATTAATTATCTTATTTTTAATGTTCGCCCATCATCTAATTAGGCACAGGTATATTCTTTACTATAAAAGCTCAGTTAAGGGTGGTTTTAAATCAGTACCGGGTTGTCTTTTCACAGAGGCACTACGACAGTGACAAAAAGTTATAAATAATACATTATTTATTTATTAATTCATACTAGCTTGTGACCGCGGTTTTGATTACCCAGGTGAACGTATCCTGTCGCACTCAGAGTTAAAGTGATTTTTTTATATTGGAAAAGTTTCGGTTATTACAACATAAAGTAAAATTTTACCTCTTTATTAGTAGGTATAGATTTATTCAGTAGTGTTTTCTAGTTATTTTCAGTTTTGTTGATAGGAAGTATATAACATGGTGGAACGTGCGCTTTCCGGGTGTTAGGATTTTTCTACTTTGAACAATTGGTAAGTTTTTTCATAATCATAATTTTAAATAGCAATTTAGCGGGCCCAGCAAACTTAGTTTCGCTTCAGAATCAGAGATGGCGTTTATACGAAAAATTTATGAGAATACAAATTCTTCATATATTTTCCCTCGTGAAGTTTTCATTATATTTAATTAGTTAGGTATATTCTATTCGGGACGGAGACAAACTCAATAAATCAAAGATTTTTGAATTTAATATTGTGTAAATAACACGCTTTTTTATGTAAATAGATGTAAAATCTGTCTATTCTAGCTGTCAGCACTGCAGTTGACATGTATGTCAGTCTGTCACTGGGTGTCTAATAGTTAAAATTGACAGATGTGGTCAACATTTGAAGAAGAAAAATTGTTTTTTTAGCCAAGAAGATGAATTAATATATTTCTGAAAATTTTAGCTATCAGTACTGCAGTTGACATGTCTGACAGTCTGTCACTGGGTGTGAGATAGTTAAAATTTACAGATACTGTTAACTGAATATCACATGAAGATCTTGAATAATATTTGAAGAACCTATGTTTATCTGTCAATTATAGCTATCAAGACTTCAGTTGACATGTATGTCAGTCTGTCACTGGGTGCTTGATCATGAAATGCGTTTAACTTTGAGTAATAACTGTCACAAATTTAGAAGGCATGTTGGACAGTCACTGTGTAGTACATATAGTCATTTCCGATTCACATAGCTTTATTGATTTAAATTAAATTTTATTTTTTTATAACTTTAATTTCAGCTACTTTATGCAATCGCTTGTATTCTTTCGAAGAGCTACCATAACCTCAGTAGTCAGTTTATAAATTATGTTATGTATATTAACTACATTCTTAAGACAATGCCTTTTTCGAGACGAAACATCGACGGAATATTTTATCACAAAAACTGTTTTCTACTTAAGGTAGCCTTCACATCCCCATTAGACAGTTCCCTACTCTGTCACTGGGTTTCTGAAGGATATCTTAAGAAGATATATTCGCAAAGTTGGGAACATACACATCAAAAGAAGATTTCTTGTCTACTTGGAGTAGCTGTCACATCCCTAGTAGACAGTTACTTATCTGTCACTGGGTTCGTGATAGTTATTTTAAAGAGACACCAGCTACAACTGCGTCACATCTAGAAGATCATCACATCAACACAGTTCTCGTCTTCTTTAAGTAGCTGTCACATCCTTAGTAGACAGTTTACTACTCTGTCACTGGGTTCGTGATAGTTATTTTAAAGAGACACCAGCTACAACTGCGTCACATCTAGAAGATCATCACATCAACACAGTTCTCGTCTTCTTTAAGTAGCTGTCACATCTTTAGTAGACAGTTTACTACTCTGTCACTGGGTTCGTGATAGTTATTTTAAAGAGACACCAGCTACAACTGCGTCACATCTAGAAGATCATCACATCAACACAGTTCTCGTCTTCTTTAAGTAGCTGTCACATCTTTAGTAGACAGTTTACTACTCTGTCACTGGGTTTGTGATAGTTATTTTAAAGAGACACCAGCTACAACTGCGTCACATCTAGAAGATCATCATATCAACACAGTTCTCGTCTTCTTTAAGTAGCTATCACATCTTTAGTAGACAGTTTACTACTCTGTCACTGGGTTTGTGATAGTTATTTTAAAGAGACATCAGCTACTACAACTGCGTCACATCTAGAAGATCATCATATCAACACAGTTCTCGTCTTCTTTAAGTAGCTATCACATCTTTAGTAGACAGTTTACTACTCTGTCACTGGGTTTGTGATAGTTATTTTAAAGAGACATCAGCTACTACAACTGCGTCACATCTAGAAGATCATCATATCAACACAGTTCTCGTCTTCTTTAAGTAGCTATCACATCTTTAGTAGACAGTTTACTACTCTGTCACTGGGTTTGTGATAGTTACTTTTTGAAGACACAATCTTCAAAGCGTCAAAAACATTTAAAGAAGAGAAGAGTTTGTCTACATTATGAAACGACATAGAGTTTTGGTAATGATTTCAAAATTATTTACTTAATCTGCTATGGATGTTTTTATTAACAAAAATTACAATCAAATAATGGAAACGAATTAGAACTAGTATTTACAATTGAAACAATTGAGCTAACTGCAGGCTGTTGCAAACGATTTCCAGGTAGCTCAACTGATCAATATGTACATAAAAAATAATTAACATCTACATTTTAATATCAGCTACTTCCGCTATCACTTGTCTCCTTGGAGTAGCTATTTCGACCTGAGTAGACAGCTTCCCACTCTGTCAATGGGTGTGGAATAGTTATTTTTGGTATTCATATTCGAATAAGAAAATCACCAATAAGCTACTTCTAGAAGAACAACCCAAAAGAAGAAACCAGCAAAGAAACAGTCTGTTCGCTTGAAGTAGCTATTACAGCTCGAGCAGACTCTGTCACTGGGTGTGTAACAGTTATTTTCAATAGAAATGTCACCTAGTCTTTAGTCTATTAATTATAACATTTATTTCTATCTATATATCTTCTTTATTATATCTTCTTGTATTAATTATAAAATTTATTTCAGGTATCTTGACAAAATAGTAAACACGAGAATATAGTAAGAAGATCTCTGTCTACTTTGAGTAGCTATTACAATTCGAGTAGACAGTTACTATTCTGTCACTGGGTGCGTAATAGTAACTTTTAGACAGTTTCACATTTACATAAAAACGAGGCTATTTCATCGAGAAAACTTCTGTCAACTTTAAGTAGCTGTCACATCCCTAGTCGTCATTTTTCTACTGTGTCACTGGGTTCGTGATAGATCTTTAAAGAAGGCATATTCTTCAAATAAGAAGATTACTGCATCAAAAGAAGATCTTAGCCATCTTGGAGTAAGTATTACAAGCAGAGAGTTTATTACTCTGTCACTGGGTTTCTGATAGTCATTTGAAGGAGACAGTTTCATATAAGTTCAAGACAGTAAATCCACCCCGTGTTACTGTTTAAACGATTGCGTAAGTTTGTTTTGAGATGTTTAGATGCTTCGGTCTAACAAAGATTGCTAACATCACCCTAGCTAGAGTCTCCTCAATAAACTGTCACTAGGAATATGTAGGTAGAGCCTCTCTAAGAATACGATCCCATCAAAAGAAGAACTTGGTAGCCAAGATGAATTATAACTGAAGTCATCTAAGAAGACCGAAGAAAGCGAAAATTTTCAACTTTTCTGTCAGTTTTAGCTGTCACCACTTAAGTTGACATGTTTGTCATTCTGTCACTGGGTGTGTGATAGTTAGAATTGACAGATTTTGTCACCATCTGTCAACACTTCAAGAAGAAAAGAATTGTTCTGTCTTTTTTAGCTGTCACAACTGCAGTTGACATGTTTATTATCATTCTGTCACTGGGTGTGTGATAGTTATAATTGACAGATAATGTTATCCATAAAAAATAACAAATTTCTGTCATTCCTAGCTGTCACAACTGCAGTTGACATGTTTGTCATTCTGTCACTGGGTTTGTGATAGTTAGAATTGACAGATTCTGTCAACATCTTTCAACACTTCAAGAGAAGCATTGTTCTGTCTTTCTTAGCTGTCACAACTGCAGTTGACATGTTTTTCATTCTGTCACTGGGTGTATGATAGTTAGAATTGACAGATGCTGTCAACATCTGTCAACACTTCAAGAAGAAAAGCATTGTTCTGTCTTTTTTAGTTGTCACAACTGCAGTTGACATGTTTGTCATTCTGTCACTGGGTGTGTGATAGTTAGAATTGACAGATAATGTTATATATCAAGACCAGATAACTAATAAATTTCTGTCTTTCCTAGCTGTCACAACTGCAGTTGACATGTTTGTCATTCTGTCACTGGGTGTGTGATAGTTAGAATTGACAGATTTTGTCACCATCTGTCAACACTTCAAGAAGAAAAGAATTGTTCTGTCTTTTTTAGCTGTCACAACTGCAGTTGACATGTTTATTATCATTCTGTCACTGGGTGTGTGATAGTTAGAATGGACAGATAATGTTATCCATAAAAAATAACAAATTTCTGTCATTCCTAGCTGTCACAACTGCAGTTGACATGTTTGTCATTCTGTCACTGGGTTTGTGATAGTTAGAATTGACAGATTCTGTCAACATCTTTCAACACTTCAAGAGAAGGATTGTTCTGTCTTTCTTAGCTGTCACAACTGCAGTTGACATGTTTTTCATTCTGTCACTGGGTGTATGATAGTTAGAATTGACAGATAATGTTATATATCAAGACCAGAAAAACCAATAAATTTCTGTCTTTCCTAGCTGTCACAACTGCAGTTGACATGTTTGTCATTCTGTCACTGGGTGTGTGAGTTAGAATTGACAGATGCTGTCAACATCTACCAACCCTTCAAGAAGAAAAGCATTGTTCTGTCTTTTTTAGCTGTCACAACCGCAGTTGACATGTTTTCATTCTGTCACTGGGTGTGTGATAGTTAGAATTGACAGATTCTGTCAGCATCTGTTAACACTTCAAGAAGAAAAGCATTGTTCTGTCTTTCTTAGCTGTAACTGACTTTTGTTGGGGTTAGGTAGGGTAAGTTAGGTTGGAGAAACACGCACAAGGGCCCCCACTTAGAAGCGAACCTCGGCTTGCGCTTTTGCCAGATACTACAAGAGGTAGATGCTTCGTCTAGGTGCACGAATGCACCTCTGGGCGGAAGCAGGCAATTCTTAGACCCTGCATCCGGCGTGGTGGGTTTTTGGTCGGGTGTGTAGTGTGAGGAAGCGAATCGGTACTTGTTGCCGTCACCTCCAAGTTAGCGTCGGTGATTGGGTCAACCGGGTCACCGAGAACGTGTCTCGGTCTACGGAGGAGAATTGATTCTGTTGGACTCTCTCCATATGTATAAAATGTGACTTTGTTATTTTCTTCTTTAATCTCATAATCAGTTACATTTTTTTGTTTTAGTTTACAAAATGGCTTTAAACAGACAGTCAATCAATGCACTTGAAAATAAATGCCGAGTCTATAGTTTGTGTCTGGCTCAGAGACGATGCCGAGGACTCCAACGACGAAGAGCGAAGACGACGTAGCATGTTTTCTTACTGTTTGTACTAACATGTGCTATTTTTAATTTCGTTATTTTATTTTACGTAGAGGAAATATAAATTGATAAAACAAAAACATAAAAATAATGTTAGGTTACGTTTTAGTCAGTGGCCAGAAGTTCGCCATTTGTTTTAGTTGGATCTTTTTAAACTTTTTATCAAGACTGATTCGTGACTGGACAAATTTGTCAAGAAATTTATTAGAATAATTTTGCTGAGTATAACAAACCACTTTCAAGTACAATTTTTGCTAACATTTAGAAATAACAATTTTTTTATGCAGTCCCATGTAGTCAATGAGGTAATGTCAAGAGGGTTTAATGACTAAATTGTTTCAGTTCGAAATGGTTCCATCCCGCTGTGACCGCGCACGGTATATACCTACGAATACACTCACCATTACGGATGTAAGCGCACCATATTTGTGTTGAACACATAATGGTAAGGTTCGTAGTCAGCCCGCTTACATCCGTATCGAACTCCTCGATCCACTCACCTTATTAGTGAGACAGTCCTGGAAGTCCTTCTTCATGACGGACACGGAGACGCGGTCCTGCGGCCGCTTGGGACCCGACACCGAGGTCACCACTGTCGCCAGGTCCAACTCCACCACCTGCGAAAGTAATGTTTCATTTCAACAATATTACTAAAATAATTCACTGTTCTGGCATCAACGTTGACGACCTCTGTGGCGCGGTGGGCGAAGGTCTGCCTGTGACGCAGAAGGTTGCGGGTTCGATTCCCGCCTCGGAACAAATGTGTGTACGATCTGCAGACATTTGTACAGGGTGTTCTGGTCGTTTTCTATGTATGATAAAAAATATCTATCTATGTATTGTGTTATATGTATATCAGTTATCTAGTACCCATAACACAAGCTCTGCTTAGTTTGGGGCTAAGTGATGCTGTGTGAATTGTCCAGCATTATTTATTATTATTAACGTACGCTTGTGTGCTAGATGAATGCTAGGAACTAAGAGCTAGCAACAGAGCTGCAGCAAGTATTGACACATCATACAAACGTGTGTCCGGTGGCGAGAAATGACATTTAGATATCGCGGTTTGACAGCAAGAGTTTTTTTAGGCTATAGATCTCCGTTTGACCACAATCTCACCTGGTAGAAAGTGAAGATGTATTAAGATGGTATGTTTAATATTTTGTCTAAAACCTGACAGCAACTAAAAGTAAGTGATTAAGTAAAAATATACAGATCTTCCTTCATTTAGCCGAAAAGAGAAGTTTTTACAACTTTCTGTCATTCTTACCTGTGTAGAATTGATATATTCTGTCAACACTTCAAGAAGACAAGAATTTTTCTGTAATTCTCAGTTTTTACCACTCTAGTTGACATGTTTGTCATTCTGTCACTGGGTTTGTAATAGTTAGAATTGACAAAAAATGTTATCCATCAAGACCAGAAGCAATCACAAATTTCTGTCATTCCTAGCTTTCAACGCTCTAGTGACATGTTTGTCATTCTGTCACTGGGTGTCTGATAGTTAGAATTGATATATTCTGTCAACACTTCAAGAAGACAAGAATTTTTCTGTAATTCTCAGTTTTTACCTCTCTAGTTGACATGTTTGTCATAGTCACTGGGTGTTTGGTCGTTAGAACTGACTTATTTTATTATCCAGTCAAATTGTACATCGTGATGTCTTGAGCTACCAACCGAGAAACACTAAAACAGACACCACAACCAACTGGTGGTGGAGTGAGTGAGACGCCACCACATGTGCAATCTCTATTCTGATAAAAGTACAGCGTAAGTAATGAATACCTTGGAGAAGACAGGGTCTTGTTCCGGGAGGCTGTAGTCCCGAAACTGGCCGGTGGCGCGGAGGTACGCAGAAATTATCGATATTTTCTCCGAAGACCGATCTGAAATATACAAAGAAATAAAATAATTCGAATCCAAACAAAAACATTACGAAAAGTCTCGTCTCGTAATACTTGCAACGTAAAAACTGTCGAGATCACGCGAAGAGCCAAGTCAGCCATTATTACATTTATTACCTTCCACTATGAAGTTGGCAAATTACTTACTCGAAAGTATCCTATAAATTACTTATACCTAGGTGAGGTGCAATTATAATTTGCCAACTTCATAGTGGAAGGCAATAAAATGGCTGACTTGGCTCTTTCGCGATCTCAACATTTTCTACGTTGCAACTATTAGGAGACGGGTCTAGGCATAACTTTAAGTTTTTTGTTCAGATTTAATCACGTTTTGTAGGTAAGTTCGCCATCTACCAGATTATCTTTGAAGTTCTTACTGAAGTCATCTAACTTCGTTCAAAGGGTTTGTCACTAGACAGTATTGATCAGAACCCTTGTAGTTCAATGTAGTTCGGGTAACGATCGTTAGATGTCACTACACAAAATAAGGAGAGAGCATAACGTCTTGTGCATTGTTTATGCGCAAGACGTTATAATAATAAGTTATGAGATGGTATAATAAGTTTAAAATATCAAACTGTGTGTTTCATCTGTTTGGTATAGAAATGTGTTCATAAACTACTAGGAGATCATAGCCATAACACACGTACTGGTCTGCACGAGGTACTCCAGCGATCTCTCGTCGACCGGGAAGTGCGCGACGGTGGCCCCGAACTCGGGACACATGTTGGCAATGGTGGCGCGGTCCGCTATACTCAGTGCAACCACGCCGGGGCCGAAGAACTCCACGAACTGGCCGACTACGCCGAGCGAGCGGAGGTGCTGGAATGGACAATATACGAAATTAACACCCCTTGGTTGTTTATAGTCGCCTGGTACTTTCAGATAGAGCAGTAGAAATAAAGGCGTGATCATGATTCAATTTGAAGTATGCACTGGCCTAATGGTTGGATAACCTCCTAGTAGGTTATAGTTGCCTGGTAGTTCGAAGAGCAAGGTTGAAAAATTCAAGAGGAAATCAAGGTTTCTACAAGTTTTTATTTAACTTGTAGAAAATTCATTCTTCAGCATTGCCATAAAGCGGTGCAACGCAGCCAGTGTCTTGGGCACGCTTCTAACTGATATTGATATGGATCAGTTGAGGCTACCTGTAGATTGTTTGCAACAGTCTGCAGTTAGCTCATTTGTTTCAATTGTAAATACTAGTTTTAATTGGTTCTATTATTTGATTGTCCCTTCTTCCCAAGCACTTTGGTGCTAAGTGATTAGTTATAAAATGGGGAGTTTTTGCACGACATTGATAACGAAAACACTTGAAATATTCATATAGGTAATATTTCGGTATATATTCACTTTCAAAATAAATAATGAATATGGGTGGGCTGGGGCTCCCATACATGTTGTTTTTTTTTTGACGTTTTTATAGATAGTACGGAACTCATCGTGCGCGAGTCCGACTAGCACTTGACCGGTTTTTAAAAAGCTTTTCTTTTTAATTTCTCCTATTAATTATATTATCTATGGCGCTCATTAGGGGAGGTCTACATAGGTAGACAGCAGTGGACTAACATAGACTAATGATGATAAATTATATTCTTACTTCTCGTATGAGTCGAATGTCCTAACCCAGTTGTTGGATGTAGCTTCCTGGTAGATGGAAGAGGAGAAAGGAAGGTACCTTAGTGATCGTGAGTACGAGGTCCGTGGAGGTCGCTAGCGGGTTCAGTTCCCCGACGAGGCGGTAGCCCACCACTTGCGGCAGCAGCATGCTAATGGTACCTTAGTGATGGTGAGTACGAGGTCCGTGGAGGTCGCTAGCGGGTTCAGTTCCCCGACGAGGCGGTAGCCCACCACTTGCGGCAGCAGCATGCTAATGGTACCTTAGTGATGGTGAGTACGAGGTCCGTGGAGGTCGCTAGCGGGTTCAGTTCCCCGACGAGGCGGTAGCCCACCACTTGCGGCAGCAGCATGCTAATGGTACCTTAGTGATCGTGAGTACGAGGTCCGTGGAGGTCGCTAGCAGGTTCAGTTCCCCGACGAGGCGGTAGCCCACCACTTGCGGCAGCAGCATGCTAATGGTACCTTAGTGATGGTGAGTACGAGGTCCGTGGAGGTCGCTAGCGGGTTCAGTTCCCCGACGAGGCGGTAGCCCACCACTTGCGGCAGCAGCATGCTAATGGTACCTTAGTGATGGTGAGTACGAGGTCCGTGGAGGTCGCTAGCGGGTTCAGTTCCCCGACGAGGCGGTAGCCCACCACTTGCGGCAGCAGCATGCTAATGGTACCTTAGTGATGGTGAGTACGAGGTCCGTGGAGGTCGCTAGCGGGTTCAGTTCCCCGACGAGGCGGTAGCCCACCACTTGCGGCAGCAGCATGCTAATGGTACCTTAGTGATCGTGAGTACGAGGTCCGTGGAGGTCGCTAGCAGGTTCAGTTCCCCGACGAGGCGGTAGCCCACCACTTGCGGCAGCAGCATGCTAATGGTACCTTAGTGATGGTGAGTACGAGGTCCGTGGAGGTCGCTAGCGGGTTCAGTTCCCCGACGAGGCGGTAGCCCACCACTTGCGGCAGCAGCATGCTAATGGTACCTTAGTGATGGTGAGTACGAGGTCCGTGGAGGTCGCTAGCGGGTTCAGTTCCCCGACGAGGCGGTAGCCCACCACTTGCGGCAGCAGCATGCTAATGGTACCTTAGTGATGGTGAGTACGAGGTCCGTGGAGGTCGCTAGCGGGTTCAGTTCCCCGACGAGGCGGTAGCCCACCACTTGCGGCAGCAGCATGCTAATGGTACCTTAGTGATGGTGAGTACGAGGTCCGTGGAGGTCGCTAGCGGGTTCAGTTCCCCGACGAGGCGGTAGCCCACCACTTGCGGCAGCAGCATGCTAATGGCCTGGCCCAGCATGACGGCTTCCGCTTCGATACCTGGGAAGGAAAGTAATGCAGAAGGTTATAAAACGCCAAGTGCTGGTCGGATTCGCGTACCGAGAGTTCTATATAGAGTTATAGGATCTTGTTTCTTGACAAATATCATGATTTTAGGTCAACGGAAAGTAGATTTGATAGTAATGACTATTTATACAGCTTTTTATGTATTAAATTTGACTTGTCCAAGAGCCTATAAACGATATTAAGTTTGAGATAACCTTGCTTGTATAATTTTTTTGCGAGTTTACTATCATTTTTGATCTTTCAGATTTTTTCTTTACTTGTGCTTTGCTTGTACCTTGCTTCTTGCAAAATTTCATGGTTCTAGGCCAACGGGAAGTATCCTATAGATTTTCTGTGCTTATTTTTGGAATGTATTTATACCGTTGTTGACTTGACTTGACTTAGATGTATAAATCAATTTTATAACTGGTCCAAGAGGTTAGGGAAATGAGGAATAATTAATGTTATTTTTAGTCGATACATCCACGCGTTTCTGTGAAAATAGGGTTGAGATATATAATACATGGACATATGGACAACAAAATGAATTCTAAGTACTTAGAAGGGTTCCTTTTTTCGTTTTGAGATACGGAAACCTAAAAATAGAATAATGCTGGAGCGTTACCTCCGACGCCCCAGCCCACCACGCCCAGCCCGTTGATCATGGTGGTGTGGCTGTCGGTGCCCACCACCGAGTCCGGATGCAGGACCGCCTTGTCGGAGAACACCACGCGAGCCAGGTACTCTAGGTTCACCTGGGAAATGTTCAAGATGACAATCAGCAAATCAATAAAATTTATAATCCAAACTAATTGGATAGTACATTGTTTATCGAGGGATGAAAATGACCGATTCCGAATGAGCCTCAATGAGCCTCACGAGTTGGGAATCGCATTTTCTTCTGAGTTATACACAGTGCTTTATACTACACCTATGAGGAAAATCGGTCATTTTCATCCCTCGATAAACAATGTACTATTATAAATAAATAAATAATGCTGGATAACTCACACAGCATTATCTAGCCCCAAGGTAAGCAGAGCTTGTGTTATGGGTACTAGATAACTGATATACGCAATATTATACATTACATAGATAGATATTTTTTATTATACATAGAAAACACCCAGACCAACGGAACAAATTTCTGCAGATCGTACACAAATTTGTTCCGAGGCGGGGATCGAACCCGCAACCTCTTGCGTCGCAGGCAGACTCTCGCCCGCTGCGCCACTGAGGTCGTCACTCAGAAAGTTGATTATTCCTGTTCCAAACATAACCTAGAAAGTTCGTCAAGCACGCAAGCGTACTAAAAAGCAGGACGGTAAACTTTATGGAATTTCATTTCACAAGCGTTTTGCGGGAGAGAGAGAACAATGTACGGAAATCCATTTCTTAAGAGTTATTTTCTTTTAATTTCCGAGATAGCAGGCGGTAGCTTTTATAATTAGATCAAAAGACAAAAAGTTTTTACTCCGAATCCGCCGTATGATTTGGCCTCTTCCGTACTATTCGGAACAATAATTGATCACCTCTTGTTTTCGACTTTTTCAAAATATATAAAAATTATGAAACACACAGAAATTTCAAAAGATACTATTGGTACCCCAAATTCAAATTTCAACATCACAATTTGTACTGAAAATATTCATTTCCATATTTTATTTATTTAAATATTTTTTCAATTAAAAGTCGAAACATTTACGGATCTTTAATTTTATTTTTTGTGAACTGTGCGTCTGGGTAGATTTCTTTGCTTACGAGTACAACTTAATACGGAATCTTTGATGCGCGAGTCTAACTCGCACTTGACGTTTTTCTTCAACTTGTATGATATACTAACCTGATGTACGATTCCTGAGCCAGGTGGAACTATGAGCATGTTGTCGAACGCCTGCGCGCCCCACTGGAAACACAATTATGTACTTTATTACATTTAAATAATAACTTCATGTGAAATGAGTCCCAAAACCCACTTTCTAACTGTACTGAAAAACAATTTTAAGACATTTAAACACTCTTTTTTTAAATATTTTTTTATGAGTATCAACAGTTAAGGATTTTAGTTAGTAAGTTATGGGAGTCGACACACGATTGACTCAACTTGACGAGATACAAAAAAATCTCAAAGTTTCCTGTAAATTTTAATTTTTACTACGAAAACCCAGTTTATTTTGCTAGTTATTTAACATATTTTAAGAAAATGTCGTAAAAAAAATACTACAAAATACTTTAGACGATTGTGGTATTTTTTTGCGAAAGTGTTATTTAAGAGCATTTATTTAATAAGAAATTTATAAATAATAACTCTCTTGCCTCCCTTTCTCGCCTTCACTACGAGGCGTTCACTCGTCCTTGCCTAGAAAAACCTAACCTAACCTAAAGTTTTTGTGAAAAGGATAGACATAGGGTTTTACGTTCATATGAGCTGGACAGGGCATGCCGAAACAACGCAACGCAAGCCCAGAAATCAAGTTTTAGCTAAACATATGAAATGTTTTTATACTTAGTTCTAATTACCATGCTTATTCTCAAGGTAACTTTGAGTTTTTTTTTCTATCAAGAAAAATTTATGATATTGTTTTTTGGAAACATATGGTCGATAGAGTAAGTCCTGAACTTTACCATAGTATTATACAAGTTGCAAAGTTAAACATTTAGTAACTTCCAAGATATTTCGATCTGAAGGAATTGATTTGAGATATTATAGGCCCTTAAGTAGGCAGTGTTAGTATCAGTACCTTTAGAAACTGAAATCTCTCCTTATTTCTCTCAAACTCTAGTTCTTGGTTCTTGTTCAACGCGTCCGGTCTGAAAGTAAACACAGTGCATTCAATAACCGAGCCCTGTGTGAGCGGGATCTGTAGAGAGCTGCGGGAGAGATGGGGATAATCCCTAGACTGTCGGGTCCTAGACATCAATACACATAGATAAGCTATCGAAGAGACTTAGTTCTGCAGCGTATGCAGTTAAAAAAATCCGTCATCTTACCAGACGTGGATACATCCAGACTTGTTTATTTCAGCTACTTCCACAGTATTATGTCTTATGGTATACTGCTGTGGGGGAACGCTGCAGATATTAACACCGTATTTGTGCTGCAGAAGAGGGCTGTTCGTGCAATCTATGATATGGGTCCCAGAGAAACCCTGCGTGATAAATTCAAAGAAATAAACATAATGACAGTTCCCTGTCAATATATTTATGAAAACTTGTTGTACACTCATAAAAATATCAAAAGCTTCCCTAAAAATAGCGATATACATAATATAAATACTAGAAACAAGCATAAACTTGCTGCGTCCACAACCAGGCTTCACAAAAAAAACCGGGAGAGATGGGGATTATCCCTAGTGTCGGGTGATAGACATCAATAACTTACACTCTCGCGAAGTCCACTTGTACCGAGTGGTCTATAACGAGGTCTGCGGGACAGATTGGGTTGATTCTGTCGGGGTCTCCGCCGAGCGACCCCACGGCGTCCCTCATGGCCGCGAAGTCGACCACCGCGGGGACGCCGGTCAGGTCCTGGAAACGATATAATTCAATTATTCACGTGATATTTTATAACCAAAGATAATTACAATAACAGTATAAAGAAATTTCGACTCTTATTTGCGAGAGCAGAGAATAGAGTGAGCAGAATGCTGGCAGCATTGCCACGTTGAATAGGAAAGCTGCAGAATGCTGGCAGCATTGCCACGTTGAATAGAAAAGCTAATTCGTTAGTAGGTATTCAGTTACCACATTATTTTATCTATGGTGCGCAGAAATCAAGTGATTTATTTAAAAAAAATTGTTATAGTGCTTACCCGACTTCTGGGTATCTTTAAGAAATGAAATAAAGTCCCAAAATTTTTTGTCCAGCCGAAGTCGATGGGACTTTATTTCATTTCTTATATTTAAAAACTTACGATAAATTCGTTAAGTAGAGAAGTAAAAAAGTGTGTAATATTTTACTGCAGGTAAGTTTTGATTGATGTCCAGCAGTGGACTGGTATAGGCTGATGATGAAGTTTTGATTGATGTCCAGCAGTGGAATGGTATAGGCTGATGATGAAGTTTTGATTGATGTCCAGCAGTGGAATGGTATAGGCTGATGATGAAGTTTTGATTGATGTCCAGCAGTGGAATGGTATAGGCTGATGATGAAATTTTGATTGATGTCCAGCAGTGGAATGGTATAGGCTGATGATGAAGTTTTGATTGATGTCCAGCAGTGGAATGGTATAGGCTGATGATGAAGTTTTGATTGATGTCCAGCAGTGGAATGGTATAGGCTGATGATGAAGTTTTGATTGATGTCCAGCAGTGGAATGGTATAGGCTGATGATGAAGTTTTGATTGATGTCCAGCAGTGGAATGGTATAGGCTGATGATGAAGTTTTGATTGATGTCCAGCAGTGGAATGGTATAGGCTGATGATGAAGTTTTGATTGATGTCCAGCAGTGGACTGGTATAGACTGATGCTGAACCACTATGAGGCTGAATTGAAAGAGTTGAGATGCAAACTTGGCCAGGCCGAGCACTCCCTAGAGCACTATGTCAGCCTTTATGAACGCACTACCGAACAGACAAGGGAACTCAATCTGGCCATGGATGCACTCCTCAGAAGCCAGGAGAGCCTGGAGGGCCGGGTTCTGGAGGGCTGTGGCTGCTGTGATCCTACCCCAGTCTGTGACGGAACTGGTCCAGACAGTACTGTGTCAGCCACATCCCATCTGGATCTCAGCGCTTCATGCTCAGGTACAAAAACCATAATGTACTGCGATGAAATTGGACAAAATATGGGTCAGTTCTTAAATATGAGTATGGAACATCCTATAATTAATAATTGTTTTCCAAATTCAAACCTACATAAATTAATGCAGAAAATTGATAATCAAACCTTTAACAGTAACTCAAATTTAATAATTTGCCTTGGTAATAGGGGTAATGTGAACAAATCTGACTTAATTAGATATGTAGATAAACTGTGTTCGTTAAACTTAAAACAAATTGTGATGTTCACATTCCCCTACTGCGACAGCTTGCCACAATCAGAAAACAACCTTAGATATAAGCTTAACATGGCGTTGCACACTATTTCAAGCAACAATAATGTTCATGTGATTGATTCTAACAGTATTGTTAGTAAAAAATATTATTTGACTAAAGGTAATTACTATCTATCCAATTTTTATAAAAGACAGATAGCAATTTCGCTATCCTATTATTTTAAAACAACAGCCAAAAACTTGGCTATAAACAATGCTTCTTTTGAGCATTATAATTTGACAAACAAGATTTTGGAAGTTATTCCAAGTAATTTAAATTAGAAATAACGACAATAGAGGAAGTCTCTAGCCCTAAACAGTCAAATATTATCTATCACAAGAAAAACCATAGAAAACAAAATTGTAAAATAAATGCAAAGTTCACTAACTTGGTGCATCAAAACATTCAAGTATTGAGAAGTAAATTATTAGAATTAGAATTATACATGAACTCATTTGATATTGACATCATCTGCTTAACAGAACACTGGCTGAAAAGCTATGAGCTCATGTTTAACTTCAGTAATCACCAAGTTGGTAGTTCTTTTTGCAGATCACATGCTATTCGTGGAGGCTCTTTAATATTAATAAATAAACTCATAAAATTCAAAGAACGTAAAGACATAGTATGCTTATCCGTTGAAAGCCACATTGAATTAGCATGTGTTGAGTTGGAGCATAGTATTGTAGTAAGCGTATACAGTCCACCGTCAGCTTCATTTGAAATATTTGAAAAAACTATGGATGACATTTTATTTAAAATAACTAAATCAAATAAAAATCTCTTGGTATGTGGAGATTTTAATATTGATCTTTTAGAAGTTTACTCTCTTAGTAGTAGGTTAACTAATTTATTTAATTCTTATAATCTAAAGCCACTATTTATGGAACCTACTAGAATTACAGAGACTTCAGCAAAATGTATAGATAATATATTTGTTTCCTTGAATGAAAAAATTGTTAGTAAAAATATAATAAGCAATTTAAAATCAGACCACTTAGGTCAACTAATTAAATTAAAAATTATAGTAAAAAACAATAATTGCAAAAAACAAATAAAATACATACCTGTGACCAGAAGTCGATTTGAACGGTTGAGATTGGATTGGGATACTAAACCATTACCTAACTACTCACATAACAACCCAAATGAGTCGTATTGCTGTTTTTTTGACAAATTCACCAATGCGTTTAATTCAATATTCATACCCAAGTCGATCATGGTCTCAGAAAAACTTAACTTTTGTGAGTGGGCAACAGTAGGTATACATAAGAGTAGAGAAAAGTTGTATGAACTGTATAGCGAAAAACAATATAATTTTAGCCAGGAATTTAAAGAAAAAGTAAAAAAATACTCAAAAATGTTTAGAAAAGTTTGCCATATAGCACAATCAAATTATATCAGCTCTAAAATTAGAAATAGTGAAAATTTTATAAAATCAACATGGAAAATCATAAATAGTGAGACTGGAAAGGTCATGTGCCGTCAGTGCCCATGATAATGACTACAATTTAAAGATTAATGATTGCTTAATCAAAAATGACCTTGAAGTAGCCCAAGCGTTTGAAAACTTTTTTACTGACATTCCGATCTCTACTACAAAGTGTCTAAACTCTTCTCAAGTAATCGCTGAGTCATTACTCACAGAAAATGTACAAAAATGCAAATGTAAATTCAATTTCAACCATGTCGATGAAAAAGACATTAAAAAAGCCTTTAACCTTTTAAATGTAAAGAAAACTGCAGATCTCTGGGGCATTTCCGTTAGAATTATTAAACCATTGATTGATACAATCGCACCAGATCTCGCTTTTATATTCAATGAATCTATTGATTGTGGCATATTTCCTGATCTAATGAAACATAGTAAAATAATACCATTATTTAAATCGGGTAGTAGATCTGACCCCACTAACTTTAGACCGATATCAGTATTGCCTACATTCAGCAAAGTTTTTGAAAAACTTATTTTACACCAATTACTTAAGCATTTCAATGGCAATGGCCTGCTACATTGTAAGCAATTCGGGTTTACTCGCGGCAGGTCAACTACTGATGCCGGTGTAGAGTTAGTAACGCAAATTTTTGATGCTTGGGAGAAGTCGCAAGATGCCTTGGGTGTTTTTTGCGACTTGTCAAAAGCATTTGATTGCGTACACCACGGAACATTAATCAGGAAACTGCAACACTATGGATTAATGGACACCTCTTTGGATCTTCTTACATCTTACTTGAGCGGTAGGATACAAAGAGTTGACATTAATGGGAAACGGTCCTCGGGGTCTGTAGTTACCATGGGTGTACCGCAGGGTTCTATCCTCGGTCCCTTCCAATTTCTAGTTTACATTAACGATCTGCCTCATCTTGTTAAGAATAATCACGAGATTGTATTATTTGCTGATGACACTTCATTAATTTTTAAATTGAAACGACAAAACATAAACTTCGACGATGTAAATAATGCAATATCAAAAGTAGTCAATTGGTTTAGTGTCAATAATCTTTTGCTCAACGAAACCAAAACTAAATGTATTAGATTTGTTTTACCGAATGTAAAACAAGTTAAGGCTAATGTATACGTAAAAGAAGAATCGGTAGAATTTGTGGACAGTACCGTATTCTTAGGAATTACCTTAGATAGTAAACTTCAATGGGGCCCGCACATAGATAAGCTATCGAAGAGACTAAGTTCTGCAGCATATGCAGTCAAAAAAATCCGTCATCTTACAGACGTTGATACTTCTAGACTAGTATATTTCAGCTACTTCCATAGTATTATGTCTTATGGTATACTGCTGTGGGGGAACGCTGCAGATATTAACACCGTATTTGTGCTGCAGAAGAGGGCTGTTCGTACAATCTATGATATGGGTCCCAGAGAGTCCCTACGTGATAAATTTAAAGAAATAAACATAATGACAGTACCGTGTCAATATATTTATGAAAACTTGTTGTACACTCATAAGAATATCAATCGGTTCCCCAAAAATAGCGATATACATAATTTAAATACTAGAAATAAGAATAAACTCGCTGTGCCCACAACTAGGCTACACAAGATTAATGTATCTTTTAAAGGACAATGTATACGCTTCTACAACAAAACTCCAAGTGAGTTGCAAAAATTATCAATAAATAAATTCAAACAAATTGTCAAACATATCCTTTGTAAAAAGGCTTACTATAAAATATCAGATTATCTAGACGATAAAAAAGCTTGGGACGAGTTTTGCTCCAACTCGAAAACTAACATTCTAACAAGGTAAAGGTTTCTTGTTCGCTTCTTTACTTTACCTTAAAAAGATTGAAGTGGACAAAAAATCAAAGTGATCACTTTATTTCCTAGTTTTACTTATGTATTCTGAGTTTTTGTGACGTGTCCAAGAGTCCTGTAAGGTCTAAAGGAAATAAAGCACTTTGAATTTTGAATTTTTGAATTTTGATGAAGTTTTGATTGTTACATTTTCTCACAATCGAAGTGAAATGTAGAGATTTAAACTCGGATCGAAAGCACCCATTATAATATAAGACGGTCTTGTCATCCTCCCTCGCTTCGCTAGAGTATAAACAACCTCACTCACAGTCGTGTGGTTTAGTTCCTTGTTAGAAATATATCATTATTTCTTTATTTTTACAAAATATCGCGATCGCAACACTTTTAGTTACGATCTTAAATTTTTGTAGAGCTGATATGGATTAGTTGAGCTGCTTCTCGATTGCTTGCAACAGTCTGCAGTTAGCTCAACTGTATCATAACAGTCTATATGAATTTATGAATGATAAAAATGTTAATACAAATATTACTTGATCCAGCTTATTATTTATTTAGTTTAACCACAGACAAGTTTAACTTTACTTTTAAGTATAACAAGTATAACAATAAACTTGTCTGTGGTTTAACTGATTTAATTTTAATTCTTTGATTCATTGATGTTTAAATTTTTTGTTATAATTATGTTTTTATTAGACGATAAGTAATTCAATTGTATTAAAAGATTGCTTAAAGACAGAAAACAATGATCGAAATGTATACTATAAGATCTTTATAACATTGTATTTTCAAGCAATAAACGAACTTTTACTTTACAGACATTAGTAGGACCTTTCTATACAGACGTTCTTTGATTAGTTTCTTTTTTTGCAATTTTCTCTATCAATAAATCCTCAGAAAATAACAGATACAATCTGCAAATATGAAATACTTTAACACAGATTAAATAATGAAATTGTTTCCAATTATAATTTGACTTTGTAATTTGAAACTACTCAAAAACTCAAGAGTAATTTCGAAGATTCTAGAATGTTGATTTTCTTCTCTTTGGTTTAGAAAAATGAAGGACCAAACTTTAAATGAAAGCTTGTCAATAATCACTCGAGACGTTTTGTGATCGAAGCAGAAATATGTCACTTTCTCCCCTCGGTACACAATGTAGTATGGTTTTCCTGACCTGCAGTATAACTCTGGCCGGTTTGAACGCTATCTCGACGCTGGCGGTCTGGTTCTGCTCCCAGTCCAGCACGTTGGTGACATCCTTCTCGAGGACCTGGAAGTTGTCGCAGTTCCTGACGCACGACTCCAGCAGCACGCGGATCGAGTAGGGGAGCCTGTCTACAACAAATCTATACTTATAATAAAACTGTAGCAGGTCCCATTCTGCGTCCAGCAGTGGACTGATACAGGCTGTTGAGAGAGGGTGAGAGAGAGGTACCATTCTGTACATTGAAGATTTTTTAAATTTACTTTGAAGGGCGCTCTATTAACGATACTGAAGTAAAAGCTGTATTATTTTTAATACGACTGTTTCTTGGCCGCTTTTCACGCAGAGTTTCGGCGTGACTGCATGGATTCAAATGATATTTGACATGATCGGTTCAGATTACGGAAGGAAATAGATTACTTTTTAATCCGGAATTCAGTACCGTTCCCTTAGGAGCCTCGCTCCCATGCATTTTAACTCGATACCTCCACAAGTTTCAGAGAAAATAGGGTTGACAGACGGACAAAAAGTTATATAAGGGTTCCGTTTTACGGTTTCCTGATTTTTCCCTTTAGTTGTGCTATAATATCTTATTTCTTGCCAAATATCAATATTCACGGTCAACGGAAAGTAGTAAGAAGTACCCTATAGGTTTTGCGAGCACGTAATTTCCATGGCTATTAAAAAACCGGCCAAGTGCGAGTCGTACTCGCGCACGAAAGGTTTCTACTGTCTAACTATAACGGTTCATGATATACAGCCTGGTGACAGACGGAAAGACAGGCCAACGAATGGACAGCGGAGTCTTAGTAATAGGGTCCCAATTTACCCTTTGGGTATGGAACCCCAAAAAATTAGACATAAACAGCTGTAACTTTTGATTGCGTTGACTTAGAAGTTTGATTTATATCGCGGCTCCAAGAGGTTACGAGCCTGCGTATATGATGTGAATATCAACTCGATAACTCCACGCGTTTCTGAGAAAAGTGGGTTGACAGACGTTAATATATGTAGATCGTAACTGAAAAGAAAATCACATCACACTGTATAATAATAAAAGCGATAATTGATTAACGCATTCACTGCCCAGCCTCGGCAGTGCGACCCGCAGAACCGCGCCCGCCGCCGCTGCTACACGGACTCGAAGATCATTTTGGGCCATGAGAGTGTTAATAGGTCCCCTTCGCACGGGTACTAGTATAGTATTATTATATCTGTGGCACGGGTATATTCTATATAGCCTATGAAATTCACAAATAACTAGGCTTTCTACTGGTAAAAGAATTTTCAAAATCGGTTCAGTAGATGCAGAGATTACCCGCTGCCCGCTACAACCTCACAAACTTTACCTCTTTACAATATTATGATAGAAGAAACATGGCTATTTTCATCCCACAAAGAATTAAAATTCCCAATGGGATAGAAATAATCTTTTAATATTTCCAAAGAAACAATGCGTGTGAAGCCGCCGTAGTCCAATAGGTTAGGCAATCATACAATTTATTCAGGTACCACATGGAACCGAGAGGAGAATGAGCGAAACCGCGGGAATGAAAAACCTATCATCAAATAAAAAGGGCTCGAAGGTCAAAACATCGTAACGTATTACTCAGGCACAATACAATTTAAGTTTTAAATTTTAAAGTGTACTAATAAAGTACACGGCTAAAACACAAACAAGTTTCAAGTCACAGGTCACCGCTCTTGCGTCAGCGAATAAATTACATGAATAAACATAATGGGTGTGTCTCTGTACATACATACACCAGTTGGTACAAACAACCAAGTAATCTTAGCTTTTTGCTTTATAGTGCGTTACTCGCACTGGCCAAATTTTCCAAGAAAATTTATTTAATATTTTTTTTACTATAAAAACTATCGTAGTTTGACGAATTCATTACGGATGTAAACGGGTTAACTACGAACCTTATTTGTGTTGGAAGAACATTATTTAATAATGTTCCAAAATTTTTTTATTTTAATCCTGCCGAAATCGAAAATTAAATTTTCGTGGAAAACCAAGTAATCATGTGAAGTAGGTGCAGTAGAAGGTTTTTAGGATTATCAGACTGTAGGACGGCTTAAGGCTTGCGCCAGATGTCGCCCAGTTCCGCACCGACAATAGTATAATAATATACCTAAGGAAAATAATGTTGAGCCTAAGTTTATATAAATATTGACCTGTATCTAGATCACATTATATTTAGACTTAGATATGCAAATAAAAAAAAAAAATGCTGGACAATTCACACAGCATTATCTAGCCCCAAGGTAAGCAGAGCTTGTGTTATGGGTACTAGATAACTGATATACGTAATATTATACATTACATTACATAGATAGATATTTTTTATTATACATACTAGAAAACACCCAGACCAACGGAACAAATTTCTGCAGATCGTACACAAATTTGTTCCGAGGCGGGGATCGAACCCGCAACCTCTTGCGTCGCAGGCAGACTCTCGCCCGCTGCGCCACTGAGGTCGTCAAAAATAATGATGTTATATTATAAGTCTTAAATACACTTACCTACTAGTGGTTTATTTTCCACTTGTGGACAAAATCAATAGGTAACACCTTGTTTCTTATTTGATAATAATTACTATTCATAAACCTGTTTATGAAATAATACTATTTCTAGTATATTTATTGCACTGGCGGTCCACCCCGGCTTTGCACGGGTATATTCTATCGAATATGTTCATCAGGGTTAATGTAGGATTCTATAGTTGAAAGAATTTTTCAATTTGGATTAGTTTTGGAGCCTATACAAACAAATATTTCATCTTTATAATATTAGTACAGACTGTCTGTGCTATTTGTAACCGACTGTGAGTTGTAGGATGTTGTGTTTATTAATTATCATTTCAGTGCAATAAAGCATTATCTTAGGTCAGGAATGATTTAATGCTAGATCCTCTTGCGGAGATAACACTGCTGATACTAGAATGTGTATCTAAGTTCAAGCTCGAGTGAAATTTAAGTTTTAAAGTAGGTAAGACAAAGATCCTAGGTTCCTACGTTCCGTAGAGGTAAGATATCCAATAAGTTGGTTCTATCTAGTCCAGCGTCAGTGAAATAGTGTTGCACCCTGCGCTGGAAGAATTAAGTTTTCCTGTTATTTACAGACTTCACATTCCATGTCAATTATGGGCCGATTTTAGACAATCTTTTGCTATTGTATAGGAAAGATCCCGAATTGGTCCCATAATAAATCATATAATAGTTTCTTAACGCGTTCACTGCCCAGCCTCGGCGGTGCGACCCGCAGGGGCGCGCCGCCGCGTCCTGATCCCGCAGATCGCTCTCTGTGTTTTCAGCCATGAAAGTGTTAAAACACGCCAAATAATATTTTACAATGGTCCAACGCTGAACATAGATTGTCACAAAAAAGTCAGCCTATCCCAACAAATTTTTTCTTAACAAATTCCTCTCCCAAACCTTTCCACTTGGTATTATCTTGGGAAATGTCTTCCTAGATATAATCAAAAAACCATTAGAATAGAATAGAATATTCTTTATTATCAAAGGTGAAACACGTGAAAAATTATAGTTATACAAAATTTCGGTGTACAGGCTAAGACTTGTTACACACATTTAGGAAAGACATTCGGAGACATTTAGGAATTCAAGTATTTTTGTCCCTACCTTTACGGCACACTTACCTACATCTGCTGCTAATCCTGCCTTCCCAATACAAAGGAAGGTTTGCTATAACTACTACCCTCGGAGGACATGTTTTGAAATCAACTTTAAATTATACAGGAGAATAAGTATGACAGTGTATTTTATCTGCTTTGGTTAAGGCTGGATAATGCTGTGTGTATTGTCCAGTATTATTTACATTTTATTGTGTACCAGGCTCTGCCCACAGCTATGTCTGTCCCCGAGATAACTACCTTCCTGCCAAATTTCATTAAGATCTGTTCAGCCTTTATGTGTGTATAGTATAACAGTGTATAGGTAAGAGACAGACAGAGTTACTATTGAAATTATAATATTAGTATAATAAACATAGATTTTCTTACCATATTTAGGTCCAAGCTGAGTAAGATCATAGTACTGGAATGTCTTCCCATTGATCTCAATGCTCTTCAGCAGACGGTCAAACGGGTTGCTTGTTGCTGAAATGAAAACAACATACATATAAAGTTTGTTTGTACTTTTGTAGAATCTGACGACTTCTGTGGCACGGTGGGCAAAGGTATGCCTGCTACGCAGGAGGTTGCGGGTTCGATTGCCACCTGGGGACAAATGTTTGTACGATCTGCAGACATTTGTTTAGGGTCTTCTGATCGTTTTCTATGTATAATAAAAAATATCTATCTATGTTGTAATGTATTGTATTATGTATATCAGTTATCTAGGTACCCATAACACAAGCTCTGCTTAGCTTGGGGCTAGATAGTGCTGTGTGAAAATAAATCATCGAAGAATAAATCTTTAATCATGGAATAACACCTACCTACTCTTAATTACCAATCTATCAAGTCGAGGCATTTAAATAAATTATAATTTAATGACATTTTTCATTACACACATTAATATACCTATGGCTCATAATTAAGTCAGTATTCAAAATTCAAGTTTCAGTAGAGTCCAATTTAAGACATGCACAAGTTTCAGTAGAGTCCAATTTAAGACATGCACAAGTTTCAGTAGAGTCCAATTTAATACATGCATGCATGTAAATTGATTGAGGCATGTAAAAGAGGTCTATCTTCGTTGACCTCTAAATAAGTTCTTGTAATAGGCCGATAGGGTCTATTACCTAGGTATGTAAACAGAGTGATCAAATGAGGTAGTTGTGTATTGTGCAAAGGTTATTATTATATATGCTGTGCATTAAAGAGACCCTGGTCGGCAACCATGCGTTAAACCTATGATATTTATCAAGATAAGTCACTTAGAACATGTAGATAAGCCTTCATCTCAATGTTTTCACTTTACATTCGTGAATTTCTTCGTGTCGGTCTGAGAAAGTAGGTAAATAATAGGTTTTCTGCTGAATCAAATCGAATTTTATGTACGTACCCGCCATGGTCCGCTGTGGGAAAGTCACGTAGAGCTAGTGCTGGACCTATTTGAGCGGAGTCCTTGAATTAAATAATTTGTAGATAAATATCGGCTCACTCACACTTCACACATCAAGCGAACTCGCAACGCACTTGACAAGTTACTCATGTGGGGTGACAGACCTAATGACAGACTGCTGGCTGGCTGAGTGAGTGACTGACTAGAGTGACTAGCTGAGTGCGTTCGAGGCTTTTAAGTAAGACAACCGGTAAGTTGTATCGCTCTCATTTGGATTTGACGTTTGATAACAACAAAGAAAACCACTCGCAACCCGATTTTAAAATCTCCGGATGTTTTCGATTCGAAGATTCGATACTACGATTCGATGACATTTGAAGTTATGAGCTTCTCCAGAGGGTGCTCCGGGGCGGTGCCCCGCCTTAGAGCATTTATAACTGCTCTAAGTGCCCCGCTGATTGGATAATGGCTGCGTACTATACTTTGAAATAGCTCTTGCGTTGTGTCATTCATGTAATTCGTGGAAATAGGAATATGGGCCTATTTATCAATCATGAATCAAGTTGTTTACATTTTTGTAACCTATAAATCTGATAACAAAACGATATAAAAGGTTTGTGTGGTTTATGGAATCACTAAATATAAGATGCCTACACAATAACAACTTCTCACTTTATGGATTTTACAATAGTTACATAATTTCTAATATTGGATTTTTCAGATGTCTCTAAAACTAAAGATACACTTCGGCGGTGGCGCCGAGCTTCTCTTCGACAAGATAAAGAAGCGCGAAGTGGAGCTACCAGCGCTCTCCAAATACTTACCGAACGCAAACAAAGAGAATTGGACAATCAGGGAACTTCTTGTTTGGATCAAGGATAACTTGCTGAAGGAAAGACCAGAGCTGTTTCTACAGGTCGGTACATAACATCATGCCTATTACAGTCCACTGCTGGACCTAAACCTCCCCTGTTAAGCGCTTTATTTGCTTCTTATTATGGAGTAAAACCACAATCCTCACACCATTGTGAGGATTGCAGGTTAGGAATCCCAGAGCATAGCTTTTTCAAGCGCTACTGACGATGCTAATTTCATTCTCAAAAAATAAATTATTGTGTCAGAATAATATAAACACAAAATGACAATTACCTAATGAGCCAGTAAAATTAGGCCCGTCAACAGCTTAGAGATTAAAACGTGCAAGGTACATGCAAAGGCTAATGAAATATAAATAATGAATGTAAATAAAATGAGCAGTGGTATGGGGAGAAAATATAGTAAGAGCTGTAGGAATGTATGAAATGGCATGAATGTTTGGAAGCCAGTAGCAGGGTTTTAGTTCAACATTGTCAATGTCATAGCCAATATTGTGTAAAACTAAACTTACCATTCTCGTAGCGAGAAGACCAGTTTTTATGAGCTCACTTTAACATTCCTTTAGAAGTTTAGACCATCTACAAAAGTCTTGTTAATGGTCTGAGCAGAACCTTGAATGAAGCTTCAACTAATTGAACACTTTAGTCTTCAAATAGAACTTTTATGTACGTTTATGTGATGATAATTCAGTTTCCAAAGAAGTCCACAATCATTATTTTGACCCATCCCTATTGTCCCTGTTGCAACAATGCCATTCTACTAATGGATTGGTTTACAAAACAGCACATTGTCACTATTCCCTTAAATCATCAGAATGTTTGTAAATAGAGCATTGGTAGAAGAAAAAACACACCAACTACAAAATGAAAAGAAATCTATCAAAGCAAGACGTCAACTAGTTTCGTCTCTCCACGAGACATCATCAGGACACCACAATACTCGACCTTGACATTGAGAGCACTAAGCAAACTCCGGCAGGGTTCCACCAGAGATGTTACCACTCCGAGCTCCGCGCGCCAAGTGAAGCATTGCCCGCAAAACTCCCCCTTTTATACTGTCACTGGTGACACATCGTGCCTGTCACCACTGTCCGCGCTCGTGCCGGTACCGCGCGCGCCACCATTCGAAAAAATTCGTAATAACGGCGACCTAGGTAATCCCGTACTTAATTCATTCAACAATGTATTATTACTGTATTTTGTAATTTCTAAATTTTCTAAGACCGACAACCTAAATCCCTTATCACAAGTATGTAAAATAGCCATTCTATTTTACATACTAGAACTTTAGTGCTCTCAATGTCAAGGTCGAGTATTGTGGTGTCCTGATGATGTCTCGTGGAGAGACGAAACTAGTTGACGTCTTGCTTTGATAGATTTCTTTTCATTTTGTAGTTGGTGTGTTTTTTCTTCTACGACGCTGATTACATTTTGTTAGAACTTATCGGAGAAGGTCTTACGCGGAATTGTTACTAAATATTTTCATCTTTGTATTTTGCAATGGATTTCCGCAAAGTAACGCCTGAATCTATTTTTTATCTTAGATCAGCAGGTACAGCTGAACTGGCAAAATTATACATCAAACTCACTCAGTCACATCGTATTGCAGCTCAAAACGTATGGTTCAATCAACAATGTAAACATTTGGGGGTAATTCCATCTTACATTAAAATTAGAAGTCACACAAATAGTAGGGCAGCTGATTTGGCTTTGAGTAGGGCTAGGAATATTTGGTTAAACGAAGAAATTAAACATTGGTTCACTATTAGAGACAACTTTAAAACCCACTTGAGAGTTTTGCACATGGAGTTAACTTATTCGTTGCACAACATAGAATTTGATTTATTGGATAATAAAGCCAGGGAATACGCTGCTGAGTTAGCCCATAAGAAATATCTAGTTCAAACAAGAAAATTAGATCGATTAGTTAGGGACAAACAGAGAGTAGATCAACAAAGGAGGAATAGTAATAATTCACGTCTCCCATGTCCTCATACATTCTATCAACGTGTAGAAAACCATAGTAGGGTTCAGTTTACAAATTCAGAAGTATCACTATTAGATAAGGGTCTTAAATACAATTTACAACCAGCTTTGAATAGGAAAACTCTAGAGATATTAGCCGTGGATTCGGAAATGGCAATAGTTAGGGGAAAAGTGGACGAAGGGGTCAAACATGAGGTAGCCTCTTTGATTAAGAAGCCGCTTAGTAGTCCAAGTTTAGTTCGGAGTTTACCAAAAGATTTTAATGCTTATAAATCATTAAGGAACAAAATAGATCAGAATAATTTGGTTATTACAAAGGCAGATAAAGGTAATACTGTAGTTATCTTAGAAAGGGGTTGTTATGAGCAGAAGGTTAATGAGGTCATACAGGGTAATGATTTTGAATTACTGAGTTCCAATCCTACTAAAGTTTTCACACAGGAGTTGAAAGAAATGGCAAAAAATTCAATCTTTATACCTCCTAACTCTCTTAAATATTTAGTTCCTATGAATCCCAGAGCACCTTTGTTATATGGTTTACCGAAAATACATAAGCCTAATATTCCAATTCGTCCCGTTGTCTCTTACATAGGTGCACCAGCATATAGTTTGTCAAAATATTTAAATTACGAATTAAAGTCTAGATCTCGTTTTAATCCCAAGTATAGTTTAAAGAATAGTATGGATTTAATTGATAAAGTAAAAGATGTCATCTTGCCTCATAATGCGAAATTATTGTCGTTGGATGTTGAAAGTTTATTTACAAACGTACCATATGAGGAGAGTTTGAGAATATTGGAAGGACATCTTGAACGACAACGAGTAATTCCGGCAGAAAAGGAGGAGCTAATATCTTTGACTAGAACATGTATGCAACAAAATTATTTTCAATTTGGTAATCAGTATTACAAACAGAAAGAAGGGTTAGCTATGGGTTCACCACTAAGTCCTATTATGGCAGATATTTTCATGGACAGTTTTGAGAGAAAAAACATTATAGGGGAGTCAAAAATTTTATATTATTATCGTTATGTGGATGACATAATCATATGCTGGACTGGAAGTTTACGTCAAATAGAACTATTCGTTAATAGGCTTAATACAATTCATCCAAAAATTAACTTCAAACTGGAATTGGAAAGCAGTGGATCGTTAAACTTTTTAGATTTGACAATAACTAGGTTAAACAATAGACATGATTTCCAAATTTACAGAAAACCGACTTATACAGACATCACCATACCGAATTCTTCTTGTCATCCATTACAACATAAGTTAGCAGCTTACCGTAGTTTTGTTCACAGAATGATGTCAGTACCTTTATCACGGGAGAACTTTAATAAGGAGTTATCTATTATTTATCACATGGCAGAGAGAAACGGTTATAGTAGGAATATGGTTGATGGTCTAGTTAGGAGTAAACAACGTAGCATTGTCCGTTCCTTATTGTATCCTGTTATTCCAGATAGGATAGATAAATATGTAGGAAGTTTAACTTATTTAGGTCCATTAAGTGAGGGAGTTTCAAGGGTTTTGTCCAAAAATAAAGTAAGTGTAGCGTTCAAAACCAACAATTCATTAAAACAGATTTGTAACGGAAAAGACAGATTAGATAACAATAAAAAATCGGGGGTCTACAAGTTGGTTTGTGACGAATGTAATGGTATTTATGTAGGTCAAACGGGTCGCAGTTTTCAGGTTAGGTATAAAGAACATTTAGCTGCCTATAGAAACAACCATCCAGAAAAGTCAAATTTTGCAAAACATTTATTAGAATCTGGTCATTCATTAAATGATAATCACTCATTTTCTATTTTACATACTTGTGATAAGGGATTTAGGTTGTCGGTCTTAGAAAATTTAGAAATTACAAAATACAGTAATAATACATTGTTGAATGAATTAAGTACGGGATTACCTAGGTCGCCGTTATTACGAATTTTTTCGAATGGTGGCGCGCGCGGTACCGGCACGAGCGCGGACAGTGGTGACAGGCACGATGTGTCACCAGTGACAGTATAAAAGGGGGAGTTTTGCGGGCAATGCTTCACTTGGCGCGCGGAGCTCGGAGTGGTAACATCTCTGGTGGAACCCTGCCGGAGTTTGCTTAGTGCTCTCAATGTCAAGGTCGAGTATTGTGGTGTCCTGATGATGTCTCGTGGAGAGACGAAACTAGTTGACGTCTTGCTTTAATAGAGCATTGTCTTTCAGAACCTTTTGTCATCTATAATGTAGTGGAGAATCCTCTTTAATTCATGACAATAGTTATAAAATTACCACGAGACTGATGCAAGTGCTATCAAAATATGCCTACGTAACTTTTTTTCTGTATGTATGACAAAAGCATATTTTCTCAGTTATCTCTCAATAAATCACATGCATCAGTTATTGTATTACACAGTATTGTGACCATTTAGTTTAATTAATTTTTTGAAAATTAAAATTCGGACACCAGCCATGTCAGTAAGGCATCACAGCAGCAATAATAACCCGTGGTTTACTTGCAGGGAGAGTCCGTCCGGCCGGGCATCCTGGTGCTTATCAATGACGCGGACTGGGAGCTCTCTGGGGAGCTGGAGTACGAGCTTCAGGCTGATGATGTTATCATGTTCATATCCACACTGCATGGAGGGTAGCAGAGTACACATCTACACATTACTTAGGATTTAAGTATTATTTATAGATTTATTGTTACCTACTTAAGTTTAAATTATATTTTTGTACATGCTTATAAGGACTTGTTATTTTAAGCGCAAAAACAAAACCCTTAAGATGTAAGTTTTGACGACGTCTGTGGCGCAGGATCTTTCAGTAGATATTTGTTCAGGGTCTGAGTATTATCAAAATATCCAAATAATCAGTGATATTTATTATGTGTTATGTGTTAGCGATCATTATCTTCTAAACCACAAATATACGGTTTTCCGATTTTTTCTTTACTTGTGCTATAAGACATTGCTTCTTGTCAAATTTCATGGTTCTAGGTCAACGGGAAGTACCCTATAGGTTTTGTGTGCATGTGATTCCCTTAAAAAAATTTAAAAAAATTAGACAGCTGTAACTTTTGATTGCGTTGACTTATATCGCGTTTTGATTTATATCGCGGCTCCAAGAGGTTACGAGCCTGCGTATATGATGTGAATATCAACTCGATAACTACACGCGTTTCTGAGAAAAGAGGGTCGACAGACTGACAGACGGACAACAAAGTGATCCCATAAGGGTTCCAATTTTAAGGGTTATAATTTTTTCCTTTTGAGGTACGGAACCCTGAAAACACGAAATAAATAAAAAAGAAAATAGTTACGCAGGTGTTACGCAAGGCTGATGTATGGAAATTGCTGCACTTGCACGACCTCAATACTGCATGGACTTGGAATGTTATGCTGTGTCGACGGCTCGTGTAAATGACGTCAATCGCGATGTCTTCATTTACCTAGATTATAAGGAATACCGCATTCTCGATTCAAACTTCGAACGAGTCTCTTATTGTAATTTTGGCTAATAAATTAGGGTTAAGTATTTTAAGTCTTTTTAAAAGCCACCCCGGAGCGTGACCTACATAATTGGCGCAGTCTCCCGGATACTTTCTTCTAGAAGATACCTAGAACGAACCTATTAGTGTTGCGCTTCGGTTGAATCCGAACTTAGATTCAGTGCAGTGGTACCAGAAAAAATGCGGTAAGTTGAATCTTTCATCCTTACATGCTCCCTTATCAGTTATCACTAATCCTATCCTTATTATATGTATTTCGTGTGTGTTAGATTTAATTAATTTTTCAAAATTTTTCATCCGCAAAAATTTAATCTTAGGTTAGGTAGGTAAACCAAGTAGAAATAGTAGGCTTAGAATAATAGACGAAAATAGACAGTTAGATTATTTTGAGGAAACCATGTCCGAGGATAACGCCGCGCGGATCATTGTCACTAAGATGGACATGATCTACAAGTCCTTAAGACTTGTGCCGGATTTTGACGGCAACCCCCATGTTTTAACGAGATTTATAAACTTATGTGACCAACTCGTACTAACCTACTTCAGCACGGAACCAGGCAGTGAGCTTCCAAATCAAGCTCTCATAAATGGTATTTTAAATAAAGTATCAGGGTCCGCGGCTAGATTGATTAATTCAAACGGAATTCCAGATAACTGGCACGGCATAAGAAGCGCGCTCGTAAATAATTTCGCCGACCATCGCGACGAGACCGCTTTGTATAGTGATTTATCCTTATAGACGCAAGGATCTAGCACACCGCAGGAGTTTTATGAAAGGTGCCAAAATTTATTTAGCACCATAATGACCTATGTCTCGCTTCACGAGGGAATAGGCACTACGATTGAGGCAAAAAGGTCGCTTTACAGCAAGCTGACCCTGCAGGCGTATTTACGAGGACTTAAGGATCCTTTAGGCTCAAGGATTCGTTGTATGCGTCCTGAGTCTATGGAGAAAGCCCTGCAATTTGTACAGGAGGAATTAAACACTCTTTACATGCAGGAACGCAATGGTGGCACTAGTAAAAAGGATTGGCAACAACCCGTCCTTAGGACGCCCCAACCTAACTTGCCCCTAAACAACTTCACCCCACGTCCTTCAGACGGCCCTGGATTAGGACAAATGCGATCAAATTTTAACATGCCTGGTCCATCAAGGCCAGCTCTGCCTCCTCAAGGCTGGAGACCTAATCCGATGCCCCAATTTAGACCACAGGGTCCTTCACGTACCGTTCAGATGTTCCGCGCCCCGCCGCAGAACTACAACCCCCAAAATAATGCGTTTAGAATGCCTCAACCTCAGCCTCAACAATCATTTAAATTCGGCAACCCTCAGCGTCCGACTCCTATGAGTGGTGTTAGTCACTTCGTAGAAAAGCGACGACCCCTGACTGGACATGACTGGCGAACACACGGGAATCCACCCCCTACAAACTACTTTAAAACGCGTGAATTAAACTTTAACGAGTTTGACGAAGGCTACGACAATAGTTACTATTGGGACTATACGATGTGCCCTGACTCTCCGATTTACGAGGATTATTATTACCCGTGCGAACCCGAATACTACCCCGGGCATTATTCCTACCCTGAGTCGCCAGTTGTAGAAGAAGTGAAGGAGGAAAAAGATGAAAATTTTCAGAAGGAGTCCAGTTCCGAAAAGCCAAAATAGAGGTCAACTTGCATATTCAAAGGCAGCTAGGGTACATTCAGATTGCTAATCCACCTTTAAAATTTTTAATTGATACAGGAGCGAACCAATCGTTTATCAGCCCTGACGCGGTAACGCGATACTTTAGCCACATTCCTTTGAATTATGATCCTTTCGAAGTAACGAATGTACATGCGACGAGTAAAAATAACTACTCTATCACGCTGCCCTGTTTCAAGGAATTTAATGACCTTCATGATGTGACCTTATATATATATAAATTCCACAGCTACTTTGACGGACTTATAGGATTTGACTTATTGGATTCATGGGACTCTAACATCGACTTTAAAAATAAGTTATTAATAACCCGTAACACACAGATACCTATTCAGATGTATGATTCTAGGAATGTCAATTTATACGAGGAGATTATTCCAGCTAAATCTTCGAAGCTGGTCAGATTGCCGGTTAATTCACAGGATGGCGAAGTTTTGGTGGAAAACCAGACGATTTGCAATTGTTTTATTTCAGATTGTGTAACCACGGTCCAGAATAACCGAGCGTGGGTGGAAATTACTAACCCCTCTACTAACGATGTAATTTTTTCTATGGACCGTCCCGTTGAAGCTGAAATATTTAATTTTGAATGTGACAGTACTGAAATTTTATCAGACCGCGTGAAAGATGTTTTATCTCGCCTTCGAACTGACCATCTTAATCCCGAAGAGCTCGCTAATTTGCGACGTTTGTGTGCTAATTACGCGGATGTGTTTTATCTGGAGGGCGAACCCCTAACTTTCACCAATCAGATCAAACATAAGATAAGGACAACTGATGAAATTCCAGTACATACTAAAAGCTACAGGTACCCTTACGTTCATCGACAGGAGGTCAGAGATCAAATTAATAAAATGCTTGACCAGAACATCATAAGACCTTCAGAGTCAGCTTGGAGCTCTCCCATTTGGATTGTACCTAAAAAGGCAGATGCTTCCGGTAAAGTTAAATGGCGTCTTGTCGTGGATTTTAGGAAAGTTAACGAGAAAACGATTGATGATAAATACCCTATTCCTAATATAACTGATGTCTTAGATAAATTGGGTAAATGCCAATATTTTACGACCTTAGATTTGGCGAGTGGTTTTTACCAAGTAGAGATGGACCCCTTAGATGTTCATAAGACAGGATTTAACGTCGAAAACGGCCATTATGAATTTTTAAGGATGCCAATGGGCTTAAAAAATTCGCCCTCGACATTCCAAAGAGTGATGGATAACGTCCTTAGGGGTCTACAGAACGAAATTTGTTTAGTTTACCTGGATGACATAATTGTCTTCAGTACATCCCTTCAGGAACACATAAATAATCTAGATAAAGTATTCAAAAGGTTGAGAGAATCTAATTTCAAGATTCAGATGGATAAATCTGAATTTTTGAAGCTGGAAACGGAATTTTTAGGACATGTCATTTGCAAGGATGGTGTTAAACCGAATCCTAATAAAATAAAGGCTATACAAGATTACCCCCTTCCTAAGACGACTACTGAAATCAAACGTTTTCTCGGACTTTTGGGCTATTACAGGAAATTTATTCCAGATTTTGCACGTCTCACGAAACCTCTAACTCAATGCTTAAAAAAGGGTTCTAAAATTAAATTAGATCAAAAATATATCAACTGTTTCGAACACTGTAAGACTCTCTTGACGAACGACCCAATCCTGCAGTACCCTGATTTTAATCGCGAGTTTATTCTAACAACCGATGCCTCCAATGTAGCTATAGGCGCAGTTTTATCGCAGGGTACTAAAAGCTCAAATAAACCTATCGCGTACGCGTCGCGAACTCTTAACTCTAGCGAACTAAATTACAGTACTATCGAAAAGGAGCTTTTGGCTATTGTTTGGGCAACTAAGTACTTTCGACCGTATATCTATGGCAGGAAATTCCTAATCCTGACAGATCATAGGCCCTTGCAATGGCTCGTTAATCTCAAGGACCCTAGTTCACGTCTCACTAGGTGGCGCCTCAAGCTCAGCGAGTATGATTATAGAGTCGAATATATTCAAGGCAAAATCAACTCTAATGCCGACGCGCTATCGCGTATCGAGGTTAATAATGAAGAGCTTATGTCGATTGTAGTAAACCCATCCGAAACCAGTCCCGCGTTAGACGAATCTAGGACCATAACAGCCACGGAACCCGGTGATGATTCCAGGACCGCTACCGTACATACGGACAACGAAAGCCCCATCTTAGAGGTCCCTATTTCGAATGACCCCTTGAATAGGTTTACTAAACAGTTAATTTTAAATGTAGTCGGTGACATCAAAGGAAAGCCTCAAATCACTAAGCCCTTTGACACGCACACCCGAATATCTGTGCAAATATCCGAGTCAAACCTCGAGGAAGACGTAATAAACGCTATTAAAGAATATGTCCACCCTAAGATCAAAACAGGACTATTCATTAATCCTTACTTAGCTATGTATACTATTATACCTATTATACAGAAAACTTTCAAAAATTCGGCTATGAATCTAACACTAACAAAAACGGAAATAGAAAACGTTAGGGAATATTTAAAGCAACAAGAAATAATTAATAAATATCACGATGGTAAAACCAATCATCGCGGTATCAATGAATGCTACCTAGCTTTATCCCATAGATATTACTGGCCTAAGATGAGAGAACAAATCGCTAAGTTTATCAATGAATGCACTATGCCAAGCGAAATATGACCGGTCACCGATTAAACAACAGTTCCAGGTAGTACCGCCCGCTAGTAAGCCATTTGAGCTAATTCACTTAGATTTATTAACCATTCAAAGTGAAAAGTTTTTGACCATCGTCGATTCATTTTCAAAATACGCACAGGCTTACTATCTACGAGACGGCACAGCCGTAAGTGTAGTACAAGCCTTATTGAACTTTTGTACTCATCATGGCATTCCGATCACTATGGTTACAGATAACGGTACCGTATTCACAAATCAACTTGTTGCGGAATATGTTAAGATGCATAAAATCCAGCATCACAGAGTAGCTCCCCACACGCCTAACGAAAATGGGATTGTTGAAAGATTTCACTCTACAATATTAGAACATCTTCGTATCTTAAAAATAGGACAAAAATCCGAATCTGTTATTAATTTAATGCCCTACGCCCTTTTGGCTTATAATAGTAGTATTCATAGTTTTACTAAGTGCAAACCGATAGAAGTAGTTACCGGACATTACGACCCTAGAGATCCCTTTGACGTAGACCTTTCAGCGCATTTGCTACAACAGTACATGACTAGCCACAAGGACAAGATGACTAAAGCTTACAACGCGATCCATGACATGTGTACGACTACACGTAAAGACCTTACTGACCAACGAAATAAGGGACGGGAACCAGAGACTGACTACTCTCCTGAACAGCAGATTTTCGTCAAAAATCCGTTTGCTTCCCGACAGAAATTAGCTCCCCGTTTTACTCACGATGTCGTCATGGCAGACCTCCCTATTCATATTTACACTAAGAAAAAGCGAGGTCCTATTGCTAAATCTAGGCTGAAGCGTCTCCCTAAAAGCGCACGGTTGTTACAGGACTCACCTGATGTTCCTCCTGCTGCTGGCCCCAGCTCAAATGCAGGAGATAAAACTTGAAAGCCTCGATGATGGACCTGGTATTTTACCCTTTAAACTTGGACCCACTAAAATAATTACTCATTACCACTCCTTTCTACAATACGTGGACCTTACTGCATTGCGTCACAAAATTATTTCAGTCGATAATCAAATTAATGATTTCAGCCCTCAGCTGCACAATAAAACCAACTTTTTATTCGAGCCTCATTTAATCTATTTGAAAAATAAAATATCTAATGTGCTAGATCAGTTGCAGACCTTCGAAATAAATCGTGTTAAGCGAGGACTCGTAGATGGTCTCGGATCCTTAGTAAAAAGCATTACTGGCAACCTTGATTATACAGATGCGTTGCACTATAATCAGGCTATAACCCGTTTGGAAAATAATGACAATAAATTGGCAATTGAATTAAATAATCATGTAAGCTTAACTAAAAATTGGACCTCTCAGTATTCTAAAATATTAGACAGTATTGTAGATAACCAGAATAAGATCCGTATTTTGATGAGTAAAATAGAGCAAGCCGAGGCTTCCCAGGACTATGGTTTAGTGAAATATGCACATTTCGCTCAAGTACTTATGGTACTCTCGGATAACGTAGATGCGATTTCCCTTGAATTAGTTAACCTCCAGAATGTCCTAGCTTTTATTAGAGCTTCCGCTACGCACCATTCGGTCCTTAATTTGTATGCAATTCGCGAAATAATTCGTAAATTGAATATACTATATAGCAGCTCGCAGGTGTTAGATTTAGATTTTAGAGAATATTTCGATATAATTAGATTAGGTTCTTACTATGTAGGTAATCAGATAGTTATAGTATATAAATTTCCCGTCGTGCTCCCATCCACTTACGACATGTACAAGCTATCCATTGTTCCTAACAAATTTCATGAGATCCTTACTCCTCCTTTCCCGTACCTAGCCATCCATGAGAAAGATTTGAACTACTTAGAGGCAGAATGCCCGAAGACAAGTAAATGGTACCTCTGCGAGGAGAAAAGGAATCTGCAAAGCCAAGCATCAGATGACTGCATCCAGCATCTCATCTCTACACAACAGAGAAGCCGAAACTGCACACCCACTACCATCACCTTAGAAAAACCAGCATACGAAGAACTCGACGAGAAACATTACAGCATCAGCTTCCCGGTTTCTACGAAAGCGCATCTCTCCTGTGGACAAGATCTCTACAAGACACTTCAAGGAAGTTATCTCGCCGTAATACCACAAAATTGCTTTATGAAAACCGCTGAATTCACGATCTCTAACACTAAGGATCGTCTGAAAGGACAAGCACTGAAAATCATGGACGTGCCTGCAAACTTCAACTACAGGACATCATCCTCATCATCAGCTCCAGCATTCAAATTAAACTCAATTAATTTGAATTATCTTCACGAAACAAACCAGAAAGTTTTACATCAATTGCCATTGAATCTTGAAAAGGACACCGGACACAGTTTATATCATACTACAATACCAATGTACGTCATCACTCTGTTCGGTGCATGCGCGCTCGCAGGCCTACTCTACCGGCGGCGCTACCGAGTAAAGACAGTCAACTCGCACGAGGTTCCTGGAGATAGCCAAGCTGAACTACAAGGAGTCTACACCATCCCTGTTCCTGTTACCAGAAGGGCTGATCCCAATCAACCCCCAGCTCAATTTACGACAAGCTTCAATAGTCGCTGTTCTTCGGGGGGAGGTGTTACGCAAGGCTGATGTATGGAAATTGCTGCACTTGCACGACCTCAATACTGCATGGACTTGGAATGTTATGCTGTGTCGACGGCTCGTGTAAATGACGTCAATCGCGATGTCTTCATTTACCAAGATTATAAGGAATACCGCATTCTCGATTCAAACTTCGAACGAGTCTCTTATTGTAATTTTGGCTAATAAATTAGGGTTAAATATTTTAAGTCTTTTTTTAAAAGCCACCCCGGAGCGTGACCTACATAATTCAGGCCTAAAGGTCCAATTTTGGAAATATCTCAATAAATACAATAATTGACAAATCACCAAAACTATATAACTTATGTTTAGAGAAAGTAAGGTCCTCTAATTAGCAAATGACCTCCTCTTCATGCGAATTCGCTATGGCGGGTTTAGTTCCAGTCGCCCTGTAGGTACATGGTCCAATTTTGGACTATGAGTTGGAGTATGTTTTACGTAGGTACCTATGTTACTAGTAAGTATTCACCTGTATATTGTAAATCATGTCTGTGGTTTTGCGTATTCGTAAATCATTTGTTGGCGCGCGGAGCTCGGAGTGGCAACATGTCTAGTGGGACTCTGCCGGTGTTGCTTGACGCTCTCAGTGTCAAGGTCAAGTATTGCGGTGTCCTGATGATGTCTCGTGGAGAGACGAAACTAGTTGACGTCTTGCTTTGATAGATTTCTTTTCATTTTGTCAAAAACGTAATGAAATTATTGTCGCTTATACATCAGATAAATTTGTTCTTTTGAGTGATTAATGTGATTATAATCTAAGTAGTATCGATTGGTTACCCTGCTCGTACTCACAGTATTTGGCGGCCCCAGGCGATTCCATTCGTGAGGCTTTTTCACATTAATTCTTAACTTTATCTCCACCTTCAACGCAGGCTTCCGAATAATAATAAATGAACCATCTGATTTGGAGCTGAACATTCATGATATTAGCAGAATTGAGATTGATGAACTCACTGTTGCAAGATTAATTACTCCGTTATACACCTCAGAGTCAGCTGGACTTGATAACATTAGCCCAATATTTTTGATCGGTTGCGCGAAATCTTTGTGTACACCTATTGCCTTACTATTTCGGAAGTCGTTGGCAAACTGTAAATTTCCGAGTAACTTGGAAATCCGCTTTTGTATCACCTGTCCACAAAAAAGGACCTAAATCAGAGATCTCTAATTATAGACCTATATCAAAATTATGCATAATAGCTAAAATTTTCGAAAGAATCGTCTACAATCAAGTGTTAATATATCGCAGCATGGATTCCTTAAAGGTCGTTCCACGATATCTAACCTTGTTCTTTTTAATGATTTCTTGACCGATTCTATGGATAATGGCCATCAAATCGACGTGGTTTATACGGACTACAGTAAAGCTTTTGACAAAATTGATCATAAACTATTACTGAACAAACAACCTTATCGGACCGGCGCGCGCCGATCCGACTGTGATATACCGAGGTGGATGGACCTAATTACACCTAATTTAAGCCTTCCAATATCGAGAAGATAGTACCTAAACTCCCCTTTTTAGGGTTCTTTACCTTCCTCTAAGAACTTGAAGATGAAATTTGTCGTCCATTTAGAACATCGCCTATACTTATTGTACCGAAAATATAGGTGCCGGCCGCGCCGCGGACAGTATCTAGTATGATGTAAATAAAAGTGTCCGATATAAATATAAGGCGTATATTATGAACAGAAGTCAGGCGACGGGATCACGTGTAGAGCGCGGGCAGGCGCTCCACGGTGGCGCGCAGGTCGGGCGCCATGCCCGGCAGCTTACTGCTGATGAAGAACCTGAAACATACTAGCATTTAAGATCCTATACAAACTCAAATTTTTGTGAAAAGGACAGACATAGGATTTCGCGTTCATAGGAGCGACACAGGGCATGGCAACGCAAGCCCAAAAATCATGTTTTGGCATAATATCTATTATTTAGGATTTTATTAAAAAAAACCGAAACGTATAAATTTTCTTTATACTTAGATCTATTACCATGCTTATTCTCCCTTATCTAAGCTTATCGCTAAAGCTTATCTAAGACCCTAACTTCTGTATTTCTTGAGAAATTAAGGTTTTAGTAAAAATTTAGAGTTAACTTAGCGATTTTTTCTATCGAGAAAATTTTACGGAATCGTGTTTTCGAAACATATGATTGATAGAGCGAGTCCTGAACATGTATAAATTTCAAAGTTAAATATTTAGTAGTTTGGAAAATATTTCGATAAATCCGTCAATTTAATTTGAAGTAGTATAGCCCTTAACTAGTTGAGGCTGCAACCCTAGATAGTCCTAAATACTAGATACTCCTAAATACAACCCTAGATACTCCTAAATACTATTGCTGGATTCTACAGAAATAAAATATTGAATTACGCCCCAAAAATAATCCACTTCGACGGTAATTGACCCCGCAACCCTCTCTCAGTACAGGATGCGCTGCCAATTGCATCACGAGGTCAAGTGGGAGTCGAAACTATCTGGTACTTTATTCGGACAAGCGCCTATAGCCAAAAAATCATAGAAAGAAAATATTATTAAGACTCCGCTGTCTGTCCGTCACCAGGCTGTATCTCATGCATGAACCGTGATAATTAGACAGTTGAATTAAAACAAATGAAGAAAAAAAGCCAGAATAAAATAAATATTTTCCCATACAACAATTTTTTGCTCGATATTAATAACGACAAACGGTAGACGCTTCAAATATTCCCAGTATATTTATTTAGTCATACATTTACTTTAAAAATGAATAATTAAATTTCCCATACAACAGACATGATTTTTTTGCAGTTTTTATAGATAATGGTACGGAACCCTTCGTGCGCGAGTCGGACTCTCACTTGGCCGGTTGTTTGTATTATGTAAAGTGTCGGTATGTGTAATGTACATACTTGAGTGTGTCTCTGAGCGCGGACGGGAAGGACTCGTGAGAGATGACTGCCGCCAGCGCCTCGTAGCACGGCGCCAGCGACCAGCGGATCTTGAAGAATTTGTCTTCGCTCTGCAATATAATGTACATACGTGAAATACCTGCATAAGCTGAGTTGGGACCATTTTGTTGCTAAGACGTTAAATGTATCTCATCGTTTTTACATTTATATTTTGTGCATATGATTTAAGTCTCTGTAATAAGTTTTAGTTACAAATAAACGCTTTAAATTAAACAATGTCACATCATCCAGTGCCCCATTCCACTCATACAATTTCTTTGTCCGCTGTACATTTGATCAAGGAACTTGGATGACTTCATCCTATTTACTAACTATGTTACACAGTTCACAATAAAGATTCTTATTCTTACTAGCAACATCTATATTATTGATAAAAAAATTGATATTAGTTTCAGCCCGCGGCTTCGCACTTGTTGTTTTTATGAAAACGTTCATAGGTTAATTATATCCCATGGCATTATATGGGTTAAATTGTAGCCTATGGTTTATTTCAGCATATGGAGCTACACCTATGCAATTTTTTAGCCCGATCTGTTGAGAAGTTTTGGCGTAAAGAAGTAACAATCATCCATCACACTTCGCATTTTTAATATTAGTGTCAAGATATTGCATGAGTGGACTGGGCACTCATCCAAGAACTTTGATCAAATATTGGACAAAGAACTTAGACAAAGGTGCGGTTTATGTTCAGTTGCCAAAACTACTGAATAGATGAAATTTCGCACATAGATCTGGGACCTGGAATAGCATATATACAGGCAAAATTTTAGGTTTGCGTATCCAAAGGGTGAAAGCGGGATCCTATTACTAGGCCTCCGCTGTCTGTCCGTCTGCGGGCTGAATCTCATGGACCGTAAAAGGTAGATAGACAGTTTAAATTTTCACAAAATATGTATTTCTTTTGCCGCTATAATAACAAATAATAAAAGTAATATTCAAAATAACGTACTAGATAAAAAAGTATATTTTTGGCCATTTATGCTCCACTTTTGTCGAGTCTGTATGTCCTGAACCGTAATAGGTAGACAGTTCAAATTTTATCAGGGTGTAGACCATTTTTGCATCTACAGCAACACATAATTTCGTAGCTAATTAATATGACGCGATAATGGAGCGATCCCATTGGTCAGCTGGTAACATAACAACGTAGCACATTTCTAAAGGAACCCTTAGAGTTAAATAAATATATAAATAAATAATGCTGTACAATTCACACAGCATTATCTAGCCCCAAGCTAAGCAGAGCTTTCGTTATGGGTACTAGATAACTGATGTACATTATAATAGATACATAAGATGGATATTTTTTATTATACATAGAAAACTACCAGAACACCCGTGGCGGGAATCGAACCCGCAAGCTCCTGCGTCGCAGGCAGACGCAGGAGCTTGCGGTTTCGCCCACCACGCCATAGAGGTGGTCTGAGAGTAATATCAGTATTGCTAGTAATGTCAGTACGTACTCTCCGTACCTTGATCAGCGCGAGGCCGCGCAGCACGCTGTCCGCCAGCAGCCACTGCACGGCGTGCCGCTGGGCGGAGCGCGCGCACAGGGACAGCAGCAGCGCGTGCGCGGCCGTGCTGCCCGACGGCAGGCTGCAGACCAGGAGCGTTGCTTCAACGTATGCTTGGATGTACGCAGTAGGATCTTTGATAGCCTAGAAAGTTTCATAAACAGTCAACTTAAGCTTCATTAGTATTTCATGACTTTAATGGGACTAAAAAAAAACACTACTGTCGACCTCTATGGCGCGTGGGGCGCAGGTCTGCCTGCGACGCAGATGGTTGCGGGTTCAATTCCCGCCTTGGGACAAATGTTTGAACGATCTGCAGATATTTGTTCATGGTCCTCTGGTCGTTTTCTATGTATAATAAAAATATATCTATGTATTGTATTATATTATGTATATCAGTTATCTAGTACCCATAACACAAGGTCTGCTTAGCTTGGGGCTAGGTGATGCTGTGTGAATTGTACAGCATTATTTATTATTTATTTATGTACAATAACAAAAAAATTATGAGAAAATTATCATGTGATTGTGTTTTTGTATTTTTTTACCGACTTCAGGAAGAGGTTCTATTTTCTGAAAAAAAAAAAAATCATGCGAGTTCGTCGATTTCTCCGCCAGTTACGGACGGATTAATTTTTTTTCTCGCTGTTATCTAGGAAATAATTCCGAAATGGTCTCATAAAATATATTCCCGAGGGCTTTCGTTAAAAAATGTGTATATTTTAGGTTTAAAAATGTGTATATTTAAGGTAAAAAAAAAGAATTCTAATTCCATTTTTTATTTTCGATCATGTGATCGAAAACGCGCTGCCTTTCGTTGAAGTCATACTATACTACGCGATACTTGTGAAGTCACCCGTAGATCAGATTACAGTGCGTGTTGTTCTTCTTGTTAGGGTGTGGCTTAAGGTGTGACGTCATCGAGTAGCCATGACAGAGACTATCGTTTTGGCGCATCATTATTTCATTCAAACTTTAAAATTAGTTTTCACAGCAAATACGACGGGCCTTGATGATATATTAGTATCATTTGCATTATTTTTATCAGACAATACGTAAGAAATAATTCCCAAGAATAGTCAAATAGCCTATTGTGACTTTTTTCCAACCACGAAGTTATTATAGTTTCTAACCAAATTATTGGTAATGTGTTACCTGCAGGTGCGTATCTATAACGGCCGCGGCGTCTGGCCCCAGCCTGCTAAGGTTGTGTTCCGTGGGCTCCTTCAGGAACCGAGCCACGTCAGACTCCACCTCCTCCACTCCTGGGGAAAACTCAATGTGGTTAGTTTGGGACTCGGAAGGTACAGTAATACCACATTAATAAGTTATACCGATGGAACTGCGCAGATGTCTTCATTTTGAAAGGCGCGAAAAAATCCTAGCAAATTAAAACTTCCTGCCTTTGCACGCGAAACATGTGTGGTTGCTATTGGGCATATGCTCGATGCTATTGGGTGATGACTACGCACAAGATGGCGTCGCGATCTCGACATTCGCGAGTCGTATTTTGAATGGGATCCATATGAAAATATGTTAGTCCTTTTTTGTCTTCCCGTGTACATATCATATGAGCGAGATAGCATGAGCCTCTGTTTTTGTTGACTTAAAATCTTAACGCAACGCAATAAAGTCTATTATTTCAACGGCGTTGTCATTCGTATTCAATCGGGTTGAAATGTTCTCTTCTGTGCAGACGAATTTTGTCGATGCGACTTATTAAAGTGGTCAAACTGTATCATAATTTTTCTGCTGCCAAGCAGAGGCATACGAGTACATAGCCAAATATACTTCGGTTCTCTACGCAACGCCAGTAAGTAATTCACCAATATAATATTTGAATGCTACAGATATAAATGCCTGAAGTTCGAAAATAGAGCAGAATGTGGATCATTTACAGCGGCCGCTTAGCGGAAAAACTCTGTTCAAACGAAAGCAACTCTGTCTGTTACCTTTTCACGCCCAAACACGGCTGAATGGATCTTAAGGGGCCTCTTCCCAGGCCGTTTTGTGATAAGGATAGGCATAGGATTTCGCGTTCATAGGAGCGGGACAGAGCAGAACGCGTGTGCAAAAAACAAGATCTCTTCTAAACTAAAGAGTAGGTACGGTTCAAGTTATCAAATATTTATTTTGGCGAATCTGTTCCACTGCCTTTGCTTTATTTTTCAATATAAAAATCAAGTCCGTATTGTTTGGGAGAAGATGGTAAATATGTTTCAAAATTGACATATTTTATATATTTGTTTTTCATTAAATCTTAGTTGTATACTAATCATAAAACTATCTTAGCACTTTCGTACAGAATGAAATGGAATATTCGGTGTAGAAGAATTCTAGATAAAACTATTACAGACGTGTTTAAAAAAAAGCTTATAATAGGTACCACAAACTGTACGTTTCATTTTTGAAATGTTCTTTGTTCAACGTAGTAATAAATAAAATAGGTGGCGGCGCTAGTTTGACGCATACCACCGCCTTAATGAAAATTGACAGAATGGTAAATAGTATCCGGATATAGGATACCTGAAAAGTGCGGGCAGATGAATGTGTTTTTATAATTTGTACTAGCTTTAGAAATAGCCAGAACATTAGATGCATCATGACTATAAGTACCAGGCATACATAAACAACAGGAGTAGAAATCCGTCTGCTATTGTTTGCAAGCTTTCAGTGAAAATATATGTAGTAACTAGCAGCGCCTCGCGGTTTCACCTGCGTAGTTCCCTTTCCCGGCAACAAACATCCATCCATCTAAACTTTAGCATTTTTAATATTACTGTGATATGTCTCACCGGAGTTATCGAGTGATATCTGCAGATTGCGCACGGTTCTCTGCGTGTCGTCGCCCTCGCTGTGCACGTCACAGTCGCTGTGCGCGTCACTCTCCGCGTCACTTTGCGTGTCAAATTCGCCAGATTCATCTGGATCCGTCACATCTGAAAATCAAAATCATTTTTTATTTCCAAAATAATGTGTGATAAAGTGATAATGCATTTAATTAAAACTATTCCCAATATCAAATCTATGTACCGTTTACGTTACAACAGTCATGTCACATAACATCAACAAACACCATTAGCACTCCACAGCTGGACTTAGGCTTAAGGTGGTTCGCCACGCGTGATAAAAAAAATACTATTTACTAGATGTAATTTTTTACACTGGCGAAATCGAGCAAAAACGACCGTTAAAATTAAAAATTTGTGAAAATTTAAAAAGCATTGCGTTTATTGACTCCATCTTCTTCTTTAAAATAGGTAATCACATTTCCCATGTATACAATCAAAAACGTTAAGTGTTCAGTTCTTTTTACGAGTGACTAACACCCACGGAACAGAAAAAATAAGTGGAAGTGTTAAGTAGGCGTGGCACGCGTGCCACAATTATGCGTAGTTACGCTTAACTGATCTCAGTCGTGTTCTTACATCACGTCGAGTTGCTAGTCTTGCGACGAATTCATTTTTCCGAAGCTATGCCGTATTGTTCCATTTTAGAGTGTAAAAATTATAGTAGGTGAAAAAATCTCGAAAACGAGGGTGTTTTATACCACCAATAGGTAGCATTTTCATTGCATTGTCATAAAATCTTATTTTATTGAAATTTACAAATAATTTATTAGAACGGTTAGTCAAAATCGACCTTATGCGATTAGCATAAAGTTGATTTTGGATTGTTTATATTCTCGAATGTTCTTCGCTACTCGTTTAGTGATGTAGTCAAGTCGGCTGTTGGTGTTGATTTGATCGATACTTCAAATCATGTTTACTTGGTGCCTAAAACATACCTTATCAATAAATAAATACAATATCTAGACAAGTCGGCTGTTGATTTGATCGATACTTCAAATCATGTTTACTTGGTGCCTAAAACATACCTTATCAATAAATAAATACATAGTAAAATACATGTAAATACATAGTATACATAAATATATAGTATACGCAAAAAGTGCCTAAAACTAAAACCTAACAAAACTCAACAAGAGACATTTTTCCTTATACAAAAAGGTAAATAACTCTAAAACGAATTATCCTATTTACCTAATACAAGCGGTAATACTAGTTTTAGGCCTAAACATTTCTTTTTGTACTGTTTTTACTACAAAATGACCATAAACAAAAAAGTACATTTTCTACTTACGTAATAATACGATCTTACCAAATTCCTATAAAAAGTGTTTCTATGCTCTAAATAGACACAAACTAAGATAAACGAACCAATAAGAGTGTAATTAGATCTAAATATCCTAATACATGGGTTCCGTCGTCGCCTACAATCTGTGGCAAAATATCTATCCATATCGATAAAGTAGTTCATTGTGCTACCTGGTGCAGCCTTAGTCGAGTCGCGACCTATCACGCGAATGTCAATGATATGTCTGACGAAATTAAGTTTAAAATCGCGAGCACTGAGAATACCGCCATCTATGTTGAAGTAGCGGAATTGACTCGACAGTCAAATGTTTGGTGAGTAGGTCCGCGACCTATCACGCGAATGTCAATCAAATGACAAAGGAAATTAAGTTTACAATTGCGAGCACCGACAATACCGCCATCTATGGTCAAATAGCAGAATTGACTCGTCAAGTTGCTGTTTGGTGAGTGTAGCTCGTAAATACGTTCTGCTGCTAAAGTAAAATAAATCTTATGTAGTAGAATTCAAGGTTTATTTTCTAATCTGTGACGTTGGCTAATTTTGACTAAACTTTTAACTACCAATGAAACGAATTGTTTCTTTGTAATGCAATATAAGATTAAGGGTTTATTTGTGTGAGTTTGGCGACACCGGTGCCCATAGTAATTTTGTTGCATAGCACTTCCACTTGTTTTTTATGTTCCGTGCTAACACCCATATGCCTTGTTGAAACTTTTTTTTTTTCCAGCAACAAGGTTGCTCGATCCATTCAGTTATTTTGGCTTGTCTTCGCCCAACCATTGCACAACAACTGCACGATGTTTTCTCTTTACAAAGTGTGATATAGATTGTCTGACCGTCATCGTCGTCGCCCTCGCCGTCTGTCAGCTCCGCCGCCGCTCCCAGCTTGTCCTTGATGGCTTGTTTGTGTTGTGCGTTCCCGAGACTATTCCCTGCAACGACACAAGGTTCTCGAACATAAATGTTGACCTGTATCTAAATTACATTATATTTAGACTTAGATATGCAAATAATAATGTATTAGTTTATAAGTCATAATAAATAATGCTGGACAATTCACACAGCATTATCTAGCCCCAAGCTAAGCAGAGCTTGTGTTATGGGTACTAGATAACTGATATACATAATAGATTACAATACATAGATAGATATTTTTTATTATACATAGAAAACGACCAGAACACCCTGAACAAATGTCTGCAGATCGTACACACATTTGTCCCGAGGCGGGAATCGAACCCGCAACCTCCTGCGTCGCAGGCAGACCTTCGCCCACCGCGCCACAGAGGTAAAATAGACATAACAGAGTATAATATACACTTGCTAGTGGTTTATTAATGTTATTGGTTACAAAGACTTCAATTGGTTACAAATTAATGGTGCGCACGTTCATGCATATGCATAATGACACTACACTTTTGTAAAAGCAAATAAATTGTTGACTTCTGATTTCAGACAATAAGATTTTTGTAAGAGTATTAGATTTACTTACTTTACAAAAATCTTACTCCACGAAAATTTTATAATGACTAAAAAAAATTCAATTTCGGCAGGATTCGAACCCCACCCTCAGTACGGGTGTGCTCTAACCAACTAAGACACAAAACCCTAGTCGGTTCAACCGAAAATCTTTGGGACCTCTTACGGCTATAGCGCTATTTATATTGCCGAAATCGAAAATTTTTGGCACATTATTAAATTTTCCTGGTAAATTTGCTCAGTACGAGTAATGCACTATAAAGCAAAAAGCTATGTTAAAAATTTTATTTTCTGAAATCAGAAGTCAATTTTTTTTTTAATATAGTAAAAATTTTAAGCTGAAATCTGGCCAAGTTCATTTAGATTTAAGCATTAATAAAGATCGTATAGAAAGGAGCCAAGTAGGTAAGCCATAGCATAGTCATGTTACTCATCCTAATGTGTTACGTTCTTTCACTATTTAATAGATGTCTTGGCAAGTTGACATCCATTGCATCATTTTTATTAACTGACTGCCAAGACACAAATTAAATGAGCTTGGAGAAGATGTTACACTAGCATTGGGGTGCATATTTATTTATTTAGTAATGTTACCTGCTAGTACGACGCTGGTGAGCTGCGGCCGACTGCTGGAACTGAGCGCCTCCGCCAGCTCGAGGCACGCCTCGCGACCGATCTCGTTGTGACTCAGGTTTACAGACTGGAAACAACAAACCATCAATAAATAATGATGGACAATCCATATAGCATCATCTAGCCCCAAACGAAGCAGAACTTGTGTTCATCTGGGTACTAGATAACTCATAACGTGACGTAACCAAGTGTGCCTTCCTGTCCTACGGCGAATAAATATATATAAAGAAGAAAGAAAGAAAATACGTTTATTTGTACCTAGAAACAAGAAATATTAAAACGATACATACACACACACACACACACAGAAAACAGATATAATTATTAAATGAAGAATTAATGTGACTATATACATACAAATAGAAACAAAACAAACAAGAAAAGTCTTTTATGAGTCCAAATAGGTAGCTAGTAGCGGCGCTGGTTTTCGACTCGGTAGAGTGTGGTGGCACGGAGTCGCACAAAGGTTGGAATACAAAATTAATATAAAGTAGGTACATGTTACATTTTCAAGACATAAAAGAAGAATACACAGGTAAACAGTTGTAAAGAAAAAATAAACTAACTGTAGGCATGGAAATAAAACAGTTACAAGAATAGGTAGCTACTGAACGACAATTTGACCAGACTGACATCTTTGCAGTTGATCTAGAGATCACAAAAAAGAGTTCAAAGTAAAGAAATGACTTTTAACTACAAATTGAGGCACCTACTGATCATTGTTGGTGATTCTTCCACCGTGGTAGAATGCGTAGGTAGGTAGTAACTTAGCGTTGCGTGTAACGAAGACACGAAAATTTGGTATCAATCATCGCGAAATGTCTGGGATATTTGTTGACTACAAATTTAACTGAAGATGAACTTGTTTTATTTAATTGAAAATGCCATCAAGCTAAAATTAATATAATAATATGCAAATGAACAGAACGGCAAAGTAATAATCAATGTGATTCTATCTGTTGCGGTCGAAATCACATGAAATATTGTATTTTAAGACTAACGACAAATTTGTGAAGTAGAATGACGGGGAGGGAAAATATATTGTACCAAAATTAGTAGGTAATTATTTTTTAAGGTTGTTAAAAAAGGCTTTTTGAAAGTGAAATAGTTGAAGTTTTGATTGTTATATTTTCTCACACTCGAAGTGAAAAGTATCGTTTTTCACGCGGGACAAACCCTCCCATTATAACTCTGTCTTGTCATCCTCCGTATAAACCAACTCTTATATATCTATAATAAGTGGTTTAGTCCCTTATTTAAAATATAATATTATACTAATGCTCATAACTCCGTCGTAAATGTCGACCAATCAAATCTCCAGGAGTTATTTCCACAAGGACTTTGTATGTCGAGTATTTTTTGCGCAAGGAGGTTGTATTGAATTCGGATGGTGTGTTCTAAATTGAAACACTAAAATAGTGCTTTTTATTAACTGTTTTCAGTGAATAAAATAAGTTTTTTATAGGGGGAATAATGTTAATACAAGTAAATCTGACCTCTAGTGGCAGTTTGTTGTCTCTGAACGCTTTGGCGAGTGTCCGCGCGCCCTTGCTCTTCACCAGGCAGTCACCGAAGTTTATACATTTGAGGTTCTTTAATCTGGAACAAGCATTCCTTTAACAAATATCAATAGTAGTTCAGATTATATTGGATAGGCTTATTGAACTTTCAACTAAACTTTAGTGTTATAGTACCCGTTAACCTGTATACAGGGTTATTGGTAAACTAGTAACACTACGTAAACTGCAGGTTCTGCCCATTCGAACCCGTTTGTGAAGACGCCAGGTCTTAATTCTTATATTTAGTATTGGTAATAGGTGCCTCCCTCGATTCAATAATCGTCCGTTAGAGAGGTTTTGATAGAAACTTACCTGAAAAACAGCTCTGCCCTGAATTAACAGTGGGTATGGGAGCGGAATATTGGTCTTTAATAACTCGTAAGGTTCCAGACAAAGTTACCTGTTTTATCATTTTGTATCACAGGTGATTTATATTTTTTTAAGAATGATGACCTGGCTTCTTTACGAACGCTTTCGTGATGATGGGCAGACCCTGAAGTTCCCGTAGTGTTACTAATTTACCAATAACCCTGTATATTATGTATAGGGTGAGTTTTTTCAGAGCCACTGAAAGGAGATTTTGAGCGTGTTGAGCCGCTGGTTGTCCTGGAATGTACTCACCTAGGTAGCGCCTGCGCGACCGCCGCAGCGCCCTTCTCTCCCAGGATGTTGTCGTTCAGATTGAGCGTGTTGAGTCGCTGGTTGTCCTGGAATGTACTCACCTAGGTAGCGCCTGCGCGACCGCCGCAGCGCCCTTCTCTCCCAGGGTGTTGTCGTTCACTTCAGATTGAGCGTGTTGAGTCGCTGGTTGTCCTGGAATGTACTCACCTAGGTAGCGCCTGCGCGACCGCCGCAGCGCCCTTCTCTCCCAGGGTGTTGTCGTTCAGATTGAGCGTGTTGAGTCGCTGGTTGTCCTGGAATGTACTCACCCAGGTAGCGCCTGCGCGACCGCCGCAGCGCCCTTCTCTCCCAGGATGTTGTCGTTCAGATTGAGCGTGTTGAGTCGCTGGTTGTCCTGGAATGTACTCACCCAGGTAGCGCCTGCGCGACCGCCGCAGCGCCCTTCTCTCCCAGGGTGTTGTCGTTCAGATTGAGCGTGTTGAGTCGCTGGTTGTCCTGGAATGTACTCACCTAGGTAGCGCCTGCGCGACCGCCGCAGCGCCCTTCTCTCCCAGGGTGTTGTCGTTCAGATTGAGCGTGTTGAGTCGCTGGTTGTCCTGGAATGTACTCACCAAGGTAGCGCCTGCGCGACCGCCGCAGCGCCCTTCTCTCCCAGGATGTTGTCGTTCAGATTGAGCGTGTTGAGTCGCTGGTTGTCCTGGAATGTACTCACCTAGGTAGCGCCTGCGCGACCGCCGCAGCGCCCTTCTCTCCCAGGATGTAGTCGTTCAGATTGAGCGTGTTGAGTCGCTGGTTGTCTTGGAATGTACTCACCTAGGTAGCGCCTGCGCGACCGCCGCAGCGCCCTTCTCTCCCAGGATGTTGTCGTTCAGATTGAGCGTGTTGAGTCGCTGGTTGTCCTGGAATGTACTCACCCAGGTATCGCCTGCGCGACCGCCGCAGCGCCCTTCTCTCCCAGGATGTTGTCGTTCAGATTGAGCGTGTTGAGTCGCTGGTTGTCCTGGAATGTACTCACCTAGGTAGCGCCTGCGCGACCGCCGCAGCGCCCTTCTCTCCCAGGATGTTGTCGTTCAGATTGAGCGTGTTGAGTCGCTGGTTGTCCTGGAATGTACTCACCCAGGTAGCGCCTGCGCGACCGCCGCAGCGCCCTTCTCTCCCAGGATGTTGTCGTTCAGATTGAGCGTGTTGAGCCGCTGGTTGTCCTGGAATGTACTCACCTAGGTAGCGCCTGCGCGACCGCCGCAGCGCCCTTCTCTCCCAGGATGTTGTCGTTCAGATTGAGCGTGTTGAGTCGCTGGTTGTCCTGGAATGTACTCACCCAGGTAGCGCCTGCGCGACCGCCGCAGCGCCCTTCTCTCCCAGGATGTTGTCGTTCAGATTGAGCGTGTTGAGTCGCTGGTTGTCCTGGAATGTACTCACCCAGGTAGCGCCTGCGCGACCGCCGCAGCGCCCTTCTCTCCCAGGATGTTGTCGTTCAGATTGAGCGTGCTGAGCCGCTGGTTGTCCTGGAATGCGTCCGCCAGCGCAGAGATACCTTCGTGGTAGATACCGTTCTGAGGAATCGCTATTTCTTCCAGGGTGCCCATCGACTGGAATTATACAAATACAGTTGAGTAGGCACAGCCGTGGCTGCGGCGACGTAATGCCGCGTACACATCTACGAACCGCGCCTGCAAGGCAATGCAAATGCTCCGTTCGTAGATGTGGACGTGCTGCGCGCCCGAACCGAACACTTATACCTACGAACAACATAAATACCTACAGGTTTCTGTTTCCAGCGTGCTGGCGAGCGGAGACAGTGTTGCCGTAGCGACTTTGTCGCTAGATCTATAGGATTTTTATGGCGCGTACAGGTCTTTTTTGGAGAACAAAGATAGTCTGAATGTCGGCTGCTCAGTCAAGCTCATGCTATCTCGCTCACAAAAACAGAGGCTCACGCTATCTCGTTCATATGATATGTATACGGGAAGACAACAAAGGACCAACGTATTTTATATTATGATCCCACTCACAATACGACTCGCGAATGTCGAAATCGCGCGGTTTTCATGCGCGTGGCCATCACCCAATAGCAACCACACATGTTTCGCGCGCAAAGGCAGAACGTTTCGATTGGCTAGGATTTATTCGCGCTTATCCAAGTTAAGACCTCTGCGCAAGTACAGTTAATGTGTAAGTAAATCCTCAGTCATCACGCCTAAATTCGTCTGTAACTGTGGCCACACCTTTCATTTTGTTCGCGTGCAACACACACCCGTCCACATCTGCGAACCGTGCGCACTGCGCGCCGCGCTTACCTTAAATGCACGTAGCGTGCGCGTGAGAGGCTCGGTTCGTGCGCGCAAGACGTACACACCTACAAATTGCCTTGCATTGCATGTTACATTGCAGGCGCGGTTCGTAGATGTGTAAGCGGCATTAGAATCGACCCCTCAGAAAGTTGACCTGCAACTTCTCGCTTTACCCTTTGGGTTCCGCACCCAAAAGGTAAAGCGTACGTAACCGACACGTCCGTCCGTCTGTCACCAGGCTGTATCTCATGAACAGTGATAGTTAGACCGTTGAAATTTTCACATATTTCTGTTGCCGCTATAACAACAAATACCAAAAAACAGAATAAAATAAATATCTATAGCGGCGCCCATACAACAAACGTGATTGTTTTGCTCGATATTGATAACGGCAACAGGTAGACGCTTGATGTGAATATTTCGGTACATATTCACATTAAAAATAATAATAAAATTAAAATTAAATTAATATTTAAGGGCTTCCAAACAATAGACAAGATTTTTTTGCCGTTTTTATTATATGATATTTTATGATAATGGTACGGAACCCTTCGTGTGCGAGTCAGACTCGCACTTGGCCAGTTTTTGTATCTTATTTGTTTTCCCAATCGTGTTTTCATTTGGCACGAGCACTGAGGCCTTGCTTGTGAACCAAACTCGTTAGATTCGCCTTGTAACACGTAATATGTACTAAACCCTATTGGCAAGTGGACGTGAACCTGGTGTGAACTGGCCTATGAGGATGATTCTCACCTTGAAGACGGCCGCCAAGGCATTCGCGCCGTCGTTCTCGAGTCGGTTGCGGCCTGCTATGAATATCTTCAGCCGCCTCGGGCGCGCCGCCAGCGCGCCGGCCAGCAGGCGCCCGCCTGTGATGCCCAGACCGTTGTTGTTTAGACGGAGCTCCTGGAATCATACACATTATCTTTATTTGTAGCATAAATACTAGACTTGAACTTAAGTAGGTATGCATTAGGTTTGTTTCAGTTTAAACGAATAACCATAACCACAAAAACTAGATAGCTCCGTTAGTAAGGCGTGAAGGTGTGTGAATTGACGTGAATTGGGTCACGCACGTTAAAACCTTTCTTTTCACCTCAAAAAGTGTGTCAATATAGCGTAGCTTAGCGGAAGTAATATTCGTTTTAAGGTCTAGGGTTAAATAGTATTTTTTTCTTCTCAATTTGTGTTTAAATTCATCAGCCAGTACAAGACATTCATCCCCTTGCTTCTACTCTACTTTTTGGTGTTCCATTTACAAAGAACATACATTTCATTTGAATTTATTTTTGAAAATGGAACTGAAAGCGCCTTTTTGATAATTGTTGGATGTTCTGTATGGTGATTTTTCCTCCGTGGTAGAATGCGTAGGTAGGTATTTTTAGGGTTTCAAAGATCGGTTTTGAAACCCTTATGGTCTCGCTCTGTCCGTCCCCGCTCTTTCTTGAATATCTCGGTAACTACTGCAGCTATTAACTTGAAATTTGAAATAATGATACATTTCGTGCGCCATTACTGATTTTAAGAAAAAAATATATAAATAAATGAAAAATGAAAATGAATATTTTCAGTACAAATTTTGATGTTGAAATTTCAAAAGAGACCTAGGAAGGCAAATGGGGTATCAAATGAAAGGTATCGTTTTGTACATTTCAAAACACTTTTTGAAATTTCTGTAAATTTCATACTTTTTGAAATATTTCAAAAAAAGTCGAAAAATTGACCATACCCCCCCCCCCCCCCCTATCTCCGAAGATTGCACACCGATCCACGTACAATGTATAAGGCGTTTGTAGATATCGATCTATATTTTACAGGAAAAATATAGAGAAGTCTGTAATAATAATAGTTTTTGAAAAATGGTCAAAAAGGGGGAGAATTTTTTTTCAAAAGGGGGGGTACCTACCTATGTGGGGTATCAAATGAAAGGTATCGTTTTGACCATTTCAAAACACTTTTTGAAATTTCTGTAAGTTTCATACTTTTTGAAATATTTCAAAAAAAGACGAAAAATTGCCCTTTCCCCCCCCCCCCTATCTCCGAAGATTGCACACCGATCCATGTACAATGTACTAGGCGTTTGTAGACATCGATCTATATTTTACAGGAAAAATATAGAGAAGTCTGTAATAATAATAGTTTTTGAAAAATGGTCAAAAAGGGGGGGAATTTTTTTTCAAAAGGGGGGGTACCTACCTATGTGGGGTATCAAATGAAAGGTATCGTTTTGACCATTTCAAAACACTTTTTGAAATTTCTGTAAGTTTCATACTTTTTTAAATATTTCAAAAAAAGTCGAAAAATTGCCCTTTCCCCCCCCCTATCTCCGAAGATTGCACACCGATCCATGTACAATGTAGTAGGCGTTTGTAGACATCGATCTATATTTTACAGGAAAAATATAGAGAAGTCGGTAATAATAATAGTTTTTGAAAAATGGTCAAAAAAGGGGGGAATTTTTTTTCAAAAGGGGGGGTACCTCCCCATGTGGGGTATCAAATGAAAGGTATCGTTTTGACTATTTCAAAACACTTTTTGAAATTTCTGTAAGTTTCATACTTTTTGAAATATTTCAAAAAAAGACGAAAAATTGCCCTTTCCCCCCCCCCTATCTCCGAAGATTGCACACCGATCCATGTACAATGTACTAGGCGTTTGTAGACATCGATCTATATTTTACAGGAAAAATATAGAGAAGTCGGTAATAATAATAGTTTTTGAAAAATGGTCAAAAAAGTGGGGATTTTTTTTTCAAAAGGGGGGGTACCTCCCCATGTGGGGTATCAAATGAAAGGTATCGTTTTGACTATTTCAAAACACTTTTTGAAATTTCTGTGAGTTTCATACTTTTTGAAATATTTCAAAAAAAGACGAAAAATTGACCATTCCCCCCCCCTAGCTCCGAAGATTGCAGACCGATCCATGTACAATGTACTAGGCGTTTGTAGATATTAATCTATATTTTACAGGAAAAATATAGAGAAGTCTGTAATAATAATAGTTTTTGAAAAATGGTCAAAAAGGGGGGGAATTTTTTTTCAAAAGGGGGGTTACCTCCCCATGTGGGGTATCAAATGAAAGGTATCGTTTTGACCATTTCAAAACACTTTTTGAAATTTCTGTAAGTTTCATACTTTTTGAAATATTTCAAAAAAAGTCGAAAAATTGCCCTTTCCCCCCCCCCTATCTCCGAAGATTGCACACCGATCCATGTACAATGTACTAGGCGTTTGTAGACATCGATCTATATTTTACAGGAAAAATATAGAGAAGTCGGTAATAATAATAGTTTTTGAAAAATGGTCAAAAAAGGGGGGAATTTTTTTTCAAAAGGGGGGGTACCTCCCCATGTGGGGTATCAAATGAAAGGTATCGTTTTGACTATTTCAAAACACTTTTTGAAATTTCTGTGAGTTTCATACTTTTTGAAATATTTCAAAAAAAGACGAAAAATTGACCATTCCCCCCCCCTAGCTCCGAAGATTGCAGACCGATCCATGTACAATGTACTAGGCGTTTGTAGATATTAATCTATATTTTACAGGAAAAATATAGAGAAGTCTGTAATAATAATAGTTTTTGAAAAATGGTCAAAAAGGGGGGGAATTTTTTTTCAAAAGGGGGGTTACCTCCCCATGTGGGGTATCAAATGAAAGGTATCGTTTTGACCATTTCAAAACACTTTTTGAAATTTCTGTAAGTTTCATACTTTTTGAAATATTTCAAAAAAAGTCGAAAAATTGCCCTTTCCCCCCCCCCTATCTCCGAAGATTGCACACCGATCCATGTACAATGTACTAGGCGTTTGTAGACATCGATCTATATTTTACAGGAAAAATATAGAGAAGTCGGTAATAATAATAGTTTTTGAAAAATGGTCAAAAAAGGGGGGAATTTTTTTTCAAAAGGGGGGGTACCTCCCCATGTGGGGTATCAAATGAAAGGTATCGTTTTGACCATTTCAAAACACTTTTTGAAATTTCTGTAAGTTTCATACTTTTTGAAATATTTCAAAAAAAGTCGAAAAATTGCCCTTTCCCCCCCCCCTATCTCCGAAGATTGCACACCGATCCATGTACAATGTACTAGGCGTTTGTAGACATCGATCTATATTTTACAGGAAAAATATAGAGAAGTCTGTAATAATAATAGTTTTTGAAAAATGGTCAAAAAAGGGGATTTTTTTTTCAAAAAGGGGTACCTACCCATGTGGGGTATCAAATGAAAGGTATCGTTTTGACCATTTCAAAACACTTTTTGAAATTTCTGTAAGTTTCATACTTTTTAAAATATTGATTGTCCAAATAATTGGCAAATGTTTGAAACCCTCGGCGCGCGAGTTACACTCGCACTTGGCGAATCTTGTTTTAGTAACTTTACGTTGCGTGTAACGAAGACACGAAAAATTGGTAACAATCAGCGCGAAACGAGCCCAAACCACCATAAAATGGGTGGTTTTGACCTCGGTCTTGTCGTTCTCCCTCGCTACGCTCGGGAGTATCTATTAATGAATAGTTTAGTCCCTTGTTAAAAAAAGATCCGTCAAGTGCGAGTGTAACGCGCCGAGGGTTTCGCGCTGAGGGTTTCGAGCATTTGCCAATTATTTAGACACTCAATTTTAAAGGAGGTAGCCCCCCCCTTTCGAAAAAAATCCCCACCCCCTTTTCGACCATTTTCATAATGACCATTTTTTCAGAAATGGTCATTTTTACAAACTTCTCTATATTTTTCCAGATCTACATATCCATGTACAATGTATAGAGCGTTTATAGATAAACGCTCTATACATTGTACATGGATCGGTCTGCGATAGATGGTGGACAATTTTTCGGCATATGTTAAAATATTTCAAAAAGTATAAAACATACAGAAATTACAAAAACTGTTTTGAAATAGTCATAATGTAACCTATAGAAATTTCAAAAACGGCCAATTTTCCACGTAAATTTAATAATGTCCCGTAAATGTAAAGACCAACATGCTGGTTCCTATGGTAGGACTGACCTCAAGTTCGCTGCACACATCGCTCTGCAGTAGTTTGGCGAGGCCCTCCACGCCTATCGATCCAAATGCATTGTCGCTGAGGTCGAGCGAGCGCAGTCGCGCTCCCGCCGCTATCATGCCTTCGCCGAGCGCGCTCTGAGGACAAATAGTGTAGGGGACATAAGCTGGATGATGATAACACATGTTTAAGATATAAAATGATACTTGTTTAAAACTGGATAACATCCATGAGCTGGACGTTTGCTAAGAAAGTGTCATCAGGAAAATCCGAGTCATTTCACAAGATTATGTTTCAGCCTAAATACAATAATATAATATTTATATATATATATATACAGTCGACTCTCGTTAATTCAAACCTGCGATAATTCGAACCTCTCTATTATTCAAAGTTATCACGAGTTCCCTACAAAATCTCTTTATATTTCGAACCAAATCAATACATTTTTATGCACTTGGTTATTCGAACGAAAAAATCATTGCTATGAAACAAAACGACGCGTTAATTCGAACTCATCGGCGTCCAACACTCGACAATTCAAAGTTGCAGAGAGAAAGAGGCGGAAGTACATTTTGCGACAAGTTCAAACTTGTATCAACGAACACGAGCCTTTGTTTTTGTTATGATTAGTTTGACTATTTGACACTTCCGCACGAATTGGTTTGTTTAGTTGTGTTTCAGTTACTGTTTGTTGTTTGTTACTCTTTCGTTGGAAAAGTTTGTGTTAGTTATGAGCCCTAGAAAGTATAAATGTTTGACGATTGCTGAAAAGAAGAAGTTAATCGAAAAAGTAGAGGAAGGTGAGAAGAAAAGTGATGTTGGATGAAAAAAGTTATTGAACAGTCTGAGCAGCAGCAATGTGCTTTGAAGCAAACCAGTATAACAGAGTTCTTTCGAAATATTAATTAATTCACATTATGAATATGTACATGTATGTACACGAATGTACCTCTAAAACTTTTGTCATTGATATAGAATAGCATTAAATAAATAATAATTGATCAACACTTTATAATTCGAAGTTTTATTTATTGTCTCTCACAAATTTCGAACCATTTCATATTTCAAACACTCAATAATTCGTAATATTTTAAGAGTCCCTCGAGTTTCGAATTAACGAGAGTCGACTGTATATATATATAATGCTGGACAATTCACACAGCATTATCTAGCCCCAAGGTAAGCAGAGCTTGTGTTATGGGTACTAGATAACTGTTATACGTAATATTATACATTACATAGATATATATTTTTTATTAAACATAGAAAACACCCAGACCAACGGAACAATATTCATGAACTGATTTGGAAAGTTCTGTCGAGCAACGCAGGCGTCTCTCACTCACACCCTCGGAGCCAGACACTAGTGTCTACTGTAGGCTACCTTCAACTACTGCAAGGGTTCTCACCAGCGCGGGCGGTATCTCAGTCTTTATCCGTCCAGTGAACATGTCGGAGAAGCGTGCATCCTTCAGCTCGGGGTGCCGCGTCAGGGCTTCGGCAAGGGCCTCGGCCGCCGCCACGCCGAGCGTGTTGCCTGTCAGAGTCAGGTACTGCAGGCTGCTGCATCTGTTGATGGCGTCTACAATGGGCTGGGCTGTGGAAGGATATTAATGCTTATTATAATGTAGCTGCTATACTACAGCTCTTCATTGAACACGCGCGCTGTGCACTATGCCTCGTTGTAATTAAATAAATAAATAAAATAAAAATAATTCATTGTCTATGTTTAGTTTAGTTCTTTTTTTTTGTTTTTATAGTTTCTTAACATAAACAAAAAATTATACACAACAAAATTAAGATATTACTAAATAGGCAAAGGGAGTAAATTCAGCTTTGTGCGGCATGCAAGAAACATGTGGCGCTGATTTTAAATCCCATCGGGTAGGTGGTCACCGAGGGGTTGGAATAGAGGGTCGTAGCTATACTTATACATCTACAAATTTATATGATGTATAAGTATCATAAACATATGTACACATTGTGGTTGTTAGTTCCTTCACATATCTCACATGCTTCTGCCCGCAGCTTTGCACCCATATAACAAACACATAGCCTCTATGCTATTTGAGGCACACAGCTTCATCTATGCAAAATTCCAGCTATGTTCAGTAGCTTTGGTGTTTTCTCTGCACAAAAATTAACAACATACTTAAATTCTAACAAATTTTCCCTCGTCTAACACCTTAAATCCCTATTTTTATCTAAGAAATTAGATAAGTTCTCAAAAATTTTCTATTTCGGGAGGACTCGAACCCGCGGGTGGGGCCCTCAGTACGGGTGTGCTCTAACCAACTAAGCCACGAAATCCATAATAAAAATTTTGAGAACTTATTTAACTTCTAGAGATTACCCAGAGTGCGAGGGCTTATGCACTATAATACAGAACCTTAGGACCTATTGTTGTGATGGAACTGGTTATCGGAACCAGTGCCGGGCCCCCTCCCTCAGTGAACTCCTTCAAAAATACACTGGACATATATTTAAGGTGCATTGACAATTATTACAAATGTGGAGGTCTAAACTGCCTGTGTATATATGTTATATAGATCTGGAAAAGTTTATTTTAGTGTAAGCTTGTGCATTTGGCTTCTTGATGTTCAAGCACTAAAATCTTATTTTAATCATGTAAATAAACTCAGTGCAATGTGCAGGTGTTTTAAGATTATTTCTATACTTACTAAAATTTATACTTAATAAGTCAGATAAAGTACAATGATTATGCCAAAAAAAAAACTTGAGCGATTTGGACAAATGGCCAGACTAAGTAGTTTATACTGGTCAATTGTTTAGTAATGTTCAATTCAGACTTTGGAGAGTAATTTAAGAGGCTATGATTTCATCTCAATGCGCTTTACTTGCAAGAGAATTAAGGCAGGAAATGATATGTCATTTCAATGAAGTGTAAGACAGCAAAATTGAGCAATACTTTCTTCAACAGTGTCTGGTTAATTTGGCAAAGCAAAATAAATTTTCATAAACAAAAACTTAAGCATAAACAAACGTGGAAACTTCGGTTTTAGAGGGTTTAACATGCCCGGTAATAAGTATACTACATTCGAAAGCCTCATATTAGTACATCATCCGTTTGAGGCAGTACAGGCGAGCGTTATCCGCGGAACGGATAGCAGGTAGTGAAGGTTATGTTATGATAGCGAAGGACATTAATGGTTATTTGTGTACATACACAAATTTCAAACACTCAAATATGTAACTTTATTAGAATTATAGTTGGTAGATAACAATCTGGGAATTAAATAAAAGCGATAATTACCATCTTTTGCCGAATCAAGTTTGAGAGATTTTCCGGAAAAATCTACACCACTTTCAACATTCCCCGGCTCGTCTAGTGCAGAACTTATCGAATTTAAATTAAATGGTAACATAATTATGTACTGAATCACAATACAATAACACAGCTAAAACCTTTTGAATATGTTTTGAAACATGAAAATAACACGGCGTAACCAAGCCGTCAACGGAAAAATTCAATTTAGACTTATTTGACACTTGACATTTATGAAGTTCCAAGATTTTTTTATGTTATTCAGCATGGGTTTTGTTTTGAACCGTCTTGTGAACAGCAAACTTTATGTTTTAGTAGAGAGTAGAAATGAGCGTGACGTTTGTGGCACGCTGACCTTGATGTACATCCAGGAAGGCAATTCTCGCAATATATCTACTCGATAAATATGGCAACAACTGTCAAAATATCGAGTGATTGCTTCGAATCAAACAAGCGTATTCTCAACATCTGCTATTCGATATTTATCGAGGGCTTTTCTTCGATAAGTTGCTCGATATGCAACGAGTGGTCCTAGGCACTCGTTCGCATTATCGAGGAGTGAAAGAAGAACATCATTCATTATCTCTCTGTCGCACACGGTCTTTAGTCTCTGCTTGTTTTGTCTGATGTTTGAAACAATTACGTGGTGGTGCTTGTTTCTCAACTCAAGTCAAAGATTAATAGTGCAATATGCAATACAAATTCCTCTAGTTTTTATTGAATAGGTACTATTAGATAAAATAGCTTTTTGCATCATTATTATTTACGTTGAGTATAATTTCTGGGGTCAGTGGTGGTATAAATTCTATTTTTTCCATTTCCTTTGGTGTGCCCGAACAAAATTATTGTAAACATTGTAAACGGTGTTGCCTGCTGACTAGATTACTTTCGCCCGCTTCGCACGGCTATCCCTACACAGCAGAGATGTCGTTCGTCAGCTATTATAACCGTATACATCTTTGACAAACAATACTAATTCAGATTATGCTATATTCAAATAAAAAAATATGAAATTAATGAACATAAATACAGTTTCAAATTTTGATGGTGTAGCTAAAATTTCTAGATTCAGATAAAGTTGGAATTACTGACGAAACAATAACCAGACATTGACATTCGTGAAGTGTGGAACTTTGACATTCAAATATGTAATGACATGACATAATGAAATCAAATTGTCTATGCTAGAAATATCGAAGAGTGCACGAGAATGCCGTTTTTGGCGGAACTCGATATATTATCGAAGAATTGAAACAAACTTAAAGGCTAAGACTAAAAGCGGAGTCCTGCCAGCACCGAAAACTCATCACAATCACATCAAAACATCCAACAACTGATAAAAACCGTGAGTTCTTTTCATGGCCGATACCAAGCGCCCATCCCCGCCGCCGCGCTGCCATCTTTTTTCGTCTCCTTAGCTCCTTACCGACCGGAAAAGACCACACGCTCAGTTGTCAGTGTCATCTTTTGGACAAACAAAAACTAGGAACAGAGGGTGAATTTACATCTCTACGTCCCATACCAAAGCTTCCCCTAAGTATGAGAATAAAACCACTCACCGCTACATAAACACGCCTCGTTTACAAACTTGTTATTTTATCCCGTGATACTGCGTATCACTCGATAAATATCACGTGATGCTCAGAATTGGCCCCCTGTATAGAATTAGAGACTCGCAGGTCTCGAGAATAAAAATTATATTTTCTGTACGAATTTCGAAATTTCGAAATTGAGCTTCCGAATTTCGTAAGCCAGTTTCGAAATTGAAAAATATCGAAACTGCACCCCCTAGTGGTGACTAAGATTGTTCTAGGCCACCACACTACTGCGCCGTAGGTTAACACTGGGCGGACCATGACTGTGTACAGCCACAGGCACAGCTTGGGCTTGAGGCCCCAGTCCTTGCCCACTGCCCGCGTGCATTGCCATAAAATGTTTGTGGCTTTGGTTATAGTGTGGTCAAGTTGTTTGCCCCACAGTAGCTTGCTATCTAGCCAAATGCCGAGGTATTTGACCTCTTTGCTTAGTGTCAATGTTGTGCCCAGTAGTGAGGGTAGTTCAAGTCTTGGTAGTTTAGTTTTACGAGTAAAGAGTACCTACTAGTTCTGTTTTGTTCGGGTTTACTGACAGACTATGTGTGGTGCACCATGTTTCCACAATCCGTAGTGCCTTCTGCATCTTTTCGCACAGAGTTGTTTCGAAAAGCCCCGATATTATGATTGCTAGGTCGGCGGCTTTATACGGTTTAATTTGCCTTCCGTCTCTTTTGAAATTTCAATATCAAAATTTGTACTGAAAATATTCATTTTCATTTTTTATTTATTTATATACTATTTTTTTCTTGAAATCAGTATTGGCGCACGAAATGTGTCATTATTTCAAATTTCAAGTTAATAGCTGCAGTAGTTACTGAGATATTCAAGAAAGAGCGGGGACGGATAGAGCGAGACCATAAGGGTTTCAAAACCGATCTTTGAAACCCTAAAAACATGGGAAAACAACTTATCTCGCTTACGGGAATGTTGGGGAGATCAGGGACGGAGAGAAATTTCATTTTCTCTATAATTTGAAATTTGCTCGTCCCTGGGGGAGATGTTGGAAATCACGCAGGACAAAAAAAAAACGGGATAGCTGGTATAAGGATTTTTTATTTATTTACATAATTGTGACTCATCTGTTACCTAGGTATATCTATCAATTTCTTACAAGCCTAGCTTATTATTGCTTAATTTAGAAGTACCTACTGTGAGCTGCATATAACTCAACATCACTTCAATTTGGCTGAAATTATTCTTCTGTAGGTATACCTCCAGACTTTCTGTAGCTATAACTCCTCAGCTGTTTTGATTTCACTCACAGCACCTGAAATTTTTTTATACTTAAGTATTATTTTATTTTCATATATTTTTTTGTAGGTATACCAAACTTTTACATTTCTCCCTAGATTGATGGCATTTAGTAGGTTCGTTGATAGAAAAGTTGTTGTTGTTGTCTAAAACACCATTCGTTCCTTGCCATACATACTCTAGGTATGGGAGTATGTATGGCTTAGAGTAACCATCTACGATTTATAGCATGGAACGAATGGTGTTATCAAGATAACAAAAACGTAGTACCATGTCAGGGCAAGTTTTGCAAAGAGCTTGTTGGCGGTCTGTCTATGCCTGAGGTTATTGCAAAGCAATCTCTGCACTGTACCTGTTGTAGTAGGCGTGTAATATAACTTTACAACACATTTGCTCGTAAAGGATCTCTTATTGCACCAATTTCAATACTGTAATGTATCTCATTACGCACTAGTGCGGTAATGTAAAGTAATACGCACGATATATCAAGATGCTGCGTCTGTAGTGAAAAAATTCTATGTCTATGGTCTAAAACGAACGGAACTTTTTTAAATCTAAGCAAAGAGTTTTATGTCAGAAAAGTGAGTGGTCAACATTTTATGAATAAAATTAACTTTAGTAGATAAGATATAGGTAATAAATTAACATATAATTCTTTAATTTAATTAATATTGACCATAAATTACAACCATTTATCTATAACAAAACATATAAATATTATTTTCCTTTATTAGTAATACCGGCTGCTTTTGTGAATTTGCCTTTAAAAAGTCGCTAATTTGTGGACAAGTAAAAATTATTCCGCAGGCTTTTTCTTTTCGCTGTATTGTTTTTACTTGAAAATGTCGTCAAGTAATGATGAATTTATTAATTCAACATCGCCAGAAGTCTCAGAGGCAGCGAAAAAGGCTACTCTAAGCCTCGTGCCCGAAAAATCGACCGATAGATAATTACAAGCGTATAAAAATTTATTTGAAAGTCCGAGTTTTATTTATTTCCTCGCAAATAATGTTATAAAACGTCATAATATGACATACGTGCGCTATGATAATTACAGCCTCTGTTTTCTTGTAGCCCTCGCCTACGGCTCGGGCTAGCAATATTGCCTCGGCTGTAATTTTCAACTTACCGCACTTGTATCATAACGTACTAGGGTCTCTGAGCAATCAGTAGAATGAAACTAAAACGGTAACGACGTTATTCATCATCATCATCAGCCTATCCTAGTCCACTGCCGGACATAGGCGTCCTCACAAGGTTATTGTTAGGGGCTTATTACTAGTAAGGTAGATTAGATAGTACCTTGTGTATGAAAAGTCTCGGCCCTCCGCGCCAGCTCCGCGAAGCCCCGACAGCGGTGCAGCACGGCGCGGCAGGCGCGGCACAGGCCCGGCGAGTGGGACTCTAATAACTGGAGGGATACAATACAACATGCATTTCTGAATTATTAATCTGAACAAATACATAATATTAAAAAAGTCTCGTCTCGAAATAGTTCCGCCGTAAAAAGTGTCAAGATCACGCAGAGCCAAGTCAGCCATTTTATTAACTTCCATAATGGAATGTTTATGTAACAACTATTAGGCTTCACAAGATTAATGCATCTTGTATATAGCGCATTGTATACACTTCTAAATGACCATGCGTTAAAAATACGACTTGTATAATTGGAGTACATAGGAACTGAGAGAAAAGAAAATTTGGCCAGATTTGAATTGAAGCAGAGACGTTTCTTGATGGTACAATAATATACTCCGCCGTATAATTGGCCATGTGTTTCTTAATTAGCTCACTCGATCGGGGGTGATCCTATAAGGGTTCCTTTTGAGGTACGTAACCCTAAAAAACACATACTTAGGTACTTGAAAGTTGTACTACTGGGTGTAAGTAAGGCCAACTTCGTAATGATTACGAAGTTGGCCTTACTTACACCCAGTAGTACAACTTTCAAGTACCTAAGTATGTGTTTTTTAGGGTTACGTACCTCAAAAGGAACCCTTATAGGATCACCCCCGATCGAGTGAGCTAATTAAGAAACACATGGCCAATTATACGGCGGAGTATATTATTGTACCATCAAGAAACGTCTCTGCTTCAATTCAAATCTGGCCAAATTTTCTTTTCTCTCAGTTCCTATGTACTCCAATTATACAAGTCGTATTTTTAACGCATGGTCATTTAGAAGTGTATACAATGCGCTATATACAAGATGCATTAATCTTGTGAAGCCTAATAGTTGTTACATAAACAGCAAGTTTATTCTTATTTCTAGTATTTAAATTATGTTTATCGCTATTGTTGGGGTAATAGTGAGTTTGCCCTCTATTGTGAAGAATACAGGCGCCCGGTTTTGATGCTTCTGGCAAAACCGTGAGTCCTTTATAATGTTAAGTATTTTTGTGGCGGTTCGCAAACATCAAAGAAGTTAAGACCCTAACTAATTATGTAATTAGTTTACCGCTACAGTTTCCGTTCGGTCATTGTCAATATTTCATTGTTGCCAACAAATAATTGTAGAACATCAATGTCCCGGAATGGCAAGAATATGAAGGCCACAAACATGATCATCAAACCCACCTTGGTATTAGCCAACAGCTCATAGAGCAGCCGCAGGTCCGCCTCGAGCGCGGTCACGGGCGGCGCACTACTCTGCAGACAGACGTGACACGTCGCGTTCGTGTCCACGAACACGGGCTCCAGGACGTCGCGCATGTCTGACAAACAGATTTCAAGTCTCTATTGTATAACTACTATCCATCCATACTAATGACAGTAGCTGTCTGTCTGTACTTAATGTCGATTTAAACAAGCGAATAATACACTCCTATAGCAGAATATAAGAGAGAGACGCAGTTCCTCAACCTTAACAGCCTTTAATGGTCCACTGCTGGACACAGGCCTCCCGCTTATAATCGCTTTATTGGCTTTTATCTCATGGGTGGTAATGCTCATTATCCCCACGCTGGGCATGCGGGTTGAGCAGTTCGGTGGCAGATCTATTCTGCAAGAGGCGCTGCTGCCCGCCCCCCGGTGTATGCCTCTTAGTCGACTCTTATGACACCCACGGGAAGAGTTGGGAGGTGCAAATTCTAAGCCTCAATCAATTCTAAGGCTTCAGTTCACGGCTCGAAATTAAGCTACTGAGCATTAGAGTCAGATGGAGAATCAAGTTACCGATAGGAGCGGGTGAGGCGAGCGGCGAGGTTTCCTCAGTCTTCACGACGGATGCAGCAGGGGCCAGGGGGAGACAGTCCAGCGGGAGGGAGGGATAGCTGCTCGTGTGCACCGTCATGCGGCACTTGGAGGGGGAGGGGGGAGGACTGGCTTCTAACTCCAGGTTCTGCAGACAAGAAGGTGAAAATGATGATGTCGAGTGTCAATCAATTACTTTAATAAATTCAAAATCTGAACTGCTTCAGTTCTCAAGGCTTCTATTGAACTGCTTTATTTATACACAAGCTGTTGGAATGTTTGTGCTAGGAACAAAGCTACTTGAGGCTTAGCGATTCATATGTTAAGCTGTTGGATCCTTTGCGCTATGTGGCCTATAAACATCGAACACACTAGATTAACACCCAGATATATATGAATTGACCGAATTTGGGTTACATTAAAACAATTTTTCTCCGTAATTTTTATAGAAAAAACTTTTTATATTTCAGAAATAATTGTGCAAAGTACTATCAGCCTGTTTTCTTAGTTTTTACAATTATTAGGGTTCCGTACCTCAAAAGGAAAAAAGGAACCCTTATAGGATCACTTTGTTGTCCGTCTGTCAACCCACTTTTCTCAGAAACGCGTGGAGGTATCGAGTTGATATTCACATCATATACGCAGGCTCGTAACCTCTTGAAGCCGCGATATAAATCAAACTTCTAAGTCAACGCAATCAAAAGTTACAGCTGTTTATGTCTATTTTTTTTTATTTTCCTATGGAATCACATGCACACAAAACCTATAGGGTACTTCCCGTTGACCTAGAACCATGAAATTTGGTGAGAAGCAAGGTCATATAGCACAAATAAAGGGAAAAATCCGAAAACCGTAAATTTGTAGTTTATTCACAGAAAAAATAATTTTCGAATCTCGCCATGGACCAAAAACCTAAAGAGTACTTCCCGTTCACCTAGAACCATGAAATTTGGCAAGAAGCAAGGCCTTATAGCACAAGTAAAGAAAAAAATCCGAAAACAGTAAATTTGTAGTTTATTCACAGAAAAAATAATTTTCGAATCTCGCCATGGACCAAAAACCTGTAGGGTACTTCCCGTTCACCTAGAACCATGAATTTTGGCACGAAGCAAGGACTTATAGCACAAGTAAAGGGAAAAATCCGAAAACCGTAAATTTGTAGTTTATTCACAGAAAAAAATATTTTTTAATCGTTATCAAATCAGAAAATTATTATAAAACTTTTAAAACTATCATGGTTATTAACATTAAAGTCATTTAAAACGGGATATTTACCATGATTCGATTTTTGAGTTTTCCAATATTTCGATATATCTTAATATTTTTTACAGAAAATTATTGTGCCTTATTCCTCTGGGTTGATTTCTTTGCTGCAGATTAGAGTTTGTAAGGAACCCTAGATGCGTGAGTCTAACTCGCACTTGACGTTTTATTCTCTTAAACTATCAATCATAAGATTTTTTTATTTTGATCACCATATTAAATAGAAGAATACCCAGGGCACCTTCAGCTTATTTTTGTAAAAAAAATTGATTTTTGAGCTTACGCCGCTCTGCTCTATCCCGCTCCATTAAACGCGAAATCCTATGCCTCTCCTATTCATAAAATGGCGTCATATACCTGTCTCTTAATTGGTTCAAAGCTAATTCCACTGGATTGTGGGGTGGCCACATAGTGTCCGTGCTTATCTATAATACCTCAGCATAGAAGAACTCCTCCTCTTGAGCCTCAGGAGACGCGGACCGTTCCCGGTTCCCTAGCCCTTGGAACAGCTCCGTCGGAGACACCCCGTAGCTCTCCAGTACTCGACCTAGCTCTTCGTTCTCTGATATCTTTGATTGTAAGCTTTTCAGCGTTGCTACCACGTTAGTCACCTTCTTACGGATTCTGTTGAGACCGGCGTAGAGCGCGTTACAACGTAGCCTTCGTCTTTTGGATAGTTTGGTGAGGTTCACAATCCTTTTTTTTAGTTTTCTGCTACCATCAGAGTCATTCCTCAGCTCGAGTTCCTTTTTAACTTTATCTAGCGAGAACGTTTTATGTTCAGAGGTATAAGTCTTAGTAACTTTGGACTTTGATTTGGTTTTCTTTTTCTTTTGTTTCTGTGATTCATTGTGTATCAGTAACTCGGGGACGGCGTCTTGAACAAGTTTTCGAAGGCCGCTTTTGCTGAGGTACATGGAAGGTTCTGGAAAGTGCGCGGAGCAGACGAAGCTGCGGATCGTGGGCTGCCAGTCGGCTCGCTTTACGGCCTCCACCCATTTTTTAAGGAGTTCTTCGTTTCTGGGGAACCTGTTGTTTGTGTGGAAAACAAACAATCATTAGGTAAAAGGACTATCTAGTTTATAGGTTCATTAACTTCGTACTGTTAAGTAAGCCTTTAAAGACGTGGAAAATACGAACAAAAACATCCAAACAAAAACATTATTGTTAATATGATGCCAGGTCTGCGTTACGAACTTAACAGAAAATCGTCAGACATCTTTTCTCAGAAACGCGTGGAGGTATCGAGTTGAAACTCACATCATAATCACTCAAGTTCGTAACCTCTTGGAGGCACAATATAAATCAAACTTTTATGACAACATAATCAAAAGTTACAGCTATTTATGGCCAATTATGGTTTTATTTCCCAAGGGAATCACTTTTTTGTGCGGGATCTTAAAATTATGATTGTAGAATTTCCCGATTACTGTATCCATAGTTAGAGTCTGTATTTCAAATCGCATGACTGTAGGTATGCAAGATATAAAATTAAGTCTTTATTTCTTTTAGACCTTACAGGACTCTTGGACAGGTCACAAAAACTCAGATTACATAAGTAAAACTAGGAAATAAAGTGATCACTTTGATTTTTTCTCCACTTCAATCTTTTTAAGGTAAAGTAAAGAAGCGAACAAGAAACCTTTACCTTGATATGCAAATACTGTATTAGTTTGTAAGTTATATATATACACTTACTAGTGGTTTGTTTTCCACTTCTTCCACTAGTGGACAAAAAATTTAAGTGGACAAAATCAATAACACCTTGTTTCTTATTTGATAATAATTACTATTTATGTTTATAGTATAAAATTAGACTTGTATAAGTGCTTCTTTTGTAAGCGAAAAGAAATAAACGTTTTTAATATTGTTAGAATGTTAGTTTTCGAGTTGAGAAATACAGGGAAGAAACATAAAGATTTATTTTTTTCGACAGAACCCTAAAAATCATTATATTGGAACTTTTCCTATTAGTTTGGGTAATAATACTACCAATATTTCGAATTTAATAATTTTAGGTGCTAAAAGTAGTAGGTAGGGGAAGACGGGTAGGATTCGTACACCGGGAGGCTTCGTACAGAGGTCATATCTCGACTATCCAACATGCTGAAGCGTTCAAAGTTGTATACGGGACTGCCCCTCATAATGTATAGGCAACCCTCCAAAAATGATGGTAGTGCCCTAGCAGACTTTGACAAAAAGAGTTAATGTGTGTTTTGGCTACTCAAAAGTAATTTTTGGTTCCCCTTGGAAGCATCTGTCTTCAATAAGTTTTAATAGAATGAGAAAAAAATATTTGTCTAGTTTGTAAATAATAATAATAATAATTTATTTCAGACCATAGCAAAGTTACAGATCTTATTTTACTTATGCTACAGTCCATATTAATATATACCTTAAAACAATAAATAAATACATGCATAAGATTGTTATAATTAACAATAGTTGAATGATTACCATAACGGTTATTTTTTTATTATAATTTTTTTGTGACAGGTTGGATTGGGGTACCTTCGTACACTTAAATTGTATGTAATTTTTATACTGTACGAATGCACCCCATGGAACTAACAAAAATTAAAATCAAGAATATAATTATTATAAAACTAGGTCAGTAAGATATGCCTAAAAGGTGACTAAAACAGGTAAAATAGCTGAGAAAATAATAAATTCCTAGAAGATACAAATGGTGTTCGAATGTACCCCACGTGTGGGGTGCGTTCGTACAATTCCCACTTTTTGGGAAAATCGTTATAACTTCGCCAAGTTTCTTTCTATCAAATCAGAAATACGCTGTTATTATAAGTCAGATAAGTGGACGATGCAGTAGCATTAGATTTATATTAAATTAGCTGTTAGTTTTTATTTTAGAAGGCTCAGAACAAAAAGCGTACGAAGCCTCCCCACCTTCCCCTACCTAAACATAGCGTTGTCAGTAAGTGAATGAACATGAAATGGTGAGTATTACCGATATTCTGAGGGTCAGTTTAACTAAAACTAAATTGATTGGAAACTGGTAATTTCAGGAAGGAATCCTGATAAGTACGTTAGGTTGTTTGCCTGAAATTTTCAGACCCTAGTAGGATTCATCATTATCAAAGATATCGATAATTGAAAAGTTGCTGAGATGGTTCGAGTAAAGGGTCCCGGTTGCGGCGGGCGTCTTCTCGACTTGTCAGGGCCGCTGCTGTGGCCCCTGATAACTGACAACACTTAGCTACTTAAGTGTGTATGAACCTCGTAAAAATACACAAGTTTTATGAATGAAATAGTACTTACCTGTGGAATGTAACGTTGCTATTTTGTTTGGTTTGTCTTCTGGAATCATTTTTGCATGAAGGGACTGCACAATTCACCATTGTTTGTGTGCACACCAAGTGAGCGAGCCCCTTCGTTTTGTTTATAGACAAACAAAGCAAAGCAAAATTGATAGCCGAGCCGATAGGTAGGGTCTATTTCAACGGACCGAACGAAGGCCAAAGATGGTTGGCGGCAGCACAGCGGCAGGGACGAGGGAATTGATTGGCAGAGTATAATGTACCATGGTTTGGTTAAAAGTCATAGGACCGGACGAAGCAGGAAATAACAAATCACAAAACAAATCTATATTAGGTATGAAAGAAAATTACAATCAAATAATATAAAATTAAATAGTACATAGTTGTTCGACGGATGAAACGAGGTTACAGTTTGCAGTTTTATACACACGAGCATAAATAAGAAGTATACTACGTACGTACACACGAGTTGTGAACCCTTAGACAATTTAACCCGCTGTCAATGAACCGCATTTTCTTCCGAGTGTTTCACACAGTGCTCTAGACAAACTAAGAAAAGAAGTATACTACGTCTAAGCTCTAGACTACACCTATGAGGAAAGTAAAAGAAAATTCGCGCGCACTTGTACGCGCTACATTGTACCAAAGAGGATGTAATAATATTTATGGATGTAATATGCATTGTACGTGCAGTTTAAACAAGATCGGAAGACAAGGCGCGCGAGTTACACTCGCACTTGACGGAAGTGCGAGTGTAACTCGCGCGCCGAGGGTTTCAACCATTTGTGAATGATCAATTTTTCGACTTTTTTTGAAATATTTCAAAAAAGTCGAAAAATTGACCATTACCCCCCTATCTCCGAAGTTTGCAGACCGATCCATGTGCAATGTATTAGGCGTTTGTAGATATGGATCTATATTTTACAGGAAAAATATAGAGAAGTCTGTAAAAGTAAAAGTAAAAAAAGTTAAAGTAATTTATTTGCAAAACACGTGTAAAAAGGTGACAAATTCTTATTTTTGAGTCAACATGTTTGACCAATATAATTGGTGTGCAAAATAATTAAGAGTATGGCATGCAGGTTTTAATTTAATTGTACATAGCAACAGCAGATTTATAAGAGTATTCATTTATCGATTTGAATTTAGTATACCTACTATAAAATTAGATTACATCATTTAGAAATTCGTCAATATTATAGTAACATTTTTCACATAAATTTTTTACCATACCCCACTTCCGTAGGTATCTTCCCTTTTGAAAAAAAATTCCCCTTCTTTTTGACCATTTTTCAAAAACCATTATTATTACAGACTTCTCTATATTTTTTCTGTAAAATATCGATCCATATCTACATGGATTGGCCTGCAATCTTCGGAGATAGGCCCCCCCCCCCCCCCTATCTCCGAATGTCAATTTTTCGACTTTTTTTGAAATATTTCAAACAGTATAAAACCTTCAAAAATTTCAAAAACTGTTTTGAAATGTACAAAACGATACCTTTCATTTGATACCCCATTTGCTTTTCTAGGTCTCTTTTGAAATTTCAACATCAAAATTTGTACTGAAATTATTCATTTTAATTTTTTTTTATTTATATATTTTTTTCTTGAAATCAGTAATGGCGCACGAAATGTATCATTATTTCAAATTTCAAGTTAATAGCTGCAGTTGTTACTGAGATATTCAAGAAAGAGCGGGGACGGACAGAGCGAGACCATAAGGGTTTCAAACCGATCTTTGAAACCCTAAAAAGGGTAGTACGCCGTACTCATCTAGGACGCCGTACAACCCTTTTTTAGGGTTTCAAACATCGGTTTTGAAACCCTTATGGTCTCGCTCTGTCCGTCCCCGCTCTTTCTTGAATATCTCAGTAACTACTGCAGCTATTAACTTGAAATTTGAAATAATGATACATTTCGTGCGCCATTACTGATTTTAAGAAAAAAATATATAAATAAATGAAAAATGAAAATGAATATTTTCAGTACAAATTTTGATGTTGAAATTTCAAAAGAGACCTAGGAAGGCAAATGGGGTATCAAATGAAAGGTATCGTTTTGTACATTTCAAAACACTTTTTGAAATTTCTGTAAATTTCATACTTTTTGAAATATTTCAAAAAAAGTCGAAAAATTGACCATACCCCCCCCCCCTATCTCCGAAGATTGCACACCGATCCACGTACAATGTATAAGGCGTTTGTAGATATCGATCTATATTTTACAGGAAAAATATAGAGAAGTCGGTAATAATAATAGTTTTTGAAAAATGGTCAAAAAGGAAGGGAATTTTTTTTCAAAAGGAGGGGTACCTGCCTATGTGGGGTATCAAATGAAAGGTATTGTTTTGACCATTTCAAAACACTTTTTGAAATTTCTGTAAGTTTCATACTTTTTGAAATATTTCAAAAAAAGACGAAAAATTGACCATTCCCCCCCCCCTAGCTCCGAAGATTGCAGACCGATCCATGAACAATGTACTAGGCGTTTGTAGACATCAATCTATATTTTACAGGAAAAATATAGAGAAGTCCGTAATAATAATAGTTTTTGAAAAATGGTCAAAAAGGAGGGGATTTTTTTTTCAAAAGTAGAGGTACCTACCCATGTGGGATATCAAATGAAAGGTATCGTTTTGACCATTTCAAAACACTTTTTGAAATTTCTGTAAGTTTCATACTTTTTGAAATATTTCAAAAAAAGACGAAAAATTGACCATTCCCCCCCCCCTAGCTCCGAAGATTGCAGACCGATCCATGTACAATGTATTAGGCGTTTGTAGATATCGATCTATATTTTACAGGAAAAATATAGAGAAGTCGGTAATAATAATAGTTTTTGAAAAATGGTCAAAAAGGAGGGGAATTTTTTTTCAAAAGGAGGGGTACCTGCCTATGTGGGGTATCAAATGAAAGGTATTGTTTTGACCATTTCAAAACACTTTTTGAAATTTCTGTAAGTTTCATACTTTTTGAAATATTTCAAAAATAGTCGAAAAATTGACCTTTCCCCCCCCCCTATCTCCGAAGATTGCAGACCGATCCACGTACAATGTATTAGGCGTTTGTAGATATCGATCTATATTTTACAGGAAAAATATAGAGAAGTCTGTAATAATAATAGTTTTTGAAAAATGGTCAAAAAGGGGGGGAATTTTTTTTCAAAAGGGGGGGTACCTACCTATGTGGGGTATCAAATGAAAGGTATCGTTTTGACCATTTCAAAACACTTTTTGAAATTTCTGTGAGTTTCATACTTTTTGAAATATTTCAAAAAAAGACGAAAAATTGACCATTCCCCCCCCCCTAGCTCCGAAGATTGCAGACCGATCCATGTACAATGTACTAGGCGTTTGTAGATATCAGTCTATATTTTACAGGAAAAATATAGAGAAGTCTGTTATAACAATAGTTTTTGTAAAATGGTCAAAAAGGGGGGGAATTTTTTTTCAAAAGGAGGGGTACCTGCCTATGTGGGGTATCAAATGAAAGGTATCATTTTGACCATTTCAAAACACTTTTTGAAATTTCTGTAAGTTTCATACTTTTTGAAATATTTCAAAAATAGTCGAAAAATTTACCTTTCCCCCCCCCCTATCTCCGAAGATTGCAGACCGATCCATGTACAATGTATTCGGCGTTTGTAGATATCGATCTATATTTTACAGGAAAAATATAGAGAAGTCTGTAATAATAATTGTTTTTGAAAAATGGTCAAAAAGGGGGGGAATTTTTTTTCAAAAGGGGGGGTACCTACCTATGTGGGGTATCAAATAAAAGGTATCGTTTTGACCATTTCAAAACACTTTTTGAAATTTCTGTGAGTTTCATACTTTTTGAAATATTTCAAAAAAAGACGAAAAATTGACCATTCCCCCCCCCCTAGCTCCGAAGATTGCAGACCGATCCATGTACAATGTACTAGGCGTTTGTAGATATCAGTCTATATTTTACAGGAAAAATATAGAGAAGTCTGTAATAATAATAGTTTTTGAAAAATGGTCAAAAAGGGGGGGATTTTTTTTTCAAAAGGAAGGGTACCTGCCTATGTGGGGTATCAAATGAAAGGTATCGTTTTGACCATTTCAAAACACTTTTTGAAATTTCTGTGAGTTCCATACTTTTTGAAATATTTCAAAAATAGTCGAAAAATTTACCTTTCCCCCCCCCCCTATCTCCGAAAATTGCAGACCGATCCACGTACAATGTATTAGGCGTTTGTAGATATCAATCTATATTTTACAGGAAAAATATAGAGAAGTCTGGAATAAAAATGGTTTTTGAAAAATGGTCAAAAAAGGGGATTTTTTTTAAAAAAGGGGTACCTACCCATGTGGGGTATCAAATGAAAGGTATCGTTTTGACCATTTCAAAACACTTTTTGAAATTTCTGTAAGTTTCATACTTTTTAAAATATTTCAGAAAATTGATTGTCCAAATAATTGGCAAATGTTTGAAACCCTCGGCGCGCGAGTTACACTCGAACTTGGCGAATCTTGTTTTTTAACTGATTTCACACTAGAACGGACATTGGCTGAATAGTGTCAATGTCAACCATGGTACAATAATTAATATACTTGACATTTGGTGTCAACCAGCCATGTAAAAGAAGTTGAATCAATTTGACCGGTCCGCCTCGGCGAGTAAATAAGAGTGATTATTTTATTTACGTACCTCTATAAAACTGTACTAAACTAATACGTACCTATTTTAATATTCAATTGTAGGAGGTACTTTGTGGTATTCGGTTGTCCGCCTTAGCCCCGCCAACCAATATCACCCTCGTATTTTTTGAACCAGTACAAAAATACACGGTAGTTTTAAACTTATACGCGTATTTAGAAATCTGTGTTACTCATTGTAAAGTACTCGTGATCATCGTCAAAGAAGTGTTTCGTTTCTTTCTTTTCTTAGTTGTTCTTTCGCCCCATTTGTACCTGATATCGGTCCTTATACAACACCGCCGCCGCCTCTAACTTTAAATAATGAAAGTAATGCCCAACTCCCACAAAACAGTGTGCAGAGCCTGCCTAGGGTCCAATAGTAGAATGTACGACCTCCGAAACACCCCGCTGCAGGGTATATTCGAGAAAATCACCGGTGCTGAGGTAAAACTTATATAATAAGTCCTACTTTTAAATGCATGCTTGCTCAATACAACCTAACTTCTCAATGTTACAGTTGATCTCAGGAGGTCGGAGCAGTGTGTGCTACTTGTGTGCCGCGCAACTGCGGAGCTGTGCTCGGTTCCAAGACATGGTGAGACGAGCTGATGAGTTCAAACAAGTCCTGTCGATGGATGTCGAGGTACCCAATCATTGTCCAAGTTTATTTCTTAACAAAATCCACAGGTCTCAGAGAAAAAGTTAATGAAACTCAAACCAAAACCTACAGGCATTAAAGGAGTTACATTATATTAGATAAACACAAGTTGACTAATACTAAAATCCCAAAGTTTTAGTACAAAGCAAAGTTTAACTATGTACAAAAATGTTTCATAACACAGTTTACTTTCTACTGCAGTATCCTATTTAACTCGGCTTTTAAATTAGCCTGTCTTTCCCCGAAGATATAAATGATACAATCCACCTCGTTTTCATTTTAATATCTGTTAAGCAGTTTATGTAATGTTTTCAGACAGACAGTTAATTTCTGATAAGTACATTCATCTTCAAAATACCCAAATAATTCTAATAACATAATCCCACCAAAAACATAAATGTAAAAGTTCAGTACCTACATGTTTCCCTCAATAAAAGAACTGAAATCTAGTTATACAAAAATACAACAGGTCCATAAACTTTTTACTACATTAATCTTAATAAATTCAATTATTGTTTAATTAATACATAATTCCAATTGTTTTTATATTAAACATGACATGCTAATTTAATTATTTCTAAAAATATGAAGTATCAAAGTAAAATTTTTAAGCAAGCAAAAGAGAACACAAACTATGTAATTGTTGGCCCTGACAGGGTTTTTATGCATTGTGTACCCGTTAACACTATCACCTGAGAACAATATGTTTGCATAAAACAACAATATAATGATTATGATTTATAAAAGTCACAATATACATCTACATAATTATTACTTATTAATAACTTCAAATTCTGGATTTCTGGTTTTCAGATTTTTCCTCTGATAAAATGTGATGATTCCAAGTTTCATCTTCCCAGGTTGTCTAGTAGAAGTGTTTTTGATGAGTCACGTGATAAAAATGAATCTTTTTTGAAACCATCTCAATAACCTCAACATTTTCATTCTGAATTCATGGATATCACCAAACCTGCAACATTTCAATTCCTTAGGATTAATAATGAATGAGATACAATCTGTATCTCATTCATTATTAAAGAATGACATTAATAATGAATGAGATATAATCTGTATAATATCATTCATTATTAAAGAATGAGATTAATAATGAACGAGATACAATCTGTATGTCATTCATTATTAAATCCAGAAGGAACAAAACGCATGCCCAATAGTTTGTGTTAAGATACTCACTGCTACCTCGCATCTCAATAAGTTCTGAGAAGACTAGTTACCTAACGTTCCAGTCGTCCAGCCTCTCCTCCCTCTGCGTCGCCAGCTACAGCAGAACCCAGGTGGACCTCCTGAGTCTCCCCGCCCAGGTGCCCGACTCGGTCCCCTCACACGCGGGTGAGGTCTCCGTAAAGATAGAGCCGGTGGAGGTTAAACAGGAGTTTGAAGAGTTTAAGGTCGAAGGTATGATTGCTTAGTCTGTGCAGTTTAACATTTTCATGATCATGTCAGGATACCTGTCACAACATGTTCATCTCTGTCATGTTATCATCTATTCAATCTATTCTACTTTGTTGTTAATTATAAAGTGGATTTATGTAGGTAGGCTGATAATAGTTTGTCATATGATTTTATGTACAAGTACCCCCATCACTTCTGTGATTCAGCTACCTAGCTGGAATACAAGTCTAATTCACAACAATGTGTTTTAATTGATATCCTGGACATAATAATCTCCTACTGAACAAGCCTCCCCAATCAAGGGGAGTTTTGTCATAATCACCATATTTGTCAAACAGATTGGTCATCATCACAGTTGAGTTCCAGTAGTGTATAAAATACCGACCTATCCACTTCACCGTCCAGCGCCCTCGGCGTGAGTGCTTTTATTAACCGAGCGAGCAAAGCGTCTCTGCATCAACTACTAGCAAAAGTATCGATTCTGTCAGAATGTACGTACTTCTCTACAGGTCGTGTTTTACGACCGATCTGAACAAAAATTGGTGGTCAGATTCTAAGATTTTATAGAATTTTTTAGTGTTAGTGAAAATTTCGACTGTCTAATTATCACGGTTCATGGGATACAGCCTGGTGAAAGACGGACAGACAGACAGGCGGACGGACAGCGGAGTCTTAGTAAAAGAAAAAAACCGGGACCCTTTTGGTCCCGTTTTTTAGGGTTACCTCAAAAGGAAAAAAGGAACCCTTATAGGATCACTTTGTTGTCCGTCTGTCAACCCACTTTTCTCAGAAACGCGTGGAGTTATCGAGTTGATATTCACATCATATACGCAGGCTCGTAACCTCTTGAAGCCTCGATATAAATCAAACTTCAATCAAAAGTTACAGCTATTTTTTGTTGATTTTCCAAGGGAATCACATGCACACAAAACCTATAGGGTACTTCCCGTTGACCTAGAACCATGAAATTTGGCAAGAAGCAATGTCTTATAGCACAAGTAAAGAGAAAAATCTAAAAACCGTAAATGGGTTCGAAGTATCTTATTGAGGCCCGAGACGGGAATAGTTCGAGGGACTAAATATGTTACGTCATAATCGTTATCAAATCAGAAAATCACTGTGCACTATTCGTCTGGGTTGATTTCTTTGCTGAAGAGTAGAAGTTTATACGGAACCCTTGATGCGCGAGTCTAACTCGCACTTGACGTTTTATTTTCCCTACCCTTTAAAGGGTACAGAACCCTAAAAATGGTTTAGCACCTAAGCTTTTTCCATTTACGTAGGAGATAATGTAAATTTAATAAAAAACTTTCTTTTTCCAGATTACTCATCTGAAGCCGACTTCATAATGATCCCAGAAGAATTAAACATGGCCGCCGCTAAGACCGCGATCACTTCAGACCAGTGCTTGAACCCAGAACCAACAATATACCACTGCACCTTCTGTCTCAAAGAGATCTACAGCCTGGAACACCTGACGCAACACGAGAGATCCCACGATATAGAAGCCTGTGACATCTGCGGGGCCAAATACCCCAGGAGTAAACGATACAGCCACATCCGTAAACATACCAAGCCATACAAATGTCATGTATGCCAGAAGTCATTTTCCGAGCAGAGCTCACTAAAGAAACACGTGGGGTCGCACAGCACCACTAAATCATTCACATGTGACACATGTAGCAAAGGATTTACACATAAATCATACCTCGTAGTTCACATCAGGTCGCATACCGGAGAAAAGCCGTACGCGTGCCCGCTGTGCGCGCGGACGTTCGCTCAGACAGCGCAACTGACGAGCCACAAGCGCACGCACGAAAAGAACACGCACGAAAAGAACAAGCGATACGTCTGTGATATTTGTTCTGCCTCCGTCGCCCACCGCAGTTCTATCGTGAAGCATATGAATCTGCATTCGATAGTGAAGCCATATCCATGTGCGGTGTGCAGGAAGGCGTTTGCGAGGTCGGACACGTTGGCATGTCACATGCGCTGTCACACCGGAGAGAAGCCGTTCACCTGTGCCGTATGTGGGAAGACCTACGCCGCGAAAGGGAACTATAGAAAGCATCTCAAGTTGCATTTGGTTGATTCAAAGTCCTGATTGATCTAGGACTAGTTTCTGTCCACGGCTTTGTTCGCGCTCCTCCGGTAAGTATGCCTTTGTTGAACAGCTCGGCTGTATAATTAAGGCGGTGGTATGCGTGAAACTAGCGCCTCCACCTATTTTATTTTATTACTATGTTGAACAAAGGAACTTTCAAAAGTTAAAAATAGTTTGACTTAATATTGAACTTGCTCTTGGTGACCAATATCTGTTTTCAATATACTGGCTAAACTAAATAGAATAAAACTATTAGAGAGGACATAAAAAAGCTTATAATTCGTATCACAAACTGTATGATGGATTTTCGAAACTTCCTTTGTTCAACGTTGTTAATATTGTCAAACATATCCTTTGTAAAAAGGCTTACTATAAAATATCAGATGATCTAGCTAGACGATAAAAAGCTTGGGTCGAGTTTTGCTCCAACTCGAAAACGAACATTCTAACAAGGTAAAGGTTTCTTGTTCGCTTTTTTACTTTACCTTAAAAAGATTGAATTGGACAAAAAATCAAAGTGATCACTTTAGGTATTTCCTAGTTTTACTTTTGTAATCTGAGTTTTTGTGACGTGTCCAAGAGTCCTGTAAGGTCTAAAGGATATAAAGCACTTTGAATTTGGAATAAAATAAAATCGGTGGCGGCGCTAGTTTGACGCATACCGCCTTAAATACTCACTGCGAGCATAACAAGTCCAACCTATGTTCTGTTTTGCGTGAAATTTGAAGAGTACAGAAGAGGTTTCTACACTAGTATTGAGGAAAGATTTGTATTTTGTATGTAACAAATAAACTTAAAAACTACTACAGATTTCAAAAATTCTTTTCCCGTTAAGCTACATTATCACTAGTAACATAGGCTATAGAATATACCCGTGCGAAGCTGGGGCGGACCGCTAGTGTGAAATATGCAGGTAACAACGTAGTAAGGCCGAATTCGTCGAGGGGTTTTTTAGACAAGGGGTCCAAAGGGGGTAAAATTTATCAATTAATAATCTAGTTTATTCTCATATGAAAGGTATGCTATGCATAGTAAGTTTCAAAACTGTTATTATTATTTATCTAGCGTCTATTGTTCTTAGGGTTCCGTACCCAAAGGGTAAAACGTCCGAGTCTGTCTGTCCGTCTGTCACCAGGCTGTATCTCATGAACCGTGATAGTTAGACAGTTGAAATTTTCACAGATGACTTATTTCTGTTGCCGCTATAACAACAAATACTAAAAGACAGAATAAAATAAATATTTAAGGGGGCTCCCATACAACAAACATGATTTTTATTGCTCGATATTGATAACGGCAACAGGTAGACGCTTGAAATATTCACTGAATGTTTACAACAAACGTATTTTTTTTGCTGTTTATATAATAGTACGGAACGCTTCGTGCGCGAGTCTGACTCGAACTTGGCCGGTTTTAATATGAATAATCCGAGTTTTATTGTATATATGTACCGGAGTGGGATATTTTAGTACATACCTAGGTACTCGGTGCGTTCATTTTAGAAGACCTAACTAGTTATGTCCTACCTATGAATATCTACCAAATGAGAGCTCTTGTAAGCTCACTAGCGGCCTGCACACATGAAGTTCGGTCCGCGCATGTACTGCGTTCCAAACCGCGGATGGATCCGTGCGGTTTCGACTGCGGATCAAACTGTCGTGCTAATTACGATTAAAAATGTGTCAACGGTTCGGAACGTCGCGTCGGTAAATCTTTCATATTTTGACATCCGATCGAACTGTGCGTGTAAATTGATTGTCAAGAGTTTCGACTGCAGTTTATAAGCGGCGTGGAACTTAATAAATTTAAAAAAAGTGTCAGCCCCGCGCATCTACACGTGCGTTTCGGAGCGCGGGTTGGAATGGCGCGTGCGGTTACCCGCGGTCTGCACACGTAGGGTTCGCTTACGTGTGCAGACCGCTATTGTAGCCTAGATCAAGCTGACATTTGTTTTGTTTTGAACTACCTATGAATTAAACTTTTTAAACTTTCGCGATTTGATAACATATCGGGCATTGATCGCGTACCTTTTGCTTTCTTTTCCCCAACGTTTCAACCGCGTTACAGCGAAAAGGTACGCGATAAATACCCGATAAATAATCTTAAATACCTTCGAATTAGTTTACCGAATTTTACAGCCAAGTTAGAGAGGAATTCACCGTTAGTATCATAAAACGCGTTCAATTAAACGCCTTTCCGGGTATCACAAAACATGTTCATGCTGGTGAAATGTCAAATGTCCGACCGGGATAGGATCCCAGGATCGTTGCCACCGACGACACTCAGTTTTTAACGCGTTTATTTTAAGCTGTGAATTCCAGTCTTAGTTAACATCTTTGACTGTTCTAGAATAAGGAGAGAGAATTTATAAAACAATAAGAATTCCACTTTAGCTTTTTTATTCGTTGTCATTTATATTTCGCCGCGTCTTTGTTGCGAACCATGAAATTCTTTCCAATTCACAATTCGAATTTCACATTTCTAGGGGGATAAAAATTCCCGTGAATCTCCCTTGTGTGTTGATGTTTTACCAGGAGAAAAAGTAGCCTCCTTTACTCTCCATCCTTTCAACTGACTCTATGCCAAAAATCAAGTCGATTGGTTGCTTAGTGGCAAACTAGTGAAGAAAGGACAAACAAACAAAATTACGCATTTATAATATTAGTTAGGATAATAATGATAATGGACAATCCACTCAGCGTTATCTAGCCCCAAGCTAAGCAGTGCTTGTGTTATGGGTACTAGATAACTGATATACATAATATAATACTATGAGGGTTAGTAACGCTTCGCTTGTAAAGCGTTGGACGTGCGAACCCCGAGCGTGCAGCTATCGACAACTGCACATCAGTGGTGTATGCGACGCGTGACCCGAGAGCTGGTGAGTATCTGGCACAGCGCATCAACATTGCCATACAGCGGGGCAATGCAGCCAGTGTCTTGGGCACGCGCGCGACTGGTATTGATACGGATCAGTTGAGCTACCTGTAGATTGTTCATAAATCATTTATTTGCAGGAATGTTGGTACAATATTATAGGTCTTAATAAAATGTTTAATAGCTCCAATACATTCTGCCGTCAAGGCGTGCAAAGTTAGTACAAGTTTTTATAATACCTAAAAAAAAATATCAGGAATTTAATACAAATAATAAAACCAATAAATGAAAAAATAAAAACAATAATAGTCAAAAATTTGTTACTCATGCATGTCATTAAAAAGTTTTGTAATTAAAATATTCCTTTAGGTCATAAAAACATCTTTCCATCAACCACTTTTTAGGGTTTCAAACATCGGTTTTGAAACCCTTATGGTCTCGCTCTGTCCGTCCCCGCTCTTTCTTGAATATCTCAGTAACTACTGCAGCTATTAACTTGAAATTTGAAATAATGATACATTTCGTGCGCCATTACTGATTTTAAGAAAAAAATATATAAATAAATGAAAAATGAAAATGAATATTTTCAGTACAAATTTTGATGTTGAAATTTCAAAAGAGACCTAGGAAGGCAAATGGGGTATCAAATGAAAGGTATCGTTTTGTACATTTCAAAACACTTTTTGAAATTTCTGTAAGTTTCATACTTTTTGAAATATTTCAAAAAAAGTCGAAAAATTGACCATTCCCCCCCCCCTATCTCCGAAGATTGCAGACCGATCAATGTACAATGTATTAGGCGTTTGTAGATATCAATCTATATTTTACAGGAAAAATATAGAGAAGTCTATAATAATAATAGTTTTTGAAAAATGGTCAAAAAGGGGGGGATTTTTTTTTCAAAAGGGAGGGTACCTACCCATGTGGGGTATCAAATGAAAGGTATCGTTTTGACCATTTCAAAACACTTTTTGAAATTTCTGTCAGTTTCATACTTTTTGAAATATTTCAAAAAAAGTCGAAAAATTGCCCTTTCCCCCCCCCCTATCTCCGAAGATTGCAGACCGATCCATGTACAATGTATTAGGCGTTTGTAGACATGGATCTATATTTTACAGGAAAAATATAGAGAAGTCTGTAATAATAATAGTTTTTGAAAAATGGTCAAAAAAGGGGGGAATTTTTTTTCAAAAGGGGGAGTACCTCCCCATGTGGGGTATCAAATGAAAGGTATCGTTTTGACCATTTCAAAACACTTTTTGAAATTTCTGTAAGTTTCATACTTTTTGAAATATTTTAAAAAAAGTCGAAAAATTGACCATTCCCCCCCCCCTAGCTCCGAAGATTGTAGACCGATCCATGTACAATATTTAAGGCGTTTGTAGACATCAATCTATATTTTAAAGGAAAAATATAGAGAAGTCTGTAATAATAATAGTTTTTGAAAAATGGTCAAAAAAGGGGGGAATTTTTTTTCAAAAGGGGGGGTACCTCCCCATGTGGGGTATCAAATGAAAGGTATCGTTTTGACCATTTCAAAACACTTTTTGAAATTTCTGTAAGTTTCATACTTTTTGAAATATTTCAAAAAAAGTCGAAAAATTGCCCTTTCCCCCCCCCTATCTCCGAAGATTGCAGACCGATTCATGTACAATGTATTAGGCGTTTGTAGATATGGATCTATATTTTACAGGAAAAATATAGAGAAGTCTGTAATAATAATAGTTTTTGAAAAATGGTCAAAAAGGGGGGGAATTTTTTTTCAAAAGGGGGGGTACCTACCCATGTTGGGTATCAAATGAAAGGTATCATTTTGACCATTTCAAAACACTTTTTGAAATTTTTGTAAGTTTCATACTTTTTGAAATATTTCAAAAATAGTCGAAAAATTGACCATTCCCCCCCCCCTAGCTCCGAAGATTGCAGACCGATCCATGTACAATGTATTAGGCGTTTGTAGACATCAATCTATATTTTACAGGAAAAATATAGAGAAGTCTGTAATAATAATAGTTTTTGAAAAATGGTCAAAAAAGGGGGGAATTTTTTTTCAAAAGGGGGGGTACCTCCCCATGTGGGGTATCAAATGAAAGGTATCGTTTTGACTATTTTAAAACACTTTTTGAAATTTCTGTAAGTTTCATACTTTTTGAAATATTTCAAAAAAATGTCGAAAAATTGCCCTTTCCCCCCCCCCTATCTCCGAAGATTGTAGACCGATTCATGTACAATGTATTAGGCGTTTGTAGATATGGATCTATATTTTACAGGAAAAATATAGAGAAGTCAGTAATAATAATAGTTTTTGAAAAATGGTCAAAAAGGGGGATTTTTTTATCAAAAGGGTGTACCTACCCATGTGGCATATCAAATGAAAGGTATCGTTTTGGCCTTTTTAAAACACTTTTTGAAATTTCTGTAAGTTTCATACTTTTAAAAATATTTCAGAATATTGATTGTCCAAATAATTGGCAAATGTTTGAAACCCTCGGCGCGCGAGTTACACTCGCACTTGGCGAATCTTGTTTAGTTTAATGTTAAATGATTATGATGACATTGTTTTACATTCACTAGGTAACTTATTATAAATGCGAACTGCCTGATGATACACATTCATATTAACTAGTTCTACTCTGCATTTCGGAGCATAGAGCTTGTCTTTATGTCTCGTGCGTCTCTCCATCACATCAGCGTGAGTCTTAAAGTAATGAGGATATTGATTCACAAACAAGCAAATTTCTCTTATATACATGCAAGGCAATGGAAGTATATTGTAATTCTTAAATAGGGGCTTGCAGCTATCGGTACTCCAAGCGCCACAGATAGGCCCGCACGCACTTTTTTTTAATAATTAATGCTTTTTGTACATCTGTTGAATTTCCCCACATGATCAGTCCGTACGCCAGGGTTGACGAAACATAACCGTGGTATGCTTTGAGCGCGGCATCTATAGAGACACGTAGTCTAAGTGCCGCTTGGACAACAATAATTAACTTTCTTAATTTTGATTAGTGAGTTGTCAAACCATACAAATACGTCAAAGTTAATCAAAATTAGACATTTAAATATTGTTGTGCAAGTGGGGCTTAGAGTTTTTATGACGAAAACGAATCTATCTAGTTTGTCACATACATATAATTTGATGACGTGTGCTTTCCAGTTGCAATGCTGATCGAGATAAATACCTAAAAACTTTGCTGTATCTACTTCAGCAATCTCGTTAGTTAATAGCAACATTTATCTTTTCCCTTCTGTATGTTCCAAATTGTATGATGTTCGTCTTGGTCAAATTGATTTTCAAATAATTTTATCAAGCCATTTAATTGTATTAGATAATGTCATATTAATTTCACTTTCAAATGTCCTATTATTTTCTCCCCTTGTTTGCAACAGTCTGCAGTTAGCTCAATTTTTTTCTATTGTAAATACTAGTTTTAATTTAATACTATAATTTGATTGTAATTTTCTTTCTAAATAAATTACATAGATAGATACTTTTTATTACCTATACATACATAGTCAACGACCAGAATACCCTGAACAAATCTGCAGATCGTACCACAATATGTCCCGAGGTGGGAATCGAACCCGCAATCTGCTGCGTCGTCGCAGGCGAACCTTCGTCCGCCGCGTCACATCGGTTGTCATCCATACTAATATTATAAATTTGAAAGTAAATGTATCTCTCTCTGTCTGTTACCTATTCACGGCTGAACAGATCTAATTGAAATTTGGCAATTTGGTAGATAGTGTCCGGGGACGTACATTGGGTACTTGAAAAGCGCGTGCGAAGCGCGTCTATGTCAATAATCGAATAGGAGCAAATGGGAATTCAAATTTAGCTTTCCTGCCTAAATCTAAATTTTTTGGGACAATATTAAATTTTCGTGGGAATTCAAATATAATTATTTTCGTTTCTGCTTGACTTAATAAAACATGATCAAAGTGTAATTAAAATTAGTTTATTTGCTGTAAAATTTACCGTTTACCATGGTGGGAGTCTCAATTTCCTTAAATTCTTTGCGCATCTTTGGGCTTTTCTTTCGTTTGCCTCTCTTCCCTTTGCCCTTTTTTCCTTTGTCCTTGTTTCCTTTGTCCTTCTTTCCTTTGTCTCTCTTTCCTTTGCCCTTCTGTACTTTGCTCTTTTTTCCTGTGTTTTTCTTTCCTACTCCCGTTACTTCTGCTTCATTCTGTCCTGCTTCCTTTACTTCTTTTCCACTCTTTCCCGAGCCCTTCACGTCTTCGCCCTTTACTTCTTCATCCTTTACTTCTTCATCCTTTACTTCTTCGTCCTTTACTTCCTCGCCCTTTATTTCTTTGTGCTTTACTTCTCCCTTCTCTCCACCCTCAAGTACTCCTGCGCCCGTCTGTCCAATGTTGTTTTTAGTACCGACATCGCTCAGTAGCACATCTATCCTCTCGACCGAGTCTTGCATTTGATTATCTCCGCTAAAGTCGGTTTGCGACTTCGAAATTAACCTCTCCGAAATTCGCTTCATAACCTTCCCCGTCAACCGCTCCGTTATATCGTCTATTATTTTGGAGTTAGAGAGGTGTGTTATGATGTCTATCAAATCTTCTGTGTCCATTTTTAATCCAGTCTTTTTCTTGTGAATGAGAAAACTTTGGATGAAGAATTTTTTGAACATTTGTTTGGCTTCGCCCGGATCCATAGGTGTCGCTATTTTCCAAATCAATGCTATTGCTAAAATTATTTTCCTAATTGATAAAGAGGCTCAACCACTGTTGAGCCTCTTTATCACTTTAAAAACACAAGTGAATGTTACTGAGTCTCACTCAGATACAAAACTCACCAAAGAAATGTGTTAACATTACGATAGAATGTGTAAATATCAACTTCTTCCGCTAGCAATATAGTTCATACGTTTACATAATCTAACAGCTTTATTTAAGCGTAAAAATAAACGTTATTGACTATGTTTTAAAATATTATAAAAAACGGCGCTTAAATAACTACAAATTGGTTGCATGGCTTCGTAAAAAATGACTTTGTTTTATAACTATTGCAAAGCTATAAAATGTTTATGAAAGTGGAACCTTATCACCGTTTGGAACCTTATCACCGTTTATTCGAATCTGTTTATCTGAATCTGTATTGAATATTATTTAAATAGAAGCATACACTGAGGCTATGTTTATTTTGGTATATCTGTTGAGTAAGTTTTTACCTAAGTTCCTACCACAAAATTACTTGAAATAATGATCCAAATCTAAATTTATATATTTTTCAGCCGTCCTGACAGCATTATGTATACCTCAAAGCCTCGGTAATTACCAAAAACCCCGTGTTCGCTCAAAACCACCGGCTTTTAACAAACAATGGCAGCTGCCACTCTTTAAGCAGGGCCAAGGGGGGAAATACATGAATTATATGCAAAGGAACTATACAAAGCCAAAACAACAACCAATGGGAGACGCACTGATGTCAAAGAAAAGCTGGATGAATAGTATGCAAAAGATGAGAGAAAGAGATATGTTCATGAAACCGAGAGACGCGGATAACAGAGAGGGAAGTATGCCCGCGTGGGGTGTGCCGAAGGCCAAAGATAGATTATACACAGGAACAAATGAGCCAACTAACACAGAAGTGCCAGCATGGAGTATGAAATGGTCGAAATATATAGACATGCCAGTAAATATCAGAGCGGGATCTACCAAAGCTGATAGTGGGAAGAAAATGCCGCGTACGCGTTGGTCCAAAGACATAGATAGGTCTCTAGGTAACGGAGCGAGAGTCAACGTGGATAACCCTGGGTTGGAACTGCAAGAGAATAGTGCCAGGAGGACCAACAATCAAGACATTCTACTATCTGAAAAGTCTGAAATGCCAACAGACGAACTGAGAAAAACATTAAAGAATATCGATGAACAACTGGCAAAATACGAAAACGGCATCTACAAGTTCTTCAGGCCAAATTATTTTCATGATAACGCTAAAGTTGAAGCTATAAACAAGCAAGACCTACCCATCGACACTAAGGTACACACACTCCTGAAAACGCTAAAGACAAAACGCAAAGGCGCAGTGCTCATACCCGCGGCGGACGAAATCTCAGATATATCTATTTAAAGTGCGTAATATGTACCTACTCGTAATACCTCTAAAACAAAACTTGAGAACGATTTACGTAAATAAAATATATAACCATCATAAAATTGTTTTTTTTTTCTAATTACAAATGAACTGGCTCACTGCCTTTTTGTTAGGTTTGTAGGTATATTTTTTTATTGAAATATTATGATTTATAATAAATTAATAGTTATCGCTTATGTTGTACGTCTCGAGCTGAAGCATGAGTTTTTGGTTTTCTAAGAAACAACGCGGGTCATCTGAAAAATAAAGAAAGTTACTGTGTAATTATTTACTTATTGGTTAGAATTTTGGGTGAGTTCTCTCGAGGAGCTCCTCGAGAGAACTCACCCAAAATTTTTTTTTTTTTTTTTTCTATTTTTAATTTTCTATTCGGCGGACTCGGCCATCGACATTGGTCTCCAGCGCTGGTCCTATTTGGTTTTTTGGACGCATACAGTGGTCCACTGCATGCGTCAGCGGGATTTATAGGTCGATTCAAATGTTTTCGTGAGTGTATCCCCCATAGTGTGTCGCTCATTGGTTCAATAACCTTCGTTTTTTATTCGTAATCAAAATACAAATGATCGGCGACAATTGTATAAAGGAGACAATCACTTTTGAATCGAACAAGATGGAAACAAACTTGGATTCACCTTTTTGTGAGAATACCTGGTTTTCAAGGACGCTATAGCGGATGAACCGGTATATCCGGACTTGCAAGCTGCCCTGACGATCTGAATGACGTACCTTCCCTGGACTTGTCTTCGAGGGCGCTGCACCGTATGAACCGCAGCACCAGGTCGTCGTCCCCGGCCTCCCGCACGCGGCCGCGCGGCTGCATGCGGCTCTCGGCCAGGTACGGCGCCGACATCATGCATGGCAGACGCGTCGCCAGGTGCAGCTCTGAAAGTCAACAAACAAATAACAAACACCAACTTGACGCTAAATCTTGCTCGCTTGCACCTATAGTTGCTAAAAGATTAAAGAGAACAAAAAATTAAAGTGATTCACTTTATTTCCTACTTTTACTTTATGTACTTTGATTTTTGTGACGTGTCCAAAAGTCTTACTCGTATAATGTCTAAAGAAAATAAAGCAGCTTGATTTTTGGTTGCTTTATCTCGGTTCTGTCTGACCTGTCTCGCCAGCTTACTAGACAGCTCAGAACCCAAATAAATGCCAGGAGAAGTCTTGTGTCGGAGGTCATGATCCGGTTTAGGTCACTGAGCTAGTATCCAGGAGCGCGAGGACCTGTTGGCAGAACTGAACATACGCTAGGTACCTATGCTATGCGAGTTCATTAGTTAGCCATCGTTTCTACTGGCTAAGATACGATGAGAATGGAGGATCGGGCTGTCAGGAAGACGTAATAAAGGAAACCATCGGCTGACCATTGACGGAGCACGACGATATCGGAAGCCGATATCTCCGCGAACTTGCTGCTATTTATGACAGACAGCTTTAAAAGCAAGATGCCTGGAGTTGCCTGAAGTTTTGTCGCAGAGGGTGAGATCCACTTGGTTCGCTGAGCCATAGCAGTATAGAACATCGATACAGCTGGATTCTCCAGATGCTCTAGTTTTTGGCGTTGACGTTGTAATGTAATGCCATTTTGTTAAAGAAGATTCGAGTGCACAAAATGGCGGCTGCAACTCACTCTCGTCCTTATGCTCACACTGGAACATCCGCATGTGGCACACGCTCAGGAACGTGCGGTAGACGGCGTGCTGGCAGCGCGCGCAGACCATCACGTCGCGTGCGGGGCACACCTTGGGGCAGTCCGCCTGGTACTCGTTCATATCCGCTATAGAACGTTAGGAACTTGACGAATCAGCCATGTCTAGAACATTGTGCCAACATCGGAGTGGGCATTATAACATTATACTACTAGGGCACTTAAGAGCCACAACTTTTTGTGAAAAGGATAGATATGGGATTTTGCGTTTATAGAAGCGGGACAAGGCATGCCAAAATAACGCAACGCAAGCCCAAAAATCAAGTTTTAGCTTATTATCTTATCTAATAAGACTTAATTTGAAAAAACCGAAACATATGAAAGTTCTACATACCATGCTTATTCTCAAGATCTTAACTTCTTAACGTATTTATTGAGAAATTAAGGTTTTAGTAAGAATTTAGAGGTAACTTAGCGATTTTTTCTATCGAGAAAATTTTATGGAATCGTGTTTTCGAAACATTTGATCGATAGAGTAAGTCCTGAACTTTTCCATTATATAAATTTCAAAGTTTATTAATTTAAGTTTAGTAGTTTGGAAGACATTTAGATCTGATTTATTTATCATATATTTATAGAGATATATTTATAAATATTTATTACAGACGACTACATTAAACTCATTATACATTTGTGTTAGTACCTAGGTACCTACTTTACTAGGTAAAGATGAGCTATATTCACAATGTAGCCCACAGCGCTATCCACATTATGAGTTATGTACATACATAGAGAATACAAAAAATAGAAAACATACAACTAGAAGGACAAACTAAAGCTTTTAGGTAGCTGGCGGAAACTAGGCTCCTTTTAAACAACAAAGTAAGGTGAATAACTAAAATTACTAAAAATGAAACTCTAAACTGATAATTTACAATTATTTCTAGTATGTATAAAGGCGTTTTTTTAAGAAATAGTGAAGATTATGTTAGGTTTTTACTTAAGATCTGATGAACTTGATTTGAGGTAGTAATACTAACCTGCAGCCTTCAATAGGTTGAAGTTGGAGTTGTTCTTCTTAAATTTTCATTGGATCCATTACGGATGTAAGCGAGTTAACAACAAACCTTTTTTGTGTTGTATTTCACTTCTTCAGGGTGAGTGCGGTTCTAGACGCGCGCGTTCCGCATCTCTCCGAGCACTTTCATTGTGTCTTTCTTATCTGACGCTTAATTTTAAGGATTCTTTTACGACCCATTAAAGATACTAAATTATGCCTATCATTAATCTCTTCACAATGCCAAAAACCTTATTTCAAAAATAAAATAAAACTTACGTTCTTCATCTGGAAAAGTTGAAGCACAGTGTAAAGTATTGTGCATCCTTTACCTACTTACGTGACGTAGTATATTTAGTACGTTTGCTTTAGTAGGTAGGGCACTACCATAATATACAGGGTGGTTTTTATGAGAAGGGCGGTGATGGCCAAGTCCGATACCACGAGAGTTAGAGAAAAGTCGTGGTCGTAGCCATGCCCTAGATTTATGAGAAGGGTGGTGATGGCCAAGTCCGATACCACGAGAGTTAGAGAGAAGTCGTGGAAGTAGCCATGCCCTAGATTTATAAGAAATTAATAACAACATTTTAGTTTATTTAATCTTTTATTGTTGCATCGAAGTTTCATTTTCCAAAATAATTACACCCTGTATTTTTGCACCAACGGATTCGGCTGCTGATAAGGATCAATCTTTGCAAATAAATGCTGTATTGAAAATTAATGTAAATGCTAGTTTTTACAATTTTAGTTTGAATACTCCCACTACTAAGTGATAAGTCCATGTGACAAATTTTTAATAATCTTTTTGGACAACTGGTCTTGTCGCTAGACAGGATACTTAACCTATACATATTACATACATATTATCCTCCGTAAAACATCTATTCCTACAGAACGTTGGCAAAATATAATGAAAATTTCCGAAAAAATAATTAATGTAGGTAGGTATTATGCAGTTTTTATTTTGATATAAATTGATTTATGACTCCTTTCACTTCACGACTAAGCTTTTCTTTATCTCGTGGTTTTGGACTTGGCCATCACCGCCCTTCTCTAAAAACCACCCTGTCCTTGACATAAGTAAATAACTCACCATCCATAATGTTTTTATCTAAAAATAAATGAAACAACATGAGTTAGGTACTATTCATTTAAAAAAGGTCAGTTAAAAATTATATTATGTACATTTCTCTTTAGTACATCGCCAAAATGCGGCGCGGCGAGGGAAGGTCCGACTGTGACGCAGGAGGTTGTGGGTTCGACTACCGCCACGGGACAAATGTAAGATTTGCAGATATTTGGTCCCGGTGTTTTAGATGTTTTCTATGTATAATACATAATATCTATGTACTTATGTAGTGTATTGTATTAAGTATTTCAGGAATCTAGTACTACTCATAACACAAGCTCAGCTTAGTTTGATTGAATGGTACAAATACAAAATGTTTAATAAAACATCAATAAAGTACCTACCTAGTCATAATCATAGTAGAAGACAGCTTAACTACAGGTGTTAAGTATTATGGAAATACTTGTGTTATGTAGCTTTGCTCTTCCACATTTTTAATTATATATTATTTTTGAAGGCTTAAAAAACATTATAAAACATGTTCCAAACAAATGGTCCAGCATTTTATATCGAAAGTAACGAAGTAGCATTTCACTGGTTGGAATTTAATCAGAAGATCTAAAAAAGCTAGGTAGGTACCTGATTTCTTTCCTTTCGCGTGGAAGCTGAAGATAAGCTCTGCCGAAGCGCTGCTCTCCGAGTAGGGCCAGTCGGCCTTGGGCTTGCGCTTGCCCTTGGAGGACACCTCCTGCATGCTTTGGTCAGGGAACTCCTGGTCGTACACGGGCCCCAAGTCTTGCTCCTCCGGGGACGCGTTCTGATGACAATTTCACAGAGCATGTTATTACGATGTTACCCCAGCAGGAAATGGAATATCTCAAAAACCTTAAGACGCACAAATTTTATTTTTACACATTTATGCACAAACATAAGCTACCTGCCCATATAACTCAAATTTGTCTAGGGCCCTTCGTAATTTTTTTTGACGCACATCACAGCCTATACGTACTAATTAACTATATACCAAACTCACTTCATTCTAGAAGATACTTTTCTGTTGTGATAACGCACACTCGGAGAGATTTACTTGGACTATATACCTAAGCTGATAAATATTTGACGTTTCTAAGTGCTCTGTACATCATCACCATAGGCAGAAGACGTCCACTGCTAGCCTCGCCCAAAGATCGCCGCAAGAGCTGTCCTATGCTGGCCGCCGGCAGCCAAGACTCAAGTCTGTATCTCATCATATCAGCCCATACACGTCCACTGCTGGACACAAGCCTCCCCATACGAGGCCACAAAGAGCGGTCCCTCGCGCTGCCTCCATCCATCGACTCCCCGCGACTGCTACGATGTCGTCGGACCATCGAGTGGCTGGTCTCCCAACACTCCGTTTCGCGTTGCATCGCGGCCGTCACTCGAGAACCTTTACTCCCCAGCGGTTATCAGTTCTGCGAGCTATATAATCTGCCCCGTCTGTACCTAACATACCCTTAATATATTTTTGAAAGAAATTCTTGTTGCTGTTACGTTTTTAGGGTTTCGTACCCAAAAGGTAAATGGGACCCTATTACTAAGACTCCGCTGTCCGTCCGTCACCAGGCTGTATCTCATGGCATGAACCGCGTTAGTTACACTTAGAGTATGTGATAGCGCGTGGACATGGAACTACGCCAGTCCAATTCAATAACGAAATGTCTCGACATATCGAGAAACCAAACTTTGGTTACCGGTAACAACAATAGAACAACTGAAGCCCTCCAGATAAGTACTAAATATCATTGCACTAACGAGTTGCTCCATGACATGTTCCTCGTAGTTGACGTCTTCGATGCCCTCCTGGATGCTGGTGTCGCTGGGCGGGGCCCCCGCGGGGTATGCCTCCCCCTGATCCTCTTCTGGGGCCTCCTCGTTTTCTTCCGGAGCTTGCGCCTCGTTCACTTCGTCCCCTTCACGCTTCGATCCTGTTGAATGGTTCAATACTTAGTTAGACTGACCGCACGAAATAATATTGAAAGTTTCTTAAGCTACCGTTCTGTCGCTTAAACAACCTAGTGGTGTCCTTCACTGGCTGAGGAAAGGTCACGTCATGAGGTTTTGTTATGATTAAACAACCTAGTGGTGTCCTTCACTGGCTGAGGAAAGGTCACGTCATGAGGTTTTGTTATGATTAAACAACCTAGTGGTGTCCTTCACTGGCTGAGGAAAGGTCACGTCATGAGGTTTTGTTATGATTAAACAACCTAGTGGTGTCCTTCACTGGCTGAGGAAAGGTCACGTCATGAGGTTTTGTTATGATTAAACAACCTAGTGGTGTCCTTCACTGGCTGAGGAAAGGTCACGTCATGAGGTTTTGTTATGATTAAACAACCTAGTGGTGTCCTTCACTGGCTGAGGAAAGGTCACGTCATGAGGTTTTGTTATGATTAAACAACCTAGTGGTGTCTGGTGTCCTTCACTGGCTGAGGAAAGGTCACGTCATGAGGTTTTGTTATGATTAAACAACCTAGTGGTGTCCTTCACTGGCTGAGGAAAGGTCACGTCATGAGGTTTTGTTATGATTAAACAACCTAGTGGTGTCCTTCACTGGCTGAGGAAAGGTCACGTCATGAGGTTTTGTTATGATTAAACAACCTAGTGGTGTCCTTCACTGGCTGAGGAAAGGTCACGTCATGAGGTTTTGTTATGATTAAACAACCTAGTGGTGTCTGGTGTCCTTCACTGGCTGAGGAAAGGTCACGTCATGAGGTTTTGTTATGATTAAACAACCTAGTGGTGTCCTTCACTGGCTGAGGAAAGGTCACGTCATGAGGTTTTGTTATGATTAAACAACCTAGTGGAGTCCTTCACTGGCTGAGGAAAGGTCACGTCATGAGGTTTTGTTATGATTCGGAGTGAAGAAAGGACATTCGCTCGCAGAGGATTCTGATCCGATGACGTCATGTTTTACAGAACAAATCAATGTGAAATGATAATAAATACCTTTTAAGATTTTGGTTGTGACGTACAGTTTGACCACTTTAATAAGTCGCATCGGCAAAACTCGTCTGCGCAAACGCATCGGAAAAACAGAGGCTCATGCTATCTCGCTCATATGATATGTATACGGGAAGACAAAAAGGACCAACGTATTTTCATTATGTATCCCACATAAAATACGACTTGCGACTATCGAGATCGCACCGTGTGTTTGTTATTGGCCGATATCCTACCGGCGCGTAGCCATCACCCAATAGCAACCACGTAAAGTACTTACTACGTGGGACGGTTTATTATCTTACCACTTGCAAGATCTCTTTTAGCTCGCTTGTGACCTGTGAAATAGATCGATACTTGATTATAGGTACCTTACCATCAGGTTGATTTTAATTTTAAAGCAGAATAAACGCAAATGCCCTTACGAGTTTTCAATATGTTTTGATGGCCGCAGTTCTTCATCGGCACTATGGCTGCTTCCAGTCCTGCGAAGCAATAAAACTGCGTTATGATTATGATGCTAATGATGATGAATGTTGTGATAGGTGCCCTTCCACTCATCCACCTTCTTTCTCCAATGCACATATTTTGATCAAAGAACTTGGATGACTTCATCCAATTTACTAGCTGCAGCGATGTTTGATCAAATATTTGGATACTAGTTTCTGCGGCTTCGCACGCGTTGTTTCTATGAAAACGTATTAGGTACTGGTTAATTGTTTCCCATGGAAGCTGAAATTATATATTAAGGTTAAATTGAAGGTTATAAAGGTCAAGAGCTACACCTATGCAGATTCTCAGCCCGATCTAGGGAGAAGTTTAAGTATTTTATGATATGCATATAATATAGAATCGTTATTATATTTATTAGGTACCTATTTATTCAGATTTATAGTATTTTATATATATTTTTATATTATTTTATGTATTACTTTATGCAATTAGTGTAGGTATTTTCTATCTTTATATCTTTTGCACACTTGCCCACTTCTACAGATATATTTCCAACCACCCCATTGACTTCCCCATCAATGGGGTGGTTGGGAAAATAAATTCCCATCCACCCCATTACAAAAGTCAATGGGGTGGATGGGAGTTTTCACCCCATTGACTTGATTAAAATAAACCTGACTTTTTTACTATGGAAAAATTCGTTCGAAACCCTCGGCGCGCGAGTATTTCTGTTGCCGCTATAATAACAAATACTGAATAAACAAGATCCGTCAAGAGCGAGTATTCGTTCTTGACGGATCTTACGGACGGAAAGAAAACACTTATATTTTAGCAATATTGGGCATCTTTGCTTTATACGTAAGCAATATTTAACAGTAGCCCTGGCAACACGCCTAGACGACAGAGGGGCGTGACGTGACAACGTGAAGGGGGAAATATAATATAGGGTGAAATAAAATATAGGATAATGTGGCGTTTACCCAGTTTTTGTTTATTCTTATAGCGATAGGTCTCATAAATACGTAAGCCAGGCTACCTTCATGACACTTGACATAGTTGATCTCGCACTCGTTGAGCATCATCACATAGACGGTCTTGTTCCCGGCCGTGTCATTGGTGCCGGCGCCGGCACCGGCTCGGCGGTACACGAGCCGTGCGCACGCCGGCCGCTCCTCGCGCGGGCACTTGACGCGCGCGCAGCTGGCGGGGATGTGGGGAGCCTTTTTGGAAAGGCGGGTGCTCTTCTTTATAGGGGAGGTGAAGTCCACGGCTGGAATAAGTTCAGAAAGTAAGTACCTGCTTGTGTCAATCCAGTCAAATACGCTAAACAGAACTAAATTCACAACACTAAAATGATGACGTCATTTTTTTATCTAACGAAATATCTACTTCATACTGAAACTGAAAACTAGACGTTAGATATTTATTTAGTAACCATACAATGGACGATGTCTAGATCGGAGGAAACCTGTCTTTATTTTCTTCGGTTGGAACCTAAAACTCCTAAGAATAATTAGTAATTATTCTTAGGAGATGTAAGTTCCAGAACAGAGAACGGAGATGTAGGTACAGAATCTACCTGCTATTAGATGAGATTAGCAGGTAGTTTCTGGCTGATGATAATGGTGGCAAATAAATAATCGTTATGTATATCTGATCACGTGAAATTTTATATTTAAAGACAAATTCGTGGAGTAGAGAAGTGCAATCGGTGAGCAATATTTAATACTGAAGGTAAGTTTTGTAAGTTTTGATTGTTATATTTTGTCACACTCGAAGTGAAAAGTATCGATTTTATCTCGGGCCGAAACCACCCAGAAAATTCCCATCCGCCCCATTAATGGTGAGGTTAATTAGGTGGTTGGGAATAATAATTATTTAAAAATAATGCTGGACAATTTATACAGCATTATCTAGCCCCAAGCTAAGCAGAGCTTGTGTTATGGGTACTAGATAACTGATATAAATAATATGGTACTAGATAACTGATAGTAATAATACATTACAACTTATGTAGATATTTTTTATTATATATAGAAAACGACCAGAACACCCTGAACAAATGTCTGCAGATCGTACACATATTTGTCCCGAGGCGGGAATCGAACCCGCAACCTTCTGCGTCGCAGGCAGACCTTCGCCCACCGCGCCACATCGGTCGTCAAATATATCATTCATTACAAATTACAACTCAGTCTTGTCATCCTCCCTCGCTCGCTACGCTCGGGTATTTACAACCTCATCTATGTAGGTTCTCGTATATTGGGGTGGTTTTGTCCCTATAGGTAGATAAAAAATATACTATTATTCGTGCTTGATATTTTTAAGGTTGTGAAGTAGGTAGACCTAATGAGCCCATAAGTTTGAAGTTATTGAGAAGCTAATAACTTCATCGAGAGGAGAGGCCACCATAACGAAACAGTGTTGCTTCGACCATGGGGCCATACATCAATTTCCAAAAAGCCTCGACTTACCTAACAAAAGCACAATGAAGAGTTCATGCAGCATCGCTGGATACAGAATAACAGCAGCTTAAGTACTTACCTAGGTACCTTACCTACCTAGAAGGAATGCTCATAAGCGGCGAGACGCTTGGTGGAACTTTATGACTTTTTTATTGGCGGAGGATATATTAGAACGAAATTCAATCACAGGCTTTGATAGCTTCCTAGTCAGCGGGCAGGTGGGTCCACCTGTCTGAAAACGAAAAATAACGAAGGTACCTACACATATTCCCTGCTTTGATTATGTAGGTACCTACCTAGCTATAGATAGCTAGCTAGGTACTGCATCTCAGTATAGCATAGCAACCCAGGCTATTACAGGGCCGCGTTGACGGCCGTCACGGGAACCCTTTTCTCGAACCATTTTGACGCACTTTTAGGTACGTACATTACATGGGTGTCGCGTGTAGTGTCGTTTCGCCTCTTATACATAAGTAACGCGGACGATATTGTGCTGCTGGGTCCGACAATGGTAAGGCCTGCCCATGTTCCGTCTATCTATAGTACTCTAATTGTGCGGCAATGAAGGTAGTTGAGACATTTTAATATTTGGGACACGTTGTAAACAAGACTCTTAGCGATGAATTAGAGAGGGAGCCTAGAGCGCTGTATAAGGAAACATGATCGCGCGTAGATTCGATTATTAGAGAGAAGTGAAAGTCACTCTTTTTAAGGCTTTCTGCCAGTCCTTACACTCGAAAAATCTATATATCTATATCTACAAACGCCATACGTGGATTGCTCCGTAAACTTTGGAACACCTTTCATTTGATATCCCACTTGCCCCCATAGGTGTCTTGAAATTTCAACATCATTTCGTACAGCTACTGAATCCTCAATTTGTACTTCCAAAAAAAACCATTATCATCTATTTATTTAATCAGTAGGTACTAGGTACGCACGAAATGTAGTATTATTTCAAATTTCAAGTTAATAGCTGCAGTACAGGGACGAGGGAACTGCAGTATTACTGAGATATTTAAGAAAGCAGGGGGACGGACAGAGCGAGACCTTAAGGAATTTCGAATTCGATCTCTAAATCCTAAAAAGGATGCTGGAAAGTTATTGTGACTATCGTGGCGGCTGCGCCCTAAATCTTAGTGACAAGAAGCCAAGCCAGGTAACATGCAGGTAACCACAGTTTTTTCTGTTCCGTGTAAGTAGCCGTGCTCCGCAGACTGCCCGGCAACATGAGCGGTTTTTGATTAAGACATAGATTTAGGTTTTTGCTAGAGCGTAACGCAATAAGGCAATTTTTACGCAATTTAAATAGGTAAACTATTAAATTCGGGTTAGAATCCTGCCGTACCGGGTATACCTACCTAATCGATTTTTTGGGACATTGTATTGTCGTAAGACAAAGATTTGCTCCGACCTGGCTCCGAGCTTATTAGTTATATTTATTTCATAAAAAAATATAGCTATTTTTACAGGGGCACCCAATGCAATAGTGTAACCTACTTAGTCTAAAAACTAAATAATTTTCTAACACACATTAACTTGCAACTCTTAAGTACCTACACACACGTCAAATAATTATTACAATAGGTAACTACCTACATCAAAAATTAAAATATTCGTATGTAGTTCCGAGCAGACTTAATACTGGCCAATGAGTACCTAATTACCTATACCATAGGTACGTAAGAATACTGGATGGCGGCTGCGCCCATTCCGAGTTACAATAGGTGGCAGGGCCGTCGTCGACCGAAAGGAAAACACAACCAAGGTCAAAACCTGTTAAAATGGACAGATTTGTAAACTAGAAAATTCAAAATTTTCCTTATATTTGACATTGGCATAATTCCAGTTGACGCCTCAGAGGTTATTGCTCTGAGGTTGACGCCCTGTCACGGCTGCCACCTATTTGTCTCTCGCAAGGTCTCTCGGGGCCAAGCTAGTGGCTCGTTAGCAAACAGAACAAACAAATCAAAGGATGAGCTAATCTACCTACTGGCGGCCGGCGGCGAACGCGGGGGCGCGGGCGGCGCGGCGGCCCGCGGCCCGCGTAGTTCGACTAGCTTCTTTTGGAGTAGGTACCTACCTACAGGGACGAGGGTTTCATTCATGGACGGCGTATAATTTCTTTGTCAAATTCCTCTCAGTTTGTGTATTCAAATCAATGAAAAAGAGATCACCAGACTTTAAATCAATGCAGCAATGATACAAATAAACAAACAGCCTCTAATAAACCTTTTCGTTCTGAAATGGACATGTAATCGTTAACCAAGCGTAAACCAGAAGCAGGCAGACCCATCTGCACAGATGTACTAGGGATGCTAACCCCATCTGTATGAACCTAGTATGAACACAGAAAATGAAAAAGAAGATCTCTTTATGTCTGACCATGATGTCATGAAAAACTATTGCTCAAATTAAGACGGCCGCACACGTCCAATTTTTTGTCTTATAGTCGGATGAAATTGCCTATGGAAAGTCTGATCCGACTATCGGAAGGCGTTTGTGTAGTGTGAAGGGCATTTTGTTGAAATGGCAGTTCACTTGTCGTCAGACATTTTGTCGTACGATAAAAAGTAGAAAATAAGAGTCGATAGGCGTTTACGTGTTGCCAGATCTACTGATTGAACAGTAAATCTATCTGATTTTTGAAGTCTACTGATTTAGGTTTAAAGAACTACTTCTCTCATAAATTCTCTAAAGTTTCTTAAAATAAGATATATTTAAACAGTAAATGATCTATTGATTTATTTAATGAAATTTGGGAAATTTATAGGTACCTACCTACCTACTGACTTTCTCTGAGAGAGACCCAGACCATAGGACAACAAAACAAAATTAAAATACCATTTCACTTGGTTGCTATTTCGATTTCAAGTCAACTTTGAGTCTAATTTACTTTACTTGTACTCGTTTTCTTTCTCTCTGATTAACATAGTGTCATTGTAGAAAGGACCACGGAAAATCATCGTAAGTATTGATGTAAAGTAATCTCCTGTTTGTTGCTTTAATGTAATGATTTATTACTGGACTTACCACTTATTTTATCAAATTCGATCCAACAACACTGTACCTATGCCAGTTGGGTCTCATTAAATAAAATAAATAAATAATGCTGGACAATCCACACAGCATTATCTAGCCCCAAGCTAAGCAAAGCTTGTGTTATGGGTACTAGATAACTGATATACATAATATAATACAATATATTCACAAACACTTGCGATGATGATAACTCAAGAAATGCTGAGGTCAGAAAAAGTGTGACGCAAAAATCGGACGTGTGCAGGGTGAATACGATTTTTGGTCTGACCACGCCTTCCGACAAAACATCTGACGTGTGTGGCCAGCCTAAGACCAAGAAGTTGAAGTTGTTTATTTTTCTTTCTACAAAAAATCCATCTATTATACGATACGATACGACAAAAACTAGACTTTCTCTGAAAATACCTATTGTAGGTACTCAATATAATACGGTACTCGTTCTCAAAGTGGTATTCAATCGCCTCCTCATAAACCTCCCGAACCGACCATGCCTCCACACTGCGGGTTTGATATGGATGAGTATCTGACATCAACAGTTGAAAAACTTGTAAGTTCACTTTGTTTATTTGCTCTTATTTCTGCAGCTATTACGTTTAAAGTTTACAAACAAACAGAGAACTCACGTTGAAAACTACCATTCTACAATACAAGCCTTGCTTACTTTGGAGTTATTTAATGTGTAAAATGTCCAAAGAGCAGCACTATTCTTCCAGAACTCCGGCCGGTACTCATCTCTGCACATAGTGCTGGGCAATGAGAGCTGTGACCTGGACTCTGCGGTGTGCGCGCTCGCGTTTGCTTCCTTCATGCACTGGCAACACCAGCGGATCAAGTGCAAGGTTTGCACCAGGTGTGTTCCTCACCCATTAATTATCACTGCGAATCCTTGCATTAGAAGGTGACTGACTGACTGACAGACTTCACACACAGGCACACATCAAGACTAATGGACAACCTCTACTTACGGTCCTTTATTACTTTTAACTAAGTATGTGTTGCTTGGAACATTTCATGTTTGAAGATGTGTTATCAACTTGAATGTATTTTTGTGTAAGCTGTAACTACCTGTAATTGGGGGGTCACAACTCGCTATGCATTATGTGATTTTACTGTGTTTTTAAGTGTATGTTCTGTTCTAAATAAATAAACATAAGCCCTAACCAAAGACCAATACAAACATTTGGAAAAAGTCAATCTTAGAGCAAAATAATTTAAATATTAAATAATTTATATATACTCTCGTCTCCTCTGTTTTTAAGCTAGCTAGTGCATAGATTAACTAAAATAGTTTAGTTTGGCCAAGTTAAGTAACAAGAAAAATAATTATTTTTATTATATATCATTTTTGACATACTATTAATAAATCTATCTATCTATATATATAAAAATCAATTGCTGTTCGTTAGTCTCGCTAAAACTCGAGAACGGCTGAACGGATTTATCTTATCTTGGTCTTGAATTATTCGTGGAGGTCTAGGGAAGGTTTAAAAGGTGAGAAAAATTCGAATAGGTACCCGTGCGAAGCCGGGGCGGACCACTAGTAAGGAATAAAAATCAATAGACACTAATAAAATTTTAGATAATGACAAATTCTTAACTGCATAACCCAAATTATTATATTTTTTAGCAATAATAAGCTCGCAGTTTATAAAAATATTTATTCATTTCATAACTTAGTAACAAGTTCCATTTTGACCTACCTACTGCATTTCATGCAATGTGGCCCAACTTGTTCTTAACATTTCTAGAGTTGTTGACAGACATTGTATTTGTAATCATCAACTACTGGCATTTTAAGGGAGAAAAAATTGACAGATATCTGTTGTCAATTTGCGTGTAATGTTTTACGTTACTTATTATTTTAATTTTACACACTAGGGCACAATATTTAGACTAAGTTAATTTTTAAGTTCTCAGTAAGTAATTTTTTTTGAGATTAAATATCTTAAGCCGTTGTGTCAAGAAGTATTCGGTTTAAAGATATTTATTCTCATACAACAAAAAATGTTTACATAAAATGAGATACAAAAAAAAACTTAAAACTAATGCATGAGCTAATAAAATTAATAAAAAAGTATAAAGATGACAGTGCTCTCAAACATACATTTGCACCACTGCAACATGGTGCTTATTACTTTCACTGACGCGGTTATGGCTGGTATAGGCTGGGAGATGGGATAGGGCAATATACAACGACTAAAGTATTGCACTTGACCAAATACTTGACCAAAATGGCCTGTGCTCTGGCGTCCGATAGTATATCTTCTTAGACACTGCAATACTTTGGGTCACTAAGGAGGCCTATACGTATGCACTAGCGTCAGCGAGTTGGCTTTCCTGGACTGGTAAGACTAACAGAGCCCCACCCATCACTACCAATAAAACCCTTGACTCAGACTTCCTCCATCTCAATTCATTTCAACTAAACCAGATCTTAATATTGTCAAAAGCTCTTGCATAGCCTTCACTATAACAATAATAATAATCATTTATTTCAGACCATAGCAAAGTTACAGATCTTATTTAGCTTATGCTACAGTCCATAGTAATATATACCTTAAAACTAACACTATAAAGATCCCGTAATCCTGTTGAATATGTTTACAAAATAAATGATCCAGCTTTACATAAAACCAGCAGTGTCCAGGACCTACATAGGTATAACCATTGACTGAGAATGAAAATATGGGAATCTATTTTCATTCTCTACTCTCTGAGGAAAAATTTTCTGCATACTGATAGGATACACATAATATCTCTACGTTACTAATACGTTTGTATTGTCGACGACAAAAAATTGTAGTGTTCACACTGAGGTTTATTATGTTTCAAATATCAAATATATCAAATATCAATAACGTTTATTTCTTTAAGCTTACAAAATAAGCACTTAGACAAGTCAAATTTTATACTATAAACAGGTTTATAAATAGTCATTATTATCAAATAAGAAATATGATGTTATTGATTTTATTCGCTTCAATTTTTTGTCCACTAGTGGAAGAAGCGAAAAAGAAACCACTAGTAAGTTTTATAAATCTTAAAATTAATACATTACTTATCTCAGTCTAATTATAATCTAATTTGTATATAACTCAATATTTATATGAAACTAACTAAGCTTAACAATGGTAGTGATTCTGTTGGCACAAAACTTAAACTAAACTAGAGTAAAAATGTTGCTGTCCCCTATTTAGTGATTGAAAAAAGTGAGGCGGCAACAATTTTAGGCTAGTTTCACTACCATTATATCCCTTATATACCATTGTCGGTGTGGAACTGAGCGACATCTGGCCAAGCATTTACATCATTGATGTAATCATCTATGGAGTAATAGGCTTTCTTTATTAGATTCCGTTTTATGTACTGTTTAAATTTACGAATAGGGAGCTCAGTTGCTTCAGATGGAAGCTTGTTGTAGAAGCGTACGCAATTTCCCATAAATGATTTCCCTACCTTTCGTAATCTATATGATGGGATGTGCAGTTTGTTCTTGTTTCTTGTATTTACTTTGTGAACATCACATTTTTTTAAAAAGCTATCTTTGTTTTTGTGCGTATACATTAGATTTTCATATATATGGGTGTTTCTATTAGCGAATGCCTATTATAACCTTTCTGTATCTATTATAAAGTTCAATTGTAATTGGTTAAGCTGATGGCAATCCGAATTAAATATATAAATAAATGTTTAATTTAAATGCCTAATCTTAGGCACCCTGTTGTATTTAGTTCCTTTTTTTCTCAGAAACAAGCGAGCCGAGGATGCTGTGGACGAGATCTTTGTCCCCGTGCTGAACGTGGATCGAGAAGACTACGCGGTGAAGACAGAGGTGGCATACTGCTTCCGGGAGCATGGGGTCGAGGAGAGACATCTGGTGTTTCGGTAAGGAAGTTTACTTCTTTATCCTAATTGCACCTCCCTGCAGCTTCCTACGTCATGTTGTTTATGGAAATGTTATTAAAGGTTATTTCAATCCCATGGGAAATGATTTATAGTTAACTAGCTGCTGCCCGCGGCTTCACATGCACTTTTCAAATAGCCTTAAAGTTAACAGACAGATAGACAAACAGACTGAGTTATTTTCGAATTTATAATATTAGTATGGGTAAAAGTAGCTTTGCTAGGTCGTGTTGGGCTTAGGTCCTGGGAGGCAGGAATAGGTTTAGGTGACTGTGAGAATGAATACTGTGTCACGAAGATTCAGTTGTTCGGATCAGGGCCAAGACAGAGTTAGGCCTGGCTAGGTTCATGCTGAATATTAAAGCTGAATGTGAATGTTCCTCTAGAGACGAGCCGGCTCTGGTCACCGCCCACGCTGTCTCCGTGGTGCTGGTGGACCACCACGCTCTCGCCGCGAGAGACGCCGCGCTCGCAGACAGAGTCACAGAGATCATAGACCACAGGCCCATTGACAAGTTTGTATTGTGTTCATCATTTTATGCTTTAACAACCATGAAGGATGGTTATGTATGTAGTGTTTCCTGTGTTTCTTTGTCGGCTCTTACGTAAATGTTTTGTATTCATATACATACATATGTTTTTCCTTTTTATATTTCTTTCGAGTGTCAACCGTCACCCTGTCGTGCATCGCTTGAATGGTGACGTTTGACACAATTTTATTTTGGTTCAACCGTCCACTTGCGGGGACAGAAATGGGTGAAGGTTGGTGAAAATGCAAAAAATAAACACGGTTATTGCTTTAGCATGTGACATGTGGCTTTGCTCACGGTGACTTTAAGAATAAAACTTAGCTGCCTATAAGTGAAAAAAAATCGAAACCGCACCTTGAAGGCAACATCTACTTCCGATCATAGATTACATCGTCCATAGAGTAGCCCCTACATAAAACATTATGCAATGAAACAACTCGAGATTGTGACAGATGCTGGATGCGTCTGGAAACAGGACCGTATTGTCCCAGCTGTGGACTAATGCGGTGATTAACAACCCTAAACCCTACTGATTTTTTTATTTTCAAAATACTACGTCGTTTTCAAACGTTCATTTCCTCGTCTGTCGTTTCCAGGAGTGCCTGGTCGTACTCCGCGGACACCCGCGTGACCATAGAGCCCGTGGGCTCCTGCGCGACGCTGGTGACGCGGCGGATCGCGGACCTGAGCGCCCTGCTCGCGGAGAGAGACGAGTTCCTAGCGGCCGACCGCCGGCTCGCGGAGATGCTGCATTGTCAGTACAACTTGCTGAGTACCCATTGCTCAACTTAACAACAATGTGGCGTGGCGGACGAAGGTCCGATCTGCCTGCGACGCTGGAGGTCGCGGGTTTGATTCCCGGCTTGGGACAAAAGTTCGTACTAACTGTAAATATTTGTTCCGGGTATTCTCTATGCATAATAAAAAAAAATTAACCATCGCACCAATGTATTAAGTTTATCAGACATCTAGTCCCCGTTTAGCTCGGCATTACTTATGCTAAGGTTGGTACAAAATCGACTCAACTGTACCCCTGAGGAAAATCTCGGGCTGAGGGCTAGGAATACGTTTTAACAGCATTTTAAACTGATAAATTATTGATTTATTTTAATTTATATATAATTTTATTTTATAATCAGTTGGAAGATGTATTTAAGACGCTGGTCTGGAAAGGTAAGGGCATCAACATAAACGGCGATCACATCTCACACCTGCGATTCGCTGATGATATAGTCTTGATGGCGGAGTCGTTGGAGGAGCTGAACCTGATGCTGGACGGCCTAGCTTCAGCCTCACGACGCATCGGTCTTGGCATGAACTTGGATAAAACCAAGGTCATGATCAATGGCCACATTGATCCGGGACCGATCGTCGTACATGGCCACCTTCTCGAAATTGTTTCCGAATACACTTACCTTGGGCAGATTCTGCAGTTGGGTAAAAACAATTTCGAGAAGGAGGCCAAGAGGAGGATTCAGCTAGGTTGGGCAGCGTTTGGGAAACTACGTCGAGTCTTCTCGTCATCCATACCGCAATGCTTGAAAACGAAAGTGTTCAATCAGAGCGTCCTACCCGTCATGACCTACGGAGCTGAGACGTGGACACTCACGGTAGGGCTGGTCACCCAGCTTCTTTGAGTAAATAAAATTGTGTGGATATTTTTGGAAGTTCACAATATTTGGTTCTCATTCCAGCGGCAATAATCCTAGACACGGTTAACTTCTCCCCCGCGTTGCAGAAGGGAACTCCTCTCGACGAGGAGATGGCTTCTCTCCTGGAGGGACTGCTGGGGCCGGCCGACTGGGGCAAGGAACGGTGAGAGTATAAACTCAAAGTATACAATGACTATCTAGTTGACACTAATAGTTTACATGGGTCAATTAATGGCATTTTATCATTAGTACACCCTAAATAAATAATGCTGAACAATTCACACAGCATCACCTAGTCCCAAGCTAAGCAGAGCTTATGTTATGAGTACTAGATGACTGATATACATAATACAACACAGTACGTATATTTTTTTTTTTTATACATAGAAAATAAAATCTAAAAATGATTGTAGAGACTGTTAATTGTTATTATTACAATATCACCTTAACGACTTTTTTCTGTGAATGTGTTCAGAATGCGTTTTTTTTTACATCCTACATTTAATTTACAAAGACACGCGACGCACCTTTATCGTACTTAATTTTATTTATTTATTGTTTAAAATTAAGAAATTATTATCATCTACCTACACTACACAATCACTTCACCGACTGTCATAATCATAAGTCTTCAAATTCCTGTACCCATATTCCTTCTGTGACATTAGGTTTTATATTTTGGCAAGTGCTCTTGGACTAGGATTTCAATATCTGATAACACTGATTGCAGTGAATGTCTGCTCTCTCGCTTGGTGTCCGCCCGCGCGGACGTGTCAGCGCTGACTGCTGCACAACTCCTGCGGAAGGACGTCAAGATGGAGGGAGACGTGCTGGTGCCCAGTCTACCGCTGCTGGTGAAGGTAAGTCACAGTACTCACGAACACGTGCATCCAACAATGCATAGCGCCCCAGAAGGGTTCTTAATACTTAGCCTAAGAGATTATTTAGACATCAAACTGAATAAAGATTACTAAATGTATATGTACTTGAATTTTAAAGCAAATGTGGCCTACATTTGCTTTAAAATTGTGTCAAAAATGCTGTTTAAATATTTTAAGTACAGTAATATGAGTAAAAGCCCACGACGGCCAGACTTACGTTATTTTTTAAAAGCTAAAATTTTGTCTATACATGTCCCCGACACAGGTAAGAATGATCAGCAAGTATGGATATGGAGTTTGGATTGTGATTACTCGGGCAGGTAACAGGTAGTAAATGTGTATAAAATAGTATCCCTAATTCGTTAAAAGTACCTACACATTTTTTTTTATTTTCTACAGAAACAAATATTTGCTATTTGAGGGTTGCAAGTTGCAACTATTAAAGTAAAGTAAAAGTAAAAAGGTTTTATTTTTGTCACAATAACACAAATTAAAAGAAAAGACAAACAAAGAAAAATAAGTGACAAAATAAGGGGGCATCGCTCAGCATATGCCCAGAAGCGATACATATCGCTAATGAGCGCTGGTTTTATGCGACTCCCAATGTGCGCAAGCAGCGACTCCGCTGTGACACGCGCTTACAAAAAACTTTTAAAAACTAAACAAAAAATATAAGCCTCAGATTAAATGTTACATAACAAATGTGTAAAATGCCGTTATATCTTATACATAGTTTCAATTTTGAGTTACTTTTAAAACGCTATCTAAAACTAAACTGGCACACAGAACGACTGCCAACTGGAATTTCTTGTGACGTTAAAAGAAGTTCCTTAAGGGATTTTTTAAAAGAAATTAATGGATTTAGCATTTTTAATTGGAGGGGGTAAATTGTTCCAGCATTTTGTGGCAGCATATCGGAAGCTGCCACGAAAGGCAGTAGTTCTGTGGCGTGGGCAAATTAATCGAGTTGAAAATCGAACGTGTCGGTCAGAGAAGTTAAGCTTTTCGAATAGGTACGATGGTTGTTGAAATTTGACAACGCCAAAAAGCAATGTTGCAAAATGAATATAACGTCGTGAGAACATATTCAAGAGACCATTCGAGTTAATATAAGGAGAGATGTGGGCTCGGCGAGGTATTGGGACGCAAAAACGAACACATGCATTTTGTAGGCGTTGCATAAGCTTTTGTGAACGACCGAGCAGACACTCTCCAAACACGTTATCAACATAGCCGAGTTTGGACAAAATTAGCGAATCGCACAGCTGGATACGGCGCTCCATGCTGAGAAATTCGCGCATTCGATACAAAACAGATAGCCTATAGAAACAGGTACAAACAACTGTTTTTATGTAGTTCTCAAAGTTTAGTGAGCCATCCATGACAAGACCCAAGTTACGGGCTTCAGAAACGCGGTCTATAGGGATGTTGTCGATGAAAACCACCGGATCTTTCTTAAGAACCTTTTCTATTTGGTTTTTAGATCCAATTACTACTACTACATTTCCGGACACTTAGTACAGTTGCAACTTGCAACTGTACTAAGTGTCCGGAAATGTAGGACATGATTTCTAATGTTATACGAAAGGAAAAAAAATTGTGCCGTTGACTTCTGCAATTACTTGAATTGCAGAAGTCAACGGCACAATTTTTTTGTCTCTGTCTATTTAATCCGTAGGTATTACTTATAAAAGGAGGAAGAGGATTTTCTGCCTTCGGGTTATTTATATCTCATGGGAACTGATTTATGTAAAAATAAATCAGGTAATACAAGTAGTTCTAAGCCTGGAATAAAACATAGGCTACTGTTATTATGTTACTATGTTATTCCCAACTAACACCCTGGGGTACAGTTGGATTGAAATTACCAATCACTCTAATATTATCGGGTTAAAAATTTGCATACGTAGTTCTAAGCCTGGAATAAAATATAAGCTACTATGTTTTATTCCAGGCTTAGAATTACTCGTATGCAAATTTTTAATTTTACTGATTAGTTCAGAAATTTTGGCGTGAAGATATAACAAACATCCAAACTTTCGCATTTATAATATTAATTTAGTCTGATTGGTCAATTTCAATCCAACTGTACCCCAGGGTGATTGTTGGGAATAAGAAAGGAGGCTGCAAGCTTTACATTGAACACATCATAGTTTTAGAGTGTACTTTGCAAGTTTCAGGAATTCTTGCTAAGAGAAGAGTGTGTGTCGTCCTTCAACGCAGCCCTGGCGCAGGCCGGATGCTCTGTCGTCGTGCTGCTCGGGATAGACCTCACGGGGGGGCACCGCAGGGACGTGGCCGTCTACTGTCCAGACGAAAAGAGAAGGGAAAAGGTAGCGGTTTGAAGAGAGACTTGTCTCGACGCACTTTGATCGGCTTAAGAACTATATTTACCAAATCTATGAATTTGTCAAATGCATTTTCTATCTATTTATTATTCGTTAATTTGTAAAGCAGTAAGTCTCTCTGTGATAGTCTTACCGGTTTTTTCACGTTTCCCAATCAATCGTTTAAATGACAGATTGGACACTTCAGTGTATAACATAAATTCATATTCAACAAATGTTATACACGCCAAAGCCAGCGATCCCAACACCATGGGGGAGACGACAACATAATTCCCCACTACGTATAGAGGCAACAAATATGCCGTATCTTATTTTGTACTGAAGTGATTGATATCAGTAGCTATAGTCTCTAGGGCTGAGCCGTGGACGTGGAGGCGGACATACAAGAGAAAATCTATTGACACATTATTTCTTATTTGATAAAATCGTCGACGTAGAAAATATGCTGCAGCACATTTTGTATGTTTCGTTTTTTTTTTCAAATAATGTCCTAATTAATAAATTATGAGATTATAAGCTAAAACTTGATTTTTGAGCTTGCCTTGCTATGCCCTATCCCGCTCCTATGAACGTGAAATCCTATGTCTATCCTTTTCATAAAAATTTTAGTTTGTATATGTCATTAATGAGCATGCATTTGTTTCAGCTGATCTCCCACCTGCTGGCGTGGACACCGTCCTTCGAGCTGGCGGGGGCCGCGTCGCCGGACCGGTCCGCCGACGCGGCGCTCCGCTGCTTCTCTCAGCACAACCTGTCCGCCTCGAGGAAGCAGTACCTACCTGCCATTAAACACTTTCTTACAATCACATGATACTCATTGATAACTGATAAGTGATAACTAGATGTATTACAAGTATTATATAAAATAAATACTGCTTTATTCAAAATCCTAATGTAATTTTTATATTTCGGAGGTTAGAGGTATCTGCGGCCCAGTTGTTTTAACCAATCGCTTCACTATCTACCATTAAGTGCCTTATATACCTACTGTAATGTGTTTTTGCTGCAAATAAATATATATTTTATGTTATGTTTACTATGACGATAGTTTCAACGCAGAATTGTCACGACGAGAATCCTTAGACAGATATGTGCATTTTACCACATAGCTTATAATTTTTGAAACGTCTACACTTGTTACGTTTATCTCTCTGTCTGTAGTTTCTTCTACCTCAGGTAGAAGTTATGACGGTACCATTCTCATAGTGAAGCGATTATTTTAGCAGAACAGTTCCATGCTTTAGCTGAATTCGTAGAACTAAGTTGCCTCAACACTTTGATAGAAATAGCCTTGTTAGCGACGATGACGTTATGCCGATGCAGCGATGGTCATTCCATCGCTTTAAATTAAATAACAGCACAATTATAGAATATGTGATATTTTAATTTCTATATGCATACTACATACATATATTCAGTTGAGCTACCTGTAGATTGTTTGCAACAGTCTGCAGATAGCTCAATTGTTTCTATTGTAAATACTAGTTTTAATTTAATTCTATTATTTGATTGTAATCTTCTTTCTGAATAAATATTTCTTTATGATATTTTAATTTTAATAATATCTACCGCCACCCGCTTTAGAGAAATACCACTTATACAGAATAGGTAGTTCGCATCCTATAGATTTTCTCAATCAAATCGAAGGGAGAGAAAAGAACATTAAAAATCAAAAAATAAAACCACTACGTTATGTTAAAAATGTTCTACCTAACGAAAGCGATAGGTAGGTATAGCCTCGGTAAAGCGTAGAATTTTCTAGCAAAGATCCTAGGATCCTACGTAAAGCACGGCAGCGGTATAAAGCTTTTCTGCGGGCTTAGATCTTATTGGGAAAGTGATCAAGTCTTATGGAAGAGATAAGTACGAAAGTAAATAGTGTAGTGACTTTGTTTTATGTAGGTATGTAGTTGTGTATACGGTAGGTATATTTAACCGACTCAGAGTTCTGAAGTATTGTTACTTAGACATCATTCCCGAACAGCCCTAGTTGTAGTCTTATACGCTCCACAGGCCCCTGCAGGCTTTATAAAACAACAATAATAGTTTGGGAAGAAAACCCGAGTCTCAATTCAATAAAAATATATTTATTCCTAAAAATATTTGATCAAAAGCACAAGGTTTTCTTAAACTAGCTAAGTATTCAATTCGTTAAATAAATAACTTATCAAAATGTAAATCACATCTAAAAACGTATCCTACAGGAGTTGAGTTGACACATTGGGTCGATTTAATGCTTTCTTAAAATATTGCACCTTGTTAATATTGCTAAATATAACGCATCTTGAGAAAAATATTTGAATACATAAGTGTTTCAATAATCCCCCTGTAAGTAATCCGCAGGAGGTGACGGTTGAAACTTTAATAATAAATCGGCGATTGAAGCTGTTCTTCCAAGCTACAAACTGGGGAACGATTATTTCATCAAAACCAGAAATGTCATCAAAATGTAACCGGATCCGGCCTTACTCCGAATACTCAAACGCAAAAAAATATCACGTCGCGATTTTGCAAAAAAATTCAAAAACTGGCCCATTTCTGATTTGCGTTTGCGTATTCGGGTTTGTATGTTGATTGTTGGTATGCATGATAGTTTCACAAGTGTTGTCTGAACATGGCTTGAATCTCGTCCGTGGTCTTGTTCCTGGTCTCGGGCAGCTTGGCGCGCAGGAACACCATGAACAGCAGCTGTAGGGCTGCGAAGATCAGGAACACGTTGGTGTGGAGCACCAGCTGCGGATCGAAAGGCAGACAGGTTATTATCGCTTTTAGGAACGTAATAACTTCTAGAACGACTGAGAAAATGTGCGTTGATAATGGTCACACGTCAATTCTTTATTGCACACATAACTTAAATCTATCAAACAAAAATTAAAGAAGTAAAAACAAATGTGACAATTGGCGGGCTTATAGCTCAAGAGCGATCACTACCAGACTACCGTGGATGGATGGATCATTGGATTGTACGGGTATACGGGTTGTACCGTTCCGATTGGTTGAAATTTTTGCCTGCTGATTCCTGATTAGTGACTAAGTAGGTATGTATAGTACACGTCTTTGGTCCGCTCCACGTTAAAGGTAGGTTACACGGTAAAAATAAAAATGCTAGGTATAAAAATTACGATAAAATATTATAGCATCTTAGGGTATCTCACACTGGTAAGATACGATGAAATATATTTCGGCCTCATTATCTTGAAAAATAGCGAAGGGTGTCCACACGTATTTTCATAGCAACGCATCTGATGAAGTCGCTCAGTATTGTTAATACTAACATTACTAACCGGAACACGGCTGTCCCCAGATACTGTGTCTAATTTCAGAACCCTCTTTTACTGAAAAGCGGACGAGTGATATCGGCAGTGCGATGAGTAGGTAACTTACCGAGAGTGGCAGGAACGACAGTCCGACGATGAAGTTGGCGAGCCAGTTGACGGCTACCGCCACCGCCGTGGCCGCCGGCCGCGCCGCCTGCCCGAACAACTCTGCAACATAGCGTGTTACATTACAGCACGCGCTACACATGCGACATCTTGAATGTCCACGATTTTATTACCAGAACCAGATAACCTGGAGATTTGTACTCAATTCAACTTCAAATTCGATGGACTTAAACTTGAACTTTTCACCAAAAATCTACCAAATTGTGTAATTAATAAATTAGTGAATGACATGTGTTCAAATTAAAAGACTACTTGCGCATTGTTTATCGCACCCTGTTTTGGTCGCAGTCAAACATACTGGTACTGCGTTCACTTGCATTCTTTTACAAGTCTCCGTTGAATTCATGTTGAAGGCGGCCTGTCCGGATGAACGTCTATGGACTGTGACATGCAGAGTTCATTTAATATAGATCAGGTTGGATAGTTACCGGTGACGAGGAACCAGGGGATAGCGCCGGGTCCGAGCGCGAACATCGACACGAACAGGATCACGAGCGCCACGCACACGTACGACACCCACTCGATTTGAGACTAAAACAAACACATTATCATAATGTAGATACTACTTGTGTTTTATTAGAGACTATTAAATTCTGTCACACCGCTGACGTGGTTGAACGTGGTAAAAACCATCCCAGTTAATAAACCTTTCCGTCACACCGCCGCCGCCGCCGAGTGCACAGCAGCATCCCGGCGACGCGTGCAGAGGTCCCTCTCGCACGCTACAGTAGGACGGTTGAAACAACGTAGTGAAAAAATTCTAGTCTATGGTTGAAACACTCGCACCAAACGCACCCAGCTAGAACCCAATAGATTAAAAAGACGGTTGGGAGCATAGGCTTAGAATGTACTAGTGAAAAAATTCTATGTCTATGGTTGGGAGTTCCCAAAATTAATGCTCAGCTTTTTCGTTACTCGCACTGGGCAAATTTTCCACGAAAATTTAATAGTGTCCCAAAAAATTTCGATTTCGGCAGGATTCGAACCCGCGCCCCACCCTCAGTACGGGTGCGCTCTAACCAACTAAGTTTTAGGACATTGGGGCGTGTTTTTGGGACATTAGGAAAATCAATGCTATACAAATACTCTTGATCAAACTGAAAAGAGAACGAGAAGTCTGCTTTGCCCGAGTTCAAGAAGGCAGTTTCGTCAGAAGCGATAGAGACTCATCTGGTTTCATCTCATTGCTATCACCATCTATAAAGTAGAGTATACAGAGAGACTCACGTATCTGGTAGCTCCACTGAGCGCCAGCGTGCACAGCAGCATGCCGGCAAGCCCGCCCAGCAGCAGCGCGCGCCGCCCCGCGCGCTCCACCACGCCCAGGCTCACCACCGTCATCAGCACGTTCATGCCGCCCATACCTGACATACACACACACAGGGTATTCTATTATAGGTACATTATAGTCGCGGTCTGTTATCACTGCGGCGCTGGCAACAATGATGATGGCTGAAAACGCAGCGTAGCGCAGGTCCAGAGCATCATAGCGCGGTGTAGGCCATCACAGCATTGCAGCCCTTGATGGACAAGCTAAAATAGAGGCTGAGCAAGAAGGTCGTGGCATTTATAGTGCTCGCAGCAAGGGCTGCTATGCTGGCCAAGATTGAAGGACGAGACCGCAGTGAGTTTAACTTGTGACCATCATAGCGTGGCCAGCAGTGCAGTCTTTGAGCAGCTATGAAGGCTTGTAAGTGTGTTTACTAAAATAGTGAGAGTTAAGTTAAATGTTAAAAAATAAAATGTAAATAAGAATAAAATATAAACGCGAACAAGTTCTGATCATAAGTCGCTTCGCTACGTACCGAGACTGGCGTACTGCGCGGCCTGGTCGGAGAGATGCGCCTTGCGGAAGATGTCGGTCGAGTAGAAGATCACCGCGTTTATACCCGACAACTGCAAATCAAATCATCTAATTGGCGAATACATTTATTTTTTGCTAATTTTGTATGTATAATTACCTATTTATTGATAGATACCTATCCTTAATCTAGTCATTTTCCTGGGTGGACGGCTGGACTTTGTGTGAATAATCGTAACTCAGTTTGGGGGAGAAGGTGTGTTTGACTCAAATAGTTACAGAGAAAGATCTCCTCTGAACTGTGCTAACCGCCAGCTGGTCCACTTTATCCGGTGGTCTATTCACCGACAACTGATGTTGAAAAGTTGTATTTGATATGGTCAATAGTAACTGAATCGAGCGTTTGTGCGATCTAGAAATTGTTTGTTGAAATTGTGCACTCTAAGATGTTTTTAATTTTGTCTTAGTGGCTTAGCGGAGACACGTTGAAGCGCTTAGGTAGATAGACTATTAGGTACTTTCTTCATCGACTCTTGTGACTTTAGCTTTGTTGTTCAGTTGACGTTGGCTAGAGGTCGCTACACCCTGTATGCAAAAAGGGTTTACACTTAAAAAACGTTTCTACTATCACTCTGTTGCACACAGGGGGATGATTGACACAATTTGAATTTTTAAACGCTTATAATGTCCTATGGTCCTTTTTAATCTAATGGTTTTTAGCAAAACCTAGAGGCATTAACATCAATATCTATTACGGACAAGGTATGACCACAACACAAATATGAAGAACAGTAGGTAGATTGTTTTATTCAGGACCAAAACACCACATTAAAGACGAGGTTGTTTAAACTCCCGAGCGTAGCGAGTGAGGATGACAAGACCGAGTAGTAATGGGTGGTTTTGGCCCGTGTGAAACACTACTTTTCACTTCGATTGCTAGAAAATAAAACAATTCAATATGTATTAAATAATAAGCATTAATTTGATTAAAAATCAAATTAATGTGCAGTCAGAGCAATTTTGTCAAATAATTTTTATTATTATCGTTTATCTTCAATTCAATTTGTAATAAAGAAAAGTCTCGAAATTTCGCGCCAATACCAACTTTTCTACATAACGCGCAACGCAAAGTCGCATTCTACAATTAAAAAGTAGAATGGGTGATTCTACCACAACACCAAGAAGCCGCATTGAGTTCCATTTTCAAAATTAAACCAAGTAAAATGTTGGTTCTTTGTTTATGGAATACCAAAAAGTCGAGTCTTTATGCAACAGGGTAAATGTCTTGTATTGTACTGGCTGATGATTTCAAACCATAAAAACGCATTTTCCGCTCGCTAAGCTAAGCTATTATATGTATATTGACACACTTTTTGAGCAAGAGAAGTAAAAATATTATTTGTAACAACAATAACAATGAGAAAGACACTTGAACACAAATTTATGCATGGATCATTATGAGCCACTCGTGGTTACCTGCTGCGCCATCATGACTACAATAGCGATGAGCATGGGCTGTCGGAGATGCCGCGCCGAGAACAGCTCACGGAGAGTCACCTTCTTGCTCACTTTGCTCTTCTCTGCTTCCTGAAGAATAGACAAACGTGGTCTTTATAGGATTTCATCAACATCAGACCATGGTACAACAAAATGCATCAGTTCAAGTCGACCTACTGCTGAACTTATTCCTCTCTTTGTATTTGCCATTCGTTTAGGTCCTACGAGTATGCTCGTCTGAACCAGGTCGACCACAGGATGTGATGACTGATGTGATGAAGTTGGTTAACTTAACCACGCTATTACTAAAAGAAACTTCCGTGCAGGATACACAACTCACAAGGAGTTCATTTGATGTATTCAAGCCTCCGATCGGGCCACTGCTCACTCTATCATCTCTTCTTTTCACTAGCCCTGGCGAAACTTGACTAGTTTTTCATAACTGTTTGCGCATACTTCTACAAAAACTGAAGAGCCACCATCGGAGTAGGTTGGCGGTGCCTCTTCATTTGACGTTTGATCCTCAAAGATTTAATAGATATTCGTCTCACCTGATGCATCTCCTCCATCTCGGCGTGCACCGCCACGTCTCCGCGCAGCCAGGACAGCGCTGTAAGTGAAAACACCAAACTGAATACTACCCACTTCAAGTCTCACAACATGAATTTTGTACAACGAAGGATTATTACCATCCGTCATTATTTTCAGTCGAGTTGAGAGACAGACGGGCACTATTTAAACCCAACCGGGGTTTAAATAGTGTCAACTGTCACCTTGTTGATAAGTGACGGAATTTTGGTCGAAATTTGAACTATTTTATAATTTTATTATAAAATTTTTGCTATGAAAAATAAGATGACAGACGGCTTTATTAAAGTAAACATAAGTTTATGTATATTAAACCGACCTCGCTGCGCATGCAACTCCTGCCCCTTCGTGAGCAGCAGATACTTAGGTGACTCGACGGCGAAGGGCAGCGTGGCGCACTGCAGCGCCGCCGCCGCCGCCGGCAGCGCCAGCAGCCACGGCCACCCGTCCGCCGTGCCCAGCGCCCAAGGCAGGCCGAGGACTTGCGCCAGCAGGATCGACACCGTGATCACTAGCTGGTACACTGTGCCAATCTGGAACGAAAGTGAAACGCCACTTAGTTTGTTATGCATTAAGGCCCATACCGGACCCAAAGTGGCGCCGCCACCTAATTTGTGTTATTATTCCGTTTAACAAAGGAATTTTCAAAAATCCTTCTTCCAGTTTGTGATACCTATCATAAGCTTTTTTTTAATGCCTCTGTAATAGTTTTATTCTATTTAGTTTAGGAAGAGATACGAAAATAGATTTTGGTGGCCACCAAGGGCAACTTCGTATCTCTTCATAAACTAAATAGAATAAAACTATTGCAGAGGCATTAAAAAAAAGCTTATGATAGGTATCACAAACTGGAAGAAGGATTTTTGAAAATTCCTTTGTGAAACAGAATAATAACATAAAGTAGGTGGTGGCGCTAGTTTAGGTGGTGTATGCGCCTTAAGGGACTTTTCCCTGAGGGTATCCGTTGCCTAGCTCTATATTAAAAACAAAAGCGACAACCGTCAGAAAACAATACAATACAATACAAAACTCTTTATTGTACACCACAAAAAAAACAAGAAACAGACCTTAAACAAAAAAGTATAATGGGCGGCCTTATCGCTACACACAACACAAAACACTGATACTAGTATTTCCTAAATTATTTAAACCATCATAATCGTCGCCTTTATGTGATATTGGGATATAAAATGGTGTCAACTGTCATCCCATCACATAAAGAGTAACGGTTGAAACTCCGTAAAATAAAAATGTGTTCACACCCTTTGTCACTTGCAGGGTGAAAGTTGAAACGTAGGTACTATATATTATATATACAGTGTGGAAATTAAACTCAGGCCCTGGAGGGAAACTACTTAAAATCCTTAAGCTAGCTCATTTTACTTAAAGGAGACATTCCTTTATTTTTAAAAAGAAACAAATCTGCATTAAAATATTTTTTTAAACTCGCTTGCTTCGCCCGGGACTCGAACCAACTAAAATTTAAAAAAATAAACACTCTTTATTTTATTATACTAATCGGTAGTATTAATATTCAGGATAAAGTTTCTCTAAAAAATATTTGGTTACTGTTCACTTTTAACAAGTAAAAGACACGTAACAGTTCTGTTATCTCTCCAACACAACACGATTAGATGGCCTGCAAGAAGTCCAGACCTGACGCCCATGGACTTCTTTTTATGGGGTCATGTAAAAAATGTTGTTTATGAAACTTGCTATGAAACCGTTCAAGAGCTAAGGATTGCGGTAGAAAATGTTATCAGGGGCATACACCACAACACTTTGCTGAAGGCTACAAGAAATGAATTTCAACGGCGACTAATGTTGTGTAGCCGGAACGACGGGGCTCATTTCGAACAATTTATCAGTTAAATAATTTAAGTGTTACAAAATTGATAGTAAAATAAAGTTGATGTTAGATTTAACGATTATTTTTATTTTTAAGACCAAATGTTTGTTACAGAAACTTTATCCTGAATATTAATACTACCGATTAGTATAATAAAATAAAGAGTGTTTATTTTTTTAAATTTTAGTTGGTTCGAGTCCCGGGCGAAGCAAGCGAGTTTAAAAAAATATTTTAATGCAGATTTGTTTCTTTTTAAAAATAAAGGAATGTCTCCTTTAAGTAAAATGAGCTAGCTTAAGGATTTTAAGTAGTTTCCCTCCAGGGCCTGAGTTTAATTTCCACACTGTATATTATTCACATCACACACCACAGCTCAGAGCAACATTCGAAAAATAATAATATTCAAAGTTAAAAAAAATCATCTGATGTTGCCGCAGCTACCGAAGTCGTCATTCAAACAGATCTATTGTCGAGACGTGATTTGTGACGAATTTTTTTCAGATTTTTATTAAAAACTGTCATAAAATCGCGACTAGAGACGTATCTGTGTCACATTTAAGTATTCGGGGGTCGGTATCACATTTATTCATTTATTTATTCAGTTGGATATAGTGAGATCATGACATGAACCCCGCTGGGACGCTACAACATAAAATATCTGGGTAGGTAACTATGGTTAGTAAGGAAAACTTAAATAAACTGACATGTTTGACTTAAAAATAATTGTTGTTTTATTCTAAATATTCTGATTATATATAGCATTTAGATGACATGCATGGAGTGTGAGAGTGGGATGTAAGATGTGTCTCACCGAGCCCCTGAGCGCGGTGGGCGCGATCTCCGCGAGGTAGAGCGGCGCGAGGCCGGCGTTCAGGCCGCTGTTCACGCCGACCAGCAGTCTGCAACAACGGAGGCAGGTAAATAAATAAAATAAAATAAATAAATAAATATTTATTGCCTATGTCTCTCTAAACTAAAAACAAAAAACAAAAATTACATATGGCAAAGAGAGTAAATTCAGCTTTGTGCTGCAGGCAAGGAACATGCGGCGCTGATTTTAAATCTACTCCCGTCGGGTAGGTGGTCACCGAGGGGTTGGGATAGCGGGTCGTAGCCTATACTTATAAAAATTTTGAAACTTTCATTCAGCAACTCCATCTGCATGGTTGCTTCCATGCGTGTTCATATACACTCGAGAGCAATGAATCCGGGTCACTCAAAGAATCCAAAAAATCTCGGAAAGTAAGAATGCTAGGTTAATGCAATAAATTGTATTTAATAGACAATTTAATACTCCTTAAATGAAAGTTAAAAAAATATGAGTCACCATACATTTTATTTACACAAAATTACATAAAGAAAAAAAACTGCTGATCTCTCCTTAAAACAAAAATAGGAAACATGAAATTTTTGAACTTTATGACGATTTTCTTGAATTTCAATACTTCGTATTACCTCCTCGTGCTTCCATTACTGCGTTTACGCGGTTTGGCATGCTGTACACCAAGTTCCTTATACGATTTTGGGGAATATTCTCCCATTCCTCTGTGAGAGCAATTTTGAGCTCAGGAAGTGTGATTGGGGGAGGGTTTCGTTGTTTTACGCATCTCCCTAGCTCGTCCCAAGCATGCTCGATCGGCCGAGTAATTGCGGTAAAATATCCCATTCCCATTGAATGGGCCATCCGGGGAGAAATGTCATAAACGATTTCGGTTTCCAATATGGTACTGAATAAGAAGAAGAAGAAAAATATTTATTAGACAACACAACACACAAATTAAACTTTAGTACATAGATATAAACATAAGACTACTTATTTAGTACCTACTAGATATGAAGTACTTATGTATACCTACTAAGAAAACAAGGATGGATTATTTAAATACTAACACTCATGACCATTGGGTTGGTACTGGTACTAAGAAAATGCATACAGGATGGCGGGATGGGGCGTCGTTCGACGACGGAATTTGTAACATCAACGTCAAGATTACTTAGAAATAGAATTAACCTAAGTAAAAGTCAATTGTTACTTACTCACACTTGTCCTTTTTTTTGCTCGATTTCAGCAATTCTGATTCTAATTAACAAACAGTTAATACTTTGCAGTAGCAACGAAGTCGAGCAAAACAAAGTCAAGTGAGAGTAACATTAGTACGAGGTGTAATGTAAAAATAAAAACATTATAATTGATTTGACATTTGTGATATTTTGACATTCAGCATCATTCACGATTCGTCGAAAATTCTATGTATTTATTTTTGTTACATAAATGATAGGAACCGAAATAGCTTACACCCTGTCTCCGGATGGCGGTCAATTGAATGGGAGATTTTACCGAAATCACTCGGCGGGTTGATATCCGGGCTGCGCGCTGGCCACTCCATACAAGTAATGTTCATCTCTTGAAGGTAGTCATTCACAATCCTACCTGTATGAGGTCGGGCATTGTCATGCATAAATATAGCATCCTCACCCAAATTGACCATAAATGGACCAACGTGTTCGTTGAGGATTTCTTCCACATATCTTACGCTAGTTAAAGAGCCGTTTTCTATGATCACCAGCTCTGTGCGACTTTCAGAGGAAATTCCGGCCCACACCGTAGGCTACTTTTTCTTCGATGCATGCTTGCTTGAATCTTTCCCCTGGTCTTCTATACACTATGTGTCTTCCATCGTGCTTGTAGAGCATAAAAATTGTCTATTAAATACAATTTATTGCATTAACTTAGCATTCTTACTTTCCGAGATTTTTTGGATTCTTTGAGTGACCCGGATTCATTGCTCTCGAGTGTATTTACTAACAATAAAATAAATTTTATTTAACGGTGAATGGTTTATACTAATTATCTAGGTTTAAAATGAATGTGTGTGTGTGTGCCAGTTCTCCCGAGGCACCAGTCTCATGAGAGTCTGGGCCACCGGAGACCTTATGTCTGTATGTTTGTGTATTAGTTTACCTAAGTAAGCATGTATGTACCTACATGTATTGTAATTTTATGACAAATAGAGAGAGCGACTAGATTGTTTCTACCATGTGCTTCTGTCGTGAGAGTAGTAATATTTTATCGTTACAGTTACAGTACCGGAGGTAGGTACTCCCTGCTCTGCAAGGGGGGTGCTAATAGAAGTGTGTACGTTCATCTGTCGCATCATAGCTCCCGGACAAATCAATACACAGCCGGGGATTGTGCTGTTCCACACCAGGCCAGGCACGTATGTATCTAAGTCCGACTGACCTGCCCGCGACGAGCAGGTGCGCGGAGCCGGCGCGGCGCGCGGAGCCCTGGCACGCCGCGCCCGCGAACACCAGCAGATTGTTCAGTAGGAGACCGCCCTTGCGACCGAACCTGGAATACAAGAGGGGCTTTGCAAAAGTAGCTGATACTGATTAACCAATTTTAATAAAAGAGGGCAGCGGTAAATGTATGTTCTGACTTCTCGCATGGGAATGCATAGTTTTGTTATTCATATGCCACGTCGGCTAATTTCCACGAGAAAGGTCCCAACGATATACCCAGTTCCTGAGCAGTGAACAGTCGTAGCCTACCTGTCAGCCACGAGCCCCGTCAGCATGCCGCCGATCATTCCTCCGACGCAGTAGATGGCCACGGCTACCGACCAGACGGCGGCCACGGCGGGGTCCTCCAGCGCCGGCAGCGACCGGTTCGCGTTGGGGAGCGCCTCCTCTTGCAGCCAGCGAGACATCACCTGCGGAGTTCACCTTCACTCGCTGGTTAAGCAGTTATGAGCTTTGCGTCATCGGACCACCAAATTACCAAGCACTCAAAAAATGCAGCATTCAAAAGATGAGTGATGCAATGGATGGATGAAACGATATTTTTATTTATTTATTTATTTTGAATGATGATGTTTTAGAAACATTTTACGGCGCAAATATAAATTCCGCGATGATCAAAATTTTGGTGTGAAAGTTTATGTAGGTATATTCTGTATTTATTTTTGTATACCTAACTTATGTGATAGCTTACACCCAGTTTCCCCGGGTAGTGATCTATTGAATGAGATATTTAATCACTCGGCAGGCCTCTTAAAATTTCTACATCACGATGTGTACCTACTGAAAATTTTCATTTCTCATGTATTTAATTATTAAATTTTTTCAGTAATGGCGCACGAAATGTATTTCAAGAAAGAGTGGGGACGGACAGAGCGAGACCTCAATAAGTATGGTATTGTATTTAATTAGGTAGGTAAGTTAATCAGTTATCTGGTAAGCATGAGACAAGGTCTGCTGCTTGCTTGTGGCGGATGGTGCGCGAGGTGTGCAGCACAATAGACGACTCACGTGCTGCGGCGTGTTGAGCACGCCGGTGTTGTACCCGTGCTGGAAGGCGGACCAGCACGCGCCCGCGACCACTGCCAGCACCAGCCGACAGTTCACACCCTGGGGAAGACAAACATGGACTTGATTGTGACCATTACATTCATTGGAACGGGCAGTCTGTAACCCGGTTAGGGCACAGCAACGCCAGTTCTACTCCTACGTTAGTGTAAAATTTCTAAGTAACTACCTAGGTACCTATGTATAATACGAGTAGAATCGCCCAAAACCACAAAATAAAGAGTTGAACAGAGGCAGCTTGGGTGATTTGGCTTATGGTGTGTATGGTGTACATTTCAAAACAGTTTTGCAAACTTCTGCAGGTTTCACACTTTTTGAAACATTTTGAAAAAAGTCGAAAAAATTACCAGTACCCCCTAATTTCCTCAGTTTGCAGAGCGATCCACCTGACATACCTGCAAGTTTTCGGTATTAATGAAATAGCAAAGTCTCTATCCGGTATCTACATATTATATTAGTGTTTCCTAATTATTTGTATAATTGGTAAATGTTCAGTTATTCTCGTAATTGATGGATCTTGTTTCCTTATGAGGTAAAAGACCCTACATTTTTGGAACTAAGTTCCATATCGCGCGTTATGAAAGGGGGCTGGACGGAAAAAATTCTCACGAAAAGTTGTAACGACACTTTTTGCTAAAGTAAGCTATTGTAAGCCGTGCGGCGTGCGCATGTTTCTCTGTCTGTCTCTCTCTCTCTCTCTCTCTTTTAGAAAGGAACTTCGTTCCATCCGGGTGTCCCTTGACACCTCTCAACTTTTTTATTGTTCCTAGGTCACAGTAATAATATGTTACTTGCCTAGGGACTTACTAAAAGTATTTTCCTTGAGCTTATTTTAATCACCTCACATAAATAACTTATAGATAGGTACCTTCCTAATAATAATCAATCAGTTACCTATGTATTTTCAATTCAAATATACGTTCCCCAGCAGACAAGGGTGATGGGTGGGTAGGTCTTATGTAAGAATGCCTACACATTGAACACTTACATTAGTTAAATGATGACGATGACTCACTAGATGACTTAACTTAGCCAACGTTACCATAATGTACTAACCTACCTAGCTCAACACACACACTCAGTTCTTGTTGTAAAGCTCAAGGACAACAACCGTCGCGCCGGCGGCGGCGCGGGAAAGGCGCGGCGGGCGCGGTGCGCGTCGCTTCCTAGGAACCGGTCCTACGGTGCCACACGCGGCTGGAGTTCACGCGGTTCACGACTCACGACACGCCCGCGGACAAACAGACGACCGTTTGTGCATTTCTGTCGCTTTAGTTAGATCGTGCTTTTAGAGAAAAGAGGCTATATACATTTTTTCATTTGTGGCTAGAGAGGCTTTTTCTATTGAAATAGCTTTGTTTATTTATCTACACCTACATCACACTAAAATTATAAATGCGAAAGTTTAGATGGATAGATGGATGTTTGTTGCTCAATCACGCATCTGAATGAAATTTGGCACAGGGATAGATTATAGTCTGGAATAGCTATATTTTATCCCAGAATTCTGACGCGAACGGGAACTACGCGGGTAAAATCGCGAGTCGCTGCTAGTTAATAATAAAGAGAGGAAAGATTCTTTGTTTGAATTGAATAGGCTCCGAAATACTGGGCCGATTTGAAAAATTCTTTCACCATTAGAATCCTACATTTTTTCTGATGAACATGGGCGATAGAATATACCTGTGCGAAGCCTAGCCGAGGCGGACCGCTAATACCTGATAAAAGTTGGTATGATGCAAACCGGCTGTACGGATCTAGCCATGCACTGGCATGTGTCTCTAGTGCAGGACGTGTGTCCCGTCATCGTCATGGTTCAATTAATGACATCATCCGTCGGGCTTTTACCAGCGTCAGTGTAGCAGCTACTCTCGAACCATGTGGCCTAATGCGAAATGATAAAAGACCTGACGGTATGACTTTGATTCCTTGGAAGATGGCCTTTAGTTTAGGATGCTACGTGCTAGTACCTTCTCATCTTGCAGGGGGACATCAGTAAGGGCCGGCTCTGCAGCAACATTAGCGGAGTTCCGCAAGCGGCGAAAATACGCTAATCTTGACAGAGGTTACCTATTCGAGTCGTTTGAGGTGGAAACCCTAGATCCTTGGGGTCCTGGGGCACACGTTATCTATAAAGATCTTACAAACTACGAACAAAGTCCACAGGTGATAAGAATGCTGGTTTTTATTTCGGTCAACGAATTAGCATTGCCATTCAACGTGGTGCTGCCAGCATTCTGGGCACTCTGCCTTCTGGTGACGGCTTGGATTTTTAGAAAATAGATGTAAGTGTAAATATTAGTTGTAATTATTTTTTGCTGTGTAATAAATGAGTTGACTAATTATTTAGTTCTAATTATTTATTTAGTTGTCAATTTATCGGTTTGTGAGCCATGGCCTGTGGCCTGTGGCCTGTGGCCTGTGGCCTGTGGCCTGTGGCCTGTGGCCTGTGGCCTGTGGCCTGTGGCCTGTGGCCTGTGGCCTGTGGCCTGTGGCCTGTGGCCGGCCCACTGCTAATTCAGTTTGCTTATTATTTGATAAGTAGAGTAGTAAGTAGGTATATTACGAATTACGATTACTAATTTCTGAGATAGTTTTGTTACGGATCCTATTCTTCTATACCTAGTAACAAACAATAACGTGTTATTTACCGTAACAGTTTGCCCGTGACTGCGCCCGTCACGCTCGTGGTCACGCCACCATCGACCTAGCTCTACGTGATTACGTTAACGTTACCTACTAATAATAATTCAGAAATTGCCGTCATTAAGTGTAGGTACATTATAATAACATTTCCATTCTGTCGGAGTTAGTCACGCATTAGCATAATCGATCAACTACTCACTATTAGTATAATTAATGCACTTTTATTTAGATCTCGCGTCACGTTTATCAAGTTATGTGACTGTCACGTCTCTTGCACCCAATCTTTTGTTTCGGTGCCGGAGAATGAACACAATCGGTGCTGGTGTCGAAAATTGAATACATCAATGAATGAAAAATGAATGAAAAAAATATATTTAGCTCGACACTAAACATAGGTAAATACGTTGGAAATAACTTGGCTAGGACTTTACGATTCTAATTCATCAGAACGTAATTTGCAGAATTGTTTAGGCGCACGCAGATGAAATAATGAAATATTGTTACCTACTTCGGTTCAGGTTCGACGCGGGTTGGCGCGAGATTCTGTTTTTTGGGCTTTAAATTTGTTTGTTTGTCTTTGATTACAGATCTGTAACAAATCTGCATAAATTAACGTGTTACATAATGAACTATCAGTGAGCCATGTCGCTACGTGGAACTGACTGAGATACTAGTAGGTAAAGGTACCTTCACCTAGTTACCGCTGTCTACGTTGCGATGTACTCTGGCACAACTAAGAAAATTGTCAATCCATTCCGTTCTTGCCTACTGACGTTGTGTCAGGCTTGATGTTCCGACCGTAGACATAGAATTTTTTCACTACGTTGTTCCAACACTCGTGTTTTATATGTTGTTTTATAATCTTTACGGTAATGTGCGGAGGTCTAGATTTTCAGTAGGTATATTTTTTTGTGCCTTCATGCACCTATCTGGAAATGTCGCAAATGAGAAGTTTTCCAGCTGGATCATTTTGCAGACCTGCAAGAGGCCTATCTTGCAGAAGGGACGTTTTGCGGGTATATTGTGTAAGGAAAAAAAAAAGAAAGATCCCATTTCTTTGAGAAAGGGACGCTTTGCAAACGGGACGTTTTGCGGATTGGTCGTTATTGAGTGAAACATCATACAACACAAATCGTACAATTGCAAATTGTCCCTTCTGTAAAATGACACGTTTTCAAAGCTTATTCTTTTTCTCAGACCTTGTCTCTTACCAAATTCTAGGTCAACGGGAAGTATTTATCATACAGGTTTTGTCTGCATGTGATTCCTTTTGGGAATCGGAAAAAATTGGACTACAGCCATAAGCTGTAACTTTTGATTGCGTTGAGTTAAATTGTATCGCGGCTCCAAGAGGTGACGGACTTGAGTATTTCATGTAAATTTCAACTCGATACCTTCTCCCACGGTTCCTAGGAAAACATGGCCTTTTTAGGGTCTCGTTTTACCCTTTGGGTACGGAACCTTAAAAAAAGGATCCCTTATTTATTACTAAGAGCTAATACTAAGACTCCGCTGTGCGTCCGTCGCCGTCGGCGGTCCGTCTGTCACTAGGCTAGTTGTCTAAGTGCTTATTTTGTAAGCTTAAAGAAATAAACGTTATTGATATTTGATTTGATATTTGAGTTAGACAGTTGAAATTTTCACTGATGATGTGTTTCTGTTGCCGCTATAACAACAAATACCAAAAAACAGAATTAAATAAATATTTAAGGGGGCTCCCATACAACAATCAAACAATAATAATTAGGTATAACAAATATTTACACTTACCATCACACACCTTACATCTACTTTCTAAAAATCTAAGCCGTCGCCAGATGAAGGCAGAGTGCCCAGAATGCTGGCAGCATTACCACGTTGAATGGCAATGCTCATTCGTTGACCGAAATAAAATACAAGCATTCCGATCACCTGTGGACTTAGTATACATATATTATTATATATATATATATTATTTATTCATCATGATGATGATGAATAAATACATTATACTATTTTAAGAACAAATATTAAAATAAATTAAAACTGAAAATTGATGAGGGCCCCAAACAGCCAAAAAATTGATGTTTTTAGAAAATTGTTGACTAATTTTCTAACTAGATGTCGCTACGAGTTCTAGAACACGCTGACGAGAACAACGCACTGCATTGTATGAGATCTAAGAGTATTAATTATGAGATTGTTGACTTGTTTCTCTTCAAGAAATTAGTTTTTGGGGCTCACTTTCTGAAATAGTTTTGACCGGTGGTGGTGGTACAGATCTCTGGCCGGTTCTTTTAATTTATCATTAAACAGAATATCAGATTAAAACATGAAAAACAACAAGCTTGAGATTCCTTTTTACTTCACTTAATGATGTGTCGTATTTCAGGTGTACTCGCCGGCGCCGGCGGGAGGCGGCGCGGCTCCGAGAGCTCGCGGCTGGTGTCACATTCCAGACGGCTGGGTTCTGTTACACAGGCATGTGTTCTTCGAAACATAATCAGTCGGACAATTTACATAACCACGGAACAGAAAAAACAACTTGTTAGGGTTCCGTACCTCAAAAGGAAAAAAGGAACCTTTATAGGATCACTTTGTTGTCCGTCTGTCCGTCTGTCAACCCACTTTTCTCAGAAACGCGTAGAGTTATCGAGTTGATATTTACATCATATACGCAGGCTCGTAACCTCTTGAAGCCTCGATATAAATCAAACTTCTAAGTCAACGCAATCAAAAGTTACAGCTGTTTATGTCTATTTTTTTTAATTTTCCAAGGGTTGTAGTTTATTCACAGAAAAAATATTTTTTTAATCTTGCCATGGACCATAAACTTATAGGGTACTTCCCGTTGACCTAGAACCATGAAATTTGGCACGAAGCAAGGTCTTATAGCAAAAATAAAGGTAAAAATCCGAAAACCGTAAATTTGTAGTTAATTCACAGAAAAAATAATTCTTTAATCTTGCCATGGACCAAAAACCTATAGGGTACTTCCCGTTGACCTAGAACCATGAAAATTGGTGAGAAGCAAGGTCTTATAACACAAGTAAAGGGAAAAATCCGAAAACCGTAAATTTGTAGTTTATTCACAGAAAAAATGATTTTCGAATCTCGCCATGGACCAAAAACCTAAAGGGTACTTCCCGTTCACCTAGAACCATGAAATTTGGCAAGAAGCAAGGTCTTATAGCACAAGTAAAGGGAAAAATCCAAAAACCGTAAATTTGTAGTTTATTTACAGAAAAAAATATTTTCGAATCTCGCCATGGACCAAAAACCTGTAGGGTACTTTCCGTTGACCTAGAACCATGAAATTTGGCAAGAAGCAATGTCTTATAGCACAAGTAAAGGGAAAAATCAGAAAACCGTAAATTTGTTTTTTCATACAAAATAGTACATTGTTACAATAGGGTTGGACGTAACTTATTTAGCCTCGACTCGAGACGCCAATAGTTCGAGGGACTAAATAAGTTACCTACGTCATAATCGTTATCAAATCAGAAAATTATTGTGCCTTATTCGTCTGGATTGATTTCTTTGCTAAAGAGTAGGAGTTTGTACGGAACCCTTGATGCGCGAGTCTAACTCGCACTTGACGTTTTTTTTTTCATTTATTTATAAGTAGTATATTTTTTTCTTGAAATCAGTAATGGCGCACGAAATGTATCATTATTTCAAATTTCAAGTTAATAGCTGCAGTAGTTACTGAGATATTCAAGAAAGAGCGGGGACGGACAGAGCGAGACCAAAGGGTTTCAAAACCGATACCCTAAAAAAACCCCCTTTGAAACCCTAAAAAATACATTGCGCTATTGAAGTGTTCTGGGTTTGAAACTACTTCCAAACTCATTTTCAATAAACAGGCATTTGAATTCGGTTTAAAGCTTTTTCATGAACCCCAAATTATTTTCCATTAAATTATCGTCATTATCATCATCATCGGCCTGTAATAGTCCACAGCTGGACATAGATAAAGTTGTATAAAGATCTTAATACAATATTATACGTACCTAGGTACCTATTTGTTTTAGTGGCAGCTTTTCAGAGCTTTATTCAATTTAACGAGAAATGAATCGGAAGGAAGGAATGCCACCAGATTGTTTTGAACGTAACTGTGTTTTTGTAACGGGATATGAAAGCCTCTTACCGCCATCCTGTCTGTCTGCAACAATCCAAAACAAAAACTTCTTGCGCTCAACTCTGCGCTCACGCACAAATACACAAACTTTCCCCACTGTTTATGAACTCACTATTTATTTCCTTAATTTTAAAGCCACATTTGTCTAATCAAATACTTTGTGTTTATGAATAAGAAATTTTCAGATATTATTTGAACCATTTTTTATTTTCGTATTTCCGGTTTAGGTAAGCAGGGCGTGTGCGTGCACCGCGCGCACGTTCGATATTCGAATGAATGCGCTCCGTTCCTCTCTCCGCGCGACCGCAAGTTCTAGTTTGGAAGAGGTTGTCGACTTCTTTCTGGCCAGTTACTACAGCTTGGTTTTGTTCGCTTCTTGAAAAACTCAAAACTAAAAAGTGCTTTATTTCCTTTAGACCTTATATATTATAGATCGCTTGGACTCTTCATAAAGGGGTTTGAAGATTTTTGTATGGAGGGTGGCCCTAAAATTTGTTAATTTTTCAAAATCGCCGCGCACAATGAAAGTTATATATTTGGATAGAAGACACCAAAACAAATTAAAAATGTTCTCTAACATAATGCCCTAAAGCGTCAGGTTTCCGAGATATTCACATGTAAAGAAAAAAATATATTTATTTTCATCTGTGAATATCTCAGAAACCTGACACTTTAGGACGTTATACTATGGAACATTTTTTATTTGTTTTGGTGTCTTCTATCCAAATATGTAACTTTCATCGTACGCGGCGATATAATAAAACAAAGTGGTTGCCGATGTTAGGGTAAAAATCTCCAAGACCCCTTTACATCTGTAGACACTGCGTTTTAATGGTAGGTATAATAAGTTACAGACATCAAGGTAGCCTATCGAAAAAAAACTAGTGCTGAAATCATTTAAACCTATCGAAGGAGGCTTCTTGTGCTAAAACCAACCATGGCATGAAAGAGGTTTTATACCTCAAACTCCGGTTCGTTACCTCCTTAGTTTCTATGCAAAATGAGGTTCTCACCACATCTTAAAAAAATATGCGCGCGCTTTACGTTCTCGGTAAAAACTAGAGATTGGTCTCGTTTTTTTTATTTATGTTAAATTAAACTGTTATGTACCTACTGTTTTATTTACGTTTTTATTGTTACGTTGATTGTTAAGCTAGTTATTATTTTTTGACAAAATGTCAAACCATGTTGGTGCCAGAACATGTTTTTTTTTGTAATCAGCACTATCCCTGGCCCACGGCGAAGATCTTCACGTCCTATACAGTCTTATGTGCTGACTGAAGTCTTCATAGCCATTCATCCAAGCATTATAAACTATTCACGGCACTTATTCGACGACCGTCAGCTAAGTAGGTACTTTTGTTTGACTTGGCATAGCTCATAAGCCATGAAAAAACATTTTAAAATAACTCTCTTTTTCAAATTGTTTTTTTAATGGCAGTCATATTTTAATTTATTGTTGTTAAAATCCTAGTAATTAATTGAATTAATTGTAGTACCACATTTTAATTTTAATAAACACTTTCTGAATCAGTAACATTTGTTTTTTCTTTTCTTGTCGGCATATGCTTCACAATAAACCTACATATAATAGGTAGGCAGCAAAGATTCTAGCGGAACGTAGGATCTTTGGGTAGGTAGGTACTCAAAATCATCAATCGGTACGTTGCTAGGCAACGTGAAAACTGATGAAAACAGTAAACGTAGAAAAATTCACTAGAGCAATAGTGATTTTCATCTGTGAATATCTCAGAAACCTGACGCTTTAGGACATTATGTTATAGAACATTTTCTATTTATTTTAGTGTCCTCTGTCCAAATATATAACTTTTACTGTGCGCGGCGACTTTAAAGAAAAAACAAAATGGCGGCTGATTTTAGGGCCAAAATCTTCAAACCCCTTTAGATTAGGTCCTACATAGTGTAAAACTAGGAAATAAAGTGATCACTATAAAGACGCTTACCTACATTGCACTAAGTTAACAGATACATTGAACTTGTGTAGCGTGTTTGTGGGCACTGCAAGTTTACTTATTTCTAGTAGGTACCTATTTTATGTAGCTGACCCGCCCGCAATTTCATTCGTGAGTAGGTCTTAGTAATGTTGGTTTACATGCAAACAAAAAACTTTAGTGGACAAAATCAATAACACTTTGTTTCTTATTTGATAATAATTACTATTTATAAACCTGTTTATAGATATATATGTATATATATATAGGTATATAAAATTTGACTTGTCTAAATGCTTATTTTGTAAGCTTAAAGAAAAAAAACGTTATTAATACCTATTTGATATTTGAAACTACCAAGACAAGTTTAACAACCAATCCTTTACGATTTTAAAATCCTATAAATTCCTTCATGTGAATTTCAAAAATCCGTACGTAATCAAAAGAAACTATGCATAATCAGCTTCCTATCTCTTGTAGTTTGAACGTACTAAATTGCGATGGTGTAATAAGTTATTTAAACTCTATGGATGGACTCGAAAAAATGAAAAACTAAGCAATTTGCAACAGGTGAGCTCCACTTTCTCAGGGTAGGCAGTGCCATTTTTTGTGTACCGTCAAGGTACACAAAAAATTACTTCTTACACTAGGCACTTACTTAGCTTGTGAAGATCATTCTTCTAGGCGGACAGCGCCATCTATAAATAATTTCCCAAACAACAGGTAGGTACATGGTCTATAAATGAGAGTTGGGCCTCAAAAAAAAAAAATTATTAAAATAAATAATGCTGGACAATTCACACAGCATTATCTAGCCCCAAGCTAAGCAGAGCTTGTGTAATGGGTACTAGATAACTGATATACATAATATAATACAATACATAGATAGATATTTTTTAATTATACATAGAAAACGACCAGAACACCCTTATTATTTAGCTCGTAGATGGATTATTAGTTATTGCTCTGAGATGGATTATTATTTTATTACCTATAGTTATGGTTATGGTTATGGTTGGCATTGGTGGCCGTCAAGAGAGACAGAGTATACGAAGTGGTGTTGCCATACATTGTTTTTACCCTGACTAGGTTCGTAATTTCATGTCTGGTAGGTGGTATTTAGCCGTATGGTGCAGGCTTAGAATTTGCACCACCCGAACTCTTCTCGTGAATATCTTATGAAGCGACTAAGGGACATACATCGGGAGACAGGCAGCAGCGCCCCTTGCAGAATAGATCTACCACCAAACCGAACTGCGATCCACAACCCGCATGCCTAGTGTGAGGATTATGGGCATTACCCCTCATGTGATAAATATCAGCGGAGGCCTGCGTCCAGCAGTGGACCATGATACCTAAGCTGTTGAGGAGGTGGTATTTTAATATTAATAAAACGTCAAGTGCGAGTTCAATTCGCACATCAAGGGTTCCGTACAAAGTTGTGTACTCGTAAGCAAAGAAATTGACCCAGATCTGTGGGTCACAGAAAAATCTGATTTGGTCACAAATTATGACAGTCATGTGTAATGTTATGATTAAATTAATTTAATGATTAAAACATTTTTTTGACAACAAATTTTTGATGTTTTTTCTTTTACTTGAGCTACAAAACCTTACTTTTCGTAATAAGGTTTTTTAAATACAGATTCCGTTAATTTATTAAATTAAGTAACGAATAGTTAAACTGAGCATAGAAATAAAACTACGTTTAGGTATCAATATTATTTTGTTTATATTTATTACCACCGCCACTTATACAAGCTACGTCTTCTTTTTCGCTTCTTCCACTAGTGGACAAAAATTGAAGCGAATAAAATCAATAACATCTTATTTCTTATTTGATAATAATGACTATTTGTAAACCTGTTTATAGTATTAAATTTGACTTGTCTAAGTGCTTATTTTGTAAGTTTGAGTAGTTTATAATATTAGTACTAGGTAAATACTATTTTATGAAAATAACAATGTGACATACGGCGTGCCCCAAGGTTCAATCTTAGGTCCCTTACTATTTCTAGTTTATGTTAATAGCATGCATGAAATAGGGTTAAAGGGTGATGCGACTCTATACGCTGATGACACCAGTTTGTTTTATTTTGGAAAGTCAATAGACACTGTCGTAGCAGACGCACAACATGATTTAGACCTGCTACAAAAGTGGTTTCAATGTAATTTACTCACTTTAAACATATCTAAAACAAATTTCATAATATTCACATTGAAAAATAAAAAAATAACACAGTTTTCGCCGCTAACAATAAGTAACATAACAATAAACAGAGTTTATCTGAAAAGTACTTAGGACTTATTTTGGACAGTAATATGACATGGAAACCGCACTTACAGAAACTAAAATCAAAATTGTCATCTCTCAATGGATCTCTGAGAAATTACGTCAGATGTCTACCGCACGCTGTTCGATACACTATCTACAACTCACTGATTAAACCGCATATTGACTACCTAATAGAAGTATGGGGCACAGCCGCTAAATCTAATCTAGACACAGTACAAATAGCTCAAAATAAATTAATTAAGAGGCTTTTTAATTATGACTATTTAACTTCGACCAACAAAATTTATAGAGAAACCAAACTTATGAATATTACTCAAACCTATATATACTATAATTGCATATTAATTCGTAAAATACTTTCAAAAGATATACATACACAAATAACTTTTAATAAAAAACAACAATTTCAAAGGATTAGACTTCGTAGTGCGAATGATATAAAACTACAATCTCATCGAACTAATTATGGTAAGAGAAACATAAAATACGAAGGTGCACAAATGTATAATAAACTACCGAAAGATATCAAAGAACTAAAATCAATGTCAATGTTTAAAAAAATACTTAAATATCATGTCATGTCAAAATAACTAGGTCGTGTGACACTGTTATTAATTTTAAGATGTTTGCATGCCACTTCCAGTTGTGCTCGATCCTTGTCATGGCCGAGCAGCCATTGTTCTTGTTACGCGAAGAGACTATTCATTTTAATCTCTTATTGGCACTACCCACTTTAGACTAACTTTTTGTTAATTTAAGTACGATTTTAGCCCTACATTGTTAAAAATTTTGCGTTCTCATGTAAGTGAATTTATTCTTATTGAGAAATAAAACATTCTTAAACCTGAACATGCACATACCTAATTCATAATAATGTACGTACACTTTATAACTGTACTTACTTATTTGCACTGTGTGGTTGCATGTGTGTACTGGATTGTATTTCTCTTACAAACTCAAAGTTTTCATGATTTTCTTCTCGTACCTTTCCCGTAATATTTATCTCTAAATGTTGAACGATTAATATGAGTATTATATACATTATAGTACCTACTTTAAATATGGCATGTATTAGTAACATCAAATATCAATACGGATCCTAATGGGTTATGTTTTTCGAGAATTATATACCTACCTACCTAAATGATTTTTAACGTAGGTAGGTAGTTTGCTACACCTATCTAGGCAGAGACTTTCTCGAGTAAGGCTAGTTAAAATTTACCTAAACGTGATCCTGTTTCGAAGAACACGTTGGTAGTTAAGTTCCTAGTAATAATAATAGATAGTAAATATGAAAAAACAACTACCTACGTTTGATAATATTTTGCAGCCGGGTATTAGTGTTTTTCAACTTATACCTATCTAATTTCACTAAGTAAATAAATAGTTAAGTATAAGTATTTAGTAGTTAGGTAGGCAGGCACCTATGATGACCTATGACGTTTAGAATCTTCCTGCTGAAAGAACGTTACCCCAGCAGAAAACGTATTTTGCGTTTTATTCCAAAACGGGGATACTATAGGTATACAATTTTTTTTGACGCTCATTCACCGCTTATAATGCACTAGTTATTTAAGTAACTCACTTCATTCAAGAAGATACTTTTCTGCTGGGGTAACGCATTTTAATCTCTCTCTTGTGTGAATGAGATGGGCATATGCATAGCTCTATAGCCTTCTTACTCTAAGTTTTAGCTTATCGAAGGGAAGGAGGTTAGACCAAGGCATACCCTTGGTACCATAGGCTTAGAGTGAAAAAATTCTATGTCTATGGGTATGACTCTATTTAGCACAGATTTGTATAGTACTAAAGTACTATTTAGATTCAGGAAGATAGATAATTGGGGCGTGTTTGTTACATAAATATTATTGCCTGAACAAAAACATTATGGCGCTTCCGCGCGATGCTTCCGCGACCCAAAATAGCGCCCGCCGCGCCCAGCCGCCGCCGCCGCCGGCATTGAACGTTGTTTTGGTAGTTATATTATGGTAGTTTTTTTTTGGAACTAAGTTCCCTATCGCGCGTTGTGAAAGGGGGCTGGACGGAAAAAAATCTCACGAAAAGTTGTAACGACACTTTTTGATATAGTAAGCTATTGTAAGCCGTGCGGCGTGCGCATGTTCCTCTGTCTCTCTCTCTCTCTCTCTCTCTTATAGAAAGGAACTTCGTTTCATCCGGGTGTCCCTTGACACCTCTCAACTTTTTTTTTTACTAATTTCCTTATCGCGCGTTGTGAAAGGGGTCTGGCTGGACGGAAAAAAATGTCACGAAAAGTTGTAACGACACTTTTTGCTATAGTAAGCTATTGTAAGCCGCAAGGGCGTAGCCAGGATTCTGTTAAGGGGGGGGGGCAGTCGAAGAATTACCAAGGATATACCCAGAGCTGTAGCCAGAAATTCATTTGGGGAAGGGGGGTGGTTAGAACACCCAACCTGAAAATACTCCAATTTATCGGCGAGAGAAACGAGCCGCGAAAACACAGTGTTTTGCTCTAGTTTTTGGGTATTTTTTGTTATGAAAATCTTAGATGGGTGGGTCAAGTTAGGGATCATGGAAAAACAAGCATTTGTCATTGGCGCGCCGAGCGAGACACTAAATTCCTTTTTTTGTGAGTTCAAGTAGGAGTCGTGCACTGGACCACTACAAGCTATTTTTGTCAATAGGAAGTAGCCGCAAAAATTTTGTAGATCCGTTAGATTTTTTACAGTGTTTTGTATACTGAACTCAAACGTGCGTTGAGCCACAGATCACAGCCAGAAGGCTAAAATGATGCCAGCGAGTGGAGCAAGCCGCTTTTTTTTGCATGTTTGTAGAAGTGATATCATACAATGTGGTTTGAGTCCCGGACCAAATCAGAAGCTATAAACGTTATCATTATATTGCGCCTATTAGGCAAGCGGAACAAGCCGTGAAATTGTTTTTTTTTTTAAATACATTTGGCACTGTTCGCTAAAAAATTGTTGAAGATTAATTATTAAAAAATAACGTTTCTTCGAGTAAGGCAATATAGACACTAAACGGCGAGAGAAGCGAGCTGCGAAAATTTTCACAAGTTTTGGTTATCGATAGTCCTACGTCCTCCTAAGCCAGTTGAACAAAATAAATAGCGACCGAAGCGATCCGGTATTTTTTTATGATATGCTTAATAAATTTAAAGCTTAAAGCGATGTAGGTTCGCTTTTTCGAGACAAGGACGAGCGAAAAAACGGTGAAGGCGAGAAAGGGAGGCAAGAACCGGCCCGCGCACAATTTCACTGCTTTATTTTATAAATTTTTATTAAAATATGTTAAATAACTAGCAAATGAAACTGGTTTTCCGTAGTAAAAATAAAAATTTAGAGGAAACTTTGCGGTTTTTTTCTATCGAGTCTGGAGTCAATCGTGTTTCGACTCCCATAACTTACTAACTAAAATCACTACTTAAACTAAAACTTTAGATGCTCATAAAAAAAAAATGTGTTTTCTTGCCTTAAAATTGATTTTTTGATTTGTTTTGGGACCAACTTCACCTTAATTCATTTAACCGTGTACATAAGTAGATTTTTCCTATGCATAAATAAATAGATTATTAGATTTTGTTCATTATTAAAGAAAATTTAATCAGTTGCATCTTCTAGGGGGGCAGCGCCCCCCCCCCTGCCCGTACCTGGCTACGCCCATGGTAAGCCGTGCGGCGTGCGCATGTATCTCTGTCTGTCTCTCTCTCTCTCTCTCTCTCTCTTATAGAAAGGAACTTCGTTCCATCTATGTAGTATACTTCTTAGTTTATGGTTCCATCCGGGTATCCCTTGGCACCAGAAAGGCAATTCTCGCAATATATCTACTCGATAAATATGGCAACAACTGTCAAAATATCGAGTGATTGCTTCGAATCAAACAAGCGTATTCTCAACATCTGCTATTCGATATTTATCGAGGGCTTTTCTTCGATAAGTTGCTCGATATGCAACGAGTGGTCCTAGGCACTCGTTCGCATTATCGAGGAGTGAAAGAAGAACATCATTCATTATCTCTCTGTCGCACACGGTCTTTAGTCTCTGCTTGTTTTGTCTGATGTTTGAAACAATTACGTGGTGGTGCTTGTTTCTCAACTCAAGTCAAAGATTAATAGTGCAATATGCAATACAAATTCCTGTAGTTTTTATTGAATAGGTACTATTAGATAAAATAGCTTTTTGCATCATTATTATTTACGTTGAGTATAATTTCTGGGGTTTCCTTTTTTCCATTTCCTTTGGTGTGCCCGAACGAAATTATTGTAAACGATGTTGCCTGCTGACTAGATTACTTTAGCCCGCTGCGCACGGCTATCCCGAAACAGCAGAAATGTCGTTCGTCAGCTATTATAACCGTATACATCTTTGACAAACAATACTAATTCAGATTATGCTATCTTCAAATAAAAAAATGTGAAATTAATGAACATACATACAATTTAAAATTTTGATGGTATTGCTAAAATTTCTAGATTCAGATAAAGTTGGAATTACTGACGAAACAATAACCATACATTGACATTCGTAAATTGTGGAACTTTGACATTCAAATAGGTATGTAATGACATGACATAATAAAATCAAATTGTCTATGCTAGAAATATCGAAGAGTGCACGAGAATGCCGTTTTTGGTGGAACTCGATATATTAACGAAGAATTGATACTTATCACTTGATATTTTATCCCGTGATACTGCGTATCACTCGATAAATATCACGTGATACTCAGAATTGGCCCCCAGCTCTCAACTTTTTTTTTTATTATATGGCAATTTTTTTCTTCTTGTGGTTTGAGAAAACTTTTGCCAACTTCACGTACTTTCACCACTCCCGCCAAAGCGTATAACCATAACTAACGAATTTATTTTTTCCTATGAAGGCTGAATGCTAAGCTGAATGCGGTCTAACTGCCCTGTTATTGTTCCGAGGGTCTAACCCATAAGTATTTTCTGAATATCAAGTAAACTTCAAAAAGTGGTACATACATCCCACCCACCACCCCGTTTGACGGTAAGTCATTATGACGAATGACGATGAGCGAGCTCGTATGGAACATGTAGACTGGCAAGACCGTAGTGAAAAAATTCTATGTCTATGGGCGAGACGGTAGGGTTCTTTGTTATACCTCGTTGTCTTTATGTCCTAGATATTTCCAACAGCAATGACGCGCGTGTGTAAATAGCTTAAATACGATTGACGTTGAGTTGTGTTTGAATAGATAGGATTCGTTCGCGCCTTTTTCTATTCTACGCTACGGGCTCGCGCCTAACACGCGATACCCGCCGGCGGCGGCTGCGTTGTGTTGAGAAGTCTCAACTCAAATTTACTCGTCTTCAAAGTTTCCATTTCTGCAACTGGGTACATAGGTACAGAACAGAGAGCTCAGCTCCAACAGACAGTGCCTAAGTATTGAAGTACTCTACTCATAGTGTTTGTTCTCCATGAGGCAGGACTATTTGTGTTTGAATTACCTACAGTGTCTTTGTGTCAAGTTGTCTTTGTGTTTTTGGCGTCTCCTTGGGCGCTGGGCGGCCGAGTGCTGCGCCGCCGGCCTGACGCTGCCTTGCCGGGCGCCGCTGCCGGTCGGCCTCGTGCGCACTGCTGCCGTACGCCTGCTGTCTACGGACGTGCGAAGGCTCGCTCTTCAAGAGTAGGTTCGAACACTGAACAATGTGAGTACAAATCCTTTTGTTTGATATTGAAAACTTGTTATCGTGTTCAAGATAGATACTACTTTCTTTCCATAAGGTTCTTGCAACGTCCTGCACAGCTGGGGTTCACTCTTCATACTCACACAAATAGAAATATGGGGTAGGTATTTGTATTTGTATGAGTATGGAGAGTGTTTCCTTCAACTAACATGCTCATCATGCAGATGGTAGCATGCAGAATACTTAAGTAAAGTTGGCGTTCATAGATGATGATAGATTTCTGTGGGGCGGATATTAACAATGCAGTATTAACATAACACAAGCTCTGCTTAGCTTGGGGCTAGATAATGCTGTGTGAATTGTCCAGCATTATTTATTTATTGCAATTTGTGAAACAAATTTGACTTGTCTAAGTGCTTATTTTGTAAGCTTAAAGAAATAAACGTTATTGATATTTGATATTTGAAATGGTTTAGTCCCAGTGTACTAGTAGTCCTGCCATATGCAATGAATAATAACTGTTCTTTGCTAATCATTCATTAAAAAGCTTGAATTAATTATTATTTGTAACTAATCTCTGCCCGCGGCTTCGCACACATTGCTTGGGGAAACATTTAAAGGTTGTTTCTATTCCATGGGAACTAATTTGTGTGATAAAGAGTACCTATGCTATTTTCAACTAAGTGTACTTAGTGCTCCCAGTAACAACCTCTTTTATTCCTGTGCTAGAACTACCTGAATGCAAAAGTTAAGCCTGATCCATTCAGTACCTTTGGTGTGAAGAGGTAAGAACATCCAAATTTTCTCTTACATTTATAATATTTCCTTGGAACAGCTTCATCCAATGAATGAGAATGCTCTCACTAGACCTGTGGAGTGCTATTCTGCTGAGATAATCCAGGAGGATGAAGGCCCTGTGCTTGTTTCAGCTGTACAGGTTGCTTTAGCAAACTGGCTAATGTGTTATGATGATGTTTTCAGCGATAACGGGGAGTGCACTCCTAACACCGAGCACCAACGAGACTGAACACTATCTTAGACCCATCACTGTGCCTCGCTCCGATGCAGCCCAGCCCAGAGGACCCTTGGAAGCTGGAGTTGACAAGATGCTGACCGACGGACACAAGGAATGCGAGTCTGCGTCTTCTCCAGCTCTACTGGTACTGACAAACATAGAAACTTTACATTCTGTGTGCATTAGTTGAATAGCCTCTTAACCGATAAAACAAAACATTTCTAGGGTTCCGTACCGCAAAAAGAAAAAAGGTACCCTTATAGGATCACTCAACCCTCTTTTCTCAGAGACACGTGGAGGTATAGAGTAGAAATTCACATCATATACTCAGGCTCGTTACCTCTTGGAGCCGCAATATAAATCAAACTTCTAAGTTTATGCCCAAATATTTTGAAATTCTAAGGGAATCACATACACACAAAACCTATAAGGTACTTCCCATTGACCTAGAATCATGAAAACTGGCAAAAAGCAAGGTCTTGTAGCACAAGTAAAAGGAAAAATCCGAAACCCGAAATTTGTGGCTTACTATTAAAAAAAAACATTTATTTATCCTTGCCTTGGACCGAAAATCTATTCGGTCGGTTATCGGGTAGGTACTTCCCTTTGACCTAGAGTCATGAAGTAAATTACAATACAAAACACTTTATTGTACACCAGAAAGCGATCTCTTCCAGGCAACCTTTGGACGGGAAGAACTATATGAATATAAGAAAGACAGGGGGTGTACAAAAGATAAAATAAACATGAATATAACAGAATATTGAAAAACATAATTATATTAAATAAAGAAATAAATTAGTAAGTAAATATAATTAAGAGAAAAACTTATCTTGCTAGTGACCAAAATCTAATAAAGCACTACTTTCCGTTAAACGAGAATCATGCAATTTGTCAAGAACACACACAACAAACTCTTAATTTTACGAAACACCGAGGGTTCCCGTGCGAGTCAGACTGGCGCAGCGAGGGTTCCCGTGCGAGTCAGACTGGCGCAGCGAGGGTTCCCGTGCGAGTCAGACTGGCGCAGCGAGGGTTCCCGTGCGAGTCAGACTGGCGCACCGAGGGTTCCCGTGCGAGTCAGACTGGCGCAGCGAGGGTTCCCGTGCGAGTCAGACTGGCGCAGCGAGGGTTCCCGTGCGAGTCAGACTGGCGCAGCGAGGGTTCCCGTGCGAGTCAGACTGGCGCAGCGAGGGTTCCCGTGCGAGTCAGACTGGCGCACCGAGGGTTCCCGTGCGAGTCAGACTGGCGCAGCGAGGGTTCCCGTGCGAGTCAGACTGGCGCAGCGAGGGTTCCCGTGCGAGTCAGACTGGCGCAGCGAGGGTTCCCGTGCGAGTCAGACTGGCGCAGCGAGGGTTCCCGTGCGAGTCAGACTGGCGCAGCGAGGGTTCCCGTGCGAGTCAGACTGGCGCACCGAGGGTTCCCGTGCGAGTCAGACTGGCGCAGCGAGGGTTCCCGTGCGAGTCAGACTGGCGCAGCGAGGGTTCCCGTGCGAGTCAGACTGGCGCAGCGAGGGTTCCCGTGCGAGTCAGACTGGCGCAGCGAGGGTTCCCGTGCGAGTCAGACTGGCGCAGCGAGGGTTCCCGTGCGAGTCAGACTGGTGCAGCGAGGGTTCCCGTGCGAGTCAGACTGGTGCAGCGAGGGTTCCCGTGCGAGTCAGACTGGTGCAGCGAGGGTTCCGTAGAAATAAAAGACCTCATGCCAAATATCATGAACATGATTCAAGCAAAGAAAAGGATATACCCTATAGATTTTAATCCACTACAAATATCCTGGTTTCGGATTGTTGCCTATACTTGCTGTAAGACCTTGCTTCTTGCCAAGTTACATGGGCGACGGCAAGTACCCCATAGGTCTTGTGAGCATTTCCGTTTCCCTTGTAAATTTGAAAAAAAATTGACTTAAATGGCTGTAACTTTAATTGTGTTGACTTATCTTAGTAGATTGATTTATAGTGAGGCTATAAAAGGTTACAGACTTGACAGACGGACAACAAAGTGATCCTATAAGGATTATTTTTTTACTTTTGAGGTACAGAACCCATTAATAGCTAATTATTTTAATTAGTATTTATTGGAATATAAATATATCTGTTGACTGCAACGCAAGCGCCACCTCGCGGCGCTAGGCAGAGTCTACCTCTTCGAGTCGGCGGGCCGGACTGGCAGTCTTCGTTCAGCCGTCGCACTAACAAGTCGTGGAAACTGTCTCGCGTTCAGTGTAGTGTTGATACCAAGCGAAACCTAGTACTTTATAAAACGCTTCATTAATTTGTCAAATAAACGTTTGTGACTTTGAAAATGGCAGTGTACTTTCTTTGAACCGGAACTCTTCCACGTCCTGACCCACCGGAGGATAAGCCAATTATTCAAAAGTAGGTAAGTATTTATTTTTAAGAGTCAATCGCAAGTTTCCTATCGCAATGCGATTTCGAACGAGAGTGACGTCACTCGGGTCAGACTCGTTCACAGATCATGAAGTGTTGGCGGGATATCTGGATGGATTGGTGCGCGGTTGGGTGTTTCCTATGAAGCAGCAACATTGATCCTTTGTGATTTATTTTAGTTTTTCAACCTAAAACAAGTCTGTAATTGGTTTTGTGAAAGAACATTCCGATAATTTTCATAAAAATTGACATTTGTATGACACTAACCAAATTCGCATCAACTTCTGTACTTCTACGTTAAATCGGCTCCTTCCCATTTGGCAACTTTCCCATCTCGTAACCATTTTAAAACAACTGAATCTTCCATACATTTCGTCGCGTTTGGAAAACTTTTCAGGAAATAGTGTATTTGAGTACAGTCACCGAGAAAGATAGTCATTTAACAGATCATGGTACCTATTGAATACCCATTGTACTATAATAAAAGCCGAAAGTTTATGTAGAAAATTAGAGATTGTTTTTGCCACAAACTATATAATAATTAAAATGGGGTGTAGCGTCGGATCGCCTATACAACTATACTAATTACGGAAACATACCTACTTTAAACGTAAATATTTGTATATTTGTTTCGATCCCGTAGTTTTTGAGTTTATTCTTTGCAAACATACAAAAATACAAATCTTTCCCCTATAAGTGTAGATAACTATTATCTAGAGATTAAGTTATGAACAATTAGTATACCTACAGGTTCCAGAACATTTGCAACAGAAACCTAGTAAGACTTGTCTAGTCTAGGTCAGAATCAAAGATACTAAGTAGACTACATTCCGTATGTGAGAAGAAATTAAGAGTGCGCCTAATGCAAAAATCAAGCAAATTGTGTATTTTTAAACCCTTACATCTATGGTAACGAACTTAAAAATTGCAATTAAAAAAATACTATAGGTAGGGGAAAAACCCATAGAAGTCGAGTAATCGAATAGAATTTTGAAAAAAATCAAATATTGGTAGTTGTTTTAAATACTCGTAACCTGCGTCTTTGAGTTTAGCCGTTTCTTCGGCATATGTGGATGGAATGGGTTAATGCATATAAGTTTTTTACATTTGTCAACGGCAAATTTAGCTTCATTTTTTTTCGAAATTGGGCTTACATCTTGACAGGTGTCCTGATTCCTTTGGTCTGTTTGGATCTGTTTAGTAGTTTTGGCGTCAAGAAGTAACAAACATCCATCCATCGTATATTATTGTGAAGATGAGTCAGGACAAATATTTTAAAATTATATATTATGGCATAGCCAAATTATATGTTCAAAACGTAGGAAAAAAAATCTATGTCTATGGTTCAAACTGATCTAAGGATGGATGATGAAAATTACTGCGAGGCATACTTGGACAAACGAAATCACTTTTCAGCAAAACAATCAAGGCAAAGAGGTATAACAGGAACCTGTTGTTTTTCTGGAAAATTAGATGATCTGTTAATTTGGGGCTACCATACCCATAGTTTAAAAATTTGTCGTTCTTTTTCAGCATCATCTGTCGGTACTACCTATATTATATTATATACCTATACTACCTTATAGGCCGAACATGTATGTTTGAAGTATCACTTATCGAGCTGACTGTATCACTCATTGTAAAAATGGTTACGAGATGGGAAAGTTACGAAATGGGAAGGAGCCGTTAAATCTATTATAGTTGGTTTAAGCCGTAGATTTTAGAATAAAATAAATAAATAGATATTTGATTTAACAAAAAGAAAATCTGTCTATGATAGTAGATCTTATATCATACATTCGATAGTAACTCTACTGTCTGTCTGTTGCTTTTTCAGGCCGAGCCGGCTAAACAGATATTAATGAAATTTGGCAGGAAGGTAAATGGTATCCCAAGGATAGACAGAGGTAGTTCTATATTATCTCGTTCGTTTCGTTCTATATTTGTGGTATTTAACTAAGTGTAACCACTTAGTTAAATATCACAGCTACGCCTAGCTACCTCTCAATTTGCATTGCGCCCTAACGCGACTCTGATAATAATTGTACTAACTATATTTTCAACATAAAAATACATTCTTGAATAATTAGTTGTACTATAAAAACTATCGTAGTTAGACTGATTCATTACGGATGTGAGCGGTTTACTACGAATATTATTTGTGGACTCGGAGGTGTGCGGAACATGCGCGTCTAGAACCGCACTCACCCTGAAGAAGTCCCTCGTTAAGGGATGAAACGAATAAGGTTCGTAGTTAACCCGCTTACATCCGTTATGAAGTAATTAGGCCCTATAAGCGCCTACGAGACGAGGTTGCGTTAGACGAGATCATTTTATCAAAACCTAGGCATCCTATCATAATTTTGTTTGGTAGTTAGATGAGAGAGAAGTGTGTATGTCGTGTAGTGGCTCGAAGAACACTGATATAACGTCCGTATGAGATCACATCTACTCTTCACGCCAAAACTACTGAACGAATCGAGCTGAAATTTTGCACACAGGTAGTTCTAGGCATGGATACACACATATGCTTTTTATCGCCATAAATCAGTTACCATGTAGGTTACCATGGTATGCAAATAACCTTAAACAATGCGTGCGAAGGTGCGGGCAGGAACTAGTGTTGCGATGGTAACATACTTTTTCCGGGATCAGCCTGGATAGGTATATACAGTCGTGGTCAACTAATTAGGGACTTTCAAGATAGTGAAGAGCAATAACCGGTTATGTACATATAAATATAAAACCATATTGATTTCTCAGCACCTATTATTTGCATAATTTGGTCCGATTATTATGCTATAAATGGCTGTAAATAAAAGAATAAATAAATAGAAAAAAGTATTTAATATCAAAGGTTGAACATGTATTCAATTTTAAGGTATAATTCTGTAGCTGGACATTTAATTAAGGACAGTAAACTATAATGAAAAATAGAGTTAAACAAAACTAATAATCTGCAGTATTATAATATCTTTAACAGCTCCATTTTATTGCGTGTAAAATCAGTACCCAGTAGCAAAACCTTTGTTAGTAATTACCGCTTGACACCGATGTGGCATAGACATTATCAGTTTCTGGCATGTTTCGACAGGAATGTTTGCCCATGCCTCACAAAAAGCTTCATTAAGTTCATCTAAAGTTGTGGTACGATAAGTGGCAACTTTTTTCTTGATTTCGTGCCAAAGGTGCTCGATTGGGTTAAGGTCCGGGCTATTTGCTGGCCAATCTAGCACCGATACTGACTGACTGGTAAGAAACGACTTGACTGAACGGGCGGTATGTTTCGGGTCGTTATCATGCTGAAACGTCCATATAATAGGGAGATGCTCCTCAGCATAGGGAAGCATCGTTTCCTCCAATATTGCCTTGTATTGATGTTGGTCTAAGTTACCCTGAACTTTCCTCACAGGTCCCACTCCACGTCCAGAAAATGAACCCCACATTTTAATGTTTCCACCGCCATGTTTCACCTGCTTTTTTGTGAATCTTGGATTCATTTCCGCTTTTACTGGACGCCGTACGTATTGCCTTCCATCTGAAGAAATCAAATTAACCTTGGTCTCGTCAGAGAATAATACATGTTGCCATTGGGCGTAGGTCCAATGTCCATATTTACGTGCAAACGCCAAACGAGCATTTCTATGTTCTTTCTTCAACAACGGTACTTTGCGAGCCACTCTTCCGAACAACCCTGCTTCTACCAGACGTCGTCGAACGGTCCTCGCTGAGACACCAGCTCTTTCGTCTGTCCCAAATACTTCGTGTTTAATTACAATAGAGCCTAGAAACGGATCTTTCTTAGCTAACCTGGTTATCATTCTATCTTCTGGAACCGAATGGTCTGTTGCGTGACGATGGTAAGTCCCATGGGAGTTGGGGAGGCCTATTGTGTGGGACGCTACATGTGTCGACACACTCGCGCCTTCCCATCTTCCTAGGACTTCCGTGAGGGCTGGTGCGGCGGCAGATTTAGCCGAAGATCTCAAGAGGCGCAAATATGCAGGTCTCGACAGAGCCTACACATTTGCTCCCCTTGGAGTCGAGACCCTAGGTTCGTGGGGTACCGAGGCTCTCCGGGTTTTCAAAAAATTATCTGAGCGTCTGGTCGAAGCGACGCGTGACCCGAGAGCTGGTGAGTATCTGGCACAGCGCATCAGCATTGCTATACAGCGGGGCAATGCAGCCAGTGTCTTAGGCACGCTTCCAACTGGTATTGATATGGATCAGTTGAGCTACCTGTAGATTGTTTGCAACAGTTTGCAGATAGCTTAATTGTTTCTATTGTAAATACTAGTTTTAATTTAAATTTGTTATTTGATTGTTATTTTCTTTCTGAATAAGATATTAAATAAAATTTTTCTATCTTCTTGCGGAGTTGTTTTTCTCGATCTTTTTGTTTTGGGCACATTTAAAGTTGTGTTATTGCGTCTGACATGTTGCACTGCATTGTATACCATAGTTTTTGAACAATTTAAATGTTCTGCTATCCTTCGGTATGGCCAACCATGCTCGACAACAAACTTCATGATAATTTTTCGTAGTGTTGGATCGCAACTTTTATTTTTGCCCATTTTTCTTCAAAATATTTTTCAAAACTTAAAATAAAAATCGGGATTGCCGCCAAAACTACCACGAAACAATAAGAGAGGAAGTAAAAAAGTATTGAGAATATTGAGATTCAAACTTTGAAAATAGAACGCAATATCTCAGTGTCCCTAATTAAATGGCCAGCCAGCAATATTTGAACAAATAGCACTATGATAATCTATCAGCTATACTGTAAAGAGGTTTAATGTTTAAGAAGTTGTTATTGTTTGTATAATCGGGCACATCAATGACTAATTATACTTACATGTAAAAGATATGGAATATTTTTAAGACTCGTTGAAAAAAAAAAAAAAAAATCACAATTTGGCCTAACTAGAGATTGTCCCTAATTAGTTGACCACGACTGTATATACCATAGGGGAGGGCCCTTTGTGACAATTGTATGATAAGATAAGGCAGAAAATTAAACCAGGAGAATGTGCTCTATCAAATGCAGCAAAAATGTTAAAATAAATTATGAAACAAACAAAATAACGCCAAACAAAAAAGCGAAGCAAATTTAGCAAAATAAACATTTGTAGGCAGAGTGAAAAGTCATTAAGTCGCTATTTGGACAAAATAGAGTTGGATTATATTATAACACAAACTCTGCCTATCTTGGGGCTAATTAATGCTGTGTATTTCCAGAAAAAATCACAGATTTTTCTGCATCTCTCAGTCTTACAAACTTAGTCGTAGCTTACTCAGTTTTAATTAGTTATTGACCGAGCGAGCGAAGCGTCTCTGCATCAACTACTGGAAAAAGTATCGTTTCTGTCAGAAAACAACTCCACTGGTCGTGTTTTACGATCGATCTCGACGTTTGGTGTAATTACGTACATATTGTACAAATTTATAGAATGAAATTTCAACTTAATGTTTTATTTTATATCATTTTTTAGTCGACGGGGTTTTTTTTGATTATAGGCTTTCTTCCTCCAAAAGGGGGCTATCAAATATCTCCGCTTTAAGAAATCTGATTTCGATGATATTTTTTTTTTTAAATTAAAGGTACCTAATTAATTATTATTAGTGTCATTTTAATTTGATCTCGTAAAATAATGGTGAAGATCTGATGAGGACTTTTGCCATGATGAGCAAAATAGCTCTGCAAATTGTAAAAAAAGCATGAGAGCATTTACCACACAGCGCCATCTATTGGAGTATCTTTGTAACACTTGGAGAGTAGGTAGGTACTATGTGATAGCCCGGCCACATGTTGTAACACTTGGAGAGTAGGTAGGTACTATGTGATAGCCCGACCGCATGTTGTAACACTTGGAGAGTAGGTAGGTACTATGTGATAGCCCGACCACATGTTGTAACACTTGGAGAGTAGGTAGGTACTATGTGATAGCCCGACCACATGTTGTAACACTTGGAGAGTAGGTAGGTACTATGTGATAGCCCGACCACATGTTGTAACACTTGGAGAGTAGGTAGGTACTATGTGATAGCCCGACCACATGTTGTAACACTTGGAGAGTAGGTAGGTACTATGTGATAGCCCGACCACATGTTGTAACACTTGGAGAGTAGGTAGGTACTATGTGATAGCCCGACCACATGTTGTAACACTTGGAGAGTAGGTAGGTACTATGTGATAGCCCGACCACATGTTGTAACACTTGGAGAGTAGGTAGGTACTATGTGATAGCCCGACCACATGTTGTAACACTTGGAGAGTAGGTAGGTACTATGTGATAGCCCGACCACATGTTGTAACACTTGGAGAGTTGGTAGGTACTATGTGATAGCCCGACCACATGTTGTAACACTTGGAGAGTAGGTAGGTACTATGTGATAGCCCGACCACATGTTGTAACACTTGGAGAGTAGGTAGGTACTATGTGATAGCCCGACCACATGTTGTAACACTTGGAGAGTAGGTAGGTACTATGTGATAGCCCGACCACATGTTGCGTCTTCATATGCTTGCAGTTTGTTAAGAAATCAATTTTATAGAAGGCGCTAAAATGCTATCCCTGATTTATGAAATTTTATTTCAAAATCCTATTAGATCAGATTTATTTTTACTAAAAAGTTAAGTGGTTGGGAGTTGTACTGTTCGTCCTCCAGCCAGTCGTCGGTGTCAAACGTTAAAGCAGACCTTGCCTCCCTTCGACCAAATTATATTGCAGCGGTGGAACACTCCTTCCGTATGCCACCAGGTCTAGGCTGGCTTGGAGATGATCCTTCCCAGCCATAGTTCAGCTATAGAGATGTGTCCACCCTCTCCGTAGACACGGGATGAAAGAAAACTATCGAATCCTGTCCAAACCAAGATCCAGCTGCACTGGAAGAAATATTGTGGCTAAATACTTTGCCAGTGCACCACAGATGGCAGATGCAGTAGTAATGCTAGATGTGGATATCGGAAGGCCTCCATCCTCCATGCTGTGCTTTACCAAAGTCACTCTTTCTGCTCTTGACTTTTTCACAGAACTCTCTCCTTTGATCACTCGTTGACTGAACTAGTGTACTCGGAGAGATGAGTTCTTTTTTCTGGCTTCGCCACAGATATAATAATACTAATACGGCTTCGCTTATTTGAGGTGCTTCTTGATAAAGACGTCGGTGACTGGTCTGGAAACTGAGGCTTGGCAGGAATGATAGGATTATTGGTATTAGGTTCTGTGCGACTTTTCTTTTTTCTTGTTGAATGAGGAATAGAAGCGGCACCATGCATTATCGTAAATGTTTGAATTAATTATTCTATTTTGTACCGATTGTTAACATGCAAAACCGCATAAATGACGAACTTAATCGGTTTTAGCAGTAAACCGTCGATATTATTAGTACGCGTGAAAGCTATAGTACAGCCCGGGCAGCGGGCACGGCCATCGGCTACTCTGAACCCGGGACCTTGCAGAAGGTACTGACGCTCTGATGCTGGCAGGTGCCGCGGCGGGACACTCGTGCTGCGCCGCGGGCTCGGCCTTCCGCCGGATTGACGAGTCTGCGTTGGACGCACCCGCTACCGCACAGAGATCCGTAGAAGGCTTCAAATCAGGTAATGCATTGAAAGGCCAAACGCTAGCTAGTTATACTCCGGCTAAGCTAAACAGCTAAAGTGGTAATGTTTATGCCTTTATATCTAAGTCTAATAAACTTAACTTTCTTTTTGAGATTCTATAACAGAATTTACACTAGACTGCTCTTCACGAAAGATTAGTCGCGGTATTTTTTTTCAACGCAAAACTCAAAAAAGTTATTTTGATCGCACTGCGCTGCCTCTAGCGACTTCTTTCGTGAAAAGCACTACAGTTCATTCATTCATTGCTTATGCTGAAAATGACGAGTTTATCAGTAAGTAGGTATCTACTGTAACGTGAAGAAACGTCAAGTCGGTAGAACTACCTACATACCGACGGGTAAGGAAATGTCCCAGCTTTAGTTCAACACCCGTGAGTCTTATGACCAGAGACCACGATGCGGGAACTATCCCTGCGGTCTTCAATATGGTTTGTTCCCATTTGTCACCCTGATCTGTCCCCCTTAGGGGGATAGGTATTCACTCTTCTTACACATATGTACTTAAATACTAATTCAACTAACTGCTAACAATATAGAGGTTGCACAACTGATAAGTACTTATCAACACACTTGGATTCATCGACATCTTGGATTGGAAGCGTCGTCGTTCCGAAGACGCATTTGCATTGCCCCGATCTGTTTGGTTGTGAGAGTTGCTTACAATAAATGTTTCTTGGTAAATCCTTGCGTTGCGTATAGATATTTTGATGTAAACATTAGGTACGAAACATCATTGACAAAGTACAAGCAGTGTTCGACTGCCTGAGTGTTCGAGCTCAGAGCTTACTACATATTGTAAGTATGTAGGCTTGTGCGAGTAGATGGCTCTCGAGATAGCGGAAGGCGGTGTCGGGACGACAAAGCTAATGAACAACAAATATAGAAAGACGTACTAGACCTAAGTGCGACCGAGACAACAATACGCTCGTCCGCCGCCGCCGTGAACGGCGACAAGCAACGAAACACGTATTGCTATTTCCTTTAACGCACGAATGGTTCGTATTTTCTATCTTTGTCTGCAAACGGCGACATTATAAGTCGAGCGCCGCGACGGCGCCAACGCGGCGCCGCCGGTCCGACCAATGAGGGAGGCTGGCGGAGCGCCCTGCTCCTCGCCAGCCTATAGTGTCGCAGTACCGGCCGGCGGGACGCCTCGCGGGACCGGCGGCGCCAATCGTGTTGGTGACAGTGTGGGCGGAGCTCATTTGAGGCGTCCTGCAGATAAGCTAGTATCAGTGCTTTATCACTCGCGCTCAGTTATGATTATGTTATGAAGTATACTCTACAAACAAGGTTCTTACTTTGAATCATTAAGTAGGTACGTATGTATTGGATTGTATAGGAGAGTTAGGTAGGTATTTGTAATATCCCAACCTTGTAAAGATCTCAGTAGGATCTACCCTTAGACAATTTAACCCGCTGTCAAAGGATCTACCTGACCGTTTCCGTAGCGCGAGTCAAGCGGCCGGGGCGCGGGGGGCGCGCTAACAGCGAGCAGAGCGCTGGGAACATTATTTCCACGGGTGTAAGGCTCAATATTGATTGATGAAACGAACAAGTGAAATATCTTGAAGTATCAATACTTATTCTGTGCTAGCGCCTTATCTTATCTTCCTTTGTTAGGTTCATGTAGTAAGCATGAATTCAAGTAATATACTCAGTGAGCGCCGCATCTGGACTGGACTGTCTGTAGCAACCTGTGCTGTGTCAACCTGATTGTAATATCTATTTTTTACTCAGGACCGACGAGTCCAGCAAGGAAGGGGCAGTCGCGGGGGCGGTCGCCGGCTCGCAGCGGGCGGGGGCAGTCGCCGAGCAGCTCTTCGAGTGCACGGGGGCGGCGTGCGCGTCGCACCGGCGGCAGTGAAAGGGTTATTATAGTATTATGTACGTATCCATATCTTCGAAATATCTGTCGTACATCAATACGTAGTAAGTATAAAATAAATTCTCTTTTCGCTGTCTGTCTGTCCCTATGTATGCTTATTTATATCTTTAAAACTATGCGACCGATTTTGATGCGTTTTTTTTTACTATATACCTAGAGTGATTCAAGAGGAATGTTTATTATGTATAATGCATAATATAGTATCTACCCGTGCGAAGTCGGGGCGGGTCGCTAGTGCACAAGGCGAATTGTAATGTGTTGTGCGTCTCGTGGAGATGTTTGTTCGAAGTGAAAGTGGAAACTACTGAATGGATTGAGATGAAATTTTGCACATATATAAAGACTAACACATGAGCTACTTTTTAGTACAAACTAGTGGTCCGCCCCGGCTTGTTTATTTTTGGTCAATTTTCCAGTGTTTTAATACTTCTTCAGAACTTATGAAAATCGGTCCCGTAGTTTTAGAGATACCTAGGTATAAATGGTGTAACTAACACGACTTTGTTTTATATGTATAGATAACGCGCGCGAAGCTGAGGGCATACACTAGTATTACTATACCTAACTTGGAAAGTAGGTAGCTCTGTCTGTCTGTCTGTCTGTTGCATCTTCAAGCCCAAACGGCTGAACAGATCTTTATGAAAGTTAGCAGAGAGGTAAATAGTATCCAGGCTGCCTAGGTACTTGACAAGCGCGAGCCAAGCCGCGGCCTACACCTAGTTTCACTATATACGTTTGTGCAAGTGCGAAGGAAATAATTATAGTGTTATGGGCTTTGCAAGTGTTACTAGAGTACCTACATTAGTAAAACGCTTTCACTGCCCAGTGTTAGCAAGTAGTGCTGATATAACCATTTTCTCGTTGTGGGCACTGGAAGTGTATGGAGAGTAGTTAGCTAAGTATAACACATTCACTGCCCAGTCTCAGTAAGAAGCTTTGAGTTGTGGCCTCTACAAGTACATACCTATTAGAAAAGTATATATCTGAGTAAAACGCTTTCGCTGCCCAGTTAAAGGAAGTGGTTCCACACTAAGTACCTCCTAGTTGTGGACATTGTAAGGAACAATAGTGTTTCAGTATAACATATTCACTGCCCATGAAATAACAATTTTTATGTTGTGGGCACTCCAAGTGTTTAATAAAAGTTTCATGTTAACGCATTCGCTGTCTGTAATTAGTAGAGTACATTAGTTTAACTCTTTCACTGCCCAGAAGCTTGCAATCACCATCTTTGAGTTGTGGCCACTGCAAGTAATGAAAAGTTATGTATTATATTAAAACGCTTTCGCTGCCCATTTAAAAGAAGTGGTTCTTTACTAAGCATGTCCGGGTTGTGGGCATTCTAAAGAACAATAGTATTTCCGTTTAACACATTCACTGCCCAAGAAATAAGCATTTTTATGTTGTGGGCACTGGAGGTGTTAGATGAGTACTTACATATAATACAATCACTGTCCTGAATAAATAGAGTACTTAAGTTTAACGCTTTCACTGCCCAATCCCAGAAAATAGCTTATTTGTATGTTGTGGGCATTGAAAGTTTTAAAAGTATACTTGAATATAATACATTCAGTGCCCTGAATAAATGTAGTACATTGGTGTAACGCATTCACTGCCCAATTTTGGCAAACAGTGTATAGGAGTTCCTAGCGCGGCGCACGGTTTAACACGTGCACCACGGCTCCTCATGGTCCGGATTTAACTCAGTTCGATGTCGGGGCTCGGAATAGTCTGTAGACGACTTACGTTCCTGGCGGGGTGTTGTGCTCGGTAGAGCAGCGTCGTGCTGCGATCTGTTGAGACTCAGCCCTACGCCAGGTGATTCGTCCGAGGACGAGATCAATTATAAACATAATTTACTACTATGTATATTATCTTATTTTTATTTTTTTTTATTTATTCTTATACTATGAACATGTAAATTATGTATATTAATTTTTCCCAAGTTTATTATTTATTCTAATTTGTTTTATTTTTATTTTTTATTTTATGAACATGTAAAACAGCTTCATTCGCGCGGTTTGAATCTTAAGTTTTTTTTCCGAAAATTACATACTTGAGCTACCTCTACACTGTTGCAATCAATCTAAAGGTATCTCAATCAACAGATTTATGAAATTTTCATTATTAATCCTACCTACTACTTACTGGTGTTGATATGGATCAGTTGAGCTACCTGTAGATTGTTTGAACAGTCTGCAGATGGTTCAGTTGTTTCTTGTTATAAATACTCTAGTCCTTATTTTTTTCTATTATTTGGTTGTTACTTTGAATCTTGAATGTAATGTTTTTTTTTTTTTTTATTCATTTTACATCATTACTCCTATTAACAGTTGAGCTAACTGCAGACTGTTTGTTGCAAACAAGTACCATTTAGCTCTTCTTTTATAAATACTACTTACTCCAAACTAGTATAGCTTTTAAAATAGTAACATTTAGATGTATTTTATATTTACAGAGATCACACAGACAGCTCGCGGGTATGCTCACTCCAAGCTTGTGGGAAAACAATGAATAATGGTTAATAAAGGTTGCCTGCCAGAGATCGCTCAATAAGCGATAAGGCCGCCCATTGTACAACGTAATCTGTAAACTTCCGTCTTATTTGGTGTGCATTAATTAAAGAGTAATAATTGTATTGTAATGTTGGGTACATTCACATCTAATTGTTATATACATACATACATACATGGCCCAAATCAACTCCGTCTGATCAAAATATCTCTTCTAAAGTACTAAATTTTAACTTTCAAATTTGTAACTACATGGTACGTACATACAGAGTTCAGGACTCGCTCTATCTATCATAAAATTATTATGTTTTGCATTCCAAAACACGACGACTAGTTAGTACTTACCTCTAATTTTTTAATAAAACCTTAATTTCTCAGTAAATACAGAAGTTTGCATCTCAAGAATAAGCTGGCTGGGTAGTAGATCTGGTTACGATTTTTTCAAATAAAGTCCTAATTAATAGATAGGTACCTACTAGAGATGTAACGAATATTCGCATCCGCATTCGCATTCGCGAATATTCGCAGGATTTTCAATATTCGCATTCGCATTCGCATTCGCCAAAATCTATGCGAATATTTGGCGAATGTTGATGGGGCAAAAACTTACCTAATATATTTAAAAAACTGTTCTCTTTTACATGCGGAATTATAAAAAAACTCTGCACATCTCGTAAATAGGGATGATGGCAGTAACAAAAAGCATCATTATTATGTATTTACTAAATTAAATCAGAGCCATACATGACAAAACGCGTATTATAATTTTTATTTTGATCAAGATCAATTATTATTTTCATAAATAACATCTACAAAATACAATAATCCACCATGACACGTTGGACACCAATTAGAGAACACAGATCCATGACGTCATGTCGTCACAAAGTAAAATGGAAGACACAGAATAACCACAGAAATAAGTACTAACTAATAGTAAACGTATGACTTTCTTCAATCAATAGCTAGCTTCTTTGTTTCTTGACAATATTGTTAATACTTGTTTTATTATTTGATTGTATTTCTTATTTGTAAAGACATACTAATGAATATAAATATTATGGTAATTCTGTATCATAAAAATTTGTGCATCGGTGACGTCATAGACAGTCGCCACGAGTATTGTAGCGTTTTAGAGCGAAATTTAAATTACATTTTTAAAAACTCAATTTTACCTTCAAAATCCATGTTTTTTGTAGAATTATGTTTTATTTTCTATTCAGTAGATGTTTAAAAATATCAAAGAGTAGTCTCAAAATCAATCATCATGCCTATTACTATATTTTTATTATGGCACTCTTATTGCTAATTCTTTAATAAGAACTTTGTAAGAAACTTTGACAAAACTTAACTGAAAAAAAATTTTTGACTTTGATTGGGTGACTAGTGTCTGTCCGTGGCTTTGCACGCGTTTCTACGAAATTAAAGAAACTAAACGTTTAATGTTTATTTTTTCCCCATGGGAACTAATTTGTGAGATCGAAAAATAGCCTAGCCTTTGCTTTGAATGACAATGTATTGATTATTCTAACCCAGGGGTTAAGGTAACCTTTTAATGGCGGGAACCACTTGACAAATTTATGATTTGTTTTTGGCGTGCACAGACCTTGATCGAAGGACCTAGGACAAGGCCGTCTTTTATTTTTTATTATTATGTTATACTGGTTAATAAATAAATATGAATATTTTAAATATTAAAAAAACAAGTTCATTTCTAGTTACACCCAACCCAAACCTCATAAGCTAGAAATCTTAAATTTTAAGCATAGGAGTTTTGGAAATTACCTCAAAAGAAAAGAGGATTGAAGTTTTTTACGTGTTTCTTTTAACTCTACGAAGTGGCCAAATTTGCTTGAAATTTACCAAAAATACAAAGCCGTTGAAAACGTATTTCAGGATTTTTCAAAATATTAATGAAATGGTTAGGTATATGAAAGTTTGAGATTTATAGTTGGGCTCCGACTTAAAAGGGCTGTAATGTAACTTTCTAACGCATAACGCTATTGTACTGAAATTTTCTGAGTATATAAAAAACGACTATGAGAAATTTTCAAGAAAACTCTTAATATGATATGCGTTTTTCAATCGATTCTTTTTTATATACTCAGAAATTTTCAGTACAATAGCGTATTGTATTATATCGATAGCGTTATGCTTATGTAACTTTTATACCAGTATTATTTATTATTTTACATTTTGCATGTTCCGCATCCACTAAGTAAAATAAGTCTAAACGTGGTCTAAATTTTACTCATTGTTTTCATGGAGGCACTCATTTTTCCCAAAATAACATATAAAAGACAAACAAATCCAACTCCAACCGACAAATGTGTGGATAAAAATATTATCAAACAAACAACGCGATTGGTAGACGAAGATAGCAATTATCAAGCGATTCATCTTCTTTAATTTTTGCTCTGCATCTGTTTTGATACAATTATGCCAATATCAGTTTCAAATTCTGTGGTTATCAAGGTTGTGAATTGTCGATGTCATGAATGAATGAAATAAACATTATTACTTGTACGTAATTGGTAGTTGAAGATAGCTAATAGCAAACGTTGGTAATTGGAAAACAGTACGTGAAGTTGGCGGCAAGTTCAAAATACCAACATTCGCATTCGCATTCGCATTCGCGAATGTGAGCATCGAATACTCGCATTCGCATTCGCATTCGCGAATGTCGAAAATTTGACATTCGTTACATCCCTAGTACCTACCTAATAATAATTATGTAAACAAAACTTGATTTTTGTGCTTGCGTTGCTATGCCCTGTCTCGCTCCTATGAACGCGAAATCCTATGTCTGTCCTTTTCACAAAAATTCAGCAAGCTTCCACATAGCAAGGTTTATCTATAGTATTATCATTGCTTACTTCGTAGGCCAGCTGAAGACAGGGCGCTATGGCGCTCATTAGGGGAGGCCTATGCCCAGCAGTGGACAAGTATCTAGACTGTGATGATGATGATGATGATGATCACTTCGTAATATTACCAATTTGATTGTTTCGAAAAAAAACTGGACAGTTTTTTTAAATTTTGAGGGATATTCTATTGTTTTTTTTTTTATACATAATAATATAATAATTAAAAGCCGAACATAGCAGTAGAACTTCCTCCTTATTTCGAGGTCGGTTAAAAATGTACTTTCATAGAGTCACGTGCTTTGTATTTTATCCTTCAGTCGGTCAGTCAGTCAGTCAGACAGACAGACTGGCTGACTGACTGTGTCGTCATAGGAGGCCTATGGATGGAACCACTTCCCAACTCTTCCCGTGTGTGTTGTAAGAGGCGACTAAGGGACAAACACCGGGGGGCGGGCAGCAGCGCCTCTTGCAGAATACATCTACCACCAAACTGCGATCCCCAACCCTCATGCCCAGCGTGGGGATGGTGGGCATTGGCACCCATGAGATAAAAAAAACAGGGGGAGGCCTGCGTCCAGCAGTGGACTATAATTATAAGCTGTTGAGGTGAGGTGAGGTGAGTAGGATCCACTTCACAGGTGCATAGTGCGGTACTATGTTATGGTAACTAACCGACTTTGAAAAAGGAGGAGCTCTGCTTGTCTATCTTCGTCGATTTCTAAGTCATTTATGGATCGATTTTTATGATTCTTTTGCTGTTGCATAGAGAATCATCCCGTGGTTGTTCTATTAAATGCACAACTTTTTATAGTTAATTCTCAAACAATATCCGTCAAGTGCGAGTGTAACTTTTGGACAATAAACAAGGACTTTTAGCTATAATATATGTACCCACCCTACCTGTACTATGTTTAGTTGCAGTTGAGTCCGACTCTTACTTGACGTTTTATTTTAATCTTTTTGTTTGGAATCATCAGCCAGTACAAGACATTCGTCCTCTTGCATTAATAGTAGGTACTTAGTCGACTTTTTGGTGTTCCATTTACAAAGAACATACATTACATAATATTTTGAATTTATATATTTTGAAAATGGAACCGAAAGCGCCTTACATTTTGATCATTGCAATGAAAAAAGAGATCCCCTTCGAGGTAAAAGGAAGGGCCCTAACGAACGTAGGTGTAGTAGGTTTACTAAGTAAATGAAAACTTCATATTATTCCATGGCTAGATCAGTCCGATAGCTAGATGAGTGACCAATTTATTGTCTCCGCTTTTTCTTTTCTATGATCTGTGATCAACGAGTTATCCATAGAATATTGTAATCAGCTTGAGCAAAAGCCTAAATCATGCCCTCGACGTCATGGTGTTACTACATAGGTATTATTATAAAAGATTGTGGTTTGAAGAAAAACAAAAAAACCAGCCTAAATTCTGTTTCTGAATGAAAAACCAATTATTTTTGTATGGATTCAATTTGATAGGTAGGTATAACTTATTATAATAATGTATAATTGAATTCCAAGTTATAGTATGAAATTTTACAACATAAATGTTTTTAATTAAAAACAACAATAATCACTCAAATTCAGTTTATTCAGAATGCAAATTCAATTAATATATTCTACATTATATATAGCAAAGATATTTTAAAACTTTAAGATATTTTTCATCGATGCCCAAAATAGATTGATAAAGGCTACTCAGTCCGCTTAATATTATGTCTTCCTCATACCTCTTCTTGTTTATACTTAAACAATTTCACTACATTTCATATTATAATCACTCTCACCTTTGTTTTTATATTATGTGATTAATATTTGGCTATTGGTATGTAATTGCAATACAGAAGTTGATAAAAGTCCATTTCTCGCTAGGTACTATATAATTATACCAAAATAGTCAGAAACAAAGCTATTAATTTTTCTGACCCTGGTCTGAATAGCCAAATGGACACTATCACATTCCATTTCCATATGATGCCCAGATTCCACAATAATTAATGTCTGATTTTGAGGTTTTTGTAAGTAGCAACTGCTCTTTATGAAAGTGGCAGCAATGATGGATGGTATTGCTATTCTGACCGGAGGCAGTATCAGAATAGAAAGTTGCTTCGGTGACCTCAGGAGGTAGCTCTGAAAGCAGGCGGCTCCAAATGCATGAAGCAACTTCAGATGCTCTTTTTGTGCTAGGTACCCGTTACATGACACATGTGAATTATAGCAGCAGTGGTCTATCTGGCCAAGATCATATATAATGGTAAAGTTAAATGTTTTAAATTTTCATAATCACAAAGTATCAAGAAGTCCTCAGATATGCCTAATTGATCCTCTATTCTGAACTTCTCTATTGCAATTATAATGACATTTACAGGATAAGTACTAATTTTACTCCTTTCGCTCTGACTGTATTACCTGCCTGAGAAACACGTTCTTTGCCTTTCAGTCTTATTAACTTCCTAGTGTTGTTAAAGTATTCTTTTTGGAAAGTAAGATTTTGTTGTTCTTCGTTAACTCGAATGATCACATTCATAGCAGTATCTTGGACTCGTCGGTATCTTCTTGATCTGGTTTCTGGTACACTATAACTGTTGTGCGAAGTACTTGAGACTACAGAACCAGCAAAAGGATCCAGCTCACTTCCTATAAACAAAGTTAGAAAATAAGGTAAATTGTTAATGCAATAAAACAATCAATTATAATTTTACCTATAGTATTTACATACCAGTGGGGCTTCCATGTCAATTGTTGGCTATATCAGGGTCACAAGTCTACTCAAATCATCATGAATTACTGTCTCAGGAATATTACTACATTGACTGTAGCTTTAGACATCTTCATTAAATGGTGCTCGACTTCCTGATAACAAAAAATAAATAGTAAGTAATTAAGTAAATAAGAACATTTATTTTGGCAGTGTGAGTTTTCTGAAGCGTGGCAAGATACTAGGTACCTACTTCAGGATCTTCCAAAATATATTTTGACTGGTTCACTTCGGTAGGTAATGAAAGCTTCATGACCCACTGGTTGTGGAGTAACATTATGCATGCATTGTTTTAGGCATTGATTGGTACCAGCATTTAATGGATTAGACCCTGTAACAAAACTGGTTATCGCAATCTATGTACATGATTATCTATCTGTATTAGACAATTAAAACTCTAAATTATTCATTTTTTACTTAGCTCGAAAGCAAAACAAAACTAGAAACGTTGACCGCGCAAAGAGAATAAAACTACTACGGAAAGAATTTTCAGCATCGTGAATTTTCCATAGAATTGTATTCTCTTAAAAAAACCTTTTCTAAATGTCATTCTGACAGACAGGTGAGACAAGCCATAAAAAATGCCTCTCACGTTATAAATATTGTTTTAAAAAGTGGGTTCAATCTGGAGAGTCAAGCCACATGAAAAAAATGGTTTTTTTCGATCTATTTTTTCGTATATTCGAGATGTTATTTATTTGATCGCCGCAGGGTAGGTATTATGTAATGGTAAATATTTCGACTTATTTATTTATATCTAAAAAACAATAAAATCTGTATAAAATTGAAAATAAAAATATAATCACATGTTTGTTTTTCATAATAACCTTATGATTTTTTATATTTAAACGACATAAAAAAAATGGGGTTATATCAAGTGTTTTTTTTACATTGGTAATGTGTTACATGAAAGTTCTTAGTATAACAATTTTTTTTTTTTTTAACAGACCCCTGTTAAAAAAAAAAAATTCTTCTTATTTTTTCGTTTCTCTTGTTTTGTCCGTAGATTTTATCTCATAAAATAGCAGTGTTTGAATCGTACGCTGCCCGTTTTACACGTTCACAGTAAAGGGTGACGCAATATAACGATGAGTCACTCCGAAAAAAGTTTTTTTTGAATTTTTTTTTTCGTCTCTTCTGTGACTTTTATGATGCAATAATGTCACATTTAATTAATTAACACGTTCATAAAGCTCCGCCAATAGAATAACCAACACGGTTTAATGCCAGTAAGTCAATAATATGAGAAACGCGCGTTGCGCGTGCGCGTGCGCGTGCGCATGAGCATGCGCATGCGCATGTTGTAAACTGTTTTAAAAAATATACAACTCTCACTTGTCCTTTGGTGTGTTCAACCTACTACGATGTGATTATAGATACGCGAACGAAACGCAAAGTTGTTATGTGTTTTGCTGGTTGTGCGTTTCGGTTTTTGTTTTCATGTTGTTACATCAGTCAGAGGTCAGAGTCAAGTCAGTCTGTATAATTTGCTATAAAAATTTATAGTACATAACATAACACAATAAATAACATAAAATAATGTAGCAAGGGGAAGATTGGTAGATTTTAATAATATATGTATGTGTATATTATTGTGTTTATGATCTGTGATTTACCTTTTTTTAAATCCTCGCAAGTCTGTCATTATGTGGCACGGCCTGGTTGGATCCTAAGTAATATAATACATTTTATAAATGTACCCGATATTATGTATACTACTCGTATGTATAATGTGTATGTACTTATATATGATTGATATATATTTATTTATGTATTTATTTATTTTTTTGACTTGGTGGCTGATGTATGTTTCATAAAATATCTCAGCTGTCAGTCCGCGCGCATTGCGCGATGCTAGAAGCGGCCACGAGTTTTGACACCTCGGGTCTCTCAACGCTCCGGGCGTGAACGTCGATTCGTCGATAATGCGCAAAATTTAGAAACCAAGTTTTATCATAAAAACGTGGTTAGTCACCTGTAATGGGATTACATTTGTGACGACAAAGAAGTCGTCTCATATATATATGTATATATAGTAATTTATTTATACATGTATAAAAAACATTCAGTCAACAGACAACCCTCGCACGCTGCGCTCAGCGGCTGGCTTGGGAATGAATGAATGAATTAGCTAGTTCAGCTCTTTAAAGAGTCGATAGCTCCCTGGTTGATCCTGCCAGTAGTTATATGCTTGTCTCAAAGATTAAGCCATGCATGTCTCAGTGCAAGCCGTATTAAGGCGATACCGCGAATGGCTCAATATATCAGTTTTGGTTCCTTAGATCTTACTCAGTTACTTGGATAACTGTGGTAATTCTAGAGCTAATACATGCAATCAGAACTCTGACCAGTGATGGGATGAGTGCTTTTATTAGATCAAAACCAATCGACGGAGGGCCTCGCGTCCGAAGTCGTTAATTTTGATGAATCTGGATAACTTTTGCCGATCGCATGGTCCAGTACCGGCGACGCATCTTTCAAATGTCTGCCTTATCAACTTTCGATGGTAGTTTCTGCGACTACCATGGTTGTCACGGGTAACGGGGAATCAGGGTTCGATTCCGGAGAGGGAGCCTGAGAAACGGCTACCACATCCAAGGAAGGCAGCAGGCGCGCAAATTACCCACTCCCGGCACGGGGAGGTAGTGACGAAAAATAACGATACGGGACTCTTACGAGGCCTCGTAATCGGAATGAGTACACTTTAAATATTTTAACGAGGAACAATTGGAGGGCAAGTCTGGTGCCAGCAGCCGCGGTAATTCCAGCTCCAATAGCGTATACTAAAATTGTTGCGGTTAAAAAGCTCGTAGTTGCATTTGTGCGCCGCGCTGTCGGTGCACCGCATCCGCGGTGATACTGACACGTTTGCGGAGCATATCGTCGGTGAGCGGGCGGTCAAACGCCCGTTCAATATCAAAATCCTATCGCGGTGCTCTTTATTGAGTGTCGAGATGGGCCGACAATTTTACTTTGAACAAATTAGAGTGCTCAAAGCGGGCTCAAAATGCTGCTTGAATATTTCGTGCATGGAATAATAGAATATGATCTCGGTTCTATTTTGTTGGTTTTCAGAACTCCGAGGTAATGATTAATAGGGATAACTGGGGGCATTCGTATTGCGACGTTAGAGGTGAAATTCTTGGATCGTCGCAAGACGAACATCAGCGAAAGCATTTGCCAAAGGTGTTTTCATCAATCAAGAACGAAAGTTAGAGGTTCGAAGGCGATTAGATACCGCCCTAGTTCTAACCGTAAATATGTCATCTAGCGATCCGCCGACGTTACTACAATGGCTCGGCGGGCAGCTTCCGGGAAACCAAAGATTTTGGACTCCGGGGGGAGTATGGTTGCAAAGCTGAAACTTAAAGGAATTGACGGAAGGGCACCACCAGGAGTGGAGCCTGCGGCTTAATTTGACTCAACACGGGAAATCTCACCAGGCCCGGACACCGGAAGGATTGACAGATTAACAGCTCTTTCTTGATTCGGTGGGTGGTGGTGCATGGCCGTTCTTAGTTGGTGGAGCGATTTGTCTGGTTAATTCCGGTAACGAACGAGACTCTAGCCTGCTAAATAGGCGTCGTCATTTCGGTGTGCATGGCTCCGGTCACGCAACTCACTGGCGACGTATTAAAATTCTTCTTAGAGGGACCGGCGGTTTCGAGCCGCACGAGATTGAGCAATAACAGGTCTGTGATGCCCTTAGATGTCCTGGGCCGCACGCGCGCTACACTGAAGGAATCAACATGTTCTCCCTGGCCTAAAGGCCCGGGCAACCCGTTGAAACTCCTTCGTGCTGGGGATTGGGGTTTGCAATTATCCCCCATAAACGAGGAATTCCTAGTAAGCGCGAGTCATAAGCTCGCGTTGATTACGTCCCTGCCCTTTGTACACACCGCCCGTCGCTACTACCGATTGAATGATTTAGTGAGGTCTTCGGACCGACACGCGGTGGCTTCACGGCCGTTGGCGTCGTTGGGAAGTTGACCAAACTTGATCATTTAGAGGAAGTAAAAGTCGTAACAAGGTTTCCGTAGGGGAACCTGCGGAAGGATCATTAACGTGTGTTCGTTATATTATTATTGTTGTTGTTGTTCTAATACACAATAATAATGTGTGCGTTCATATTTTTAATAAGCCATTCCAAAGTTATAAATTGATTTTATAACTTTAAAGAGATTCGGTATTAACGTATCGTTTATCTCGCGTCACGCTAGCGTCGGAGGGCTTAGACGGGTGAAAAATCCGCACCCCGAGCTCAGGCGTATTGTAGCGTGCTCGTCAACTAAATAAAAGTCACGGTTTAGAGTGAGGGTGTTGTTTTTTATTGAGCATCGCTCTCGTTCTAAATTACACAAAAATTAATAAAAAAAAAAATGTACATTATATAAACTATTACCCTGATCGGTGGATCACTTGGCTCGCGGGTCGATGAAGAACGCAGTTAACTGCGCGTCATAGTGTGAACTGCAGGACACATTTGAACATCGACATTTCGAACGCACATTGCGGTCCGTGGATACACATCCAGGACCACTCCTGTCTGAGGGCCGGCTGCATAAATAAACAATCACATTGCGTTTATATTTATATTCTTACGATATGTAGTATAATCGCTGATGACGGTTCTCTTTATAATATGTATATTAATCCGTACAATTTAAAAAGAGTCCGTTTAAATATACAAAACAAAGCATGTTGATAAAATTTAAGACATGACGTGCGCGTTGCGCATCGAGTCGATTAAAATTTTAACAACCAACCATTTGTGTGGATTATAACGTCTCGCTGATGCGTTGTTGTATAAAACTTTTGATCTGAACTTTATGTGCCAACAAAAAGTGTGCAATTGTCAATTTTATATTGCTTTACCAGGAGGGAGCTGTAGGCGGACTCGACGTCCGAATGGCGCGACAGGTGTTTTGTGTGTTTATCGCAAATAATCCACGTCGCGTCGTAACGGATATCGTGTCTGCCTCCCCTTTTTATACGTTGGCCTCAGATCAGGGAGGATTACCCGCCGAATTTAAGCATATTAGTAAGCGGAGGAAAAGAAACTAACTAGGATTTCCTTAGTAGCGGCGAGCGAACAGGAATAAGCCCAGCAC